>CM060909.1:60949658-65749658 GCA_030737875.1 Allium sativum | reverse complement strand
ATATACATATCATTTCCAAAGTACAACGCTTACAACATAGCGGAAAAACCATAGCTATATAATTCTGAAGCCTCCTGCTCCAGCTCTTCAAGTATCTGTAAATCCTAACTACTCAACTGCCCATACAAAATTGGGCACCAAGAGTTTAAGGAAAACAAAACAAAATAAACTCTGGGTCAGTCATGTGACTGGTGTAAGTAAACTCAAATTATTTGATTTAACTTTCAAAAATCCTTTTGAAACAAAGGATAATCATTTGTAAAACAATATTATTCGGATATTATAATAATGTCTAACACAAGTAATATCAATATAGTAGAAACGCTTGCATCTAACGTTTTACATATATAATATACAATCAAAACCGTGGGCTCTAATTGGATAATGGATTTCCAACTATGACAAGGTATGGATCCACCTTCCGATCAATTTACTCTGGAAGCGATACACTGGAGTTCAACAAGAACATCTTGCAACTAGGCCACATGTAACGAACCAGAATTTTCTAAATTTTAAATATGAATTTCCATAGCACATTTTGTGATTTTCTGAATACATATTTCTGGAATTAATAGGATTTAATATTTGAAATTTCCTTTTATTGGTTTGGGAAAATGATTTTCTTTTGTATAAGACTTATTTTAAAGATTTTGTATAAAAATGATTTTTGTAATTTTACATAATGGTTTTTATATTTATAGATAGTAATATTTTGTATTTATATATATATAAATGTTTTATAATATGAATTTTATAATTTGAAGATTTATTTTGAGGAAATATTTGATATATAAAGATTTAAACAATTTTATATATAGATTTATATGGATTTTTAATTTTTATTAGTTGTTTGACTTGAAAATAAATTATAATTAAATATCAGTTAAAAATATTCATCCGATTTCTGCACGCGCCGTTTTAAAATAATTTTTAGAATTTTTCTGTAATTTTTATTTTGAAAAATAAGCAGATAATTTTTCAACGTATTTTGGGTATAAATGTGGTCCTTTAGACGCTTTACAAAATTGATCAATCAGACCGGTTTTATTGATGTTTTCAAATCAGAGCGTGTTGTTGTTTACGATGATGGTCTTATTTCAGTGCAACTCGCGATAAATAACTCTAAAAATCAAAAATTGGAAGTAGAACATAATAATACACTACATTGGACATAAAGCATGGATGGATATGTTCACTTCCAAATGAATGCAGCGCATGGACTGTCCTCACGTTTTGAAAGGGCTTTATATATATTACAATGTTATGGTAAAAATTTAAGTCTTAATTAGTTAAATAAATAAGGTATATTTGGCATGCATGCATGAATTAGTTTAATACCAAGACAAGTGTGCACTGACGTGGAGTAATGCATGCAAGTTGAATTTTAAAGAAGGCCAAGTGTCCTAGTTATAATTACCAATATACCCTTAAACACATATATAAAACGTCCCGCACCTCACCTCTCTCCCTTCATCCAATGTCCGCACCTCACTCCCCTCACCTCAAACCGTTCGGCCCTCCTCCATTCACCGCCATCGCATGCAGACTCCTCCGCTAACGTCAGTTTTCACCAAAGCATCAATGGCGAACTCCATCCACTACCCTATAAACCGCACGTTTTGCACCCAGTCCGCACCAAAGCAATGTCCACAGCTTTCTACCCATCCACTTCGTTTTTCTCTCTCTCATCCCCTCCTTCCGCAGTTTAGAATGCAACCCAAGAAAGAAAAATACATCATGCTTGCGCATGCATGCAAATGAAGGAAAAGAGGAATGTTGAAACTGTTGGAACCTGCATGCACTCCTTTTCCTCCCAGATGCATGCGTCCGCCATCAAAAAAAAAAAAAAAAAGAAAGAAAGATAGAAAATAGAGAGAAGTGGAGAATGCGCCTGAAGCATGTTGCATGCGCAAGCATGCATGGTGGCAACTATTTTGGTCCTCCAAAGCACATCCGTGCTTTCCTCAAAATAAAAAAAAATAAAAATAAAATATTTATGTGAATATAAATTTGCAAAGCGTAGCGTCCATGGAGAAGCAAGAGCGTGTGTAGAGCGGTGTACGGTGCATGCATGTTATTGCAAAGAACGGTGCGCGCTTGTCAATTATAATGTTCGTGAACCGATATGCAGTTGATACCGGGTTCGTCAGTGAAACCAGAGCGCAGCGCAGGTGAGAACTCCACTTTAATTATTTCATTTTGGGTAGAAATAATTTGTTATAATTTATATATGATTATAATAATTGATGGAAAATCAGTGGTTGTGGATGCTTGAAATGTTATGATTGTTTGTCGCTGATTGTCTGATGGATGTATATGCTGTAGTAACACCGTAAAACACTGAGCGACTGACAATAACGCTCCGTACACACTTGATTTATTTTGTGGGTGTGATGAATGGATGGTGCATGTTTGTTTAGTTAAGATATTGCATTTGTTCTGTTTGAGTGAAGTCGCATGCACCATAGTTACAGATCTTACGGGTGACCGATTTTAATACTCCTTTTGGTTAAATAAATATTTTTATTTTAATAATGATTTGAAAATTTGTTGAAATCGTTTGAAATCAAAATTTAAGATGAATAAATTTTGGAAAAAATTTCCAATGAATTATTAAGCTTTGTTTTGCCTTTAAAATGATCTGAGATTTAGCGTCGATTTTATCGATAATACTAAGAATGATTGTTTAAGTAAAAGAAAAGAGATTTAACGAATTATTTTATCGATATCGGACGTATAAATATGTTTTAAATATTTGAATTAATTAGATTTAGAATAAATTGGTATTTTAAATTTATCGCATCAAGTAATATATATTCTTGAATATCAATTGTTAATCTTCAAGTAAAGTGTTTTGAAAATAATCTTCAATTCTCATATATTATTAAAAATTTTAAATTTCGAAATTTGGAAATGATTCAAATACGGGTTTAATATGGATTTTGGATGCGAACAAATTTAACGATTATTTGAAATGAAACAAGTTTTGAAAAGCATGAGAATCCATATTTCATTTGAAATGAAGATTTGGGCAATATGAAGTGATTTCGGACAAACTTGATTTTTGAGAAATATAAATTTGGGTTTAAACTAAAGTTATGAAATAAATTTGTTTTGGAAATGGATTGAACAAATCATATAAAACATTTTATAGCGGAATCGAATTCGTTGTTAAGAGACAGTTCAACGATATCGGTTTCGAATTTCAAATAGTTATAACTTGAACATATGAAATCGAATTGACGTGAAACAGAAAACAACGGATTTATAATAATAATGGGTTTCGTATGAAAGAGGAATTTTCAAATTCCATCGTATGATTTCTAGTTAGGTTTAAATTTAAATCTGAAAAGGTCGCCGTACATGCCGTTCGCCGACCGCAATGAAAATCGAATAGAATGAATTTATATTATATTATTTAAAGGTGATTTATGGTTTAAATTTGAATTTAGAATGATTTGGATTTATTTGACTTAATAACCTTTTCCCAACGCTTTCAGTAACGCTTTAACGTTATTTGAAATCATTTGAATTTGAGGACTTCAAACATGAATTATTAGGGAAAGGATTTGATTTTTCCATATGATATGGAATTGAGATGAGTTTTGAATAAAATTGGTCGCCTGATATTCGATATGGATTTATAGGAACAGACAAATATGATCAGAAATACTAACATATTCATATCCTGATTCTGATCGTGTTGCCTGAGTTTGTGAATCAATATCGAGTATAAGTCGATTGATTCTATATGAACTGATATGTGAAACATAGGTATTTAAATGGAAATCTAAAATCCAAATAAAGATTTGGTTGTTCAAATGTCGACGAATTAATTAAGTTGTTTGAAAATGAATTTTGGAAACAAACGTTGAATTTGAAAGGGGTTAAGGATAATGGGTTTCCGGGGAATTTAATCCAACATTTAATTCAAAGTAAATTGGAAATGTTTGGAAAGGAGATTTGAATTGGGAAACCCGTGTGATTTGTAACTATTGTTTTAAGATACGTTGTTACTTGGAAAGTCCGGGATCGGATATAGGTCCGAAAACCATTCCAAGTAATATCACGACGTTATGATGAAATTCAAGATTTGGAATCGATAAATGAAGACCGGGAATATCCAGATTATTTAGATCGATTGCTGACATCTCGGATCGGGCCGTACACCCGATACGAGGGTGGCAGGAGGTCTGAGTATATTTGGAGATTTTCGGATTGTGTTTCGTTCAGACCCAGAACGGACTTGTATGGATGGTGTGTCTGACATCGTAATTGACCACGTAGCACTGATTCGTGTGAATATATATCAGATTTGTGGCAATTGAATATCTCCGTCTCTAAGTTACGTTCTTAGAGAATATGTATTAATTCGAATCAGTGATATGTGGAGATATTGACAATGTGGCATACCCAAGTATGATATGAGCTAATGATGATCAAAGCATGGCTTATCGAAGCGTAGCTTTGTGTATGACGTGACATCGACAAACCTCACACACCGAATGATGAGAAACTGGCGGTTTGGTCTGTATATATACATATGATTTGATGATGAGTGCTGCAGCAGTGGGAAACCACTTGTGAACTGGGGATGGGGTATGTTCGGGGGGCCGCGTCTGGTCGAAAACCGTAGGTACTGCCCTGGCGATTTGTTGCGTTACACTTCGCTCAAGTCCCTGATTGATCTTTCGTGCCAGGAATCATCAAGTTGGAAATCCAAATCTCCAATACGAGCCATACGATTTTGATTGTATTTATATATGGCGACATAGTGGTATGGGACACTCATGCCGTCTAGGATTAATACATTTATTTGTGAACTTGTTTTCCACACTATATGATAATATTAAAAGAGGATTTTCACGTATGAAATCATGTTTGGTTATCATAAGACAAAACTCGCCCATCTGGTGTGCGCTTGCATTGTGTGATATGGGACGAGCTTATGATAGCTTCATTTTTCAAAAGTCATTGCGTATTTCTATGCACGGGAATTTATATGGAGTAAAACCCGTTCCGCATTAGCGGCGTGGTCCGTTGAATTACCCAACTTTAAAATGAAACCTAAATGATAACTGTTTTGAGTTCTCACACCAGTCCCACGACTGACCTGGAGTTTATTGTTCCTTCCTAAACTCTGGGTGCCCACTAATTTCCACACGGGCAGCTAGTGTTTAGTTTTGCAGTTATGGATCGTTGAAGAAGATTCAGAACGCTTCCGGAGTTAGAGTTCACGCTAGAGTTGGAGCTTCCGCTGTATCAGATAATGTTCTTCCGCTGAGAGTTTTATTTCTTCCGCTGTGTATATTTATGTGTAACTCTGATATTCATGTAACTCTGATGTAATATTGAATTATTCAATGAAAAGTTCTGTTGTTTTTGTTCAATGTATGTAAGTACCCATAACAATTCGTCTTTATGAACGATTTGAGTCGGTTTAATTACCGGCGAGAGTCGGCAAAAAAAGGCGGGTCGTTACTGTTGGTATCAGAGCTTTGGTTATACAAAGCTATTGGGTACGTACATATTTGGACAAAGGAATAGGACTCCTCAGAGTTATATTATCTCATTAGAGATAGGGTTAGAAATACCCTAGAATGAGATCTCGGAATATTATGTCGAGAGAGCGTATATTATTGAAACCGATATAAGGCATTTTTGAACAAGTAAATCAATTTGAAACAATGATTATTTAAAACATAATTTGAAATAAGGATTTCGAGTGTTTTATTCGACGTCATGATTGGACTATCGAGTATGTAAGGTTTTTTAATATACGTCTGATCAACGTGTATACGAAATCTTATATGTACTAGATAGATATAGGATTCCATTCTAGTCGCTGGAGGATAATTCTGTAGATGATCCGGACATCGTCAGTGATTATTCTCGAGTTTCGAAAATGGGATGACCATATGATTCCGATTTAAACGTCTAGAATACTTGAAACCATTTTCATAAGTGTTTGAAATTGTTGATGAATTAAAGTGAAAGCCGATATAGTAACTTGAAATAGGAATGAAATATAGGTTATATTTTCTTAAATGAAGAATATAAATGTAATTCGCAAATAAACCAGGACGAGTAGGGAATATTTATGAATCTAGAAAATTGGATGAATAACTTGAGTATAAAATTCTTACAATAATAGTTAAGAAAATGTGGGAATACACTGAGACTTAAGTAAATTTCACTAACTCCTTGTGTAAAAATGATTTCTGTTGGTTTGGTAGGAATTAAGATGACCCGATTTGGACCCTTGACCATTTGTTGATTTTGGTAAACCTTTTGCAAATTTTAAGAACCTAAAAAGGAGAAATTTTGGGTATAACCACTTAATGTGAATCGTTTTTGTTAAGTTAATGATGAGTAGGTTTGGACGACCCATGAGCTTAAACTTTTAACTTTAAGGAAGTAAACGGCTAAGTGTACGATAATAGCTTGCTTAGTCCGGCCTAAGGGTAGCGGTAATCGAGAATTCAATCATTTTCCTGTAACTAGGGTAACCATAGGATAATTGAGATTCCATCAAAATTCCAACCTGATTCAGGACCAGACCAAGTGCCCAACAGTAACATGGATAGTAGTTCTGATCTTTTATCTTGATGTGTTAGGAATAAGGCCCAACCCCGCAGTAGGATGACCCTGTAATAATGATATACTAGTATGTTATAGGACCCGTGATTATTGACTTGATGATAAGGGATAAGGCAGCAACCTACTTTGGATTTAATGTCCCCATAGATTTATAATGATGCATTAGAGTTTTGGGTAGTAGATCCTAGACCAGAGAAATCAAGAATTGTTAGGGAACGCCGCACTAGCACAAACTGCACCAGAAGACATTAATTGGCCTATAGATCCTGTATTTGTTGAGCAGTTAGAAATGTTGATGCATGAAATGGGATAACCAGCAGTTATAGCTGAAGACGACCCACTCCTAGAAGCGGGAAATGATGGATTTGACGATGTTATAGAAAGAGTGGAGAAACCCCAACATGGTGATGATGTCGGGGTAGACGATAATAATGTTGTAGCCGATGAGGGTAATTTTGAATAACCTACATTCGAGGATGACCCACTTCCAGAGATGGGAGGTGATGAATTGGATGAGCAATGGAGGATATAGACCAGCCCTGGGACAAGGCTGACGAAGATGGATCTATGGGTAGTAAGCACGATGGATTATCGTGGGAGTAGATGACAATGGCTGTATGGCAGACGATGAGGAGCCGTTAGCTGATGAAGAGCCCGAGGAAATTGGTTTAACCGATCCATCCGATGATGGGTCAGATACAACAGAGGTTTAGTTGCGATGAGTCTGGACCTTGTATATATAGTGTTTATATGTTATCTTAAGTATCAGATGCATTAAGTTGTTTTGGGCTAGTATGGTTTTGAGGACTAGTAACAGATAGCTAGGTGCACCCTTTGATGACTGTATTTTTGACTGCCCAAGTGCGTAGTATGTGCTCAGGAAAGGTTAGATACGTTTTGTATGCTGACTTGAGAGATCGATATAAATGATATGTTGGACCTACTATGATATGCGTGTCCCACTATTTAATTTAAATCTGTTTGTTTTGAATATTGTAAAATCTGTTCCAAAACCATATAGAAAAATTTGATTTATAGTTCATATTGAGGTTTAAAATTTCACTATCTTCCTTTTCGAGGACGAAAAGTCTTAAGGGGGGAAGAATGTAACGAACCAGAATTTTCTAAATTTTAAATATGAATTTCCATAGCACATTTTGTGATTTTCTGAATACATATTTCTGGAATTAATAGGATTTAATATTTGAAATTTCCTTTTATTGGTTTGGGAAAATGATTTTCTTTTGTATAAGACTTATTTTAAAGATTTTGTATAAAAATGATTTTTGTAATTTTACATAATGGTTTTTATATTTATAGATAGTAATATTTTGTATTTATATATATATAAATGTTTTATAATATGAATTTTATAATTTGAAGATTTATTTTGAGGAAATATTTGATATATAAAGATTTAAACAATTTTATATATAGATTTATATGGATTTTTAATTTTTATTAGTTGTTTGACTTGAAAATAAATTATAATTAAATATCAGTTAAAAATATTCATCCGATTTCTGCACGCGCTGTTTTAAAATAATTTTTAGAATTTTTCTGTAATTTTTATTTTGAAAAATAAGCAGATAATTTTTCAACGTATTTTGGGTATAAATGTGGTCCTTTAGACGCTTTACAAAATTGATCAATCAGACCGGTTTTATTGATGTTTTCAAATCAGAGCGTGTTGTTGTTTACGATGATGGTCTTATTTCAGTGCAACTCGCGATAAATAACTCTAAAAATCAAAAATTGGAAGTAGAACATAATAATACACTACATTGGACATAAAGCATGGATGGATATGTTCACTTCCAAATGAATGCAGCGCATGGACTGTCCTCACGTTTTGAAAGGGCTTTATATATATTACAATGTTATGGTAAAAATTTAAGTCTTAATTAGTTAAATAAATAAGGTATATTTGGCATGCATGCATGAATTAGTTTAATACCAAGACAAGTGTGCACTGACGTGGAGTAATGCATGCAAGTTGAATTTTAAAGAAGGCCAAGTGTCCTAGTTATAATTACCAATATACCCTTAAACACATATATAAAACGTCCTGCACCTCACCTCTCTCCCTTCATCCAATGTCCGCACCTCACTCCCCTCACCTCAAACCGTTCGGCCCTCCTTCATTCACCGCCATCGCATGCAGACTCCTCCGCTAACGTCAGTTTTCACCAAAGCATCAATGGCGAACTCCATCCACTACCCTATAAACCGCACGTTTTGCACCCAGTCCGCACCAAAGCAATGTCCACAGCTTTCTACCCATCCACTTCGTTTTTCTCTCTCTCATCCCCTCCTTCCGCAGTTTAGAATGCAACCCAAGAAAGAAAAATACATCATGCTTGCGCATGCATGCAAATGAAGGAAAAGAGGAATGTTGAAACTGTTGGAACCTGCATGCACTCCTTTTCCTCCCAGATGCATGCGTCCGCCATCAAAAAAAAAAAAAAAAAAGAAAGAAAGATAGAAAATAGAGAGAAGTGGAGAATGCGCCTGAAGCATGTTGCATGCGCAAGCATGCATGGTGGCAACTATTTTGGTCCTCCAAAGCACATCCGTGCTTTCCTCAAAATAAAAAAAAATAAAAATAAAATATTTATGTGAATATAAATTTGCAAAGCGTAGCGTCCATGGAGAAGCAAGAGCGTGTGTAGAGCGGTGTACGGTGCATGCATGTTATTGCAAAGAACGGTGCGCGCTTGTCAATTATAATGTTCGTGAACCGATATGCAGTTGATACCGGGTTCGTCAGTGAAACCAGAGCGCAGCGCAGGTGAGAACTCCACTTTAATTATTTCATTTTGGGTAGAAATAATTTGTTATAATTTATATATGATTATAATAATTGATGGAAAATCAGTGGTTGTGGATGCTTGAAATGTTATGATTGTTTGTCGCTGATTGTCTGATGGATGTATATGCTGTAGTAACACCGTAAAACACTGAGCGACTGACAATAACGCTCCGTACACACTTGATTTATTTTGTGGGTGTGATGAATGGATGGTGCATGTTTGTTTAGTTAAGATATTGCATTTGTTCTGTTTGAGTGAAGTCGCATGCACCATAGTTACAGATCTTACGGGTGACCGATTTTAATACTCCTTTTGGTTAAATAAATATTTTTATTTTAATAATGATTTGAAAATTTGTTGAAATCGTTTGAAATCAAAATTTAAGATGAATAAATTTTGGAAAAAATTTCCAATGAATTATTAAGCTTTGTTTTGCCTTTAAAATGATCTGAGATTTAGCGTCGATTTTATCGATAATACTAAGAATGATTGTTTAAGTAAAAGAAAAGAGATTTAACGAATTATTTTATCGATATCGGACGTATAAATATGTTTTAAATATTTGAATTAATTAGATTTAGAATAAATTGGTATTTTAAATTTATCGCATCAAGTAATATATATTCTTGAATATCAATTGTTAATCTTCAAGTAAAGTGTTTTAAAAATAATCTTCAATTCTCATATATTATTAAAAATTTTAAATTTCGAAATTTGGAAATGATTCAAATACGGGTTTAATATGGATTTTGGATGCGAACAAATTTAACGATTATTTGAAATGAAACAAGTTTTGAAAAGCATGAGAATCCATATTTCATTTGAAATGAAGATTTGGGCAATATGAAGTGATTTCGGACAAACTTGATTTTTGAGAAATATAAATTTGGGTTTAAACTAAAGTTATGAAATAAATTTGTTTTGGAAATGGATTGAACAAATCATATAAAACATTTTATAGCGGAATCGAATTCGTTGTTAAGAGACAGTTCAACGATATCGGTTTCGAATTTCAAATAGTTATAACTTGAACATATGAAATCGAATTGACGTGAAACAGAAAACAACGGATTTATAATAATAATGGGTTTCGTATGAAAGAGGAATTTTCAAATTCCATCGTATGATTTCTAGTTAGGTTTAAATTTAAATCTGAAAAGGTCGCCGTACATGCCGTTCGCCGACCGCAATGAAAATCGAATAGAATGAATTTATATTATATTATTTAAAGGTGATTTATGGTTTAAATTTGAATTTAGAATGATTTGGATTTATTTGACTTAATAACCTTTTCCCAACGCTTTCAGTAACGCTTTAACGTTATTTGAAATCATTTGAATTTGAGGACTTCAAACATGAATTATTAGGGAAAGGATTTGATTTTTCCATATGATATGGAATTGAGATGAGTTTTGAATAAAATTGGTCGCCTGATATTCGATATGGATTTATAGGAACAGACAAATATGATCAGAAATACTAACATATTCATATCCTGATTCTGATCGTGTTGCCTGAGTTTGTGAATCAATATCGAGTATAAGTCGATTGATTCTATATGAACTGATATGTGAAACATAGGTATTTAAATGGAAATCTAAAATCCAAATAAAGATTTGGTTGTTCAAATGTCGACGAATTAATTAAGTTGTTTGAAAATGAATTTTGGAAACAAACGTTGAATTTGAAAGGGGTTAAGGATAATGGGTTTCCGAGGAATTTAATCCAACATTTAATTCAAAGTAAATTGGAAATGTTTGGAAAGGAGATTTGAATTGGGAAACCCGTGTGATTTGTAACTATTGTTTTAAGATACGTTGTTACTTGGAAAGTCCGGGATCGGATATAGGTCCGAAAACCATTCCAAGTAATATCACGACGTTATGATGAAATTCAAGATTTGGAATCGATAAATGAAGACCGGGAATATCCAGATTATTTAGATCGATTGCTGACATCTCGGATCGGGCCGTACACCCGATACGAGGGTGGCAGGAGGTCTGAGTATATTTGGAGATTTTCGGATTGTGTTTCGTTCAGACCCAGAACGGACTTGTATGGATGGTGTGTCTGACATCGTAATTGACCACGTAGCACTGATTCGTGTGAATATATATCAGATTTGTGGCAATTGAATATCTCCGTCTCTAAGTTACGTTCTTAGAGAATATGTATTAATTCGAATCAGTGATATGTGGAGATATTGACAATGTGGCATACCCAAGTATGATATGAGCTAATGATGATCAAAGCATGGCTTATCGAAGCGTAGCTTTGTGTATGACGTGACATCGACAAACCTCACACACCGAATGATGAGAAACTGGCGGTTTGGTCTGTATATATACATATGATTTGATGATGAGTGCTGCAGCAGTGGGAAACCACTTGTGAACTGGGGATGGGGTATGTTCGGGGGGCCGCGTCTGGTCGAAAACCGTAGGTACTGCCCTGGCGATTTGTTGCGTTACACTTCGCTCAAGTCCCTGATTGATCTTTCGTGCCAGGAATCATCAAGTTGGAAATCCAAATCTCCAATACGAGCCATACGATTTTGATTGTATTTATATATGGCGACATAGTGGTATGGGACACTCATGCCGTCTAGGATTAATACATTTATTTGTGAACTTGTTTTCCACACTATATGATAATATTAAAAGAGGATTTTCACGTATGAAATCATGTTTGGTTATCATAAGACAAAACTCGCCCATCTGGTGTGCGCTTGCATTGTGTGATATGGGACGAGCTTATGATAGCTTCATTTTTCAAAAGTCATTGCGTATTTCTATGCACGGGAATTTATATGGAGTAAAACCCGTTCCGCATTAGCGGCGTGGTCCGTTGAATTACCCAACTTTAAAATGAAACCTAAATGATAACTGTTTTGAGTTCTCACACCAGTCCCACGACTGACCTGGAGTTTATTGTTCCTTCCTAAACTCTGGGTGCCCACTAATTTCCACACGGGCAGCTAGTGTTTAGTTTTGCAGTTATGGATCGTTGAAGAAGATTCAGAACGCTTCCGGAGTTAGAGTTCACGCTAGAGTTGGAGCTTCCGCTGTATCAGATAATGTTCTTCCGCTGAGAGTTTTATTTCTTCCGCTGTGTATATTTATGTGTAACTCTGATATTCATGTAACTCTGATGTAATATTGAATTATTCAATGAAAAGTTCTGTTGTTTTTGTTCAATGTATGTAAGTACCCATAACAATTCGTCTTTATGAACGATTTGAGTCGGTTTAATTACCGGCGAGAGTCGGCAAAAAAAGGCGGGTCGTTACACCACACATGACCGACCACTCATTTTCGCTTGAGTGTATCGAATATACTGTCACCTTACAGTTGGTAAACCAACATAACCATTCATGGGAGATATCGAATTGAAAGAAGTAACAAATATGAATATTCTCTAGATGGTGACAATATACCCTACTTGGTTGCGAACCACTTAGCCATGCTGCCTGCCCGATTTCTGTCATTTCCCAGTTGATGAGGCTGGAGGTCATAACTATCTTTCAACAGATTACTCATTCATTTACTTTGAATGCCACATTGTCATACCCGTAAAACTACAAATTGATTTCCCTAAAAATACCACGGGTATAAGCTAAGAGAAACGAATTCCTCCGCCACCAACGTAAATACGTTTGAAACGATCAACTCACGTGATCCACCAGATGTACTCTGCCAAACATTCGTCCATTCAAGTTGTCCTGGGACTGGACAAACCGAAGGCACTATTCCGTACATCCATCCTAGGCAATCTCTACCTAGGACTTATACAACAGCCCTTGCACTTTACTCCGTCTTCAATTTGTATTCGATCTATTTGATTCGAAACGATAACGCCCATACGGAGAGGTTCTTTGGATAAGAATTCAACTGGTCTCCCCGTATTGACGAGGAAAAATGGTCAAAACTTTGATAGTCTATGATTTAACTATCAAAGAAAAACACGTGTGCAAACAACGATATTATTTCCAGATGGAAATTATATCGACCAATCATCATTTAACATTTATCTCTTTCGTTCATTAATTTACTTATCTCATGTTTCCATATATTCTAAATTCTTATTTTCTATTTTCAGAAAACATTTCTGATTCTTATTTGGAAAACATTTCCAAAACTCCTTCACTGGATTTAAATTGATGTTTAAATCAAACATTGCCATGCCAACTCAAACCATTTCACTCATAACTAAATTCACTCAACCATCTTAACTATCAAACCTTACCATTCCTTAGCTAAGAAGGAAGTCAATCAAGTTGGGGTATAATTACCTCTCAGACCTTAACTGAATAATGTTTTAACTTCGAAATAGTCAAAGTTTATCTTTTAAATCTTTAACAAACTTCCTTACGTAACTCTCTTTCGAATAAATATCTATTTGATAACTCTTTCCTTCGAATAAACTATATCCGATAATCTCTCTTCTTCAAATAACCTATATCCGAATAACTCTATACAATTAATACTATTCGATTAACACTAATCGATTTACTCTTATCAGTTAGCTCTATTTGATTAACTCAATTCTATTAACTCTATTTGATTTACCCTACTGGATTAACTTTATTCAATTAACTCTAACTAATTTACTCTTATCAATTAACTCCTTTCGAATAAACTATATTCGATTAACTCCTTTCGAATAACTAATATTCGATCAACTCCTTTCGAATAACTAATATTCGATTAACTCCTTTCGAATAACTAATATTCGATTAACTCCTTTCTAACAACTAATATTTGATAACTCCTTTCGAATAACTAATATTCGATAACTCCTTTTGAATAACTAATATTCGATTAACTCCTTTCGAATAACTAATATTCGATAACTCCTTTCGAATAACTAATATTTGAATAACTCTAATCCGACTAACTCTAATTCGATTAACTCTATTCGATATAACAAAGATTCGACTAACTCTTGTTCGATTAACTCTATTCGAATAACTCTAGTTCGATTTAACTCTAATCGATTACCTCTAACTGATTAACTCTAACTGATTAACTCTAACTGATTAACTGGTTTACTCTAAATCTAATCGATTAACTCTAACTCTAAACGATTAACTCTAACTCTAATCGATTAACTCTAACTCTAATCGATTAACTCTAACTCTAATCGATTACCTCCTCTAACTCTATTTGATTAACACATTTTGATTAACTCCTTTGATTAACTCTACGTCCATATTTAGTTTCAAATATCGATGTCGAAATCGATTCTTACTTCTCTATATAAGTCCTGACTTATATATTCTATTTATCCAATGATAAATATTTTATTTAATTTATAAAATATTATTTATAAATTAATCTTCTCACTTTATCAGTTACAACAGATTCTATTTAAAATCTTTTCTTTAAACCCATATCATGTTATACCCGTGTGCGAAGCAAGGGTCTAAACATTCCTGATGTAAAATTCAATTCATTTGCCAATTATTTCCTTATATGACATTCTTTTCATTTCCCAAAAAATTCCTTTTATAACTCTATTTATTTTTTAAATAAATATTTCCTTTTAATAACTCTATTTATTTTTCTAAATAAATATTTCCTTTTTAATTCTATTTGTATATGTTTTACAAATATTTCCCTTTTCTATTCATTTGTAAATAGTTTACAAATATCTCCTTTTCAAATCTATTTGTAAATGGTTTACAAATATCTCCTTCTTAAATTCCATATATTTATTTTCTAAATAAATATTTCTTTTCCTATTTGTTTCACAATAATTTCCTTTTATATTTGTTTCACAAATATTTTTTGTTTATAGCTTATCCTTCGATTTTATAATTATTTTCTTTTAAAAAATCCTTTTCCTTTTATATATAAAATCCATTGATTTTATATAAATAATTCATTTTCAAAATACACTTTGAAAATCCCCTTTTCCACATCCCAGTATTTCTTACGGTATTTAAAATACCAATTCACAATGATCGATATCATTCAAACACACGTAATCAACAACAGATTATATAACATCATATATTACAATATATGAAAACAACAGTAAAATAAATGTTGACGAACCCAGTAGGATTCCTCCGACCTGTTTCCCTGCATCCACAGATGTTAAACAATATATATATATATATAACATCGATTTCATTTCAACATGAGATATACTATTAAACATGATCAATATTTGATTGTCAATTTATATATATATAACTATATCTACGTTTTCAATCAAAACTATTTAACAGTCCAAACAATCAATACACAACAATCAATCATTATTTATCAAAAATAAAGTATAGTTTATAAAATTTTAAACTGATCAGAGATAGTGAGTTTTACTCACTTTGGCAGTTCATCGTTAAAGAACGATAAATTGTTGTTTGATTCAGATCAAACAATTTAATTCGCCATAAATTCAAACGAGCTCCTATCCACTCCCAGTTAGTTCCATTGGGTAGTGTACGTCCATATGATCCTAATGGATATTGTTTCACCGAAAACCGATATGGTATGACCAAGTTATTCATTGTCAAAGTTAATATGCATTAAATTAATATAAAAACTTGGATTTTAATTCTATTGGGTCTTACTTCCTTTGAGCCCATACTAAATCTTGAAACCCAAAACTCGCTTTATTCCTCTTCTTCCCAAAACGTTCTGCTTCGAACTCCAAGAATGAAATACGACAGTAAATTTCCAGACTTTGCATCCTCACTGCAAACCCCGTACTTCATGAAACCATAAACCGATTTCACCATTACTTCTCTCTTCAAAATCTCTTCCCACTCCTCCTCTCGATACACATCTGGCACCCCCATACCAGAAAATGAACTCCGACTGACTACCTCCCTGCGACGACTGCTTCGCTGTTCCAACATCCTTTCTCGCGCGTTACCAGTTGCCAGCTCAAGTCCCATCCAGTGCCTGAACGAGCAAATCCGTGAGTTCCAGAACGCGACGACCATGGTGTTAGATTTGAACTCCAGAATGCATACGCACCAGCTGAAAGGCGACAAGCTATCATTACGAGCTCAAGATCTTATTGTTACAAATTTCTGGATTTTATTTGATTTTCTATTGAATTTTCTTCGATCGGTTTTTTTTTGTGTTGAGGAAATTTCTTGTGGCGGCTCATTTTCACTTCTATGTTCACCGTGGGAGTGTAGGAATTTGGTTTAGAAAAAGTAAGGGTCTTATAGGATAGTTTTAAGTGTACGTGGCTAGGTGTATAGCTGCTTGAAAAGAGTGGACGGCAATTCAAGATGTGGCCATCCCGTGAAATCTTTAGGATAGGCAAGAAAGCAGTTCGTATACTTTAACAGCGAAGGAAACATATATGTTATATATATATATATATATATATATATCATATCATTATTGTTATTACAATTTCAGTGTACCAAGTTACATAAAATTCCATACATTTACGGACTGGTATAGTCAAAAATAAAAATACCGTTGTGATGAGCAACGTGTCACGATTCCAAAAATATAATAATATCGTTAGGTTAACTCATACTGTGAAACCCCAAATGTTGATTACAGGGTGCAAAATACTCCAAATAAAAAGTTGCTTATTTAATTAATCAAAAATTATAGTGAAATTCTAAAAATTAAATTATCACTAGTCTCAAAGGGCTTGTCTAAATTCGAGGCCAATATTTAATTATAATTAAATATATCGTTATGGTTGATAAACGATTCCATAGCGGCTATTCGAAAATTTGACTTTGACATAAATCAAAATCTACACAATGAAATCCCAATTTTTATCTTCCATTAGAAAAATATACCTCACCAGCTCCGAATGTTTCTTGTTTCACGGAAATCCGATTTAAAACGGACCTTGTATATTCAGTTGAAGTTCGAATCGCCAAATAGCGAACTGCCGCGCCATTACGGGATCGATTTTAATTATAATATAATTTATACATTCAAACTTCTTTTAAATAATATATTCATGAATATAATTCAACTCTAAACTTAATTATACTATATATAATCCAATTCACACGGTACTGTGAATTTCACTATTTTTGATTATTTCTGAATTAAATATATTATTCTATTATTTATTTTAATTAAATAATCCATATAATTTAATTCAACGGCCATTTTATTCTCTAAATCACTGTTTAAATAATAAAATTAATTAATTATTATGTCGCTAAAATACGGGTCGTTACATTCTTCCCCACTTAAAATAATTTCGTCCTCGAAATTGCTAAGGTAGAAAACAAACCCTATTGACTGGTTAGAACTTATTTGTTCACTTCTTAATATCAGTTTCAACTGAACCAATTTAATTTCAATTAAATATTTATTAATTCTTATCAACGAAAATTTTCAAAAATCCTGAAAATTTTCTAATACCTTAACTTTTTGAAAAATTTCGCCAGCACCTCCTTTGTACTGGTCAATCGGTACAACTACAACTCGCTACCCTGGGCCATCTCCAACCCAAAAGAAAATCAAACAGCCAAGCGGATTTCCAATTCGGCTCATAAATCTCATGCTTATAACAAATATAAACTTGTACCTTTTTGTCGGGCATATCAACTCTATCACCTTCACCTGTTATCAATCCAACATATACCAATGTCATCTCAACCAATTTCCAAATCAAACTCCGACCAATTTATCCTCACACAACAATTCGCTTATATCCAAACCCAAATTTTACTTCAAACTCTTATCTTAGATTCCAAACTCACAACTTATCAATTCAATACCATTTCAGATTCTATCTCACAATTCAAAATCTGAATCTACTTGATATATCATATCCAGTTCAATTTCCGGTTAATTGGTTTCAATTCAGTTCCAGCTCGGTTTCTCAAATTTCTATTTAAATTTGTTTTTAATTCAAACCGTCACTTCTTGGGAGTTTTAAACAGTTTATCATATCAAAAGTCAAACCTTCCCTTTCAGAATTTCAAACACTTGTCTTCTCAAAACAATTCAAAAACAAGATCTTTGGTAGTAATCCGTCACTTAGAACTCGAAAATGAGCACTGAGGATGTGGCCAGCATCATCAAAGTTATTTCCCAACAATCAAAGTGAGTTCAATACTATATCACTTTTCAAAACCATTTCTAACACTTCTATTTTGAAATACATTTCGAAATACCATTCATAATGCTTGTAAAACAATTTAAAATCTCCCAAGATTTTAAAATTCTCATATATTCAATTCAAATCCATATACAAACCCCTTTCCAAATCTTCAGGGTTTTAATTTCAATTCTGATTTTAGTTCAGATTTAATTCATCTGATTTCACGTATTTCACTTATATGAATTCTGATTGGTTATTTACATAACCATTTAATTTATAATCTTATTCGATTATAACAACAACTAATATATCCAATATATTATAATTCCAATATATATTTTCTCTATATATCAAAATATACTTTGGGTAAAATTATTTCGTTTACCCTCTTTTCAAAACATACAGTGTCGACCCATCGTATTCAAGTGTTTGTAAACCCCTACCGATACAGTGGATCAAACTGATCGACCAGAACCCATAAACAACTTAACCAATAAATCCCCATGTAACAACCCATATTTTTGACCGTTTAAAATTGACAATAAGCCACACATGTCGACCCAAACAAATCACAAATGCAGGTAGTTATTGGGAAAAGAAGAAAAGAAAGAAAGAAGAGAAAGACAATAACAGAATCTCACAGCGGAAGGACAACATATAATAAACAAATAGCAGTTAAAAACAGTTGAAATGTATACTGCAATTATAACATTCAATGATTATCAGAGTTACATATACATACGAATGTACATAATAAGCAGCGGAAATAATGCAGTGGATATACATATGTATAGATAATAGATATACCAAATCTTCATCTTCGATCTCCAAGCACAGTCATCTTCAAATACTGCAACGTCTGCTGATCCGAGCGTATTGCATAAAAAGAAAACACAACAAACACTCGGATCAGCACTAAATCATCTCATATAAGTTAAATAAATAATGAAATAACATCAGTGTCTTGGGTACAGTAACTCAAGAGATGTTACGGGATTTTTCCATCTCTCAAGGATCCGTTAAACTAATACATACATAATGTAGTACGCTATTATGATAGTGTCTATCCAGTAAAGTATAAATACTGAAAATAGCGTAAGCGGGATTACCATATTACCCTTACGCCGTTTATAGGCATCAACAGTCTATACAGTACCGTAAATTCACCGTACTGGTGTTATCAGAGGGCACTCCATAGAAGGCAATGCTAAATCAAAATCGTATGGGGCTCGATACGGATATATATGACAAGGCACTCGAGGCAATGCCCAGGGTAGGATTCTACCAATTGCACTCCCGGACCGGTGGTAACGCATAGCAGCCACTACCGCCCACCTCGGAACACACTCCCAAAGTCATAAATGGGCCCCAAATCATCATCACCATAGTCATAGAAATATTATCGAAGAAGTGTGTCCGATCAAAGGTGCTACCTCAGTTAGTCACGGTATAGCTCCTGTTTTAGTCATTTCAATTCTGACCCGAAGGTCAGGGCTATTTCGTCATCGATCATCTTCTTCGATTAAATAATCGCCTTCAAGTCATCATATCTCATTCTGGATACGTCGGAACGTTCATAGATACGTCAAAACGTTTATAGTTGTCAAAGTGGTATCGACACTGACAGAGAGTATGCCTTATGCCGACTCCGGTCTCTTTAACAACCAACGCTTACATCTTTCACATCAGTTGGTTCTTTACATTTCAAAGGTTCGCTTTCATAACAAAATATCGTATTTGTCTCGAACCCAATTTTATATTCAAAAATAGAATATAGTTTCATATCGAAATATCATAAATCATACTAACCCGATTATATTCTAAAATTAGAATATATTTCCATATCTTATATCATAATCATATAGTATTTCAAAAATCGACTTATATTCAAATAGAATATATTCAATCTCAAAAGATTTCAATTTTTTCCAAATCGATTCATATTCGAAATTCATTCATATTCAAATAGAATATATATACTTCTATAACTTACTTTCAATCCCCTTAGGAGATAAGTTTATATTTAGTGGAATATAAACCATCTTCCATATTTGAAAACGGTTTGAAATCGATTCATAAAGAAATATTTTTATCTCAACTCCATTTCAACAACGATCTTAGATCCAGCACTTTCCATTCGGAGGAAAAATTACACTTATAAGATATAAATTTAAAAGATAGATGTTTATAAAGAACCTTTATATAAATAATATATGTATAGAATATAATAGAAAAAAAATAGGATAAATAAGTTTAAAACACTACGTATATATATAAATTTAAAAAAAATTACTAAATAGTTTTAAATAAAAGAATATAAGAAAATTTTGGTTATATAAAATAGTTATGGATAAGAATTTAATAAAATAAATTTCAAGAAAGAATAGCTATAAAATCAAAATTTTAAATACATATATAAATTCTTTACTGAAAATCGATTCTTCCTTCCGAACTTTGATACTTGAATCTAAACTCCAGTTTCAATGGAGTTGCTTAGCTCAAGGACTTATTTCAAATCCCATTTCAACCCGTTTCAAATTCAAGGATTCAAGACCATACTCGAATTAGGTTTGAAGAACAATTTCCGAGTATTCTCCATTATCTGGATTCAAAAATTTAAATTATATAAGAATTTATTTAAATCTGAATCTACCCAACTCTTACAAAACCCAAATCAAACATTTGAATTTTTAACACTTCAATTTGCTTAGGAAACAAAATTTCTTAAATCATTTCAGGTCATATTTAAGATTCAGATTTCAAGGAAAAATAAACTTATCGAAATCAATACGTATCCCTTGAATGAAATTTCCATAAAATAGAATTTCGAATATAAAAATCATTTAACCAACCGATATCCATATATAGTTTGCTATCCTATGGCCAAGTGAGTCTTAAATTTAATTTCTCGATATTTCGGGGTGGATCTATCATTTTAATCCAATTCAGGGTCATAGGTATGTATCATTTCAACCTGTGTTCTTAATTCATTCAATTTGATAAATCCCAGATTTATTAAATGCCCGTAACATCAAAGGTGAGAAATTGGGATTTATCGAAAATGCATGGAATATCATGTACTGAATAAACAGCCAGTTCATGCAGCATTCATTCATCAATCAAATTAAATCAAGGCATCCATCACATCATTTCATTCAAACAGTAAATGAAATCATTTTACTGGTTAACAAGTGTCGGGATTTCTAATTAGAAATTTAAATTAAATTTAAATAACTAATTATTGATTTTATTTGCATATTAACACTTGCATGTCAAACTTAAACAATCGTTCATCAACAACACAAACATGCAACCAAATTTACTTCATAATTTAATTTAATAAATATGGGAATAATTTAGTATTTCGTGAGCGAAGAATCACTCACCTTTGGGTCTTAATTGGATCAGACGTCCAACAGAAGCCCAAAATTTCACAGTCTCTAAACGCAGCCAGGTTAGTGCCAAAACGTCCGCAATTCCGCCACGATCATAACGCAACAAACCGCGCGTCAATCCGAGTTCGTATGAGCAAATCATCAGTGTTTTACCATTTGGATTTAAAATAAATAAAAATTAAATCTCACCCACACAAAACTCGCCACGTCAGCATGCCGTATTTCCTCTCCCGCTCGCTCTTCTATTTGCTACAGTAAAAACACGACGGCACAAACCCAATCAACCTCTCCTTTGACCGCCCCTAGCTTCTTCCTCCGACCACCAGAAAGGACGAGCCAACCACCATTCGAAAGGTCTCCTCCAGGCGCCTCTTCCTGTACCAATGACGAGTTCTCCAATCGAGCACAGGTCCGTGCGATGGCAGCCTAAGCTCCGGGTTTCGAAACCCTAAACCCTTGAATTCGAGACCCACAACGACTTCCAGGCGATGCCGATTGCACCTCTGACTTCGTATGACCCTATTCCACGATACCCAAATCACCGATTTCTCAATTAGGGTCTAGATTGAAAACGCCCAAAATCGCTTCTAGGGTTACGAAAATCAGTCCTTTGACCAACGATTCCCGGCCAGACCGCTTACTGCATGTCACAATAAATGGCACCGGCGGCTTTGTACTGCCGAGAGCTTCAGTTTGATATATAATTTGCTAGGTTTCGCGGAGATTTGATTTTCAAAGTTTGTATTTTTATTTGAATAAGGGTTGGAAATTGGGTTTCAGACATTAGAGAGAAAAATTCGATGGAGGAAATGTACGTGTAATGAAAATGGCTGATGAGGTGTTTAGTGGGTTTTATTTATATATAATTATAAGGCCTAAATATGAGAAATACCCAATTATCCATTTACAGTGATCTCGTTCACAATTTATCTCTTACGACCAAACGGTAAGTCGGATTGTAACGCAAATTGGGATCCTACCATAATTCACCGTTCCGGTTCCAATGGCACCAGTTTCGTTGGATTCCGAGACAGTCACCAGAACAGTTAAATTTCATCGTCAGTTAATTATTAAAATATTCAATTATGCGATTAACCGTTTTAAATTCTAATTAAATATTCATTAAATTCAAATTAAATCAAATTACAACTTAAATAAATTTTCTAAATCAATACCACATATGTTATGTTCTCGAATTAATTTACTTATCCATTTAAATTTTAAATTTCAATTATAAATAAATGGACTCGAATTATCCTTAACAATTGTAATATCAACTCAAAATTTCAGAATTTATCAAATAATGTTTAAATTCCTATTTTAACTTAGACAATCCAAACTTTATTTGTTATAAAATATTAAATTTCACATTACAACATTTATATATGCTCAATTCAATAATTATTATCATCAAAATCAACAAAATTTGATTTTCCCAAAAATTAATCCATTTTATTTATTTAAAAATTGAAAATTAAATATACAGAAAATATGGGATGTTACACTCCATAATATAAAACAATTTTTATATCAATAACCAATACGTGCTCATACACTCAAACTCAATCTATGGTATTACTAACCATATCTCTACTGAGTCACGCCACAGAGCCAAGGCAATTACTTAACCTTAAGCTCTGATACCAACTGTAACGTCCAGGAAAAAGTCGATCTTGGTTATCCGATATACATTACATATCGAACATCCAAGGATCGAAAATAACCAGTGGTTAGTGAAAGAAATTAAAGGGTGAGGTTAGATAAGATAGAAACTTCGAATAGAAGAAGAAGAAGAAAATACAACATCAGAGTAAACACGAATCTCATAGCGGAACGAATAAATATATTTCGTAACATAACTTTGAAATATAAATCTGTACTAGAATATACATATCATTTCCAAAGTACAACACTTACAACACAGCGGAAAAACCATAGCTATATAATTCTGAAGCCTCCTACTCTAGCTCTTCAAGTATCTGTAAATCCCGACTACTTGATTGCCCATACAAAATTGGGCACCCAAGAGTTTAAGGAAAACAAGACAAAATAAACACTGGGTCAGTCATGTGACTGGTGTAAGTAAACTCAAATTATTTGATTTAACTTTCAAAAATCCTTTTGAAACAAAGGATAATCATTTGTAAAACAATATTATTCTGATATTATAATAATGTCTAACACAAGTAATATCAATCTAGTAGAAACTCTTGTATCTAATGTTCTACATATATAATATACAATCAAAACCGTGGGCTCTTATTGGGTAATGGATTTCCAACTATGACAAGGTATGGATCCACCTCCCAATCAGTGTACTCTAGAAGCGATACACTGGAGTTCAACAAGAACATCTTGCAACTCAGCCACACATGACCGACCACTCATTTCGCTTGAGTGTATCGAATATATTGTCACCTTACAGTTGGTAAACCAACATAACCATTCCCGGGAGATACAGAATTGAAAGAAGTAACAAATATGAATATTCTCTAGATGGTGTGCTTGGTTGCGAACCACTTAGCCATGCTACCTGCCCGATTTCTGTCATTTCCCAGTTGATGATGCTGGAGGTCATAACGTATCTTTCAGTAGATTACTCATTCATTTACTTTGAATGCCACATCGTCATACCCGTAAAACCACAAATTGATTTCCCAAAAAATACCGCGGGTATAAGCTAAGAGAAATGAATTCCTCCGCCACCAACGTAAATACGTTTGAAATGATCAACTCACGTGATCCACCAGATATACTCTGTCAAACATTCGTCCATTCAAGTTGTCCTGGGACTGGACAAAACAAAGGCACTATTCCGTACATCCATCCTAGGCAATCTCTACCTAGGACTTATATAGCAGCCCTTGCACTCTACTCCTTCTTCAATTTGTCTTTGATCTATTTGATTCGAATAGCTAACGCCCATATGGAGTGGTTCTTTGGATAAGAATCCAACCGGTCTCTTCGTATTAATGACGGAAAAATGGTCAAAACTTTGATAGTCTGTGATTTAACTATCAAAGAAAAACACGTGTGCAAACAACGATATTATTTCCAGATGGAAATTATATCGACCAATCATCATTTAACATTTATATCTTTCGTTCATCAATTTACTTATCTCATGTTTCCATATATTCTAAATTCTTATTTTCTATTTTCAGAAAACATTTCTGATTCTTATTTGGAAAACATTTCCAAAACTCCTTCACTGGATTTAAACTGATGTTTAAATCAAACATCGCCATGCCAACTCAAACCATTTCAATCATTAACTAAATTCACTTAACCATCTTCACTATCAAACCTTACCATTCCTTAGTTAAGAAGGAAGTCAATCAAGTTGGGGTATAATTACCTCTCAGACCTTAACTGAACAACGTTTTAACTTCGAAATAGTCAAAGTTTATCTTTTAAATCTTTAACAGACTTCCTTACGTAACTCTCTTTCGAAAAAATCTCTATTCCATAACTCTTTCCTTCTAATAAACTATATTCGATAATCTCTCTTCTTCGAATAACCTATATTCGAATAACTCTATTCAATTAACACTATTTGATTAACTCTAATCGATTTACTCTTATCAGTTAGCTCTATTTGATTAACTCAATTCTGTTAATCCTATTTGATTTACCCTACTGGATTAACTTTATTCAATTAACTCTAACTAATTTACTCTTATCAATTAACTCCTTTCGAATAAACTATATTCGATTAACTCCTTTCTAATAACTAATATTCGATTAACCCCTTTCGAATAACTAATATTCATTAACTCCTTTCGAATAACTAATATTCGATTAACTCCTTTCGAATAACTAATATTCGATAACTCCTTTCGAATAACTAATATTCGATTAACTAATATTCGATAACTCCTTTTGAATAACTAATATTTGAATAACTCTAATCCTCCTAATTCAATTAACTCTATTCGATATAACAAATATTCGACTAACTCTTGTTCGATTAACTCTATTCGAACTACTCTAGTTCGATTTAACTCTAATCGATTAACTCTAACTGATTAACTCTAACTGGTTAACTCTAACTGATTAACTCTAACTAGTTAACTCTAACTCTGATCGATTAACTCTAACTCTAACCGATTAACTCTAACTCTAATCGGTTAACTCTAACTCTAATCGATTAACTCTAACTCTAATCGATTACCTCCTCTAATTCTATTTGATTAACACATTTTTGATTAACTCCTTTGATTAACTCTACATCCATATTCAGTTTCAAATATCGATGTTGAAATCGATTCTTACTTCCCTATATAAGTCCTGACTTATATATTCTATTTATCCAATGATAAATATTTTATTTAATTTATAAAATATTATTTATAAATTAATCTTCTCAATCTATTGGTTACAACAGATTCTATTTAAAATCTTTGCTTTAAACCCATATCATGTTATACCCATGTGTGAAGCACGGGTCTAAACTTTCCTGATGTAAAATTCTATTCATTTGTCAAATATTTCCTTATATGACATTCTTTTCATTTTCCAATAAATTCCTTTTATAACTCCATTTAATTTTCTAAATAAATATTTCCTTTTTAATTCTATTTGTAAATGTTTTGCAAATATTTCCCTTTTTTATTCTATTTGTAAATAGTTTACAAATATCTCCTTTTCAAATCTATTTGTAAATGGTTTACAAATATCTCCTTTTTCAATTCCATGTATTTATTTTCTAAATAAATATTTCTTTTCCTATTTGTTTCACAATAATTTCCTTTTATATTTGTTTCACAAATATTTTACTTTTATAACTTATCCTTCGATTTTATAGTTATTTTCTTTTAAAAAATCCTTTTCCTTTTATATGTAAAATCCATTGATTTTATATAAATAATTCATTTTCAAAATACGCTTTGAAAATCCCCTTTTCCACATCCCAGTATTTCTTACGGTATTTAAAATACCAATTCACAATGATCGATATCATTCAAACACACAAAATCAACAACAGATTATATCACTGCATATATTACAATATATGAAAACAATAGTAAAATAAATGTTGAGGAATCCAGTTAGATTCCTCCGACCTGTTTCCCTGCATCCACAGATGTTAAACAATATATATGTATATAACATCGATTTCATTTCAACATGAAATATACTGTTAAACATGATCAATATTTGATTGTCAATTTATATATATATATATAACTATATATACGTTTTCAATCAAATCTATTTAATAGTCCAAACAATCAATACACAGCAATCATGTATTATTTATCAAAAATAAAGTACAGTTTATAAAAATATAAACTGACCAGAGATAGTGAGTTTTACTCACTTTGGCAGTTTATCGTTAAAGAACGATAAACTGTTGTTTGGTTCAGATCAAACAATTTAATTCACCATAAATTCAAACGAGCTCCTATCCACTCCCAGTCAGTTTCATTGGGTAGTGTCCGTCCATACGATCCTAATGGATATTGTTTCGCTGAAAACCGATATCGTATGACCAAGTTATTCATTGTCGAAGTTAATATACATTAAATTAATATAAAAACTTGGATTTTAATTCTATTGGGCCTTACTTCTTTTGAGCCCATGCCAAATCTTGAAACC
Organism: Allium sativum; assembly: GCA_030737875.1. NCBI lineage: Eukaryota > Viridiplantae > Streptophyta > Magnoliopsida > Asparagales > Amaryllidaceae > Allium > Allium sativum. The sequence continues at coordinate 65,722,201 of CM060909.1, read as the reverse complement.
CAAAACCGCTTTATTCCTCTTCTTCCCAAAACGTTCTGCTCCGAACTCCAGGAATGAAATACGACAGTAAATTTCCAGACTTTGCATCCTCACTCCCAACCCCATAGTTCATGAAACCATAAACCGATTTCACCATTACTTCTCCCTTCGAACTCTCTTCCCACACCTCCTCTCGGTACATAGCTTGCACCCCTATACCAGAAAATGAACTCCGACTGACTACCTCCCTGCAATGACTACTTCGCTGTTCCAACACCCTATCTCGCGCGTTACTAGTTGCCAACTCAAGTCCCATCCAGTGCCTGAACGAGCAAATCCGTCAGCTCCTGAACGCGACGACCACGTTGTTAGATTTGAACTCCAGAATGCATGCGCACCAGCTGAAAGGCGACTAGCTATCATCACGAGCTCACAGATCTCATTGTTACAAATTTTCGGATTTTATTTGATTTTCTATTGAATTTTCTTTGATCATTTTTTTTGTGTTGAGGAAGTTTCTTGTGGCGGCTCATTTTCACTTCTGTGTTGACCGTGGGAGTGTAGGATTTTTTTTATAGCAAAAGTAAGGGTCTTATAGGATAGTTTTAATTGTACGTGGCTAGGTGTATAGCCGCTTGAAAATAGTGGAGGTAAATTCAAGAAGTGGCCATCCCGTGAAATCTGTAGGATAGACAAGAAAGCAGTTCGTATACTTTAACAGCGAAAGAAACATATATGTTATATATATATCATATCATTATTGTTACTACAATTTCAGTGTACCGAGTTACATAAAATTCCATACATTTACGGACTGGAATAGACAAAGATAAAAATACCGTTGTGATGAGCAACGTGTCACGATTCCAAAAATATAATAATATCGTTAGGTTAACTCATATTGTGAAACCCCAAATGTTGATTACAGGATGCAAAAAACTCCAAATAAAAAGTTGCTTATTTAATTAATTAAAAATTACAGTAAAATTCTAAAAATTAAATTATCACTACGTCTCAAAGGGCTTGTCAAAATTCGAGGCTAATATTTAATTATAATTAAATATATCGTTATGGTTGATAAACGATTCCATAGTGACTATTCGAAAATTTGATTTTGACATAAATCAAAATCTACACAATGAAATCCTGATTTTTCTCTTCCGTTAGAAAAATATACTACACCAGCTTCGAACGTTTCTTATTTCACGGAAATCCGATTTAAAACGGACCCTGTATATTCAGTTGAAGTTCGAATCGCCAAATAGCGAACTACCACGCCATTACGGGCTCGATTTTAATTATAATATAATTTATACGTTCAAACTTCTTTTAAATAATATATTCGTGAATATAATTCAACTCTAAACTGAATTATACTATATATATAATCCAATTCACAACGTATTGTGAATTCCACTATTTTTGATTATTTCTGAATTAAATATATTATTTTAGTATTTATTTTAATTGAGTAATCCATATAATTTAATTCAACGACCATTTTATTTTGTAAATCACTATTTAGATAATTAATTAAATTAATTATTATATCGCTAAAATACGGGTCGTTACACTTCGATATTTCATCTCTTATTTGGAAGTGTAAGTCTGAGTCCCACAATGATTTTGAGCATATTATCTTCAAAAATTATATCTAAGGATGCCTTTGTAAGCAAGGCAGATTGGTCATGCCTTTTGTTTCAATGCTAAGGCGAGACATTAGCTGAATTTCATCATTCTTAGTATACCATTCATTTGGGCAGCAGCAAGATGTATGCTGACATGTGTCGTTTATACTATTGGGACAACATGAAGCGAGATGTGGTAATTTATGTAAGCAATTGCATGACTTATCAGCTCATGAAAGTCTAGCATCAGCGAGCTAGCAGCTTTCTTCATCCCTTGGAAGTCCCGATGTGGAAGTAGGACTAGGTTTCTATGGATTTCGTGGACGGCTTACCTCCTTCGAGGTTGTACCATTCTAGTATTTGGGCTATTATTGATTGTCTCACCAAGTCCGCACATTTTATTCCTATTAAATCTAACAATACAATAGCTACTCTCATGGGGCTTTATATATTAAGGAAATCATGTGATTGCATGATGTTCCTAGTTCTATTGTGTGTGACAGAGATCCGCTCTTTATGAGCCATTTTATGGAAGAGTCTCCAGTTCGCTTTGGGTACAAAACTAAACTTCAGCACTGTTTACCACCCACAGTCTAATGGACTGACCGAGCAGGTGACTTATATATTGGAGGGCCTTATTCGAACTTATATTCTTGATTTCAAAGGTAGTTGGGAGGATTATCTCTTATTAGTTGAGTTTACTTATGATAATAGCAACCAGTCTTCTATTGGCATGGCTTCATTTGAGGACTCATATGGGAGTTTGTGTCGTTCTTCAGCTTATTAGCTTGAGTCTAGGAAAAAGCTTATTTTAGTCCCTAGTTCTATTCGTGAAGCATATGAGAAGATTTCACTTTTAGAGAGAGGCTCAGATTTGCAAGAAATCCTGCGTGGACAATCTAGGAATCCCCTCGAGTTTTCTATTGGTGATCTTGTGTATATCAGAGCTTCTCCTTTGAAGGGAGTAATAGGCTTTAGTCAGATGGGGAAGCTAGCACCACGATATATCAGGGCATTTCCTATACAGAGCTTATCAATCCAGTTGCTTATATATTGGCATTTCCAGATAGATTCTTCTGTATTCATGACGTATTCCATGTCTCTCAGCTAAGGAAGTGTTTCGTTATTCGAATCCTATCATGCCTTAAAAGAGCCTGAGACGTCACCCAACTTATCTATCATGCATCATCCTGTGGTTATTCTTGAAACAAAGATTAAATGCCTTTGAAATAAGAATGTGCCACTAGGTAAGGTTCAGTGATCCAAGAATCTCAATGATTACACTTGGGAGAAGAAGGAGTTTATCGAGTGGAGATATCCTGATCTTTTGTCATCTCTATCATGGGTAAGAAAATCCTTTTATCATGATATATTTCCCTTGTGCATTTTTTGAAAATGAGATTAAATTGGTTAAATACTACTTTTCCCTAACGAAATTGTGGGGACACAATTTGTATAAGGGAGAATCTATAATAACCCAACCTTATGTGCTTATATGTTCTTTACTATAATAACAAATGAAGATGAGATTATAATTCATTAATTGAGTATTAATTTTTATCGGGAAGGATAAAGTTAATAAAATGGTCCAATTATAAATAAATGTGAGACTTGGGAATTTATCTGGAAAGCGATTTAATAAAATGGTTATTAATCATTTAAATATGACACAAGATCGATAACTTTGTAAATTTAGTTGGGTCGTATAAACTTATTGAAAATAAGCTTGACAAGATGTCTGAGTTAATTTTGGGAGAATATGTGTGTTTTGTACTAAAATGGAGATTTGTAATAAGTTATGTCTAAATACCTAATATTGTGTACTTAAAGTAAAATAATAGTAATAATAAATATAGTAAAATAAGTTTTTGAAACAGTATAGAGTATACAAATCATCAACATGTAGGAATTTATATAATACTATGAGTTGTTGCTTTAAATTGCAATGAACCAATAAAAAGAGGATTTTTGCGAAAACTATGTATTTTAAAAATGTTTAGGTAGAAATGAAGGTTAAAAGCATATAAAAATCATTGAAAAATATTTATATGCGTACTAAAATATTTATTGTGTGTTCTGAAATTTATTAGGGTTGAAATAATGTGTTTTGAATATTTTAAACCCTAAAGAAATCTATTTTTCACAAATTTAAGTTAAAGTTTGATTATTTTGTACAAACTAAAATTTTAGTGTAAACAATTTAAAACAAAGATTGAAATTTTCTAAGAATATGTTGAGACATAATTTTGTATTTATAGTGAAGTATTATAGTATTAATTTTGAAAATTTTAAGCTTAACTTGTGTAACTGGAAAAATAATAACTTAAAAATTTATGTTAAAAGTGTTTTTTTTTCTTGAAAATCTCTCTAAGCTTAAAACACTAGCTTAATTACCCAATTTGGCCATTAATTCATTGCCTTAGAAAAGAAAAATCCGAAGACAACGTTGTTTTCTCCTATAGGAAAATTATTCACTTTCGCTATTTCATTGTAAAAAGAAATTCATGACCTCCTCATGCTAATCTAAATTTGAAGTCTTCTAAAATCAAAACTACAGAAGAATTATATCTTGAAACTAGTGTCATAATAGGTAATCCATATAAAGATCATGTTTCATCTTGATTTTGCTCAGTTTGCTAAAATCCTTTGTTGTAAGGGTTAAAACCTATTGCATATCTCTATAGTTGATTCTACAGGTACTGAAGCTGAAAGAGAAGCTTAGAAGGAACTGCCTTTGATCCAAATCTAGCTAAATCTTGTCAAATTTTGTTGAAAATTAAGGTGAGATACCCTCTCACACATTCTAACTTTACCTTTCTAATTATACTATGTCTGGCTTTGTTTCTATCGAAACTTGTTTACTGTAAGTTTAGATTTGTGTCCCTATGTGAAATTCACCCTACTCATTTTATATCTGTTTCATGTAATTTTTGTTTCGTTTGGAATATTGAACATTGATACCAAAATATGGAAATTTTCGCCTTAAATCGTTGAGTTTTGATTATCCAAAAATTGTCCCGAGTATGCATGTGAAGGGAGCGAATTCCACCTGGATTGCACTTATAGAGGGTCGATCACCTCCATGGGCAGATCGACTGCCCGACCTACCTGGATCAGAAAGGGGGTAGACCTCCTTGAATGTGAAATCCAAGGAGGTTGAGTCCCTTTTGCTTCGTTGGTTGAGTGCACGTTGGTGCTCATTTTACTTCACATTTTGTCCAGTTCTCAAGCCCAAGTGACAGCATACAGTGATACCAAATCTAGGCTATTTTAGTTGCCTATAGTTTGTTGAATTCAGGTATTGCTTTGGATGAGTTTTGGTGCTAAATTATGTGTTTATTGTTCAACTTTTGTGATGGGTATATACAGCGTACACGCTTTAAATAAAACGATTTCATTACAAATTTCAATAATAAACTGTACAACTTTAAGATGAATTTAACAAGAATATATATACACATATATATATGTTACACCCATCTCTAAGAAATAGTATCAATAATACTTTCTATTTTTTATTAAGATATAAGCCAAATGTTTTGAAAATCATTTTTATAAAATCGCTTTCTCAAACCTTATATTTTCTATATATAGAACCACACATTTTGCACCCTTCAAAGGATGTGCTTGCAATTAAATGATATTGTAAACCTTGTGGTATGGGACGTGAAGGCATATAAGATTAATTAATTAAAGACTAGTTTAATTGAAGTTATGATTCCTTTTGTTCTCTTGCACTTTCTTGTGTTCCTCCGATTCTAGTGTGGAATTGACTAACGGTTAGTAAACCAATAGTGAGAACATATCGTATGGGATGCATAGTTACCGCTATTCGGGTTACTTCCGATGAGTCTATTACACAATCCTATGTGTTTGCCAGTACTAGACCTTTCGGTCGCTCCTATGTGAATCTCGTGGACCTTCGGGTCAATCATGCTGTATTATGACCGTCGGGTCAATTGTGTTGTAACTTGATCTTCAGGTCAATCATGTGATATAGGGTATCCCTGTAACGGCCCGGGTTTCGCCCGACCCGATCGATCACAAAATTGATCAAGACCGTTCAAAACCCGAATACGTTAACTTTAGGAATACAACATCATAAGAACAAAAACAGCAGACTTTTATAAATATCATAATAATGTTACATCAGAGTACAGAATATCAGAGCACATCGATTAAACTTACAACGGAAGATAAATTACAATATTTTAATACATTGCAGCGGAAACAATAAAATAGATACAGCGGAAGATAACTATGCTCTGGACACAGCTTTAAGCTTCAATCCAGCATCCTGCTCAAAAGATAAATATCCACAAAAAGGCTACTCGACTGCCCATGCGGAAAGAGGGCACCCGAGTTTGCAAAGGTGGAAACAAACAACGGGTCAGTCGTGGGACTGGTATGAGAAATCTAACTTAACTAATCTAATAATAATAGGGCAAATCCAAGGACCACGCCACTAACGCGGAACGGGTTTACTCCAATGGATTGCCGTGCATAATTAAAGTAAATCATTAAACAACGCAATGCCTTTTAGAAAAAATGAAACCATTATAAGACTCAAGTCCCATCACACAATGTAACGCAAACCGGAGGATAGAGTTTTACCTTATAATGGTTAAAAATGCTTGATACGTTAAAAACGGATTTGATATTATTATTAGTGTATATATGTTTCAAAAACATTTCAAAGTAAATGCATCAATCCTAGGAAGCATAGCTACCATATACTATGCCTCCATACTAGTAATACAATCAAAACCGCATGAGGTCGTATTGGAAATTGGTTTTCCATCATGAGTCAAGGCTAGGGAGGAGCTCCTTACCGATTCGTCACACTCTAGCTAATGTCTCAGGATCCCCCGCAGAGAACCCTTGGAAAGCTGCAGGGCCGGTCCACACTTGCGGTTTGCGGATTGGCAATTCCTGAACACACATTTCCCGGTCTTACATGACCTATCATCCGAGGCGCGCCACATTCCATCATCCACATAAGTAAATATCGGCCAGTTTAAGCACCGACACCACTTCTAGCTAGAAAGAAACGTGCTGCTTTCCCTGCGTTCCCTTCTCCCGTTTTAGACTCAACCGGGTTGTGAGGCTCGCGAAGTACGGGGTTGTAAACAGGGAAAATCTAATCGAGGTGATATCATTCAGTCTAGGGTTTTGAGCATAGGATTAGAATAGGAGCGAGGGGTTCGCGAGTGTACATGGTCTTGTGTGCGGGATCTGTTCTTTTATCTAGTAGAAACCTTAGGAATGCAGCAGTAGGCGTGGTTTTGTCGAAGCTGGGTATGTCTGTGTGTGATTTATTTTCTGCACTTTTATTTTTGCTGCATTCTGTCATCTGTTTATTATTGTAATATCCTGTCAGTTTTTTAATTCAGTGAAACTATGATAAATCCTATTCACCCCCTCTAGGGTTAATCTAGATCCAATAAGTGGTATCAGAGCCTGGTATTCATTAACTCTAGAGTAATGGTGATCTCTAGTTGTCAGTCCATAGAGAGTCAGTCCAGTCGTATTCCAACTATTTTTAATGGTACTGATTTTTTGAATTGGAAATCTGAAATGGAATTCTATTTAAAATCTGTTAATTTTAAATGTTGGGATGTTGTTATTAATGGTTATGATAAATTAGATATATGTTTTAATAATCATGCTATGCATATCTTATATTCTCATATTGATGATGCTCAGTATAGCCTTATCTCCCAATGTTTAACTGCGCAGGAAATCTGGAATACTCTAAATACGAAATATGGACAAATTGACAATAGTAGCTCAAAACACCATAAGGCCAACTTAGATTCAGATCTATGCCTGGAAGGAGAATTAGATGAAAATTCAAGTGACTCAGTCGATGGAGATTCAAAAGATAATGAGATAGAAAATTTCTCATATGAAGATTTAGTTTATATGTGTGTTGATTTAACTAAATCTGTTGATAAACTCCAACTAAAAAATAAATCTCTGAAATCTAAAAATCATGAGTTGACCAGCAAAATTAACTGCTTGGAATAAAAACTTTCAAATGTCATAAAATTAGAAAATTCTGATTATGAAAATTGTTTGAAATTGTAAACTGATCTCGTTCATCAAAATAAAAACATTCAAAGGCTTGAAGAGGAAATCTTGATTTTAAAAGATAACGAGATTGAGCTGAAAGATGCAAACAATTGTTTACAAAACGAATTTATAAATTTTAAGGCTATCAAAAATTCCAAACATGGAATTGCTGAAAATGATAGTTTGTTGAGAACAGATCTAATTTTGAGTGAGCTTTAAAAAGAGATTGAAAATCTCAAGAATTTTGAATTTGAAAAACAAATTATTTTGAATCGGAGATCTTCGAATCCAAGACTAGAATTAAATTGCTTGAAAACGAAAACTTGATTTTGAAACAAAATGATGTTAAAAAGAGAAAAATCAATATTAACCTTTGTACAAATATGATGAAAGAGAATAACAATTTTAAATCTAAAATTCAACATCTCGAATTAACTTTGGATAAATTCTCTAACGGAGAAAAATCTTTGAACATCTTATTAAAGAAACAGTTTTCTGTTGGAAATAAACGTGGTCTTGGTTTTGGGAAATCGAATGCTACTGAAAATTTGAATTCGTATGATTTGAAAAATCCTTTAAATTGCTTTGGAAATAATGGATTTGAAAATTCAATCTCTGGTAATCTCAAAGGATTTCCAAATCATAAACGTGATGAGAATTTGTTTTATAATAATTCATCTAAACTATCCTCGATCCCAAAAAGAAATAAAACAAACTTCATTTGATTCAAACAGATTTGGGTTCCAAAGGGTACAAAGGTAAATTCAGATGGATTATTATATAAACAAGTCTGGGTACCAAAACATATGAATACAATTGTGAGTGATTTAACAAATTTTGTTAGACCACTCGATCCCTTAAGTTGTTAAGTACCGGAGGAGGCTAAGGAACTGTATTGCTAAAGAAAAACTGGATTCAAACCGCTTCATATCACTGAATAAATCACAATTCCTTAGCCATATCTGTTGAGTCAAAGATTTTGGTTTACATTGTTGTTAGGTATGATCTCTGGACTCATCTTTGTAAATATTCTTTTTATTTCTCCTTCTACCTCTTCTTCTTATTTTTTTAATTTGTCACTGCCATTTTTTTTTTTCATTTTGGGCTTCATTAACTTCCAATTGTAGTATTCATGGTCTTCTGGAAATTCACATTATTTGAATAGAACTCTGATGTTTTTTAAACATTCCAGATCTTGAATTTTAACAATGTTGGTGTATTCTTGCCATGTCTTGAACACTTTTAATTTGAATTCTAAATTTTTAAAGATCTGAAAAACAATTAAAATTTCACACAAATCTGCTGTTTTGAGTTCCTTCTAATTCATTTTAGAAAAGCTTGAAATAATATACTCATTACAACACACTGTTATTTATCAGTTGTGATAATTTCATTATTTTTCAGATTAGCTTGAATATTTTTTAATCTATCTTGAATCTCAGTGATACATATTGAAATTCATTTTGTATTCATGATCAAAATTTGTTTATTTGAAATCATATGAAATTCTTGATATTTTGAATTTCACACACCTCCTAAATTATAAATTATCAACCTTGTGTGATTAATTCATCATGTCTCAAAACTTGGCATTAATTCAAGTGATTTCAGATAAATTATTTTGGATCATGAATATCTCTTAAATGTGATGTAAATGATCTGGAATTTTTCTTGTGCTTATCAGAAAAGTTGTAAAAAAAAGAGGAATTCTTTTGAAAAATCTAGTCCTTGAAACATACTATCATTTCATTATTATTTGATTTAAATATCTATTTGTTTAAAATCATTTGAAATTATTGATTTTTTAAATCTCACACACATCGTGAATTTAAAATTAATAATCTGGTGTGACTAATTCATTGAATCTCGATCTTTTCATATCCCTTTAAATTATTTAAAATAAACCATATAGTTAATCTTGGATCATGAACCATTCTTTGATTGTCTGAAATATCTTTGAAACATTTCCTTGACAAGTCTGCTTTGAAAATGATTTTTGTGATGCTCAGATATTGTTCTTGAAAAAATATTTTTGGTGGCTGCTTATTTTTGGTATCAAATATATACCATGCTCTGATAGATGAAATCAATATTTTCTTGATTTGTTAACCGTGTCTACTTAGGCTTTGTGATTAAGATCTTGTTGTCTAAGATATCTTTGCTCATCTCCCGTGTCATTTTTTTCCTCATGAATAGAGACATCAATGACATCAGTTTAGAAGTACTGAATATTTTTTGTATATATTTTTTAATCCCTCTTATCATGTATAGCTCTTTATCTTCCTCTTGTAATTGATTTTCAATTTTAAAATTATTTATTGATTATTCATTCAAAAATTTAAATTAATAACCAAACTGAATAGTATTTATAATTCATCAAAACTATTATTGAATTTTGAAATTGTGATGAATTGTGGCTGCAATATATTTCACAGCAAGAGGAGATTTTGTTTAAATTTATTCATAATGTTTGAATAATTATTATAAAAACTTTGAATTGGCGATTATTTCACGACCATCTTCTTTATCTACCACTATTCTGCCATCCATCATGTTTTTTATATTAATGTAGAGAGTTTAATATTTTTTTAAAAAAACATCTTGAATAAACAGTGAAAATGTTTGTGATAGAAATTATCCTATGTTTTTATTCAGAATTAGTGATAATTGAAATTTTTAAATGATACCGGTACAGTTAAGCATATTTCATAATATAATTAATTTAGAAATTTATTTCACTAACCATTTCTATACCTATCACATTTCTATCATCCGTATTGGTTTATATACAGAGGGGTTTTTCATTTTGAAACTGAAAATAATAAAATATTCATAAGTATTACTCTAACCTCATTTAAAAATCCAAGCTCTGGTTATGCATGGTTATGAGATTACTAATATTTAAGATGCAACTTATCTCATTTAAAAATCCAATATCTGGTTATGCATGGTCAGTGTGCTCTTAAATTAAAAGAAAAAGAAAATAATTTGAATAAATAAAAGTTTATATGAAATTCTCCTTGGTGTGTAAAAACCAGCCTATCAATCCATATTCTAATATGTGAAATGTGTTGAAATCTTATGAAAATGTTATGATTTGTTGATTGATGGGTATTGGGATTTGAGATTATTCGATTTTGTCACTTGAATTGAATTATTAATTATAGTCCAAATCCATCACTGCTTTTGTTCCTAATTTTAAAAAATCTTTTGAAAATAATTGAAATTCATATTTTTATAACTCTCCTCATTTTTATAAAATTCATTGTAAATCCATCGTTCTACAATGTGAAATATGCCACCTGTTCTCAGTTTATTATGATTTTTGTTTGACTGATTGAGATTTATGGTGGCCATTCTTCGTCTTGTGCTGAAATAATATTTTTAGTCAATTTTCATCTATATTTTAAATTCTGAATCCTTTTGGTGATAACAAAAGGGGGAGAATGGGTTGGAGATTTTGATTTATGAGTGAATATTTTATAAATATTTTTAATTATGAAAATTCATTAAATTCATTTACTTCACTTATGCACAGTTATAGCGGGATTTTCTGTTTTAATTCTGAAAATTCATTAAATTCATTTACTTCACTTATGCACAGTTATAGCGGGAGTTTTCTGTTGTAGGGGAGCTAATAAATAGGGGGAGTTCAATATTCACTGTCAAACACATTTAATGGGCTCAAAATCGATTATTTGTTTGTCATCATCAAAAGGGGGAGATTGTTGCATATGACGTAGTTGTTTACACATTATATGATTTTTGTTTGATGATAACAACCAAATAAATATTATTTTAAATGTGTTTGTTATTGTACTATTACATCACATCACAGACTAGAATATAATATTTATATTTGAGTGAAATACTACTGCACAAGAATTAAACATTCAATCAGTATTTTATTTGGATATAATATTTTATTTCAACAATCGAACAATGCAGATTTACAACTCCACTATTTGTATACATTCACAAAAATTTCTTCACATGATATTGTACTGGAAAATAAACTGAATACGATAGACGAATTTGGTTGAACACAATAAAAATAATATTTTATTTCAAATAAATTTGTTTATTACAAATTTTAGTACAAATTCATTATTTCAGTACAATTGCTCCTCGCTACACAAACATTCAGTCACTCATTTTCACATTTTCATACATACATTCATTCACAACTCTTTTACATATGGACACATTCATTTTTTTTCTTTACCGACTCTACACTCTGTCTTTTGTTTTCTGCCTTCTGTCTTCTGTCTTCTACCTTAACAGCTTTCAATCAATCCAGTCTTCATACCTGTCACATACAGAAACACACACAGTATCTAGAACAGAAATAATATTTTAAATTCTAGCGAATATAATTTTTATTTTAAAAATTTATTTGCCTTGGAATTTTGGTGTGTTTCTCATCGTTTTTCTAGCTCGATCTGATTTTCATATCCATCTAATTGTGCCAAGACAGCTTGTGATATTCACAGTGATACATTGTAAATACCAGAATGTAGACAGCATATATATATATATATATATATATATATATATATCAATGCAGGGACAGGAAAACTTGTCTGGATGGCTGCATATACACACGTGTGTATATATATACACATGTGCTCTTCCTCGCCAATCCAGTGTGCAACTGAGGAGTAGTCACGTGGACCGTCTCAACTCATTGCAACTCAAGTGGACAGTGCAACAAAAATGCATGTATACAAGAACAAGGAAACAGCTCAATGTCAAAATGGGGATACGGCATGTTCTAGAATGAGACAACTAGGAGTATAATAGGATCAAACCAGAATGGACAAGACAAATCAGACACACAACAATAATTTGGAAAGGATGCATACAACAGGTCAAACCATGAAGGTTCAAGCATGCAACAAAATAAGGCAATACAGCATGGTCATGCAACAATACATTCAAGTAATTTTAGCATGATCCAAGTAAATGATTAAGTGATGTACACAGTCAGCATGAATGGTCGAGACAAGTGAAATTTGCATTGCAACAAGATCAACTCAGTTTCTTTTTACAAGCATACATAACAGCAGCTAGGATTACAAGTCAGCATGTATATGGAAGTCTCAAAGAAATGGTGAACATTGCTAGAATTGCATATACATGGTGAAGCATGAGTAAACATAAGCGCAAATTTTCAAAGCAGGTTAAGTACAACTGTTCAGATATGGCTCTACAAGGGAAAAATGTTCAGGTGATCATGCTCAAGACAGTTTTAACATATGACAAATGATCAAGCAACAATGGACCAACTTATAAAGTGAAGCAGCATGGTCATAAGTACATTAGCATACATATACAAGTAGCTGAAATGGTGTACATGATCAAGACTAGTTCGAGATGGCCAGAACAGTCTAAGTACACAAGTGAAACAACACTACCATGAAAAATTGAAGTACAAGTAATTGGCATGGTCAAAGAAACAAATTTCATCTCAGGTGAGCATGTACAAGTAGCATATAGATGACAGTTTGAACTAGCAATGTTAGTACAATAAACATACATCCACAAAGGTGAAACAGTGAGCATTTCAGGTCAGCGTACAAGGTAAATATGCAAAAGTCAAGGCGTGTATTTTTGTATGGATAGTTCAGGTAGAATATATCAAGCATGCATACAACATGATTTACTGGAAATCATTAAATTCCCATGTGTATTGAAAACAACAAGAAAGATAAGTATTCAATATAGTACTAGAAATTCTTTTGGGAGAAATTTGATTTACCAGAAATGCAAGAGATTTAAATCTGCTGAATCAATATTTTCCGGATTCAATCATGGGCAGACTGGAAAACATTTTGGTAAGATATTTTGTTTGTGTATCAATGTTTTTTTCCAGCTTTCCAGGAATGGCGTAACAGAGCACACAAGATTTCAGCAATCAGGGAATGTTCTTGACAAGAAAACAATTTAATTTCCAGAAATGTTCATGCAAGTTTCAGTATGTTTCCAGTTTTAGAAAAATACTTTTGGCAAGTTTTTAATGGATTCCTGAAATCATTAATAAGTTTTTTTTAAGGCAAGAAACCAATTTCAAAATCAATTCTTTCTTTCCTGAAATCAGCAAATGAATTCGAGCATGGCAACAATCTATTTCCAGAAATGGAGTAGCATATTCGACAACAATTTTTCAATCAAGCAAATCAGGAAATCACGCAACACCATTAAAATCGAGGGTTTTCAAAAGGGGAAAGCAACCAAAATCAGCCGAGTCAATATAATGAAATCAAAGAGTGATTGTAGGATTTTATAATTCTATAAACATCACCTATTTCATTACAGGCATAGTAGATTGAAACCACAAGCATCACAATTACAAGAAAAGATTTAAATTAGAAAACTCACAATTCGAATTAGGGTTTCGATTGCCAGAGAAAAACCCAAACCGATTGATCAAAGAAATCAGAGCACTAAAAGCATCCAACGATTCAAGACATCACTGAAACAATTTCATCATCGAATCGACCTGAATTTGAGAGGATTTCCAAAACCCTAGCTGTCGCCATATTTTTTTCCAAAGGGATCGGGCAAAAAGGAATAAAAGGGTGGACCAGACTTAAGCTAGTGGGCTTAACCTAGCTAATGATTTAAAAAGGGGATGACCCTTATTTTTAAGTCCTAGGGTTTTTATTTTATATGTTTTTAATTTTGTGTTGTATTTTCTTTTTGTTTTGAAATTCATCCAAACAGTTCTAGTGTCTGTAAAATACTAGGGAATTCAGTTTGGGGTTAATTGACAGTTGCTAGAGTCTGTAAATCTAGATTTACTGGTTACCGGGTTGTAATCAGGGAAAATCTGATCAAGGGGATATCGTCCAGTCTAGGGTTTTGAGCATAGGATTAGAATAGGATCGAGGGGTTCGCTAGTGCACATGGTCTTGTCTGCGGGATCTGTTCTTTTGCCTAGTAGAAACCTTAGGAATGCAGCAGTAGGCAGGGTTTTGCCAAAGCTGGGTATATTATTGTGTGATTTATTTTCTGCACTTTTATTTTTACTGCATTCAATCATCTGTTTATTATTGTAATATCCTGTCAGATTTTTAATTCAGTGAAAAACTGTGATAAACCCTATTCACCCCCCCTCCTCTAGGGTTAATCTAGATCTAACACATAGTTATAAGTGGTTCCTAGTATTGGCAAACATTATGATAATATCTGGCCCCAGCCTATTTAACAACCAGACATTTAAATTTTTCACACCGCGGCCATTTGCATTCAACATCATATTATAATATCATAAACCAACTTAACTTCAAGTATTGATTTCTTTATAATCATTTATTTAAAACTATTAAGATTAGATTTAGTTTCAAATTCCATATTGTCAAACAATTAATTATCAAATAAAAATACTGATTTTATATTTTATTCTTCAAATATCATTATAAATCAAAATCCTTATCCTAAATCAATTCAGACATAATAGATCGTATTGGAAATAGATTTTAGTTTAAAATAGTAAAAATGTATTTAAAAATGGTTTAATTTTAAAATTATAGAATACATATAATTAAGTTAAATATAAAAATTGTCTTACTAAAAATAGTTCTTATGAAAATAGTTATAAAATTTTAATAGTTAAAAATATTAATAAAACTAAAATAGATAAAATAGTTTAAACAAAATCCAATCCAAACCAAATATTTGTGTTTCAAATTTGACTTATCATAAATTCAAATTTCAAATTTCCATACAAATTGGTATAATTTTTAGTTTATTAGTTTACAAGTACAATCACAATTAGTAAGCCATTACTTCAATTTGAGGTAAAGCTTATTTCAAAAAATCCATTTTATCGTATTATATTATTCATACACATTCAAAGTTTAATTATCAAGTTAATCTCTTAAACCGAATTTCTTCAACGTCATAATTTATTAAGTTAAAAAATTATCAACTAAACCTTTAAATCAACGCTTCCATTCATTTCATTTAAACAAATCTTTAATTGATTTCTTTCTTTAAATTAAATTTATTAAAAATATTGTGTTATATTAAAAAAATATTATGTTAAAATTCTAAATCAAATCTTTCAAAACTAAATATTTTTTATATTGAATTTAAATATAATTTGAGAATAAAAATGAGAATAGAAAAAATGCTGTGAGTGTGACCAATAAATAAATTTTGGTTAGAATTATTAACCGAAGAAATCAAATAATTCTTTTGATAGATTCGAGTAACTAAACCTTTTACAAGTGAAAACATTCTAAAATAAATTATTATATTAAAAACTATTGTATTGTATTAAATAATTTAAGATAAATATCAATTAAGTTTATAAATTATTTTAAAACAAAGAATCAATCCAAAATCATATTTTATCCATTCATCAATCAACTATAACTCACTCATAAGTTCAAGTTAAATTATTTCTAACATTAATTTAAAATAAAAGGTTTAAGTTATATTTCAAAATCAATTCATTTAAATCAATAAAAACTTATACAGTTTTAGAAAATAGTTTTTATTGGCCAACAATGTTTATATATAATTTTCTACCCTATGATCAAGTGAAACGGGTATGTATATTTCAACCTGTTTAATTAAATTTCCGAGTATATATCATTTCAATCCTTATCCTAATTCAATATGAAAAGGTATAATGATTCAAGTACATATTATTTCAACCCAATAACGATTATTCTAAATCTACATGGAATTTGCAGTGTGAGAATATAAATTAAAAACATAAAAATACTAATATGTCACATAGAAAATTCATATCAGGTCATTTGTCAATAACCGTCAAAACTATTATACATGTCACGAATAAACATATATCATAAAATAACACAATTTCATGTCAAATGAAAATTTGAATTTAACATGGCAATCATGTCAACTAAAACAATTCTAACATATCACTTTAACCATCCACATGTGCTGAATAATACTTTCACAAAATATTAGTCAAGTGTGAGATAAACTCACCTTTTGTGGCACTGAACGGAGATGAAAATCAAATGGAAACGAAAAGCAAGATGCATAACTTTGGCTACAAGCACAACTTCACACTCTTTAACACCATCATATGAATAAATTCACAAATCAATAGACCAAAAGATTTAGAGGAAGAGAGTAGAGGAATTTTGGTTAGGGAAGATGGATTTTGAGCTTCACAAATTTATATATAGAAAATGGACACTTTTAAAATAGATTTTTGGATATGTTAACCATTGAATAAGAAAAGTGGTCAACAATAAAGTTTTAGGAAATTCTTTTCTCTTCATTTAAAACAAAATGAATTTCGATGAAATTTAAGGGAGATACAGCTGAAATAGCAGAGGGTATTTTTGGGTCAAAAAATTTGGGTTCGAAAATAGGTTTGAAAGATTCACGATTTCAAGAATATGAAATCTAAAAAAGTTTTCAACTTTAAATTTGTTGCTCTTTCAATTTCACTCAATCAGAAAATAAAATAAAAAGTGGATTCAGGTTTCCTATGAGCAAGTTATGGTCGTGGGAAGACAGGGTAAAATCAGAAAAAGCAGAAAATAGAAAATTGTGTAATAGGGTCTCGTTTTGTGGATTTTGTGTATGGGTCATGGATGTGTGGTGCAACTAGCGGGGGCAATAGGGCTTTGGTTGTTCCAGGCACTACTTAGGTGGTGAAGAGTCTAGGTGGAAACTAGCTTGGTGGTTGGTGATAGGGTTTGGTTGCTAGAAAGGAGGGAACGGGTTTTATGCAAAGAGGAAAAAATAATATCTAGTTTTTCAAAAATAAAAAATGCTTTTGAAAAGAGATGATTAGATTCATAGAATTGTAATTAGAGAGGAGAAATTCAATTAAGTTTTAGGATTTGTTCTGAGATTTAAATGGAGGGAGAAATCATGGAAATTTTCAAGAAGAAGTTTATAGAAAAGAGGATCGGGAAAGAAAAAGAGTTTATATCGATAAATAAGAAATGAGAAGTGTTGAGAAAGTATATACTTATTATAACTTAGCAAGCCTCTTAAAATTCAAAATTTAAAATTAATGAGGGGTAAGGTAGCAAAGCTTTCGCAAGAAGCTAAAGGAAGAATATACAATATATTCAGAAAAAGCGCAACAGTAATAAATCACATAAACATCATCCGTTGTGCGCAATTTTCATTGGTAAACTCATATCTAGAGCAAATGGAAGTGAATTTTGACAAGCAAAAGATGCTAGGCAATACAGAATTCAGAGTAGAATCATTGAATTTTTTTTTCTTTGAATTTTCAAACTTTTGAAATATCAACTCATACTCAAATTTTAACCAAAATTGACTTTTTCTTAAAAGTTTCATTTAAATAAATTTAGCAACTACATTACTGAATATTACAAGTTTATTATTTAAATTAAAATTTTTAAGAATGAGTTTGCATTCAAATAATAATATAAATCTAGGTGACACAACAATTAAGGTCTGCATTAACCACCACTCAATTCTCATTGTCAAATTGTCCCTACTCATGTTTGTATATAAGAATCCAATTCATTTATTTCATATAATTCAATAATAAATTAATTTTAAAAAAATTTAAAACATAAATTTCATTGAATTTATCAATATTTTTTTTTAAAAAAAAAAACTTTAGGCTGTTCTAACTGAATAGTTCTCCATAAAAAAACCAATAGGCAAATGCAACTTAGTGGTTTTGAATGCGCTATATTATGCTATTGAATGTAGTCAACGTAAACATTATGGATATGTTAAATACTTATTTTCAACCCTAGACATTAATATAATATAACTAGATTATCTTATGAAATGGTTTGGTCATCGTAAGATATTTTCTGATGAAATGTTTTGGCTATCATAAAATCTTTTCCATGTTTATTTGCGATGTGCTCTTATGAGATACCTTTATTTTGAAAGGCTTTATGAATATAAAAATATATATGATTAAGTTTCTCATTTTGGTATACAAAACCGATCAGGGTGTTATTTCATATAATGCTTGGCTAAGTCCCGAGTATTTTTCTAGATTTAGCCTATGGATGTTATGGAGCTTACGAAGACAAGATGTACTATTTTTGTTCATCATTATGTACATATGTGTTCAACATTGTGAGGACATTCAATTATAAATTTCTAGCGGATAGTAGTACTTAGTCATTTATAACACGCAGGTTTGTGTAACGATCTAGAATTTTAGATGAGTTAAATAATTAATTAACAACTTGAAATTAAAATTTTATATAGAATGAAAACTTTGGTAGCATTTTTGTTAAGTATTGCATATAGTTCTCCATAGCATTTTAAAAAGAAATTCTACCAAAAGTACCTCCCTCCTCATCATTACAAGTGTTAGGACACTTGTAGTATTGTATGCACCATTCCATGTATTGTTAACAAATGTCCTATGTGTTGTCATGACCATGTTACTCCTTTTCATGTATAAAAGGATCACCTCCTTTTCCTTAAGCATCATTCCACTCTCTCCTTTCCATTCTCCTTCTTAATAGCCATGGCTTCTAAAGCGTAATTCTCTTCTCCTCCCTCTCTTTCTCTCCCCTCTTTTACCTCCTATATTCGGCTTTAGCAAGCCCCTCTCTCTTCATTAAATTTCCATGCAAACACCACCTCCTCCTTCACCAAAAAAAGGCACCTAACCTTCCCCTCCTCTACCCTAATTCTGCCACCATAACACCCTAGCCACGCTACCACCATCACTCACTAACGGCCATCCCAAGCCACCTCCATTCGGCCCCAGCTAATGCCCCTAGGTCCTCCACCACTTGTGCCTAAAAAGACCCCTTTCCATGGCCTTAAGCCCAATAACCCACGACCCCAAGCTCCTCCTTCCTCCTCCCTTAAGTTCATCCACCTCCATATATATATAAAATAAAAATAGAGAGAAATTATATATTTTATAAATATATACAATATTATAAAGAAGCCGATGAGGAAATATTGTCGGTCCGGAGTGGAAACGATTAGCTAGGAAGTCCTACCGTAAGGATTGGAGGAGTGAAACCCTCGATGAGAAACTCTGTACACCCATGTTTATACATATTTTATCATGGATGATAATTATATGTGTGTAATGTTGGATGAATGACTGTATAGTTAGTGAGACATATACACTGATGAACATTGATTACCGAACGCTTATACGTATATATTGTGAGATACATGCTATGTGATGGACGAATGAATGCTATGAACACTGCAATAATTTTTAGTAGTGATGCTAATTAATACTACACATGTTACACACACGCGCACACACTCGTAAGGAGATAGATATTTGGGTATTGGTGAAGTCTTATGCTTATCGGGTAATCTAAATGAATATTTCATCCATTTAAATATGGTGGAAAAATGAAAGTTGGAATTTGATATTCCGAATTTGATAGAAATGAAATTGAAGTGATTTTGAGAAACTCTTGTAAAGGTTGAAATTCTACTAAACAAGATTTTGATGTTAAACGGTGTGTTTAAGTTTAATCGATTAAAATTGAAGTCGAATTGAAGTTCAGTTTGGCTACATAGAAAGTGTTTTAACTAAAACCGATTGTTTCATATAGCTTATATATTATTTAATTTGAGTTCTGAAAAGTTTGGGTTTCAAATAATTAATTTTTAAATAATAATAATAATTAAATAATTAAATAATATTACTTAAAAATGAATATTTGAAACAAAAATTTAAAAGTTGAAATATTCTTTTGAAATACTCTTATATATGTTATAAAAGGTTTTCTAAATTATTCTGAAGTAAGTCAGACTATTTTTATTATAAATATGTAAAATTTGATTAGAATAGAGCTTGTCACGCAGCGGTAGTTCATGAATTTCAACCGTGGACTTTAAACTGTCATAACAGATTCGTTTTAAATCGAATTTTTCTCAAACAAAAATGCTTGCTTTCTTATAAAAATAGTTTTCAAATGGAAAAAGAATTTTCCAATTTTGATTAATAATTTTTAAGTTTTGTCTAAAACAGTTTTCAATAAAAATCGCGGTAGTGCAGTTTGGGGACTAAATTTAGAAATCAACTAAAATGGCTTTATAAAAATTATTAAAAATATGGATTTTTTTGGATAAATCATAATGAATGATTTCAAAGTGGTTTGGATTAAAATCATGGAATTTTAAAGTCATTTTCATCAAACTAATTTATATAGCCTATTTACAACGCTTTTAGTAACGCTTTTGAAACACCATTTTAAATAATAGATTTTGAAGGTTTAAATTTATTAATCGATATCCAACCTTTGTCAAACATTTCAGATAGATAATGAAGTGTTTTTCATGATGAGTAGAAGTTTTGAAAGTTGAGATGGATTGAGACATAACTGAAATCCGGTATATCCATACTATTTTAAAAAGACGTTTATTACTTGGGAAGTCCAGGGTCGAAACTTGTGTCTGAAAACCATTCTAAATAATAATGTGACGTGATGAAGAAGAGATATTTGAAGATGATGATTGAAGACCAAGAATCTTCACATCATAGGACTGCTTGTTGATGTCTCAGATGGCGGCCACCCATTATAAGATTATATTATAGCAGTGGTCCGGACGTACTTGGAGATTTTTCAGATTTGCAAGGACCTCTCTCCATTATGGACGAGGAATAAAGTGCATTCATTTTCGTTTAGACCCAGAACGAACTTGTATGGATGTGTGTCTGACATTGTATTTTGTGATATGTCATTGATCTTTACTAAACATATTTCTGATTGGTGGCGTAGAATGTATTCTCTTAGCCTACCATCCTTCTTTGAGATGTACGAGATCAAAGGTGACATGGTTAGTAATTATCAGTTATATATTATAGAATGACAGTGTGGCATACCAAGTGATGAGCAATTGATGATCAAAGAATTGCTTCGAGATAACTGTAGCTTTGTGTAAATAGACTTCGGCATGCCTCACACCCCGGTAATGGCCCGAAACATGATGAATGCAACAAGGTTATGTGGGTCATTACCATTAAGGTATGGTCAGTCCCTTCTAGATAAAAAGATACCATGGCATGGATCCCAGATATTTACTTATGTGGAAATCAAATTTTTGTGGATGTTAGAATGAGCACTCAGTTAGAGGTTGGTTACAACCAAGTAATTTCATATTCGTGTGCCATCTAGTAGAGTCAGCATATAGAGATAGTTCGACCTTGTGTTAGCAGAGACTCGTCGGTTGTTTCTCCGAGAACATCCTTCTTGAGGTGTTTCGTTCAATAAGGAAGACCCTTTTCCTTGGTCATTGTTGGCATCCAAATTCTAATACATGCCCATACGGTTTTAGTTGTATATTATTACGTCAGCATAATATAATGGTACTTATGCTGGCTAAGATTGATACATTTAATTGTGAAATAATTTTCCAGAATACGCACTAATAATAATATCAAATGGTTTTCGCATATCAAGCATTTTTTGTTATCATAACGACAAAACTCTACCATTGGTGTGCACTTGCATTGCGTGATGTAGGACAAGCCTTATGATAGTTTCAATTTCCAAAAAGCATTCCGAATTTTATGAACTAGTATTCATAAGGAAAATCCCGTTCCGTGTTTTTACAGTGTGGTCTTATAAGTTACCTTATTTTTAAAATATAAACTGCTTTAGGTTTCCCACAATAGTCTCATGACTAACTCATAGTTTCTTGTTTTTCCCATTAAATTCCAGGTCCCTTTATTTTCCACACAGGAAGCCTAGTAGTTGATTTGTTATAGCTTGGAGCTATATTTGGAGCATTGCTGGATTAGAGCATTTTGGACCCTCTGTAGATTTTTTTTATTTTGCTTTGAACTCTGATATGTACAATGATAAATCAATGTAAAATGATGTAAATTATTGTAAAGTAATAAAAGTTCTTTAGTTTCTGTTTCGATGTGTTATTACCCCCAAATAGTCTTTCTTTGAGAACATTTCAAGTTGGTTTATTTACCGAATTAGAGCGGTCAAAAAAAGGCGGGTAGTTACATTTGGTATTAGAGCTTTGTTTTATACAAAGCTATGTGATATAACTCATTGGGATTAGGGATAGTAATGCCCTAAAGGAAACATTAATAAACCTAAGAAATTGAAAAAATAATAATTAAGTTAAACCCTCCTTATCTATTTAACTGTTTGCTTATCTCTAAATTATCTCGCCCAAATGCCTAAACCTTTTTCTTACTACATGTAGATAGTAGAAGATGAGCGGAAGAAGAGGACGAAGTAGGGAACGGGAAAATCCATCCGTAATAGTAGAGCCAGTTATTCCAATTAAATCTTAACTGGATTTGGCAACTATGAACAAGAAGTTCATTAGCTTAGAAGGAAGCAGTTCAAGGGTACAAAATATACTATTGAAGCTCAAGCCTGGATTTGATTATGCGAGAAGATATTCAAAGGATTACAGCTGTTTGATGAGAAGAAAAGGCTTTTGGTATCATGGCAACTTCAAATTAAAGCTTCAATATGGTGGGAAATCATTACCCATGAGAAACCAATAAAAGAGATACTATGGGAGTAATTTAAGAAGGCTTTTGTGGAGCAGTATTTGCATTCAGCTGGAATTTCTCGATTATACCAAGAATTTTTGGATCTGAAGTAGGAAGGTGGACCTTTTGAAGAATATGTAAGAAAGTTTGAGGAATTATCTCGTTTTGTACAGGAGCTAAGTAATTCACCATTAAAGAAAAACGAGATGTTCATTAAAGGTATGGATAAGAAGTATCAGGAAAGGATGACCACTCATGTAAAAGGATCCTTTTCGGAGTTAGTAAACATAGCGTATTTCTAAGGGAATTTGGATAAGTAAAATCAACCAGAGGAAAAGAATGGAAACAATATCAGTAATGAGAAGAAAAGGAAATTGGCAGAAGAAGAACCAATGCCAAGCATAGAAAAGGAGCAAGTCCCTATTTTCTATTCCCTTCATAAAATTCCTTTTGATCTTTTTGTTCTAGATTTCATTGGATTCTATATTCTGATTCGAATGAACTAGTTAGCGGAGCATAAAGCTTTTCTGGATTGTGAGAAAAGAATAGTAGTAGTGAAGACAAAATTAGGAAATTTTATTGAAATATATTGTGAAGATCCCAGTATAAGAAGGGATAGTTTTCTATATGTCTTAGATTCTCTAGAATCAAATTTCGAAACTATTCATGTGGTTAAGAATTTTTCGGATGTATATGAAGAAGTATATTGCCTCCCTCCGCACAGAGAATTCGAATTTAGAATTGGACTCATCCCAAATGCAAGACTGATGGTTATCCCGAATAGAAGGATAGCTCCAAGAGAAAAGGAAAACCTGAGGAAGCAAACTCAACAATTGTTGAAAAAGGGACTTATTAGACCGATTCGTTGAAACTTGGGTTCTGCTGTGGAGTTTGTTCCAAAGCCAGATGGAGCATTAACGATGTGTGTGGATTATCGAGATTTGAATAAATAAACAAATCATTAAAAATAATCATCCTTTGCCAGGAATTTATGACTTATTCGATCAATTAAATGAAGCCAAATTATTCTCTATATTTGATTTTGCTACAGATTTCCACTAGTTAAGAATTGTTGAAGAATGCATCCACTTAATTGTTTTCAAGGGACCTGACACTTTTTATGAACAGTTGGTTATGCCTTTCGGGCTGACCAATGCTCTCGCCTACTTTGTGGATCTAATGAGTAGAATATTTAGAGAAGTGTTGAATAAATTCGTATTAGTTTTAATTGACGACATCCTTATATATTCTAGAACTGATGAAGAGCATGCTCAACATTTGAAAACAGTTTAGGAAATATTAAGGAGCACTGTGTTGAAGATGAAAATCTCAAAATGCCATTTTTGGGGGAAGGAGGTCAGGTTTTTTGGCTATGTGGTTTCCAATAATGGAATATCAGTGGATCCTTAAAAAAATTCAGCTATTCCAGATTAGAAGAAACCTACAATCCTTAAAGAAGTCCATAGTTTTCTAGGGTTGGATGGCTATTATAGAAAGTTTGTTAAAAATTTCTCTAAGATAGCATGTCCTTTAACAAAACTAACGAAGAAGAATACCAAGTTTGTATGGACTTCCCAGATTGAAGAAGCTTTTCACGAATTGAAGAAGAGGTTAATTACTGCTCCAGTTTCGACAATCATAAATGGTAACAAAGGATTAACAGTTTATACTGATGCCTGTAAAGAAGGATTTGGGGCAGTTTTGATGCAAGAAGGGAAGGTAGTTGCTTTTGCGGATAGACAGTTAAAACCCCATGAAAAGAACTATCCCACTCACGATTTGGAGCTGCTGGTAGTAGTTTTTGCTTTAAAGATTTGGTGACATTATCTGCTAGGTGAGAAGTTTGAATTATTTACAGATCACAAATCTCTTAAATATTTATTTACTCAAAAGGATTTGAATTTAAGACAACAACATTGGTTATTTATCATCTTATGATCTTGATATTATATATACTCCTGGAAAAGCCAATGTTATTGCCGATGCATCGAGTAGAAAGCAAACTATTATTGCTTATTTAGTGATCGCTCCAACCCTTATGGATAAGATTTCCAGTAAGCATAAAGGAGATAAGTTTATTCAGAAGATCTCTAAGAAGATTCAGCAAGGTGAAGAAACAGTTTTCAGGTTGATAACAAAGGAGTTCTTCGATTTGAAGGAAGAATATGTGTACCAAATGATGAAAGGCTTAAACGAGCAATACTTGACAAGTGTCATAAATCCAAACTTAGCATTCATCTAGGAATTAACAAAATGTAGTGAGATGTTAAACGAACATTTCTGTGGAAGACTATTAAGAAGGATATATCTGAATATGTCAACCAATGTGCAACGTGTTAGCAGGTCAAGAGTGAACAGTAGGAAGTGCCAAGATTACTTCAACCATTGGAAGTTCCAGATTGGAAATGGGATCAGATATCTATGTACTTCATCGATGGCTTGCCTCAGAGCAGAAAAGAAATTGAAGGTATATGCGTTATAATTGATTGAGTAACCAAGAGTGCGCATTTTATTCGAGATAAAGCCACTAGGACGACAACAAGTCTTGCGGAGATTTATGCGAAGAAAACTGTTTGTCTTCATGGAATTCCCAACGGTATGGTAACAGACCATGATCTGATTTCACTAGTCATTTATGGAAGCTTTCCAAATAGATTTGGGTAACAAGTTAAAACTTAGCATTGCATACCATCCGCAGACATATAGGCAGACGGAAAGAGTTAATTGGATTATCAAAGATATGTTGCGAGCTTGCATTCTAGACTTTGGTGGATCATAGAAAGATCATTTAGACTTAGCTAAATTCTCCTACAATAACAATTATCAAGAAAATATAGAAATGGTGCCTTTTTTGTATCTTTGTATGCTCGCCCATGCAAATCGCCTGCTTGTTGGATTGAATTTGGTAATAAACTAGTGCTAAGTTCAGATATTATTTGTGAATCAACAGAAAAGGTTGAGTTGATTAAAAAGAAGTTAAAAGCTGCACAGAGTCGTCAAAAGAGTTATGTAGATAATTGAAGGAGATATTTGGAATTTTCAATTGGAGATGAGGTATTACTAAAGGTATCTCCAATGCGAGGAGCCTTAAGATTTGGGAAAACTGGTAAACTAGCGCCTCAATATATTCGACCATTTCCTATCTTCAAAAAAATTAGGCCGTTAGCTTACAGAGTGGAGCTATCAGAATGGTTATTTGATGTTCACAATGCTTTCCGTGTATCGCATCTGCGAAATTATGTTCATGATCCTAACCAGATCATTGAAGAAGCTGCTCAACATGTTTAGAGATTGCTCCAAATTTGGTAGTAAAAAGAAAACCATCGAAGATCATTGATCGTGATGAAAAGAGATTAAGAAGGAAGATTGTAAAGCTAGTTAAAGTTCAGTGGAGCGGAGGTCCTAATGATTGCACTTGGGAAACAGAGGAAAACATGCAGAAGCTTTATGCCAATTGCAGGATTTTATTCCAACTTAGTTCCGGTAAGACCTTGATCTAATTCATTAGTTGTTCTCCCTCTTATTCAATTTCAAGGACGAAATTCTAATAAGGGGGGCTGAATTTAACGATCTAGAATTTTAGATGATTTAAATACAACTTTAAATTATAATTTATATAGAATAAGAACTTTGGTAAAAAATTTGTTAAGATTACATATAGTTTTCCATAGCATTTAAAGGAGAAATGATGGCAAAAGTACCTTCCACCTCCTTATTACAAGGACACTTGTAATGTTGCATGCATCATTTCATGCATGGTTAACACATGTCCAATGTGTTGTCATCACCGTGTTACTCTTTTCCATATATAAAAAGACAACCTCCCTTCCCTTAAACATCATTCCACTCTCTCCTTTCCATTCTCCTTCTTCTCCTTCTTAATATCCACGACTTAGAAAACCTAATTCTCTCCATCTCCCTCTCTTTCTCTCCCCTCTTCCACCTCCTGTATTCAGCCTTAGCAACCCCCTCCCTCCTCCTTAAAATTCCAAGCAAACACAACCTCCTCCTCCACCAAAAAACCGCCCTAACCTTCACCTCCTCTTCCCTAATTTCTCCCACCATCACACCCTAGCCATGCCACCACCATCACCTCCCAAGCCACCTCCATTCGGCCTAACTCATGGCCCTAGGACCTCCACCCCTTACGCCTAAAAACTCCCCTTTACCACGACTTTAAGCCCAACAACTTAAAGCCCCAAGCTCCCCCTTCTTCCTCCCTCAAGTTCGGCTACCTCCATATATATATATATATATATATATATATATATATATACACACACACATACAAATATATATGTAAAGAGAGAAAATTTATATATTGTATACATATATACAATATTATAAAGAAATCCATGAGGAAATACTGTCAGTCCGTAATGGTAACGGTTAGCTAGGAAATCCTATCGTAAAGATTGGAGGCGTGGAACCCTCGATGAGAAACTCTATACACTCATGTTTAAATACAGTTAATTATGAATGATAATTATATTTGTGTAATGTTGGATGAATGACAGTATAATTAGTGACACATATACACTGATAAGCGTTGATTACTGAACGCTTATACGCATATACTATGAGATACATACCATATGATGGACGAATGGATGCTATGAATACTATAATGATTGTTAATAGTTATGCTAGTTCATACTACACATGTAAACAGATATTCAGGCATTGGTTAAGTCCCATGCTTATCGGGTAATATAAATGAATATTTTATTCATTTAAATATAGTAGGAAAATGAAAGTTGAAATTTGATATCCAAAATCTAATATAAGTGTAATTGAAGTGATTTTGAGAAGCTCTTGTAAAGGTTAATATTTTATTAAATAAGGTTTTGACGTTAAACGATGTGTTTAAGTTTAACTGATTAAAATTAAAGTCGAATATAAGTTCAGTTTGGCTATAAAGAAAGTGTTTTAACTCAAACCGACGTGCTTAAGTTTAACTGATTAAAATTAAAGTCGAATATAAGTTCAGTTTGGCTATATGGAAAGTGTTTTAACTCAAACTGATTGTTTCATATAGCTTATATATTATTTAATTTGAGTTCTGAAAAGTTTGGGTTTCAAATGATTAACTTTCGAAGCATAATAATATTTGAATAATTAAATACTATTATAACATTAATTAAAAATGAATATTTGAAATAAAAATCTAAGAGTTGAAATATTGTTTTGAAATAGACTTATGCATGTTTGATTTTTTTAAAAGTTATTTAAAGTAAATCATACTTTTTTTGTTATAAATATAATATAAGGTTAGAATAGAGCTTGTAACGCAGTGCTAGTTCGCGAATTTTAACTGTAGACTTTAAACTATCATAATAGATAAGTTTTAAATCGTATTTTCCTCAAATGAAAATTGCTTGCATTCTTATAATAATAATTTTCAAATGGAAAATGAATTTTCCAATTTCGACAAATAATTTCCAAGTTATGCCCAAATCAATTTTCAATAAAAATCATTGTAGTGTAGTTTAGGGGCAAATTCAAAAATTAATTGAATTGGATTTTTAAAAATTACTAAGAATATGGAATTTTTTTGATAAATCATAATAAATGATTTCAAAGCGGTTTGGATTAAAATTATGGGGTTTTAAGTCATTTTCATCAAACTAGTTAAAATAGCTTATTTGCAACGCTTTTAGTAATGCTTTTGAAACACCTTTTTAAATAATTGATTTTAAAGGGTTTAAATTTAATAATCGATGCCCAACCTTTGTTAAAACATTTCAAATAAATAATGAAGTGTTTTTAAACATGAATGGAAGTTTTGAAAGTTGAGATGGGTTGAGACTTAACTGAAATCCGATATATCCTTACTGTTTTAAAATGACGCTTATTACGCGGGAAGTCCAGGATCAGAATTTGTGTCTGAAAACCATTCTGAATAATAGTACGACGTGGTGAAGAAAAAATATTTGAAGACACTGATTGAAGATCGGGAATCTTCACATCGTAGGACTACTTGTTGATGACTAAGATGGGCAGTCACCCATTATGTGATTATATTGTAGCAGTGGTGCAGATGTACATGGATATTTTTTGGATTTGCAAGGACCTCTCTTCATTATGGACGAGGAATAAGGTGCCTTCGTTTTTGTTCAAACCCAAATGAACTTGTATGGATATGTGTGTGTCTGACATTGTATTTTGTGATATGTGATTGATTTTTACTAAACATATTTTTGATTAGAGGCGGTGAATATATTATCTCAGGTTAACAGCCTTCTTTGAGACGTATGAGCTCAAAGGTAATATGATTAGTAATTATCCATTATATATTGTAGAATGAAAGTGTGACAAATCAAGTAATGAGCGATTGATGATCAAAGCATGGCTTCAAGATAAGCGTTGTAATAACCTGCGGAAATTCGACGCCCGAACTCCGACAATAATACACAAATCTTATATCACTTGCCAGAATCCAAGTATCAAAACACAAATAGTTATTAGAAAGAAATTATTGGATGAGAAAATAAAGAAAGACATATTAGAACAAGAGAAGAAGAAGAACCAACACAACCCAGAGTCTCACATCGCAGCGAAAGAAAATATAACATATAAATAAATTCTTTACTGAGAGCTTGAAATAAAACTTACAATCATCAGAGTACGTCAACACATTTGGACAGTTATAATAATATATCCTCATATACATCACAGTGGAATAATTCTATATAACATCATACGTCCAAACTTTTCCAGCTCGTCTCTTCATAACACCCGATAATCTGAACCTGCACAACTTGGTCTAAACCGAGCATTACAAATGCCTGATCAGTCTAGTGAACCAGAGTGAGAAACCTGTAACACCCCGAATTTTAGTTAATACTAAAATTCACTAATTACAGGATAAATAATCTCAAATGTGAGAATTGGGGGAAACGAGCTGCGTCATTGCGTTCATCTCGGAAAAATACGCAGAATAGAGTCCGAAATTTTGTAAATCGGAGTCCGTATGGCCCAGTTAAGGCCCAATGAAGTTTGCAGAAAAATTAAAGCTAAAAACAGATTTAAAAATTTAAATTCAGATTTCAAAATGGAGCCAGCAGGGGGCCAGGCGGGAAGCTTCCCGCCCTACCCATGTCGACAGGGCTGTCGACAGGCCTGTCGACTGGGGAGTCGACTTGCCTGTCGACCTGGGCGCGGCGTCCAGAGAACCTGGGTGCACCAGGTTGGGTTTTAGGCTGGCTTGGAGGGCTGGGTTCTAGAGATTTCCTAAATCTAACGGACCTAATCTAACCTAGGGTTAATCTAAGGGCCTAAAACACTCACCTAATCTATAAATACACCCTAAACCTACCCTAATCCATACTAAAAATAGTAATGATGGCCTCATGCCGCCAAAATCAAACTTGAGAGAGCCTCCACTAGTTTATGAAGGAAGTTGCAAGCTAATCACTCTCTAATCAATCTCTAATCATCACCATCTTCATATTTAGCAACTAGTTCCACTTCATAAGTTTTCTAATATTGGGTTTGGTGAGTTTCTATCACTTTAACATCAATTGCTAAAGTGAGTAGATTGGGTGTAATGAGACTTATGGTCTTAAATGCGGATTAGTGAGTTTGAATCATTTGTAATGATATGCTACTCTATGTTTTCCTATGTTTATGCATGTTTAACAAGTGGGTTTATGCATGTTTAATAAGTTGGTTTATGCATGTTTAACAAGTGGGTTTATGCATGTTTAATAAGTGGGTTTATGCATATCTAATAAGTGGGTTTATGCATGTTTAACAAGTGAGTTATGCAAGTTCATATGCAAGTTATGTGTATGATGTTATGTAAGTTATGTGTAGGTTGTTATGCAAGTTCATATGCAAGTTATGTATATGCTTAAATGCAAGATTAACATGATATGCAAGTTATGCATGCTTATGC
Organism: Allium sativum; assembly: GCA_030737875.1. Taxonomy (NCBI): domain Eukaryota; kingdom Viridiplantae; phylum Streptophyta; class Magnoliopsida; order Asparagales; family Amaryllidaceae; genus Allium; species Allium sativum. Next base: position 65,691,171 of record CM060909.1, on the reverse strand, counting down.
AAGTATGTGAATGCTTATGCAAGTTATGTGTATGCTTAAATGCAAGTTTAACATGATATGCAAGTTATGCATGCTTATGCAAGTATGTGAATGCTTATGCAAGTATGTGAATGCTTATGCAACACAACAACAAAATGACCCTATTACAACGGTGGAACACCGTTGTAATATACATTTTACAACGGTGGGCAAACCGTCGTGTATTAAGAAGTTGTAATAGACTCATATCTTTTACAACGTTTTTACACCGTTGCAACACGGTTGTAATATGTATATTTTACAACTTTTTTCCACCGTTGTAGTAATACATATTACAACATTTTTGCACTGTTGTAGTAGTACATATTACAACTTTTTTCCACCGTTGTAGTAATTCCTGCAACAATTAATTATAACAATACGATTTTTGTTTCGTTATACATTACATTTCATATAAAAATAAATATTTATATTGAATAAAATGATACTACACTGATCTGAAATAATCAATTAAATATTTTATTTCAATATTTGAATTAGTACAACTTTCTGATCCACTATCGTACAACTCACTTTTACATAATATGGTCATAACAATACATACAATCCTCACTACAAACTGATCACTCAATACACTCAGTTACATACACACTTTCGTATAAATATACATACACACTGACATGCACCGAGTCTTTATGCTCCAGCATCCCCAATCGATCATCCATTTCAACATCATGCTCATCGTCAAATATCCTTATTACTCTGTGCATTCATTCCTAAGCACTTTTTTGTCAAAATTGAGTTCCCTTCGGATTCAACAACGCAAATCTATATGTAAACACTCTGCAAGGTTGAATTATTGGACACTGTGTTATACTCCATCTGTGTTCATGTATCCTTACATTAATAAACTTATGTTCTACTACTTTTTTTTTAATTCAGACTGACTTTTTATGCAAAAGGTAAAGGACAGCGAAAGGTGTGAACAATTACATAGCTCAAAGATACACGGTTACACACTATAGCAGACAGTGTCAAGAGACATGGCATACCTGATAGGATAACTTCATCCTCCATAGATAGATTCTTAGACATGTACCAAGAGAAACAAGATTTAACTGAACAGCAAAGCAAGAGAACCAAAACTGCCAATGAACAATAAGAGTGCCAATGAACAAAACTGCCAATGAACAAAACTGCCAGGCATAAATGGCAGAAGCACATCCCAAAATTGCATTGCATCTTTGACACCAATGAACAAAACTGCCAATGAATAATAAGACACATCAGAGACACCAATAAACAAACTACCACCATAGCTTATAGCTATTGCCGTGGCAGTACGATGATAGGTAAGTTGAACCATGATCTACCCATACCAATGGCATAAGCATATTACATAAGCTCAATAAAAGCATGACTTAAAATCACAGACAAGTGCTCCAGAGAGCAGCATCACTACCAGACACACTAACAGCAACAACCACCTTAAACCAAATGATAACAGATCCAAAGAACATAAACAAAAATGCTATTCACCCTCAAGGGGACGCAAACCACTGAACATCGACCTCACAGACACTTTTGAAACCCAAGAATTACTGCGAAAATCAACATTACCTCGCCAGCACGATGAAAAGAATCCACTGCAAACAACCACCAGACAAAGCGGAATCCAAAGAACTAGCTGTCGATCAAAGTCGTTTGAAGATCTGAACCGCGCCGAGCCGCTCCAATAGATGGAGATCAAAGCCACTCCGATAGATCTGGACCGAAACAGATCTGAGAGAAATCACGCTCGAGAAAGGAAGAAGAGCAACTAGGGTAGAGTGATAGGACCAGGAAAAGCTTGGAGAGGTTTGAAGAGAAGAATCGATTTAAGTAGAGGAGCAAAGCGGATAATGGAACTGAAGCGATGAGGGAGGAGGCGGCTAGAAGAAGATGGGGATCGATGTTAAGACGTAATTTTTTTCCAAAGGAACGAAATTGGGGATCGATGTGAGAGAAGAGCAAGAGTGGTCGGCCCACGTGAGGAGAAATACGAAAGTGAGAAGCTTTGGAGCCAAAATTTCGGTCGCCCGCCCAAATTTCATCATTTGTGTTAAGTGGGCAACAGATTTTTGTTTTGTTTTTTTAATTGTTTTATTCTTTGCAAGGAAAGCTTCTAAATTCACTTTCCATTAATAATTTTATTTAACAGTACTTACTAATCTTATTAATTAAAGATTTCTTATTAATCTTAATTTCTAAGTATTAAATTTTAAGTAAGATTCAAATTCAAAAGTATACAAAATGTACCGTTAGCGGGGGCGTTGCCCCCGCACCCCCACCTAGGGGGGTTGCCACCCCCCCTGGACCCCCCCTCCGTAGGGATCATATTTGACAAAAGATTTTGGAAAAACTTTCAACAACGATTACTTATTAAAAAATATTATATACTAAATATTAATTACTACTAATAGTCATGATTAATTATAAATTAAATATTTATTAATTGTTATTTACTTATTGATTATTAATTGATTATTAACCGCTCATTAGTTATTACTTACTAATTAATTACTAGTACTTAATAATGAAGTAGTTATATATAATTATTTTTAATTAAATATTTAATATTTATATATTGATTATTATTAAATAATTACTAATTGGTTGTTAATTAGTAATTATTAGTAGAAATTATTTATTTATTGATGTATTTTTTATTAAATATTTAATATGTATTTATTGATTATTAATTAATAATTACTAATTGGTTGTCAATTACTAATTATTAGCATGAATTATTTATTTATTGAAGTATTTTTAATTAATTATTTAATATTAATATATAGGTTATTAATTAATAATTACTAATTAGTTGTAAATATTAATTATTAAAAATTATATAATGAAAATAATTAATATTAAAATATAGTCATATATTACAACAGTCAAAAAATAAAAGTTGATAGGCTTTTATTACAACTGTCAAAATAACACAGTTGTTAAAAATAAATTTATTACAACTTTTCTGGAAAAAAGTTGTAAAAAACATTTATTACAACGGTGCTTTAACCACCGTTGTAAAATTAAAGTTGTAATATGGTATTTTTGTTGTAGTTACAACAGTGTTTATACCACCGTTGTAAAAAACAATTTATTACAACGGTGCTTTTACCACCGTTGTAAAAACCCATTTATTACAACGGTGCGTTTACCACCGTTGTAAAATTAAAGTTGTAATATGGTGTTTTTGTTGTAGTGCAAGAATGTGAATGCTTATGCAAGTTATGTGTATGCTTAAATGCATGTTTAACATGTTATGCAAGTTATGAGAATGCTTATATGCAAGTTCAACATGTTATGCAAGATATGTGTATGATAATATGCAAGTTTGGGTTAAATGTAGTTGGGTTAATATATGCTCATAAATGCAAGTTGACATCCTCTTAACCCATGACAAAGTTATATGCTAAACCCATGATATTTGTGATGGATCTTCCCCTTTATTATGTCATGAAATGAGAACGATTTACGTGGGGAACGATGGGGTTAGTAAATATGTTAATAAAAGTATGGTTGGGTATGATTAAGCATACCATAAAAATAAATTAACATAAGTGGGAATTTACCTATTGAGTTAGGTCTACCCCATGGGAATTTACCTATTGAGTTAGGTCTACCCATGTTATGAAAAAACTTGATATTAATTAGGGATAATTAATATGGGGGTGATTAATTAGGTGTAATTAATCGACTAAGACACGAGGTTGGACTCATTTGTAGTGTAAAACTGCCCAGACCCTACCGGCTTAACCAGTTGCTACAAATGTTAGCCCAATGTGAGAGGTCTTAGCCATAAATTAAATACGTGATTAAAGTAAAGACACGAGGTTAGACCCTGTTATGACGTAAGACTGCCCGGACCCTACCGGCTTAACCAGGCGGTCATAACAGCCAGTCTAATGTGGGAGGTCTTTATGGGAGATCACGGTCTTAATTAATTAAGAAACACTTAACCATATTAGCATGTAGTGGGACATGAGGGGTTAAGTGGGTGCCTTGGGTGGCATGTGGAAATTTAGTGGTTGCCTTGGGTGGCATGTGGAAATCTAGTGGGTTGCCTTGGGTGGCAATAGAAAATACGATTAGAATACTTAACCAAGTGGAAACATGTAATTAAACATGATTAAAGGGTTAAGTGAGATACACTAGATAAGTGACAAGCTTATGTGGGTAGCTTGTTGGGGGCCCATTTCAACCAATATCCCAAACGTATCTTTGTGGGCTCGACTCTAGTCGGGTGACGGGACACGCATATTGGGCTTGACTATAAGAGGCCAAAACGGGTTAGCGGTGGCAACGCAAGTCCAACGGGTTTCATATGCGTGTGTGGGCCCGGGCTGGTAGATAAGCCGTTGTTGCATCGTGTAGATATAAAGCCGTGCACCGTTGATATTATCAGGTGGCCACTTTGGGGAATGATACACCCCATTGGGGGACCAGCACGGGTATCTACGGTAGGGAGCCGATCGCTGAGGAGTAGTGGGTACACCAAATAAAGATAGGGGCAGACGGCACCTATGTAGGGGTACACGAAACTACTGGGTAAAATTACTAAGTACACCTAGTGGAGATAGGGGCAGTCGGCACCTATGTAGTGGGCTAGGGGTACACGAAACTACTGGGTAAATCTTCTAAGTCCTTGGGAGGGATCAACCTTTGAGAAGGAATGACTGGTGTGGTGCAGTGTGGTAATTATCCTTGGGTGGGTAGATGCGTCTTTACAGTTATCTTAGTTTATCCTAAGTCTACCAAGCTGCTTAGTGTAGCCATTCATCCCCAGACATTACCGTAGGTCAAGTTTATGTCTTCTCTGGTTACTTTAATGATTGTATTGTTAAAGTTATAGGACTCGCTCAGACTTATGTCTGACCCCGTTGTTTTTATCTTTTTCCCAACCCTCAGGTCCTACGGTGGATCCTAGCAGTAGTGGAGCTTGATCGGATTGCTGTTCCAGTCTTTAGGAGCTTGGATAGATGTAAAGCTCCAGTTACCCAGTTATCTTTTCTTTTGTCCTGGCTATTGTATGAGAGAGTGGGATTATGTACTTCTTTATTTTGATGGATATTGTACTTGATTTTTATTGTGGTTTTATGATGTAACCAGACATGTTTATTTCCGCTGTTATGAGATGATGTTTTAAATTTCAAGTACTATTTATATCTGTCTTGTTGTAATTTTTCTGTTCTATATTCACTAAAATACTCCACCGATACTATGGCATTCCCTTAGAGAGTGACCATAGCGGGCGTGGGGTGTTACACGTGGTATCAGAGCCAAGGTTACCGGAACAGATAAAATTTTTAGAAAAATATTTTTCTAAAAACATTTTTGGAAGAGATATTTTCAAAAACATGCCTTTAAAGAGAAAAGTTTTTGAAAGAAAAGCATAATCCCCAATAGTCATATCTATATCCTTCGAATTCTCCGTTTTGAATCTTTCCTTTTTCGTTTCAGCATGGCTGAGGATCTTAACTTTCCGGAGGGTGTGACGATACCAGTATGGTATAGGAGATTGATGGAGGCTAGGGCCACCACTGCGGGTCCAGCAAATGTTCCTCCACCAACCGTAGCACCCGATCTTCCTCCTCCCCCTCCTCCTCGCACGGATACTTTTGCTAAGACTTGCAAGGAATTTAAAGCTATGGGAGGGAAACCTTTTCAAGGATCGGAAACTTTTGTGGAGGCTAGGGATTGGCTTAAAGAGGTGGAAGAATTGATAGATATCTTTGAGATGGAAGAAGGAAAGAAAGTCAAGTTAGCTGTTTGGTTAATGAAAGGAGAGGCCTCATTCTGGTGGGAGGTCACTAATGGAGAACGCCCCGTTGACTCTTGGGCGGATTTTAGGCAAAGATTTGTGGCAAAGTTTCTCTCAAGGCGGAGGAAAACTTGTATATGGAAAGATTCTTGACTTTAAAGCAAGGAAATCTCTCGGTGAAGGAATATGTCAACAAGTTTAATCAATTGGCAAGGTTTGGCCTAGACATGGTGAATACACCGGAGAAGAAGGCTTTGAGGTTCGTGAAAGGCTTGAATGAACCAATGCATGGGTTGGCTATGACTCATATCCCTATGGGGGCCACCTTCGAGAAGCTAGTTGACATGGTACTCATGCATGAAGAAGAGAAGGGTCCTAATGCTAATAAGGCACCCGAAAAGAAGGGAGATCAAAAGAGACCTCAGCAACAACAACAAAACAAAGGTGGGAAAGGCAACGGTGGCAAGGGCAAGAAGAAGAAGTGTTTCAATTGTGGGACACCTGGCCACCTAAGCAAGGATTGTCGCAAAAAGAAGAAGACTGGCTGCTTCCACTGTGGCGAAGCAGGGCATCTAGTGAAAGACTGTCCTAAGAAAGGGCAAAGGACGGGGTCTACCTCAGGAGGACAGGTGCAAGCTCTTATGGCACCAGGTCAGGCTAGGGGGCAAGTACAGGCTCTCGCGGTTCCACCGATTCAGGAGAGAGGTAGAACTATTTCCGTTGAAAGTCTGGTTTTTCTATTTGATCATCCTGTCCGTACATTGTTTGATTCTGGCGCATCGCATTCGTTTATCTCATCATCATTAGTTGAGTCACTGCACTTAGACACCAGTCGGTAAATGATCCCTTGGTTGTTTCAAACCCAATTGGGGGCTCCACTTATTTGTCCATGATATGTTTGGGTTTGAAGATTTCTATACTTAGCATTGAGTTTAGATGTGATGCTTTTGTGTTGGGCTTCACGGGCTATGGGTTGATTTTGGGCATGGACTGGTTATCCAGTAATGGTGCCGTTCTTGATTGCGAAAGGAGAGTTGTTAGGCTCATGACCCGCTTGGGTAACACTCTCGAGATTTCTTGTAATCCCATGGACTCTGTTATGCTAAGTTATCTTGAATCGCTTGACGCTTCGGTCGAGAGTTTGCAATCTGTTAGAGTGGTCCCGGAATATCCGGATGTGTTTGAGGAGGTGAAGGGCTTACCTCCGAAGCGGGAGATTGACTTCCGAATATATCTGGTGGATAATGCTAAACCTGTATCTTTACCAGTGCGCCACATGGCTCCTCGTGAGAGGAGGGAACTCCATAAGCAAGTAGGGGAGTTGCTTGAGAAGGGGTTCATAAGACGAAGTATATCGGAGTGGGGTGCTCCAGTAGTATTTGCTACAAAGGCGGATGGGTCCCTCAGACTTTGTGTAGACTATAGAGAACTCAACAAGCTCACAAAGAAGAATAGACACCCATTGCCGAGGATTGATGATCTTTTCGATCAGTTGGTTGGCGCTTCAGTATTTTCTCAGTTGGACTTAGCCACGGGGTTTCATCAGTTGAGGGTGGCTGAGGATAGCATAGACAAGACTGCCTTTAGAACTCCGGATGGTTTCTATGAGTGGCTGGTGATGCCATTTGGGTTGACGAACGCCCCTGCATACTTTGTTGATTTGATGAGTAGGGTGTTCAGGGAGTTCCTTAATAAATTCGTGGTGGTCTTTGTGGATGATATCTTAGTATTTTCTAAGAGTGAAGAAGAGCATGCCCTACATCTTGGGGAGGTATTGAAGACACTTCGAGCACATAGCCTTAAGGCTAAATTCTCTAAATGTCACTTCTGGAGGAAGGAGGTGCGGTTCTTGGGGCACGTGGTCTCCAAGGAAGGGATAACTGTGGATCCCGCGAAGGTAGTATCAATTCAGGATTGGAAGGTTCCGAAGAATGCCACCGAAGTAAGAAGTTTCTTGGGGTTGGCGGGTTACTATAGGAAGTTTATCAAAGACTTCGCGAAGATATCAGCCCCATTAACCCGCTTAACAAAGAAGAATCTTGTTTTCACATGGGACGTAGATTGTGATGATGCGTTCCGACGGTTAAAGAGAGCTTTAACCACTGCTCCAGTTTTAGTGTTGCCAGATGGGAGCAAGCCATTTGTTGTCTATACTGATGCTTGTGGGACAGGGCTGGGCGCAGTCTTAATGCAAGAGGGAAGGGTGATAGCCTATGGTGGAAGGCAGTTGAGGGCACATGAGAAAAATTACCCTACCCATGATTTAGAGTTGGCCGCTATTGTTTTTGCGCTTAAGATTTGGTGCCATTATCTTCTTGGTGAGAGATTCGAATTGTTCACTGACCACAAATCATTGAAGTACTTGTTTTCTCAGAAGGATTTGAATCTGAGACAGCAAAGGTGGATGGAATTCTTAGCATCCTATTATTTCGAGATAGCGTATACCCCTGGCAAGGGTAACGTGGTGGCGGACGCCTTGAGCAGAAAAAGGTTGTCCTTGAGTCCATTGTTCGTGGAGCAACGAAGCTTGGAATTTATCTCGATGTTTGATTTCAGACCTTCCATTGATTATGTACCCGGTTTGCTAGCATCCTTGGAAGTTAGACCTACTCTTTTGGGGCGGATTGGAGAAGCACAGAGGGACGACCCACAGTTGGTTGAGTTGGTGGAGAAGCTCATAAGGGGGGAGTCGTCCAGCCATTTGAGTAGGTACACCCTAGACGATAGGGGGTGCTTGCGTAGAGACGGTAGACTTTGTGTACCGCAAGACGAGGGTTTGAGGAAGGTTATTCTTGATGATGCACACCGTTCTAGGATGACCATTCATCCCGGTGGGGACAAGATGTACCAAGACATGAAGAGGGTTTTCTTCTGGTCCGGTATGAAGAAAGATGTGGCCGAGTATGTCGCTCGATGCTTGGTGTGCCAACAAGTGAAGGCGGAGCAAAAGAAACCTGGTGGGTTGCTTCACCCATTGGAGGTTCCACAATGGAAGTGGGATAGCGTCTCGATGGATTTTATTGACGGGTTACCCAGATCAAAAAAGGGTAATACGGGAATTTGGGTGGTGGTAGACAGACTTACTAAGAGCGCCCATTTCATACCTGTGAAGAGCAAGAGGACTGCTCCATGGCTAGCTTCAGTATATCTTCGAGAGATAGTTCGATTACATGGGGTACCCTCTAGCATAGTGAGTGATCGAGATCCTATCTTCACTAGCGAGTTCTGGAGAAGTTTGCAAGAAGCAGTGGGGACTCAATTGTGTCTGAGCACCGCATATCATCCTCAGACAGACGGCCAGACTGAGAGGGTGAATCGTGTCCTAGAAGACCTTTTGAGGCTTTGTATCTTAGATTTTGGAGGTACATGGGAAGAGCATCTTCCATTGGTGGAGTTCGCATATAATAACAGCTTTCAGTCTAGTATTGGTATGGCTCCTTTCGAAGCTCTCTATGGAAGGCCTTGTCGATCACCTACATGTTGGTGGGAATCTACGGATAAGATCTTGCTAGGGCCTGATATGATTAGGGAGACTTCTGAGAAGATTGACTTGATTCGAAGAAGGATGAAAGCAGCGCAGGATAGGCAAAAATCTTATGCGGACAAAAGAAGGACGGATCTTGAGTTTGAGGTTGGGGACATGGTTTTCGTCAAAGTATCTCCGTTGAGAAATGTTGTTCGCTTTGGGTCCGTTGGGAAGTTAGCACCGAGGTTTGTTGGGCCATTTCCCATTAAGGAAAGAATTGGACGGATGGCATATAGAGTGGAGTTGCCCGACAGACTTAGTGGTGTACATGAAGTATTCCATGTGTCCCATTTGAGGAAGTGCTTACATGAGACCGCAGAGGTGGTAGAGCCGAGCTTGCTTAAAGAAGTGGAAGTAGAGCGTGATGCGACTATTCGACGAGCTCCTACCTGCATCCTTGGGTCAGATACTAGGAAGTTGAGAAACAGAGAGGTTCAACTAGTCAAAGTGCAATGGGGAGAAGATGAGAGCAACACAACTTGGGAGACGGAAGCGAAGATGCGTTCATTGTACCCATTTCTTTTTGAGGGTATGTCTTTACTTTCTCCTTTATCGTTTGACTAGTACTTATCTTATCTTTTGTATGTCCTCTCGTTAGTACTGTTTGACCTTTAGATAGGGTAAACCTATGGTTGAAACATGTGTTTGAGACATGTTATGGTTGATGGATGCAAGTGGATGCAAATGTTTGCTAGTGGTTGCTCGTGGATGCATGTACACACACTCTAGGCACTAGATCGGCTCAATCACTTCATATTGCATATTGCATAAAATTGTGTGTAGAAAGCTATATTTACGGATGTATAATGATTGTGTTATCATATGGATGATGCATTTTGGTGAATGATTGTGCACTCATGTAGATATTGTATGTGTCGATAGGGTTCTCTCGCATACATAATGGATGCATGGCACTATCATGGTTTGCATATGTTCATACATTAGATAGGGAACATATACACACACTCTTTGCATATGCTCGTACATCATTAGAAATTGTTTTAAGGACAATGGATGCCCGTGTTTGATGGGTTGAGTAGATGGTTGTTTGGATGGTAGGATATGCATTCTCCTTAGCTTAGAGATTTCGGGGACGAAATCCTTTAAGGAGGGGAGAATGTAACACCCCGAATTTTAGTTAATACTAAAATTCACTAATTACAGGATAAATAATCTCAAATGTGAGAATTGGGGGAAACGAGCTGCGTCATTGCGTTCATCTCGGAAAAATACGCAGAATAGAGTCCGAAATTTTGTAAATCGGAGTCCGTATGGCCCAGTTAAGGCCCAATGAAGTTTGCAGAAAAATTAAAGCTAAAAACAGATTTAAAAATTTAAATTCAGATTTCAAAATGGAGCCAGCAGGGGGCCAGGCGGGAAGCTTCCCGCCCTACCCATGTCGACAGGGTTGTCGACAGGCCTGTCGACTGGGGAGTCGACTTGCCTGTCGACTTGCCTGTCGACCTGGGCGCGGCGTCCAGAGAACCTGGGTGCACCAGGTTGGGTTTTAGGCTGGCTTGGAGGGCTGGGTTCTAGAGATTTCCTAAATCTAACGGACCTAATCTAACCTAGGGTTAATCTAAGGGCCTAAAACACTCACCTAATCTATAAATACACCCTAAACCTACCCTAATCCATACTAAAAATAGTAATGATGGCCTCATGCCGCCAAAATCAAACTTGAGAGAGCCTCCACTAGTTTATGAAGGAAGTTGCAAGCTAATCACTCTCTAATCAATCTCTAATCATCACCATCTTCATATTTAGCAACTAATTCCACTTCATAAGTTTGCTAATATTGGGTTTGGTGAGTTTCTATCACTTTAACATCAATTGCTAAAGTGAGTAGATTGGGTGTAATGAGACTTATGGTCTTAAATGCGGATTAGTGAGTTTGAATCATTTGTAATGATATGCTACTCTATGTTTTCCTATGTTTATGCATGTTTAACAAGTGGGTTTATGCATGTTTAATAAGTTGGTTTATGCATGTTTAACAAGTGGGTTTATGCATGTTTAATAAGTGGGTTTATGCATATCTAATAAGTGGGTTTATGCATGTTTAACAAGTGAGTTATGCAAGTTCATATGCAAGTTATGTGTATGATGTTATGTAAGTTATGTGTAGGTTGTTATGCAAGTTATGTATATGCTTAAATGCAAGATTAACATGATATGCAAGTTATGCATGCTTATGCAAGTATGTGAATGCTTATGCAAGTTATGTGTATGCTTAAATGCAAGTTTAACATGATATGCAAGTTATGCATGCTTATGCAAGTATGTGAATGCTTATGCAAGTTTGTGAATGCTTATGCAAGAATGTGAATGCTTATGCAAGTTATGTGTATGCTTAAATGCATGTTTAACATGTTATGCAAGTTATGAGAATGATTATATGCAAGTTCAACATGTTATGCAAGATATGTGTATGATAATATGCAAGTTTGGGTTAAATGTAGTTGGGTTAATATATGCTCATAAATGCAAGTTGACATCCTCTTAACCCATGACAAAGTTATATGCTAAACCCATGATATTTGTGATGGATCTTCCCCTTTATTATGTCATGAAATGAGAACGATTTACGTGGGGAACGATGGGGTTAGTAAATATGTTAATAAAAGTATGGTTGGGTATGATTAAGCACACCATAAAAATAAATTAACATAAGTGGGAATTTACCTATTGAGTTAGGTCTACCCCATGGGAATTTACCTATTGAGTTAGGTCTACCCATGTTATGAAAAAACTTGATATTAATTAGGGATAATTAATATGGGGGTGATTAATTAGGTGTAATTAATCGACTAAGACACGAGGTTGGACTCATTTGTAGTGTAAAACTGCCCGGACCCTACCGGCTTAACCAGTTGCTACAAATGTTAGCCCAATGTGAGAGGTCTTAGCCATAAATTAAATACGTGATTAAAGTAAAGACACGAGGTTAGACCCTGTTATGACGTAAGACTGCCCGGACCCTACCGGCTTAACCAGGCGGTCATAACAGCCAGTCTAATGTGGGAGGTCTTTATGGGAGATCACGGTCTTAATTAATTAAGAAACACTTAACCATATTAGCATGTAGTGGGACATGAGGGGTTAAGTGGGTGCCTTGGGTGGCATGTGGAAATTTAGTGGTTGCCTTGGGTGGCATGTGGAAATCTAGTGGGTTGCCTTGGGTGGCAATAGAAAATACGATTAGAATACTTAACCAAGTGGAAACATGTAATTAAACATGATTAAAGGGTTAAGTGAGATACACTAGATAAGTGACAAGCTTAGGTGGGTAGCTTGTTGGGGGCCCATTTCAACCAATATCCCAAACGTATCTTTGTGGGCTCGACTCTAGTCGGGTGACGGGACACGCATATTGGGCTTGACTATAAGAGGCCAAAACGGGTTAGCGGTGGCAACGCAAGTCCAACGGGTTTCATATGCGTGTGTGGGCCCGGGCTGGTAGATAAGTCGTTGTTGCATCGTGTAGATATAAAGCCATGCACCGTTGATATTATCAGGTGGCCACTTTGGGGAATGATACACCCCATTGGGGGACCAGCACGGGTATCTACGGTAGGGAGCCGATCGCTGAGGAGTAGTGGGTACACCAAATAAAGATAGGGGCAGACGGCACCTATGTAGGGGTACACGAAACTACTGGGTAAAATTACTAAGTACACCTAGTGGAGATAGGGGCAGACGGCACCTATGTAGTGGGCTAGGGGTACACGAAACTATTGGGTAAATCTTCTAAGTCCTTGGGAGGGATCAACCTTTGAGAAGGAATGACTGGTGTGGTGCAGTGTGGTAATTATCCTTGGGTGGGTAGATGCGTCTTTACAGTTATCTTAGTTTATCCTAAGTCTACCAAGCTGCTTAGTGTAGCCATTCATCCCCAGACATTACCGTAGGTCAAGTTTATGTCTTCTCTGGTTACTTTAATGATTGTATTGTTAAAGTTATAGGACTCGCTCAGACTTATGTCTGACCCCGTTGTTTTTATCTTTTTCCCAACCCTCAGGTCCTACGGTGGATCCTAGCAGTAGTGGAGCTTGATCGGATTGCTGTTCCAGTCTTTAGGAGCTTGGATAGATGTAAAGCTCCAGTTACCCAGTTATCTTTTCTTTTGTCCTGGCTATTGTATGAGAGAGTGGGATTATGTACTTCTTTATTTTGATGGATATTGTACTTGACTTTTATTGTGGTTTTATGATGTAACCAGACATGTTTATTTCCGCTGTTATGAGATGATGTTTTAAATTTCAAGTACTATTTATATCTGTCTTGTTGTAATTTTTCTGTTCTATATTCACTAAAATACTCCACCGATACTATGGCATTCCCTTAGAGAGTGACCATAGCGGGCGTGGGGTGTTACAAAACCCACTAAGTTTATAGGTATCACTTAACTTTATTTTAAAGTCAAAATCCTTTTGAAAGAAAAGGAAAATCATAAGGCCAAATCCACACATAAATACAGATGGTTTTACCTTACGATAACCCAAAACGTTTTTGAAATCAATATATTTTCTGATATTATAATAGTGTCTAAATACAAATAAATATCAATTTAGCAGAACACTTGCATCTCATGCTCTACATAATAGTATACAATCAAAACCGCAGACGCTTATTGCAGAATGGATTTCCATGGCAGGGTGTGGGCAACCACCTTTCCAACAATGTACCTCTAGAGATGAATACATTGAGGTTCAACAAGAACATCTTGCAAACCAGGCTAAACTTGACAGGCCCCTTACTTCGCTTGAGGGTACCGAATATATCATTACCATGATTGGGGGCCAACCAACCGAACCGATAGCATACATACAAAAATAAAAAGGGACAGCCAAAGGCATTTGATTTCTCCAGATCAGGTAATGATATACCCTTTTGATGGGTGCGACCGAAGGCTAAACTTGATAGCATACATACAAAAATAAAAAGGGACAACCGAATGCTAAACTTGATTTCTCCAGATTAGGTAATGATATACCATTTCCTGGTTAATGAGGCTAGAGGTCAAATTTATTTATTTATTTATTTTAATTTAATTTTTCTCTTCAGAACATTTTGCCACCATTTACTTTGAATGTCACATCGTCAGATCTGCTAGATATCACTGATTGACATCTACAAAAATATTTTGCGTATTTAGCAAAGAGAAGGTGTACAGCCTTCTCTTCCATCAACAGAAATACGTTTGAAGAAATCACCGTACGTGATCCTTTGGAAATACTTTGTCAGACATTCGTCCATACAAGTCATATAGGAACAGGATGAACCGAAAGCACCCTACTACCACATCCTATATAGGTATCACCCCACGGATCAGTAGCAAGCAGTCCTTGCAATCCGAAGATTTCACTCACGATAGAATCATGGCCATTATACCAGAGAAATTCAAAAAGTGGTTAATCCGTTTATGAAAATACATGATCTTCAATGCTCCATCTTCAATCAACATCTTCCACGTATTTGCTGATCGGAATGGTTTTTGAATATAATTTCGATTTCGGTGTTTCTGTACCAACAATCTTATATATCAGATTTGATAGTCGATTATTTAACTATCAAATAAATAATTATGACAATAATGAATTCACTGATTCAGTATTCGACATTACTTAGTCTTGTTAATTAAAAATCTATTAATTATATTCTTTAAATTTTCCAATATTTGGAGTTTATCTTTTACTTCTTATTATAAATAAGAACATTCTTAAAAATCATTTCATTCAATTAATTATAAACTTTTTGAATACAACTTTTAATATTATTTACGGAAATCATAACTTATGTTTCCCTCAAATTCTCTCATTCATAACTAATACCATTCTTGGATAATCGTGAAGTCATTCAAGTTAGGGTATTTTATTTACCTCTCAAACCGTGATCAACAACATTCACATCTTTAGAATAGATAGAAGTTTAGTAACCACACGTTTTCCTTTGAAAACCTTATTTAAATCTCAACAATGTCTACTTAATTAATTATTAAGTAAAATATTATCATACTTCTCTATTATTCTTATATAATCCTTTATAATATTATACTTGAGTTTTGATTCCATTATAAAGAAAATTCTTTATAAAATTCTTTAACATCTCTTTACAAATATTCTTCAACTTGTTTGCAACAACATTACTCTATTTGTTTTTGAATCATATATAACTACCTTTAACAAATCTAATATAAATATCTTTAGAAATCTTATATAAATATCTTACATTAGTATCTTTTACAACCCTTATATTGACATCTCTTACGAATCCTTATATTTATTTTTTATCAAAACAATTCAATCTATCATCTACAACAAACGTTACAGATTTCATTTCAAAACTTTTTATTTTCTTTATTATACCTTTTCAAATCATTCCGACAACTTATGCGTTGTCTAAAATTACATAGCGATCTTTTTAAAGATATTATGATTATAATCAAATAGTCCGATTTATTATTTGTAACACTTGTTACAAATTCAATTTTCAAAACTCTTACTTCATTTACAAATTTCATTTGTAAATTGTTATCGACAAATAATATTTTAATTACATTTCCAAACTTTTAACTTCCAGTTACAAAATTGTTTGTAAATCATTTACAACAACTTATGTTCGTTACCATTTCCAAAACCTTTTACATAGCTCATACTGTCGCTTCGATTAACATTCCGAACTTCGAAACATAATATTTTGAACTTCGGAATAAATTTCAACTCCACTTAACATTCTGAACTTCGGAATATCACATTCTAATCCTCGGAATAAACCTCATTTAGTCATTTCATACCATTTTCCAACTTCTCAATTTTCCTTTTTTAACTTCAAATATTAAGTAAATATTTGATTTAAGCTATCGTATTCGCTTAAAATCCCTATTATAGGTTAGTTATAAAAACTCGGGTTTTTAATATAAAACACATTAATATACTCCTTTCACAATTCAATTTGATTTCATTACAGCTGTACTTAAATTATTATTAATTAAAATAATAATTTACTTCATCATTAACTACCATATACGTAGTTAACCTTTTTATTAACTACAACAAATAGTAAATTTCTTTTTAAAATCTTATTAAAATTAAAACAAATACTCGTTTAATTATTTCAACAGATTAATTCAAAACAAACTAATTTAATAATCAATCCAGTTAAAACAGTTGACTTAGTCAACTCTAAATATAGTTACCTTGTTAACAGATTCCAATTAGTCCTTCCTTTCAATTAATTAACAATATAATTAATTTAAATAATTTCATTTAATTATTTCTTAAAAAAAACAATTATCCAACTCTTAACTATTAGGTTAATTTTCTGCTTATTTGCTCATAAATCTTCACTGGTACAAAAAGCACCTGTTGCTTCTCCTCATTTGTTTCTGATGTGCCTGCAACAGAAGCAAATAATATTATTTGCTTCTATTCATCATTACATTAGAAGCAATAAGTACAGGGAGTACAGAAGAAAATCCAACTATTACAATTTGCTTCTGTTGTTGTAGGAACGGAAGCAATAGAAAGGAAGCCAATTTAGTTTTTTGCTTCTGATCCTTACACATCAGAAGCAATTTCATTTTATTTGCATCCGGTTCTCAAGTACTGGACACTAATTATATTGGACGTTCCACAAAACCAAATCTCCCCGCCACAAACAACCCTACCGCGCCCAAATTTCTATCTAACACGTCAATTTCTATGAACACGTCATTATTTATCCATGGAAAAAAGTAAACCTCCTTTATTGACAGAAATTGTTCTTAAAAAAAAGAAGGTAATCAACATAAATCGTTTCTCCAGATCGACTCGGCAAGGGTGAATTCAACGCTAATTTGGATCTGCGTGATTTACCGATTCGCTGGTTTGGATTGCTTCAGGTATTAACCGATTTATGAATTCCCTTGTTTGTGATCCCCTAAATTTTTGTTATGCGTTTTGAGTTTAGCGAAGAGTTTAAAGATTGGTTATACATTAAAGCAAAGTTAGAAACCGGCATATGGGCGCTGGTTGTCAGTACTCTATTAAGTATGGCAGCTTCAAGAGGATGCTCTTTTGGGTTGCGATTTAGTTGAATTCGAAAATTCTTTCAGTTTTTTGTTTCTACGTGGTTTATTTGAGATAAATACTGTCGAATTTATGCATTACATACTAATATCTAATTGGTATGATATTAATTTTTGTTTATTTGAGGTTTGTAAAGGAACACTGTATTTTCATAAAATATAATAGATAATGTGCAACCATAAAAGTGCACTGCATGGAGAGTGTTTGCTGGTGAGTAATGCAGAGTTTATCCAAAATGCCTCCATGAGTGAGCCTTTTATACCATTAGAAATATTAGTGGTTTAATTTTGGGTATTTCACGAGTGAGATCTGATAAGCGATATTTATTAAAATCGCATAGAAAAATTCAAGTAATAACATTAAAATGATGAAATAAAAAGTAAGTTATTGTTACGGCAATAAGTTTTGACAAAAATAAGCCCGTTGATTGGAATTAATTTGTTTTAGCGGATTCTTTTTACAACTTTAAAGGAACTTTCAATAATACAGTCCTACATAATGTTTATGTTATTAATGGGAGACTATAAATTACTTGCTTCCAGAAAAGGTAAATGAACCTTTATCTACTTTTTAAGAACCATGTTTTACCACACCCTTAACCTGATGGCCTGAATGCATGATTTTAGAAAGAGAATTAAACAAAGTTGCATTAATGTTTTGAGAGGTAATTCTTTGAGAGGTATTAACAGCACGCTTTCACATTAATATACAAGATGTATTAATGTTTTGAGAGGTATGAACAAAGTATTAAATACCACTTTGAGAGGTATTAATACCTCATCAAAGTATTCTTTTGAGAGGCATTAACAGCACACTTTCAAAGACTTTGAAAGGTAAGGATAAGATGTATTAATGTTTTGAGAAATATTTCCTGCGAAACGACACACTTTGATTAATACCTTGATAAATTCACTTTGATTAAGTTTGGTTTTAATGATGGCTTTCAAATATTAACTTTCGAATTTTTCACGTGTATATTAGTAAACTTAATTTTTAGTCGGCAAGAATTGCGATTTGAAGAAGAAAATGATAAATGGTTTATTAATTTGCAAATTTCTGGCGGTCAACACGTACGAGTACGAGAAATATCAACTCAAGAACTATAATTTAATGCGTTGATTATTAAATAAATAATGTATAAGATCCCTACAAAAAAAAATTAGGCAGCGATGATAAGATGGCGCATTAATTAAAGAGGCTGGACAAGCAAGGGAGACATAGCGATATGAATAAGCTGAATAGCATGCATAATAAAATGGGCATTGCCACAAGTAGCTTCCATGGGAATGATAGTAAGTGGGACCCATCTGTCGCAGATTTTGAGGATGAGCTAACGATCCAACGATGCTTTTAAGGCTACGGTTTGACAAGATATATATGCATTTTATTTGACGTTAATGACTTATGTTGAAGTTAGCATTATTTACAGAAATACAAATAAAATTATTTATTTTTCCCTTCCCATAGGAAATAAAGGTGGAAATCATAAGGAAAGTTTGGTTGAATAATTGAACAACCTTACATATCTTTTAAACTTAACAGCTTTATTGTGAATAAGTGCACAATAAAGCTAGTGAATGACATGCTTAAATATAATGTGGTAATTACTTAACAGCTTTATTGTGTAGTTCATACATGTACATTAAATGGTGGGAGATTTGTGCAAGAAGCCATATTCGAAAGCTAGGGACGAACGTGAGTTCAATATAATTGGTTGGAAAGAAACGACACCGATTGCACAAGGTTGTCGGACTTCCGGAGCCGTTGACGGTCAACGACATCATCTGTTTAATTAGACAAGATGATGTATATTAGTGAAACATCTTAAAAACTTATTACTTACATGAAAGCCTTTTGAACTTGTAATTTTCATATGTTTCACATAGGAACTCCGTTTTTAGGCACAACTTGCTTTGTCGAGTTCTTAAATCTAAAACGCATTGACATTTTATGATGGTAATTTACATGCTTATCACTAATTTTGTAAATTAACATTGTAGTGTTAATATTATCATTACCAAATCTCTTATAACATTGTAATAAGAAAATTATATATCGTGTTCATTATTATACAGGCCAATAACTTTATAAACATTCTTCCTTTTATATCATATTATTTATCATACTAGAATTTATAAAAGTGGAAAATAGGGAGAAGGACAAACTTAACAAAAAAAATTGGTGAAAAGTTTAGAATTTAGTGAGAAGGACAAATGTTAGTGTAAATGGAAAAAAGATATTGGGCCTCCTGAATTTCACCTTTAGTGTAAATGTGTCATTCTCACTAATTTTGAAACTTCCATATTTTTTGCAATATTTTTTGTGAAGTTTGTCCTTTAAAAGAAAATCCTCTTATAAAATTACATGAGTGCCTACCTCGATGTGATGAGGAGGTCTCATTTCTCTTAAAAAAATATTGTATTACAAGCACCAATGTTTTACTGGTTAGAAATTTTGACTTTGGTGTGAGATGTCACACATTCGAAACTTGCCTAGTGCGATTCGAACATAGTTATGTCTTCTTCAATATGAAATGTGATCAGTTGACTATGTGGTCTGATCCTAGTCTTGATCAAATGGTCTGTAGCAGTAGGGCAAGTTTTAGGGGTAGGAAAACTAGGCAATTGAATAGGGAAACCACCATGGAAGAGGCAATATTGAACAAGATGTAGTTGTAAAGCAAAATAGTATTTGTTGCTTTATGACTACTTAAGCATCATGGCATCAAAGGAGATTGTAGTGTAGTTGTTATTGAGAGTTGGTAAATCCTTGTATCTTTGGTGAGGAGTTTGATTTTTCCCTAGGGTAATTTTATTGCTATTTTTCACTTTTCATGTTACCGCTAAAATAAATTTTGGCCTAGGGCAACCCAAAACTGTGAACCGGCCCTGTGTAGTAGACATAACATGTATTAGAGAGGTTACATTGTCTCCCGTGGCCATAAAATTATTCTGCTCAGCCATGATATTCAGCAATAGCTTTTAAGAAAAACTACGGGAAAATTATAGAATAGTAGCAAAATAGAGATTATCAGAACTGATAAGTGGACAAGAATGATAAAGCATGCATCGAATTAGGCTGAGGCCAGTTGGAAACTTTAGGTGATAATAATTTTTTTTTGATGGGTTTTCTTGTACGATGATTTTATGATTCTTTATGATGATTTCTTGGTTCCTCAACACTTTTAATGAATTTTCCAATTGATCCTCTCTATTATTCAATGAGGACTACGGTTGATGCAGCCAGCCTATCTGTTTGGGCAAGGCACTACATATTCTTGATCCAATATACTCTTAAATGAAAAAAAATACTCTTCTTGGATGATAAAAAACTCAAGTGAAGGTTTATGTTGATGAATTGGTTATTAGACCAAATTTTTTTTATGTTGAAATACTGTTAAGTAGTGGCTCTGTTATCATGAAAGATTCTGCTATTGAGTGTGAATTGAAATAGGGACCTATTTGGATAAGAAATTGAATGCAATTAAAATATCATATCAATATGTAGTATTTTTACTTGGATGGGGAACATGTAGCAGTAGTGCCGCTGATGAGGCCACCATTGAGAAATGCTCTGTTGCTCTTTGAACTCTGAAATGCCCGTGCATGCCATGTATTGTGGGTTTTTTAATCAAAGATAATAAAACTAGTATTACCGTTAGTTTTAGAAGGTACTAAGTGATTTGATCCAAAGTTTGAGTGATCTAATCCTTCATGGTTCCATTTGCATTAGTTATATACTTGGATTAATACCTTGAAAGCTTCATGCATTCAATATCTACAACAGTAATAATACCAACTGCAGTTTCTTTACTATACTCTTTTGTATCTATATTTGCTGTAACATATAAAAAGTGTTGTGAGTTTAACAATATTCTTTTATATCCATATTTAATATTAATTATTAATCTTTCACTTTTCCTGCAGCAATTTGAATTCAAAGATTAATTACACAACCGATATATGTGGATTGTGCAGTAAGCAAGGGTGCAGGTCAGTTATTTCAGATGTAGCATTGTATATATCAGTTATCTTCTGTAAAACAAAAGTTGCAGATTTTCCTAGAAAATTTGTTTTCAGTCTATCATTAAAACTGGCATTAATTGATTCCTTTATTATGTCACTTGTATTTTTTTATTTTTTTATTTTTTTTATTTTGCAGTTTGTTTGGAGAAGTCCTCCTACTTATCATCTATCTAGAGGTTTTTGTGAAGGTGCCAATAACTGGTTGATTCACTTAGAGGTCAGATTTAAGTTTTCACTTTGTATAGATAAAAAAAACAATGAAATGTATACCTTATGCACAAGTGGAATATAGCATGGGCGGCCTCATTAAAACTTAGGAGTTTATGAAATTTATCATTATATTAGAAACAATCATATTATTGGACAGATATATGAAACTGAAAGTACCCCCGTAAAACTTTTGACTTGTGTGTTTATCTATTAGCAAGGAGATATGGTTATATTTTTGTGAAAATATAGGGAGGTGGATGGTGCAACAATTTAACAGCCTGTTTAAAATGCAAGAGCACACGACTAGGTTCATCAAAATATATGGCAGAAGTTATCCCATTTTCTTCATTTTCAATTTTAGATTTTTCATATAATAAAATTTATTAGAATTCCAAAAACAATCAATTTGAAAATTGGTTCTAACATATTAAATTGAAAATAAAGTTTTTCTTGTTTTCGATCGTTACTCTTCCACCTGTAAACAAAGTTCTGCATTTTTCTTTGTTTAACTGAAATGTGTTTTTAGATGAATTCTGAAAATAATACCGGAAGTTGTTTATATTTACATTTCAAAATTGACATTTTAATTTTCTGCTTTTAGGACGCAAGAATGCAGTTTTTCAGGCCTGAAATTTTTTTAGATGCGATATTTTGTTGTATAAATCATGCTTAACAAATTAACGTTTCCTCTTCCTCCTTTTGAAATTACTATCCTTTGTAATTTGAATTGTTAAATCCATGGTCAAAATTTTGTCGAGTATCTTTTCATTTTTCCACCTTTCATATTTGCTTTTATTTATGTATTCGTTGTATTTTTTTTGGGTATAGGTTGTCCTTGACATTTCAAAATGGATCGTAGTTGGATGTACAATGCAAAACGTAGCAGTCATGGGTTTCTCAACAAAATTGAAGAGTTCATCATTTGTGCATTAAATGATCAATCAAGAAGAGGATACAAAACTATTTTTTGTCCTTGTAGATTCTATAAAAATATGAGGAGACTCCACAACGTAGATCAAATTAGGGATCACATTATTCGTTATGGGTTTAAGCAAAATTATGAACAGTGGATATGGCATGGTGAAATATACCCAGTAGAGCTAGTTCTAGTAATCATGAGAATGACAGGAATGATCGGGAGAAATACGGAGATGATCGGGGGAATGACGGGGATGATCAGGAGAATGATGTGAATAATAAGGCAAATGACGATAATGATTGCATTCATGAGATGTTTCGTGATGTTGAAGATTATTTGATGAAAGAGCCAAAGTTACACGAAAGAATATTAATAGATGCTGAGAAGCCTTTGTTTGATGGTAGTGCATTCACAGTGTTGTCTGTCGTGCATAAGCTTTTTAATTTAAGATCAAAGTACGGATGGAGTGACACAAATTTTACATCATTGTTGATACTTTTGAAAGAGATGCTTCCGGAAGGTAATAAGCTTCCTACTTCTAACTATGAGGCAAAGAAAATTATGTGCCATATTGGTATAGGGTACAAAAAGATACATGGATGTCCAAATGATTGTATACTATATCGAAATGGATATGAGAATTTGCACGAATGTCCCAAGTGTGGATTATCCCGTTACAAGTCGCAAGGGAATCTTTACAATGATCCAAACAAAAAAGGGTCTCCGGCAAAAGTCTTATGGTATTTGCCAATTATACCAAGGTTTAAACGCTTGTTTGCAAATAAAGAAAATGCAAAAAACCTAAGATGGCATGCAGATGTGAGGAAAGATGATGGGTTACTTAGGCATCCAGCCGATTCTCCGCAGTGGAGAAATGTTGATGCGATGTATCCTGATTTCAGTAAAGAAAGTAGAAATCTTAGACTTGGTCTTTGCACGGATGGCATAAACCCATTTGGCAACCTAAGCAGTCAGTATAGTACGTGGCCTGTTCTTTTAGTGATTTACAATCTTCCATCTCATTTGAGTATGAAGCGCAAGTACATCATGTTGTCTCTTCTAATTTCTGGACCACGACAACCTGGAAATGACATCGATGTTTATCTTGCTCCTCTTATTGATGATCTAAAACTCTTATGGGATGAAGGAGTCCGTGTGTTTGATGCATATATTGAAAATGAATTTACATTGTGTGCCATGGTTTTTTGTACCATAAATGATTTTCCTGCGTATGGTAACTTGTCTGGCTATAGTATAAAAGGCGCCAAAGCATGCCCAGTCTGTCAAGATGATATGGTTGTTGAACGCTTGCATTTTTGTAAGAAAAATGTGTATATGCGTCATCGTAGATTTCTCCCTCTTAATCATTGATATCGTAAACAAAAAAAGCCTTTCAATGGAGAGATAGAAAATAGAGTTGCTCGTTTACCGTTATCAGGAAATGATGTTTTTGAGAGAGTCAGAATATTGAAAATGCATTTGGCAAAACCTTCCCTCTTTTAGATGGCTCGTGGAAGAAGAAATCTATATTTTGGGAACTACCATATTGGAGACATTTGCATGTTAGACACTGCCTAGATGTAATGCATATAGAAAAAAATGTTTGTGACAGTATCATTGGGACACTCTTGGATATACCTAGTAAAACAAAGGATGGTGAAAAGGCTAGACAAGATATGTTGAAATGGGTATCCGGAAGGAGCTAGCACCAGTCCAGAGAGGTAAACGTACCTTTTTGCCCCCTGCATGATATACGTTGTCCAAAAAAGAGAAAATTAGTTTTTGCGAGTGCTTCGTGGTGTCAAAGTTCCAGCAGGTTATTCTTCGAACATTAGCAGTCGTGTGTTATTGAAGGATTTGAAATTAATTGGCTTGAAATCTCATGATTGCCATGTGTTAATGCAACATTTGCTACCTGTTGCAATTCGAGGTATATTGCCTAAGCATGTTAGACATGTTATTACAAAGCTGTGCATCTTTTTCAATATGATATGTAGCAAGGTGATTAATCCTAATACACTGGATGAGCAACAAGCCGATGTTATTGTTACCTTGTGTCAATTTGAGATGTATTTTCCCCCTTCATTTTTTGATATTATGGTGCATTTAATTGTTCATTTGGTAAGAGAAATCAAAATTTATGGTCCTGTGTTTATGAGATATATGTATCCGTTTGAAATGCACATGGGAACTTTAAAAAGAAAAACAGAAAACAGATATAGACCCGAAGCAAGCATCGTAGAAGGTATTGTGGCTGAGGAGGTTATCGAGTTTGTCACTCAGTACTTACCTGATGTTGAACCTATTGGACTTCGCAAGTCTAGGCACGAAGGGCGACTTGATGGTCATAGCATAACTGGGTTAAAGTCGATTTCTATTGTTGATGAAATGCTTCATAAAGCCCAACTACTTGTTTTACAACACCTTACTGGAGTTCATCCTTATTTGGAAAAGCACACATGGCAATTTTAAAGTCTGAAAATCCTTCAAAAACGAAAGGTGGTTGACAAACGAACATAATTGTTCGTTTGTCAAATGGTTTTAAAATAAGGTCTTTAATCAGCGGACAAATCATGATATTTCTGATACAATAAAATGGTTAGCATATGGGCCTCGATTACAAGTCAACTCGTATGAAGGATATGATATTAGTGGCTATGTTTTTTATACGAAAAGACAGGATGAGAAGAGAAAAATGCCAAATAGTGGAGTTAGTGTCGTGGCTTCTACAAGGGAATTTGCAAGCGCTAAAGATAATAGACCGGTAGATGCGACAATGCAATATTATGGGGTAATTGAGGATATTTGGGAGCTTGAGTATATAGACTTCCCGATCCCGCTATTTCGATGTAGATGGGCTGATAATCATCGTGCTGTACGAGTAGATGAACATGGATTCACACTTGTTGATTTTGGTCGAGGAAGTCACGATAATGATCCACTCATCTTGGCATCTCAAGCAAATCAGGTCTTTTATGCGACTGATCCGACTGATAATAAGTGGTCCGTTGTTCTTCCTGGTAAAAGACGCATTGTTAGGATTGGTGATGTGGTAGATGAAGAAGAATATAATCAATTTGATGAAAACCAACCTTTCTCCGCCGGCGTTAGTCTATAAGAAGATGAAGTTGATCTAAATGCAAATTATGCACGTTCTGATCATGACGAAGGAGTATGGATTATGGGGTAATTTTTTAAATGCTCATCATGCTTTTAGTTTTCATTTGAAATCTTAGATGTAAAATTTGTGTCTTGTAGAAATATTTTTTGTTCTTTAATTTTTCGTTGTCAATTTGGTGTGCTTTTTGTGTATGGCGATAGAGTGTGCATGCTTTTTTCTAGCGTTTCATAAAACAAACACACTTTTGATATTAAATGATAGTATATTTATGTCTTGTTAGTTACATAATGTTTGACTAATCAATAGCTAATACTTGCGTTGTTTTTGCAGGGATAGAGATATCGATCTGTGATTTCAACCATCCATCAAAAACTTTAAAGGTAACTAATTTAAAAT
Source organism: Allium sativum (assembly GCA_030737875.1). Lineage (NCBI taxonomy): Eukaryota > Viridiplantae > Streptophyta > Magnoliopsida > Asparagales > Amaryllidaceae > Allium > Allium sativum. Next base: position 65,665,120 of record CM060909.1, on the reverse strand, counting down.
AATAAGTTTTAAAAATATTACTTCTTATTAATTGATATGTATTGAATACGCGATGATATAGTTACAATTGAGCAGGGTTGCAATTCTACCTTAATATTTTATTCGAAGCACAAAGGCTGTTTGAATTTGTTTTAACAAACATACATAAATGATTAAATTACTTAAATTTAGTTTAAAACACTGAAAATTTGGGATATGTAATAGCTGAAAGGAACTAGCAAAAAAGAAGGGAAAAAATGATTGCTGATATTTTGGAAATAAAGTGATTCAGCAGAAGTTGGTTGGATTTGCACGATGGCACTAGGTTTAGAAGTCAACTAGTGTTATTTTTACATGGGGCTCCATTCTCCCATGATTCCCCAAGCATTTATCAAATCACTAAAAAGTTTCTTTTTCTAAGAAAAATGGAGTCCTTTCAATCTGACAATCTCTTATGATATGAAGTATTAATTAAGCATGCAAACAATGCATGCTCTAATCATACGCATGATTCATTTAATTTGTGTTCCATATCTCTGTTTATATAAATTTAATGCTAATGAAACATGCATATACATTGCACATTGCACAAACGCAAAGAGAGAGCAGCGAAATATTATGGTTAAATGAAAATCAATCTTTGATCACATGCATACCTCATTACATCGTCTCCTAAAGAAACAAATGTTGTATATATAATGGATGCCAAAAAGTGAGGAAAATGACAATACAACAAGCATACATCATATTGCTCATGTTGTACATTACATACTTGAAAAATAATCACCGTAGAATTAAAGTCTTGCCAGCTAGTAGGACCAATGCAGTTGATATAGTGAAATTTATGATGTTAAGCGTGATTGTATAGATAGATATACATTTTGCTGTATAAAATTCCTACAAATTATCTTACTACCTAAAACAACAAACGTTTGTACAACTCTGATATAATTTTTCATTTGACTTTCATCCTTAGTTATAAAACACACCATTTGGAAAAGGTATTTTTTCACTGAAATATGTGAGAATATATATCTAGCTAGTTCGATAACAGTCTGAAACTTATGTTTTATTCCAAAATCGTGAACAACTGGTTTTTATTTTGGGCATACAATTAGCTTGGTATTTACAACCGTGCTCATGTGTAGATCTTTCAGAGCGACAGTTAATTAATTAAAATTGTGATGTATGTAGATAATCGATCAATATTCCAACCGTGCTGCTCAATTATCATCAATTGTGTATTGAAAGAATTAACTGACATATAAACAGAAATAATAAATTGTATAATTTTACATATACTACAATGTAGAAAAAGAGTAAAACATCATTTTGTAAAATTTATAAATTGTAAAATTTATCGTTATGTCTTAATTTCATATATAGGAATAATGGAAGTAGAACCATATGGATAGAATGAAGAGCAGAACACTTCTTCTACTCAGTCGTCCTCTAAGAAGAAGGGAAGAGGCCCAACAACCGGAAAAAAATACAGAACACAAGAGCCAAAATATAATGAGTGGGGTGATAATGGAAAACCTATTGGAAAGTGGGCAAAGTATTACAAGACGTATGTGGGTGATGCAGTTAGATCCAAAATTTCTATCACTATTAAGAGTTGGGACGACGTGAGTCAAGGGCTTAAGGATATTATTTGGGAAGATGTCAAGGTATTAAATTCATTTATATTTGCTTGTTTTTAAATGGTTGAAACATGAATAGCTGAAAATGTTATAAGAAGAGGCAAAGGATAGCCCATCTTCTAAAGCACCGAAGTCCAAAAAGTAACAAATAATCCCTTGCCCAGCTTTGAATAATTGTTTGTGTTATTGCTAATAAACTTGCTTTATTGCTTTGCAATATGATCTTATATTATTTTTCATCATTTCCGTTCACTGTTATCACATGTACACGTGTTTCAGAAATGAATGTGCATGAAAGTGTAGCGGATTATATCCAACTGTAATTATCACTCCATGTAGAAATATTGTAACCACTTGACCTGAGGTCACAGTTCAAACCACGCAGTCTATGATTATCACTGGTAATCACATGATTTACCAAAAATATGAATTGCGGGCTGGAATCCTACGAACAGAGGAGAACAAAATAAGTGAGTAAACTAAATTGGTACAATCTTTATTTTAGAATTACTGTATCCATTATAAGTTAATGCCAGTATTGGAATAAGTTTTAGAACTTTGTATATATCATATGGCTAAAATGTTAGGATTTAAAAACCAGTACAAGATGATAAATTTGCGTATAAGTAAACTCTTTTTTTACTGTTATAAGAATGGTTTAAGTAAATTCAAGACAATATATATACCATTAAGGTTTATATTGATAAAACAAGGGTGCTAGTGAAGTGTAAAAACTGGATATTTTGATGTGTGTTAAAGGATATATGCTGTTTGAAATTAGAAAACAGTGGATGTTTTGTTTTAGCTTATCTTAGATTTGCAAAGTTTTGTAATATAACATGATCAGTGTATGCATATATGTTTGCACAACTTAGTTTCGTAAATTCCATTCTGTCACACAATGATGGCAGGAGATAACTAAAGACCTAGAATAATAACAGTATATTTTGTAAGTAACATCATAGCCATTTAAATCCATTCTAAATTGTTACATATATGATACAATTATACATAGGCTTGTATGCTTCGGAATATATTGACTTTAGTTGATGCAAACTTGCAAGTAAACTTAGATGGTTCAAAATATGAAATGGAAAGAATTAACAGAACCTGTAAGCTAAAAGCTCTGTTTTTAGAACTGGCCTAAATTCAGAAAAAATAAATCCTAAATTTAGCGAATACTGATTTTAAATTACATTGCAAGAGTAATAAAATATGATTGGAAGTAGCATTTCTGCTTAGCCTTGAATTGTATATTGATAAATCAATGAAACTAAATTCCCATCCAATTAATGGACTATGAAGAGTTGATAAACCCTTACCAGCTGATTTGGATTTTTCCTGCAAAAACTCCAAGAGAAATGGCTAAGGATTTAATAATGACTATTCCAAACTATTTCCGAAAACCAAAAAAAAAAGCCAAACCTTCACCTGAAGCTGGTCAGTGAGAGAATACAGTTAAAAAGAATGAATACGGTACTCAAAATAAGTGTTAAACTAACATATGCTTGCAAAGAACTCATGGAAACCCACAGTTGCATGTAATGTAATGCATCTTATTAAGCATAAAGGATGTCTATGCTTAAAAAAATGGAAAGCATTTTGCTCATAGCTATTATAACAGAAGAAAAATATTCAGGTATGCATTCAAAAGAAAACAAAGATTAATCATAGCCTAAACACCAAGCTTACCTACTCCAACATTTATCTAAAACTCGGAAGAAACATTGTTTAATAGTTACAAACAACATGAAGGTGATAAGACATTTCAATATGTCAAATCATTAGAATCATTTTCCTGTTAAACAGCCCATTAACAGTCAACTCAATAATTAAACATAAGAAAACATTACATTCAAAGTGCTACATTGAGCATATAATCCACAAAGAAATTACCCCTTTCACTTTAACATTTGTAATTATCCAATTTAAGGTTTGTCCAACCTGAAGAAAGCCACGTATAACGATTAAACTATACAAGATTGAAAACTAAAAAAGTATATCGCATACAAATTAATTTCAAGTTAAATAAACTTTCAAATAAAATTTTCGATCAAAATTTGATGAAATCCAGATCCATTCGAACATAAAAATAGCAAACAAACAACCTGCTCACTTTTTTTATGAAATCAATAGCTGGATGTTAAACTAATCATAAGATTCGTTACCTGAAATCAAAATACTGGTTCTTAATTGTAGCTCATCCAACAACTGATCATCACAACAGATCCTCAATTGGTTCTTAATTTTTTTTTTTATTATGCCACATTTGAGAGATGCAGTAATTAACAACACTCTTTTACATTTGTTTTCTTTTGTTCTTCTTTTGAACTACATTTATTTTGTTATATTTGGAAAAATATAATATCCTTTTTGTAACTTATGTGGTATTACATGGAAATGAATTTTGTACATAGATGGCCTGGCATTTGTGTCGTCTGGGCAACATTTGAGTGCTAGAGATAAAAATTTCTGAATGCATTCGGATGGATATGCACCCATGTGACAATCGACAATTGTGAATGCCTCACCTGAGATAAAAATGTAGTATTTATCTCATTTTTTTTTGTATTTTCTTACTTGTTTCTTTGTATATTGGATGAAATATACAAAATAAGCAAATAAAGTACAAAACTGGAATGACTTCGTTTGCTCTGGGAAAATGGTTTGATTTAATGGAATGTAAATATTATTAATTAATTGTCTTTATTTCGTTTGTTCACATGCGTTCATTCTGAAATAGCTTTTTTTTAATTAATATAGGCAGAGTATCATATTAATAAAAAAATGAAAGCCATTGTGTTGAGAAATATTTGGGAACGGTGGAAGGATTTCAAAACAAAATTGGTTAGTGGTTGGATAATGAAGACAAGAAAGCTTTCAAATGACCACAAAGAGTCGTACGAGTTCTATGATGCTATTACAAAAAAACAGTGGGAAGAATTTAAAAAGAATTGTGAAACGGATGAATTTAATGTATATTTCTTTGATCATTTAAGCATGACCAGTCTGTTTATGCCTGTGTTTCATTAATCGTGTGTTTCATTGATCGTGTGTCTCATGTGTTTCATTGATCGTGCTTCCGACCTGTATTTTGTTACACAATTAGCAGGCTTAATGCTTTCCCTTAGCAGGCTTAATGCTTTGTCCATTTGATACACAATTATGTTCGCCTGTATGCATCATGTATGACTTTTGCTTAATGTTTCACGTTTGCCCAGCAGTCATTTATGCCTGTCATCATGTATCCATTCAAGAATTCCATCATTCGTGTTATACAGGATGAGTCCAAAAAACAAAAAACAAACATCACTTGTTATACCACTTCAGACAGCAAAGAACACGCACATTAAGCAACAGGCATCACTGGTTATACCACTTCAGGAACACATGTACAAAATATAGTAGCATGCTTTATTTTGTAATCTATTTCAGAATTGATTGTTCTAATTTTGTGCTGATTTTTTTATATATGCAAAACCATGATCTTATATCTATTCATTTTACGAACAACAATCAAGTGAGAAAGGTAGATAGAATCAGAAGCGCAACGAGCATCCTCATTATTTAGGACAAGATGGTTACATAGGAAAAAAAGCTAAATGGATAATGGAAGGCTATAATTCTTCGATGACATTACTTAGTGGATCTTTTTTGGATCGAAGTATGGACTGGGTATTGGCAAGATCCAAAAAAGGAGTTGATGGACATTATATAATCCCAAATGAGAAAACTAAGATTGTTGCAGAAAAAGTGGTATTATTAATTTCCATCTATTTTATCTCTTTTGGTTAATCTCCTGCAATACATGAAATTATATCACTATGTTTTGTTGATAGAACAATTGGAGAGAAAAAGCAATCGAAGGATCATGGGTTCCATATAGACAAGACGATGTCTTAAGCCGTGCTCTTGAAAAAAAAGAGCATCCAGGTCGAGTAAGAGGAATTGGTGGGTTGGTTGGCATCAAAGACGTATTTGGAGAGGCAGAAAGAAATAAAGATAAATGTCCAAGTGGCGTAATATCGACAAATGATCTACATTTTATCACCCAGGAAATAGAGGCTAAAGTGAGCCAAAGATTCGAGTCCATGGTTGAGCAAAAAGTTGCAAATATTTTGAACAAAATGGGTATAAACATGCCCGACGATATGGGGGTCGACAACACACCTTCAGTTGGTATTCGTAGTAGTTGTAAATCCGCATACTTTGAAAAAGCACAATCTACAAGAAAAGTTCAAGAGATGGATCCTTTTGCAGACTTGCAGGCAAGCAATTCAAACGTTTATTTTTGTGAATCAATATCCTTTTATCCATTTGATATGTGTGTGAAAAATGTTTGTTTTGTTATCGTCATTCTAGAAACCAACCAAATGTCGTCTAGCTACAATTATCAATTCTGAAATTATCGTAATGGGTCGTGGTATGGTACATCCTGCTTCAAGGTCCGAAGATAATTGTCATAATCAACAACTCTTGCCCGACCATGTAAAGGTTGAGATTGACACGGTGGAGCCTATTTATGTAGAAATCCCACTTCCATTTCCAACTCAATATCTCACCACAATTGGAGAAGCAATTGGTAGTTTTTCTCAATGGCCTAAAAATCTTGTGCTTTTAGAAGACAATAATACGGTAAAAAAAATTTAGTTTTTTTTTTTGTTGAGTTTTGCCATTTCTAGCTTGTTTAGTATCTTTGTACCACCTAATTTATGCATAGAAAAAAAATGGGAGTAGAAGAAATTGAATCCAAGAAGGTACAATAATAGCATATTAACCCATGTTGTGAATAATTGCGTGCAGGCTACACATGTTGTGAGAAAAGATAAAGGGGAAGAATGTGTTGGTGGTGTCTTGAATAATAATGAAAAGGTCGTGAATACACTGTCCAATGAGGTCGCAAAGCGTAAGGCAATCGTTGATGAAGAGATCCACAAAACTTTGACGGATGAGTGCAAATATTCCCATGATCTAGTAGTTCAAGTGCCAACCGGGGATAATGTTATCAATGCTATTCACGTGAAAAAGGACATATTTACATGTGAGGAGGATTTTGAAATTCATATAACGATGGATGAGATTGTCCAGTTTCTTAGCAAGAAATGGTTGAATGCATCATGGTTACAGATTTACATCTTGTGAGTATTTGAATCCATACCCTTTTTTTAAAACAGTTGATTAGGTGTTAGTTTCGAGTATATGTTTGATTGACCATTGTCATAACACATCTGCATATTGGTTTTTAACTTTATGCATCTTTTCAAAATTCAAAAGTTTCTGAAATGCTAAAAGCATCAAACTTATCTTCAGATTTTTGTGGAAGCATTGATTGTAAAATGTATTCTAATTATAGGAATGACTGGCTTTTGTAGTTCTTTATGCTAATATTCCCAAAGGAAAACAAACAAGTGATAGGAATTTGTATCAGACAACTCAACTACCCATAGTTTCTCTGATGAGTTGGGACAAACAAAAGGATTTTTCTATACTAAAAAAATCATGTCTGGTACACAAAATTTACAGCCAACACAATAACTGGTGGGTAATACAAAACTTTAGTGCAAGGTAGAATGAAGTAGAGGGTAAAATTGTGTCATGTGAAATGGTGATTGAACAAAAATGAAATAAAAGTAAATAGACATCTAGAGATGTATATGTATTTCAAATGCTGATCACAAATCAAAAAATTATACTAAGTTTATAATGTGTTTGATAATACCAGCAACTATATCTCTTTCAAACCCAGCCAGATCTAAGAGGTTGGTTCTTCTAGTCTTTGAGTTGCTGAAGAGTTTAGATGGTGATCCATATCATACATGATAGTTTAATCATATCAAGAAAAGAATAAAATGTGAATATTTCAAGGTAACTGAGCATATATAAAGTAATATACAGTGGAAAGTATATACAACCATCAACATTTGTTTATTTGGCAATTGATTCCCTATATTTATTGGAAAACAATAGATATAAATGATGTTTATGCACAAATATGATCAGTTTTGACTTAAATATTAATGATATTTATGCACAAATATGATCATTTTTGAACATTTATGCATAAATAGAGCTTGCATATTGTTGATCTGCTGCTAAATAAAAGTAAACATATAGTGCAAATTAAGTTAGGAACCTGTTTGTCCTAAAAGTAAACATCTATTTTGATTTTTTCAGTTTTTTTTTTCAATTTGCATGCCTTGAAAAGAACATATCTTTAACATATCTTTAAATAATGCGTAGGTGGTTAAATCATATGTGCAACGATCTCGAATTGAAGGCCATTAGGTTTATGTGTCCCCAGAAGCTTTCCCAAGTGCGGAAGTTTCCAGATGCGACAAATATATATATCTCAAACACATGGAGCGCGTCAAAATATAAGAACTTACTCTTAACCCCATACTACGAAGGGTATGAATATCAAACTTTTAGTAACTTTTACAAATTTGGGGTTGATTTTAATGTCTACAAATCTTATATTGTAGGAAACACTGTATACTAATTGTTTTCCGTTTAGAAAAGTGCGAGTTTTACGTTTTGGATCCCCAATCCGAAGGCAAGCACAACTTGAAAATCAAGCCACAAGCGAATATGTATGTTTTATTTGTTTGCTTTTTAATATCCTTTTGGATCGGTGGATAAGTGATAATATCAAACTAACTATATAACGGTGTGTCTAATCTACACGAAGAGTTAACAAATTGTATATTTCCATTTTGTCTTATTATTTTTTGTTTTAACATTTGTTGAATGTCAGGGCCTTCAAAACATACAGAGTAAGTGGTGGCAAGTCTCGGGCGAGTACCTTGAATTGGAACAATGTTAAGGTTATCTGTTTTGTAACGATAGTAGTAATAATAATAAACTTGTATGTTGTTTTGGATATAAACCCATTTTAAAATGACTATTTAATTTTCTTGAAATGTTGCTATAGTGTCCCCAACAACAAGGATCAATGGATTGTACATATTATGTGATGAGATATATGCATGATATAATAAAAAAACCACCGTCAAATTATCGAGTTAAACGAGGTATCACTTTCTTAGTTTTATCGTTTCCCTTCATATTTTATATTAAGTAATCATATGATTAATTTTTTTTGAAAAAACATATCTTTTAATTGTAGAATTTTATACAAGTTGATTCTTATAGTCAACAAGAGATGGACGAGGTTCGAGATAATATGGCTAGTTATATCATGCAGAACTTGATGTAGTCGTCGTATATGCTTCATTATTGTGAGTTTATTCTCGCCTCTTTTAGTTGCATCGTAAAAATAGCTTCAATATTGTGAGTTTATTATAGATGATGATTAGAATGGGTTAACTTATATTTGGTGTACCAAGATTCGTGTAGCTAGGCGCGACTCTAATCTGTAACCCCCTTAGAGACCTTAGTCAACGGTTTCATATTTCTCATAATTGCTTCTTCCTCATTGGCAATGGCGTCTATATTATTATTTTAACAAATAAAATTCATTGTTTGCAGTCTATCTATGTTATATACCCAATTCTGGGAATGCATCCATGCATTTCCAGCATTACAAAGTGATTCCATTATTCATTGATATGATGTTCTAATCCCAAATTATCACGGCTGAAACTTTTTTTTTTCTAACTAACTATTGAGAATACATAGGTCCAATAGACCGAATTTTTGTGAAGATGATATTTAGTGATATAAGGTTATGCAACTCAAAACTCAGTCGCAAACTGAGTTTTGAGTTCAAAAATGTTAGACCAAAAATTGGTTTTAACACCCAAATTAGCTATGATTTCAATGAAATAGAATCAAAAAGCAAAAAAGAACACATGATTTATAGTGGTTCGGCGTTAAAGAGCCTACGTCCACTTTGTTTTCTTTTAATTGATGATTTGGATACAAATACAGCAATGATTCTCACTCAACTTCACAATTACAATGCATAAACTCACTCAAATCTCTCAAAAATAGGCTTTAAGAGATGCCTTTGATCTGAATATGATTGAAGAATTTGGCTATGGAGGAAGTAAGAACTGAGAATTTGCCAAAAGATCCTTTCAAATGCCTCTAGATGGTGTATTTATAGGTGGAAAATCTCTTCGAAGTGGCTCCGGTTCAGAATTGCGTGGCACCCATCCCATACGAGTCGGGTTCGGAGGCTTCCAGATGATGACAGCGCATTGATTTAGTGGGAGATCGTGGGTGAAATAGTCATGCTTGGTCCAAGTCTTCAGAGAGCGTGTGTAGCAACGGTCACAGGCTCAGAGAAAGCGGTTCGGATCGGCTGCCTCCGATCCGATCCGATGAGACCAGTGGCTATCTTCTGTTGCTGACGTACTTCTCCGATCCGAACCGATGAGGCAACTCGCTATCCTTTGGCATTGCTGATGTATCTCCCCGATCCGATCCGATGTGATTTCTGCGTACTTCGCGCTGTTTGCATTTGCAAACTCAGTTGCAAACTGAGTTGCAGTGCAAACTCAGTTTGCGACTGAGTTGTGCAACTCAAAACTCAGTGGCAAATTGAGTTTGCATTGCAAACTCAGTTTGCGACCGAGTTTTTTGAGTTGCACAACTCAGTCGCAAACTGAGTTTGCAATGCAAACTCAGTTTGCAACTGAGTTCTCAAAACTGAGTAATTTTCTATTAATTTAGACCAAGGCAGCTATATTATTATCAAACAGCACACCAATTTTGCATGTGGTACGGACTAATTAATTCATATCTAACGTTGTACTTTTCTACTTGCAGTCAGTTGAAGCATATAGAAATATTTCAATTGTAGCCGACAATTAAAGAGCAGCATGTTTGAAGAAACCGAAGAGAAACTACATTCCCCTCAGAGAGTTGTATTTTGTAAAAGTCGCACATCATCTTAAAACTGTGATTTTATAATTAGTAAGTTGTAGTTTTAAGTTTCTACTTGGTTTTTTCTTGTGTTAAGACCGGATTATTAACAATATTACTAAATTATTTTGTTTTCTGTTATGTTGTTGCTCTCAAGTGTATGAAGTATAATACGATCGATGAAATTGTGATATTCAATTGTCCAATTTATATTGTTATATGTTTCGACTATATAATTGCAAAAGATAATTATCTGTGATATATATCAATTGCTTATTTGAGAATTATAGTGATTTAAAAGGGGTATATTTTATTATTAAATGTAGTTTTTTGCTTCTGATGTAAGCATAACAGAAGCAACAAATAAGGTCCAGCAACCCCTTTTTTGCTTCTACAGCAAGGAACAGAAGCAAATTTTTTTTTCTTGCTTCTGTTGTTCACCAGAAGCAACAAATTTGGACCTATTTGCGTCTTCTTCATTTGCTTCTGCTGTTGAACAGAAGCAACATGGGGTAGGAAACCGAAGCAAAAAATATTTTTTGCTTCTGACGTTAAACAGAAGCAACAAGGAGGTAAGAAACCAAAGCAAAAAATATTTTTTGCTTCTGTTCCCAAGCGGAAGCAACAAGTTTTGGTTTATTGCTTCGGCTGCAGTTGCTTCTGTTGTTGAACAGAAGCAACAGGGGTTTGACAACAGAAGCAACAAACCAGTTTTGTAGTAGTGCTTATTAACGTAAGATATGGCTTTATAAAATCATTTATAGTTCCTTACAAATTTAAATAATAAATAATAATAATTTATTGTATTTTTATAAACTTTTATTCAAAATAATATATTTAAAAAGTCTATCATCAGTTACAAATTGACAGTAAATCGATATTTAGAAAACGATTGATTTATAGGTCATATACATATACTACCAGTTACTTAACCAATATTACCCATTGGTTTAAACAAAACGAATGTTGAATTTCAGGTCAACAGTCAACAACCAAATCAATAATCCAGCCAAATTGGTTTAAACAGTTCATATAATGATAATATGAGAATAAATAATATTTAATATATTTGAGGAATCTAATTGGATCCCTCCGGCCTGTTCTTTCCTACATCAAAATAGATTATCTCACATAAATTCATTCAATTCAATTTAACTAATTATTTTTATAATAGTAAATAACAACTATTTAACATCAACCAGTTAACCAAACAATTCAAATAATTTAGCACGTTTATTTTATAAACGTGACCAACAAGGTAAGTTACCCTAATTGTTTCTAATCGTTAAAATAACAATTTAGTTTTTCACTGAAATTAAACAACATTTAATTTCAGAAATTCATTCAATATATAATTATATAATTAACAAACAATCAAACATTAGCAACCATAACACACAATTATAAAACTCGACTTATATAAAATATAAGTGGGGAGAACTGAGTGAGTTTAACTCATTTTGATTTCGTTGATCATTGAAATGGTTCGGTTGTGGTTAAATTAAACAATCGTTTAATTGATTTAACCAATATTTCTAGCTATCTCTGAATCTGTCCAAATTAGTTCCAGAATGAAATGTTCGTCACCATGACCGTAACGCAATTTTGTTTGTCCAATTCTGTTCACATATGAATATGTTATGAATATTTTAGCAAATGATTTTTAATTAACTAACTAATTTTCTAATCAATATTTTTAATAACTCAATTACCTTCTTAATTAAACTTATCATTATCGACAATTACTCTTTCTAAAATAACAATTCAGGATGAATTGTTCGGATCCTTTCCAAATTCATTAAACAAAAACACGGTACACAGAACCCATGCCTCGCTCTAGAACGCAACGTTCTGTATCCATTTACCTGCATGATTTAATTAATTAGTCTTAACCCTTAATTATATAATTATATATTAACTAATTACTTAATTTGAATAATACGACAGATTACTTTACTAAGCTTCAGATTCAAAAATTTCGGGCCAGACTAATTTCTTATGTTCCCCTTACTGTCTTCCTTCCCGCTTCTCAGTTGCTCGAACCAAACATCAGCACGCCCAAATCACCTCGTTACCACGTCATTGTTGACCCCCAAACCTCGATCGACTGCCTCCAGTCCAGGCGCCTCAGCCTTGCCATCCATCAACCCAAACCCTAACCGACATGGTGCAGCCTGCCGCCATCACAAACCCACGAACCGTCACCATCTTCAAGCCTAGTTCTGACTGAACCGCCTCGCCAACTATCATCACCACTGTTGAATGGTCCACCCTGTTGCCCTCTACAATTTTATAAATAGACAAACTTTGATTCGATTACTAGATTGGAAAATAATTGAGGATGAATTTCGATGCTTTCTAGCCATCGGTTTTATTTGTGGCAGCTTGTAGATTTATCGACCATGCGTAGAAGTTATTTTAGGGTTTTTGACCAAACTAAGGTGTATTTATAGAGTGCCAATAAACATTAAATTATTAATCGAAACTTCGGGCTGAAGTAACACGTGAAAATAACAACATACGATCTCCAATTGAGATGAAAATTGTAATCCTAGCATAGAAAAATATTTCGGACACGATGGGACAGGTTTCGTCGAATTCCGAGGTCGTTTGTAAAAATCTCTTTATAATCGACAGGTGAAAAATCATGTGTTTAAATTTCCTACGGTCACATAATAAATCCAATCAACTCGAAACTTTGAAATTCTACTAGTCTTTTTCCTTACGGATCTAATGAAAATCATTTCTTTAAAATCGGAGGTCATTTGATCATTCGTTTATTCCTCTAAAGTTATCCTTGTCTAAATTGGCCAAAATAATATAAATGATTAAATAAAAACAGAGGCGTTTACGGTTACCGAAGTCACATACGACATCGGTTTTCAACGAAATTTAAGGTCGTACAATAATTTAACGTTACGGTTCCAATGAAACCAATTTCATCGAAAACCGAGGCCGTTTGCAAAATGGCAACTTTTACAGTTATATAATATTAATTAAATATTAATTAAATTCCAAAATAATTCAATTAAATTAAAATAAATTATTATTGTCATATATATCCAAATGGAAATATCACATATCTCCAAATATAACCCAATATGAATTATACAACTCGATATAAACATTTCGAGTCAAATGATATCCAAATGTATACTAAAACCCCATCAAATTAATTAACAAACGCTATATTTTAATAACGATTTCCATAGAGACTATTTTAAAATTTGAATTGGACATAACTTACAATCTATGATACGAAATCTCGAGTTTTCTCTTTCATATGAAAATCATAATCAACAAGATTCAAATATTTCATGTTTCACAGAATTTTGACTTATATCGGATCCTGTACATTAAATTAAAGTTCAAAACTCAATATTACGAACTATCATGCCATTACGAGCTCGTTTTAAATTAAATATAAATTATACGTTCAAACTTCGTTTTAATAAACGAATTCAATATTAAAAACCAATAATATTCCAATTATAATATTTAAAATAATAAAATATATTTAAATGTTTGACTACCAAAAATATAGGACATTACAAGCGTAGCTTTATATAACGAGACTTCGGCAAGCATTACACCCCGGTAATGGCCTAAAACATGATGAATGCGGCAAGGTTATATGGATCATTCCTATTAGGGTATGGTCATTTCCTTCTGGATAAAAAGTGATACCATGTTATGGAGCCCTAGTATTTACTTATGTGGAAATCTACTTTATATGGATTTTGGAACGAACGCTCAGTTAAAGGCTAGTTACAACCAGGGAATGTCATAATCATGTGCCATATAGAGATGATATGTCCTTGTGTTAGCAGAGATTCATTAGTTATTTCTTCGGGAACATCCCTCTAGAGGTATTTCCTTCAGTAAGGAAGATTCTTTGCCTTGGTTATTGTTGGCATTCAATTTCCAATACGAGTCCTTATGGTTTTAGTTGTATACTATTATGTCAACATAATATAATGGTACCTATGCTAGCTAAGATTGATACATTTATTTACGAAATGATTTTCCACACTATGCACTGATAATAATATCAAATGGTTTTCGCGTATCAAGCATTTTTTATTATCATAATTACAAAACTCACCCATTAGTGTGCGCTTTGCGTTGTGTGATGTGGGACAAGCCTTATGATAGCTTCATTTTCTAAAAAGCATTGTGAATTTTATGTACTGGTATTCATAAGCGAAAAACTCGTTCTTTGTTTTTACGGCATGGTCTTATGAATTACCTTATTTTTAAAATATAATATGCTTTAAGTTTTTTATACCAATCCCATGACTGACTTGAAGTTTCTTATTTTTCGCATTAAACTCTGGGTGCCCTTATTTTCCATATGGACAATCTGGTAGTTGAGTTGTTATAGTTTGAAGCTATATTTGAGTTTTGCTGGATTGGAGCTGGAGCTGGATTGGAGCATTTTGGACCCTTTGTAGATTTTGTTATTCTACTTTGAACTCTGATATGTACTCTGATAAATCAATGTAAAATGATGTAAATTATTGTTAAGTAATAAAAGTTCTTTTGTTTATATTCTGATGTGTTATCACCCCTAACTAGGGCTGCACAAAGTATGGGTTGGGTCGGGTTAGACCAAATACTTTATCCGACCCACATAGGTATGGGTTTAAGGTAGCTCAACCCGTACCCGACCCTATATGAGGTTGGATATGGGTTGGGTTGAAGTATGGGTTGGGTCGGGTTAAGTAAGGTTGGGTTGGGTCACTTGAATACAATAAAAAATGAGAATATGAGGGATTTTTTCAAAAAATTATATCAAAATATTCAGCATAATATATCAGATTTTTGCTAGCATAATGCATTTAAAATAACCGATTCATTACAAGACATATAATTAAAATTTCATTGTAAAACACATCATATGAAATTAATTTACTACATAGTTGAGAAAGTGTTTCATTTTAAAATACATTAAAATGCTCTTTAAAATATATTTATCAAATTCTATTTAGTTTGGATTGACATGAAATATTTTTTCGTACATTTATTATAGAATACATAACATTATTCTAGGATTATACTATTCTAATTTTAATTGGATGGATATTAAATTAGTTTTTTTTTAAATAGGTTTGGGTTGGGTTAAAATGAGGTTGGGTTGAACAAAATGTCAAACCCGACCCGCATATAGTATGGGTTACAAATTGTAACCCATATCCGACCCGAACTAGGATGGGTTGGGTTGGGTTTATGTGGGTTGGGTCAGGTTGGTGGGTTGGGTCGGTTTGGATATGGGTTGTGTGCAGCCCTACCCCTAACAATCTGTCTTTGAGAGCGTTTCAAATTGATTTAATTACCGACTTAAAACAGTTAAAAAAGGCCGGTCGTTACAGTTTGTGTATGTTGTACTATACTTTTGAGTGTCATTCAACATGTGAGATTTTGATATTGTGTTCTTCTTTCTTGTTTTGTTTAGTTTTCTTTTGTTCTACATTGTGCAATTAAAGCGCTCAACGGATCCAATTCGGCAGAGGTGCAAAAAGTTGCAGCAGGGATAAAGCGAGAAAATAGCGGGATATAGCGGATGAGTCAAAATATCATATGAAACTCATATTCAATGCTTTTACTAATATATAAATGATAAATAAATGAAAATTTAACATTCAAATTAATTATAATGAGTACATTCTTAATTTTAAATAAAAGCATAAGCAAATATATGTAAATAAGTGTAAACTTTTATTTAGCCTTACTAAATTTAATTGAACATTAGTATTTTATATTTGGAAAATGTATGTTAAAAATTATGTTTAAAAAATAATTTTATAATGCATAATTGTCATTTTTAATTCCTTTCTCTTATAGAAGATATAGCGGGATATAACTGAAATAATGAGATATATTGGGAAAATCGGAATATAGCGGGGCATAAACCGGAAAGGCTCTTTCAGAGGTTATTTGGAAATAGCGTAGCGCTAAAAACCCGCTACATGATATAGCCGGGATATGGCGGGGTAATAGCTGGGCATAGACTGCACGGGTTCTACGCAAACATTTTGTGATATTAGCACTTGGGTGCTTGGTACACGAATATCCTAGATATATCTAATGTTAAATTTCAAGGTTGAAAAGGAGATCATTGCTTAAACTGAATTTAGCATGACGAAATTTATTATTTTGAGTCAAGTGAGCAAAGTACGTCATACAATGTGATTGTACGTATTATAATATTAGTCTAAACAACTATTTTTATACCCCATTCAAAGAAAATTGCTTAGTGCATATAGTAGCGATGGATGTTGTACCGCTTAGTACCTAGTAGTTTGTAACATAATTACATTTGAAATAGACAAGTATATGCTACTTATGATAATGCTACTTAAACAGATGCATGAGGCTGGTGTCGGCTTCTACAAGAATGTAGCTTAGTCTAAGGGCACTTCATGAAACCGAAAAACAAACACAAGGCCAATCAATGTGTCGAATTTTAAACTATCTGATGAAAAAAGAAAGCATGTGGAACACATTCATGTCATCACATATTGATGGTCCAATTAGCCAACCACTCTATTCTAACATGCTTTGATATGTTACTAGTACACATACATTCCTACTTATGCATAACTTTTTAAGTAAAATGTGACATTTTTTTTTATTAAAATTTGATGGATAATTATTAGTGAAAATTTTAGCAAAATTTGTGTAAGTGATTTCGGAGGAAGAAAAAAGGAGAAAAGAAGAATATGAATAGTCTCACATCGTGAAAAATTGAACACCTTATTTTTTGAATATTGACTATATATGAGAAATGTTAAGTACTTCAGACATTCAAATATTTTTGTAGGTTAAAGGGGAAGATAATGCATGTTAACTATCACCTACATCACTGTCGCTATCTTTCTAACTTAAACATATAATTTTGTCTTTTTGACTTGATTTCATTGTTTTTAAATAATATAGTGGGTTTGCGTTACTATACATTACAAACCTGAAACCTTTGCCAACGCAGTCATTTGGACCCTTTTAGTGCAATCACACTTTATCAAAGAGAATCGATTCTTGATTTCATTTTCTACCCAAAAATAATATCTTAAAAAATCCATGCCATATTTGCCATGACTTGGCTCTACGTATTTGTTACGACTATTATTGTGGCAGTTCAACAATTACAACCAAGGGTGCGTTTTTTGCAAACGATAACGGGTTATTTGAGCGTGGTATTTGTCCGTGCCACGTTAGTGAACGAGAGATACTTTTTTTGCTGCAAACAAGATATTTGAGCGTGGTATTTAAACATGGTATTTATATATAATGCAATTTTAACTTATGTGTTTTGAATTAATTAAATAATAATTGCACATAAAAAACGACTACATTTTACTAAACGAAACAGAAATACAACTAGTACACTAAACATAAAACGACTACATAAAAAACTACTATCTATAAAAATGATCTAAACTCCTCAACTCCGCTAAAATAAACCTCCATACATCACTGTCGTTTAGTGTGTCGACAATCTCCACATTCCGCGGGTCATTGCGGAAAATCAGCATAATCTTTCATTGCTCGATATTTGACACACAGCTCAAACAATATTGTAGCAATGAAAAACGACGTCCTCAAGGTGGGGGGCACGAAAGAGCGTCTTGTGCTGCCACACCTGGTATGTCTGCGCCTAGAGAACTGAGCAGAATGCGGATTGCTAGTAGTCATCCAATCGGCAACGGTGAAAGGGTTAGCTGGTGCAGGTGGAGGTGCAGGTGCAATAGAAGGTATCATATATAGGTAAGTGGACGTGCTTAAACAGCCACCAAAGGTTGGTTTTGCTCTCGAAACTTCATCGGTGTATTTCTTCAGAATCGCCTATATGCTCTGATTGGCCCGCTAGCCCACCACTCTTCAGTACCATCCAATCGATCGCTCACCGAATCTCATTTCCAGCCCGGTATC
The DNA here is from genome assembly GCA_030737875.1 of Allium sativum. Lineage (NCBI taxonomy): Eukaryota > Viridiplantae > Streptophyta > Magnoliopsida > Asparagales > Amaryllidaceae > Allium > Allium sativum. Next base: position 65,646,737 of record CM060909.1, on the reverse strand, counting down.
CATAACAGTCTGTCCCAATCACGAAACAACCATTTCAAGTTGTCGTACTTGTTTTTAATCTGGGTTTCTGTGTAACCCAGACGTTTAAAGCCACCGCGACCATTGCATAAAAATTACTAGTCCTAACTGTTTAATCTTCTAAAAATTCAACGTAAGTACCGATAAAAGTTGTCTTCCATTCCTCTGTCAATTGGCAAAAGATTGAGAAGTAGCAGAACTAGAATCAGAACAGATACTAAAAATTCCAAGAAAAATATACATTAGAGAATTAAAAAAATTAAACACAATGGTATATATATATATATATATATATATATATATATATATATATATATATATATATATATATATAAACTGTTTTACAGCTTCGTTTGTCGGCCCAAAAAAAAAAAAAAAAAAAAAAAAGAGGAGAGAAGGTGGTGTTTGATGCTGAAATGGAGGAAGGGGAAGGGGTTTATGTAAGGGGAGGAAGCAACGTTGTGGAAAATGGTCCGTTTGTGAGAACGGCTCTTTTGTGCCCCACGTGCCACATTATCTGCATACGTGATAACGTATGTATTTATTGAAAATGTGGATCTTTGAAATATTCATGGCCTACTCATCCCCACTTCACTTGATGAACGAGAACGTGTCAAAGTTTTTTACGGAATTTGGATCTCGTCGGTCTATAATTAAAAGGCATGTGGTTATTCATCGACTACAAGATCAAAAAAGAAAAATAGACTGTACGAAAATCCATTTTCTCTCCTCTCCATTAAGTCTCTTGTGAGTATCAGCTTTCAGGAAAACATAAGCTCTGCAGGCTCCATCCAGTGACAACAACACCTTACATCTCAGTTTACTTTATCTATTTCAAAAGCAATTACGGTTTGGGGTACATATTTAGTGTTTCCGCATTTCAGATAGTATTATACTGAAGTTTTGAATGTATGATATACACATATACTGTTTCGGCCAATTTAGATTATATACTACTGTAATACTTACATAGTTGGCTTGCGTCTCAAGTTTCCATCCGATGCGTTGAACACCAACGATTTATTTTCCAACGGTCAAATTGATCGGTGTTGAGTGCGGATTGATAGATTCATGTGTCCGAAGTGTCGGACGCCAACAAGTTGTTAACCAGTAATGTTTGCTGCTCACGGGCTTTGCTACTTTTCAAGTAGACAAGTCATGGTGCCTAGCTTTGATATAGATCCATTGTTTAGAGTAGTACTATTTAATTTAAGATGTACAGTCTGCAACGTATTAGACAAACGATCTTCCATCTTTCATAATTCAGTTCCATCCGAACGTTAAAGCCTAGCTGAGCGCTTATAATATTTAACTAGAAAGCTGGAGACCCGTGAATCATATTGCTCCTATCATACGAAATGAATATATTCCCAAGTTACATTATTACTTCATTTTGTGGGGTAGACCGTTAGTGCTAATTTCAGAATGTGTCCGAATCCCAATAACCACTGCTAAAATTTTCTTAATTCCATAGTTCTCATTGAAGGCGACTTGGAAGGCTACCAGGTGCTTCCATCTAAATCCGTTGTTTACTTTATCTTTTATTACCTTTATTGAGGCTTTTATTTATTCTGGATTGAAAAGGTTAAAAACATCTAGGCAACTGATTGATTCATAGAAGAAGATGGGTTTCATGAGTACTTTATCGAGCTTGATTGGATTTGGAGGCGGATTGTGTGGTGGAATTTTTGTTGGCTATTATGCTTTCTTTTTCTTTAAGCCAAATGTTGTCGAGGTAATACTTTTTACGAGGTTTGATCGTCAGTCATGCAATTAAAGAACCAATGTTTGTAGTCAAATGGACTCTAAATCCAATTGTGATACACCATCATTTCTTAGATCTTCGTTGGTCCATATTCCAGTTTTGTTGCCTACAACTAGACCAACTGTAGAATTATGATTGCAATTAGTCATGTTCTATTATGATTTGACTACTTTTTTAGTGGCTAACTATTAATTTGAAGCATTTGATACACCAGCGCATAAAAATGTCTGTTGCAAAAATATATAATGAATTCTAATCATAAAGATTCATCTTGCATGTGGCTTTTAAAAAATTAATTGTTGAACGTGAAACTGAGAGCGAAATAAATAGAATATTGAATGTATAAATGTAAATGAAAACTGTAAAAAAAATTGAATATTTTAATGAACATATGTAGCATAGTTTTACAGATAAACGTAATAAACAACTAAACACAAATAATCGGTGACACAAGATATAGACAAAAGGATCTCCACCATTGGATTGCCTGGTGTAGCTCGCATTGTGAGTGTGTGGATTGAACAAATAAGTCCAACATCGCGGGAAATATGGTGTATAACGTGTTATATACGAGGTTGGTGTTATGTAACATTAAACATTCCTTTTGTTATAAACAAGTGTTGCTAAGCCTAAGACCATGTATGTGCCTGTTGGGAGGCGATGAAGGAATGGTCAATCAGGATATTGAGACATTCTGGAAGCTTCGTCTGATGATGCCATTACACGTAATGAAGCATGCACACATGGGTCACACTGGAGTACAAAAACTCTACTATTTTCACCGTTCATGTAAGAGCAAAAAGTTCTAATGGTTCAGATATTTTGTATCATCAATTGTGTCTAATTTTGTATTCAAATAGCCATCCTCTTTTATATAATACTGTATATTATTAGAGGTTGGCAAATTTATGTGTAATGTTTGTAGAACAAATTGGGTAGATTTTGGTAACAAGAAACATCTAATCATATTCCACGTGAGCAAATACAAGATAAAAAATGTTGTATTTTGTTTGGATCAACGTTATCAAAGCGTGCTATAGCGACAAATAACGCATAGCGTAGAGCTTGCGCTATTGTAGTTATATTAGCGTAGGAGTTCCCTATAATGCAAAAATAGCGTGCTATTTCATCGTAGCATAAAATAGCGTATAGCACTAAATAACATGTTATTTAGTTTTTTTTTATATATGTTTGGACGGTGAATAAATCCCAAAATTGCATGATTTTGTACTTATAATGAATCGGATGGAAACGACGTAGAGTATGACCCGTAAGAAGAAAAAACTAACGATTATGGTTTTGATTGGATGGAACTAGCGACTAGTCTTCAAAAATTTAAAAGTACAATATAATTTTTATGTTTTATTATTATATACTTGAATTATGTTTGACTTTGTTTACTTGAATTTTGTTATTATAGACTTTATATATATTATTTTTATTTGATATTATCACTTTATAGCTTTTCTTGTTTATGTTTTTTTCTTAGTTCTTGTCATTAGAAAAACTTTTATATTTTATGCAAAAATGTATTTTTATTATGCAACTTTATAGAGTGTTGTCTCATCATAACTCATTTAGAGGAATAAATTTCATCATAACTCACAAATACAAGAATAAATTCAAATCTGTAAGGCACAAATATATTATACCTGTCAATTATTTTGAATGTATAACATGAAATTATCAACTTTTTAAAAATAATTATATTTTACATCAAAAAATATTTAGTACATGCATGAAATATGGTAATACTTGTATTTGGAGTCTTGAACGATTTCGATATGCCTTAAAATACTAGATTAGTTTCTTAGAAAAAAAACGAATCAAATAGCACATGCTATAGCGCAAACCTTGCGCTATTTGCTATTGACTACACTGGTTTGGATGTTTGAGAAAATTGTGAACAAGGTTGAAGCATTAAGAAAATTATATGAAGAACACCGATACGTGTCTACAAACCAATTCCTCAATCCACATTATAATGATAATTAATAAATTATATGTGTTGCAATAGGTGTTTAAGCATTATATAGTGTAGAGGTAGCCCTATGTAGTTGAAGCCCATTAAATCTCTAGTACAACATGTACTCTTCGACTGCCATTCTATTTTGATTTAGCGGTATTAAACAGTAGATTTAATTTAAGTTTCGTTATTTGTTACACTTGCTAAATCAATGTTTTTAAATCATTCGTTCAAGCAAAATATATAAAAGTTGATTTAATTAGTTCTTTTTAATATCAAATCAACAAACTTAGGGTAAAAACATGATTTTAAGGTATAAGTACTTAATAATTAATATAAGTTCGAAATTTATTGTAATCATTAAATCTAGTTTGCATAAATCATAATATTTTTTGATTTTGTTATATAAGAATCAAACGCTATTCTTTAATTCTGCACAAATGATGTGAGAATGAGAGCTAATGAAGCATTTTGCAACCCCCACTATTTTCCTTTATATCTCTGTTATAATTTTTTGCACACGCATCGCTGTAGAACTACCAAGTGTTTTAACTGCACAGAGGTAGCCTCACCCCATTCAGTGATCATGGCTTTGTTTGTTTCTGTAAAAAAAAATGCTTGATGTCTGCGAACAATTATTACAACAAGTGACTTCTAACCAGTTACACTTACCACGCATTAAGTACTTTTTTGTGCTAATTGACATTCTTGATGTTTTTTGCATTTTAAAAATTCTGTTAAAAAAAAGATTATAAACAAGTAGCATTGGATCTCCCCCCCCCAAACCCCCCACCGCCCACCCCCCCACCCCCCCCCCCCCCCCCCAAAAAAACGATAAGCGCTAAAAGTTAATATACACACACGCATATGCAAAAGCAAGAAAGAAGCAAATGGTTAATTGGATGCAATTCATTATTTAGCATTTCAATTATTCAAAAGATATTGAAAAAGAGGACAAATAATTATTAGTGATAATTCAATTTGTGAGTGGAAACAAGTCTCACATCCCTCTTTATCTTTTAGATGGATTATGCATGCTTCCTATTAAGTGGATTCCTTCCTGGAATCCCATTTACATTTTTCAAAAGCTCATTAATAATTTTTATGAATTTTACCCTCGATAACAACTGTAAACCAATTCATGAGATTGAATCTACGAATTCGACAAATCAATTTCTTCATGTCGATTTAAGTGAAATAGATGCATTTGATGATGGAAAGAGAAAAATGATTATAGATTGTGATGGATTTAAGTGAAATTTTAGAGGAGAGAATTATATATTTGGGTAAGCAGCGAGGATGAATAAAACTAATGGCAGAGGGGATGATGTGTTGATCGGATTAGGTTGTGCATCATGTACAGTGCAACCTAATTTCAATTTGCATTATACGTTGTGCAGTCAAAACTTTTAGTTTTTATCAGTATTTGGTTGCATCATATGGAAAATTTGTACCGTTGTTTATCAAAATTAGTTTACAAAATGCTTACTGCGGCCCAATTTGTGGTTCTTTATAAGAATTGACTTGCATTATACAGAGTGTAATCCAGCTTGTATAGTTCTTTATTAGATTGGCTTGCATTGTGCATAGCGCAAACCATTTTTTTTTTTAATTAATAGGATTGAACTGCATCTTGTATAGTGCAATCCAATTCCATTCCAGGATAGAGTTGTATTTATATTTAGTGCAATTCAGTTCTGTCAGGATTGAGTTACATTTTGTATAATGCATTTCAGGAACGAGTTTAGATTTATAGAGGACAAGAATTGTATCAGGATTGAGTTGTATTTTTGTCCACTGCAATTGAAATCTGCTGTTGTATTAAAATTCAGTTGGGTCATAATTCCTTTTTTAGCTGATATACAACAAATAATTAAAAAGAATCTGATATATATATATATATATATATATATATATATATATATATGTATATATATATATTCAACTTAAGGGTATTTTGATTAATTTTGGGTGGTAGAGACTTGAATTATGTTTCAAAGTGCAACAGAGATGTATAATTTGTTACTTTTTTAACAAAGACCCAAAAAAAGTCCTCATACGAAAATATTATGTATATAATACAAATATGTGTTATATGTATAGGATATTAAGTTCATTCCTTTATTTGGATTATAGACCAACACTTCCAATTGTTATAGTTTTTGACCAAAAGAAATTGTCCTTTTTTCCATCTTATTATAATTGCATATAATTTAATTCTAATTTAGAAACCTGCATATTTATACTTATCACCGTTGACTAATAACTACTATTTTTATCCTAAGTTGTTAGCAGGAGATTCAACACCTCCAAGACATACTCTAGAACCAAGAGGCTGGTGGAGCCAGTATATGACCAGCTAGGGCACTGTTAAATTTTGATGATACAAAATCACATTTAAAAGAAAGTAAATTTACAGAAGGAAAGAAATTTTATTATTTCCTCTAAATATAAATATTTTTTCTCTCTGATTGGCTAATCAATTTATCTTTTGCTATACATATATCAATTTGTATGGTAAGCAATTGCTGTTATGAGTAGAGTTTGCAAGAGAGAAGAGAGTGATAATATGTGGAAAAATTTGGTGCTTATCTTTTTTTCTTCTTCTCGTTGTTCTTTCTTTCCAATCACAAAGAAGTCATGGTTATAAAGACCGAAACTCTTTCTCAATTAGGCTATTGATTCTATTTTTATTTAGTGGATTAGTAGTAAAGACCGTTTTTTGAGAGTTAATGTAAATGTTTGTCGGGTGGAATTTTATGATTTGGTTATTTTGATTTTATTTGTGTTTTAGATCTATCTTAATATTTTCTTATTTTCATCCAAACTTTATCTTTTGTTAGTTTTTGCAAAATCTATTTTTTTTCTAACAAATTGGTACGTGAGTAAGAACATCTTAAGATGAAGGATAGATTTAAATAATTGTTGACATGACAAATTTAATGTCCTTCTCGAAGGTTGCTGTTCTGAATGAAAAAAAAAGGAGATTTAAAAGCCTAAGATGGAGAATGTTTTACATCTCAGCAGTCTTCATGAGCCAATTGAGGATGATGGAAAGAGACTCAAGTATAAAGTAAGGTAAATGGAAGAAGACGGGCAAGAAGGGGATAGCTTTGATACATTAATGTCTGGATGATTCAATTTTCCATCATGTGGCTAGTTGTAAATTCGTGAGGGCTCTGTGGGACAAGTTAGGTGTCTTTGTATAAGTAAAAAAAGCGATACTAAAACGGCTTTTCTTGTCAAATTTGGTTTGGTTTATACTAGATGGATCTATAGCATAGTATTTGATTAAATTTCAAGATGTAATACATGAGGTGTTACTTGTTAGACATGGATGTTAAATTTGATGATGAATTACAAGTTCTTCACTTTTGGAGAGAGTTAAAAACATTGGTTGTGTCATTAAATATCTTTAATGCTAGTGGAACTATCCCATTGGATAATATTTGGAATAGTTTCTTGAATGAAGAGCAGCGTAATCAATAGCGAATAGCGCAAGGTTTGCGCTATAGCGCGCGCTATTTTGTCCACTTTTTTTTTTTTTTTTTTTTTTTTTTTTTTGCATCTTTTAATAACTAATCAAGTATATTATATCTAAATGAAATTTAATTCTATATTTTTGCATATTTCATGCCATATCCAAACCCTTCAATACTCCAAGCACAAAAACTATCGTACTTATGAATGTACTAAATATTTGTTGATGTATGCAATTATATTAGAGAAAATTTAATAATTTTATATTGTACATTAAAAATAATTGATGGCTCATAATATATTTGTCTTATAGAATTTAAAATCTAGTCTTATATGTGTGAATTATGATAAAATTTATTCTTGTTTTTTGAGTAATAATGATAAAATTGTACAAACAAAATGCATGCAAAATACAATTTTGCATAAACTATAAAATATTTTCTAATGACAAGAATTAAGTTAGAATATAAACAACAAAAAACAACGAAGTAAAAATAAAAAAGTCAAAAACTATAATTATAAGTAAGTTATTTTGTGTTTAGAAATCTCACTTAGAAGAGGAAATATTTTGATATTTTAAGTGTAGCAAAAAAATTGTTGTCCAGCAACATACTAGACATATTGGAATTGCTTTTAGATACTGCATACATCTTTTTTTTGATGATGCTCAAACAAACAAAAGAGTCTCTATTGTTTCTAGATATTGGATCTAATAGCCTAAACCAAAGTATATAGATATAGAATAGTGTATTTGGACAACGGTCCAACCAAGTCAAGTTCTCAGTAAAAAAATTGTGAAATGCGTTGATAAACTTGATGGAACACTAGCTATAACAATATGCAAACCATAGAAGGAAAAAGCATACATGCAGAATCATAAAAAATTGTAGATATGGTTGCATCTCTATGGGTCTTGGCTTTAATTACTATACAAAATAAAAAAAATTAAATAGCGCGCTATTCTGCGTTATACGCTATTTTGCACTTCGATAAAATAACACGTTATTTACGCGCTATAGGGAAACCCCTACGCTATTTTAGGTTCCATAGCGCAGAGCTTGTGCTATGTGCTATTTGGCGCTATAGCGCGCACTTTGATAACATAGATGAAGAGCATAAAATGAAAGGGTCAATCTTGAAATCGTTCATGATGAGGTTGTGGTACCACATGACAAAGTGTGCCGATACAAAACCAAAGAGAATAATCGATAATGGTCAACGTATGTTGAAAAGTATTTATTGTTATTATTGTCATAAAAAGGGTGGTGCATGCAATAGGTTCTTCGCATGTAAAAGGGATCAAAATAAGGCAATATATAGTAACAGTGATAGCGATACATAGGCGGATATAGCTGAAGGTAGCCATAGCGATACACTAATGGACGTAGCTGAAATTAGCAACAACTATACTTCTTATGGTGTCCTTATTAGTGATGTTAAGCTTTGAAAGATGGACTCAGATGCTAGATTTCACACATGTAGTGACATGAGTTGTTTTTCTTCTTATAAGAAGACCGTCGACATGATCAGGACTACCCATGGGGTAGAGCTAACAGTTTGTGGTATTAGATTTGTCCACTTTAGTATGCATGATGGTGTAATTAGAGATGTTTCAAGCATAAGACATGTATATATTAGTTTATAATCTCATTTCGCTTGGTCAGTTGTCCTGCCGTGGTTGTACTTATGAGACTCGAGGTGGAGTTTTGAGAGTGAAGAAGGGTAGTCATATTGTGATGAGAAGGGTATTAAATGATGTAAATCTTTATAATTTGGTTGGTCGTTTGATCGATAATATGAAGCGAGGGACAATTGAATAGCTTCGTCCATATATAGGCGGTGGAGGGAATTTTTCATTGCTTTTATGGCTGTGTTGGCAGTCATATCTTCGAAAGGGATCTTCATTTTGATGGTACTTGAGGTATCAATTGTGATTAGGTGGAAATCTCAGGTAAAATAAAAGATGAGCGTCCAGTTGAAAAATGCATGAATATTTCATGGAGGTCTTTATAGTATTACAAACGTTTTTTAGGTCAAATTGTATCATGTATCTCATGATAGAGGATGTATCACTTAAAGGTGGTGGTAGCGGTTTGTGATTTGGTACGATTAAGAAGAAATGATTTGTAATTTATTTGACGATGGTAAGCTTGTGAATTATTTGACTAAAGTTGGAGATTAAGAATTCGTTGAAGATATGTAATTTTGCATCGATGTGAAGTGTTAAATTTTTATTATACAAAATTACATTTAAAATGAAGTAGATTTGCAAAATGAAGAAAGAGAATCATAATTATGTTTTTTTCCTCATCAATTGGCTAATCAATTTATATTTTGCCATATATAAATCATATGGCTATTAAGCAATTGATTTATAAATAGAGCCAATAACGATGATTTGTGTTTGGAGATGATTAATAATGAGGAATACTAGAAAAACACCAATATATATATATATATATATATATATATATATATATATATATTTGTGTTTTTCTAGTATTCCTCATTATTAATCATCTCCAAACACAAATCATCATTATAAAGATCAAAACTCTTCCTCAATTAAGCTATTGATTCTTTCTAGTATTCCTCATTATTAATCATCTCCAAACACAAATCATCATTATAAAGATCAAAACTCTTCCTCAATTAAGCTATTGATTCTATTTTTTGTTTTGCTTGCTTTTATTTGGTGGGTTAGTTGTAAACAATTATTTTTTTGAGAATTATATAAATGATTGTTGGGTATAATCGTGTGTTTTGATTATCTTGATTTTCTTTGTGTTCTCGAACTATCTTATCGTTTCCTTATTTTCATCTATTGTTATCTCTTTGTGACTTGGATGATATAAGATCCAACATAGATTTCCGCAACACTTTTATTCTTTTGTTTGGTTTTGCACAACCAAAAATCATCGTAGGTACAAACCCTAGCTCAAAATTTGCATTTCATTGTAAAAAAGGCCGTTTTGAAGATTTTGCCTTACCTAAAATGGTTTGTCGTCCAAATTTTACTTTCTGCCGCCACTAGCTAGAACCGTCCATGTAAGTACACAAATGTAATACTAATGAACATTCTGCAATATTGCTTATATAAACAAAAGCAACCTGGTCTTTTCAGGCTATTTGGCATTAATCTTTATTAATAGTTGCCTTGAAGCGCAAACTTTTGGTTCGATTATGAACTTCCCAAAATACCCCTATGTATACTTTTTAAATATTAAATTATTATTTCATATGATCTTCCCAATAAAATAGAAGATAAAATCTTTATACAATTGCTTATAGAGTAGAATTATTCAAATGTAAGATCTTGCTACATAAATCAACTAATATCTTTAATAATAATAATAATAATAATAATAATAATAATAATAATAATAGCTGGTTGGAAATGCAAACCTTTGGTCCGACCGTAAACGTCCCAAAATATCCTTATATATAATTTTCAAATATTAAATTGCTACATATGGTCTTCTCAAAAAAAAGAAAAAGAAGATAAAATCTTCGTACAATTGCTTAAGACGTATTTAAGCCTCAATGTTGATTCCAGTTATTTAGAGTGGAATCATTCCAATATAAGGTCTTTGTAGATGATACATCAACCAAAATCTTTGATAATAATTATAACATCTATAGTGTCTCATTTATTTGTATCAGCGTGAACTACGATAAATGTCATATTTATGTTGCTTAAAAATAGGATCTACCAAATAAACTTTCGAACAAATTCAAATTCAAGTTTTAAAAATAGGATCTACCGAAAACGAAGAAAGTTGTAAATTATCATTGTATCATGTTTGATGAGTCGACTTTATTCCAGGAGAATGAAAGCTCAACGGATGATCCGATTTTGGTTCATGAAGAATCAAAGGAGAAAGAAGTCATTCCCACATTCCGTCCAAGTAGTAGTAGAGTTGAAGAAGAAACTCGTGGGGTTGAAGAGATTGATGAAACATCACATAGTCCGCATGGTTCCTCTAGTAAAGTTGGTGATGTACATGATACTAGAGAGGATTCAGTTCAAGGTAGGGCCGAAAGTGGTTTGGGTGATAGCATTGCTACTCGGGTTGGTCGACGTGCAATAAGACCACTCGAAAGATATAGTGATAATTTGGACTATGCTCTTCATGTAGGCCATGATGAGCCGTTGGACCTTGATGACGTCATGAATTCGAGTGATAGCTTGAAATGGATTTGCGATATAGAGAAAGAGATGCAATCGTTAATGAAGAACCAAACTTGGGATTTGGCTCCAGTTCCTAATGGAGACCGTGCTATATGGTGCAAATGGATATACAAGGTGAATGATAATGAGAGATATAAATGAAGGCTAGTGGAAAAAGAGTTTGCACAAAGGAAGGCTAGTGGCAAAAGAGTTTGCACAAAGAAAGAGAAATGAGTATGATGAATTTTTTGCGTTGGTTGTACGCCATACTTCGATCTAGATTTTACTAGCTATAATTGCTATCTGTGACTTGGAGTTGGAGCAACTTGATGTGAAAATCGCCTTCTTGCATGGTCACTTGGATGAAGACATCTACATGGAGCAATCAGAAGGGTTTGTGATAGATGATAAGTCAAATTTTGTTTGCAAGTTAAAAAAAATCACGATATGATTTAATGTAATCACCTACACAACGGTATAAGAGTTTTGATCATTTTATGCTTGAAAAAGGTTTTGATAGAAGCATCAAGGATGCTTGTGTTTATTTCAAGAGGTTGGATGGGTGTATTTACTCTTGTATGTGGATGATATCCTTATTGCTTCCAAAGACAAAAAGGAAATCAAAAAGTCGAAGATGCTTTTGAAATCGGAATTTGAAATGAAAGATCTTGGAAAAACAAGGAAAATCATGGGCATGGAAAATGAAAGGAATCGAAAGCGTTTTGAGATGAGATCGACTCAAAAGGAGTACATTAAGAAAGTGCTTTGCCGATTTAGCATGGAGAATGCAAAAGCATTAAATACATTTTACGTTTGCATATAAAGCTTTTGGGCAAGAGATCACCTATTGGGGAGAAAAATAAAGTTTATATGGCAAACTTGCCATATGTAAGTGCGGTTGGAAGTTTGATATATGTCATGGTGTGTACAAGGCTTGATATTGCAAATGCCGTCACGGTGGTTAATCGATATATGACTAATCCGGAAAAATTGCATTGGGAAGCCGTGAAGGCTATTTTGAGATATTTGAAAGGTACAACATCTCACGGTCTTGTTTTTGGCGGTACTGAAGGGATGAGTTGCAAGTTGGTTGGTTATTGTGATTCGGACTACGCCGGTGATAGGGATCGTACGAAATCAACTTCCGAATATGTCGTCACACTTGGTGATACGACCATTAGTTGGAGATCGAGATTGCAAATCGTAATTATTTTTATCTACTACGGAGGCGAAGTTGATGGCCGTTATGGAGGCAGCAAAGGAAGCACTCTACTTGAAGCGATTGTTGTGTGACTTGGGGTTCAAACATGATAGTATCGTTGTTCGATGTGATAGCCAAAGTGTTATACAGTTGATGGAGAATTTAGCGTTTACTTCACGGACTAAGCACATTGAGGTGTGAGTCATTTTTTATAGCCATGGATGAGGGTAAACTAGTATACCTTCGGGAGGTGCACATAACTGATAATGCAGCGGATATGTTTACTAAGGTATTGCCGGTTGGGAAGTTCGAGCATTGCTCGAACTTAATTCGTTTGTTGAGGTGCTAGGTGCCACGGAATGACACGGGTGGGAAGAGTGGTTTTTTGTTTGTTTTGTTTGATGAAGAGTATCAGTGAGAGATTTGAAATCCATCTCCATGGCAAATACTCGTTTACGCTTCTGAGTAGTTTGTCTTTTGGTGAGATTGTTTTTTGTTTGAATACTTTCAGCACTTCGTTGGCGAACAGTGGCTTAGCCGGAGCTCGTTAATGGAGTGCAATGGGCGGTGGCTTTGCTGGTGCTCGTTGGAAAAGTATTCATGGTGATTGGTCGAAGGTAGAAGGAAATGCTTGGGTGCATTGGAGTTTGAAGATTGGAGATTATCGAGGTAGAGTGTTAAATTTTGCGATACTATATGTCGGATTTAAGTGGTCGAAAATAGCTTCATTTCAGTGAAGACAATTCGCTATTTGGAGCTTGGAAATAGAAGTTATCATGTCATGAAGTTGGCTGTTAGGAGCTGGAAGCTGGTTGATAGGATATAGGGCAAATCCTGGAATAATCATGTAGCTGGAGCTGAGCTAGACGTCTGGTTCTATAGTCTGGAGAGTCCAGTGACCTAAGCCAGACGTCTGATTGCCTGGCTTGAGACCAAAATCCCGAGTCCGGGGCCAGACCTTCAACAGCCTGGACCAGACGTCTGAGACTGTTAAATGAGTTGTTTTGCCCTATTTTGGTTGGGATCTTTGTTGAATGGTTGAAGGGGCAAATGGGTAAATTTGTCATGACGAAAATCTTTATTATCTAAGCTGTTTTCATATTTGAAGAGAGGAGAGCTTGCTTGAATAAGGGTTTATTCTCAAGAGAAAATTAGGATTCATAACCTAGTTTTTAATCTTCGTCCCCAAACTCTTTTTTATATTGAAATATAGTGATCATTGAATCAATCTTTTGTATTCCTTTCATTGTGGTAATAATATACTTTCTTCAAAGTGGATGTACACTAACAAATTGTTAGTGGAACCGCTATAAATCTACGTGTGATCTATTTTTCATTGCTTTAGTCATTGGTGATTGCTTGTGATTGAGTTAGGCTTGTTTGGATTGGTTGATTATTGTTTTAGTGATTTAAGCTATTTGAAATTGATTGTTTTTGTGAATCTATTAACGATCTCGTCTTCCACGGCGCTTGTGGTTTGAGAATTTGATTTGAGTGTTCTTGAATCGAATTAATCACAACATGTATTATATTATGTACCTTCTGAAAAGTTAAAGGCAAATTCTATTTCAACCCAGCTTTTTAGTTAGTAGCCCGCCCCCCTCTTTTAAGAAATTAAAATTTTAATGACAAAAATACTCTAAGAAGTTACAGCAAAATATATATTTTTCACGCAATAAAAGAGGATAAGGTTACAGCAACAACATAAGACAAGGCGTGGAAAATAAGGTTCCACAAAACAAGGTTACAACAACAACAAAAGACAAAGCATGGAAATAATAGTTTCCACGCAGAGGCACTGCGTGGAAAAAATAGGTTCCACGCAGTGCTTCTACGTGGAAATTATTGTTTCCACGCAGTGTCTCTGCGTGGAAAACAAACATTCCACGCATAGGCCATGCGTGATAACCAATTTTTCCTCATCGTGCAATATATTTTTCCCAGATTGTTTCTATAACCATGTTAATGCTGTAACCAGTTGTTGCTGTAACCAAATCACCAATTTTCCAGATTGTTTCCACTCATGTTCTATCGGTGCCCAAATCACCAATTTTACAATCACCCCTTTACACTATTTTACGTGCACAAAATCAAAAAAGCCCTAAGCTAACCACAAATTCAAAACCCTAACCTGGATTCGAAGAAGATGCAGCGCGTGTTGAGGATGGAGATGCTGCTCGTGTTTGAGAAGAGCGCGTTTGATTTTCGAACGGGATTGAGTTTTGAACGCGATTGATCGTTGAAAGAGAAAGCGAACTGATTTTTGAACGTGAAGGGTAGTTATGGAAAGCATGGGGGGGCTACTAACTAAATTTCTGGGTATGCAAGGATTTTTATTTTTAGGGAGGCTACTACTCAATTTTGTGGGTTGAATATAAATAGCCAAGTTAAAATATACATAATACTCGTAACGTGTACATTTTTGGTCTTCTATTGTTCTAGCTATATTGGGACGTATTATTTATTGACAGGAACCCATAGTTCGACCTCTTGTGGAACTTGACTCGGAATCTATTGAGCAACTGCTTCCTGAGATTCCCTTATGGGTGAAAAATCCAGACTTCGACCGGGTAAATAGCATACTAACCTCATAAATATATTATATTTTGGACAGATTTTACATATAGACCCATAAAAAACTTGATTGCAACAATAAGCTTGAATAGAAGTTTGTCATAGAAGTAAGACTTGTTTTCTGAATGAGCGAGCACTTTAAAAGTGCACATAGGCAATATTTATATTCTTACCAACGCATTTTTTAAGTGCGAGCGTTCAATCTCAATCTCAGCTAGAGCTCATGCATGCTTTCAAAGTGCTCATGTACAAATTTCCAGTCATTTGAAAATTAGGCCGATTTCTGTAATAAGTCTTCAAGTGAGTCTATTGTTGCAATTAGGCTTTTTATGGCTTATATATAAATTTTGCCTCATGTTTAACTTTTTGTCTCAGGCAGTAATTTCATTAGTCCGTTATTTTCATCTAAATCTTTTTTTTGCTTGTTTCTCCTGAAGACTGATTGGTTAAACAAGTTTATCGAAATCATGTGGCCTTATCTTGACAAGGTATCTATCTCATTGAAACAAATTTCAAAATAAATCGATTTGGAAGTATTGGTGAATTTTTCTAACAATTTTCATCTGTAGGCAATCTGCAAATCAGTGGGTGAAAATGCGAAGCCCGTTGTCGTCGAGAGTTGTGCCAAGTATAACATACGCTCTGTTGAGTTTAGGACACTAACCTTGGGGTTGATACCACCTACATTTCATGGTTTCTTATTTTTCCCTGTAATTCCAGTTATGATTTACTTGTATATGAAACCACATTCCTAGGCTCCTAGCTTATTAGAAGTTGACTACTGGTTGAAAACCTTATCATATCTAAATTCTGCTCTGTGTTTATACTTCATAGCCTACCACTTTCATATCGCTTATTAACCTTACATTATATAAACTACATGGAGAACGCTTAAAGGTTCGTTTTTGTCCTAACATGCATGCTTATTCACGCGTACGCGCTGCATGTACATACATTTCATACACTGCACAGACATACAATAATTAGTTATCTTACCATCTTAATTAATGCAATTTTGTATGCTTGCACAGGGATGAAAGCTTATGAGACACATGAAAACGAGTTAATTATGGAACCGTTACTGAAATGGGCAGGAAATCCTAACATCACCTTGGTGGTTAAGTCGCTTGGGATGAAGGCAACTATACAAGTTAATTCATATTTTACTTCTATGGAAATTAGTTATAGCTCACATCAAATTTTTTTTGGTCAGATCCTTATAAAAAAACTATACTAAAATATTTAAACAAAATTAATATACTATATCTGTATATTGAAATTCTGCATAAGTAAACTATATGTAGCAATCGAGTTCGATGACAACTGGTCATTAGTTTGAAACTCAATAACGACGGGTGTAACTTGAAGTATGTATATATATGGTGTTTTTAATGCATATTTTTGCAGAGTTTACTTGAAGAAAATTAGTTATACCACACCCTGTGTTTACTTGAAGTACGTGTAGTGTGTTTAATGCATCTATTTGCAGGGTTTACAAGCAAAATATTGGTTCTTTGGGTCTTAAACACACACACACACACAAATATTTATAGAACTATATATAACTTCCATTTCGAAGTCCCTATATTCAAAATTCTTACGGCTATTCTCTAGGTAACAAAATTTTCATATATGAAATAAAAAAATTGACAGAATATAATGTTTTTTAATGCAAAACTGCATTGTATAACAATACGTTTTATGTTAAAATTACAGTTTAAGTGGATTATACAAATGTTAGTAGTTAGGAGCACAGCTGTAGGATAAGTAAAACAAACTTTTAGAAACAGATTAAATAAATTTTGTCAAAATTGCATCAAACAATGGTAAATGATCAAAAATTTAGGCATTAAGCGACATGATAATGACAATGTAAGAGTTCCGTTGTGTAGCATGCCACATTTCTACTTGTGGAAACGTGATGGTCAAGTCAAGGACATTTGTAATCGACGACAAAGAATGTGATGAAAATTTTGTAGACAATTTTGAAGATCATGATTTGGACTGGAGAAACGAATCAGATGCATAAGTTATAATACTGTTAGTCCACGTACATGCTTGAGTCATCAAACATAAATCGCTATGTGGAGGAGGAACAAAATCTAGTAGCTAAGAACTTTTTTATTTGTTAGAAGCAAAGTGATCGTTTTGGGATACACACAAACAATTATCGATAACATCCAGTGCTTTTGCTATAAATTTGGAATATAACACTACATAAATTCTAACTAATGCAGTTTTTTGAACATGTACAAAACAGTTATCCATGGATAATGTGTTGGCAGAGAATTGGTACCACATAAACAGTATACACACACACACATATACATATACATACATATATATATATATATATATATATATATATATATACACATATATTTATGTATATATGTTCGATATAGTATAGAAGTGAAGACACAAGTTGAAAAAAATGCATGTTATGCATTTTTATTGATTATCGTACCTTTCTATATGTAGGTGGTAGATTTACAAGTGTTTCTTGTACCGCGTATCACTTTGAAGCCATTGGTGCCTAGTTTTCCTTGTTTTGCAAATATTTTTGTTTCTTTAATGGAGAAGGTATATGCAAAAAGTTTTCCATTGGTGCCTAGAAAAATGTTCAATTTTGTCATGTTTTTGACCCCAGACTTTCCATTGCTCTTTGTATTCTAATATATGAAGGTTTCTCTATATTGCAGCCGCATATTGATTTTGGACTAAAAGTTTGTGGAGCAGATATTATGTCTATTCCCGGCCTCTATATAAACATTCAGGTGTTTTCTCTTTCCATTTCATGCTAGATAGAAATGTATTCTTATAACTTGGTGAAATGTTGTATGCATCTGATAGCAAGGTTACATGAAAATTTGATTCTGTACTTTTCTTCATAAAGTTTACAAAGTATCTCGAAATGTTCTACGACGAATATTTCAAAGTTAATATAATTCTCAAATTCTGATTAACAATTAATTTGAATCTCAGATGAGAAAGACCGCTCTATACACATGGATTAAGCAAATATCAAACATACTTGAACCTACAATAGAAAATTCAGACAAAAAAAATGGAATAAGCAAGGAAGTCAGGCTTTAGGTTTGAAAATGTAGAATGTTAAGCGTCAGTTTCACAATTTTAAATTACGGATACCTTCACATCGTTAACTGTCGTTCAATAGTGTACATGAAGCCAAATTTCTGGCATAACCGAATATAATATATAATACACATTAGACTACAAATCTTATGATGTAACGATCCACAATTTGAATTCAGCTTGGATTGAAACGTTTAACTATACGATTTATGTTTTGAGTTACATTTTAAAAACCTTGATCTTGATTTTCCTGTAAAATTATCTACAGGAGACTATCAAGAAACAAATTGCAGCTATGTGCATGTGGCCTAGATCACTTGAATTTCCAATTATGGACCCTTCAATGTAGTATAGTGCACTTATATGTTAAATAACTTGAAACAGGTTTCTTTTCAGTTTAACATAATTTTGGTAATATCTACAGGGCCAAGAAAAAACCTGTTGGAATTCTGCATGTTAAAGTTGTCAAGGCATCAAACCTGAAAAATGTAGAACTTGTGAATAAATCTGATCCGTACGTAAAATTAAAACTTGCAGAAGACAGACTTCCATCAATGAAAACTACCATTAAGCGCAACAATCTCAATCCAGAATGGAATGAGGAGTTCAAATTTGTAGTCAAAGATCCGGATTGTCAAGCTTTGGAATTGCATGTTTATGATTGGGAAAAGGCATGAATCTGATACTGAACATAAGTAATTTCCACTTGAGGGTTGTTTCAATAATTTAAACTGAGTTATATTTCTTCTTTCAAAAGAAAAAGTGAAAAATATTCACTTTTGGATTAGCAAATGTTAATGTGTTTTAAAGCCTGTTTTGATGAAATTTGAAAGCTTTATTTATTTATTTAATTATTTTTCTTTTTTGACTCTTGAAAGTAGGTTTGGTTATTGTTAGTTTCATTATTTTAACATGCAGATAAGTTCTTTTTTTTATAGGCAAAAATAATATTCAGCTTTTTAAAATCAAAACATAATTGCTTTTAATTATAGAAAAAAAGAAAATATACTTTATCTCTTCATAATTTAGTGTACTATGTTTTAGGTTGGAAAGCACGGCAAGTTAGGCATGACTATCGTACCGCTGAAGGACCTTACTCCTGAAGAAATTAAATCAATGGAGGTGGACTTATCTGAAAGCATGGACCCTAACGATGATCGAAAGGATGAATATTGTGGAAAAATTTACTTGGAAATGATGTACAAGCCATTTAAAGAAGATTTAGAGACAATGCTAGAAAACAAAACTATAGACGATGGAGGTTTAGTAGAAAAGGCACCGGATGGAACTCCATCAAGCGGTGGTTTGCTTGTCTGTATAGTTCATGAGGCTGGAGAACTTGAAGGGAAATATCACACCAATCCATATGTTAGAGTACATTTTAAAGGAGAGAAACGAAAAACTAAGGTATCGCATGTTGTATTACTCTTATAATCTATTACTGTCGATCTATTTTATAACACAGTAATACAGCTAATTCATTATGTTATGACATAAACCAAGATGCTCTACACTAGTGGAGGATCAGATTAGGTGTACTATTTTATTTACATGTGCTGCATTTTAGCAAATGTGCACTTTGATTTTAAATCCTAGTTCAGATGGAGGAAGAATACCCCTATATTGATCCTGTATCGAAGATAGAAATCTTTATAACACATTAACACATATCCTCATCTTTTTTTATTTTTTTATTTTTTATTGTGAATATAGCATATTAGGAAAAATAGGAGCCCAAGATGGGATGAAGAGTTTCATTTTATGTGTGAGGAACCACCACTTGATGAAAGGATCCATGTGGAGGTCATTAGCAAGCCGACGAGTATCGGCATACATGGAAAGGTACACTATTTTTCTTCTTCTTCACCTTTTTTTTGTGTGGATAGTTTTTGAAAATGACATTTTCAGCAGTAGCACCTAAGTGAACCCAGCTGTAATATCATCTGGACATGAACATATTGTTATTATTTTGTGTTTTTTCTTTTCTTTTTGCAACCTGATTGTTTCAATAACTTAAGCTTCAAATAGTATTTAGTTTGATACAACTATTATTAGAACATGAAAGTTAAATAATGAAAAGAAAACAAAGATACAGCGTGCCATGTCATAGAACCCATTTTATAAGTTAACTGTAATTGCATATGGGACTAAATTACTTGAAATTAGACAACTTTTACTTCTATTGAAGTATTATGATGATCTTATCTACAATATGACATAAAAGTATATCATGTTAACCACAGGTACAAATTCATTTCTTAAGTGTATCATGTAGTTTTATAATTAATTATAAGTAGTATATAATTTTGTAAACGGTTTCTAAGTTATTATTTTTGCAAACTGTGCAATAGTATTAAACTTATGTATCATGGATTATATTAGTTTTTACTCTGTTTTTCATTTCAAAACTTTGATATATTTGAAGAGTTAATTCTTGAAAGTATGATGCAGGAAATCTTGGGTTTTGTGGAAATAAGACTTGCAGACGTGATACATAACAAAAGAACCAATGAGAAATATAACTTGATTGATTCCAAGAACGGAAACATACAGATAGAGTTGCAGTGGAGAACTTCTTGAAAATTTGTGTACATTCTTTTCAATTCATTTGTGCGCTATATTTCTATTTATTTATGCACTTAACCTCAGCATCATGAAATTTACCTGGTTTCAATTAATTTTTGTGTCCCTGGTCAGGCGTTATAACTTGGGACTTTTGCTTTGGCTGTTATGAAAAAAAATTGAACAAATGTGAAAGCGCAATAAGCAGGATCTAGATTTGCTAATTGAATATCAATCTAGTCTGATAGCAATTATTTTATTACATTAAAATAAGTAGTAAATAACTATAACAGAGAAACAAAAAGACACAATATTTATACTAGTTCCACTATTCTCTATAAGATAGTGTACGTTCAGTTCAAAAGAGAGATTTTATTCGATATTAGAGAATTACAAGAGATTATAAAATAAGAGTTTACATATCAAAATCTCAAACAGGCTTAACTAAAAGAGACACCATTGGGGATCACTGGCTCCATGACAGGATGCGTTTACACTAAAGTCTACCCCTCAATATATAGCTAGTGCAAATCCATGTGAGTCATCAATTACATTACCAACATATGATAATAATATAATGGAGGAAAATAACCATAGCAACAAATGTGCAAAGATAGAAAGTAAATTATTCCATTTCTTTTGCATAGATAGAAGAAATTAATCCTTTCGTTTATTTCTCTACCATTTCATCAAATGCAATCAATGCATTCCCATTATAAAAATATTTACTTTTCATTCTTTGCAAATTTGTTCCAATCAATTTGTGATTTTGTATCATCAAATTTAACACTCTACCTTGATGTAAAATCACATATCTGCAACACTCCATCTCAAATCAAATTCTCTTTACAATAGAAAACTTCAACAGAACTCCACCTTCAATCAAAATCTCACAATGAGATAAATAAAAAATGAATATTTGCCTAATGGGTTCCAGCAAAGCTACCCCATCACACAATGTTAACGAGCTCAGACTACGTCCCCGTCCGCCAACAAAATGTTGCAAATATCAAAATAAAAAAGAAGGCAGACAGCAAAGTAATTTCAATAGTGCCAAGGCCAAAAATAGTTCTCTCAATCATCAATTCAAATACAGAGTCAAAATCCAAATCTCTGTACGCACAAAAAATCTCTCTTCTACCGCTTAGTTATTACAAACTTCACTCATCGCCTGCAAAAGATGCATCTATCACCATGAGCTGCACCGCACATAAACCAACGGTATAAAAGTGCTTGCAATAACATCGACACCCGTCTAATACTTGATCTGGGCTCCTTTCTCGATCACCCCAGATCCCTCGAGCATCATCAACGTGAAGACCCCTGTCTAAACCACAATGATCTCTGTCTCGACACCCGTCAATCACTTGACTTGAGCTCCTTTCCCGATCACCCTGGATCTCTCGAGCATCATCAACATGAAGACCCCTGTTAGAAACATAATCAAAAGTTCCCAAATCCAATGGTCCCTTCAACGCAGTAAACTCCATATCACGTCAAAATTTCCAGATTGAAACGCGCTTCACTCTCAACATAATATCCTCCACCAAAGTCTTCCTTATTTCACCAAAATAGTAATAGCATAATTACCACTGAATCTACCAACCTTTATAGAAATAATTGATGCACAATTTAAAACAAACCGCATCGCTTCGATACCAATCTGTTATGAAAAAAAATTGCACAAATACGGAAGCGCAATAAGCATGATCTAGATTTGCTAATTGAACATCAATCTAATCTGATAGCAATGATTCTATTACATCAAACAAATAGTAAATAACTATAACAGAGAAATAAAGAGACACAATATTTATATTGGTTCCACTATCCTCCATAAGATAGTGTACGCCCAGTCCAAAAAAAGAGATTTTATTCCACATGAGAGAATTACAAGAGATTACAAAACAAGAGTTTACATATCAAAACCTCAAACAGGCTTAACTAAAAGAGACAACATTGGGGATCATTGACTCCATGTCAGGATGGTTTTACACTGAAGTCTACCCCTCAATATATAGCCAGTGCAAATTCATGTGAGTCATCAATTACATTACCAACATGTGGTAATAATATAATGGAGGATAATTACCATAGCAATAAATGTGCAAAGATAGAAAGTAAATCAATCCGTTTCTTTTGCATAGATGGAAGAAATTAATCCCTTCATTTATTTCTCTATCATTTCATCAAATGCAATCAATGCATTCCCATTATAAAAATATTTACTTTCCATTCTTTGCAAATTTGTTCCAATCAATTTGTGATTTTGTATCACCGAATTTAACATTGGTTTCCTGTTAATGATTTTATTATGCTATATAGGCTCTAATATATCGAAATGTATAATTCAGTTTCCTGCCATCTGAAATAGCCAGAGTACCATTACATTGATTTTTTTTTTTTAAAGTCGGTTAATTTTTCTCAATTAAAAAATAATAGAAAAAGCAACGAGGAAACTGGATTTAAATATGATACAATGTTCAAAATGGAAATCAATATTGATATACAATTAAATTTCAATACAAAAATGCAACTCAATCAACCGTGGCATGTAATAGGGTTGCATGTTGAAATTTGTCTTCTACTAATTGCTACCTTTGAACTATAGTACAGTTAATTATTTCCATGGAAAAAAATGAAGCGGAGAATGTGTTGGAGGACAAGTTTTAATTTGATTTTAGATCTAAGGACTAGCCAATTATATGACAGGAGAATTAGGATATATTGCATTCTTAAAATTATTACCTCCACTAACGCTCTTTCGTATTGACAGTTATGTGAAATTACATTAAAAACGTGACTTATTTGAGTAGATCTAATGGATTTAAATTCCGCTTTCGCAATTAAATCATAAATTTTATTATATTTGCATTAACATTTATATATTGTATGTTTTGAGCTTTTTTTTATGAAGGGAAATATACCGTTTTCAAACGAATATTTGTCTAAGGAAAGGAAATCCAAATTGCCTCTCAAGTAAAATTTAATTGGGAAAACTGCACATTGCATCTTCATACTTTCACAAAGGTTTCATCATTTTCACATCACTTCAACCATGATTATTAATCTCAGAAATCAACGGACCCTACATGCAAATCACTTCATCTCCCCCACCTTTGACCACGACCACGACCACAATGTTCACCAAATAGAGCATTCCTAACAGTGGGAATACTCGCGAAATTGAGAGCAATCCCCACTTTTGAACGCGAACTCGCGTTGCAGCAGCGTGAGTTCAGCGTTCAAGTGGGGATTCCTCCCACTTTATTTTTTGAGTGGCGATCTTAAACGGCAAACTGATTGCCGCTTAAGACAAAAACAACAAAAATAATGACGTTAAACTGTAAAGTGTTTGCCGTTCAGTTTACTTCAGTTAAAAAAAACGATAAATGCTCCCCACTCACTGCTGGATGAGTGGCGCATAACCACACTTTTATTTTGCTCTCCTCCTCCTCAAACTCACTTACTGTTGTAAGTGCTCTTACCTCCTCACTTAACCACCAGCATCCACCCTATTTAAATACATATTCAAAAAGTAATTAATTGGCAATCAAATATTTATGTTTGTAAAAAAAATTATCACCAGCTTCCGCATTCTTGTAGGTAGTGATACTTCCTCCAAATTTACCCCATTCCTTTCCAACTAATAACTCCACTTACAACCAGCTATCATCAGCAACCACCCTGCCTAAACAAAAACTGACCTTTCCATTCAACCATCAGCATTCACCCAACTCAAACATATATTCAAGAGGTAAATACTTGCCTAATAGATAATTGTCTTTGTAAAAATGAAATCATCAAAACATATGACATATAGATCTTAATAGAAAAATAACAAAATTTATGATTTAATGGTGAAAACAAAATTGAAATCTAATAAATCTATTGAATGATTTCACATTTTTAATATTGCAAGTTAACCTCTCGTTATAGCAGATGTTAGTTTGGGTGGATGACAAATTATTTGAAGCAAATTTCTATGTTGAATTTGAAGGGGAAAAACTTACATTAAGTTTAAAAATAAGGACGTGTCACTAATTTTCACTTTTATTTCTTGTTATGTCCAGGCCAGTATTTTCCATTCATGAACATTTCTAATAGGAAATTCTGACATTTCAAGCAACTTTTTTTAGAAAAATAATAATAATCAAATTTAAACTTGTTTTTCAAAATAACTACATAAATATATATCTTTTGGCCACGTCGGTGTTGATTTCATTTACCGGTGTAGACATTGTTCCAAAATGCATCCAAATGTGAATTTTGGAGACTCGCCTTAACAATAATTATGAAAACAATGCTGTTGATTTTTCAAAAATCGCTTGTACGTGAACTGAAAAATTGCCTTATTAAAGTCGTACATTTAATCCAATGAACGATCTTCATCCTTCCTCACTCCCCACTTTATCAAAAACCAAGCAAAATGAAATTTAAAACCCTAAAGCAGTTTCTTTTGTCAATCTCACCCAAATCAAGTTAATTCCATGAAAATAATTCCATATTAAATTTTTAAGACATTCTTCATTGCAAGGTTATACATCTCACCCTAGTTGTTTAATAATTTTATTTAACCTAGTTTATATACTAGTTATATTTTATATATTAAGTTTGCTTAGCATATTGTAAAGTTAGACATGGATAATTGGCAAATTGACCATGAAACATGGATGAATTTTTGGAATGACACAATAGTGTAACGCTGTCAAAAGAGTCACATAGACGTTGAACTTGATTGTGTTCCAAAAACACAAATTGATAAATTAAAGCATAAATTAGATCGTGGAACTTATATAGAGACCAATGGATACAAAGAGTAGCGGATATGAACATGTAGTCAAACGAAGATCGAATAAGCATAATTTGCTTTGCTAAAGATTCAGTTGACCTTCTCTATGCAGGCAATGCCAACCTAGCAACCTCCATATCCAGTTTATCACTATGGAATTTAGTGTGAATTAGTTGTCTTTAGGAATAGATAAATGCAGAATGTCGATTTTACGAACGTAGTTCATATCAAAATCATAAGATGTCATTTAATCATGTTGATTGCTGTAATTATTATCAATGGTTAGATCTTCCAATGTGCCATAGAGGAGATGAACATGCAATTAAAATGCAAGCTTAAATCGGCCGTTTTGAAAAAGCTAAATAGTACACTAAATGAAAATAGCATGAGCCGAGTAGAGCATCGAATAGTGCTTTTCAAACATTGAAGATGATAAAAGGATGATTTTACCCTCTAATTTGGCACTTTTCAAAATTAGGGTTTTGTGATATGTATTTTTTTTAAAATATATCGGTGGTTAGCTTACACATCAAGTAACATAGTTTGATCACCGAGGACTATAATTTCTATTTGAGTTCATTGGTCTAATGGAAGGACTTTAGAGTAGATATGAGTGACTGGGAAGAAACTTGTATCATTTAAACACTTAAATAAAATCTTGTTTCTTATAGAGCATGTTTGGGGTCATGTCCTGCAGAAGGTAGTGTATTGTACCTTCAAGCAGCATATCTCACTTCAAACAAAATTGAATAATGGTACTTTAAATTAAACTTAAGTTTATTGCCTTGTTGTTTATCACAGGTTACTAATAATATATATCACCCTAATATGGTCTCCCTGTTGATGTTAATCTTAAGAGGGTTAGTATCCTAGTCGTTTCTCGATGCCAGTGTTGCAGCGTTGGATCGGAGGAGACTGACGCCCGCCTTTTCTTCAAAGGAGAGTGTGCCCAATCTGTCTGGGCTTCCTTCGAGGCTGTAGTCAGATTCTAAGGGTTCCATTCTTCGTTGTTGTCTTTGCTTCGTGTTTGGTGGGCTATGGCGAAGAAAAAGGATCTTAAATCGACCTTTTCAGGCTTATCCCTTGCTTCGTTTACTGGTACCTCTTGTGTGCTAGAAACAAGGCGATCTTTGACGATTCTCGGATGGTGGTGTCGTCTACTATTCGAAAAAACAAGGATGATGTTTTTTTCACTTTCAGAGGAAGACCCTTTATGGGCACCCTCAATCCTCAGTCGGCTGTCCCGGCCAGCGCTTTCTTTGTCACTCGAGGTGCTCTCCCTCGAGAGCAAGAGGGGCGAGTCTTTTTTCTTCTTAAGGTTCTTGGGGGGTTCCGGAGAACTCAGGGTCTGTTCCAGAGTTGTTTCCTAGTTGCAGAGTGGTAGCTTTATGAATGCATTGCTTTTCTGGATTCTCCCTAAAGGGTGATGGGTTTAAGGAGCTGTTCTGTCGGGCCGCCTCTTTAGGGATATGGATAGTGAAGCTCGTTGGCTGGGGAATTCCCTCTCTTGGTCTGAGGTTGGATCTGTCCCCCACTACTTCTCTTTTGTTCTTTGGACAAAGTTATATGTGATGTATTCAATTTTTGTTGTATTTTTTTAGAGTTGGATTTATTGTTGTATCGGTTTGGTTTTTCCCCCCTTTTTGGTTTGGTTGTTTGTTTGTGGTGTTAGCTACCTTGGTTGTTTACTTTGGTGTACAGTTTTGGTAAGCCATGGAAGAAATGCAGTTTTTCTTCATTTTCGTTAGATATTTCCAAGTTAAAAAATATCACCTTACTACTTAAAGAAAGTTACTTTACAACACCCTAGTATGGAAGAGATTGAGAGAATAAATTTTTTGCTTACAATGAATTAGGCTACTCTTAGGCAGACTATCATCTCATTAACCCATCGTCAGAGAGACGCCTATCAAGCTATGGTTATGCTATTAGGTCTTCCTATTAAAGGAAGATCACTAATTGTTGGTGAGTAGTATGATTACACATAGTTATGTGAGGAACCAATAGGTCTTACTCTTCCTTCAGAACAAACTAGCGGAAATGAAATGGTAGGGGTAATGCAGAATTGAGAAGATTTGTTACATAGTATACCTGATGATGTTTTAAATTCCCAGATTCATCCGCGTGTAAGAACAATTATTTTTCATATTTGCAGCTGATGGGTTATCATACCAAGAATCGAGTGGATATTAAGTGGCTACTATTCCTATTCGATTTAAATGAGTGTGGAAACTGTTATTGGGACACAGTAGTTTTGTGTTACACATATATGAAGCTTTCTTAGCTCTCTATTAGAGATTAGATGTATTGTTAATTATTTGACACTTGTAAAATTTTGCAATGAAATTTCTAAATTTAATTCTTTTATATGAAAGTTCTTAAATTTTTAATAATAGTATCTTATAAATGCTTAGCCATGAATTTATCTTATTGTGGATCGGATAAAAGTTAAAAATATTATTATCGACCATTCATTGTCACTTGGCTCTTGGTACACT
Organism: Allium sativum; assembly: GCA_030737875.1. Lineage (NCBI taxonomy): Eukaryota > Viridiplantae > Streptophyta > Magnoliopsida > Asparagales > Amaryllidaceae > Allium > Allium sativum. The sequence goes on along the minus strand of CM060909.1, from coordinate 65,618,614 downwards.
ACACCATAGATTGCTTACTGCAACGAAAATTCAAGGTGTTGCCAGCTAAAATGTTGCCACAGCTATGCTGATTTTTGTATCTTGCAACACACTCTTCAATATGTTACCATAGATATCAAATTGTGTTTAGCTATAGTTGTAAACTTATAAGTTTAATTCACCACGTCATCAATTTGCATCTATAAAAAGATGAATATCTATCCGTCAATTTACCTTTTAAAAACAATATCTGAAGTTGACACCTCATCAACCCGTTAAAATACTTCACCACCAATAGGAAATCAACTTACGTTACTCATTGGATTCCTCTTTCTCAATTTCTCAGATCTGTTCGTTCTCACCCCCAAATTTCCGATTTCAATCCCTAATTTTCATTCACCTACTTCTTTCACTCCAACCCTCTCTGTGTCCTTCACTTCTTCCATCGAGTCCTCGACTCCAAACGCACCCACTTCTCCCCTTTGCCATCATCAAACGACAGTTAATCCAAGAAAAAAGGTGCTAGCTTTTTATCCTGTGTTTCTCATGTACGTTTCCGTTGGTTTTTTTATCATCGTTATTCATTAGTTGTTGGCTAGCTTTTTGACCAAGCCACCAAGGTCTACTCACAAGAAGAAAGTATGAAACTGCGTTCCTTGAGTCCATGAAGGATCGGATCGCACCAGAGGGTCGCCCCTCACGGATTGCCCCCATTGCATCGGATCGCCCCCCATCGGATCGCTCCCATTGCATCAACAATCCGATTACTTTTACATGACTCGATCCGTACATACACTACTACCCAGCACAGACCGATCCGATCCCCCGATGCACAGCGAAGCCTCTGACCTGTTCAAGCACGAGCTAGTCTTCGGCGATCCGAGATGCACGGATCCAGCGACACGTGTCCCCAACTGTCATTTTGACCAATTCCTCCTTCTTGCTCGATCCGATATTTGAGGGGATCGCGACACCTGTCCACAACGGCTAATTTGACTAATTCTTCATCAAGCTGCGATACGATCTGATATTCTCGGGATCTGTGCCACGTATTACCGCGATCCTCCTGACAAAATCAGCTATAAATAGCCAGAGCTTGGCATTTTTCGGGATCTTTTTGCAGTATTGAGCACTGATTCCACCATTACTGTCATACCACTATTTCTTATCAGTTTTATTACTATATTACTGAGAGAAATCACAATTGTAAGAGTGAGTTTGAGAGAAATCATTGATTGTACTAGCATTCAAAGTATAATCGATAACATATAAAGTGGACGTAGGCTCGTTAACGCCGAACCACTATAAATTCTGTGTGTTTTCTGCTTTATCTTCATTCTCCAGTTATAATTCTTTAAGAATCAGAACAATTTGGGTGTTAGGTCCAAATTTTGATCTAACATTTTAGTGCTTTCACTGAGAAATCAGTCCCAAAACTTCACTGTTTAGATTTTTGAAGATTCCAGCGACATCTGATATCATGGCTGGAAAGAAGTCTAAGGAAGTACGAGCTTCATGGACAAATGAAATCGCGAATGAAGCAGTTGAAGAAAGTGGGCACGAGCTGGGCAATGAGGGAACTTTGGATCGCGGAGCGCCGGGGGCGAACCGATCCGATGAAGGTGCCATGCTCCGAGTCGACGAGGACGAGGCGATCCGAACTGCTGAAGGGGTTGTTACTCGGTCCCATGATAATGCCTCGGATCCTCCTCATACCATGACCACGAACCTACCCCAGGGGGGCGTACCGAATCGCCGGTCTCGATCCACAGCGATCCGAATTGACGACCAGACTACAACTCGACCTGGAAAGGAACCTATGGCTCGCTCTTACCGTCCCGGCCCCTCCGCTCGACCTGGTTCAAGCTCTTTGCGCATAAGAGAAAGTGATGATGATCAATATGACCCTTATGCTCCCGTTACTGAGGGGGATCTCTCTCGCTTTTCCGAAATGTGGGAAAGGATGTTTGATGAATTGGCCGCTCAAAGGCAGGAAAGCTCCGTTCTGCGACAGAACTTGACCGCTATGGATAGAAGGCTTAATGATCTCGCAAGGCAAAGGACGCCCCCAGTTCGCCCGCTCACCCCAGAATACTCTTCTTCGTCAGAGGAATCGCCGAGACCTCCGCGGCGACCATATGAGAGGCCTGGAAACATAGAGCAGCTTCGATTTGGAACCCTGTCATCACGGGAAGAAGAGGCACTGGGTGCAGGGCCCTCAAACCGCGATGTGAACGATCACGCCGCAACCCCCAGAGCTCGAGGTGTGGACAGCCCTGTTCAGAATAGACTACCTCAGCCCCGTCGCCGTACAAATGCTCATGGTAACAGGTGACAGCGAAGCCCAATCCGAACCCCGGATTTCGCGACCGCTCCTAGAAGAGAAATTAGAGAACCCCACCGAGCAAGAAGCGCTGACCCCAAGCCTCCACTGACCAGTGCAAATGTTGCAGCTATGATCCATCGAATTATGGCAGATAGCCGTGGACAACGGAATGAAGATTGGGGAATTGACCGCAGTCACACTCCTTTCACTGATGACATTTTAGATGCAACGTTCCCGAGGCGCTTCAACATGCCGTAGATGAATCGTTACGCGGGTAGATCTGATCCCGTCCAGCATCTGATGAGATATTTTTGGTCAATGACCGCTGCCGCAGCCTCTGACGTTGTCAAGTGCAAAGCATTTCCCATATTCTTGGAGGATGTAGCATTATTATGGTTTACTCGCTTACCAGCAAGATCAATTTCCAGCTTCAGGGAGTTGAGTGAAAGGTTCGTGGAACAGTTCCGCATCTATGCACAGAAGACGAAGAGTGTGATCGACTTGTTCCTTGTCAAGCAACGACCAGGCGAGAGTTTGAGGGTGTATCTAGACCGTTTCAACCTGGCAGCTACTGTAGTCAAAGATACTCATGAGCCAACGGTTGTGGCAGCCCTAATTGATGGGGTAGATAAGGACACCGAATTTGGGAGATATCTGGCCGGCAAGCCACCCCATACTAGAGAATTATTCTACGAAAAAGCTAACGTACACTTACGCCGGGAGGAAGTATATGCTAACCGAAAGGCAAAAACGACCGATAAAGAGGAAATCCAGAGCAATGTCGCCATCAAGCAGACAGGAGACAGCTCAGGGAAGGTCGAGGTTAATGTCGAAAATCAGAATCAGGGTGGTCGTCAGTCAGGAAACAATGATAATAACAGTAATGGCAACAACCGGAAGAGGAATCGAGGGAACGACTCCCAGAGAAGGACTCGTCCCAGGTCTTTTGAGAGTTATACGCCAATAAATGATACTTTGGAGAATATCTTCATGGATTCGTACAACGTCCTCCAAAATAAAAGGCCACCTCCAGAGAGTCGACGGAGAAAGAACGTGAAACGGGGAAGTTTTGTCTCTTTCATCAGATTCATGGCCATTCGACAAATGAATGCCGTCACCTAAGAGATGTAGTCGAGAGGCTTCTCCGAGAAAGAAAATTGGATGAATACAGAGTAATGCTCAGAGACAGGGGGCAAGCCGTACAGGCCCCAAATCAGAACCAGAATCAACTTGCTGTCAGGCCAACTGCCCAGCAAAAGGGAAAGGACCTTGTTATCAATACCATAATCGGAGGGCTTTATCTCGCCGGACACGGTTCCAAGGCATTGGATCAGTATGTCAATGCAGCCAAGCAACACCTCGAGGTAGGGGAGTGTAGCAACCCCGAGGACAACGTCCCGGTAAAGCAACAAAAGATGATGTCCGACGATGTCGTTTTCCGCGAACGAGAAAGCATTGGAGTCCATGCTCCGACTGAAGATCCATTTGTAATCACAGTACCTATTGGCCCGGCCACTGTTCATAAAGTTTTGGTGGATAACGGGAGTTCCGTCAATATTCTTTTCAAAAGGACATTCGACCTTTTACGCTTGGGGAAGGAGAACGCCAGAGAGTGAGAATCCTTCCCTTCGTGGTTTTGGATATTGAATCACCCTATAATGCCTTCTTGGGCCGACCGGCCCTCACAAAGTTTAGAGCCTGTATAGCCCCCTGGTGCTTATTATTGAAATTTCCTACGGAAGCTGGTGTTGGTATTGTCAGAGGAGATCAGGTTGCCGCACGAGCATGTTATGTTGCAGAGCTAAAGCTACTCCGCAATGGAGGGGACATAGAAACCAAGGGCGCTTCTCCCCCCACAAGGGCGGAGACCTTATAGCCACTAAAGAGGATAACCGTAGGAGAGTCGCCCAGAGAATTGCCCGAGGATATAGATCCCAGAGAGGACAAAGAACCTGGGGGCAGAATGGCGACTCCCAACGAGACAACTGTGGATGTACCGATCGATGATGGTGACCCAGAGAAGGTCCTTAAGATTGGATCCCAGTTAAGTCCGAATTTAGCTAAAGAACTGATGAATTTCTTAAAAAATAATTTGGATGTATTTGCTTGGACCCACGCAGACATGTGCGGGATATCTCCACCAATCATGAGCCATTCATTAAGCATTAACCCTAAACATCCTCCGGTAAAACAAAAAAGGCGAATGCTGGGCCCAGAGAGGTCCGCTGCCTTGAAAGAAGAAGTTGGAAAGCTAAAGAGTAATGGATTTATCAGAGACTCAATCTACCCAGACTGGATTTCAAATCCAGTTCTGGTGAAGAAGGCTAACGGGAAGTGGCGAACGTGTATCGATTTCTCGGATTTGAATAAAGCCTGCCCGAAAGACAGCTTTCCGTTACCCAGGATCGATCAGTTGGTGGACTCAACGGCGGGTCATGAACTCCTCTCCTTTATGGATGCTTATTCAGGATATAACCAGATTCCAATGCATGTTCCAGATTAAGAACATACTAGTTTCATTACGGATCTGGGGTTATACTGCTATGTGGTAATGCCCTTTGGCTTGAAGAATGCAGACGCTACATATCAACGGTTAGTGAACAGAATGTTCTATAACCAGATCGGGAAAACAATGGAAGTATACGTCGATGACATGTTGGTTAAGTCCAGGCAATCCTCCAATCACACTACGGACTTGGCAGAGATGTTCAGCATTCTTCGAAAGTACGGGATGAAACTCAACCCAACAAAATGTTCATTCGGGGCCACCTCCGCAAAATTCTTGGGATTCATCGTCAGTTCTCGTGGGATTGAGATTAATCCAGACCAGATCGCAGCAATCAGAGACATTCAGGAACCTAGGCAGATTAAAGATGTGCAAAGCCTTGCAGGAAAAGTAGCTGCACTAAGCAGATTTATCTCCAGGGCTACGGACAAATGCATCCCATTCTTCGAATTGATAAAGCGAGGAAAACGCCACTTCAAATGGACGCCCGACTGCGTAGAAGCGTTTCAGAACTTGCTGAGACACCTGGAGAAACCTCTGATATTATCTAAGCCGATGGATCATGAGGACTTATTCGTGTACTTGGCAGTGTCGTCCCACGCGATCAGCTCAGCATTGGTAAGAGAAGAAGATAAGGTCCAAAGACCTGTGTATTACGTGAGCAAAAAATTGACGGTAGCAGAGCGTAATTATCCAAGGATAGAAAAGTTGGCGTATAGTTTGCCGATCGCCTCTAGAAAGCTTCGACATTATTTTCAAGCTCATCCCATTACCGTATACACTGATCATCCACTCAAGCAAGTTCTACAGAGACCAGAAGCATCTGGAAGGCTACTCAAGTGGAACATTGAGTTGAGTCAATTTGATCTGAACTTTCAACCCCGGCGGTCAATACGGGGGCAAGCGATAGTCGACTTCATAACAGAGTTTACTGTCCCAGAGGACGATACTACGAACGAAGAAGTTAACCCCTCAAAGTTGCTTCTCGACCCCAGTACCTGGAGATTGTATACTGATGGCGCTAGGAATGACAAGAGATCCGGCGTTGGAATAGTGCTTGAAACTCCCGAGAAACGGTTGATATCCTATGCTATCCGGATGGAATTTCACGCAACTAACAACGACTTCGAATATGAAGCCCTGATAGTCGGGCTAAGGATCGCAAAGGAGTTGGAAATCACAAAGCTGGATATCTTTTGCGACTCCAAGTTAGTTGTAAATCAGGTCACTGGAAAATTCCAAGCCAAAAGCCCAAGATTGATTTTATACTTGGAGAAAGTGAAGGAGTTGCTGAACGGCTTCGATCACTACAGCATATCTCATATTCCGCGGTCAGAGAATCGGCAGGCGGATAAGTTGGCGAAGATGGCTAGCTCTGACGATCCTGAAGAGACCGGGCTAGCCCCAGTTGAAGTACTTTCGTCTCCTAGTATAGATCAGATGGAAATTGATCCTGTACTAGAGACGGAACCAGAAAGGGAGTCATGGATGACCCCTCTAAAGAATTTCTTGATGAATGGAGCGCTTCCGACCAAGAAAAGCGAGAGGCGTAAAGTAATTCGTAAAGCTGCGCGATACGTTCTACAAGGCGGAGTTCTTTACAGACTGGGATTTTCAATGCCTCTTCTCCGGTGTATAGCTCATGACGACATCAAGCGTGTGCTGCAGGAGGTACATGAAGGTGAATGCGGTGATCACACTGGAGGGCAAATATTGGCGAAAAAGGTGTTGCAGCATGGTTATTTTTGGCCTACCGTAAACAAGGATGCGGCAAAATACGCACGACGGTGTGATGCATGCCAGAGATTTTCAAAGATACCTAGAGCACCCGCAATCGAACGGACAAGTCGAAGCGGCGAATAAAGTGATTAAGTCCATTCTGAAAAGAAGACTGAAACGGGCCAGAGCCATATGGGCTGATGAATTACCCTTAGCGCTATGGGCCTACAGGACAACGTATAAATCGGCAACAGGACATAACCCCTTCTCCCTTGCTTTTGGAGCAGAAGCAGTCATCCCGGTTGAGATAAAAGTACCTTCTCACCGAGTGACTTATTACGATCCGATGACTAATAACGAATTGCTCCTTGAATCCCTGGATATGATCGAAGGAAAAAGGGACAAAGCAGACCTGCGTGCCTTGAGATGCAAACAACAGGTCGCCCGATACTACAACAAAAAGGTTCGAGCCCGAACCTTGGAACCCGGAGACTTGGTTCTGAAGCGTGTCTTTCCAGCCCCAACTCATATGGGTGCGAAGTGGGAAGGACCGTACTCCATACTATGCAAGCTTGATAATGGAACCTTCAAGCTAGCAACCGTTGATGGAAAGGAAATCCCCAGAGTGTGGAATGCCCAACATTTACGGCCGTACCTAACGTAAAGATGTCAGATCAGTTCTTTTGCTTTATTAAGAACCATGTACAAGGCTCGACTTGCCTAGAATAGTCCGATTTCTTAAAGCAAAAAATTATAAAGTGGACGTAGGTCATGATTCGACCGAACCACTATAAAAATATTGTGTGTCGTTTACCTTTATTGCACTATTATTTATCTGCCTTTCTATTTTTATGGAAATTGCTGTGAATCGTGCAACGATCCCAGAAGCATATAATTATAGGTGCCTTCCATCAGAATGGAATGCAATCACCAGTCAAAACTCTGAGGGTGCGATAAAGTAAATCATATCATTGATAGCGCTCTAACTCTCCAGAGCCGAGAGAGAGCATAACGGACATGAAGGCGATGTCCGTAAGTCATGGCGGTGTACCATGATCGGAACCGCCTTGATGGAACTCTAACCTCGGCGACTGCCAGGAGAGTATAAAAGCGTCTCCGACTGAGCGCTGAGAAAGAGCTCCTTCCCCGCTGTAGGATCGGGAAGCGATTGAACTGCTGAGCTCGAACTCTAACTCTCCAGAGCAGAGAGAGAGTATAAAAGCGTCTCCGATTGAGCGCTGAGAAAGAGCTCTTGCCCCGCTGAAGGATCGGGAAGCGATTGAACTGCTGAGCTCGAACTCTAACTCTCCAGAGCAGAGAGAGTATAAAAGCGTCTCCAATTGAGCGCTGAGAAAGAGCTCTTGCCCCGCTGAAGGATCGGGGAGCGATTGAACTGCTGAACTCTAACTCTCCAGAGCGCAGAGAGAGAGTATAAAAGCGTCTCTGACTGAGCGCTGAGAAATAACTCTTGCCCCGCTGAAGGATCGGGGAGCGACTGAACTGCTGGATTCAAACTCTGACCTCGGCGACCGCCAGGAGAGTATAAGAGAGTCTATGGTTAAACGCTGAGAAAGGTGCCGAAAACTCAGCACCATAAGGACAATTATCTTCCTAGATTTTCTAAGTCCCCCATATTCAGAAATAGGGGGCAACGTGTAAACAACGCTAATCAGTTCTTAATAAGCCCTAGTTAAGCGCTACGTTAACGATTGATTGGAGGCCATATACATATACACATGAACCTTGATGCAGCATGGAAATTTTTAAATTTTTCTTTCTGTTGCCTGACTGATTTGTAGTTATAATCAGATGATCTATGACTAAGCATGAAAAGTTTATTAAATGCAGGTACACGATGATGCAAAAGAGATAAACTTTCATTTATAAACTGCAAGCCTACAAAGTGAAAAACAACCTAAAACAAAAGTGAGGGCCAGTCTCACAATTACATTTCATGGCCAGTGGGAAGCCTAAAGACAAAATATAAACAAGCGACAATATCCTATTTACGCTTTGACTTCTTCTCCTGCTTCTGTTTATCCAGCTTCGCCTTGTCAGCGTCGGATTGATCACCCTTCTTTCTCTTCCTTTTGTCTATGAGAGGAACGTCCGACTCATCAGAAGACTCCTCCTCCTCCTCCTTTCTCTTTCTTTTATCAGTAAGGGAAGCTGGGAAATCATCAGGGTTCGCAAAATGAAGCTGTTTGCTGATGGATTTGGGCTGGAGTTTCAAAACCATCCCAGTTTTGGGATTAAACTCCGAGATAGGGACTATGTTCAAAGGCTCTTGTCCCACCTTCTTTAAAGCCATCTCCTTTTTCTGCCTAGCTTTTCTATTAGCCAAAGTTTCGTCGTCATCGTCTTCGGCTTCTTTGGTGCTAATGATATCCTCCTCATCCTCTACATGGCGCCCATCCATGTCTTTCAAGGCCTCGATGGTTTCATCATCCTTGGGAGCATCAGCACTGGGTGCCAGGACGCCCTTCTCTGCTGTTGTACCCTCAGCCTGCTTCGGTATATCAACACCAGTGCTAGGCGGGACGATAATCTTCTCCGCCTCTTTCCTCTTCTCGACATCCTTGTCGACGGGCTCGCCACCTGTATTATGGGGAACACATATTATTAATTCAGTTGGTTGCTCTACCAGACGACGACGGCTCACAATTGCTTTGACAAACTGTGGGGAAAAAAGGGAGATACCTTCCGCTGATCCTCCATCTAAGCTAGCTGCAGAAGCTCCGACAACCACAGGAGTTAGGCCCAAAGGAATTAATGGATCATCAGGATGGTATTCCTCAACTCCGGAGGTCTTGGGCTCTACAGCTGAGCTCGAACCTTCGTCAACCTTGCTTTTTCCCTTAGCCAGGGCCCTCTCCTTTTCCATTTCTTCTTGAATTAGACGACGGCCTTCTGCCAGATCCTCGGGCTCGTTATCCCTCAGGATGGTCTTCATCAGCTCATCTTCGTCAATCTCTTCAACTCCAAATCTCCGCTTCTCACCCTCAACGATGGCATCCCATAAATTGGCTAAAGTAACGTGGTAGTCTGGGATCCACGAGATGTTACGGGTTTTGAGGACATGGCCGAGGAAGTCAAAAATCATCTCTTCGAACCCTTCGATATCCTTTTCTCTCTCGAGGAGCTTGTTGTTAGAAGCTGTAGCCATTTCAATGGCACTTTCAACATTCTTTTCGGCGAGAGCCGCGCGCCTCTCCGCATCCGCGACTTGATCATTTAAAATCACCTTTTCCGCTTCAGCCAAAGCTAGACTTTCTCTCAAACTTGCTTTTTCTTCCTCCCAAGCAGCTCTCTCAGCTTCAAAATGGCCTTGTGCCGTCTTCAACTCAATGTTGGCCATTTTAAGATCTTCTACTTCCTTCTTTAAGGCCATTTTCTCTTGACTATTTGAGTCAAGTTCAGAATGAAAGCGTTTCTTAGCATTCTCCAATTCGGTCTTATAATTTTCAGCATCTCTCCGCGCTAAGGCAAGTTGGGATTGAGCATCTTCCAAGTCCTTCTCCATCTTTGTCCTAGCCCTTTCGTTGTTATCAATCTTCACCTTGGATCTATGTGCTTCCATCTCAAGCGTGCGGATGACTTCTGAAAGATTAACGGCATGTTTCTTCATCACTTCATACTGCCTGGCTACGTGACGAATGTGCCCGATGACTTCAGTATCCCAGTTCCTAGGGGCCGACTCCAAGGCTGGAACAAACATCATCCTTTCGAAGAAGATGTTAGGGAATTGTTCTCGCAATTTTTCCAGCTTAGCTTGAGTCTCGGGACCATGGATGTAATCTCGTGACCCGGGGGCAACCAACTCTTGCTGGCGGGAAGGGACAATGTCACCTCTCTCTTTTTCAGAATCCTTGATTGGATCCTTGCTTTTATCCTTGGGCTCGTAGTGTCTTTTTGACGACCTGCCGTGAGAGGGTGCGCTCTTCGGAGGAGTTAACTCTTTAGGAAGTTGTTTTCCCCCTGTAGGTGGTACCGAATAACTGGGAAGCTTGCCAGAAGTCGATTTTGGTGGAGACCGGGATTGCGAAGAAGTAGGCTTGTGAGAAAGGCCGCGAGAGCGCTCGGGATTCGGATGAAGACTGGGTGTGCCTTCACGAAGAGAGCGATAAGAATAAGACCGCTTGCAAGACATCTTTCCTGCAAAGGAGAAAAGAGCATATTAAAACCTTGGATACTGTTGATATAAAAGTGTGTGGTCAGGCAGTACGTGTGATTTGTGCATCCCATATAATTCCCCCTAACAGACCCGGGCCTGAAGTCAGGCTCGTCTGAGTAGTTTCTTGTCCTCCAATTGGAACGGTGGTCTCCTCAGAAGCAGGAAAAAATGGCTCTCCTTCAAAGTCCCCCTCTGTGTATACATCATCGGGCAAAGGAATTTTGCTCAGCTCTTTAAATAGCTGTTTTTCTGTCAAATCATCGGGAGCGGCAGGTTCGATCGGAAGAGAAGTCCTTGAGGGGAAACCCCCCGGAGAAACTGGGATTTCCATGGACTTGTCACCACGGGCCTCATCTCCTCTATATATGTTCAGGTCCTCGTCGTCCTGGATGATTATCGGGGAAGGACTCTTACGGAATTTAGTTGTTTCTGTTGCCCGTGATGTTCCCTCTCCCTCCGTTGGGGGCACGTATTTGTAAGGTTTTCCACCTGCGCCGAGTCCAAATCTTATATCCAGAAGGCGATGCTTATGAAGATTCTCGTCAGTGATGCACTTCTTGATCCTTAGAAAATCAGATATGCTTTGTAGAAGAATAGACAATCGATTATTGTATACCAAGCCTTCCGTCTTGGGAAAAACGTGATCTGCTAAAAACAAAAAAGAAGGGGGGATGTTAATGCTTCGATTTCTTAAGCAAGTTATTCAGTCAAAAGATTAAAGTTTACTTGATTTAAGCCATCTTCTTGAGCACCCAGCCTGTCTCTTTATATAGAACCAATCAGACTTGGGATCCCCTATATTGCTGTATCCGTCATACAGAACCTTCCTATTCGCTACCGATTCGAAGAAAGAGAAATTTGGGGTTACCGAGGAGCGATGCTTGAAAAGATAAAAGAATTTTAAATCTTTAAATGTGAGCTCGGTACGCAAGATCTCCGCGTATGCGATATATAGAGTGTATAGAGCCGCGTAGGCGTTAGGATGAAGCTGCATCGGAGCGATACCCAATCGTTTTAAGGTCTCAATGACGATTGGAGGAAACGGAGGAATAGCTCCTACCAAGCACATGATTCGACTGACTGCCATATACCCTTCCGTAGCTAAGTGGGGTCTATCTTCGCTACCGGGTGTCCTCACATCATCCCAAGGGATCCCATGTCTCAGGCAAATTCTTTTAAGCTTTATGTCATCGAGTTTGGAAGCTAAAGAATCAGTAAATTTCTCTATCCCAAGTGCATCAGGAATCTCGTCAGGAGCTCGACTGTCTACTTCAGACTCCTCGTCAAGTGAAGTACTTTCAGTTGGATCCGATTCCGTTGCTTCGTATTCGGAACCAGAATCCTCGCCCCTTGGGTTAGTTGGAGGGACCTCAGTGTTATGGCGCTCAGACACCTCGGGATCCGTCTCTGTGTTAGATCTTGAAGAGGAGTGATTATCCGACATTACTGTTTAGGCGAAGAAACATGAGAAATAAGATCAAAACTACCCATCCCCCCTATGTGTGCAAGTGCCAGTGTGTGCTTGTGCGCGCATTAAAGAAAAGTACAAATGTCAACAAAATCATCTAGACATTGGTCGTTGTTCGGTTGATAGATTATGCATTTGTTCAATCCGGAATGTTTGTCTCAAAGGCTCTAACCTAACTATTCATCGATTTGTTAGAGTTGCATCATATTATTTAGTCAGCGTGTGCATTAGATCGTTCGTCAGTCGGATCGCAGGGCAGGTTCGGATCGCGACATGTGGACGGATCGTGGTGAAGGACTCGGTACGCGAAAGGGTATTAGATCATGGAAAGGCTTTGAATCGTGAAGCGCACCAATTCATCCAGACGGATCGCGATGGTATCTTGGCGATCCGCATCGCCCCCCATCCTCCACGACCCGAAGCTCCGGTATCTCCGCGATCTGACACTCACGTCTAGTTCCCCACGAACCGTAGCCTTGCCTTTTCCGCGATCCGATCCACTAGCCAAATCAACTTTCCAGTTTCGTTCCCTCTCCCCTCGCCTCACCATCGCTTCGAACTCGGGCCTCGCCCACGGACCGACCTGGTCTTCCCTTCCTTCTTCTTCCCCAACTCTCCTCTTCACCCTTAAATCCATGGAATCGCACCAGGAACGCTCGCGTTTACTATCATCAAATCCTACAAAACTCCGCTGTCTCCACTCTCTAAGCCAGTGCGAACACGCTAGAAACTAAAGAAAAGCTGTTTAATTACCTTCTTAAAGTTTGAAATTGGTTGGAAATTTGGAAATCAAAGTTAGGGTTTTCTCTCAGGAAAATTGGCGGCGGCTGCGAAAGAAGAAAGAAGAAGAGAAGAATGAAGGTGAGGATCGATTTATATAGGCAAAAGGGCGACCGTTAGTCTCCCCCTTTTTGTCTTATTCGATCCGTGAAAATAGGCGGGCCGCGAACCAAAAGCCCACCACGTCTCGAAGAGAAGCCCGTCTCGTTCCGTGAAGAGGCCCAAATACTCACCAAAGGACGAGGCGAACAACTTGCTAACGGACCGTGACTCGCACATGCGATCCAAACCGATAAACGACCGAAAGGAATGAAAACTCAGAAACGATCATAGAAAATTCAAAAATGCACCAGGTAGATTCGATGATGAAGACTCTGAAAGATCCTAGAAAAGAATTGTCCAATAAACAGGGAAACTATTAAAGATTTATCCGATATTTATAGCGAGCAAAGAGACAACTTTCCGTAAATGATATGGCCTTTCGGATAGACGCTACCACTAAGTTGCATCTCTTTATGAAAAGACGTTTCTATAGTTTCGAAGCATGTTCTATCATCGATAAAACATACTTCGAGGGGGCAAAATGTTGGCTAGCTTTTTGACCAAGCCACCAAGGTCTACTCACAAGAAGAAAGTATGAAACTGCGTTCCTTAAGTCCATGAAGGATCGGATCGCATCAGAGGGTCGCCCCTCACGGATCGCCCCTATTGCATCGGATCGCCCCCCCATCGGATCGCCCCCATTGCATCAGCGATCCGATTACTTCTACATGACTCGATCGGTACATACACTACTACCCAGCACAGACCGATCCGATCCGCCGATGCACAGCGAAGCCTCTGACCTGGTCAAGCACGAGCTAGTCTTCGGCGATCCGAGATGCACGGATCCAGCGACACGTGTCCCCAACTGTCATTTTGACCAATTCCTCCTTCTTGCTCGATCCGATATTTGAGGGGATCGCGACACCTGTCCACAATGGCTAATTTGACTAATTCTTCATCAAGCTGCGATACGATCCGATATTCTCGGGATCTGTGCCACGTGTTACCGCGATCCGCCTGACAAAATCAGCTATAAATAGCCCAGAGGTTGGCATTTTTCGGGATCTTTTGGCAGTATTGAGCACTGATTCCACCATTACTGTCATACCACTATTTCTTATCATTTTTCTTACTAGATTACTGAGAGAAATCACAATTGTAAGAGTGAGTTTAAGAGAAATCATTGATTGTACTAGCATTCAAAGTATAATCGATAACATATAAAGTGGACGTGGGCTCGTTAACGCCGAACCACTATAAATTCTATGTGTTTTCTGCTTTTTCTTCATTCTCCAGTTATAATTCTTTAAGAATCAGAACAATTTGGGTGTTAGGTCCAAATTTTGATCTAACATTAGTCTACCGAGAAACGGAAATTATTATCACCATGGGTATAATTTTGTTTGGTTGGTGGTGTTTTTTTGTGGTTTTGATGTATGTTGATTCACTGAAATGTTCTCTGGGCAGCTATTGAGTTGTTAATCAAATTAATAACATATAACTTTAGTTTCTAGTGAAGTGTGGTTGTGAACAATTAGACCATCGACCTTATATGAGCTGCATGTTCTAAACAACTGCTCGGATTTCTTAGGTTGTTTTTGCCTGTGATGATTGAGACATGATACACTGGTTTATGAAAATGGTTTCATAAAGATGCTTACATATACATGATAGTTATCATTTCTTGAGTATTATCATGATCTGTATGCATAAGACCGTCTAATAAGTATACACATGATTTCTTAAGTGTGTATGTGTGTAAGATTGGCTAATAAATATGCGTATGTTTTGTTTTGGTTATGCACACAAATACTGAATACATGAAATACATGCCTGAAAGCCTACTGAATGATTTGTCGTTTGTGATATCACTTCAATTCTTCCTTCAATTCGAGTTCAATGACCGATCAATTAATTTCTACTTCAAATTCGTCTACGAAAAAGAACTGCCACCACAAAATCCCAGTGAAGATGAGGACTATGAAGGTAGAGTCGAATGCGGGGAAGAAGTTTTCTTTGGTTGCTCCATGTTGCCGGTAAGTATAAATTAGGTTTTTTTGGTTGCTTTGTTGATTATCATATCTTTCATTGATGTTTTAGTCGAGAATTTAAGATATGTGCAGAATGACGATTGCGGGTATTTTATGTGGCATGACGAAGTGTATGAAATCAACAGCAATGCTGAACTGGATGGTACTACTATTAAATTGATGGAAAAAGAAAAGACTATATCGCAATTGCTCGTGGAAAAGAAGATAATTGAAGAAAAGTTGCTGAAGCAAAAGCAAAAGAGGGAAAAAGCCGATGAATTTGTAGCAGATATGAAGGAAGAGTTGGCCCTAATGCGCATTGAATGTGGAAAACACGAGAAAGGAGAAAAATTCTTTGCAAAAGCTTTAGCTATGTCCTGGATCATGTTTGGAGTTCTTTTGTGTGTTGTTATGGCAATGTAGAGCAATGAAGTACATGAAATAGAATGCATGAGCAGTTTTTTAGGTATAATTTTAAGTTTTGTCACATTGTAGATTAGTGATAATTTTTGCCACATTGCAGATTAGTGATAATTTTTGCCACATTGCCCATTAAACATAAATTACTGATTACTGATAATTTTATCCACATTGTAACTGTCTAATTGTTTACTCTGTATACACTTGTATACACACTATGCCTCTATTATACTATGTATACACATTGTTTAGATCGGTATACACTTATATCCACATTGTGCCTCTGTTATGTAACTCAGTTATGTAAATGAAACGCAAATGAAACTCGGTTATGTTTAGATCAGTATACACTTGTATACACATTGTTTAAATCGGTTATGTAACTCAGTTATGATTAGATCAGTACACTTGTATACACATTGTTTAGATCAGTATACTATGTTATACTGAAATGCAAATGAAACTCAATTATGTTTATATCAGTATACACTTGTATACACATTGTTTAGATCAGTTATGTAACTCAATTATGTTTAGATCAATACACTTGTATCCACATTGTGCCTCTGTTATGTAACTCAGTTATGTAAATGAAACGCAAATGCAAATGAAACTCAGTTATGTTTAGATCAATATGCACTTGTATACTCATTGTTTAAATCAGTTATGTAACTCAGTAATGTTTAGATTAGTACACTTGTATACACATTGTTTAGGTCAGTATACTATATTATACTGAAATGCAAATGGAATTCAGTTATGAAACTCAGTTTGTGCTGAAAGGAAACTCAGTTATACTATGACCATAATTTGTGCTGAAATGAAATTGAGGCATGCATACCTCTTATTTTGTGTTGAAACGCAATTGATGTATGCAGGTGAAGGAGGCAGTGATGAGGTTGTTCAAGAACTTGTTACTGAAGGCACTAGAGGTAGTCGATGCAGTATAGGCATTGAACGCATTGGAGGCTTGCGCTATATTTTGAAACTGTTTTAGTTTTATGTAAACTTGAATTTAGGACTGGCTGTTTTTGTAACTGAAATATCTGTAAAATTGAATTTAGTGGCTATGTTTTGTTATTTTGTAGTTGACTAAGTACTACTTGTGTTTGCTGGTTAATTTGAAATAAAAAGTTCTTTGTTAATTTCAGTGTGATGTTATGTTATGTAACGTTGTCATATATATGATATAATGTTGCAGTATGTGATGTTAAATGTTGCCATAACCATGATATAGTTTTGCTATTGGGTGCTAAAATTGTTGCCATAGATTTATGCATGTGGGCCCCACAACTGGATTCCGTGAACCCAGGCTACAGATTTTAGTGGCGATTCCATGAACCCGGGCTATAGAATTTAGTGGATCCCACATTTTTGTAAATTTAGTACTTGCGGCAACACTAGTACAGATGTTGCCTTAGGGTCGAAAAGATTTGCCTTTGACTCTAAGGCAATGCGGCAAAATGCTTCACCAAGAAAGTGCTGCCATAGATCATTTTTTTCCCATGCCAACACTTTTTGGCACTTTTTGCATCACTTCTTCGGTGTTGCAGTATGCAATCTATGGCGTAGTGGTATAACTATTTATCGGTTAAAATAAATTGACAAACGTAATATGCGTATCAGTCTTATTTTGTTAATACGCCTTTGGCAGGAGAGTTCGACCTAAAAAACATCACAAACTCCAAAAAGGAACATTAGATTCTACTATGAAAAGTTAGAGCGATGGACTATGACATAGTGACATGGGCCTTGTACATGCAAGATGTTTTTCAATAGTCTTTAGCTACCTGTACAATAACTATATACCCATAGATTGCTAGGATTCCCCTCGCTTGCTTGCGCCTTACTACATACCGCTTACCTGATTGGGCTATGCAATAATTTGGTATTGTGCAGCATATGCTAGAAAAATTTCCATTAAACAACTGTGAATACATTATAGACGACTATAACCCTTTTCATTGAGCTATGAAATCAAAGGAATATGTTTACTCAGATCTAGAGAGAGGGATCCTACTAGTTCCACAAAAGGTGGTATTGGAACGTCACATACATTTATAAATGCACTAGCAGAAGCATTTACTTGAAATCCGTTCACCCCTCTGCATCATTGGATCGAAATGTTGTAGTTTACTTTATACTGGTAATCTGGAAAAAAATGTACTAGAATTGCATATTATCAATTTACATTGAAATGTGTAAGCTAATGGTATTTACAAAGCATTATAAATGACAGAGAAGATGGAATAACTTTGGAGAGGAACAAACTTGAATGACTAAGACCTCCATCTTCACCAACAACCCCTCCTCTGATGCTTACATGTAGACGTTTATCATAAAAGGGGTAAAGATTTGTCATCATAAGAAGAATTTATTCAGGACCCCTTTCAACTGCCTTGATAACCTATCTTCGACCTTAAAAAATAGACACTAATACATACACGATATCCATGTTCTACAAATTCAAGTGTCGAGGAGGTAGTACATCATAAGTAAAAAGAAGATAAAGAAGGAAGATAGAAATAAAGATTCTTACTTCATACTGAACAATTTATAATAATACATAAAGGTAATACATATCATTACTCGCAAAATGATATATCAAAGTTACAACAAGTACTCACCTAGCCAAGGACAGTTACAACTACCAATCCCCACGTAGGTGTCGGTATATCCTTATGTATAATCCAGTGGAAATAGAAATGGATAACTATCTACAAAAGGAGTCTTTCGCTCCAAGTTCCTGCAAAATACTTCAAGCTAGATATGACTACATCACTGCTTGAAAAATAAACAACCCAAGAGTTTAGGGGAAAAAGAAATAATTTTCAGGTCAGTCATGGGTTTGGTGTGAGAATATAAGGAAACAAAAGGTAAATGATAAGATAATGCCACATATAATCACAGATGGGTTTTTACCTTATGGTAGTCAAGTTCTTTGTTACGGAAAATCAGAGGTATTATTTTTGATGAATGTTCTTTTGAAAACCATCTCAAGTAAATATATTACAGCCGGAATTATTACATTCATTAAATTTGAAAGCATATTTATGTATACAATGAAGTTCATAAAAGGCACATATTAGTGAATTGATTCCAAAAATGACAAGATAAGGTATTATCCCCTTGGAAATACATCTCTAGAGGAACGTACCCAACCACAAGCGCATTGTCCTCTACCAACACGAAACCAACCTATCTTTTCTTTTTTATAGATAGTACCAGATATCTCATCATCTAGTCCATTCCCAACCTCTGTTGGGATTCCGAAAGCATGCACAACAAACCTGAAATATAAAGGATAACGTAGAAATGATTATCATATCTTATTGGGCACGATCCAATATCCCTGCTTTATCTACCTTGTTTATGTCATTTTTGATGTGTAAGGCCTAATTTAAATGTTTATCCTTTCATTAGACATCAAATTTCAGTTAGAATGCCACATCGTCATTTCTAACTACATACTAATTGATTTCTAGAAAATACAACTTTCGTGTTCACACAGTTTGGGTAAGGATGTTTATTATAAGAGGGGTTAATTATATCTTATGCCACCAAACAAATGTACATTTGTAAAAAAACAATGTATTTAATTTTAGAAGTATCATGTCAGTCACTCGTCCATACAAGTTTCCCAAGAACATAACAAATCGAAGGCACTTCTTCTACTACATCCTATAGGATTAAACAAACACTCCTTGCAACATGAAGATCCCAAAAAGAAGTGATCATTGCTACTTTTATCTATTTTTGGATGTAACCAAGGATTTTTAATAAGCATTCCTTCCATTTCGAAGGTCTCTTCCTTCTAACATTGGTCTTTAAGTTGTCTTCTCTTTTGAACGCATACATTTGGTCCAACATGGTTGTAGCCATCCATATTCAATCATTATTTCTCCAAACCAATATCGATAAAAGATATACATGTGTATATATGGGATTGTTAAGCTGCTTTTGTATAATCCCTATTTATCTTTTAGCAATCTTAGAATCTAATTTCTTAAGAAAACATTTCCATCTAATATTGTTAGTATAATTTCAATTTTTAATGGAGATTTTTTATTTCAAAACATATCTTTGATTGGCCGAAAACAATATTATTTAAGATATCGTACATTTTAAATCCAAATAAATTAGTATTGGATAAATTAATCCATAAAGATTTGATTAATTATATCCAATATTAATTTCTATTTTCAACCTGTACTATTCGTAGGATAAATGAAATCACCTTTTAATCTCACATGGATCGTATGAGTTACCTCATTGGAATTTAGTATAGAGTTTAAGTAAAGTGTTCTATGCTTTATTTCAAATATTAATTAACTTTTGGAAACACCAAACCTCTTTTATTTTAAGAAATATATTCCGAGTAAATCAAATTAATTATCCCCATCGCCGGACTAGTTTGGATAGCTAAGGTGGGCAGACAAATAGTTTTCAAAATTCCATCATAGAGACTATCTCTATGTTACCTGTAAAGTCGATCAAGTTATTTGATCGAATCTATTTTTAGTATGATCTTTTAGAGTATCTTGGCTTTCGTTTTGACCTGTTCCACCCCTCGGTCGAATATCTTTGACTCTCGCAGGTGTGAAAATGTACTAGTCTCTTCCATATACTTTTCAAGCTCTTTAATTAATTTTTGAATACTCTATAACAATTATTAAAAGATTTTCGGATTCGATCACTTTACCTTTTGGGTGAATAGTGATTTTAAAGCTTTATAGATCAAAACTCAAGTTTCACTATATATATATATATATATATATATATATATATATATATATATATATGTCCGTTTTTAAAACAGTTTTAAAGAAACATTTTTATGAATTTGTTTAATATTCTTAAAGATTTAAACAATCCATTTTAAAGAGTTGATAGCCATATTTTATGTACTGCTAAAACAAAATAGTTT
The DNA here is from genome assembly GCA_030737875.1 of Allium sativum. NCBI lineage: Eukaryota > Viridiplantae > Streptophyta > Magnoliopsida > Asparagales > Amaryllidaceae > Allium > Allium sativum. The sequence goes on along the minus strand of CM060909.1, from coordinate 65,598,240 downwards.
TGAAAACTTTATTTTGACATATATTGAATTTTACTAAATGAAATCTTGATTTTTCAAAATCATATTAGAACTATAGCTATAAGCATTTGGAATTTTTTTTATTTCAAAGGGTTCCGACTTATATTTTATTTTATACATCCGCCTACCTTTCAGATCATGAAATCGCAAACTGCCAAAATGCAATGCGCTTATTTTGACTCCATTTTGAAAAAAAAATCAAACTTCGTTGAAATGATTATTAATGTTTATAAAACATTTTAAAAAATTTAGGGAAAATATTATTTATGTTTTAAAGAGGATAACAAGTGTGAATACATCTGTATAATTCATAAGGGAAGGGGATTCCTTCACCTAAATTTGTCCTGTGAATCATTTTTGTATCAAACAAGCATATTATCGACATCTAAAACTAGATGATCAAAAATAAACAATAAATTGAATGGATGTGCAAAAATAAAGAATAAATTAGTTATCTAATGAAGAAGAATAAGTATCTTAGGAAAATTGAATGGATGTGCAAAAATAATATGAATAAATCCTTTCTATTTCTTAGCAAAAATGTGTAAAATATCTAAAACACGACATAACAAATCACATCTCTTTTCCACCACTACTTTCCTCTACATAGGTCGGCCGTACTTGCACATCCCCCTCCTCCGACACTTCATTCACTTCTTCCATTACTTCTATCATTATGGCTCGGTGTTCTGTCTTTTGTAATGATTTTGTTTATCAAAATTTCTTAGATTTTTTATTCATCTACCATATGTAAATGTGTAATATACATGGTAATTTCCTATATGTAAATGTTTTTGTATATAAGTATATAAGCATTTGCATATGTGTATGAATTTGTCAAACCAAGTGGCACCATTTTGATTAAACTTCTATTCGTCAAACCCTGCAACCCCGATCCAATTTCTGATCACATTTTTTACTTCTCAATTAATTTACATATATTTGAAATTAAAAATTAAAAAATAATATTACCATTATGATTTAATAATAGAAAGGTCCTTAATTAATATCTAAAATAAATTTTCAATTATTTTAAACTTCATTTAAATTCAAAATTAAATTACTAGAATTGATGATATCATTGATGATGTCATGACATTTTATTTCCAAAAAATTAAATATGTTTATTACATATTCTTGATTAAATGGAGTAATAAATGCATGCACCTAGTTTTGTATCATCTAGTACTGACAAAATATTAATTTTATTGAAAATCAATTTTTGTTATTTTTCTGATGGAAAACCAAATATCTATATTTGTTAGTAAAATTTTGAAACAAGTTTACCATTATTAGTTATTGTCCAAAATGTTTTAAGTTATGTTATAAATCTTATAGTTGATATTTTTCTAGTGTGATAAATTTATGGGTCATTACATTCCCCATCTTAAAAGTATTTCACCCCTGAAATTTAAGACAATGAGAAGAAAACTCAAAAGGAATATATTAGTTATGATGAAATATATCCAACGACATGATAAGTGACTACCATAGGCGGTGAGTACATTATATTATCCTAAAATCAGGATATGCATGTTTCATTCTATCCTCAGTTTCCCATATGAAGTTTTCAGCATCAGCAATCCATTGTACTTTAATTAATCTTATAATATTTTCTAATCGCTTCTCATCCTGATCCATGATTTGAATTGGTTTTCTAAAAACTGCCAAGTTTATCTCTACTTCCAATTCTTCTTGGATAGTTTTGTTTATAATTTGTCAGGGTTATGCACATATTTTCATAAATGGGACACATGGAAAATATTGTGAACACCTGACAACCTATCTTTTAATTCCACTTGATAGCTAGTTGGTTAGTCCGGTTGAGAATGGGAAAATGTCCAATATATCAAGGTGCTAACTTTTCAGCACTTTGAAATATTATTACTCCCCTCGTTGGAGAGACTTTCAAAATATAAAACTCCAACCGAGAATTTTGAATTTATATGCCTCTGATTGGTGTAACTTTTGGTCTATTTCGAACTCCTTCAACATCTTTCTCATAATATCCACCTTCTCCGAAGCTTCTCAAATCATATCAATACCAAGTACTAATCGATCTCCAGTCAGGATCCAACATGCTAACGCTCTACATGGATGAACATATATTGCTTCCTAAGGTGCCATGTTAATACTTTCTTGTTAGTTGTTGTTATAAGAGAATTCCACTAGATGAAGGCAATTCTCACATGAAACTCCATAGTATAAGAAGTAAACCATCAAATGATCTTCTATTATGTGGTTTACTTATTCTATTTTCCCATCATCCTAGCCTCGTATTTCTCCAAGAGTTTGTAATTCTTCCCGAAATTGACTGGTAAAAATTGACTCTCGATTACTAAGTATGTTGCCCAGAAATCCATGTAAATGAACAATCCCTTTCATGAATATTTTTGCAAGGATTAAGACAAGGAGGTCGTGCCTTGATTGTGACACCACTGTTGTATTTAATATTAATATGCATCAACGGACTAACAGTTGGTTGCCTTTTTTTACTGCATACGATAGTAACCAATTACTTTTATGGGTATATATTTGTTGTAACGGCCCAGGATTTTCAACATTTTATAATACGATGTTAATGTAGATTTAGTATTGAAATTAATATTTATACTTGAAATTTATTTAGAATTTTAAATCTAGTCTATTTTGATTTGATTTTGAATCTAAACCATATAGTTAAACTTGAACATTACTAGTATTTTAAAACTAATCGAATTTTTGTTGTTGAGAAATTGTAAATTTTGATTTTAAATTTAACTTGAGATTTATTTTTAATTTATTTTATATTTAAGTTCGAACTTTGTTTTGATTTATTTAAGATTTGTATTTGGAAAGGTATAAAATATACTTGTATTTTGTTGTATATATATAGTATAACAAATAGTATACACTTGAGAAAATATTTGTTTATTAAGTTTTGTCACTTGTTCATCTTGGTTGAATTTTTTTGACACTTGTTCAATGCATGCTAAGAATATTAACTGTGAACATATAAGTAACAAATCAGAGGATAATTAATTTTTAAATTGAGAATCAAGGGAAATGGGTTGCGCCATTGCGTTCGTCTCGGAATTCTGCTTGAAAACGACTCCGAGTTTGTGAGAATCGGAGTCCGTATGACCAAGTTATGGCCCTCCAAATTTCAGAAATATTCAGAGTTCAAAACAGCTCGAATTCGAATTTCAAACGCAGATCAGACTGGGCGGGAAATTTTCCGCCCAGACCCAGGTCGACTGGGGAGTCAACTGGGCAGTCGACCCCCCAGACCAGGTAGACTGGGCAGTCGACCTGGGTGTCGACCTGGTCCCCGAGCCCATTTTCGGGCCAGTGTTCGTTCTGATGTTTCCAGTCCGATTTCTGTCCAGATTCATTTGCCTAAACCTATTTAAACAGACCCAAACCTAGCCTTCTCTACACACAATTCTATTCTGCTTCTACTCTGCCTCTGTTCTAAATAAAAATAAAAATGGCGTCGCTACTCTGCTGGAATCAAAACTAGAAGCTAATCAACATCAACCTAAGCAACTCAATTCAAGCTTGAAACTTCAACAATGGTTAAAGAAGATCAACTAACGTCGCTACAACTATCTTTCTTTTAGAATCCAATCAAGGCAAGTACAGTTATTTTCCGATATAAACTTTAATCATAATTGTGACATGACTGTAAATTTGAATTTGAGATTGTGTATGTTCTGTTCTGATCTATTTTATTCTGTATCTCTTTCTTCCTTCTGTTCTATAGCCAGGCTACTCCGAGCCTGCGCCAAATCTCATAAGAGATTAACGCACGAACGCTAAAAGGTTTGGGACAAATAATGAATGTGGCATAATTGGACAAGGCTAATCGGTAACTAAAAGGACACATGTTGTAAACTGGACTTAGATCTATGCATATTCTGTGAATTGGAAGAAGAGGAACCATTGTATGTTAACATGTGACTTGAGACATTGGACATAACGCATATTTTGAGTTAAGATCTGTTATAACTAGATTGTTGGGCATATTGTTTATATAACAATTCATGATTTGGAGAGAATATGACTTAGGTGTGAAGATCTATATTAAGATTTGATAACTATCAAATGTGAATAACACCTAAGTAGGAGATTTTTGAATATATGACATGCATTGAAATTGATGGCTATATTGGGTATAATTTATATGTGAATCTTTTGTACTAGGCAAGTTGAACTAAATTGGGACATGTAAATTATGACCATAATCAGTGACATGTAAATTCAATGCAAACATGGGGTATATGATCATAGTGTGAATCATGACAACTATTTAGGCATGCAGACTTAGGCCAAATTTATAATTAGGCAAGATATGTTTGTGAAACTTTAAGGAATAATTAAATCTGTTATATTTTCCTAATTTGCTAGTTCTGCTATATTTTCCTAATCTGCTAGTTCTGTTATATTGCCTAATCTGCTAGTTCTGTTATATTGCTTAATCTGCTAGTTCTGCTCTACTGCCTAGTCTGCTAGATCTGCCAAATCTGTCGTCTGCTAAGTCTGTTGAAAATGCCAAATCTGCTAAACTAAATCTATTGAGATGCCTAAACTGCTAAATCTGTTGAGATGCCTAAACTGCTAAATCTGTTGAGATGCCTAATCTGTTATCTGCTAAATTTGCTAGTTTGCTTAATCTGCTAAATCCGTTAAGTCGCCTAATCTGCAAAATCTATTACCTGCTATATCTGTTGACTTGATATAATTAGTCTGTTATTGAAATAATCTGAATTAGCTATGAATAATTGACATGTATATTAGGCGTGGGCATAAATGGTAAATTATTAATTAATTGGCCGCAAAGATAAACATGGCTAACTCGAGGTTAGAATGAGTTTGCGGCGTAATTCTGCCCGGAATCGCCCGACACATCCAGTGGCCGCAAACAATAGGTTCTAATGTGAGAAGTTAGTCATAATGTGCTTGAAACCCGAGGTTAGACTCAGTTTGCGGCAGAAATCTGCCCGGAACCAACCGGCCTAACCAGTAGCCGCAAACTGTCAGTCTAATGTGAGAGGTCTGGGCATTAATATTTAATTAATGAAAATCTGAGATAAATATGATGTCTAAAACGTGTTGGGTGGATAGGGTTAAACCCACTAGACCGATGAATTTAATAAATCTGTTCCGTGAATCTGTTGGCCCAATAACAAAGTTAGACAAATCTGTAAGTCTGTTAATCTGTAACTGATTAATCGGTAAGTCTGTTAAATCTGTATATCTGATCCGTTAGTCTGAAAACTTGTCTGTGAACTAGTTGATCTGAATTCTGTATGTCTGAACTTGTAAACAAGTTAATCTGAAATCTGTTAGTCTGGGGACACAAGGTTAGGAGGGGAATTACTTGTGTCATCTGTTGTTTGGGACCCATATTAGTCAGTTACCCTTTCTGTTATCAAAACTTTGACCCAACAGTAGGTAGAGTCCGGGCACACTTACTGAACTAATTATAAGTGGTTCATTCTGATAATGGCGAGGGGTGTTGATGGTGCGTTCCAACCGGGTCATGTGCGTGCATGGATCCCGGTCTGCCTCTGAGGATGTAAGACGCCGTGACATCTGTAAATAGGTCTGTGCCAATTGGTTGTCACTTTAGGGAGTGATACACCCTACTGTGGGGCCGACACAGGGTATTTATGTATTAGGGAGCCGATCGCTTGGGGTAGGGTTTTAGGGTACACTTAGTTCTGTCTATTTCTGTTGGTACTGTCTGTTTCTGTTGGGTGGTAACACCTGTCTGTTTCTGCGTGGTACCGTCTGTTCGGGTGGTAAAGGCCCATTTACTAGTGTACACCTAACTCTACATTCTGTTTCCGTATGGATTAATCTGTTTCTGCTTTTGTCTGTTTCTGTTCGGGTGGTAAGGGCCCATTATTAACATTCTGCTTCTGTCTATTTCTGTTGGGGTGGTAAAGGCCCATTACTAGCATTCTCTTCTATGGAAATTATTCTGTACCCGTTTCAGTTTCAGTTTAGACATTAGGGTGACACCTAATTCTGTTATACTAGTATTAGTGCAGAGAAGTGTAAAGAAATAGCTTATTTCATTCTGTTCTTCTGTTATATCCGCTACACCTGTTACTGTTATCTCTCATCCAGTTTTATTTTCATGTTATGTTATTATTATCTGTTCATAACTGAAAATCACTGGACTTGCCAGACTTTATGTCTGACCTTGCTTGTTTTCTCCCCTTTTTCTTCCGTTTCCCCCCAGGTTATCCAAGGAGGGAATACTTTAGCTTGATCCGGATTCCTTCTGCTTGAAGTGCTTAAAGTATGGCTTGGCTCTGTATAGCTTCCGTTCTGTGGGGATTATGATTTTAAAGTTTTGTACTCTGATGGCTTTTGAACAAGGCTGATATATATGTACTTGAGTTTTTGGTAAATGTGACGGCAAGGAATTTCGCTCGGTCCGAACCAGTCGCTAAACCGATCCAGGCCGTTCGAAACGCCCTATCGTTTGAGAACACGACAAAACAGAACGCATACAGAAGAACATTTCATTGTATATTACAACAATGCATCAGATTACAAGAATATACAGAGTATAAATGAATATTACACAGAAATATCAGAGATTCAAATTACATTTAAATACATAGCAGCGGAAAATAATACAATACACAACTAGAAGGAGATATACGGATACAAAGCTTTCCGGATATCGTTCCAGCTGTAAACCAGGATCCTGTGAATATAAATCTGCAAAACCAAAACTACTAGCTGCCCGTGTCGAAAATAAGGGCACCCAGAGTTTAGGTTAAAACAATAAACTCCAGGTCAGTCATGGGACTGGTGTGAGAACTAAAACAGTTAATCTTTATTTTAAATCATTAGGTAAATCAAGGGACCACGCCGTATAACACGGAACGGGTTTCCTCCCAAGAATACCAGTGCATAAAACAAACAGCGCAATGCTAAATAAAGAAAAATGAAGCTGTTATAAGACCCAGGTCCCATCACACAATGCAACGCAAGCCGGAGGATAGGGTTTTTACCTTATAACAGCCAAAGAATGCTTGATACGTTTAAAACACATTATTTGATACTATTATAAGTGCATAGTGTATAAAACAACTTCGAATCATAAGTATCAATCATAGGCGACATGAGCGTCCCATGCCACTATGTCGCCATAAATAGGTTTACAAATAAAACCGCAAATGGCACGTATTTGGAAATTGGATTTCCGTCTATGAACCGAGGCAAAAGATAATCCTCAACCGATTCGAGACGCTCTAGCCCGCCCCTCAGGCAAGTACTCAGTCAAGCCTTGGATCCTCAGGGCCAGTCCACCGATGTGGATTAAACTTAAACCCTGAACATGCGTCTCCCCACCCTATGGGGTGTAAGTCTGGTCCGTCTGCCGACCAGAATGCATCGGCTGAAACCGATATAACCGAGGCGCCTCGCAACAGCAACAACCACATAAGTCGAACTCGTCAGGGCGTGTAAAACCACTGACGCCACTTCTAGCTAGAAAGAAACGCATGCCCTCCCTGACGTCCTCTCCCGTTTTTGGTTCATACCGGGTGTGAAGCTCGCGAATCAACGTTACACAAAGCTACGCCACAAAGGCCTTGCTTTGATCATCACCACAAGACTTTGCTTTTCAACAGAAGCCTCGATCAATTGCCACTTAAGCATGCCACACAGGCAATTCACTCCATGCGTTTGATATCCATCAATATATAACCCCTGAGCTCGTACGTCTCAGAGAAGGGCGTTAAGCAAGAGAATAAATTCTCCGCCGCCAAACAGATATATATTTAATAGAGATCAATCACACAGACTAAAATCCAATGTCTGACACACAGTCCATTTACAAGTCCGTTCTGGGTCTGAACGAAACCGGAGGCACCTAGTACCCCGCATATCCATCGATCTCCAAGTACGTCTGGACGATCACTAACTGTTTCCATCTTCTTGGGTGTACAGCCCAATCAAGATCATCAGTAATTACCCAAACGACGTGAAGACTTCCGGTCTTCGACCATCGTCTTCATCTTCGACTTATCGTCGTATCAGTTATTCAGAATGGGATAAACCCGGTCTTTCCGAATAACTCGCGTATATATTATAAAAGTGTTACACAAACACAACATACGCCTCATTCCAATTCATTAGTCACTAACCGTAAATTAATCAAGAGAATAATTCCCCAAATATTAACCCCGAAGGCCGAAACCAACATCAGATCAATATCCAGAAAACCATTCTGTTTGGCTAACCGACAGTCAATTTCTAAATTTCACATTCATAGGGAAAGGTTCCCATTAATTTTATCCAAGATAAATTTCTTGAATTTATTCTATAATCTATTTTTGAATATCAATTCAAACTAGTCGGGATTAACGAACCTTACCGAAGTAATTATTTGTTTTAATTTCCCAATCCCAACCTATTCATCCTATGAAGTAAAACTGGTTATACTTCATATCTAACACCACGGTGTTATCGGTAAATTCAATTACCATTTCACGTTCAAATCTAATTAAAGATTTAACTATCGCCTGGAGCAAAACTGGTGATACTCCACTTCGATTATTTCAATCTAATTAAAGATTCATTAAAACTCCACTTAGTTTTAATCTGTGACTGGGTTAAAGAATCCGTGTCATTTAAAAACACAGTTCACAATAAACCCAAAATCACCTTCATTAATTATCGGGTTAAAGGACGAGTGTTATTTAAAAACACTGTCCACGATAAACCCAAAAATCAATATCAATTCAATTCCAATTAAATATTATTTAATTGGTACACTTCATTAAATCTAAATAAAAAGATTTAATCTTTTCTCAACTGGGTTCAAGAACAGTGTTAGTGAAGACACCATTCACGACAAACCCAAATCACATTTGATATTCAATACAAGGCTCTGAATAGAAAATATCCCGGCTTATATTCAATATCAAATTCTACGACCAACAAATATCGTATTGGAAATAACGATATATAAATATCTTTCAAATTTCCATAACAACACCTGTATAATCACAAAATTCGACATCGAAATGTTCCAAAGACAATTTCGATTCAAATCCATTCCAATGCAATTATTGGAAATCCTGGTTATTTTCAAAACCATTTCAATATTCAATTTATTTATTTAAAAATAAATAGAATTGTAATTCTAGTTCAAAACTAGTTCATTTCGATAAAAATCTATTTTTATCTTTTCAAATATGGAGTTTTTCATCCCAATTCTTTCTAAATCATTTCTTATGATTTTACATAAATTATTACTATTTTTAATAATTTTATCAAGGCCCGTACAGTCGATTTCCATCAACGGCCATCGAACTGCACTTACAGCGACCTTTTTCGAATTTGATTTGGACGTATCTCCAAATCCAACCGTTAGATTTCAAATTTCTAACATTCATTAGAAAGCTCTTTTCGATACGAACCCAATGGTTCCGGTTTTAGGAGAATCCGACGGTCGGATCTCCCGTAATGTCCGTTTGAAATAAATGGTCGAAATTCACGAACTGCCGCGGCGCGGCGCGTTCTATTCAGGCCATTATATTATATAATAATATATATAATATATATTTCGTCGATTTTCTATTCAAAACGAATTATATAAATAGTTTTAAAATTCGTTTCAAAATCTATTTCAACTTCCATTTCAATTCAAAGTAAAATTGAATTCTTCTTTATAAATTCGTTTCAAAATTCATTTCTATTCAATTCAAATTTCAATTCAATTTGAATTCATTTCAATTCACTTTCAATTCAATTTGAATTCGTTTTCAATTCAATTCATTTCGAAATCGTTTTCAATTCAATTCATTTCGAAATCGTTTTCAATTCAATTCATTTCGAAATCGTTTTCAATTCAATTCATTTCGAAATCGTTTTCAATTCAATTCATTTCGAAATCGTTTTCAATTCAATTCATTTCGAAATCGTTTAAAATCGATATAAATATCGTTCACGTCAAAATGGCGTCAAACTAATCAATACGACTTCATAAATTTCTATTTTCAAATATTCTATTTCAAATATTTCTATTTCAAATATTTCCATTTCAAATATTTCCATTTCTAAACTGGAATGAGGCCCAATCAATTACCATATAAAATCAATTATATGGATTTTCACACAACACATGTATATAATAGCATTGAAAAATGATCAACCATCAACCAAAGTGCACTACACTGTATAAGCATCAAATATAGATATCTAACGCTTATAACAGCCTGTCAATCGATCGATCGACATATTTAATCAATTAGGATGAGTGAACTTCAAATTTCATCCCAACACCCGTGTGGGGTTTTCAAACAATCAAACACAGATTTTAGTTGTGCAGTTGGGCGATGTGTAAAATTTATCGTCCCAATCAATGTCAGTCAAATCAGTGTACATAAACAAACCCTCTGGTTTGTAAATGAATATTTTATTTTGTTCACTTCACTATTTACATATTCACGTTAAAAATTATATTTTTAACGATAAAACATTTTATTTCAACCTATGAATTTCTATTCAATTCATTTATTCAATAAAATGATATTTTTATTTTTCTAACATATTTTAGAAAATTTCGGCGGCATAACGGCACGATACTAGAAACGGGACAAGGCCTTGCCTTATCCCCGGTCTAGTGAAGGCCCACGCCATTCACATATCAATCAAATTCACCAAACAACCAAATTCAAATCAAATCATATAACTAAGCTATGCAACCAAACAAACAAGTCCATGGTCTGTGGACGATTGTGTCGGGTGCTACTAAGCACCGTCTGCATCCTAGTATATATATATAATTAGAAAAGTAATTGAAAGGTGAGAAATTCTCACTTATAGCTATCCTAGCTCCACGGCACTTCTAATGCAGGAAATCTTCGCCAACTCGCCTTCGTTGTCCGCTTTCACTATATATGTAAAAATCGAATTTTTACTTCGCTATTCAATATATAAAAATCGAATTTTTACTTTGCTTCTCAATATATAAAAATCGAATTTTTATTTCGAAGTTCTATAGATAAAAATCATATTTTTATTTCGAGGTTCAATAGATAAAAATCATATTTTTATTTCGAGGTTCAATAGATAAAAATCATATTTTTATTTCGAAGTTCAATAGATAAAAATCATATTTTTATTATTTAAAAATCTCGTCTTTTCCCTTTTTAAAATCTCAAATCTTTTTCTTTTAAAAGATTAAAACCTTTTTCTATTTTCTTTAAAAATCAGTTTTTAAAATTCTTTTCAAAAATTCTGTTTTTACATTCTAAAAAAAACAGTTTTTAAATCTTAAACAAATCAGTTTTTATAACTTAAAAAAAAATCAGTTTTATAAATCTAAAAAAAAAATCAGCTTTTAAAATAAGTAAAAAATCAGATTTTAAAATAAACAAAATTCAGTTTTTTCCCTAAATAAAAAAAAAATCAGTTTTTAAAGTAATTAAAAATTCAGTTTTTAAATCGTTTTAAAAATATCAGTTTTATACCTAATTAAAAATAAATCAGTTTTTACATTTTTATAAAATCAGTTTTTAAAGATGAAAATAAAATAAAATAAAAACAGTTTACCTGCGAAGAAAAGGGGGGAAGAAGGGAAGACGTCGGCGGCGGTCTGGTGGTCGGGGGGTCTCTGGCGTCGGCGGAATAGGGCGAGGGTGGTGGATGCGTCGGGTAAAAGGGGAGAGAGAAGGGAGCGAGAGGGGGCAACGGGGGAAGTGAGAGAGGGAGAGGAGGATCGGAGTTGGGGAGGGCGGCCACCAGAGGCGGCGACGGCGATGCAAGCGCGCCTCGGAGGCGCGAGGTCGAGGTCCACCTTTCGTTTTTTTTTCTTCTGAATCTCGATTTTGGGAAGAAAAGCTGGGGGGGGGGGGTTTATGTAAAGTTTATTTTAATTTATTTAATTAATTTATATTTCAAAAAGTTGACTTTTACATACGACCTCATAACGAGGCCCACCGCCTGTCGTCCATAGCGTTTTACCCCCATTCCGAACACAATGGGATATGTATCGCAAGCTGATTCGACTGTTTGAATCAGTTTCCGTTAAATTTACATTTAAATCATTATATTGAATTTTAAACGTACATTTCAAATTACCGGGGTCACATACTAACTAGAAAAATCCCAGAAAAATATTTTCTAGCTTCGTATTGATGATACGGTCCTAACAAAACTAGTTTCGTCGAATTCTGAGACCGTTGGAAAAATGGACAATTTCCAGTCGATTAAAATCAACTGAAACTGGTCAAACGCGTTTTCCTTTGCCACGCTCACATATTGATTCGAAAAATTATGAAATTTGAAACCTAGCAATAATTCGACACTGCGGATCCAACAAAACTGGTTTCGTCGAAATCCGAGGTCATTTGCAAAATGTCCATTTTTAAGGGCCTGAATTCCATAGCGACTATTCAGAATTTTCGACTGGACATATCTTTTGATTCCCGCTACGAACTTTGGATTTTTCGGATTCGTTGGGAAGATATTCACTATTAGATTTCATTATTTTTGGTTTCACTAAAATCCGGATTGTTTTGCACCCGGTACATTCAATTGAAGTTTGAAATCGAATTATCGAACTACCGCGCCATTTTCAATTCTATTTATAATTATATATAAATATTTATATTCTAACGACGACGTATATAATATATACGTTCTAATTATATTCAAAATAAATTTCTCGTCGATATTATTTAAAATAATTTATTTTAAATATTCAAAATTCGCCAAAATTGCCAAAATAAAAATTTTAAACTGGCCCAGATTTTCGGGTTGTTACAATCTCCCCCACTTAAAACTTTTCATCCCCGAAAAGGAACAAAGTCGAAAGTGGTTTGATTAATTAACTCTACGCTCGATCTGGCTTCCATTCTCCAACTCTTTAGTTTCTGAGAATTTTCAAAATTTCAAAAATTTGGCTAACACCCTAAATTTTCGAAAAATTTCGCCATAACCTCCCCTGCACCGGGAGCATCGGGGAATTTCAAATAGCTTCCCCGGTCCTTCAGATCTCAAAAAGAAAAAGAAAAAGCCAAGCGGCTAGCCAATAGGCTCACAAAATCATCATCACCCAAACAAAACAGGAAATTATGTAGTAAACATGTACCTATTTGTCGGGCAAGCAAATTTTATTCTCTGCTCTAGCCTCCTTGCTATGACCTGTTCAATATAAGTATATGTATATGCAAGCAAATGCGACCAATTTTCAATATAATCCAATATTTGATTCAATCAGGCTAAATAGTTCAAAATTAGCAAACAAATGAACAAACAACACAAACATCAATCTATTAGTGAATTTAACGTTTCAAATTCATAATTTTGATATATATACCGAAAATCTTGTTTTTGATGCCAAATCACCACAATAGGCCCTATCTAATTTTGGTTCTCACACCAGTCAATAGGAGATATATAGATATCACACCTTCGAAACACGAATACCAATTCTGATGATGTTCGAACTATCATCAGAATCATCTTCGGGCGACTAGAGTGTGATTCTATATCTATCCAATATATTAAAATTTCAAATACACGTGGATCAGACGTATACGAAAAATCTTTATATACTGGATTGTCCACATCAATATAAATAGATAATCAAATACGAATAATCGATTTAAATTTTCAAAACAAAAATTGTTTTCATTTGAAAAATATACCCTTCACACTCGTCCTAGGATACTACTGATCCTATCTCTAACGAGTCATTCCCGTTGGATATTACTAATCCAATATCTGATGAATCCTTTCGTATGGTTCTAATGTGTCTTGTTCTCTGAGCTTTGTAAACCAAAGCTCTGATACCTACTGTGACGGCAAGGAATTTCGCTCGGTCCGAACCAGTCGCTAAACCGATCCAGGCCGTTCGAAACGCCCTATCGTTTGAGAACACGACAAAACAGAACGCATACAGAAGAACATTTCATTGTATATTACAACAATGCATCAGATTACAAGAATATACAGAGTATAAATGAATATTACACAGAAATATCAGAGATTCAAATTACATTTAAATACATAGCAGCGGAAAATAATACAATACACAACTAGAAGGAGATATACGGATACAAAGCTTTCCGGATATCGTTCCAGCTGTAAACCAGGATCCTGTGAATATAAATCTGCAAAACCAAAACTACTAGCTGCCCGTATCGAAAATAAGGGCACCCAGAGTTTAGGTTAAAACAGTAAACTCCAGGTCAGTCATGGGACTGGTGTGAGAACTAAAACAGTTAATCTTTATTTTAAATCATTAGGTAAATCAAGGGACCACGCCGTATAACACGGAACGGGTTTCCTCCCAAGAATAGCAGTGCATAAAACAAACAGCGCAATGCTAAATAAAGAAAAATGAAGTTGTTATAAGACCCAGGTCCCATCACACAATGCAACGCAAGCCGGAGGATAGGGTTTTTACCTTATAACAGCCAAAGAATGCTTGATACGTTTAAAACACATTATTTGATACTATTATAAGTGCATAGTGTATAAAACAACTTCGAATCATAAGTATCAATCATAGGCGACATGAGCGTCCCATGCCACTATGTCGCCATAAATAGGTTTACAAATAAAACCGCAAATGACACGTATTTGGAAATTGGATTTCCGTCTATGAACCGAGGCAAAAGATAATCCTCAACCGATTCGAGACGCTCTAGCCCGCCCCTCAGGCAAGTACTCAGTCAAGCCTTGGATCCTCAGGGCCAGTCCACCGATGTGGATTAAACTTAAACCCTGAACATGCGTCTCCCCACCCTATGGGGTGTAAGTCTGGTTCGTCTGCCGACCAGAATGCATCGGCTGAAACCGATATAACCGAGGCGCCTCGCAACAGCAACAACCACATAAGTCAAACTCGTCAGGGCGTGTAAAACCACTGACGCTACTTCTAGCTAGAAAGAAACGCATGCCCTCCCTGACGTCCTCTCCCGTTTTTGGTTCATACCGGGTGTGAAGCTCGCGAATCAACGTTACACAAAGCTACGCCACAAAGGCCTTGCTTTGATCATCACCACAAGACTTTGCTTTTCAACAGAAGCCTCGATCAATTGCCACTTAGGCATGCCACACAGGCAATTCACTCCATGCGTTTGATATCCATCAATATATAACCCCTGAGCTCGTACGTCTCAGAGAAGGGCGTTAAGCAAGAGAATAAATTCTCCGCCGCCAAACAGATATATATTTAATAGAGATCAATCACACAGACTAAAACCAATGTCTGACAAACAGTCCATTTACAAGTCCGTTCTGGGTCTGAACGAAACCGGAGGCACCTAGTACCCCGCATATCCATCGATCTCCAAGTACGTCTGGACGATCACTAACTGTTTCCATCTTCTTGGGTGTACAGCCCAATCAAGATCATCAGTAATTACCCAAACGACGTGAAGACTTCCGGTCTTCGACCATCGTCTTCATCTTCGACTTATCGTCGTATCAGTTATTCAGAATGGGATAAACCCGGTCTTTCCGAATAACTCGCGTATATATTATAAAAGTGTTACACAAACACAACATACGCCTCATTCCAATTCATTAGTCACTAACCGTAAATTAATCAAGAGAATAATTCCCCAAATATTAACCCCGAAGGCCGAAACCAACATCAGATCAATATCCAGAAAACCATTCTGTTTGGCTAACCGACAGTCAATTTCTAAATTTCACATTCATAGGGAAATGTTCCCATTAATTTTATCCAAGATAAATTTCTTGAATTTATTCTATAATCTATTTTTGAATATCAATTCAAACTAGTCGGGATTAACGAACCTTACCGAAGTAATTATTTGTTTTAATTTCCCAATCCCAACCTATTCATCCCATGAAGTAAAACTGGTTATACTTCATATCTAACACCACGGTGTTATCGGTAAATTCAATTACCATTTCACGTTCAAATCTAATTAAAGATTTAACTATCGCCTGGAGCAAAACTGGTGATACTCCACTTTGATTATTTCAATCTAATTAAAGATTCATTAAAACTCCACTTAGTTTTAATCTGTGACTGGGTTAAAGAATCCGTGTCATTTAAAAACACAGTTCACAATAAACCCAAAATCACCTTCATTAATTATCGGGTTAAAGGACGAGTGTTATTTAAAAACACTGTCCACGATAAACCCAAAAATCAATATCAATTCAATTCCAATTAAATATTATTTAATTGGTACACTTCATTAAATCTAAATAAAAAGATTTAATCTTTTCTCAACTGGGTTCAAGAACAGTGTTAGTGAAGACACCATTCACGACAAACCCAAATCACATTTGATATTCAATACAAGGCTCTGAATAGAAAATATCCCGGCTTATATTCAATATCAAATTCTACGACCAACAAATATCGTATTGGAAATAACGATATATAAATATCTTTCAAATTTCCATAACAACACCTGTATAATCACGAAACTCGACATCGAAATGTTCCAAAGACAATTTCGATTCAAATCCATTCCAATCCAATTATTGGAAATCCTGGTTATTTTCAAAACCATTTCAATATTCAATTTATTTATTTAAAAATAAATAGAATTGTAATTCTAGTTCAAAACTAGTTCATTTCGATAAAAATCTATTTTTATCTTTTCAAATATGGAGTTTTTCATCCCAATTCTTTCTAAATCATTTCTTATGATTTTACATAAATTATTACTATTTTTAATAATTTTATCAAGGCCCGTACAGTCGATTTCCATCAACGGCCATCGAACTGCACTTACAGCGACCTTTTTCGAATTTGATTTGGACGTATCTCCAAATCCAACCGTTAGATTTCAAATTTCTAACATTCATTAGAAAGCTCTTTTCGATACGAACCCAACGGTTCCGGTTTTAGGAGAATCCGACGGTCGGATCTCCCGTAATGTCCGTTTGAAATAAATGGTCGAAATTCACGAACTGCCGCGGCGCGGCGCGTTCTATTCAGGCCATTATATTATATATATAATATATATAATATATATTTCGTCGATTTTCTATTCAAAACGAATTATATAAATAGTTTTAAAATTCGTTTCAAAATCTATTTCAACTTCCATTTCAATTCAAAGTAAAATTGAATTCTTCTTTATAAATTCGTTTCAAAATTCATTTCTATTCAATTCAAATTTCAATTCAATTTGAATTCATTTCAATTCACTTTCAATTCAATTTGAATTCGTTTTCAATTCAATTCATTTCGAAATCGTTTTCAATTCAATTCATTTCGAAATCGTTTTCAATTCAATTCATTTCGAAATCGTTTACAATTCAATTCATTTCGAAATCGTTTTCAATTCAATTCATTTCGAAATCGTTTTCAATTCAATTCATTTCGAAATCGTTTTCAATTCAATTCATTTCGAAATCGTTTTCAATTCAATTCATTTCGAAATCGTTTTCAATTCAATTCATTTCGAAATCGTTTAAAATCGATATAAATATCGTTCACGTCAAAATGGCGTCAAACTAATCAACACGACTTCATAAATTTCTATTTTCAAATATTCTATTTCAAATATTTCTATTTCAAATATTTCCATTTCAAATATTTCCATTTCTAAACTGGAATGAGGCCCAATCAATTACCATATAAAATTAATTATATGGATTTTCACACAACACATGTATATAATAGCATTGAAAAATGATCAACCATCAACCAAAGTGCACTACACTGTATAAGCATCAAATATAGATATCTAACGCTTATAACAGCCTGTCAATCGATCGATCGACATATTTAATCAATTAGGATGAGTGAACTTCAAATTTCATCCCAACACTCGTGTGGGGTTTTCAAACAATCAAACACAGATTTTAGTTGTGCAGTTGGGCGATGTGTAAAATTTATCGTCCCAATCAATGTCAGTCAAATCAGTGTACATAAACAAACCCTCTGGTTTGTAAATGAATATTTTATTTTGTTCACTTCACTATTTTCATATTCACGTTAAAAATTATATTTTTAACGATAAAACATTTTATTTCAACCTATGAATTTCTATTCAATTCATTTATTCAATAAAATGATATTTTTATTTTTCTAACATATTTTAGAAAATTTCGGCGGCATAACGGCACGATACTAGAAACGGGACAAGGCCTTGCCTTATCCCCGGTCTAGTGAAGGCCCACGCCATTCACATATCAATCAAATTCACCAAACAACCAAATTCAAATCAAATCATATAACTAAGCTATGCAACCAAACAAACAAGTCCATGGTCTGTGGACGATTGTGTCGGGTGCTACTAAGCACCGTCTGCATCCTAGTATATATATATAATTAGAAAAGAAATTGAAAGGTGAGAAATTCTCACTTATAGCTATCCTAGCTCCACGACACTTCTAATGCAGGAAATCTTCGCCAACTCGCCTTCGTTGTCCGCTTTCACTACATATGTAAAAATCGAATTTTTACTTCGCTATTCAATATATAAAAATCGAAATTTTACTTTGCTTCTCAATATATAAAAATCGAATTTTTATTTCGAAGTTCTATAGATAAAAATCATATTTTTATTTCGAGGTTCAATAGATAAAAATCATATTTTTATTTCGAAGTTCAATAGATAAAAATCATTTTTTTATTTCGAAGTTCAATAGATAAAAATCATATTTTTATTATTTAAAAATCTCGTCTTTTCCCTTTTTAAAATCTCAAATCTTTTTCTTTTAAAAGATTAAAACCTTTTTCTATTTTCTTTAAAAATCAGTTTTTAAAATTCTTTTCAAAAATTCTGTTTTTACATTCTAAAAAAAAACAGTTTTTAAATCTTAAACAAATCAGTTTTTATAACTTAAAAAAAAAAATCAGTTTTATAAATCTAAAAAAAAAAAATCAGTTTTTAAAATAAGTAAAAATCAGATTTTAAAATAAACAAAATTCAGTTTTTTCCCTAAATAAAAAAAATCAGTTTTTAAAGTAATTAAAAATTCAGTTTTTAAATCGTTTTAAAAATATCAGTTTTATACCTAATTAAAAATAAATCAGTTTTTACATTTTTATAAAATCAGTTTTTAAAGATGAAAATAAAATAAAATAAAAACAGTTTACCTGCGAAGAAAAGGGGGGAAGAAGGGAAGACGTCGGCGGCGGTCTGGTGGTCGGGGGGTCTCTGGCGTCGGCGGAATAGGGCGAGGGTGGTGGATGCGTCGGGTAAAAGGGGAGAGAGAAGGGAGCGAGAGGGGGCAACGGGGGAAGTGAGAGAGGGAGAGGAGGATCGGAGTTGGGGAGGGCGGCCACCAAAGGCGGCGACGGCGATGCAAGCGCGCCTCGGAGGCGCGAGGTCGAGGTCCGCCTTTCGTTTTCTTTTTTTTTTTCTTTTTTTCTGAATCTCGATTTTGGGAAGAAAAGCTAGGGGGGGGGTTTATGTAAAGTTTATTTTAATTTATTTAATTAATTTATATTTCAAAAAGTTGACTTTTACATACAACCTCATAACGAGGCCCACCGCCTGTCGTCCATAGCGTTTTACCCCCATTCCGAACACAATGGGATATGTATCGCAAGCTGATTCGACTGTTTGAATCAGTTTCCGTTAAATTTACATTTAAATCATTATATTGAATTTTAAACGTACATTTCAAATTACCGGGGTCACATACTAACTAGAAAAATCCCAGAAAAATATTTTCTAGCTTCGTATTGACGATACGGTCCTAACAAAACTAGTTTCGTCGAATTCTGAGACCTTTGGAAAAATGGACAATTTCCAGTCGATTAAAATCAACTGAAACTGGTCAAACGCGTTTTCCTTTGCCACGCTCACATATTGATTCGAAAAATTATGAAATTTGAAACCTAGCAATAATTCGACACTGTTGATCCAACAAAACTGGTTTTGTCGAAATCCGAGGTCATTTGCAAAATGTCCATTTTTAAGGGCCTGAATTCCATAGCGACTATTCAGAATTTTCGACTGGACATATCTTTTGATTCCCGCTACGAACTTTGGATTTTTCGGATTCGTTGGGAAGATATTCACTATTAGATTCCATTATTTTTGGTTTCACTAAAATCCGGATTGTTTTGCACCCGGTACATTCAATTGAAGTTTGAAATCGAATTATCGAACTACCGCGCCATTTTCAATTCTATTTATAATTATATATAAATATTTATTTTCTAACGACGACGTATATAATATATACGTTCTAATTATATTCAAAATAAATTTCTCATCGATATTATTTAAAATAATTTATTTTAAATATTCAAAATTCGCCAAAATTGCCAAAATAAAAATTTTAAACTGGCCCAGATTTTCGGGTTGTTACAGTAAAGTTGTAACCAAACTGATTTCTGTCCGCTGCAATATAGTTATAAAGTTTTTCAAGTATTATTTTTATACCTGTCTTGTAATATTCTGTTCTGTTTACTAAAATGCTCCATCAAAGTTAAGGCATTCCCTTTGTGAGTGACCTTAACGGAGGTGGGGTGTTACACTTGGTATCAGAGCTGAAGGTTACCAGATTGGGTAAAGTTTTTGAAAACTATTTAAAAAAAAGGTTTTGAAAGGAAGTATTTTCGAAAATAAAGCTTATTTTGAAAAACATAATCCCCAAGAGCCATATACCTTTCCTTCGGTCCTTTTTGTAATTGAATCTTTCCTTTTTCGTTTCAGCATGTCTGAAGCATCTGAGATACCAGAGGGTGTTCATGTACCCGGATGGTTTCGTCAATATCTTGAGGCTAGGACCGCCGCCGCAGGTCCAGCAAATGATCCCCCTCCTCCACCCCCTCCTCGTGCAATTTCTTTCTCAAAGATCTGTAGAGATTTTAGGGCCATGGGTGGAAAGGATTTCAAGGGAACTGAATCATTCGTAGAAGCGAGGAACTGGCTCAAAGAAACTGAGGATCTGTTCGTTATCTTTGAGGTGGACGATAGGCAGAAGGTACAGTTGGTGGTATGGTTACTCAAAGACGAAGCTTCCTATTGGTGGGAAGTCACTAACGCCGAGTGGCCGGTTGAAACATGGATGGATTTCAGAACAAGGTTTGAGACAAAATTCCTCTCGCAAGCTGAACGAAGTCTACAACTGGAAAAGTTCTTATCTCTTAAGCAAGGAAGTATAACGGTCAAGGAATACGTCAACCAGTTCAACCAACTGGCTAGGTTCGGATTGGATTTAGTCAACACTCAGCATAAAAAGGCTCTCCGCTTTGTTAAAGGATTGAACGAGCCACTGCACAGTCTAGCCATGACCCATGTACCCATGGGAGCGACTTACGAGAAATTGGTGGATATGGCACTACTGCACGAGGAAGACAAGGGCCCGAAAGAGACAAAGAAGGAAGAACCACAGAATAAGAAAGCATGGCTCAAAAAGGAAACACAAAATAAGGATGAGAAGTCTGAAGATAAAAAGGGGAAAAAGTGCTTTACTTGTGGAAGCTCGACTCATCTGAACAAGGTTTGCAGAAAAAGGAAGGGCACTTGCTTCAACTGTGGTGAGATGGGACACTTCACTAGGGACTGCCCGAAGAAACGAGGGCAAGAGCAGAGGGTAGAACCCACTTCTGGAGGACAAGCGAATGCTCAAGGGACTAGTAGATAGGGTAGAAATAAGAAAATTTAAGTAGAAGGTTTAATTTTCTTATCTGATTGTTGAGTTAAAACTCTTTCTGATTCTGGCATTTTGATTCTGTACTCTGCACTTTAATACTAGTATTGTTTCTGATTCCGCTGTAGACCCAAATCCATAAGGGTTATGACTCATCTGTTTGTGATTGGGGTTTGAGAGATATCTGTGTTAGGCGTCAAGTAGGACGCATACATTCTGGGATTTATCATGCTTAGTTTCCTAAGAATCATTCGGTAATCTGATCTATACCAATAATCTGTAGATATCTGAATATTTCTGATAAGGTTAAGATTTCCAGTTTTGACATTATATAAAGAGGGTAATCCTCTGGGTGTCAATCTGATGTTGGTTTCGGTCTTCAGGGCCGATACTAAGGACCCATGTCTAATGGAACCAAGTTTTTGTTTTATCTGTACTCGCTTCCATCATTCGACTGTATCCTATCGATCGAATCTTCGAACTTTAGGTAGAAACTAATGGGTGTAAACATGTGTTTGAGACATGTTATGTTTGATGGTTGCAAGTGGATGCAAGTGGTTGCTCGTGGATGCATATACACACACACTAGGCACTAGATCGGCTCGAAAACACTCTCATACTGCATATGGATGTGTGAGCATTTTAAATTTTTGTGGATGCAAAATGATTGACTCAGCACATGGATGTTGCATATGACTGAATGGTTGTGCACTCATATAGAAATGATATGTATCGAGTAGGAAAATTGCATACATGTTGGACTCATGGCACTGGCATAATTCGCATTAAGGAGGTCAACTGAATCAGTGGACCGCCTGATCTTTGCATTAGATAAGAAACATATACACACACTTTTGCATATGTTCATATAACATTAGAAGTTTCTAAGCATAATGGAAGCCAGTGATTGATGATTGAGTAGATGGATGTTGGATGGTAGGACACATTCTTCTTAACTTAAAGATTTCGGGGACGAAATCCTTTAAGGAGGGGAGAATGTAATACCCCGTATTTTCTGTGAACATATAAGTAACAAATCAGAGGATAATTAATTTTTAAAATAAGAATCAAGGGAAACGGGTTGCGCCATTGCTTTCGTCTTGGAATTCTGCTTGAAAACGAGTCCGAGTTTGTGAGAATCGGAGTCTGTATGACCAAGTTATGGCCCTCCAAAGTTTCAGAAATATTCTGAGTTCAAAACAGCTCGAATTCGAATTTCAAACGCAGAACAGACTGGGCAGGAAATTTCCCGCCCAGACCCAGGTCGACTAGGGAGTTGACCCCCCAGTCCAGGTCGACTGGGCAGTCGACCTGGGTGTCGACCTAGTCCCCAAGCCCATTTTTGGGCCAGTGTTCGTTCTGATGTTTCCAGTCCGATTTCTGTCCAGATTCATCTGCCTAAACCTATTTAAACAGCCCAAAACCTAGCCTTCTCTACACACAATTCCATTCTGCTTCTACTCTGCCTCTGTTCTAAATAAAAATAAAAATGGCGTCGCTACTCTGCTAGAATCAAAACTAGAAGCTAATCAACAGCAACCTAAGCAACTCAATTCAAGCTTGAACTTCAACAACAGTTAAAGAAGATCAACTAACGTCGCTACAACTATCTTTCTTTTAGAATCCAATCAAGGCAAGTACAGTTATTTTCCGATATAAACTTTAATCATAATTGTGACATGACTGTAAATCTGAATTTGAGATTGTGTATGTTCTGTTCTGATCTATTTTATTCTGTATCTCTTTCTTCCTTCTGTTCTATAGCCAGGCTACTCCGAGCCTGCGCCAAATCTCATAAGAGATTAACGCACGAACGCTAAAATGTTTGGGACAAATAATGAATGTGGCATAATTGGACATGGCTAATCGGTAACTGAAAGGACACATGTTGTAAACTGGACTTAGATCTATGCATATTCTGTGAATTGGAAGAAGAGGAACCATTGTATGTTAACATGTGACTTGAGACATTGGACATAACACATATTTTGAGTTAAGATCTGTTATAACTAGATTGTTGGGCATATTGTTTGTATAACAATTCATGATTTGAGGAGAATATGACTTAGTTGTGAAGATCTATATTAAGATTTGATAACTATCAAATGTGAATGACACCTAAGTAGGAGATTTTTGAATATATGACATGCATTGAAATTGATGACTATATTGGGTATAATTTATATGTGAATCTTTTGTACTAGGCAAGTTGAACTAAATTGGGACATGTAAATTATGACCATAATCTGTGACATGTAAATTCAATGCAAACGTGGGGTATATGATCATAGTGTGAATCATGACAACTATTTAGGCATGCAGACTTAGGCCAAATTTATAATTAGGCAAGATATGTTTGTAAAACTTTAAGGAATAATTAAATCAATTATATTTGCCTAATTTGCTAGTTCTGCTATATTTGCCTAATCTGCTAGTTCTGTTATATTACCTAATATGCTAGTTCTGTTATATTGCTTAATCTGCTAGTTCTGCTCTACTGCCTAGTCTGCTAGATCTGCCAAATCTGTCGTCTACTAAGTCTGTTGAAAATGCCAAATCTGCTAAACTAAATCTGTTGAGATGCCTAAACTGCTAAATCTGTTGAGATGCCTAAACTGCTAAATCTGTTGAGATGCCTAATCTATTATCTGCTAAATCTGCTAGTTTGCTTAATCTGCTAAATCCGTTAAGTCGCCTTATCTGCAAAATCTGTTACCTGCTATATCTGTTGAGTTGATATAATTAGTCTGTTATTGACATAATCTGAATTACCTATGAATAATTGACATGTATATTAGGCGTGGTCATAAATGGTAAATTATTAATTAATTGGCTGCAAAGACAAACATGGCTAACTCGAGGTTAGAATGAGTTTGCGGCGTAATTCTGCCCGGAACCGCCCGGCACATCCAGTGGCCGCAAACAATAGGTTCCAATGTGAGAAGTTAGTCATAACGTGCTTGAAACCCGAGGTTAGACTCAGTTTGCGGCAGAAATCTGCCCGGAGCCAACCGGCCTAACCAGTAGCCGCAAACTGTCAGTTTAATGTGAGAGGTCTGGGCATTAATATTTAATTAATGAAAATCTGAGATAAATATGATGTCTAAAACGTGTTGGGCGGATAGGGTTAAACCCACTAGACCGATGAATTTAATAAATCTGTTCCGTGAATCTGTAGGCCCAATTACAAAGTTAGACAAATCTGTAAGTCTGTTAATCTGTAACTGGTTAATCGGTAAGTCTGTTAAATCTGAATATCTGATCCGTTAGTTTGAAAACTTGTCTGTGAACTAGTTGATCTGAATTCTGTATGGCTGAACTTGTAAACAAGTTAATCTGAAATCTGTTAGTCTGGGGACACAAGGTTAGGAGGGGAATTACTTGTGTCATCTGTTGTTTAGGACCCATATTAGTCAGTAACCCTTTCTGGTATCAAAACTTTGACCCAACAGTAGGTAGGGTTCGGGCACACTTACTTGTGTCAATCTGATAATGGCGAGGGGGTGTTGATGGTGCGTTCCAATCGGGTCATGTGCGTGCATGGATCCTGGTCTGCCTCTGAGGATGTAAGACGTCGTGACATCTGTAAATAGGTCTGTGCCAATTGGTTGTCACTTTAGGGAGTGATACACCCTATTGTGGGGCCGACACAGGGTATTTATGTATTAGGGAGCCGATCGCTTGGGGTAGGGTTTTAGGGTACACTTAGTTCTGTCTGTTTCTGTTGGTACCGTCTGTTTCTGTTGGGTGGTAACACCTGTCTGTTTCTGCGTGATACCGTCTGTTCGGGTGGTAAAGGCCCATTTACTAGTGTACACCTAACTCTACATTCTGTTTCTGTAGGGATTAATCTGTTTCTGCTTTTGTTTGTTTCTGTTCGGGTGGTAAGGGCCCATTATTAACATTCTGCTTCTGTCTGTTTCTGTTGGGGTGGTAAAGGCCCATTACTAGCATTCTCTTCTGTGGAAATTATTCTGTACCCGTTTCTGTTTCAGTTTAGACATTAGGGTGACACCTAATTCTGTTATACTAGTATTAGTGCAGAGAAGTGTAAAGAAATAGCTTATGTCATTCTGTTCTTCTGTTATATCCGCTACACCTGTTACTGTTATCTCTCATCAAGTTTTATTTTCATGTCATGTTATTATTATCTGTTCATAAATGAAAATCACTGGACTTGCTAGACTTTATGTCTGACCTTGCTTGTTTTCGCCCCTTTTTTTTTCGTTTCCCCCCAGGTTATCCAAGGAGGGAATACTTTAGCTTGATCCGGATTCCTTCTGCTTGAAGTGCTTAAAGTATGGCTTGGCTCTGTATAGCTTCCGTTCTGTGGGGATTATGATTTTAAAGTTTTGTACTCTGATGGCTTTTGAACAAGGCTGATATATATGTACTTGAGTTTTTGGTAAAGTTGTAACCAAACTGATTTCTGTCCGCTGCAATAAAGTTATAAAGTTTTTCAAGTATTATTTTTATACCTGCCATGTAATATTCTGTTCTGTTTACTAAAATGCTCCATCAAAGTTAAGGCATTCCCTTTGTGAGTGACCTTAACGGAGGTGGGGTGTTACATTAACATCTGTCCTTATTTGTCTATTTTCATCATTCATTTTCTTTAGAGTTTCCCGTTCACTTTTATTATTCTTCCTTTCCCTCTTTAATCCTTTTTCAGCCGAGGAAATCATTTTCCCCCAAATCCTCGTTAATGGCCACGTCCGAATCACCCTTCTCCAAAATTGCCATTGATCTCCACCCCTATCGCCTCATCTCGCTCATCGCAAATCAGCCTCCTCGGGTCACTTCTTCCAATTTTTTGTGCCTCCTTTCTAAACTGATGCTCACCCTACTTCGTCAGTGCAACCTCCTTTGAAGTCACCGCTTCTCAGCAAATTGAGCATTGAAGCTGCCACGGCTGCCTCTGGCCTTGCATTCGTAGTCATCGTTGTTGTCATAGGTGAGATATCAGCTCACAATTTACTTTATTTCTGGCAATTTTAGATCAATTTAAATTAAAAATATAATAATCAGATTCTTATTGTTGTTTGCTGCATTTTAGTTGCATGCTTCTGTCTTTTGTTTATTTGGATGGTTGGAAACTTGACTGTATATACGTAGAGACCGAGACATTATGTGTATACATATATTTTGCATGTGTGTATACATATTGTTATACGTATATACTTAAGAACACGAACAACTTTGATATTTTGTGTAGCCTATATTTGTGAATCTGAAATGTTGGTTTGTGAGTTCTGGTGCCTTGTTCCTGTCTGGGAAAAAAAACTTGGTACCTACATGCTTGTTTAACCATACAAATTTTAACCTATTTGATATTAAACAGATGTAGTTTGGTTTTGTGTGTGTGTTTATATATATATATATATTGTAGCAATGCATGTGTATATATATTTACATATATGTGTATATACACATGTAGTTGGCGCATATGTATGTATTCAATTACTCCACCATGAATGACCTATAACCTGAAAAATGTGACACTGGTTGTCTTTGCTCCCCTATAAAAAATTAGAAGCAAAATTCTATGTTCACATCCTATAATAGTAACCTATTGTCATGTTTGAAGCTGAGAATTATTTGGTTTCACCCTATTTGCCACGTTGTGTATATGCATCCATGCCTTGATTTTAAACCTAAAGCATACCATGTTGCCATGTTTCATTAACCTGAAAACTGCTTGTTTGCAAACTAGAAAGGTGAGTTCGGAATTTTATATGTATATACATATACATTTATGTGTATACGTATATTGTGTCTTTGCATTTCATATATGAACTATTATCTGAAATCCATCACCGTGCCCTCAATTTACAACTACAGGTGTGTTTCAGGTTGTGTTTGTATATGAATATATATATATATATATATATATATATATATATATATATATATATAGGGGAAGTCTAAATGGATACAAACCGGCGACACAAAATTTTGTACACAAATTGTGGTCCACAAGGTCTCCCCTTGAATTCCACCTTCCACATAAAGACAAACAAATATTGTGGTCCACAATTTGTGTATCTTAATTTGTGTCACCAGTTTGTGGCCATATAGACGCCCCCATATATATACATGAAGGGTACACGTATATATTACAGACCAAAATGTTCAGTGTTACTTTAGTACTAAAATGACACCTTATTCTGTTGTTGGAGAATGGAGTTTTGATGACAACAACCTTATTTCAATTATCATTGATTATAAAATATATACTAACACCTTTTTATAGAATATATATACACACATATGCATGAATTATATACAGGAAATATTATTGAAGACTATACAGTTTAAAGATGATAGAGATTCAGAATTCAGACAAATTTCAAGACTCATGAGTATTCAAGAGTTCAAGATTAATATAGTTATAGAGTCTAGATTATGTAAGACTCTAAATAGCACTCCAGGTTCAAATATTCAAATTCTGATTTTCAAACTCTGATTTTCAAATTCTATTTTCTATCCTTAGTTCTCTCTATTCTATTTTTTCAATTTTTTCTTTCTTATTTATCTTTGTTTTTCAAACTTAAGTTTTATAGATTTATTCTTATACTTTATATTTATATAGTTTAAAATCTTATAATTTTATAAATATGTTTATATAGTTTAAATTTATGTTTTCATATGTTTTTCTACTTTATAATATTAATTTACAATACTAGATTTTTATTCAAGAATTTGCAGAATTATATTTAGATCAAAACACTTGAAAATGTTTTAAAATTCAAAAATATACTAGAGTATGTCGACATGTAGAAAACACTATGTCGACATATAACCGTCAGAAATTCAAATTTGAAAGGAAGTGTCTTTTCACTATTTGAAACGTTTCAGAAACGTTGCAACCTTTCACACACTATAAAAAGCGGTTAAAACCGAATTTTTAAACATATCTTCTTCTGCACTTTCATCTTCTTTCATTATATAATCATTCTTAATCATTTTTATGATTTCTACACTTATACTCTACCGAATTCAATTCTGTTTTGATCGAACTTCTTCTCTCTACACTCTCTTCTCATCTCTCTCTGAATCAAGTGCAATTGAAGAGTTCTAGGGCTGTTTGTAATTCTTTGGGTTGAGTAAAGGAGGAATCGGTGGTATCCTTGTAGCTGAGAAATCAAAGAAGTAGGAATCGGTGGTATCCTTGCAGCCGAGAAATTAAGGAAGTAGGAATCAGTGTTTCTTGTAGCCGAGAAATCAGGGAAGTAGAAACCAGTGGTATCCCCTGTAGCCGTGAAATCAAGGAGGATGTACTTGACTATTGATATAGTAATAAAAATCTGCGCAATCCAGCGTTGTGCGGGACTGGACGTAGGAGTAATCCGAACCGGTATAAAATCCGGTGTGTTCTTTCCTTTTTTGCATCTTTATTTCTGTTTATTTTGTATATGTGTTTGAATCTAAGTCTGTGATTGTGTTTGTGGTGTTTGATTCATTCCGTAGTTCACATAAGTTTTAGATTTTGTTTAAATTCTCACAAATACTATTCACCCCCTCTATTGTTTGTTTTGCCTTAACGATCCATTCCACATTCCCTAACAATTGGTATCAGAGCAAGGTTTTTCAAAAAGTTCATAATCTGATTTTTGAAAATGTTAAATGGCAAATTTTGAACACTAGTTTAAATTCATGTATTGCATCAAGTATTAGATGAGTTTGCATTCAATTTTATTGAAAAAACAAGTTACTACGATTTTTTTAAAATTGCTGTTAATTACTTGAAAAGTCACTTGTTTATCTGAAGAGTCATATTTTTTTTGAAAAGTCATTTGATTCCTTGAAAAGTTGTGTTGTTTTATAGGAAAAGATGTGCTATATGATTTTTATAAATTCAAAAGTTGAAAAGACGGGTAAAGTGTTTGTTGGTGATTCAAATTCTAAAATGATGGCTATTAAAAATTCAAATTCTGAAAAGGTGGCTATTGGAAGTTCAAATACCGAAATGGTGTGTTACATGGCTATTGAGAATTCACATGGTAGAAATCAAAATGAGGAGAAGAGTAATGACGGTTGGTGAAAAGACATCAAGAAGAAATGGTTATATATAAAGTAAATCAGCAAAGAAATGGGAATCAGATCAATTTATAACCTTAGATTTTCATCTACAATTTATTTTCATATTGTACTTCTCTTTATTTTCTTTGGAATGCCGTTGGTTTCATGCGAATCCGTCAAGAATTGATCAAGTAATGATCAAATGAAGTTTTGGTGAATAAAGAGAGAAGGAAACCAAAACTACCGACAATTATCTTCAAATTGCACCAACAAGTTAGACTATTTTATCTCAAATCCTATTCCAAGTTGTAGTTCTCATTCTCGCAGTTTTTTTGATGGGTAGATCATTAAATTTTGATCAAAATTGAGTGAGATATGACCATTTGAAGTTGCGTATGCAAAACTAAAAAAATGTTACGGGGATTTCATACATACCTCTTACTGTTTCGACTTGCTACACCCCAAAACCATCCAAATTCATCCTCAAACTGTTACTAGATCGTAGTCCTTGGATTCCTCTTTGATTAGCTGCTGATTTCGTCCAATTCCGTCAAGAAACGAAGAAGTTATGCCTCTTGAAAGTTTGTTTGAAAACGAAAAACGAGAAGGAAAAAAAGAGAAGTGGTTATGAAGACACATGACTTTTCGGCATTTATATAGTAGTAGAAGTGTCCGTTCATTCAAAATTCAAAGTTCAAATTCAAATTTTGGCACCAAGTTGGTTGAACTACTAAATCTTCGATATGTTTCTCATACGTTGTTCAAATTCAGCAAATGAATATACTATCCTGACTAGAAAAACGAGACCGTCGCAATATAACATATTTCATCATCAAATTCTAGATGATATGAATGTGTGATTCATGACAATGGAAGAACAACAAAAAGAAGGATTGCAAAAATAGGTACGCTTTAATTGATTTGGTTGAATGAATGCTTTGATTGTCTTGATTGTTTGCTTTGCTTTGAATTTGAAATTTAAAACTTTTAAACTCAATTTTGAAATTTAAAATTCAAATTTGAAATTTTAATTCAAAATTGAATTTTGAATTTTGAAATTCAAATTATTAACAATAAAATAAATTTTGGATGTTTGTTAGGATATTATTTCAGGAAATAGTTAAACCTGAAATATAAATTAATAATATAAAACCAAGAAGTAAAAACAATATGTTTTTTGATTTTCCACATGTATGTCGACATACATAAATAGTCATGTCGACATAATGAAATTCAAAATTTGAATTTCAAAAGTTTAAACTTTCAAACTTCCCTCCATTTTTTAAAATAAGAAAATGCAAGTTCAAATTCTAGTTATTAACTTTTCTGTCTACTTATTTTCTTATATCTTATTTCAAAATATATAAATTAATAAAATTATTAATATGAATGAAATAATTTAAACTTTTCAAACTTTTTGATATTTTTATAAAATGTAAATTTATTCATCTTTATATAGTTTAAAAATGCATAGTTTAGCTTATATATTATTCTTTTGGTTTCGTAACAATTTTGGGTTACATTATCACTAATACTATTTTTAACTTAATACATATTTTGACGTCCTATTAAGATTTACAAAACTTGTATATTTAACTTAATATAAAGAAATATATATATACACATGATTTTTTTAAGTAGTTTAAATATAAGAAGTTTTATAGATTACTTTATAATGATTTTATAACTATAGATTTCTTCTAAAGTATAAATGGCTTTTTAGCAAATAAATATGTTCTGATTTCTAAAGTTTAAATTTATATTTGATTTATATCAAAATATTGATGAATATCTCATAGAATAAATTTTAAGTTCTTTTTAAATTAGTTTTTATATATACTTATGAATATATGTTTACATAGCTTACTTTATATTATAAAAAAAATATATTCTCTTTAGAAAGATCTTTAATTTTTACAATATTTACCCTACTAATATTATTTAACTCCTAGATTTTCTGAATATTTTACTACTTATCATGAATATTTTTTTAATTAACCTATTATCTTTTTTATTCTTTTAATCAATTTCATTAATAAAATTAACCTAAGTCTAGAAATTAACATTGTCTTTGTTTGATTCAAATAATTTATAATTGTTAGATAATACTTTGAATATATTTTACCTAAATAGATATTATCACCAAATCATTCTACATACTATTATTATACATCTTTTTTCATATTGTTAATCCATAAAAATATATGGATCTGAAATAACAAACAATCTTGGGGCATTCTCATGTAGACAACGGTAGGTCGCAAGCCATTAGACCGTGAAATGGGGGAAAACAATTAGTGTCGTCTATACTTTGGCTCGTCCCGGAGTTCTATAGCTTTTAGGTCATTTTGGCCCTTTAAGTCGTTCGTAAGTTGTTGGGTCTTCCTGGTCTCTAGCCCGTTGAAGCTACACAACATGCTTTGCTCTTTAAAGCGCTTGGTTCTATAGCCCGCTCCGAATTGCTCTAGCTCGTACCGCCTCGCTTTAACCTGCTCCGTATTGCTCTAGCTCGTGCCGCCTCGCTTTAGCCCGTTCTGCTTCACCCTAGCTCGTGCCGCCTTAAGCCAGACGATATTAGGTCGCGCCATGCTATTTTGGAGCCTATAGGTCGCCCCGACGTCCTAGAAGAGGTATGAGATAATTACGACATTACCACCTGGTCTGAAACTCACCTATAAATACCCTCCTCATTCCTTCATTATGGGTGACCGAATTTTATGACCTCGAAGAGCTGCCCAATTATTTCCTAAGCATTTCTAAGTGATTTCCATCTCTCTTAACTCCTCCAATTGAAGATCAAACATGAATTTCATCACGAAATCAACAAAAAGTGATCAAACATCTTAGAGATTGAAGATTCTCCACCATTCTCCTTGCATATTATGGAACTCACTTATCTCTCCCCCGATTTGTATTGATTAGAGTGATGCTATTGTGTATTGAACAATATGAATGTACTTTTTTGTGATCCTAAACTTGTAACTTTTGATTTGATGATGGAAATTATTGCAAAAATGGACGTAGACCTTTCCTAAGGTCGAACCACTATAAAATTTGCGTCTCTTTACTTTTGTTGTGATTGTGGCCTCTTTTCATGCTGATTGGTGAAGTGCAATTTTCGCACCTTTGGTGTTCATTCTAATTTCGAAATAAACATTTGGCGCCTACCATGGGGTTGCATTCACATCATCTTCTCTCACATTCTGTCAAAAGGTTGAAGACCTTGCACTAAGCTTTTAACCCTACCTCTACCGTAGATCTTACAAAACTACATTCTAAGCTAATCGACGAACTTTCTTCCAAAGTTAAGTCCTTGTCCGAAGTCATGGGTATAGCATCGAAGAAGATTGCTAGCAAAACTGTCGATGAAATTGACGATGCCGCCAACAACGAAAATACTCCACTCACCAACCAATTCGAAGTTGGAGAAACTTCTAGGGATGGAACGGCTGTAATGAGAAGGGAGTTGGATGAAGTTGTTGCAGGTTTGAAAAGCCAAATGGGTATTGCAAATGATGCCATAATAAAGAAGCTTGAGTCTATGTTTGCCATGCAAGCTGCTAGGGTTGAAGTTACCATGAATGTCGCTTGTGCTAAATCTGCTCAAACCAATCATACAGAAAATGCAGGCTCTTCTTTTTCAAGTCCAAATCGAGGAGATTCTATTCAAGAGGTTACGAATCCTAATGATCCTCGACATAATGAAGCTAAACCACCTACATGCAACCACACCGATAAAGCAACCTTTCGACAAGCGCTTGGAACCACCAAAGGGGCACCTCCCCAAGTGGGAGGTGCAGGGCCCCGGAATCTGAACCATGACCGTTTGCTTAGGCAAACATCCGGCAAGGATGATGACATCCGTTCCATGGACTAGCTCAACGAAGAGGAACACATATAGGAAATGGTGTGAAAAATCATGGAGAAAAGCTCGAGAAAGCAAGATGATGAAAAGGAGTGGGGATCCGCTCCTACCAAAACCCCACTCATGAAGAGGATTAAGATGGCTCCATACCGAAATAAGTTCAAACCTCCGACGGTGCAAGCCTATAATGGGATTAGTGATCCCAACGTGTTCTTGTTCAAATATGACCAGCATATGGATGGAGCATGCGCCATAGACGAAATTAAAATGCCTATTCTTTCCAACCTACCTTGAAGGGGTGGCCCAACTTTGGTTCACAAAGCTACCACCCAAATCTGTAGATGATTTTGGTACCTTGGCCAAACTATTTAGAGTGCAACTCAGGCTTCAAGCTACGAAAACGTGGGATGTCATGGAGTTGAACGAGCTTGAGCAAAGGCCATGAGAACCCATCAGAGCTTTTCTCACCCGCTTCAATACTGCCGCAGCCGAGGTTGGGAACTATGAGCCTCGTTTGGCTTTGATAGCTTTAAAGGGAGCCATAAACAAAAAGACCAAACGGTTGATTAAGAAAAGGAAGCCAAGTACGCTTGAGGAACTGTTTGATAAAGCTGAGGAGTATACAGGTGTGGATGAAGATCTAGCCTATGCCTTCGATGTTCCTGAAAGCAGCTTTGAAACGACCCAAACTTCCCCGTAAAGGAAAGCCCGGATTGTTTTGAGAACAACACATACCAGAACACAAACAGAAGAACATTTCGTTGCTTATTACAACAATTTACATCAGAGTACAAGAGTATTCCAGAGTACAAATAATTATACAACAAAAAATACTATAATATCAGAGATTTAAATTACATTTAAATAGCAGCAGAAAAATAATACAAAATACAACTAAAAGAAATACACGGATACAGAGCTTTCCGAATATCGCTTCAGTTGTAGACCAGGATCCTGTGAACATAATATCTGCGAAACCAAAACTACTAGCTGTCCATGCAGAAATTATGGGCACCTAGAGTTTAGGTTAAAACAATAAACACCAGGTCAATCATGGGACTGGTATGAGAACTCAAAACAGTTATTAATTTGATTTTTAAAGTTAGGTAAATCAAGGGACCACGCCATATTACACAGAACGGGTTTAACCCCAAGAATACCAAAAATAAACAGCGCAATGCTTTTTAGAAAAATGAAACCATTATAAGACTCAAGTCTCATGTAACGCAAGCCGAAGGGTAGAGTTTTACCTTATAATGGTAAAAAAATGCTTAATACACGAAATTCGTCTTTTAATATTACTATAAGTGCATAGTGTAGAAATAAATTTCGAAAGTAAATGTATCAATCCTAGCTGGCATAATATATCATGTAAGCGGCATAATATATTATGTCACCATATCGTATACAACTAAAAGCGTAAAGCTCGTATTGGAAATTTGGTTTCCATCATGATGGCTGTAGATTCGAAAGATCTATCGCGAATGTATCTCCACGGCTTACGTCTCGGCAAGAGAAAATATCGTAATACATATACTACGCACTTTGGATGAGCATCAGTATGTTCTATCCTCATGGGATTCGGTCGGCTGAAATGACCTATCCCAATCTCGAGGTGTGGAGCGACCACACTCAACACAACTCGGCCGACCAAATCCATATATAGATAAAGTATATTGGTTAAACCTACTAATCAAACAAATCATTCACCATCATACCGGGGTGTGAGGCTCGCGATGTAACGTTGTACACAAAGCTATGCTAATAAAAGCTATGCTTTGATCATCATCCACAAGGCTCTGATTTTCAACAAAAGCCTTGATCCATGCATCTTAGCATGCCACATTGTCAATCCATGCCATACCATTAATTTCTGTCAATATACATATAACCTCTGAGCACATGCATCTCATAGAAGGGTGTTAAGCAAGAGAATAAATTCTCCGCCACCAATATATATATATATATATATATATATGTGTATATATATATGTGTATATATATATATAGCAGAGATCAACGAATACAGCATAAAGGAATACAACGTCAGACATACCATTCATTTACAAGTCCGTTCTGGGTCTAAACGAAACCGGAGGCACCTTATTCCTCGCATATCCGAACAATCAACACGTACGTCTGGACGGGTACCACTGTAGCCCCTTCAAGGTAGCTACTCCAACCAAGGGCATCAATAGCATCACATCCATTCGATGTGAAGATCGTCGGTCTTGCCACCGTCTTCAATTTCTTCGACTGTTAGTTGTCGTATTCGTTATTCAGAATGGGTTAAACCCGGTCTTTTCTAATAACTCGCGTGATTTAAAATCAAGTGCTGTATAAACATATCAACGCCTCATTCCAATTCAGAATATTCTTTAACTAAAATATTCACATTATTAGGGAAAGGATTTTATCAAAAATAAATCTTTTAAATTTATACTTTAATCTTCCCTTTTGATCTTTATTTCAAAAGTTCTATTTAAACCTTTATCCATATTCAACCAAATTATGGTCTATCCAAACTGGTCGAGATTTACGTCTTACCGAGGTAGTTATTTATTAATTAATCCCAATCCTAACCTATTCATCTCCATTCGTTCCGGTAAATTTAATTACCATTTTCCGTTTAAATCTAATTAAAGATTTAACTATCGCATGGAGTTAAACTGGTGGAACTCTATTTCCGTCACTTATTAAATTCAATAATTTTAATCACTTTATTCCCCTCCAATCTAATTAAAGATTTATTAAAAACTTCATTTAGTTTTAATCTTATAAAATTATTATTAAATGATTAATCAACTTCAGGGAATTAATCTTATCTTTAATCCGGGTTAAAGAACAAATGTTACTTAAAACATAATTCACGATAAACCGAAATTCATTTTTCATTAATTTCCCATTTAATATATTAAATTAGGAAAATCTCATTTAAATCTTAATTAAAAGATTTATTCTTTCAAAAAGGTTCAAGAATAGTGGTAATTAAGACACCATTCACGACAAACCCAAAATCTAACTTGATATTAAGATACAAGACTTTAAATAGAAATTATATCGACTTATATGCAATATCAAATTCTAAAACCAACGGATATCAAATCAGAAATAACGATATTAAATATCTTCCAAATTTCCAAAATAATATCTGTACAATCACAGAAATAAATATTGAAATAATCCGTAGATAAGTTTCATTTAAGTCCAATTCAATTCAATATATTCATTGGAAATTCTTAATTATAATAACCATTCTAAAAATCCTTTTATTTATTCAAAAAAAAATCAGTTATTCTGATAAAGATATCATATATCTTTATAAACTTGGAATTTTTATCAAAAACCCTTTTAAATCATTTATTATGATTTAACAAAATTTATCAAAATCTAACTGTTGGATTTCAAATCTTAAATACTCATTGGAAAAATCTTTTCGATACGAACCCATAGGTTCTGGTTTCAGAAGAATCCGACGGCCGTATCTTCCGCTATGTCAAATCAAAGTTAACGGTCGAAATTCGCGAACGGTCGCTGCGCGAAACGTTCTATTCAAACCATTATAAATATATGATATATATTTCGTCGATTTCCTTTCTAAACATATTCTAAAATGTTTATAAATTCGTTTATAAAAGGATTCCAACTTTTATTTCAATTTTAAATCCAAATTGAATATTCTATCTATTATCATATTAAAATAATACTATTTCTAAAATATTAATTTGGAAATTAGCTCTTTTAATATTCATTATAAAATGGATAAAATAAATCGATACACACGTTCGGGTTAAAATGGCGTTGTTATTTAAAAAAGATTAAATAGCCCAATTCATTATCTTATTCATTTATATTTTATACAGGGCCAGACCTCCCACATTAAACCTGCGACTAGTGGATGCTGGATATTCCGGTTGGTTCCGGGCAGACTTATCCCACTAGTTGGGCTTAACCTCGTGTCATGGCCCGTTTCGTATTTGCGCACTTGGACCCCTCACATTAGGCCCAACATTTGTGGCTGCTGGATATGCCGGTTAGGTCCGGGCAGACTTCCACCACAAATATAACCTAACCTCGTGTCCAAGTACAATTGTAATTTATAATTATAATTATTTCATTGGGAAATATTATTTTAAAACATCCTTTATTTTAAAATATCTTAATTTTAAAATATCTTCTACTTTAAAATATAACTTTATTAAAATATTCTACATAATAAAAATATGATCTTTTTATTAATTTGTTAAAAATACTTTGTTTCCAAATATCCTAACTTACATTTCAATTTTTAATAAAAATTGAACTTTCCATATTATTATAATATAATAATAAAAATCTTTTCAAAAAGTTCAATTCTGAAATCAATCTTTTTATTTTAACATATGATAATTAAAAATGTAATCTTTTAATTCAACCCTTTTTATGGTAACTTTTTAACAATAAAGATATAATCTTTTTAACTCAACCTTTTCATTGTAACTTTTAAACAATAAAGATATAATCTTTTTAATTGTCAATATCAAAACCATCATTTAATTACCTAATTGAATATTAGATTAAAATATTCTTTTAATCCTAAATTGGAATGAGACCCAACATTTTCCATATAATTTAATTACATGGATTTCAAACATTGCATTAATTCCATAATAATGACAAAACATTCAAATAACAGCCAAAGTGCAATTTACAACTAAACACAAGGGTGATGTGTGGTCAAATATCAACCCAAGACCCGTGTGGGGTTTCAACCAACACAAATTCGAATAATATATTATTAATTGTGCTTTTGGACGACGTGTGAAAATTTATCGTCCAATCAACATAAACAAGTCAGGAAACTTGTTATGGCTGTGTAAACATGTTTTTGGAAAATTAAAAAGTAATAACATTATTATAACATGCTACATGATTCCAATTCCAAACATTTCACCATACAACATCAAATCAGTATTTATCCAACAAACAACAATTCCAACATAGATAATTAATTTAAATTTAATTATAAAATAAATAACTATTCAGAAATTTGAGTGAGATAAAAGTCCTCACCTTTGTCGGCTTTAAATTGACGGTTCGGGCCCAATTTTGGCCCAAAATCCAACATGCTCCAAATTTGGTAAAATTGGTGTCTATGTGAAGCTTATGATTCACTGACTATGGTAAATCCTGTTTTGTCCGATTTCGAGTTCGTATCACAAATTTATGAATTTTCGAAGTTTGACCAAATTAAATAATTGATTTAAATTGTAAAAAATTACCCAAATTTTCAACTAGCCCCGAATTGGACAAAATTACTGCTCGCTCGAAGCTCTTGACATAACGATCTCAACGGATTCAGTTCCATGCAATTTCGATAACGTGACAAAAAGTTATGCACTTGCGAAGTTAACAAATCGACTAAAATAATATTTGGATTTGTAAAAATTACCCAAAATTTCAACTTCCTCCAAATTGGACAAACTTAGTGCCCACGCGAAGCTCTCGTCGCCACGATCACGGCGGATCTGAAATCGTCAAATTTCGACTTCGTATGAGAGAGTTATACAATTTCGAACTTTGAATACATTAATTAATTAATTAAAAAGTTACTATTCATCATCTTCTAAAATTCGTTCAACCCTTCCCTCCTATGCTTTGACCGCTCGCTGCATCTTCCTCAGACCTCCAGACGACCGACCACCACACCAATGGCTTCGCCTTGGCGAGGCGCACCCACGCCGTAAACCCCCGCCGCCGTTATGCCTCCGACCGCCGCCACCGTGCCCAAGAACGGATTTCCGTTCGTGGGTCCCAAAGGCCGCCTCGCTGATCCAAACACCATGAAAATTGGTGAGCACCTTCCCCTCACGTAGACGAACAACTTCCATGTTGAAAACTTCCTCTGATTCTTCCTAGATTCGTCGGAAATCGATCATCTTTGTTCTGAGCTCGCCGGAAATTTCTGTTTTGGTGCTTTTCAGTTCATCTCGATTTTCGTGCAATTCGGTCAACTTTCGGACAAAACTTTCGGAAGTAAAGTTGTTCGTTTATCTCTCGGCTACATTTTCTTCTTTGATACCATCGTCTAATTCTCGACGGTTTGGCCGAAATTCACCAAAATCCAAAACTGAAATTTTCTGTTCAATCTCAGATCTCGACGAATCCGTGCGACGATAGATCTTGAATTTTTCGTGGTAGGTAGTGGTTATTGATATGAACAAAACCCAGAAAGGGTTAGGTCTAATTTTGTTCTGATTTGGAGTTATAAATCATTGAATTCTAGGGTCTTATTTGCAAAGAAATTTTTGGAGGAAGGAGTGTAGCCGCCCTGAAAATGAAGAAGGAGAGATTAGGTTTTAGAATTAGGTTAGGGTGGGCTAATGATATATTATATAGACATTAGGAAATTGTTTTAACACCCCTGAGTATTTAATCATGTTTTATTATATAATGATTACCCCTTATGTTATATTATTTTACTCATTTTAAGTCCTTTTCAAGGTTTTAAAATCCGTACAAATACATACATTATTCAATTTTGCTGAAAACTGGAAAACAACTATTTCTTGACGATACGAATCCAAAGAAATTGGTTTCGTTGAATTCCGATTTCGTATGAATTATTAATGAATTTTTAAAGTCTGAAAATTGACCGTTTTCATTGAAAAATTAATAACGACCACATACTGACTCTAAAAATTACGAATTATGGAATCTAGCAATAATTTAATATTTCTGATCCATAGAAAGTGGTTTCGTCGAATTCGGAGGTCGTTTGTAAAATTTCTATTTTTAAGGCGTATATATTTAATATTAAAAATACATATTTAAATGAATAATTTCTAAATCAAGAAATATATCGATGTTTATACTTTTCGAATTCAGAAACGTCATTTTGAACTCAATGGAAGTGGTTTCGAGTCCAAATTCATTCATATGCAAAAAGCAGCTTTTTGGGCCATATATATTATATATATAAACTTTACCGTATTTTTCTGAGATTTTGATTTGGACATAACTTACAATTTATAAACTGAATTTTCAATTTCTTACATTCATTAGAAAGATATCGTCAATACGCTCCCAACATTTCTGGTTTTGTCCGATTCTGACTTATATTCAATTTTATATACTTTTTCAAAGTTTAAAATCAAAATTTGAAACTACCGCGCCATTTCAGGCTCGTAATATATAAATTATTAATTTATACGTCGCAGCTTGGTTAATAAATTTTTTGTTGTTATTATCTGAAATAAACCATTTTAATTATTAAAAATCTGTTAAAATTGCTAAAATAAAAAAATTTAATTGGTTCAAAAATTGCGGGTTGTTACAATCTCCCCCACTTAAAATCTTTTCGTCCTCGAAAAGGAACGGAGCTGAAAGTCGTTTAATTAACCAACTCAATTTTCAATTCTAATCAATTTCCAATTCAGTTCGATATTAAATTCGATTTAGCTAAATTTATCATTCCAATATTTTAATTAGTTAAACTAATTATCAAACATCACAACCAACAATCAATTAGGTGATTAGCTTTTCAAATTTATATAACTTTTATATATAGTCAAAAATCATATTTTTAGTGCAAATCACAACAATATACCCTATCTAGTTTTGGTCTCACACCAGTCAATGGAAATATATAGATATCCCACTTTCGAATACTCGAACATAAATACTGACGATGACGCGTCAATCATCAGAATTATGTTCGGGAAACTACAACGTGATTCTATATCTATCCAGTATATTTGAGACTTCGTATTCATGCTAGCTAGGCATATATGCAAAATCTTCATATACTCGATTGTCCAAATTAAAATGTAATAATATTTCAACGTATCCTAAGATAAAATTTTCAAAACTAAATTTGTTATCATTTTTATTTTAAAAATAACACTCTCCGGACTCATTCTAGGATACTGCTGATCCTATCTCCAATGAGTCATTCTTATAGGATGCTACTGATCCTATTTCTGATGAATTCTACCGTTCGGTTCTAATGTGTCTTGTTCTCGAGCTCTGTAAACCAAAGCTCTGATACTAAATGAAACGACCCAAACTTCCCCGTAAAGGAAAGCTCGGATTGTTTTGAGAACAACTCACACCAGAACACAAACAGAAGAACATTTCTTTGCTTATTACAACAATTTACATCGGAGTACAAGAATATTCCAGAGTATGAATAATTATACAACATAAAATACTATAATATCAGATATTTAAATTACATTTAAATAGCAGCGAAAAGTAATACAAAATACAACTAAAAGAAATACACGGACACAGAGCTTTACGAATATCGCTTCAGTTGTACCAGGATCTTGTGAACATAATATCTGCAAAACCAAAACTACTAGCTGCCCGTATGGAAATTATGGGCACCCAGAGTTTAGGTTAAAACAATAAACTCCAGGTCAGTCATGGGACTAGTATGAGAACTCAAAACAGTTATTAATTTGATTTTTAAAGTTAGGTAAATCAAGGGACCACACCGTATTACACGGAACGGGTTTAACCCCAAGAATACCAAAAATAAACAGCGCAATGCTTTTTAGAAAAATGAAACCATTATAAGACTCAAGTCCCATGCAACGAAAGCCGAAGGGTATAGTTTTACCTTATAATGGTAAAAAAAATGCTTTATACGCGAAATTCATATTTTAATATTACTATAAGTGCATAGTGTAAAAATAAATTTCGAAAGTAAATGTATCAATCCTAGATGGCATAATATATCATGTAAGCGGCATAATATATTATGTCACCATATAGTATACAACTAGAACCGTAAAGCTCGTATTGGAAATTGGGTTTCCATCATGATGGCTGCAGATTCGAAAGATCTATTGCGAATGTATCTCCACGGCTTACGT
Organism: Allium sativum; assembly: GCA_030737875.1. Lineage (NCBI taxonomy): Eukaryota > Viridiplantae > Streptophyta > Magnoliopsida > Asparagales > Amaryllidaceae > Allium > Allium sativum. The sequence continues at coordinate 65,555,901 of CM060909.1, read as the reverse complement.
TTCGGCAAGAGAAAACACCGTAATACATATATTACGCACTTTGGATGAGCATTAGTATGTTCTATCCTGATGGGATTCGGTTGGCTGAAATGACCTATCCCAATCTCCAAGTGTGGAGCGACCACACCCAGCATAACTCGGCTGACCAAATCCATATATAGATAAAGTATATTTGTCAAACCTACTAATCAAACAAATCGTTCACCATCATACCGGGGTATGAGGCTCGCGAAGTAACGTTGTACACAAAGCTATGCTAATTAAAGCTGTGCTTTGATCATCATCCACAAGGCTCTGCTTTTCAACAGAAGCCTTGATCCATGCATCTTAGCATGCCACATTGTCAATCCATACCATACCATTGATTTCTTCCAATATATATAACCTCTGAGCACCTACGTCTCAGAGAAGGGTGTTAAGAAAAAGAATAAATTCTCCGCCACCAACAAATATATATATATATAGCAGAGATCAACGAATACAACATAAAGGAATACAACGTCAGACATACCATCCATTTACAAGTCCGTTCTGGGTCTAAACGAAACCAGAGGCACCTTATTTCTCGCATATCCGAACAATCAACACGTACGTACGGACGGATAACACTATAGCCCCTTCAAGGTAGCTACTTCAATCGAGGGCATCAATAGCATCACATCCATTCGATGTGAAGATCGTCGGTTTTGCCACCGTCTTCAATTTATTCGACTGTTAGTCGTCGTATTCATTATTCAGAATGGGTTAAACCCGGTCTTTCCGAATAACTCGCGTGATTTAAAATCAAGTGCTATATAAACATATCAACGCCTCATTCCAATTCAGAGTATTCTTTAGCAAAAATATTCACATTATAAGGGAAAGGATTTTATCAAAAATAAATCTTTTAAATTTATTCTTTAATCTTCCCTTTTGATCTTTATTTCAAAAGATTCTATTTAAACATTTATCCATATTCAACCAAATTATGGTCTATCCAAACTAGTCGGGATTTACGTCTTACTGAGGTAGTTATTTATTAATTAATCCCAATCCCAACCTATTCATCTCCATTCGTTCCGGTAAATTTAATTACCATTGTCCATTTAAATCTAATTAAAGATTTAACTATCGCATTGAGTTAAACTTGTGGAACTCCATTTCCGTCACATCTTAAATTCAATAATTTTAATCACTTTATTCCCCTCCAATCTAATTAAAGATTTATTAAAAACTTCATTTAGTTTTAATCTTCTAAAATCATTATTAAATGATTAATCAACTTTAGGGAATTAATCTTATCTTTAATCTGGGTTAAATAACAAATGTTACTTAAAACATAATTCACGATAAACCCAAATTCATATTTCATTAATTTCACATTTAATATATTAAATTAGGAAAATCTTATTTAAATCTTAATTAAAAGATTTGTTCTTTCAAAAAGGTTCAAGAATAGTGTTAATTAAGACACCATTCACTACAAACCCAAAATCTAACTTGATATTTAGATACAAGACTTTAAATAGAAATTATATCGACTTATATACAATATCAAATTCTAAAACCAAAGGATATCATATCAGAAATAACGATATTAAATATCTTCCAAATTTCCAAAATAATATCCATACAATCAAAGAAATAAACATTGAAATAATCCATAGATAATTTTCATTTAAGTCCAATTCAATTCAATATATTCATTGGATATTCTTAATTATAATAACCATTCTAAAAATCCTTTTATTTGTCTAAAAAAAATCAGTTATTTTGATAAAGATATCATATATCTTTATAAACTTGGAATTTTTATCAAAAACCCTTTTAAATCATTTATTATGATTTAACAAAATTTCTCAAAATCTAACCATTGGATTTCAAATCTTAAATACTCATTGGAAAACTCTTTTCGATATGAACCCATAGGTTCTGGTTTCAGAAGAATCCGACGGTCGGATCTTCTGCTATATCAAATCAAAGTTAACGGTCGAAATTCGCGAACGGTCGTTGCGCGAAACGTTCTATTCAAACCATTATAAATATATGATATGTATTTCGTCGATTTCCTTTCTAAACATATTCTAAAATGTTTATAAATTCGTTTATAAAATGATTCCAACTTTTATTTCAATTTTAAATCCAAGTTGAATATTCTATCTATTATCATATTAAAATAATATTATTTCCAAAATATTAATTTGGAAAATAGCTCTTTTAATATTCATTATAAAATGGATAAAATAAATCGATAAACACGTTCGGGTTAAAATGGCGTTGTTATTTAAAACAGATTAAATAGCCCAATTCATTATCTTATTCATTTATATTTTATACAGGGCCATACCTCCCACATTAAACCTACGACTTGTGGATGCTGGATATTCCGGTTGGTTCCGGGCAGACTTATCCCACAAGTTGGGCTTAACCTCGTGTCATGGCCCGTTTCGTATTTGCGCACTTGGACCCCTTACATTAGGCCCTACATTTGTGGCTGCTGGATATGCCGGTTGGGCTGGGCGGACTTCCACCACAAATGTAACCTAACCTCGTGTCAAAGTACAATTGTAATGTAACGACCCGGAGATTTTCGACTCCGAAAATCAACACAAAACTGCCATGTTGACTATTCGAATATCGGAAATACCTGATCATTAATAGAAAGAAGTTAGAGGGTGAGAATAGATAAGATAGAAAATTAGAATAGAAGAAGAAGAAGGTCACTACAGAACAGAATCAGAGTAATACAAATCTCACAGCGGAACAAATAAAATATAATATATAACATAACTTTGCAATAAAACAGTATATATATACAATAACATTATCATAGTGCAACACTTACACACAACGGAAATAACAATAGCTATATAATCCTGAAGCCTCCTGCTTCAAGTTCCTCAAAGTATATCTGTAAAGAACTGAACTACTTGACTGCCCATACAAATTTGGGTACCCAAGAGTTTAGGGAAAACAAAACAAATTAACTTCTTGTCAGTCATGGGACTGGTGTGAGTAAACTCAAATCATTTGATTTACTTTCTAAAATCCTTTTCAAAAGAAAGGATAATCATAAGACCGATCCACACATAAAAACAGATGGTTTTTACCTTATGATAATCCAAAACATTTTCAAAATAAATACTTTTCTGATATTATAATAGTGTCTAATCACAAGTAAATAACATTCTAGCAGAACGCTTGCATCTCACGTTCCACACATATAATATACAATCAAAATCGCGTGCTCTTATTAGGGATTGGATTCCAACTATGACAAGGTATGGGACCACCTGCCGATAGTGTATCTCTAGAGGCGAATACACTGGGTTCAACAAGAACGTCTTGCAGCCCGGCCCACACATGACCGACCACTCATTTCGCTTGAGTGTATAGAATGTATATCACCAACGATTGGGAGCTACCCACTGTTTCCCGAAAAGGGACAGCATCGAAAATAGATAAAAGAATGAAATAGATTTTCTCTAGATAGGTGATATACACCCTAATAGGAGCGACCCACATAGCCATGCTGCCTGCCCGATTTCTGTCATTTCCCGGTTGATGAGGCTTGAGGTCATAACTTATCTTTCATACACCTGACCACCATTCACTTTGAATGCCACATCGTCATACCCGCCAAGTCACAAATTGATTTCCTCAAAAATACCATGGGTATAAATCTAAGAGAAACGAATTCCTCCACCACCAAACGTAAGTACGTTTGAAGAGACCAACTTACGCGATCCGCTAGATATATTCTGTTGGACAATCGTCCATTCACGTTGTCCTGGGATTGGAAAAACCGAAGGCACTATTCTATAAACATGATAGCCCTTGCATAATCCGTCTTCACTTATTTTCATTATATTTGATTGCAACACTAACGTCCATACAGAGTGGTTTTCAGATAATGAATCTGATCCCGGTCTCTCCGTATCGACGACGGAAAAATGGTCAAAAACTTTGATAGTCGGTGATTTAACTATCAAAGAAAAACACGTGTGCAAACAACGATATTATTTCCAAATGGAAATTATAACGATCAATCATCATTTAACATTTATCTCTTTAGTTCATTAACTTTAATATTTCCTGTTTCCATATATTCAACATTCCTTATTTTGTAAATTTAGAAAATATACGTTATTAATTATTGGAAAACATTTCCGTCTCTTTTCACGTATCACTGTCATCCTAGTATTCTTTTCGTTAAACATTCCATTTTCTATGATTAGAAAATATCTCTGATTATATTTGGAAAATGTTTCCAAACTCATTAATCGGATTTTAAACAGATGTTTAAATAAAACATCGCTATGCCACTCAAATCGTTACCCTGATTAACTAATTTCACTTAACCATTCTTCACTATCGAACCTTACCCATCCCTTATTTAAATTGAAGTTAGTCAGGTTGGGGTATAATTACCTCTCAGACCTTAACTGAACAACATTTCTAACTTCAAAATAGACAAGATTCACCTTTCAAATCTTTAACAAACTTCCTTGCGAAACTCTCGGATTCTATTTACAGATCCACTTCTTTATTTTAAAACATTGATTATAACTATAACGTTATAATCCCTTCTTCTTAAATATCTAACTTAAAAATACAATTTTTATTCCTTAATTTAACTTAATAACTAAATAGACAATTTATGAACAAATCATTAAATCTTGATTAAAAACGGAAAGTGTACTTTCCCGAATTCGATATAATCGAATTTCAACGTATAACTCTCTTTCGAGTAATCTCTATTCGATAACTCCTTTTCTAATAAACCATATTCGATAACTCTTTCTTCAAATGACTTTATTCGATAATCTCTCTTTCAAATAAACTATATTCGATTAACTCTCTTCGAATGATTTACATTCGATTAACTCTCTTCGAATGATTTACATTCGATTAATCTCCTTTCGAATAAACTATATTCGATTAACTCCCTTTCGAATAAACTATATTCAATTAACTCCCTTATTTCTATTCGAATAAACTATTTCGAATAACTCCTTTTGATTAACACATTTTGATTAACACATTTTGATTAACTCCTTTGATTAACTCTATGTCCATATTCAGTTTCAATTATCGATGTTGAAATCGATTCTTACTTCTCTATATAAATCCCGACTTATATATATTCTATTTATCCAATGACAAACATTTCATTTAATTTATAAAATATTATTTATAAATTTATCTTCTCAATCTATCGGTTAAAATAGATTCTATTTAAAATCTTTGCTTTAAATCCATATCATGTTATACCCATGGGCGAAGCACGGGTCTAAACCTTTCAAATATAAAATTCTCTTTTATACTATTCTATACAGTTTTCAAGTATTTCCTTTTATGATATCTTATTTATTTTCTTAATAAATACTCCTTTTATCTTTTTATTTATTTAACAAATAAATATTCCTTTTTAATCTATTTGTAAATGTTTTACAAATAGTTCCCTTTTCAATTCTGTTTGTAAATGTTTTACAATTATTTCCCTTCAATTCTATTTGTAAATGTTTTACAAATATTTCCTTTAAATTCTATCTATTTGTTTAACAAATAAATATTCCTTTTTAATCTATTTATTTTCTAAATAAATATTTTCTTTTTATAAAATCTTTTGATTTTATAAATATTTCTTTTTCAATATAACATTGAAATTTCCTTCATACATACCAGTATTCCTTGTGGTATCTAATGTACCATATAAAAATGATCGGTATCATTCCAACATACAAAATAAACAACATATTTCATATAATATCATATAACACAATATATGAAAAGAAGTAAAATAAATGTTGAGGAATCCAGTCGGATTCCTTCGACCTGTTTCCCTGCATCCATAGATGTTAAACAACATGAATAACACGAATATGGAATATTCTGATAAACAAAATCAATATTCGATTAATGATTTATATCTATATCGTTATCTATATTTTCAACCAATTAACTAGCAGTTCAACCAAACAGCCAACACACAGCAAACAACCAACATTTATAAATTCTAAAAATATTTTATAAAAATATAAATTGTGTAGAGTTAGTGAGATTTACTCACATTGGACGGTTATTGTTAAATAACGATAATTGGTCATTGATTTGATTCAGGCGTTTAATTCCACCATAAGTCCAACGAGCTCCAATTCACTCCCGGTCTGTTCCATTTGGTAGTGTTCATCCATACGATCCTAACGGATCCTGTTTTTTCAAATTTCGATAACATATGATCAAGTTACATTATTCATAAATTAATACACACATTTGATTTTAAATTTAATTAGTTAAAGCCTCTTGGGCCTTACCCTTTTACTTTGAAATCAGCCCATCCAAGCCCATCTACCTTTAAACCCGTCCGCACCCAACTCTCTCTTCCCCAAACACTTCGATCCCCAGGCACCGAACAACACAGCCAATTCCCTTCCTTCGATCCCTCTATTCTCTCTTCATACCTCATGATTCAACAAACCAATACCATCATCTAACTCAACATCCAAAACCGCGCTCCCCCATACCACATTTATCCAGTTCGATCTCCTCTCTGAATTTCCGTCGACAACATTTCTTCGTGACCTACAGGCAATTTTGATCGACACATATCACCATTAAATTCCACCAAAACCTCAAAAATCGAATCCACTCCTTCAGACTAGCAAAAATCCAACACCCAAACCAAGTATCGATTCCTTAATCTCAGCATAAATCGAAACCTAGGGTTCGCTGGAAAATATTGAGGAGCAGGAACTCCCGTCGAATAGCTTAAAACCGTTATAGCAAGGAAGCAAATCGCGTAAGGGGTTCATACATATGCAATTTGGGATTTTCAGCATTTTATCTGAATTTCCTTTGATTTTTAGAAGAACCGATTTTTTCTTGTTGAAGAAGAAATGGTGGCAGCTAGCCACTTTGACCGGAGGAGATAATGCTTTAGGGTTAGAGGATTGATAGGGTTATTTATAGGATAGAAAAAATGATTTTTTTATTGATTATTATATTTATTTATAATCAATCGTTATCTGAAATCCTCGTTTAAAAATCTCTGTGATCACAAATGATACCTAAAAATAAAAAAATGGACATGCAGCTACAGTTCGACATTACGGACCCAACGAAACTTGTTTCGTCGAATTCCGAATCCGTTTGCTCACACAGCATATTTTTAACCGCTGAAATATCGACTATTTTCCACATTAAAATCGCCCATGGCCACACACTGACTACAAAAATTATGGAAATTGAAATCTAACAATAATTTGACGTTACGAATCCAACAAAATTGGTTTTGTTGAATTTGGAGGTCGTATGAAAAACTGGCTATTTTTAAAGCTCTAAATAGACCATTTAAATATATAAATATATTTAAAAATAATTAAATTTAATATTTAAAACTAAATATTATCGTATATATTCCCACTAGAAAATCACACAACTCCATATCGGGATTCATAACTCGATATCCCAAAGTTCCCAGTTATATCGACATTCAATTTATACTAAAATCCTTTTATAATATAAATAAATCTATATAAATTATAAAGGAATTTCATAGCGACTTTTCTAAAATTTGATTTGGACAAAAATAAAAATCTACACAATGAAATCCCGATTTTTCTCTTTCATTAGAAAAATATACTTCATCAGCTCCTAACGTTTCTTGTTTCACAGAAATCCGATTTAAAACTGATTTTGTGTATCCATTTAAAGTTCGAATCGCCAAATAGCGAACTGCCGCGCAATTTCGAGCTCGATTTAAATTATATTATAATTATACGTTCAAATTCGTTTAAATAATATATTCGTTATTCTAATTCAATCCCAAACTAGATTATAGCTTATATATGATCCAATTCACATCGTATTGTGAATTCCACTATTTTTTATTATTTCTGAAATTAAATATATTATTATATTATTTATTTTAATTAAATATTCAATATTATTTAATTAAAGAACGATTAAATTCTCCAAATCACTATTTATATAATTAAATAAATAAATTATTATATCGCTGAAAATGCGGGACATTACATTCTTCCCCCCTTAAAATAATTTCGTCCTTGAAATTGCTAAGGTAGAAAACAACCATATTAACTGGTTTAAAATTATTCTTTACTTCTTTAATTTCAGTTTCAACTAAATTAATTTATTTCCATTAAAATATTACTTCATCTCGATTAATCAAAATTTTAAAAAATTCTGAAAATTTTCTAACACACGAAATTTTCGAAAAATTTCGCCAGCACCTCCTTTGTACCGGTCAATGGTTCAAACCCCAACTCGCCTCTCTAGGCCCTTTCCAATCCAAAAGAAAATCAAACAGCCAAGCGGCTTGCCAAATCGGCCCATAAATCACCAAATCCATAAAAATAAATATGTACCTTTTTGTCGGGCATATCATTATATCATTTCCATCTGCTGCCAATTCAGCATATACCAAAGTCATCCCAATCAATCTCCAATCATCTGTTCTCAAGTCCAATCATCCTATTTTCGAACCAAATCTCATTATCAATCTCAAATTCCATTACCAATTTCAACTCTTACTTACCCGTCCAACATACTTACACAAATTCATAACTCACAAATCAAACTTTATTCGATATCATTCTATTTCAATTCAATTTCCCCTTACTGGTTTTAATTCAATTCCAGTTTGCATTCACAAATTTCTATTTGATTTCCACTTCTGGTTTTAATTCAAACAGTCTCTTTTTGGGAGTTTTTTAAACATCTTAGCTTTTCTAAAACCAAACATTCCCTTTCAGATTTCAAACAACTTGTTTTCCTCAAACAATCCCACACGAATCTTTGGTAGTAATCCATCACTTAGAACTCGAAAATGAACACTGATGATGTGGCCAACATCATCAGGGTTATTTCCCAACGATTGAAGTGAGTTCAATACTATATCACTTTTCAAAACCCATATTATAATGTTTCCATTTTGAAATTCATTTCAAAATACCATTTTCAATGCTTTAAAACAATTTAAAATCTCCCATGATTTTAAAATTCTCTTATATCCAATCCATATTCATTTACAACCACTTATTCAAATTTCCAGAGTTTTAATTTCAATTCTGATTTAAATTCAGATTTAATTCATCTAATTCCATATACTACACTTATATGAATTCGAATTGGTTATTTATATAACCCTTTTAATTTATAATATTACTCGATTATAATAACAACCATTATATCCAATATATTATAATTCCAATATATATAATTTCTCTATATCAAAATATACTTTGGGTAAAATTATTTTCATTTACCCTCTTTTAAAACATACTATGTCGGAAACTCCAATCGATATAGTGGATCAAACTGATCGACCATAACTCATAAACAATTCAACCAATAAATCTCCACAATGTAAAACATATTTTTATAAAAATCTACAAATACGTTTACTCGTATATATACACTCAAACTCAATCTAGGGTATTACTAACCCCATCTCTACCGAGTCACGCCAAAGAGACAACGTAATCACTTAACCTCTACCTCTGATACCACTGTAACGACCCAGGGATTTTCGACTCCAAAAATCAACACAAAATTGCCATGTTGACTATTCGAACATTGGAAATACCTGATCATTAATAGAAAGAAGTTAGAGGGTGAGAATAGATAAGATAGAAATTTAGAATAGAAAAAGAAGAAGATCACCACAGAATAGAATCGGAGTAATACGAATCTCACATCGGAACGAATAAAATATAATATATAACATAACTTTGCAATAAAACAGTATATATATACAATAACATTATCAGAGTACAACACTTACACACAGCGGAAATAACAATAGCTATATAATCCTGAAGCCTCCTGCTTCAAGTTCATCCAAGTATATCTGTAAAGACCTGAACTACTTGACTGCCCGTACAAATTTGGTCACCCAAGAGTTTAGGGAAAACAAAACAAAATAACTCCGGGTCAGTCATGGGACTGGTGTGAGTAAACTCAAATCATTTGATTTACTTTCTAAAATCCTTTTCAAAAAAAGGATAATAATAAGACCGATCCACACATAAACACGGACGGTTTTTACCTTACGATAATCCAAAACATTTTTAAAATAAATAATTTTCTGATATTATAATAGTGTCTAATCACAAGTAAATAACAATCTAGCAGAACGCTTGCATCTCACGTTCCACATATATAATATACAATCAAAATCACGGGCTCTTATTGGGGATTGGATTCCAACTATGACAAGGTATGGGACCACCTGCCGATAGTGTATCTCTAGAGGCGAATACACTGGGTTCAACAAGAACGTCTTGCAACCCGGCCCACACATGACCGACCACTCATTTCGCTTGAGTGTATCGAATGTATATCACCAACGGTGGGAGCTACCCACCGTTTCCCGAAAAGGGACAGCATCGAAAATAGATAAAAGAATGAAATAGATTTTCTCTAGATAGGTGATATACACCCTAATGGGAGCGACCCACATAGCCATGCTGCCTGCCCGATTCTGTCATTTCCCGATTGATGATGCTTGAGGTCATAACGTATCTTTGATACACCTGACCACCATTCACTTTGAATGCCACATCGTCATACCCGCCAAATCACAAATTGATTTCCTTAAAAATACCACGGGTATATAGCTAAGAGAAACGAATTCCTCCACCACCAAACGTAAGTACGTTTGAAGAGACCAACTTACGCGATCCGTTAGATATACTCTGTCAGACATTCGTCCATTCACGTTGTCCTGGGATTGGACAAACCGAAGGCACTATTCTATAAGCAGGATAGCCCTTGCATAACTCCGTCTTCACTTATTTTCATCATATTTGATCGCAACACTAACGCCCATACAGAGTGGTTTTCAGATAATGAATCTGATCCCAGTCTCTCCGTATCGACGACGGAAAAATGGTCAAAAACTTCGATAGTCGGTGATTTAAGTATCAAAGAAAAACACGTGTGCAAACAACGATATTATTTCCAAATGGAAATTATAACGATCAATCATCATTTAACATTTATCTCTTTAGTTCATTAACTTGTTTATTTCCAGTTTCCATATATTCAACATTCCTTATTTTCTAAATTTAGAAAATATACATTATTAATTATTGGAAAACATTTCCGTCTCTTTTCACGTATCACTGTCATCCCAGTATTCTTTTCATTAAATATTTCATTTTCTATAATTAGAAAATATCTCTGATTATATTTGGAAAACGTTTCCAAACTCATTCATCGAATTTTAAACAGATTTTTAAATAAAAATCGCTATGCTACTCAAATCGTTACCCTGATTAACTAATTTCACTTAACCATCCTTCACTATCGAACCTTACCCATCCCTTAGTTAAAACGAAGTCAGTCAAGTTGGGGTATAATTACCTCTTAGACCTTAACTGAACAACATTTCTAACTTCGAAATAGACAAGATTCACCTTTCAAATCTTTAACAAACTTCCTTGCGAAACTCTCGGATTCTATTTACAGATCCACTTCTTTATTTTAAAACATTGATTGTAACTATAACGTTATAATCCCTTCTTCTTAAATATCTAACTTAAAAATACAAATTTTATTCCTTAATTTAATTAAATAACTAAATAGACAATTTATGAAGAAATCATTAAATCTTGATTAAAAACGGAAAGTGTACTTTCTCGAATTCGATATAATCGAATTTCAACGTATAACTCTCTTTCGAATAATCTCTATTCAATAACTCCTTTTCGAATAAACAATATTCGATGACTCTTTCTTCGAATGACTATATTCGATAATCTCTCTTTCGAATAAACTATATTCGATTAACTCTCTTCGAATGATTTACATTCGATTAACTCTCTTCGAATGATTTACATTCGATTAATCTCCTTTCGAATAAACTATATTCGATTAACTCCCTTTCGAATAAACTATATTCGATTAACTCCCTTATTTCTATTCGAATAAACTATTTCGAATAACTCCTTTTGATTAACACATTTTGATTAACTCCTTTGATTAACTCTATGTCCATATTCAGTTTCAATTATCGATGTTGAAATCAATTCTTACTTCTCTATATAAATCCCGATTTGTATATATTCTATTTATCCAATGATAAACATTTCATTTAATTTATAAAATATTATTTATAAATTTATCTTCTCAATCTATCAGTTAGAATAGATTCTATTTAAAATCTTTGCTTTAAATCCATATCATGTTATCCCGTGTGCGAAGCACGGGTCTAAACCTTTCAAATATAAAATTCTCTTTTATACTATTCTATTCACTTTTCAAGTATTTCCTTTTATGATATCTTTTTTATTTTCTGAATAAATACTTCTTTTATCTTTCTATTTATTTAACAAATAAATATTCCTTTTTAATCTATTTGTAAATGTTTTACAAATAGTTCCCTTTTCAATTCTATTTGTAAATGTTTTACAAATATTTCCCTTCAATTCTATTTGTAAATGTTTTACAAATGTTTCCTTTCAATTCTATCTATTTGTTTAACAAATAAATATTCCTTTTTAATCTATTTATTTTCTAAATAAATAATTTCTTTTTATAAAATCTTTTGATTTTATAAATATTTCTTTTTCAATATAACATTGAAATTTCCTTTATACATTCCAGTATTCCTTATGGTATTTAATGTACCATATAAAAATGATCGGTATCATTCCAACATACAAAATCAACAACAGATTTCATATAACACAATATATGAAAAGAAGTAAAATAAATGTTGAGGAATCCAGTCGGATTCCTCCGACCTGTTTCCCTGCATCCACATATGTTAAACAACATGAATAACACGAATATGAAATATTCTGATAAACAGAATCAATATTCGATTAACGATTTATATCTATATTGTTATCTATATTTTCAACCAACTAACTAGCAGTTCAACCAAACAGCCAACACACAACAAACAACCATCATTTATAAATTCTAAAAATATAAATTAAGTAGAGTTAGTGAGATTTACTCACATTGGACAGTTATCGTTAAATAACGATAATTGGTCATTGATTTGATTCAGGCATTTAATTCCACCACAAATCCAACGAGCTCCAATTCACTCCCGGTCAGTTCCATTGGGTAGTGTTCGTCCATACGATCCTAACGGATCCTGTTTTGTCAAATTTCGATAACGTATGATCAAGTTACATTATTTATAAATTAATACACACATTTGGATTTAAATTTAATTAGTTATAGCCTCTTGGGCCTTACCCTTTTACTTTGAAATCAGCCCATCCAAGCCCATCTACCTTTAAACCCGTCCGCACCCAACTCTCTCTTTCCCAAACACTTCGATCCCCAGGCACCGAACAACACAGCCAATTCCCTTCCTTCGATAGCTCCATTCTCTCTTCATACCTCATGATTCAACAAACCAATACCATCATCTAACTCAACATCCAAAACCGCACTCCCCCATACCACATTTATCCAGTTTGATCTCCTCCCTGAATTTCCATTGACAACATTACTTCATGACCTACAGGTAATTTCGATCGACACCTTTCACCATTAAATTCCACCAAAACCTCAAAATCGAATCCACTCCTTCAGACTAACAAGAATCCAACACCCAAACCAAGTATCGATTCCTTAATCTCAGCATAAATCGAACCCTAGGGTTCGCTGGAAAATATTGAGGAGCAGGAACTCCCGTCGAACAGCTTAAAACCGGTATAGCAAGGAAGCAAATCGCGCAAGGGGTTCATATATATGCAATTTGGGATTTTCAGTATTTTATTTGAATTTCCTTTGATTTTAAGAAGACCCGATTTTTTCTTGTTGAAGAAATGGTGACGGCTAGCCACTTGGACCGGAGGAGATAATGCTTTAGGGTTAGAGGACTGATAGGGTTATTTATAGGATAGAAAAAATGATTTTTTTTATTGATTATTATATTTATTTATAATTAATCGTTATCTGAAATCCTCGTTTAAAAATCTCTGTGATCACACATGATACCCAAAAATCACAAAAATGGACACGCAACTGCATTTCGACATTACGAACCCAACGAAACTTGTTTCGTCGAATTCCGAATCCGTTTGCTCACAAAGCGTATTTTTAACCATCGAAATATCGACTATTTTCCACATTAAAATCGCCCACGGCCACATACCGACTTCAAAAATTATGGAAATTGAAATCTAACAATAATTTGATGTTACGAATCCAACAAAATTGGTTTCGTCGAATTTGGAGGTCGTATGAAAAAATGGCTATTTTTAAAGCTCTAAATAGACCATTTAAATATATAAATATATGTTAAAATAATTAAATTTAATATTTAAAAATAAATATTATCGTATATATTCCCACTAGAAAATCACACAGCTCCATATCGGGATTCATAACTCGATATCCCAAAGTTCCCAGTTATATCGACATTCAATTTATATTAAAATCCTTTTATAATATAAATAAATCGATATAAATTATAAAGGAATTTCATAGCGACCTTTCTAAAATTTGATTTGGACATAAATAAAAATCTACACAATGAAATCCCGATTTTTTTCTTTCATTAGAAAAATATACTTCACCAGCTCCTAATGTTTCTTGTTTCACAGAAATCCGATTTAAAATGGATTCTGTATATCCATTTAAAGTACGAATCGCCAAATAGCGAACTACCGCGCCATTTCGAGCTCGATTTAAATTATATTATAATTATACGTTCAACTTCGTTTAAATAATATATTCGTTATTCTAATTCAACCCCAAACTAGATTATAGCTTATATATGATCCAATTCACATAGTATTGTGAATTCCACTATTTTTGATTATTTCTGAAATTAAATATATTATTATATTATTTATGTTAATTAAATATTCAATATTATTTAATTAAACAACGATTAAATTCTCCAAATCACTATTTATATAATTAAATAAATAAATTATTATATCGCTGAAAATGCGGGACATTACATTCTTCCCCTCTTAAAATAATTTCGTCCTCGAAATTGCTAAGGTAGAAAACAACCATATTCACTGGTTTAAAATTATTCTTTACTTCTTTAATTTATTTCCATTAAAATATTAATTCATCTCGATTAATGAAAATTTTCAAAAATTTTCTAACACACGAAATTTACGAAAATTTTCGCCAGTACCTCCTTTGTACCGGTCAATGGTTCAAACCCCAACTCGCCTCTCTAGGCCCTTTCCAATCCAAAAGAAAATCAAACAGCCAAGCGGCTTGCCAAATCGGCCCATAAATCACCAAATCCATAAAAATAAATATGTACCTTTTTGTCGGGCATATCATTCTATCATTTCCGTCTGCTGCCAATTCAGCATATACCAAAGTCATCCCAATCAATCTCCAATCATCTGTTCTCAAATCCAATCATCCTATTTTCAAAACAAATCTCATTATCAATCTCAAATTCCATTACCCCATAAAAATGTAATCTTTTAATTCAACCCTTTTTATGGTAACTTTTTAACAATAAAGATATAATATTTTTAGCTCAACCTTTTCATTGTAACTTTTAAACAATAAAGATATAATCTTTTTAATTGTCAATATCAAAACCATCATTTAATTACCTAATTGAATATTAGATTAAAATATTCTTTTAATCCTAAATTGGAATGAGACCCAACATTTTCCATATAATTTAATTACATGGATTTCAAACATTTTATTAATTCCATAATAATGACAAAACATTCAAATAACAGCCAAAGTGCAATTTACAACTAAACACAAGGGTGATGTGTGGTCAAATATCAACCCAAGACCCGTGTGGGGTTTCAACCAACACAAATTCGAATAATATATTATTAATTGTGCTTTTGGACGACGTATGAAAATTTATCGTCCAATCAACATAAACAAGTCAGGAAACTTGTTATGGCTGTGTAAACATGTTTTTGGAAAATTAAAAAGTAATAACATTGTTATAACATGCTACATGATTCCAATTCCAAACATTTCACCATACAACATCCAAATAAACATTTATCCAACAAATAACAATTCCAACATAGATAATTAATTTAAATTTAATTATAAAAATAAATAACTATTCATAAAATTGAGTGAGATAAAAGTTCTCACTTTGCCGGCTTTAAATTGACGGTTCGGGCCCAATTTTGGCCCAAAATCCAACATGCCCCAAATTTGGCAAAATTGGTGTCTATGCGAAACTTATGATTCACAGATCATGGCAAATCCTGTTTTGTGCGATTTCGAGTTCGTATCACAAAGTTATGAATTTTCGAAGTTTGACCAAATTAAATAATTGATTTAAATTGTAAAAAATTACCCAAATTTTCAGCTAGCTCCGAATTGGAAAAAATTTCTGCTCGCTCGAATTTCTTGACATAACGATCTCAACGGATTCAGTTCCATGCAATTTCGATAACGTGACAAAAAGTTATGCACTTGCGAAGTTAACAAATCGATTAAAATAATATTTGAATTTGTAAAAATTACCCAAAATTTCAATTTCCTCCAAATTGGACAAACTAGGTGTCAACGCGAAGCTCTCGTCGCCACGATCGCGGCGGATTTGAAATCGTCAAATTTTGACTTCGTATGAGAGAGTTATACAATTTCGAACTTTGAATACATTAAATAATTAATTAATTAAAGGGTGCGTTTTTTACAGGTCCCTATTAAGTTTCAAAATATAAAAAAAACCCGGCGATAAAAGTAATATAGAAAACATCCCTATTTTTGAATTTCCGCTAAAAAAGTTCCAGATCTACCCTTAGACACCTAAAAAACTATCCAACAACTGTTTGTCCTCATTTACTCAGTCTATCGCTCCTATTATCTCGCTCATAAACCTAATCCAACAATTCTGGAAAACAATCGATCACACCAACAGCGATTTTTTTTTACGAAAAACTAGACAAATATATACATAAATTACGTAAAATGAATTTTTTTATTACTTTTTTTGGATTTTTACGAAAAACTAGACAATTATATACATATATTACGTAAAATGATTTTTTTTTGATTTTTACGAAAAACTGGACAATTATATACATATATTACGTAAAATTGCATACATTTATGCAACTAAGTGTAATAATTGCATACGTATAGTAATATTATGCAGAAAATAAATTATTAGTTTTGCGCAACTAAGTGAAATAATTGCATACATATACAGAACTGTACTGCATAATTGCTGAAACAAAAGAAATGACAAAAAAGTAAATACTGATAATTATAACAAAATGCATATATATATATATATATATATATATATATATATATGCAAATAACAGAAATATGTGCATACTTACATGAAAAATTTCATAACATTTACATGTACTACATCAAAAAAAAAGTACACACCACATTTACATGTACTACATCAAAAATTTCAGAACATTTACAAAGCAGAGATGATGGTCTTTGAAGAACAAATAATTTTGTTAAGACCCAGCTTATTGCGCAAACCACATCTAGTAGTCTCTGTAGAAACAACAAATGTGTTCAATCATTTGGAAAAAGATGGACGACCGAGCTTCAACAACACCAGTACACCAATATCCGCCGGAACACTGTTATCAAAAAAAGAAAATCAACAATAATAAGCTTAATGTGCAGTAACCTAAATTACAAAAACTGCTTCAGAATAATATAAATACATGCGTACAATTCAGCAAAATAACAATAATTTCTGAATATTTATATGCAAGTATTCCAGATATATGCATAGAAATATGATTATTTTTGTAAAATAATATGTTTTTCTGTTTGTTTGATAAAAATTGCATACATATATGCATATATTAAGAATAGATGCATATTTGTCCGCAACTTTTTATCAGAAGTTCAGCAAAAATCAAAGATATTTTCAGCATAAATCAAAGAATAATATAAATACATGCGTACAATTCTGCAAAATAACAATAATTTCTGAATTTTTATATGCAAGTATTCCAGATATATGCATAGAAATATGAATATATTTGTAAAATAATATGTGTTTCTGTTTGTTTGATAAAAAATTGCATACATATATGAATATATTAAGAATAGATGCATATTTGTCTGCAACTTTTTATCAGAAGTTCAGCAAAAATCCACGAGTTCTAACAATGGTTTCATGAATTCATGTTTTTTACAAGTCCTTATCATATGAAAAATCGTATTTTTATGCAATTGTCAAGCTACAAAATGGATAATTGTATATATTGTCACATTAAACTGCTTTCCTCTTCGTTACTTGTACATTATTATGACTTCGCGATAAATAGAAAATCTGGATAGTTTAAAGTTCAAATAGCGAGGACTGAAGCTTAGATGAGTGTGGTTATTTGTCATCGTACACTCAACCAGCACGTGCAATGCCAAAGCTTAAGAGCATGAAATAACTAGAAGTTTTAAAAAGATTAAATTTGATTGATTAGTCGTTATCAGCTAACAATGATATCAACATATACTATTGGAAAACAAAATACAGGAATGTCAGTTATCTTATAGGATTAACGAAAACACAAGCATAAAAAATTACTTGGAAAGTAGCCATTTCAGTCTCCACGAGATTGTTTGCCTGAAGCACAGGAACACTACAATGCTCCACGCAATTGTTTATTACTTACTGTCTCTGTGTTCTATCGAAACACTCATACGCACACTTGAAATAGGCCTTCTGCAGATTCATGACAAACAAATCAATCCATAAGTTATTATAGTATCATTGTCTGGCATCAAAGGTCAATTGTATATAATTATAGATATCTTTGTTTCACCAAACAAGCCATTATTTAACATTCTGTATTGCTACTTTAATTTGACTGCCTATAAACATCGATCCAATTTCACAACAGATTTAATCTTCTGTTCACTTTCTACTGCACATGCCAGCCATAATAATCAAGCTTCAGTTTACATTTTACTCAGATTGCAATGAGATTAACCAGCACCAGTTGAAAAAGCGACAAATAGATCAAAGCACACTACAGGAAAACGAATGAAAAAAAAACAAAAAAAGTAAAGATTACCTGAAGATTGAAATTGACATGGTCTTGGATTGGCAGGAGATGGATCTGAGCAGCCACGTTTACATCTTCGAGCTTCTTTCTTATTCTATCCGATACTATCTTCTCTTCTACCGTAGCTTTCCTCTTCCGACTTTACCCACCGAAAGCCATCAGAAAAAAGGCAATACATCGAATCTCGGATCTGTGAAGAGGAAACTCACGGCTTGGTTTCGAAAGCGGTATGAGCTAGGTGAAGATCCAGATCTGGAATCGCCGCTGAGAGCTCTGGTTTTTTGGCCTTGATGATTGCGTTGAAAACTTTAATAGGCAGAGGAAGCACGAAGATCAGCAAAAATAAAATTTTGTTTTTGAGATGAGTGAAAGATGAGTGAGATGAGGAAGATGCCGTGAGTAACAGCAGACGACGAGAGTTGCTGAGATGAGTGAAAGAAGGAGCCGCCGCCGCCATGGATTAGAAAATTTTGTTTCTGTAGAAAATAAAACCCTAATACGTAACATATAGTGAAAAACACACCGTTAATATCGAATGAGGGCATTTCCGAAAAAGAAAAGCTGCGTTTTAAAAATAGGGATGAAATTTATATGTTTCAAAAGGGGAGGATGTGAGCATAATTAACTTTAGTTTTAAGGATGTGAGACTAATTTTCACTTAATTAAAAAGTTACTATTCATCTTCTTCTCCAATTCGGTCAACCCTTCCCTCCTATGCTTTGACCGCTCGCTACACCTTCCTCAGACCTCCAGACGACCGACCACCACTACCAATGGCTTCGCCTTGGCGAGGCGCACCCCCGCCGTAAACCCCCGCCGCCGTTATGCCTCCGACCGCCGCCACCGTGCCCAAGAACGGATTTCCGTTCGTGGGTCCCACAGGCCGCCTCGCTGATCCAAACACCATGAAAATTGGTGAGCACCTTCCCCTCACGTAGACGAACAACTTCCGTGTTGACAACTTCCTCTGATTCTTTCTAGATTCGCCGGAAATCGATCATCTTTGTTCTGAGCTCGCCGGAAATATCTGTTTTAGTGCTTTTCAGTTCATCTCGATTTTCATGCAATTCCGTCGACTTTCAGACAAAACTTTCTGAAGCAAAGTTGTTCGTTTATCTCTAGGCTACATTTTCTTTTTTGACACCATCGTCTAATTCTCGACGGTTTGGCCGGAATTCACCAAAATCCGAAACTGAAATTTTCTGTTCAATCTCAGATCCTGGCGAATCCGTGCGACGATAGGTCTTGAATTTTTCGTGGTAGGTAGTGGTTATTGATATGAACAAAACCCAGAAAGGGTTATTTGTTCTGATTTGGAGTTATAAGTTATTGAATTCTAGTGTCTTATTTGCAAAGAAATTTTGGAGGAAGAAGTGTAGCCGCCATGAAAATGAAGAAGGAGAGATTAGGTTTTAGAATTAGCTTAGGGTGGGCTAATGAGATATTATATAGACATTAGGAAATTGTTTTAACACCCCTGAGTATTTAATCATGTTTTAGTTATATAAAGATTACCCCTTATGTTATATTATTTTATTCATTTTAAGTCCTTTCCAAGGTTTTAAAATCCGTACAAATACATACGTTATTCAATTTTGCTGAAAACTGGAAAACAACTATTTCTTGACGATACGAATTCAAAGAAACTGGTTTCGTTGAATTCCGAGTCCGTATGAATTATTAATGAATTTTTAAAGTCTGAAAATTGACCGTTTTCATTGAAAAATTAATAACGACCACATACTGACTCCAAAAATTACGAATTTTGGAATCTAGCAATAATTTAATATTCCTGATCCATAGAAAGTGGTTTCGTCCAATTTGAAGGTCGTTTGTAAAATTTTCATTTTTAAGGCGTATGTATTTAATATTAAAAATGCATATTTAAATGAATAATTTCCGAATCAATAAATATATCGATGTTTATACTTTTTGAATTCAGAAACGTCATTTTGAACTCAATGGAAGTAGTTTCGAGTCCAAATTCATTCATATGCAAAAAGTAGCTTTTTGGGCCATATATATTATATATATAAACTTTCCCGTATTTTTCTGAGATTTTGATTTGGACATAACTTACAATTTATAAACTGAAATTTCAGTTTCTTACATTCATTAGAAAGATATCGTCAATACATTCCCAACGTTTCTGGTTTCGTCCGATTCTGACTTATATTCGATTTTATATACTTTTTCAAAGTTTAAAATCAAAATTTGAAACTACCGCGCCATTTCAGGCTCGTAATATATAAATTATTAATTTATACGTCATAGCTTCATTTAAAATATTTCTTTTGTCGTTATTGTCTAAAATAAACCATTTTAATTATTCAAAATCTGTTAAAATTGCTAAAATAAAAAATTTTAATTGGTTCAGAAATTGCGGGTTGTTACAATCTTACTGCCCGAAAAGAAAGGTAAAGATGCAGAAGTCAGCCAGAAGAATACGGGTAGTCAGAAAAGGGGTAATGATGGAAAAGATATCCGGGCCAATAAGAAATTCCATTTCTTCAAAAATTCAGAATTGACTCCTTTAAACGACATTGAAGAGCATCCAACACCGAAGCCAGCAAAGATCTGTGATGCCGCGATAAAGTCAGGAAGGTTCTGCCGGTTTCATAACCAACTGGACCATAATACAAATGAGTGTAGACATTTGAAGAATCTTATAGAAGAATTGATAAGGAAGAATTGGCTTCAGCAACATACAAAGAACCTGCAGAACGCTCAAACCGCTCAAGGACAGGGGACATCTGCGGGACAGCCTAGACATAATGAAAACGCTCTGGTTGATGTCATCCCAAGGCTAATCATTAGTGCCATTTTAGGAGGGCTTCATCCAGTTGGAAGAAGCTTGGGGGGGGGGGGGGGGGGGGCATTGTGAAATACGCAAACGAGATGAAGAACCTTTCTAAAGGAGAAGAACTCATGATCACGACTGAAGCTTTCTCGGCAAAGATGCTAAAGACCCCATGGGATGATATTGTGTCTAAAGAAAGAGACTCAGACGGGTTACTAACACCAACGGTATATGCAATGGTGATCGCCATCAGCTTGGGTTCGGCCATAGTCAGAAGAGCTTGGTAAACAATGGTGCTCTGTCAATGTTCTTTTCATTAATGCACTCAATAGGATGAACCTTTCCATGGATGACGTGAAGGCTTGGCAAAATAAGATTCACGGATTCGCGGGGCAACCCACTCAACCAATTGACATCATTAACTTGCTTGTTGAACTCGGAGAAGGAGAAAAGAAGGTTGCCATGAAACATGATTTTGTCATAGACGATGAGCCTTCTACATATACTGCCTTCCTTGGAAGACCAACCCTCGCAGCCTTTAGAATAACAATGGCTCTGTGGTGCCTAACGATGAAATTCCCTATCAAAAACAGAGTTGGCGTACTTAAAGGCGACCAACAAGAAGCGAGAGAATGTTATATGGCGGAACTTGTCGAAGCTAGGAAGAAAGAAGTGAAGAAGGATGTGGAGCCTCCGCTTCGCATCACTTCCCTCCATTTATAGCAATTAGGAAGAGGCCCTCATACTGGCGAACATAGTGGAGCTCAAAAGGAGATTGATCCAAGAAAGGCCAGTGTGGGGGAAGAAAGAGCAGCACCAGCTGAAGCCATAATCTCCATCTTAGTGCACGAAAAAGATCCGGACCGAGTCTTAAAAATAAGTTCTCAACTGGGCCTAAAGCTGCAGAAAGATTTAATCTTGTTTTTAAAGGAAAATTTAGATGTTTTCACGTGGACACATTCCGATATGTGTGGAATTTCACCCGATGTAATTGTGCATAAGTTGAATGTTAATCCCAGTTTAACTCCTGTAAAACAAAAAAGACGAATTCAAGGACTTGAAAGATCTGCGACATTAAAAGAAGAAGTAGATAGGTTATTCAAGAATAACTTCATACGCGAATCTACATATCCCGATTGGGTTTACAATCCAGTTCTTGTTAAAAAATTCAACGACAAGTGGAGACTATGCATAGACTATTCAGATCTCAACAAGGCATGTCCCAAATACAGCTTCCCGTTACCTAGAATTGATTAACTAGTTGACGCGACGATAGGGCATGAGTTGTTATCTTTCATGGACGCATACTCTGGGTACAGCCAGATCATGATGCATAAGCCATATGAAGAGAATAAAGTTTCATAACAGATAGAGGCTTGTATTGCTATAAAGTAATGCCGTTCGGATTAAAAAATGCAGAAGCGACATACCAGCGCCTTGTGAATTCCATGTTCAAAACTCAAATCTGAAACACAATGGAAGTATACATTGATGCTATGCTGGTAAAGTTAAAGAAAGCTGAGGACCATCTTGAAAACTTGGCTGAAATGTTCATATCCTTAGAAAATATGGAATGAAGCTCAATCCGCTTAAATGTTCATTTGGAGTTGCATCAGGAAAGTTTCTTGGATTCATGGTCAACACCAGGGGCATTGAAGCAAATCCTTCTCAAGTCACAGCCTTACGGGAAATGCGTGCTCCAAGGACAAAAAGAGAGCTTCAAAGCTTGAATGGGAAAGTAGCTGCACTTAACCGATTTATTTCTAAAGCAACGGATTGGTGCATTCCACTCTTCGATGCTTTGAAGAAAGGAAATAAAGATTTATAAATGGACTTCTGAATGCCAAATAGCCTTCAAAGAATTAATCAAGCACATGGAGTCACCACCGACGCTCTCTAAACCTAAAGATGGAGAAGACCTATTCCTATATTTGGCTGTCTCATCTCATGCCTTAAGTGCCGCACTAGTTCGAGAGGATGCCAAGGTCCAATGACCAGTTTATTACATTAGCAAAAGGCTCAATGGGGGCATAATTAAACTATTCGAAGTTGGAAAAACTTGTGTATTGTCTAATCATCACCTCGAAAAAGCTAAGGCCGTATTTCTAATCCCATAACATAAAGGTTCTCACCGATCAACCGCTAAGACAAGTTCTCTTTCGCCCAGAAACTTCAAGAAGGTTATTAAAGTGGAACATAGAGCTCAGCCAATATGACATCACTTATCACCCTCAAAGAGCTATTAATGGGCAGGATTTAGCGGATTTCATCACCGAGTTCATGGATAGGGGAGAGGAAACAGAAGAACCAACGGAGACAGTGACTAGTTGGAAGCTATACATCGACGGATCCAGAAATGATTATTGCTCAGGGGCCGGAATTGTCCTAGAAACTCCAGAAGGTCATTCCTTATGCTACACTTTAAGATTGGAGTTTCCATCGACTAACAATGAAGCCGAACATGAAGCATTAATTACAGGCTTAAAACTGGCAAATGAATTGAATCTAAGAACCTTGCAAATCCTTAGCGACTCAAAGCTGGTAGTATGTCAAGTCCTAAAGGATTTCCAAACCAAACTTGGAAACCTTCCTGCTTATCTTACCAAATATTTGGAACTTTTAACGACCTTGATTTCTACACTGTATCTCATATTCCTAGGGAAGACAATTCGAAGGCAGACTCTCTCGCCAAGTATGCCAGTTCTTCGGATGCACAGTTAATAAGCATAATTCCTGTCGAAGTCCTTTCAACTCCTGCCATTGAAGAAGCAGATGTTGACTGGATTATAGAGACTGTTGAAGAACCTGTGTCCTAGATGACCCCAATCAAGGAGTATATCCTCAATGGAACACTTCTAGAAGAGCTGAAAAAACAGAGGAAGATATTGCGCAAAGCTCCATTATACCATATCTAGGACGGAAGGTTGTATAGGCGAGGATTCTCCATACCACTGCTACGATGTGTAACCAAGTAAGAGTCCAAATCAATCATGGCAGGGTTGCATGAGGGAGAATGCAGAGGTCACACAGGTAGTCAAACACTAGCCAAGAAAATTCTGCGATATGGCTACTTTTGGCCCGATGTGAACCTGGATGCGATGACTTACGCTAAGAAATGTGATAGATGCCAAAGATTTGCGAAGATTCCAAGAGCACCTCCCGCAAAATTAACTCAGATGGTTAGTCCATGGTCATTCTCCGTCTAGGGCATATATTTGATTAGAGCATTGCCTACAGCTAAGTCAAATATGAAATATGCAATCGTGGCAGTGGACTACTTCACTAAGTGGACCGAAGCTAAACCGCTAGCAACTATTACTTCAGAAAAGGTGATCAACTTTGTTTTAAAGAACATTATCTGCCGATTTGGGGTACCTCAGAAAATAATCACCGACAATGGAACTCAATCCGAGAGTAGTGAATTCTTGGATTTCTGTGCTAAATACAAGATTGAGAAGAGTTTTGCAGCCGTTGCTCATCCGCAGGCCAACGGGAAGGTTGAAGCAATCAACAAAATTTTGAAGTCAACCATCAAGAAGCGTCTTGAAAAAGCCAAAGGTGGTTGGGTAGATGAGCTTCCTCTTGCACTATAGGCATATTGTACAACTCACAAAACTGCGACTAGGCACACTCCATTCTCACTCGCATTTGGATCCGAGGCTATGACTCCGGTGGAATTGGAAGTTCCCACTCACCGAAGAATCTACTTCAACCAAAAGTAGAATGAGAAATTGTAGCTCGAAGCGCTTGATTTTCTTAAAGAAAAGAAGGAAAGAAGCAGAACTCAGAGTCGTTGCACATCAGAGAAGGATAGCTCGTCATTTTAATGCTAAAGTTAAACGAAGAACCTTCCAAGTTGGCGACCTTGTTCTCAAAAGAATCATGACAGGAACTGGAGTGTTCAGACCCAACTGGGAAGGACCATATATGATAAGCCAAAAGTTCTCAGACGGCACATTCGAATTAAAAACGACAGATGGCATCCGCCTTCCGAGAGCATGGAACAACATACATCTTCGACATTACTTCGTTTAATAGTTCTTCCATTTTACAGTAGTAAACATCATGCATTGTAAACACCACGCAATGTTGTTACAAGTTTTGTACATACCAATGAAAGAGATTTCTTTACTTACCTAAATCATACATTTGCAAACTCTTGTTTACAAGTTGTTTAAGTTCGATTTTGATTGCAGGTCCCCTAAAAGAACGTTAACGAATCCAAGACCTAACAAAGCCTGATGATAATTACAGCACATCCCGATTGGGATATCTCAAATGCCCATTGTGCAATGCTTAAAGTTTCACTCGCAATAAATGTTAAGGTGTGAAACACAACATAGCAAAAAAGGGGCATCAGGAATTGGACGGTCGAATAATGCGGCGTTCAGGCTACAAATGAAGTTGTCAGTTTCACCAAAGGGGAAACCTTCTTAACTGCATGGTCCACGGCCCTAGTTCAAACAAATCGGGGTAAAACCCGATGAACAAACTAGCGTCCGCCTTGTGAAACAATGCAACTCTAAACCAAAGACCTCCCAGAGGGGCACCTAGTTAATTGTCGATCGACACCATTAATACTTGGTCGGATTGCGATAAAAATACTGGTTTTTAAAGCAAAGACCTCCCCAAGGGGCACCCAGTTAATCTCCAATGCCATTAATACATGGCCGGATTGCGATAAAAACACTTGCTTGTGTACTAGCATGGAATTTTGTGACAAACATTTTAGTAAACTAATTTTCTGAATTAGCTACATAAGTTAATTATAAAGTCTGATGTTATGTATTCAATAACTTCCCAATGGCCGATCTCCACACTTTAGCTTTACATCAAAACCGTTATGTGCATCAGCATTATATCATATGGATTGGTAAGCCTACAATAAGCTAGAAATAACATTCAGCATTAGGACACAACTTATTGTGCACTCAGTGATCCTGAAGTATTTGTCATGCTGATATGCTTCTAATTTTCCGTTGTAAAGAGCTCTTCAGTATAACCGTGAAGTCAGGATGCCTTATTGGTCCAAAAAACTCATCTGTTGTGGCCTTTTGTGATTGCATGTCATTGAGGTCAAATCAGCATTTGAGGCCCCAATAGAAGTTCCAATATAATTGTATTTTTGTGTTACATGTGCAATGCTAATTTTATGTATGTTTTGAACATTTAATTTTAAACGCTTGTTATTTCTAGGAATTAAATATCGTATCATTACGCAAGTTGAAGTACATAATATAGAATTTCATGATTAAATATGCTGCAATTTAGTATCATTTCGATTTTGTTGATAATTTTTGCATTTCTTTTTTCGTATTGAATGTCAATAGTTAGTTTTAATTGTCATTATACTTTTTTATTATGTAAAATTTCACGTTTTTATGCTACTCTTAGCAACATTACGTGAAATGGAGTACTGGATATTACATTATGTTTTTAGGGCGTTATGTGCATCAAAAACTAAATATGATTTTGAATGCCATAATGCAACATTGTAGTAAGATTTTATCTCTTTATTTAATGCTACTTCCAGTAGCAGTATGTGAACTATAAAATCAAATACAGTAATTCAACTTAAAATGTTACCTTGCTATAGCATTTTATTGTTCAGTATATTTTTTGTATCCTTCTATGGCTTAGTGCCACATTTCGTATTATTTAATGGTATTTTTTTCATGCTTGTTAACATATCGTTATAATTTATCATATCAATTTTCATTTGATCTTTGGTATCCCTTATATTTTAATGCTTTTATATCTTAGTTTTAATTTTTTTATATTTTTTATTATGTTGTAAAGTCGCTTTTTTCATGTACTACTAAATTTTTGTACTTTTATATTTTTAGTTGATGTACCTGCTTTTTGTTTCGGTAAATTTTCATAAAATGATCCCATATAACACAACATCATACATGTTGGTACCTGTTGTTGTCAAATTATTGGCAAGAAACGAGAGTAAGAGAACCTGGAAAATAATGCTTTGGTGAGGCTATATCGAGGTGCCATAACCAGTGTTGAGATGATGCGACATGTTTAGAATCGCAAAATTTTTGGAGTTATACGATCAAAGTAGTAGATTGCATTGATGGGTGGATGGAGGTAAGAGGTGGTTGGGTGGTATTGGAGGGTGTGGCAACTGGAACTGGACTATGAAAATCATGACTTAGTACGCCTATTATTATCCGGCGTTTCACACGAAAGACATTTCGGCGGAACTGGACTATAAAAATAGTAAAGAAACGGATTAAGGACTCAAAGACGATCAACCTATAAAGTGCAGAAATAGAATGGATCAAAATAAGCAAAGTCCATGAACCAATATCAATGCATGGATGAATCTATAACACCCTATATTTTATAGTACCATAGATGTAAATAGATAAATGATTAGATGTCGTTTGTTTTTAGCAGTAAGCATTTATTAAAGTGCTGACCGGAAGGGCTGATTCAATTCAGCAATTATTTATGCGTTTGATTTAATACTTCATTTAGCAGTACTAACATAAATCAGTAAGGTAGTATTCAACGTGTTTTAATGCATTTTGAAATGTTGAATCTCTGTGCATATATTTTCCACCATCAGGTACTATAAATAGTACGGTTTTCCTTCTCTATGTCCAGGGCAACTCAAATGAAACCGTTCTAAGACAACAGATATTGTTTGAAGTAAGGGCAAGCGTGTTTTTAACGATACAACAGGTATGGTTTGCTGTTTGTATGTTAGTGAGACGCGTGACTTTGGTGTAATGTATTATGCAGTATCTGTGTCATTTGCAATTGTAGGTACTAAACATGCATAATTCTATTATTACTTCTAGACACTTTTCTAGGTTTTATCACGCACTGTTTATAGCTTGTGTACATTTATTAATATAGTCCAAGGCAGAGGCATTTAAATTTTGAAATGATATTTACCGCAGACATTTATAGCTTGTACACCTACACATGATATTTTCACAGTAGATATTTGTTGAGACATGGAGAATAAAATGAAAATAATGCTAAATTTATTTTAACAGAGAAGCCAGGCCTTCATGTGTAAAAGCATGCAATAATGCATTTGGAAATGAAGAACAGAGAAGTCATGCCTTCATGTGTTAAACATGTCATGATTAGGAATTAGAGATATTGGTCATTTTCTTTAGTGAAGGTTATAGATAACAGATGATGAAGCTTGAATAGAGAAACTGTAAGTATAGTAGTGTTGAGTTTATGTTGACCTCCTTCAAGGTGCGTGCTAGTTGATAAATATTTTACTCATCTATGTTCTGTTAAATGACATCACGAACATTGTATGGCCAATAATCATTGTGTCCTACTGTAATTTACCTTTTTTCCCTCAAATGCAAGGACACTAATAGGGACCCATGTTCTTACAGACATAGATAGTTATTTACATATGAATTTCAAGATTGTACACAGCAGGTGGAATCTTAGGCTGCCTGATTCTCATGGCATTGTATAAACCTTTTTGGTCTCATCTAACATTGACTCGTGTTAGCATACTATTCGTACATCAGAAATTACATGACACACACACCTTTTCTTTTGTAAATAAAATATTCGATTGAGTTATCATTTCCATTCCAATGTTTAGTCTTTTTATAGTTACTAAATGGTATACCAGCTTATCAATAATAATTCACAATACATGATATTATTACAGGTACTCAGGTGAAGGTAGAATGCAGAACATGGACAAAAACATGCAGTTTTTGATGGCACCACGGGTGAATGATTTTGCATATGTACGCAACTTTTCCAACAAACAAAATGGTAAAACAATTTTTAGTTCAACAACTGTATAGTGGGTATCATCTTATGAATTTTTTATTTATTTTGGCAGACAAGCTTATTTGGAAGAAAGGTCCTTTATACGCAAGTAGATCAAATCTTTTTGGACTATATGATGGAAAAAGAATAGCTTTGAGCAATTGAAGTTCTTAGTGATGCATTTGGTACTTGTAGACTTTTAATATGAACTATGGTTGTGTACTCAAATTGACATCAATATGGAATTGAAAACCTATGTACTGAATTTGGTAATTCATACATTGAAATTATTTTTTGTTAGTTCATACTTTATTTTGTTATCATGAATATGCGTTATATTGGCTGATTATTATATTTTTCTCGTTCATACATTGCTTTTAAAATTATTATGAAGATTCATTTTGATTATATAATATGTTGATTTAATAGCGTCATACAGCTGCTATCGATTAAACATGTTATAGCGGTTATAATGTGTTATAAATATTCTCATTTTCTTTTAGATTTAAATGTTTAATAGCAGTAAGGATGAGCTATTGTCTTTAAATAATGTAGCGGAAAATTTGCGCTATAAAACCAAGCTCTTTTATAACAGTTTTTTATGTGTTATAAATATTCATTAGTTTTTTATAACATGTCGATATACAACGTTTATCCAACCGCTATAACTGTTATTAATAGCGGCTATAAACCGCTATAAAAGACAACTTCTGTTGTAGTGCTCTTTTTTCAGCATGTCTGGGGAACAAAACATCCCTAATCTCCCAGAGCGCGTCACTATACCCGGTTGGTTCCGTAGGTATTTGGAAGCCATGGCAACAGCCAAAGAACAAAGAGACGTTCCTCCCCCAACTGCACCAATCATTCCTCCTCCCCCCTCCAAGAGCAGATAACTTCGCCAAGATCTGCAAAGACCTTGCTATGGGAGGGAAGCCATTCCATGGGAAAGAGACATTCGTAGAAGCCCGGAATTGGCTTAAGGAGACCGAGGACTTATTCGTCACCTTTGAAATGGAGGACCGAAGAAAAATCCAATTAGCTGCTTGGTTGTTAAAGGACGAAGCCTCATTTTGGTGGGAAGTCACCCAAGCTGGACGTCCGGTGGAAACTTGGGGAGATTTTAGACACAGGTTCGAAATAAAATTCCTTCCCCAAACTGAGAGAATCATTCAGATGGAGAGGTTCTTAGCTCTCAAACAAGGAAATTTAACGGTAAAGGAATATGTGAACAAGTTAACCAGCTGGCAAGGTTCGGTCTAGAGTTGGTGGATACGCAGCACAAAAAGGCTTTACGATTTGCTAAAGGACATAATGAGCCTTTGCATGGTCTTGCTATGTCCTATATTCCTATGGGGGATACCTTTGAAAGGCTTGTGGATATGGCCCTAATGCATGAGGACGGCAAGGGAAAAAAGAAGGAAGTGAAAGCTGAGGAGTCATCGCAGAATAAGAAGGTGTGGCCCAAGAAGGGGCAACAACAGTAACAACAACAGCAGAAGAAAGGAGAGAAAGATGAAAAAGGAAGGGATAGGAGAAAATGTCAAGGTTGCGGGAAGGAAGGTCATTTGATCAAAGATTGTAAGAGAAGGAAGGTCAGTTGCTTTAATTGTGGAGAACTCGGACACTATTCTATAGAGTGCCCAAAGAAAAAAGGGTCACAGGGACAAGGTCAAAGAGCCGAAACTTCTGGAGGGCAGGTCAATGCTCTCGCGATCAGTGCTCCTTAAAGAGGTAGAAAAATTTCTGTAGAAAGTTTAGTTTCTCTTTCAAATCATCCAGTTAGAACACATTTTAATTCTGGCGCTTCACATTCATTTATATCTAGTTCTGTTGTTGAATCTCTGCACTTAGTTACTAGTATGGTAGTGGATCCCGTAGTTGTCTCAAACCCCATAGGTGACTCGGCTCATTTATCTATGATTTGTAGGGGTTTGAGAATATCTGTGTTAGGCATCAAATTTGAATGCGACGCATATGTACTTGGGTTTATGGGTTATGGGTTGATTCTAGGGATAGGTTGGTTTACCACGTATGGTTCCATTCTGGGTGGTGAGAGGAGGGTCGTTAAGCACCCTCGAAATTTCTTGTGACCCGCAAAGGTCTGTCATGCTTAGTTTCCTAGAGTCTCTCAAGGCGTCTATTGATGATCTGCGATCGACACCAGTAGTCCGTGAGTATCCTGATGTCTTAGACGAGGTTCAGGGATTACCCCCGAGGCGCGAGATTGATTTCCGTATATACCTGGTGGACAATGCAAAGCCAGTTGCATTACCTGTGCTCCATATGGATCCTAAATGAAAAGAGGGAACTTGATAAGCAAGTGGCGGGGCTACTTAACAAGAGATTTGATAGGTGAATCATATCAGGATGGGAAACCTATTGAAGGCAGTCCTTGAAGAAGCCCATCATTCCAAGATGACTATTCATCCAAGTGGCGATAAAATGTATAGAGTTCGAGATAGCGGGGCCAAACTTGCAAAAGGAAGTGAAAATAAAGAAGGAAGCAATGATTGGATGAGTTTCGACTTGCATATTTGGATCGGAGGTTAAGAAGCTACGCAAACGAGAAGCCAAGTTGGTGAAGGTCCAGTGGGGAGACAATCAAGAAGATGCAACATGGGAGACCGAAGACAAGATTTTTACGCTTCGTACCCTTTCCTTTTTAAGGGAATGTTCTTAACTTCTCTTCCAAAAGCTTTTATTCGCATTTGCTTCTATCATCTGAGTATATCATATCAATCGAATCTCCGACTTTAGGTAGGAAATCCCATGATTGTAAACATGTGTTTGATGGATGCAAGTGGATGCAACTGTTTGCTAGTGGTTGCTCGTGGATGCATATACACACACTAGACACTAGATTGGCTCAAAAACACTCTCATACTGCACATGGATGTGTGTGCATTTTTAATTTTTATGGATGCAAAATGGTTGACTCATCACATGGATGTTTCATATGAATGAATGTTTGTGCACTCGTATATAAGTTATAAAGTGCATTAGGAATAATTGCATACATGTTGGACTCATGGCACTAACATATTTTGCATTAAGGAGGTCAACTGAATCAGTAGACCGCCTGATCTTTTGCATTAGATAGGGGACATGTACACACACTTTTGCATATGTTCATATGGCATTAGAAATCTTTTAAGGACAATGAATGCTTGTGGATGATAGATGAGTAGATGGATGATGGATGGTAGGATACATTCTTCTTAACTTGAAGATTTCGGGGACGAAATCCTTTAAGGATGGGAGAATGTAACACCCCGCATTTTTAATGAAATTAAAAATGTGGGAATATGTATATATATTGTATGCATACATATATCTGAGAGAAAAATTAAATAATGACAATAAAATTTCATGTAATAATTTAATGCAGTGAAATGAAGAAAAAGATAAATAAAAGAAATTACATGCAATACATGAAATGCGAAGAAATGCATGCGAACATTAAAAAAAAGAAATAAAAAGGAGAATTTGAAGAGCCTCCAGAATTTGGTCATGAAATTAGCGTCATTGTGTTCGTGGCAATTTTCTAGTCAATTTAGACCTATAGTTTGTAGAAAACTGATTTAAAATGAAGAAGATATCTTTAAATTAAATATTGCAGCAAAACATGAAAAAGAGGAATGAGAAAAAGAATAATATTTAGCATTGTTCTAAGGTTTGTAAACAAAAGACTTAGTGGCTTATTTGGTTAGAGCACGTGACTTGCATAAGAGAGGTTCTGAGTTCAATCCCCGCCAGTGCCATATTTTTGTTTTAAGGGAATGGCCAAAAAGTGGTCTAGTGTGAATGTAGTTCAATTAAAAAACGGCTTAGTGTGAAACGGGCCAATTGGAGGGTTAATTAGAAAGCTAGTTAAAAAGAATATATATATATATGTATATGTATATGTATATGTATATGTATATGTATATGTATATATGTATATATGACATGTGGGTGCCAACAACTCTGCTGCTGCGCATCATGTTGCACACATGGCGCATTTTTATTTGTAAATGACGATTTTTGAGTTTTAGGGCTGACGTGGCCTCTTCTGATTGACTGGATGACGTGTCTTTGAGATGTGTGGTTCTGATGACCTCCTAGTTAATCTAAAGGCTCTAACTAATCCTATACATCTATATAATCACATCTAACCTAAACCCTAATCTAAGCTAAAATCATTCATGAGCCTATATGCTGCTGCATCCTAAACTAACCTAGCCACCACCATAAAAAATCAAATTCAAGCTAGAAGATAAAAATCAAAGTCTACATCAAAGGTTAAGCTTAACAAATTCAGAAATCAGATCCCATAATTCAAGATCCATTCTTTTTCTGTGAGTGCTAGTCACTTTTAGGTTTAAATAGATAAATGTGAATTGTGGTAGACTATGAATTGAGTATATGCTGTAAATCATTAAATTATGTAAGCATACTATGTCATTTTCCCTAGATCTAATATATGGACAGTCTACTTTGTTTCCTATGTGAATCTTGAATTACAATTATATTGTGGTACATGTGAACTTGTTAATACAGATCTAACTTTCTAGATCTGATTATGGTGATTCGATATGACGTTTATATGAACATTGATTTGTAACCATATTAGGATGATTGTACATCCATTAATTTGACATTACTTGGATCTAGATTTTGGTGTTAATCACCTTTCACTTGCTATATTATGACACCTTGGTATATGTGGTAAACTTGACATGTGAATCTAAACTTGTTATTATGCCACCCTGTCTATGTTAGATTTAGGGAATTGGACACCTAATATTGAATCTAGGTCTCATTATGCTTGCCTAAACACAAGTTATTAATTTGATGTCCACTTTATTATGATGATTATCACATGTCCATTCACTTAGTTACTATGCCTGTTATGTTAATATTTATGCCAAAACATGTTGAATTGTCACCCTTATCATGTTCCCTTTTATTGTTATGACGAGGCTACTTTATAGCCTCGATGCCGCCAAAATACGTGTGAATACGTTAGTTAGGAACGGGGATAAATGGAATTTGTAATTGGCATAGTTTATATATTATTTATTTGAAATGAGCGTATAATTCAAATGGGGAAATGTAGAATTAATTACCTATAATGACATAGGAAAAGTTGGCTAAAAATGGCATAATTTGAATATGACCATTTATGGATATGTAATTTAAATTATTGTTGCAAAATAGGTATTGACACCTATAAAAGGAAAGGATTAATTAATTTGTAAATTAATTAAAAATGGAATGTTAATGATTAAAATTAAGAATTTTAATTGTACTTATGACACGATGTTAGGTCACATTAGTGGCGGAAGTCTGCCCGAACCCGACCGGCATATCCAGCAGCCACTAATGTTGAACCTAATGTGGGAGGTCTAAGTACGCAAATACAAATCAGGCTAAGAGACAAGGTTAGGCCCAGCTGTAGAATAAGACTGCCCGGACCCGACCGGCATATCCAGCATCCACACGTTGTAGGCCAAATGTAGGAGGTCTAGCCCATTATTACCATAATTGGACATGGTAAAGAAATGGACTACTTAACCTAATTTAATATTAATATGGAATTAAGTTAGAGTTAAGTAAAATTGGATGGGTAGGGAGGAGGGGTTAAGTAAGTTAGAGGGGATGGGTAATATATATATATATATATATATATATATATATATATATATAGGCCCACATACTTAACCTAATACATGTTATGTAATTAAAGACACCAAAGAGGTATACATAACAGGTATATAAAATAATAAAGGATATGTAATTAAAGATCACCCTTTTAGGGTATACATAGTCAGTGGAAAACCTAGTGGGGATACAAGACAAAGGGGAGAGCTTGTATCATATCATATGGGAGTTATGTAATTAAAGATCCCCTTTAGGGTATACATAACTAGTATAGGGCTATGTAATTAAAGATCACCCGTTTAGGGTATACATTGTCAGTGGAAAACCTAGTGGGGATACAAGACAAAGGGGAGAGCTTGTATCATATTATGTGGGACCCATTTCAGTCAGTAACCTGTAGTTGGTAGCAGAGTAGAGAACTCCGTATTAGGCGGAGAAGGGGCGCGCTTACTGATTGATTATAAGAGATCCAAAACGTGACGGGTGGTGTAAACAGTGCAAACCGACCAGGGACATGTGCGTGCATGGGCCTGGCAAAGGGGGACAAGATGACCATGACACCAGTAGGTATCCCTGTGCACATCTTGGGTTGTCACTTTAGGGAAGTGATACCCCCTACTGTGGGGTCAACACAGGATATCTACAAAGTAGAGAGCTGATCGATTAGGGTAGTGGTTAGGGTATACTTAGACGTATGACCTAAGCCTACCATCTTATAGTGGAAGGGATCATTTCATTTCAGTTATACTAGTAATAGTGCAGAGTAGTCATTAGTGAAGCATGTATATACCTCACCTTATTTTCCTTGTCACACCTTCCATTTGTATAGCGATCTCTCTTATCCACTTTATGCCTGTCTGTTCACCTTTATTTATTTACTGGCTAAAATTCACTAGACTCGCCAGACTTTATGTCTGAACCCATTTTGTTTTTCCTTCTCTCTTCCGTTTCCCACCTCCAGGTTCTCAGGGAGGAAACACCCAGGCTTAGCCAAGATTTGGATATCATCTTTTTAGGAGCTATTGTTGAAGTATGGCTCGAGTCTTGGTCTCTGCTATGGCTTACTCTTTTATTGGGGAATAATGTTTTCTTTTAATTCCTATGCACTCTGGTTATGCAAGACAGAATTATTTTGTTGTAATGGTTTTATGAATTATGGTATTATAAACCACAGGAGTATGAATTAAGCCAATTCCGGGCTTCTATGAATGTCTCTTTCCCATGGAATGGCTTCCCTCCCATAGTAAGGAAGTCTTTGTAGATCTTGGCGAAGTTATTTGCACTTAGTGGGGTAGGAGGAGGAATAATTGGTGCAGTTGGGGGAGGAACGTTTCTTTGTTCTTCGGCTGTTCCCATGGCTTCCAAATACCTACGGAACCAACCAGGTATAGTGATGCCCTCTGGGAAATTAGGGATGTTTTGTTCCTCAGACATGATGAAAAAGGAAAAAGGATGAAATTAAGATAAGGGACCGAAGGATACTACGTATGGCTTCTTATGGGAATATTTTCAAAACAAACTTTTCTTTTTGAAAATACTTTCTTTTAAAACCTTTTTGAAAAAAATATTTAAAACTTTTATCTAATCTAGTAACCTTCAGCTCTGATACCAAGTGAAACACCCCACGTCCGTTAATGTCACTCACTAAGGGAATGCATTAAGTTCTGTGAAGCATTGTAGGTAAACAGACACAGAATAATTACAAGATAGATATAAATAAAGATAGCAACGGAAGTTTCAAAAATTTTATTTCATACATAAAGCATAATCCCGTGGTTTATAATACCATAATTCATAAAACCGTTATAACAAAATACTTCTGTCTTGCATAATCAGAGTACATAGGAATTAAAAGAAAACATTATTCCCCAACAAAAGAGTAAGCCATAGCATAGACAAAGACTCGAGCCATACTTCAACAGTAGCTCCTAGGAAGAAGATATCCAAATCCTGGCTAAGCCTAGGTGTTTCCTCTCTGAGAACCTAGAGGGGGGGGGGGAACGGAATAGAGAAGGAAAACAAAAAGGGTTCATAAATAAAGTCTGGCGAGTCTAGTTACTTTTAGCCAGTAAATAAATAAATGTGAAAATGACAAGCATAAAGTGGATAAGAGAGATCGCTATACAAATGGCAGGTGTGACAAGGCAGATAAGGTGAGGTATATACATGCTTCACTAATGACTACTCTGCACTATTACTAGTACAACTGAAATGAAATGATCCCTTCCACTATAAGCTAGTAGGCTTAGGTCATACGTCCAAGTATACCCTAAGCACTACCCTAATCGATCGGGTCCCTACTATGTAGATATCCTGTGCTGGCCCCACAACACTTCCCTAAAGTGGCAACCCAAGATGTGCACAGGGATACCTACTGGTGTCACGATCGTCTTTTCCCCCTCTGCCCGGCCCATGCACGCATATGTCCCCGGTCGGTTTGCACCATCTACATCACCCGTCACGTTTTGGATCTCTTATAATCAATCAGTAAGCGTGCCCTTCTCCGCCTAGTACGGAGTTCTCTACTCTGATACCAACTACGGGTTACTGACTGAAATGGGTCCCACACAATATGATACAAGCTCTCCCCTTTGTCTTGTATCCCCACTAGGCTTTCCACTGACTATGTATACACTAAAAGGGTGATCTCTAATTACATAGCCCTATACTAGTTATGTATACCCTAAAGGGTGATCTTTAATTACATAACTCCCACACAATATGATACAAGCTCTCCCCTTTGTCTCGTATCCCCACTAGGTTTTCCACTGACTATGTATACCCTAAAAGGGTGATCTTTAATTACATAGCCTTTATTATTTTATCTACCCGTTATGTATACCACTTAGGTGTCTTTAATTACATAACATGTATTGGGTTAAGTATGTGGGCCTATATATATATATATATTACCCAAGAAGGAAGGGGGTATTGGGTTGAAATCTTTTTCTGAATTAAAAAAAGCTGCAGGTATAAAACTTCTATGGAAATTTCTGTCTGGTTCATCTCTTTAGAGTACATGGATGAATAGGAAATATTGCTATAATAAACATTTTTGGAGTATGAGAATGGACAATAATGCTTCGTGTACTTGGAAGACTTTTTTGAGATTAAGGAATTCTGGAAAACAACTTTTTAATAAGGTGGTTGCTTCAGGTATGAACACTCTATTATGGTTTGAACTTTGGGTCAATTGCAAATACCTAGTTGATATGCTTGGGATTTCTAGATTTTTCTTTTTGGGTAGTCACAATGATTTGGTTTCATCTATAATTTGTGATGGGAAAATTAATGCCAATTTGAATCCAGCTACGAGGGAGATCAGTCAAGAAGTTAATGCAGTTATTGTTAAACAAAATGTTTGTGATGATTACTATGAATGGGGAGAAGGGGGAGAATTCACTTTTCACAAAGCTTGGAATAAGATTAGAGAGAAACAAAGTGTTAAATCTTGTTATAAAGTAATTTGGCATGGGAGAAATGCAAGAAGAATGGCTTTTGTTGCATATCTTGCAGTAAATGATAGACTTTCTACTCGAGAAAGGTTGCACAAATTTGGTATGATCAATGAAAATGGATGTGTTTTATGTGATGAGAATGTTGAATCTATTAATCATTTGTTTTTTGATTGTGAGTATGCATGTTTTATATGGAAAGCAATTGGCGAGAAGTTGGGTTTTGTGGCAAACCAGATTGGTTCAATTGAAGATGAGGCATTCAAAATCTTAAGCAGGTTCAAAGAAAAGGATCAAACCTTTGATGTTAACAACAGTAATATACCATGTATGGATTGAATGAAATTCCAGAATTTTCAAGCAAAGAAGAGTTAGAAAAGAAATCAGAGTATCTA
This sequence comes from Allium sativum, assembly GCA_030737875.1. Classification (NCBI taxonomy): domain Eukaryota; kingdom Viridiplantae; phylum Streptophyta; class Magnoliopsida; order Asparagales; family Amaryllidaceae; genus Allium; species Allium sativum. The sequence continues at coordinate 65,516,858 of CM060909.1, read as the reverse complement.
TGATTGTGAAAGAAGTTCAGAGCTTGGTGAACAAGAATGGTAGCAAGAGAAGAAGGTCGCAGATGAAGGAAGAATTGCTTAGAAGATGAGGTATTGAACTAAATGATACTGGTTGATTTGTTTGTATTTTTCTTTGATCTGTAATGAGGCGGAGAGACTGTGAGTATATGGCGTTTATATGTGCTCTTTTTCCTTATGCCGCACCCATCTAGGTTAAGGGGGGCATAAGGTTTTGATGAGGCATATAAACAAAGTATATGTTTGGTTTTGAAATAAAGTGAACCAATTTTCAATATATATATATATATATATATATATATATATTACCCATCCCTTCTAACTTAACCCCTCCTCACTACCCATCCAATTTTACTTAACCCTAACTTAAGTCCATATTCATATTAAATTAGGTTAAGTGATCCATTTCTTTACCATATCCAATTATGGTTATAATGGGCTAGACCTCCCACATTAGGCCTACAACTTGTGGATGCTGGATATGCCGGTCGGGTCCAGGCAGTCTTATTCCACAGTTGGGCCTAACTTCATGTCTTAGCCTCATTCGTATTTGCGTACTTAGACCTCCCAGATTAGGTTCAACATTATTGGCTACTGGATATGCCGGTCGGGTCCGGGCAGACTTCCGCCACTAGTGTAACCTAACCTCATGTCATAAGTACAATTAAAATTCTTAATTTTAATTACTAACATTCCATTTTTAATTAATTTACCAATTAATTAATCCTTTCCTTTTATAGGTGTCAATACCTCCTATTTTGCAACAATAATTTGAATTACATATCCATAAATGGTCATATTCAAATTATGCCATTTTTACCCAACTTTTCCTATGCCATTATAGGTAATTAATTCTATGTTTCCCCATTTGAATTATATGCTCATTTCATATAAATATTATATAAAATATGCCAATTACAAATTCCCTTTATCCCCGTTCTTAACTAACGTATTCACACGTATTTTAGCGGCATCGAGGCTATAAAGTAGCCTCGTCATAACAATAAAAGGGAACATGATAAGGGTGATAGTTCAACATGTTTTGGCATAAATATTAACATAACAGGCATAGTAACTATGTGAATGGACATGTGATAATTATCATAATAAAGTGGACATCAAATTAATAACTTGTGTTTAGGAAAGCATAATGAGATGTAGATTCAATATTAGGTGGCCAATTACTTAAATCTAGCATAGACAGGGTGGCATAATAACAAGTTTAGATTCACATGTCAAGTTTACCACATATACCAAGGTGTCATAATATAGCAAGTGAAAGGTGATTAACACCAAAATCTAGATCAAAGTAATGTCAAATTAATGGATGTACAATCATCCTAACATGGTTACAAATCAATGTTCATATAAACGTCATATCGAATCACCATAATCAGATCTAGAAAGTTAGATCTGTATTAACAAGTTCACATGTACCACAATATAATTGTAATTCAAGATTCACATAGGAAACATAGTAGAATGTACATATATTAGATCTAGGGAAAATGACGTAGTACGCTTGCATAAATTCATGATTTATAGCATATACCCAATTCATAGTCTACCACAATTCACATTTATCTATTTAAACCTAAAAGTGACTAGCACTCACAGAAAAAGAATGGATCTTGAATTCTGGGATCTAATTTCTGAATTTGTTAAGCTTAACCTTTGATGTAGACTTTGACTTCTATCTTCTAGCTTGAATTTGATTTGTTATGGTGGAGGCTAGGTCAGTTTAGGATGCAACTGCATCTTAGATTAGGGTTTAAGTTACATGTGATTATATAGATGTATAGGATTAGTTAGAGCCTTTAGATTAACTAGGAGATCATTAGAACCACACAGCTCAAAGAAACATCATTCAGCCAATCAGAAGAGGCCATGTCAGTCCTAAAACTCAAAAATCGTCATTTACAAATAAAAATGTGCCATGTGTGCAACATGATGCGCAGCAGCAGTGGTGTTGACACCCACATGTCATATATATATATATATATATATACATACATATATATATATTCTTCTTTTTAACTATCTTTCCTATTAACCCTCCAATTGGCACTTTTCACACTAAATCGCTTTTTAATTGAACTACGTTCACACTAGGCCACTTTTTCGCCATTCCCCTAAAACAAAACTATGACACTAGCGGGGACTGAACTCAGAACCTCTCGTATACAAGTCACGTGCTATAACCAAATGAGCCACTAAGTCTTTTGTTTACAAACCTTAGAACAATGCTAAACATTATTCTTTTTCTCATTCCTCTTTTTTCATGTTTTGCTGCAATATTTAATTTAAAGATATCTTCTTCATTTTAAATCAGTTTTCTACAAATTGTAGGTCTAAATTGACCAGAAAATCACCACGAACGCAATGATGCTAATTTCATGACCAAATTCTGGAGGCTCTCCAAATTCTCCTTTTTTTTAAATGTTCGCATGCATTTCTTCGCATTTCATGTATTGCATGTAATTTCTTTTATTTATCTTTTTCTTTATTTCACTGCATTAACTTATTACATGCAATTTTATTGTCATTATTTAATTTTTCTCTCAAATATATCTATGCATACAATATATATACGTATTTTCACATTTTTAATTTCATTAAAAATGCGGGGTGTTACAAACTTGGCAGCTTTCTTTCCTTTACCCTTAGCAACATCTTTCGGGCTTTCATCTGTTCCCGTGGCTTCAAGATCATCATTAAGAATGTAATCGACATCTTCTAAGTCGGAGAGCGCACCAATTTTAGCATCTTGCGATCCAGGAACTGTAATGATAAGTAAGGATGTATCACTAGGGGGAGGGGGTATGATAACGGAAGCAAAGGGAATAGTCATCAGGGGTGAGTCAGTTATAGCGGCTTCAAGTGTCGTTGCCTTGCCTATAACGGGAGAAGATAGGGGTGTAGTTAAACCTAGATTATGGAAGCAATGAGCATAAGAGGCAAGAGATCCTGGAGAATCAATAATGGATTCTAAGTATGACGCAGTATAGTCAATTTCGATTTTACCTGCATCTTGAAGGTTTTCCTGGACATCTCTCTGCTCAATTCTCCAGTTGTTTACGTTTTCGTCATCACCCTCATCATCCCCATCATGTTCCTCCGTGACATTCTCCATGACAATATGCCCTTCAGTGTCTACGTCTTTCTCTGTTAAAGCAACAGGAGTATTCACATGAACCTATGAACTTGAAGCTTCAACAATTGTGGGATTGACGGGAGGCTCAAAGTTGGTTTGACTGGGAACCTTGTCTCCAGATGTACCAGCCCTATCACTCGCCAACTTGGCTTTTCCTTCAACTAGAGCCTTCTTGGACCTATCATCCAAATGTTCATTAATAAGATCATCTTCATTACGATCACCACCGTTGATTTCAAATACTTGTTCCCAAACAAGTGTTAAGTGGTTGAAAAGGTGTCTCCCAAGTAGTGCAGACTCCTGCGACTCATGACACTGTAAACATAAAACCGGAATATATCGGCCTTAGCCTCGTCCATAGCCTTTTGATGAGTTTTTTCAGCAATCTTCTTATCTTTTTCAAGGGATTCAATCTTGGCTAATAAGGTGCGATTGGAAGCTCTCAAGGAATCAATAGTTTCTCTAAGTTGAGTGGCCTCGTTTCGATATTGTGTGGAGAAATACTTTTCCATAGACAATGTAGCTTCAACATTGCTTTTGGCAGTAAGAGCTTTCTTTTCTTTTTGTTTAGCAGCTTCAAGTTCTTCTCTGAGTTTCTTATTCTCGGAATCTAATTCCTCAATTTCAGCAATTCTTTTTACTAAGAGAAGCGATGGTACATCACGAGAATCTAAGACTTCCTCCCACTTGCCATTATCACTCTCCGAAGCTGTGATCTTACCAAGATTAATGCCATTGCGCTTTTGAAGATCGTCGCCAAATTGGCTCTTAGTATTGTCAAGTTGAGTATGCATTTGCCTTATCACGACGTCTACCTCATCTGCTATATCATCAGCATCAGTCGGGTTTACACCATGATCAAAGCCCTTTCAAATTCCAATCTGGAAATTCCGTCGTTTTTCTCCATTCTGAATCTGTCTTTTTCATTCGTTTTCAGTATGGCCGATAACTTTATTATTCCGGAGGGAGTGCACGTACCTGTTTGGTATAGGAGACTTTTGGAGGCTAGGGCGACCGAAGCCGGCCCCGCAGATGTTCCTCCTCCTCCTCCTCCGGTAGTTAATGTTCCTCCTCCTCCTGTCGCTGAGGTTCCTCTTCCTCCTTCCCCTCAGCATCCTCAAACTGACTTCGCAAAGATTTGCAAGGACTTTAAGGCGATGGGTTGCAAGAATTTTATTGGAACCGAGACTTTTGTAGAGGCAAGGAATTGGTTGAATGAAACCGAAGATCTTTTTGCGTTCTTTTATATAGATGACCGTAGGAAGGTTCTATTGGCAGTGTGGTTGCTAAAGGAAGAAGCTGCACGTTGGTGGGTGGTCACCACCGCTACTAGGCCAATTGAGACTTGGGATGACTTTCGGGGAAAGTTTGGACTAAGGTTCCTATCACTGAAGCAAGGGGATATGACTATTAGGGAATACATAGATAAGTTTAATCAACTGGCTCGGGTCGGTTTAGACTTGGTTAACACAGCTCAGAAGAAGGCCCTATACTTTGCTCTAGGATTAAACGAGCCATTACATGGTTTGGCCATATCTCATATACCCTTGGGGGCAACTTTCGAGAGTTTGGTGAATATGGCCCTACTCAATGAAGAGAATAGGAGTGACAAGAAGGAGATCAAGATGAATGATACTCAAGCCAAGAAGACTGATTCCCAGTGGAAAGGAAATCAGGGTAATCCAAGTGGTCAGAGCAGTCAAGGCAATAAGAACAAGAACAAGAGTCAAGGCAACAAGGGGAACAACAACAAGGGCAATAACGACAAGAGAAGTGCCATTATTGCGGTTCAGTTGGGCATCTTATTAAGGATTGTAAGAAGAGGAAAAGGAAGAGTGGTGAATGCTATCGTTGTGGTGAGTTTGGACATTTCAGCAAAGATTGCCCGAAGAAGCAAGGGCAAGGTCAGACTCAGTGTGCAAGACCGTCTGAAGGGCGAGTTCACCCCCTCAACATCGTTCTTCCAGCTCTTGATCGAGGTAGTGTTTCTGTTAAAAGTCCTGTTTACATTTCTGATTTTCCTGTTCGTACCTTGTTTGATTTTGGTGCATCGCATAGTTTATTTCATCTGATCTAGTTGAAAGTTTGCACCTAAGTACTAGTCTAGTTAGTGATCCCGTGTGTGTTTCAAATCCAATTGGGAGTTCCGCCCATTTGTCTATTATCTACGTGGATTTGAAAATCTCTATCTTGAGTATAGAATTCTCGCGTGATGCTTATATTCTCGGTTTCATGGGGTATGGGTTGATTTTGGGCATGGATGGGTTGTCCAGTTTTGGAGCCATCCTTGATTTTTGAGCATAGGGTTGTAAGGCTCATGACTCGCCTCGGTAATACCCTAAAAATTTCTTGTAACCCTATGAGTCCCGTCATGTTGTGTTATCTTGAATCCCTCGACTCGTCTATCGATAGTTTGCAATCGGTGAGGGTGGTCCGAGAATATCCTGATATCTTGGGTGAAGTGAAGGGGGTTACCCCTAAACGAGAGATAGATTTCCGCATTTATCTGGTTGATAATGCCAAGATAGTTTCGTGGCCGGTTGGGCACATGGCCCCGCAAGATGAGAGTTAAGAAAGAAAGTCAAGGAGTTGCTTGAGAAGAACTTCATTAGATGAAGTGTATCTGAATGGGGAGCGCCTGTAGTATTTGCTACCAAGGCAGATGATTCTCTCCGGCTTTGTGTTGACTATCGAGAGTTGAATAAGCTGACTAAGAAGAACAGACACCCGTTACCGAGGATTGATGATCTCTTTGACCAGCTTATCGGTGCTTCTGTTTTCTCTCAGCTTGATCTTGCTACTGGATTCCATCGGCTCAGAGTAGCTGAAGATAGTATAGACAAGATTGCGTTCAGAACTCCGGATGGATTCTTAGAATGGCTGGTCATGCCATTCGGTTTGACTAATGCACCCGCCTATTTCGTGGACTTGATGAGTAGGGTGTTCAGGGAGTTCTTGAACAAGTTTGTCGTGGTCTTCGTAGATGATATTCTGATCTTCTCTAAGGACGAGGAAGAACATGCTAGACATCTCAAGGAGGTGATGGATACACTTAGAGCGCATCAGCTGAAAGCCAAGTCCTCCAAATGTCATTTTGGAGAAAAGAAGTTAGATTTCTTGGGCACATAGTTTCTAAGCAAGGCTTAGTGGTGGATCCTGCTAAAGTGGTCGCGGTTCAAAACCGAAAAGCCCCGACGAGGACAATTGAAGTAAGAAGTTCTCTCAGTTTAATTAGTTAGTTAGCGTCCCTTGAGCTTAGACCTACCCTTCTGGATCAAGTAGGGACTTCGCAGAAAGAAGACCCGCAGTTAGTCGAGATCATGGACAAGTTGATTCGAGGCGAGATGGTAAGTCACCTCGCTATAGATGACAAGGGATGGCTAAGACGCGATGAGAGAAAGAAGGTTCTTGAAGATGCACATCACCCGAGGAGGTGGCCGAGTTTGTCCCAAGGTGCATGTTGTGCCAACAGGTTAAAGGTCGAGTCATAGAAGCCCGGTGGGCTATTATATCCATTGGAGGTCCCCGCAATGGAAGAGGGAAAAGCGTCACGAAGGATTTCATGGATGGACTGCCTAGATCAAGAAAGGGAATAAGAGCATATGGGACATAGTAGATAGACTCACGAAGAGTGCTCATTTCACTCCGGTAAAGAGCGAAAGGGCTGCATCATAGCTAGCGACAGTTTACTTTCAAGAAATAAAGCGGTTGAACGAGGTTCCCTAAAGTATAGTTAGTAACCATGACTCAATCTTCACCAGCCAGTTTTGGAATAGTCTACGGGAAGTCATGGGCAAGCGACTGAATCTAAGTACGGCCTATCATTCACAGGCGGATGGTTCATTTCGTTCAAGCATGAGTTATAGAAAATCACGTTAGTAAGAGCAATTGGCAACGTGGATTGGTATTTCCAAGAAAAGTTCTGTTGCGCGGAATACTTTATGGTAAGTAAACGAGATCCAGGATTCACTGGTGAATTTTGGAGAGCTTGCATGAAACCATGAGGTCATAGTTATGTTTAAGCCAAGAATGATAGAAGAGTAAGTGAAAGAGGAAGACGAGAGGCGACAATCAAATGGATTCCAACTCATATTTGGAAATAAGAGTTAAGAAGCCAAGGAATCATGAAGTAAAAGACGGTCAAAGCACAGTGGAGTTGAACTCAAGGAAACGTGACTTAGAAGATTGAAGGCTGGTACGCGCATCATATCTTTATGAGTATATCCTTGATCCTTGTTTTCCTGTGGAGCTTACTTGCATGTTATCTTTTACGTATATCCTCTCGGTCCTATTTCTGTCGGGAGGTATGACTTATTGGCTAGTAATACATGTCAGGGTTTGAAGGGGTCCGTTAGGTTGACTAAACCTTTTGGGCTTTTATAGAATATGGGTTGGGTTAGGAAGGGATTTCTTGTAATCCGAAAAAAGTATATCTTGCTTATCTTCCCATATCTTTCTTTTGCTATCTATATCATGTTAATCTTGTCATGAGAACCTTAGGTAGAAACCCTTTGGATGAAACATGTGTTTGAAACATGTTATGCTTGATGGTTGCAAGTGGTTGCAAGTGTTTGCAAGTGGTTACTCATGGATGCATTATACACATTAGGCACTAGATCAGCTCACACACTCCTCATATTGCATATGCATGAGTGTTTACGCTTATTCATAGATGAAAATTTTTGTGTTATCACATGGATGTTGCATATGGATGTATGTTATGTGCACACATATAGATGTTATACATTATGTTAGGAATTGCATACATATGGATTCATTTCACTAACATAATTTGCATTGATGATATTTGCATTAGATAAGTACATATACACACACCTTTGCATATGTTCATACAACATTTAGAATCTTGTAAGGACAATGATTGCTCGTGGATGATGTTTTGAGTAGATGGATGTTGGATGGTAGGATACGTTCTTCCTAACTTGAAGATTTCGGGGACGAAATCCTTTAAGGAGGGGAGAATGTAACAACCCGTATTTTCAATAACCTGTTATAACGTAAATCGAGGCAGAATTTAATTCAAAAATCTGAATCAAGGGAAACGGGCTATGCCATTACGTTCGTCTCGGAAAAATACGCGAAATAGAGTCCGAGTTTTCGAAAATCGGAGTCCGTATGACCCGATTAAGGCCCAACGAAGTTTTCAGAAAATTTCAAAGTAAAAACAGATTTCAAATTCAAGTTTGAATTTGAAAAATTAGGTCAGATTGGGCTAGGCGGGAAAATTCCCGCCAGAGTACCCAAGTCGACAGTCCTGTCGACTTGGGAGTCGACTTGGTTGGACCCAAGTCGACAGCCCTGTCGACTTGGCTGTCGACTTGGTTCAGCCGGGCAGTTTTACCTGGTGCACCATCTTGGGGTCTTGGTTAGGTTTTGGGGCCAGATTCGGTTTTGAGGGCTGAGATTGGAACTAGGGTTTAATCCTAAGGCTAGAACTAGTCCTAATCTCTATAAATAAGCCCCTAACCTAACCCTAAATCATCATTATTCATTCAAGTAACTAAACTATGGCAAAATCATTCCTCTCATGGCCTCCACTCTCTTCATAAAATTCCTAAATAAATTCCTATGAGAGATTTTCCATGCATACAAGTGTTTTCAAGCTTGTATGAGTGTCATTAGCTTGCATTCAAGTCAAGTTTCCATATTTACATCATAAAGCAAGGGTTTTGATCATTTTGGCTCAAGGGATTTTCTATTAGAGCTTACATTTTGGGTCTATTTGATTGCATAAGGGCTTTGTCATATTTTTAGTGTCTTCATAAGCATTGTAATCCCTATTCTACTTTCATATTTAAACTCAAAAGTTAAATGAATGATGCAAGTTTGGTTGACCATTATGATATGCAAGTTTATCATGTTATGTTATGCAAGTATGCCATGTAATGATATGCAAGTTTGCCATGTTATGATATGCAAGTTTACCATGTTATGCTATGCAAATTTGCTATGTTATGATATGCAAGTTTACCATGTTATGCTATGCAAGTTTGCCATGTTATGATATGCAAGTTTATCATGTTATGTTATGCAAGTTTTCCATGTTATGATATGCAAGGTTATCATGTTATGTTATGCAAGTTTGATATGCAAGTTCGTCATATGATATGCAAGTATGTTATGCAAGTTTGGGATGATCATTTTGTTCATGTTATCATGTTATGCAAGCTTATCTTGAGTATATGAACATAAAGCTTCAAGCTTTATGCTAAAGGTTGCATTTTGGCAACATGTAAGTTATCATATCTCTTATGATAACTTGCATGTGAGGCTAAATGCGAACTTATGGCCATTTCTACATGTCATTTATCACCATGTATCACCAATATGCTAAGTTTGGTTTTATGCATGCTTTTGAGGCCTAAAAATGTAATATGCAAGTATATGAACATGTGTACATTTCATATGCCACCATGTTGAACTTGTGGCTTCAACACCTTTATGTCATGATTATGTCAAGTTCCCTCTTTCTATCCTTTATGCGCTATTGCGATATGTAAGCGATGGGATTGCGTTTGGGGTTGGGTAAACTTAAAAGACATAAAAACATAAGATTGGGAATTTACCTATTAAGTTAGGTCTACCCATTGGGAATTTACCTATTAAGTTAGGTCTACCCAAATGCTTGAAAACTTGTAATATGTTTTGGAAACATGATGGACATGACACTTAGAAAATATAAGTGTGACCAACTCGAGGTTGGGTTGAGTTTGTAGCGTAAACCTACCCGGAACCGACCGGCCTAACTAGTTGCTACAAACAATAGGACCCAATGTGAGAAGTTGGCCATGTGGTACCTTGAACCCGAGGTTAGACCAAGTTGTGGTGTAAAGCTACCCGGACCCGCCCGGCTTAACTAGTAACCACAACAAGGTCTAATGTGAGAGGTTAAGGCACGTAAAATTAATTAATGCCTCATGATTAGGGTTAAGTCATGGTCCACTTAATACTTAACCAATTTGGGCTTGGTAGATTAATCAGGGTTAAGTCGTGAACTCATCGTTACACTTAACCAAGTTAATCCATGATTAGCAAGAGGGTTAAACCGTATTCAACCCACTAGAAAAATCCTAGCAATGGGGGTCGACTCCAGCAGTAATCCCAAGTTTGTATCATTAAGACCCTAGGGACTAGGCTAGGGAGGGGGCACGATTACTGGACTTGAGGTAAGTGACCAAAAACGACGGCAGATGGGTACGCCGGTGTAGTTCCGGGCGGACTATGGTCGTGCATATAGTCCGAAGCCGGGGAAAACATGCACGGGTACCAGTAGATCGAGACTGTGCACTCATGTTTATGGTGTCCAGGGGTTGACACCCTAGGGCTTGATACACCCGACGGGAGACCCTGCACAGTCTGACTACAATTATGTTTGGGCCGTATTGACACCAACACGTGACGAGTTAGGCTTAGGGAGCCGATCGATTAGACCGTTTGGTTGGACCTCATATGAGGGTCACTTCATGTTATTGGGCCAAAGCTTGGGCCAAGGGATCAATACTTGTTTATTCAAGTCATGTTAGTTTGCTAGTACACCTGTGGTGCAAAACCTTAAACCTGATTATGCGATGACACCTTTATCTACCTTGTTAGTTAATCATCATGCTAGTATGTTGTTATCCTTATGTTCATCCCTGCTTCTCATGCCAGTTAACTTTATCAGTTTACATTGATTGTAGTAGGGCTTACTCAGTCTTTTTGACTGACCTGTGTTTCTTTCGCCTCTTTTCTTCCGTTCCCCCTCCAGGTTCTCAGGGTGGGAATATTGGAGCTTAGCTTGGATTTCTGATCGCTTGCTTGTGGGATTTTAGCTCATGTACGGTCTTGACATGAAGCTAGCTATGGTTATCACTTATTTTGGGGATAGTACTTATGTATTTCAGTTTTTCAGTAATGTTGTTTTTATCTAGACTTGTGTATTTGGAAAGTTGACATTATGTTGTACCAGACTTGTTTTGAAATAGTTTGAAATCTTCCGCTGTTTTACTTATCTTATTTACTCTGTTTACATATATACATATGTTCTTGTTCTGCCTTGATATATCATTATGCATGTTTACCCGGTACAAACACCCCACCAAAGTCAGAGTGCTTGCAAGAGCCACCCTGGCGGAGGTGGGGTGTTACATTTGGTATCAGAGCATATGGTTTTCGAGAAGGAACAAAAAGGTTTTTAGAAAACTTTTGGAAAACTATTTTCAAAACCAAGTATAAAGTATTTTCCAAAGAAAAGTCTAGTTTATTTTAAAGGCTATTCCCCAAAAAGCCATTAGCAAAATTCCTTCGTTTTTCTCCATTCTGAATCTGTCTTTTTCCTTCGTTTTCAGTATGGCCGATAACTTTATTATTCCGGAGGGAGTGCACGTACCTGTTTGGTATAGGAGACTTTTGGAGGCTAGGGCGACCGAAGCCGGCCCTGCAGATGTTCCTCCTCCTCCTCCGGTAGTTAATGTTCCTCCTCCTGTCGCTGAGGTTCCTCTTCCTCCTTCCCCTCAGCATCCTCAAACTGTCTTCGCAAAGATTTGCAAGGACTTTAAGGCGATGGGTTGCAAGAATTTTATTGGAACCGAGACTTTTGTAGAGGCAAGGAATTGGTTGAAAGAAACCGAAGATCTTTTTGCCTTCTTTGATATAGATGACCGTAGGAATGTTCTATTGGCAGTGTGGTTGCTAAAGGAAGAAGCTGCACGTTGGTGGGTGGTTACCACCGCTACTAGGCCAATTGAGACTTGGGATGACTTTCGGGGAAAGTTTGGACTAAGGTTCCTATCATTGAAGCAAGAGGATATGACTATTAGGGAATACATAGATAAGTTTAATCAACTGGCTCGGGTCGGTTTAGACTTGGTTAACACAGCTCAGAAGAAGGCCTTATACTTTGCTCTAGGATTAAACGAGCCATTACATGGTTTGGCCGTATCTCATATACCCTTGGGGGAAACTTTCGAGAGTTTGGTGAATATGGCCCTACTCAATGAAGAGAATAGGAGTGACAAGAAGGAGATCAAGATGAATGATACTCAAGCCAAGAAGACTGATTCCCAGTGGAAAGGAAATAAGGGTAATCCAAGTGGTCAGAGCAGTCAAGGCAATAAGAACAAGAACAAGAGTCAAGGCAACAAGGGGAACAACAACAAGGGCAATAACGACAAGAGGAAGTGCCATTATTGCGGTTCAGTTGGGCATCTTATTAAGGATTGTAAGAAGAGGAAAAGGAAGAGTGGTGAATGCTATCGTTGTGGTGAGTTTGGACATTTCAGCAAAGATTGCCCGAAGAAGCAAGGGCAAGGTCAGACTCAGTGTGCAAGACCGTCTGAAGGGCGAGTTCACCCCCTCAACATCGTTCTTCCAGCTCTTGATCGAGGTAGTGTTTCTGTTAAAAGTCCTGTTTACATTTCTGATTTTCCTGTTCGTACCTTGTTTGATTTTGGTGCATCGCATAGTTTATTTCATCTGATCTAGTTGAAAGTTTGCACCTAAGTACTAGTCTAGTTAGTGATCCCGTGTGTGTTTCAAATCCAATTGGGGGTTCCGCCCATTTGTCTATTATCTACGTGGATTTGAAAATCTCTATCTTGAGTATAGAATTCTCGCGTGATGCTTATATTCTCGGTTTCATGGGGTATGGGTTGATTTTGGGCATGGATGGGTTGTCCAGTTTTGGAGCCATCCTTGATTTTTGAGCATAGGGTTGTGAGGCTCATGACTCGCCTCGGTAATACCCTAAAAATTTCTTGTAACCCTATGGGTCCCGTCATGTTGTGTTATCTTGAATCCCTCGACTCGTCTATCGATAGTTTGCAATCGGTGAGGGTGGTCCGAGAATATCCTGATATCTTGGGTGAAGTGAAGGGAGTTACCCCTAAACGAGAGATATATTTCCGCATTTATCTGGTTGATAATGCCAAGATAGTTTCGTGGCCGGTTGGGCACATGGCCCCGCAAGATGAGAGTTAAGAAAGCAAGTCAAGGAGTTGCTTGAGAAGAACTTCATTAGATGAAGTATATCTGAATGGGGAGCGCCTGTAGTATTTGCTACCAAGGCAGATGATTCTCTCCGGCTTTGTGTTGACTATCGAGAGTTGAATAAGCTGACTAAGAAGAACAGACACCCGTTACCGAGGATTGATGATCTCTTTGACCAGCTTATCGGTGCTTCTGTTTTCTCTCAGCTTGATCTTGCTACTGGATTCCATCGGCTCAGAGTAGCTGAAGATAGTATAGACAAGACTGCGTTCAGAACTCCAGATGGATTCTTAGAATGGCTGGTCATGCCATTCGGTTTGACTAATGCACCCGCCTATTTCGTGGACTTGATGAGTAGGGTGTTCAGGGAGTTCTTGAACAAGTTTGTCGTGGTCTTCGTAGATGATATTCTGATCTTCTCTAAGGACGAGGAAGAACATGCTAGACATCTCAAGGAGGTGATGGATACACTTAGAGCGCATCAGCTGAAAGCCAAGTCCTCCAAATGTCATTTTGGAGAAAAGAAGTTAGATTTCTTGGGCACATAGTTTCTAAGCAAGGCTTAGTGGTGGATCCTGCTAAAGTGGTCGCGGTTCAAAACCGAAAAGCTCCGACGAGGACAATTGAAGTAAGAAGTTCTCTCAGTTTAATTAGTTAGTTAGCATCCCTTGAGCTTAGACCTACCCTTCTGGATCAAGTAGGGACTTCGCAGAAAGAAGACCCGCAGTTAGTCGAGATCATGGACAAGTTGATTCGAGGCGAGATGGTAAGTCACCTCGCTATAGATGACAAGGGAAGGCTAAGACGCGATGAGAGAAAGAAGGTTCTTGAAGAAGCACATCACCCGAGGAGGTGGCCGAGTTTGTCCTAAGGTGCATGTTGTGCCAACAGGTTAAAGGCCGAGTCATAGAAGCCCGGTGGGCTATTATATCCATTGGAGGTCCCCGCAATGGAAGAGGGAAAAGCGTCACGAAGGATTTCGTGGATGGACTGCCTAGATCAAGAAAGGGAATAAGAGCATGTGGGTCATAGTAGATAGACTCACGAAGAGTGCTCATTTCACTCCGGTAAAGAGCGAAAGGGCTGCATCATAGCTAGCGACAGTTTACTTTCAAGAAATAAAGCGGTTGCACGAGGTTCCCTAAAGTATAGTTAGTAACCATGACTCAATCTTCACCAGCCAGTTTTGGAATAGTCTACGGGAAGTCATGGGCAAGCGACTGAATCTAAGTACGGCCTATCATTCACAAGCGGATGGTTCATTTCGTTCAAGCATGAGTTATAGAAAATCACGTTAGTAAGAGCAATTGGCAACGTGGATTGGTATTTCCAAGAAAAGTTCTGCTATGTGGAATACTTTATGGTAAGTAAACGAGATCCAGGATTCACTGGTGAATTTTGGAGAGCTTGCATGAAACCATGAGGTCATAGTTATGTTTAAGCCAAGAATGATAGAAGAGTAAGTGAAAGAGGAAGACGAGAGGCGACAATCAAATGGGTTCCAACTCATATTTGGAAATAAGAGTTAAGAAGCCAAGGAATCATGAAGTAAAAGACGGTCAAAGCGCAGTGGAGTTGAACTCAAGGAAACGTGACTTAGAAGATTGAAGGCTGGATACGCGCATCATATCTTTATGAGTATATCCTTGATCCTTGTTTTCCTGTGGAGCTTACTTGCATGTTATCTTTTACGTATATCCTCTCGGTCCCATTCTCGGTCCTATTTCTGTCGGGAGGTATGACTTATTGGCTAGTAATACATGTCAGGGTTTGAAGGGGTCCGTTAGGTTGACTAAACCTTTTGGGCTTTTATAGAATATGGGTTGGGTTAGGAAGGGATTTCTTGTAATCCGAAAAAAGTATATCTTGCTTATCTTCCCATATCTTTCTTTTGCTATCTATATCGCGTTAATCTTGTCATGAGAACCTTAGGTAGAAACCCTTTGGATGAAACATGTGTTTGAAACATGTTATGCTTGATGGTTGCAAGTGGTTGCAAGTGTTTGCAAGTGGTTACTCGTGGATGCATTATACACATTAGGCACTAGATCGGCTCACACACTCCTCATATTGCATATGCATGAGTGTTTACGCTTATTCATGGATGAAAATTTTTGTGGTATCACATGGATGTTGCATATGGATGTATGTTATGTGCACACATATAGATGTTATACATTATGTTAGGAATTGCATACATATGGATTCATTTCACTAACATAATTTGCATTGATGATATTTGCATTAGATAAGTACATATACACACACCTTTGCATATGTTCATACAACATTTAGAATCTTGTAAGGACATTGATTGCTCATGGATGATGTTTTGAGTAGATGGATGTTGGATGGTAGGATACGTTCTTCCTAACTTGAAGATTTCGGGGACGAAATCCTTTAAGGAGGGGAGAATGTAACAACCCGTATTTTCAATAACCTGTTATAACGTAAATCGAGGCAGAATTTAATTCAAAAATCTGAATCAAGGGAAACGGGCTATGCCATTACGTTCTTCTCGGAAAAATATGCGAAATAGAGTCCGAGTTTTCGAAAATCGGAGTCCGTATGACCCGATTAAGGCCCAACGAAGTTTTCAGAAAATTTCAAAGTAAAAACAGATTTCAAATTCAAGTTTGAATTTGAAAAATTAGGTCAGATTGGGCTAGGCGGGAAAATTACCGCCAGATTACCCAAGTCGACAGCCCTGTCGACTTGGGAGTCGACTTGGTTGGACCCAAGTCGACAGCCCTGTCGACTTGGCTGTCGGCTTGGTTCAGCCGGGCAGTTTTACCTGGTGCACCATCTTGGGGTCTTGGTTAGGTTTTGGGGCCAGATTCGGTTTTGAGGGCTGAGATTGGAACTAGGGTTTAATCCTAAGGCTAGAACTAGTCCTAATCTCTATAAATAAGCCCCTAACCTAACCCTAAATCATCATTATTCATTCAAGTAACTAAACTATGGCAAAATCATTCCTCTCATGGCCTCCACTCTCTTCATAAAATTCCTAAATAAATTCCTATGAGAGATTTTCCATGCATACAAGTGTTTTCAAGCTTGTATGAGTGTCATTAGCTTGCATTCAAGTCAAGTTTCCATATTTACATCATAAAGCAAGGGTTTTGATCATTTTGGCTCAAGGGATTTTCTATTAGAGCTTGCATTTTGGGTCTATTTGATTGCATAAGGGCTTTGTCATATTTTTAGTGTCTTCATAAGCATTGTAAGCCCTATTCTACTTTCATATTTAAACTCAAAAGTTAAATGAATGATGCAAGTTTGGTTGACCATTATGATATGCAAGTTTATCATGTTATGTTATGCAAGTATGCCATGTTATGATATGCAAGTTTGCCATGTTATGATATGCAAGTTTACCATGTTATGCTATGCAAGTTTGCCATGTTATGATATGCAAGTTTACCATGTTATGATATGCAAGTTTGCCATGTTATGATATGCAAGTTTATCATGTTATGTTATGCAAGTTTGCCATGTTATGATATGCAAGGTTATCATGTTATGTTATGCAAGTTTGATATGCAAGTTCGTCATATGATATGCAAGTTTGGGATGATCATTTTGTTCATGTTATCATGTTATGCAAGCTTATCTTGAGTATATGAACATATAGCTTCAAGCTTTATGCTAAAGGTTGCATTTTGGCAACATGTAAGTTATCATATCTCTTATGATAACTTGCATGTGAGGCTAAATGCGAACTTATGGCCATTTCTACATGTCATTTATCACCATGTATCACCAATATGCTAAGTTTGGTTTTATGCATGCTTTTGAGGCCTAAAAATGTAATATGCAAGTATATGAACATGTGTACATTTCATATGCCACCATGTTGAACTTGTGGCTTCAACACCTTTATGTCATGATTATGTCAAGTTCCCTCTTTCTATCCTTTATGCGCTATTGCGATATGTAAGCGATGGGATTGCGTTTGGGGTTGGGTAAACTTAAAAGACATAAAAACATAAGATTGGGAATTTACCTATTAAGTTAGGTCTACCCATTGGGAATTTACCTATTAAGTTAGGTCTACCCAAATGCTTGAAAACTTGTAATATGTTTTGGAAACATGATGGACATGACACTTAGAAAATATAAGTGTGACCAACTCGAGGTTGGGTTGAGTTTGTAGCGTAAACCTACCCGGAACCGACCGGCCTAACTAGTTGCTACAAACAATAGGACCCAATGTGAGAAGTTGGCCATGTGGTACCTTGAACCCGAGGTTAGACCAAGTTGTGGTGTAAAGCTACCCGGACCCGCCCGGCTTAACTAGTAACCACAACAAGGTCTAATGTGAGAGGTTAAGGCACGTGAAATTAATTAATGCCTCATGATTAGGGTTAAGTCATGGTCCACTTAATACTTAACCAATTTGGGCTTGGTAGATTAATCAGGGTTAAGTCGTGAACTCATCGTTACACTTAACCAAGTTAATCCATGATTAGCAAGAGGGTTAAACCGTACTTAACCCACTAGAAAAATCCTAGCAATGGGGGTCCACTCCAGCAGTAATCCCAAGTTTGTATCATTTAAGACCCTAGGGACTAGGCTAGGGAGGGGGCACGATTACTGGACTTGAGGTAAGTGACCAAAAACGACGGCAGATGGGTACGCCGGTGTAGTTCCGGGCGGACTATGGTCGTGCATATAGTCCGAAGCCGGGGAAAACATGCACGGGTACTAGTAGATCGAGACTGTGCACTCATGTTTATGGTGTCCAGGGGTTGACACCCTAAGGCTTGATACACCCGACGGGAGACCCTGCACAGTCTGACTACAATTATGTTTGGGCCGTATTGACACCAACACGTGACGAGTTAGGCTTACGGAGCCGATCGATTAGACCGTTTGGTTGGACCTCGTATGAGGGTCACTTCATGTTATTGGGCCAAAGCTTGGGCCAAGGGATCAATACTTGTTTATTCAAGTCATGTTAGTTTGCTAGTACACCTGTGGTGCAAAACCTTAAACCTGATTATGTGATGACACCTTTATCTACCTTGTTAGTTAATCATCATGCTAGTATGTTGTTATCCTTATGTTCATCCCTGCTTCTCATGCCAGTTAACTTTATCAGTTTACATTGATTGTAGTAGGGCTTACTCAGTCTTTTTGACTGACCTGTGTTTCTTTCGCCTCTTTTCTTCCGTTCCCCCCTAGGTTCTCAGGGAGGGAATATTGGAGCTTAGCTTGGATTTCTGATTGCTTGTTTGTGGGATTTTAGCTCATGTACGGTCTTGACATGAAGCTAGCTATGGTTATCACTTATTTTGGGGATAGTACTTATGTATTTCAGTTTTTCAGTAATGTTGTTTTTATCTAGACTTGTGTATTTGGAAAGTTGACATTATGTTGTACCAGACTTGTTTTGAAATAGTTTGAAATCTTCCGCTGTTTCACTTATCTTATTTACTCTGTTTACATATATACATATGTTCTTGTTTAGCCTTGATATATCATTATGCATGTTTACCTGATTCAAATGCCCCTCCAAAGTCAGTGCCCTTGCAAGAGTGGTACTGGCGGAGGTGGGGTGTTACAATAGCGAGGTTTGTGAATGATCGAATGGATCTCGGTAGGGGGGACCGAAGATGGAATCGATCGGGGTTTAAAAGGAAGCTTCTCCAATCGCGGATGTTTGTGTGAGCCACCTTTCCCTCGATCATCTCTTACTCGCTTCTCCCGCAACCCTCTTCATCAGGAGTATCCTCCCTAAGCCAAGCACGTCTTCTTTTTTCCTCATCCTCTTCCTCACGTATCTTTTATCTTTTCTCCTTAGTCAAATCTGATTCTGATATATGTGAAGGCTGGTGAGAAGACTTCGAAGGATGGGAGGGTGGATCTGTTTGTGATGATGCGATGGTCGTGGAGGACCAGATTGTAATAGATGCTTTGTATTGAATGCTTTGCTTTTCCTCCTGAAATATGACCTGAAGACTGACGAACGTTTCCTGTGACACCCCATGTCCGTTAATGTCACTCATTAAGAGAGCGCATTAAGTTTCGTGAAGCATTATAGATAAACAGAAATAGAAACATTACAAGATAGGTATAAAATAGCAGCGGAATTAAAAAGTTTATTAATCATGAAGCATCGTGGTTCAAAACATCATATGTTTGAGATACATAAAAACTAGTACATTATTAAAAAATTTGTCTTGTACTTAAAACATAAGAGTACAATAATAAAAGAAGCATAATTCCCCCAAATAGAAGCCATAGTAGAGAGATAGCAAATCAAGCCGTACATCTAAACAGCTCCAAGCAAGACTAAGCAGAATCCTAATCAAGCTTGAGTATTCCCACCCTGAGAACCTGGAAATGGAAGAGAAAGAAGAGGAAACAAAATAGGTCAGACATAAAGTCTGGCGAGTCTAGTTACTTTTAGCATATAAATAAGTAAAAGTATCATGACAGGCATATAAAGTGGATAAGAGAGATAACAACATAAAAAGCAGGTATGATAAGGTAAACAGGACAACATGATAGAATAGATAGCGCTTTCTTAATACTTTTCTTGCTCTGCACCAATACAAGTATAACTATAACAAGATGATCCCAACAAATGCCAGATGGTAGGCTTAGGCATACGTCTAGATGTATCCTAATTACTAATCGACCGGCTCCCTAATCCACGTAGATATCCTATACTAGCTAGGAGGTATCGCTTCCTAAAGTGGCAACCCTTCGTCTTCATGATGTGCACAACCATATCTACAAGTGTCATGGTCATTTTATCCCCTCTGTCCGGACCATGCATGCACATGGCTCGGTTGGTTTGTGCCGCCCACACCGTCCTCCATGTTTGGATCTCTTACAATCAGCCCAGTTAGCATGCCCCGACTCCGACCTAGGGAGGAGTACTCGTTTGATATCGTTATATGGGTTACTGACTGAAACAGATCCTACACACAAGATGATGCAAGCACTCCCCTTTGTCCTGCATCCCCACGAGGATTTTCCACAGGTTATGCTTACCTAATGGTGTCTTTAATTACATAACCTTAATAGGTTTTCCACAGGTTATGCTTACCTAACGGTGTCTTTAATTACATAACCCCAATAAGTTAAGTTTGTGGGCCTATATATAAATATTACCCACCCACCCCAGATATACTTAACCCTTCCACTGTTTCAACCAAGTTTACTTAACCCCTATTTAAATTAACATGTTCATACAATCCCTATGAATTCAAAAGGGTTAAGTATTACGGATTAACAAGTTATCCCTATTCGCATTGACTACTTTTCAAGTTGCCAAGTTACACCTGCTTATTAATTTCATACACTAATCACCCGATTTGGCCCGGTTAAGCAGTTTTTCACCTTCCAAACCTTATTTCAGCCATATTTCCCAAACGGTAAGTCCGTTTGGCTATTATGACCACTCTACGGAGAGGTAAACCATCAAACGAATCTAATGGAAGTGGTTTCAGGTCAAAATTCCTTTCCAATCAAAAGTTATGGCCAAAACAGTACCAACTAGGGGCAAAATTGTCATTTAAAAATCGACAAAAATCATGAACATGGGAAATGACTCTAATCGATGTTTCCCAAAGTTACATGACCATACGACTTCATACAGGAAAGAAATAAATATTCTACGATCCCCCGATGCGTAGAATACGGGTCATTACACTCTCCCCCCCCTTAAGAAATTTCGCCCCCGAAATTTCCTAATCAAAACACACACAAAGGTTCCCGCATGCCTATCAACCATAAAAAAACAATCAAACATGCAAAACAAGCAAAACAAATCTACCCTAGCATGCAGAAAAACTAAATTACAAAGTAAGTCTTACCAGGCAAAGAGTTCTGGATATGCCTTCCTAGTGCCCTCCTCTGTCTCCCAAGTACAATTATTCTCGTCCTCGCCCCACTGAACCTTGACTAGCTTCACCGCCTTCCTTCGAAGTTGCTTCGTATCGTGGCCCACAATACGAATCGGCTTGCGGTTCTCAACCGCCTCGGGTTCTACTTCGAAGTCCTCTAACTGATCAGGTGAAATAGTCATATCTGAGTCGTGAACGAACTTCCTTAGTTGGGAAACATGAAATACATTGTGAACTCCTGCCATCTTCTCTGTTAAGCCAACTCTATACGCCAAATTCCCGACTAGTTCAAGAACAGGGAATGGGCCAACAAATCTTGGTGCCAACTTGCCTCTCCTGCCAAATCGAATCACGCTCTTTAACGGAGAGATCTTGACGAACACCAAGTCGCCAATGGAGAATTTCAAGTCTCTTCTCCTCTTATCAGCATAACTCTTCTGCCTATCTTGGGCAGCCTTCATTCGTTGTTGAATGATCTTAATCTTATCGGAAGTTTCCCTCACCACATCTGGTCCAAGCACAAACTTCTCGCCAGTCTCTATCCAACATGATGGTGAGTTGCACGGTCTTCCGTACAAAGCTTCATTTGGAGCCATACCGATACTGGATTGGTAACTATTATTATATGCAAACTCTACTAGATGCAAATGGTCATCCCATGATCCACCAAAATCCAATATACAAGCTCTCAAGAGATCTTCCAATATACGATTCACCCTCTCCGTCTGACCGTCGGTCTGAGGATGATATACGGTACTGAGATGTAATCCTGACCCTAGAGCCTCTTGTAAGCTTTTCCAAAACCCACTAGTGAACAACGGGTCTCGGTCACTCACAATGCTTTTGGGTACTCCATGAAATCTCACTACCCATTTCATATACAATTCAGCCAACTTGGCTGCCGTTCTGGTCGATTTGACTGGTATAAATCTTGCACTTTTAGTCAATCGATCCACAATTACCCAAATGCTATCATATCCCGACCTAGTCCTTGGTAAACCATCGATGAAATCCATCGAGACTTGCTCCCATTTCCATTCGGGAATTTCTAATGGTTGCAACAACCCACTAGGCTTCTTTTTCTCGGCTTTAACTAGCTGGCAATTCATGCATTTGGATATAAACTTCCCAACGTCTCTTTTCATCCCTTCTCAGTAGTAAGTCTGCTTCATATCTCGATACATCTTATTACCACCGGGATGTATAGTTAGTTTTGAGTGATGACATTCTCTAAGCACTTCATCTCTCAAACCATTCACGTTGGGCACAACTAGTCTTCCATTCTTTCGAAGACATCCATCTCGATCAAGCCCATACACATTCACCTCCTCATCGATACCCATCTCTAACTTGGAGATGATTTCCAATAGGTTAGGATCGTCCCTCTGGATGGAACCAATCCGCTCTATCAAAGTGGGTCTGATCGCCAAACTAGCTAGCATAACTGGATCCAATTCGCACCTTGGTCCGAAATCAAACCCCGCGATATACTCCAGTTGCTTCCACTCAAGAAACATTGCCCCTAAGCTGGTATGTCTCCTACTCAAGGCATCGGCTACCACATTACCTTTCCCAGGTGTATATGCGATATCAAAATCATACGAAGCCAAGAACTCTAACCATCTCTACTGACGGAGATTCAGATCTTTCTGGGAGAAGAGATACTTTAACGACTTATGATCGGTAAATAGCTCAAATCTTTCTCCCAAGAGATAATGTCTCCACATCTTCAGTGCAAACACGATCGCTGCTAATTCCAAATCATGGGTAGGATACTTCTTCTCATGTGGCTTTAGCTGTCGACTAGCATAAGCTACAACCCTACCTCCTTGCATCAATACTGCACCCAGTCCGGTACCACAAGCATCTGTGTATACCGTCATCTCTTCACTCCCTTTAGGAATGACTAACACTGGCGCACACATCAACTTCTCCTTTAGACTCTTGAAGGCATCCTCACAAGTCCGTCCCAGACGAAGGACTGATTCTTCTTAGTCAACTGAGTCAACGGTGCTGCTATCTTGGAGAAATCCTGGATAAACTTACGATAATATCCAGCTAATCCCAAGAAACTTCTTACATCTGTTGCATTCTTGGGCGTAGGCCAATCCTGTACCGTAGCCACTTTCGCAGGGTCCACGGCAATACCACTCTCTGAAACAACATGACCCAAGAATCTCACTTCCCTTCTCCAAAAATGACACTTAGAGAATTTCGCTTTCAATTGGTGTTTCCTCAACACCTCCATCACTATCCTCAAGTGTCCCTTGTGTTCTTCCTCTGTCCTTGAGTAAACAAGGATATCATCTACGAACACAAGAACAAACTTATTCAGCTGATCTATGAATACTCGATTCATAAGATCCACAAAATAGGCGGGTGCATTGGTCAACCCAAATGGCATGACCAACCACTCATAAAATCCAGACGGCATCCTGAATGCCGTTTTCGGAACACTCTCATCTGCTACTCGAAGCTGATGAAATCCTGTCGCGAGGTCCAACTGGGAGAACACTCTTGCTCCTTCCAGTTGATCAAACAAATCATCTATCCGTGGTAGAGGATACTTATTCTTCCTCGTCACCTTATTCAACTCGCGATAGTCCACACACAACCGAAGGGAACCATCTGCCTTAGTGGCAAGCACAACTGGTGCTCCCCACTCGGAGACACTCCTTCTAATAAATCCCTTCTTCAAAAGATTGCTGACTTGCACCCCGAGCTCTCGCTGCTCCCTTGGTGCCATATGACGAAGTGGCATCACTATAGGTCTGGCATCTTTCACTAAATCAATACGGAACTCAATCTCTCGGTGTGGTGGAAGCCCGGTCACCTCCTCGAAGACGTCCGGATACTGGCCAACCACGGGCACATATGACAACTCATCCTGCGGGATGTCGAAGGAATTTACAAAACTAGCCATAACCCCATCACTAGGTAGGCTACCAAACACTACCCTCCGCCCATCATCCGCCCTCACTGTCATCAAAAAGCCCTCACAGTCTACCACCACCCCGTATCTTTGGGGCCAATCGACTCCCAATATAATGCCATACCCAGTAAAGCCCAAAACAAAGCAATCACATACAAACATACATCCATGACTCGATAAGACCAAATTCCTGCAAATCATACTAAGGCTAGTCGAACCACCAATCGGGTTCGTCACAACCAATGGTCTATCGACTATCTCGGGTTCCAGTCCCAACCTATCTACCAGGTCACTAGATATGAAGGAACGGGAAGCCCCAGTATCAAACAAAACTCGAACTGGTATATCATAAATAGAAAGCATACCTTGAATAACAACATTCTTTCCTTTCTCCGCCACAGTTGGGGCATTCGACGAAGAAGGAACAGCATCAATAGCATATGCTTTCACAATCTGCTTCTCCTTAAGAGGTTGCAGACACTTATCCTTATGATGTCCCACTTGACCACAGTTGTAGCACTTCCTTTCCGCTGGCTTGGCCCGACATTCTTTAGCATAATGGCCCTTCTTACCATAGCTGAAGCACTCAACATCCTTCTTGCTCTTTTTCTGGCCACCCTTAGATTGGTCCTGCTTCCTCTTATTCTGAGAGTTACTCTTGCCTCCACCGCCTGCTTGCGATTTTGGCCCTTTTGCAGATGCAGCCTCAGTCTTTGACTTAGGGTAAAGACTCTCTGATCTCAAAGCTTTCCCCACGATCGATTCAAAAGTCTCATCGATGTGATTAATAAGCCTTTCCCCCAAGTATCCATACAAGACAGTAATGAACTTCTCATTCTTCTTCTCAGGAGTGTCGATAAGAGAGAGTCCATACTTCGACAAAGTGTCGAACTCAGCAATATAATCAGAAACTGCCCTTCTGTTCTGCTTGAGTTCCAAGAACTTCTTAAACAACACTGACTTCTGGGCAGCTGGAATAAACTTCTCGCCAAAGCGAGCCTTGAACTGATCCCAGGTAACCTGATCTTCTGGAGTAGCTGTTCTAATGGCATTCCACCAATTCATCGCTCGCCCTTGCAGCTGACGAGACGCTAGCCTTCTCTTCATCGCATCCTCAAGACCCAAGTCATCGAAGATACGGTCACCGCTATCCATCCAGTCTTGAACATCCATGGCCGACTCCGTTCCGTGGAACGGCTTTCCACCAAGATTAGTGTAATCTTTGCACAACTTGGTGAAATCGACCCTAGGCGCCTGCACTACTGGGCCAACACCAACTCCGGGATTGGGAACTGCCCCTTGTACTTCTCCAAGCATGTCTCTCATGAGGTTAGTAAACATCGCCCTCATGTCAGCGGCATTCCCTTGGTTGGTCCCTCTACCAGCACCCCTCGTGTCTCGGCTCATAGTCAATCTGAAAAGGGGAAACGATTAACGACCACATAGTGGTGCTAGTGCAGTGCGACTTCATTCTTATACTACTAATAGTATATATATAGCTTTTGAAAACCAAAGTAATCACAAATACGCGCTCTCATATACGTACTATCTCTCCCTGGTGTCTTTCCCTAGGTTAACTAAGCAACCTAGAGCTCTGATACCAAGTGTGACGGCCCGCCCCGCACCAACCGACATTTACTCCAAAAGTGCGCTGTACACATGTCTAGTTAGCACGGAACGGGTCGTTAGAAGGAAAAAGGAAAAGGAAATGAACTAACAAAGAACCTGTAGAATGTCTCACAGCGCACAGAACAAAATATAATAATAACATACTTGACATAAAACAGGAGAGACAGTGCATAAGCTAAAAACCAGAACTAAACATCATAGCAGCGGAAATCCAAAATATAACTTATTACAACTTTTCAAACTGTCTCAAAACAAAAGCAAAATAAATGAGGTACACTACTAATGCCCAAGTAGCGACCACCAACGACACAGGGAGAATGTGTGTATATATATCATACGTGGAAGCCTCCTGCCCGCCTCCGAATCAGCTACTCGCGCATCATCAGCTAACCTGTCTCTAGTCTGCTCGTGTGAGCACCCAGTGTAATAAGAGGAGACATAAAACTCTGGGTCAGACATAAAGCCTGGTATGAGCGATAAGCATCTAAAGTGAACAATAACAGGTAGACTAAAACATACCTGAACCTGGACCTGCAACCAGAGAGTTAGCACTACATACTGTACAACACTCTAAGGTGCCATATCAAACAGTGTAAAGATACGGAGGTGGGGGAGGTGTGCATGTCGTAGTGATGGCAAACAATCAAACATAGCATCCATTCTCACATCTCTCACTCAGTGCATAAAGCATACGATATTCACCACTTCGATCACCCAACATACCTTGCTACGATCACTTTGCCCCATGAAGTCATAAATGGCTTCACTGCACTGATAACGTAACCACAAATCCTTTGCTATGTCCACTTTGCCCCATGGAGTCACAATGACCCCACTGCACTGGCTCATAGTCTTACTACGCATCACCTTGCCCCTCCGGTCATAATGACCCTACTGCACTGATAACGTAGTCTTGCTACCATCACCTTGCCCCTTAGGTCGTAATGACCGTACTGCACCGATAAGTAGCCATCATTCATTTTTAGTGGTGAATCGAAGTTATGAACGTCGACAACTTCTTAGCACACGTCCCGCAGCAAAGTCCAACCATGAAGTGAGCTCATTGGTTCCCAACTGGATCCTAAGCTCTAACTTCCCATATTGGACTACCTTTGCATCTCGGGTTATTGGTCAATACTGGGTCGGGTCGGGTTCCTCCTCAAGACTTCGGTTCGGGTCGGGTATCTTCCATCTGTTCGGGTCGGGTCTCCTTCTGGTGCGGTTCGGATCGGGTGTCCTCCATCGTTTCGGGTCGGGCGTTTCTCCTCGGTTCGGGTCGGGTGCCACTCCCCCTCCAGTTCATGCTTCCGCTCCGATCCGCCTCCTCATCCTTTACGTGCTTCGATCCGATCCATCTTCCTCCATCCGCTCCGATCCCTACTTCCTAATCCGGTCCAATCCCAGTTCAGCTAGCGTGGCCTTCCTTTTTGCCACTTTTCCCAAGTGTTGGGTTCTGATCTGATCGAATTCTTTGCTTTGTTCAACATATCCGATCCGAGCCCCCTTATCCGATCCGATCCGAACCCTGCACTGTTTTCTGAAACTGTTCCAGCAAGTGTTTACGCCATTCGACGACGTTTTCGACCTTTCTAACTATTGAAATCAATCACAAAGCATATCATACAGTCATAACAGCATGCATAATCAACCACAAACATCAAAACATCAACATGATAGGTTAAAATGGATCAAACATACCCAAATTCCCACATTTCCCCTTAAGCATGTTTAGGTGAAACTAATGATAGGATTAGCAAAACTTAACCAAATTAACCCAAATTCATATCAGAGGTCTAAAACATCATTTAAGAATTTATGAACATTTTTCCCGAATTTTATCATGCTTAAATTCGCTAATTAACACTAATCACCCCGAATTAGCCATAATTAGTGCAAAACTATGCAAATCACTCACCTTAGCCACAAATAAACTAAGATCTGAAATAAATCTCTGATTTGATGTGAATCCCAATGCTAAACAGCAGCCCCAATGTTGCTTTGGTGTAGATCTTCCTTGATTAGAGGTTGCTAAGCCAAATCCTTGACCAAAAGGTGATTTGGAGGTGATTTAGAGGTTAGAGGCAATTTTTAGGGTTCCTTGGTGATAAGTGGAGGCTAGAAAACTGAAATGGAACGATCCTCTATCTTATTTCAGCCTCCCCATAACCCTAATCCCGAAATGGGTTATGGGCCTACTCACTAATCACCCGATTTGGCCCGGTTAAGCAGTTTTTCACCTTCCAAACCTTATTTCAGCCATATCTCCCAAACGGTAAGTCCGTTTGGCTATTATGACCACTCTACGGAAAGGTAAACCATCAAACGAATCTAATGGAAGTGGTTTCAGGTCAAAATTCCTTTCCAATCAAAAGTTATAGCCAAAACAGTACCAACTAGGGACAAAATGGTCATTTAAAAATCGACAAAAATCATGAACATGGGAAATGACTCTAATGGATGTTTCCCAAAGTTACATGACCATACCACTTCATACTGGAAAGAAATAAATATTCTACGATCCCCCGATGCGTAGAATACAGGTCATTACATGAATGGTATCTTTAATAATACTGTTCTTAAACCCAATGGAGATAAGAAAATTAGAAACTGACTGGAGATTAGTTAAGTTGAATGGTTTCCTGGGTGTTGATCTGATGTTGGTTTCGGCCTTCAGGGTTAATACTTAGGGAATTGTTATCTTACTAATTTACAGTTAGAGACTGATGGAATGTAACACCCTGTATTTCTGTTAATATTAATGTTCACAAATTAAAGAATAACTAATCTCAGATGTGAGAATTAAGGGAAATGGGTTGCACCATTGTGTTCGTCTCGGAATTCTGGTTGAGATAGAGTCCGAATTTGCATGAATTGGACTTCGTATAAAGAAGTTATGGCCATCGGAAGTTTCAGAAATTCAAAACAGATTTCAGAAAATTCAAAATTCAGAGTCAGACAGGCTAGGCGGGAAAATTCCCGCCAGGGCCAGGTCGACCTGGGGGTCGACCTACCCTGACCAGGTCAACCATAAGGTCGACCTGGGGGTCGACCAGCCCCCCCACCAGGCAGATTTGTTTAACGACCTGTTAGTGACTAGATGCTGACTCATTAGGGTTTCTGATCTGCTCTGATTGGCTGGGATTAATTCTAGGTTGATCGGACGGCTTAAACTAATCCTAAACTCTATAAAAACACCTACAGACTCAAACCCTAAAATTAAAAAAAAAATTAGATTCATGGCCTCCATGCCGTCACCTAGCAACTCAGCATAGCCGCCACCAATTAGAGAGGAAGAAAGCAAATCTAATTCAATTCTTTTCAACTTTAACGACGAATCTTCTTCAAGGGAAAGCTAATACAACTTCAGAACTCAGAATTCAAAATTCAAGACCTTCTTTGAGTTGTGAGTTTGATTTCATTAATAAAATAATTAGTAATTTAATTGGATTAAGTTATGATGCGGATTATATGGATACGATGTGAATTATTGACCCCATGTTATAATTATGTTGTAAAATTGAGATGTTATCATATATGTTGTAAATTCTATGATGTTATGTTGTGATGTTATCATCTATGTTGTAAAGTTATGATGCTATCACCCAAGTTGTAATTCTATGATAGGCTTATGTATAATCAAATCATTATGTTGTTCATATTCTAGTTTGGCTATGTTGATTCATATGATAAATCATATGTATGTAAGCAAGTTTAGATTTTGATTTAAACATGAATCATATGCAAGTTGGGTAAAATTATATGTGACCTTACATGTTCATGACATCTAGTTTATGTGAAAATTTGATCAAAGTTTAGGCTATGACATGTGTGAGTTATATGCTAAATTCTACATGTTAGTTTAGATGTAAGTTTACACCATCGTTATGTTGCATAAATCACATATGCAAGTTTATATAAATATATGAGTTTAGAGTATGAATCATGTTATGCAAGTTTGTGGTTATTGCCTATGCAAGTTTGCACCATTAGATGAAGATCTATGACATACATGATTTATGCAAGTTTGTGACTATTACCCAAACAAGTTCACACCTTTAGAATTGGATCTATGGCATATGTAGTTTATAAAAGTTGTAACTTTGGCTTATGCAAGTTTTAGATGTAGAACATATTCACAAATGCAAGTTCACCCCTTATGTTTAGATCTAGTTTTAATTATATGTATGTTGTGATGTTTTCTCTTTATTCCATGAGTTAGACTATTCGAGTCTAACGTATATTTTACGTTAAACGAACGAACGTACAACGTGGGGTAAAGGGAATAATATTAAAAGATTTAATTGGCATAAATGCCTTAAAAGGCATAAAATAAATTTGTGATGAAAATTGGTATGAATTTACATACCGTAAATAGATGGACATAATTGAGTCAATTATGGCCATAGTTAAATTTGGAATTAATTGATAATTTGAATAGGGAAAGTAATTCAATTGGGGGATGATTAATTAGGTGTAATTAATCATCTAAGACACGAGGTTAGGCCCTTTTATGGTGTAAGACTGCCCGGACCCGCCCGGCAAATCCAGCTGCCACAAATGTCAGTCTAATGTGGGAGGTCTTAGGCATAAACTAAATGTGTAACAATTGTAAAGACACGAGGTTAGGATCTTTTGTGTTGTAAGACTGCCCGGACTCGCCCGGCAAATCCAGCTGCCACAAATGCCAGTCTAATGTGAGCGGTCTTTATGAGGTTACATTCTTAATAAATTAAGAAACACTTAACCAGATAAACATGTAGTGGGACATGAGGGGGTTAAGTGGGTGCCTCGGGTGGCATGTGGAATCTAGTGGGTGCCTTGGGTGGCATTTGAAATACGATTAGAAACACTTAACCAAAATTTTAAACATGTAAGTGAACATGAATAAGAAGAGGGTTAAGTGGGATGTACTAGAGGGGACCAAGCTTAGGTGGATAGCTTGTGTCAAGTAATGGGGGCCCGTTTCAACCAGTAACCCAGACATATCTTAGTGGGCTCGACCCAAGTCGAGGACGGGACACGCATACCGGGCTTGACTGTAAGAGGACAAACCGGGTTAGCGGTGGCAACGCAAGTCCAACGGGTTCATATGCGTGTGTGGACCCGGGCTGGTAGGTAAGACGTTGTTGCATCGTGTAGGTATAAGCCGTGCATTATTTGTGGTATCGGGTTGCCACTTTGGGGAGTGATAGACCCCACTGTGGGGCCAGCACGGGTATCTATGAGTTAGGGAGCCGATCGCATGAGGGTAGTGGGTACACCTAGTGGAGATAGGGGCAGGCGACACCTATGAAGGCAACTAGGGGTGCACGAGACTACCATTATCATTATTAAGTTTTGTAGGCGGGATCAACCTTAGGGTGACTAGTGATGGTGCAGTACAGTATAGTAAATATCTTATAGTTGTGGTGCAGTATAGTAATTATCTTATAGTGGTTAGGGTGTGCTTTAACGTTATCTTAGTTCATCTTGTTTCCTTGTTTACTCTGTCATACTCAATTGTTCACAGTCATTTCCTTATTTTCCTACTTATGCCTTAGCCTAGTTATTTTGGTAATTATATTGTTAAAGTTATCGCACTCGCCAGACTTTATGTCTGACCCCCTTTGTTTCCTCCTCTTTTCTTCCTCCCCCCCCCCCCCCCCCCCGGTGCTCAGTTTGGAACTAGCACCAGTGGAGCTTGATTTTGGACAGCTGTATTTCTTGCTTTCAGAAGATTGCTTGGATCGCTGAAGTAAAGTTCAACCTCTCTTATTTATGGCTATTTTGTATTGGGGATTATGTCTTTCAATTTATGTATTTTGATTTAGTCAAGATGGATATTTTGTACTTTGACTCTGGTTTTTGATGATGTAATCAAACCTATGTGTTTATCCGCTGCAATGAATAAAGTTTTAGTACTTTTTATATCTGTCTTGTTGTTAAGTTTCTGTTCTATACTCACTTAAAATGCTCCATAGAAGTTTATGCATTTCCTTTGTGAGTGACATTAATGGACGTGGGGTGTTACACGTGGTATCAGAGCTGAAGGTTACCAGAACAGATATGAATTTTGAAAAAGTGTTTTTGAAAAACAACTTTTATAAAGAAGTACCTTCAAAAGTATGTTTTAAGGAAAGTATTTTCAGGAGAAAAGCTTATTTTAGAAAGCATAACCCTAAAAGCCATATATGTTTCCTTCGGTTTTTCTGTATTGAATCTTTCCTTTTTGTTTCAGTATGTCTGGAATTCCCGAGATACCCGAGGGGATACCGATACCAGGATGGTTTAGGAGGTATTTGGAGACTAGGGCCACCACTACAGGTCCAGCAAATCCTCCTCCTTCTCCTCGTGTCGATACTTTTTCTAAGATATGTAAGGACTTTCGAGCAATGGGCGGAAAAACTTTTCACGGGACGGAGACATTTGTTGAAGCTCGAAATTGGCTAAAGGAGGTGGAAGAATTGTTTGGGATCTTTGAAGTGGAACATGGAAGAAAGGTCCAGTTAGCTGCCTGGCTAATGAAGGATGAGGCCTCGTTTTGGTGGGAGGTCACTAATGGAGAACGTCCAGTTGATACATGGCCAGATTTTAGGCGGAGGTTTGAGGCGAAGTTTCTCTCATGGGCTGAAGAGAATCTATATACGGAAAGGTTTCTAGCATTGAAGCAAGGGAATCTATTAGTAAAAGAATACGTCAACAAGTTCAATCAGTTGGCGAGATTTGGGTTGGACTTGGTGAATACACCAGAAAAGAAGGCCCTGAGATTTGTTAAGGGTTTGAACGAGTCGCTTCATGGGTTAGTTGTGACCCACATCCCAATGGGGGCTACCTTTGAGAGACTAGTTGACATGGCGCTTATGCACGAAGAGGAGAAGGGCGCCAATGCTAATAAGGCACCCGAGAAGAAAGGGGATCAAAAGAAACCGCAACAGCAACAACAGAACAAGAAAGGTCGTAAAGGCAACAATGCTAAGGGAAAGAAAAGATGCTTTAACTGTGGGACACCCGGCCATCTAAGAAAAGATTGTAGGAAGAAAAAGAAGACTGGTTGTTTCCACTGTGGCAAAGCGGGACATCTAATTAAGGACTGCCCAAAGAAAGGGCAGAGGGCAGGGTCTACCTCGGGAGGACAGGTGCAGGCTCTTATGGCACCAGGGCAGGCAAGGGGACAAGTTCAGGCTCTCGTGGTCCCACAACTGCAAGAACGAGGTAGATAAATTTCCGTTGAAAGTCTAGTTTTTCTGTTTGATCATCCTGTCCGTACTTTATTCGATTATGGCGCATCACATTCGTTTATCTCTACATCATTAGTTGAAACACTGTACCTAGATACTAGTCTAGTTACGGATCCCTTAGTAGTCTCAAATCCTATTGGTGGTTCGGCTCATTTTTCTATGATTTGTCGGGATTTGAGGGTGTTTATCTTGGGCGTTGAGTTTGAATGCAACACCTTTGTTCTTGGTTTCATGGGCTACGGCTTGATTCTAGGTATGGATTGGCTAACTAGATACGGGGCCATCCTAGATTGTGAAAGAATGGTAGTTAGATTGTTGACTCGTTGTGGAAATACCCTTGATATTTCTTGTGACCCTAGAGGTCCAGTAATGCTTAGCTACCTAGAATCCCCTGACGCATCCGATGATGATTTGCATTCTGTTCGTATAGTCCGTAAATATGTTGATGTCTTCGATGAGGTGAGGGGTTTACCCCTAAAACGTGAGATAGACTTTTGAATATATCTAGTAGATAATGCAAAGCCAGTTGCTTTGCCAGTGCGCCACATGGCTCCAAGAGAAAGAAGAGAACTCAGTAAGTAAGTGAAGGAATTGCTTGAGAAGGGGTTCATCAGACGTAGTACATCGGAGTGGGGTGCTCCAGTAGTATTTGCCACGAAGGCAGATGGGTCCCTTAGACTTTGTGTGGACTATAGAGAACTCAATAAGCTTACTAATAAGAATAAACACCACTGCCGAGGATTGACGATCTCTTCGATCAATTAGTTGGTGCCCCAGTATTTTCACAGTTGGACTTAGCCACAGATTTCCATCAGTTAAGTGTGGCTGAGGATAGCATAGACAAGACTGTCTTTAGGACTCCAGACGGTTTCTTCGAGTGGCTTGTGATGCCCTTCGGTTTGACAAACGCCCCCGCATACTTTGTTGACTTGATGAGTAGGGTGTTTAGGGAGTACCTTAATAAATTCGTGGTAGTCTTTGTGGAAGACATCTTGATCTTTTCTAAGAACGAGGAAGAGCATGCCCTACATCTTAGGGAAGTGTTGGAGACTTTTCGAGCGCATAGACTTAAAGCTAAATTTTCTAAATGTCACATTTGGAGGAAGGAAGTGCGATTCTTAGGGCACGTGGTTTCCAAAGAAGGGATAGCTGTGGATCCCGCGAAGGTAGTGGCCATCCAAGATTGGAAGGTCCCTAAAAATTCTACCGAGGTGAGGAGTTTCTTAGGGTTGGCTGGCTACTATAGGAAGTTTATCAAAGACTTCGCAAAAATATCATCCCCATTAACACGCTTGACAAAGAAGAACCTAGTTTTCACGTGGGACGTAGATTGTGATGATGCGTTCCAACGTTTAAAGAGAGCTTTGACCACAGCCCCAGTCTTAGTATTGCCAGATGGGAGTAATCCATTTACCGTTTATACCGATGCTTGTGGGACAGGACTAGGCGCAGTCCTAATGCAAGAGGGAAGGGTAATAGCCTATGGTGGAAGGCAGTTGAGAGTGCATGAGAGAAATTACCCTATACATGACCTAGAGTTGGCCGCTATTGTTTTCGCGCTTAAGTCTTGGCGTCATTATCTTCTTGGCGAGAAATTCGAATTGTTTACTGACCCCAAGTCGCTAAAATACTTGTTCTCTCAAAAGGACTTGAACTTAAGGCAGCAAAGGTGGATGGAATTCTTTGTGTCCTACGACTTCGAGACAGCATATACCCCTGGCAAGGGTAACATGGTGGCAGTTGCCTTAAGTAGGAAAAGGTTGTCCTTGAGTCCGTTGTTTGTTGAGCGGCGAAGCTTAGAGTTCATCTCTACGTTTGACTTTAGACCTTCCATTGACTTTGTACCCGGTTTGCTAGCATCCTTAGAGGTCAGACCTACGCTTTTGGGATGAATTGGTGAGGCACAGCGAGATGACCCACAGTTGGTTAAGTTAGTAGAGAAGCTCAAAAGAGGGGAGTCATCGAGCCATCTCAGTAGGTATATCCTAGATCATAAGGGTTGGTTGCGTAGGGATGGTAGACTTTGTGTACCACGGGACGAGGATTTGAGGAAGACTATTCTTGATGATGCACATCGTTCGAAGATGACCATTCATCCCGGCGGGGACAAGATGTACATGGATATGAGACGAGTTTACTTTTGGGCCGGTATGAAGAGGGATGTGGCAGAGTTTGTCGCTAGATGTTTGGTGTGCCAACAAGTAAAAGCAGAGCAAAAGAAGCCCGGTGGATTACTACACCCATTGGAGGTCCCACGATGGAAGTTGGAAAGCGTCTCGATGGATTTTATTGACGGGTTACCGAGATCGAGGAAGGTTAATACGGGGATTTGGGTCATGGTAGATAGACTTAATAAGAGCGCCCATTTCATTCCCGTGAAGAGTAAGAGGACTGCTCCATGGTTATCCTCCGTATTTATTCGAGAGATAGTTCGTTTGCACGGTGTTCCTTCTAGCATAGTGAGCGACCGCGATCCTATCTTTACTAGCGAATTTTGGAAGAGCTTACAAGAGGCGGTAGGGACTCAGTTATGTTTGAGCACCGCATATCATCCTCAGATGGACGGCCAGACCGAGAGGGTGAATCGTATTCTAGAGGACCTATTGAGGTTATGTGTCTTAGACTTCGGAGGTACATGGGAGGAACATCTTCCGTTAGTGGAGTTCGCATATAATAATAGCTTTCAGTCTAGCATTGGCATGGCACCGTTCGAGGCTCTTTACGGATGGCCGTGTCGTTCACCTACATGTTGGTGGGAATCTACAGATAAGATCTTGCTTGGGCCCGATATGATCAGAGAGACTTCGGAAAAGATCGATTTGATTCGAAGGAGGATGAAGATGGCGCAAGATAGGAAGAAATCTTATGCGGACAAGAGAGAGACAGATCTTTAGTTTGATATTGGGGACATGGTCTTTGTCAAGGTGTCTCCATTACGGAATGTCGTTCGCTTTGGGTCCGTTGGAAAGTTAGCACCAAGGTTCGTAGGGTCGTTTCCTATAAAGGAAAGGATTGGGCAGATGGCATATAAAGTGGAGTTACCCGAGAAACTCAGTGGTGTACACGACGTATTCCATGTATCACATTTGAGGAAGTGCTTGCACGAGACCGCGGAAGTGGTAGAGCCGAGCTTGCTTAGAGAGGTGGAGATAGAGCGTGATGCGACGATTCGACGAGCTCATACGTGCATTCTTGGGTCGGAGATTAAGAAGTTGAGGAATCGAGAGGTCAAGCTAGTCAAAGTGCAATGGGGAGATGATGAGAGCAACGTTACTTGGGAGACGGAAGAGAAGATGCGTTCATTGTACCCTTTTCTTTTCGAGGGTATGTCTTTTAATTTCTCCTTTATTGCTTAGCTTGTACTTATCTTATCTTTAGTATGTCCACTCGCTAGTATCATTGACCTTTAGGTAGGGTAGTCCTATGGTTGAAACATGTATTTGAGACATGTTATGTATGATGGATGCATGTGGATGGAAGTGTTTTCTAGTGGTTGCTCGTGGATGCATATACACACACTTTAGGCACTAGATCGGCTCAGTCATTTCATATTGCATATTGCATATAAATGTGTGTGCATATTTAAGTTAATGGTTGTATAATGGTTGGGCTATCATATGGATGCTGCATTTTGGTGAATGGTTGTGCACACATGTAGAAATAATATGTATCAATAGGGTTCTTCGCATTCATAATGGACGCATGGCACTATCATGGTTTGCATTAAGGAGGTCAACTGAATCAGTAGACCGCCTCATTTTGCATTAGATAGAGAACATATACACACACTTTTTGCATATGTTCATATAGCATTAGGAATTTTATAAGGACAATGGATGCCTGTGTTTGATGGCTGAGTAGATGGTTGTTTGGATGTTAGGATATGCATTCTCCTTAACTTGGAGATTTCGAGGGCGAAATCCTTTAAGGAGGGGAGAATGTAACACCCCGTATTTCTGTTAATATTAATGTTCACAAATTAAAGAATAACTAATCTCAGATGTGAGAATAAAGGGAAACGGGTTGCGCCATTGTGTTCGTCTCGGAATTCTGGTTGAGATAGAGTCTGAGTTTGCGTGAATTGGACTTCGTATGAAGAAGTAACAGCTATAGGAAGTTTCAGAAAATTCAAAACAGATTTCAGAAAATTCAAAATTCAGATTCAGACAGGCTAGGCGGGAAAATTCCCGCCAGGGCCAGGTTGACCATAGGGTCGACCTGGGGGTCGACCTACCCTGACCACGTCGACCTGGGGGTCGACCTTCCCCCTCCCCCCCCCCCCCGGCAGATTTGTTTAATGACCTGTTAGTGACTAGATGCTAACTCATTAGGGTTTCTGATCTACTCTAATTGGCTGGGATTAATTCTGGGTTGATCGGACGGCTTAAATTAATCCTAAACTCTATAAAAATACCTATAGACTCAAACCCTAAAATCAAAAAAAAAAAATTAGATTCATGGCCTCCATGCCGTCACCTAGCAACTCAGCATAGCCGCCACCAATTAGAGAGGAAGAAAGCAAATCTAATTCAATTCTTTTCAACTTTAACAACGAATCTTCTTCAAGGGAAAGCTAATACAACTTCAAAACTCAGAATTCAAAACTCAAGACCTTCTTTGAGTTGTGAGTTCGATTTCTTTAATAAAATAATTAGTAATTTAATTGGGTTAAGTTACGATGCGGATTTTATGGATATGATGTGAATTATTGACCGCATGTTATAATTATGTTGTAAAATTGAGATGTTGTTATCATATATGTTGTAAATTCTACGATGTTATGTTGTGATGTTATCATCTATGTTGTAAAGTTATGATGCTATCACCCAAGTTGTAATTCTATGATTGCCTTATGTATAATCAAATCATTATGTTGTTCATATGCTAGTTTGGCTATGTTGATTCATATGATAAATCATATGTATGTATGCAAGTTTAGATTTTGATTTAAACATGAATTATATGCAAGTTGGGTAAAATTATATGTGACCTTACATGTTCATGACATCTAGTTTATGTGAAAATTTGATCAAAGTTTAGGCTATGACATGTGTGAGTTATATGCTAAATTCTACATGTTAGTTTACATGTTTAGATGTAATTTTACACCATCGTTATGTTGCATAAATCACATATGCAAGTTTATATAAATATATGAGTTTAGAGTATGAATCATGTTATGCAAGTTTGTGGTTATTGCCTATGCAAGTTTACACCTTTAGATGTATATCTATGACATACATGATTTATGCAAGTTTGTGACTATTACCCAAACAAGTTCACACCTTTAGAATTGGATCTATGACATATGTAGTTTATGCAAGTTGTAACTTTGGCTTATGCAAGTTTTAGATGTAGAACATCATTCACACATGCAAGTTCACCCCTTATGTTTAGATCTAGTTTTAATTATATGTACGTTGTGATGTTTTCTCTTTATTCCATGAGTTAGACTATTCGAGTCGAACGTATATTTTACGTTAAATGAACAAACGTACAACGTGGGGTAAAGGGGATAATATTAAAAGATTTAATTCGCATAAATGCCTTAAAAGGCGCAAAATAAATTTGTAATGAAAATTGGTATGATTTTACATACCATAAATAGATGGACATAATTGAGTCAATTATGGCCATAGTTAAATTTGGAATTAATTGATAATTTGAATAGGGAAAGTAATTCAATTGGGGGATGATTAATTAGGTGTATTTAATCGTCTAAGACCGGAGGTTAGGCTCGTTTGTGGTGTAAGACTGCCCGGACCCGCCCGGCAAATCCAGCTGCCACAAATGTCAGTCTAATGTGGGAGGACTTAGGCATAAACTAAATGCGTAACAGTTGTAAAGACACGAGGTTAGGCTCTTTTGTGGTGTAAGACTGCTCGGACTCGCCCGGCAAATCCAGCTGCCACAAATGCCAGTCTAATGTGAGTGGTCTTTATGAGTTTACAGTCTTAATGAATTAAGAAACACTTAACCAGATAAACATGTAGTGGGACATGAGGGGGTTAAGTGGGTGCCTCGGGTGGCATGTGGAATCTAGTGGGTGCCTTGGGTGGCATTTGAAATACGATTAGAAACACTTAACCAAAATTTGAAACATGTAAGTGAACATGAATAAGAGGAGGGTTAAGTGGGATGTACTAGAGGGGACCAAGCTTAGGTGGATAGCTTGTGTCAAGTAATGGGGGCCTGTTTCAACAAGTAACCCATAAGTATCATAGTGGGCTCGACCCAAGTCGAGGAAGGGACACGCATACTGGGCTTGACTGTAAGAGGCCAAACCGGGTTAGCGGTGGCAACGCAAGTCCAACGGGTTCATATGCGTGTGTGGACCCGGGCTGGTAGGTAAGACGTTGTTGCATCGTGTAGGTATAAGTCGTGCATTATTTGTGGTATCGGGTTTCCACTTTGGGGAGTGATACACCCCACTGTGGGGCCAGCACAGGTATCTACGAGTTATGGAGCCGATCGCATGGGGGTAGTGGGTACACCTAGTGGAGATAGGGGCAGGCGGCACTTATGAAGGCAACTAGGGGTGCACGAGACAATCATTATCATTATTAAGTTTTATAGGCGGGATCAACCTTAGGGCGACTAGTGATGGTGTAGTACAGTATAGCAAATATCTTGTAGTGGTGGTGCAGTATAGTAATTATCTTATAGAGGTTAGGGTGCGCTTTAACGTTAACTTAGTTCATCTTGTTTCCATGTTTACTCTGTCACACTCGATTGTTCACAGTCATTTCCTTATTTTCCAACTTATGCCTTAGCCTAGTTATTTTGGTAATTATATTGTTAAAGTTATCACACTCGCCAGACTTTATGTCTGACCCCCTTTGTTTCCTCCTCTTTTCTTCCTTCCCCCCCCCCCCCCCCCAAGGTGCTCAGGTTGGAACTAGCACCAGTAGAGCTTGAATTTGGACAGCTGTATTTCTTACTTTTAGAAGATTGCTTGGATCGCTGAAGTAAAGTTCAGCCTCTCTTATTTATGGCTATTTTGTATTGGGGATTATGTCTTTCAATTTATGTACTTTGATTTATTCAAGATGGGTATTATGTACTTTGACTCTGATTTTTGATGATGTAATCAAACCTATGTGTTTATCCGCTCCAATGAATAAATTTTTAAAGTTTTAGTACTGTTTATATCTGTCTTGTTGTTAAGTTTCTGTTCTATACTCACTTAAAATGCTCCATAGAAGTTAATGCATTCCCTTTGTGAGTGACATTAATGGACGTGGGGTGTTACATGGAATGTGAATTGGGTTTATTGTGAACTGTGTTTTTAACGACATTCGTTGTTTAACCCGATTTACAGTGAAATGTGATTTGGAATTTATAAATCCTTTTAGTAAGATTTAACAGGAATTTTCCAAAGTAACGCTTTCCAATTTAATTAATATTAAATTGGAATTGAATGGAATTTGATTGATAATAATCGAAATGGAATTCTGTGGAGGAAGACTGTTAATACATATGGAATTTAAAAGGCTTTGCCGTTATTCCATTTATATTATTAGTCGGATATGGAAATTAATATCGACTATATATTGATTTGTTTTT
This sequence comes from Allium sativum, assembly GCA_030737875.1. Classification (NCBI taxonomy): domain Eukaryota; kingdom Viridiplantae; phylum Streptophyta; class Magnoliopsida; order Asparagales; family Amaryllidaceae; genus Allium; species Allium sativum. The sequence goes on along the minus strand of CM060909.1, from coordinate 65,476,496 downwards.
CCGTGAAGATTCCATAATTAATGGAATGTGATTTGGGCTTGTCATGAATGGTGTCTTCATTAACACTGTTCTTAAACCCAGTTGAGAGAAGATTAAATCTTTTTATTTAAATTTAATGAAGTATACCAATTAATTAATATTTAATTGGAATTGAATTGAAATTGATCTTTGGGTTTATCATGAACGGTGTTTTAAATAACACTTGTTCTTTAACCCGATTAACAATGGAATAAGATTTTGAGTTGTCGTGAATGGTATCTTTAAAAATACTGTTCTTAGACCCAATGGAGTTAAGAATATAATAAACTAACTGGAGATTAGTTAAGTTGAATGGTTTCATGTGTATTGATCTAATGTTGGTTTCGGCCTTCGGGGTTAATACTTAGGGAATTGTTCACTTGCTAATTTACGGTTAAAGGCTGATGGAATGGAATGTGATTTTGGGTTTATCATGAACCGTGTTTTAAATGTCATTGGTTCTTTAACACAGTTAAAGACAGGATATGATTTCCCAAGTTAAACAATCGTTAATATTGATTTTTGGGAAGATTAAAACCAAGTGGAGTTTTAATGCATCTTTAATTAGATTGAAATGATATCCAAAGGAAGATTAAAGAATAAATTTATAGAATTTATCTTTGATAAAATTAGTGGGAACCTTTCCCAAAGTATAAGAATATTTGAATAAAGAAATGTTCTGTATTAGGATATGGCATATGTTGTGTTTTTATAGCACTTGTTTATTATATACGCGAGTTATTCAGGAAGACCGGGTTTATCCCATTCCTATGATTGATTCGACAACGTGTCGAGGATAAAGACAGTGGTTAAAGACCGGAGGTCTTCACATCGTTTGGATGATTACTGATGTCTTGATTGGGCCGTACACCCAAGACAAGGAAATAAGTGGTGATCGTCCAGACGTACTTGGAGATCGACCGGATATGCGAGGGCCTCTCCCCTGTATTGAACATATGGGGGAGGAATAAGGTGCCTTCAGTTTCGTTCAGACCCAGAACAAACTTGTAAATGAATGTGTGTCTGACATCGGATTTCATTATGAAATTTCACGTACCAAGCATTTTTGGCTATTATAAGGTAAAAACTCTATCCTCCGGCTTTCGTTGCATTGTGTGATGGGACCTAAGTCTTATAATAGCTTCATTATTCTTTATTTAGCATTGCGCTGTTGTTTCATGCACTGTTATTCTTAGGAGGAAACCCGTTCCATGTTATAGGGCGTGCTCCCTGGATTTACCTAACTTTAAAATAAAGATTAATAACTGTTTTAGTTCTCACAACAGTCACATGACTGACTTGGATTTATTGTTTTAACCTAAACTCTGGGTGCCCCTATTTTTCACATGGGCAGCTAGTAGTTTTGGTTTTGCATATTTATATTCACAAGATCCTGTTTACAGCTGGAATGATATTCGGAAAGCTCTGTATCCATATATCTTTTTCAGTTGTGTTTTGTATTATTTTCCGCCGCATTGTAACTTGTAAATCTCTGATATTTAGTAAATGTGTAATATCTATTCATACTTTGTATATTCTTGTATTCTGATGAAATTGTTGTAATAAGCAATGAAATGTTCTTCTGTTTGTAACCTGATTTGTCTTGTCCTCAAAGCAATCCGGCCTTTCCTTCACGGGGAAGTTCGGGTCATTATATTTGGTATCAGAGCTTTAGTTTACAGAGCTGGAGAACAAGGCACATTGGAACCGAACGAAAGAATTCATCAGAGATTGGAATAGTAATATCCAATGAGATTGAATCATTAGAGATGGGATCAGTAGTATCATAGAACGAGTGTGAAGAGTGTTATTTTAAAACAAAAATGAAAACAAAATTTTGTTTTGAAAATTTAAATTGTATTATACGTATTTGAATATTTATTTTAGGTTGATTAGGACAATCGAGTATATGGAGATTTTGAATATACGCGTAATTAACATGTATTTGAAGCCTCAAATATACTGGATAGATATAGAATCACGCTCTAGTCGCCCGGAGATGATCCTGATGATTGTTATAGCATCATCAGTGCTTGTGTTCGAGTTTCGAAGGTGGGATATCTATATATTTCCATTGACTGGTGCGAGAACCAAAACTAGATAGAGCTTACTGTTGCGATTTGGCGTCAAAATTCTGATTTTTGGACTATGTATCAAAGTTATGAATTTGAAAAGCTAATCAACTAATTGATTGGTGATTGTGTTGTGTGATTATTTATTTAAATCAACATGTGAAAGAACGGTACATGAAACCAAATTGTATCAAACATTGAACTGTATTGAAAATTATTTGTAATTGCATGCATGCATGCACATATATATACATTGAACCGGTCATTGCAAGGAGGCTAGAGCAGAGGAATAAAATTGTATGCCCGACAAATAGGTACATGTTTATTGTATTTTTTGGGGTTTTTGATGATTTTATGAGCCGATTGGCTAGCCGCTTGGCTGTGTCTTTTTCTTTTTGGATTGGAGAGGCCTGTATGGCGATTCCGGGATTTTTCCGGTGCTCCCGTACAGGGAAGGCTATGGCGAAATATTTTGAAAATTTAGGGTGTTAGCCGAATTTTTGAAGAATTGGAAAATTCTTAGAAACTGAAAAGTTGAAGAACTGAAGCCACAAAGAAAATAATGAAAGTTGAGTTGATTAGTAAAACAACTTTCAGCTCCGTTCCTTTTCGAGGACGAAAAGATTTTAAGTGGGGTAGATTGTAACAACCTGGAAAATCCGAACCAATTTAAAAATTTTATTTTGGCAATTTTAATGAATTTTAGATATTTTAAATGAATATTTTAAATAATAACGACGAGAAATTTATTTCAAATAGAATTAGAACGTACATATTTATTTGGATCGACGTTAGAATATAAATATTTATTTTAATTAAAAAAGGAATTGAAAATGGCGCGGTAGTTTGAAAATTCGATTTCAAATTTCAAATGAACACACAGGATTCAAAATAAGCCGTATTTTAGAGAAACCAAAAATAATAGAATCTAATTGAAAGTATCTTTCTAACAAATCCGAAAAATTGAAATTTAATAGTGGGAATAAAAAGTTATGCCCAGTTGAAAATTCAGAATAGTCGCTATGGAAAATATAGCCCTTAAAAATAGCCATTTTGCAAACGACCTCCGTTTTCGACAAAACCACTTTTGTTGGATCCAGGATGTCAAGTTATTGCTAGATTCCAATTTTCATAATTTTTGGAATCAATATTTGAGTGTGGCGAAAGAAAAAGTGTTTTGATAGTTTCAATCAATTTGGATTGACGAGAAAATGGCCATTTTTCTAAAGGTCTCCAAATTTGACGAAATTAGTTTTGTTAGAACCGTATCGTCAATACGAAGCTAGAAAATATTTTTCGGGAATTTTTAGAGTCCGTATTTGGCCCCGGTAAATTGAAATTTGCGTTCAAATTCAATATATAGATTTATATTTTGATTTTGACGGAAACTGGTCGAAACAGCTGAACTGACTTACGATACATATCCCATTGTGTTCGGAATGAGGGTAATTAGCTATGGACGACAGTCGATGGGTTTCGTTTGGAGTTCGAACGAAAAAATTACTTTTTGAAATTTAATTAAATAATTAAATATAATTACCCCACCCCCCTTTGTCTTCCCTCTCTCCTCCTTTATCAGGTCGATTTCAAATTAAAAGAAAAAGAAAAATAAGGGGGGAGTGTCATCGCGCCATCGTGCGACAGCCCACTGCCACCGCCAGGCACGGCGCCGCGCCCTCGCAAGCTCCGCTGCCTCCCCTTCCTCTTCTCCTCCCACCGACGCCCACCGCCCCCTGCGCCTTCCACCCTCTCAGCAACCCCACGCCGAAGGCCAAATCCCCCTCCTCCAATATAAAAATGTGAGTTTTTATTTTTTTTCTCAAAATTTTATTGATTTCTTCGATTAAAACAGATTTTATTTTTATAGTAAAACTGAATTTTTATCATAGGAAATATATAATTTTTATTATAGAAAGGTTTGATTTTTATTAATATAAAAGATTTTTTTTTAAAGTGATAAAAGATTAGATTTTTCAATGGAGAAAAATTAGGTTTTCATTTTGAAAGTAGCAATAAAAATATGATTTTTATATTATAGAGACAATAAAAATGCGATCTTTACATATGTTGTAGAGATATAAAAAATACGATCTTTATATATAATGTGATTTTTATATAGAGAATGGCGAGAGAAAGATATGATTTTTATTATATGAATAACGATATAAAAAATCCGACTTTTATACATGAAGTAGCAGTATAAAAATATGATTTATATACGAAGAGTGTGAATATAAAAATGTGATTTTTAAATCATGGTAGCAATGTTAAAAAGGTGATTTTTAATATTAAAAAAAAATCATGTGAAACAGATAGTGCGATGGAACTGTTGGAAACGAATCAAATTCGAACTGTTCAGAAATAAAGGATGACGGAGTGGATCCCAAAGGTGAGAACTTCTCACTTTTATTTTATTTTCTAGTTAGAAATATATACTAAGATGCAGACGGTGCTTAGCAGCACCCGACACCCGTCGTCCATAGACCATGGACGACTTGTTTTTTTGTTTGATTATGTTGTGAAAATTGATGGTGTGATGTGAAATGGAATAAAATATTTTATAGTTAAAAATATAATTTTTAACGTGTATATAGAATAAATATGTATAAACAAATCAGACGATTTGTTTATGTACACACATTTGACTGATATTGATTGGGATGATAAATTTTACACATCTCCCAACTACACAAATAAAATTCATTATTTGTTGATTGAAACCCCTCACGGGTGTTAGGATGATATTTGACGTACACTAATCCCAACTATTTAGTTGTATGTAAATCGATAGGTTGACAGACTGTTGTAAGCATTAAATATTTATATTTAATGCTTATACAACGTAGAATGCACTCTAGATGATGGATGATTATTTATCACTGTTGTTTATACATGCGTTGTATGAAATCCATATAATCACATTATATGGTAATTGTCTGTGTCTGATTCAAGTTCAGAATGAATGAATACTTTAAAATAATATTCAGTAAAAGATCAAAATTTGATTTTGATGTCCGATTTGGGATGGACACGAATATATTTAAATATATATAAAGCCGTATTGATTAGATTAACGCCATTTTGACATGAACGATATTTATATCGATTTTATTCTTTTTTATTCATTTTTATATTGAATATCGAAAAGGAATTTATTTCAAAATCTAATGTTTTGAAAATATTATCATTTATATATCGATGATATGCAATATTCAATTTTGATTGGAAATTAAATATGAAGTTGAAATTGTTTTGAAAACGAATTTAAAACAATTTATAAAATACGTTTTAAATGGAAATCGACGATATATATATATATATATATATATATATATATATATATATAATGGCCTGAATAGAACGCGCCGCGCTGTGGCAGTTCGCGAATTCTGACTATTGACTTCGAATTGACATTACGGGAGATCCGACCGTCGGATTCTCCTAAAACCAGAACCGTTGGGTTCATATCGAAAAGAGATTTCTAACGAATATTAGAGATTTGAAATCTAACGGTTGGATTTGTAATTATGTCCAAATCAAATTTGGAAAAAGTCGGTGTAAGTGCAGTTCGATGGCCGTTTATGGAAATTGACTGTACAGGCCTTGGTAAAATTATTAAAAATATCAATAATTAGTGTAAAATCATAACAAATGATTTGGAAAGAGTTGGGATAAAAAATTCCATATTTGAAAGATAAAAATAGATTTTTATCGAAATGAACTAGTTTTGAACTAGAATTATAATCCAATTATGTTTAAAATAAATAAATTGGATTTGAAATGGTTTTAAAAATAACCAGGATTTCCAATATATGAATTGGAATGGATTTAAATTGAAATTATCTTCGAAATATTTTGATATTGGATTCCATGATTATACGGATATTGTGGAGGAATTTGGAAGATATAGATATATCATTATTCCAATACGATATTTGTTGATTTCAGAATTTGATTTTGAATATAAGCCGATATATTTTCTATTTAGAGCCTTGTATTTAATATCAAATGGGATTTTGGGTTTGTCGTGAATGGTATCTTTAATAATACTATTCTTAAACCCAATGGAGATAAGAAAATTAGAAACTGACTGGAGATTAGTTAAGTTGAACGGTTTCCTAGGTGTTGATCTGATTTTGGTTTCGGCCTTCAGGGATAATACTTAGGGAATTGTTTTCTTACTAATTTACGGTTAGAAACTGATGGAATGTGAATTGGGTTTATTGTGAACTGTGTTTTTAACGACATTCGTTCTTTAACCCGATTTACAATGAAATGTGATTTGGAATTTATAAATCGTTTTAGTAAGATTTAACAGGAATTTCCAAAATAATGCTTTCCAATTTAATTAATATTAAATTGGAATTGAATGGAATTCGATTGATAATAATCAAAATGAAATTCTATGGAGAAAGACCGTTAATACATATGGAATTTAAAAGGCTTTGCCGTTATTCCATTTATATTATTAGTCAGATATGGAAATTAATATCGATTATATATTGATTTGTTTTTCCGTAAAGATTCCATAATTAATGGAATGTGATTTGGGTTTGTCATGAATGGTGTCTTCGTTAACACTTTTCTTAAACCCAGTTGATAAAAGATTAAATCTTTTTATTTAGATTTAATGAAGTATACCAATTAATTAATATTTAATTGGGAATTGAATTGAAATTGATTTTTGGGTTTATCGTGAACAGTGTTTTAAATAACAATTGTTCTTTAACCCGATTAACAATGGAATAAGATTTTGGGTTGTCGTGAATGGTATCTAAAATAATATTGTTCTTATACTTAATGGAGTTAATAAAATCAGAAACTAACTGGAGATTAGTTAAGTTGAATGGTTTCATGTGTATTGATCTAATGTTGGTTTCGGCCTTCGGGGTTAATACTTAGGGAATTGTTCACTTGCTAATTTACGGTTAAAGGCTGATGGAATGGAATGTGATTTTGGGTTTATCATGAACCGTGTTTTAAATGTCATTGGTTCTTTAACAAAGTTAAAGACAGGATATGATTTCCCAAGTTAAACAATCGTTAATATTGATTTTTGGGAAGATTAAAACCAAGTGGAGTTTTAATGCATCTTTAATTAGATTGAAATGATATCCAAAGGAAGATTAAAGAATAAATTTATAGAATTTATCTTTAATAAAATTAGTGGGAACCTTTCCCAAAGTATAAGAATATTTGAATAAAGAAATGTTCTATATTGGGATAAGGCGTATGTTGTGTTTTTATAGCACTTGTTTATTATATACGCGAGTTATTCAGAAAGACCGTATAACTGATTTGATGATGTGCTGAGGATGAAGACGGTTGTTGAAGACCGGAGGTCTTCACATAGTTTGGACGATTACTGATGTCTTTATTGGGCTGTACACCCAAGACAAGGTAATAAGTGGTGATCGTCCAGATGTACTTTGTAACAATCTGAAAATTCGGGCAGAATTATTTAAATATCAAGGTTATTTAAATATTTAATCTTGGATTTAATGGTTTTATAACCTTGATTAAATCCCTTTATAAATAATAATTAAAGAGAAGAAAACATGTTGTTGAGTTTTGTTTACAAAGATAAGTAGTTCAAAGAAAAATCGATAATGTGACCGAGAACAGCTTTATCGATAAACGAGGTTTTGCTTATTAAAAGTTGTTGGAATATCATGTGCATGTAATAACGTTAGAAGAACACATATATGTGTATGTACATATCATAGAAGTAACATACAAATGATATATGTGTACATATTCTAGAAAATGAAAAATGGCTTAACATGATAGGGACACGTGTCACCAAAAAAATGGAACACATGTCTTGTAAGTAAATAATGTAATGACACATAACCATATTAGGTGTCCATGTGTAGAAAAATCTAAAGAAACCTAAGTAGACATGTGTCTACATCCTAAAGCATGGTTGTTAAACATGAATATATGTATTTAGGTAAGGAAAAATAAATTTAAAATAAGAAGCTTATCATGTAAGCTAAAAGAAAAAGAAAAAGAAAAAGAAAAAAAGAGATAAGGACACATAACCCTCTTAGGTGTCCATGTATAGAAAAATTTTAAGACACCTAAGTAGGCATGTGTCATCATCTTATGGTTTACATGAATGATGAAGGACAAGTGTCCAAAAACTAAATTACCAAACTAGCCTTGAAAATTTCTATATAAAGGGTGGAAGGGTTCATTTCATATCATGCGTTCAAAAAATATAAAAACAAGATTAGAAAAGGAAGAGAGGTTTGGGAGAAGCCTAGAGGATAAATACAAGATCAAGGCACAAGTATATGGTATGAAAAACGATGTAAGTTCATATATTCATTTCATATTTTGAAGAAAAGTTGTGAAAGTTACGAAGAAACGATAGAACCCGAAACACTGAAAATGACGTTTGGTATTTTGGGCATAGCTTTTGCAACTCTTAATGAAATTTCGACTTCTCTATCAATTTGGAAAGCTAATTCAAAGGGCTACAACTTTGTCTTCGGCCACCTTTTCTAATTCGCCCGTTTTCGTACTCGAAAACTGGATGCAAAGTGAGGTAAAAATTAGCCCGAAAATGACATATTAAAAATGTCTCATAATGTTTGATTTTACATATCAAATTGATAAATGATTTTGAGGTTTTCTTTTGATGATAATTAAGTAGACTAAGAGAGCTTCTTACTATAGAAAATTGGAGTCAAAATCTATTTTTGTCATAGAGAAACAGCGTGAAACATTTTGCCCAAAAATAGGCTAAAATCTGATTTTCGGAACTTTTTAATAGCACACCGAAACGCTATCTTTTCTATTAATGAAGCACGAAACCAAGCCAGAACCTTTCTATAGCACCCAGAAATGCTGTAGTAGCTGATTTTAGTCTAGAATCATTATAAACCATCCAGAACTTGTCATAGCACTTCTGAAAGCGTTGTCTTTTCTCTAAGTTGACTACGAAGTATTTTAAACGAGTAGAACTTTTCATAGCATGACTAAAATGCTGTTATAGATATTTTGAGTATAAATCATGGTATACCAGTGTAAACGAAGTATGAAGAGTATTTAAAAGAGGTATGGAAATTTTTAAAAGAGATATGATTAGTGTTTCAACGAGGTATGAATAGTGTGTAAACGAAGTATGAATACTGCTCAATCGAGGAATGAATAGTATGTGATTAAACGAGTCATGATTTGTGTTTTCGAGGTAATGAATGGTATTGAACTTAACTATTTCAGTTCAATCTTTATCTTTCCAAACATATATTAGAGAGACATAAAGGTGTTTTGAGATTGTTTATAAAGGAGTATGTTTTGCATAAAGAAATGGATTAGTATTTAAAATAAAAGATGTTATCATTTGAAAGGAAGTTCTATAAGAGATATGTAGATATTTTTTCAAAATAAAAGACTGGAACGTTCTTGGGTGACAGAGAGGATAGTGCCTAGGCTTGGGTTTGGAAAATATAGTTTCCTGCTCTCCTTGGCTATCCCTAACTGATCCGGCGAAAGGGATGGTTAATTCAAAATTATTTGAAAAGTAATTTAAGATTACTTTTGAAAATCTCTACATGATACAAAGAGTATTTTGAATGTAAACAATGGTGATGATTTTAAATGTTTTGTGTAAAGAAGAACTACGTTGGCTTGATCCTATATCTAATACCCAATTAGATAAAGGTACATAGGCAGTCACAAGGTGTAGTGATGCAGCTGCTTTATTAATAAAAAATAATTTTTTTTGTTGATATTACAAAATAGAGCTATCATAAAATGGCAATTCGCGTATTTGAGTTATAAACTTTAAACGTTTATAACTTTTGGAATTTGAATCGGATTTTCACCAAACAAAGAACGCTTTATTTACATTAACAAAAGCTTTCAAATGAGTGAAAGCAGATTTTAATTTCGGGGTATAATTTTCAAGTTATGTTTCAAACTGTTTCGAAAAAGAACGCTATAAGTGCAATTATCGACCGTAACCATAAATAGTTATTTTTAATGTTTTAAAAATATGGAAAAATATTGTAAAATTATTATAAATTATGAGAGTGGATTGAATTGGATTGGTGCATTTTTCATGTTTATTATTTAAGTCATGCTAATGTGTTCATTAAGTGTGCAGGAATGAATATCGATGTCCATCTTATTAGAGTTGCACAATGGTAGATTTACGGTAATTGTGTTTAATTTAAGCACAAACCGTTAGTTAGATAAGTGGCATTTATAAAAAAAAATTATTATGTAGAGCAATTATTGATATTGTATGCTTATCAAATAAATGGCAACTATCATTGTTTGTTGTTTTTGGAATGCACAGGGTTTTCGGTAATTTTGACTGGTCGGAAATCCCGGGGCGTTACATACTTGGAGATCGACCGGATATGCGAGGGTCTCCCCCCTGTATTGGACATATGGGGGAGTAATAAGGTGCCTCCGGTTTTGTTCAGACCCAGATCGTACTTGTAAATGGATGTGTGTCTGACATTGGATTTCATTTTGTGTGATTGATTGACATCGGTTGCATAGCGTGAATTGCCTCTGTGGCATGCTAAGATGCAAAAGATCAGGGCTTCTGTTGAAAAACAAAGTCTTGTGGTTGATGATCAAAGCACGAATTTAATATAGCGTAGCTTTTGTAGCGTTAATTCGCGAGCCTCACACCCCGATGTGAACCAGAAACGGGAGAGGACATCAGGGAGGGCATGTGTTTCCTTCCAGCTAGGAGTGGTGTCAGTGGTTTTGCACGCCCTGACAAGTTTGACTCATGTGGTTGTTGGATAGCGAGGCGCCTCGGTTATATCGGTCATTCCAGGGCTGATAGTTTGGTCGGGATATGACCAGTTTACACCCCATAGGGCTGGGAAACGCATTGTTCAGGCATTTTAATCCACTCCGTGTGGACTGGCCCTGACGATCTAAGGCTTGCCTTTGCGCTTGCCTGAGGCTCGGACTAGAGAGTCTCGAAGCGGTAAGGACGATCCCTTTCTTGGTTCATGGATGGAAATTCAAATTCCAATACGTGACTTTGCGGTTTTGATTGTAGAGCCTAGTATGGCGACATAGTGGTATGGGGCACTTATGCCGTCTATGATTGATACTTATGATTGAAATTGTTTTGACACTATACACTTATAGTAATAATAAATGATGAAATTTCATGTACCAAGCATTTTTGGCTATTATAAGGTAACAACTCTACCCTCCGGCTTGTGTTGCATTGTGTGATGGGACCTGAGTCTTATAATAGCTTCATTGTTCTTTATTTAGCATTGCGTTGTTGTTTTATGCACTAGTATTCGACGGAGTTATACGGCCTGGTCCCTGGATTTACTTAACTTTAAAATAAAGATTAATAACTGTTTTAGTTCTCACACCAGTCACATGACTGACCTGGAGTTTATTGTTTTAACCTAAACTCTGGGTGCCCCTATTTTCCACACGGGTAGATAGTAGTCTTGGTTTTGCGGATTTATATTCACAGGATCCTGGTTTACAGCTGGAATGATATTCAGAAAGCTCTGTATCCGTGTATCTTTTTCAGTTGTGTTTTGTATTGTTTTCCGCTGCATTGTAACTTGTAAATCTCTGATATTTAGTAAATGTGTAATATCTATTCATACTCTGTATATTCTTGTATTCTGATGAAATTGTTGTAATAAGCAATGAAATATTCTTCTCTTTGTGTCCTGATTCGTCTTGTCCTCAAAGAAATCCGGGCTTTCCTTCACGGGGAAGTTCGGGGCGTTATATGTTTGATGCTTATATGATGTGGACAACATAGATTGTGGACCACATAGCATATCATATCCATATAAGCATGTAATTATTTGATGCTTGTATGATGAGAACTGAATTGTAGACTGATTATGGACTAAATAACCCTATAAACATGTAATCCTTGATATTTATATACTGTGTATTTAATTATGATTTATGAGAGCCTGTAAAGGCCATTTTATTTGTAGAGATCAACCCGTACAAAGGAGGTTATGGCCATTTTTTTTGGAAATTTAAGCCGTTCGCCAAATTTCAATTAAATTGGAAAGTTCTTAGAAACTGAAAAGTTGAAGAACTTGAGTTAGAATGAAGGTTGAGTTGGTTAAGAAAACGACCTTCGATTCTTCGTTCCTTTTTGGGGACGAAATTTTTTAAGTAGGGGAGATTATATCAACCCGTATTTTTTGATCAAATTAAAATTTGAGTTTAATCTATTAAAATGAAATTTGAAATAGAAAATGATGATTTTTACTCGATAAAATTTAGGAATAATTTTAAAATTAGTTTTAATGTTTTATTTAAATTAAAATAGGGTCAGTAAAATATCTAAATCAGTTTAAAAGCTTAAATTTTGAAAATCGATATTTCAAAGCTATATCGATCGCCTATAAAAGGACCATTTTTGAAACTGCCTTAGAATCCGATGAAACCACGTTTATTAGATCTGGAATGTCGAGACATGTCGGGACTTAAAATTTCAAGTCCAACGGAGTTCGTATGTAGAAGAACGACATATAAACGTACATTGAAATTTCAGTCAGAATTCAGTTCGAGCTAGAAATAAGGCCATTTTTCAAACGGTCTCCAAATTTGACGAGACTAGGTTCGTTGGAAGCGTAATTCCATAACATAGCGAGATTTCAAATTTCATAATTTTTGGAGTTAACATGTGGCCGTGCGACCATGCGCGTACCTATAATAGGCCCATTGGGTGTAACGTCCCACCTTTTTGACCGCTTTAATTCAGTAATTAAACCAACCTAAAACGTTCAAATCGACTGATTGTTATTTAGCTTATAGAGTTTAAAAATAGAATTAACACAGAAAACATAAAATATATAAATAACATAGTATTAAATAGCTAAATAAAACATTTATATATTAATCAGAATTTTTAATACAATATTTTCTATACAGCAAAAGCTAAAAACAATTTGAATACAAGAAAAATCTAACGTACAAGAATACTGCAAGCAACATATTTGTATATTCCATTTAGCATACATGAAAAGATGCTTTAGTAAACATACATGATAGCTAAAACTGAATTATACATCGTATTGATAATTCACACCAATCAGTAAAAAAGGAATATATGGTGCATCGTAAATCATACTGTCAGGAAAAAAATTTAGTAGTGTCAAAATGTATACATTACTGTAACGAATTGGGATTTTCGACCCTGAAAATAAACAAAAATATCAGTCGACTATTCAAGCATCGGAAATACCATATCATTGATAGAAAGAAGTTGGAGGGTGAGAAATAGAGAGAAAGAAAATTAGAATAGAAGAAGAAGAACACAACTGAATAGAATCAGAGCAAAATACGAATCTCACAGCGGAACGAATAAAATATATTATATAAAATAACTTGGAATACAAAATCATATTTGTACTTACATATATAATCTGAGTACATCATATAAATATCATAGCAGAAATAAACACTATATATATATATAACACTGAAGCATCCTACTCCAAGCTCCTCCAATGGTATCTATAAAATCCTGACTAATTGACTGCCCATACAAATTTGGGCACCCAAGAGTTTAGGGTAGAACAAAAACAAAATAAACTCTGCGTCAGTCATGGGACTTGTGTGAGTAAACTCCAATCATTTGGTTTAATTTTGAAAATCACTTTAAAAGAAATGATAATCGTAATATCAATCCACACATAAACACGGATGGTTTTTACCTTACGATAACCCAAACACTTTCAAAATCAACACTTTTCTGATATTATAATAATGTCTAATACAAGTAAATAACAATCTAGTAGAACTCTTGCATCTTACATTCTACGTACATAATATACAATCAAAAACCATGGGCTCTTATTGGAGACTGTATTTCCAACTATGAGAAGGTATGGAGCCACCTTCCGATTAGAGGGGATACACTGGAGTTCAACAAGAACATCTTGCAACTCAGCCACACATGACCGACCATTCATTTCGCTTAAATGTTCCGAATATATTGTCACCTTATAGTTGGTATACCAACATAACCGCTCCCGGGAGATACAGAAGCAAAAGAAGTAACAAATATGAATATTCTTTAGATGGTGACAATATACCCTAATGGGAGCGACCCGCTTAGCTATGTTTCCTGCCCGATTTTTGTCATTTCCTGGTTGATGAAGCTTGAGGTCTTTATGTACCTTTTGGAACATCTGGTTAACATTCACTTTGAATGCCACATCGTCGTACCCACCAAATCACAAATTGATTTCTCCAAAAATACCATAGGGATAAAGCTAAGAGAAACAAATTTCTCTGCCACCAATGTAAATCAACTAACGCGATCTATTAGATATGTTGGATCTAGATTAACCCTAGAGGGGGGTGAATAGGGTTTATCACAGTTTTTAACTGAATTGAAGATCTGACAGGATATTAAAATAATAAACAGATCGCAAAATATAGCAGAAACAGAAATGCAGAAAATAAATCACACACAGATATACCCAGCTTCGGCAAAACCCTGCTTACTGCTGCATTTCTGAGGTTTCTACTAGGTGATAGAACAGATCCCGCATACAAGACCATGTACACTCGCAAACCCTGCTCCTATTCTAACCCTACGCTCAAAACCTTAGACTGGCATGTGTACCCTAGACCAGATTTTCCCAGACTACAGACTAGTAATCTGTAAACCCTAGTTTTAGTTGAAACTAGAAAAACAAACGACGATTACACAAGAAAAAAAACAAAATACAAAATAAAAATAAAACCCTAGGAGATAAATTAAAGGGTCATCCCCTTTTTAAAACAAAGATGGCCGGCCCCTTTTCTTATTTGTGTTGTGCCCTTCCTTATTCCCATTTACCTGATCTCTTTGTTCTGGAGAAAAATTATGGCGGCCTAGGGTTTCTCTTTTCGTCCTCAAATCGATCGATTGCTTGATGGAATGATGTCGTGATTCTCTGGTTTGCTTCAACTTGATGATGTCGGTCGATTTGTGATCCTCCTTGCTTCACAGATTTGGGAAATTTCTTCTGTTTGAAAACATGTGAGTAATTTGAGTAATTTTGATTCTGCTCTTGAAATTTAGCCTTATGTTTTCAATGTCCCTCTGTCGATGATGATATGGGTGTGCTAATATAGGGTTATATAAAACCCTAACCACTCTGATTTCTAATTTAAACGACTTGACTGATTTTTTGTGTGTTTCCCCTTTTTGATTGTGAAAAAATCTCGGCTTTGATTGTGTGATATTTGATGAATTCAGAAAGATTCTTGGCCTTTGATGAATCAGAAGTTTGCTGGTTTCCCTTTGAATGAATGATGAAACATATATTTGCCACTTGATTGATTTGTTGTATTATTGTTGCCACGACTTATGGTTTAATTCTGGAAATCGAAAATTGACTTCTTTCCCAAGATAAAACTTTGATTCCTGGACTGAATTCTGTTTTAAAAACATGTTGGATTTCCAAATATTTCTTACTAAAAAATTCCCTTTTGTGCCTTGACTTAACACTGTCTTGAATAACATGATTATGTGGTCATCCTTGATTTCAAACTTGCCAATTTCACACCGATTTGAAACACGAACCATTTGAATCCACTGTGTTTTCCAAAAGATAACTGCTTTCCTCTCTTGCTCAGACAAATTCTGGAAATATATTTGTTGCTTGATTTGAATTGAATTCCACAGTTTGCCAAATGTGATATGTTCTCTTTGATCTTCTAGAAAAAACTGATTCATTTTCCTTCAAAAGAAAGCTGCCGATAATGCTTGAGTTTTGATTTCTCAAAACATTAAAGATTATTCCTTATATGAAAATTTTGATTTTCTGAAAAGATTTAAGACTGAGACAATCTTGCTTTAGCACAGTGTAGCTCCATCATCACTTAGTTGTTTGGCCTGTGTTGTTTTGTGAATATGTGCACTGTATAGCTTTATCATCACCTAGTTGTTTGTTATGTATTGACTTTACCATTGTTTGTTTCACATGCTATGCTTCACTTGAATCATCTTAAAAAATGCTATGCCATGTCATCTTCATGTTATGTTGTATTGTAGATCATACAGCAAATGCTGGTCACTTATACTTCACACTTGAACTTGAAACTGAGTTGTACACTTGTTTAACTGTGAGCATTACATTTGAATTTTAGCATCATGATAACTGAAATGTGTACCCAGTCACATGCACCATGATATGAACCTTGTCTCGACCACACATCCTGGCTGTGTACACCATTATACATGCAGCCGAACAGTTGCACACTACACTATGACTTGGATTGAACCAATTTTGGCTAAGGCATTGACCAGATTTGTATTTCAGCTTGACCCATGTCAGAAAAACCTGTATTGCATAAGAAATCCATGCTATTTGGATGCTTGCTTTCCACCTTTGCATGTATTGATCTTTGTGTTGATCTGCCTTGTCTCACCACTCCTGTCACATGCTTGAACACATTTGAGCTGCTGCATTTGTGCATGATCTGATCTGTATAGTTGCACTTGTATTTTTGCTGAGCTAAACTGCCACTTGCTTGTTGATATGTTTTCTTAACCTCATTCTTCATGTATGTTGAAGTGAACATTCAGAAATGTTGTTTCATCTGTTTGCATCCTGTAACACCCCGTAATTTTATAACATTAAAATTCACAAATTAAAGTATGCTTAATTTTTAGAAAAGAATTAAGTGAAATGGGTTGCGCAGATATATATATATATATTTAAAATTAAATAAATAAATATGCGAAAAAGTTCAAAACAGCGAATTGGGAGGGGAAATAACCGAACCGGCCCATTTTTGAGGTCGACCCGAGCCCTGCTGGGTCGACTAGGGTTTAATCCAGGGTGTTTGGCTGTCAACCCGTGGGCCGATTCGCTCAAATGCAGATTTTGCATTTGATTGGTTCTCATGGTTCAGGGTTAATCTAATGGTCCTAAATAACTTCCTACACCTATAAATACATCCTAATGCTAACCCTAAACCTAATTAAAATAGAATAGTTACCGTCGCCATGGAAATCAATGGAGCCGCCGCCAACTAAGAAAGAAGAAAAGCAAATTCAATTCTAATTCTCTCAACCCTAAAGCAAAGCAAAACTCTCTCTTTTCTTCTCTAAATTGTGAGCATGATGATCTTAACAAGATTATTATCATTTTAATTAGGTTGAGTTATGAATGCATTATGAGTAGATGATGTGAATTATCATATATGTTGTTGTAAACCCCTTTTACTATCATGTATATTGTAAATCCAATGTTATGTGATGATGATATCTTATATGTTGTAAATCATGCTATGATGATGTTATGTATGTTGAAAGTTTCTATGCTAAGTTGTGATGAATCATACATGTTAAAAAGGCCATGATGTTACCATCTATGCTAGTTAATTCATATTAATTAAATCATCATGTTTGGGTTATGTTGATCTATATGACAAGTCACATATGCAAGTTAGATTGATTAGAAAAGTTATGAACATATGCCAAGACATCTATTACGACATCTAGAATTATGCTATGACATATGTGGTATCCTATGCTAGTTCACACCATCATTATGTTGCCTAAAAACCCCATATGCAAGTTTATGTATAGATTTGGGCTATGATCATATTATGTAAATTGAGACATTTAACAAGTTGACACCTTTTGATCCTTAACATGTGTAGTTTATGCAAGTTTCACCCCTATTATGATTAGATTTATTTTAATTGTCTATATGTTGTGATAATTTATCTTTGTGCTAGGTGTTAGACTATACAAGTCTAGCCTATATTATGCGTTGAATAAGCGAACGTATAAACGTGGGGTAGGGGTAATATTAAGGATTTAATATTAAAAAGTTGGGGTGCAATTGATATGATTTTGCATGCAATAAGTGGATGGCCATAATTGAGTCAATTATGGACATCATTAAAAGTTGACCTAATTAATAATTTGAATAGGGAATTATTAAAACTGGGGTAAAAGATTTTAAGTGTTAATCAATGCTTAGGACATGAGGTTGGACTCGTTTGTGACATAAACCTGCCCGGACCCGCCCGGCAAATCCAGTGGTCACAAATGTCAGCCCAATGTGAGAGGTCCTAGGCCTAAACTAAAGCATAACAGTTGTAAAGACACGAGGTTAGATTCTTTTATGGTGTAAGACTGCCCGGACCCGCCCGACAAATCCAGCTGCCATAAATGCCAGTCTAATGTGAGAGGTCTTTATGAGGTTATGGCCTGAATGAATTAAAAAAATACTTAACCAGATAAACATGTAAAGTGGGACATGGGGGTTAAATAGGTGCCTTGGGTGGCACGAGGAATCTAGGGGGTGCCCTTAGTGGCATGTGAAATACGATTAGTAAGACTTAACCAAACACACATGTAAATGAACATGACTAAGAGGGTAAAGTGGGATATACTAGTGACAAGCTTAGGTGGGTAGCTTGTGGGGGCCCATTTCGACCAGTATCCCAAACGTATCTTTGTGGGCTCGACCTAAGTCGAGGACGGGACACGCATGCTGGGTTCGACTGTAAGAGGCCAAAACGGGGAGCGGTGGCAACGCAAGTCCAACGGGTTTCGTATGCGTGTGTGGACCCGGGCTGGTAGGTAAGACGTTGTTGCATCGTGTAGGTATAAGCCGTGCATTCTCAAGTTGTATTGGGTTGCCACTTTAGGGGAGTGATACACCCCCACTGTGGGGCCAGCACGGGTATCTACGAGTAGGGAGCCGATCGAAAGTGGTTGGTGGGGTAAACTTAGTGGAGATAGGGGCAGACGGCACCTATGTAGTCATCTAGGGGTACGTAAGGCTATTTATAAAGTTTCTGTGTGAAGCAAGTGGGATCAAACAATAGGGTGACTAGTGTGGTGCAGTGTAGTAATGTGCGGTGCAGTGTAGTAATCATTCGTTAGTAATTAGGTGTATCTTTACCGTTATCTTTAACGTTATCTTAAACGCTATCTTTATCTTCCTAAGAGTTCATAGACATTTACTTGTCTTCCAGCTTATGCCTTAGTCTAGTTATTTTGATAATAGTATTGTTAGAATTATCATACTCGCCAGACTTTATGTCTGACCCCCTCTATTTCTATCCATTTTCCCCCTCCAGGTTCTCAGGTTGGGCCCAGCTCTAGTGGAGTTTGATTGAATTGCTTCATCTCTCTTTGGAAAGCTTGGACCGTTGAAGTAAAGTCCAGCTTGTTATCTTTTTAATGTCTATTTATGTAATGGGATTATGTATTTTGTTTTTATGATGATGGATATGGTACTTGGTTATGATCTATGGTTTTATGATGTAACAAACATGTTTAATTTCCACTGCAATAAAATGAAGTTTTAGATTTCCAAGTACTATTAACTGTCTGTCTTGTTGTAATTTTTCTGTTCTATATTCACTTATAACCTCCATGGAAGTTAATGCATTCCCTTCGTGAGTGACATTAATGGACGTGGGGTGTTACACGTGGTATCAGAGCTTAAGGTTACCAGAACAGATAAAAATACTTTAGAAAAATAGTTATTTTTTGGAAGAAGTGCTTTCAAAAACATGTTTTAATGAGAAATTTAAAGAGAAAAATTTTTAAGAAAAAAAAAACATAATCCCCAATAGCCCATATCTTTATCTTTCGAATTCTCCATTTTGAATCTTTCCTTTTTCGTTTCAGCATGGCTGAAGATCTTAATCTACCAGATGGTGTAACGATACCAGGATGGTATAGGAGGTTATTAGAGGCTAGGGTCGCTGTAGGTCCAGCCAATGTTCCTCCACCACCAGTTGCACCCGTTCCTCCTCCTCCTCGCGTAGATACTTTTGTAAAGACGTGCAAGGAATTTAAGGCTATGGGTGGAAAACCATTTCAAGGGTCAGAAACGTTTGTGGAAGCTAGAGATTGGCTTAAGGAGGTGGAAGAATTGCTAGAAATCTTTGAAGTAGAAGAAAGGAGGAGAGTTCGATTAGCAGCTTGGTTGATGAAGGGAGAGGCCTCATTTTGGTGGGAGGTCACTAATGGGGAGCGTCCTGTTGACTCTTGGGCGGATTTCAGACGTAGGTTCAAGGCGAAGTTTCTCTCAAGGGCGGAAGAAAATCTATATATGGAAAGGTTCTTGACATTGAAGCAAGGAAGCTCATCAGTGAAAGAATATGTCAATAAATTTAATCAGTTAGCAAGGTTTGGCTTGGACTTAGTGAACACGCCGGAGAAGAAGGCGCTGAGGTTCGTGAATGGCTTGAATGAACTATTGCAAGGGTTGGCTATGACCCACATCCCGGTGGGGGCCACCTTTGAGAAGTTAGTAGAAATGGCGCTTATTCATGAGGAGAAAAGCGCTAAAGCTGATAAGGCACCCGAGAAGAAGGGGGATCAGAAGAAACCGCAACAGCAAAACAAGAAGGGTGGAAAAGAAAATAATGGCAAGGGAAAGAAGAAGTGCTTTAACTGTGGAACCCCAGGCCATCTCAGTAAGGATTGCCGAAAGAAAAAGAAGACAGGCTGTTTTCATTGTGGCGATGCGGGACATTTAGTGAAGGACTGCCCAAAGAAGGGGCAGAGGGCAGGAGCTACCTCGGGAGGACAGGTGCAGGCTCTTATAGCACCAGGGAAGGCAAGGGAACAAGTTTAGGCTCTCGCGGTCCCACCGCTGCAAGAACGAGGTAGAACCATTTCTGTTGAAAGCTTAGTTTTTCTGTTTGATCATCCTGTCCGTACCTTATTCGATTCGGGCGCATCACATTCGTTTATCTCTACATCATTAGTTCAATCACTGCACTTAAACACCAGTTTAGTAGAGGATCCCTAAGTTGTTTCGAATCCAATTGGGGGCTCAGCTTATTTGTCTATGATGTGTTTGGATTTGAAAATTTCCATACTTAGCGTTGAATTTAGATGTGATGCTTATGTGTTGGGCTTCACGGGCTATGGGATAATTTTAGGAATGGATTGGTTATCCAGAAATGGGGCCGTTCTTGATTGTGAAAGGAGAGTAGTTAGGCTCGTGACTCTCCTTGGCAACACTCTCGAAATCTTTTGTAATCCCATAAATTCGGTTATGCTAAGTTATCTAGAATCGCTTGACGCGTCTGAGGAAAATCTACGATCTGTTAGAGTGGTCCGAGAATATTCGGATGTGTTTGAGGAAGTGAAGGGCTTGCCTCCGAAGCGGGAGATAGATTTTCGAATATATCTTGTGGATAATGTGAAACCAGTATCTTTGCCAGTATGCCACATGGCTCCACGTGAAAGGAGGGAACTCGGTAAGCAAGTGAAGGAGTTGCTTGAGAAGGGGTTCATAAGACGAAGTATATCGGAGTGGGGTTATCGGAGTGGGGTGCTCCAATAGTATTTGCCCCGAAGGCGGATGGGTCCCTTAGACTTTGTGTGAACTATAGAGAACATAAAAAGCTTACTAAGAAGAACAGACACCCACTGCCGAGGATTGACGATCTCTTCGATCAGTTAGTTGGCGCCTCAGTGTTTTCGCAATTGGACTTAGCCACTGGTTTCCATCAGTTGAGAGTGGCTGAGGATAGCATTGACAAGACTGCCTTTAGGACTCCGGACGGTTTCTATGAATGGCTAGTGATGCCCTTCGGTTTGACAAACGCCCCAGCATATTTTGTTGATTTGATGAGTAGGGTGTTTAGGGAGTACCTTAACAAATTAGTTGTAGTCTTTGTAGATGACATCTTGATCTTTTCTAAGGATGAAGAAGAGCATACCCTACATCTTAGGGAAGTGTTGGAGACTCTTCAAGCGTATAAGCTTAAAGCTAAATTTTCTAAGTGTCACTTTTGGAGGAAGGAAGTACGGTTCTTGGGACACGTGGTTTCCAAAGAAGGGATAGCTGTAGATCCCGCGAAGGTGGTGGCCATCCAAGATTGGAAGGTTCCTAAAAATGCTACCGAAGTGAGAAGTTTCTTGGGGTTGGCTGGCTACTATAGGAAGTTTATCAAAGACTTCACAAAGATATCAGCTCCATTGACACGCTTGACGAAGAAGAACCTAGTTTTCATATGGGACGTAGATTGTGATGATGCGTTCCAACGTTTGAAGAGAGCTTTGACTTCAGCCCCAGTCTTAGTATTGCCAGATGGGAGTAAGCCGTTTACAGTTTATACTGACGTTTGTGGGACAGGACTAGGCGCAGTCTTAATGCATGAGGGCAGGGTAATAGCCTATGGTGGAAGGCAGTTGAGAGCGCATGAGAAGAATTACCCCACACATGACCTAGAGTTGACCGCTATTGTTTTCGCGCTTAAGTATTGGCGTCATTATCTTCTTGGCGAGAAATTCGAACTATTCACTGACCACAAATCTTTAAAATACCTATTCTCTCAAAAGGACTTGAACTTAAGGCAGCAAAGGTGGATGGAGTTCTTAGCGTCCTACGACTTTGAGATAGCATATACCCCTGGCAAGGGTAACGTGGTGGCCGATGCCTTAAGTAGAAAAAGATTATCCTTAAGTCCTTTATTTGTTGAGCGGAAAAGTTTAGAATTCACTTCGATGTTTGACTTTAGACCTTCCGTTGACTTCGTACCTGGTTTGCTAGTATCCTTGGAGGTCAGACCTACACTTTTGGGACGGATTGGCGAGGCACAGCGAGACGACCCACAGTTAGTTGAGTTAGTAGAAAAGCTCAAAGGATGGGAGTCATCAAGCTATCTCCGTAGGTGTACCCTAGATGATAAGGGTTGGTTACATAGGGACGGTAGACTTTGTGTACCAAAAGACGATGACCTAAGGAAGACTATTCTTGACGAAGCACATCATTCGAAGATGACCATTCATCCCGGCGGGGACAAGATGTACAAAGACATGAAGAGAGTTTACTTTTGGGCCGGCATGAAGAAAGACGCGGCCGAGTATGTCGCTAGATGCTTGGTATGCCAACAAGTAAAAGCGGAGCAAAAGAAACCCGGTGGGTTGCTTCACCCATTGGAGGTTCCACTATGGAAGTGGGAGAGTGTCTCGATGGATTTTGTGGATGGATTACCGCGATCGAGGAGGGGTAATACGGGGATTTGGGTTATAGTAGATAGACTTACTAAGAGCGCCCATTTCATTCCCATGAAGAGTAAGAGGACTGCTCCATGGTTAGCTTCTGTATATGTCCGAGAAATAGTTCGTTTGCACGGTGTTCCTTCTAGCATAGTGAGCGACCGCGATCCTATTTTCACTAGCGAATTTTGGAGAAGCTTACAAGAGGCGGTAGGGACTCAGTTATGTTTGAGCACCGCATATCATCCTCAGACGGACGGCCAGACCGAGAGGGTGAATCGCATTCTAGAGGATCTTTTGAGGCTATGTATCCTAGACTTTGGGGGTACGTGGGAAGAGCATCTTCCATTGGTGGAGTTCGCATATAATAACAGCTTTCAGTCCAGCATTGGTATGGCACCATTCGAAGCTCTTTATGGACGACCTTGTCGTTCACCTACATGTTGGTGGGAATCTACGGATAAGATCTTACTTGGGCCCGATATGATTAGGGAGACTTCAGAGAAGATCGACTTGATTCGAAGGAGGATGAAAGCAGCGCAAGATAGGCAGAAATCTTATGCGGATAAGAGGAGGACAGATCTCGAGTTTGAAGTTGGGGACATGGTCTTTGTCAAAGTGTCTCCATTACGAAACGTTGTTCGCTTTGGGTCCGTTGGGAAATTAGCACCAAGGTTTGTAGGGCCGTTTCCTATTAAGGAGAGGATTGGACGGATGGCGTATAGAGTGGAGTTGCCCGAGAGACTTAGTGGTGTACATGACGTATTCCATGTGTCACATTTGAGGAAGTGCTTGCACGAGACCGCGGAAGTGGTAGAGCCGAGCTTGCTTAGAGAGGTGGAGATAGAGCGTAATGCGACAATTCGACGAGCTCCTACGTGCATTCTTGGGTCGGAGATCAAGAGGTTGAGGAATCGAGAGGTCAGACTAGTCAAAGTGCAATGGGGAGATAATGAGAGCAAAGCTACTTGGGAGACGGAAGAGAAGATGCGTTCACGATACCCTTTTCTTTTTTAGGGTATGTCCTTTAATTTCTCCTTTATCGCTTAGCTTGTACTTATCTTATCTTTAGTATATCCTCTCGCTAGTATCTTTGACCTTTAGTTAGGATAATTCTATGGTTGAAACATGTGTTTGAGACATGTTATGTATGGTGGATGCAAAGTGGATGCAAGTGTTTGCTAGTGGTTGCTCGTGGATGCATATACACACACTATTAGGCACTAGATCGGCTCAGTCACTTCATACTGCATATTGCATATAAATGGCCGTATTTAGTAAAATGGATGTATAATGGTTGTGCTATCATATGGATACCGCATTTTGGTGGATGGTTGTGCATGCATATAGAATTAATATGTATCATTAGGAATCTTTTGCATACATATTGGACGCATGGCACTATCATGAATTGCACTAAGAGGTCGACTAAATCAGTAGACCGCCTAATTTTGCATTAGATATGGACATATACACACACTGTGCATATAAACATTAAAGCATTAGAAGTCTTTTAAGGACAATGGATGCTGGTGTTTGATGGATGAGTAGATGGACGATTAGATGCTAGGATATACATTCTTCTTGACTTGGAGATTTTGGGGACGAAATCCTTTAAGGAGGGGAGAATGTAACACCCCGTAATTTTATAACATTAAAATTCACAAATTAAAGTATGCTTAATTTTTAGAAAAGAATTAAGTGAAATGGGTTGCGCAGAGAAATATATATATTGATATATATATATATATATAAAAATTTAAAATCAAATAAATAAATATGCGAAAAAGTTCAAAACAGCGAATTGGGAGGGGAAATAACTGAACCGGCCCATTTTTGAGGTCGACCCGAGCGCCGCTGGGTCGACTAGGGGTTAATCCAGGGTGTTTGGCTATCAACCCATGGGCCGATTCGCTCAAATGCAGATTTTGCATTTGATTGGTTCTCATGGTTCAGGGTTAATCTAATGGTCCTAAATAACTTCCTACACCTATAAATACATCCTAATGCTAACCCTAAACCTAATTAAAATAGAATAGTTACCGTCGCCATGGAAATCAATGGAGCCGCCGCCAACTAAGAAAGAAGAAAAGCAAATTCAATTCTAATTCTCTCAACCCTAAAGCAAAGCAAAACTCTCTTTTTCTTCTCTAAATTGTGAGTATGATGATCTTAACAAGATTATTATCATTTTAATTAGGTTGAGTTATGAATGGATTATGAGTAGATGATGTGAATTATCATATATGTTGTTGTAAACCCCTTTTGCTATCATGTATATTGTAAATCCAATGTAATGTGATGATGATATCTTATATGTTGTAAATCATGCTATGATGATGTTATGTATGTTGAAAGTTTCTATGCTAAGTTGTGATGAATCATACATGTTAAAAAGGCCATGATGTTACCATCTATGCTAGTTAGTTCATATTAATTAAATCATCATGTTTGGGTTATGTTGATCTATAAAACAAGTCACATATGCAAGTTAGATTGATTAGAAAAGTTATGAACATATGCCAAGACATCTATTATGACATCTAGAATTATGCTATGACATATGTGATATCCTATGCTAGTTCACACCATCATCATGTTGCCTAAAAACCCCATATGCAAGTTTATGTATAGATTTGGGCTATGAACATATCATGTAAATTGAGACATTTAACAAGTTGACACCTTTTGATCCTTAACATGTGTAGTTTATGCAAGTTTCACCCCTATTACGATTAGATTTATTTTAATTGTCTATATGTTGTGATAATTTATCTTTGTGCTGGGTGTTAGACTATACAAGTCTAGCCTATATTTTGCGTTGAATAAGCGAACGTATAAACGTGGGGTAGGGGTAATATTAAGGATTTAATATTAAAAAGTTGGGGTGCAATTGATATGATTTTGCATGCCATAAGTGGATGGCCATAATTGAGTCAATTATGGACATCATTAAAAGTTGACTTAATTAATAATTTGAATAGGGAATTATTAAAACTGGGGAAAAAGATTTTAAGTGTTAATCAATGCTTAGGACACGAGGTTGGACTCGTTTGTGACATAAACCTGCCCGGACCCGCCCGGCAAATCCAGTGGTCACAAATGTCAGCCCAATGTGAGAGGTCCTAGGCCTAAACTAAAGCATAACAGTTGTAAAGACACGAGGTTAGACTCTTTTATGGTGTAAGACTGCCCGGATCCGCCCGGCAAATCCAGCTGCCATAAATGCCAGTCTAATGTGAGAGGTCTTTATGAGGTTATGGCCTGAATGAATTAAGAAATACTTAACCAGATAAACATGTAAAGTGGGACATGGGGGTTAAGTAGGTGCCTTGGGTGGCACGAGGAATCTAGGGGGTGCCCTTAGTGGCATGTGAAATACGATTAGTAAGACTTAACCAAACACACATGTAAATGAACATGACTAAGAGGGTTAAGTGGGATATACTAGTGACAAGCTTAGGTGGGTAGCTTGTGGGGGCCCATTTCGAACAGTATCCCAAACGTATCTTTGTGGGCTCGACCTAAGTCGAGGACGGGACACGCATGCTGGGTTCGACTGTAAGAGGCCAAAACGGGGAGCGGTGGCAATGCAAGTCCAACGGGTTTCGTATGCGTGTGTGGACCCGGGCTGGTAGGTAAGACGTTGTTGCATCGTGTAGGTATAAGCCGTGCATTCTCAAGTTGTATCGGTTTGCCACTTTAGGGGAGTGGTACACCCCACTGTGGGGCCAGTACGGGTATCTACGAGTAGGGAGCCGATCAAAAGTGGGTGGTGGGGTACACCTAGTGGAGATAGGGGCAGACGGCACCTATGTAGTCAGCTAGGGGTACGTAAGGCTATTTATAAAGTTTCTGTATGAAGCAAGTGGGATCAAACAATAGGGTGACTGGTGTGGTGCAGTGTAGTAATCATTCGTTAGTAATTAGGTGTGCCTTTACCGTTATCTTAAACGCTATCTTTATCTTCCTAAGAGTTCATAGACATTTACTTTTCTTCCATCTTATGCCTTAGTCTAGTTATTTTGATAATAGTATTGTTAGAATTATCATACTCGCCAGACTTTATGTCTGACCCCCTCTATTTCTATCCTTTTTCCCCCTCTAGGTCCTCAGGTTGGGCCCAACTCTAGTGGAGTTTGATTGAATTGCTTCATCTCTCTTTGGAAAGCTTGGACCGTTGAAGTAAAGTCCAGCTTGTTATCTTTTTAATTGCTATTTATGTAATGGGATTATGTATTTTGTTTTTATGATGATGGATATGGTACTTGGTTATGATCTATGGTTTTATGATGTAACAAACATGTTTAATTTCCGCTGCGATAAAATGAAATTTTAGATTTCCAAGTACTATTTACTGTCTGTCTTGTTGTAATTTTTCTGTTCTATATTCACTTATAACCTCCATGGAAGTAAATGCATTCCCTTCGTGAGTGACATTAATGGACGTGGGGTGTTACACATCCAGTTCTGTTTAGTTTCACTTGATCCTTCTTGTTTCTTGTTATGTTTCATGTTGCACATGTATATATGTCTGATCTGCACTTTGAGTTTGCTGCTTTCTTTTGTGATCTGCTATGACCAATCATTTTGTTGATGCCATTGAACTTGAAACCTTACTTGTAGCAGTTTAATTTTGACACTTTGGCTTGCTTGTGTTCATTTGCATTGTTTTGAATTTTCTGCTTTGACTTTGTATTGTTGCACTGAGTTGAGAAGGTCCACGTGGCTACTCCTTAGTTGCACACTAAATTGGCGTGGCAGTGCACAAGTGTATATATACATACACGTGTGTATATGCAGCCGTTCAGAAAATTTCTTGTCCCTGTACATATACAAACTGTCTGCCTAGACACTGATGAATCAGGTCAAGTCATGAAAAATGATGAGAAACACACCAGAAAACTGAGGCAAATAAAATTTTAAAAATAAAATAATATTTGCTAGAAATTAGACTTTTATTTTTGTTCTAGATACTATGTGTGTGTTTCTATTGTGACAGGTAAGCAGACGGTGACTGGACTGACTAAGAGCTGTGAAGGCAGAAGACTGAAGACAGTGAATGAGAGTGTCAGTGTGTGTCTGTAAATATGAAATTGTACAGAGTTAGAAAGTACTAAGTGTTGAGTGATATAGTGAGGAGCTAATGTATATGAAGGAGTGAATGTATTGATTATTTGTAATAAACAAAATCTGTTTGAAATAAAATATTATTTCATTGTTGTCAAACAGACTTGACTTGTCTATTCTATTCTGTTTATTTATAAGTACAAATATGTGAAGTGATTAAATAGTGGAGTTAAAAAAAAGATGTACTGTTCGAATGTTAGAAATATAATATTTATAATTTAAATAAAATATAGTAAATATTTGAATTTCTGTATAGATGTATTTTATTTAAATATAAATATTACATTCCTGTCTGTGATGTAAATATAGAACAGTACAGTAACAAACACATTTATAATAAAAATATATTTGGTTGTTATCATCAAACAAAAATCATATAATTGTGTATACAACACCATTATATACAACAGTCTCTCACTTTTGATGATGACAAACAAATATAAAGATTTTGAATATAATAAATGTGGTCAAACAGTGAATATTGAACTCCCCCTATTTATTAGCTCCCCTTACAACAGACAACTCCCCCTATAACTGTGCATAAGTGAAATGAATGAATAATAGATTTTCAAAATTAAGAACATTTATAAAATATTCACTCATAAATCAAAATCTCAACCCATTCTGCCCCTTTTGTTATCATCAAAAGGATATAGAATTTAAAATATAGATTAAAAAATGACTAAACAATATAATTTCAGCATAAGAGGAAGAACGATCATCACAATCAATCAAACAAAAATCATAATATTCTGAGAACAGGTGGCATATTTCACATAGATAATGATGGATTTACGATGAATTTTATATAAAATGGGGAGAGTTAAAAACAATGAGTTCCAATTATTTTCCAAAGTATTTTTATAAAAATGAGGTTAAAAAAAACAGTGATGGAATTTGTACTATAATTAATAATTCAATTTAAGTGACAAAATCGAATATTCTCAAATCCCAATAGCTATCAATCAACAAATCATAATATGTCATAAAATTTCAACATATTTCACAGAATAGAATATGGATTGATAGACTGGTTTTTACACACCAAGGAGAATTTCAAATCAATTTCTATTTAGCACATTTTTCTTTTTATTTTATTTAAGAGCACACTGACCACGCATAACCAGAGCTTGGATTTTTAAATGAGGTCAGTCGCAGCTTAAATTATAAGTTGTCTCATAACCATGCATGATCAGAGCTTGGATTTTTAAATGAGATTAGAGACACACTTATGCATTAATTATATTTATTATTTTCAGCTTTGAAAAGGTAAAACTCCTCGGTATACAAAACCAATATGGATGATAGAAATGTGGTAGGTACAGAGATGGACTGTGAAATAAATTTCTAAATTAACCATATTATGAAATATGCTCGACTGTACCGGGATTATTGAAAAATTTCAATTATCACTAAATCTGAAAAATAATGTAGTCCCATTTCTATCACGAATATTTCCACTGTTTATTCAAAAATAATTTTATAAAATATTAAACTCTCCACATCAATATAAAATCATAACGGATGACAGAAGGATGATAGGTAATGAAGATGGTCGTGAAATAATTGCCAGTTCAAAGATATTATAATAAATGTTCAACCATCATGAAAATATAAATAAAATCTCCTCTTGTTGTGAAATATAATGCAGTCACAATTCATCACAATTTCAAAATCTGATAATTATTTTGATGAATTATAAATACTGTTCAATTTTGATATTGATTTCAATTTGTGAATGAATAATTAATAAATAATTCTAAAATTTAAAATCAATTACAAGAGGAATATGAAGAGCTATACAAAGCAAGAGGGATAAGAAAAAATATATATACATAAAAATTCAGTGCTTCTGATACCAATTGGTTTCTCTATTAACAAATTTTAATTACAAGGCTCAAATAGACAGAATTAACAAATTTGCACATTTTTCAAAGCTGCGGATAAGAAGTAGAAATTATTTGAAACAGTATCAGAGCAGCACAGAAAACAATATCACATCAGACTTGTCAGAGGATGGTCACATAAGATCATTCATGATCCAAGATTAGAAACACTGTTTTTTTGAAATCATTTGAGGAATATGAAAAACTCTAGATTCAATGAATCGATCACACCAAATTATTAGTTTCACATTCAAGATATGTGTGTGATTCAGTAAATCAATAATTTCAAATGATTTTAAACAAACAAATATTCAAATCAAATAACCATGAAATACCAATAAATTTCAAGAACCAAATTTTTCAAGGAATTTTTCAAAAACAATTTCTGACAAGCACATGAGTAATTTCAGATCATTTACATCAAATTTAAGAGATATTCATGATCCAGAAAATTAAAAAATAATTTATTTGAAATCACTTGAATCAATGTCAAGTTTTGAGATATAATGAATCAGTCACACGAGATTGATAATTTCCAATTTAGAGGCATGTGATGTTCAGAATATCAAGAATTTCAGATGATCTCAATCAAATAAATTTCAACAATAATGATCATGAATATAAGGTGAATTTCTAGATGTATCGTTGTAATTCAAGACAATTCAAAATATCCAAGCCAATCTAAAAATTTCTGAAATTATCACAAATGATAAGAAGCAGTGTACTGTAATGAGTATAATATTTTAAGCGTTTCCAGAATGGATTGGAAGAAACTCAAAACAGCATAAGTGTGTGAAATTTCAATAATTTTTCAGATCTTCAAAAATTTAGAATTCGAAATGACAATGTTCAAGATATGATATTAATGCATCAACATTGTTATGAATTCAGAGAATCAGAAAGCAAACTTCAAAACAATTGCACGGATTTACAGGATTGAGTTTAAGATCTGGAAGAGATTAAAAACATTAGAGTTTTATTCAAGAGAAGCAAATTTCCAGAAAAAAACACGACTTCTGCAATTGGAAGTTAATAAAGCTCATAAAAAAATATGGCTGTGATAAATCAAATAAAAAAACTGAAGAAAAATAGAAGGGATAGAGGAAGGAATAAATATAGAAAATAAAAGCAGAAAGAATATACAAAGGTGAGTTTAGAGATCATACCTAAAAGCAATTTAAACTAGAATCTCTAACTCAACAGGTTTGGCTAAGGAACTGTGGATGATACTGAAATATTGAGCAGCTCGAATTCAATTCTCTTTTGCAAGACAGTTCCTCAGCCTCCTTCGGTATCTAACAATTCAGGGGATCGAGTGGTCTGACAAAGTTTGTAAAACCACTCACAGCTGTATTCATATGTTTTGGTACCCAGACTTGTTTATATAAAAAAACCATTAGAATTAACTTTCGTACCCTTAGGAACCCAAATCTGTTTGAACTTGACGAAGCCCGTTTTATTTTTTTGGGATCCAAGAATGTTTAAATGGTTTATTATAAAATGATTTCTCATCACAATTTTGACTTAAAAAACTTTTGAAATTTTCAGTGTTCAAATTTTCTAAGCAGTTCTTTCCAAAGCAGTTTGAGGGATTTTTCAAATCATTTGAATTTTGTTTTCCAAAAACATTTGTATTCCCAAATCCGAGTCCACATTTATTTCCAGTAGAAAATTGGTTTTTCAACAACATATTTAAAGATTTTTCTCCATCACAAAACTTAACTAAAGTTGACTCTAGTTGTGGAATTTTGAATTTAAGATCACCGTTCTCTTTTATTAAATTTGAACAGCGATTATTAGTGATCTTCCTTTCAGCATCATACTGTTTCAAAACCAAATTTTCGGATTCAAGTAATTTAATTCTGGTTTGGGACTCAGCAATCTCAGATTCAAAATGTTTTCGACTTTCAGATTCAAATTTCTTGAAAGTTTCAATTTCAGCTTCAAGCTCTTTGAGAATCAAATCAGATTTCAATAGATTTTCCTTTTCAGCAATTTCAAATTTGGAATTTATATCAGTTTTAAAATTTTCAAATTCCTTTTGTAGAAAATTGTTCGAGCTTGATAACTCAATCTTGTCCTCTTTCAAGATCAGAATCTTACTTTCAAAATTTTGAATATTTTTATTGAGATGAACAAGCTTGGTTTCCAATT
The DNA here is from genome assembly GCA_030737875.1 of Allium sativum. NCBI lineage: Eukaryota > Viridiplantae > Streptophyta > Magnoliopsida > Asparagales > Amaryllidaceae > Allium > Allium sativum. Next base: position 65,444,271 of record CM060909.1, on the reverse strand, counting down.
TCAAACAATTTTTACAATCCGAATTTGAAGAGTTTTTAAAATATTCAAGTTGTGATTCCAAGTCAACAATTTTGCTGGTCAACTCAGAATTCTTAGATTTCAAAATTTTGTTTTTAGATTGGAGTTTATCAACAAACTTAGTTAGATCAGCACAAAAATAAACCAGATCTTCATAAGGGAAATTTTCTACTTCATTGTCTATTGAGTCTCCATCAGTTGATCCATCTGAATTATAATCTGTAAGACCTGTTAAGCATAAATTTGAATCTGAGTTGATCTTTGCAGGTTTTGAGCAGTTGTAACCTTTTTGTCCATACAACGCATTTAGAGTTTTCCAGATTTCCTGTGCAGATAAACAATGAGAGATAAGCTTAAATTGATCAATACTGAGACAAGAATAAATAATGTCCATAGCACAAGTATTGATTACAATATTCTTTTTATCTGACAAATCTACTCCATTAATAATAATATTCCAATATTTAATATGAACAGATTTTAAATAAATTTTCATTTTTAATTTCCAATTTAAAAAATCCGTTCCATTGAAAATAGATGGAATATGAATGGACTGACTCTCTATGGACTGATAACTAGGGATCACCATTACTCTAGAGTTAAACAGAATACATGCTCTGATACCACTTGTAGGATCAAGATTAACCCTAGAGGGGGGTGAATAGGGTTTATCACAGTTTTTAACTGAATTGAAGATCTGACAGGATATTAAAATAATAAACAGATCACAGAATATAGTAGAAACAGAAATGCAGAAAATAAATCACACACAGATATACCCAGCTTCGGCAAAACCCTGCCTACTGCTGCATTTCTGAGGTTTCTACTAGGTGATAGAACATATCTCGCATACAAGACCATGTACACTCGCAAACCCTGCTCCTGTTCTAACCCTACGCTCAAAACCCTAGACTGGTCTGTGTACCCTAGACCAGATTTTCCCAGACTACAGACCAGTAATCTGTAAACCCTAGTTTTAGTTGAAACTAGAAAAACAAATGACGATTACACAAGAAAAAAAAACAAAATACAAAATAAAAACAAAACCCTAGGAGATAAATTAAAGGGTCATCCCCTTTTTAAAACAAAGATGGCCGGCCCCTTTTTTTATTTGTGTTGCACCCTTCCTTATTCCCTTTGACCTGATCTCTTTGTTCTGGAGAAAAATTATGGCGGCCTAGGGTTTCTCTTTTCGTCCTCAAATCGATCGATTGCTTGATGGAATGATGTCGTGATTCTCTGATTTGCTTCAACTTGATGATGTTGGTTGATTTGTGGTCCTCCTTGCTTCACAGATTTGGGAAATTTCTTCTGTTTGAAAACATGTGAGTAATTTGAGTAATTTTGATTTCTGCTCTTGAATTTTAGCCTTATGTTTTTGATGTCCCTCTACCGATGATGATATGGGTGTGCTAATATAGGGTTATATAAAACCCTAACCACTCTGATTTCTAATTTAAATGACTTGACTGATTTTTTGTGTGTTTCCCCTTTTTGATTGTGAAAAAATCTCGGCTTTGATTGTGTGATATTTGATGAATTCAAAAAGATTCTTGGCCTTTGATGAATCAAAAGTTTGCTAGTTTCCCTTTGAATGAATGATGAAACATATATTTTCCCCTTGATTGATTTGCTGTATTATTGTTGCCACGACTTATGGTTTAATTCTGGAAATCGAAAATTGATTTCTTGCCCAAGATAAAACTTTGATTCCTAGACTGAATTCTGTTTTGAAAACATGTTGGATTTCCAAATATTTCTTACTAAAAAATTCCCTTTTGTGCCTCGACTTAACACTGTCTTGAATGACATGATTATGTGGTCCTCCTTGATTTCAAACTTGCCAATTTCACACCGATTTGAAACATGAACCATTTGAATCCCCTGTGTTTTCCTAAAGATAACTGCTTTCCTCTTTTGCTCAGACAAATTCTATAAATATATTTGTTGCTTGATTTGAATTGATTTCCACAGTTTGCCAAATGTGATATGTTCTCTTTGAAATTCTGGAAAAAACTGATTCATTTTCCTTCAAAAGAAAGCTGTCGATAATGCTTGAGTTTTGAATTATCAAAACATTAAAGATTATTCCTTATATGAAAATTTTGATTTTCTGAAAAGATTTAAGACTGAGACAATCTTGCTTTAGCACTGTGTAGCTCCATCATCACTTAGTTGTTTGGCCTGTGTTATTTTGTGAATATATGCACTGTGTAGCTTTATCATTACCTAGTTGTTTGTTATGTATTGACTTTACCATTGTTTGTTTCACATGCTATGCTTCACTTGAATCATCTTAAAAAATGCAATGCCATGTCATCTTCATGTTATGTTGTAATGTAGATCATACATCAAATGCTGGTCACTTATACTTCACACTTGAACTTGAAACCGAGTTGTACACTTGTTTAACTGTGAGCATTACATTTGAATTTTAGCATCATGATAACTAAAATGTGTATCCAGTCACATGCACCATGATATGAACCTTGTCTAGACCACACATCCTGACTGTGTACACCATTATACATGAAGTCGAACAGTTGCACACTACACTATGACTTGAACTGAACCACTTTTGGCTAAGGCATTGACCAGATTTGTATTTCAGCTTGACCCATGTCTGAAAAACCTGTATTGCACAAGAAATCCATGCTGTTTGGATGCTTGCTTTCCACCTTTGCATGTATTGATCTTTGTGTTGATCTGCCTTGTCTCACCACTCCTGTCACATGCTTGAACACATTTGAGCTGCTGCATTTGTGCATGATCTGATCTGTATAGTTACACTTGTATTTTTGCTGAGCTGAACTACCACTTGCTTGTTGATATGTTTTCTTAACCTCATTCTTCATGTATGCTGAAGTTAACATTCAGAAATGTTGTTTCATCTATTTGCATCCAGTTCTGTTTAGTTTCACTTGACCCTTCTTGTTTCTTGTTATGTTTCATGTTGCACATGTATATATTTCTGATCTGCACTTTGAGTTTGCTGCTTTCATTTGTGATCTGCTATGACCAATCATTTTGTTGATGCCACTGAACTTGAAACCTGACTTGTAGCAGGTTAATTTTGACACTTTGGCTTGCTTGTGTTCATTTGCATTGTTTTGAATTTTCTGCTTTGACTTTGTATTGTTGTACTGAGTTGAGAGGGTCCACGTGGCTACTCCTCGGTTGCACACTGAATTGGCGTGGCAGTGCACACGTGTATATATATACACGTGTGTATATGCAGCCGTTCAGAAAATTTCTTGTCCCTGTACATATACAAACTGTCTGCCTAGACACTGATGAATCAGATCAAGTCATGAAAAATGATGAGAAACACACCAGAAAACCGAGGCAAATAAAATTTTAAAAATAAAATAATATTTTCTAGAAATTAGACTGTTATTTTTGTTCTAGATACTATGTGTGTGTTTCTATTGTGACAGGTAAGCAGACGGTGACTGGACCGACTAAGAGCTGTGAAGCAGAAGACTGAAGACAGTGAATGAGAGTGTCAGTGTGTGTCTGTAAATATGAAATTGTACAGAGTTAGAAAGTACTAAGTGTTGAGTGATATAGTGAGGAGCTAATGTATATGAAGGAGTGAATGTATTGATTATTTGTAATAAACAAAATCTGTTTGAAATAAAATATTATTTCATTGTTGTCAAACAGACTTGACTTGTCTATTCTATTCTGTTTATTTATAAGTACAAATATGTGAAGTGATTAAATAGTGGAGTTAAAAAAAATGTACTGTTCGAATGTTAGAAATATAATATTTATAATTTAAATAGAATACAGTAAATATTTGAATTTCTGTACAGATGTATTTTATTTAAATATAAATATTACGTTCCTATCTGTGATGTAAATATAGAACAGTACAGTAACAAACACATTTATAATAAAAATATATTTGGTTGTTATCATCAAACAAAAATCATATAATTGTGTATACAACACCGTTATATACAACAAGATATACTCTGTCAGATATTTGTCCGTACATGTTGTCCTAGGACTGGAGAAACCGAAGGCACAATTCCGTAAATCCATCTTAGGCAATTTCTACATAAGATCGCCATAACAAACCCTTGCATAAACTCTGTATTTAATTATCTTTATCACATTTAATTCACAACGCTAATCGCAATACAGAGTGGTTTTTAGATAATAAATGTGATCTCGGTCTCACCGTATTGACAACGAAAAATGGATCAAAAACTTTGATAGCCGGTGTTTTAACTATCAAAGGAAAACATACATACAAACAACGGTCGTATTTCCAAATGGAAATCTTACCAATCAATCATCAATCAACACTGAGCCCCTTTTTGATAAATTTATCAATCATCATTTCATTTCCCAATTCCCCGTTTCCATATTCCTTAAACCCAGTTTATAATCTTACGATTCTCAGAACAACATTTCCATATATCAACAATTTCTTATTTCCTGTATTTAGAAAATACACGTTAATAACATTGGAAAACATTTCCATATATTATTCACGCCTCACTATCCATCAGTCCCTAACCGTAAACTAGTAAGAGGACAACTCCTTAAGTATCAACCTCGAAGGGAGAAACCAACATCAGATCGATACCCCAACATCTATTCAACTTAACTAATTTCCAGTCAGTTTCTAATTTCCTTAAATCCATTTCTTACTTTCTTATTTACAAAACTGTTTACAAAACTCTCATATTTAGTTTACGAATCCACTTTCTTTACAAAAATCTTTGATTACAACGATAACGTTAAAATCTCTGCTTTTGAAATATTTAATTTCAAAACATAACTTTTGTAAATAAATACACAAATAATTAATTAATTAGATAAATAAAAAAATCTTGATTATAGCCAAAAAGTAAATGGTACTTTCATGAATTCGATAGGATCGAATTCCAAAGGTATAACTCTCTTCTGAATAATCTCAATTCAATTATCGTTTCGATCTTTGAAATAATATACCATTTCAGGTTAACTCATTTCTAAATTCACTTTTGAGTTTATCACTTCCAAAACAACACCAAATCCCTTTATAACCATTCCAATTTACAAAATATTTGCTATTAAATCATTATTCACTTTTAAACATGAATATTATTCATTTACAGAAACCTGTACTCGTTTTATTATATCAAATCTTGATTCAAATAATAAATACCATTACAGTTTTAAAATTACACCTATCTAGTTATTTTATTAATTCATACTAATATCCCACTTTGTAAACTCTGTTTATGAGTCACCTCCTTGCTTAGTATATATCAAGTTTATAACTTCATCTCATTTACATATTTTATATTGAACTATTGGTTTCACACCAATATTAATTATCCTGTACATCTCCAAATTATACAATATATTTTCAAAAAAATAAATTATTTTAACAACATTCGACGTTCAAAAAAATAAATTATTTTAACAACATTCGACGTTGTCGAATTATAATTACAAACCTTTATAGTTTTATTCAACTCATATTCACATTTCGAATCTCGAAATAAATTCAACAATTTCCCTTTTCATTACCCATTTTTAAATTGACATTCACGGATTATTTAATATTAATTATTTAAAAATAATTATTTTATTCCATTTATAAATATCGTTTATAAATCAAACTTCTTGTTTTAATATAATTAAAACAATTATATTCTAGCCAATCGAAATTCATTCTCTATTTTAAAATTAGAAATTTCCTTTTCAAAAACCCAAATTCTTTTCCAATATATTCGAATATATTTTACGGTATTTTAATACCAATTATTTTAGTTCAATGTTGTTCAAACATCCTAAACACACAATAATCAATCATAGATTATTCATCACATCATATAGTGCAATATATATATATATATATATATAGATAAATTGTTGAGGAATCCAGTTGGAGGAATCCCTGCATCCATAGATGTTAATCAACATAATAATACTGATTTCATCTCTATATGAAATATTGTAATAAATGGGATCAATTTTGAACTAACGGTTTATATATATAACTGTATCTAAAATTTCAACTAATTAATAAGCAATTCATTCAAACAACCATCACACAGTAATCAACCATTTTTATCAATATTAAATAACGTTTATAAAATTATAAAACTGGATAGAGTTAGTGAGTTTACTCACTTTGGTCGTTAATCGTTAAATAACGATAAACGTTCGGTTGATCATATTAGGTGTTTAACTCTGCCATAAATTGAAACGATTGCCAAATGTCTCCAGACTAGATCCATCGTGTAGTCTGTGACCATACGGTTCCAACGTGACTGACCACTCGCAATTCTGATATCGTATGTATAGGGTATTAAATTTATAAGTTATACGTATGTAAATTTAAAACTTAAACTATATTATTTATTTCAACTAGGCCCCACCTTTTATCCATCGGCCCACGTCCCGAGTGTTTAATCCATCTTTAATGGTGCTTTCTCTCCCAAAAACAATACGCTACAGTTCCTCCAAGCCATTCAATTTCTCGCAAGCACCAAACTATACTATCAATTACCAAACCTTCATCATTCTTCAAACTGGGTTCCCAAGCGTGAGATCTTATATTAACAAGTAAATACTCGGTTTAAGTAAAACAAAAACTTAATTTCTTTTATGGTTGGGCTAACCGAATTCAACAACCCATTTAAATTCACGTTGCCCAACACGCAAGTTAACTATCTTCTTCCCCATATTTTTGTTTTGCTCCAGTATTTTTTTCCATCCCGTCATTTCAAAAATCCCAGCTCCCAACAGTATGTCTCCCTCGACGCAAACACCAAAAGATGCTCACGTCACTTTGCACAATATATTATCTTCCCCATAATAAACTTCCTCCAGACCAAATTCGAACTCACGTTCCTTCCAATTCCGCCCCTTATATCGTTCTACTTTCTCTTCACAAAATCCAAAACTCTCAACACCACTTGCTTCCCCACCTCGAGATCTTCAGCCTCCACCTATACACATCATCTCCGCGCTGCCCATGTCCATCGCGACGTCACCCTTTAACACGGCTCCTAATTTCAAATCCAATAACGGTTTCATCCTTTCGTTGCTTTACAGTTCAACTAGTAGATTTTCTCCATCCTCCTAACTTACTGCTCATCTTTGGAATATCGGAAACCATGATTGCGCTCATGGAAAAATACAAGGATGAAGTATTTTACGAAAAAACTCAATGGATATTGTTTTCAGGAATTATTAACAGAGTTTTAGTTGAAGTTATGTAACAACCTGGAATTTCTAAACCAATTTAAAAAATTTATTTTAGCAATTTTAATGGATTTAGATCATTTAAAATGATTTATTTTAAATAATAACCACTAAAAATTTACTTAAATCGAAGATAGAACGTATAAATTTAAAATTGAATTAAAACGAAAGCGAAAAGGCGTGGTAGTTTAAAATTTTGATTTCTAATTTCAATTGAGTATACAGAATTCAATATGAATCAGAATTGGATGAAACTGTTGTATATAACGGTGTTGTATACACAATTATATGATTTTTGTTTGATGATAACAACCAAATATATATTATTATATATGTGTTTGTAATTGTACTGTTTCATATACTACACAACATACATGAACATAATATTTCTATTTAAATAAAATACAACTGTACAGAAATCTAAATATTCACAGTATTTTGTTTGAATAGAATATTTTATTTCACTATCAAACAGTACAAATTTTATACTCCGCTATTTGTACATCATTGTATTACATTTCATGTCATATCAGAGTTCATATACACAGCTCCTCACTGCAGAATCACTCTGTCACTCATTTCATATATACTTTCTTTCACTGTTTCATACATTCTATTATACAGACACATTGACACTTATACATTTCACTGACACACATTCATTCTCTGTCTTTTATCTCTGTCTTCACATACAAGTCAGTCCAGTCTTCATACAGTCAGTCCAGTCTTCATACCTGTCATACAAATGAATACACGCACAGTACACTGCAATAGAATTTAAACTGAATATATGCAAATATAAATTTTAATTTTAAAATTTTATTTGCCTCAGATTTCTGGTGTGTTTCTCATCATTTTTCAAGACTTGATCTGATTCATTTGTGTCTAGTCAGTTTGTATAGTACATGGGCAGAAAACTTGACTGATGGCTGCATGTACACACGTGCATGAATATACACGTGTACACTGCCTTACCAATCAGCGTGCAACTGAGGAGTAGCCACGTGGACCATCTCGACTCAGTGCACAGTCATCAATGGGAAAATCAAATCAAAGAAGAAAGATGAAAATCAGCTCAACAATAAAAGCAAATGGCAGATCACAAACCACACAAAATCAAGTGTTTTATCTTGGCAAATCAAGAAAAATACTTGTGATTAACATGGCAGATCAATGATCAACAAAATCATGGGTCAAAGACACAAATACAGTTCAGCATAAATGTGAATGGTGTATGTATACATGTGTGTAAATGTGGCCGAGCAACATACTCAAAGTGAACACAAACAAACATGATCAAAACACAAATGAATCTGCATGTACATGATAAGAAGTTCAGACAATATGCATGCATGGTCGAGCATGGCATAAACATAGGAGTTCACAAATATATACACAACATGGTTGTAGTGATGGTTCAGCAACTCAAGATACAAGAAAATCAAAACTGCATGTCAGCAAAGGGATGGTACAACTTCAAGTCAGCTCACAAATATACATAACATGAAAATGCAGAATGGTCGAGGCTAAAGTACAAGCGTGCAAGAGTGTGCAAAATGGTTCAAGAAAACGTATGGGAATAAGTGCATAAACATGTATGGTAAAAGGAAGATTTGCAAATATTGGTCATCGTGCAGCAAATTTTTTTTAAAGGGATGTGATAGTTCCGCACAATGATGGACTCAAATGGTGCAACAATGGTGAAGATGCAATGTGAACAGCCGAGCATGGAAAAGCAAGGTCAACACAGCTAATATATGTGACAGAGCAATTTCAATTCAGGAAAGATTTTAAAGCAGTTTTAATAATTGATTTTTCCTTCCAATTTTACTTTATTAATCATGGAATGTAGAAGAAACTAAAGGATTGGATTAAATCATATTTGGAATGGTGACTAAGCATAATTCAAACTCGGCAAAGCATCTACAAATATCACTCTTCACAAAACTGACAATATTCTTTCATTTGAGTTTTTTTTTATTAAAAAAAGGTAGACAGAGCATAATTAAATCAAGGAATCATCAAGGATCAATTTTCATATATATAGCAAGTTTGATTTTCCAGGAATGGCAGTGTGATTTCAAGACAGATTTTAAGTATGGCAACAATTTCGAATTGATTTTTAAATATACACTGATGAAATATTTGGCAAGGTTTTCAAACTGTTTTCCAGAAATTCATGGATCATATTCAGCAAGTATTTATGCAGAGAATTATTTTAGAATTGCTCAAGATATTAAAAGCCAAGCAAATTCAAAAGAGGAAATTGAGCAAAATCAGCAAGGAGATATATCAGGCAACAAAATAATTTCAAAGGGGCAAATCATATTTCAAAGGCCACATTTCAAGCCAGAATTCAAAGCCGAGAGGAATCACACAAGACTAAAATAATTGGCAAGATTTTTTTTTACAGTGGTTCAAAATCTCGTCCAGGATCACAAATTAACTCACGAAATTCATTTTCCAACCAAGAAATTCAAAAAGGGGAATCACGTAATTTCAGGTCAAGTCATTATAGTGAAATCAGAGTTTTAGGGTTTCGATTCTACCCTATATACTACCAACATCATCACAGGCATCCATTGAAAAACTCACAAAAATCAATTCAAGTATTTAAAAAAAGCAAGAATTTTTCAGAAAAACTCACAATTTCGATCGAGCCAGAGAACAATCTCTAATCAGAGAGTGAGAGAGAGCGCAATCGCAAATTGAAGCATCAACAAGCATTCAGTTTTGAAGAATCAATGGAGAATCCATTCATACATCAATCGATCGATTTAGGGCTAAAGAAAACCCTAGCCATGCCGCCATTTTTGTTTCCAGAGGAAAACTATCGAGACAAAGAAAAGAGGTTGCAACACATACAAAAAGGGGTCGATCATTTTTCTAGTCCATCTTTTGTTTTTAAAGGGGATAACCCTCTTTTAATTTTCTAGGGTTTTCTTGTTCTAATTTTTATTTGTTTTTAATTTTGTATTGTTGTAAACCGTCTGAACAGTTTTTCTAGCATCTGTAAAAAAACTAGGGGAATCAGTCAGGGTGTTGACTGACAGTTGACAGAGTCTGTAAAATCTGGGTTACTGGTTACAGGGTCGTAAACAGGGAAACCTGATTGAGTGGATATCGGTCAATCTAGGGTTTTGATTGTAGGGTTAGAATAGGAGCAGGGTTTGCGAGTGTACATGGTCTTGTATGCAGGATCTGTTCTATCACTTTGTAGAAACCTTAGGAATGCAGCAGTAGGCAGGGTTTTGCCAAAGCTGGGTATCTCTTGTGTCATTTACTTTTTGCATTTCTATTTCTGCTATTAACTGTGATTTGTTTATTATCCCGTAATATTATAAATATTGTAATTAACCCTATTCACCCCCCTCTAGTGTTAATCTAGATCCAACAGAAACGAGAAACGTTAGAATTTATTTAACCATATTTTTCTAACGAATGTAAGAAACTGAGATTTCACTTTATAAATTGTAAGTTATGCCCAGTTTAAAATTTAAAATAGTCGCTATGGAATATATATATATATATATATATTAATATAATATACAGCCCTTAAAAATAGCCATTTTGCAAACGACCTCCGTTTTCGATGAAACCACTTTTGTTGGACCCGAAATGTCAAATTATTGTTAGGTTTCAAATTTCATACTTTTTGGAATTAATACGTAAGCGTGGTGAATTTAAATGTGTTTTGTAATTTCAGTCTAAATTTAAAAGCAAGTTAAAAATTCCATTTTTCAAACGGTCTCCAAATTCGATGAAATTAGTTTTGTTAGGACCGTATCATCAAAACATAGCTAGATTTATTTTTCTGTAATTTTTGGAGTTAGTATGTGGCCCCAGTAAATTAAAATGTTCGTTCAAATTCAATATATATTGATTTATGTTTTAATTTTGATAAAAACTGATCAAAACATTCGAATTGGCTTACGATACATAACTCATTGTATCCGGAGTAGGGGTATTTAGCTAAAGGCGACATTCGTTCGGATTCATTTGGAGTTTGGACGAATTAGAGTGAATTAGAGAATTTAATATTATTAAATAATATATATAATTATAAATACCACGTTCTAAAAACCCTAGTCCCTCTTTTCTTTCTGAAACCCATCGCCATCGTGGATTTCACGTCCAAAAAGATCCGGATTTTCTTCCTCAATCTCTCCTAATCCCTACCATAATTTATGAAACTCATAAAAGGAAAATTATCATGCTTTGAGAGAGCTTTCTATATATATGGACATGATTGGTTATGGTGCTGCAGATTGTTGGAATTCCATGTTCGAACAATAGACGTTGGGAAGGGTTTTCTGGGCGGAAACGGAGCTCGAGTTCATCAGTGATGGTGGGAGATGGGGGAGCGCATAGCGGCGTTTCATGTGGGGACCTCAGATCCGATTCCGGTGCAACGATGTGGTTGTGGCGGCAGACTTGTTCAGGTGTGCACGAGTTGGGTTTTTACAGAGAAAGGATCGGGAAGATGATTGAAAGGGTTAAGTATAATAATTAAATTAATTATTGATTTAATTAGTTTTTAAAGTAATTAATCTATACAGGTCATAACTTATCCAAACGAACACACAATTCAAAAATTCAAAGTGCGTTGGACTCGTGTTGACAAGATCTACAACATGTAACAGACCAAAACGGAAACAGAGCACATTAAATTTTTGAGCTAAATTAAATGATTGTTTAATTTAGTTCAAAAATAAAATCTTCAGATAAAGAATGGCGAAGTGGAAACCAATGTGAGAACTCCTTCTCATTAAAGTATATTTTATCATGTTATTGTATTCATGTATAAAAATATATAGAATTGTCAGTGTATATTTTTATCAGTTTTAATCATTATAAATGTATACGGTGCCTGTTAGTTCACATCCCTCGTCCACAAACCATGGACGATTTAATTGACTGTATTGTGTGTTGATTGTGTTGTTGAAATGTTTAACAAATTAAAAATAATGTTAACATTAATGTGACAGTTGAAATTAAATTATAAATATCTATTTAGAATTTTAAACAGTGAAAACTAGATAATTAGAAAACAAATTCAAATCAAATTAGAATTGGTTAAATTTGTTAACCAATAATTCATTTAAATAAACTGTTGTTGTTTGAAAACCCTACACGGGTCTGGGGATGATAACTTATTCACATCTCCCCTGAATTTAATTATATGTCAATCGATGGATCGATAGACTGTGATAAGCGTTATTTAATTATTTTATGCTTATACAGTAGTGAATTTCACTCTGGAGGTGAATTGGTTGTTTATTAGTTGTTTATCACTATTTTTGAATACATGTGATGTATGAAATCCATATAAATAAAATTATATGTTAATTGATTGAGTCTGATTCCAATTCAGAAATAAAAAATATTTTAAAATAACAAATATTTTAAAATAAGGAATATTTTAAAATAATATACAGAATATAAATGAATATTTTAGAATAATATTCAGTGAAGATTCAAAATATGGTTTTGATGTTCGATTTTGGATGGACGCAAAAATATTGAAGTATATGAAGCCGAGTTAAGTTAATATACGCTATTTTGACTCGAACGGATTTTATATCAATTTTATTCATTTTATAATGAATATCGAGAAGATACGATTTCAAAATCAGATATTTTGTAAATAATATCATTTTATTATTTTTAAGATATGGAATATTCAATTTTGATTTAAATTGAAAATGAAGTTAAAATTGTTTTTAAAAATGAATTTAAAACGATTAATAAAATACGTTTTAAATGGAAATCTATGATATTATATATACATACATACATACATACATATATATATATATATATATATATATTTATATGGCCTGAATAGAACGCGCCGCGCAGTGACCGTTCGCGAATTTCGACCATTAACTTCAAATTGATGTAGTGAGAGATCCGACCGTCGGATTCTCCTAAAACCGGAACCGTTGGGTTCGTTTCGAAAAGAGCTTTCCAATGAACATAAGAGATTTGAAATATAACGGTCAGATTTGGAAATATGTCCACATCAATTTTAGAAAAGGTCGCTATGGATGCAGTTCGGTGGCCATTATTGGAAACCGACTGAAACAGCGATATTAAAATTACTAAAAATATGGAAAAATTATGTAAATTCATAATACATGATTTGGAAAGAGTTTGGATGAAAAATTCCAGTTTTGAAAAGATAAAATTATATTTTTATCTAAATGAGCTAGTTAATAACTAGAATAATAAATGGGATTGAAAATGGTTTTAAAATAATCAGAATTTTCTAACGAATAAATTGGAATGGATTTGGAATGGAAATAATCTTTGGAATATTTTGATATTGGATTCCGTGATTATACGGATATTGTTGAGGAATTTGTAAAATACAAATATCGTTATTCCCAATACGATATTTGTTGGTTTCAGAATTTGATATTGAATATAAGTCAATATTAATTTCTATTCAGAGCCTTGTATTTAATATCAAATTAGATTTTTGGGTTTGTCGTGAATGGCGTCTTAAATAACACTATTCTTAAACCCAGTTGAGAAAAGGATAAATCTTTTAGTTAAGATTTAGAGAATTTTCCCAATTAATTAATATTTATGTGGAATTGAATAAAAGAATTGGATTTTTGGGTTTATCGTGAATGGTGTTTTAAGTAACATTTGTTCTTTAACCCAATTAACAGTGAAGATATGATTTGGAATTTATAATCTTTAAATAAGATTAAGGGTATTTTCCAAAGTAAAGTTTTCCAATTTAATATATCAAATTGGAATTGAATGGAATTCGATTAGGTAATAATCGAGATGAGCTTCCGTAAAGGAAGATGGTACTATATATGGAATTTAAAAGGCCTTACCGCTATTCCATTTATTGTATTGATTTGATACAGAAATTTATATCGATTATATACTGGTACGATTTCCGTGAAGATTCCACAGTTAATGGAAGTTGATTTGCTTTTATTATTAACTGTGTTTTCAATAACATTGGTTCTTTAACTCAGTTAAAGATAAGATTAATTTCTTAAAGTTGAATGATCATAAAGTAATGATTTTAGAGATTAAAACAAAGATGGAGTTTTAATGAATCTTTAATTAGATTGGAAAGGGAATGAGAAGATTAAAAGTATCAAACAAGAGGATTGATCGAGAATGGAGTACCGCTAGTTTTACTCCATGCGATAGTTAAATCTTTAATTAGATTTGAAGCGTGAAATGGTAATTAATTTTACCGATAACACAGTAGGTGTTAGATATGGAGTATTACCAGTTCTGCTCCATGGGATGAATATGTTGGGATTGGAAAATAAAATAAATGATTACTTCGGTAAGGCTCGATAATCCCGACTAGTTAATAAACCTTGTTTTGGGTTAGATGGTGAAAGGGTATAATAAAATCTTTTGAAATGGATATCCAAAGGAAGATTAAAGAATAAATTTAAAAGAATTTATCTTTGATAAAATTAATGGGAACCTTACCCTAAAAATGTGAATATTTGAATAAAAGAATATTCTGAATTGGAATGAGGAGTATGACGTGTTTTTGTAACACTTGATTATTGATTATAAAATACGTGAATTATTCGGAAAGACCGGGTTTATCCCATTCTGAATAATTGATACGACGATTAAATATCGACGATGAAGATGGTGGTTGAAGACCGGAGAACTTCACATCGTATGGATGATTACTGATGTCTTGATTGGGCTGATCCCTCGAGACAAGGTAATAAGTGGTGATCATCTAGACGTACTTGGAGATCGACTGGATATGCGAGAACCTCTCTCCTGTATTGGCCATATGGAATGAGGAATAAGGTGCCTCTGGTTTCGTTCAGACCCAGAACAGACTTGTCAATGGATGTGTGTCTGACATTGGATTTCGTTCTGTGTTGATTGATTTCTATTAAAAAATATATCTGTTTGGTGGCGGAGAATTTATTCTCTTGCTTAACACCCTTCTCCGAGACGTACGAGCTTAGAGGTTATATATTGATAGACATCGGTTGCATGGCATGGATTGTCCTTATGGCATGCTAAGATGCAAATGAACAAGGCTTTTGTTGAAAAGCAGAGTCTTGTGGATAATGATCAAAGCACAGCTTTAATTAGCATAGCTTTTGTGTATAACGTTAATTTGTGAGCTTCACACCCCGATATGAACCAGAAACCGGAGAGGACGACACGGAGTGCATGTGTTTCTTTCTAGATAGGATTGGTGTCATGGTATGGAGCCCAGACATTTTACTTATGTGGTTGTTGGAAAGCGAGGTACCTCGGATTTGAGTCCCTAGTGGCTCTAGATGGTCGACATACTGTCCAGATTTTATGCACCATAGGGCAAGGAAACATATTGTTCAGGAATTGCCAATCCACTAAAGTAAGTGTGGACGAACCCTGTTAGATCCTAAGGGCTTGACTGAGTACAATTCCTGAGACATGGGCTAGATTGTCTCGAATTCGGTAAGGACGATCCCTTGCCTTGGTTCATGATGGAAATCCAATTTCCAATACAACATCATTTGGTTTTGATTATAAACTAGTATGTCGACATAATATATGGTAACTAAACTCCATATGGTTGACTCAGAGTTTATTGTTTCTACCTAAACTCCAGGTGCCCATATTTTCCACATGGGCAGCTTGTAGTTTTGGTTTTCGCAGATATTTCTTTTCCTAGGATCTTGGATTATAGCTGGAGCTATATTCGGAAAGCTTTGTATCCGTGTATTTCATTCAGTTGTGTCAGTTGTATTTCCGCTACGCATTGTATTTATACATATTATGTTCGATGTTATGTATTTTAATCTCTGATATTGTATTTCCAATGTGTAATATTTATTCATACTCAGGAACATACTTGTACTCTGATGTAAATTATTGTAATAGCAATGAAATATTCTATTGTTAGTGTTCTGTTGCGCCGTGTTCTCAAAACAATCCGCGGTTTTCCATCTCTTCGGGGATCGGGGGATTTCAGGTGGTTATAGTTTGGTATCGAAGCTTTGGTTTACAGAGCTCAAGAATAAGACACATTAGAACCAAATGAAAGAACTCATCAAAGATAGGATTAGTAACATCCTATAACAATAACTCGTTAGAGATAGGGTTAATAATACCCTAGGATAAGTTAGAAGAGTGCTATTTATTTATAAAACAAATTTAATTTTGAAAATTTAATTTTATTATATGTATTTGAGTATTTTATTTTATTTTGAATTTGGACAATTGAGTATATGAATATTTTGCATATACGCGTCATGAACGTATATTCGAAGTCTCAAATATCCTGGATAGATATAGAATCACACTCTAGTCGCCCGGAGATGATTCTGATGATAGCTCGAGCATCATTAGTATTTATGTTCGAGTTTGGAAAGTGGAATATCTATAAATTTCCAATTGACTGGTGGGAGAACCAAACCTTAGTTAAAATTTATTGTTTGTGATTCGAAACTAAAAATATGATTTTGACTATATATAAAAGCTATGTATGTTTGAAAAGCTAATCAACTAATTGATTGCTGGTTATGATGTGTGATTATTAGTTCAACTAATTAAAATATTAGAATAATAAAACCAATATGAAAATTGGTTGTTTAATAGTTGTTTATCACTATTTTTGAATACATGTGATGTATGAAATCCATATAAATAAAATTATATGGTAATTGATTGAGTCTGATTCCAATTCAGAAATAATGAATATTTTAAAATAACGAATAATTTAAAATAAGGAGTATTTTAAAATAATATTCATAATATAAATGAATATTTTAGAATAATATCCAGTGAAGATTCAAAATATGGTTTTGATGTCCGATTTTGGATGGACACAAAAATATTGATGTATATGAAGCCGAGTTAAGTTAATATACGCTGTTTTGACTCACACGGATTTTTATATCGATTTTGTTCATTTTATAATGAATATCGAAAAGATATAATTTCTTTAAAACGATTAATAAAATACGTTTTAAATGGAAATCTATGATATTATATATACATACATACATACATATATATATATATATATATTTATATGGCCTGAATAGAACGCGCCGCGCAGTGACCGTTCGCGAATTTCGACCATTAACTTCAAATTGATGTAGTGAGAGATCCGACCGTCGGATTCTCCTAAAACCGGAACCGTTGGGTTCGTTTCGAAAAGAGCTTTCCAATGAACATAAGAGATTTGAAATATAACGGTCAGATTTGGAAATATGTCCACATCAATTTTAGAAAAGGTCGCTATGGATGCAGTTCGGTGGCCATTATTGGAAACCGACTGAAACAGCGATATTAAAATTACTAAAAATATGGAAAAATTATGTAAATTCATAATACATGATTTGGAAAGAGTTTGGATGAAAAATTCCAGTTTTGAAAAGATAAAAAAATATTTTTATCTAAATGAGCTAGTTAATAACTAGAATAATAAATGGGATTGAAAATGGTTTTAAAATAACCAGAATTTTCCAACGAATAAATTGGAATGGATTTGGAATGGAAATAATCGTTGGAATATTTCGATATTGGATTCCGTGATTATACGGATATTGTTGAGGAATTTGTAAAATACAAATATCGTTATTCCCAATACGATATCTGTTGGTTTTAGAATTTGATATTGAATATAAGTCGATATTAATTTCTATTCAGAGCCTTGTATTTAATATCAAATTGGATTTTTGGGTTTGTCGTGAATGGTGTCTTAAATAACACTATTCTTAAACCCAGTTGAGAAAAGGATAAATCTTTTAGTTAAGATTTAGAGAATTTTTCCAATTAATTAATGTTTAATTGGAATTGAATAAAAGAATTGGATTTTTGGGTTTATCGTGAACGGTCTTTTAAATAACATTTGTTCTTTAACCCAATTAATAGTGAATATATGATTTGGAATTTATAATATTTTAATTAAGATTAATGGGATTTTCCAAAGTAAAGTTGTTCAATTTAATATATCAAGTTGGAATTGAATGGAATTCGATTAGGTAACAACCGAGATGAGCTTCCGTGAAGGAAGACCGGTATTATATATGGAATTTAAAAGGCCTTGCCTCTATTCCATTTATAGTATTGATTTGATATGGAAATTTATATCGATTATATACTGTTACGATTTCCGTGAAGATTCCATAGTTATTAGAAGTTGATTTGGGTTTATTGTGAACTGTTTTTTCAATAACATTGGTTCTTTAACCCAGTTAAAGATAAGATTAATTTCTTAAAGTTGAATGATCATAAAGTAATGATTTTAGAGATTAAAACCAAGAAGGAGTTTTAATGAATCTTTAATTAGATTGGAAAGGGAATGAGATGATTAAACGTATCAAACAAGAGGATTGAAAGAGAATGGAGTACCGCCAGTTTTACTCCATGCGATAATTAAATCTTTAATTATACTTGAAGCATGAAATGGTAATTAATCTTACCGATAACACGGTGGGTATTAGATATGGAGTATTACCAATTTTTCTTCATGGAATGTATAGGTTGGGATTGGAAAATAAAATAAATGATTACTCCGGTAAGGCTCAATAATCTCGACTAGTTAATAAACCTTGTTTTGGGTTAGATGGTGAAAGGATATAATAAAATATTTTGAAATGGATATCCAAAGGAAGATTAAAGAATAAACTAAAAGAATTTATCTTTGACAAAATTAATGGGAACCTTTCCCTAAAAATGTGAATATTTGAATAAAATAATATTCTGAATTGGAATGAGGCGTATGATGTGTTTTTATAGCACTTGATTACTGATTATAAAATATGTGAGTTATTTGGAAAGAATGGGTTTTTCCCATTCTGAATAATTGATACAACGATTAAATATCGATGATGAAGACGGTGGTTGAAGACCGGAGATCTTCGCATCATATGGATGATTACTGATGTCTTGTGTAATGACTCGGGTTTTTGAAGATCTTGGTTATCCGATATACAACACATATCGAACATCGAAGGATCGAAAATACCGGTCATTAATGAAAGAAATTAGAGGATAAGGAAAGATAAGATAGAAACTTAGAATAGAAGAAAAAGAAGAAAACAACATCAGAGTAACATGAATCTCACAGCGGAACGAACAACATATAATAGATAACATATCCTTGAAATAGAATCATTATATGTATACAATAACATTATCAGAGTACAACACTTACAACTCAGCGGAAATAACTATAGCTATATAATCCTGAAGCCTCCTGCTCCAAGCTCTTCCAGTATATCTGTAAATCCCGACTACTTGACTGCCCGTACAAAATTGGGCACCCAAGAGTTTAGGGAAAACAAAACAAAATAAACTCTGGGTCAGTCATGGGACTGGTGTGAGTACAACAGTTTAAAACAGTTTGAGCAATTAAACGATATCTCATAAGACCACGCCGTATAACGGAACGGGTTTTTCCCTTATGAGAATCCAAATTATCTTAATATCAAAAACCTTTTGATATTATAATAATGTCTATCAACCACAATATAATAATCATCTAGAAGAAACGCTTTCATCTCACGTTCTACATATATAGTATACAATCAAAACCGCAAGCACGTATTGGGTAATGGATTTCCAACTATGACAAGGTATGGAACCACCTTTCGCTAGTGTACCTCTAGAAATAAATACACTGGGTTCAACAAGAACATCTTGCAACCCGGCCACACGTGACCGACCACTCATTTCGCTTGAGTGTATCGAATGTATATCACCAACAGTTGGGATCAGCAACCATTTCCCGAATGGGACAGCATAAACAATAGATTTTTAGAAATAAATGAAACTCTAGATCAGGTGATTATAAACCCTACTTCGGAGCGACCGACTTAACCATGTTGGCTGCCCGATTTCTGTCATTTACCGGTTGATGAGGCTTGAGGTTACGCTTCATCATCACATCAGATTTCACTTCGAATGTCACATCGTTAAATCCGTCAAATCGCCGATTGATGTATACAAAAGTACATTACGTGTTAGCTAAAGAAGTTTCCTTCTCCGCTTCCACTCTTGGTATGGTTGAAGAAATCAATGTACGTGACCTTTCTGGAAATACTCTGTCAGACATTCATCCATACAAGTCATCCAGGAACAGGATGAACCGAAGGCACTATTCAGTACATCCATCTTAGGCACTGTAATCTAAGACTTATACAATAGCCCTTGCACTTTACTCCGTCTTCAATTATCTTTAGCATATATGATTCGCAACGCTTATGCCAATACAGAGTGGTTCTTTGGATAATAATCCAACCGGTCTCTCCATATTAACAACGTTAAAATGGTCAAAAACTTCGATAGCCTGTGATTTAACCATCAAATAAAAACAGGTGTGCAAACAACGATATTATTTCCAGATGGAAATTATATCGATCAATCATCATTCAATATATATATATATATATTCACATTTTCTTATTTTCTATGTTTAGAAAATATATGTTATTAACACTGGAAAACATTCCCATTATTTATTTACATATCACTATTATTTCACAACTATCAGTCCCTGACTGTAAACTAGTATGAGAACAATTCTCTAAGTATAAACCCCGAAGGCCGAAACCAACATCAGATCGATACTCAGAAAACTATTCAACTTAACTAATCTCTAGTCAGTTTCTAATCTTGTTTAACTCTATTTCTTTTAACTATGTTCGATTAACTCCTTTTGAATAACTATGTTCAATTGACTCCTATTTGATAACTCTAATCGATCAACTCTTATCGATTAACTCTTATCTATCTCGTTAATTTCCTTTTATAATCCTATTTATTTTCCCAATAAATATTCCTTTATTCTATTTATTTAGCAACTAAATATTCCTTTATTCTGTTTATTTACTTTCTACGTAAATATCTTTCTTTATACTTCTATTTACTTCTTAAATAAATATCGTTTTACACTTCTATTTACTTTCTAAGTAAATAATCGTTTTATAAAATTCTTTGATTTTATAATTATTCCCTTTCTAAATATCTCCTATTTATAAATATTCCAATTTATAAATATTTCTTATTTATAAATATCCCAGTTTATAAATATCTTAAATATCACTTTGAAATTTCCCTTATCAACATTTCGGTATGTTACGGTATTCAACATATCAAATCACGATGATCAATATCGTCCAAACACATATAGTTGACAACAGATTATATATCACATCATATATCACAATATATGAAAAACAATAAAATAACTTTTGAGGAATCCAGTCGGATTCCTCCAACCTGTTTCCCTGCATCCACAGATGTTACACAATAAAATCAACATCACTTTCAGTTCCATATGATATATTCTGTTAAACAGAATCAATATAGAAATTCAACTAACTGACTAGCAGTTCAATCAAATAGTCAACACACAGTCAATCAGCCAATATTTAACAGTTCTAAAAATAAAACATGAAATTATAAACTGTTTAGAGTTAGTGAGATTTACTCACATTGGACTGTTATCGTTAAAACGATTAACTGTCTTTGATTCAGACGGGCAATTTATTTTGAAATAAATTGTAACGAGCTTCGATTCACTCCCTGTCAGTTCCATGTTGTAGTCGTCGTCCATACGATCTCGATGGATTTTGTTTCGTTGAATTCCGATCACGTATGACAAAGATATGTATTTTAGAAGTTTGACTACACAATATGATTATTAACTTAATTAATTAAATTATTTGGGCTTTTAACCTTGGATCATCCCACCACAAGATAACCTACATTTTGATGCATTTATTAGTTGCGTTGGTGATGCAAATGCATCTGGTATAATATTTTTCAGGGGCCATTTCAGTTTTGTTCAATCCCGCCAATATTTTTCTCTTGCCCGCCTAATACTAAAATCCTCGTTACGTTTGCCATCTCTTCTTCTCCTTGTCATTGTTATTTTCTTTCCTCATTTAAAATTTTTATTTCTTTTTAGCTACAACATTTCCTCCATAAGTCGTAACTTCTCTCCCTTAACCCGCTTCCATTCACCTCGAGACCAACTGCCTTTCCTTCAGACTGCTCCCTTTTACTGGAATTTGTTTACAAGCTCTAAATTAACAAATTGAGGTAATCACAAAAGCCCTAATTTAGCTAAGTAATTTAATTTTTGTACTATCTAAATTGGCTAGGGTATTATAATTTCCGTACTATGTTTAGTGTAACTACGAAAACCCTAACTACTGTATTTTGCTGTTATGGTTTGAATTGATGACAATAAGAAATTTTCATATGAAATCAATTGCGAAATTTGTATATTTTTGAATTGACGGTTTCATTTCGAAAATCCAGAGGATTCTAAGTTCTTGTTGTCTTTGATTTTGGGGTCATTGGATATGGGAATGGTGAAGATACTATTTTGGTAGCGAAAATTTTGCATTTGGAATAAAGGATGAGAGTTGTATGAGCAGCATGGAGTATAATTGAGTGGTGATGAAGAGGATGGAGTAGGGTACAGTTTGAAATTGGTAAGGAGTTGAAGTAGTTTGGTCGCAGCAGCGGTTATGGTTGAAGCAGTGATGTGGTTTTACAGGTTGGTTGCATTTTGCAGCTGTAGGTATAGTTTCTGGTTGCATGGAGTTCCTATAAAGCAGTAGGCAGTGCTTAAGGTTGAATGTACGTGGATTATCTTGGATTGTTTGCATTGTTTGATTATTAGCATGTGAATTTGTTGCTTTGTTGAGCACCTCATCCGGTGGCATCAGAGTATTGTTTAGACGAAGTTTTCTTCTGAAACTTTCTCATACATTAGCTGCATACTAACATGTGAAAAATAGGTAATTGTTGTCTTCCTCATATTGTTTGCATAAGACACATTTTTGGTCAAACCTTCATTCCATCTTGCTACTCTATCTTCCGTATTGAACTTTTTACGTTTGGCCAGTAACGTAGAGATCGACATCAATAAAACTGCAGGTTTCCGATAGTCCGAGTGTAAAAAGAACTGTGTTCGTCAAGGAACACA
Source organism: Allium sativum (assembly GCA_030737875.1). Lineage (NCBI taxonomy): Eukaryota > Viridiplantae > Streptophyta > Magnoliopsida > Asparagales > Amaryllidaceae > Allium > Allium sativum. Next base: position 65,421,083 of record CM060909.1, on the reverse strand, counting down.
CAAAAGGAACAGTAGTTAAAGTCAACTGTATTATTTATGAAACTAAAGGTGTTGAAGATTTCTTTTGTGTTTTATAAATACTACCATTTTATATCAAAGCATTTCTGATCTGCTTAAAGATAGCTCTTTTTTATACAGCAATATTGATAGGCAAAAACAAGTTGATAACAAGCACCACTGTAGTTGATTCTTGCCGCTATGTGTATAAATTTACAATTGAACAATCATAAACTGTCAAATCATTGTGTCTTTTATTTTATGTTCTAGCTGTGAAATGGAATTCAAATCAGTTTGAGTGATATGGAGAAGGCAACCGTGTCAATTATTTATAAAACAAGTATACAATTTTTTGATGGAAGATTTGGTTGGAAGAGTCTGTTGGTGATAAAAGTTTATCCTGATTAATGCCTTGGTTATTGATGTTCGGTAATAACTTCAATTTTGAGAAGTTGACAGGAAAATAAAATTAAAGAGAAGACAGAGAAAGAGAAAAATAGGAAATAGAAGCATGTGTGCACAAGTATATATGTTCTCGTAGTGATAATTCTAAACTAGTCACCTAACAAACACTTAAATGGAGAAGTGACGTATTTTCAAATACCCGTCAACCTACCCTAGTGAACAATTGTCCCTTCACCGTCTATCGGGTCATCCGACCCAACTCGGGCAACCATGTCCTTGAGAACAGCGGCTTCTGCCTCTCCACCCTCACCCACAAATCCTTCCTTGCCCCTCCACTCCTTGTTCGGTCGTGTCTGGGCCCGCACTGACTGATCCTCCGACACCTCCTTATACTTCCAGACAGACGACTGCAGCCGCTACTCTGGGATTGGGGCTCCCCTCTTGCCACCCTCACCCAGATCAGCCTCCACCACGGTGGACCCAACCAGGACCTCACCTCCTACGACTTCATCCTCTTCAACAGCTACAACGTCCGTCTCACTGTCGCTCCCCACAAAGGGATGCTGGCCCATCGTCAGGTGCAGGGAGAACTTGCTGGCCACGTGTCCCAACGTGATGAAGTTCAGGAGCAGGGGGAATGTGGTTGGGTGCATGAATAGGTGCGAGGCCTTCGGGACGGACAAGTTGTGCATTAGGAACATATACAACTGTCCCAGAACGTGCAGGGCATCAACTTATTCCGGTTTTTTCAAGGCCGGGTGCCCTATGACATTTGCGTACGTGCATGATATCCTTAGCTTGACTCATGAGTGTTCCAGCCCTAAGGAGCTTAAGGTTATCTTTTTTCATTAGTTGCTTTTGGTTTTGGTTTGGTAATGTTGGTTTTAGTGTTAATCTGGTATTATCTAGCTTCTTAGTAATTTATGTTCGACTTACAACTTATTAAAAAATACCCATCAACTTATAGCTCTTTGAAAACATCATTGATGCCATAGAACTATAAGAATTGAGCAGCATTTAATTTCAAAATTTATCTACTTATAGATGTAAAGTTGAGTGATGAGATCATGAGAACATACCATTTGAACTTTGACGATGGTGTATAATTTCAGAGGGTCCTATCTGGATGACATTGCAGAACGATGGATGAATGATTGTAGTTTCTGATTATGATGCCTAAATATCCAGAAATCCCCAACTATTTAGTTTAAGGCTTTGCCCACTTTATACTTGGCTATGTATTTAACCATTTTAGGTATCAATTTGATACCTGCATTGACTCATTCTATACTGACTCGTTCTTACAAATAATTCAAGTCAACAAATAAGTAAATGCCTTGTGACATAAGTTTACATTGACAGGATAGGAGGTGACTGGTGCTACTTCACTTGCTATTTTCCATAAGGTTGTCGGCAACATCTGTGGATGCTATGGATTTAGGCTCGAAGATAGACTCAACTTCTCGAGTTCACCTTGTTTGTTGGTGAGGTAGGCCAATCTCTTTGCTCGATACATGCCTGTTAGTTCTATTACTAGTTTGTACTGTTTTCTTTGCTAACTTTTACAATGCTCATTTTGTTTACTTTTACAAAGTTTATTCTCTATTTGTATCACTTTGTAATTTTAATGTGTGACCACAGAGAAAAAGATATTTGTTTGGTCCATTTTTGGTTCTTATTCGTAGAAGGGTTTATCTAGTTTTAATTTTTTTATTCATTTTAAACCAAACCAACAAGGTCTATACTTGTTATCCCTGAACGCTCTATCTGCCAATTCATCCAGATATTGTGTTACTTGGTCCATATATTCATAGTCATGTAGTTTGGCCCTTGTGAAAATCATCATGCTTCGGTATCCAATTTTAGAGCATACTGTCCACAAGGCATTAGTCGAACATGCTTCGATTATTCTATGTGCGTAGTATTTTCTTTTATAATATGCATATCTGAAGATTTATTCTAATCCCGATCAGGAAATAAGTCGGTTGATATTATTGAAATAAATCTCCTAAGTCAGTATTTTATCACGTCTTCACTCAATAGCCAATTAAAAAAATCAGTCACTTAGACTAACTATTCATGAGTTAACTACTTAATAAGCTTATTGTGAACCTTTTGTCCTTCCGTAGGGAATTAAACAATGAATTACATTGTTTTCAGTCTTAACACGATCATGTATATATATGAAATGATACATGATTCATGAATTACATACCTAATTCTGGAATAAAGAAATTAATTCTTTAAACCTTTCTTACACTCATTTTTTGACTATTATTTCTTATGGCATCTTACATTTTTTTCATTAGGTTGTTTTCTTTCCTGTAATTGTTTCACATTTATTTCAAATTATGAACGAACATGAAATAGTTTTATTGTTGCAATATTAAATATCATGTCTGCATATTTCAAGTTTTTACTTCAGCAGTTACTAGATACAAATCATTTGTGGAGCAGTACTTTCGTAAATGTTTAAATTGTGACCAAATACAAACCATTTATAATCAGTATAAGTTGGAACGAGGGATTATTTGTAAGGGATGTAAGTCATTTGGAATGTGTTATGCTATACTGAAGTTCTGTATGCATTTGTGCAGTCTGTCCATAGGGGCGTAGTCTGGCATCCATTTTCCTTGCTGTGTGATAGTTGGATACTGGCCTGTTCTCTTTTCTCTGTCCGCGTGCTCTCCTCCTGCCCACGTTTTTCCTTCTATAGGTAATTTCTCGAAAATTGTCTTTGAAATTTCTGACTTGCTAATTCCCAGTGCCTTGCAAGTTTTACACTGCTGCTTTTGATTAATCAAAGATAGCGATGTCATATCTATGATAATCAAAACTAGGAAAACCATGATTATAACAAGAATTGTATTTTTTTCATGATTTCTACTTTATTTTATTTCCCATATGACATATCAGAATATTGGATTTATGGTTTATAGTCATGAGTATTTAAGGGTTGTATTTTAGCTAATCAGATTAAAGTTTATAAAAAGAAGGCCAGTCAGGTGGTAAGTAAACTAGAGAGCAGTGTAAGATGCTTCAGGTTTTTTTATTAGCTAAATTTTGATTGCTTATATATTATATTGTAGTCCTTTTTATTCATAAGTTTACTTGTATTAAGCTTGATCTCATTAATGATTCAAAATGGCTAAAAATATGTATTTTCCTTTGGCATCTTCACCTTTACGGTTTCAAAGATTTTAATATGACATAAGCACAACCATACAGTATTGTAAAACTTTAAATCAAGTTTTCACGCAATTCTAAACTAGTAAAGGTAAGTATCTCTAAGCCATGTTTAGAGCTTTCATTGAGCCGTGATATACAGTATGCCTGTGCTTCGGATCCATTATTTGTTCGTATCAAACAAATTGAACAAATACACAGGATGTATCGAGTAATTAAACTGCTATAAATGTTTTTTTACTGTTGTAAAAACAATTGGTATCACTTTTCTTTTTCCAATACTGATATTATCATCATATTAGTTATATCATATAGGTCACGAAAGTCAATGAGCATAATGGATGCCTGTAAGAAACAATTATCCTTTAAACGATTATGAGAAAGGAAAACACACTGTCACAATGGATGTTGCAATAGCAGCTGTGGTGTGGGAATAATGGTGGTTGAATGCATCACACCTAAGGTTGATTAGTTGAGCTATCATTCTGTTGTCTGGCTAATGTATAACCTTAAGTTATAAGTTGGTTGGTTGGGGTTTTGTTTACATAGATTTTTTTTAACTTTTTTATACTATTGTTTGGATGCTTATATGCATTATACTAGCATTAGAAATCATAATCTGTTATGCTCCACCATGTGTCCAACAGAGCGAACATAATTTAAAGCAGTAAAGACATGCACATGCACATTATTTTCTAGCATCGAGAAACCTAAACCAAATGATCGTTTTTATATAACAACATTTTTATAGCTCAATTCTAATTAAAAGCTTGCAGTATTTAATTTTGATATATATTTTAGCTTAAACTTGCTGAAATTGGTTCGAAGTCAACATTTCATTTACACCGTCATGTAATTTTGATAGCCTAAATCAATGCTTCTATTAGTATCAATATACTCATCATTTTCTGGGGCTTTTCATTTGCCAACATCAATTTTAATCATACGAACTTCAAAGATCCCATGTACTTTTCAATTGTTTGTTTAAAGTTTTAACAATGGCTTCAATCATGCGAGAAACATGGATTTTTCGATAGCCATTTTCTTAATCTGTACATGAGCAGTTTTATTTTACGATGAACATATTGTTTAGCCTTTTATGTTTAGGCATGCATTTATATTATACAATATGGCTGTGATGTTTTGTTTCCTTATGGGTAACCGGCAAATACTAATATGTTTGGCAACAAAATGAAGGCGCCATATCAGCTTGTTAATTTTTTTACTTCTAAGGTTCAATCACATGATCCGAAAGTGCTTAATTTATGTTGTGCATTATACACTGATTCCATATCGCAAAGAATTTACATCAGAACTATGCCACATAACTACTGACAGTTGCTGCTGTGAAAAAAAGAATTCATCTTATAGTCTTCACCTCCAAAAAAAAGAGGCTATGATCCTTGCAAATGTTCACCGTGAACAGGTCCATCATGCTCAACAAATCGATCAATGAAAGTTCCCATTTGGTCGTTCAATACACAACATGTTCAAGTTCATGGCAGCAAAGGGAAAGGAACAATGGTTGGCAGGGTAGCTACTAGGTGAAGTTAGGCGCAGGCGGGTTAGGAAGTGGAAGTCACATGTCAGGGGCAGGTCGCCGCTCATGGGTGGTGCTGAGGTGGTGGCAGCAACTGGTGGGTCCGGTGATGGGAGGAATATTGGGCAGTCCAGCTGTGTTTTAGGTTTTAGGCGGGTGCATGGGTGGAAATGCTAGGGTGTCGGTCAGTAATGCTTCCGAAGGAGTCTACCTCGGTTATGGCGCAGGAATAGAGGACTGGTGGCGCTCAGGGCAATAGTTCAGCTCTGGGCAGCGTATGGCATGCTTTCAGGTTATCCCTATTTTTATTCGTTTTACTTTGAACTTAGTCTTTTTCGGACTAATATTACATACATGTTTACACAATGCGCATGTGTACATTTTGACTTTATGCTGGTGTACTCCATTAGAGGAGATGTGTAGTTTTCTCATGTGTTGAAATGAGGTATATATGTACAACTTAATTTCCCCTATACTTTCTCAACCTATATATTTTAAGAAATATACATCACAATGCAAGAATGATGATTCAATTAGATGTGTGAAATTGTTTCTGTTAATGAATTTAAAATGCATTATTAGTCTGACCTGCCTTTTTTATTTGCATCAAATGAGGGATACTTTGTTCAGATTAGCCATATGGGTGCTAAATGGTTTCTCTTTTCCAAAATTACATGATGTTTATCATTGTCGAATAAACTCACTTATGTTCGTGCTTTTCTTATTAATTGTCAAAGACCCGTTATGCATGGGCACATGCAAGCATATATTAATCAATTACTTGTATTCTATTAGTTTTAGGTGTCCTCTCATTTGTATACTTTTTAGGTGCCTATCGTTTATAATTTTGCACATTTTGCAATACTTTCAGTAAGCTTATGGATTTTCCTTCTTGGGGTTTTACCAAATGAATACTTTTTTAGAACTGTATAGTATATAGGAGTCCTAAGAGTTCATTCTCAGACCAAAGTATTCTATTTTGTTGTCATAAACTATTGCTTAAGAAGGATACCAGATTAATTTTAAAATCAACTTGAGCGTACATTTCTAGAAAAGTGTGTAAACGTAGTATTATTTTGTTAACGTAGAATTATTTTATATAATAATTTAAATGTTCGGTTGATCTTTTTTTTATTGTAACAAGTTTTATACTATTTTTGGTAACAGGTGCTATGCAAGACTCCACCCCACGGCTGTTAATTGCAAGAAGAAAAAGTGTGGTCACAGCAACCAGGTATGATACTATTTTGTTTTCCTACACCTTGTTTAATTTCTGCTTCTACAGACTTACTTTGTTTGGGCGAGCAGTTGGTAAAAGTGTTAATTGTTGTAGTTCTAGTGTGTTTCTGCTAGTTTTCGTGAATAAGTTTCATTATTTTCCCATGCTTTGGATGAACTTAGGTAGCATACTCCATTTACTTTAGTTGTTCATTCCATAGGAGATTATGCTGTGAATTTAGTTGTTCGTTTCATTATTTTCCCATGTTATCTGGACGGGATATTTGACTTGCGCTTGATGAAGGAGTTGCTGAGGGTTTATTTTCTTTGTGATTAAGGTCAAGGGACAATTTGGAGATGATTGAGGAAATATTTGGAAATATTTGAGGGTAAGAGTGATTCAAAAAAAAATAGTATAGGGATTCAAAGATGAAAATTGAAATGTGCAGTTTAAATGCACAAAAATACGGTGATGTAAAAACAGTGAGCAAATAAAAAATACTAAACTTAAATTTCAAAAAAGAAAAATGCCAAACTTGCAAACGTTGAATATAGGGTTGGCAATGGATACCTGAAAAATTCTAAACCCATATCCAAAAAAATATATGGATATATCCGATATCTGAAAAAATGGATGCAGATACAGATACGAAGGTATCCGCATTCGAAAATTATCCATTCGTTTTTTGTTCATATTATAGCTTATTTTATGTGTATTTTAGCATAATAAACAATGATAATTTATTGTTTTGTTAAGTTAATAGTTATATTTAGTGCATAATGCATATTAACTGCTCAAAACTATTTATTATCATTGATTTTGTGTACTTTTATAATTCATGTCATTAAAAAATATCATGTTAAACCTAGAATTTCAATTTACATTTCTTTAGTTATCGATCGTTAGCGAATAGGATAATTATCCGATATACGTCCGTATCCACGGATACAGATATCCGATATCCGAAAATAATTTCGGATATGGATACAGATATGGCACTATCCATATCCGAAACTACTCTTTGACAGCCCTAGTTGAGTAGTGTAACTGTAACCATACAAAACAAATAGATTCCAACTACTTGCTTGCAAATGTGACAAAGAATGTGAAAGAGTGTTTAAATGTGTGGAATAACTTCTGTAATTCACGTACTTGCTTATATGAATGTGCAAAATAAATTTTGTAATTGCAATAGAAGTATAACAACATAGATATATACCATTTATGTACTTGTTTTGTTTTTTTAATTGCCATAGAGGTGTGCTTTAGTCTTTGAACGGGTAACTTAGCATTCTATTTTAGTTTGTAATTTCTGTTTTAGTTTGTAATTCTTATTGTTGACAGCTAAATTCATTTGTAGGTAATTAGCTATTTCGAAGTGAAGACTATCGACAACAAAGAATTGCTGGTAACCAAGCAATGAACATGGCTTTAATTTTTTTTATATGTTGTCATATTTTGTTAGTACTATTTGTGTAAACTTGTTTAGTATGTGTCTTATTTTGTTAAAAAACTACTATTGGATTGCTATGGATATTATATTTGATTATGTGATTAACGTGTTATTTCAATTAGCTGAATATGATGATGATTTGCTTGATTAGTTGTTTGTTTGTATCTGTTAATAATGCGATCTAATTGTTGATTTGAATGTGAAGATTATGATTAATCAGTTGTTTGAATATGGATATTATACAAGCCTGTTGGAAATGGTACAAGAAAACTTTTAGTAGCGTTTTAAAAATGCTACAAAAGCGAATGTAAAGTAATAAAAAACTATATAGTTGCATTTTAAAAACGCTACATATAGAATTTTGTAAACCATATAGAAAAGATTTAGTTGCGTTTCAAAAGCGCAACGATATGATATTTTTGGTAGCGTTTACTATAATGCAACAAAAAGTTTCAGACTTTTAGTTGCATGTCGTATAGCAGCGTTCTCTAAAACGCTACTACAAGTTATAGTAGCGTTTTTGCAACGCTACCAAAAGCCATTTCTGGTGTAGTGTCCGGCCCACATGAATACCATTTCAGTCCGCTCAAACCAATATCCATCAGCCTTTCTTCTTCACACCAAACCCGCTACACCATTTCTCCATACATTTTGATCTCTCTCCTCATTCCATTCTGAAAGCGTCCCCTTCCTCTTCTTTGCTCAACGGCAACCCATATCGGCCTCACCAAAATCTTCACCGGCCCAACTACCTTTGCCAAACCCACTACTGCTACCTGAAATTCCCTTCTTCCCCAAATAAACTTATACCCGATGTAATTCGATCTTCAGAACAAATCAAACTTCAACACCATTTCGCTGACCCCTCTTTGACCTCCCTTTGGCACCTCCGTGACCGCTGGCCAACCCTTCCGACCCCGCCATCCAACTTAGCACCTCATCTTGACCTCGACTCAATCCTCACGCTTCCCCATAATGTCAGTTCGATGGTTTTTCCCCAAATAATCACCGAACAAAACACCACCGAAACCCACCAGATCATCATCGCAGGTGCGGAATTTCTTCTAGACCCCGAAAACAACTCAGAAACTTGATTTACAGCTTGAATCTCTCGAATGCTTGAGCCCTAAGACCACCGAACTAACGCTGGCAATTTTCCAGCGATCTAAAATTTGTTCGAACCCAACCAAAAGCATACCAGAAAGAAGAGGATTGAATAACAATTTCAAATATATATGTATATGGATTTATGGATTTTTATTCCTTTTTCTATGAATTTTGAAAGATGGAATTTCACGTTTTTTCTTGTTTCCTGGCGGCGGTATATCGTGTTGACCGTGAAGATGAGAAAGACTAGGTTTAGGGATAGTTAACGCCTATTTATAGGATATGATTTGGTATTTTTATATTAATTTATATTTGTTCATTAGCTGAATTTGTCGTTTAAAAATCTGTGCGTTCACATACAAATGTCCAAAAATCATGGAAATTGACATGCAGCTAGAGTTTGCGATTATGGTCCCAACGAAACTGGTTTCGTCAAATTTCGACTCTGTTTGCTCACACAACGTATTTTTAACCGTTGAAATACTAATTGTTTTTCACTCTAAAAATCCGTACGGCCACACAGTGACCCTAAAAATCACAGAACTTAGAATCTAGCAATAATTTGATGTTGTGGATCCAACAAAATTAGTTTCTTCAAATTCCGACTTCGTTGCAAAAGTGGCTATTTTTAAAATCCTAAATAACCCATTTAAATATATAAATATATTTAAATATAATTAAATTAAATATTTATAAATAAATATTGTCGTATAAATTCACAGTGGAATACCATACAGCTCTAGAATATTCCTATATGAATTTCTAACTTGATATTTCAATCTGGGTCAACCCGATATTCGATTTATATTGAAATTCCTTTTTAAAATATAAATAATTCCTTTATAAATTATAAAGGAATTCCACAACGACTTTTCTAAAATTTGATTTGGACGTAAATCAAAATCTACACGACGAAATCCCAATTATTCTCTTCCACTAGAAAGATATACTCCACCAGCTCCGAACGTTTCTTTTTTCACAGAAATCCGGCTTCAAACGAACTCTGTACATTCAGTTGAAGTTCAAATCGCCAAACAGCAAACTGCCGTGCCATTTCGAGCTCGATTTTAATTATAATATAATTATACGTTCAAACTGTCGTTCAAATAATATATTCGTTATTCTAATTCAATTCTAAACTGAATTAAATATCACAGATGATCCAGTTCACACCATATCGCCATTTCAGCCAAATTCTGATTAATTCAGAATTAAGTATATTATTTAATTTATTATTTTAATTAAATATTCACCATTATTTAATTCCACGACCATTTAATTCACTATATCACTATTTATATAATTAAATAAATTAATTATAATACCTCTGCAAATGCGGGTCATTACAATCTTCCCTACTTAAAATAATTTCGTCCTCGAAATTGCTAAGGTAGGAAACAAACCCTATCGACTGGTCAGAACTTATTTGTTCACTTCTAAATCTTCATTTTTAACTGAACCAATTTAATTTCAATTAAATTATTTATTCATTCTTATCAACGAAAATTTCCAAAAATCCTGAAAATTTTCTAACTCCTTAACTTTTTAAAAAAATTCGCCAGCACCTACTTTGTACTGGTCAATCGGTCAAACTCCAACTCGCCTCTCTAGGCCATCTCCAACCCAAAAGAAAATCAAACAGCCAAGCGGCTTGCCAATTCGGCTCATCAAAATCTCATACCATATGAAATATAAACTTGTACCTTTTTGTCGGGCATATCAACTCTATCACTTCCATATGCTATCAACTCAGCATATACCAATGTTATCCCAATAAATTCTGAAATCACTTTTATTTCCAACACAACCATTCGCTTTTTACCAAGCCAAATTTTCATTTCAAACTCAAGTTTCGTTCTTGATCCTGAATCCTTAACTCACCAACACAATATCATTTCAAATCAATTTCTATTACCACTTAACTGGCTTTACTTTAATTCCAATTTGCTTTTACAAGTTCCTATTTAATTTGTCTTAAATTAAACAAAACAAATTCTGGGAGTTCTAAACAGCTTTTTTTTCTCAAAAAAAATCAAAAACAAATTCTTTTGGTAGTAATCCGTCACTCAGCAACTCGAAAATGAACACCGATGATGTCGCGATTCATCATCAGGGTTATTCCCCAGCTATCGAAGTGAGTTCAACACTATATCACTTTCAAAATCATTCTTAAACACTTTTATTTTGAAATCAGTTCAAAATATCATTCACAAATGCTTGGAATACAATTTAAAATCTCCCAGGATCTTAAAATTTACATATATTTAATCCAAGTCTATTTACAAACTCTGTTCCAAATTGCCAGGGTTTTTAATTTCAATTCTGATTCAGATTCAGATTTAATTCATTTCGATTTCATATATTTCCCTTATATGAATTCTGATCGATTATTTACATAACCATTTCTCTTTTCATAATCTTACTCGATTATAATAACAACCAATATAAATCCTTTATATCAAAATATAATTTGGGTAAAACTATATCGTTTACCCCCTTTTTCAAAACATATCGTGACGACCCATCGTATTCAAGTGTTTAGTAACCCTTATCGATACAGTGGATCAAACTGATCGACCAGAACCCATAAATAACTCAACCAATAAATCACCACAATATAAAACAATTCTATATTGAATAACAAATACGCTCTCTCGTATATATACACTCAACTCAATCTATGATATTACTAATTCTATCTCTACTGAGTCACGCCACAAAGCCAAGGTAATTCACTTAACCTTAAGCTCTGATACCAACTGTAATGACCCGGGTTTTTTATGATCTTGGTTATCCGATATACAACACATATCGAACATCCAAGGATCGAAAATACCGGTCATTAATGAAAGAAATTAGAGGGTGAGGAAAAATAAGATAGAAACTTAGAATAGAAGAAGAAGAAGAACACAACATCAGAGTAACACGAATCTCACTGCGGAACGAACAACATATAATAGATAATATATCCTTGAAATAGAATCATTATATGTATACAATAACATTATCAGAGTACAACACTTACAACTCAGCGGAAATAACTATAGCTATATAATCCTGAAGCCTCCTACTCCAAGCTCTTCCAGTATATCTGTCAATCCCGACTACATGACTGCCCGTACAAAATTGGGCACCCAAGAGTTTAGGGAAAACAAAAAATAAACAAACCCCGGGCCAGTCATGGGACTGGTGTGAGTAAAACAGTTTAAAACAGTTTGAGCAAGTAAACGATATCTTATAAGACCACGCCGTATAATGGAATGGGTTTTTCCCTTATGAGAATCCAAATTATCTTTATATCAAAAACCTTTTGATATTATAATAATGTCTATCAACCACAATATAATAATCATCTAGCAGAAACGCTTTCATCTCACGTTCTACATATATAGTATACAATCAAAACCGCAAGCACGTATTGGGTAATGGATTTCCAACTATGACAAGGTATGGAACCACCTTTCGCTAGTGTACCTCTAGAAAGGAATACACTGGGTTCAACAAGAACATCTTGCAACCCTGCCACACATGACCGACCACTCATTTCGCTAGAGTGTATCGAATGTATATCACCAACAGTTGGGATCAGCAACCGTTTCCTGAATGGGACAGCATCAACAATAGATTTTTAGAAATAAATGAAACTCTAGATCAGGTGATTAGACACGCTACTTCGGAGCGACCGACTTAGCCATGCTGCCTTCCCGATTTCTGTCATTTACCGGTTGATGAGGCTTGAGGTTATGCTTCATCATCACATCCGATTTCACTTCGAATGTCACATCGTCAAATCCATCAAATCACTGATTGACGTCTACAATAGTACATTACGTGTTAGCTAAAGAAGTTTCCTTCTCCGCTTCCACTCTTGGTACGGTTGAAGAAATCAATGTACGTGACCTTTTTGGAAATACTCTATTAGACATTCATCCATACAAGTCATCCAGGAACAGGATGAACCGAAGGCACTATTCAGTACATCCATCTTAGGCACTATTATCTAGGACTTATACAATAGCCCTTGCACTTTACTCCGTCTTCAATTATCTTTGGCATATATGATTCGCAACGCTTATGCCAATACAGAGTGGTTCTTTGGATAATAATCCAACCGGTCTCTCCATATTAACAACGTTAAAATGGTCAAAAACTTCGATAGTCTGTGATTTAACCATCAAAGAAAAACAGGTGTGCAAACAACGACATTATTTCCAGATGGAAATTATATCGATCAATCATCATTTAACATATATATATATATTCACATTTTCTTATTTTCTATGTTTAGAAAATATATGTTATTAACACTGGAAAACATTCCCATTGTTTATTTACATATCACTATCATTTCTCAACTATCAGTCCCTGACTGTAAACTAGTATGAGAACAATTCTCTAAGTATAAACCCTGAAGGCCGAAACCAACATCAGATCGATACTCAGAAAACTATTCGACTTAACTAATCTCTAGTCAGTTTCTAATCTTGTTTAACTCTATTTCTTTTAACTATGTTCGATTAACTCCTTTTTAATAACTATGTTCAATTGACTCCTATTTGATAACTCTAATTGATTAACTCTTATCGATTAACTCTTTTCTATCTCGTTAATTTCCTTTTATAATCCTATTTATTTTCCCAATAAATATTCCTTTATTCTATTTATTTATCAACTAAATACTCCTTTATTCTATTTATTTACTTTCTACGTAAATATCTTTCTTTATACTTCTATTTACTTCTTAAATAAATATCATTTTACACTTCTATTTACTTGCTAAGTAAATAATAGTTTTATAAAATTCTTTGATTTTATAATTATTCCCTTTCTAAATATCTCTTATTTATAAATATTCCAATTTATAAATATTTCTTATTTATAAATTTCCCAGTTTATAAATATCTTAAATATCACTTTGAAATTTCCCTTATCAACATTTCGGTATGTTATGGTATTCAACATATCAAATCACGATGATCAATATCGTCCAAACACATATAGTCGACAACAGATTATATATCACATCATATATCACAATATATGAAAAACAATAAAATAACTGTTGAGGAATCCAGTCAGATTCCTCCAACCTGTTTCCCTGCATCCACAGATGTTACACAATAAAATCAACATCACTTTCAGTTCCATATGATATATTCTGTTAAACAGAATCAGTATAGAAATTCAACTAACTGACTAGCAGTTCAATCAAACAGTCAACACACAGTCAATCAGCCAATATTTAACAGTTCTAAAAATACAACATGAAATTATAAACTGATAGTTAGTGAGATTTACTCACATTGGACTGTTATCGTTTAAACGATTAACTGTCTTTGATTCAGACGGGCAATTTATTTTGAAATAAATTGTAACGAGCTTCGATTCACTCCCTATCAGTTCCTTGCTGTAGTCGTCATACATACGATCTCGATGGATTTTGTTTCGCTGAATTCCGATCACGTATGACAAAGATATGTATTTTAGAAGTTTGACTACACAATATGATTATTAACTTAATTAATTAAATTATTTGGGCTTTTAACCTTGGATCATCCGGCCCACATGAATACCATTTCAGTCCGCTCAAACCAATACCCATCAGCCTTTCTTCTTCACACCTAACCCGCTCCACCATTTCTCCAGACATTTTGATCACTCTCCTCATTCCATTCTGAAAGCGTCCCCTTCCTCTTCTTTGCTCAAAGGCAACCCATACTGGCCTCACCAAAATCTTCACCGCCCCAACTACCTTTGCCAAACCCACTACCGCTACCTGAAATTCCCTTCTTCCCCAAATAAACTTATACCCAATGTAATTCGGTCTTCAGAACAAATCAAACTTCAACACCATTTCGCTGACACCTCTTTGACCTCCCTTCGGCACTTCCGTGACCGCTTGCCAACCCTTCCGACCCCGCCATCCAACTTAGCACCTCATCTTGACCTCGTCTCAATCCTCATGCTTCCCCATAATGTCAGTTCGACGGTTTTTCCCCAAATTATCACCGAACAAAACACCACCGAAACCCACCAGATCATCACTGCAGGTGCGGAATTTCTTCGAGACCCCGAAAACAACTTAGAAACTTGATTTACAGCTTGAATCTCTCGAATCCTTGAGCCCTAAGACCATTGAAACTAACGCTGGGAATTTTCCAGCGATCTAAAAGTTGTTCGAACCCAACCAAAAGCATACCAGAAAGAAGAGGATTGAATAACAATTTCTAATATATATGTATATGGATTTATGGATTTTTATTCCTTTTTCTATGAATTTTGAAAGATAGAATTTCACGTTTTTTCTTGTTTCTTGGAGGCGGTATATCGTGTTGACCGTGAAGATTAGAAAGACTAGGTTTAGGGATAGTTAACGCCTATTTATAGGATATGATTTGGTATTTTTATATTAATTTATATTTGTTCGTTAGCTAAATTTGTCGTTTAAAAATCCGTGCGATCACATACAAATGTCCAAAAATCATGGAAATTGACATGCAGCTAGAGTTTGCCATTACGGTCCCAACGAAACTGGTTTCCTCGAATTCCGACTCTGTTTGCTCACACAACGTATTTTTAACCGTCGAAATACTGATTGTTTTTCACTCTAAAAATCCGTACGGCCACACAGTGATCCTAAAAATCACATAATATGGAATCTAGCAATAATTTGATGTTGCGGATCTAACAAAATTAGTTTCGTCGAATTCCGACTTCGTTGCAAAAGTGGTTATTTTTAAAATCCTAAATAACCCATTTAAATATATAAATATATTTAAATATAATTAAATTAAATATTTATAAATAAATATTATCGTATATATTCACAGTGGAATACCATACAGCTCTAGAATATTCCTATATGAATTTCTAACTTGATATTTCAATTTGGGTCAACCCGATATTCGATCTATATTGAAATTCCTTTTTAAAATATAAATAATTCCTTTATAAATTATAAAGGAATTCCACATCGACTTTCCTAAAATTTGATTTGGATGTAAATCAAAATCTATACAACGAAACCCCGATTTTTCTCTTCCACTAGAAAGATATACTCCACCAGCTCCGAACGTTTCTTGTTTCACAAAAATCCGGCTTCAAACAAATTCTGTACATTCAGTTGAAGTTCAAATCGCCAAATAGCGAACTACCGCGCCATATCGAGCTCGATTTTAATTATAACATAATTATATGTTCAAACTGTCATTCAAATAATATATTCGTTATTCTAATTCAATTCTAAACTGAATTAAATATCACAGATGATCCAGTTCACACCATATCGCCATTTCAGCCAAATTCTGATTAATTTAGAATTAAGTATATTATTTAATTTATTATTTTAACTAAATATTCACCATTATTTAATTCCACGATCATTTAATTCACTATATCACTATTTATATAATTAAATAAATTAATTATAATACCTCTGCAAATGCGGGTCATTACATCTTGATTGGGATGATCCCCCGAGACAAGTAATAAGTGGTGATTGTCCAGATGTACTTAGAGATCGACTGGTATGCGAGGACCTCTCTCCTATATTGGACATATGGGACAAGGAATAAGGTGCCTCTGGATTCGTTCAGACCCAGAACAGACTCGTAAATGGATGTGTTTCTAACATTGGATTTCGTTCTATGTTGATTGATTTCTATTAAATATATATTTGTTTGGTGGTGGAGAATTTATTCTCTTTCTTAACACCCTTCTCTGAGATGTATGAGCTTAGAGGTTATACATTAATAGACATCAGTTGCATGGCGTGGATTGTCAGTGTGGCATACTGAGATGCAAATGAACAAGGCTTTTGTTGAAAAGAAGAGTCTTGTGGATGATGATCAAAGCACAGCTTTAATTAGCATATCTTTGTATATAGCGTTAATTCGCGAGCTTCACACCCCTGTATGAACCAAAAAGGGACAGGACCGCAGGGAGTGCATGCGTTTCTTTCTAACGAGGAGTGGTGTCATGGTATGGAGCCCAGGCATTTTACTTATGTGGTTGTTGGAAAGAGAGGTATATCGGATTTGAGTCCCTAGTGGCTCTAGATGGACAACATACTGACCAAATATTATGCCTCATAGGGCAGGGGAACATATTGTTCAGGAATTGTGTAATGACCAGCATTGTCAGAGGTATTATAATTAATTTATTTAATTATATAAATAGTGATTTAGGGAATTAAATCATTGTTAATTTAATTATAGTGAATAATTAATTAAATTAAATAATATATTTATTTCAGAAATAATCAAAAATATTGGAAATCACAATATTCTGTGAACGGGGTTGTCCCTAAGATTTAATTCAGCTTAGAGTTGAATTATATTGACGAATATATTCAATCGACGACAGTTTGAACGTATAGTTATAATATAATTAAAATCGAGCTCGAAATGGCACTGCAGTTTATAAATTGGCGATTTGAACTTCAACTGAATGTATAGGATTCGTTTTAAGCCGGATTTCTGTGAAACAAGAAACGTGTGGAGCTGGTGGAGTATATCTTTCTAGTGGAAGAGAAAAATCGGGATTTCGTCATGTAGATTTTGAGATATGTCCAAATCAAATTTCAGAAAAGTCGCTGTGGAATTTCTTTATAATTTGCGATGCTTTATTTACGTTATAAATGGATTTTTCGATATGAATTGAATATCGATAAATCTGAAATCTGAATTATCAAACTGTAAATTCTGATATGATATTCTGGAGCTGTACGATATCATATGTAAAGATATACGATAATATAAATTTATTTATATTTATATATTTAAATGGGTTATCTAGAGCTTTAAAAATAGCCAGTTTTGCAAACGAAGTCGGAATTCGACGAAACCAGTTTCGTTGGGACCGTAATGTCAAACTCTAGCTACATGTCAATTTTCGTGATTTTTAGGTATCATGTGTGATCACACGAATTTTTAGAAGTCAGAAATGTATATAAAGGATTTAAATAAAATATTAAAATATTAATATAAAAATAAAATATCTAGATATTTGTTAGGGGTATAAATACCCCCCTTACTTTCCTTAAAACCTAAATCAGAAGTCAACACTCCTTTTCCGCCGTATGTTTTTGTTTTCACAGAGCAAATTTTTCGATCAAAAGAAAATCCAAAACAAATCAATCTAAAATTCATAAATCACCATTCAAACTCCTTTACACTTGAGTGAGCACCAACTTCAACATGGTACCCTTTCTGAGCATCTCGACATAGTTTCTGTCGATCTGGAGTTTACTGTCGGTTTTCTAGAGTTGAGGAATTGGAGGGTTTCAAGCTATCGAGGTGAGCCAAGGGGAGTATCGAATGGAAGCTTGGAGTCGGGGCTACCTTCGACGGTGATGGCGGCCGAGGAAATGGCCTATAGGAGGTCGCGATGGGAGCAGCAGTTCGGTTCGCCAAGGGGGCTTCGAGTTCGAGCTAAGGGTGATAGTGGGATGGAGATTGTGATGGCAAAGTCGTGGGTGGTTGCCGCGGGGTCGGCCGTTGACTGAGGCGATGGTGGACGTGGGTCAAAGGAGCGGTCGGAGGATTGGGAAGGGATGGCCATCGCGATAACTGATTTGGGGGAAAAGTAACGGGTCCGGTTTTGTTTAAATGAAGGGTAAGTGGGCCGACAATTCAAGGGTGAAGCCCAAATAAATATTAGCCTAGTTTTTTTTATATAAAATCGATTTAAATTCGTATAACTTGAAAATTTTATATCTTATTCATATGAAATCAGAATCATGAACCGTAAGTTGCGTTGGGACCGTGTGGAGGAGAGCTTCACAATGAAGCTGACTAGAAGTGGATTGGGGCTCGTATGAATTTATGGCAAATTAAATTGTTTGATCCAAATCAAATAACAGTTTATCGTTCTTTAACGATGAACTGCAACTGTGAGTAAAACTCACCAACTCTGAACAGTTATATTTTTATAATGTATTTTTAGAACTGTTAATCATCTGTTGATTGTTGTGTGTTGGTTGATTGATTGAACTGTTGTTCAGTTAGTGGAAATTATATATATATATATATATATAATCATATATATATATATAATCATATATATATATAAACCGTTAAATATTTATATATTGATTCTGCTATCAGAATAATTTATATTGAACTGAAAGTGATGATAATCATATTGTGTAACATCTATGGATGCAGGGAGACAGGTTGGAGGAATCCGACTGGATTCCTCAACGGTTATTTTATTGTTTTTCATATATTGTTATTTGATGTGATATAAAATCTGTGGGCGATTATATGTACTTGGACGATATTGAACATCGTGATTTGATATGATTGAATACCATAACATACCGAAATGTTGATAAAGGGATTTTCAAAGTGATATTGAAAATAGAATATTTATAAAATGGGATATTTATAAATAAGAGATATTTATAAAGTGGAATATTTATAAATAAGAAATGTTTATAAATTGGAATATTTATAAATAGGAGATATTCAAAAAGGAAATAATTACAAACCATTTTCTTTTTGAATGGAAAGGCCTATGTGGTGGGTTTGGGGATTTTTCCCAAAGCTCCCATTACAAAGGAGGTTATGGCGAATTTTTCAGAGAATTTAAGGAGTTAGAATATTTCAAGAATAAATTTGAAAAGGAAATATTTGTAAACCATTTACAAATAGAATTGAAAAGGAAACGTTATAAAGGGAAATCATTTTTAAAGTGTAGAACCGTTATTTAAAAGTAAATCTTTTCAAATGAATAAAACGTTATTAAAAAGGAAATCTTTATAAAGTGAATAAAGTAAATCGAATATGGTATTCGAAATGAGTTAAATCGAATATGGTATTCGAAGGGAGTAAATCGAATATGGTATTCGAAAGTTAGTAAAACGAATATGTTATTCAAAAAGGGGTTAGTCGAGTTGAGTTAGTTGAATAGAGTTAACCAGTTCAGTAGAGTTAACCAGTTAGGTTAAGTAAGTCGAGTTTACCAGTTGGGTTAAGTAAGTCGAGTTTACCAGTTGGGTTAAGTAAGTCGAGTTTACCAGTTGGGTTAAGTAAGTCGAGTTAACCAGTTGGGTTAAGTAAGTCGAGTTTACCAGTTGGGTTAAGTAAGTCGGGTTAACCAGTTAGAGTTAACCAGATAGAGTTAACCAGTTAGAGTTAATCAGTTAGAGTTAATCGATTAGAGTTAAAACGAACTAGAGTTAATCAAATATAGTTATTTGAGACAGAGTTAGTCAAACATAGTATTCAGGGTAAGTTGCCATCTCGTACGACTGCTAGCGTAATTCGCAGGGCTGTAAATAGCCTACGGCGGTCGGATGTTTCCTGAGGGAGTCAGGCGTAACCATTGTGATCGCTGTGATCTAGAGTCAAGCGAATGAAGTTAAATCGAATATTAGTTATTCGATAGGAGTTAAGTTCTTGAGTTAGATTATCGATATAAGTTAATCGAGTTAAGTTCTTGAGTTAGATTATCGAGATAAGTGAGTCGAGTTAAGTACGTCGAGTTAAATTAATCGATGTTAGTTTCATCGAAAGGAGTTAATCGATGTTAATTTCATCGAAAGGAGTATCGATGTTAGTTTCATCGAAGGGAGTTATCGGTTAGTTAAATCGAAAGGAGTTATCGATTAGTTTCATCTAAAGGAGTTATTGAATTTAGTTATTCGAAAAGGAGTTATCGAATTTAGTTATTCGAAAAGGAGTTATCGATTTGTTAAATCGAAAGGGAAGATTATCGAATATCGTTTATTCGAGAGGAGATTATAGAATGTAGTTTATTCGAAGGAGTTATCGATTATTAGTTAATCGAAGTGAGTTATAGAATATTAGTTAAATCGAAGGAGTTATCGAATATAGTTTATTCGATGGAGTTAATGAGTTGATCGAATATAGTTGATATCTATTTGTACATAGACGTTATTATAATATCAAAAGGTTTTTGATATAAAGATATTTTAGATTCTCATAAGGGAAAAACCCGTTCCGTTCTGCGGCGTGGTCTTATGAGATATCGTTTACTTGTTCATATACATGTGTTAAACTATTTTACTCACACCAGTCCCATGACTGACCCGGAGTTTACTTTGTTGTTTTCCCTAAACTCTTGGGTGCCTAATTTTGTACGGGCAGTCAAGTAGTCGGGATTTTACAGATACACTTGGAGAGCTTGGAGCAGGAGGCTTCAGGATTCTATAGCTATTATTATTTCCGCTGTGTTGTAAGTGTTGTACTCTGATAAGTGCTATTGTATACATAACTGTTATATTTCAAAGTTATGTTATCTATTATATGTTATTCGTTCCGCTGTGAGGTTCGTGTTACTCTGATGTTGTGTTCTTCTTCTTCTATTCTAAGTTTCTATCTTATCTATTCTCACCTTCTAATTTCTTTCATTAATTACCATGATTTTTCGATGTTTTGGTTATCGACATCGAGCTTATGTCGATAACCAAAGTCACCGAAAATCCAGGTCGTTACAGTTGGTATCAATGCGTAAGTTAAGAATTACCTTGGCTCTGTGGCGTGACTCGATAGAGATAGGGTTAGTAATACCCTAGATTGAGTTGAGTGTATATATACGAGTGCGTATTTGTATTTGATATAAAAATGGTTTTATATTGTGGGGATTCATTGGCTGAGTTGTTTATGAGTTCTGGTCGGTCAGTTTGATCCACTGTATCGGTAGGAGTAAATAAATACTTGAATACGATGGACTGACACAGTCTGGATATGTAATATATTATCATATATTAGATATATTGGTTGTAATTATAATCGAATGAGATTATAAAGTGAAATGGTTATATATAACCAATCAGAATTCATATAAGTAAAGTATATGAAATAAGATGAATTAGATATGAATTCAAATCAGATTTGGAATTAAAATAAGGAAATTTTAAGTTCCTGGGAGATTTTGATATGTTTTCAAAATGGATGTATTTAGTAAGGGTTTTGAAATGATATAGTATTGAAATCACTTGGGTCGCTGGAAAATAATTCCGATGATGACTGAGCAGTATCATCAGTGTGATTTTCGAGTTCTAAGTGGTGGATTACTACCAGAGATTTCGATTTGAATTGTTTTGAGGAAACAAGTTATTTAGAAAAATTCAAAGGTTTTGAATTGGCAGTATGATTTCAAATTGATTTGAAATTTACCCAGGAATTTAAGTTCTAGAAATTAAAATTTAACTTGTGAAGTTAATTCGAATGGGATGGTAAAAGTAAATAATAAACCAGAATTTAACTTGAGATGATAGGTTAAGAAAAACTGGAAGTGATTAGAGAATAATCTGGATTTGAATTTGAAATGATAAGTTGAGAGTTTGGAATTTGAAACTCGAATCTGAAATTAAATTCGGCTTGAATAAGCGAATGGTTGTGTTAAGAATAGCTTGGTTGGAGTTGATTGGGATGGCATTTGTATATGCCGAGTTGATAACAGATGGTAGGGATATAATGATATGCCCAACAAAAAGGTACAAGTTTATATTTTATATGAGTTTGGAATTTATGAGCCGAATTGGCAAGCCGTTTGGCGTTTTGATTTTCTTTTGGGTTGAAGAAGGCCCGGAGAGGCGAGTTGGAATTTGAGCTATTGACCAGTACAAAGGAGGTGCTGGCGAAATTTTTCGAAAGTTTAAAGTGTTAGAAAATTTTCAGAATTTTTGAAAATTTTAGTTAGTCGGAATGAATAAATATTTTAGTCGATATTAATTGGTTCAGTTGAAATCAGAAATAAGGGGTAAACAAATCTTAGGAATTCCAATAGATAGGGTCGTCCTCTAACTTAGCAATTTCGAGGACGAAATTATTTTAAGTGGGGGAGAATGTAATGACCCGCATTGTCAGAGGTATTATAATTAATTTATTTAATTATATAAATAGTGATTTAGGGAATTAAATCGTTGTTAATTTAATTATAGTGAATAATTAATTAAATTAAATAATATATTTAATTCAGAAATAATCAAAAATATTGGAAATCACAATATTCTGTGAACGGGGTCGTCCCTAAGATTTAATTCAGCTTAGAGTTGAATTATATTGACGAATATATTCAATCGACGACAGTTTGAACGTATAGTTATAATATAATTAAAATCGAGCTCGAAATGGCGCTGCAATTCGTAAATTGGCGACTTGAACTTCAACTGAATGTACAGGATTCATTTTAAGCCGGATTTCTGTGAAACAAGAAACGTGTGGAGCTGGTGGAGTATATCTTTCTAGTGGAAGAGAAAAATCGGGATTTCGTCGTGTAGATTTTGAGATATGTCCAAATCAAATTTCAGAAAAGTCGCTGTGGAATTTCTTTATAATTTGTGACGCTTTATTTACGTTATAAATGGATTTTTCGATATGAATTGAATATCGATAAATCTGAAATCTGAAATATCAAACTGTAAATTCTGATATGATATTCTGGAGTTGTACGATATCATATGTGAAGATATACGATAATATAAATTTATTTATATTTAATAAAATTTGAATATATTTATATATTTAAATGGGTCATCCAGAGCTTTAAAAATAGCCGGTTTTGCAAACGAAGTCGGAATTCGACGAAACCAGTTTCATTGGGACCGTAATGTCAAACTCTAGCTACATGTCAATTTTCGTGATTTTTAGGTATCATGTGTGATCACACGAATTTTTAGAAGTCAGAAATGTATATAAAGGATTTAAATAAAATATTAAAATATTAATAAAATATCTAGATATTTGTTAGGGCTATAAATACCCCCCTTACTTTCCTTAAAACCTAAATCAGAAGTCAACACTCCTTTTTCCGCCGTATGTTTTTGTTTTCACAGAGAAAATTTTTTGATCAAAAGAAAATCCTAAATAAATCAATCTAAAATCCATAAATCACCATTCAAACTCCTTTACACTTAAGTGAGCACCAGCTTCAACATGGTACCCTTTCTGAGCATCTCGACAAAGTTTCTGTCGATCTGGAGTTTACTGTCGGTTTTCTAGAGTTGAGGAATTGGAGGGTTTCAAGCTATCGAGGTGAGCCAAGGGGGTATCGAATGGAAGCTTGGAGTCGGGGCTACCTTCGACGGTGATGGAGGCCGAGGAAATGGCCTGTAGGAGGTCGCGATGGGAGCAGCAGTTCGGTTCGCCAAGGGGGCTTCGAGTTCGAGCTAAGGGTGATAGTGGGATGGAGATTGTGATGGCGAAGTCGTGGGTGGTTGCCGCGGGGTCGGCCGTTGACTGAGGCGATGGTGGACGTGGGTCAAAGGAGCGATCAGAGGATTGGGAAGGGATGGCCATCGCGATAACTGATTTGGGGGAAAAGTAACGGGTCCGGTTTTGTTTAAAATGAAGGGTAAGTGGGCCGACAATTCAAGGGTGAAGTCCAAATAAATATTAGCCTAGTTTTTTTTATATAAAATCCATTTAAATTTGTATAACTTGAAAATTTTATATCTTATTCATATGAAATCAGAATCATGAACTGTAAGTTGCGTTGGGACCGTGTGGAGGAGAGCTTCACAATGAAGCTGACTAGAAGTGGATTGGGGCTCGTATGAATTTATGGCAAATTAATTTGTTTGATCCAAATCAAATAACAGTTTATCGTTCTTTAACGATGAACTGCAACTGTGAGTAAAACTCACCAACTCTGAACAGTTATATTTTTATAATGTATTTTTAGAACTGTTAATCATCTGTTGATTGTTGTGTGTTGGTTGATTGATTGAACTGCTAGTCAGTTAGTGGAAATTATATATATATATAATCATATATATATATATATAAACCGTTAAATATTTATATATTGATTCTACTATCAGAATAATTTATATTGAACAGAAAGTGATGATAATCATATTGTGTAACATCTGTGGATGCAGGGAGATAGGTTGGAGGAATCCGACTGGATTCCTCAACAGTTATTTTATTGTTTTTCATATATTGTTATATGATGTGATATAAAATCTGTGGGCGATTATATGTACTTGGACGATATTGAACATCGTGATTTGATATGATTGAATACCATAACATACCGAAATGTTGATAAGGGGATTTTCAAAGTGATATTGAAAATAGAATATTTATAAAATGGGATATTTATAAATAAGAGATATTTATAAAGTGGAATATTTATAAATAAGAAATGTTTATAAATTGGAATATTTATAAATAGGAGATATTCAAAAAGGAAATAATTACAAACCATTTTCTTTTTGAATGGAAAGGCCTGTGTGGCGGGTTTGGGGATTTTTCCCGATGCTCCCATTACAAAGGAGGTTATGGCGAATTTTTCACAGAATTTAAGGAGTTAGAATGTTTCAAGAATAAATTTGAAAAGGAAATATTTGTAAACCATTTACAAATAGAATTGAACAGGAAACGTTATTAAGGGAAATCATTTTTAATGTGTAGAACCGTTATTTAAAAGTAAATCTTTTCAAATGAATAAAACGTTGTTAAAAAGGAAATCTTTATAAAGTGAATAAAGTAAATCGAATATGGTATTCGAAAGGTGTTAAATCGAATATGGTATTCGAAGGGAGTAAATTGAATATGGTATTCGAAAGTTAGTAAAACGAATATGCTATTCAAAAAGGGGTTAGTCGAGTTGAGTTAGTTGAATAGAGTTAACCAGTTCAGTAGAGTTAACCAGTTGGGTTAAGTAAGTCGAGCTTACCAGTTGGGTTAAGTAAGTCGAGTTTACCAGTTGGGTTAAGTAAGTCGAGTTAACTAGTTGGGTTAAGTAAGTCGAGTTTACCAGTTGGGTTAAGTAAGTCGGGTTAACCAGTTAGAGTTAACAAGTTAGAGTTAACCAGTTAGAGTTAATCAGTTAGAGTTAATCGATTAGAGTTAAAACGAACTAGAGTTAATCAAATATAGTTATTTGAGACAGAGTTAGTCAAACATAGTATTCAGGGTAAGTTGCCATCTCGTACGACTACTAGCGTAATTCGCAGGGCTGTAAATAGCCTACGGCGGTCGGATGTTTCCTGAGGGAGTCAGGCGTAACCATTGTGATCGCTGCGATCTAGAGTCAAGCGAATGAAGTTAAATCGAATATTAGTTATTCGATAGGAGTTAAGTTCTTGAGTTAGATTATCGAGATAAGTTAATCTAGTTAAGTTCTTGAGTTAGATTATCGAGATAAGTGAGTCGAGTTAAGTTCATCGAGTTAAATTAATCGATGTTAGTTTCAACGGAAGGAGTTAATCGATGTTAATTTCATCGAAAGGAGTATCGATGTTAGTTTCATCAAAGGGAGTTATCGATTAGTTAAATCGAAAGGAGTTATCAATTAGTTTCATCTAAAGGAGTTATCGAATTTAGTTATTCGAAAAGGAGTTATCGAATTTAGTTATTCGAAAAGGAGTTATCGATTTGTTAAATCGAAAGGGAAGATTATCGAATATCGTTTATTCGAGAGGAGATTATCGAATGTAGTTTATTCGAAGGAGTTATCGATTATTAGTTAATCGAAGTGAGCTATAGAATATTAGTTAAATCGAAGGAGTTATCGAATATAGTTTATTCGATGGAGTTAATGAGTTGATCGAATATAGTTTATTCGAATAGAGAAAAGGAGTTAATCGACTATAGTTTATTCGAATAGAGTAAATGAGTTAATCGAATATAGTTTATTCGAATAGAGTTAGAGGAGTTATCGAATATAGTTTATTCGACAGGAGTTAAGTGAATGAGTTAAGTTAAACTAAGTGAATTAGTTAAGTGATTTGGTTAAGTTAACCAAAGTGAATTAGTCGAGTTAATCAAAGTGATTAGTTCAGTTAATCGAGATAAGTAAATCAAATTAGGTTAATCGAGTTGAATTTGTCAGTCGAGTTAATAAATTGAGTTAGTCAAACCAAGTAAAGCCAGTTAGGGTTAATTAATTAAGGTTGACCAGTTAGAGTTGATCGGTTAGAATTAACCAGTTAGATTTAATCAATCAGAGTTAATCAAATAGAGTTAAGTAAAATTAGAACTGACTAGAGATTAGTAAATTGAATGGTTTTCTAAGTGCCTATCTGATATTGGTTTCGGCCTTCGGGGTTTATACTTAGGGGATTGTTCTCATACTAGTTTATAGTCAAGGACTGATAGTTGGGGAAGAGTAGTAATTTGTAAATAAGCAGATGGAAACGTTTTCCAGTGTTAATAACATATATTTTCTAAACATAGAAAATAAGGCAATGTGAATATATATATAGATATATGTTGATGATTGATCGATATAATTTCCATCTGGAAATAATATCGTTGTTTGCACACTTGTTTTTCTTTGATAGCTAACTCACAGACTATCGAAGTTTTGACCATTTTAACGTTGTTAATATGGAGAGACCGGTTGGATTATTATCCAAAGAGCCACCCTGTATTGGCATAAGCGTTGCGAATCATATATGCCAAAGATAATTGAAGACGGAGTAAAATTTGCAAAGGCTATTGTATAAGTCTTAGATAACAGTGACTAAGATGGATATACTGAATAGTGCCTTCGGTTTGTCCAGTCCCAGGACAACTTGTATGGACGAAGGTCTGACAGAGTATATCCAATGGATCGCGTAAGTTTATCTGTTCAAATGTATTCACGTTTGGTGGCGAAGGAATTCGTTTCTCTAAGCTGTATACCCATGTTACTTTTGGATAAATCAATTTGTGATTTGGCGGGTATGACGATGTGACATTCTAAGTGAATGATGATGATTTGTATGAATGAATGTCTGACAGAGTATTTCCAGAAAGGTCACGTACACTGATTTCTTCAACCGTACCAAGATTGGAAGCGGAGAAGGAAACTTCTTTAGATAACACGTAATGTACTGTTGTAGACGTCAATTAGTGATTTTCGATGGATCTGACAATGTGGCATTCGAAGTGAATCTGATGTGATGATAAAGCGTAGCTTCTAGCCTCATCAACCAGTAAATGACAGAAATCGGGCAGGCAGCATGGCTAAGTCGGTCGCACCGAAGTAGGGTGTATAATCACCTATTTAGAGAATATTCATTTGTTTCTTAAATCTATCAATGCTGTCCCATATATATACGGGAACAGTTGCTGATCCCAACCGTTGGTGATGTACATTCGATACACTCAAGCGAAATGAGTGGTCGGTCATGTGTGGCTGAGTTGCAAGATGTTCTTGTTGAACTCCAGTGTATCGTTCCTAGAGTACACTGATCGGAAGGTGGTTCCATACCTCGTCATAGTTGGAAATCCATTATCCAATACGTGCTTGCGATTTTGATTGTATACTATATATGTAGAACGTGAGATGAAAGCGTCTCTGCTAGTTGATATCTATTTGTACATAGATATTATTATAATATCAAAAGGTTTTTGATATAAAGATATTTTAGATTCTCATAAGGGAAAAACCCGTTCCGTTCTGCGGCGTGGTCTTATGAGATATCGTTTACTTGTTCATATACCTGTGTTAAACTATTTTACTCAAACCGGTCCCATGACTGACCCGGAGTTTACTTTGTTGTTCTCCCTAAACTCTTGGGTGCCTAATTTTGTACGGGCAGTCAAGTAGTCGGGATTCTACAGATACACTTGGAGAGCTTGGAGCAGGAGGCTTCAGGATTCTATAGCTATTATTATTTCCGCTGTGTTGTAAGTGATGTACTCTGATAAGTGCTATTGTATACATAACTGTTATATTTCAAAGTTATGTTATCTATTATATGTTATTCGTTCCGCTGTGAGGTTCGTGTTACTCTGATGTCGTGTTCTTCTTCTTCTTCTATTCTAAGTTTCTATCTTATCTATTCTTACCTTCTAATTTCTTTCATTAATTACCGGGATTTTTCGATGTTTTGGTTATCGACATCGAGCTTATGTCGATAACCAAAGTCGCCGAAAATCCGGGTCGTTACAAATTGCCAATCCACTAAATTAAGTATGGACCGGCCCTGCTAGTTCCTAAGGGATCGACTGAGTACGAGTCCTAATACATAGGCTATATTGTCTCGAATTTGGTAAGAACGATCCCTTGCCTTGGTTCATGACGGAAATTCAATTTCCAATACGACATCGTTCGGTTTTGATTGTAAAACTAGTACGGCGACATAATATATGGTTGCTATGCCACCTAGGATTGATACATTTATGTTAAAAGTGTTTTAAACTGACTATGCACTTATTGTAATATCAAAATGATTTGTTTTAAAACGTAACAACCATGTTTGGCCATTATAAGGTAAAACTCTATCCTCCGGCTTGCGTTGCATTGTGTGATGGGACCTGAGTCTTATAATAGCTTCATTTTTTTTTAAAAACATTGCGTTGTTTTATTTCTAAACTGATATTCATGTGGAGTAAACCATTCTGTGTCATACGGCGTGGTCCCATGACATTTCCTACTTTTAAAGTAAAAATTTAATAACTGTTTTGAGTTCTCACACCCGTCCCATAACTGACTCGGAGTTTATTGTTTCTACCTAAACTCTGGGTGCCCTTATTTTCAACACGGACAGCTTGTAATTTTGGTTTTCGCAGATATTTCTTTTCCTAGGATCCTAGATTACAGTTGAAGCTATACTCGGAAAGTTTTGTATCCGTGTATTTGTTTTAGTTGTGTCAGTTGTTGTATTTTCGCTACGCATTGTATTTATACATATTATGTCCGCTGCTATGTATTTTAATCTCTAATATTGTATTTCCAATGTGTAATATTATATTCATACTCAGTAACATTCTTGTACTCAGATGTAAATTGTTGTAATAGCAATGAAATGTTCTATTGTTTTCGTTTTGATGCGCCGTGTTCTCAAAACAATCCGCTATTTTCCATCTCTTCGGGGATCGGGGGATTTCAAGTGGTTATAAGTTATTTTTCTCCTTCGATAGGTTTTACATTCCTATACTGTTGGTTTTTCTGAAAACAAGAGAGAAAAATTGAAAATGTCCACGTTTATATAGAAATGAATACTTCAGCGCGAAGGAGTAGTGATGTAGGGAAGGTACGTTGGCTAAATGAATTAGATATACGCTCTCTTGTTCTTATTTGAAGGAATGACGCTGCTCGTAATTTCAATAGCCACCTATTCCATCAAACAATGCGAGCCATGTTAAGTTCAGTGATTTGGCAAACCTTTCCCTATTGTATTATATTTTTCCTTGGAGATGAAGTATATTGGTTGATGGATTAGGGTAAAGGACATTTTTTAGGGGTCTACACTGTATTTTCTCTTCAATCGATCACAAGCTAGAGGCAGCGTGTATAAATGTTGAAAAGATTAACCATAGCAGCAGCAAAAATGTAGGGTTAGAAGGAAGGTTTGTACCATTCGAAAAACATAGGGCAACAGAAAATTAAATGAAGTGGTATCTTAGATGCTAAGAAGACTCAAAAAAAGTATTTAAATAGAAAACGTGGAGGATATATGATATTATAACATTATAAGCATGGGCTATGAAGCATAGAAAAAACGATAATAGGATTATAACATAGGATCCTTGAGCATGCTTGTAGCCACGTACATATTCTTTCATAAATGTCAACCACGCTTTTTTAGTATTTACTGTTGAATTAGACAACACATAGCTAATTATAATTATTACAATAAGTTAGCAAGCACTCACTAGCCAATCTTGAGTAGTCTAAAAGAGATTTGTCAGGCGATGTAAAACGTTTTTAACTGGATTGCATTACTTGCTTTTGCACATAAAAAAAATGGTTTCTAATTATATGTTTTCTTTAAAAAGTTATGTAACCTGATGTAAAAGATTTCGTTCACGTACGAACAACTATGGACAAAAATAAAAATACCATTGTGATAAGAAATGTGTCACGATACCAAAAATATAATAATATAGACAAGGTAACAAATTATGTGAAATTCCAAAACACTGATATAAGATATAAAATACTTCAAACAAAAAGTTGTTTATTTCCGAAATTAAAAATTATAGTAAAATTCTATAAATTAAATTAAGCGTACATCTCAAAAATCTTGTCCAAATTCAAAACCAATATTTAATTGTATTTAATAAATCGTTATGGCTTATAAACGATTCCATAACGACTATTTTAAAATTTGATCTGGACATAATTTACCATCTATAAGAGAAATCTCGATTTTTCACTTCCGTTAGAAAAACACAGTTAATTAGATCCCAACGTTTCTAGATTCAAAGAAATCCGACTTATAACGAATCCTGCACACTCAATTGAAGTTCAAAATGCAGTATTTAGAACTACCGCGGCGTTACGAGCTCGATTTAAATTATATTATAATTAAACCATTCAACTATCGTTTATAAATAAATATTCGTTATTATAATTCGAATATAAACTCAATTAAATGCCTTATATTATCCAGTTTACACAATATTGTAAATTCAACTATTTCTGACCATTTCAGAAACTAAAATTATCATTCCACTATTTATATTAATCAAATATTCAACATATTTGAATTCAAAAAATTTAAATTATCGAACCAATATATTATAATAATTCAATAAATAAATTAATAAATCACAAAAATTCCAGGACATTACAATTACAGTTTACAATAAGACATCAAGTGCAACATGTAGCCTGAATGTCGAATATAACCAAGGAACCCCAGACAAATTCTAGTCCACTCAACCGCTAACATATACATATATATATATATATGTGTGTGTGTGTGTGTGTGTGTGTGTGTGTGTTTGTGTGTCTTAAAGCAAGTGGGACTAATGAACAACCTACCTCATACAGCAAGCTCCTACATTCGTATATACATCACGCATGGTGAGCATGAACCCAGCATGGCCATGTAAGGCATAAAATTAGTTAGGATAGTGTAGTTTGTTAGTCTGTACAATGAGTCCAACAATGTGTTAATGACCAAATGCTCACTGTATAGTATATTATTACCAATTGATATGTCTAGTACTTCAATTGGTTGCATGTGGTTATAGAGAATATCTGCATAAAATGTTACATGATACTGAACTGAAAAGCTGGTTTTAGCTAACATGTTATAAACATAAATGATTGTGACACAAATAGATTATACTTAGTCTATTTGGAAAGTAAACGTAAAAGTAAAACAAAGGATCTCTCTCTCTCTCTCTCTCTCACACACACACACATATATATATATATATTCTTGTACGTTATTAGTGTGTCTATTTACTCCTTAGTTAATATTAAATACTTCATCTTATCATCGGAAAAGAGAACAAAACATTCAACACATCAGGTAATTTGGTAGAAAAGAGCTAGCAATGTGTAGTCCACAGTAGTTGGGTATATCTATATGCCATTGCACACACATGGGAACAAGGAATTAAAATATGGCATTAGATGTGACCAATAAGCATGTAGTGAGAAAGAGACACACATTGAGTTAAGTATAAAACACAAAAAGTGGATCAAACTGATCACTCGCGTCAAGACTGGCATGAGAATTTTGATTACAATACACATGAGATTGAAACTAAGTCTGGAATGCATTTGAGCATGTGCAGATGCATATAAGGCAAAACAAATAAAGGTGAAAACATGCGTGGGCATCAAGATGAGGCAATACACAAACCCAAGGCATGAACAATAGGTAAATGCTAGTCAACCCAGGCATATAAATCCCAGTGGCAGCAGCCGAATACCTAACTACTGAAAAATTATATACATACTTTGGTTATTTAGTGCTTTAGCATATCACCGTAGTTTGAATGCTAGACAAGAATTCCCTTGAATATATATATAAACATATTGAAGCAGGCAAAGAAACAAGATGGAGACACACGTGGTGACCAGGTATGCAAGTTGATATGAGGGTAAATGAGCTAGTCTTAGTCGGTAAAAGTCATGATGCACAGGATGCAATGTTATCGCTACATAGGGGAAAACCATAGGAAAATTCCAATACGGGAACCACAGAATCAGTAGAACAAATCCAAAGCCATATGTAATAGGACTTTCCGATTTGTTCATCGTATGCTAGTAATACCTATATTCATATACTAGCGTATACGAATACACATATGTGGCCTCCACGTGAACAAGCATCAACTAGATCGAATGAACAAAAAACAGACAATGAATCAAGGAAGCAGGCACGTTTGGTATGTGTGGCATTGATATGTATATATATATACACACACACACACGTATGTATGACAGAAAAACACATACATTCCAAATCGCATTCTAACCTTCCACAAACCATTGATCGACAGAGAACCCAGGCAGCAAGCATATACTCTTTAACACATATACACAAATGCAAAGATACACATGTGTACATAAACAACTATCTCATCAAGTTCAACCCAACAATTAATGACAAAAATAAAATTAAGGCACTGTGAATTTAAGTATAAACATATGTCGTAAATATATATATATATATATATATACATATACATAGTATATGTATACACATATGCAATCGGCCACCATATTCACACCCAAATTCACATCATAACCAATTATGACTGAAATACAACAACCAAATGGAACATGCAGCAGTAAAAAAACCAAAAGAAATTATATTTTAGTTCAAATGAAGTTAAATACTTGAAAAAAGATTAATTGTGAGTATAAATCACCATTGGTGACGATACAAAGGAAGGATTGTCATGCCAAAAGAGGAGGAACAATCACTGATGAGAGAGAGCAGCTCCCAGATCTAGAAAGCAGGTTGGCGATGTCTGTTTGGCGGCACACTGTCAACAGAAGCAGCGTTGCCCGATAAGGGAGCAGAAGAGGGTTCGCGGTTCAGGAGGAGGCGAGGTGGACTGATTTACCATGGCTGTTGATTTTCAATTTAAGGGAAAAGGGTTTCGATTTTGGATTTGGAAGAATGACTTCGGTTGGTAGAAGAAGTTATAAAGGGAAAGGAGTGAAATTATGATTTGGGGAAGACGCCATTTAAAATGAAAATGTGCTTTGATTTTGTGCTGAGGAAAATGGAAAATGCGTGATTTTATAGAAGAAGAAAATTTGGGGATAAGAATAACTTAACTATTGGAGAAAGAAGTTTTGATGACCACAACCTTATTTCAATACTAATTAATTATAAAATATATACTAACATCTCTATCCAGAATATATATATATATATATATATATATAGGATTTGTATACAGGAATTAATACTGAAGACTGTACAGTTTTAGAGATTTAGAGATTCAAGAAATCCAGAATTTAGAATTCAGAGAAGATTCAAGACTCATGAGTAATCAAGAGTTCAAGAGTTCAAGATGATTATAGTAATAGAGTAGTTTATATGTAAGGCTCTGAATAGCACTCCAGGTTCAAACTCTTTTTATCAAATTATCTCTTTCCAAAATTAATTTCAAAACTATTTTCAAATTGATTTCAAACTTCTCTCAAAATAATTTTTAATCATCCAAGAATTTCAAACTTATGATTTAAAATATATTTCCTAATTTATAAGTATTCTTATTTTTAGTTTTATTAAATCGTTTATATATATATATATTACTAAGTTTATATTTGATTATAATATTCTTATTTAAACTCCAAGTTTTCATATAACCTTTTTGTTTATATATATTATATATTTAAAATATCTCTTTATAAATTTCTATATATATGTTTATAATTATATTATATATAGTTTTTATATCATATATATAAAGTTTTTAATCATATGTTTAAATAATATTTTCTTATGTTTTTATACTAGAAAAATAATGTTTTAATAACTAGTTTTTTTTTCCAGGAATTTCCATAATATATATATATATATTGATTTAAATACTTTAAAAGTTCTTCAAAAATAAAAAATATGGTGGATATGTCGACATACATACATGGGTATGTCGACATACAACTGTCAGAAATTTAAATTTGAAGGGAAGTATCTTTTCACCATTTGTAACGTTCCAGAAGTGTTGTAGCCTTTCAAATCTTATAAATAGGGGTTGAATTCGAATTTTTTAACCATTCTTCTTCCCCATCTTCACCTCTTTTCATTCCTCCATTATTACATTTTTATTGATTTGTACACTTCTACTCTGCCAATTTCTATTCTAATTATATAAAACTGCTTCTCTCCTCACTCTCTACTCATTACTCTCAGAATCAAAGTGCTATTGAAGAGTTATTGGGCTGCTGTAATCATTTGTGATTATTTTGGGATAGTCTTGGAAACATTGTGTTCCTTGTAGCCGTGAAATCAAGGAAGGAATCGTTGTTAACCTTCTAGCCGGGAAATCAAGGGGAATATACTTGAACAAGGAGGGTGTTTGGAATTGGTGGTAATCTTGTAGCCATGAAATCAAGGGTGTCTGGAGTCGGTGGTAACCTTGTAGCCGTGAAATCAAGGAGATTATACTTGGATATTGATATAGTAATAAAACTCTGCAGAATCCAGCGTTGCGTGGGAATGGATGTAGGAGTAATCCGAAACAGTATAAAATCCGCTGTTTTCTTTCCTTTTCCGCATTTTATTTCCATTTATTTTTGTGTTTGTGTTTGATTCTGTGTCTGTGATCATCTCTGTGGTGTGTTATTCATATAGTAGATCATATTAGCTTTAGATTTTCTTAAATTCCTTGAAAACACTATTCGCCCCCCTTCTAATGTTCATTTTGCCTTAACGGTCCCTTCTGCATTCTGCATTCCCTAACAATTGGTATCAGAGCAAGATCTTTCAAAAAGTTCATAATCTGATTTTTGAAAATATTTAATGGCAAACTTTGAACACTAGTTTAAATTCATGCCTTGCATCAGTATTAGATAAGTCAACATTCAATTTTATTGAAAAATCAAGTTATCATGATATGGTTTCTTGAAAAGTTTAAATGGATATATCGCAGAATCATCGTGATGTTATTATTTCAAATTACAATTAGTTATTTTGAAAAGTCACTTGACTCTTTGAAAAGGTATGTTGTTTTGCAGGAAAAGATGTTGTATTTGATGACTTCGACCAAAAGACACCAAGATGATCATGCATCAATCAAGAAAAGAAGAGTTTATGAAGGGATGTGACTTTTGGGTTATAGTATTTGAAGTGTTCATTCATTTAAAATTCAAATTCAAACTCAAAATTTTGACGCCAAAAATGAAGATAGATGTCATAACTACAACAGTCTAGACTATATAAAAAGGATGTTCCTTTATCCAGATGATTCAAATTCGTTATTAAGCGATGAAGAGCCAGAAAACGGAAATTCAAATATGTGTTTCGCAGCAATTCAAAATTCCGAAAATATCGAAGATATGTATCTATAAACTGGGTACGCTTTAATTAAATTTTAAATTTTTTGGTTGAATGGATGCTTTGATTGTCTTGCCTGTTTGCTTTGCTTTGAATTTAAAATTTAAAATTCAAACTTGAAATTTAAAATTCAAATTTGAATTTTGAAATTCAAAATATTAATAAAATAATAAAATATAAATATAATAATAAAATAAATTTTGGATGTTTATTAGGATTAATAATATTTCAGGAAATAGTTAAACCTGAAATATAAATTGATAATTTAAAACCATAGTCACAAAGCCATGTGTTCTTTGAAATTTATACATGTATATTAACATACATATTTCGACATAAATGCATGTAAAATGAAATTCAAATTTAGAGTTTCAAAAGCTTAAACATTCAAACTTCCCTCCATCTTTTAATTAAGAAAATGCCAATTCAAATTCTAGTTATTAACTTTGTTTGTCTACTTATTTTCGTATATCTTGTTTCAAAATATATATAAATTAATAAAATTATATAGACATGTTAGTATATTATACATAATTAATATAAAATTTTCAAATATTTGATATTTTTATAAAATATAAATTTATTTATCTTTTATATATATATAGTTTAAACATACATAGTTTAACTTATATATTGTTCATATGATTTCATAACAATTTTGGGTTACATTATAACAAATACTATTTTTAACTTAATACTAATTTTGATTTCTTATTTTAATAAACTTTATAAAACTTGTATATTTGACTTAATATTTTGATGTAAAGAAATATATATATATATATTTGATTTTTATGTCTTAAAAATGTAGTTTAAATATTAGAAATTATAGCTTTATATATTACTTCATATTATTAGTTTTCATAATTTTGTTATAACTATAGATTTATTTTAAGTTTTAACATATAAATGGCTCTTTAGAAAATTAATATATTTTGATTTTTAAAATTTTAAATTTTAAATTGATTTGTACCAAAAAAATGATTTATATAATAAATTAAATTTTAAGTCCTTTTTTAATATTAGTTCATATATATAAATACACAATTATGAATATATGTTTACTTTATATGATACAATTCTATATTCTCTTTAAAAAGATATTCAATTTTTACTATATTAAATAAGCACCCTATTAAAATTATATTCATATTTCTTAGAAAATTAGTTTGAATACTTATATTTTTACTAACTAGCGTGAATATATATATATATATATATATATATATATATATATATAGAAAATGTTATATTTACTATCCATTTATCCCTTTCATTAGTATTATTAACCTAAGTCTAGTAATTAATGTATATTAGCTTCGTCTGATTCAAATAATTTATAATATATATGTATATACATAATTGTTAGATATTACTTTAAATATCCTTTTCAAACATACATATCATCATTAAATCATTCTGCATATTATTACACATATTATTTCATATCATACCTCATTTATTATAACACATGGCAAAAATCATTTACATCACAAATTGCATTTCATTCAATATGTCACTTCATATATTTTTGCATATGTCATACTGCATTATCATCAACACACTGCATTACATGTTAACTTTAACACCACACATAACAAGTATACTGTATGAGAAGTTTTTTTTAATCTAATTATAAATATAGGATTATTAATGAAATACATAACATATTTACTTTGTCAAGATTAAGTTGATTGAATTGATTGGCTTGATTGGATTGATTGACTTGTTTGGTTTGTTTGGTTTGTTTGACTTGAATAACTTGATTGATTTACTTGACATGGTTAAATTTCATTAGTGGTTGATAGGTTTGTTAGAAAAATACTTATGCATTTGTAGTTGATAGAAGCTCTATAGGTTTTGGGATAAATAGAAGTCACAAGAAATGTTTGGTTTTATGTTTGAATTTATTTGAGTTGGAGTTTTGTGACAACAAAACTTAAATTGATTACTTGTTTGGATTAAATTACTTTACTTAACTTATATCATAATTTTAAGGATATCTTATCAAATTTAATTCTTAGTTACATTACAGTCTTATTATAGTTTTAAGACAATTAGAGTTTAGGATAGGTTTAGTCTTGTATTAGATTAAGGGGATTTTATAGTTTCTAAGGAATAGTTGAAGTTTCAAAGTGCTTTTGAATTGACATATACTTTTGCTTTTGTTGTTTAGCCTGTTTGTTTGAATTTCTTGTATGGATTGTTTTGCTTGATTAAATTGATTATAAAATTTGATTGGTTTTTATTAGTTTATTATCCTTTTATTTAGTTTATTAGACTAGTATACTCATAATTTTAGGGGGAGTTATAATCTTTTAGGCTTAGAATCATAGATTTAGAGGAAGATATAAGGATATTATAGAAATAGGGATAGTTATATTAGAAACATTTATAGCATAAATTTAGGGGGAGTTATTTATACTAGTACTTAGCATATAATAAACATATGGTATATATAAATAGATATAGGATTTAGGGGGATTATTTTTAGAATTTCTTTTTGGTAATGCCGAAGAGGGAGAAATTATAAAATATAGACTTATTTTAAGTATAGTATATAGGATTCATATTGATAAGGGGAGTATTAGAAGGATCAGTATCAACAAGTATGAATATTTTATAAACTAAGGTTGTCATCATCAAAAAGGGGGAGATTGTTGGATAATGAAGTTTTGATAACAACAACCTTATTTCAATATTAATTGATTATAAAACATATACTAACATCTCTATCTAGAATATATATATATATATATGAAGGATTTGTTTATAGGAATTAATACTGAAGACTGTACAGTTTTAGAGTTTTAGAGATTCAAGAAATTCAGAATTCAGAGAAATTCAAGACTCATGAGTAATCAAGAGTTCAAGATAAATATAGTAATCGAGTCTAGTTTATATGTAAGACTCTGAATAGCACTCCAGGTTCAAACTCTATTTTTCAAATTATCGCTTTTCAAAATTAATTTTAAAACTATTTTCAAATTGATTTCAAACTTCTCTCAAAATAATTTTTAATCTTCCAAGAGTTTCAAACTTATGATTTCAAATGTATGTAACGTCCCGTATTTTTGGCAGTCAAATATTTAATTTAATTTATTATTTAAAAAAATTATATTTTGAATATTAAAGGATTTTAATATTTAATTTGTTATTAAAACGAAGTTTGAACGTTATATATTTATATAATTATAAATCGAGCTCGAAATCGCATAGCTGTTCGTAAATTGGAGTTTTGAACTTCAACCGAATATACAAGATCCGATATAAGTCGGATTTCTGTGAAACGAGAAACGTTGGAACCGTATCGATGGTAATTTTCATATGAAAGAGAAAAATCCATATTTCGTGTTATACATTTGAAATTATGGCCAAATCAAATTTTGAAATAATCGATGTGGAAATCGTTATTAAAATATAGGCCTGTAAAATGGTCATTTTGCAAACGGTCCCCGATTTCGATGAAATCAGTTTCATTGGGACCATAAATTTAAATTATTGTACGGTGTTGAATTGCGTGGCAAACTGATGTCGTATGTGACCACGGCAGCCGTAAATGCCCAGTTATTTTCTATAGCACGTAATTAATTTAATTTAATTTAATAAATGGATATTTGAGTGTAACTTGAACAGACGATCGAATTAAGCCACGAAACTAGTTTCGTTGAGTTCATATCGTCGATTATAGTCAGGATAGGTATATAGTTTGTTATTTTTGGTGATCAGTTAATTTGGTGTTCGAAATGGCATCGCGGTGCGTGTAAAAATAGCCTACCGGGGAAACAGTCTCAGAATGCGACGAAACTGATGTCGTTGGGTTCGTATTGATTAATTACTGTAAGATTTCAAAGTTTCAAGTTGATCGGATTTATTTAGTGACCATGGAATATTTAAACGTGTGTTTATTTCTGGTTTTATAAAGGAATTTTTTTCAAACAATATCGGAATTCGACGAAACTTGTCCCATTGGATCCGGAATATTTTTCTATGCTAGGATTAGCCTTTTTATCAGATAACAGAAGTCGATTGTGATCAGTTTCACTTGTTACTTAGCGGTGAAGTTTCATTAAATTAAAATAATAATATTTTAAATTAAACCCTACCCTATTTATGAAAAGAAATACACGAAAGCTTTGGTAAGTTGTTGCACGGGGTATACCTTCACCAGACATGACATGAATGTTCTTCATTTCATTTCAGCGTATCTTCACATCAATCAAGCACTATTTACATAGGGAGAAACACGCTGCAGCTACATAGCTATGGAAAAGAAAACGCACGAAAGTCCACCCCTAGTTTTACAGCTACGTGCTAACATGATGGACGTTGTATCTATCTCTAACCGAGAGCTAGTTTGTTGACACACTTTAACGTGTGTCACCATGACACCACTAACACCGTTAGTGGTGTGTGGCTGAGATTCAACGGGAGAAATTCAGGGGGCAATCTCAGCCACACACCACTAACACCGTTAGTGGTGTCATGGTGACACACGCTAAAAAGGTGTCAACAAACTTGTATTGTCTCTAACCTCCTCTTCTATAAATAAGAAGTACTCTTCCACTTCTTCTTCTCGTATTCAGCAAGGTAGGAAAACCCCATTTTGAAGAGAAAAAAAAAGGAATCTTCCCCTTCAGATATAAAAACCCAACTCCTATCAGACAATATTAAGAAATATATATATATATAATAATATTAATATGTGCCAAGTATAAACCACAAGCTGATGACCCTCTCAATACTTTCTGAGACTGAAGTCGCGGTAGAAGATATGGGGAGGTGGACGATGACAGTCTGTAGGGAAGACTGATGGACTATCTAGTGATGATGGTTGCGATCCGAATAGGGTATTGAATGGAAGCGACAACAGATGATGGTGCGTATCAGGTAGTTCAACGACTACAGTGTGATAATGCATGATCACTATGGGATGGTTTGTTTGAACACGGAAGGAGCTGCTCATTGGTATGAGCTGAGCAAACGGGGTGGGATAGTGACAGCCGAACTTAGTCGAGGGGGTGTATGCTGCTATATAAGGGAAGAAGACTTGATAACTTGGACTAAGGTGATAAACGGAAGCAGACCAGTGGAGGGGTAAAAACGCTATGCAGCAACTTCAAAATGGGTTAATCGGCCTGAATTTGTGGTTAAGTACAGACTATATATATTTAAGGTAAATCCTATTACCTAATTAACTTGGAGTTAAATAGTTTAACTAAAGGAGTATTAACCGTAAATAATGAAAATAAATTGCAGTGGAATGAGAAAGCAGTTATTCGCCTGATGTGATACTAATTCAAGTGATTAAGGTGGTTTGAAGGTTTCAAAGAACAGTGGTATTTCATGAAGCCAGAGTGATTTGTAAGGAAGACCTGGGAACCGGAAATGAGAGGATGGGATACGTGAAACTTCGATAAAGTAATTTAGTAATTCATTTTAATCCATTATTAGATTAAGGAAATATTTAACTTAAACCATAACGATCATATTTGGTACAGGGTTGTTTCGAACGATGGAGGGGTTGAACAGAAATAAACGAAGACCTGGGAAATGTAAAGAGAGATCAACCGATATAAATTTTTAAATGTAATTAGTTCATAATTAAAATGGTTAAGAATTTATTTATTTTATTAAATCATTTTAACTTTAGATAGTGATAACTCAATCATATGATATCAGAATTGGACATACCGTATGCCGTTGGAATCGTCTCCACAAGTACGATGTTATGGAACTAATCTGGACAGTGCAGGAGACAGAGGGAATTTATAATTAAATTAAACGACTGTTCAATTTAATTATAACTGAACCGTTTTAGCAAATGGAATCAGATCAAGGTGAGTTAAACTCACTCAGTGTTCCCTACTTATATTTTATATAAATTGGGTTTTTATTTTGTGTGCTCTGTTTGCGAATAGTTGACTAGTTGCTAGTTATATATTATTTATTGATTTAACTGATGAAATTAAATCGTCGTTTAATTTCAGTGAAATACCAAATCATTATTCTAACGATTGATTCCAATAAAGGTAATTTACCTCGTTGGTCACGTTTATAAAATAAACGTGTTTTTGTTTGAATTGTTTGAACTGATTTAATTGTTTTGTTGGTTGGCTGATGGTATATAGTCGTTATTTGCTAAATGTAATTGAATGATCTGATTTGAGATAACTGTTTTGATTTCAGGGAAGAACAGGTTGGAGCGATCCAACTGGATTCCTCGAATATATTATTTATTTTCACATTATCATATATGAGTTGTCATGATTGGGTAATTGATTCTAGTAGTGATCATTGTCTGAAAAGTCAACTTGTGTTGTGTTTTAACCAATGGGCTATATTGGTTGATTAATCGGCAGTAAATGTCCTAAAAGTAGATTGTTTTGTTATATTGATTTACCGTCAGGTGAATTGATAGAACTGAAGTTATGAAATTTATTTTCTGACTAAAGATAGACTTTGAAGTATATTATTTTGAATAAAAGTTTATAAAAAGGAAAATAAATATTTTATTTATTAAAGACTTTGATTGATTATAAATTGATTTACAAAGTAAATCTGAGATTAATCAGATTTATGAATATGGGAATAGAAATTAACCGTAATGGTTAAAAGTGGTGTTCTAGACTAGATTACGTAATTATTAAAGAAAGTAATAATGGTTATACTAGAGAAAGAGTTTTCAAAACGTAAAAAGATTTTAGGAAACCGTAATTTGAATAAATTAGTTAAATGGTATTTGTATTGATATTAGAATGGAATATTAGTTTTTAAATTACAACTCGAATCCATCTTGAGATATGAACGTTGTTGATCAAGGTCTTAGTGGTAATTAAAATACCCCAACTTGAACGACTTCAGGATTATCTGGGGATGATATTAGATGTAATTGTAAAAGAGGTTAGTAATAATTTATTATTTCATTAGCGAAATAATAACGCAACTTTTTGGGTGGAGATTTGGGAAATATAGACATAATAATGATCCGAAGGAAAAAGGGAAATTAAAGGGAGATGGCATGAAGGTTTAGCGATATTCGCGAGATTTAAGGGAAACGTAAAGTAGAATTCCATTCTTTAAGAATAAGCGTGGATTGTTGTTTTCAAGTGATGAAATAGACGATATTTCGTAACATCGTTTTACGAGTAGTAATTTAATTAATTTCCCAGTATTTTAAAATAATAATGTGAATAGTGTTTTGAAAGTGAAAATAGAAGACTGGATATGATATAGGATTTTCCTAAGTAATAAAAAATAAATTTTGTTTAAAGAATAATCTTAGGTTAAATAAGAAGCGTAAAGCTATATTTACAACGTCGAAATGTTTAAGAGTTTTTTTTAATTTACATTTGTTTTAATTAAAAGGCCAAGTGGTGTTGAATGCTGAACCAATGAACTCATTGGGTTATCATGATTGAAACACTGTTTATTTTGATAGTTAAATCACCGACTATCAAATCTGTCTAATGCGATTGTTGGTACGGAAAGACCGGGAATGAATTTATATTCGAAAACCATTCCGACCAACAAATACGTGGAAATATTAGAAGATGATCGAGATGGAGCATTGAAGACCATAGATCTTCACAAACGGAAGAACCGCTACTAATCTCGGGTCTAGCGACCAGAGATAAACTGTGGTTCTGTCGTGGTTGAAATCTATGGTTTGCAAGAACTTCTCGCTACTAATCCATGGGGCGATTCCTATATTGGATGCGGTAGGAGAGTACCTTCAGTTCATCCTGTTCCTAGATGACTTGTATGGACGAATGTCTGACAGAGTATTTCCAAAGGGATCGTGTACGTTGATTTCTTCAAACATACCATGGTTGGTGGCGGAGAAAGGCCTTTCTCTTAGCTTATCAACTAGAGTATTTTTGTGGACGTCAATTAGTTATGTCTGATGGATTTGGCGATGTGACATTCAAAGGGAATGATGACAGATGTTCAAAAAGTTAATCTAATCCTCAAGCCTCATCAACTGGAAAATGACAAACATCGGGCAGGCAGCATGGTTATGTGGGTCGCTCCCATTAGGGTGTATAATCACCTATCTAGAGAAATGCCATTTGCTTCTTTAACCTATTTCGATGTTGTCCCTTTTCGGGAAACGGTGGTTTGAGCCCAACCATTGGTGATATACATTCGATACACTCAAGCGAAATGAGTGGTCGGTCATATGAGGGCCGGGTTGCAAGACGTTCTTGT
Organism: Allium sativum; assembly: GCA_030737875.1. Classification (NCBI taxonomy): domain Eukaryota; kingdom Viridiplantae; phylum Streptophyta; class Magnoliopsida; order Asparagales; family Amaryllidaceae; genus Allium; species Allium sativum. Next base: position 65,376,796 of record CM060909.1, on the reverse strand, counting down.
TGAACCCAGTGTATTCGCCTATAGAGATACACTATCGGCAGGTGGTCCCATACCTTGTCATCGTCGGAATCCAATCCCCAATAAGTGCCCGCGGTTTTGATTGTATACTATATTCGTGGAGAGTGAGATGCAAGCGTTCCACTAGATTCTATTTACTTGTATTTAGACACTATTATAATATCAGAAAAGATATTGATTTCAAAAATGTTTTGGGTTATCGTAAGGTAAAAACCGTCCGTGTTTATGTGTGGATTTGGTCTTACGATTATCCTTTTCTTTTGAAAAAATTTTGAACTTTAAAATCATGTTGGATTATTTACCCTTAATACTGCGCGAATTTTACTCACTCTGGTTCACCAAACTAATCCGGTGTTTTGTAAATGCTCGGGTTAGCCCGGGGTGTACAGGTTCAGGTTATCGAATGATGTGAAGAGACGAGCTGGAAGAGTCTAGAAATATTATATTATATAGCTACCTTTTCCGATGTGTGATGTATATGAGGACAAGTTATTATAACTGTCCAGATGTTTGATGTACTCTGATGATTGTAAGTATTTTAAAGCTCTCAGTAAAGATTTATTTCTATATTATATTTTGTTCCGCTGCGATGTGAGACTCTGATTCTGTGTTGTGGTGTTTCTCCTCCTTCATCTTGTATTCTAATATTTCTTTCTTTCTTATCTCACCCTCTAAATTCTTTCTAATAACATCCAGTGTTTGGAAGGTCGACATGAGGTAAGGGAAATGTATTTATGTCGATTTTTGGGTCGTTACAATATATTTCCTAAGTTATAAGTATCCTTATTTTTAATTTTATTAAATCATTTATATATATTACTAAGTTTATATTTGATTATAATATTCTTATTTAAACTCTAAGTTTTCATATAACCTTTTTGTTTATATAAAGTTTATAAATATCTCTTTATAAATTTCTATATATATGTTTATAATTATATTATATATAGTTTTTATATCACATATATATAAATTTTTCAATCATATGTTGTAACGACTCGGGGATTTTCGACCCCGAAAATCGATATAAAACACCATATCGACTATCCAAGCATCGGAAATCCCGGATAGTAAATGAAAGAAAATAGAGGGTGAGAATAGATAAGATAGAAAATTAGAATAGAAGAAGAAGAACACGCAACACATCAGAGCAACACGAATCTCACAGTGGAACGAATAAAATATAGTATACAAAGTAACATTTGAAACACTAATCTGTATTTGTATATTAGAGTACAACACTTACATCACAGCGGAAATAAATAATAGCTATAAAATCCTGAAGCCTCCTACTCCAGCTCCTCCAAGAATATCCGGAAATACCTGAACTACTTGACCGCCCGTACAAATTTGGCACCCAAGAGTTTAGGATAAAACAAAACAAAATAAACTCTGGGTCAGTCATGGGACTGGCGTGAGTAAACTCCAACCACTTGGTTTCACTTTTAAAAATCATTTTCAAAAGGAATATAATCGTAAGACCGATCCACACATAAACATGGATGATTTTTACTTTACGATAACCCAAATCATTTTCAAAATCAATACTTTTCTGATATTATAATAATGTCTAATCACAAATAATTAATAATCTAGCAGAATGCTTGTGTCTCACGCTCCACACATATATAGTATACAATCAAAACTGCAGGCGCTTATTGGAGATTGGATTTCGACAATAACAAGGTATGGAACCACCTGCCGATAGTGTATCTCTAGAGAGGAATACACCGGGTTCAACAAGAACATCTTACAACCCAACCACACATGACCGACCATTCATTTCTCTTGATTATACCGAATATATTTTCACCTACGGTTGCTAGCAACATAATCGTTCATGGGAGATACAGAAGAGAAAAGAAGTAACAAATATGAATATTCTCTAGATGGTGACAATACACCCTAATGGGGGCAACCCACATAGCCATGCTGCCTGCCCGATTTTTGTCATTTCCCGGTTAATGAGGCTTGAGGACATAACGTATCTTTTGACAGATCACACCTCCATTTACTTTGAATGCCACATCATGATACCCGCCAAATCACAAATTGATTTCCACAAAAATACCACGTGTATAAAGCTAAGAAACGAATTCCTCCACCACCAAACATGGATACGTTTGAAGCGATCAACTTACGTGATCCATTAGATATACTCTGTCAGACATTCGTCCATACACGTTGTCCTGGGTCTAGACAAACCGAAGGCACTATTCTGTACATCCATTTTAGGCAATTTCTACCTAGGATTGCCAAAACATCCCTTGCACAACTCCGACTTCAATTATCTTCATCAGATTTGATTCGCAACGCTAATGCCGATACGGAGTAACTGTAATGGCCCAAATTTCCATACCCTTTGAGTCGACTAATAACACCTCAAGTCCAACTCAAATTGCACAGAAATACGAATCATTATTAGAAAGAACTTAGAGGATGAGAAATAGAAAGAAAGAGAAATTGGAATATAAGAAAACGAAAAAGACAAATCTCATAATGGAACGAAAAAAATATATTATATAACATAACTTTTGAAATACAAATTTGAAAACTGTATATACATACCATCATCAGAGCACAACAGTTATTTCTGCAAACATGTGTAGACATGATTAAATGGGTAAGTATTTGGGTTAAGCCCACTAATTGGGAGATTAAGAAATAATGGCCATTTATATATAATACAATCAACATAAATATGTATTCAAATGTATAAAATGAATAACTCTTCCATAAGTTGTCAGAATTGAGCGTCGTTGGATCCGTTGGGATCGTATGGACAGAAGCTACACAATGGAACTGACTAGGCGTGAATTGGAGCTCATTACAATTTTTTGCAAAATAAATTGTCCATCTGAATCAACAGATAGATAATCGTTATTTAACGATGAACGCCCTATGTGATTAAAACTCACCAACTCTGTTTAAATTATATTTTTATAAATATAATCTAGTATTGATAAATGATGATTAATTTCTGTGTGATGATTGTTTGGTTGAATTATTGTTGATTTGTTGAAATTACAGTTAACGATATACACACATATCGTTAAACAAAAATTTATTCTGTTCATCAGAATATGTTATATTGAATTGGAATTGATATGAATTATACTGTGTAACACCTATGGATGCAGGGAAAGAGGTCGAAGGGATCCAACTGGATTCCTCAACATTTATTTTACTATTTTCATATATCGTGATATATGATGTAATATATAATCTATTGTCGATTATGTGCGTTTGGATGATATTGATCATTGTTATACGATATGTTAAATACCATAAGGAACACTGGAATGTTGAAACGGAATTTACAAAGTGTATATTGAAAATGAAATATATTTATATAAAATCAAATGATTTTATAAAAAAAAAGGAATTTCAAAGTGGATATTGAATTTAAGGATTTTATAAAATCAATAGATTTTATAAATAGAAATATTTATAGGAAATAAATAGAATTGGAAAATGAAGTATTTATAAAATCAAAGGATTTTATAAAAAGGGAATATTTATTTAGAAAATAAATAGAATTATATAAATGGAATATTTATGTAAAATAAATAGAATTATATAAATGAAATATTTGTAAAACAAGTAGAAAATGAAATATTTGTAAAACAAATAGAAATAGAAATAATTGTAAACCAAATAGAAAAGGAAATATATATAAAATGAATAGGATAATTATAAAAGGAAATATTTATATGAAATAAAAAGGAATTGTAAAAGGAAGTATTTGTAAAACGAATAAAATTTTATAAAAAGAAAGTAAGTGGAAAATAAATATTAAATGGAAATCTATTTAAACAGATAAATGGAAAAGATTAATTTATAAATAATGTTTTTATAAATTAAGTAAATTATTTATCATTGGCTAAATTGAATATATAAGTCTGAATTTATATATAGAAGTAAAAATCGGTTTTAACATCGATATTTGAGATTGAAATTGAATGTGGCAATTATAAGAGAATTACAAATGAGATATAAGTGTTAGAATGAAAGGATATTTCATATGAAAATTTCTATGAATAGAAGTATAAATAGAATTTGGAAATGGGATATGATTTTGAAATACGAAATCAAACTTAATGGATTATATAAAAGAAATGTTTTTCATATTCGATGTGAATAATGGGTTAAAATGAATATTTTATAAATTAAAACATTTATAAGGAAACTTAGGTTTTGAAATACGAATTCAAATAAGAATTTGAATGAGACAGGAAATAGGTCAAATAAATAGAGTTAACCGAATATTGGTTATTCGAATGGAGTTAATCGATTAGAGTTAATCGAATAGAGTTAATCGAATATTAGTTAATCGAATTAGAGTTAATCGAATTAGAGATAATCGAATATAGTTTATTTGAAAAGAGTTAATCGAATATAGTTATTCGAATAGAGAATTAATCGAATATAGTTTATTCAAATAGGGAGTTAATTGAATATAGTTTATTCGAATAGAGAGACAATTGAATATAGTTGATTCGAAAATAGATAATCGAATATAGTTTATTCGAAAAAGAGTTATCGAATATAGTTTATTCGAAAGAGAGATAATCAAATATAGTTATTCGAAAGAGAGTTATCGAATATAGATTATTCGAGAGAGAATTATACATTGAAATCCGATTTTATCGAATTCAAAAAAGTACAATTCACTTTTCGTTTTTAATCAAGATTTATTTATTGATTTATAAATTTGTTATTTGTTTATTTATTCAAATTAAGAAATAAAAGTCATATTTAAGTTATTATATTTTAGAAGCATGGGATTATAACACTATTGTTATAATCAAATGATTTATGTAAAGAAGTGGATTCATAAATAGAATCCGAGAGTTACGTAAGGAAGTTTGTTGAAGATTTAAAGTGTGAACTTTGTTTATTTCGAGTTTAGAAATGTTGTTCAGTTAAGGTCTGAGAGGTGGTTATAACCCAACTTGATTGACTACATTTTTAACTAAGGAATGGTTAAGGTTCGATAGTGAAGGTTAGTTAATTGAATTTAGTTAATAAGTGTAAATGGTTCGAGTTGGCATAGTGATATTTAATTTAAACATCTGTTTAAATCCAATGAATGAGTTTTGGAAATTTTTTTCCAATTAAGAAATCAGAAATGTTTTTCGTATAGAAAATAAGAAATATGAGTAAAGATGGAAATGTTTCTAATGATTTATAGCGTATATTTTCCATATTTAGGAAATAAGAATTTACGAATATATGGAAACGGGAATAGGGAAATGAATAATTGAATGAAAAATTAAATTAAAGGAGATCAGTGTTGATTGATGAGTTGCTCGGTAAGATTTCCATTTGGAAATACGACCGTTGTTGTTACACATGTTTTCCTTTGATAGTTAAATCACCGACTATCAAAGTTTTTGACAATTTCCGATGTCAATATGGAGAGACCGAGATCAGATTCATTTTCTAAAAACCAATCCGTATCAGCATTAGTATTGTGAATCAAATCTGATGGAGATAATTGAAGACGGAGTTGTGCAAGGGCTGTTCTGGAAATCCTAAGTAGAAATTGCCTAAGATGGATGTACAGAATGGTGCCTTCGGTTTGTCCAGACCCAGGACAACGTGTATGGACGAATGTCTGACAAAGTATATCTAATGGATCACGTAAGTTGATCGCTTCAAACGTATCCACGTTTGGTGGCAGAGGAATTCGTTTCTATTAGCTTTATACCCGTGGTAATTTTGTGGAAATCAATTTGTGATTTGGCGGGTATGACGATATGGCATTCTAAGTAAATGGAGGTGTGATCTGTCAAAAGATACGTTATGTAACGTCCCAGAAAATCTGAACCAATTTAAAATTTTTAAATTGGCTAAAATAATGGATTTTGAATATTTAAAATAAATATTTTAAATAATAGCGATGAAAAGTAAGTTTGAATCGACATTTGAAAACGAATATAATTAATTCTAATTATAAACAAGGCCTGAAATGGCGCTGCAGTTTCAAAAATTGAATTCAAACTTTGTCGGATTGTACCAGGTGCGAAACAAAACGGATTTGAGTGAAACCAAAAATATTTAAATCTATTAGTGAATACCTTTCTAACGAATCTGAAAAATCGAAGTTTCATAGCGGAAAGCAAAAGTTATGGCCAAATGAATTTTCAGAAAGGTCGCTATGGAATTTATATAGCCCGTGAAATTGGTCATTTTGCATACGACCTTGGAATTCGACGAAACCACTTTTGTTGGATCCGGGATGTGAAGTTATTGCTAGGTTTCAAATTTCATAATTTTTGAAGCTAGTATGTGAGCGTGGCAAAGGAAAACGTGTTTTGGTCTATTACAATTAAATTGGATCGACCAGAAATGGGCCTTTTTGCAAACGGTCTCAGAATTCGACGAAACTAGTTTTGTTGGGACCATATCGTCAAAACATAGCCAGATTTATTTTTCTGGAATTTTTCGAATCAGTTTGTGGCCCTGGCAAATTGAAATGTACGTTCAAATCAAATATTGAATGTTATATATTTTAAATTGAATGGAAACTGATTGAAATAGTCGAATGGGCCTACAAAACATATCTCATGGTGTTCGGAATGGGGGTAAAACGCTAGGAATGACAGTCGTTGGGTTTGGATTGGTGTTCGTGTGTGACAAGGGGTATTTTTGGATTTTTAAAACTTTATAAATAGAAAAAAAATATTGGTCCACGTCAGAACACCCCCACCAGCTTTTCTCTCTCCCCGACCAGATCGAACGACGGAAGCCGTTTTACACCTTCTCTCTTCTTTTTCTTCTAATCCACGCAACGAAACACCACCCCCAGTTATGTTTTTCATAGATCTAAGAGAGATCGTCAAATCTATATAAGTATTGGATTTTTTTCGTGGCCTATAGGAGGAGAACCACCCTCAAGAAGTTCGGCCGTTCGCGCCTGGATTCCGCCGCCTGGGAACCACCGAGTTCGACCCCCCCCCCCCCCCAGCACACGTGCGCCTCTCCTAGCCCGACAAGGTGGCGCTTGCCGATCGAAGCAACAATCAACGAATTTGAAGAAAATTCAAAACCTAGTTTTGAAGAATTCAGAGAGGTATCGGCTATATTAATTTTCAACAGTTTTAACACCTTTAAACCGTTGCAAACTTTGAAAAATCATATCTTTTTCGTGTGTTGACGAAATTCGATGAAACAGGAAACATCGTGACCGTGTGGACGTCTTCTACATTCTAGAAGAGATCGCATATTTTTCTGAGCCTTCTGCTATTTTTGGTGAAGTGGAACCCAATGTGAGATTTCTAATTTACAAATGATATGGAAAACGACGATGTATAAATTATATAGTCGATGTATGAGTTATATAAGCATTGTACACCTCATGTATAAGCGTTATATAAGTTGTACGTTCGATGTATAAGTTATATATGCGTTGTAAAAATTATATATTTATTGAAATAGAAGTGAATTGCTATATATATATATATGTATGTATGTATGTATGTATGTATGTATATACGCCCCTCGTCCACAAACCATGGACGATATTTATTGGTTGTGATTGGTGTGAAAATTGATTGATAGCGAATGGTTGATTGGAATTGTTTGTGGTTGATATTGATTGATTGTGGTTGAAAAATACCCATTTGTGGTTGAGAAATATTTGGTTGAAACCACATAGGATTAGTTTGTGGAAATGAAATAAATATATACGTGCCGTCTGCGTGCGAACTAGATGCATGATCCTCATTGTCAAAAACCGCGAGGTTTTAAGGTAAAGCGAGGAGCCATACTAGGGACGGTCCCGGTTTTAACTACCCTGCCGTTATACTGCCGAAATTTTGAATAATATTCATGTGTTTGAATTATTTTCCTTTGTTGAAACCATATTTATTCGTTGTATAGAAAACCTTCATGTGTTTAGTCGATATTCATTCGTTGAATTGAAATTCATGTGTTGAATGGTATTCGTGTTTTAAATATAAAAATCACATTTTTATCGATATATATAATCTATAGAAAACCTTCATGTGTTGAATCGAAATTCATTCGTTGAATTGAAATTCATGTGTTGAATGGTATTCATATTTTGAAATAAATTGTTTTATAATAAAAATCACATTTTTATCATCTATATGAACTATATAAAATAATCTTGTTTTGAAAGAAATTGTTTTATAATAAAATCCAATTTTTATTACCTATATAAACTATATAAAATAATAGTGTTTTGAAATGAATTGTTTTACAATAAAAATCACATTTTTATTATATACATGAATTGCTAAATATAGTGACGTGTTGAAATAGAAGACAGTTAGATAAAAATATCATTTTTATCAAATGTATGAAAGAATATAGCTTTGAAATCGAAGAATCGATATATATATATATATATATATATATATATATATATATATATATAGAATTAAAATATATCGAATAACGACGCTGCAGTTCGTATTTTGAAACCGTGATTTCAAACGATTATACCGGGAGATCCGACCATCGGATTTTCCCGAAATCACAACCGTTGGGTTCGCTTTGGAAATATCTTTCCAACGGCACCAACTTTGTAAAAATCCAACGGTTGGATTGCCTGGAATGTTTAATTCAAATCTGAAGAAAAACAGCGCCAGAATCGATTATATATATATATATATATAAATATATTTAATCGAATAACAACGCTGCAGTTCGTATTTTGAAATCGAAACTTCAAACGATTATACCTGGAGATCCGATCGTCGGATTTTCCCAAAATTGGAACCGTTGGATTCGTTTTGAAAAGATCTTTCTAATGATGTAAATTTTGTGAAGATCCAACGGTTAGATTTTCATATATGCGTAAATCAAATCTGAAGAAAAACAGCGCCACAGTCGCGTTATGGCCCGAAGCGTCGTTTTGAATAAATTGGCTATTTTAAAATAAATAAAAATAGCGATAAATCATTATAAAATATTATAAATGATATGGATGTGAAATTTAGAAATTAACTGAAGGTTGGCTAAGTCGAATGGCTTCTTGGGTATTGATCTGATGTTGGTTTCGGCCTTCGGGGTTAATATTTGGGAAATCGTTCTATTACTGATTGACGGTTAGTGACTAATGAATTGAAATGATGCGTGTGTATGTTAGTGTTGGACTTGTTTATTATATACGCGAGTTGCTCAGAAAGACCGGGTTCATCCCATTCTGAATAACTGAATTGACGATAAGAAATCGAAGATGAAGACGATGGTCGAAGACCGGAGATCTTCACCTCGTTTGGATGGTAACCAAGGTCCTGATTGGGAGGCATCCCGAAATATGGATAATGAGTGGTGATCGTCCAGACGTAAGTGGTGATAGATGGGTTTGCGAGGTATTTAGTGCCTCCGGTTTCGTTCAGACCCAGAACGGACTTGTAAATGGATTGTGTGTCTGACATTGGATTTTATTCTGTGTTGATTGATCTCTGTTAAATATACATCTGTTTGGCGGCGGAGAATTTATTCTTTTGCTTAACGCCCTTCTCTGAAACGCACGAGCTCAGAGGTTGTATATCGATGGACATCAGTCGCATGGCATGAATTGCTAGTGTGGCATGCCTAAGTGGCAAATGAACAGGGCTTCTGTTGAAAAGCAAAGTCTTGTGGAGATGATCAAAGCACCGTCTGTGTGGCGTAGCTTTGTGTATAACGTGAAATCGCGAGCCTCACACCCGGTATGAACCAGAAACGGGAGAAAGGACCTCAGGGAGGACATGTGTTTCTTTCTAGTTAGAAGTGGCGTTAGTGGTTTTACACGCCCTAACGAGTTTGACTTATGTGGTTGTTGCTGTTGCGAGGCGCCTTGTTTAGATCGGACGATCCGGGTCCGATGGAGTCATTCGTTAGCTCATTTACGCCCCATAGGGCGGAGAAACGCATTGTTCAGGAATTTTAATCAACATCGGTGGACCGGCCCTGACGATCCAAGGGTCACTCGAGCTCTGATCCTGAGGGGCGGACTCGAGCGTCTCGAATTCAGTAAGGACTATCTTTTGCCTTGGTTCATGACGGAAATCCAATTTCCAAATACGTGACTTTGCGGTTTTGATTGTATACCTATATATGGCGACATAGTGGTATGGGGCATTAATGTCGTCTATGATTGATAGTTATGATCTGAAATTGTTTTTTTTAAAACATATAAACACTAGCAATAATATCAAATGCTTTTGTTTTATTCGTATCAAGCATATTTTGGCCGTTATAAGGTAAAAACTCTATCCTCCGGTTTGCGTTGCATTGTGTGATGGGAACTGAGTCTTATAATGGCTTCATTTTTATAAAAAGCATTGCGATGTTTAAAGATGATTTGTTTTAAAGCACTGGCAATCCGATGGAGTAAACCCATTCCACGAAAGTGGCGTGGTCCTGTGATTAGCCATATTATGAATGTGTTGAGTAGATTTCTCATACCAATCCCATGACTGACTCGTAGTTTGTTTCACTTTCAAACTCGGGTGCCCCTTTTTCTACACGGACAGCCTTGTATTCAGGTTTAGCTGGCTTTCTCTGGATAGCTGGAGATGAAGATGAATTCTATTATTTATCTCTTTTTATGCTGTTCAGCTCCTATTGTACATATTTTGTTTGTTTCCGCTGTAGACATTTATGTATAGCTGAACCGTATTTGTACTAAGTAAGATCCTGTATACTGTGTAACTCTGATGATTACTTTTATCCAGTATATTCTATTGTTCATTATCTGGTGTATTTACTTAATTCTGTTCTGCTATTATCGCTTTCTGTGTTATATTCCAAAGATTACCCTTGTCTCCGTCCGTACGGGGTTTGGGATCATCTCAATTTGGTACCAGAGCTTTGGTTAAGCTTAGTTCTGAAATATAACATATGAACGAACTCGTCAGAAATAGAACCAGTAGTGTTCTAGGACGAGTAACTCAGTACAGATAGGATCAGCAATATCCTAGTAAGAGTACAGCAGAATCAGAACAACTTGTTAGAGATAGGGTCAGAAGTGCCCCAGAACGAGTCGAGAGTTATATGTTTATAAATAACGTATTTGTGATTATATTCTGGTTTTAGAAATATGATTTTTGAAAGTATATAAAAGATATATATTTGAAAAGTTAAAAACAAATTGATTGCTGTTTGTGTTGTGTGATAGTAAATTTGATTAATTAAATTATTAAAACGATAGTTAATTTAATCAATAATAGAATGAATGGTAGAATTTATTCGATTAAATCACACATTGAACTGATTTAAAAATAGATAGCAATATATACATGTGCATTATATATGTTTGAACAGGTATATGGATAGTTGTTGAGTAAGGATTATATTTGCATGCCCGACAAATAGGTAAACCTTAATGAGTTGGATGCGAAATATTATTATATCAACTCCTGTGAATGTCATTGGATGCGGAGTGCTGGTTGTTCTGTGTGAAATAATAAATATCGCCATAGGTTAGTAACAATTAATTTTAAACTACATCACATGGCATACTTCTGGAAGATAGGCATACTTCATCATATACCACATAAGCATTTGGAGCTTGTGTGACGAGGTGGAAGATTTACCATACGAGCGAGAGGCTTGTATGGCGATGACTATATTTTACAGGTTGAACTGATGACTGATATGGACTATTTAAATTGTAACGATAAATTTGCCAGATTAATAAAAACCCCACACGGGTCTGGAGTTGACAATAATCACGTCTCTCTAGTTATTAGAGACGGCACATGGACTATTTATTTCCCACACAGGACGAGGTGACGAGGATTTATCCTCTGGAGCATTTAAAATACACACTCCCTCAGGCTTTGACAGGGTAACGAGAATTTATTCTCTGGAGTTATTATATATACACGCTCCCTTGTAAATACCAGAATATATCAATATAAATATGTGTATGCTTATTAGGATTTATTGGGTACCTAATACGGCCCAATAAATTTCCAAACCTCTCCCCGAACAAAGGAGGTTATGGCGAAATTTTTCGAAAATTCCGGGTGTTAGCCAAATTTTTGAAGAATTTGAAAATTCTCAGAAACTGAAAAGTTGGAGAGTGGAAGCCAGATCGAACGTAGAGTTGATTAATCAAACCACTTTCGACTTTGTTCCTTTTCGGGGACGAAAAGTTTTAAGTGGGGAAGATTGTAACGACCCAGAAAATCTGAACCAATTTAAAATTTTTAAATTAGCTAAAATAATGGATTTTGAATATTTAAAATAAATATTTTGAATATTTAAAATAAATATTTTGAATATTTAAAATAAATATTTAAAATAATAGCGATGAAAAGTAAGTTTGAATTGACATTTGAAAACGAATATAATTAATTCTAATTATAAACAAGGCTTGAAATGGCGCTGCAGTTTCAAAAATTGAATTCAAACTTTGTCGGACTGTACCTGGTGCAAAACAAAATGGATTTGAGTGAAACCAAAAATATTTAAATCTGTTAGTGAATACCTTTCTAACAAATCTGAAAAATTGAAGTTTCATAGTGGAAAGCAAAAGTTATGGCCAAATGAATTTTCAGAAAGGTCGCTATGGAATTTATATAGCCCGTGAAATTGGCCATTTTGCATACGACCTCGGAATTCGACGAAACCACATTTGTTGGATCCGGGATGTGAAGTTATTGCTAGGTTTCAAATTTCATAATTTTTGAAGCTAGTATGTGAGCGTGGCAAAGGAAAACGTGTTTTGGTCAATTATAGTTAAATTGGATCGACCAGAAATGGGCCTTTTTGCAAACGGTCTCAGAATTCGACGAAACTAGTTTTGCTGGGACCATATCGTCAAAACATAGCCAGATTTATTTTTATGGAATTTTTCGAATCAGTTTGTGGCCCTGGCAAATTGAAATGTACGTTCAAATCAAATATTGAATGTTATATATTTTAAATTGAATGGAAACTGACTGAAACAGTCGAATGGGCCTACGAAACATATCTCATGGTGTTCGAAATGGGGGTAAAATGCTAGGGACGACAGTCGTTGGGTTTGTATTGGTGTTCGTGTGTGACAAGGGGTATTTTCGGATTTTTAAAACTTTATAAATAAAAAAAAAAATTGGTCCACGTCAGAACACCCCCACCCGCTTTTCTCTCTCCCCGACCAGATCAAACGACGGAAGCCGTTCTACACCTTCTCTCTTCTTTTTCTTCTAATCCACGCAACGAAACACCACCCCCCAGTTATGTTTTTCAAAAATCTAGGAGAGATCTTCAAATCCATATAAGTATTGGATTTTTTCGTGGCCTGTAGGAGGAGAACCACCCTCGAGAAGTTCGGTCGTTCGCGCCTGGATTCCACCGCCTGGGGACCACCGAGTTCGACCCCCTCCCTGGCGCACGTGCGCCTCTCCTAGCCTGACAAGGTGGCGCTGGCCGATGGAAGCAACAATCATCGGATTTGAAGAAAATTCAAAACCTAGTTTTGAAGAATTAAGAGAGGTATCGGCTATATTAATTTTCAACAGTTTTAACACCTTTAAACCGTTGCAAACTTTGAAAAATCATATCTTTTTCGTGTGTTGACGAAATTCGATGAAACAGGAAACATCGTGACCGTGTGGACGTCTTCTACATTCTAGAAGAGACCGCATATTTTTCTGAGCCTTCTGCTATTTTTGGTGGAGTGGAACCCAATGTGAGATTTCTAATTTATAAACAATATGGAAAACGACGATGTATAAATTATATAGTCGATGTATGAGTTATATAAGCGTTGCACACCTCATGTATAAGCGTTGTATAAGTTGTACGTTTGATGTATAAGTTATATATGCGTTGTAAAAATTATATATGTGTTGAAATAGAAGTGAATTGCTATATATGTATATAAATATAAATATATATATATATATGTATATGTATATACGCCCCTCGTCCACAAACCATGGACGATATTTATTGGTTGTGATTGGTGTGAAAATTGATTGATAGCGAATGGTTGATTGGAATTGTTTGTGGTTGATATTGATTGATTGTGGTTGAAAAATACCCATTTGTGGTTGAGAAATTTTTGGTTGAAACCACATAGGATTAGTTTGTGGAAATGAAATAAATATATACATGCCGCCTGCGTGCGAACTAGATGCATGATCCCTATTGTCAAAAACCGCGAGATTTTAAGGTAGAGCGAGGAGCCGTACTAGGGACGGTCCCGGTTTTAACTACCCTACCGTTATGCTGCCAAAATTTTGAATAATATTCATGTGTTTGAATTATTTTCCTTTGTTGAAACCATATTTATTCGTTGTTAGAAAACCTTCATGTGTTGAGTCGATATTCATTCGTTGAATTGAAATTCATGTGTTGAATGGTATTCGTGTTTTAAATATAAAAATCACATTTTTATCGATATATATAAACTATAGAAAACCTTCATGTGTTGAATCGAAATTCATTCGTTGAATTGAAATTCATGTGTTGAATGGTATTCATATTTTGAAATAAATTGTTTTATAATAAAAATCACATTTTTATCATCTATATGAACTATATAAAATAATCTTGTTTTGAAAGAAATTGTTTTATAATAAAATCCTATTTTTATTACCTATATAAACTATATAAAATAATAGTGTTTTGAAATGAATTGTTTTACAATAAAAATCACATTTTTATTATATACATGAATTGCTAAATATAGTGAAGTGTTGAAATAGAAGACAGTTAGATAAAAATATCATTTTTATCAAATGTATGAAAGAATATAGCTTTGAAATCGAAGAATCGATATATATATATAAATAGAATTAAAATATATCGATAACGATGCTGCAGTTCGTATCTTGAAACCGTGATTTCAAATGATTATACTGGGAGATCCGACCATCGGATTTTCCCGAAACCGCAACCGTTGGGTTCGCTTTGGAAATATCTTTGCAACGGCACCAACTTTGTAAAAATCCAACGGTTGGATTGCCTGGAATGTTTAATTAAAATCTGAAGAAAAACAGCGCCAGAATCGATTATATTTATATATATATAAATATAATTATATTTAATCGAATAACGAAGCTGCAGTTCGTATTTTGAAATCGAAACTTCAAACGATTATACCGGGAGATCCGATCGTCGGATTTTCCCAAAACTGGAACCGTTGGATTCGTTTTGAAAAGATCTTTCTAATGATGTAAATTTTGTGAAGATCCAACAGTTAGATTTTCATATATGTGTAAATCAATTCTGAAGTAAAACAGTGCCACGGTCGCGTTATGGCCCGAAGCGTCGTTTTGAATAAATTGGTTATTTTAAAATAAATTAAAATAGCGATAAATCGTTATAAAATATTATAAATGATATGGATGTGAAATTTAGAAATTAACTGAAGGTTGGCTAAGTCGAATGGTTTCTTGGGTATTGATCTGATGTTGGTTTCGGCCTTCGGGGTTAATATTTGCGAAATCGTTCTCTTACTGATTGATGGTTAGTGACTAATGAATTGAAATGATGTGTGTGTATGTTAGTGTTGCACTTGTTTATTATATATGCGAGTTGCTAAGAAAGACCGAGTTCATCCCATTCTGAATAACTGAATCGACGATAAGAAATCGAAGATGAAGACGATGGTCAAAGACCAGAGATCTTCACCTCATTTGGATGGTAACCGAGGTCCTGATTGGGAGGCATCCCGAAATATGGATAATAAGTGGTGATCGTCCAGACGTAAGTGGTGATCGATGGGTTTGCGAGGTATTTAGTGCCTCCGATTTCGTTCAGACCCAGAACGGACTTGTAAATGGACCGTGTGTCTGACATTGGATTTTATTCTGTGTTGATTGATCTCTGTTAAATATACATCTGTTTGGCGGCGGAGAATTTATTCTTTTGCTTAACGCCCTTCTCTGAAACGCACGAGCTCAGAGGTTGTATATCGATGGACATCAGTCACATGGCATGAATTGCTAGTGTGGCATGCCTAAGTGGCAAATGAACAGGGCTTCTGTTGAAAAGCAAAGTCTTGTGGAGATGATCAAAGCACCGCCCGTATGGCATAGCTTTGTGTATATCGTGAAATCGCGAGCCTCACACCCGGTATGAACCAGAAACGGAAGAAAGGACCCCAGGGAGGACATGCGTTTCTTTCTAGTTAGAAGTGGCGTTAGTGGTTTTACACGCCCTGACGAGTTTGACTTATGTGGTTGTTGTTGTTGCGAGGCGCCTCAGTTAGATCGGACGATCCGGGTCCGATGGAGTCATTCGTTTGTTCATTTATGCCCCATAGGGCGGGGAAACGAATTGTCCAGGAATTTTAATACACATCGGTGGACCGGCCCTGACGATCCAAGAGTCACTCGAGCTATGATCCTAAGGGGCGGACTAGAGCGTCTCGAATTTGGTAAGGACTATCTTTTGCCTTGGTTCATGATGGAAATTCAATTTCCAAATACTTGACTGTGCAGTTTTGATTGTATACCTATATATGGCGACATAGTGGTATGGGGCATTAATGCCGTCTATGATTAATAGTTATGATTTGAAATTGTTTTTTTTAAACATATAAACACTAACAATAATATCAAATGCTTTTGTTTTATTCGTATCAAGCATATTTTGGCCGTTATAAGGTAAAAACTCTATCCTTCGGTTTGCGTTGCATTGTGTGATGGGAACTGAGTCTTATAATGGCTTCATTTTTATAAAAAGCATTGCGATGTTTAAAGATGATTTGTTTTAAAGCACTGGCAATCCGATGGAGTAAACCCATTCCACGAAAGTGGAGTGGTCCTGTGATTAGCCATATTATGAATGTGTTGAGTAGATCTCTCATACCAGTCCCATGACTGACTCGTAGTTTGTTTCACTTTCAAACTCGGGTGCCCCTTTTTCTACACGGGCAGCCTTGTATTCAGTTTTAGCTGGCTTTCTCTGGATAGCTGGAGATGAAGATGGATTCTATTATTTATCTCTTTTTATGCTATTCAGCTCCTATTGTACATATTTTGTTTGTTTCCGCTGTAGACATTTATGTATAGCTGAACCGTATTTGTACTAAGTAAGATCCTGTATACTGTGTAACTCTGATGATTACTTTTATCCAGTATATTCTATTGTTCATTATCTGGTGTATTTATTTAATTCTGTTCTGCTATTATCTGTTTCTGTGTTATATTCCAAAGATTACCCTTGTCTCCGTCCGTACGGGGTTTGGGGTCGTCTCACGTTATGTCCTCAAGCCTCATCAACCGGGAAATGACAAAAATCAGGCAGGCAACATGGCTATGTGGGTCGCCCCCATTAGAGTGTATTGTCACCATCTAGAGAATATTCATATTTGTTACTTCTTTTCGCTTTTGTATCTCCCGGGAACGGTTATGTTGCTAGCAACCATAGGTGACGATATACTCGATACACTCAAGAGAAATGTGTGGTCGGTCATGTGTGGCCGGGTTGCAATATGTTCTTGTTGAACCCAGTGTATTCCTCTCTAGGGATATACTATCGGCAAGTGGTTTCATACCTTGTCATAGTCGAAATCCAATCTCCAATAAGCGCCTGCGGTTTTGATTGTATACTATATATATGTGGAGCGTGCGATGCAAGCGTTCTACTGGATTGTTAATTATTTGTGATTAGACATTATTATAATATCAGAAAAGTATTGATTTTGAAAATGATTTGGGTTATCGTAAGGTAAAAACTATCCGTATTTATGTGTGGATCGGTCTTACGATTATCATTCCTTTTGAAAATGATTTTTAAAAGTTAAACCAAGTGGTTGGAGTTTACTCACACCAGTCCCATGACTGACCCAGAGTTTATTTTATTTTGTTTTATCCTAAACTCCTGGGTGCCCAAATTTGTACGGGCAGTCAAGTAGTTCAGGTATTTCCAGATATTCTTGGAGGAGATGGTGCAGGAGGCTTCAGGATTTTATAGCTATTGTTTATTTCGGCTGTGATGTACGTATTGTACTCTAATATACTAATACAGATTGGTGTTTCAAATGTTACTTTGTATACTATATTTTATTCGTTCCGCTGTGAGATTCGTGTTGCTTTGATGTGTTGTGTGTTCTTCTTCTTATTCTATTCTAATTTTCTCTCTTATGTATTCTCACCCTCTATTTTCTTTCATTAATTATCCGGTATTTCTGATGCTTGGATAGTTGATATGGTGTTTTATATCGATTTTCAGGGTCGAAAACCCCTGGGTCGTTACACTGGTATCAGAGCTAAAGTTTAAGTAATTACCTTGGCTCTGTGGCGTGACTCAGTAGAGATGGGGTTAGTGATACCCTAGATTGAGTTGAGTGTATATATACGAGTGAACGTATTTGTAGATTTTATAAAAATGATTTTATATTGTGTAGATTCATTGATTGAGTTGTTTATGGATTCTGGTCGATCAGTTTAATCCACTGTATCGGTAGGAGTTTCTAAACACTCGAATACAATGAACTGACACGGTATCTTTAGAAAAGAGGGTAAATGAAATAATTTTTCCCAAATTATATTTTGACATAAAGCAAATATTTATATTGGAATTATTATTATATTGATGTGCTGGTCATTATTATAATCAAATAAGATTATAACTGGAATGGTTATGTAAATAACCAATCAAAATTCATATGAATATAATATATGAAATCAGATGAGTTAAATCTGAAATTAAAACCAGAATTTGGAATTAAATCTCCTAAAATTGGAATAAGTGTTTGGAAATGAATTTGGATTAAATATATGGATATTTTAAAATCCTAGGAGATTTTAAATTTGTTTTACAGGCATTGTGAATGATATTTTGAAATAATTTCAAAATGGAAATATTTAAATATGAGTTTTGGAAAGTGAAATAGTATTGAACTCACTTCGATCGCTGGGAAATAATTTTGATGATGCTAGCCACATCACCAGTGTTCATTTCGAGGTTGTAAATGACGGATTACTACCGAAGATTTTGTTTTCGAATTATTTTGGGAAAATGAGTTGTTTTGAATCCTGAAAAGGAAAGTTTGATTTTTGAAAAGGGTAAAAAGTTTAAAAATCCTAGAAATAGACTGTTTGAATTAAAAACAAATTGAATTGAAATTTGTGAAAACAAATTGAGATTGGGTTAAAGCCAGTTAAGTGGAAGCTGTATTGAAATGGAGTAATATCAAATAGAATTGGAATTTGGTATATAATTGGACTCGGCTGAGTAAATGGTTTGATTTTTGAAATAAAAATCAGAATTGTGATCGTGGGATGAAGATAACTGATTAGAGGAATAAATAAGTTAATGAAATAGGTGAATGGAACTTAACGAAGTTAAGTAGGTTGAATTGATGAGTTAGGAGTTAGGAATCAAGAATGGAACTTTGCCTTGAAATGGAACTTGGCTTGTATAAGCAAATGATTTGGTTTGAGGTTAAAAACTGATTGGAATTTGATTGGGAAGATATTGGTATATGCAGAATTGGTGACAGATGGAAATGATACAATGATATGCCCGACAAAAAAGTACATGTTTACTTTTATTTGAGTTTGGTGATTTATGAGCCTGTTTGGCAAGATGCTTGGCTATTTGATTTTCTTTTGAGTTGGAGAAGGCCAGAGAGGCGAGTTGTAGTTGTACCAATTGAGCCGTAAAAAGGAGATGCTGGCAAATTTTTTTGAAAATTTCGGGAGTTAGAAAATTTTCAGAATTTTCGTTAATAAAAATTAATTAATATTTTAGCTGAAATAAACTGGTTCAATTAAAACTGAAATCAAAAAATAAACAAATAATTTTTTTCCTAGTCAATAGGGTTGTTCTCCACCTTAGCAATTTCGAAGACGAAATTATTTTAAGGGGGGAAGAATGTAACGACCCGTATTTTTACGGTGTGATAATTAATTTATTTAACTATTTAAATAGTAATTTAGAGAATTAAATGGTTATTTAATTAAATAATATTGAATATTTATATAATATAATAATTTATTTAATTTCAAATAGTCGGAATTAGTGAATTGAAAATATTGTGCGAATTGGACAATTGAAAATATATAATTTAGTTTAGAGTTGAATTATATTAACGAATTTATTTATAAATGTCAGTTGAATGTATAATTTATAATATAATTATAATCGAGCCCGTAATGGCGCGTCAGTTGGTAATTTGGCGATTCGAACTTTAAATGAGTATACAAAATCCATTTTAAATCAGATTTATGTGAAACAAGAAACATTCGGAGCTGGTGAAATATATTTTTCTAATGGAAGAGAAAAATTGGGATTTCGTCGTGTAGATTCTGAGTTATGTCCAAATCAAATTTTTGAAAAGTCGCTATGAAATTCCTTTGTAATTTATAACGATTTATTTAAATTATAAATGAATTTTCAATATAAATTGAATATAGATTTAACCCGGATTTGAAATATTGAGTTGTAAACCCAAACAGGTATATTGTGGAGCTGGATAACATTCTGTGTTAATATATAAACGATAATATTAAATTATTACTTTTTAATTTAATTATTTTTAAATACATTAATAATTAAATGGGTTTATTTAGAGCTTTAAAAATAGCCACGTTTGCAAACGAACTCCATTTTTGATGAAACTAATTTTGTTGGATCCGGAATATTAAATTATTGTTAGATTTCAATTTTCGTGATTTTTGGAGTTAGTATGTGGTCGTACGGGATTTTAATCTGAAAATAGTCAATAATTTGACTTTAAAAATACGCTGTGTGAGCAAACGAAGTCGGGATTCAACGAAACAAGTTTCGTTGGGTCCGTAATGTCAAACTGTAGTTGCATGCCAATTTTTATGATTTTCGGATATTGTATGTAATTATAGGAATTTTTAGTCAATCATACGAATAGAAATATGATAAAAACAAATATAATAATTGATTAAAAAGTTATTATAATTATTCTATAAATACCATAACACTCATACCCTAAACCTAATATTTCATTTAGCGGTCAATACTTTTTCCACCGCCACTGTTTCTTCGGAATGTGAGAAAAACTACATTCACAAAATCATAACAAATGATATAAATTCCTATAAATCTTCAAACATATATATTAACGTTCCTGGAATCACCCTCTTCAATTCCATATGCATTTATCATGGTTCGAATCTCATTTTCATCACCCAAGTTTTCCAGCGCGAGCTAGGGTTCATCAGTTCAAGAGTTTGAGTGGTTGATTCGTAATTCGAGTATGATATTTGGATTCCTGGGAAGAAATAGCACTGGCGTGATTAATTCTGAGAGGTGCAATGAAAGTTTTGGTTGATCATTTACTATGTACATACGGTTGAACTGGAGAACGCACTCCAAGAGACGCGTGCGAGCTTGAACTCGAGGGGATGGTGAGATTCGGCTTTCGAAGAGAGAAGTATTGATGGTTTTTGTTGGATGTTTAGTTAAGGGTGGAAGGAGATTTTGGCTTTATGAGATTACGGTAAAAACGAACTAGAGCTGACGACGCAGATCGGTCAATGGGTGCGAGCTTCCCCATGGCATGATGGGATGGAAGCTTGAATGATGAGGAGTTTGGTGATAATCTCGGTTTGGGTGCTCGTGAAATATCGAATGAGAGAATGGATTTGGAAATCGATGGGTTTATTTGAAGAAGCATGCGGAGTGCGATTTCCTGGGAGGAAGAAGACGTGATTAAGCGGGGATGTATTTGGGGTTAGCCCACTAATTAGGAGATTAAGAAATAATGGCCATTTATATATAATACGATTAATAAAAATATGCATACAAATATATAAAATAACTCTTCCATACGTTGTCAGAATTGAGCATCGTTGGATCTGTTGGGATCGTATGGATGGGAGCTACACAATGGAACTGAATAGGCGTGAATTGGAGCTTATTACAATTTATTGCAAAATAAATTGTCCGTCTGAGTCAACAGATAGATAATCGTTATTTAACGATGAACGCCCAGTGTGAGTAAAATTCAGTAACTCTGTTTAAATTATATTTTTATAAATATAATCCAGTACTGATAAATGATGATTAATTTCTGTGTGATGATTGTTTGGTTAAATTGTTGTTTGATTGGTTGAAATTACAATTAACGATATACACACATATCGTTAAACAAACATTATTCTGTTCACCAGAATATGTTATATTGAATTGGAATTGACATACTGTGTAACACCTGTGGATGCAGGGAAACAGGTCGGAGGGATCCAACTAGATTCCTCAACATTTTTTTTACTGTTTTCATATATTGTGATATATGATGTGATATATAATCTGTTGTTGATTATGTGTGTTTGGATGATATTGATCATTGTTATATGGTATGTTAAATACCATAAGGAACACTGGAATATAGAAACGGAATTTTCAAAGTGTATATTGAAAATGAAATATATTTATATAAAATCAAATGATTTTATAAAAAAAGGAATTTCAAAGTGGATATTGAATTTAAGGATTTTATAAAATTAATGGATTTTATGAATAGAAATATTTATATAAAATAAATAGAATTGGAAAAGGAAATATTTATAAAATCAAATGGCTTTATAAAAAGGGAATATTTATTTAGAAAATAAATAGAATTATATAAATGTAATGTTTATATAAAATAAATAGAATTGTATAAATGAAATATTTGTAAATCAGAAAAAAATTCATATAGAAAATAAGAAATATGAGTAAATATGGAAATGGTTTCTAATGATTTATAACGTATATTTTCTAAATTTAGGAAATAAGAATTTACGAATATATGGAAACTGGAATTGGGAAATGAATAATTGAATGACAAATTAAATTAAAGGAGATCAATGTTGATTGATGATTGGCTCGGTAAGATTTCCATTTGGAAATACGACCGTTGTTTGTACACATGTTTTCTTTTGATAGTTAATTCACCGACTATCGAAGTTTTTAACCATTTCCGTTGTCAATACGGAGAGACCGGGATTAGATTAATTTTTTGAAAACCACTCCGTATCAACATTAGTGTTGCGAATCAAATCTGATGAAGATAATTGAAGATAGAGTTGTGCAAGGGCTGTTCTGGCAGTCCTAGGTAGAAATTGCCTAAGATGGATATACAAAATAGTGGCTTCGGTTTGTCCAGACCCAAGACAACGTGTATGGACGAATGTCTGACAGAGTATATCTAATGGATCACGTAAGTTGATCGCTTCAAAGGTATCCACGTTTGGTGGCAGAGGAATTCGTTTCTCTTAGCTTTGTAATCGTGGTATTTTTGTGGAAATCAATTTGTGATTTAGCGGGTATGACGATGTGGCATTCAAAGTAAATGGAGGTGTGATCTGTCAAAAGATACGTTATGTCCTTAAGCCTCTTCAACCGGGAAATGAAATAAATCGAGCCGGCAGCATGGCTATGTGGGTCGCCCCCATTAGGGTGTATTGTAACAATCTAGAGAATATTCATATTTGTTACTTCTTTTCGTTTCTGTATCTCCCGGGAACGATTATGTTGCTAGCAACTATAGGTGACAATATATTCGATACACTTAAGAGAACTGAGTGGTCGGTCAAGTGTGGCCGGGTTGCAAGATGTTCCTGAAAAAAGGTCGGGTGTGTACGACTTGTGCAGGATCTATAATATGGCTATGCGGAATGTATGTGATAACTTAAGCTATTCAATAGTTATGCGAATAAATGTTCGCAAACAATATATATATATATATCACAGATAACTTTAAATGCAGTGAAGTAAAGTAAAGTAGAGTAACGACACCAGTATTTTTATACTGGTTCGGACCTCCAGTCCTACGTCCAGTCCCGAAGCTCCTCTTCGGCTTTTCACTAAACAACACCCTTGCTTCACCCGGAGGAACAGGTTCACAACTACTTGATTTACGGGCTACAAGTTTACCCACTTGATTTCACGGGCTACAAGCTTACCCACTTGATTTCACGGGCCACAAGCTTACCCACTTGATTTCACGGGCTACAAGCTTACCCACACAGGAAAATTACAAGAGTTTGACTTCTGATTGTGTTCTTCTTTCAACACTGATTTGCCAACGATTGAGTACACCCTTCCTGTAATCTTATCCTCAAGTATATGATTTGAATGCAAAGATTTAAGGAAGAAAGATTGCTTGTTGAATCAAATGATATAAAACTGTTTCAAGGATTCAACAAGTATTGAATATTTGAGAGAGCTTTTAGAATGCAAGAGAGTATAGAGTTAAGATCAGAAAATAGAAGAAGATTCGGTGTTTTGAAAGTATGATTTCAAGTCTATTTATAGTGTAGAATAGTTGCATTCCTTCATGAAGAGTTTCTATAAAGAGTTGTGTCCATTTCTCTTGAAATTGAATAGAAATCTCTTCACAAAAAGAAGCATCCTTTCAGAAAAATTACAGCAAGAAAAAAGGTCGACAGGTCGAAATTAACAAGTCGACAGGTATTTGAAAAAAATAGCCGTTATGTGAAAAAAACAGCAGGACCGGTCGACAGGTCCTTTTTGGGCGGTCGACCGTTTTCTTGCTGTGGACCAGAGGACCTCGGTCCACAGTCTATATCACTCTGCACTCTTTCCCGGTCGAAGCCTGGACCGTTTGGGCTTTTTCTGTGACTTTTCAATTCTTCAAATATACAGATTTCAGCCCCAGCTAATTTCAATTTCTAAATTGTTTTGTGCATTCGTGTTATACTTTGAGGATAGATTTTAACATAAATCTAACACGACTCCATGCCTACATATATATAATCTTAGCTCCATGTCATGATTTCCATTGATCTTCACTATGATCTTTATTGATTTCCACTTTGATAAATGTGAATTCAGCTCGTCAATGATCTCTATTTCTATGTTGTCATTAATCAAAATCTTGTGTATCAACATTCTCCCCCTTTTTGATTGATGACAACATCTTGCATATATTTTTTGAAATACTGAGTAGCTCCCCCTGAATATATGCTTATATATTTTTATCTCCCCCTGTCTAAAAGCTTTCTGCACATTTTGTTAGTGTAATAAAAACTTACTGTTTCTTGTAACAAAATGTTAGTGCATATAAAATGAATATTTATATGATACATGAATATATATGTATGCATATTTCTCCCCCTTTGTCATCGATTAAAAAGAATAAACATCATGATAGAACAGTAATCGAACATAAGACATAAATTAATGTACCTTCGGGAGATATTGGATCATGTGCAATTTGATAAACTGAATTTTGTTTTCAGAGTCATTTCGAGAAATCAAAATCGCCTTCCTTTTATTGTGGTGTACCTGCAAAAAAGTAGAATATATATACTTTGGTACCCACTTGCTTTGTTTGGGTCCATGGGTTAGATGGATGGTAGCCATACCCAAGAGGGTTTAATGGAACCTTTAAAGATAAAATTTTCATTATTAACTACCGAATCAAAATAATCATCGATATATTTTTCTCTGTTTTTCCAACTTATAGGAACCCAAATAATTAAGTAATCTCTATTGATATTCCTTTTCGTACTTCTAGATCTATTATACAGATCTCTAGTCATAGAAGTATTCGAATTTCTATAATAATTGGATCTAGGATGAGCATTAGTACTAGCAGTAATATTTTTATTGTACATGAAAGCATATCTAGTACTATTTCTAAGATTAGTTTTATTATATCCTAAACCACTTTTGTCATGTAAAGGTCGAGATCTGGATAAAATCATATTTAAATCATTTTGACCTTTATTAAATTTTGCGAACTTATTTGCACTTTTATCAAATTTATTTCCAAAGTCGCTATTGACATTTTCAAAAGAAATTTTGTTATTCTTTAAATCATCAATTTCCTTATTTAATTCAGAATTTTTCCTTTTTAAAGTACCATTCTCAGTTTTGAGACCTAAAATTTGAGATTCTGAATTATCTAAAGAAGATTGTAACTTTTCAAAATTTTCTTTTGAGTCAGAAATTTCATTTTGCAAAATATTATTATTCACCTTTAAAAACTCACATTCTTTAGATAGTTCTAAATTCTTTTCAGTTAAAGCTCCATTCTCTTTTTCAAGAGACGAAATTAAAGAACTAGAATTATTTAAAGAATCTTCTAATGATATATTTCTATTTTGCAAAAGATCGATTTCCTTTAAAAGAACATTGTTTTTATCTTCTAGTTGCTCATTTTCTTTTTGAAGGAAATCTTTTTGAGAAACAAGCTCTTCTAAGGTATCTTCAAAACATTTGGCTTGTTTTACCAAACGATTGTTTTCTTCTTTTAATTTGGAATTTTCTTCCTTATACTTTTTTGACATAGCTAAAACAATTTTATGGAGTTTCAATAATTTTTCATGGTCTAACATAAGATCTTTATATAATGAATCTGTACATACCGATTGTGATCCGACTTTAGCCATGAGACATTTGTTTCCTTGCTCTCCTGATTCTGCTTTGTTGCTCTTCCGTTTTCTATATCCCTGACTAGATTTCTTTATTGCCATTTGTTCTAAGATGTAGTTACGATCTCTAGAACAACCTTGCTCTGATACCAATTGAAAAAAGGTCGGGTGTGTACGACTTGTGCAGGATCTATAATATGGTTATGCGGAATGTATGTGATAACTTAAGCTATTCAATAGTTATGCGAATAAATGTTCGCAAACAATATATATATATATCACAGATAACTTTAAATGCAGTGAAGTAAAGTAAAGTAGAGTAACGACACCAGGATTTTTATACTGGTTCGGACCTCCAGTCCTACGTCCAGTCCCGAAGCTCCTCTTCGGCTTTTCACTAAACAACACCCTCGCTTCACCCGGAGGAACAGGTTCACAACTACTTGATTTACGGGCTACAAGTTTACCCACTTGATTTCACGGGCTACAAGCTTACCCACTTGATTTCACGGGCCACAAGCTTACCCACTTGATTTCACGGGCTACAAGCTTACCCACACAGGACAATTACAAGAGTTTGACTTCTGATTGTGTTCTTCTTTCAACACTGATTTGCCAACGATTGAGTACACCCTTCCTGTAATCTTATCCTCAAGTATATGATTTGAATGCAAAGATTTAAGGAAGAAAGATTGCTTGTTGAATCAAATGATATAAAACTGTTTCAAGGATTCAACAAGTATTGAATATTTGAGAGAGCTTTTAGAATGCAAGAGAGTATAGAGTTAAGATCAGAAAATAGAAGAAGATTCGGTGTTTTGAAAGTATGATTTCAAGTCTATTTATAGTGTAGAATAGTTGCATTCCTTCATGAAGAGTTTCTATAAAGAGTTGTGTCCATTTCTCTTGAAATTGAATAGAAATCTCTTCACAAAAAGAAGCATCCTTTCAGAAAAATTACAGCAAGAAAAAAGGTCGACAGGTCGAAATTAACAAGTCGACAGGTATTTGAAAAAAATAGCCGTTATGTGAAAAAAACAGCAGGACCGGTCGACAGGTCCTTTTTGGGCGGTCGACCGTTTTCTTGCTGTGGACCGGAGGACCTCGGTCCACATTCTATATCACTCTGCACTCTTTCCCGGTCGAAGCCTGGACCGTTTGGGCTTTTTCTGTGACTTTTCAATTCTTCAAATATACAGATTTCAGCCCCAGCTAATTTCAATTTCTAAATTGTTTTGTGCATTCGTGTTATACTTTGAGGATAGATTTTAACATAAATCTAACACGACTCCATGCCTACATATATATAATCTTAGCTTCATGTCATGATTTCCATTGATCTTCACTATGATCTTTATTGATTTCCACTTTGATAAATGTGAATTCAGCTCGTCAAGGATCTCTATTTCTATGTTGTCATTAATCAAAATCTTGTGTATCAACAGTTCTTGTTGAACCCAGTGTATTCCTCTCTAGAGATACATTATCGGCAGGTGGTTCCATACCTTGTCATAGTTGGAATCCAATCTCCAATAAGCGCCTGCGGTTTTGATTGTATACTATATATATGTGGAGCGTGAGATGCAAGCGTTCTGCTAGATTGTTAATTATTTGTGACTAGACATTATTATAATATCAGAAAAGTATTGATTTTGAAAATGATTTGGGTTATCATAAGGTAAAAACCATCTGTGTTTATGTGTGGATCGGTCTTACGATTATCATTCCTTTTGAAAATGATTTTTGAATGTTAAACCAAGTGGTTGGAGTTTACTCACACCGGTCCCATGACTGACCTAGAGTTTATTTTGTTTTATTTTATCCTAAACTCTTTGGTACCCAAATTTGTACGGCCAGTCAAGTAGTTCAGGTATTTCCAAATATTCTTGGAGGAGCTGGAGCAAGAGGCTTCAGGATTTTATAGCTATTGTTTATTTCCGCTGTGATGTAAGTGTTGTACTCTAATATACAAATACAGATTGGTGTTTCAAATGTTACTTTGTATACTATATTTTATTCGTTCCGTTGTGAGATTCGTTTTGCTTTGATGTGTTGTGTGTTCTTCTTCTTCTTCTATTCTAATTTTCTATTTTATCTATTCTCACCCTCTATATTCTTTCATTAACTATCCAGTATTTCCGATGCTTGGATAGTCGATATGGTGTTTTTTATTGATTTTCAGGGTCGAAAATCCCCGAGTCGTTACACATGTTTAAATAATATTTTCTTATGTTTTTATACTTGAATAGTAATGTTTTAATAAATAGTTTTGTGAAACGACCCGAACTTCCCCGTAAAGGAAAGCACGGATTGAATTGAGGACAAGACAAATCAAAACACAAACAGAAGAACATTTCATTGCTTATTACAACAATTTCATCAGAATACAAGAATATACAGAGTATGAATGAATAAAATACATTCGATAAATATCAGAGATTACAATAAATTACATAGCAGCGGAAAAACAATACAAAACACAACTGAAAGTAATACACGGATACAGAGCTTTCCGAGCATCGTTCCAGCTGTAAATCAGGATCCTGTGAATATAAATCTGCAAAACCAAAACTACTAGCTGCCCGTGCGGAAATAAGGGCACCCAGAGTTTAGGTTAAAACAACAAACTCCAGGTCAGTCATGTGACTGGTGTGAGAACTAAAAAAGTTAT
Source organism: Allium sativum (assembly GCA_030737875.1). Classification (NCBI taxonomy): domain Eukaryota; kingdom Viridiplantae; phylum Streptophyta; class Magnoliopsida; order Asparagales; family Amaryllidaceae; genus Allium; species Allium sativum. The sequence goes on along the minus strand of CM060909.1, from coordinate 65,347,837 downwards.
TAATCTTTATTTTAAAGGAGAGTAATTCAAGGGACCACGCCGTATAACACGGAACGGGTTTCCTCCCAAGAATACCAGTGCTTCGAATAAACAACGCAATGCTTTTTCGAAAAATGAAGCTATTATAAGACCCAGATCCCATCACACAATGCGACACATGCCGGAGGATAGCGTTTTTACCTTATAATAGCCCAAACATGCTTGGTACATTTAAAACAAATCATTTGATACTATTATAAGTGCATAGTGTCAAAAACAATTTCAATCATAAATATCAATCATAGGCGGAATGAATGTCCCATACCACTAAGTCTCCATACTAGGTTCTACAATTAAAACCGAAATATCTCGTATTGGAAATTGGATTTACGTCATGAGTCGAGGCAAGGGGCAAGCTCCTCTCCGCTTCGAGACACTCTAGCAAATGCCTCGGGACTACACACTCTGGGTAACCCCTGGAACCTCCAAGACCGGTCCTCCCTTACGTTTGAGGATTAATTATTCCTGAATACACGTTTCTCGGCCCTATAGGACCTATAATCGAGGCGCCTCGCATCCAACAACCACAAAGGTGAAAATAATATAAATGTCAGCCAGTTTAAGCACTGACACCACCGTAGCTAGAAAGAAACGTCGTATATTCCTTGGGTCCTTATCCCGTTTTGGACTCATACCGAGGTGTGAGGCTCGCGAATCCACGATATACACAAAGCTATGCCACGTAGGCCGTGCTTTGATCATCAACCACAAGACTTTGCTTTTCAACAGAAGCCTTGATCATCTGCCACTTAGGCGTTCCACACAGGCAATTCACTCCATGCAACTGATGTCCATCGATATACAACCTATGAGCTCGTACGTCTCAAAGAAGGGCGTTAAGCAAGAGTATAAATTCTCCACCGCCAAACAGATGTATATTTAATAGAGATCGATCAACACAGAATAAAATCCAATGTTAGACACACAGTCCATTTACAAGTTCGTTCTGGGTTTGAACGAAACAGGAGGCACCTTCCTCGCAATATCCATCGATCTCCAAGTACGTCTAGACGATCACCAACTGATTCCCTCCTCTTGGGTGTAAAGCCCAATCAAGATCATCAGCAATCACCCAAACGATGTGAAGACTTCCAGTCTTCAACCACCATCTTCATCTTCGACTTATCGTTGAATCGGTTATTCAGAATGGGTATAAACCCGGCCTTTCCGAACAACCCGCGTATATAATAAACACGTGTTACACAACATACGCCTCATTCCAATTCATCAGTCACTAACCGTAAATTAGTAAGAGAACAATTCCCCAAATATTAACCCCGAAGGCCGAAATCAACATCAGATCAATACCCAGGAAACCATTCATCTCAACTAATCATCAGTTAGTCGCTAAATTTCACATTCTTAGGGATAGGTTCCCATTAATTTTATCAAAGATAAATTCTTTGAAATTTATTGTTTAATCTTACTTTGAATATCATTTCAAACTAGTCGGGATTAGCAAACCACACCGAGGTAATTATTTATTTTGTTTCCCAATCCCAACCTATCCATCCCAGGAAGCAAAACTGGTAATACTCCATATCTAACACCACAGTGTTGTCGGTAAAATTGATTACCATTTCACGTTCAAATCTAGTTAAAAATTTATTTATCGCTTTGAGCAAAACTGGTGATACCCCATTCTCGATCACTTTCCAAATTTGATAATTTAAATCATCAATTCACATTTCAATCTAATTACAGATTCATCAAAACTCCACTTAGTTTTAATCTTCTCAAAAATCAATATCCTGTCTTTAACTGGGTTAAAGAACCAATGTCATCTAAAACACAGTTCACGATAAACCCAAAATCACTTCCTATTGTTAATCGGGTTAAAGAACAGGTGTTATTCAAAACACCACTCATGATAAACCCAAAACCAATTTAAATTCAATTCCAATTAATATTATTTAATTGGTACACTTCATTAAATCTAAATAGAAAGATTTAATCTTTTTCTCAACTGGGTTTAAGAACAGTGTTAATGAAGACACCATTCACCAAAAACCCAAATCACATTTGATATTAAATACAAGGCTCTGAATAGAAAATATATCGGCTTATATTCAATATCAAATTCTACGACCAACAAATATCGTATTGGAAATAACGATATAAATATATCTTTCAAATTTCCACAACCATATCTGTATAATCACGAAATCCAACATCGAAATATTCAATTCAAATCCATTCCAATTTTATATATCGGAAATTCTGGTTATTTTCAAAACCATTTCAAATTCAATTTATTTATTTCAAAAATAAATTGATTTTAATTCTAGTTCAAAACTAGTTCATTTCGATAAAAATCTATTTTTATCTTTTCAAATATGGAGTTTTTCATCCCAATTTTTCCCAAATCATTTCTTATGATTTTACACAAATTATTACTATTTTTAATAATTTTATCAAGGCCCGTACAGTCGATTTCCATCAATGGCCATCGAACTGCACTTACAGCGACCTTTTCTGAAATTGATTTGGACGTATCTCCAAATCCAACCATCAGATTTCAAATCTCTGGTATTCGTTCGAAAGCTCTTTTCGATACGAACCCAATAGTTCCGGTTTTAGGAGAATCCGACGGTCGGATCTCCCGTAATGTTCGTTCAAAATCAATGGTCGAAATTCAGGAACTGCCGCGGCGCGGCGCGTTCTATTAAGGCCATTATATATATTTCGTCGATTTCCTTTTAAAACGAATTTTATAAATCGTTTCAAATTTGTTTCAAAAACAATTTCAACTTTCATTTCAAATTCAAATCAAAATTGAATTTTCCATTATAAATTCTTTTTACATTCATTTCTATTTTATTTCAATTCAAATTGATTTCAATTCAAATTGATTTCAATTCAATTTCAGTTCGTTTTCAGTTCGATTTGAAATCATTCCAATTCGAATTCATTTTATATTCAGTTCAATCCGAATTCATTTTATGTTCAATTCGAATTCATTTTCTTTTCAATTCAATTCGAATTCAATTCGAATTCATTTTCTTTTCAATTCGAATTCATTTTCTTTACATTCGATTCTTAAATCTCTTTTCAATATTCATTATAAAAACGAGTATAATCGATATGAATATCGTTTGCGTCAAAATAGCGCATGTCTAATCAACACGACTTTATATTTTTCAATAACTTCGTTATTCTATTCAACAAATGAATATTTATTCTATTCAACACATGAATCTATATTTCTTTCAATACATGACTAATCTCAACAAATGAGTATTGTCAACACGTGACTATTTTTGTTATTTAATATATTTTATAAAATTATGATTTCTATCGTTAAATTTTTAATCAAACTCTAACTTTAAATTAGCAAGAGAGTAATTCCCTAAATATTAACCCCGAAGGCTGAAACCAACATCAGATCAATATCCAAGAGACCACTCATCTTATCTATTTTCCAGTTGGTTCTAATTTTATATATGATAAAGATGTAAATTTTATTGTTAAAATATTTCATTCAACACATGAATCTATATTTTTCAACACATGACTAATCTCAACAAATGAGTACTGTCAATACATGAATCTTTATTTGATAATATTCTTTATTTTCCAAATTGGAATGAGGCCCAATCAATTACCATATAATGTTAATTATATGGATTCCATACAACACATGTATATAATAGCAATGATAAATAATCAACCATCATCCAAAGTGCACCACACAACTGCATAAGCATTAAATATAAATAATTAACGCTTACACAGTCTGTCGACCAATCGATCGTCATACAATTAAATAATTGGGATTAGTGTACGCCAAATATCATCCCAACAACCGTGTGGGGTTTCAAACAATCAAACACAGATTTTATTTGTGCAGTAGGGCGATGTGTAAAATTTATCGTCCCAATCAATATCAGTCAAATTAGTGTATATAAACAAATCGTCCGATTTGTTTATAAATATTTATTTTATATACACGTTTAAAAATTATATTTTTAACTATAAAATATCTTCCACTATAAAATATTTTATTTCATTCCGCATCACACAATCAACTACACATCAAAATCAAACAAACAAGCATACATGCCGTCCATGGTCTGTGGACGACGGGTGTCAGGTGCTACTAAACACCGTCTGCATCCAAGTATAAATTTTTAACTAGAAATTTAAATTAAAGGTGAGGAGTTCTCACCGACTAGCTAAACCAAATGCCACGACTCTTCTTATGTAGAAATCTTCGTCGTGCCAGCCATTTGTCAATTTCACTGTCCGTAGCGGCTACATATATAAAAATCACATTTTTATATTGTTGCTATGTATATAAAAATCATATTTTTATAATCACTCTATATGGATAAAAATCACATTTTTATAGTGATATTATATAGATAAAAATTCTATTTTTACACCGCTACTATATAGATAAAAATTCTATTTTTATACAGCTACTATATAGATAAAAATTCTATTTTTATCCTGCTACTGTATAGATAAAAATTCTATTTTTACACCGCTACTATATAGATAAAAATTCTATTTTTATACCGCTACTATATAGATAAAAATTCTATTTTTATAACGGTGTTCATATAATAAAGATTATATTTTTATCACACTATTTTCTATATAAAAATTATATTTTTATATCGCACTTCTTCCAATAAAGAATATATTTTTATAACGCTCCTTCCTATATAAAAATTATATTTTTATTATTCTAAAAATATAAAAACCATATTTTTATTCTCCATAAGTAAAAATCATATTTTTAATACTTCCACTTTATAAAAATTATATTTTTATTCTTAAAAACCCTATGTTTATATTTTCAAAAATCTAGCCTTCCTTCATATAAAGATCTAGTCTATCTATTTTTTTTTAAAATTCGATCTTTTCATAGTTAAAAAATCCGATCTTTTCATAGTTAAAAAATCGAATCTTTTCATAGTTACAACATATAAAAGATTATATTTTTATCCCGTAACTTCACATATAAAAATCAGATTTTTATATTGTTCACATATAAATAAAAATCACATTTTTCATATAATAAAAATTATCTTAGCTTTTCACTTATAAAGCTCTAATCTTTCCTAAAAAAAATCCAAACCTTTCTTATACTAATCACATTTATAATAACGTAAATAAACATAAATTAAAACTTACCTTTCATTAGGAAAAATCGGATCTTGGCTGAAAAACGGGTCCACGTTGGCTTTGAGGAGGGTAGGGGAGGCGCTGGGCTTAGGGGTGGTCGAAGCCGTGGTTGGTCCTGGGTGCGGAGGTGGGTTGGAGTCGCGGTGGTGTGGTTTGGGCGTGGGTGGGGGTCCCGAGCGTGAAGGACTTGCGAAGGAGGGGGGCTCGCGTCGTGGTGGAGAAGGGGGGGCGATCGATGGAGGGGGGAGGCGTAGGAAGCTCGCGGCTGACGGAGGGAGGCGGCGGTGGGGCGATGGCGAGAGGAGGCCGCCATTTTTCGATCTGTGATTTTAAACGGGTTTGGGGAAAACAGAAAACGAGGGGGGATTTGTGTAATAGAAAATGATTTTATATTTTATTTTATTTTCCTCTTAAAAAAATTTGACTTTATCTCCTAACTCCAAACGAGATCCAACGACTATCACTCCTAGCCAATTACCCCTATTCCGAAAACAATGGGATATATATCGTAAGTTGATTCGATCGTTTCGATCAGTTTTCGTCAAAATCAAAATATAACTCTATATATTGAATTTGAACGCACATTTCAATTTACTAGGGTCACATACTAACTCGAAAAATCCTCGAAAAATATTTTCTAGCTTTGTATTGACGATACGGTCCTAGCAAAACTAATTTCGTCAAATTCTGAGACCGTTTGAAGAATGGTCATTTTCCAATCGACTAAAATCAACTGAAATTGGTCAAACGCATTTTCCTTTGCCACGCTCACATATTGATTTGAAAAATTACGAATTTTGGAATCTAGCAATAACTAGACATTACGGATCCAACAAAAGTGGTTTCATCGAAAACCGAGGTCGTTTGCAAAATTTCCATTTTTAAGGGCCAGAATTCCATGGCGACTATTCTGAATTTTCAACTGGGCATAACTTTTTATCCCCGCTAGGAAATTTCAATTTTTCAGATTCATTGGAAAGATATTCTCAAATAGATTCTAATATTTTTGGTTTCGCTAAAATCCGGTTTATTTTGCACCCGATACATTCATTTGAAGTTTGAAATCGAATTTTCGAACTACCGCGCCATTTTCAATTCCTTTTATAATTTATAATAAATATTAATATTCTAACGACGATTTATATAAATATATACATTCTATTCTATTCAAATTAAATTTATCGTCGATATTATTTAAAATAATTCATTTTAAGTAATCAAAATTCATCAAAATTGCCAAAATAAAATTTTTAAATTGGCTCAGAATTTCCGGGTTGTTACATTTTGTTTTAGGAATTTCTAGAATATATATATATATATATATATATATATATATATATATATGTATGTATATTGATTTAAATACTTTAAAAATTCTTTAAAAATCAAAAATATGGTGGATATGTTGACATACATATATGGGTATGTCGACATACAACTGTCAGAAATTTAAATTTGATAGGAAGTGCCTTTTCACCATTTGTAACGTTCCAGAAGCGTTGCAGCCTTTCAAATCTTATAAATAGGGGTTGAATTCGAATTTTTTAACCATTCTTCTTCTCCATCTTCACCCCATTTCATTCCTCTATTATTATTTCATTTTTATTGATTTATACACTTCTACTCTATTAATTCTAATTACATAAAACTTCTTATCTCCTCACTCTCTACTCATTACTCTCAGAATCAAAGTGTTATTGAAGAGTTATAGGGCTGCTGTAATCATTTGTGATTGTTTTGGGATAGTTTTGGAAAGATGTGTTCCTTGTAGTCGTGAAATCAAGGAAGGAATCGTTGTTAACCTTTTACCCGGGAAATCAAGGGAAATATACTTGATCAAGGGTGTTTGGAATCGGTGGTAATCTTGTAGCCGTGAAATCAAGGGTGTTTGGAGTCGGTGGTAACTTTGTAGCCGTGAAATCATGGAAATTATACTTGGATATTGATATAGTAATAAAACTCTGTGCAATCAAGTGTTGCATGGGACTGGACGTAGGAGTAATCCGAAACAGTATAAAATCCGTTGTTTTCTTTCCTTTTCTGCATTTTATTTTCGTTTATTTCTATGTGTGTTTTATTCTGTGTCTGTGATCATCTCTATAGTGTGTTATTCATATCGTAGATCATATTAGTTTTAGATTTTCTTAAATTCCTTAAAAACACTATTTACCCCCTTCCCCTTTTAGTGTTATTTTTGCCTTAATGATCCATTCTGCATTCCCTAACAAATATCATATAGGTTAGGGTAGCGATGATTATCAAATATAGGTCGGCGTTAATTTTTCTGAGGTAGGTGATAATCGTTTTAAATTAAATATTATATTCTACCGTGAATTACTATATTACGTTCTAACTTCGTACAGCCAACATACTCTCTGAATGCAACGAAAATACTTAATTTCGAACATGGGACAATGAAAATAATAATTTGATTTGTCAAATTCGATCTACAAATTTTCTATTAAAATGGTTTAATGCAATTTGATCAATTTGACAACTATGTCCTAGATTTAAGGTCTAACGATCAAATTTCCAATTTCCAAAGTGGGAGAATCGGTTAGTTTCTATTAAAAAAGATTCATTGGAAAAAACATCGTCATTCTGTTTTTGAAGTTGGAATGATAGTCATACGTCGTAATAATTATTTTGACTATGAAATTTATTAAAACTTAGCTATGCAAAAGTTGAGAGGGTAATGCGATGAATAACTGGTTAATTACTTATATTAAACGAGACATATCAAAAGCCATAGAAATTAGCCATATTATTCAAAATATGAAATCTAGACAGATATATTTGTGAATATTTGATGTTGCAATATTTTGTCATGCCTAAGCTGGATATTAATATAGCTTTGCAAATCAAACATGTGTTAACTTTTATTACGAAAAAAGGTTTAAAAAATCGTAGTTCCGCCTCCATTGAGCTAAAAGTTTGTGTATGCAACTACGTGCGACTAGAACGAAGTTTGCATGGTGTAATTAATACACAACTTTAAACATCAAGTCGTGTAGTAGTCGCAATCCAATAGGAATTAGACAAACAATCCCTCTTTCTACCACTTGTCTTCTTCCCTTTCATTTGGTCATTCCATGAAGTGATTTGTGCTTAATTGATTTTAATTAACCTAAGCTTCTCTTTCATTTGGTTAAACCTTTCCCTTAAGCTCAAAATCAAATTAATTGTAACACCCCGTAATTTTAACAAAACTACAGAGGACAAATTAAAGAATAATTAATTTAATATTCATAGTTAAGGGAAACAGACTATGCCATTGCGTCTGTCTCGAAATTCTAGTCAAGATAGGCATTTTGTTTGCGAAAAACGGACACCGTATGAAGAAGTTATTAAGGTTTGAAGTTTGCATACGCGTAAGAGAATTATATATATATATAATATTCAGAAAATAGTTCGAAATTCAAAATTCCAGAGGCAGAAAATTCTCGCCCGAGGGGTGTCGACCCCTCGGGGGGGTGTCGACCCATGGGTCAACCCCATAAGTGGGGGGGTCGACCCCCCTAGGGTCGACGTGGCAGTTATGGTTTGGGGGATGGCGGCTATAAATATGGCTCCATTTCTCTTGTTTTCTACACTGAAAAATAATGGAGGACTAGATGTTGTTGGTGCCCAGACTAAATCAAACATTTTCCTTCTTCTGTAATCAAGTTAGTCAAGTTATTCAAGTGTAGATCTGTGATTTAACCTCTGCTATTCTTCTTCTAACTTTCTAGATCCAAACACTATGAGTTTAAGTTACTTCTAGATTTAAATAATTAAAAAGTAAATCATGATATGAATGTAATTTGGATCTATGCCTGTGACTGCATGAATCATATCAGATCTGTAATAAGTTGTGAGCCTATGATATTCTGACATAACTATGACTTGGATCTTAACCTTTATCATGTCAGATCTACCTTGGATTATTGATATAGTTCATTATTTAGATCATCTTGCACCTATCATGTTTGTGGTTAAATTGGATCTGTTATTAGTTGGACATCTAAATTATTGTATAGATCTTATTATGCCTATTATGACATCCTTATTATGTTAGAATCAGTTCTATCATTTCATGTTCACCAGATATGTAACGTCCCAGATTTTCGAACGTTAATTTGGGATATTTAAATCTGTTTTAAATATTGATTTGGCAATATAAATTGATTTTTTATATCAAATTTATTTATTTAAAATGGAGGTCGAATATATATAATTTATAATATAATTAAAACGAGCTCGAAACGACGTGGCAGTTCGTAATATTTAGTTTCAAACTTTAATTGAATATACCAGATCCGATATAAGTCGGATTTATGTGAAATATGAAACGTTTGAACTGATTTGATTTTATCTTTCTAACAGAAGAGTAAAAGGGAGATTTCATATTATAGATTGAAAATTATGACCAATTCAAACTTTCAAATAGTCGCTATGGAATTTTGTTAGTAAATGACATCATTTATTTAATAAATATAAAGAAATTTCTATATATTTGAATATCGTTTTAAACCAAATTTCTGAATATTGAGTTTAAAATATATATTGGTTATTCCGTAAGGAAATATATTATAATAATGATTTATTTTTTTAAATGAATTATTTTGGATTTAATTTAATTTTATTGTTATTATATATAGGCCTCAGGAATAGTTTTCTTTTCAAACGATCTCCGTTTTCGACGAGACAAATTTTATTGGAATGCGTACAATTAATTATTGCTAGAATTTCAGTTTGGAGCCAAATGGAGTCATTTTGTTGGTAGACGAAATTTAACGATGAACCGATAAATTAAAATAACCCCGTTGTGCAAACAGAGTATGTTTTCGACAAAATTACTTTCGATGGGACCGGAATATTAAGACGTGGCAACACTTCCATTTTTCGTTGTGTTCGAGGTTCATGTGTATTGGTGCGAATTTAACAATCAACATGGAGTAACGGTACCGAATAAAATTTAGTCTGCCCTAATATAAACCAAAATATTGAAATGTACAACTACGCATGACTAAATAGTGAAAGGTACACTAATGTATAATGGAATAGGGTACGATCTACATAAAATATTTAACTAATTCTTCCCCGTTCTTGAAAAGCCGAAACACTGGATTCCTTGGCCATGCTGTTCTTCTTTTCCTTCGTGACAAAACTTGATTTCTTGCCTCCCAATCCTCTCTATACCCATGCGTATCAAGTAACAAAATAAAATATGATTATTCACTTGCATGCTACCCACACTTCTCACTCTATAAATACCCTCACTTTCATTCTTTTCCTCATCAAACTCAAATCTCGACATTTCTTTCCTTTTCCCTCCCCTGAATGCAAAACCAAACCCACCTTCTAAAATATTCTTCTGTCTATATTAACCCAGCGATCTTCTTTTTCTCATCAACAACCGAAAACCCTCCACCATCAAACAGCGCAAGCTTCAGAAATTCAAAATCGTTACTCATTCAGTAGATGTAGCCTGTGTTCGGTGAGTTGTTGGGTTCGTTTGGGCGGAGCAAGAACTTGTAGGGTGATTGTGTGGTGTTCGACTGGAGTAGAGGGGATCCATTTGTAGATGGTAATTATGCGCTGTGTACATTCGAATGTACTAAGTAACTTGGCATCATGGCAGGAAATGACAGTGCATGAAGTCACGGAGAATGGTGGAAAGTATGGGGATGTTTTTGTGTGATCCGAAAATTGCGTGGGGGTTGTTTTTAAATGAGAATAGTATCATGGAAGGATTGGCTCAACATAGGGGAGAATGTGCGTGGCCAGTTTTCATGCAAAGGGGTGTAGTATTCTTTTTGAGGTGTTGTTCGAAGGATGAAGTATGGTTGGGTGAAAACCATGCGTAGGTGGAAGTTTCCGGTGGAGCAACAAAGTTTGGTAATGGGTTCGAGGAGATGTCAGAGTTCAGGGTGGAGAGAGAGGGACTGGGTGGTGGCACCGGCGGTTCTGGTAGGTGATCAGAAGCTCTAAGGACAGTGTGGGTCGATGAGGGCGTAGTGCTGAAGCACGATGGAGAATTCTCATACATGGCGGTTTTTGGGAACAAAGAAGAAGTATATGAGTATGTGGGGACCGTGATATGCAGACAACAAGAAGTTGATGGTGAGTATGTGAGGAAAGGAAGGAAACAATACTGAGAAGTGAAGAAGAGGAGGGGGAGCAGTGGTGCTGTGTGCGTGGAGAAAAGAAGAGGGAGTAGCGATTAAAAGAAATGAACAATAAGTATAAAACATGGAAGAAATGAAAATGAACCATTTTGTAAGTTCCAAACTATATTTTAGTTACCTAATGCTTAGATTAAAGGCTCCCAATTATATACTACTATATGTTGAATACACGTGTTCGACCAGGAAATGCAACAGGTAGAAGAAATACAATAAGGAAGCTTACGTTAGTCATCCAGTATGAACATAGGCCGAACAGTACGAGGTGAGGCCCATATATTTTTCAATAAAATGTGAGTCTTATTTGGAAACAAACAATACACTATTTTAGGTGACCGGAATATTATTAAGCAAAGGTACAACAATCGTATACATATTGAAATAACCTACACGTTGACATAACCTTTAGAGTAGTATTAAATACTATATGCAAAAGCAGAACTAGCCAGAGTACAGGTTCACGATATGCGGATGTGTAGAAAACGAATTAGCAAATTAAATTATTGATATCAGTTGAGTTAACATTCATCTAAGTAAGTTCTGCGTATGTAAAATGTATATAGGAAGCATCCTGATCACCTATGAGCAGTCGGTTAATTATGTTTTATATTCGAGTCTAATCATAGTTTATAACTTCCTAATTATTTTCAACATGACTAAAGATTTTTGAACTATTTTATAATATACCTAGTTTCGAAGGTGCCACGCAGGTGGTCAGGTACGCCTGTTTAACATGCCCAAATGTTTCATGCACATATCTTTTTAATGTGCCTAATTCAAAATTTAATATGGCCTGACATAATTGCCAAATATGGATGTTTGGATCAAATTGTATATTAGTTTATAATTAAGGCAAGAGAAAAATATAATTGTATTTGTCTAAATTAAATTGAATATTATAATATGGGTAGCTCGTTCATACGTACACAGAATTGGACCAAGCCAGGAGCAATGGACCCATATCTATGGATATAAGATTTTGGAATTGGAATGGACAGAGTTAAACGCAGCTGGAAGCGGGTAAAACAAACCGCCTTGACAATGAATGGAAACCCAAGGTGAGTTGAACTCACTCAGTTTATCCCATTTATATTTTATATGAATCGGGTTTTATTTTGTGTGCAATGTTTGCTAATGGTTGATGACTGAATGACTGTTTTCATATATGCCAAATATTTTTAAATATTCATGGATTAAATTAAGCGCTTTTTTAATTTAATCGGATTTAATCGTTATTTTAACGATTAGATTCCAAACGAGGTAACTTACCTTGTTGGTTACGTTAAAATCATATAAACGTATTAAAAAAATAATAGAATGCTTGATTAGATGTTATAAAATTGTTTGTTGACTGTTATTAGTTGAAATGTTTATTTCTGTTTACTGTGATGAATAAATACATTATCGTAACCCTTTTTGACGCAGGAAAGGACAAGTTGGAGGAATCCAACCAGATTCCTCAAATATGTTGTTTACTTTTATATTATATGAACTTTTTAATCAAATGTGATTGATTGTTGATTGTTGAAACCAATTCAACATTTTAGTGAAATTAACCAATGGGTGATATTGGTTGAGTAATTATCGGCAGATGGCCTATAAATGAATCGTTTTATAGAGATTAATTTACCGTCAGGTAAATCAATAGAAAGAAAGTTATAAAATTTGTTTTATAACTAAAGACGGGTTTTGAAATCTATTTTATATAGATTATTTTTAAATGAAGTTATTAAAGAAAATAAATAATTATTTTTATCTTGTAATTATATGAGCATACAAAGCGAGATTTGTAGATTAATGAGTTTTGTAAACAAGTGAGTAGTAATTAACAAAATGGTTAAAGTGTTGAATTAATTTTTTTCAATAAAACAATTAAATGGGGTTATTAAATTTAATTAGATTTTTAAATCAAATGAGATTTATTTAAATTAATTTATTTATTAATTTAAAAGAAATAACCAAGTGGAAATGGTTAACAAAGTAACCTTGTTTTGAGATGACCGAGTCAACTACTTGAACAAGAATTGATTATTAAAAACTATTATTGGATTGTTAATTATTATTGAAATTAAATATCATTTTTAACCTTTTTAGAAACATTAATTATTTTATTGATAATGTAGTAAACTAATCGATGTAAATGATGTTAGACAAGTAACAAGGAGTTGACCTATAACGGGATTTTTAAAGTACAGTATGAACATGAATTCATAAAGTGTCTCGATAGAGAAGATTTGAATATATAATAGTGTTTTCAAAGTAAAACCAAGTTATTTGATATATCGAGTCCAGAATTCTACAAAAAGAATAATGTTAGCATTTAAAGTGAATAATGTTTGAGAAACCAGATTAAAAAGGAAATAGTGATAAAGGGGATTAGTTAAGTAAAACCTTGTTTATGATTAAAAGGATTTTTAACAAGTTTACTCATATTTATTTGAATTAGATTTTTGATTTATTCCCGGAAAGGAATTATATAAAAGGAAAGCTTTAAACAAGATCGATGTGAATTGAATTCGAACGGAAAGTTTAGTGGATTGAACATGGTTTTAAAAGTGAGAATCTAACGGTAAAGATCTAGAGATGATTATTTCAAATGTGAAAGGTGTTGTTTGAATAGAACTAAGATAAGTGTTATTTAAAAAGGGATCCTAAATCAAATATAAGTATTAGGCCTTTTTTATATATTACTAATTGCAACAGCTTTCAAGTTTGTACTCTTTTGAAACCAGTTACAGATCCTGTTAGCAGGCCATTTTCTTTTTAGCCAAATTCAGACCAAGTAGAAGTCTCACCCGATTGAGTCGGTGCGGGCAGGGACATTTCAACTCATTTTTTTGTTGTAGTCACCAATTGTGAAGCTCTTTTTCTCTCTCCCATAATCCTCAAGGTGGTTCAATATCTCTAGATAACTCATATGCCGATATTTGGGATGCAATCAATCGGTCCCCAATGAATATACCTCCCCAATTAATATACTAAAGGTGAGTATATTCCTCACTAACGATCACCTTAGTTCCGAGCCTGCCGTTAGCTTTCATAATTCTATAGGATCTTCACAACCAGAGGATCCACAGATAGCAGACATCTTGGATGGGCTTAGTGGAGGGGAGACTTCTAGTGGGCTTTTATCTAACCTTGGCCCTGCTATTATCTAAATGATGATGGAAACCCCATCCAATTGGGATTTGACTCTTACTATGACACAGGGTAACCGGAGGGGCCCGAAGGTGAGCGTTAGTGTGCAATCAGGGCTTTGCTTTCTCTATTCTGGTAGCTAGTTCATCATAAGTCAGAAGAGGTAAACGGGAAAATGATAGAATAAGATTTCGTTGATAAGCCTTTATCTATTCAGGAGATAAGAATGTTCTCGTCTCAAGGTCTGAGAGGTAATAAAATACCCCAACTTGTAACGACTTCATGATTTTCCAAGAATGATATTAGTTTAGAAACGAGAGAAATTGTAGGAGTTAAGTCTATATTTCTATAAAGGATATTATAAACTATAATTTGAAAAGTTGAATAAATTGATTTGAGAATAAGAAGTGAAGGGGCGTACTTCAGAAGTCGAAAGATTTATAAATGAATGTTTAACTAAAAAGCCCAAGTGATGCTGTATACTGAACCAATGAATCCACTTTATTTTTCTATGGATGATGGTTGTTTATTTTGATAGTTTAATCACTGACTATCAAATTCTAGCCAAATCGATTGTTGGTTCGGAAAGACCGGAATCAAATTTATATTCGAAACCCATTCCAACCAGCAAATACGTAAACGTTTAAGATATCAGAAGATGGTCGAGATGGAGCATTGAAGACCGTTGATCTTCATAAGCGGAAGGATTACTGTTGAATTTCTCTAGCTAGCCACTAGAGGTTTTTAAAATGTGATTCGGTCGTGGTTGGGATTTGTGGGTTGCAAGGACTTCTCACTACTGATCCTTTGGATGTGGTAGGACGGTGCCTTCGGTTCATCCTATTCCTAGATGACCTGTATGGACGATGAGAATGGTGACCAGATGTTCCAAAAGTCGATTATAACCTCAAGCCTCATCAACCGGGAAATGTCAAAAATTGGGCAGGCAACATTGCTGTGTGGGTCGCTCCCATTAGGTTGTATAATCACCGATCTAGAGAAAATCCTTTTCCTTCTTTAATCTATCGATGTTGTCCCTTTTTGGGAAATGGTTGCTGATCCCAACCATTGGTGATATACATTCGATACACTCAAGCGAAATGAGTGGTCGGTCATGTATGGGCTGGGTTGCAAGACGTTCTTGTTGAATCCAGTGTATTCCACTCTAGAGATACACTATCGGCAAGTGGTTCCATACCTTGTCATCGACAGAATCCAATCTCCAATAAGCGCTTGCGGTTTTGATTGTATACTATATATGTGGAGTGTGAGATGCAAGCGTTCCTCTAGATTGTTATTTATTTGTATTTAGACACTATTATAATATCAGAAGATATATATATATATGATTTCAAAATGTTTTGGGTTATAGTAAAGTAAAAAATGTCTGTATTTATGTGTGGACAGGTCTTACTATTATCCTTTTATTTCAAAAGGATTTCGAACTTTAAAATCAATATGGATGATATATAAACTTAGTGGGTTTCTTACTCTGGTTCACCAGACTGACCCAGTATTTGAAATGCTCGGGTTAGACCGAGTTGTACAGGCTTAGGTTATCGGACGCTGTAAAGAGATGAGCTAGAAGAGATCAAATGTATGATGTTATACAGTTATTATTCCGTTGTGTATATAAGGAAAGGTTATTACAACTGTCCAGATGTTTATGATGTACTCTGATGATTGTAAGTATTTTATAACCTCTCAATAAATTTTTTTTTTATATTATATTTTGTGCCGCTACGATGTGAGACTCTGTGTTGTGTTGATTCTTATTCTTCTTCTATCCTAATATTTCTTTCTTTCTTATCTCATCCTCTAATTTCTTTCTATTGACATCTGGGTTTCCAGTACCATTTGGGTTGGATTGGTGTTGTTTGATCAGCTCAAAAGATACCAGAAATTTGGGTCGTCATAATTGGTATCAGAGCCATTGTTTGAGTAGTAACCTTGGCTCTATGGCATAACTCGATAGAGATGGGGTTAGTAACACCCTAGATTGAGTTTGAGTGTATAAACGATAGAGCGTATTTGTAGATTTTATATATATAAATGTTTTATATTGAGTTATTTGATCGGTTCTATTTAGAACTAGCAATTGATACAATATTGTTTTATAAAGAGGGTAAAATGAAATAATTTTTCCCAAAGTATATTTTTATAAATAAATAAATAATTTTCTGTAGTATAGTAATATTGGTTATTTGGTTATTTTGCTTGATTTGATTAGGATTCAAATTGGAATATGAAATGGAATTGAATAAAATAAATTTGAATATGGAAATCGAATGGATAATGATGGGAATCAATCGGATAATAATCGATTGATATAAATATATGTAGGTTAGTAAGTATCATTGTTGAATAATTTGGTTGTTTGTTATTTGGATGATGGGTTGGTTGAGCTAAATTCAATAACGAGTTGATAAGGAGTTGGATGAATCGAAACTAAATCCCAGTATAGTGATATGGAAATAAAATCGGTTATGAAATGAACTGAACTGTTAAACCCTGGATTGTTACTTGCATTGTGAGTTCAGTGCAGATGTTGGAAGGCTATGGAAATTTATTTGGATATACAGATTGGAAGTACAGACGAAGTGCAGTTAGTTGATTTGCTACGAAATTGGAATTGGGTTGCCCGACAAATAAGGTAAACCTTAATATTATTGGCTAGTGACTATTTTATACCTCTGAGTTGGGTAGCTATTTGGCTTTTGGTTTTCTTTTGGAGAGTTGAGGCCCAGAGTGGCAGTTGTAGTTGTTCTAATCGAGCCACGCAGACGAGGTGCTGGCAAAATTTTGAAATTTTTAAGAGTTGGAATTTGTTTTGACGATAATTCAAAAAAAAATATTTAAATTAATCGGGTTAATATCATAATTCTTACCTAGTAATTTCGGGGACGAAATTCTTTAAGGGGGAAGAATGCAACGTCCCAGATTTTCGAACGTTAATTTGGAATATTTAACTCTATTTTTAATATTGATTTGGCAATATAAATGGATTTTTTATATAGAATTTATTTATTTAAAATGGAGGTCAAATATATATAATTTGTAATATAATTAAAAGAGATTGAAACGATGCGGTAGTTCGTAATATTTAGTTTCGAACTTTAATTAAATATACTGGATCCGATATAAGTTGGATTTCTGTGAAACAAAAAACGTTTGAACCGATTTGATTTTATCTTTCTAACCGAAGAGTAAAATGGAGATTTCATATTATAGATTGAAAATTATGACCAATTCAAATTTTCAAATAGTCGCTATGGAATTTCGTTACTAAATGACAACATTTATTTAATAAATATAAAGGAATTTCTACATATTTGAATATCGTTTTAAACCAAATTTCTGAATATTGAGTTTAAAATATATTTTGGTTATTCCATTAGAATATATATGATAATAATGATTTATTTATTTAAATGAATTGTTTTGGATTTTATTTTATTTTATTGTTATTATGTATAGGCCTCAGGAATTGTTTTCTTTTCAAATGATCTCCGTTTTCGATGAGATGAATTTTATTGGAATGCGTACAATTAATTATCACTAGATTTTTAGTTTGGAGCCAAACGGAGTCATTCTATCGGTAGATGAAATTTAACGATAAACCGATAAATTAAAATAACCCGGTTGTGCAAACAGAGCCCGTTTTCGACAAAATTAGTTTCGACGGGACCGAAATGTTAAGACGCGGCGGCACGTCCATTTTTCGCTGTGTTCGGGGTTCATGTGTATTGGTGCGAATTTAACAATCAACGTGGAGTAATGGTACGGAATAAAATTTAGTCTACCCTAATATAAACCAAAATATTGAAATGTACAACTGCGCATGACTAAATAGTGAAAGGTACACTAATGTTTAATGGAATAGGGTACGATCTATATAAAATATTTAACTAATTCTTTCCCTTTCTTGAAAAGCCGAAACACCTGATTCCTTGGCCATGCTGTTCTTCTTTTCCTTCGTGACAGAACTTTATTTCTTGCCTCCCAATCCTCTCTATACCCATGCGTATCAAGTAACAAAATAAAATATGATTATTCACTTGTGTGCTACCCACACTTCTTACTCTATAAATACCCTCACTTTCATTCTTTTCCTCATCAAACTCAACTCTCACCATTTCTGTCCTTTTCCCTCCTCGAATGCAAAATCGTACCCACCTTCTAAAATATTATTCTATCTATATTAACCCAGCGATCCTCTTTGTCTCATCAACAACCGAAAACCCACCACCATCAAATAATGCGAGCTTCAGAAATTCAAAACCGTTACTCATTCGGTAGATGTAGCCTGTGTTCGGTGAGTTGTTGGGTTCGTTTTGGAGGAGCAAGAACGTGTAGGGTGATGATGCGGTGTTCGACTGGAGTGAAGGGGATATGTTTATAGATGGCGATTGTGCGTTGTGTACATTCGAAGGTACTAAGTAACTTGGCATCATGGCAGGAAATGACAGTGTATGAAGTCACGGAAAATGGTGGAGAGTATGGGGATGTTTTTGTGTGATCCGAACATTACGTGGGGGTTGTTTTTAAATGAGAACAGTAGCATGGAAAGATTGGCTCAACATGGGGTAGAATGTGCGTGGCCAGTTTTCATGCAGAGGGGTGTAGTTTTCTTTTTGTGGAGTTGTTCGAAGAATGAAGTGCGGTTGTGTGAAAACCATGCGTAGGTGGAAGTTTCCGGTGGAGCAGCAAAGTTTGGTAATGGGTTCGAGGAGATGTCAGAGTTCAGGGTGGAGGGAGAGGGACCGGTTGGTGGCACAGGCGGTGCTGGCAGGTGAACAGAAGCTCAAAGGACAGTGCGGGTCGATAGGGGCGGAGTGCTGAAGCACGGTGGAGAATTCTCATACGTGGCGGTTTTTGGGAAGAAAAAAGAAGTATATGAGTATGTGGGGACCGTGATATGCAGACAACAAGAAGTTGATGGTGAGTATGTGAGGAAAGGAAGGAAAAAATACTGAGAAGTGAAGAAGAGGAGGAGGAGAAGTGGTGTTATGGGCGTGGAGAACGGAAGAGGGAGTAGTTGTTCAAAGAAATGAACAACAGGTATAAAACATGGAAGAATTGAAAAATAACCATTTCGTAAGTTCCAACCTATATTTTAGTTGCCTAATGCTTAGATTAAAGGCGCCCAACTATATACTACTATATGTAGAATACACGTGTTCGACCAGGAAATGCAACAGGTAGAAGAAATACAATAAGGAAGCTTATGTTGGTCATCCAGTATGAACATTGGCCGAACAGTACGAGATGAGACCCATATATTTTTCAATAAAATGTGAGTCTTATTTGGAAACAAACAGTACACTATTTTAGGTGACCGGAATATTATAAAGCAAAGGTACGTCAATCATATACATGTTGACATAACCTACATGATGACATAACCTTTAGAGTAGTATTAAATACTATATTCCAAAGCAGAACTAGCCAGGGTATAGGTTCACAATATGCGGATGTGTAGAAAACGAATATTAGCGAATTAAATTATTGATATCAGTTGAGTTAACATTCATCTGAGTAAGTTTTGGGTATGTAAAATGTATATAGATAGCATCCTGATCACCTATGAGCAGTTGGTTAATTATGTTTTATATTCGAGTCTAATCATAGTATATAACTTCCTAATTATTTTTTACATGACTAAAGATTTTTGAACTATTTTATAATATACCTAATTTCGAAGGTGCCATGCAGGTGGTCAGGTCCGCCTATTTAACATGCCCAAATGTTTCAGGCACTATTCTTTTTAATGTGCCTAATTCAGAATTTAATATGGCCTGACATAATTGCCAAATATGGATGTTTGGATCAAATCGTAGATTAGTTTGTAGTTAAGGGAAGAGAAAAATATAATTGTATTTGTCTAAATTAAATTGAATATTATAATATGGGTAGCTCGTTCACACGTACACAAAATCAGATCAAGCCAGGAGCATTGAACCCATATCTACGGACATAAGATTTTGGAATTGGAATGGACAGAGTTAAACGCAGCAGGAAGCGGGTAAAATAAACCGCCTTGACAATGAATGGAAACGCAAGGTGAGTTTAACTCACTCAGTTTATCCCGTTTATATTTTATATAAACCGGGTGTTATTTTGTGTGCAATATTTGCTAATGGCTGATGACTAGGTGACTTTTTTCGTGTATGCTAAATATTTTTAAATATTCATGGATTAAATTAACTGCTTTTTAATTTAATCAGATTTAATTGTTATTTTAACGATTAGATTCCAAACGAGATAACTTACCTTGTTGGTTACGTTTATAATCATATAAACATATTAATTAAATAATTGAATGTTTGATTGGATGTTATAAAATTATTTGTTGACTGTTATTAGTTGAAATGTTTATTTCTGTTTACCGTGATAAATAAATACATTGTCGTAACCCTTTTTGGTGCAGGGAAGGACAGGTTTGAGGAATCCAACCGGATTCCTCAAATACGCTGTTTACATTTATATTATATGAACTGTTTAATCAAATCTGATTGATTGTTGATTATTGAAACCAAATTCAACATTTTTGTGATATTAACCAATGGGTGATATTGGTTGAGTAATTATTGGCGGATGGCCTATAATTGAACCGTTTTATAGAGATTAATTTATTGTCAGGTAAATCAATAGAAAGAATGTTATAAAATTTGTTTTATAACTAAAGACGGGTTTTGAAATCTACTATATATAGATTATTTTTAATGAAGTTATTAAAGGAAATAAGTAATTATTTTTATCTTGTAATTATACGAGCATATAAAGAGAGATTTGTAGATTAATGAGTTTAGTAAACCCGTGAGTATTAATTAACAAAATGGTTAGAGAGTTGAATTAATTGTTTTCAATAAAACAATTAAATGAGATTATTAAATTTAATTAGATTTTTAAATCAAATGAGATTTATTTAAATTAATTTTATTTATTAATTTAAAAGAAATAACCAAGTGGAAATGGTTAACAAAGTAATCTTGTTTTGAGGTGACCGAGTCAACTACTTGAACGAGAATTGATTATTAAAAACTATTATTGTATTGTTAATTATTATTGAAATTAAATATCATTTTTAACCTTTTTAGAAACATTAATTATTTTATTGATAATGTAGTAAACTAATCGATGTAAATGATGTTAGACAAGTAACAAGGAGTTGACCTGTAATGGGGTTTTTAAAGTATAGTATGCACATGAATTCATAAAGTGTCTCAATAGAGAAGATTTGAATATATAATAGTGTTTTCAAAGTAAACCCAAGTTTTTTGATATATCGAGTCCAAAATTCTATAAAAAGAATAATGTTAGCATTTAAAGTGAATAATGTTTGAGAAACCAGATTAAAAAGGAAATAGTGATAAAGGGGATTAGTTAAGTAAAACCTTGTTTATGATTAAAAAGGATTTTTAACAAGTTTACTCACATTTATATGAGTTAGATTTTTGATTTATTCCCGGAAAGGAATTATATAAAAGGAAAGCTTTAAACAAGATTGATGTGAATTGAATTCGAACGGAAACTTTAGTGGATTGAACATGGTTTTAAAAGTGAGAATCTGACGGTAAAGATCTAGAAATGAATATTTCAAATGTGAAAGGAGTTGTTTGAACAGAACTATGATAAGTGGTTATTTAAAAAGGGATCCTAAATCAAATATAAGTAATGGGGAAAATGACAGAATAAGATTTCGTTGATAATCCTCTATCTATTCAAGAGATAAGAATGTTCTCGTCTCAAGGTCTGAGAGGTAATAAAATACCCCAACTTGTAACGACTTCATGATTATCCAAGAATGATGTTAGTTTAGAAATGAGAGAAATTGTAGGAGTTAAGTTAATATTTCTATAAAGTATATTATAAACTATAATTTGAAAAGTTGAATAAATTGATTTGAGAATAAGAAGTGAAGGGGCGTACTTCAAAAGTCGAAAGACTTATAAATGAATGTTTAACTAAAAAGCCCAAGTGACGCTGTATACTGAACTAGTGAATCCACTTTATTTTGTATGGATGATGGTTGTTTATTTTGATAGATTAATCACCGACTATCAATATCCGGCCAAATCAATTCTTGGTTCGGAAAGACCAGAATCGAATTTATATTCGAAACCATTCCGACCAGCAAATATGTAAACAATGAAGATATCAAAAAATGGTCGAGATGGAGCATTGAAGACCGTGGATATTCGTAAGCAGAAGGATTACTGTTGAATTTCTCTGGCTAGCTACTAGAGGTATTTAAACTGTGGTTCGGTCGTGGTTAGGATTTTGCAGGTTGCAAGGACTTCTCACTAATAATCTTTTGGATGTGGTAGGAGGGTGCCTTCGGTTCATCCTGTTCCTGGATGACCTGTATGGATGATGCGAATGGTGACCAGATGTTCCAAAAGTCGATTATAACCTCAAGCCTCATCAACCGGGAAATGACAAAAATCGGGCAGGCAGCATGGCTATGTGGGTCGCTACCATTAGGGTGTCTAATCACCTATCTAGTGAAAATCCATTTCGTTCTTTAATCTATCGATGCTGTCCCTTTTCGGGAAACGGTTGCTGATCCCAACCGTTGGTGATATACATTCCATACACTCAGGCGAAATGAGTGGTCGGTCATGTGTGGGCCGGGTTTCGAACCCAGTGTATTCCACTCTAGAGATACATTGTCGGCAGGTGGTTCCATACCCTGTCATCGTTAGAATTCAATCTCCAATAAGCGCCTGTGGTTTTGATTGTATACTATATATGTGGACCATGAGATGCAAGTGTTCCGCTAGATTGCTATTTATTTGTATTTAGACACTATTATAATATCAGAAGACATATATATGATTTCGAAATGTTTTGTGTTATAGTAAGGTAAAAACCGTCCATATTTATGTGTGGACAGGTCTTACTATTATCCTTTTATTTCAAAAGGATTTCGAACTTTAAAATCAATATGGATGTTATATGAACTTAGTGGGTTTCTCACTCTGGTTCACCAAACTGACCCAGTATTTGAAATGCTCGGGTTAGTCCGAGTTGTATAGGTTTAGGTTATCAAACGCTATAAAGAGACGAGCTGGAAGAGTTCAGACGTATGGTGTTATATAGTTAATATTTCGCTGTGTATATAAGGACAGGTTATTACAACTGTCCATATGTTTATGATGTACTCTGATGATTGTAAGTATTTTATAAGCTCTCAATAAAAGTTATTTCTATATTATATTCTGTGCCGTTGCAATATGAGACTCTGTGTTGTGTTGATGATTCTTCTTCTTCTATCCTAATATTTCTTTCTTCTTATCACATCCTCTAATTTCTTTCTATTGACATCTAGGTTTCCAGTACCATTTGGGTTGGATTGGAGTTGTTTGATCAGCTCAAAAGATACCGGAAATTTGGGTCATCACAGGATCAGTACTTATATGCCCATCTTATCATTATGCCACTATGTGTTTATGTCAACATTATTAGTATAATTATTTCTATCATCTTCCCTTCACCCTCTCCCTTTTATTTTATATAGCCAGGCTACTTTCGAGCCTAGGCATGCCGCTGAAATATGTGAACGCGTTAAACGGGGAATGAGGGGAAAAACGTTAAAATTGGGCATAACTTGGGGAAATTGGCATGACTTGAATAATGTTTATGAATATGAATTTAGGGCATATAATTCATTATGAACATAATTGTGGAAAAAGGGGCATGAAAACATATAACGACATAGGTAAAATTGGCTAATAATGAAATGCCTAGGATTACATTATTTAGAAACTGTAACTGCGCCTTGACACGATGTTAGATTAGGTGGAATTCTGCCCGGAACCGCCCGGTATATCCAGTAACCACAAGTGGTGAATTTAATATGAGGCATCTAGGTGCACAAATACGAGACATGTTAAGACACGAGGTTAAGCCCGACCTGTGGAAGAAGTCTGCCCAGAACTGACCAGCATATCCAGCTTCCACAAGTGGTAGGCTTATTGTGAGGGATCCAGCACACTATAACCATAAATGGACATGGTAATGAATTGGAATATTTAACCTGGTTGTATCCATAGGGATTGTATGAACATGAACTTGAAATAGGGGTTAAGTAAACTTAGTTGAAACAGTGGGTGGGTTAAGTAAACTTGGGTAGGGTGGGTAATATTTATATATAGGCCCACAAACTTAACCTATTGGGTTATGTAATTAAAGACACTGTTAGGTAAGCATAACCTGTGGAAATGATGGGGTTATGTACTTAAAGACACCATTAGGTAAGCATAACCTGTGGAAATCCTAGTGGGATTACAAGACAAGGGGGAGAGCTTGTATCATCTTGTGTGGGGGACCCGTTTCAGTCAGTAACCCATAGAAAAGTATCAGACGAGTACTCCACCCTAGGTCGGAGTTGGGACATGCTTACTGGGTTGATTTTAAGAGATCCAAATATGGAGGACGGTATGGATGGAGCAAACCGACCGGGTCATGTGCGTGCATGTCCGAGAAGAGGGGAATTAGACGACCGTGACACTAGTAGATATGGTTGTGCACATCAATGAAGGGTTGCCACTTTAGGAAGTGATACCTCCTACTATGGGGCTGACACTGGGTATCTACGGAGTAGGGAGCTGATTGATTAGGGTAGTAATTAGGGTACATCTAAACGTATGCCTAAGTCTACCATCTTATAGTTGTTGGGATCATCTCATTCTGGTTATACTAGTATTAGTGCCGAGAATCAGAGTAATCATTAGAGAAGCGTATACACTCTATCAAGTTTACCTTGTCATTCCTGCCTTTTGTGATGTTATCTTTCTTATCCACTTTATATGCATGTCATGATACTTTTACTTATTTACTTGCTAAAAGTAACTGGACTCACCATACTTTATGTCTGACCCTTTTTGTTTCCTCTTCTTTCTTCTGTTCCTCCCCCCCTCAGGTTCTCAGGGTGGGAATACTCAAGCTTAACCAGGATTCTGCAATCATTTGATGGAGCTTCTTATATGTATTGCTCAAGCTCCTATCCTTGCTACTATGGCTATGTTTTTATTTGGGTATTTTGCTTCTTTTATTTGATACTCTGATGTTTTAAGTACAAGACAGAATTATGATGTACTGGTTTTTATGTAATTCAGACATATGATGTTTTGAACCATGATGCTTTATGATTAATAAACGTTTTTAATTCCGCTGTTATTTTATATATATCTTGTAATATTTCTATTTCTGTTTACCTACAACGCTTCACGAAACTTAATGCATTCTCTTAATGAGTGACATTAACGGACGTGGGGTGTCACACTTGGTATCAGAGTTGAACATTTCCATATTAGATAAAAGTTTTGAAAAATTATTTTCAAAAAGGTACTAAAAGAAAGCGTTTTCAAAAGAAAAGTCTGTTTTGAGAAATATATTCCCCAAAGCCATATATACTATCTTTCAATCCTTTGTCTGGATCTGTTTCCTTTTTTTTCAGCATGTCTGGGGAACTTAATTTTCCTGAGGGCGTTACGATACCAGGCTGGTTTTGCTGGTATTTAGAGGCCACGGCGCCTGCCGGTGGTCAAGTCGATGTTCTTCCCCCAGCTACACCCGTCGTTCCTCCTCTTCCGCATGCAGATAATTTCTCTAAGGTCTGCAAAAGATTTCTGTGCTATGGGAGGAAAGCCAATCCATGGAACTGAGACATTTATAGAGGCAAGGAATTGGCTTAAGGAGACAGAGGACTTGTTTGGAAGTTTCGATGTGGACGATTGTAGGAAGATTTCAGCTAGCCGCCTGGCTACTGAAAGACGAAGCTTTGTTCTGGTGGGAAGTAACCCAAGCGGGGCGTCCGGTGGGGACATGGGATTATTTTAGATAGAGATTTGAAATGAAGTTTCTTTCTCAAGCTGAGAAAGGTATGCAAATGGAGAGGTTCTTGGCGCTCAAACAAGGAAACATGACTGTTAAAGAATATGTGAACAAATTCAACTATCTAGCAAGGTTTGGATTGGAACTAGTAGATACTTCAAATAAGAAAGCTTTGTGGTTTGTTAAAGGGCTGAATGAACCCCTTCATGGGTTAGCTATGTCCCATATTCTAATGGGAGCAACTTTTGAAAGGCTTGTTGATATGGCCTTAATGCACGAGGAAGACAAAAGAGAAAAGAATGAATTTAAGCCTAAGGAAACAACGCAAAACAAGAAAGTATGGCCCAAGAAAGGACAGCAACAACAACAACAGAAGAAGGGCGGAAAGAATGACAAGGCTAAGGATATGAGGAAGTGTCATAGTTGTGGACGTGAGGGTTACTTGGTGAAGGACTACAAAAGGAATAATTCTTGCTTCAATAGTGGAGAGGTCGGACACTTTGCTAAGGAGTGCCCGAAGAAACAGGGATAAGGTCAAAGGGCAGGAGCTTCTGGAGGGCATGTGCATGCTCTCGCGACTAGTGCTCCAGATAGAGGCAGGAAAATTTTCGTGGAAGGCTTGATTTCTCTTTCCAGTTACCCTATTAGAACTCTTTTTGATTCTGGCGCTTCACATTCATTTATATCTAGTTCTGTGGTTGAATCTCTACACCTAAATACTAGTATGGTAGTGGATCCCGTAGTTTTCTCAAACCCCATTGGTGGTTCAGATCATTCGTCCATGATTTGTCGGGTTTCAGAATATCTGTGTTAGGCGTCGAGTTTGAATGCGATGCGTATGTGCTTAGTTTTATGGGCTATGGTTTGATTCTAGGGATGGATTGGCTAACCATGTATGGTGCCTTTCTAGATTGTGAGAAGAGGGTATTAGACTTTTGACCAGCCATGGGAGGACCCTCGAGATTTCTTATGACCCACAAGGGTCTGTCATGATTAGTTTCCTAGAGTCTCTTAATGCATCTATCGATGATCTGCAATCTGTTCCAGTAGTTCGTGATTATTCTGATGTTTTTGATGAGGTACGGGGTTTACCTCCAAGGCGCGAGATCAATTTTCGTATATATTTGGTGGACAATGCAAAGTCAGTTGCATTACCTGTGCATCATATGGCTCTAAGGGAAATGAGGTAGCTTAGCAAGCAAGTAGGGGAGCTACTTGAGAAAGGGTTAATTAGGTGAAGCATATCTGAATGGGGTGCTCTAGTAGTATTCGCGACTAAGGTAGATGGTTCGCTTCTCTTGTGGTAGACTATAGAGAGTTGAACAAACTCACTAAGAAGAACATGCACCCACTTTGGAGGATAAATGACTTGTTTGACCAGCTTGTTGGTGCCTCGGTATTCTTTCAGTTAGACATGGCCACGGGGTTTCATCAGTTGAGGGTGACTGAGGATAATATAGAAAAGACCGCTTTTAGGACTGCAGATGGTTTCTTTGAATGGCTAGTTATGCCTTTTGGGTTGATGAATGCACCCGCCTATTTTGTTGATCTGATGAGTAGGGTATTTCGGGAGTTTCAAATAAAATTGTCGTGGTCTTTGTTGATGATATCTTGATCTTCTCAATGAGCAAAGAAGATCATGCCCATTATTTGATAGAAGTTTTGAAAACTCTCTATGCGCATCAGTTTAAGGCAAAGTTCTCCAAATTCCATTTTTGGAGAAAAGAGGTGAGATTTCTATGGCATGTGGTTTCCAAAGATGGATAGCAGTAGATCCCACAAAGGTAGTTGCAGTTCAAGATTGGCAAATTCCTAAGAATGCAATGGATGGGTAGGTTATAATAGGAAGTTCATTAAGGACTTCGCAAAGATATCAGCCCCACTCACCAGGCTGACGAAGAATAATTTGGTGTTTTCAAGGGATATAAATTGTGTTGTTGCTTTCCAATGATTGAAGAGGGCTCTAACAACAGCCCTAGTCTTGACCTTGCCTGATGGGAATAAAGTGTTTACAGTATACACTGATGCATGTGGTACAGGGCTTGGTGTGGTTCTTATGCAAGAGGGAAAGGTAGTATGTTATGGGGATTATTTGCACTTAAGACGTGGCGTCATTATTTTCTTGGAGAGAAGTTCGAGTTGTACACTGATCATAAATCTCTCAAGTACTTGTTTTCGTAGAAGGATCTTAATTTAAAGCAACAAAGGTGGATGGAGTTCCTAGCTTCTTATGATTTTGAGATTGCTTGTACCCCTGGCAAGTGTAATGTGGTGGCAGACGCACTGAGTGGGCAGAGGATGGCCTTAAGTCCTCTGTTTGTGGAAAGGAAAAGCTTGGAGTTCATATCGACTTTTTACTTTTGACCCTACACCTAGTTTTTGCCTGGTTTGTTTGCATCGCTAGAGATATGACATACTCTTATGGATCAAATAGGAGCTTCGCAGCGAGATGATCCACAGATCTCAGACATCTTGAATGGGCTCAGTAAAGGGGAGACATCTAGTCACCTCTATAGATATTCCATAGACGATAAAGGGTGGTTGCGACGAGATGGAAGGCTTTGCGTTCCCCAAACCGGAAGTTTGTTAAAGGCAGTCCTAGAGGAAGCCCATCATTCTAAGATGATTATTCATCTAGGCGGTGATAAGATGTATAGGGATATGAAGAGGGTTTTCTTTTGAGCTGGAATGAAGAAGGATGTGGCAGAGTTTGTTTCTCAATGTTTGGTTTGTTAGCAAGTCAAAGCTGAGCAAAAGATGCCCGGTGGTTTACTTCATCCTTTGGAGGTTCCACAGTGGAAGTGGGAGAGCATCTCTAAGGATTTCGTAGATGGTTTGCCTAGATTAAAGAAAGGCAACACCATTATTTGGGTTGTGGTGGATAGACTTACCAAGAGCGCTCATTTCATTCCATTTAAGAGTAAGAGGATGGCGGCTTGGTTGGAAGCAATTTATTTTTGTGAGATAGTCCGTCAACATGGAGTACCTTCCAGCATCGTAAGCGATCGTGACACCATCTTCACTAGTGAATTTTGGAGGAGTTTGCAAGAAGCATTAGGTAAACCATTATGTTTGAGCACCACTTATCATCCTCATACCGATGGACAGACCGAGAGGGTGAACATATGTGACGGCCCGCCCCGCACCAACCGACATTTACTCCAAAAGTGCGCTGCACACATGTCCAGTTAGCACGGGACGGTTGTCAGAAGGAAAGGAAAGAAGGAAATGAACTAACAAGGAACCTGTATAATGTCTCACAGCGCATGGAACAAAATATAATAATAATATACTTGACATAAAACAGGTGAGACAGTGCATAAGCTGGAAAAAAAACTAACATAGCAGCGGAAAATCCAAGTACATCTTATGATCCAAAGCCAACATTATTACAACTTTTCAAACTGTCTCAAAAGCAAAAGCAAGATAAAGGAGGTACACTACTAATGCCCAAGTAGCGACCACCAACGACACAGGGATAATATCTATATATATATATATATATATATATATATATCATATGTGGAAGCCTCCTGCTCGCCTCCGGATCAGCTACTCGCACATCACCAGCTAACCTGTCTCTAGTCTGCTCGTGTGAGCACCCAAAGTAATAAGAAGAGACATAAAAACTCTGGGTCAGACAAAAAGTCTGGTATGAGCGATAAGCATCTAAACAGAACAATAACAGGTAGATTAAACCATACCTGAACCTGGACCTGCAACCAAAGAGTTAGCACTACATATTGTACAACACTCTAAGGTGCCATTTCAAATGGTGTAAAGATAACGGGGGTGGGGGTGTGCATGTCATAGTGATGGCAAACAATCAAGCAAAACAACCATCCTCACATCTCTCACTCTATGCGTAAAGCATACGATATCCACCACTTCGATCACCCAATATACTTTGCTATGATCACTCTGCCCCATGAAGCCACAATGACTTCACTGCACTGATCCATAGCCGCTAATCCTTCGCTATGTCCACTCTGCCTCATGGAGTCGCAATGACCCCACTGCACTGGCTCATAGCCTTACTAATCCTTTACTATGTCCACTCTGCCCCATGGAGTCACAATGACCCCACTGCACTGGCTCATAGTCTTACTACGATCACTTTGCCCCTCGAGTCATAATGACTCTACTGCACTGATACGTAGTCCTGCTATGATCACTTTTCCCCTCGAGTCATAATGACTCTACTGCACTGATACGTAGCCCATCATTCCTTTCAGTGGTGAATCGAAGCTATGAACGTCGACAACTCCTTGGCACACGTCCCGTAGCAAAGCCGAACCATGAAGTGAACTCATTGGTTCCCAACTGGATCCTGAGCTATAACTTCCATTTGGACTACCTTTGCATCTCGGGTTATTGGTCATCACAGGATCGGTTCAGACCTCCCCCTAATCATCAGTTCGGTTCGGATTGGAATACTCCTTCTTCACTGGATCAGTTCGGGTCTCCAGCACAAGCCTTCCCCTCCGCTCCAGATCGGATCGAGGTCTACCCTCCCTGGAAAGCTTCTTCGGATCGGATCGGAAAGTGCATCGGTTCGGGTCGGAGCACAGGCTTCCCCGTTTTCTTCCTACGTCGGATCAGGTCGGAAGTCCACACAAGATGCTGGATCGGATCGGTCTCCTTCATAGCACACTGGTTCGGGTCGGAGTCTCCAAGTCGCGTTGCCATACAATGCTACGGGTCGGATTGGAGTTTCCTCATAAGATAAAGGGTCGGAGCTTCTGAACTCGCATGGGAGGTGGTTTAGATCGGGTCCTCCTAACCGATCCGATCCGGTTCGGGTGTCTTCCTACACTTTTTCTAGCAAGCAGTTTACGCCACTCGACGGCGTTTTCGACCATTCCAACTATTCTAATCAATCACAAAGCATACCATACAGTCATAGCAACATGTATAATCAACTACAAACACCAAAACAACAATATGATAGATTAAAATGGATCAAACATAGCCAAAACCCCATATTTTCCCTTAAGCATGTTTAAGTGAAACTAATGATATGATTAGCAAAACTTAACCAAATTAACCCAAATTCATATCAGAGGTCTAAAACATCATTTCGAATTTTATAAATATTTTTCCAGAATTTTATCATGTTTAAATCCGCTAATTAAAACTAATTACCCTTAGTTAGCCATAATTAGTGAGGAACTATGCAAAACACTAACCTTAGCCACAAATAAGACTTAAATCTGAAATAGATCTCTGATTTGGCGTGGATACTTATGCTAAACAGCAGCTCTAATCTTGATTTGGTGAAGATCTCTCTTGATTTGATGTTGCTAAGCTTAATCGTTGATTAGAAGGTGATTTGGAGGTGATTTAGAGGTTGGAGGTCATTTTTAGGGTTTCTTAGAGGTAAGTGGAGGCTAGAAAACTGAAATAGAATGAAACCCTTTCTCTTTTCAGGCCCTCATAACCCTATTCCCGAAATGGGTTATGGGCCCATTCACTAATCACCCTATTTGGCCCGGTTAAGCAGTTTTTCACCTTCCAAACCTTATTTCAGCCATATCTCCCAAACGATAAGTCCGTTTTTCACATGTGACCACTCTACGGAAAGGTAAACCATCAAACGAATCTAATGGAAGTGGTTTCAGGTCAAAATTCCTTTCCAATCAAAAGTTATGGCCGAAACAAGGTCAGCTAGGGGCAAAATGGTCATTTAAAAATCGATAAAAATCATGAACATGGGAAATGACCCCAATAGTCGTTTCCCAAAGTTACATAATCATACGACTTCGTATAAGAAAGAAATAAATACTCTACGATCCTCCGATGCGTAGAATGCGGGTTGTTACATTCTCCCCCCTTAAGAAATTTCGCCCCCGAAATTCCCTAACCAAATCACACAAAGGGTCCCGCATGCCTACCAGCCATAAAACAACAATCAAACATGCAAAACAAGCAAAACAAGTCTATCCTAGCATGCGGAATAACTAAATCGTAAAGTAAATCTTACCAGGCAAAGAGTTCTGGATACGTCTTCCTAATGCTCTCCTCTGTCTCCCAAGTACAGTCATTCTCGTTCTCGCCCCACTGAACCTTGACTAGCTTCACCGCCTTCCTTCGAAGTTGCTTCGTATCGTGCTCGACAATACAAATCGGCTTGCGGTTCCCAACCGCCTCGGGTTCCACTTCGAAGTCCTCTAAATGATTAGGTGAAATAGTCATATCTGGGTCGTGTATGAACTTCCTTAGTTGGGAAACATGAAATACGTTGTGAACTCCCCCCATCTTTTCTGGTAAGTCAACTCTATACGCCAAATTCCCAACTTGTTCGAGAACTGGGAATGGGCCAACAAATCTTGGTGCCAACTTGCCTCTCCTACCAAATCGTATCACGCTCTTCAACGGAGAAAGCTTGACAAACACCAAGTCACCAACGGAGAATTTTAAGTCTCTTATCCTCTTATCAGCATAACTCTTCTGGCTATCTTGGGCAGCCTTCATTCGTTGTTGAATGATCTTAATCTTGTCCGAGGTTTCTCTTACCACATCTGGTCCAAGCACAAACTTCTCACCGGTCTCTATCCAACATGATGGTGAGTTACACGGTCTTCCGTACAAAGCTTCATTTGGAGCCATACCGATACTGGATTGGTAGCTATTATTATATGCAAACTCTATTAGATGCAACTGGTCATCCCATGATCCACCAAAATCCATTATACAAGCTCTCAAGAGATCTTCCAATATACGATTCACCCTCTCCGTCTGACCGTCGGTCTGAGGATGATATGCAGTACTGAGATATAATTATGACCCTAGAGCCTCTTGTAAGATCTTCCAAAACCCACTAGTGAACAACGGGTCTCGGTCACTCACAATTATTTTAGGTACTCCATGAAATATCACTACCCACTTCATATACAATTCTGCTAACTTAGCTGACGTTCTGGTCGATTTGACTGGTATAAATCTTGCACTCTTAGTCAATCGGTCCACAATTACCCAAATGCTATCATGTCCCGATCTAGTCCTCGGTAAACCATCGATGAAATCCATCGAGACTTGCTCCCATTTACATTCGGGAATTTCTAATGGTTGCAACAAACCACTAGGCTTCTTTTGCTCGGCTTTAACTAGCTGGCAATTCATGCATTTGGATATAAACTTCCCAACGTCTCTTTTCATCCCTTCCCAGTAGTAAATCTGTCTCATGTCTCGATACATCTTATCACCACCGGGGTATATTGTCAGTTTTGAGTGATGACATTCCCTAAGCACTTCATCTCTCAAACCATTCACGTTGGGTAAAACTAGTCTTCCATTCTTTCTAAGCCATCCATCTCGATCAAGCCCATACAAATTCATCTCCTCACCGTCAATATTCATTTCTAACTTGGAGATGATTTCCAATAGATTAGGATCGTCCCTCTGACTGGAACCAATCCGCTCTATCAAAGTGGGTCTGATCGCCAAACTAGCTAGCATTTATGGATCCAATTCGCACTTTGGTCTGAAATCAAACTCTGCGATATACTCCAGTTGCTTCCATTCAAGAAACATAGCCCCTAAACTGGCATGTATCCTACTCAAGGCATCGGCTACCGCATTACCTTTCCCAGGTGTGTATGCGATATCAAAATCATACGAAGCCAAGAACTCTAACCATCTCTGCTGACGGAGATTCAGATCCTTCTAAGAGAAGAGATACTTTAACGATTTATGATCGGTAAACAACTCAAATCTCTCCCCCAAGAGATAATGTCCCACATCTTCAACGCAAACACGATCGCTGCCAATTCCAAATCATGAGTAGGATACCTTTTCTCATGCGGCTTTAGTTGCCGACTAGCATAAACTACAACCCTACCTCCTTGCATCAATACAGCACCTAGTCCGGTACCACAAACATCCGTGTATACCGTCATTTCTTCATTCCCTTTAGGAATGACTAGCACTGGCGCACGCGTCAACTTTTCTTTAAGACTTTTGAATGCATTCTCTCACACTCCGTCCTAGACGAAGGCCTGATTCTTCTTAGTCAACTGAGTCAACGGTGCTGCTATCATGGAGAAGGCTGGGATAAACTTACGATAATATCCAGCTAACCCCAAGAAACTTCTTACATCTGTTGCATTCTTGGGCGTAGGCCAATCCTGTACCGTAGCCACCTCCGTAGGGTCCACGGCAATACCATTCTCTGAAACAACATGGCCCAAGAATCTCACTTCCCTTTTCCAGAAGTGACACTTAGAGAATTTCGCTTTCAATTGGTGTTTCCTCAACACCTCCATCACTATCCTCAAGTGTCCCTTGTGTACCTCCCCTGTCCTCGAGTAAACAAGGATGTCATCTATGAACACAAGAACAAACTTATTCAACTGATCTCTGAATACTCGATTCATAGGATCCATAAAGTAGGCTGGTGCATTGGTCAACCAAAATGGCATGACCAACCACTCATAGAATCCAGACGGCGTCCTAAATGTCGTTTTCGAAACACTCTCATCTGCTACTCGGAGCTGATGAAATCTTGTCGCGAGGTCCAACTGGGAGAACACTCTTGCTCCTTCCAGTTGATCAAAAAAATCATCTATTCGCGGTAGAGGACACTTATTCTTCCTCGTCACCTTATTCAACTCGCGATAGTCCACACACAAACGAAGGGAACCATCTGCCTTAGTGGCAAACACAACTGGTGCTCCCCACTCGGAGACACTTCTTCTAATAAATCCCTTCTTCAAAAGATTGCTGACTTGCACCCCAAGCTCTCGCTGCTCCCTTGGTGTCATACGACGAAGTGGCATCACTATAGGTCTGGCATCTTTCACTAAATCAATACGGAACTCAATCTCTCGGTGTGGTGGAAGTCCGGTCACTTCCTCGAAGACGTCCGGATACTGGCCAACCAGGGGCACGTCTGACAACTCATCATGCGGGATGTCGAGGGAATTTATAAAACTAGCCATTACCCCGTCACTAGGTAGACTACCAAACACTACCCTCCGCCCACCATCCGCCCTAACTGTCACCAAAAAGCCCTCACAGTCTACCACCACCCCGTATCTTTGGAGCCAATCGACCCCCAATATAATGCCATACCCAGTAAAGCCCAAAACAAAGCAATCACAAATAAACATACATCCATGACTCGATAAGACCAAATTTCAACAAATCATACTAAGGTTAGTCGAACCACCAATCGGGTTCGTCACAACCAACGGTCTATCGACTATCTTGGGTTCCAGTCCCAACCTATCCACCAGGTCACTAGATATGAAGGAACGGGAAGCCCTAGTATCAAACAAGACTCGAACTGGTACATCATAAATAGAAAGCATACCTTGAATGACGACATTCTTTCCTTTCTTCGCCGCAGTTGGGGAATTTGACGAAGAAGGAACAACATTAATAGCATATGCTTTCAATCTCTGCTTCTCTTTAAGAGGTTGTGGACACTTATCCTTATGATGTCCCACTTGGCCACAGTTGTAGCACTTCCTATCCGCTGGCTTGGCCCGACATTCTTTAGCATAATGGCCCTTCTTACCACAACTGAAGCACTCAACATCTTTCTTGCTCTTTTTCTGGCCATCCTTAGATTGGTTATGTCTCCTCTTATTCTGAGAGTTATTCTTGCCTCCACCGGCCGCTTGCGGTTTCAGCCCTTCTGCAGATGCAGCCTCACTCTTTGGCTTATGGTAAAGACTCTCTGATCTCAAAGCTTTCCCCACAATCGATTCAAAAGTCTCATCGATGTGGTTGATAAGCCTTTCCCCCAAGTATCCATCCAACCCAGTAATGAACTTCTCATTCTTCTTCTCAGAAGTATCGATAAGGGATAATCCATACTTCGACAAAGTGTCGAATTCAGCAATATAGTCCGAGACTGCCCTACCATTCTGCTTGAGTTCCAAGAATCTCTTAAACAACACTGACTTCTGGGCAGTTGGAATGAAATTCTCGCTAAAGCGAGCCTTGAACTGATCCCAAGTAACCTGATCTTCTGGAGTAGCTGTTCTAATGACATTCCACCAATTCATCGCTCGTCCTTGCAGCTGACGAGACGCTAGCCTTCTCTTCATCGCATCCTTAATACCCAAGTCGTCGAAGATACGATCACAGCTATCCAACCAATCCTGAACATTTGTGGCCGACTCCGTTCCGTGGAACGGCTTCCCACCAAGGTTAGTGTAATCCTTGCACAACTTGGCGAAATCTACCCTAGGCGCCTGCACTACTGGACCACCACCATTACAGGGATTGGGAACTGCCCTTTGAACATCCCTAAGCATCTCCCTCATGAAGTTAGTGAACATCGTCCTCATGTCAGGAGCATTCCCATTATTGGTCCCTCTACCGGCACCCCTTGTGTCTCGAATCATCGTTCAATCTGTAAAGAGAAAACGATTAACGATCTCATAGTGGTGCTAGTGCAGTACGACTTCATCCTTATACTACTAATAGTATATATATAGCTTTTGAAAACCAAAGTAATAACAAATACACGCTCTCATATACGTACTATCTCTCCCTAGTGTCTTTCCCTAGGTTAACTACGCAACCTAGAGCTCTGATACCAAATGTGACGGCCCGCCCCGCACCAACCGACATTTACTCCAAAAGTACGCTGTACACATGTCCAATAAGCACGGGACGGTCGTCAGAAGGAAAGGAAAGAAGGAAATGAACTAACAAGGAACCTGTAGAATGTCTCACAGCGCATGGAACAAAATATAATAATAACATACATGACATAAAACAGGTGAGACAGTGCATAAGCTGAAAACAAACTAACATAGCAGCAGAAAATCCAAGTACAGCTTATGATCCAAAGCCAACATTATTACAACTTTTCAACCTGTCTCAAAAGCAAAAGCAAGATAAAGGAGGTACACTACTAATGCCCAAGTAGCGACCACCAACGACACAGGGATAATATATATATATATATATATATATATATATATATATATATATATATATATATATATCATATGTGGAAGCCTCCTGCTCGCCTCCGGATCAGCTACTCGCACATCACCAGCTAACCTGTCTCTAGTCTGCTCGTGTGAGCACCTAGAGTAATAAGAAGAGACATAAAACTCTGGGTCAGACAAAAAGTCTGGTATGAGCGATAAGCATCTAAACAGAACAATAACAGGTAGACTAAACCATACCTGAACCTGGACCTGCAACCAAAGAGTTAGCACTACATATTGTACAACACTCTAAGGTGCCATTTCAAATGGTGTAAAGATAACGGGGGTGGGGGTGTGCATGTCATAGTGATGGCAAACAATCAAGCAAAAAAACCATCCTCACATCTCCCACTCAGTGCGTAAAGCATACGATATCCACCACTTCGATCACCCAATATACTTTGCTATGATCACTTTGCCCCATGAAGTCACAATGACTTCACTGCACTGATCCATAGCCGCTAATCCTTCGCTATGTCCACTCTGCCCCATGGAGTCGCAATGACCCCACTACACTGGCTCATAGCCTTACTAATCCTTTACTATGTCCACTCTGCCCCATGGAGTCACAATGACCCCACTGCACTGGCTCATAGTCTTACTACGATCACTTTGCCCCTCGAGTCATAATGACTCTACTGCACTGATACGTAGTCCTGCTACGATCACTTTTCCCCTCGAGTCATAATGACTCTACTACACTGATACATAGCCCATCATTCCTTTCAGTGGTGAATCGAAGCTATGAACGTCGACAACTCCTTAGCACACGTCCCTTAGCAAAGCCGAACCATGAAGTGAACTCATTGGTTCCCAACTGGATCCTGAGCTCTAACTTCCATTTGGACAACCTTTGCATTTTGGATTATTGGTCATCACTGGATCGGTTCGGATCTCCCCCAATCATCAGTTCGGTTCGGATCGGAATACTCCTTCTTCACTGGATCGGTTCGAGTCTCCAGCACAAGCCTTCCCCTCCGCTCTGGATCAGATCGAGGTCTACACTCCTTGGAAAGCTTCTTCGGATCGTATCGGAAAGTGCATCGGTTCGGGTCGGAGCACAGGCTTCCCTTTTTCTTCCTACGTTGGATCGGGTCGGAAGTCCTCACAAGATGTTGGATCGGATCGGTCTCCTTCATAGCACACCGATTCGGGTCGGAGTCTCCAAGTCGAGTTGCCATACGATGCTACGGGTCGGATCGGAGTTTCCTCATACGATAAAGGGTCGGAGCTTCTGAACTTGCATGGGAGGTGGTTCGTATCGGGTCCTCCTAACCGATCCGATCCGGTTCGGATGTCTTCCTGCACTTTTTCCATCAAGCAGTTTACGCCACTCGACGGCGTTTTCGACTAATCCAACTATTCTAATCAATCACAGAGCATACCATACAGTCATAGCAACATGTATAATCAACCACAAACACCAAAACAACAATATGATAGATTAAAATGGATCAAATATAGCCAAAACCCCATATTTTCCCTTAAACATGTTTAGGTGAAACTAATGATATGATTAGCAAAACTTAACCAAATTAACCAAAATTCATATCAGAGGTCTAAAACATCATTTCAAATTTTATAAATATTTTTCCAGAATTTTATCATGTTTAAATCCGCTAATTAACATTAATTAACCTTAATTAGCCATAATTAGTGAGGAACTATGCAAATAACTCACCTTAGCTACAAATAAGACTTAAATATAAAATAAATCTCTGATTTGGCGTGGATACTTATGCTAAATAGCAGATCTAATCTTGATTTGGTGAAGATCTCCCTTGATTTGATGTTGCTAAGCTTAATCCTTGATTAGAAGGTGATTTGGAGGTGATTTAGAGGTTGGAGACCATTTTTAGGGTTTCTTAGAGGTAAGTGGAGACTAGAAAACTGAAATAGAATGAAACCCTATCTCTTTTCAGCCCCCTCATAACCCTATTCCCGAAATGGGTTATGGGCCCATTCACTAATCACCCTATTTGGCCCGGTTAAGCAGTTTTTCACTTTCCAAACCTTATTTCAGTCATATCTCCCAAACGGTAAGTCCGTTTTTCGCATGTGACCGCTCTACGGAAAGGTAAACCATCAAACGAATCTAATGGAAGTGGTTTCAGGTCAAAATTCCTTTCCAGTCAAAAGTTATGGCCGAAACAATGTCAGCTAGGGGCAAAATGGTCATTTAAAAACCGACAAAAATCATGAACATGGGAAATGACCCCAATAGTCGTTTCCTAAAGTTACATAATCATACGACTTCGTATAAGAAATAAATAAATATTCTACGATCCTCCGATGCGTAGAATGCGGGTTGTTACAACATAATTCTTGAGGATCTTTTGAAGCTGTGTATCCTAGACTTCGGAGGGACTTGGGAAGAGCATGTTCCTTTGGTAGAGTTCAACTACAACAACAATTATCAAGCTAGCATTCGCATGGCACACTTCGAAGCATTATTCGGACGACCCTGTAAGTCACCAACTTGTTGGTGGGAATCTACAGAAAGGCTATTACTTGGACCAGATATGGTTAGAGAAATGTCCGAGAAGGTTGATCTTATTAGATGACGAATGAAGACAACTCGAGATAGGCAAAAATCCTACGTATACAAGAGAAGGACTGACATTGAATTTGAAGTAGAAGATATGGTTTACATTAAAGTGTCACCTTTGAGGAATGTGGTTCGCTTCGGATTTGTAGGGAAATTGGCACTAAGATTTGTAAGGCCATTTCCCATAATAGAAAGAATTGGCCAAATGGCCTATAGAGTAAAGCTGCAGAGAGATTATCCGACATTCATGACGTTTTCCACGTTTCTCATTTGCGGAAGTGCTTGCATGATACCGTAGAAGTAGTTGAGTCGAATATTTTGGAGGAAGCTGAGGTGGAACGGGAGGCGACAGTCAGACGAGTTCCTTCCCATATTCTTGGATCATAGGTTAAGAAGCTAAGCAATAAAGAAGTCAAGTTGATGAAAGTTTAATGGGGAGATAACCCATTGGATGCGACTTGGAAGACCGAAGACAAGATTCGTGCTTCGTACCCTTTTCTTTTCGACGGTATTTTCTTAACTTCCTTTCCAAAGCTTTTATTTATGCTTGTTTCTATCATATAAGTATGTCCTATCGATCGAATCTTCGACATTTAGGTAGGAATCCCATGGATGTAAACATACGTTTGAAACATGTCATGTTTGATGGATGCAAGTGTTTGCTAGTGGTTGATCATAGATGCATATACACACACATTAGGCACTAGATCGGCTCAATCACTCTCATACTTCATATGGATGTGTGTGCATATTTCTTCTTTTAATGGATGGAAATGGATGTATCATCATATGGATGTTGCACTTGGACGGAGGATTGTGCAACCATATAGAACTTACATGTTATAATAGGATTATTACATACATGTTGGATTCATAGCACTAACATACATTGCATTAAGGAGGTCGACTGAATTAGTAGATCGCCTGATCTTTGCATTAGTATTGGGACATATAGACACACATTTGCATATATTCATTTAAGCATTAGAAGCCTTTAAGGAAAATGGATGCTTGTGATTGGTGGATGAGTAGATGGGTGATGGATGGTAGGATATACATTCTTCTTAACTTGGAGATTTCGGGGATGAAATCCCTTGAGTAGGGGAGAATGTAACACCCCATAATTTTAACAATACTAAAGAGTACAAATTAAAGAATAATTAATTTATTATTTAGAATTAAGGGAAATAGACCATGCCATTGCGCTCATCTCGAAATTCTGGTCAAGATAGACATTTGGTTTGCATAAAATGGACATTATATGAAGAAGTTATGAAGGTTTGAAGTTTGTATACGTTCAAGAGAATTATATGTAAATAATATTCAGAAAATCAGAAAACAGTTCGAAATTCAAAATTCCGGAGGCTGAAAAATTCCTGCTCGAGGGGTGTTGACCCCTGGGTCAACCCCTCAAGGGGGTGTTGACCCATGGGTCGGCTCCCCTAGGGCAGATGTGGCAGTTAGGGTTTGGGGGCTGGCGGCTATAAATATGGCTCCATTTCTCTTATTTTCTACACTGAAAAATAATGGAGGACTAGATGCTGTCGGTGCCCAGACTAAATCAAACATTTTCCTTCTTCTACAATCAAGTTAATCAAGTTATTTAAGTGTAGATTTGTGATTCAACCTCTGCTATTCTTCTTCTACCTTTCTAGATCCAAACACTGTGAGTTTAAGTTACTTTTAGATTTAAATATTTAAAAAGTAAAACATGATATGACTGTAATTTGGATCTATGCCTTTGACTACTTGAATCATATCAAATCTGTAATAACTTGTGAACCTATGATATTCTGACATAACTATGACTTAGATCTTAACCTTTATCATGTCATATCAACCTTGGATTATAGATCTAATTCATTATTTAGATCATCTTGTACCTATCATGTTTGTGATTAAATTGGATCTGTTATTAGTTGGACATCTAAATTATTATTTAGATCTTATCATGCCAATTATGGCATCCCTATTATGTTAGAATCAGTTCTATCATCTCATGTTCACCAGATCTGTTCTTATATGCCCATCTTATCATTATGCCACTATGTGTTTATGTTAACTTTCTTAGTATAATCATTTCTATCATCTTCCCTTCACCCTTTACCTTTTATTTTATATAGCCAGGCTACTTTCGAGCGTAGGCATGCCACTGAAATATGTGAATGCATTAAGTAGGGAACGAGGGGAAAACATTGAAATTGGGCATAACTTGTAAAAGGGGAAATTGGCATAACTTGAATAATGTTTATGAATATGAATTTAGGGCATATAATTCATTATGAACATAATTGGGGAAAAAGGGGCATCAAAACCTATAACGACATAAGTAAAATTGACTAATAATGAAATGCCTAGCATTACAGTAATTAGAAACTGTAATTGCGCCTAGACACGAAGTTAGATTACACTTGTGGTGGAAGCCTGCCCGGAACCGCCCGACATATCCAGCGACCACAAGTGGTGAATCTAACGTGAGGGATATAGGTGCACAAATACGAGACGTGTTAAGACATAAGGTTAAGCCCGACTTGTGGAAAAAGTCTGCCCAGAACCGACTGGCATATCAAACATCCACTAGTGGTAGGCTTAATATGAGGGGTCCGACACATTATAACCATAAATGGACATGGTAATGAATTTGAATACTTAACCTAGTTGAATTTGTAGCGATTTTATGAACATGAACTTGAAACAGGGGTCAAGTAAACTTGGTTAAAACAGTGGGTGGGTTAAGTAAACCTAGGTAGGGTAGGTAATATTTATATATAGGCCCATAAACTTAACCTATTGGGTTATGTAATTAAACACACCTTTAGGTAAGCATAACCTGTGGAAATGATGAGGTTATGTAATTAAAGAAACCGTTAGGTAAGCATAACTTGTGGAGATCCTAGTGGGGATACAAGACAAGGAGAGAGCTTGTGCCATCTTGTGTAGGGGACCTGTTTCAGTCAGTAACCCATAGAACAATATCAGACGAGTACTCCGCTCTAGGTCAAAGTTGGGACACGCTTATTGGGCTGATTGTAAGAGATCCAAACGTGGAGGACGGTGTGGGAGGCGCAAACTAACGAGGACATGTGCGTGCATGTCCGGGCAAAGGGGGATAAGACGACCGCGACACCAGTAGATATGGTTATGCACATCAACGAAGGGTTGCCACTTTAGGAAGTGATACCTCCTACTGTGGGGTTGGCACAAGGTATCTACGGAGTAGGGAGCTGATCGATTAGGGTAGTAATTAGGGTACATCTAGACGTATGCCTAAGTCTACCATCTTATAGTTGTTGGGGTAATCTCATTCTGGTTATACTAGTATTAATGCAGAGAATCAGAGTAATCAGCAGAGAAGCATAAACACTCTATCAAGTTTACCTTGTCATACCTGCCTTTTGTGGTGTTATCTTTCTTAACCACTTTTATTTATTTACTTGCTAAAAGTAAATGGAATCACCAGACTTTATGTCTGACCCTTTTGTTTCCTCTTCTTTCTTCTGTTCCCCCCTCCCCCAAGGTTCTCAGCGTAGGAATACTCAAGCTTGACCAGGATTCTACTATCATTTGCTAAAGCTGCTTAAATGTATTGCTCAAGCTCCTATCCTTGGTACTATGGCTATGTTTTTATTTGGGGATTTTGCTTCTTTTATTTGGTACTCTGGTGTTTTAAGTACAAGACAGAAGTTTTTATGATGTACTGGTTTTTATGTAATTCAGACATATGCTGTTTTGAACCACAATGCTTTCTGATTAATAAAAGTTTTTAATTCCGCTGTTATTTTATGTCTGTCTCGTAATGTTTCTGTTTACCTATAACGCTTCACGAAATTTAATGCATTCTCTTAATGAGTGACATTAACGGACGGGGGGTGTCACACTAATGGCCTCC
Source organism: Allium sativum (assembly GCA_030737875.1). Lineage (NCBI taxonomy): Eukaryota > Viridiplantae > Streptophyta > Magnoliopsida > Asparagales > Amaryllidaceae > Allium > Allium sativum. Next base: position 65,304,130 of record CM060909.1, on the reverse strand, counting down.
TCCTTTATTTATCTCCCCTTGCCGCCGCCCTTGGCTACCTCCATCGCCACCCTCCGATGCCAACAACTGCTGGCATGCCTCCCAATGCTAGGTCGTGAGTCCACTCCCCCTCCTCCTCTCGAAAACTCCTCCATTTTTCTATTTTGTGTATAAAGGTGCTACCTTAAGCTTCTTCCCTAGTGCAACCACCATTAGGCACCCCTAAGTGGACCCCCCCACATGCCATGTGGCACATCCACAGCCCTTCCACGTCATCTCCACTAACTGGACAATGAAGACGCGGACCCTATGAGCCTCCAAACCACTAAAAATCGTAGCCTTCTTGCTCTAAACTCAAGCTAGAATGCGTACAAGCGTTGCCAAGAAGTTTCAAGGTGATCCGAGAAGAAATGGAGACAATTTTATCCAGTAGAAAACGTGCAAAGATCCGAAGTCGCAATATACTATAGTTTGATTGCGGGGGTGAGAGCTTCTCACTCAAAACACTATATTTGTGTAGTTTAAATATGTTTAAACAGTTGATTAGTTAAGTGTAAGTAGTTGAAGTAAATATCGAATATTAAGTGAACTGAATGTTAGAAATTAGTTAATTTTGAAGTTAACACGACATTGAAATGTGCAACAGATAGTGATTTAAACAGTAGTGAAAACTATAGGTTTATCATAAAAGGTTAGACGGTATATGGTAGCTCAAATAACAAATTGTATGCAAACCCGATAGATGAATTGTTGATTGATTGTGATATATTGTGATGGTGATTTTGAGTTAATTAACATGTTAAAATAATGTTAATATATTTACGGAAGTTGAAATTGGGTTTAATATCCTTTTATAATTCAAACAGTGATTTTATTATCACTCGTTTAAGTGAAACTGGTTAGATTGAAAAACAATTTGAATTGAACTAGTTATGATTAAAATTCGTGAATCAGTAGTTGATTTAAAATTCATCGTTTTGTTGGTTGAAAACCCCATACGTGTCTTGAGATGATAGTTGACTTACACGTCTCTCTTGCATGTAGTTCATATGTTAATTAGTTGATTGATAGGTTGAAATAAGCATCAATTGTTTTTTTGATGCTTATACAGATATAGGTGCACACTAGATGTTATTTGGATGTTCGATAGTTGTTTACAACTATTATTGGATGTATAAAATTCACATAAGTGAATTTATGTGATGTTTGGTTGAATGTTATTCCAATCCGAAATAAATGTGAATATTTTAATAATATAATATTCAATGACAAATAAAAATTTGATTTCGACGTCCGATTTTGGATGGATGAGTAGATATATAAATATCGATGAACATCCGTAACAAGATCGAATGATTTTGAAGGAAATTTAATACAGTTAAGTCATGTCGAAATTTTTAATTCGAAATGAATAGTAACTTTTCAAAGTGAAGTTCGGTTAGGATATGTAGCGAACATTTTAAAAGAAATTTTCTTTTGAAAGATTTTCATTTATTTTTATAACGAATGTAAGGAAATTTTGAGAATAGAATTATGACTTTCGAAAAATAATTTTGTTTTATTCATTAGAATAATATTAAATTAGACCGAACAGTGAAATATTGGACTTTGAAGATAAACGACTGAAATGAGTTTTCAAAGATAATTATATATATATATTACATAATTTATAAAAGAGGTTTGGAAGCGTTTCGATTTATTTATAAATTGTAGATCGATTCAGACTTGAATCGAATGCGTCGCGCAGCAATAGTTCGCGAACGTCAACCTGTAAATTCGAACTGACGTAACGGGGGATCCGACCATCAGATTCTTTTAAAACCGAAACCGACTGTAAGGGCCTTATTAAAATTATTAACAAAAAAATGAATAAACTATGATAAATCATAATAAATGATTTGGAAAGAGTTTTGACAAAACATTACAAGTTTTGAACGATAAATGATATTTTTATGAGAAAGAGTTGTTTGAAAACCAGAAGGAAGAATCCAATGTTTTTGACATAACGAATTGGACTGAGAACGTGTTTTAATATAACCAGAGTTTTCGAACATATAAATTGGACAGGATTTGAATGGAAATAATCTTTGGATGTTTCGGTATGGAATTCTGTGATTATACAAATATCGTTGAGGAATTTGGAAGATATTGATATCGTTATTCCAATACGATATCTGTTGATTTCAGAATTTGGTATTGAATGTAAGTCGACATTATTTCCATTTAAGATCTTATATTTAATATCAAATTTGATTTTGGGATTGTCATGAATGGTATCTTAAATAATAATGTTCTTAAACCCAGTTGTGAAAGGAACAAATCTTTTAATTAAGATTTAAGGATGTTTTCAAATTTAATATATTAAATTGGAATTGAATGGTACTCGATTTAATAATAATCGAAATGAGCTTGTGTAAAGGAAGGCCTTTACAATCTATGGAATTTAAAAGGTTTAGTCATTATTCCATTTATAGTATTAGTCGGATGCGGAAATTTATATCGATTATAAATTGTTCATATTTCCGTAAAGATTCCATATCAATTGGAAGACTATTTTGGGTTTACTGTGAACAATGTTTTAAATGACATTTGTTCTTTAACCCAAGTAAAGACATGATTAATTTCCAAAAGTTGAATAATCATTATGCAATGATTTTGAATTGAAATATACGATAAAATCTTTTAAATTGATTTTTTAGAAATGGATTAACCAATATGTTTAAATGAGATAATCTTTGATAAAATTAGAGTAAGGAAAATTTGAATAAAAGAATATTCTGGATTGGAATGGGATGTGTGTTATCTTTTTATATGTATCACATGATTTTAAAGGTGTACAAGTTATACAGAAAGACCAGGTATAACCCATTCTGAATAACCGTTATGACGATTAAAAGTAGAAGATTAAAGACGGTGGTTGAGGATCAGAGATCTTTATATCATTTGGGTAATTGCTGGTGTCTCGCCCAAGACGAGGTAATAAGTGATGGTTGTCCAGACGTACTTGGAGATCGACTAGATATGCGAAGACCTATCTCCTGTATTGGACATATGGGATGAGGAATAAGGTGCATCCGGTTTCGTTTAGACCTAGAATGGACTTGCAAATGGATTGTATGTCAGACATTGTTTTTTATGTTATATTTATCGATCTCTGTTAATTATATATCTGTTTGGTTGCAAAGAATTTATTCTCTTGCTTAACACCCTTCTCCGAGACGTACGAGCTCAAAGGTTATATATTGGTGGAAATCAATGGTATGGTATGGATTCGCAATTTTGCATGCTAATATGCATAAGATCAAAGCTTTTTTTAATTAAAAAGCAGAGCTTCGTGGGTGATGATCAAAGCATGGCTTATATAGCATAGCGTTGTATATGGCGTTAATCCGCGAGCTTCACACCCCGGTATGAGTCAAAAACGGGATGAAGCACAACAGGGATGACATGCGTTTCTTTCTAGCTAGAGGTGATATCATGGTATGGAGCCCTAACATTTTACTTAAGTGGATGGTGGAAGCGAGGGCCCTCGAATATGGCCACACAAGGCCAAGATGGTCGACGTACTGACCAAAAGGTCTGATAGGATCGAGAAACGTATTGTTCAGGAATTGCCAGTCCGCAAACGTTATAGCGGACCGGCCCTACCGATCCAAGGGTCACCTGTAGGTGTGGTCCTGGGTATCTCACTAGAGATGGCCCGAATCGGATGAGGAAGATCCCTTGCCAAGGCTCATAAATGGAATCCAATTTCTAATACGCAACTTTACGGTTCTAGTTGTAAACCTATATGGCGATATCATAGGATGGGGTACTATGTCGTTTGTGATTGATACATATATATTGTAAGTTTTTTTCTACACTATGCACTTATAGTAGTATCAAAATATTTGTTTTAAATCGTATCAAGCATGTTTGGCTATTATAAGGTAAAACTCTATCCTTCGGCTTGTGTTGCATTGTGTAATGGGACCTAAGTCTTATAATAGCTTCATTTTTTCAAAAGCATTGCGTTGTTTTATTGTTAAGTATTCATGCGGAGGAAACCTATTTTGTGTCATACGGCGTGGTCCCATGATTTTCCAACCTTTTAAAATCAAGTTTTGATAACTGTTTTAGCTCTCATACCAGTCTCATGATTGACCTAGAGTTTATTGTTTTCACCTAAACTCTAGATGCCCGAGTTTTCCACATGGGCAGTCGATAGTTTTGGCTTTGCAGATCTTTTCTTTTCACAGTATCCTAGATTATGGCTGGAGCTATAATCTTGAAAGCTTTGTATTTGTGTATTTTCTTCAGTTGTGTTAGTTGATGTTTTTTTCGCTGTAATGTAATTAATTTAATTCCCTGATAATTGTATTTCCACTAGATGTTTATTTTTTTCGCACTCTGATATTTTTTACTCTGATGTAAATTGTTATAATAGCAATGAAAAGTTCTATTGTTTTGTGTTCCGATGCGTCATGTTCTTGAACAATCTACATTCTTGTTCATTTTAGGCCAGGCGAGTGTTTCGAGTCGTTACACAAATAATTTTCCAAAATAGATATTTATTAATTTTAAATTATTTTGATTATATTTCTTAAATATTTTTATGACTAAAACTCGCTTATACATTGTTAAATAGTTTTCCATAGTTTCAAATTAAATTTCATAGTTTTATATTTTCAAAACAAGAATTCAAAATTTACAAAGGACCACATCGATATGGACATATATATTATGTCGGCATACTAGCCGATTTTTTCAAATTTCGAATTTGAATTGAAGCGTCTTTTCATCATGCATATTCTCTTCTATAAATAAGGAGTGTTGATTTCAATTTTTACTATTATTTCTTCTTCTTCTCCCCTTTTCTTATCCACCATTTCTAATCGAAATCCTAACTATATTTTGCCAAATTTTCATGTAAATCAATGAATTCCTACTCTTTTTTATATTCTCCGTCATCCTCTCCATAATTTATCGAGGCCACAGTGCAAATAAGAATTAAAGGGCTAATGTAGTCATGATCTCAAGATTAGGTCCGCATTCCTTTGTAAAATATACGCATAAATACTCAAAAGGGTGTGACTAGTTGGCCTATAAATCAAGTTGGGTTTGATTGTACCCGAAAAGTAGTTGGATGTGGCTTGTTGGCCCGAAAATAAAGTTTGTTGTGCTAGGGGCTGAGATTCTAAATGGTGTTTCCTTGAAGCCTTGAATCAAGCAGTGTAATAGATTTTGAAATGATTAAAAATATGTATATGTTTTAGTGTAGGACTAGATGTAGGGTACTCTGAACCAGTAACAAAATAGAAAAACTCGACCAATCGAATTTCGACACAAATACATCTTTTGTATTCATGTGCCTAAACTCAAGTACCAAAAATCCAGAATTTAGTGGAAAGAAGTAGACGGTGAGAAAGAAGAAAGAATGAATGGTAGAATAGAAGAACATAAACACATCAGAATTAGAGAAGATCAGGTTGTCATAATGGAATGAATAAAATATAATATATCGATACTCTTCATACAAGAGAAAACCATACTTTTACATAAATAAATAATCACAGTACTCAAATAGATCAACCAATACAGTAATAATAGCTTGTTCGTATAATGATTGATTAATACAACACACACAACATAAATAAGATAATATAAGACCTATGAGAACTCGACTCCAACTCCTTTTCTGCAGCTCCAAACAAATCCAAGAAAAATTTGGAAAATATATTCGTTCTTACCCAGCATATTTGGGGGAAACAAAAACACTCAGGTCCGTCTGGAATACTAGAGCGAGAAAACTCACATCATAAAAAACTTGCTTAATTTTATAATTCCTTTTAAAAGAATGGAACTCTCTTAAAGACAAGACCACACATAAACTTGCCCCTTGTTTTTCCCTTATGATATCCAAAACACTTTTATATCAAATCAAGTGATATTATTATAATGTCTATTAAATCATCTTACAATTAAATAATAAGCATATGCGAAATTGTTACCCATAATTAAATTCCATCCCCTAATGGGCTCTACATATAAAAACATGGCATGTATTAGGATTTGAATTTCATACAATGACTAGGCACTGGGGTACTAACTATTACAGTGCCTCTCTAGATGAGCTGTACCAAGATTCAACCATGTTAGAGATGCGGAAGGATCTTAAGGCATGTTAAACACTAAAGGGGGTGAAAAGTGTTTAATGGAATTTTTAAAATTTATTAAAATCTCTCTAGAATTATATAGATCACACATAATAACAAACACATAATCAATCACATAATGTAGAAAGTAAAAGTAAAAGCAATAAAAAGAAAGTACACACCGGGATTTTATACTGGTTCGGGACTCCCCTACATCTAATCCCACATAATGATGGGTTAATACAGATTTTTACTCAACGTTATCCAATTACAATCCTTGATTTCAGGGCTATAAGGGAACACCCCAACTGATTCCAAGTAAAGTGAGACTTAGTTGATTTCTATGCTATAACTTTACACTCAATCGATTTCCGGGACACAATCGCATCCGATCACTTTAAACGGGACAGGACCACAACCTTCTCTTATCTGTTTTTGCAGTATTGACTTGATAGGACTTGATCTTGAGATCTGTGTTTACAAAGAACTTATAACTCTTGAGTATCACTTGAATTCAGAGAAATTTTGATGTAGAATTGAAAGAGAAGAAGAATGATATGATTTCCATTTAAATCGGCAGAGTATAAGTGCAGAAAATCAAGGAATAAAGTATTATAATGGTAGGATGTATGTTTCCAATAGTAACAACATTTCTGAAAAGATTTGAATTCAAAAGATACCACTTTTAAAAATTTTAAAAACCACTTAACGACTAGTATCTCAATATGCCAAAAAGCATATGTCAACATATGCTAGTGTAATCTCAAAATATAAAATTTAAAACAAAGTAAATGATGTTTAAATAAATTATGGTGAATCTAAAGTTAAAACAAACTAGATTCCTTTATATTATAACATTCTTTTTAAGTAAAGTATAACTTAATATAAAGATAGAATAAAAATATTTAAGAAACTAAATATAAAATGATATAAAAGTATAAATATAGGTATAAAACTATGAATATATGAGAACTTAATAAAATAAAGGAATTTAAAAACACATAAGTAATTATACAATAAGTAAAAACTTTAAGTTGGAAATCTATTAAACATAAATTTGAAAATTGCTTTCAGGATTTAGAAAATAACTTTCAGGAATTAAATTATTTATCAAAATAAAGAAGTATATATTTATAAATAAGGAAGTTTTTTTGAAATCATTAGAAAACAAAATTTAAATCCAAGTAAATAATTTAGAGATTATTTTGAAATCGGGATTTAAATTTAAAATCAGAATTTAATATTCATACATTTTGAGGAACTTCTACCCAATCATCTCCCCCAAAAATTGGATCAGCCTTAATAGCATCTTAGTCTTCGTTGTTTTTTATGGGAGGCACTCCAGTGATGTTGTTGTCTTCATCTTTTGAATGAGAGGCAATCATCCATCGAATTCCATCAAAATGTTTCTATTGTTGTTTGGTCATTTGTATTTGACTTAATTCTAGATGACATTGATTACGAAGAACAATTGAGAGGATATTCTTAAAAGAATTAAGAATTTCTTTAAGGTTTTCACTAGGTTTATGGATTTGAGTATCCATAGTTTTGAATATATTAAGAAATAGTGAAAGGAAGTATAGGAGAAATAAATGAATAAGTTTTCTGGAAGGGAAGGGAATAAATAGGCTCTAAAATTTGTTTAAACTGAATAGACATGAGTCGGTTATAGTAGTTTCGAATTCAAACATAATTTTAAAAATTGTACTGTTATATGTCAATGTAGGAATGTGTATGTCAACAAATACATGTGTAATTTTAAGTTTTGAAGAATTTTGTTGTTTTGTGATTCATTTTGAATTATATAAACTTATTTTTATTATTTTAATAGTAATTCCAGAGATATTTAAACAAGTATTAACAGAAATAAAGAACTTCATTTCACTCTAATGATAACGATACATGAGTACATAACTTAAGATATAAATGCGGAAATTGAAGTACATGCAGATACAGTACGATATTAAACTTAGAATTCAACTGAAGATTAGGATGATGAGGATGACAAGCCAAGTTTTCTTCCAATTTTGCCAAAGATCTTACTCATTTTAGTAGAACTCTTTTCAAATTTATTACTAAACAAAACGATCTCTTAAGTAACTTTCACTTCTTGAGTAAAATGTTTTGATTTTAGAGAACAGTTTTCTTGGAGGGGTTGGTAGAAACTTCAATGCATTCTAAAGAGGTATCTTCTTCCTCTTCTTCAGTATCCATTTGATTGGTTTCTTCTTCTTTTTCAATTCTTGCTCCTTTATCCGAATATGTTTCATATGGATGAAACGCAAGTGGGATCTTCATAAGGGAAATTTTTCCGGCATTAAAAACTCTTCTAAAGATTAATTTTTCTCCTTTGAAATCGACTCCAAATTATTTAAAAATACGTATAAGATAGACTCCATGATATAACGTATTTTCATTTATCAAAATTTCCTTTTGTTGAAACTCACTTAAAATCCTTTTAGCATAATTAATTTCATAATTTTCAAAGATAACAAAAAGGGCCTTACTAACTTTCATGGTAGGGTTGTTGAAATTTTCAGACCGAGGGGTGACGGTATGTTAAAGTAGTAAATAGACGATTCTTTCTTTTGGACGATAAAAGCGATTTTTGAATTCCAAATTTTCATCATTTTAAAAATTATGATGAAATGTTTCCAAATGGCTTTCATTGGTATTAAAACCTAAAAGATCCATCCCCGTATTTTTGCAACCCAAAATGGTACTTAAAACCTCACAATCTAAAACAATTTGTGTTCCTTTAATAGTACTCCAAATTTCATCTTCACTTCCTTGATAAAGATTGCGATTCAAATTTACATGAAACATTTTCTTAAGATTGGGATAACAAACTTCATCATTATCCCGAGAATCAACAAGACTCGAAATTCCATTTTGATAAAAGAGAGGTTCAAGTTCATAAGAAGCAAAATTACTAAATATAGCAAATTTTCCTATGGCGACTTTACCAAAGTTTACATAACTAACGTATTCTTTGATAGAACCCGGTTGTTAAAGTGGAATCCCTTGATAGTCTTGGTTAATCTCATGTTTATGAAGTGCTTGAGGAAGCCATTAAAATAGTTATGAAGAGTACAATAATATGAAGAGTAGTTTTGAATTTTGAAATAAAGATAGAAAAGAAATGAAAGGAATAAGTAGTTAATAGAGAATCAAAGGACAATTCGTTTGTTTGAAGGACACCTTTTCAGTCACATTGAAGTTGGTGAAACGTTAGAGGGAATTTCAAAAGTTTGAATTTCAAATTTCACTTTTCTGGTATATGTCGACATAGGCAAATGGACATGTCGATATATCCCTTTGAGTTTTCAAAGTGACTTTTGGTTTTTTAATTTTTGAATTATTTATAATCCTATATTCTTATTTAATTATTTCTTGGAATAATAATTATTACAAAAATACTAATTTATATTATTATTTTAGTATTATATAATAATTATTTGAAATTTCAAATTTCAAATTTTAAAATTTGAATTCTGAATTTTGAATTGAAAACCCAATTTTTAATCAAGGCAATCAATCAAACGATCAAGCAAGCAATCAAACAACCATTTAAGAAAATAATTATTAAGACATACCTATTTTAGATTCGTTCTCTGATTACTTCTGATTCATGAATTGCTGTGAAGCACATATTTGAATAATTTGTTCCTTGATCTTCATCACTGGAAGACGAATCCAAATCGTCTAAAGTTTTTGCGTATGCTCTTTTCCTTTTCTTTGATGAACTGTCATTAGTAGGTTGATTTTTTTCTCCAGATAGAGACAGAATCTTTTTAGATGGACTAATCCATCGTAGTTATAACATCTGGTATTACTTAGATTCTCATTATTAGTTTTCACCTGATTTCTTTGCTTATTACTTTTGAAGTTATTTCTTTTCCTATATCTTAGGAATTTTCTGAATTCCTTGTCAATAATGATGTCACTTCATAATCATCACTATCTAAGTCTGAATCTTTAATTGATGCTTTAAATGTTATGGATTTCTTTTATGGTGACTTATTTTCATTTCTTCCTTGCATCTGAACTTCAAATGACAATAAATTACCAAATAATTCCTCAATTTTTATACTATTGTTGTAATTGGCCTTTTCAATGGCTGGTGTCTTTTGATCACAATCAGATGTTAATGAATTCATATTTTTTCTAACTTGATCCTCCTCAGAATATGATTTTCCAAAAGTCATTAGTGAATGCATGATTTCCTAGAACCTGTAGTACATATCGGGGATAGACTCATTCTGATTCATTTTAAATAACTCAAACTGATTGGTTAACATGGATATTTTCGTCTGTTTAGCTTTGCTTGTTCCTTTATGAGTTACTTGCAAAGTTTTCCATATTTCATATGCAAAATTACAAACTGATATCCTAGTAAATTCACTCCAATCTATCGAACAAAATAAAATATTCATAACCTTAGAATTATTTTGTGTAGTGGATTTCTAATCATTAGTCCATTATGCAAAATTAACAATGGGTTCAGCATATTCGGTTTATGTGATATTCCAAGTGTCTAATCCTACATATTGTAAATAAATTTTCATTTTACATGCTCAATATGCATAATTACTACCATTAAAAACTGGTGGTCTAACAATGGACTGACCCTCTACGAATGAACTACCATTAGTGACAATTCCAGTGTTGGTTGCCATTTAAACTTTTCAAAATTCAGATTATGAAAATTTCAAAAACCAAAGCTCTGATGCCAATTGTTTTAGATGCAGATTAAGAATTTTAAGGCAATTTGACACTAGAGGAGATGAATAGTGTTTAATGGAATTTATAAAATTTCTTCAAATCTTTTCGGTTTAAACAAACAGTATAGATCACAGATAATAACAAACACATAATCAATCATAGAATGTAGAAAATAAAAGTAAAAGCAATAAAAGGAAAGTACACACCTGGATTTTATACTTGTTCGGGACTCCTCTACTTCTAGTCCCACACAACCCCGGGTTGATGAAAATTTTTATTCAGCAATATACAATTACAATTCTCGATTTCACGACTATAAGGGCATACCCCAACTAATTCCAAGTATAGTGAGACTTAGTTGATTTCCGAGCCACAACTTTACACCCAATCGATTTTCGGGACGCAATCGCACCTAGTCACTCTAAATGATAGGACCACACCCTTATCTAATCTAGTTTTGTAGTATTGACTCGATAGGATTTGATCTTGAGATCTTTGATTACTGATAGCCTATAACTCTTGAGTAGCACTTGAATTCAGAGAGATTTTGATTTAGAATTGAAAGAGAAGAAGAATGATATGAATTCTATTGAAATCGACAGAGTATAAGTGCAAAAAAGGGGAAATAAAATATTATAATAGTAGGATGTTAAGATAGGAAGAAGAAGATGATTAGATGTTAAAAAAAAATCAAATTTTGGAATGTATTTATAAGTTTCCAATAGTCGACATGCCAAAAATTTAACAAACCACTTAGCTGCTACTATGTTGACATGCCAAAAAGCATATGTTGACATATACTAGTTGTAACGACCTGCATTTTTCAACGATATAATTAATTAATTTAATTATTTAAATAATGGTTTGGTTATTTAAAATGACCAGAATTAAATAATATTGAATATTTAATTAAAATAAATAATATAATAATATATTTAATTTCTGAAATAGTCAGAAATAGTGGAATTCACAAAATGGTGTGAAATGGATCATCGGTGATATTTAATTCAGTTTAGAATTGAATTAGAATAACGAATATATTATTTGAACGACAATTTGAACGTATAATTATATTATAATTAACATTAAGCTCGAAATGGCACCGCAGTTCGCTATTTGGCGATTTGAACTTCAACTGAATGTATAGGATTCGTTTTAAATCGGATTTCTGTGAAACAAGAAACGTTAGGACCTGGTGAACTGTATTTTTCTAGTGGAAGAGGAAAATCGAGATTTCGTCGTATAGATTTTTAGTTATGTCCAAATCAAATTTTAGAAAAGTCTCTATGGAATACCTTTATAATTTATAACGATTTATTTATATTTTAAAATGGATTTTTGAATATAAATTGAATATCGATGTAACACTGGATTTGAAATATCGAGTTATAAATCCCAGTGTAGCAGTATGATATTCTGTTGTGAATATATACGATAATATTTATTAATAAATATTAAATTTAAATGTTTTTAAATATATTTATATATTTAAAAGGGTTAATTAGGGCTTTAAAAATAGCCAGTTTCGCAAACGACCTCAGAATTCGACGAAACTAATTTTGTTGGATCCGCGATATTAAATTATTGTTAGATTCCAAGTTTGGTAATTTTTGAGGTCAGTATGTAGCCGTACGGGGTTTTAATGTGAAAAACAGTCAGTATTTTGATGGTTAAAAATACGCTGTGTGAGCATACGAGGTCGGAATTCGACGATACAGTTTCGTTGGGTCCGCAATGTCGGACTGTAGCTGCTTGTCCAATTTCGTGATTTTTGGGTATTTGTGATCACAGGAATTTTAGAGGACGAATACAAACAACGATTGCTTAAAAATAAATAAAATAATTGAATAAAAAATTATAAAACCTATCCTATATAATATCCTTTACACTCCTAAACCCTAAACTGACTTCATTCTGGTCAACAAGACTTATTTTCCGCCGTTCTCTATTTTTCTCCTCCTAGTAAAAACAATCGGTCTCCTAAAATCCAAATCAATTCATAGAAATATATAAAATCGAAGCAGAGATATATTTGAGCTTGTATCGATACAAGCATCAGTCTCGTATGGGTTTTATTTGGTGCGACGCATCTTTCTGGGGTTCGAAATAACAACCGCAAGTTTAGGGTTGGCTTTAAAATCGATTTGGGAAATCAATCGATAAAATATACTTCGGAATTGGGTTTGTGAGGTCGGGGCGCTCCTACGGTGGAAAAATGGACGAGTGCGGTGACAAATGGGTTCGCTGACCTGTAGGGAGCAGCGTTGGGAGATGGAGGTCGGAATGCACATGGGTGCATCGAGTAAGAGGAGATGGTGATGGCCAGGACTGGTTTAAGAGAGAAACTCGATGGTGCAATCAGACTTTGATTTCATCGACCGGGTGTGGGTGTCAGTATTGGAGATGCACACGAAATATACTGTATATCACTAACAGGGGACGCGTTTGAATTTGGGGAAGAATATAAATGGAGCGGGTGGGTCACATTGGGTATTAGTGGACCGGGAAATAAAAGGTGAAAGCCCAATTATGTATAAACTTAAGTCTTGTTTTAATTAAATTTTATATATTAACTTGTTAACGCGATATCTCCTTCATACGTTATCAGTTTTTCGAACGGTCAGATCCATTGGGATCGTATGGACGGTGGCTACACCATGGGACTCACGAGGAGTGAATCCTAGCTTGCTACAATTTATAGTAAAATAAATTGTCCATCTGAATCAACAGATGCAAATCGTTATTTAACGGTTAACGCGAAAAGTGATTAAACTCACTAACTCTTCACAGTTATATTTTTCTAAAGTATTTTTTTTAAATGATGAATGATGGTTGTTTGCTATGTGTTGGTTGTTTGGTTGAACTACTAGTCAGTTGATTGAAAATATAGATAACGATATAGATATAAATCGTTAACCAAATATTGATTCTGTTTAGCAGAATATTTCATAGTGAAATGAAATTGATGTTAATTTTATTGTCTAACATCTGTGGATGCAGGGAAATAGGTCGGAGGGACCCAACTGGGTTCCTCAACATTTTTTTCTTCTGTTTTTCATATATTGTGTTATATGATGTGATATGAAATCTGTTGTTGATTTTGTATGCTTGAATGATACTGATCATTGTTATATGGTATGTTAAATACCATAAGGAATACTGGAATGTTAAAAAGGAAATTTTCAATGTTATATTGAAATAGAAATATTTAAAAAATCAAAATATTTTATAAAAAGAAACTATTTATTCAGAAAATAAATAGATTGAAAAGGAAATATTTATTTGTAAATCAAATAGATAGAATTGAAAAAGAAATATTTGTAAACTATTTACAAATAGAATTGAAAAGGATATTTATTTGAAAATAAATAAAATAGAAAGGGGAAATATGTGTAAAGTAAATAGAAAAGTGAATAGATAGATTATCAAAGGAATTACTTATAAAATCAATAGATTTTATAAATAGAAAATATTTTATAGAATAAATAGAATTATCAAAAAGGGGATTTATTTTCTAAATAAATAGACTATAAAAGGAAATATTTAAAAAGTGACTAGAATTGCATTAAAGGAGAATTTTACATTTGAAAAGTTTAGACCCGTGCTTCGCACACGGGTATAACGTGCTATGGATTTAAAGAAAAGATTTTAAATAGAATCTATTCTGACCAATAAATTGAGAAGATAAATTTATAAATAATATTTTATAAATTAAATAAAATGTTTACCATTGGATAAATAGAATATATAAGTCAGGACTTATATAGAGAAGTAAGAATCGATTTCAACATCGATATTTGAAACTGAATAAACGTAGAGTTAATCAAAGGAGTTAACCAGTTAGGGTTAGTTAGATAGAGTTAATCGAATTAGAAATTTATGAATATTAGTTATTCAGTTAGAAGTGATCGAATATAGTTATTTGAGATAGAGTTAGTCAAACATAGTTATTTAGGATGAATTGCCATTTCGTACGACTGCTAGTGGAATTCGCAGGGCTGTAGATAGCCTACGGCGGTCAGATGTTTCCTGAGGGAATCAGGCGTAACCATTGTGATCGCTGCGATCTAGAGTCAGGCAAATGGCATTAAATCGAATATTAGCCATTCGGAATAAAGTTAAAACAGACGTAGTTATTCGAATATAAGTAAATTGAATATTAGTTTTTGATAGGAGTTGAATAAGTTGAATTAATAATTTGAGTTATGTTAATCAAGTTGAGTTAAATAAGTTAAGTTAATCAAATAAGTTAATCGAGTTGAGTTAGTCTAAATGAGTTAATCAAAGCGAGTTAATCCAAATGAGTAATCTAAAGGAGTTATTCGAAATAGTTTATTCGAATAGAATTAAAGGAGTTAATCGAATATAGTTTATTCGAAAAGGAATTATCGAATAGAGATTATTCGAAAAAGAGAATTATACGTTGAATTCGATTATATCGAATTAGGGAAAGTACTATTTACTTTCCGTCTTTAAATCAAGATGTATATTATTATTCAATTAGTTATTTGTTATTTATGCAAAATAAGGAATAAGAATTTTATTTAAGTTATTTTATTTCGAAAGCATGGAATTATAACACCATCGTTATAAGCAAATGATTTGGTAAAAGAAGTAGATTCATAAGTAGAATCCGAGTTATGTAAGGAAGTGTTAAAGAATTGAAAGGTGAGCTTTGTCTATTTCGAAGTTAGAAATGTTGTTCAGTTAAGGTCAGAGAGGTAATTATACCCCAACTTGATTGACTTCGTTTTTAACTAAGGGATGGGTATGGTTCGATAGTGAAGACTGATTAAGTGAATATAGTTAATAGTGCAATGATTTAAATTGGCTTAGTGATGTTTTATTTAACATCTGTTTTAAATCAAATATATAAATTTTGGAAACATCTTCCAAATATAATCAGAGATATTTTCTAATCATATAAAATGAACTGTAAATGAGAAGGAATACTGGAACGGCAGTAATACGTGAAACAGAGATGGAAATGTTTTCCAATGATTAATGACGTATATTTCCTAAATTTAGGAAATAAGAAATGTTGAATATATAGAAATGGGAAATGAATAAATTAATGATAGAATAAATTAAAGGAGATTAATGTTGATTGATGATTTGATCGATCGAATTTCTATCTGGAAATAAGATTGCTGGTTGCACACCTGTTTTTCTTTGATAGTTAAATCACCGACTATCGAAGTTTTGACCATTTTATCATTGTCAGTATGGAGAGACAGGGATCAAATTCATTATCTGAAAACCACTCTGTATGGATGTAACACCCCGTGTATTCTATAACTGTGAAATTAACAAATTAAAGTATAATTAATTTGAAATCAAAGAACTAAGGGAAACGGGATACGCCATTGCGTTCATCTCGGAAAAATACGCGAAATAGAGTCCGAGTTTTAGAAAAACGGAGTCCGTATGAAGAAGATATGGCCTTCGGAAGTTTCTGAATTAAATTTAAAATTCAAACAGAATAAAATAACTCAGAAAAATCAAGTTTAAATTCCAAAATGGGGACCAATGGGCCAGGGCGGAAAAACACCCGCCTAACGCACCCAGGTCGACTGGGCTGTCGACCTGGCCTAACCAGGTTGACAGGGCTGTCGATAGGCATGTCGACCTGGTCCAGAGCCAGGTCGAGCCCAGTCTAACCTGGCTGGCCTATTCTATGTTGGTCGATTTTCTGTGGTTGCTTTGTCATTAGGGCTAGGTGGAAGGCTCTAATTGGTCTCTCTTGCGAATGAATGGCTACGATCAATCCAAGCAACATCAATGGTCCTAATCAGTTCATAACCTCTATAAAAACAACCCTAGACTTAACCCTAATCTATTCATTCAAAAATAAGAACAAAGCCGCCATGTTGCTGAGGAACGACTAGGAGTAGCCACCAATTGGAGAGAGGATTAGGAGGAAAATTCTAAGGCATAAAGCAACCTAAACAAATCAAATCAACGAGGAACCGCATCTCCAAATCCCTAAATTGGAGAATTCGCCACACCATTGTAAGTAGAGTATTATTTTGGTATGAATAAATAATTGTGTTGGTTTGTATACTTGAATTGTGGCGATAAAGTAATTCATATTTGTGCGTTACTATGATATTCTCGAATTGTGTTGTTCATTATAAAGAACTACATGCGGTAGTTCTATGCGAGTATACGTTTGGAATATTTCGCAAATTATGTAATCCATGTTGAAGCTACATGTATGTAGTTGATTGAAATTCATGCATGTTTGGGGCTTTGCTACTATGCCATCATAATGTGGATTTTTATACAAACATCATTTTTGTGAAGTAATTGGAATAAGTTTGGATTATCATAATCCATATGAAATTAGGTTGAAAATTTGGCATCATGTATTAAACCATGCTTTTGTATTAGAAAACCTATTTGCAAACTTATGGATATGACTAGGCTATGATTGATATTTTGCATAATTGAAATCCATATTGTTTACAAGAATTATATGATGACATATGTGGTACATAGTTAGGTTTGACTCAAAAATCCCTTTTGCAAGTTTGCATGACTAAAGTAAAAATCATGATTTCATGTTAGAAATATTTATGCCATAGTTATGAGAATAGATTAAGTTGAACTATACTTGTGTGTTAATAACAAAAGTAAGTACCTTTGTGAACATGTAGTAATCTTATGGACATGATTTGCTTATGTTTGACGTTATGCCTAAATAAAAATATAGGTTCATATTGTAGTTATGACTATGTGTCAATAATGATATCCAATTTAGATTCTTATCTCAACTACAAGTTTACATGCTTTGATTCATGTCACCTATGCTTTATGACCAAAGTATATGTCACTACTATGCAAGTACACCAGTTTCTATTTTGTATTTCCAACGTCATATTGCAAGTTCATGCGTTCACATTTCCCTCTTTGTGTATGTAATCACGCTTTAAGCCTCCCCTTTTCGCATGGCTAAGTTGGGCTTTAGAAGGCTAAGCCCAACATATATATATAATAAACGGACGTGTAAAACGGGGGAAAATAACGTTGGGTTAAAATTACTAATGAATGAAAATATAAAATAGAAGGGCCCAAATTCAAGTATGGGTTGGGCCCATGATTGGTGTAACCTTTACACCATTAATTTAATAATGGGCCGCAAATATTTACATATAAGAAAATAAAGAAGAAAGACAAAATATGTAAATGTAGAACATACGATGTGTTTAACCCGAGGTTGGATTGAGTTGTGATGTAAACCTGCCCGGAACCGCCCGGCTGTCCAGTAGTCACAACAATACCTATCCAATGTGGGAGGTTAAACATGGAGCCCAATAAGGACCCGAGGTTAGACTGAGTTGTGGCGTAAGACTGCCCGGAACCAACCGGCAACAGGCAGCCACAACAATACCTGTCTAATGTGAGAGGTCAAGGCTTTAATAAGACAATTAAGGCTGAGTCAGGATTGTTAGGATTAAGTGAACTAAAGACTTAATCAAAATAGAACATGCTAAACTAAACGGACTGGTGGGGGTTAGGTTAGAAAACACTTAACCAACTTAGCATGTTGGCTAGAGATAGAAAACCTAGTAACGGGGGACCCTTTTCAGCAGTAACCCTAGAAGGTGTATCAGGATACCCTGAAACTAGGCAGGGTGGGGCACGATTACTGGGCTGATTGTAAGAGGTCAAATCGACGGCGGTGGTGTAGCAGTGTAGGTTCTAACGGGGTGCGGGCGTGCACACACTCCGGCGCAGAAAAATAAGGCACTGGACACCAGTAGCATACCTGTGCATTCTAAGGTTGTGTCGGGCCGCCACCATGGGACTTGATACACCCCATGGTGGGACCAGCATAGGTAACTACAACATTGGGGGCCGTAAGACACATGTAACTATGCGAGTAGGAGCCGATCATCATACAATGGATCACATCACCCTAATTATGGGGTGCCAGTTGGAAACTAGTTTATATGGGTTCAGAGATTAACTTGGGGTACGATAGTATATTCGACCCTAGACAACTTAACCAAGTTTATAGTGCTTGCCCACTTCTTGTTTATACTTATCACACCCAGTTCTTTATTCATAGACAGAATAGTACTAGACTTACTCAGGCTTTATGTCTGACTCTACTTTTCTTTCGTCTTCTTTTATTCCGTTTCCCCCCAGGTCCACAGGGAGGGAACACAGCAGCTTGACCAACCTTAACATCCAGCTTGAAGAAGAGAAATGTATTGCTTGGACCTTTTCATTTTGAACTATGGCTTTGGACAATCACTATGGGGCTTTTGCAGTTTATCTATGTTTTATTTATGCTTCTTTAAATAATGTACTCAAGACAGATTATGAAAATGTTTTGTTATGTTTTTGGAAAGGATGTAAGACAATCATGGTGATGTTTTGTAACACGTATTTGCTTTTATGAAATAAAAGTTGTTGTTCTTCCGCTGTTTACAAATATGTGTTCCTATATCTGTCTTGTATATCTGTGACTTATACTTATAAACCTCCACCAAAATTAGGGCATTCCCTTTGAGAGTGACCCTAACGGAGGTGGGGTGTTTCACTTGGTATCAGAGCATAGGTTTACTAGATAAGATAAAAAGTTTTGAAAAATTATTTTCAAAAAGGAAATTTAAAGAAGCATTTTTAAAAGAAAAATATTATTTTATTTTAAAAGGCAAAGTCCACTCCCCAAAGCCATAGGTACTATCTCTTATCCTTCGTTTTGAATCTATCCTTTTTGTTTCAGCATGTCCGAAGATCTTAACTTGCCAGAAGGGGTGCCAATACCTGGTTGGTTTAGACGGTTCTCAGAAGCAAGGGCCACTCAGCCAGGTCCTACCGTTCCTCCTCCCCCAGCTGTCGGAAATCATCCAGCTGCAGCGGCACCTTTTCCTCCACCTCCTCCTCGGGGAAACACGTTTGCTAAGATATGTAAAGATTTTAAAGCTATGGGAGGAAAGGATTTCCATGGAACTGAGTCCTTCGTAGCAGCTAGGAATTGGCTGAAAGAAACGGAGGACCTATTCATCATCTTTGAGGTAGAAGATAGACAAAAAGTACAATTGGCAGTATGGCTATTGAAGGGCGAGGCTTCCTACTGGTGGGAAGTCACTAATGTTGAAAGACCAGTGGAGACATGGGAGGACTTTAGGGCAAGGTTTGAGACTAAATTTCTCTCGGATGCAGAAAGAAGTTTGCAGTTGGAAAAATTCTTATTTCTTAAACAAGGGGACAAGACGGTCAGAGAGTATGTGAATCAGTTCGATGAGCTGGCTAGGTTTGGGCTTGACCTAGTCAACACCCCGCACAAGAAGGCTCTCCGTTTCGTCAAAGGGTTGAATGAGCCATTGCACAGTTTGGCCATGACCCATATACCCATGGGAGCCACGTATGAAAGATTGGTGCAAATGGCATTGCTGAATGAAGAGGATAAGGGCAAGAAGGAGACAAAGGAAGAAAGCTCTCAAGGGAAGAAAGAGGGTTTGCAGCCTAAGAAGACAGACTTTAAGAAGGGCGGGAAAGGCAACAAAGAGAAGAGGAAGTGCAATTTCTGTGGCAAAGTGGGGCACTTAGTAAAGGACTGCCGGAAAAAGAAGGCCAAAGAGAATGGTGGGTGCTTTTCTTGCGGTGAGACAGGCCACAGGGCTAAGGACTGCCCAAAGAAACGAGGACAGGGGCAGAGGGCTGGATCCACCCCAGGGGCACAGGTTCATGTGCTGGAAGCGCCACCTCTGCAACAGCGAGGTATAAATACTTCTGTAGAAAGTGTAGTTTATCTTTATGATCACCCCGTTCGCACTTTATTTGATTCTGGCGCATCACATTCCTTTATCTCGTCTGCTTTAGTAGAATCTCTGCACCTAAAAACTAGTATGGTAAAGGACCCCTTAATTGTTTCAAACCCAATTGGGGGCCCAGCTCATTTGTCTATGATCTGTTTGGGATTGAAAATTTCTATTCTAAGTGTAGAATTTCAATGTAGTGCCTTTGTTTTGGGCTTTTTGGGTTATGGTTTGATTTTGGGTATGGATTGGCTATCCAGTAATGGGGCCATCCTTGATTGTGAGAAAAGGGTTGTTAGGCTCCTAACCCAGCTCGGTAATACTTTGGAAATTTCTTGTAATCCCTCGTATGCGGTTATGCTTAGTTATCTTGAATCACTAGATGCCTCTGTTGAAAATTTGCAATCAGTTAGAGTGGTCCGGGAATATCCGGATGTCTTCGAAGAGGTGAAGGGCTTGCCTCCGAAGCGGGAAATAGACTTCCGCATATATCTTGTAGATAATGCAAAGCCCGTTGCGTTACCCGTTAGACACATGGCTCCACGAGAAAGGAAAGAGCTCAGTAAACAGATTAAAGAGCTTCTAGAAAAGGGGTTCATTAGGAGAAGCATTTCAGAATGGGGCGCTCCAGTGGTGTTCGCAACAAAGGCGGATGGTTCACTCCGTCTATGTGTTGACTATAGGGAGCTCAACAAGCTAACGAAAAAGAATAGGCACCCTCTCCCTAGAATTGACGATTTATTTGACCAGCTTGTAGGAGCGTCTGTTTTCTCCCAACTCGATTTAGCAATCGGTTTTCATCAGCTAAGGGTGGCTGAAGATAACATCGATAAAACGGCATTCAGAACCCCAGACGGCTTCTTTGAATGGCTTGTCATGCCTTTCGGCTTGACAAATGCACCTGCTTACTTCGTGGACCTGATGAGTAGGGTATTTAGAGATTTCCTCAACAAATTCGTAGTGGTCTTCGTAGATGATATCCTTATCTTCTCAACGAGTGAAGAGGAACATGCTCAACACTTAAGGGCAATCATGGAAACTTTGCGAGTCCATCAACTAAAAGCCAAATTCTCCAAATGCCACTTTTGGAGGGAAGAGGTGAGGTTCCTTGGGCACATAGTATCCAAACAAGGGTTAGCAGTGGACCCTGCTAAGGTAGTGGCGGTACAGGATTGGAAGACACCAAGGAATGCAACTAAGGTCCGAAGCTTCCTAGGACTAGCAGGTTTCTATCGAAAGTTTATAAGGGATTTTGCGAAAATCTCAGCTCCGCTCACGAAATTAACTAAGAAGAATCTAGTGTTCAATTGGGATTTGGATTGCGAGTTTGCTTTCCAACGACTGAAAAGGGCTCTCACAACAGCCCCAGTTTTGACGCTGCCAGATGGGAGTAAGATGTTCACTGTTTATACGGATGCATGTGGGACAGGGCTAGACGCCGTCTTAATGCAAGAAGGAAGGGTAGTAGCTTATGGCGGGAGGCAGTTGAAAGTGCACGAAAAGAACTACCCAACCCACGATCTTGAGTTAGCCGCCATCGTCTTTGCACTCAAGTCTTGGCGACACTATCTCCTAGGTGAGAAGTTCGAACTTTACACTGACCATAAATCGTTGAAATATCTTTTCTCGCAGAAGGATCTTAACTTGAGGCAACAAAGATGGATGGAGTTTCTTGCCTCGTACGATTTCGAAATCTCCTATACTCCGGGCAAAGGCAACGTAGTGGCAGACGCGTTGAGCCGAAAGAAATTAACCCTAAGCCCGCGGTTTGTTGAAAGACAAAGCCTAGAGTTTATAGCCAGCTTCGACTTTAGGCCTTCCTCCGATTTCGTACCAGGCTTGCTAGCATCTCTCGAAGTGCGCCCAACTTTAGTGGATTCAGTAGGGACAGCACAACGCAAAGACCCTC
Source organism: Allium sativum (assembly GCA_030737875.1). Taxonomy (NCBI): domain Eukaryota; kingdom Viridiplantae; phylum Streptophyta; class Magnoliopsida; order Asparagales; family Amaryllidaceae; genus Allium; species Allium sativum. The sequence goes on along the minus strand of CM060909.1, from coordinate 65,281,610 downwards.
AGCTTGTGGAAATGATTGATAGGCTAATTAGGGGTGAGACTTCAAGCCACCTCAACAGATACTCCATCGACGATAAGGGTTTTCTAAGGCGAGACGGAAGACTATGCGTCCCACAGACAAAAGATTTAATAAAGAAGGTTCTCGAGGAAGCACATCACTCCAAGATGACGATACACCCAGGCGGAGATAAAATGTACAAAGACATAAAAAGGACTTTCTTCTGGAGCGGCATGAAAAAGGATGTGGCAGAATTCGTTTCTAGGTGTATGGTGTGCCAACAGGTTAAAGCGGAACAGAAAAAGCCTGGCGGACTACTACATCCTCTAGAGGTCCCGCAGTGGAAGTGGGATAGCATCTCAATGGACTTCATCGATGGGCTGCCTAGGTCTAGGAGAGGCAACACTAGCATTTGGGTAATAGTGGATAGGCTTACTAAAAGCGCCCACTTTTTACCTGTTAAAAGTAAAAGAACTGCCTCATCCCTAGCATCACTTTACCTCAAGGAAATCGTTCGACTCCATGGAATACCATCTAGCATTGTTAGTGACCGAGACCCCATCTTCACCAGTGAGTTTTGGCGGAGTCTGCAAGAAGCAGTAGGAACGCAGTTATGCTTGAGCACAGCCTATCATCCCCAAACCGACGGCCAAACAGAGAGAGTGAACAGAGTTTTGGAAGACCTCTTAAGACTATGCGTCCTTGACTTCGGAGGGACATGGGAAGACCACCTTCCTTTGGTGGAATTTGCCTACAACAACAGCTATCAAGCAACCATCGGAATGGCGCCCTTCGAAGCTTTATATGGAAGACCGTGCCGATCGCCCACTTGTTGGTGGGAGTCCACGGATAAGCTCATACTTGGACCAGATATGATCCGAGAGACCTCAGAGAAAGTAGACTTAATACGAAGAAGGATGAAGACGGCCCAAGACAGACAAAAGTCCTATGCCGACAAGAGGAGGACCGACCTTGAATTTGAAGTTGGAGACAGAGTTTTTCTCAAGGTATCACCGCTAAGGAACGTTGTTCGTTTTGGAACCACAGGAAAACTGGCACCAAGGTTCGTAGGGCCATTCCCTATCATCGAGAAAATTGGGAAAATGGCCTATAGATTAGAGCTTCCCGAGAAGTTGGCTGGACTCCACAACGTTTTTCACGTTTCACATCTCCGAAAATGTCTACATGAGTCAGCTGAAGTGGTAGAGCCAAATATCCTCGAAGAGGCCGAAGTGGAACGCGAAGCAACCATAAGAAAGGTTCCAACCCGCATCTTAGGAACGGAAGTGAAAAAGCTACGCAACCACGAAGTCAAGCTCGTTAAAGTTCAGTGGAGCGACGCCGAGGGAGACGCGACTTGGGAAACTAAAGCTAGAATACGCACTGCCTACCCTTTTCTGTTCGAGGGTACATCCTTGATCTTTCCTTTTCCTTAAGTTGCGCTTTTATCTATCCTTTTAGGTATATTTCCTCGACCTTATCTTTTAGGTAGAAACCCTTTGGATGAAAACATGTAATTGAAACATGTTATGGATGATGGTTGCAAGTGGTTGCAAGTGATTGCTAGTGGTTGCTCGTGGTTGCATATACACACACAATCTAGGTTTTAGATCGGCTCAGTCACTTCATATTGCATATGCATATATAAATGTTTGCATTCGTATATGGTTGAACTTTAATGTGTTGTCATATGGATGTTGCATTTGTATTGAATGATTGTGCACTCCTGTAGAGTCATGAATATGAAAATTTGCATACATAATGGATTCATGGCACTTACATAATTCGCATTAAGGAGGTCAACTGAATCAGTAGACCGCCTGATTTTGCATTAGATAAGTACATGTACACACACACACTTCGCATATGATCATGAAGCATTAGAAGTCTTTTAAGGACAATGGATGCTCGTGTTTGATGGATGAGTAGATGGATGATTGGATGTTAGGATATACATTCCTCCTAATTTGAAGATTTCGGGGACGAAATCCTTTTAAGCGGGGGAGAATGTAACACCCCGTGTATTCTATAACTGTGAAATTAACAAATTAAAGTATAATTAATTTGAAATCAAAGAACTAAGGGAAACGGGATAAGCCATTGCGTTCGTCTCGGAAAAATACGCGAAATAGAGTCCGAGTTTTCGAAAAACGGAGTCCGTATGAAGAAGATATGGCCTTCGGAAGTTTCTGAATTAAATTTAAAATTCAAACAGAATAAAATAACTCAGAAAAATCAAGTTTAAATTCCAAAATGGGGCCCAATGGGCCAGGGCGGAAAAACACCCGCCTAACGCACCCAGGTCGACTGGGCTGTCGACCTGGCCTAACCAGGTCGATAGGGCCGTCGACAGGGCTGTCGACAGGCATGTCGACCTGGTCCAGAGCCAGGTCGAGCCCAGTCTAACCTGGCTGGCCTATTCTATGTTGGTCGATTTTCTGTGGTCTGCTTTTTCATTAGGGCTAGGTGGAAGGCTCTAATTGGTCTCTCTTGCGAATGAATGGCTTCGATCAATCCAAGCAACATCAATGGTCCTAATCAGTTCATAACCTCTATAAAAACAACCCTAGACTTAACCCTAATCTATTCATTCAAAAATAAGAACAAAGCCGCCATGTTGCTGAGGAACGACTAGGAGTAGCCACCAATTGGAGAGAGGATTAGGAGGAAAATTCTAAGGCATAAAGCAACCTAAACAAATCAAATCAACGAGGAATCGCATCTCCAAATCCCTAAATTGGAGAATTCGCCACACCATTGTAAGTAGAGTATTATTTTGGTATGAATAAATAATTGTGTTGGTTTGTATACTTGAATTGTGGCGATAAAGTAATTCATATTTGTGCGTTACTATGATATTCTCGAATTGTGTTGTTCATTATAAAGAACTACATGCGGTAGTTCTATGCGAGTATACGTTTGGAATATTTCGCAAATTATGTAATCCATGTTGAAGCTACATGTATGTAGTTGATTGAAATTCATGCAAGTTTGGGGCTTTGCTACTATGCCATCATAATGTGGATTTTTATACAAACATCATTTTTGTGAAGTAATTGGAATAAGTTTGGATTATCATAATCCATATGAAATTAGGTTGAAATTTTGGCATCATGTATTAAACCATGCTTTTGTATTAGAAAACCTATTTGCAAACTTATGGATATGACTAGGCTATGATTGATATTTTGCATAATTGAAATCCATATTGTTTACAAGAATTATATGATGACATATGTGGTACATAGTTAGGTTTGACTCAAAAATCCCTTTTGCAAGTTTGCATGACTAAAGTAAAAATCATGATTTCATGTTAGAAATATTTATGCCATAGTTATGAGAATAGATTAAGTTGAACTATACTTGTGTGTTAATAACAAAAGTAAGTACCTTTGTGAACATGTAGTAATCTTATGGACATGATTTGCTTATGTTTGACGTTATGCCTAAATAAAAATATAGGTTCATATTGTAGTTATGACTATGTGTCAATAATGATATCCAATTTAGATTCTTATCTCAACTACAAGTTTACATGCTTTGATTCATGTCACCTATGCTTTATGACCAAAGTATATGTCACTACTATGCAAGTACACCAGTTTCTATTTTGTATTTCCAACGTCATATTGCAAGTTCATGCGTTCACATTTCCCTCTTTGTGTATGTAATCACGCTTTAAGCCTCCCCTTTTCGCATGGCTAAGTTGGGCTTTAGAAGGCTAAGCCCAACATATATATATAATAAACGGACGTGTAAAACGGGGGAAAATAACGTTGGGTTAAAATTACTAATGAATGAAAATATAAAATAGAAGGGCCCAAATTCAAGTATGGGTTGGGCCCATGATTGGTGTAACCTTTACACCATTAACTTAATAATGGGCCGCAAATATTTACATATAAGAAAATAAAGAAGAAAGACAAAATATGTAAATGTAGAACATACGATGTGTTTAACCCGAGGTTGGATTGAGTTGTGATGTAAACCTGCCCGGAACCGCCCGGCTGTCCAGTAGTCACAACAATACCTATCCAATGTGGGAGGTTAAACATGGAGCCCAATAAGGACCCGAGGTTAGACTGAGTTGTGGCGTAAGACTGCCCGGAACCAACCGGCAACAGGCAGCCACAACAATACCTGTCTAATGTGAGAGGTCAAGGCTTTAATAAGACAATTAAGGCTGAGTCAGGATTGTTAGGATTAAGTGAACTAAAGACTTAATCAAAATAGAACATGCTAAACTAAACGGACTGGTGGGGGTTAGGTTAGAAAACACTTAACCAACTTAGCATGTTGGCTAGAGAAAGAAAACCTAGTAACGGGGGACCCTTTTCAGCAGTAACCCTAGAAGGTGTATCAGGATACCCTGAAACTAGGCAGGGTGGGGCACGATTACTGGGCTGATTATAAAAGGTCAAATCGACGGCGGTGGTGTAGCAGTGTAGGTTCTAACGGGGTGTGGGCGTGCACACACTCCGGCGCAGAAAAATAAGGCACTGGACACCAGTAGCATATCTGTGCATTCTAAGGTTATGTCGGGCCGCCACCATGGGACTTGATACACCCCATGGTGGGACCAGCATAGGTAACTACAACATTGGGGGCCGTAAGACGCATGTAACTATGCGAGTAGGAGCCGATCATCATAAAATGGATCACATCACCCTGATTATGGGGTGCCAGTTGGAAACTAGTTTATATGGGTTCAGAGATTAACTTGGGGTACGATAGTATATTCGACCCTAGACAACTTAACCAAGTTTATAGTGCTTGCCCACTTCTTGTTTATACTTATCACACCCAGTTCTTTATTCATAGACAGAATAGTACTATACTTACTCAGGCTTTATGTCTGACTCTACTTTTCTTTCGTCTTCTTTTCTTCCGTTTCCCCCCCCCCCCCCCAGGTCCACAAGGAGGGAACACAGCAGCTTGACCAACCTTAACATCCAGCTTGAAGAAGAGAAATGTATTGCTTGGACCTTTTCATTTTGAACTATGGCTTTGGACAATCACTATGGGGCTTTTGCAGTTTATCTATGTTTTATTTATGCTTCTTTAAATAATGTACTCAAGACAGATTATGAAAATGTTATGTTATGTTTTTGGAAAGGATGTAAGACAATCATGGTGATGTTTTGTAACACGTATTTGCTTTTATGAAATAAAAGTTGTTGTTCTTCCGCTGTTTACAAATATGTGTTCCTATATCTGTCTTGTATATCTGTGACTTATACTTATAAACCTCCACCAAAATTAGGGCATTCCCTTTTAGAGTGACCCTAACGGAGGTGGGGTGTTTCAATGGACGTTAGCGTTGTGATCAAATATTGAAGACGGAGTTATGCAAGGGCTATCCTGTTTATAGAATAGTGCCTTCGGTTTGTCCAGTCCAAGGACAACGTGAATGGACAAATGTATGACAGAGTATATCTAATGGATTGCGTAAGTTGATCTCTTCAAACGTACTTACGTTTGGTGGCGGAGGAATTCGTTTCTCTTAGCTTTATACCCGTGGTATTTTTGAAGAAATCAATTTGTGATTTGACGGGTATGACGATGTGGCATTCAAAGTGAATGGTGGTCAAGTGTTTCAAAAGATACGTAATGACCTCAAGCCTCATCAACCAGGAAATTACAGAAATCGGGCAGGCAGCATGGCTAAGTGGGTCGCTCCCATTAGGGTGTATACCACCTATCTAGAGAAAATCCATTTCATTCTTATATCTATGTTCGATGTTGTCCCTTTTTGGGAAGACGGTGGGTATCTCCCAACCGTTGGTGATATACATTCGATACACTCAAGCGAAATGAGTGGTCGGTCATGTGAGGGCCGGGTTGCAAGACGTTCTTGTTGAACCCAGTGTATTCGTCCCTAGAGATACACTATCGGCAGGTGGTCCCATACCTTGTCATAGTTGGAATCCAACCTCCAATAAGCGCCCGCGGTTTTGTTTGTATACTATATATGTGGAACATGAGATGCAAGCGTTCTGCTAGATTGTTAATTACTTGTGATTAGACATTACTATAATATCAAGAGAAGTATTGATTTCGAAATTGTTTTGGGTTATCGTAAGGTAAAAACCGTCCGTGTTTATGTGTGGATTGGTCTTACGATTATCTTTTCTTTTGAAAGGATTTTTGAAAAGTTAAACCAAATGATTTGAATTTACTCACACCAGTCCCATGACTGACCCAGAGTTTTATTTTGTTTTGTTTTCCCTAAACTCTTGGGTGCCCAAATTTGTACGGGCAGTCAAGTAGTTCAGGTCTTTACAGATATACTTGGAGGAGCTTGAAGCAGGAGGCTTCAAGATTATATAACTATTGTTATTTCCGTTGTGTGTAAGTGTTGTACTCGGATAATGTTATTATACTGTTGTTATTGCAAAGTTATGTTATATATTATATTTTATTTGTTCCGCTGTGAGATTCGTGTTTACTCTGATTGTGTTCTTCTTCTTCTATTCTAATTTTCTATCTTATCTATTCTCACCCTCTAACTTCTTTCTATTAATGATCTGGAATGTTCGATGCCTGAATAATTAACATGGGTTTTATGTTGATTTTCTGGGTCGAAAATCCCATTTCGTTACAGTGGTATCAGAGCTGAAGGTTAAGTGATTACCTTGGCTCTGTGGCGTGAGTCAGTAGAGATGGGGTTAGTAATACCCTAGATTGAGTTTGAGTGTATATATATGAGTGGACGAATTTGTAGATTTTTTATAAAAATGATTTTATATTGTGGAGATTTATTGGTTGAGTAATTTGTGAATTCTGGTCGATCAGTTTGATCCACTGTACCGATAGGAGTTTCTAAACACTCAAGTACGATAAACCGACACAGTATGTTTTGAAAGAGAGTAAATGAGATAATTTTACCCAAAGTATATTTCGATATAAAGAAAATATTTATATTCGAATTATTATAGTATGTTGGATGTGTTGGTTGATTATAATGAAAATGGTTATATAAATAACCAATTTGAGTTCGTATAATATAAAAGAAGATTAATTGTGTCTGAATTAAATCAGAATTGGAATTAAAATTCTGGAAACTGGGGGGAAAAGTGTTCGTAAATGGATTTGAGTTAAATATAAGAAATCTTAAGATCTTGGGAGATTTTAATTTGCTTACAAGCATCGTGAATGATATTTTGAAAAGATTTCAAATGGAATTGTTTAAAAATGGTTTTTAGAATGATATAGTATTGAATTCACTTTTATCACTGGGAAATAACTCTGATGATGTTGGCCACATCATCAGTGTTCATTTTCGAGTTCTAAGTGACGGATTACTACCAACGGATACTGCTTTTTGAACTGTTTTGAGGAGCAAGTGGTTTTGACTTCCGAAAAGGAATATTGACTTTTGAAAAAGAAATTGTATAAAACTCCCAAGAGAGATTGTTTAAACAAAAACAAAATTTAAAAGAAATTTGTGAAAGAAAATATGAATTGAAACCAATCAACCGGGAATTGAATTGGAATATGATATATCAAGTAGAATCAGATTTTGAATTGTGAGATAGAATCTGAAATGGTATTGGATTGGTGAGTTAGGAATTTGGAATCGAGAATGAAACTTGAGTTTGAAATGGTAATTGGCTTGTTTAAGCAAATAGCTGTGTTGAAGATAAATTGATCAGAAATTGATTGGGATGACTTTGGAAATTGCTGAATTGGCAGCACAATAAAAGGATTTAGTGATAGGCCCGACAAAAGGTACATGTTTAAGATTTCATATGAGGTTTTATGTGCCGGATCGGCATACCGCTTGGCTGTTTGATTTTCTTTTGGATTGGAGAAGGCCTAGAGAGGCAAGTTGGGGTTTGAACTATTGACTGGTACAAAGGAGGTGCTGGCTAAATTTTTCGAAAATTTCGGGTGTTAGAAAATTTTCAGGATTTTCAGAAAATTATCGCTGATAATAATTAATTAATATTTTAATTGAAATTAAATTGGTTCAGTTGAAACTGAAGTTAAAAATGAACGAATAGTTTTTAAACCAGTTAATAGGGTCTGTCTTCTACCTTAGCAATTTCGAGGACGAAATTATTTTAAGGGGGGAAGAATGTAACGACCCGCATTTTTCAACGATATAATTAAGTGAATATTAGGCTTACATCCCTATTTTGAAACTCAATTAGACTCACATCCGGTCATAAACTTAACATAAATTAGGTCCCTGTTTTCAAAACTTATAAAATTATAAATAAAAAAAATAAAAAAAAAATTTGTAAATTAGTAATAAAATATATTATGCATTTTACAAAAACTTCAGTTAAAAAAACAACAAAAATAATGTCAGAAAGAAGAAAACAGCAAAAAAACAGAAAAAACTGCAGTTAAATGCATTATATTATGCACGTTTTTTATTTTATTACATGCATATGTGCAATTATTGCGGTTCTTCCAGCGCATAGATTTAAGTTAATATTTCAGTTCATTTTTATTTGCATCCAAATGTGCAAATTTCTCAGAAAACATGCACACATGTGTGCAACATTTTTATAGGATAACACACTGGCTAAAAGTAGGGACCTAATTTATATAAAAAAAAAGTTTTGAAAATTTTAAACCCGTCCCCTATTTTATTACTTCCGCCTTTTTTTATTTTTTTTAAAAAAATGTGCTTTCGTTCATAAAAAAAATTCTAAAATCTGGAAATAATGTCAGGATTGTACGGAAATAAAAAAAATAGTTGCATACATTTATGCAATTATTACTGATAATTGCATATATGTATGCAACTTTTCCGTAAGCTGTGTTCGGATTAAAATCTGAAAATAAACCTGCACAAATGTGTGCAAGTATTTGAAATATTTGCACACATGCATGCACGTATTTGCATGAAGAAAAATCAACGAAGATGAATGTAGTGAAAAATAAGCATGGATGTATGCAGGAAAATGACATATGTGCATACTATTATGCATTTAATTGGAAATTTCGTTTTTTTTTTCTGTTTTTTTGATTTTTGACGCCTTGTTTGATGATTTTTTGTTCTGAATTTTTTAGCGTTTACATGTTTTATTTAAATACGAATTTACATGATTTTTTTATATTTTTTTTATATTTTTTTGATGAATTTTCAGAAAATAGGGACCTAATTTACAATAAGTTTATGACCGGGTTTTTTTTCTATTTTGAAACTATAACAGGGACCTGTAAAAAACGCACCCTATAATTAATTTATTTAATTATTTAAATAATGGTTTGGTTATTTAAAATGAGCAAAATTAAATAATATTGAATATTTAATTAAAATAAATAATATAATAATATATTTAATTTCTGAAATAGTCAGAAATAATGGAATTCACAAAATGGTGTGAAATGAATCATCGATGATATTTAATTCAGTTTAGAATTGAATTAGAATAACGAATATATTATTTGAACGGCAATTTGAACGTATAATTATATTATAATTAAAATCGAGCTCGAAATGGTGCAGAAGTTCGCTATTTGGCAATTTGAACTTCAACTGAATGTACAGGATTCGTTTTAAATCGGATTTCTGTGAAACAAGAAACGTTAGGACCTGGTGAATTGTATTTTTCTAGTGGAAGAGAAAAATCGGGATTTCGTCATGTAGATTTTTAATTATGTCCAAATCAAATTTTAGAAAAGTCGCTATGGAATTCCTTTATAATTTATATCGATTTATTTATATTTTAAAATGGATTTTTGAATATAAATCGAATATCGATGTAACACTGGATTTGGAATATCGAGTTATAAATCCCAGTGTAGCAGTATGATATTCTGTTGTGAATATATACGATAATATTTATTAATAAATATTAAATTTAAATGTTTTTAAATATATTTATATATTTAAAAGGGTTAATTAGGGCTTTAAAAATAGCCAGTTTTGCAAACGACCTCAGAATTCGACGAAACTAATTTTGTTGGATCCGCAATATTAAATTATTGTTAGATTCCAAGTTTGGTAATTTTTGAGGTCAGTATGTAGCTGTACGAGGTTTTAATGTGAAAAGCAGTCAGTATTTTGACGTTTAAAAATACGCTTTGTGAGCATACGTGGCTGAATTCGACAAAACCAGTTTCGTTGGGTCCGCAATGTCGAACTGTAGCTGCATGTCCAGTTTCGTGATTTTTGGGTATCGTATGTGATCACAGGAATTTTAGAGGACGAATACAAACAACAATGGCTTAAAAATAAATAAAATAATCGAATAAAAAATTATAAAACCTATCCTATATAATATCCTTTACACTCCTAAACCCTAAACTGACTTCATTCTGGTCAACAAGATTTATTTTCCGCCATTCTCTATTTTTCTCCTCCTAGTAAAAACTATCGGTCTTCTAAAATCCAAATCAATTCATAGAAAATATATAAAATCGAAGCAGAGATACATTTGAGCTTGTATCGATGTAAGCATCAGTCTCTTTGGGTTTTATTTGGCTCGACGCATCTTTTTGGGGTTCGAAATAACAATAGTGAGTTTAGGGTTGGCTTTAAAATCGATTTGGGAAATCGATCAATAAAATTTACTTTGGAATTGGGTTTGTGACGTCGGGGCGCTCCTACGGTGGAAAAATGGACGAGTGCAGTGACAAATGGGTTCGCTGACCTGTAGGGGAGCAGCGTTGGGAGATGGAGGTCGGAATGCACATGGGTGCATCGAGTAAGAGGAGATGGTGATGGCCAGGACTGGTTTGAGGAGAGAAACTCGATGGTGCAATCAGACTTTGATTTCGTCGACCAGGTGTGGGTGTCAGTACTGGAGATGCACACGAGATATACTGTATATCACTAACAGGGGACGCGTTTGAATTTGGGGAAGAAGATAAATAGAGCGGGTGGGTCACGTTGGGTATTAGTGGACCGGAAAATAAAAGGTGAAAGCCCAATTATGAATTAACTTAAGTCTTGTTTTAATTAAATTTTATATATTAACTTGTTAACGCGATATCTCCTTCATACGTTATCAGTTTTTCAAACGGTCAGATCCATTGGGATCGTATGGACGGTGGCTACACCATGGGACTGACGGGGAGTGAATCCAAGCTCGCTACAATTTATAGCAAAATAAATTGTCCATCTAAATCAACAGACGCAAATCGTTATTTAACGGTTAACGCGAAAAGTGAGTAAACTCGCTAACTCTTCTCAGTTATATTTTCTAAAGTATTTTTTTTTAAATGATGAATGATGGTTGTTTGCTATGTGTTGGCTGTTTGGTTGAACTGCTAGTCAGTTGATTGAAAATATAGATAACGATATAAATATAAAATGTTAACCAAATATTGATTCTGTTTAGCAGAATATTTCATAGTGAAATGAAATTGATGTTAATTTTATTGTCTAACATCTGTGGATGCAGGGAAACAGGTCGGAGGGACCCAACTGGGTTCCTCAACATTTATTTTACTATTTTTTCATATATTGTGTTATATGATGTGATATGAAATCTGTTGTTTATTTTTTATGGTTGAATGATACTGATCATTGTTATATGGTATGTTAAATACCATAAGGAATATTGGAATGTTAAAAAGGAAATTTTCAATGTTATATTGAAAAATAAATATTTATAAAATCAAAAGATTTTATAAAAAGAAACTATTTATTCAGAAAATAAATAGATTGAAAAGGAAATATTTATTTGTAAATCAAATAGATAGAATTGAAAAAGAAATATTTGTAAACTATTTACAAATAGAATTGAAAAGGATATTTATTTGAAAATAAATAAAATAGAAAGGGGAAATATGTGTAATGTAAATAGAAAAGGGAATAGATAGATTATCAAAGGACTTACTTATAAAATCAATAGATTTTATAAATAGAAAATATTTTATAGAATAAATAGAATTATCAAAAAGGGGATTTATTTTCTAAATAAATAGACTATAAAAGGAAATTTTTAAAAAGTGACTAGAATTGCATTAAAGGAGAATTTTACATTTGAAAAGTTTAGACCCGTGCTTCGCACACGGGTATAACGTGCTATGGAATTAAAGAGAAGAATTTAAATAGAATCTATTCTGACCGATAAATTGAGAAGATAAATTTATAAATAATATTTTATAAATTAAATAAAATGTTTACCATTGGATAAATAGAATATATAAGTCAGGACTTATGTAGTGAAGTAAGAATCGATTTCAACATCGATATTTGAAACTGAATAAACATAGAGTTAATATAAGGAGTTAATCAGTTAGAGTTAACCAGTTAGGGTTAATTAGATAGAGTTAATCGAATTAGAAATTTATGAATATTAGTTATTCAATTAGAAGTGATCGAATATAGTTATTTGAGATAGAGTTAGTCAAACATAGTTATTTACGATGCATTGCAATTTCGTACGACTGCTAGCGGAATTCGCAGGGCTGCAGATAGCCTACGGCGGTCAGATGTTTCCTGAGGGAATCAGGCGTAACCATTGTGATCGCTGCGATCTAGAGTCAGGCAAATGGCATTAAATCGAATATTAGCCATTCGGAATAAAGTTAAAACAGACGTTGTTATTCGAATATAAGTAAATTGATTATTATTTTTTGATAGGAGTTGAATAAGTTGAATTAATAATTTGAGTTAATGAGTAGAGTTAATCAAGTTGAGTTAAATAAGTTAAGCTAATCAAGTAAGTTAATCGAGTTGAGTTTGTCTAAATGAGTTAATCAAAGCGAGTTAATCCAAATGAGTAATCTAAAGGAGTTATTTGAAATAGTTTATTCGAATAGAATTAAAGGAGTTAATCGAATATAGTTTATTCGAAAAGGAATTATCGAATAGATATTATTCAAAAAAGAGAATTATACGTTGAATTCGATTCTATCGAATTAGGGAAAGTACTATTTACTTTCCGTCTTTAAATCAAGATGTATATTATTATTCAATTAGTTATTTGTTATTTATTCAAAATAAGGAATAAGAATTTTATTTAAGTTATTTTATTTTGAAAGCATGGAATTATAACACCATCGTTATAAGCAAATGATTTGGTAAAAGAAGTAGATTCATAAGTAGAATCCGAGTTATGTAAGGAAGTGTTAAAGAATTGAAAGGTGAGCTTTGTCTATTTCGAAGTTAGAAATGTTGTTCAGTTAAGGTCTGAGAGGTAATTATACCCCAACTTGATTGACTTCGTTTTTAACTAGGGGATGGGTAAGGTTCGATAGAGAAGACTGATTAAGTGAATATAGTTAATAGTGCAATGATTTAAATTGGCTTAGTGATGTTTTATTTAACATCTGTTTTAAATCAAATATATAAATTTTGGGAACATCTTCCAAATATAATCAGAGATATTTTCTAATCATAGAAAATGAACTGTAAATGAGAAGGAATACTGGAATGACAGTAATACGTGAAACAGAGATGGAAATGTTTTCCAATGATTGATGACGTATATTTCTAAATTTAGGAAATAAGAAATGTTGAATATATAGAAATGGGAAATGAATAAATTAATGATAGAATAAATTAAAGGAGATTAATGTTGATTGATGATTTGATCGATCAAATTTCTATCCGGAAATAAGATCGTTGGTTGCACACCTGTTTTCCTTTGATAGTTAAATCATCGACTATCGAAGTTTTGACCATTTTATCGTTGTCAGTATGGAGAGACAGGGATCCGATTCATTATCTGAAAACCACTCTATATGGACGTTAGTGTTGCGATCAAATATTGAAGATGGAGTTATGCAAGGGCTATCCTGTTTATAGAATAGTGCCTTCGGTTTGTCCAGTCCAAGGACAACGTGAATGGACGAATGTCTGACAGAGTCTATCTAATGGATCGCGTAAGTTGATCTCTTCAAACGTACTTACGTTTGGTGACGTAGGAATTCGTTTCTCTTAGCTTTATACCCATGGTATTTTTGAAGAAATCAATTTGTGATTTGACGGGTATGACGATGTGGCATTCAAAGTGAATGGTGGTCAAGTGTTTCAAAAGATACGTAATGACCTCAAGCCTCATCAACCAGGAAATGACAGAAATCGGGTAGGCGGCATGGCTAAGTGGGTCGCTCCCATTAGGGTGTATATCACATATCTAGAGAAAATCCATTTCATTCTTATGTCTATGTTCGATGCTGTCCCTTTTCGGGAAGACGGTGGGTAGCTCCCAACCGTTGTTGATATACATTCGATACACTCAAGCGAAATTAGTGGTCGGTCATGTGAGGGTCGGGTTGTAAGACGTTCTTGTTGAACCCAGTGTATTCGTCTCTAGAGATACACTATCGGCAGGTGGTCCCATACCTTGTCATAATTGGAATCCAACCTCCAATAAGCGCCCGCGGTTTCGTTTGTATACTATATATGTGGAACGTGAGATGCAAGCGTTCTGCTAGATTGTTAATTACTTGTGATTAGACATTATTATCATATCAAGAGAAGTATTGATTTCGAAAGTGTTTTGGGTTATCGTAAGGTAAAAACCGTCTGTGTTTATGTGTGGATTGCTCTTACGATTATCTTTTCTTTTGAAAGGATTTTTGAAAAGTTAAACCAAATGATTTGAGTTTACTCACACTAGTCCCATGACTGACCCAGAGTTTTATTTTGTTTTGTTTTCCCTAAACTCTTGGGTGCCCAAATTTGTACGGGCAGTCAAGTAGTTTAGGTCTTTACAGATATACTTGGAGGAGCTTGAAGCAGGAGGCTTCAGCATTATATAGCTATTGTTATTTCCGCTGTGTGTAAGTGTTGTACTCTGATAATGTTATTATAATGTTGTTATTGCAAAGTTATGTTATATATTATATTTTATTCGTTCCGCTGTGATATTCGTGTTTACTCTGATTGTGTTCTTCTTCTACTATTCTAATTTTCTATCTTATCTATTCTCACCCTCTAACTTCTTTCTATTAATGATCTGGAATGTTCGATGCCTGAATAATTAACATGGGTTTTATGTTGATTTTCTAGGTCGAAAATCCCAGTTCGTTACACTAGTCTAATCTCAAAAAATAAATTTAAAACAAAGTAAATTATGTTTAAATAAATTATGGTGAATCCAGAGTTAAAACAAACTAAATTCCTTTTATTAGAACATTCTTTTTTAAGTAAAATTTATTTTAAAACTTATATAAAGGTATAATAAAAATATTTAAGAAACTAATTATGAAATGGTATAATAGTATAAATATAAAACTATGAATATATAAGAGCTTGATAAAAACAAGGAATTTGAAAACACATAAGTCATTATACAACAAGTAAGTTAAAACTTTAAGTTAGAAATCTATTAAACATAAGTTTGAAAATAGCTTTCAGGATTTAGAAAATAACTTTCAGGAGTTAATATATTCATCAAAATAAAGAAGTATATATTTATAAATAAGGAAGTAAATTTGAAATCATTTGAAAACAAGCTTTAAAACCCAATAAGTAATAAATAAATTATTTTGAAATCGGGATTTAAATTTAAAATCAGAATTTTAATTTTGAAATTAGAATCAAGTGCTAACTAGAATTTTAATAGAAATTTTGTACTCATTTACTCTATAATTATTGAACTCTTGATTTCTTGATACTCACGAGTCTTGAAACTTGAACTCTTCTATTTGAAATCTTGATTCTTGTAACTGTATAGTCTTCAATAATTAATACCTACATAGATTTCCTGTACACAAACACATACATATATATTCTTGAAAATAGTGTTAGTATATATTTTATAAAATTAATAAATGAAACAAATTAGAAACAAGGTTGTTGTCATCAAAACCATCATAATCAACATCTCAGTCTTTAACAAACCTATGACTCCCTGCCAACACAGAACCAATCTACCATTTAGCTTGATAGTACTGAATATGTCATCACCATGGTTGTGATCAACAACCACCTAAGCATACAATAATCAAGGGTCAACCATTCTAGATTGGTGATGAATATGCTCTAATGACTGTGATCCACATACCCTGTTGCATCTCCCCTGTTTCAGTCATTAGCAGTTGATGAGGTCTGAGGCTACGTCGTCAACTTTTCTATATGGCACATTTCCATCTTTGGATGCCACACCGCCATTTCATCGATCATATATTGACATCCATAAAAATACAACCTCCATGCTCATATGTTTTTGAGATAGTTGGTATGTTAAGAGAAGTTGCCTTCTCCGCCACCAGCAGACGTGCGTTTGTGAAAATCAATGTACGTAATTTAAGAAATGCAATTTCAGATATCCATCCATACAAGTTTTCCACTCATAGGACAAACCGAAGATACTCTTTTACCACATCATGTCTGGAATAATCCCTAGAATTAGTAACAAGCAGTCCTCACATGTTGCAGACCCCCATAATGTTGGGATTACTGCAATAATTATAATCATGGTAACCAACTAGAGAGATTTACAACAACTCTTTCCGCTTCAAAGGTTTACGCCTTCAAATCATACTCACAACATAAGCATACTTGTAAATCTTGGTTTCCAACGCAAAGCCAGTTCGAAGTGGTTTTGGATCCAGTTCCAATCCTGTTTCCTCGAACCAACACGTTATATTATATGATTAAAAGAGAAATTATTGATAGGCAGTTATTTAACTATCAATCGACAGTCGTAAAGTAAGTACATAAGTAGCATAATCCATTTTAATTAAATCACGCTCTAAAATCATTTCGTTGGTTCTTAAAATTGATTCTGTATTCTTATTTCAATGGAATAAGCGTATTCACAAATATCTTATTTTCATTACTTCGAAAATCATAATCATACACTTATCTCTTTGGAATAAGTGTATTCACAAGCCGTATTGCTTCCACTACTTAAAAAATAACGCTACATACTTAACCAGATGGTATAAGTAATTTACAAATCATATTTAGGCCAAAACAATGTAGTGTGATATATTGTTTGCTATAAAACCCCATGCTGC
Organism: Allium sativum; assembly: GCA_030737875.1. Taxonomy (NCBI): domain Eukaryota; kingdom Viridiplantae; phylum Streptophyta; class Magnoliopsida; order Asparagales; family Amaryllidaceae; genus Allium; species Allium sativum. The sequence continues at coordinate 65,264,729 of CM060909.1, read as the reverse complement.
TTTATTTAACCTATAAACTTTTCAAACTAAAGTATATCATTTATGGAAATAATAATTCAATTTCCAAGATGATATTTGCTTTTAAACTAGTATCATCCCTTGTATAACAATGAAGTCGTTCAAGCTAAGTATTTTATTTACCTCTCAAACCTTGGCTCGACAACCTTCTTATCTTCAAGATAGATAGAAGTTCATAAGGAAAAAACCAATATTCAATAAATGCCATCTATTATTCAATTTAAACAGGGTTTCAAAAACTCTTTCTTGCATTATAGAATCTCTTTCCAGTAATCATTTTTACTTGATTCATTTATTTACTAAACCCTGATTTAAAATCATCTTATTTACTTTAAATCTCTTTTATAAACCTTTTTTCAATAAAAATTGAATTTATAATAAAATCTCGTTATAAAATCCTTTATAAAAATTCACTGTAAAATTAAATTTCAATTTATCTTCAAAAAATCATTTCTTATAAAATTTCGTGATTTTAATTCAAATAATTTAGAACTTAACTTGCAAGTTAAATTCAATCAATTAGGTCCTCCTTTAGGTTTCTAAACCTCGTGTATTTCTAATTTAAAGTTCAAACACCCTTTTTAAAGTCACTTTATAGATTTACAAATCAATTTATTAAACTTGTCCAAACAATCGGAATCACTTTATAAAATTCATTCATTTATAAAACTTAGTTTAAAACTTATTTATAACACTGGGTTAAGTCTAAAACTCGAAATCCCCAATTATAAAACTGGAATTTCTCTACATAAATCCTTTTAAAATTTCTCTAAAGACTTCACTTATAAATATTGATTTATTATAAAGCTTCTATTTTATATAACTAATATAAAATTCAATTCAATAATCTTATTTCTGGTATAAAAATAATTTTATAACTTCACACTTGGTTATTTCACCCGACAGTGAATCAACGTCCTATAAGTATCAAATTCATGTCAACTACTACCAATCACTTAACCAATACTGTTTATTGATTAATAACACATTAGTGTTGAACTTAATTCAATAGTCATCATTCAAATTGGATTTTAATGTTACATATATTATAAGGTTCATATGTGTAAAATATGAAAGCATGTAACATATGAAACATTGAAGAATCTTGTTGGATCCCTCCAACATGTCCCCCTATATCACATCTCATATATCAGTTCATATATGCCTAAAACATATAATATAATATAATTCATTTAAGATGAATCTTCCACGTAAAAGGAAATGCCGAAGGTCATCCTCTTATAAACGGGAATACCTTACCACAACCAATCAAATAAGCAATAAATCATCCAAACACGCAACAAAATAGGAAATTGATAGTAAATACCATCACATGTCATAATAATACCTCAGAAAGTGTGAGATTTAACTTACCATCCATCATTCAATAACGTGTTCGCGTTGTTTCATCTAATTTCAAACAAGTGTTTGAAATTAGATATAAACTCCAAATAGCTCAAAAAGCATCCTTCTAGATCCATAACATATATATCGTTGATACAATCATAACGTGACAGACCATCGTTTGATTTAGACATAAAATGAATAAGACACTACATTTACAAATTTTACAAATCAATTTACGCATAATTATCACTAATTTTAATTTAATTCCCTAATTACCCTTGATTATGAATTAAACTCATGTTCCCTTGGAGACTGCCTGTAACCAAGTTGAACGAAAAAACCATCACAAACCGAATTTATCTCCTCCAATGCTCAAGCTTCCATTGATAAATATGTATTTTCCCATTTCACTCCACTCTTAAATCTCTTCCTCCCCAGACCCAACGCGACAAAGTTGAACCTACCTATCAATTTTCGATTTCGTTCCCTAGCTGCTACTATAGTTCGACATACCCGCCTAATGACCATCGGAAACTACCAGAGATCGGCAGCAGCTTTCCCATACTCCGGCAAGCCCACGGAAACCCTCAGAACCCCTGACAACTACTTAAAATTCACGCAAAAACTAACTTTAAGCAATCCACTAAGAAGGGCCTTTGTCCTTAACTTCATTGAGCTTTGCAAGTAGGATAAGGATTGGAAGCTGATTTGCTTATGAATTCAAAGAAATGAAGGATACATTTTTTGTTGACTACAATACTCGATTTTGATTAATGATTAGGGCATTTTCTTTTTCTTTTTTCCTAAGAAAACGTCGCAGCTTGGAATTTGCATAAAAGAAGGGAGGAAAAAATGGGATTAAATTTAGTTAATGATGTATATATAGGCTTAAATTTTGTTATATTATATTCTCTTCATTTTATCATTCGACATTTCTGGTTCACTCGATAACACTTATCGTCTGATTGCCAAAAAAATTGAAATCCTACAATATTTACTATTCTATATTTGATGAAATTGGTTTCGTAAAATTATGAGATTGTTTGAAAAAAGCTATTTTGATATGTTAATGAAAATCAATTAATAATTATTCGATTTCAAATCACTTAAATTCTGTGATGACCCCAAACTTCCATAGTACGAAAGCAAGGATAATCATTGGAACATAACATAATTACAACAACAACAGATCTCAGATAATAGCATAACACATAAATCATTGCAGCGGAAATAGAAATGACATCAGCCTCACATCATTAGAATATCAGAGTGGCATAGTTACAGGATACACTTAGCAAATAAAAGTCTCAACAAAAAAAAAATTCTCAATCTCCATCAAGTACATCATAAACAAAAGATGTCTAAATGTCTCAAAGCATAAATAAAAGATAAAATGATCTTCATCTTCAGCCCACAAGCATGCTCCAGTCCAGCATATTGCATAAATACCTAAACCTGTCACTTGGATGCCCGTGTGAAAAGAGGGAACCCGAGTTTGCAAAGTGAAACAAACTACGAGTCGGTCATGGGACTGGTATGAGAAATCTTTCCTAACTTATCAAACAATATGTCTAATCTCAGAACCACGCCGCTAACGCGGAACGGGTTTGCTCCATTGGATTGGCAGTGCATAAGTTTAATAAATTGTTATTCAAAAACAACGCAATACATTTTAGAAAAATGAAATCATTATAAAACTCAAGTCCTATCACACAATACAACGAAAACTGGAGGATAGAGTTTTACCTTATAATGATCAAACATTCTTGATACATGGAAAATAATATTTTAATATTATTACTAGTGTCTAATCAGTTTTAAAATACTTCAAAGTAAATGTATCAATCCTAAAAGGCATAGTTCTCATCATACTATGTCGCCATATATAGGTTTACAATCAAAACCATAATGTTGTATTGGAAATTGGGTTTCTGTCATGAGTCAAGGCTAGGAACGATCTCTTTACCGATTCGAGACACTCTAGCAATGTCTCAGGATCCCCCGCAGTGAACCCTTGGATCCTGCAGGGTCGGTCCATAAATATACCTTAATGGATTAGTTATGCCTGGACACTCGTTTTCCGGTCCTATTGAACCTATAATTTGTCACTATCGACCAATAAATCCGAGGTACCTCATAATCCATCAACCACATAAGTAAAATCTCAGGGCTTGCAAAACCCTGATACCACTTCTAGCTAGAAAGAAACGTGTGCACTCCCTGCGTTCCCTTGTCCCGTTTCTGACTCTCATTGGGGTGTGAGACTCGTGAGGTAACGCTATACACAAAGCTATGCTGAAATAGGCTATGCTTTGATCATCAACCACAAGGCTCTGCTTTTCAATAAAAGCCTCGATCAATTGCATCTTGGCATGTCACATTGACAACTCACGCCATGCGATCGATAAATATATAACCTTTGAGCTCATGCGTCTCAGAGAAGGGTGTTAAGCAAGAGAATAAATTCTCCACCACCAATCAGATATATATTAAATAGAAATCAATTTACATGGAATGAAATCCAATGTCAGACACACATCCATTTGCTAGTCCGTTCTGGGTCTGAACGAAACCGGAGTCACCTTATTCCTCATCCCGTATGTCCAATACGGAAGAGAGTGCTCGCTTATCCGGACAATCAAAAAGTACGTTCAGATAACCACCACTTTAACCCTTTACTGGGAGCTAACTCCCTGTCTGGCATCAGTAGTTACCATTCGATGTGAAGATCGCTGGTCTTCAATCACCGTCTTTAATATCTTCGATTTAAGTCGTCGTATAATTATTTGAAATGAGATTGAACTTGGTCTTTTCAAATAATTATCGCATATAAATAATTTAAAACCATTTCATATCATTAATATTATTTGATAACGATTTATTGCTATTTTTATTTATATAAAAATAGCTCAATTTAATTTAACGACTCTTCGGGTCAATAGGCGGCCTTGCCGTTGTTTTTATCAAAATTTGATTTACACTTATCTGGAAATCCAACCGTTGAATTTTAACAAAATTTATATCTCTGGAAAGATCTTCCCAAAGCAGTCCTAATGGTTCCAGTTTTGGAAAAATTCGACGGTCGGATATTTCGGTATAATCGTTTAAAGTTACGATTCCAAAACGCGAACTACCGCACGTGATTCGTTTAATTTTAATTTATATATATATATATATATATATAATTATATATAAATATAAATCATTCGATGATTCCACAAACGTGTTTAACATGCCAAATAAAATATAATTCATTTTCATGACATTTTCTACATTTTCCTAATGTACGTTTTGGCGATAAAAATGTCACTAGATTTATACACAAATTCTAATGTATATTTTGGTGATAAAAATGTCACCTAGACTTATATACAAATTCTAATGTATATTTTGATGGTTTCATTTTGTTAACAATTCTATGTTGACAAAAGGTATAAAACGATGTTTTCATTTTCCTCTTTTCTAGCATGTTAAAAATAATGTTTTTAACATACAAATATTTTCTAACATGTATTTTCTAGCAATGTTAAAAATAATGTTTTTAACACTTTTATAATTTCTAACATATGTTTTCTAACATGTTAAAAATATGATTGTTAACATTTTTACATCTTCTAACATATGTTTTCTAATAAATCACTTTTACATTAAAAATGGAATTCTTAATGTTTCAACATTTTTATTCAAACAGTCAATATTTCTAAGGAATCAAACTTTACATTAAAAATATGACTTTTAATGTTTTCAACACTTTTATTCTAATATGAACCATTTTCATATGAATCATTCTTTTTATAAAAATGAGATTTTTAATGTTAACATGCTTTTATGTTAAAATGAACATTTTCTAGTGATTCATTCATTACATTAAAAATAAGGTTTTTAATGTTATTATGTTTCTATATTTAACATGAACATTTTTCCTAGTTTCTTACATTACATTAAAAAGTGGATTTTTAATGTAAACATGTTTTTATTTCAAACATGAACATTCCTCTATTTTCTTCCATTACATTAAAAATTATGGATTTTTAATGTAAGCATGTTTTTATTTTAAAACATGAACATTATTCTAGTTTCTAACATTACATTAAAAATGTGAATTTTAATGTAAACATGTTTTTCTATTTTTATTCAAATTCAACAAAATGATGGAAATTGATATTTCATTTTTGTTGAAAATTCTAATTCAACAAAATGATAAAATTTAGTTCAAAAAAAATGACAAAATTTGGTATTTTATTTTTGTTGAAAACTCTAGTTCAACAAAATGACAAAATTTGGTATTTCATTTTTGTTGAAAACTCTAGTTCAACAAAATGACAAAATTTGGTATTTCATTTTTGTTGAAAACTCTACTTCAACAAAATGATAAAATTTTGTATTTCATTTTTATTGAAAATTCTAATTCGACAAAATGACAGAAATGTTTATTTCATTTTTTTAAAACTCTGGTTCAACAAAATGACCAACTTTGGTATTTCATTTTTGTTGAAAACTCTAGTTCAACAAAATGATAAAATCTGGTATTTCAATTTTTTTGTTGAAAATTCTGATTCAACAAAATGAAAAAAAAATTATTTCATTTTTGTTGAAAATTCTAATTCATAAATAATGGAAAAAATGTATATTTCATTTTTGTTGAAAATTCTAATTCAACAATAATGGAAAAAATATATATTTCATTTTTGTTGAAAACTCTAGTTCAACATTATGATAATATTTGGTATTTCATTTTTGTTGAAAATTCTAATTCAACAATAATGGCAAAACTGTATATTTCATTTTTTGTTGAAAACTCTACTTCAACAAAATGATAAAATTTGGTATTTCATTTTTTGTTGAAAATTCTAATTCAACAAAATGACAAAATTTGGTATTTCATTTTTTTGAAAACTCTAGTTCAACAAAATGATAAAATTTGGTATTTCATTTTTGTTGAAAATTCTAATTCAACAAAATGACAAAAATGTATATTTAATTTTGTTTTGTTGAAAAAAATGTAATTTGTGCTTTGAAACAAATCTACTTTACGAAAATGTCATTTTTGCTTTGATTATTTTATTTCAACCAAAATGTTCATTTTTTTTTGTTATGATAATTTTATTTAAATAAAAATGATCCACACGTTTGTGTAAATTTTATTTAAACAATAATGATCAACATATTTGGGACAATTTTATAATAACACAATATCGATCTATTTGTTTGTGACAATTTTATAATAACACAATATCGATCTACAAGTTCGTGACAATTTTATAATAACACAATATCGATCTACATGTTTTTGACAATTTTATAATAACACAATATCGATCTACATGTTTGTGACCATTTTATAACAACATAATATCGGTCTACATGTTTGTGACAATTTCATAATAACACAATATCGATCATGTTCGTGACAATTTTATAATAACACAATATCGATCTACGTAACACAACAATCACATATCAAATCGCATATCATAATAATTAGGAATAAAAGCGGATTGGTGATAATACAATCATAATTAAATTAAATTATTTAAGAAGAAGAAATAAAATAAAATAGAATTCTCAAAGTCGGTTCAATTCTGAATAATTCAGATCTGGAATTTTTGTCCAAATTTTGATCTGCTCTGAATCAGTTCTAATCAATCAAGCAGTGTAGATCTCAGACTCATGATCGCAACAGATCTGAAATTATTTGATTCCGAGTTCGTATGCAATAGTTACGATTTAATTTAGATTGATAACATTTTTTAAAAATAAATTAATTAAATAATAAAGGATTTTACCCTTCTTCCTCAAACAGATTCAAGGACGACACTTCACATTATTTGTTCAATTCTAGGGCAAGGATTTTCGTCCAAACCACGAAGGGTTGGCACGATCGGATCACACCACAACGACAAACATGAGGAGGCGCACCAGGGGGCCGATACGGCGACGTCCGATCACGGTTAGGCAGCGGTAGGGGCTGCGAAACGTAGCGGATTTGGTGTGTCAGAACTCGTCAAATACTCCACCAAAGAATGCAATTCGGTACGGTTTTGAAGAGGGAGAAGAGCTTTATAATATTGTCTGAAGAATGGAGGGGTTCTATTGAGAGGATGGGGAGATATTGAGAGAGGAAGTTCAGAGCATTTCAGGCATGAACGAATGATGGCGGCTGTGTAATGATGGGTTTTAGGGTTTGATTAAAGTATTATTTATAATATTTAATTACTAGTTTTTGCAAATAAACCCATTAAATCTCCGTAGCACCAATTTCAGTCCAACAAAAGTCGTCCTACCCAATTGCCCCCGTTCCGAAACCAATGGGCTTGGTCCCGTCAACCCAAACGATTATTTTCAACCTGTTTTATTTAATTTAAAATTTAAATCGTTTATTTATTTAATTCTATCATACATTTAGATTCACCGGAGCCACATACGGACTCCAAAAATTCCCAAAAATAAAATCTAGCTATGTTTTGACGATACGGTCCTAACAAAATTAATTTCATCGAATATAGAGACCGTTTGAAAAATGGCATTTTTAACGGTCGATTAAATTCAACAGAAATTATCGAATCACGGTTTAATTTACCATGCTCACAGATTAATTCCAAAAATTATGGAAAAATAAATTTAGAAATAATCTGACATTTCAGATCCGGTAAAAATGGTTTCGTCGAAATCGGAGGTCGTTTGTATAATGGCCATTTATATAGGCTATAAATTATACTACATTCCATTACGACTATTCTGAATATTCGACTGGGCATAACTTTTTATTCCCGCTATGAAATTCCGATTTTTCGGATTCATTGGAAAGATATTTTTAAACAGATTTAGATATTTTTGATTTCACTAAAATCCGTTTTATTTTGAATCCTGTACATTCATTCAAAGTTCAGATTCAAATTTTCAAATTACCGTGCTATTTCTAATTCCTTTTAAAATTAAAATAAATATATTCGTTCTAACTTCAATTTAAATAGATTTTAAATTGTTATTATTTAAAATAAATTATTTTAGCTATTCAAAATTCATTGAAATAGGCAAAATAAAAATTTTAAATTGGTTCTGATTTTTCGGGTTGTTACAATCTCCCCCACTTAAAAGCTTTTCTTCCCCGAAAAGGAAATAATACTAAAGTAGGAAACAAAACGGAAAATATAAAGTATTGTAAATGTACCTTAGCACAAGAGTTTCTCGGAGATGTCCACTCTACACTTGGGATAAGCCTATTTGAGGCCATCCTTAGTCTCTCATGTACGGTCTCTAGGATCCCCGCTCCATTGCACTTTGACTAAGTGGATCCTCTTGTTCCTCAAAACTCAGGTTTCTTTGCCAACAATTTTCATTGGCTCCCTCCTTGCTGCTAAACTCAGGGTAATCTCCAAATCTTGTTGTGCTGCTTTTGTCCTGCTTCCTCCACAACCAAGTCTGGATCATGTACATGCTTCCGAAGTTGAGACACATAAAATACATCATGAACCCCTGGCAACCATTCAGAAAACTGCACCCTATAAGAGATAGATCCAATCCTTTCGAGAATAGGAAATGGACCAATGAATATCGGCGCCAACTTCCCAGTCTTCCCAAATTGAATTACACCTCTCAGTGGCGAAACCCTCACGTACACATAATCACCAACAGAGAATTCTAAATCCCTTCTTCGTGAGTCTGCATAGCTCTTCTGTCGGCTCTGAGCAGCCAGTAGTCGCTTCTTAATAAAATCAACTTTATCTGATGTTTCACGAATCATGTCGGGACCCAATACTAATCGATTGCCTGGTTCCACCGAACATGCAGTAGATCTGCATGGTCTGCCATATAATGCTTCAAATTGCGACATCTGCCAGCTTGCTTGGTAACTGTTGTTATAAGAGAATTCAACCAAGTGTAAGTGATCTTCCCATGACCCGCCAAAATCAAGAATGCACGCTCGCAACAAGTCTTCTAATATGCGGTTCACCCTCTCAGTTTGACCATCTGTCTGAGGATGATAAGCGGTGCTGAGATTCAATTTTGTCCCTAGCTCTTCTTGGAATGCTTCCCAGAATTTTCTAGCAAATATCGGATCACAATCACTAACAATGCTACTGGGAACCCCATGCAGTCTGACAATCACTCTGAAGTAAAGTGCGCCGGACTACAGGCTATTTTATTAGATCTGACAGGGATGAAATGGGTAGTCTTCGTGAAACGATCTACAATTGCCCATATGTTGTCATTGCCTTTTTTGGTTCGGGGAAAGCCATCAATAAAGTCCATAGAAATTTGGTCCCACTTCCAACTTGGAACCTCTAGCAGTTGCAATAATCCTGCAAGCTTCTGTTGATCGCTTTTAACTTACTGGCAGGTGGAACATCTAGCAACATATATGGAAATGTCCCTCTTCATCGCCTTCCACCAAAAGGTGTGATTAAGATCATGATACATCTTGCTTACTCCTGGACGGATGCTGAGCTTAGATTTGTGACATTCATCCATAACTTCTCGTTTTAGCTCACGAATACCTGACACACATAGTTTCCCTTGCAGTACAAGGGTCCCCTTGCTGTCTATTTGGAATCTTGAGGATTCGCCCCTTCGAACTTGCTCGCTAATCATCTGAATAAACTTATCATCTTTCCGAAGAGCAGAGATCATATCCATTAATGTAGGCGTAATGATAAGACTAGCGATGATAAGATTGGTGTGACAGCCCGCCCCGCACCAGCCGACATTCCAATGAAAGTGCGTTGTGCCAATGTCCAACCAGCACGGGATGGTCGCCAAAGAAAGGAAAGAAGGGAATTTGAACTAGCAAGGAACCTGTAGAATGTCTCACAGCACAAGGGATAAAATATAATAATAACATAACTTTGACATAAAATAGGTGACACAGTGCATAAGCTGAAAAATAAACCATCATAGCAGCGAAAAATCCAAAATACAGCTTATGTTCCACATCATCATTATTACAATTTTAAAAAAAAACTGTCTCTAAAGCAAAATAAGAAAGGTACACTACTAATGCCCAAAGTAGTGACCAGCAGCGACACAGGGGGAATATATGTATAAATGGTACGTGTAAGCCTCCTGCTCGTTCCGGACATCTACTCGTGCATATCCACCTGACATGTCTCTAGTCTGCTCGTTTATGAGCACCTAGAGTAATAATAAGAGACATAAAACTCTGGGTCAGACAAAAGTCTGGTATGAGCGATAAGCAAAAAAACAGAACAATAACAGGTATAATCCAATCATACCTGAACCTGGACCTGCAACCAAAGAGTTAGCACAACAAGATGTACAGTACTCTAAGGTAACACTAACATAAAGTGTAAAAGTAATGGGGGTGGGGTAATGATGATAGCAAACGCCGAACATAGCAATCATCCTCACATCTCTCACTCAGTGCGTAAATCAAACGATATCCACCACTTTGATCACCCAATTCTTTGCTACGATCACTCTACCCCATGGAGTCATAACGGCTCCACTGCACTGATCCATAGCCACTAATCCGTCTCTCAGTGGTGAGTCAAAGCAATAGGCATCGATAACCACTTAGCACACGTCCCGCAACAAAGTCCAATCATGAAGTTAACTCGTCGGTTCCCAACTGGATCCTGAGTTCTACTTCCTATTTGGACTACCTTTGCATCTCTGGTTTTGGTCACCATCCCGTTCGCACTTCATTTTCCTCTCAGGTTTTTCACTGTCCAAGCTCAAAGATCGGATCATGGATGCGGCTCGTGGACCCCCTTTCTAGTCAGCTCGTGGGTCCTCCTCTTGGCATAGTTTGTGGTCTCCATCTCCGACTCGTAGGTCCTGTTCCAGTTCGTGACCTCCCTTCCTCGACTGGATCGTGGCTCGTGAGCTCCACTCGTGGTTCTTGGTCGTGATGGTGGGCTTGGGTCGTGGAAACACTACCCTGGTGGCTCGTGGGTGGTGCACCAAACTCCGGTTTGTGGTCAAACCTCCAGGCTATCGACTCGTGATGATGCTCCTAGGTGGCTCGTAGTCTTTGAAGTGGAGCATGCTCTGGTCCGCTCGTGATGAACATTCTGGTTCGTGAGCGGTGGAGTTATCACGATCAGGTCGGGGACATGATACCTTGGTCACGAACGAGTAGGCGACCCGATCCGTTTCCTTCATCATTTTCTGCAACCTCTCCAGCGACTATTTTACGCCACACGACGGCGTTTTCGACCAATCTAACTGTTCTAAGTAATCATAAATCATACCAAAAAGTCATAGCAGCATATAACATCAACCATAAACACCAAAATAACAATTTAACATGTCAATACAGATCAAACATACCCAAAACCCATATTTTCCCCTTAATCATGTTTAACCATACGATTAGCAAAACATAACCAAATAACCCCAAATTTCTAACAGAGGCTTAAAATAATATTTAAGAATTTCTAAACATTTTTCCAGATTTTTAACATACATACTTTCGTTAATTAACACTAATCACCCTGCTTGACTGCAATTAGTGTAAAACAATGCTAATCACTCACCTTTGCCACAATTAAAACTTTCAGAACTGAAACTCCTCTAATTTGGGCGATACCGATGTCTAACAGCAGCTCTAACCTTGCTTTTGTGCTATTTCACCTTAATCTGGTGTAGATTGGGTTAATCTCCAATTAGAAAGCGATTAGGAGCGATATGGGATGAAGTTAGAAGGTGGAGGCCATAGCTAGGGTTAGAGGAATGTTTTAGGCGGCTGAAAAATAAAATAAAATTCGTTTCCTAACTGTTCTCAGCCTCCCCATAACCCTAATCCCGAAATGGATTATGGACCCTCTTGTTAATCACCCTAATTAGGCCCGGTTAAGCTGTTTTTCACCTTCTAAACCTTTTTTCAGCCATATCTCCCAAACGGTGAGTCCGTTTGGCTAATGTGACCACTCTACGGAAAGTAAACCATCGTCTGGATCTAATGGAAGCGGTTTCAGGTCAAAATTTCTTACCAATCAAAAGTTATGGCCAAAACAAGATCAGCTAGGGGAAAACGGTCATTTAAAAATCGGCAAAAATCATGAACATGGGAAATGACCCCAATATTCGTCTCCAAAAGTAACATGAACATACGACTTCATATGTGAAAGAAATAAATATTCTACGATCTTTCGATGCATAGAATGTGGGTCGTTACATTCTCTCCCCCTTAAGAAATTTCGCCCCCCCCCCCCCCCCCAAATTCCTTAACTAATAAACAAGTAAAGGATCCCACATGCCCACCAACTAATCACAACAATCAAACATACAAAAAAAACAAGTCTATCCTAACATGCGGAAAACTAAGTCGTAATTAAAATCTTACCATGCAAAGAGTTCTGGATATGTCTTCCTAATGCCCTCCTCTGTCTCCCAAGTACAGCCATTCTCATTCTCACCCCCATTGAACTTTGACTAGATCCACCGCTTTCCTTTATATGCCAATACGAATCGGCTTGCGGTACCCAATCTCCTCGGGTTCTACTTCAATATCATCAAACTGATTAGGTGAAATAGTCATATCAGGATCATGCACGAATTTCCTTAATTGGGAAACATGAAATACGTTATGAACTCCTGCCATCTTCTCTGGTAATTCTACTTTATATGCCAAATTCCCAACTTGCTTGAGGATTGGGAATGGACCAACAAATCTTGGTGTTAACTTGCCTCTCCTGCCAAATCGTACCAAGCTCTTTAATCGAGAGATCTTGACGAATACCAAGTCATTAACGAAGAATTCCAAATCTCTTTGTCTTCTATCAGCCTAACCCTTCTGCCTATCTTGGGCAGCCTTTATTCGTTGTTGGACAACCTTGTTCTTATCTGAAGTTTTTCTTATTACTTCTAGTCTAAGCACAAATTTCCCACTGTTTTCTAACCGACATGATAGTGAGTTGCACGGTCTTCCATACAAAGCTTCATATGGAGCTATACCGATACTGGATTGATAACTATTATTATATGCAAACTCTACTAGATGCAAATGGTCATCCCATGATCCACAAAAATCCAATAAGCAAGCTCTCAAGAGATCTTCTAATACTCGATTCACCCTCTCTGTCTGACCGTCAGTTTGAGGATGATACGCGGTACTGAGGTGTAGTTTTTACCTTAGAGCCTCTTGTAAGCTCTTCCAAAACCCACTAGTAAACAACGGTTCTCAGTCACTCACAATGCTTTTAGGTACTCCATGAAATCTCACTATCCACTTCATATATAGTTCTGCTAACTTAGCTGCTGTTCTATTCGACTTGACGGGTATAAACTTTGCACTCTTGGTTAATCGGTCCACAATCACCCAAATGCTATCATGGCCCGATCTAGTCCTTGGTAACCCATCAATGAAATCCATCGAGACTTATTCCCAATTCCATTCGGGAATTTTCAACGCTTGTAACAAACCACTAGGCTTCCATTGCTCAGCTTTAACTAACTAGCAATTCATACTCTTGGAGATAAACTTCCCAACGTTTCTCTTCATCCCTTAGTAAGTCTTCTTCATGTCTCCATACATTTTGTTACCACCGGGATGTATAGTCAGTCTTGAGTGATGACATTCTCTAAGAACTTCATCTCTCCATCCATTGACATTGGATACAACAAGTTTATCATCCTTTCGAAGCCATCCTTCTCCATCTGGTCCATACTTGTTCATTTTCTCACCATCGGTATTCATCTCTTCCTTGGAGATGATTTCCATTAGGTTTTAGGATCGTCCCTCTAACTGGAACCAATCCGCTCAATCAAAGTCGGTCTAACCGTCAACTTGCCAATATTTCTAGATCCAATCCATATTTAGGTCTGAAATCATCTCCCATGATATACTCCAATTACTTCCATTCAAGAAACATAGCATCTTAACTGGCTTGTTTCTTACTCAATGCATCAGTACGGCACCTAGTCTGGTACCACATGCATCTGTGTATACCGTCATTTCTTCGTTCTCTATTACCATAATCCTACAGGTGATAGTCTACTCAAGGGAATAAAACAGGAACAAACATAGCAACCATAGCATCCATCAAATATGTCCTATCTATCACCTGCTAAAGCCATACACACGTCGATACCTACTTGACTGGTCCAACCAATCCCAAGGCTAACGGAAGCCCGGCCTCCATACATACGTCGATGCCTACTTGACTGGTCCAACCAATCCCAAGGCTAATGGAAGCCCCGCCTCCATACGGACTACCGTACGTCCAATGTATGTTTATCCTCCAAGGATAACTAGATCACGTCCAACGAATCCAAGGTAACGAACATCCCTAGATACCCCTGCTTCTAGTCCGCCTAAATCACTCGAGTCCCACCCAAGTCTATCCATTATCTTGCTGCCCTCTCGAGTCCAACTCGAGCCAATCCATTTCCTTGCTGCCTTCTCGAGTCCAACTCGATTCAATCTATTACCCATAAACTCAGACCCAATCTTGAGTATCCATTACCGACAAACTCTTATCCAGCGTGAGTCATCTCCCTATTTGTTGCATTTCCAAGATCAACGAACACCTATTTTCTTTTACGAGTTCAAGTCCAACTTGGGTCATCCTAATCCTTCGTTGCATCTTCCATGATCAATGAACACATCCTGTTCCTTCAAAAAGAATCATCAACATAGGGTCCTAAACAATCCATTACTTTGCATCTTTCTCGAGTCATCTCATAACCCTATCGGGTCTAACTCGCATCAGCCCATACCATTGAACAGTCTTATCATGTCATGGCTGCACATCACTCCTCGAGTAAGCCGAGATATCATTCAATGGAAACCACAATAACTACTTATATCTCACGCAAACCATCCTAGTCGAACTCGACATTCCCTAAGCACAGGCCCCAAAGGCCTAAACCAATATCAAACAAGCACTCAAGGAACATCTCCTCCGAATTCAGACAATCTACATGAGATGGTACTAGAAAAACAACTAAGAAATCACATGCAAACATACATCCATAACTCGATAAGACCACATTACAAAAAATCATGCAAAGACTAGTCGAATCACCTATCGGGTTTGTCACAACTAAAGGTCTATCGACTATCTCAGGTTCCAATCCCAACTTATCTACCAGGTCACTAGATATGAAGGAATGGGATGCCTCGCTATCAACAAAACTAGAACAGAAACATCATAAATAGAAAGCATACCTCGAATAATGATGCCCTTTCCCTTCTCTGCCGCAGTTGGGGCATTCGACGAAGAAGGAATAGCGTTGATAGCATATGGTTTCACAATCTGCTTCTCTTTAGGGGGTTGCGGGCAATTATCCTTGTGATGTCCCACTTGACCGCAATTGAAGCACTTCCTTTCCCCAGGCTTTTCCTGACAATCTCTAGCATAGTGGCCCTTCTTGCCACAACTAAAGCACTCTTTTTCTTTCTTGTCCTTCTTTTTTCTAATCACCCTTGGTCTGATCTTGTTTTCTCTTATTCTGAGACTCCTTCATACCTCCACCGCTTGCTTGCGGCTTTGGTTCCTCTATAGATGCAATAGCAACATCGGCCTTTGACTTAGGGTAAAGACTCTCTGATCTCAATGCTTTGCCCACTATAGACTCGATCGTCTCGTCGATGTGGTTTATCATCCTTTCCCCTAAGTACTCATCTAAGCCGGTTATGAACTTCTCATTCTTCTTCTTGGCAGTGTCAATAAGAAATAATCCATACTTCGATAAAGTATCGAACTCAGCAATATATTCCGAGACTGCCCTACCATTCTGCTTAAGCCCCAAAAATTTCCTAAACAATTCATATTTGTGAGCAGCTGGAATGAACTTTCCGCTAAAACGAGTCATAAACTGATTCCAAGTAACTTGATCTTCAAGAGTAACTGCTTTAATAGCATTCCACCAATTCATAGCTCGTCCTTGAAGCTGACGCGATGCTAACTTTCTCTTCATGGCATCATCGATTCCCAAGTCCTCGAAGATGCGCTCACAACTATCCAAACAATCTTGAACATCTGTAGCCGACTCCGTTCAATGAAACGGCTTCCCGCCAAGACTAGTATAATCCTTGTTAAGCTTGGCAAAATTGGCCCTAGGCGCCTGCACTACTGCACCACCACCATTCGCAGCATTAGGAACTACTCCCCGAGCATCCCTAAGCATCTCTCGCATGAAGGTAGTAAACATCGTCCTTATATCAGGAACATCCCTATTATTATCCCTTGAACCCGTACTACTCATATATCGGCTCATCGTTCAATCTGTAAGGAGAAAATAATTAACCATCTCTTCAGTGGTGCCAGTGCAGTGCGACTTCATTCTTAAATATACTAATAGTATATATATAGCTTTTGAAAACCAAAATATCACAAATATGCGCTCTCATATATGTAATATCTCTCTCTGGTGTCTTCCCTAGGTTAACTACGCAACCTAGAGCTCTGATACCAAATGTGACGGCCCGCCCCGCACCAGCCGACATTCCAATGAAAGTGCATTATGCCAATGTCCAACCAGCACGGGATGGTCGCCAAAGAAAGGAAAGAACGGAATTTGAAGTAACAAACACAACCTGAAGAATGTCTCACAGCGCATGGGATAAAATATAATAATAACATAACTTTGACATAAAACATGTGAGACAGTGCATAAGCTTAAAACTAAACCATCATAACAGCGGAAAATCCAAAATACAGCTTATGTTCCACATCATTATTATTACAACTTTAAAAAAAAAACTGTCTCTAAAGCAAAATAAGAATGGTACACTACTAATGCCCAAAGTAGTGACCAGCAGCGACACAGGGAGAATATATGTATAAATGGTACGTGTAAGCCTCCTTCTTGTCTCTGGACATCTACTCGTGCATATCCACCTGACCTGTCTCTAGTCTGGCGGTTTAGGAGAACCCAGAGTAATAAGAAGAGGCATAAAACTATGGGTTAGACAAAAGTCTGGTATGAGCGATAAGCAACAAAACTGAACAATAACAGGTATAATTCAATCATACCTGAACCTGGACCTGCAACCAAAGAGTTAACACAACAAGATGTACAGTACTCTAAGGTAACACTAACATAAAGTGTAAAAGTAATAGGGGTGGGGGTAATGATGATAGCAAACACCAAACATAGCAATCATCCTCACATCTCTCACTCAATGTGGAAAGCAAACAATATCCACCACTTTTATCACCCAATTCTTTGCTACGATCACTCTGCCCCATGGAGTCATAACGGCTCCACTGCACTGATCCATAGCCACTAATCCATCTCTCAGTGATGAGTAAAATTTATAGGCATCGATAACCCCTTAGCACACATCCCGCAGTAAAGTCCAATCATGAAGTTAACTCATCGGTTCCCAACCGGATCTTGAGTTCTACTTCCTATTTGGACTACCTTTGCATCTCGGGTTTTGGTCACCATCCCATTCGCACTTCATTTTCCTCTCAGTTTGTTCGCTTTCCAAGCTCGAAGATCAGATCGTGGATCCTGCTCATGGACCCCCTTCCTAGTCAGCTCATGGGTCCTCCTCTTGGCACAGTTCGTGGTCTCCATCTCTGACTCGTAGGTCATGTTCCGGTTCGTGGCCTCCCTTCCTCGACTGGATCGTGGCTCGTGAGCTCAACTCGTGGTTCCTGGTCATGATGGTGGGCTCAGGTCTTGGCATCACTTCCTTGGTGGCTCGTGGTGGTGCATCCAAACTCCGGTTTATGGTCAAACCTCCAGGCTATTGACTCGTGATGATGCTCCTAGGTGGCTCGTAGTCTTTGAAGTGGAGAGTGCTCTGGTCCACTCGTGATGATCATTCTGCTTCGTGAGGGGTGGAGTGATCACGATCGGGTCGGGGTCGTGATACCATGGTCACAAATGGGTAGGCGGCCCGATTCGGTTCCTTCATCATTTTCTACAACCTTTCCAGCGACTATTTTATGCCACACGATGGCGTTTTCGACCAATCTAACTGTTCTAAGAAATCATAAATCATACCAAACAGTCATAGCAACATATAACATCAACCATGAACACCAAAACAACAATTTAACATGTCAATACGGATCAAACATACCCAAAACCCATATTTTCCCCTTAATCATGTTTAACCATACGATTAGCAAAACATAACCAAATTACCCCAAATTTCTAACAAAGGCTTAAAATAATATTTAAGAATTTCTAAACATTTTTCCAGATTTTTAACATACATACTTTCGTTAATTAACACTAATCACCCTACTTGACTGCAATTAGTGTAAAACAATGCTAATCACTCACCTTTGCCACAATTAAAACTTTCAGAACTGAAACTTCTCTAATTTGGACGAATACCAATGTCTAACAGCAGCTCCAACCTTGCTTTGGTGCTATTTCTCCTTAATTTGGTGTAGATTGGCTTAATCTTCAATTAGAAAGCGATTAGGAGCGATTTGGGATGAAGTTAGAAGGTGGAGGCCATGGCTAGGGTTAGAGAAATGTTTTAGGCCGCTAAAAAATGAAACAAAATTCTTTTCCTAACTGTTCTCAGCCTCCCCATAACCTTAATCCCGAAATGGGTTATGGGCCCTCTTGCTAATCACCCTAATTAAGCGCGGTTAAGCTGTTTTTCACCTTCTAAACCTTGTTTCAGCCATATCTCCCAAACGGTGAGTCCGTTTGGCTAATGTGACCATAAATAGAAAGGTAAACCATCATCTGGATCTAATGGAAGTTGTTTCAGGTCAAAATTCCTTACCAATCAAAAGTTATAGCCAAAACAAGATCAGCTAGGGGCAAAACGGTCATTTAAAAATCGGCAAAAATCATGAACATGAGAAATGACCCCAATAGTCGTCTCCCAAAGTTACATGACCTTACGACTTCATATGTTAAAGAAATAAATATTCCACGTTCCTTCGATGCGTAGAATGCGGGTCGTTACAATTGGTGTTGTCTGTATTCTTCCTGCTGAGTGCATCGGTTACAACATTGGCTTTTCCTGGAATTTATAAGATGTCCAGGTCATAGGCCGCAAGAAATTCAACCCAACATTGCTGCCTCAAGTTCAAGTCCCTTTAGGTGAACAGATACTTCAAGGATTCGTGATCAGTATACAGTTCGAACTTCTCACCCAAAAGATAGTGTCGCCATATCTTTAAAGCAAACACGATGGTCATCAACTCAAGATCATGAGCGGGGTATTTCTTCTTATGTGGTTTCAACTGACGGCTGGCATAAGCAATTACTTTGTCCCTTTGCATTAACACCGCACCAATACCTTAAATAGATAAAAAGGATAATATGTTAAAATAAGATTTGTCATTAAAAATGTCATCTCTGACATGTTTGTTTAAATAAAAGGAATAACCTTCAATAGAAGCATCAGTATAGATTGTCAAATCTTGGTTTCCATCAATAATGGTCAATACAGAAGCAATGGTCAACTTTAATTTCAGGTCTTGGAAAGATGCCTCACATCCGGGTGTCCAAATGAACTTGGAATGCTTCTTAGTCAGCTTCGTCAATGGGCAAGATAATTTCGAAAAATCTTTAACGAATTTCGGATAATAGCCAGCCAATCCTAAGAAACTTCTGACTTCTTTAGGAGTGCTAGGCTGCTTCCAATCTTGGATGGTTGAGATCTTTCCTGGGTCTACTGAAATGTCTTTCTTTGATACAACATGACCAAGAAATTTTACTTCTTCTTGCCAGAATATGCATTTAGAAAATTTGGCTTTCAACACATTCTTTCTCAAGATTTCCAGAACTTCCTTCAGATGCTTTTCATGCTCAGCAGTGGATATAGAAAAGATTAAGATATCATTGATGAAAACCAGCACGAATTTATTCAAGACATCCTGGAATACTCTGTTCATTAGATCGACAAAGTAGGATGGAGCGTTACATAAGCCGAAGGGCATTACTAGCCAGTCATAGAATAAGTCCGGCCCTCTGAAAGCTGTCAAAGGAACACATTCTTCGACAATGCGCAATTGATGGAAACCTGTAGCTACATCCATCCTAGAGAATACTTGCGCTCCATTCAAGAGGTCCAACAGATCATCAATACGTGGCAGTGGATATTTATTTTTCAGCATTTGCTTATTGAGGTCACGGTAGTCCACACATAGTCTGAGAGTACCATCTGACTTTGGGACAAACACCACTACTGCACCCCAATTTAAGAAGCTAGGCCTGATCAGACCCTTCCACAAAAGCTGTTTAGTTTGATTGCTCAGCTCCTCTTTTTCTTTCAGTGTCATTCTTCGAATAGGATGCACAACAGGCCTTGCATTCGTAACTAAATCAATCCTGAAGTCGATTTCTCTGTGTGGAGGTAAGTTATCAACTTCTTCGAACACATCTACATAATCTTTGACGATAGGAATGTCCTCAATAGAAGTAGGAGTGACTTCTAGAGAAGACCAAATTCTTTCCTGTTAGTTGCTGAGCCGTGACATGGTATAGCCATAATATCTCCGAATTTGGTTTTAACTTTGACTATTCTTTCAGCGCATAGTAACTCAGCCTCATATTTTGCTAGCCAATCCATTCCATGTATGATATCATACCCGGAGAAATTCATGACGATCAAATTAAAAGGGAACTGGAAATAGGAATAAGAAACAGGCACTCTATAATACTGATCGAGAATAAGTGAACCTCCTACCGGACTATGGCTCTAATCAATTCTGTAAGTTTTCTTAGTTTCAATTTTATCTTTTTAATTGTGTCCTAGATATGAAACTTTGCGATGCACCAGTGTCAAACAATAATGTAATAAGGATGTTCTTAATATTAAGAGTACCTCCTAAAATATCGGGTTTACCTGCTCCTTCGGAAGAAGTTGGTGCAGCCGCTCCATCATAGACATGAGCCACCTAAGAATTCTTCAGCAATGGGCAGTTCATCTTGATGTGCCCCTTCTTATGACAATTATAGCACTCCGTTTTATCCTGAGAACTCTGACTAGGCCCAGACTCATTTCTCCTTGGCCTCTTTGGAGCTCAGCAATTATAGTCGAAGTGCCCCCATCTTCTGGCAAATGAAGCATCTCACCTTGGATTTTTCTCTTTTACTTCCTTGAGGCTTGGTGGTAGAAGAATTAATCGCCTCTAGTTTCTTGTCATCTTGCTTCCTTTTATTCTTATTTTGATTTTTCTCCCGATCTTGCTGCGAATTTCTGTTATTGTCCTCATAGCGGCAAGCCATCTTGATCACCTCATTAAATGGGAGCTTAATGTTTGCTGTGACTCTGTTTAGATATTTCCTGGAGAAGCCATTAATGAATCTTTTGTTCTTCTGGACTGGGTCCCGAATTAATTCAGGAGCATAACGTGAGAGTTCTTTAAACTTCCGTACATATTCTGAAACAGTCATATCTGCTTGCTACATGTTAGAAAATTGATCGTGGAGACGCTCTACTTCCTATGGAGGAATAAATTTCTCGTAGAAGAGTTCATTGAATTTGGTCCAAGACATGTCGGCCTCATTATTGCCAATTATGATAGTATCCCACCAATTTTCAGCCTCATCCTTTAATAGCCACGATGCCAAAAAGCGCTTGTGTTGGTCTTCTAATTCCAGGCCTCCAAATATCTTCTCGCAATTTTTGAACCATGCATGTGCTTCTATTACTGTTTCTCGCCCGATGAATGATACGCCCCCTAAATTCCTGAACTTCTTGGCCACCCTGTCCAGGTCAAACGGTTGTGGGGGTGGAGGTGGTGGTGTTACAGCCTCGGGAGTGGGCTGCCTATGAACAGTGGGAGTCTCATCTCTTGTTGGTGCTCTGGCCCCACCTCTGCCTCAGGCTCTCGCTCTTCCTCTAGTGCTCATTTTCTAGTTAGTTCTGTACCATCAAGGAAAGAGTCAAACTGACAGAAATGATAATTTTAAAGGAAAGGTTAAAAGCAGAGACATATGGAAAGATGATAATGATGTAATGACTGATTAATATGTGCTATTCTGCTGTGCTCATTCTAGGACATTACTAATCCTATCTCTAATGAGCTACTCGCTTTAGAATACTGCTGATTCTATCTAGACGAATTGTTTTAAAAATGTTATACTTCGAAGCTAAGGTTAACCTTTAGCTCTGATACCAACTGTGACGACCCCAAACTTCTGTAGTACGAAAGCAAGGGTAATCATTGGAATATAACATAATTACAACAACAGCAGATCTCAGATAATAGCATAACACATAAATCATTGCAACGGAAATAGAAATGTCATCAGCCTCACATCATCAGAATATCAGAGTGGCACGGTTACAGGATACACTTAGCAAATAGAAGTCTCAACAAAAAGAAATAAGTCTCAGTCTCCATCAAGTACATCATAAACAAAAGATGTCTAAATGTCTCAAAGCATAAATAAAAGATAAAATGATCTTCATCTTCAGCCCACAAGCATGCCCCAGTCCAGCATATTGCACAAATACCTGAACCTGTCACTTGGCTGCCGTTGTGAAAAGAGGGCACCCGAGTTTGCAAAGTGAAACAAGCTACGAGTCAGCCATGGGCCTGATATGAGAAATCTTTCCTAACTTATCTAACAATATGGCTAATCTTAGGACCACGCCGCTAACGCGGAACGGGTTTACTCCATTGGATTGCCAGTGCATAAGTTTAATAAATTTTTATTCAAAAACAACGCAATGCTTTTTAAAAAAATGAAATCATTATAAGACTCAAGTCCCATCACACAATGCAACGCAAACCGGAGGATAGAGTTTTACCTTATAATGATCAAACATGCTTGATACGTGGAAAATAATATTTTAATATTATTATTAGTGTCTAATCAGTTTTAAAATACTTCAAAGTAAATGTATCAATCCTAGATGGCATAGTACCCAATCCTACTATGTCGCCATATATAGGTTTACAATCAAAACTGTAATGTCATATTGGAAATTGGGTTTCCGTCATGAGTCAAGGCTAGGGACGATCTCCTTACCGATTCGAGACACTCTAGCAGTGTCTCAGGATCCCCCGTAGTAAACCCTTGGATCTTGCAGGGCCGGTCCACAAATATACCTTAGTGGATTAGTTATGCCTGAACACTTTGGTCGCTATCGACCAATAAATCCGAGGTACCTCATAATCCATCAACCACATAGGTAAAATGTCAGGACTTGCAAAACCCTGATACCACTTCTAGCTAGAAAGAAACATGTGCACTTCCTACGTTCCCTTGTCATGTTTCTGACTCTCGTCGGCGTGTGAGGCTCGTGAGGTAACACTATACACAAAGCTATGCCTAAATAGGCTATGCTTTGATCATCAACCACAAGGCTCTGCTTTTCAATAAAAGCCTCGATCAATTGCATCTTGGCATGTCACATTGACAACTCACGCCATGCGATCGATAAATATATAACCTCTGAGCTCATGCGTCTCAAAGAAGGGTGTTAAGCAAGAGAATAAATTCTCCGCCACCAATTAGATATATGTTTAATAGAAATCAATTTACATGGAATGAAATCCAATGTCAGACACACATCCATTTGCAAGTCCGTTCTGGGTCTGAACGAAACCGGAGTCACCTTATTCCTCGTCCCGTATGTCCAATACGGAAGAGAGGTGCTCGCTTATCTGGACAATCAACAACTACGTTCGGATAACCACCACTTTAACCCTTTACTGGGAGCTAACCAATGCCAGGCATCAGTAGTTATCCATTCGATGTGAAGATTCCCGGTCTTCAATCACCATCTTTAATATCTTTGATTTAAGTCGCCATATAATTATTTGAAATGAGATTGAACTCGGTCTTTTCAAACAATTATCGCATACATATAATTTAAAACCATTTCATATCGCTAATATTATTTAATAGCGATTTATTTCTATTTTTATTTATATAAAAATAGCCCAATTTAATTTAACGACGCTTCGGGTCAATAGGCGGCCATGGCGCTGCTTTTATCAAAATTTGATTTACACTTATCTCAAAATCTAACCGTTGGATTTTAACAAAATTTATATTGTTGGAAAGATCTTCTCAAAGCGGTCCTAATGGTTCCATTTTTGGGAAAATCTGACGCGGATCTTTCGGTATAATTGTTTAAAGTTACGATTCCGAAACGAGAACTACCACGCGCGATTCGTTTAATTTTAATTTATATTTATATATATATATATATATATATATATATAATTATATATATATAATTATATATATATATAAATCATTCGATGATTCCACAAACGTGTTTAGCATGCCAAATAAAATATAATTCATTTTCATGACATTTTCTACATTTTCCTAATGTACGTTTTGGCGATAAAATGTCACTAGATTTATACACAAATTCTAATGTATATTTTGGCGATAAAAATGTCACATAGACTTATATATAAATTCTAATGTATATTTTGATGGTTTCATTTTGTTAACAATTCTATGTTGATAAAAGGTATAAAAGCGATGTTTTCATTTTCCTCTTTTCTAGCATGTTAAAAATAATATTTTTAACATACAAATATTTTTTAACATGTATTTTCTAGCAGTGTTAAAAATAATATTTTTAACACTTTTATAATTTCTAACATATGTTTTCTAACATGTTAAAAGTATGATTGTTAACATTTTTATATATTCTAACATATATTTCATAATAAATAACTTTTACATTAAAAATGGAATTCTTGAAGTTTCAACATTTTTATTCAAACAGTCAATATTTCTAATGAATCAAACTCTACATTAAAAATATGATTTTTAATGTTTTCAACACTTTTATTCTAATATGAACAATTTTCATATGAACTGTTCTTTTGATAAGAAAGAGATTTTTAATGTTAACATGTTTTTATGTTAAAATGAACATTTTCTAGTGATTCATTCATTACATTAAAAATAAGGTTTTTAATGTTATCATGTTTCTATATTTAACATGAACACTTTTCCTCGTTTCTTACATTACATTAAAAATGTTGATTTTTAATGTAAATATGTTTTTATTTCAAAACATGAACATTCCTCTATTTTCTTACATTACATTAAAAATGTGGATTTTTAATGTAAGCATGTTTTTATTTTAAAACATGAACATTTTTCTAGTTTCTAATATTACATTAAAAATGCGAATTTTAATGTAAACATGTTTTTCTATTTTTATTCTAATTCAACAAAATAATGGAAATTGATATTTCATTTTTGTTGAAAATTCTATTCCAACAAGATGACAAAATTTGGTATTTCATTTTTGTTGAAAACTCTAGTTCAACAAAATGACAAAATTTGGTATTTCATTTTTGCTGAAAACTCTAGTTCAACAAAATGACAAAATTTGGTATTTCATTTTTGTTGAAAACTCTAGTTCAACAAAATGACAAAATTTGGTATTTCATTTTTGTTGAAAACTCTAGTTCAACAAAATGATAAAATTTGGTATTTCGTTTTTGTTGAAAAATCTAATTCAACAAAATGACAAAAATGTTTATTTCATTTTTTTTTTTTGAAAACTGTAGTTCAACAAAATGACAAAATTTGATATTTCATTTTTGTTGAAAACTCTAGTTCAACAAAATGATAAAATTTGGTATTTCATTTTTTTGTTGAAAATTCTAATTCAATAAAATGACAAAATTGTTTATTTCATTTTTGTTGAAAATTCTAATTCAACAATAATGGCAAAAATGTATATTTCATTTTTGTTGAAAATTCTAATTCAACAATAATGGCAAAAATGTATATTTCATTTTTGTTGAAAACTCTAGTTCAACAAAATGATAAAATTTGGTATTTCATTTTTGTTGAAAATTCTAATTCAACAATAATGGCAAAAATGTATATTTCATTTTTTTGTTGAAAACTCTACTTCAACAAAATGATAAAATTTGGTATTTCATTTTTTGTTGAAAATTCTAATTCAACAAAATGACAAAATTTGGTATTTCATTTTTGTTGAAAACTCTAGTTCAACAAAATGATAAAATTTGGTATTTCATTTTTGTTGAAAATTCTAATTCAAGAAAATGACAAAAAAGTATATTTCATTTTGTTTTGTTGACAAAAATGTAATTTGTGCTTTAGAACAAATCTACTTTACAAAAATATCATTTTTTTATTATTTTATTTCAACCAAAATGTTCATTTTTTTGTTATGGCAATTTTATTTAAATAAAAATGATCCACATGTTTGTGACAATTTTATTTAAACAATAATGATCTACATGTTTGGGACAATTTTATAATAGCACAATATCGATCTACATGTTTGTGCGATTTTATAATAACATAATATCGATCTACGTGTTCGTGACAATTTTATAATAACAATATCGATCTACATGTTCGTGACAATTTTATAATAACACAATATCGATCTACGTGTTTGTGACAATTTTATAATAACACAATATCGATCTACATGTTTGTGACAATTTTATAATAACACAATATCGATCTACATGTTTGTGACAATTTTATAATAACACAATATCGATCTACATGTTTGTGACAATTTTATAATAACACAATATCGATCTACATGTTCGTGACAATTTTATAATAACACAATATTGATCTACATGTTCGTGACAATTTTATAATAACACAATATCGGTCTACATGACACAACAATCACAGATCAAATCACGTATCATAATAATTATGAATTAATAGCGGATTGGTCATAATTAAATTAAATTATTTAAGAAGAAGAAATAAAATAAAATTGTCACAGTCAGTTTAATTCTGAATAATTCAGATCTGGAATTTTTGTCCAAATTTTGATCTGCTCTGAATCAGTTCTAATCAGTCCAGCAGTGTAAATCTCAGACTCATGATCGCAACGGGTCTGAGATTATTCGATTTCAAGTTCGTATGCATTAGTTACGATTTAATTTAGATTGATAACATTTTTTAGAAATAAATTAATTAAACAATACAGGATTTTACCCTTCTTCCTCAAACAGATTCAAGGCCGACACTTCACGTTATTTGTTCAATTCTAGGGCAAGGATTTTCATCCAAATCACGAAGGGTTGGCACGACCGGATCACACCACAATGACGAGCACGGGGAGGCGCACCGGGGGACCCATGTTGCGGCGTCCGATCACGGTTAGGCGGCAGTAGGGGCTGCGAAACGTGGCGGGTTTGGGGCGTCAGAACTCGTCGAATACTCCACCAAAGAATGCAATTCGTGTATGGTTTTGAAGAGGGAGAAGAGCTCTATAATATTGTCTGAAGAATGGAGGGGTTCTATTGAGAGGATGGAGAGATATTGAGAAAGGAAGTTCACAGCATTTCAGCCATGAACGAACGATGGCGGCTGTGTAACGATGGGTATTAGGGTTTGATTAAACTATTATTTATAATATTTAATTACTAGTTTTTGCAAATAAACCCGTTAAGTCTCCGTAGCACCAATTTCAGTCCAACAAAAGTCGTTCCTACCCAATTGCCCCCATTCTGGAACAAATGGGCTAGGTCCCATCAGCCCAAATGATTGTTTTCAGCCTGTTTTCTTTAATTTAAAATTTAAATCATTTATTTATTTAATTCGATCATACATTTAAATTCATTAGAGCCACATACGGACTCCGAAAATTCCCGAAAAATAAGTCTAGCTATGTTTTGACGATACGGTCCTAACAAAATTAATTTCATCGAATTTAGAGACCATTTGAAAAATGGCCTTTTTAACGGTCGATTAAATTCAACAGAAATTATCAAATCACGGTTTAATTTACCACGCTCACAAATTAATTCCAAAAAATTATGGAAAATTAAACTTAGCAACAATCTGATATTCCGGATCCGAAAAAGATAGTTTCTTAGAAAACGGAGGTCGTTTGTATAATGGCCATTTATACGGGCTATAAATTGTACTATATTCCATAGCGATTATTCTGAATATTCGACTGGCCATAACCTTTTATTTCCGCTATGAAATTCTGATTTTTCGAATTCGTTGGAAAGACATTTTTAAACAGATTTAGATATTTTTGATTTCACTGAAATCTGTTTTATTTTGAATCCTTTACATTCAGTCAAAGTTCAGATTCAAATTTTCAAACTACAGTGCTATTTCTAATTCCTTTTAAAATTAAAATATATTCGTTCTAACTTCGATTTAAATAAATTTTAAATCATTATTATTTAAAATAAATTATTTTCACTATTTAAAATTCATTGAAACAGCCAAAATAAAAAATTTAAATTGGTTCTGATTTTTCGGGTTGTTACAAATTAATTAATAATAAATTATCATTATTGTATATATTCAAATAGAATTTACACAGCTTCAGAATAAACTTAATTGGATTTTATAGTTAATATTTTCAATTTCAAGTTAATTTGACATTTAAATTCTTTTTCAAATTTAATTCAATTCATTAAACTCCAAAATTGATCGTTTAATATTTAAATTAATTAATTATTCATGTATTAAAAATTCGGGTTGTTCCAATTTCTCATCTCTTTATAGGATTTCATCTCCGAAATCACAAGTTTGGAAGGATGTTAAAAATGTTTAATTTTACTTCAAAAATATTGCGTACAGAATCATGTTAAATTTTTCTAACACTTGAAATTATGAAAAAATTCGGCAACACCTACTTTGCGCGATTCAATCCGTGAAAATTCACAATATCAGTATATCACACCATACATCTCATCTCAATGATAAAGCATCTCGGACCATGTAGGAACACTATATAAGATAAATGTACGATATATAATCTGAAATATATATCATTAGCCTGACAAATAAATCTTTACCAATGAAACCAAAAGTCATAAGCAAACTAGCAAGTTTTTACTTCCATATACCTTTATATACTTACAAACCCAAAAGAGAGTTAAGAAAATAGACAAGTAACATAATAACAACAACATGTGAATGCACAAATGTATCAATATTCAGCTCATACCCTCGTTTCAAATTGTCAATCTTAACTATATCCGGTCCCATGTCTTTAGCTCATAGCCTCTCCGATCATGACTGTAACAACCCAGATTTTTCGGCTATTTAAATTCGAATATATAAATTTATTTTAAATATTATATTAGAATTATTAATAAATTCAATATCGAAATCGTTAAGTAAACGGCGGTTGAACGTTTAAATTTATATTTAATTGTAAAACGAACTCGAAACAGCGCAGTAGTTCGTAAAATTGAATTTCAACTTCAATTAACTATACTGAATCCGTGTTAAGTCAGATTTCGGTGAAACGAGAAGCGTCTGAATCTCGTTGATAATATTTTTCTAATGGAGGAGAAAAATCAAGTTTCCGTATGGTGGATTTTA
Organism: Allium sativum; assembly: GCA_030737875.1. Classification (NCBI taxonomy): domain Eukaryota; kingdom Viridiplantae; phylum Streptophyta; class Magnoliopsida; order Asparagales; family Amaryllidaceae; genus Allium; species Allium sativum. Next base: position 65,235,179 of record CM060909.1, on the reverse strand, counting down.
TTTTACGTCCAAATCAAATTTTCAAATAGTCGTTGTAGAATCGATTATAAACCGTAACGATTATTTAATTATAATTAAATATTGACTTCGAATTTGGATAAGTCCTTTGAGGCGTAGTCATAATTTAATTTTTAGAATTTTACTGTAATTTTTAATTCGTAAAATAAGCAACTTTTTATTTGGAGTATTTTACACCCTGTATCAGCATTTTGGGGTTCCACAATATAAGTCAACCTACCGATATTATTATATATTTGTGATCGTGGCGCACTGCTGGACGCGACGGTATAGTTATTTCTGTCGATAGCAAGTTGTATACAGATAAAATTTTATATTGCGGATACGTTTGACTCTATATATAAAAAAATGGTAGTTGCCTTCATATAAAAATCTTTAATCAGCTCAGAAATCAAATCAAGAAAATAAATTAAAATAATTAAAACATCAACCCTATAACTCTTTCGGCCATCCTATTTCTGGATTTGCGCAGTGATGTTTGGGATACGTTGTATGTTTCCTTAAAGAAAAAGGAAAGAAGCATGCCGATGATCCCTGTACAAAACATGTGCATGTCATTTTCACTCAGCAAGGTAAGTGTTTTCAAATCAAAAAGCTGTCAACAACCTACATCCACAACTACCCAGTACTGTCTATAATATTTGTGTGGAGACCAAACAACTGAAAACCTTGCCATCTCCTTGTGTGCCAATCCATCATCCGTGGCCATCACGTTGCCCATCCTATATAAAGCAGTGAATTCTCCTTCTATCAAAACAGACCCACTCCCTGCTCCTTCGTAAAAACAGATCTCCACTTCTCAGAAAAACAAAATACATATTTAACTTTTCACTACTTCCGTTTAATTAAAGAACCTGCAAATCATTTCATCCTTTTTCACATGCCATTGGAGACTATGTTACGCGAGCAGCGGGGAGCGATGGGCTGTCATTGATGAGGACCAAGGATGGGGGACGCGAGAGTGGAGGCCAGGTTGCTGGGTGGGGGATCAGTGGCGATGACTGTGGTGGTGGTGCTCAGGGGGTCATTCCGGCGGTGCTAGGTGCTATTTGAAGTGGTGATGACTAGCAGCAACGCCGGTGGTGGGTCCGGTGGCTTTCTGGTGTGATGGCGGAGGTCATGGCCGAAGTTGGTGGAGGGTCTGGGTCGTCTGGCGATGGCAGCAGTTGTTGTCGATGGTGGAAAATTTGGGTGATGTTGCATGTCACTCGAGAACGGTGATGTTTGGAGGAAGTAGTGCGTATTAATGGTGAAATACTGCATGAGGTTATAAATATGGGAGTGGAGCTGTTTGGGTGTATACACGGAAAAGGTAAGATGCTGGGTTTTCGAAAGCTAGTAGGTGGTTCACAAAATGCCATGAAGAGGCAGGCGTGTAATAGTGGGTTATAAATTCATGACTAGGAAAGAAAACGTACAGAATGTGGATGATAATATGAAGATCAAAGGGGGTGAAGGTTTCAAAGACAGTGGTTCAGGAAAGAACGGTTGAGCTTTGGGCTAAAAACGATGGGGTGGTGTGAAAACAAAGAGAAGGCTGGTACTGTGTTTTGCGTTACATTGGGTTTATACGGTAGCAGGTTAGACAACGTGATTTGGAAAGCATGACTTTGTGGAATGGTGCAAGCAATCAGTTTTTGGGTGGATGGTGAAGTCATATGTTCGGTAAAGAAGGAAAGACTAGCGGATAGTTGAGAAGAAAATGGTATCGAGCTTCAGGAAATTCCATTGGGACAAAACGCGTGAAAGCCTGGTCATTTGATGACGTGGGTAATAAATTAGTTGAGGTGAGATTAATATATTTTAATTAGCTAATGGTTATTTAATTTATAAGATATATATCATTAAATCATGTATTGATGGTAACTCATTCAAACATTATCAGAACCGCGAAAACCCTAAAGCGATGAAATCGCAGTAAGAAGCACTACACTGTGGTGCTGTTTAGAAAAGAACAGAAGCAACAGGATTTTCCGTTTAATTATAAACGCCGGTTTAAGATTAAACAAGGCGAATCAGTCATCGAAACAAAGGTGAGTTAATTCTCACACATTTCAGAAATACTAGATGTGCTAAATTCATATAATTTAGTTGATTGGATGTCTATGTTTGGTTGAGTGGTTAACGTTAGTTATATTATCATTGTTTAGTGGCTGTTATAAAATATTTTAATGCTATGTGATGCAGGGAAGGACAAGTTGGAGGAATCCGACCGGATTCCTCAATATATTATGTATGTTTTATGTGTTTTTTTTTATGAACCGATTGAACTCCACTATTATTATAACCAATTTGATTGTTAGAAGTTGAATTGAAATTTAATGTCGCTGTTATTGAAATCAATATCCCATACTAATTAAGGATTTGGCAGCGAATGGCCCAAACGCCACTTTTTTTTAAGCATTGATTTATCACTAGGCAGATTAATGAAACTCAAGATTATAAAATCATTTTATAACAGAAATGAGTTTTTAATTATATTTTGAACGGTGATGAAGTTTAAAAATGAAAAATGATTATAAGTCGGTTTTATAAAATATCACAAAGAATTATTTGACATTGAAAAATGTTCATAAGCGAGATAAGTTATAATTAACCTCTAGGTTAATAATGTGAATAAGTACACTTAAGGTAAATGATTAAGCAGTATTATTAGATTAGTATAATTAATAGGGAGAAGTGATTGAAATCGATTAACGAATTGACCGAAAGTTTAAGTTGACTAAGTCAACTATTTGATCGAAAGTGATTATTAATGAACAGTCGCTCAAATTTAATAAGATTTCTTGAATTATAATTTACCTTTTGTTACCGATGTTAAAGGTTATTGAAATAATTTATATAGTCAATTATTGTTATAATATTAAAGGTGATTAAATAATTTATCTTAGACAATGATGAAGAAGTGAAACAGTTTTTACTTCGGCAAATACGGAAGTTGATTATTATTTTAATTATTAATCATTAAAGTAGTTATTCCTTAAATGATATTCATTTAAGAAAGCAACTGAGTTTATAATAAGGTTACAATTAACATTTGGAACATTTGTATAAAGGGTTTTTCTTCCAAACATGATAGGAAGAGTTATTTAAAGAATTTAGGATCAAAATATAATCTTCAAGAAGGTGATTACTTAAATTGAATTAAGTAAAGGATGGAATTAAAAGAGGAAGTCGAAAAGACATCAAAGAATGATGTTAAGGGTCTTCAAATCGTTAAACGTATTTTTGTTCATAAGAATCCCAATTAGATTTACAAATATGAGAGCGAATGATTGGGCAAAATATTTGGAAATGAATTAGGTTTCTAATTATAAACATAATCGTTTAACGAAGTTAAAAGCGGGAAGTAAAATAAAATGGTCACAATTGATTGAGATTGTTCAAAGTAAAGATACTGGTTATAAATCGTAATTTATATAAAATAGAGGGATAAAATTTAATTGATGCTCAGAAAGATGATTTTTATTTACGAACTACTATTTGTTCTAAGATAAGAACGTTGTCGATCAAGGTCTGAGAGGTAATTAAAATACCCCAACTTGAACAACTTCAGGATTATTGAAGGATGATATTAGTCGTAATGGTGGAGATGTTTGAAAAATAATGTAACGTTATTTGAAAATGTTGGGAGTGCATATATATATATATATATATATATATATATATATATATATATATATATATATGATGGGGTTCCAAATATAAAAGGAAATAAAAAGGGGCTTGAGGATGTGAGATGATATTTCCATAATAGAAATATAAAAAAAAAGGGATTGGTGAGAATATAACGATATTTTCGAAAGTAAGAAATGAAATTTAGAATGAGTTCATTTTAAAAGAATAAGCGACAATTATTGTGTTCAAATAACGGAAACAAAAGGAGATTTGTAACGATTGTTTTACGTTGGTAAGTTGAATCGATTTCCAAATTTCAGATAATAAGTAAGGTCATAGCAAATGTTTTAAAACGGTAGTTAACGAGAAATTTGATATGGTTTAAGGATTTTTTTTTCCAAGTACATAAAAAAAGTGATTTAAGAATATCAATATATCAGGACTAATATATTTTAAATGGCCAAGTGATACTGGATAATAAACCAATGGATCTGTTTCATTTTTATGATTGTTTATTTTTGATAGTTAAATAACCAACTATCAAAATCTGGCCCAACGTTATTGGTACGGAAAGACCGGAATTGAATTTATATTCGAAAACCATTCCGACCAATAAACACGAAACGTGGAAGATGCTGATCAAGATGGAGCAAATTGAAGACCGTAAATCTTCATGAGCGGAAGAACTACTTGTTGAATCTCTCTAGCTGATCCCTAGAGATATTTTGGCAGTGATTCTGTCATGATTGGAATCTACGGATTGTAAGGACTACTCGCTACTGATCTATAGGGTGATTCCTAGGATGCAGTAGGAGGGTGCCTTCGGTTTATCCTGTTCCTGGATGATGTATGGACGATGTGACATTTAAGGTGAATGGTGGCCAGATGTTTGAGAAAGATAAACGTAGCCTCTAGCCTCATTAACCAGGAAATGACAAAAATCGGGCAAGCAGCATGGCTATGTGGGTCGCACCCATTAGGGTGTATTGTCACCATCTAGAGAATATTCATATTTGTTACTTCTTTTCATTTCTGTATCTCCCGGGAACTACGGTGGTTGCGACAAAAAGCAGTAAGGTGACAATATACTCGATGCACTCAAGAGAAATGAGTGGTCGGTCATGTGTGGGCTGGGTTGCAAGACGTTCTTGTTGAACCCAGTGTATTCACCTCTAGAGATACACTATCGACAGGTGGTCCCATACCTTGTCATAGTCGGAATCCAATCTCAAATAAGCGCCGCGATTTTGATTGTAAACTATATATGTGGAGCATGAGATGCAAGCGTTCTGCTAGATTCTATATATTTGTATTTAGACATTATCATAATATCATAACAAGATATTGATTTAAAAATGTTTTGGGTTATAGTAAGGTAAAAACCATCCATGTTTATGTGAGGACTGGTCTTACTATTATCCTTTTCTTTCAAAAGAAGGATTTTCAAAGTTAAGCAAGTTGTTTGTGTTATGAATTAATCGCTGAAAGTATTCCAGACTGATCCGGCTGAATTTTTCTTTGCTTCAAATGTGCTCGAGTCAGACCGAGTATATTATCAGGTTAGGTATCGCTTGGATCTTCAGGAAAGGAGTTGAAGTCGAGATGTAATCCATATATTTACTGGTACTAGTTTATTTCCGCTGTGTGTTGTATTGATCTGAATATATACTCTGATGGGTAATCATATACATACAGTTCTTTTTGTATAAAGTATTATTATATTTTTTCCATTCCGCTGTGAGACTCTGATCTTCTTATTCTTCTATTCTAATATTTCTTTCTTTCTTTTCTCACCCTCTAACTACTTTCTATTAGCTTTCTGGGTTTTCGATATCTGAGTTTGGACACAGGGTGTATTAGTGTCTGAATTCAAGTGTCGAAAATTCAGGGTCGCTACAATGACACTGAATCTGACGAGTCTGTGTCGGATTCTCCTATAGAGATTCCTATTAATGCACTAATCTCTGAAATATCCAACACCCCTTCTTCCTTAACTTCGCAGTCACTGTCCTCTCCAGGTACAACCCCCTAACCATAGTGCTTCCAATTGCCACCTATGATTGGTTTGCCCATGTCGATAACATTTTTGGTTGGTCAGTGGATATTACACAGAACCTTGTAGAGGCAGTGTGTTTTAATTCCATGTTGGGTTGTGAAATTGAGAACATGGATGTTGGTTGTTGTTTTAATCCTATGTCAATTGATAGTCTATACGATTCTAAGAATGTGGTGAATGTGTATGATTGTAGTAAGTCTTCTACTGGTCTCCTATCCACTCCGACCAGTATGCATCATCAATGCACAAAACAGCTCGACCCATTGCCCCAATTGATGTTGTAGCATTGCCTCATCCTATATGCCATATTGCCACATCCTGTGCACAAACTGTTAAATCACAAACGATTTGTCCAATTGCTTCAAATTTGCCATAGCCTGCACCCCGTAAAACCAATTCCAATGCACTCCAAAGGTGCCTAAATGGTCCTCTTTATTTTCCAACCTCCCTACCATTACTGGAGATTTCACTTCGATTGATTTTATAATTCCCCCCTACAAAACATGGCTCGATTCCTCCCCTTGAATTACTCCGAGAAGCGAAGGAATTTTGGAATGACCAACTTGTTGGATTCTTCTTGGATTCTAAGCCACCGACCATGGATATGTCCATTGCATGCCGTTCATCATGGAGATTAAGAGCGGGATTGTGCATAACATATGTTGATGGGCTATTTTATTTGAAAATTTCTTCATTTGAGGGAAGGACACAAGTTTTGGAAGCACCATCATCAATAATTTGTGGTAAACCATCTATTGTTGCACCATGGATCAACTCTGATGTAGACAGAGTAAAAAAGAATGTGCAATCTATTCCGGTATGGACCCAATTTATTTATGTCCCTTCAATCCTATAGTATCTTCTAGGAGTTAATTGGATGGCTTGCCATATAGGAAAGTTGAAATGCTTTGATTCTAACACTATAGCTTGAAAGAACCTAGATTTTACTCGAGCCTTTATTAGGATCACCCCTGTCAAGCCTCTTCCACCCAGATTAATGTTCTCCTTGATAATTGTGAAGTTTTGGTTCAAGTGATATATAAATGGATGCCTAACATTTGCATGACATGCAAAACTTTTGGCCAAACTCTTGATACTTATTGTATGTCAGTTGGTTCATTGCCTCATGAGAAAAATCCTCTTCCTCGCCCTTCTACTAGAATTTGGGTTCCTAAAGCCAATCCAATGACTGGAGATCTAGTTTCCTCTATGGACCCATCGATCAATGTTGGTGATGTGGTTAAGCCTGAATTTACTTGCAAAGACGATGAGCAAGTTTGGAAACGCATGAAAGCGAAGACACATTTAGATTTGCATAATACTTTTTACATGTTTGTTGGCAAGGTTGGAGAGACTAGACGGTTAATATATTGTCGTGAAGGAGATGATTTGATGTTATGGAAAGAACGTAATTATGGAGCAAGGAATGAGATTCTAATGTTAGATGCCTCCTAGGATTGAAAGTACATCTATGAAAAAAACTCAACAGACTATGTGGTCGGTCTAGCTCGACTTTTTGATGGGTTAGTTGAGTACACGATGCCTACAACCTTTGTTGTAGGCGCTTTTACACCTGATGTGGCAAACTCTTAGCTCATCACACTTAGTAGTAGGAGCACATTGCTCCTCTCCTATTTTGTAAATAGTGTTCTGGCACTTCAAACAAGGAACTGTGAACTGGACACATTAACTCAAATAGTTGTTTTTGTGACTGTGCAGAACACCTGTTATACTGATATATAAAAGTGGTATGAGCACTATAAAAATATCTAGCATTGCCGAACAAATACAACAATCATATGCAACAACCAAATACGATGCAAGTAATAACAATGAAGTAAGTCAACAAATAACGCAAATGTAACATAGTGTTACATGCAATCAAAGGCAACCAACGCATATCAATGCAATACAGTGTCATAAACACTTAAAGTTGACTCGTGGTTCATTCAGGTCATGAACCTCGTCATCGCACAAGGATGTAAAACAATCCATCAAGCGTCACCATTCGATCAAAAACCTTAGATAATAAATTAATGGATCAATTCATGCTACTTCGAACAGCTCAAAAAATCAAATTCCGAATTCACCATAAGTCAACATAGCATAATATTTTTCTAGTCCACACAATATATCTACTTATGTAACTTCATATTTCTAATTCTAAAACCATCTACTTTACTGAATTAAAGTTATAGTTTATAAACTGCCAAACCATGATTTTTTTGGAAATTTGACTTTGACATAACTCAAAATCAATAAGATGAAATTTTGATTTTTTTCCTTCATTAGGAAACTATTAGCCAAAATATCCGGAATGTTCTTATTTCAAAGAATTCTATCTTATATTGGATCTTCTACATTCATTTAAACTTAAAATAGAAAAGGTACGAACTACCGCTACACGATGAGCTCGATTTTATTAAATTTAAGTTATATTTTCGAACTTCATTGAATTAATAAACTATAATCATTCCCTCTTATATTTTCATATGAATTAAGTCAAGTTTTCAGATCAAATTGGAAATTCCGATAGTTCAAAATTGCCAAATATTCCAATTCATTTAGAATTTAACCGATGAAACATCATATCAAGATAAGTGCACAATAAAACAAAGCTAATACCTAGAATATATGCGTCCATATTATATCTTGGTTGAAAATTTCAGAACCAAACTTCCAAATTTCAAAATCCTAAACTTGAATTTAGAACAAAATTCAGCTTAATCCAAATATTTTTTCCACGATAGCAAGTTCTTACTTAGAAAGTCGAAAATGAACATCGATGATGTCACGATCATCATTGAAATTATTTTCCAGTGATAAAAGTTAGGTATACATTTTTAAAATCTGCTTACATTCATAAACACTTTAAAAAAAATCATGATATTCCTTTTAAATCTTGAAAAACCATTTTCAAACTCACTGGAAATTTAGATCCTTCCATTCTCAACTAAAATCATTTTTAAATTTATAAACCTCAATTATAAATTTACACTTACATTGTTCTAGTTGTATATAAGATTTCCCCAAATATATTCATCCTTGTTTAAATTTGTATTATGCAACTTTACTTAAGGTAAATTCCTACCCAACATCATCGTCGAACACCGTCTAGTGAAAACGTGAAACTGATTTAACATGATATTCATTTTTGTTGTTTCTCTAATTATAAATCTACCCAACCCATGCAAGAGAGTGATAATATCGCTCTTATCAAAACAAAGTAGCTAATACTTGTAAACTAGTCAGACACAACTACAAATCGATCAATTATAATCAATTCTCGAAAGTAAGCAGGACTAGTCAAAACATAAATGATAATAATTAAATACCATCATTTCCTATCAAATTAACCATCCATAAAACTATATTTAGTTGAATATTCCTTTACATATAAAATATATGAAATCTTGGTAAAATCATTTCATTTACTAATTCCTCAAAACAATACTATGTTATGTTCAAGTGTTTAGAAATCCCCATCGACACCTTTGGCCAAACGCGTCAATTTGGAATTTTTATGCCACTCAACAAATAAACAAGAAAAATATAAAACATTTTATAACACTAACAAATGCACTCATTTATATACTCAAAATCATAATAAGGCATTTCATTATCTTATCTCTTATTATGCAACAAAGCCAAGGTTCTCGCCTAACCTTGTGCTATGGTACTAAGTTTATCAAACCAAGGAAATTCGACCCTCGAATTTTGATAATACATCTTTTGTATTCCCATGCCTAAACTCAAGCACTAAAAAGTCAGAAGTTAAAAGAAAGAAGTAAGTGGGTGAGAAAGCAGAAAGAAAGAATGGTTAGAATAGAAGAAGAAGAATACACATACATTAGAATTAGAGAAGACCAGAATGTTAAGGTGGAATGAATAAAATATAACATACAAATACTCTTTACACAAGAGAAAACTGTATTTTTACATGAATAAATAATCAAATTCACAAATAAATCAACTTATACAATCATAACAGTTTTTTTGTATAATGGCTCGTAAATACAACACGCATAATAGAAATAAGATAATACAAGAATTACGAGAATATGTCTAGACTCCATCTCCTCTCATATAGCTCTAATAGAATCCAAAGAAAATTTGGAAAATACACTCGGTATGACTGAGCATATTTAAGGGAATAAAAAAACGCTTGGATTGGCCTGGAATACCATAGTGAGAAAACTGACATCACAAACAACTTGCTTCATTTTATAATCCCTTTTAAATGAATGGAACTCATGTAAGACACAATCACACATAAACATAGCACATGTTTTTCCCTTACGATAATTAAAACACTTTTACAACAAATCAAGTGACATTATTATAATGTTTGTTAAATCTTCTCTAAATAATAAACATATGCAAAATTGTTAACATAATTAAATTGCACGTCTTAATGGGCACTACATACAAAAACTTACCAAGTATTGGGATTTGGATTCCATACAATGATTGGGTAGTACGAGTACCACCCGTCACAGTACCTCTCTAGAGAGTCGTATCGAGAGTCAACATATGACTCCCTGCCAACACAGAAATAGACTATCACTTAACTTGATAGTGGCGAATATGTCACCACCATGGTTGTGATCAGCAACCATCTCAACAAACAATGATCAAAGGGTTAACCATTCTAGATTGGTGATGAACATACCCTAATGTGCCAAACATACATAGCCATGCTGCATGTAACGGCCTATAATTTTAACAAATTAAAAATAAGAAATATGTTTGAATGGATTTTTAGAAATATATATGGTTTTAATTTGATTAATATACCATTTAAATTACGATTCAAATTAAATATTAGATTAACAAAATATTTAGCTTTGGAAATATTTGCTGATATTGGAATGTGTTTTAATATTTAGCTAAATGTTTTAGTTAATGATATTAGTAAATAAAGTTAGTACTTGAGTTAAAGATTAGGTTAAACTAATTAAACATATTCCTAAGCAAATGAAAACAAAACATAACCATGTGATATGCCTTTTGAGATGTCACTTTCTTCCTTTCTTTCCCTTCTTTTTTGACACCTCATTTTCTTATTTTCAAGGCAAAGGACAAAAGCATGTGCTTTGCTTTTGACTTGTCAAATTTAGGTGCATTTCAATCCTTTCGAAAAACAACTTCTTCTTCCTTTCCATTTCACATTTTCTAGTTCTATTTTTTTTCTTCCAATCTCTTTAATGGCTTCTTCCCCCTTAAAAATTTCGGCCTAAACATGTTATCCCCTTCTCTCCACATAAAACACTTCATTTCTCCTCTCTGACCTCCATCTACTGCATATATAAACTCTCTCCTCATTTCTTCCCATGGTCAAACCAAATTTTGCTTAAAAATTCCACCTTTTACACATTAAAACCACCTGTCCAATTCATTCTTTTAATTAGCATGCTTTTCACCACAAAAAATCAAATCTTATCATAAACTCAAAAAATGCTTCCTTTTCAAAATTTTGAAAAGTTAGTAAGCATCGAAAAGTTTCATTGAAATCTTGAGTGAACGGTAGTTCGTGACACCGGAAGGTTGCCAAATAGGACCATTAGTTTAAAGAAGGTGGAGTAGATCCCTCGGTGAGAACACTAACCTTTGTTAACAAGTATAGTGAGTAAAAATTACACTTTTATGTGTTAATATAGTGTCTATTTGTTTATATGTATGTTTGGGTTGAATATGTAGATGAATGGTTTGATTTGGGTTGGTTTGCATTGTAACTTAGTAGGAAAAACATGAACACTTAGTGAAATAGGTTATAAATGTTGCATTTATGTGTTTTACAGTGTAAACACTTACTTTAATATGTTAAAAATGCATCTTATTGTGTTAGAAGTGTAAAACACCTAGTTACTTTGTTAAAGATGCCACTCGTAGGTGTTAACTATGGACACACTTTGTTTAAAGTGCCAAAGAAGTTTCCTTTATATGTTAACTATGTAAATACTTAGTTTGAAGTGATAAAAATACCACTTTTATATTTTAGCAATGTGGACACTTGATTAAAAGTGTAAAGATGTCACCTTTATGTGTTAATTGTGTGAAACATTAAGCAAATGGCACCCTATGTGTATTGGATGATATTTGATGTTATTGGAAGCTATGATAAATAGTAATTGGGTCGGTTAATATGAATTGGGGTTACATTAATTTTTAATTTTCAATGTGATGTGTTTTAATGAGGATTTTTTTTGCTAATTATGGCAATAGAGTGTTAATGAGGTTTAATACCTTCATTAACAATGGCTTAATTGGTTATTAAGTGTTAATAATCTTAACACTTATGCTGATGATGCCACTAGGTGGTAATTGGATGTTAATAGTTATTAATGACTATTATGTTAGTGATGTGTGAAATCCATATAAACAGAATAATATGGTGAATGATTGAGTATAATTCCAATTTGGAATTCAACTGAATATTTTATTAATAAAATATTCAGTGTAAAATAAAATTTTGAATTTTAAATTCAAAATAATTTGGAAAGGTAGTTTAAGTCATTACGAATAGTTTTTCGTAAAAGTAAGAATTTGAATTGAACTAGTTTTCAAATAATAAAGGCATGTTTCAAATTTAAATCGAAAATAAATAGTAACTTTAAAAGTGAAGTTCAGTCAGGGTATTTGGAAAAGGTTTTAAAGAGATTTCCTTTTCAAAACCTTCTTATTTACTTTTATAATGGAATTCAGAAAATTTTGGACTTCAAATAATAAGCTTTGAATAATAATATTATTTTAATGATTTAAATAATATTAAGATGATTAAATAATGGCATATTTAACTTTAAAGGGAAATAATTGAAATATGATTTCCAAAAATAATCATATACATCTTATATAATTAATAAACTATTTTGGAAGTAATTCGATTTAATTTTAATTATACCTCGAAATTTGGTCTGAATAGGACTAGTCGCGCAGTGGTAATTCGCGAACTTCGACCTTTAACTTTAAATTAATGTACCTGGAGATCCGACCGTCAGATTTTCCCAAAATGAAAAATATTGGGTTTAAAATGAAAAGAGTTTTCAAATGGAAAAGAAATTTTAAAATCCAACGATTAGATTTTAAAATAAGTTTAAATTTGTTTTTGAAAAGGTTGTTATAGAAGTAGTTCGGTGACCGTAATTTGAAAATCAACCGAAAGAGCCTTATAAAAATTATTAAAAATCTAGAAAAATTATGATAAATCATAATTAATGATTTTAACTTCAGTTGAGCAAGAATTGTGAAGTTTCGAGCTATAGTTTGAATTTTTGACTTGGTTTAATTAATACAATTGATCAATATTTTGAAATTTAGTTTAAAATTACACTAAAAAGTTTTCAAACCTAACTTAATCGGATTTCATTGGATATAATCTTGGGATATTTCAACATGGGATTTCATAGCTATATGGATACTATTTGAGGAATTTGGAAGATATTTATATCGTTACTCCCTACGCGGCATTTGTTGATTTCAGAATTTGATGTTAAATATACGTCAGTATGATTTCTATTCAAAACCTTATATTTGATATCAAATTGGATTTTGAGTGTGTCATAAATGATGTTTTGAATAGCATCTAGTTAAAGACAGGATTGACTTCCAAAGTAAAACAATCACTGAACAATGATTTTGGAGATTAAAACTAAGTTAGAGTTTTAATATATCTTTGAGTAAAGATTTGAATGAATAAAATGAAAAAAGGATTAGTGATGGTAATTGGGATTTACCAAAATAAAAGTAGATATGGATTAGAGGTAAGGAGCTAGTCACATTCTATCGTAGGTAGAAATTGCCCTAGACCGATAGAATGAGAATGATGTCTTCCTCTTTGTTCCGTTAATTGGATGGGAATGCGATTTTGATTTGGGTAATAACCTTTACATTAAGGTTTAAATTGAAATCAAAAGAATAATCCAAAATTGTTTGAAAACTATGATATCTCTGTGTTCACTTCACACGTTTTAGAAATGCGCTAGTATTCGGAAAGACCGGGTTTCAACCCATTCTGAATAACTATACGACAATTTTTGGAAGATATCGAAGATGGTGGTTGAAGACCGAGGATCTTCACATTGTTTGGATTATTGCTGATGTCTCAATTGGGCCATACACCGAAAATGAGGTTATAAGTGGCAGTCGTCCAGACGTACTTGGAGATTGTCTATATTGCAAGGGCCTCTCTCCTTAATTGGACGAGGAATAAGGTACCTTCAGTTTCATTCAGACCCAAAACAGACTTGTAAATGGATGTGTGTCTGACATTGTAATTTACGACACAACCAATTGTTTTCTATTGATGTTATATCAGTTGGTGGTGGAGAATTATCCTCTTAGCTTAACACCTTCCTCTGAGACTTATGTACTCAGAGGGTTATATATTAATAGACCCCGATTATATGTTGTGAATTGACAATGTGGCATGCTAAGTGATAAGCTATTGATGATCAAAGCAGGGGTTGGTTAAGCGTAGCTTTGTGTAACAAGACTTTGACAAGCTTCACATCCCAGAAATGACCAAAACAGGAAAGGATGCAGTAAGGTTATGGGGGTTGCGCCCCTTAGGGGATGACCATTTCTTTCTAGAAGCAACACAATGGTAAGGAGCTCGGGTGTTTGCTATATGGCTTTGATATGGTAATGCTATGGTATGGAGCCCTGGCATTTTACTATTATGGTTTTGGAGAATTTGGGATCCTGTAGAAAAGATTGATAATGACAGGGAAATGGCATACTTAGTGGCATGGCTTGGATAGCACTAGCGGCCTTGTGTTGGTAGAGAAGAGTTTGCTTCTCGAGACATCCCTTTAGATTCGTGCCCATTCAGTAAGGAAGTTGCCTAGCCTTGGTCATTTATTGGAAAAAAAATTATGAACAGTTTGGGTTGGTATACGATTATGAACCCAAACCATCCGCTATGTGTCCATTTGGCTTTCTATTGTAAATCCTGCGTAAAATGCGTAGGAGGTCAGTATAATATTATGGTACCTATGTTGGCTAGGATTGATACATTTATTTGCAAAAGTGATTTTTACACTATGCAATAATAATAACATAAGATAATTTTCCTCGTATGAAGCATTTTTGGTTATCATAACGGAGACCTCGCCCGAATGTGTGTTTGCATTGTGTGTGTGTGTGACGCATGATCTTATGGTAGCTTCATTTTCCAAGAGCATTGTGAGTTTTTATGCACTAGTATTCATAAAGAGAAAACTCATTCCATGTTATATGGCGTGGTCCTATGATTTACCTTACTTTGAAATTAAAGTACTATTTTTAGTTCTTACGCCAGTCTCATGACTTACTCAGAGTTTATTGTTCTTTCCCTAAACTCTAGATTCACATATTTTCCACACAGGCAGCTAGTAATTCAAGTTTTGCAGTTATTCTTGGAACATTGCATGTTTGTAGCTTGGATAGAGTTGATGGCGTTATAGTCTTCTGCTGAGCACTGTAGTTTTTCCGTTGTGTTTATTTTTCTTTTTTCGGTTGTATATTTATCTATCTACACTCTGATATATTTCTTTTACTCTGATGTAAAATTATTGTAATGATAATGAAAAGTTCTTTTGTTGGTTCCAATGTGTATGTACTTCTAACAATCCACCTTTGAAAACAGTTTAAGTCGGTTTTATTACCGGGTCGAACCGGACCCAAAAGTGGGATGTTATGTTGCATTCTCTATGTTTCAGTCATTAATTGTTGACGAGGTCTGAGGCTACATTTTTAACTTTCATACCTGCCATATTTCCATCTTTGGATTCCATACCGCCATTCCGTCGATCACTAATTAACATCCATAAAAATACAACCTCCGAGATCATACGTCTTAGAGGTAGGTGGTATGTAAGAGAAGTTGCATTCTCTTCTACTAGTAAATGTACGTTTGTAAAAATAAATGTTGGTAATCTAAGAAATGCAATGTCATACATCAATCCATATAGGTTGTCCAGAAACAGGACAGCCAGAGGTACTCTTTTACCACATCCTACCGGGAATAATTCTAGGATTATTAACAAAAAGTCATTGCATCATTAGACCTCATAATGTTGGGACTATTACTACACGTTTAATCCTTGTAGCCAACTAGAACATTAAAAAGCAGTCCTTTCCACTTCGAAGGAGTATGCCTTGATATCATACTCAAAACATAAGCATACATACAAATCTCAGTTTCGAACGCAAAGCCAATTCGAAGTGGTTTTGGATCTAAGTCCCATCATGGTTCCTCGAGCAAGCACGATATAAGTTTAGAATGGAAATTGTTGATAGTTGGTTCTTTAACTATTAATCTATTGTTGTACAGTCAAGGACATTAGTAATTAATCCCTTTTAATTAAATCATACACTAAAATCATTTCATTGATTCTTAAAATTCGACTCCATATACTTATTTCAATGGAATAAAAATATTCAATCAAATCTCTTGTTTTCATTACTTCGGAAGCCATAGCCATACAAAATCATCACCACGTTTTGGCATACTACACTTGTAACGGCCCGTATTTTTACGGTATTATAAATAATTTATTTAATTGTTTAAATAATGGTTTGGTAATTTAAAATGACTAGAATTTAAT
This sequence comes from Allium sativum, assembly GCA_030737875.1. Taxonomy (NCBI): domain Eukaryota; kingdom Viridiplantae; phylum Streptophyta; class Magnoliopsida; order Asparagales; family Amaryllidaceae; genus Allium; species Allium sativum. The sequence goes on along the minus strand of CM060909.1, from coordinate 65,218,901 downwards.
AATATTGAATATATAATTAAAACAAATAATATAATAATATATTTAAATTCCAGAATAGTCGGAAATAGTAATATTCACAATATTGTATGAATTGGATCATATATAATATATAATTCAGTTTAGAGTTGAATTATATTAATGATTTATTATTTAAACGACAGTTGAACATATAATTATATTATAATTATAATCGAGATAGAAATGGCGCGGCAGTTTGTAATTTGGCGATTCGAACTTTAAACGAATATACAGAATCCGTTTTAAATCGGATTTCTGTGAAACAAGAAACGTTAGGAGCTGGTGAAGTATATTTTTCTAATGGAAGAGAAAAATCGAGATTTCATCGTGTAGATTTTGATTTATGTCCAAATCAAATTTAGAAAAGTTGCTATGGAATTCCTTTATAATTTATAACGATTTATTTATATCATAAAAGAATTTTCAATACAAATTGAATACTGATTTAATCTGGATTTGAATATCGAGTTATAAATCAAATTGGAGCTGTATGATATTCTACTGTGAATATATACAATAATATTAAATTATTATTATTTTATTTAATTGTTTTTAAAATATATTAATATTTTATTTAGTTTATTTATAGCTTTAAAATTAGCCATTTTTGCAAACGACCTCCGTTTTCGACGAAACTTATTTTGTTGGATCCGGAATATTAAATTATTGTTAGATTTCAATTTTCGTGATTTTTGGAGTCAGTATGTGGCCATACGGGATTTTAATGTGAAAATGGTCAATAATTTGACTTTAAAAATACATTGTGTGAGCAACCAAAGTCGGAATTCGATGAAACAAGTTTCGTTGGATCCGTAATGTCAAAATATAGTTGTATGTCCATTTTCATTGAATTTAGATATGTTATGTGATCATAGGGATTTTTTTATGATAAATTGAGTTAAGGAACGAAATAAATTAATATAAAAATACGAAGCTTACTTTGTAAGCTACCCAACCTTATAAATACACTTCCTGTTCTTACCTAACCCTAAATTCTTCTTTCTATGGTCAAATAAAATCTCCGCCGTCCTCATTCTTCATACAGCAAAAATGTTGAGAGAAAAATAAATCAAAACAAATACGAATAAAATTCCGTAATTCACAGAAGATATGTATATGTATTCGCGAAGAGGAGGGCTTCAATTTCGTGATAGTTTTGTTGGGTGCGACGGAAATTTCTGGAGCACGACTTTTAAAAGCAGCGGCTAGGGATGGAAAATCCTGGAGATTTGTGCATCAATGGGTGAATCTAAGTTCGTATTCATGTTCGTTGTATGGAATAGCTTCATTTGTGTTTTTTGGGGAGTTTTCTGAAATTAAATTTGTCGCAACCTCCCTTGACATCCGCCGTTTCATTTGGAGGACGGGTTCTGATGCTGAAGCGCGAGACGGGGTTCGAGGGTATAGGGTAGAAGAGTTTTTGATGGAGAAGAACATGGTAATGTCGGTTTGAATTTTTATCAAATAATGGAAGAGGAGGGGCTCAAAGGTTTCGAAATGTCAGCGTGGAGGAGAAGGAAAACTGGGAGGAGCGATCTGTGTTTTGGCAAGAAGGGTGCCATATGCGGGATGGGTTCTTAGATGTGGTAGTTCGGCCGACATATGAGGGTGAATCCCAAATATTATAATCAGTTAAGTTTAAATTTAAGTTAAATGTATATTCACTTCATAATATCATAACTATCTCATATGTGGTCGAAACTCGGTGAAATAAGATCCTTTGAGATCGTATGGACGAGCGCTACACAATGAAACTGACTAGGAGTGAATTGGAGCTCGTTACAATTTATAGCGAAATAAATTGTCTGTCTGAATCAATCGACAATTATCGTTATTTAACGATGGTCGTCCAATGTGAGTAATTATCATTAACTCTGCCAGTTTATATTTTTCATAAATATAATCTAATATTGATAAATGATAATTGACTGTTGTATGATGATTGTTTGGTTAAATTGTTGATTGTTGGTTGAAATTATAGATAACGATATATATATAAATCGTTAATCAAATATTGATTCTGTTTATCAGAATATTTCATATTGAAATGAAATTGATGTTATATTATATTCTTCAACATTTGTGGATGCAGGGAAACAGGTCGGAGGAATCCAACCGGATTCCTCAACATTTATTTTATTGTTTTTCATATATTGTAATATATGATGTGATATATAATCTATTGTTAATTATGTGTGTTTGAATGATATCGATCATTGTTATTTGGTTTTTTTAAATACCATATACAGAATTAAAATGGGAATTTTCAATGTGTATGTTGAAAATAAAATATATTTATATAAAATTAAATGATTTTAGAAAAAAGGAATTTCAAAATGGATATTGAATAAAAGGGAACATTTGTAAAACAAATATAAAGGAAATATTTGTAAAACAAATATAAAAGGAAATATTTGTAAAATAATTATAAAAGGAATATTTATTTAGAAAATAAATAGAACTATAAAATGAAATATTTAATTGGGAAATAAATAGAATGTTATAAAGGAAATATTTATATGAAATAAATAGGATATTATAAAGGAAGTATTTTATAAAATAAATAGAGTTAATCGACTAGAGTTAATCAAATAGATTTAATTGAATAGAGTTAATCGACTAGAGTTAATCAAATAGAGTTAATCCAATAGAGTTAATCCAATAGAGTTAATTGAATAGAGTTAATCGAATCGAGTTAATCGATTAGAGTTAATCGATTAGAGTTAATTAAATAGAGTTAATCCAATGGAGTTAATCGATTAGAGTTAATCGAATAGAGTTAATCGAATATAGTTATTCGAAAGAGAGATTAATCGAATATAGTTTATTCGAAGGAAAGAGTTATCAAATAGAGATTTTTCGAAAGAGAGTTACTTAAGGAAGTTTAATAAGGATTTAAAAGTTGAACTTTGTCTATTTAGAGGTTGAAAATGTTGTTCAGTTAAGGTCTGAAAGGTAGTTATACCCCCAACTTGATTGACTCCATTTTTAACTAAGGAATGGTTAAGGTTCGATAGTGAAGGTTGGTAAAGTTAATTTAGTTAATGAGTGATAGTTTGAGTTAGCATAGTGATGTTTTATATAAACGTCTGTTTAAATCCAATGAAGGAGTTTTGGAAATGTTTTCCAAATAAGAATCAGAAATGTTTTCTAATATAAAATAAAATAGAAATGAGAGTAAATATGGAAAATGATTGCCAATGATTAATAACATATATTTTCTAAATTTAGAAAATAAGGAATTTGTGAATATATGAAAATATAAATGGTAAATGAAATGATGATTGATCAGTAAGATTTCCATTTGGGAATATGACCGTTGTTTGTACACATATTTTCCTTCGATAGTTAAATAACCGACTATCAAAGATTTTGACCATTTCTGTTGTCAATACGGAGAGACCAGGATCAGTTATATTATCTGAAAACCACTCCGTATGGCATTAGCGTTGCAAATCAAATATGATGAAGTTAACTGAAGACTGAGTTATGCAAGGGCTATCCTGTTTACAGAATAATGCCTTCGGTTTGTCCAGTCCCAGGACGACCTGTATGGAAGAATGTCTGGCGGAGTATATTTAATAGATCGTGTAAGTTGATCTCTTCAAACGTATTTACATTTGGTGGCCGAGGAATTCATTTCTCTTAGCTGTTTACCCGTGATATGTTTGGAGAAATCAATTTGTGATTTAGCGGGTATGACGATGTGACATTCAAAGTGAATGAAGATGTGGTTTGTAAAGGATACGTTATGGCCTCTGGCCTTACAACTGGAAATGGTATAAAATCGGGTAGGTCGCATGGCTAAGTGGTGGGATGCCAATTAGGGTGTATTGTCACCTGATCTAGAGAAATTCCATTTACTTCTATAATCTATTTCGATGCTGTCACTTTCGGGAAACGGTTGTTGATCCCAACTGTTGGTGATAATACATTCGGAACACTCAAGCGAAATGAGTAACAGGTCATGTTTAGCCTGGGTTACAAGATGTTCTTGTTGAAACCAGTGTATTTCCCTGCAGAGATACACTGTCGGAAGGCGGTCCCATACCTTGCTAGTTGGAATTCATTAACCAATAAGCACCCACGGTTTTTGATTACATATTATATATGTGGAATGTGAGATGAAAGCGTTCCGCTAGATGATTATTATATTGTGGTTGAAAGACATTATTATAATATCAAATGAGTTTGATATAAAGATTATCGTTCCTTTCAAAAGAATTTTGAAAGTTAAATCAAGTGTTTTGGATTCTCATAAGGGAAAAACCCATTCCGTGTTATACGGCGTGGTCTTATGAGATATCGTTTATTTTCTCAAACTGTTTTAAATTGTTTACTCACACCAGTCACATGACTGACCCAAAGTTTATTTTGTTTTGTTTTCCTTAAACTCTTGGGTGCCCAATTTTGTACGGGTAGTCAAGTAGTCAGGTTTTTTAGATACTTGGGGAGCTTTGAGCAGGAGGCTTCAGGATATATACAGCTATTATTATTTCCGCTGTGTTGTAAGTGTTATACTCTGATAATGTTATTGTATACAAATACTGATTTTATTTCAAAGTTATGTATATATTATATATTGTTCGTTCCGCTATGAGATTCGTGTATACTCTGATGTTGTATGTTCTTCTTCTTCTATTCTAAGTTTATATCTTATCTATTCCCACCCTCTATTTTCTTTCATGGACTATCCGGATTTTCTGATGCTTGAATAGTCGACATTGAGTTTATGTCGGTTACTCTGGATCGTGAATTCCCCGGGTCATTACAATACTCATTTTTATTTAATAACGTGCGCAAGACCATATTTCTTTTTAATGTCTCTGCCATCTTCATTTAAATCACCATACTCATACATTTTTTTACTTAGCAACTAAGCAACTCAGTCTATATAAAGGCATTCACAACAACACACTAGGAGGAGGATTCACAGAAGCAAGACACATTTTTTTCTTTCAATTCTTTTACTTCCCACCTTACTGTTCTTTTCTCTCTTTTGCAAATTTTAAGCAATACCTTTCTCTTTTATCCCATTTCCTTCTTCTTGAAAGCCACTTTGTTCATTCATTCTTTCACGCAAGTAGCAGAAAGGACATGGATTTGTCTTTTCATTTTGAGACACATCTCATATATTTTCACTCACCATGGATTCATTTCCTTGCAACATACTTTTTTGATATCCACTACTCCGCTTGCAAACTGTCCGCTTCTTCTTTTCTTCCTGTCTTTCTCTGCATATGTGTGTGTTCTAGGTATTGTGTGGAGTTTGCATGTGTGAGTCTATATTATTGTGTGTGTTATACATGTGCAGTGTGTTTCTTTTTTTCATGCACATAGGGTGGGTTTGAACGTGTTTATACACACACACACACACAAACACACCCACATACCCACACACATGGATGTGTGCATATGCATTCGGATTCCATGTTTGTGCATGCATGGATTGCAAAAAAAAGGGTGCTGACTATACATTCTTCAGGGGGGTGTATAGGTTTATGGTTGTGTACATGATCAAGCTAAGAGATTAGCAGTAGGCGTTGAGTAGGTGGGAGGCAGAACGTGAAGAAATATGATGTAGACATATATGTTTGTTGGACTTCGAAATGGAGGCATGGGTGAGCTTATGTTATATTTATTTAAAATTAAATTATTTTCTCTGATTGTAGTATTAGAAAGCATTAAATTGAACGTGTTTATCTCTTCTATACGAAATCCGTTTTACTCATGGTTTTTCGATGTTAGATTTGTACTGACAAATAAAACGTGTCAGCGTAAGTATTTGACAAACTTGGTTAAGTATAAAATATGATTGAAATATTAGTGAACAAAATTAATCACGGTTAACGCAACTAAACGATTATATTTTATAGTGAAATTGGCTAGCAGAATTAAACACCATTCTGGTATTATAATAAACCGGACATTTGTTAATATTTCATTAAGTAATATTGATAGATGTCGCATCGTTGTTTATCATTGGTTATTTTTGTTTGACTGATTGTGTTGACTGCGCTCGACTAGTTTATGTGCAAATATATGTTTCTATATACCATTATATTGAGTAGAAAATATTTGCATGCTAACCCCTTGTGATTTATTTCACGGTTTGACTATAAGGTTTTTAGCAACAATATTTAATTCATTAAATTGGTGAACGCAAATTTAACTGAATTGTTTTGAAAATTGGTTTTCTGAAAAGAATAAGAAATGAAATATTAGTTTTGAAGAAATAGAAAATATTCGAAAATAAGTATTTTTGATGATAATAATGGTTTATAAAAATATGTTTTATAAACGAAGAGAATTTTGATGACTTAAATCTCGATATTTAAAAGGTTTTGAAAACAACAACATTATGATTTGAAGATATTTGTGATTATAATTGCGAAATGATTTATAACTTCAGGATGTGAAATGATAGTTGTCTTACCAGAGATTCGGCTAACCCATGACTAAAACTGGGTGGGGGTTCTATGAGACCGTTGGAGACCCTCTGCCCTAGACTTATAGAGAGACACTATTTATTTATTTTGGACTGCTATGACCAAATGGCCTTATTATTGAGAGAAACCTTCTGATCTGTTGGCATATATGTTGATATGCTTTTATCGTAGATTATTGAAGATTTCGAAAAATGGTTTGTTTTTATTTCGAAGTGAAGTATGATTTGATATAGAATAAATATATATTTTATTTTAATGATTTGAAATGAAATCAAGATTTTAAGTTCGAACATACTATTTTCAAAAGAATGCAATTTGAAAATAAATGAAGTTGATTAGATTTGATGAAACTAAATTTGAAGATTAAGCCTGAAGCATAGTTTGGGAATTGCATTGTTGTTCTGGCATCATAATGAGTCCTATTTGTGAATAGAAGAACTACGTTGTCTTGATCCTGTATCCAATTGGACACCCAATTAGATATGGGTACGTAGGCAGTCACAAGTGTTAGTGATGCAGCGCCGAAAATAACATAACACTTTTTAGTTAATTGTTATTTTTGTTTATTTTGTAATGTGGTATCATTCATGCTTACTATATTATTCTGCATTTGACATGTTTTTCGAGTTTGCAATAGTAGTTACCGTTGTCTATCTCATCTGAGCTACTCAGTGGTAGATTTACTATATTTATTATATTATAGCACACAACGTAGATTAGAAGATCTTTTGCTTTATTATTAAGAATATGTCCTATACATTTAGAGTGTCGAATATTTATAAAATATTGTGTAGTAAATTGGTAGTTTTCATTTAGTATTATAGCGGACAGATGTTTTAGCCATTCTGATTGTTCCGAAAATTCAGTTCGTTTCATCTTTGTAACGACCCAGATTTTCGGCTTCGAAAATCAACATAAATACCCTTACCAGGACTTATGTCGATCCTCCAAGCACTAAAAATACTAGATAGTTATTAGAAGGAAATTAGAGGATGAGATAAGAAAGAAAGAAAGTTAGAATAGAAGAAGAAGAAGAAGAACCAACACAGAGTCTTACATCGCAGCGGAACAAAACATAATACAGAAATAATTCTTTATTGAGAGCTTTGAATAAAACTTACAATCATCAGAGTACCTGAACCCATCTGGACAGTTATAATAATCTGCCCTTATAAACAACACAGCGGAATAACACTCGATATGTCTGGACTTCTCTAGCACGCCTTTCGTAGTGTTAAATAACCTGAACCTGCAAATCCAGGCTAACCCGAGCATTTATAAAACACCGTGTCAGTCTGGTGAACCAGAGTGATATAAACTCGCACAGCATTAAGGGTAAATCATCTAATCATGATTTTAAAGTTCAAATTCTTTTCAAAAGAAAAAGATAATCGTAAGACCGAATCCACACATAAACACGGACAGTTTTTACCTTACGATAACCCAAAACAGTTTTGAAACCAATATCTTTCTGATATTATAATAATGTCTAAATACGAATAAATAACAAGACTAGAGGAATGCTTGCATCTCACGCTCCCCATATATAGTATACAAACCAAAACCGCAGGCGCTTATCGGATATTGGATTCCAACGTGACAAGGTATGGGACCACCTTCCGACGGTGTATCTCTAGAGGCGAATACACCTGGGTTCAACAAGAACGTCTTGCAACCCGACCCACACATGACCGACCACTCATTTCGCTTGAGTGTATCGAATGTATATCACCAACGGTTGGACTCAAACCACCGTTCCCGAATGGGAAGAATCGATAGATTAAGAAACAAAAGGAATTTCTCTAGATAGGTGATTATACACCCAAATGGGAGCGAACAACATAGCCATTCTGCCTGCCCGATTTCTGTCATCTCCCGGTTGATGAGGCTTGAGGTCAGAACATATCTGATCATCATACACTTTGAATGCCACATCGTCAGGTCCTCCGGATATCACTAATTGATATCCACAAAAATACTCTGTGGTCAGCTAAGAGAAGGTGTACGGCCTCCTCCGCCATCAACAGAAATACGTTTGAAGAAATCAACGTACGTGTCCCCTTTGGAAATACTCTGTCAGACACTCGTCCATACAAGTCATTCAGGAACAGGATGAACCGAAGGTACCCTCCTACTGCATCCCAGGAATCACCCTACCGATCAGTAGCGAGAAGTCCTTGCAATCCGTAGATTCCAATCACGACAGAATCACTATTGAAATATCTTCGGCCGCTAAACCAGAGAAATCCAATCAGTAGTCCTTCTGCTTATTGGGATCAACGGTCTTCCATTGTTCCATCTTCAATACTCTTCTTTCACGTATTCGCTATTCGGAATGGTTTTCGATATATATTCGATCCCGGTCTTTCCGTACCAACGATCGTATGGGTCAGATTTGATAGTCGGTGTTTTAACTATCAAATAAATAATTGTGTGAATGACATGAGTTTACCGGTTCAGTACCAACACCACATGGACTTTTTAATTAAAAACGATTAACGATAGTTAATCTCTAACCTTTAAACATTTCAAATATTATTATTTAATGTAAGTTTCTTATTTCACACTATTTCACTCTCATATTTATGGAAAATATGCTATAACCATATCCAACCCTCGTTTCAAACCCATTTACTATTTTATTAACCATATTGGGAAAACGACTTACTTCAAGAGAAAACAACGTTATAAAATCATCTTTATTTCATTACTCGAATATAATGACCATCTATTATACTTTTTGCATAAACCATTCGCAAAGCTTAACGTTCCAATTTCCTTCTAACTCTAAAACACCGTTTTGACTTCCCACCATTTCTTTTCATTTATTTCACCTTGGACATTTATATATATACAAATACCAAATTCCTTTCACTTCCATTACTTGGGAAAAATCTCATTTATATATCTTCGATCCTTTCACTTTCATCTCGTTATTTTTTCCTATATGGAAAATAAATTATTCCTCTCCTTTCATATTACAACTAATATCATCCTTAGATAATCCCGAGGTCGTTCAAGTTGGGGTATATATTTACCTCTCAGACCTTGATCAACAACGATCTTACCTTTAGATAACATCAGTTGTAACTCAAACAGATATTTATTTTAATATCGAATATACCTCATTTAACTCTCTTATCGATAAAACTTCTTATCTTTAGAAACTTTTGTTTCGAATATAACCAAAATTCTTAATTTATTGATTAAGAAAATTATTTATAGAATATCACGTTTCTCTTTACCTTTCTAAACGATACTTCATATCACTTGGATTTTGTTAAAATCCTAATTCCTACCACATCACCTTTTAGCCTTTCTCTTAAGTCTATTTTCATAAATTTCCCTTAATTCCTTTATTTAAGTAACATTTGTAAATCCTTTATACCTCAATTCTTTTTCTAAATTTTGTTTATAAAACCATGGTTCTGTATAACCCTTCCTATTTATCACTTTTCCTTTATAAAATCCTTTAAAAACCAATTATAAACTCACTTAATAAATAATAAATATTTATTTACTTTGACAAACTTTAATTCAAATAAATAGATTAAAAAATCCATTCCCAGTTATAAAATAAATCTTATAACTTTATCTCATCGATTTACCTGACGGTAGATCGATGGTTAATTCATAGTCCATGTACTGCCGATCACTCAACCAATAATACCCATTGGTTTAAACCAAACAAATATTGGATTTCAGGACAATATTCAACCCTCCAATCAAACAATTTCATACTGGTCTCATAACAGTCTATACCGACAATTTAATATCAATCACCACAATCAATCAACCAATTCATTTGTTTAAACACGTTTATTTAATAAACGTGACCAATAAGGTAACTTACCATAACTGGGACCAATCGTTAAAATAACGATTCGGTTTTATTGAAATTAAACGACGTTTAATTCCATCATTTCAACAATAACTGAATATATATCGTCAATCAGTCAAAACACTAGCAACCATACCACACAAAAATAAAAACCCAACTTATAACATATAAGCGGGAATAACTGAGTGAGTTTAACTCACCTTTGAATTTGATTTGTCGATAAATCAGCTTGTTTTCAGTTGAATTAAACGACGTTTCATTTTTCTGAAAAATCCAGCTGCTGCCTGCCTTGCTCGGTTCCTATCCATCGCGTAGTACTTGTTGACGGGGTTCCGGTGTTTTTCGTGTCATCGAAATCTGATCACGTGAGTGATCGAAATTACTATTTGAAGTTTTAAAACATTTGTACCAAGTGATTTAAAAAAAAATGGGCCTTACCCTATATTTACCAGCCCATCATGTGATAAGCCCGATCCCACCTTTCCCCTATCAAAACCCATCGGCTCCCAACCCCTCCTCATTTTGTAGCCGCCACCAAAAATTAGGAAACCTAATTCCCAAAACCCTATACTGATGGCCGCCGTGTTCTTCCATCAGCCCATCTCCCTCCTCCCTAACCACCGTGACGCCCCTCCTTGGCCTCCCTTCAGTTGCTCCTCCGTCCCCCAGAGCGAGACCGAACCTCCACCCAAAAAGCTAAGTAATTTATTTAATTAAACCTTTGTTCTTTCTCTATTTTTTTTCTTTCTTCTTTTCATTCGATATTGAGTTCGTTTGGGTTTTGTTCACCGTGTATTTATACTTGCGAACGGTTACAGTGATTTGTGATATGTTACATCCTACTTAGAATTAGTTGTGCCTAGATTTTTAGTTGATTTTCCCCATTCATTCAGCCGTGTGGTCGAACTGTAGATGATATGAATGTTGACGGTTGTGGGTACTGTGATTTTCGAATGGTTATATCCTAGATTAGATTTACAGTGCTTAGGATCCTAGGTGATATTTCATTTCAGTCCTGTTATAATCGAACCGTGGTACTTTGATATTTCATGTTTGGATAGTGATCGATTCTGGTGCGGTTGAGTTGTTTATTCCATTGCAGATATTCGGATCTGCATTTAGATTTATAGGTTCTGTTCTTACTGTATGTACAACTATTGAGTTGTATTTCCATGTGAGTGTTTTGAAATCTGGGTTTTTAGCTGTGAGGCTAGGAATTGTTTATTCCAGTTTTCATAATTAGAATTGATGTAAATTTATGGAAGACAGGATTTGGTATACAAGATTTTCTGAATACATATATATATATCCATATATATATATATATGTAGATTTTGATTGGGTTTTCCACTGTTGATTCACTGCCTCTATATTTTTCTTCTTTTACTCGATTTCAGATTCAAGTTGTAATGTCATGAGATTTTCAGACTATATACATATAAATGTATTGCTCTTTTCGATTCAGATTTGATGCAAAAAAAAAATAAAAAAAAAATTCAACTGTTCACTGTACTGTATAGATTAATTTATACCTACATTTGATTTTCTTTCTAGCTACTTATAGCTTTTGTTTTTCCTCTTTTCTTTTCAGGTTGATTTGGCGACAGTGTTGAGATCTCGTGATGGGTAGTGGTGATGGCTGCACCCTAAACAGCGAAGATTTGTGTTGGATTTTCAATATCTGTTTAAATCTTGTATATGTATTGGCCAAAGCAAAATGTATATTAGTTGTTCTACTATTTTTTTTTTTAAGAAATAGGACATACTGAAATCAAGTTGTAAAGTGAATCCTTTGTATATATATTTTTGTGTGTATATATATATATATATATTACTGTTCTTACATGCTAAACTTTCTCAGCATTGTGCAATTTCCATACTTGAAATCTCTTTCTTGCTAATTGCCAGCAAATGCAGATTTAGTGGGCTCTTGAATATTCATATGTTTCAATGTATTCAAATTCGATTTGAATTTGTTTTGGCCACTTTGTTTTAGTTCTTTTGAGTTATGCAATACTCGATTTTATAATTACATGTTTGTTTACTTAGCCATTCGGTTTGGTGGGTGTGATGCAAGATATATACATATAGATATTTACTTTGTTTTTATTCCGATTATTTTAAAACTCATAAAATATCTATATAATATAATTAAAAATTCCAACAATTGAATTAAATAAAAATAACCTGATAAACTCGAGTAGATTCAAATGGAACACAGTTTTATTTAAAAAGACCAAGATAGATTTTCAATTCAACCTTCACAAATTGGGTTATACGATATTATATATATATAACGTTATCGTTTTATAACGATTGTCATAGCGACTATTTTAAAATTTCAACTGGACATTACTAACAAATTATAACACGAAATCTCGATTTTTCTCTTTCATATGAAACTTATCGTCAATCCGGTTCCAACGATTCTCGTTTCACAGAATTCCGACTTAAAACGAATTCTGTATACTCGGTTGAAGTTCAAAACGAAATTTACGTACTATTGCGCCGTTTCTAGTTCGTTTATGATATAATTATAATTTAAACGTTCTGACGTCAATTTAATAACGAATATAATTATATAATTCAATATAAACAATATTTAAACCACTTTAAATCGCTCGTTCACCTTATATCGCAAATTCACCATTTTCCCCAATATCCCAAAATAAAAATGTTATTATATTATTAATATGATTTAAATATTTAAAATGGTCAAATCCCATCATTTAAACTCAAATCAATATTTTAAATAAATAAAATATTTCAAATAAATGGTCTAAAAATACAGGACATTACATTCTTCCCCCCTTAAAATAATTTCATCCTCGAAATTGTTAAGGTAAGAAAGATGTTGTAAATCTCATTAACTTTTAAAAAAATATTTTATTTTAAAGCAAAACCAATTTATTTGATAAAACAAAATTTTCAAAAATTATCGAAAAACAAAAATAAAACCCCAAAATTTTTATTTTTGCGTTGGCGTACCTCTTTGAGCGTTACTGAGCCTACTACTAAATTTTCGTGCAACTTACACCATCAAACTCAATCTTCATAGTCCTCTGGCCCCTGTACTTAACTTGATCATGAAATATTTAAATAACACTTCATTTATTTTCTTCTGGGTCTCAGTTTATTTAACTCTTATTTAACCCATGGATGAAATATATTCAACCAATCTTACAAACAGTCAATAATCAACCAACAACCAAGGCACAACCAACCCAATCAAATCAACTGAATCCACATTTAATACTACTATTTAATTCAACATATTCAAATATTAACCAATTAATATTCAATTGATTTCCATTTAATTACTATTCATTACATTTCCAAATTCCAATCAATTTTATTTAATCTCAACACCATTTCTTAATTTAATTCCAATATAATTATTATGAATGATTTAATTCCATTTCCCTTAACCCAGTTAAGTTTCAAATTCAAAATTTTAACCAAATTTTGAATTTAAATTAGTCAACACACCATAGCTAAATAATTTGAGAAAATTATTTCTTTTCTATACAAAAATAAATTTCGGGTAAAATTATCTCATCTAACCCTTTTGCAAAACAATATTGTGCCCCTTATCAGTTCAACGCTTCCCAACAACTTGAACCGACCAAACAACACAATACAAAACATTTGTATATAAAATTTTCAAATACGCTCTCATATACATACACTCTCAAACTCAATCTAGGGTATTACTAACCCCATCTCTATCGAGTTACACCACAGAGCCAAGGTTATTTCTAAACTAATAGCTCTGATACCAACTGTAACGACCCAGATTTTCAGCTTCGAAAATCGAAATAAATACCCTTACCAGGACTTATGACGATCCTCCAAGCACCAAAAATACTGGATAGTTATTAGACAGAAATTAGAGGATGAGATAAGAAAGAAAGAAAGTTAGAATAGAAGAAGAAGAAGAACCAACACAGAGTCTTACATCGCAGCGGAACAAAACATAATACAGAAATAATTCTTTATTGAGAGCTTTGAATAAAACTTACAATCATCAGAGTACCTGAACCCATCTGGACAGTTATAATAATCTGCCCTTATAAACAACACAGCGGAATAATATTCGATATGTCTGGACCTCTCCAGCGCACCTTTCGTAGTGTTAAATAAACTGAACCTGCAAATCCGGGCTAACCCGAGCATTTATAAAACACCGTGTCAGTCTGGTGAACCAGAGTGAGATAAACTCGCACAACATTAAGGGTAAATCATCTAATCATGATTTTAAAGTTCAAATTCTTTTCAAAAGAAAAAGATAATCGTAAGACCGAATCCACACATAAACACGGACAGTTTTTACCTTACGATAACCCAAAACAATTTTGAAACCAATATCTTTCTGATATTATAATAATGTCTAAATACGAATAAATAACAAGACTAGAGGAACGCTTGCATCTCACGCTCCGCATATATAGTATACAAACCAAAACCGCAGGCGCTTATTGGATATTGGATTCCAACTTGACAAGGTATGGGACCACCTTCCGACGGTGTATCTCTAGAGGCGAATACACCTGGGTTCAACAAGAGCGTCTTGCAACCCGGCCCACACATGATCGACCACTCATTTCGCTTGAGTGTATCGAATGTATATCACCAACGGTTGGACTCAAACCACCGTTCCCGAATGGGCAGAATCGATAGACTAAGAAACAAAAGGAATTTGTCTAGATAGGTGATTATACACCCTAATGGGAGCGACCCACATAGCCATGCTGCCTGCCCGATTTCTGTCATCTCCCGGTTGATGAGGCTTGAGGTCAGAACATATCTGATCATCATACACTTTGAATGCCACATCGTTAGGTCCTTCGGATATCACTAATTGATATCCACAAAAATACTCTGCGGTCAGCTAAGAGAAGGTGTACGGCCTCCTCCACCATCAACAGAAATACGTTTGAAGAAATCAACGTACGTGACCCCTTTGGAAATACTTTGTCAGACACTCGTCCATAAAAGTCATCCAGGAACAGGATGAACCGAAGGTACCCTCCTACTGCATCCCAGGAATCACCCTACCGATCAGTAGCGAGAAGTCCTTGCAATCCGTAGATTCCAATCACGACAGAATCACTATTGAAATATCTTCGGCCGCTAAACCAGAGAAATCCAGTCAGTAGTCCTTCTGCTTATGGGGATCAACGGTCTTCCATTGTTCCATCTTCAATACTCTTCTTTCACGTATTCGCTATTCGGAATGGTTTTCGATATATATTCGATCCCGGTCTTTCCGTACCAACGATCGTATGGGTCAGATTTGATAGTCGGTGTTTTAACTATCAAATAAATAATTGTGTGAATGACATGAGTTTACTGGTTCAGTACCAACACCACATGGACTTTTTAATTAAAAACGATTAACGATAGTTAATCTCCAACCTTTAAACATTTCAAATATTATTATTTAACGTAAGTTTCTTATTTCACACTATTTCACTCTCATATTTATGGAAAATATGCTATAACCATATCCAACCCTCGTTTCAAACCCATTTACTATTTTATTAATCATATTGGGAAAACGACTTACTTCAAGAGAAAACAACGTTATAAAATCATCTTTATTTCATTACTTGAATATAATGACCATCTATTATACATTTTGCATAAACCATTCGCAAAGCTTAACGTTCCAATTTCCTTAAAACACCATTTTGACTTCCCACCATTTCTTTTCATTTATTTCACCTTGGACATTTATATATATATACAAATACCAAATTCCTTTAACTTCCATTACTTGGGAAAAATCTCATTTATATATCTTCGATCCTTTCACTTTCATCTCGTTATTTTTTCCCATATGGAAAATAAATTATTCCTCTCCTTTCATATTACAACTAATATCATCCTTAGATAATCCCGAGGTCGTTCAAGTTGGGGTATTTATTTACCTCTCAGACCTTGATCAACAACGGTCTTACCTTTAGATAACATCAGTTGTAACTCAAACAGATATTTATTTTAATATCGAATATACCACATTTAACTCTCTTATCGATAAAACTTCTTATCTTTAGAAACTTCTGTTTCGAGTATAACCAAAATTCTTAATTTATTGATTAAGAAAATTATTTATAGAATATCACGTTTCTCTTTACCTTTCTAAACGATACTTCTTATCACTTGGATTTTGTTAAAATCCTAATTCCTACCACATCACCTTTTAGCCTTTCTCTTAAAGTCTATTTTCATAAATTTCCCTTAATTCCTTTATTTAAGTAACATTTGTAAATCCTTTATACCTCAATTCTTTTTCTAAATTTTGTTTATAAAACCATGGTTCTGTATAACCCTTCCTATTCATCACTTTTCCTTTATAAAATCCTTTAAAAACCAATTATAAACTCACTTAATAAATAATAAATATTTATTTACTTTGACAAACTTTAATTCAAATAAATAGATTAAAAAATCCATTCCCAGTTATAAAATAAATCTTATAACTTTATCTCGTCGATTTACTTGACGGTAGATCGATGGTTAATTCATAGGCCATGTACTGCCGATCACTCGACCAATAATACCCATTGGTTTAAACCAAACAAATATTGGATTTCAGGACAATATTCAACCCTCCCATCAAACAATTTAATACTGGTCTCATAACAGTCTATACCGACAATTTAATATCAATCACCATAATCAATCAACCAATTCATTTGTTAAAACACGTTTATTTAATAAACGTGACCAATAAGGTAACTTACCTTAACTGGGACCAATCGTTAAAATAACGATTCGGTTTTACTGAAATTAAACAACATTTAATTCCATCATTTCAACAATAACTGAATATATATCGTCAATCAGTCAAAACACTAGCAACCATACCACACAAAAATAAAAACCCAACTTATAACATATAAGCGGGAATAACTGAGTGAGTTTAACTCACCTTTGAATTTGATTTGTCGATAAATCAGCTTGTTTTCAGTTGAATTAAACGACGTTTCATTTTTCAGAAAAATCCAGTTGTTGCCTGCATTGCTCGGTTCCAATCCATCGTGTAGTACTTGTTGACGGGGTTCTGGTGTTTTTCGTGTCATCGAAATCTGATCACGTGAGTGATCGAAATTACTATTTGAAGTTTTAAAACATTTGAACCAAGTGATTTTTTAAAAAAAATGGGCCTTACCCTATATTTACCAGCCCATCACGTGATAAGCCCGATCCCACCTTTCCCCTATCAAAACCCATCGGCTCCCAACCCCTCCTCATTTTGTAGCCGCCACCAAAAATTAGGAAACCTAATTCCCAAAACCCTATACCGATGGCCGCCGTGTTCTTCCATCAGCCCATCGCCTTCCTCCCTAACCACCGTGACACCCCACCTTGGCCTCCCTTCAGTTGCTCCTCCGTCCCCAAGAGCGAGACCGAACCTCCACCCAAAAAGCTAAGTAATTTACTTAATTAAACCTCTGTTCTTTCTCTATTTTTTTTCTTTCTTCTTTTCATTGGATACTGAGTTCGTTTGGGTTTTGTTCACCGTGTATTTATACTTGCGAACAGTTACAGTGATTTGTGATATGTTACATCCTACTTAGAATTAGATGTGCCTAGATTTTTAGGTGATTTTCCCCATTCATTCAGCCGTGTAGTCGAACTGTAGATGATATGAATGTTGACGGTTGTGGGTACTGTGATTTTCGAATGGTTATATCCTAGATTAGATTTATAGTGCTCAGGATCCTAGGTGATATTTCATTTCAGTCCTGTTATAATCCAACCGTGGTACTTTGATATTTCATGTTTAGATAGTGATCGATTCTGGTGCGGTTGAGTTGTTTATTCCATTGCAGATATTCAGATCTGCATTTAGATTTATAGGATCTGTTCTTACTGTATGTACAACTATTGAGTTGTATTTCCAAGTGAGTGTTTTGAAATCTGGGTTTTTAGCTGTGAGGCTATCTGTGAGGCTAGGAATTGTTTATTCCAGTTTTCAGACTTAGAATTGATGTAAATTTATGGCAGACAGGATTTGGTATACAAGATTTTCTGAATACATATATATATATATCCATATATATGTAGATTTTGATTGGGTTTTCCACTGTTGATTCACTGCCTCTATATTTTTCTTCTTTTACTCGATTGCAGATTCGAGTTGTAATGTCATGTGATTTTCAGACTATATACATATAAATGTATAGCTCTTTTCGATTTAGATTTGATGAAAAAAAAAATCAACTGTTCACTGTACTGTATAGATTAATTTATACCTACATTTGATTTTCTTTCTAGCTACTTATAGCTTTTGTTTTTCCTCTTTTCTTTTCAGGTTGATTTGGCGACACTGTTGAAATCTCGTGATGGGTAGTGGTGATGGCTGCACCCTAAACAGCGAAGATTTGTGTTGGATTTTCAATATCTGTTTAAATCGTGTATATGTATTGGCCAAAGCAAAATGTATATTAGTTGTTCTACTATTTTTTTTTAAAAAGAAATAGGACATACTGAAATCAAGTTATAAAGTGAATCCTTTGTATATATATATTACTGTTCTTACATGCTAAACTTTCTCAGCATTGTGCAATTTCCATATTTGAAATCTCTTTCTTGCTAATTGCCAGCAAATGCAGATTTAGTGGGCTCTTGAATATTCATATGTTTCAATGTATTCAAATTCGATTTGAATTTGTTTTGGCCACTTTGTTTTAGTTCTTTTGAGTTATGCAATACTCGATTTTATAATTACATGTTTGTTTACTTAGCCATTCGGTTTGGTGGGTGTGATGCAAGATATATACATATAGATATTTACTTTGTTTTTATTCCGATTATTTTAAAACTCATAAAATATCTATATAATATAATTAAAAATTCTAACAAATTAATTAAATAAAAATAACCTGATAAACTCGAGTAGATTCAAATGGAACACCGCTTTATTTTAAAAGACCAAGATAGATTTTCAATTCAACCTTCACAAATTGGGTTATACGATATTATATATATATATATATATAACGTTATCGTTTTATAACGATTTTCATAGCGACTATTTTAAAATTTCAACTGGACATAAATAACAAATTATAACACGAAATCTCGATTTTTCTCTTCCATATGAAACTTATCGTCAATCCGGTTCCAACGTTTCTCGTTTCATAGAATTCCGACTTAAAACGAATTCTGTATACTCAGTTGAAGTTGAAAACGAAATTTATGAACTACCGCGCCATTTCTAGTTCGTTTATAATATAATTATAATTTAAACGTTCTGACGTCGTTTTAATAACGAATATAATTATATAATTCAATACAAACAATATTTAAACCACTTTAAATCGCTCGTTCACCTTATATCGCAAATTCACCATTTTCCCCAATATCCCAAAATAAAAATGTTATTATATTATTAATATGATTTAAATATTTAAATGGTCAAATCCCATCATTTAAATTCAAATCAATATTTTAAATAAATAAAATATTTCAAATAAATGGTCAGAAAATACGGGACATTACAATCTTTTTGCATTTTGGATTGGTTTGAGCCATATTTGGCTAGTTACAGCTTGTCGGGGACAAGCTGTGCAAATGAGATGCAGCTAGAACTTTTCATGAACTATGCTAAAGTTGAAAGAGAATTTACTTGATTGAGTTGTCTTCCAACTAGGCGGTCAATACTGTCATTTTTGATTACCCATTTATTAATTAGCAATGTGGATGTTTGGCTTAGCTACATCGATTCCGAATTTGATCGTGATTATACATAGGAATGAGAATTATGGTTCTGTGCCAAGCTCATGTCTATATCCTTTGATATAATCGCTTTCAATGATTTTTCTTGAGAGTCGTTACTGATGATTTTTCCTTGTGTCATCACTTATTTGAGAGTGTTGTAGTGCGTCGTTTCATCCTTAAGGATTCTGGAGATGAAATCTTTTAAGGAGGGGAGAATGTAATAATCTGTAACAAACTGGGATTTTCGACTCCGAAAATCGACACAAAACCCAACGTCGACTGTTCAGACATTGAAAATACCAGGTCATTAATAGAAAGAATTAAGAGGATGAGATAGAAAAGGTAGAACTTATAGAATAGAAGAAGAAGAAGAAGAACACAGCTGAGCATAATCAGAGTAAACACGTATCTCACAGCGGAACGAATAAAATATATTATATAACATAACTTTGAAATACAAATCTGTTTTGTATATCCATACCATTATCAGAGTACAATACATCATATCACTGCGGAAGTAATCTCTAAATAACTAACAGTAGAGCCACCTGCTTCGAGCTCCTCCAAGTAAATCTGCAAAATCTTGAAACATTTGACTGCCCGTACAAATTTGGGCACCCAAGAGTTTAGGGAAAAACAAACAAAATAAACTCTGGGTCAGTCATGGGACTGGTGTGAGAAAATTCCAACCATACGGTTTAACTTTGAAAATCCTTTTGAAACAAAAAGATAATAGTAAGACCAACCCATACATAAACATGGACGGTTTTTACCTTACTATAACCCAAAAATATTTTGATATCAAAATCCAGTGGTATTATAATAATGTCTAATCAAATAAATAACCAAATAGTTGAACGCTTGCATCTCACGCTCTACATATATAGTATAAAATAAAAAACCGCAGGACGCTTATTGGAGATTGGATTCCAACTATGGCAGGGTATGGGACCACCTGTCGATAGTGTATCTCTAGAGGCGAATACACCTGGGTTCAACAAGAACGTCTTGCAACCCGGCCCACACATGACCGACCACTCATTTCGCTTGAGTGTATCGAATGTATATCACCAACGGTTGGACTCAAACCACCGTTTCCCGAAAAGGGACAGCATCGACATAGATTGAAGAAGTAAAAGGAATTTCTCTAGATAGGTGACTATACACCCTAATGGGAGCGACCCACATAGCCATGCTGCCTGCCCGATTTTTGTCATTTCCCGGTTGTGAAGCTTGAGGCTACGTCTATCTTTTAGAACATCTGGCCACTATACACTTTGAATGTCACATCGTCAAACCCATCAAATCACTAGTTGATCTTTCCAAAAATATTACGGGTATAAAAGCTAAGAGAAACGAATTTCTCCGCCACCAGACGTAATACCTTGAAAGGATCGTATTATGTGACCGTTAGGAATACTTTGTCAGACATGCGTCCATACAAGTTGTCCTGGGACTGGACAAACAGAAAGCACCACTCTGGAATAGAACGACCCTTGCATTTCACTCTGTCTTCAATTATTTTCAGCATAATCTAATTCGCAGCGCTTATGCCCATACGGAGTGGTTTCAGATAATATATCCAACCGGTCTCTCTGTATTGACAACGATGGTCAAAACACTTCGATAGTCGGTTATTTAACTTTCGAAGTAAAAACAACATCCATTCAAACATCACACATCGCTGGCCCTTTCTAATATTTTCCCGTTTCCTATATCTTCCTAGATATTTTCTCAAAGCTCGTTAAGCCCTTCATGCTCTGGAAAACATTTCCAAATGTTATAAACCCTTATTTTTCCATATTCTTGAAACCATATGTCATTAACGTTCAAAAACATTTCTCGCTTTTACACACTTCTTATTTTCTGTATATGCATTATTTATATTGGGAAATATTTTCAATTCCCAATATAACCATTTAATTCTATAATGATTGTTTTTCAAACATAATTCACTTTAAACCGCGAATGTTATCTCTCATAGAAACTGATCCCATTAAATCAAACTAACTTGGTTTTAACAATAAACATCATTATCGATTATATACATACAATTCGACAAAGCCAAATCCAACTATATCACTTCTTCGGAAAGACATAATTATTTGCTTATCACTTGGCTAAGTGAGTTTCAAACCTCTCTAGGGAATAGTGCTATATCTAATAATCACGCTTAAGCTTGGTCAACAGCGCTAATTTATTGTTATAGTTCAAAAACTTGTCATACGCTGTAATATTCTCCTTTATAACTAATCTTGACATAATAGTCGTGCTTAAGCCTAGTCAACAGCGTTATTTTATCGCCATAGTTTACAGACTTGCAATATGCTACTATATTCCACTTTATAATTAATCTCAACGCCTCTTTCCGTTACAAAAATCTTGACATCTCCTTCCGTTACAAAAATCTTGACATCTCCTTCCGTTACAAACAAATACCATCCCTCGATAATAATGAAGCCGTTCAAGTTGGGGTATTTTAATTACCTCTCAGACCTTGATCGACAACGTTCTTATCTTAGAATAGATATAAGTTCGTAACTCTAACCTCTTATACTTTATAATCCGTCAAATCGTACTTCTGCTTTATTTTAAATATGGTTTTATAGCGCCATATTCTTATTTTGAAAACTCGGTTGTTTATAATTATTTATCTTAAACATTAATTTTCCGTTTCATCATCTTTATACAATTCCATTTATAACTTCTTTACCAAAACACACTTACGTTCTGTCTTTAGTTATTTTACTTTTTACTTGAATTGTTATACTTAATTCAAGTAACATACCATTGCAACTCCATGCCATCTTAAATGAAATCCATTCGAGAAACAATTACTTTAAAAATTAAATAATAATTATTCATTGTTGAAGTAAAACAATTTATTTCTTTATTATCCAAAAAGATCTACTCATAGGATAATTAACAACTTTTATCTCTTTATAACTTTATATAGAATGTCTAAAGCGATTGTTCATATTCACTTCGTAAAAGTAACTACAAAGTATTAATTTATAATAGAACTTCTATTATAAATTTAAAACTTTACCTCAATTATGAAAATAAAATTTTTATAAATTTAACCTCATTGATTCGTCTGATGACAATTCAACATCTTAACAAAAAGATGAAATTACGGTCGTCTGCTGCCATTTCTTAATCGATGCCGTCTATTGGTTAAATTAGAACCATTGTTGAATTTTCATTCAATATCAATATCACATAGGGTTTAAATGTCATTTGCGTTCAAACAGTGCATATAAAACAAACGGTACATATAAATATTGAGGAATCCGGTTGGGTTCCTCCAACCGTTTTCCTGCATTCACCGATGTTAGTCAAACAATTATCACTGATTCCATACTAGGAAATATTTAATCGATGGAATCAGTATCCAACCAAATGATGTGTACATATGCAACGATATATATTTTTCAATCAATTTAATTGTAAACTACTGAAGCGACTATCACACAGCATTCAACCAATATTATAATATTTTAAAATAGATCACAGTCAGTGAATTTACTCACCATTGCGCATTAACCGTTAAATAACGATTTGCTTCAGTCGATTAAACCAGCGTTTAATTCTGCCGCAACCCAATTTGATCCAGACCGGTTTCATTGTATAGCCCTTGTCCATACGATCCCCAAGTGATTGACTGCTCGTAATTCATTTAAATTTCTTGGCTCATTCTCCTTTAAACCGTACCCGTTTACTTCTTTGAAACGTTACATAGTCTCAGTGCCAGTAATAGTAGCCGACCCCTTTAAACCATTTCTGCAAAGTTCAACACCATGTATCTTGGAAACTGAAACAACAACAGTCTCAGCCTTCTCTTCACCATCAAAAAATACATGAGCTTCCCAACTGAAACCCGTCGCCGAGACAACCTCGAAATCCCCTCGCTACCATCACAACTCACTGTCGACCATTCGCCACCAACACTTCAGTCACCAGTCCACTTACACCGCACACACCACCCATTGAATATCACGTACCCTCCCCCTCATTTCTTTATATTATCCATACGCCATTCGAACTCTCCACAGCGGCTTCCCAACATTCAAACAACTAACGTGAGCACTGAAATTTTTGCAACTTCATCACAGTCCACCCGTGCCCGTCTCAACAGCTTCTTCCCAGAACCATTGACGCTTTCCTCGTCCATTCATACAGCAGATAACCCGCAAGCATCCAAAGACATATCCGAGCCTTCCACTCTTCATATTATTCAAACCGCCTGCTTCACCAACATCATTTCCACCTCGCCCCGTACAACACGATCACCCCATCATTTTTGGTTCCTCTGACCATGCAGCGGTTTCATTCATTGCCCCTTTTTTTCATTAAATATTGGCATCTGAAAACTAAAACCGCTTCCAAATGAATATCCGAACGTAAGCTGCTTCCTCCCTGGTATTTAACTTCCGCCTTTTATGACTTCCAAACGCAAGCTGCTCCTCCCCAGCTTATGAAAAATCCGGACGCAAACCACCATCATCTTCCCTTTCAGTCCCACTTACCATCCTCACTTTCTTCCTTCATTTACATTTCATGCTCCAAGAGCTGCACCACGCCCCCCAGTAAGATCCCACGTCAAGCCTTCACACAGTCATTTCCAGTACACCTTGTCTTCCTCCACTACTTAGCTGATTCATGTCCCCTCCATCATACAACACACTCCAGTATTTGCTCCATTGTTTGCATTTCATTTTGTTTTGAATTTCTGTTGTTGTTTTTTGTTTTTGGAATAGCGTGTTTTTAGAAGGAGATACCAAAAGAGAAAATGATCGTGTATTTATAATATCACAATACTTGGTCCCCAAGTAGTAGGAGTTAGATTTGATTTGTAGGCTTCAACTTTTGGTTTGCATGAAGATATAGGGTCTGCTTGTCTATATTTTAGGGTATGTATGTCCTTTATAATGTATAGGCTTGTAGTGTCTTGTTTACATTGGGAAGGAAAGGGAACACAGGGTACGGCATATTGATTCCTAGTCTTAGGCATGTGCTTCCTTACGTTCTAGGCTCTGTGCGTTTGAAAGGATAGGGCTTGCTGTGGGATAATGTAGCTGAGCGATGTGAAAATAAAGAGTGGTGACAATTCATCTGTGCGGAGACAGGCCGGTGCTATTGTTAGGTCTGCATTATACTGTCATGTGGTTTCACTTCATAGAGTTTGAAATTTTTGTCTGCTACAAGTTATAAAGCCTGAGTAGGTTCCAAACTTTAGTGTAGCGTTCTGTAGCTTGCAGGTCCTTTCTTTTCATATATAGTGTGTTTTGATTTGAATCTACATAGATATAAACTTGGGTACTCGTGAACTTTATCGCCAAGAAAATGAAAAGTAGGTCGGGTACAAGCAAAAGAAAAGACGCAATGGCAGCAAAAGAGAAGTGAGTGAAGCAAGAGGACATAAGAAGCGGTAATAGTAGGGTACAGAGAGGTCACAAGAAAATGAGGTGTTACTGTCACTTTCTACATAGCTAAGTTTACAAAAGAATTTAATGCAAAATGAATGGTTAGGCATCAAACACTAACTGCTAGAATAGTATCTTTCACTTCGTATAGCATCTTAATTTAAACTTATGTATATATTTATGTTTCAAAAATCTAAATGTACCGCGTTACGTAAATTTCGTTCATGTCCGGGCGGCTGTGGACAGAAATAAATATGCGGTCGTGTCTAGCGAGGTTCCCCGATCCCAAAAATATAATAATATCGGTAGGTTAACTCGTATTTTGAAACCCCAAAATATTGATATAGGGTGCGAAATACTCCAAATAAAAAGTTGCTTATTTAATCAATTAAAAATTACAGTAAAATTCTAAAAATTAAATTATCACTACATCCCAAAAGAATCTTGTCTAAATTCGAAACCAATATCTAGTTATATCGAATAAACCGTTACGGTTGATAAACGATTTTACATCGACTATTTGGAAATTTGATTTGGACATAACTCACAATCTATAACACGAAATCTTGGTTTTTCACTTTTGTTAGAAAAATACAGTTCAACAGATTCCAATGTTTCTTGTTTCGCAGAAATCTAATTTAAAACGAGTCATGTACACTTAGTTGAAGTTCAAAACGTTAAATTTCGAACTGCAGCGTCGTTATGAGCTCGATTATATTTAATATATATTTTTATACGTTCCATTTCGTTTTAATTAATATATAAATCTACTTATAACACGAATTCAATATTTAAACTGATTTAAATATTCAAATACAAATCGATAAAAATGCGGGACATTACATAATCCATATTTTAACGATTGAATATTTAACTATTTTATCTAAACATTAATCGTTAACTAACTAATGGTTCCAAAATGTAATTTTTTACTTACAATTAAATCAGGACTTGAAAACATTCCATCAAGTACGTATGGTTTGCTAGGTGAAGAAAACGTGTAAGGGTTGCTATATTTCGAGATTTGACGTTTCAGAGGCAAAATGATCATGATGCGCGTGAAACTATCTTCTGGGGGTAGTATTGGATTTCGATGAACTTATAGTTTTTGAATCGTAATGATAAGGTGATGCACGCAGGCAGGTTTTGTTACAATTGGATTTACTGTTTGGTCTTGTGAACTCTAAGAACATATCAATTTCAAATTTAGAAAATTAATTTTTCTAGAAAAGTGTTAGGTGCCATAGGAATTGAAATATGATCTCCAGACATACTACATCATGTCCAAAAGGTATTTCTATGTTCAATTCTCCTGTCAGTACGTGCTAATTGAAGTCCGAATTAATTTATCTCATTTTGGAACTCGAATAATAAACATGTGCACATTGTCAGAGAATAATACTATTTTATTCTAAAACCCTAGCCCTAACCGCCATGTAATCCGAACATTCAATGATTTATGTTGCTTCTCTCAATCCGTCCACTTTCTACTAAAACTCCCAATTCCAAAATGGTTCATATCTTTGATACGAAGCCAACTATGGTCAAACGTTCGTTGGACGGATAATCCACGTAACCGGAATCTCAGTTTGAAGACAAACCATCAAGTTTTAAAATTTTGCAAACTGCGACCACACTGTCAAGAAATAGCTCTTGGCACCAAAAGGAAAAGTGTGGAGAATTGGACCTAAATCTTTATATTTATTTAAATCTCCATTAAAACTTCTAACTAGCGTAACTTTTGCATGCAAACTCTATTTTGGATGTGGTTTTATTCATTGTACTTGTATTGAAGAGCTCTACGCTTTTTCTTTGGTTTGGACATATTTAGTTAAGACGAGTGATATTGTATTTCATTAAACTATAATTGTTTTTATGGTAAATAACTGATATTTTTAAGTGAATTATAAAACAAAAAATAATTTCTATGACAGTTGAAACTAGTAAATAAAATAGTTAAAATTTAATTTGATTATTATAAACAAAAATGTCATCTTTTCACCCATTTGCATGTTATTTTGACTATATTACTAGATTTGAGCAATTTTGACACCAAATTCAAACTAATCACTTTAGATGTGTTCTATTTATGTTGAATGCTATTATGAATGTTTATATGTTATTTTAGATAATTAGAGTATTACTGGTTGCACGGTTGATTGTTTGCGTAGTTTGGCTGAAAACATTGTTAATGGGTGACATATGACTAGAGAAATTCTGTTCGCTAGAAGTTGATGCCTATTGATCAAATGCACAAGAAGTGCCTATTTATTGAGTGGGAAAATATTATAAACTCAAACATATGAGATAGATCCACTGAAGAATGTTAGAACGTGAAAGCCAATTTGGAAAGGAGCATTGAGCATATATACACATATATCGATGGAGCAGCATTGGAGCTAAGTGACTAATTAGAAGACAGAACAATACTGGAGTTTGGTGATATATATAAGGATGGATGATGAATTTGGAGACGAACTTTGGTTTCACGATGAATGTCGGACGTTTTCACTTGATCTGTATTTAACTAATTTTGGTTAAAAACATTGTTAGAGTGGTCGTTATTGATTATTATATAGTGATTGATATTGGTTACAATCGATGTTAGCCACTTTGTCTAATTTGGCATGGATGATGATGTATTTTCGAGGAGCAAGATGTGATGGTTGTTGAACACTTTAGCCAACTTGATGTGGACGATGATGCAGTTTCGAGAAGAGGGATGTGATGGTTCATTAGACAATGGTTCTGACATGATGGCTCTTATATCAGTGGTTTAGCTCGAGACAATGATGTAGCGCTTCGACGTAGTGATTCGTCATTCGACGATGGTAATTTCATGATGTAAGCGAGGTTTCCAAATGCATGATTTTCTCCAAGAGGTAGAGTAGGTGATGGCTGGCTAGAGTTAGGAGACTATAGAAGGAGGGTTGGGTGATAGAGAATATTCTACGACGAGGGATCATTTTCTAGGATGATTCCCAACCTTGATGACTTCGGCTATGTTGTAAAGTCGGTTCTAAGATGAACTCTGCTATGCAGGACAAGCGTAAAGGGATTGTCGATATTCGTAGGTTCTAGTGTACTCGTAAAGCGGTGTATGAGTGGACTATTATGGGATAGTCCCCAGGTACGGAATATTATAGCATCGTGGGCTACTGGGTAGTCTAGTTCCTAACCGATTATGGGTTATGAATTCGAGTATTAAGAAAAATGGGAATTAGTGTTGTCTTTGACCATGAAATAGTCGCATGAGTATTTTATATTATATGCACTGAGTGAGGGAATGTGAAGGTGGATAACTTAGTTTGCTTAATCATTTATCACTCTAGTGGCATACGCTATGTGGATTTGCAGATTCAGATGTCTAGACACCCCTGGTATGGAGCTCAGGTATTACTTATTTGGAAACTTCTACTTTTTGTGATTGTTGATGTTGCAGGCGCCCGCTTTATGGTGGGTAACGATCGGGAGATAATATATTCAGGTGTGATCCAGGTAAGGAGATCCTCGCCTTGTGTTGGTAGAGAACCGGAGTTGTTTTCGGGACATTCCTCTAGTTATGTAGCCATTAGTAAGGGTGTTCCTTATCATAGTCAATTGTTGGAAATTCATTCTTCACTACGAGTATGTACGGTTTTAGTTTTAAACCTATATATCGACATAATGGCATGGGGCATTATGCTGGCTAGGATTCATACATTCACTTACAAAAGTGATTTGTCCGTTAGACACTAATAATAATATCAAATGTTGTCGCGTATTTAACATGTTTGGTTATCATAAAGTGAAACATATCCCAAGTCTGCATTTGGGTGGTGTGTGTGCCGAGAGTCCTTATGGTAATTCGTTTTCAAAAAGCATTACGAGTTTTTATGCAGTGGTATTCATAAGGGAAAATTTTGTTTCATTTTTATATGGTGTAGTCTTATGAATTATTGTACTTCTTGAAGTATAACTATTTTAGTTTCTCACACCACTCCAATGACTGCTCTGGAGTTTATTGTTTTTCCACCTAAACTCTGAGATGCCCATATTTTCCGCATGGGCAGTCTGATACTATAGGTTTTGCGGATTTAGTCTTGGAGTCAATTTGGAGCAAGTTTTGGATTAAAGCTGGAGCTATGTCCAAAGCATTTTATTGTTTCCGCTGTGTGTTTTCCGCTATGTATGTATATTTGCCATTGTACTTTGATATATGTTTTACCCTGATGTAAAAATTATTGTTATTGTAATGAAAAAGTTCTTTTATTTAGTTCCAATATGTAAGTACCTCTAACCATCTGTTTTTGAGAACGGTTTGAGTCGGTTTAATTACTGAGTCGAGATGGGCTGAAAGACGGGTCGTTACAGTCATTTTGTAGATCATATTTCAATTTCGTTTTCACCAATAAATCACAAATTTTATTATTTTTCCATTAAGATTCATATATGATATGTTTTAGCGAACTTATTAAAAATATTTATGAATGAGAATATTTGCCCTCCAAGCAAATATTTGCTTGAATATGTAAAATATTAGCATTAGAAGATATTTACCTGAAATTCTTCATGCAATTTTTTGTGGTGGAGGCAACCTAAATTCCATTAAGCAAATATTTGCCACTATAAAAACAACCATCAAAACATATGACCAACTGATCTTAATAAAAAGATAATAAAATTTTGATCTAATGGTGGAAACTAAATTTAAATCTGATAAATCTACTAAAAAATATCATGTTATTAATGTTATAATTTAACTTCACATAAATACTTGTGCAAAAGAGAGCTAAATAAAGTAAATAATTTCTCAAAAGTAATTAGTATGGATGAATGTGGGTATAATTTTTCTTAAAGTGAGGGATATGAGCTAAAAGTTCCCATATTATTTTCCCTATGAGTCATTTTCTTATGCCATTAGCATCAAAAATAACTGTTTCCGATGCAAGGTTGACGTAGGAAAATGTGAGCTACTTTCTAATGACTGTAAATTTTGATGATTAGGGTAATATCCCTTTACAACTTTTAACAATCATACGTAGAATGTTATATTACGTATATAATCATCATTTGTGTGACAACCATGTTGTAATAATAACTTGAGAGATTTAATCAATACCATCATTGTAATTTGTTCAAATGACGATATTATTATGTTTGTTATGCTAATGGTTAAACTACTATTATCATACCATTTGTAGTCGATCGATTACTATTTTTGAATGAAATTGCTATATCAGTTTAGTTAGTATAATAACGGTAAATTTGTTATTTTCATAGTAAATCACTACAAAACGCATAGTGAATAGCATCGGCAAAAAGCCTTTGGCGGTCGTCGCTACTTAAGTCATCGCGCACAGAAAAAGCGACGGTTCCGTCGCTCATTTAACAACGGCTTGCAACAGCAAATTGCCACATGGCACCATATGTGGCAATTAGTTGGTTTTACCGGAAAGGTGTTGCAAACCATTGCAAATCGTTGCTTGATTAACCGTCACTAGCTATCACAAGCCATTGAATAATTTTACCAGAACGTCGTTGCAAATGACCGTCACAAGCCGTCACACATCATTGCAAAATTTGAACCTATGAGCCATCGTTAGGCGCCGCAAATCTAGAACATATTTTTTGCACTTCAGAGCTATTACTTCCCCTCAATCCACAAAACCTATACCATTCCAATATTAACTCATTATTCCACCAATATCAGTCCAATATAATCAATAGTCACTATCATAACACATCCACAACACAATATATCCAAAACATTACTAAATTCATCACAATATTATAACATACCTTCGTCATATATCCAAAAAATAATACCATCGTCAAATATTACCATACCATCATCACATATCATCAAAATATATCCAACCACACCATACCATCATCAAATATCATCGTACGTGCATCAAGCATATAAAAAACCAAGTATATGTACATACCTAAGCATAAGAACAACCAAAGTAGTCATAATCGTCATCATCCTCTTCTTCTTTGCCTTTAATACAAGCTTCTTCCTCCCCAGGCATCGATACATGCTCCTGATAGTGAGCTGCAATGCGCTCGTCTATCTGCTCGGGCAGTTGGCTTCTTCTCCAATCATTCATCTCTTCCAACTGCTGCTGCAATCGAGCTATAGCCTCCGCCTCCATGGACATCCTGTATCCTCGCTGAAAATCAATAACCTGTAAATAATTCAAGTTCACATTTAAGTTATTAACTTAAATTATATTCATGACGTTATCATATAAATCTACATGTATATCACCTAGCATGTAAAAAAATTATAAAGACAACATGAACTTATAGTATATACATTAACTATGGAAAATGAGAGGAAATTAGAGTAAAAGATGATATGGCATAGGTTTAACATGTTAGCTTAAAGAATAAATTTAACACATACTATACTTAATGTTATATTATAAGATAATTGTAATACCATACAAATAATTATTTTTCTACCTAATTATAAATTGAATTATTAATCAAATTAAATGGAAATAATAACTAATTGAGTGCATACTTTATTGTTGTCTTTATAATTTTTTTACAATTGAATACATACTTTAAATGTAAACTTAAATTAAAAAAGGTTTACTTCCGGATTACCGAAGCCATATCGCCTATTACGAGTAGGCGGAGCAATAATAGAATCCCATATGCGATCGCACACTGCAGCCATAAGCTCCTCTCGTCCACTGGCGTGAGTCACTCTAGCTGACTCTGCATCATATCTCACCAACAATACCAATATAATTTAAATACAATTGCCATATAATTTACTTACATAATGTGATATGAACGAATATGAAATATTTTAATTATGAATAAGCATATATACCATTACACCTGCAGTCTTGTCGTCCGCCTAATCGTATGTCACGTTCCCTTCGTCATCAGTGTGCTCCACTGCATGTGTATGCCTGAAACCTCTGCCATCGTAGGCTCCCTTTGAAACTTTTTCAACAGAGTATATATAAAGTAATAAAATTATTGAAAATAAGAATAAATTAATGATATGCACTAAATTTTTATGTGAACATATGCTAAAAAAATTGAAATTTTATACCAACTCTCTCTATGTTGCTGAAATGATTTTGTGCCACCGCGGTGTAAAGCTGGATTCTTAGCTTTATTTGCTTTATTCCTTTTTGCTACTTCCTCGTATATTTTATACACGATTAATTAAAAGAATGTAATCAACATAAATGTGAATATTTTCCTTATATCTTACTTTGGCGGCTTCCGTATCCCAGTATGCGTGAAATGCAGCCCAAACATCGTCACTCATCCATGGAGGCTTTTTCCAGATGTCTTTTCTCTTGAAATTGCTTCTCGATAATTCTTTTGCATTTTCATATTCCAGTGTGTCAAAAAAAGTTGCATGTCTTGCGGCTCTACACATACAACCACTTGCATATTAATTTTATTTTGAATTATTTACAGTATATTAATTTTTAGTAATATTATAAAAAAATACTTGCCAGCAAATCGGCTAGAATAACGTTCTTGATGTGGGGTGGGATACTATCCCAATGCGGTCATGCCCCAGACATACTGCCCGTGTAAGATTGCCTCGACACCTCTAAAATGAAATCTGCTGGCTCGATTTCGAACCTCGTATGTACATGTTTACATAGATATTTCATATATTTTAAATAATCTAAATCGAAATAAATTTGATACTTACCCGACACTTTTAGGAACAACTCTGCAGCTTGCTGAAAATCTGGCTTAGAGCTGCTAGGACAGGCTCCTAGTGCAGGAGATGGTGAAGGAGTCGGCTGAGACGAACTCCTCCATCGTTCTCTACCAGATATATCTGTTACAAAAAATAACTTAAATTATTAACATCAGTCATCACTATCATTACATAAATCGTACATGAGAAGAACAATAATGCATACAATACATAGTCAACATTATCATTACATAAATCAGAATATTAAAGAACAGAAGTAAATTCATAACTAAGAACAACCATCATCATTATTATTACATAGCTCAGAATAGTACATAACATAGTACATAGCTCATAATAGTACATAACATCAGTCTTCATCATCTTCGGATCCAGACTCAGTCCCATACTCTATATCATTTTCTTCAGTACTTATAAATGCATCTACTAATACATTCGCTTCATCATTCAACGACCCTACATCAATGTCATCAACTATTATTATTTTAGTATTTGGCTCAAGATCCGCTTGATACGCTGCTTCGTCTAGAATATCATTTCCATCAAATGTAAATCTTGCCTTTGTTTTAAAAACAGCCCACCAATATGCTTTATCTTTTTTTAAGGACGGATACGGAGCAAAATAGACTTGTAATGCTTGCTTAGCTAACACTAAAGGATCATACTTATAGTAATGCAACGTATTCCTTATTTCAATTAGCTTATAATCTTTGTGCATGTTAATTCCAAAACCATGAACATTGCTAAACCAGTTGCATTTGAATAGATAAATTTTCTCTATGGGCTGAACATAATATGTTAACTGTAACATCCCGGATTTTTACTAACTATGTTAAGAAATAAATTTTTGATTTTTCAATGATTAATTAAATTAATTAAAATTAGAGTTAATACTTGTAGAAAATGTAATTAATCTTTTATACCACATACATATGTATCTATATATATATATATATATATATATATATATTAAGTTGTAAAAATAAAACAACTTACGTTAAACGTTGCATATCTGAGAATCAAAAAGGACTTATGCAAGTTTTAACACTTTCTTTTACTTGAGATCATTTATTTAGATAGCTTGCTTTATATTCAGGTGCCATCTAATTAAATGAGGTGTATAACTAGGGATACTTTTTTTTAGGAAGACGGGTGTGTAGCGTGAAGCTACATAGCCGGTTACGCGTAGTCATAATAGATAATAATATAAGCTGGTTGACAAGCCCAACCAGTGGCAAAATAAGTCTAGACACAGCTGGTCGATAAAGATAGTACAAGTACTATGCAGAATATGTACATTATAGAGGAGAAGAAAACATAGCATATAGATACACAGCCAAAATAAAACATAGATAATAATCGCTATCTATTTCTGGTTCAAAGAGGGAAGAGGGAGCTGCTTTCTTGCGATCCAGGGGATTGTCGCATAAGGAGTGAAATCCTGAAGAGAGCATGCCTAGATGATAATGTCTATGATTCTAAGAGATAAAGGATGTGATAACAGGTACCCATCAAAAGTTTCAAGGGTCTGCCAGATATGGTTGCGTTGCGTTCTAACCAAATACGCCATGAAAATAAAGCCACTAGAGAATCCATTAAGGGGTCAAGGGGGTTATGCTGCCAGTATTCGAAGAATGTTATGATGGAGGGGATGAAGCCAAGGATGAAGGAACTGATTGCAGCCCACACTGGGTAAGAGAAGCCGCATTCAAAGAAAAGATTTAAAAGGGATTCATTGTTTTGATGACAGAGAACGCATATAGGATCAATATTGTTATTGAAGAGATGAAGTATGTCTCTTGTGTTGATGCGATTGTGGATAAGAAGCCACTGAAAGAAGATTATGCGAGGCGGTAAGTGACATTTCCAAATACGAGAGAAAGAGAAGCTTCGGCCTGGATGGATCAAGAACTTATAACAGGACGCAACTGAGAAGGTATTAGATGGGCCTAAAGCCCAAAAGAATGAATCAGGTTCGGTTGACAATTGAGTACTGTTGAAAATATGCCCATTTGAGTTGATCTCATTTAGGGAATCAAAGCCCAGGAATGTTGGAGGAAAAAAGCCCACTGGGCCAAGTTCATAGGCCAAGGCCACCGTAAGCAGGCTACGTTGGTTGGCTGTTGCAAGGATAGGAAAAAGAGTGGATCAAGGGATCCGTTCGTTCCAAATATCCAACCAAAAGAGATAGGATTCAACATTACCAATTTTTACATGAAAAAAGGATTTAACTCTCGCTAAGGTGGAAAAAATTCCTTTCCAGAATGGTAAGGGTCTAGCATCTGGTCTGAAGTGGAGGATGAGGAAAGGATTTGAATTGTATAGACGAGTCAAGATCCAATCTTTCTAGATGGATTGACCAGGAAAGAGGGTTCCCCATAGCCATTTAGCAAGCAATGCAATGTTAAAGGTCGAGAGATTCAGTATTCCAAACCACCATGGTTAGTTGGGAGACAAACAGTTTGCCAATTGATAAGTTTCTTCAGGTTACCCAATTCCAAATAAATGTACTACGAATTGAATCAGTTTTGTTAATAACCCAGATAGGGAGTTTGTGGAATGACATCCAATATGTTGGAAGTGATGAAAGGACATGTTTAACAAGAATAAGACAACCAGCAGAGGATAGTGAGTTTGCTTTCCAGCTTGAGAGTCTGTTTTTGATCTTAGAAATGAGTGGATGACAATCAGGTTTATGAAGTTTAGTAGGACGTAAAGGAATGCCCAGATAGTTAATTGGGAATGAATCAAGCTTACAGTTAAGGCATTCAACTATAACAGGAACCAGGTGAGTACAATTCCCCAACATAATAATGGAACTTTTATTAAAGTTAATAGAGAGCCCTGAAATCATTTCAAATGTATAGAGAAGGACCTTGAGGCAATGAATATTTTTGGGAGTTGGGGTGGTGAAACGAATTGTATCATTTGCAAATTGTAAATTGGATGTGCAAATTTCTGAATTTGGGAGAGTGATGCCTGAGAAAGTATTATGAGAAAGGGATCTTTTCACCATTTGGTTAAAGACATCTGCTATTAAAATGAAAATGAGAGGTGAGAGAGGGTCCCCTTGTCTTAAGCCTCTTTTGGATTTTATTTTGCCTCCATATTCACTATTGATAAAGACTGTAGAGATGCTAGTGTGTAGTAATGCTTTTATCCCGTTACACCACCTCAATGGGAAACCCCTATGTGTCATGAGAGATGGAATTAATTCCCAATTAACTGAGTCAAAGGCTTTTGAAAAATCAAGTTTAAGGAGGACACCAGGGGTATTAGAAAAATGGAAAAAAGAAATTACTTCTTGAGTTGCTGCCACGCAGTCAAGGATGTTTCTTCCTGTGATGAATGTAGATTGTTCATTGCCAACCAGAGAGTCAATATGTTGTTGGAGTCTGGAAGATAGAATTTTGGTGATGATTTTGAAGGTTGTGTTAAGAAGACTAATAGGTCTGAAAGAAGAGACAGTGTTAGCACCTGGAAATTTTGGAATGAGGATAATGTTAGCGTAGTTCAATTTGGTGATTGATGAAGGGTCTAAGTAGAATTCTGAACACATGTCA
The DNA here is from genome assembly GCA_030737875.1 of Allium sativum. Taxonomy (NCBI): domain Eukaryota; kingdom Viridiplantae; phylum Streptophyta; class Magnoliopsida; order Asparagales; family Amaryllidaceae; genus Allium; species Allium sativum. The sequence goes on along the minus strand of CM060909.1, from coordinate 65,182,179 downwards.
ATGATGTCATATTTCAAAGTAGGCCAAAAATGTTAAAAGAAGGTTGGGCCAAAACCATCAGGCCCAGGGGCCTTATCATCTGCCATATCATTTATTGCATTCTAGATTTCCTCCTCTGAGAAGGGATGATCAATGCTAATGGGGGTAGGGTTCAGATATAAACAATGCCAACCAATATCTGGAGGAAGGGAAGGAAGTGAACCAAGAAGGTCTCTATAGAAGATACTAAATTGTTAGCAAATATCTTTGGAGTCTTTGAAGGTAGTGTTATTGTGAACAATTTCTGAAATGAATGAGGAATGTAAATGGAAATTGGCAATTCTATGAAAGTAAGAAGTGTTTTTATCACCTTCTTTAATCCATTTAGCTTTCGATCTTTGTTTCCATCCAATCTCCTCTTGCTTAATTAATCTGTCTAGTTCTAATTCATGCTCTTTCAATTCATGACGCTCAGAATTAGATAAAGGCCGAAGCTCTTCAATGATATTTAGATTGAGAATGGCATATTGTGTGGATGAGATACGACTTTTTAAGGATTTCCAGACATTTTTAGCCCATGGACGAATCAGTTTATGAAGAGAGCGAAGTTTGCAAACTATTCTAACCATGGCAGACTGGTGGGTTGGTAGTTGTTCCCAGTTGAGTTTGATAAAGTTATCAAAAGATAGTTCTAACAACTAAAGACATTCAAATCTAAATAGCCGTTTAATAGGAGTGTTTGAGCAAGTGCCAAGAAGAATTGGGCAGTGATCTGAAATGGTGGTGGCAAGACCGTTAACCAATGATAAAGGAAAATGATCATCCCAGTTGAGGTTGAAGAAAAAACGATCTAGCTTAGACAATAAGGGAATTTCTCTTATACTTGACCATGTATAACGACGGTTATTGATTGGAGGTTCAATAAGCGAACAAGATTGGATAAAAGCATTGAAGTGGGAAGAATCAATGGATAAGTTGCTCGAATTACGATCTTCAAGGGAACGAGTTGTATTGAAGTCACCTCCAATTATCCAAGGTTCATTTATATGTCATGACAAGTTGTGACAATATTGCCATGTTTCAGCTCTACCTTGAAGGTCATTAGATGCATACACATTAATGAAATAAAAAATGGTGTTAGAAGAAGTGTGATGAAGGGACACGTGCAAAACAGAAGAGTGTGAAAAAGATTGTTCAAAAGCCCACACATGCTTATTCCACGCTGTAATTAAACTACCACGAGTGTCAACCGCATCAACGTGTGTCCAACCAGATAAAAAGGGTCCACAAAGTTTACGAATGAGCAAATTAGGTGGATTAGAGATTTTAGTTTCTTGTAGAAATAAAATATCAATATGATGTGGGGAGATGATGAGATTGACAGCATGATTTTTGTGGGGTCCCCTAACCCCCTGATATTCCATGTGATTATTTTCATTTAGAAAGGTTAGTACGCTGCTGTTCTAGGGCTTGCATGGCAGAATAATGTTTGTCATGCAAACACACCCCCATGTACTTTGCCAATTTTTTATTTAAAACTTTATTAACAAAAGAAAAAATGACTGGTTCGAAATAGCTACCCGAAGATCCTGAAGGCAGCGAGCGGGCCCTGTTAATCCTTGCACTCCTTCTGATAAATGATGTGGAAATATGAAGGGACGATGAACCTTGGCCTTCTTGTTGAATTAGCACCTATTGCTCTAGTTGAGTTGGCAGTTGTTGGTGCAAAGGAACTAAGAGATCCAGATCAGCCATTGGATCCCATCTAGGCATTACCATGTCATCTTTGTCGTATTTTACGATATCCAAGTCTTGTGGTTGGTTTTTAGGTTCCCTAGGGATCTGCTTCAAAGCCTCATCTGACATCACATCAAATCTATTTTCCTTCATACAATCTGTTTGTTGAGCTAAGGGTTGAAAGATGAAACCGTTATAGTCATAGTTGATTCCCAAAAGGAGTGTTTCCAGTCGTTGACATGGATGTGCATGTGTCCAGCGATCAATCTTGAGCTTCACTGCATGGTTATTTATATATTAAATGAAAGTACATGGTGTTGATATACCTTTAAAGAATTGCATCCTGACATATAAGAAGCGATGGTCGAAAAAGAACCAATCACATGAGTCTGTGTGTATGAATCATCCCGTTGGCTTTAAAGCTTATCTGATAGTGTCTGAATCATGCTTGTAAAATTATGGAAAGCCACTGATTTTAGCCCAGGATTCTTTTTCAAGGATGGATTCAGGAATTTCTTTAAGAGTGTTTGCCTGTTGTAAGAGTACAACGCCATCTTCTTTCATCAAAACTTTCAGGTGCAATCATATGCGAAATAATTGAATAGAGGACAAATAAATTAACAGTCTTCAAAAAAATTTCCAATAACTAGTTTGCTTTTTTCCCAATTTTTCATTTTTTCTTACGTAAAAAGGTGGAGACACTCGATCAGAAACGGATACGTGTGTGCATGTGCACACCGTAACATGCACAGCAAGTTGCCGGTAAACCTTACGGTGAAATATTCAAACCAGCAGTAGCAACTAGCAAGGGGAAGGTAATGGCATCATGTGAAACATGAACTGCAAAAATGTTGGATGGATGAAAATCGAAAGCTCATTGGAACTTGAAGGTTTGGTGCAGGGTAGCAATATACGGCAGTGAAGAAATGGAGGCAATGGGATAAATGAAGAAGTGAGGGAGGTAATTACTAATAGAACTAAAACACAGTAGGCGTTGTAAAGAAAATAAAATATGATTTTGTAGAGCATCCAGTGGTTCAACATCTTTGGAAATAAAAGTAGTTTGACTATCACATACCTAAGAGGATGTAGGATTGACATAATATCTTGAGTTCAAAAATCAGTTGGAATTAGCATGACTTAACAGCAATGAAAATATGTAAAATAACAATGGAGTGATATAGAAAATATTTAATGTATGTTTTTAAAGTCAAAACATACAAGGCATACTCAACTAATCTAAAAATAGGCTTTCCTGTGGTATAAATATAAAGGTAAGAAAAAGAACATGGGCGTGAGGATAGGGAGTGGCATCGGGTTTTGTAAAGCTTCGGACGGAGAGGACTGTTCATCGGAGTGGAGGAATGAGGATTCACGGCAAGCGAAAGAAGGAGCTTCAAAGAGTAAACCAAGAAAAGTGGAAAGTGTGATGAATTCAAGAAGGAATTACAACACAACAGTTAACAAGTTAGAAGGGAGAGTACCTCGTGGAAGTGGCGGACTGGAAACATGGGCAGACGGATCACCAGGGCCTGGGCGGAGGAACAGTACTTTACGATAGTAAAAAAAATGAAGCATCAAAGTGAAACCATGGAAGAGAAGCATCAGAAGAAGGGGGAGCATAAATGATGGGAATCGGTTTATAACAGGTCTCGGTTAGAATTTTTTTGAACTGGGCGTGATTCTTTTTCCTGTGAGCAATGGTGGACCACGTGGCGTTTTGCGGTAGTTAAATGGTGTAAGAGACAAAGGGACGTGTGCTTTATGGTAGGCATGTGGCAACATTAGGAATAAGGAAGTTGAGTTGGCTTCTAAAAACATGGGCTTCCAAGGGTGGGCCAAGTAACAACGTTGGAAAAAAAGAAGGGTTGGCGTAAAATCTTTTTGTGTGTACTGACCGGTTTAAAAAGTAAGTATGCAGAATATAAGAAAAGAAAAGGGACGTTTGGCCTTCTTGCATGTTAAAACATAATTCTAATTTAATAAGTTAGTTCTAAACTATCTTATTGTTTTAAATAATAGGGGTAAATATTGGTACATAGCCGAAACCAATGTATAGTCAAATTAGACACTTTTATATAGTCAATGTTGATTTGGAAATTAAATTTAATACTTTAAATAATTTGAATAATAATGACAAATTATCTAATCGTGGTACTAGTTGAAACATTATGTATCACCTTACTATACTATAATGATAGTCGCTAGTTAATCCTTTTAGATATGAATAGCTAAGACTTTAACTTAAATAATTCGTTTATTTTAAACATAAATAAATATACATATAAGAAGTGATACAAGTGTATTGATTTTGTAATAATTAAATAAGAAATAGTACCCATTTGGGAATGAATGTGAGATTGAATGTTTATCTAAAGTTTATCAATAAAAATGGTATTTAATTTCAGTACTGATTAAATTATCCATTTTAAATAATAAAGAAAGGATATATTCAATCGTTCTCAATATCGAAGAAATGATTATGATATGATAATCAATGACATCCGGGAAGGTGGTTGAATGTTGGAAATACGTATGATAGTGGATCTGAATATTCTGAAATAAGTATTGAAATATTGTTTGAATTATATCAACTCAAGTCAATAATCATTTATAATCGAGAAATGAATTGCAAACTCTGATTAACGACAAATAAATACAATTTCAAACTTGAATATATATTAATTTTCCCCATTCAAGTATCACTTGCCTCAAAAGGATATTAACGCTGATCGTTTTGAAGAGTCCGGATCTATAGTCCACTTCGATTCGGTTTGTACGACGCTAGTCAAGGATTTTTCAAAGATAATGGAAGACGGAGTTATGCAAGGGCTATTCTGGAGTAGTGCCTTTGGTTTTTCCTATCCCAGGGCAACTTGTATTGACGAATGTCTAACAGAGTAATTTTAATTGATCACGTACATTGATCTCTTCAAACGTATTTATATAGTGGCGGAGGAATTTGTTTCTCTTGCTTTATACCTATAACATATTTTTGGGGAAGTTAACTAGTGGTTGACGAGTTTTGACGATGTGGCATTCAAAGTAAATAAAGAAATGATGATCAAATGGTAAGTCTAGCCTTAAGCCTCACATCCAGGAAATGACAAAAAGTGGGCAGGCAGCATGGCTATGTGGGTTGCTCCCATTAGGTTGTAGCGTCACCTATCTAGAGAAATTTCTTTTGTTTCTTATTCTATCGATTCTGACCCGTTTAGGAAATGGTTGCCGTACACAACCATTGGTGATATACATTTGATACACTCAAGAGAAATGAGTGATCGGTCATGTGTGGGCCGAGTTGCAATACGTTCTTCTTGAACCCAGTGTATTCCCCTCTAGAGATAGATTATCGTAAGGTGGTTCCATACCTTGTCATAGTCGAAAATCCATCATCCATAAGCTCCAAGCGGTTTTGTTTGTATACTATATAGGAGAATGTGAGATGCAAGCATTCTTCTAGATTCTAAATTATTTGTGAAAAACCTAGACACTATGATAATATCTGTTTTAAATATACAAAATGCTTTATTCTCAAAAGGTAAAAACCTGTTTCGTACTTACGGCGTGGTCTAATGAGATATTTTTATTTCCTTAACTAATGTTTTAAAATCATTTACTCATACCAGTCCCCTGACTGACCCAGAGTTTATTTTTCTATGTTTTCCTTAAACTCTTAGGTATTCATAACACTTGTTATGAGTAGACAAGTGAGTCAGGTGATGATTAACTTGGAAAAGCTAGATGGAAACTTTCTGCGTGCTAGTCTACCTATTATCTCTATGTATAATTATGTAGTCTTCAAGTTGGGTTATCTATGATGATATGTATAATTAAGATGTTATTATGAAATGACATGTATCCCTATGCATAATATGCTCTGATGTACTATGCTCCTGAAGTAAAATATTATAGTATTATCTTTTGTTAAAATTCTGTTGTGAGACTCTGATGTTTTTTTTCTTTAGTTCTATCTTCTATCTATTCTTATTCTTATATAATGACACGACTTCCGATGTGTTCGAAAGTTGGGTCATTACAGTTGGTATCAGAGCTTAGGTTACTAAATACCTAAGTTTTGGGTGAGTGTTGAGAGAGCGTATTTTTATATAAGTATATAAAATATATAGTTGGATCTATTTGGGTAATATACCTAAGTCAATATTATCCGATCAAGTTTTGACTATCAACCTGTTATATTCAGGTGATTAATCATGAGTAACCGTGGACGAGTAGGTCGACCTAGTGGGACTACCACTACTAATGCTAATACCGCCTCTCAGGATCAAGTAGAAACGGTGGAGGAAGTTGCGCCAGCTCAGTAGAGGTCGAGTTTTGCAACTATTCGTAAGGACTATACCATTTTGGGAGGGAAGGTTTTTAAAGGGACATATTGCTAGGTTTTACAAGAATTCGGAGGTAAAGAAACCGGAGCACCCTCAACAAAAACCATAGGAATCGGGTAATGCTATTGTCCAGCAAATTTATGCTATAAGTGTCATCAACCTAGACATTTGATTAAAGATTGTCCGCTTATGGAGAAGGGAACGCAACCATGGGTCTTTGCCTTAATGGATAAGCCATCAACCTTTGAGAATGTGAAAATGGAAGTTCTAGAAGGTACCTTACTCTTTTTAATAAAAGGAGTTAAATTAACTAGGGTCAGCCTAAGAATTTATTGAATAAAGTTAAATTTAATCTAATCATATTGATATAAGAAACAAAGTAAGAACTATAAATTGAAATAATATTTGGATTTCCGGTAATCAAGTCTAGACTTAAGTATTAACTGGATAGGAACCCATGATAAGTGAACTGATCGATTTTTGAAATAGAATCAGATATCTAAGTTCTAGAAAGGAGATAACTAATGTAAGAATTAATTAGTTATGGGAGACTGTGGATGGAACCTAACGGAGTTAAGTGAATTGGACTAATGAATTGAATGTGGATTTGAATTTTAAAGAGAATTTGGGACGGATATATATGTTTGAACAGGATTGATTCGAATCGATGAAGTAAATAAGATTTGGAATTTATTTTCCAAATGTAATCAAGGATATTTTAAATACATGGTAACCTGTGAGTTGATGAGGAATAAAGATATGAATTTAAGGAATTATGTAACGAACCGGGATTTTCGACCTAGAAAATCGACACACAACACTGTGTTGACTATTCAAGAATCGGAAATACCAGAACGTTAATAGAAAGAAATTAGAGGGTGAGAATAGATAAGATAGAAAATTAGAATAGAAGAAGGAGAACATAACAACAGAATCAGAGTAATACGAATCTCACAGCGAAACATATAAAATGTATTACATAACATAACTTTGAAATAAAACCAGTATCTGTATACAATACTATTATCAAAGTACAACACTTACAACACAGCGGAAATAACAATAGCTATGTAATCCTGAAGCCTCCTGCTCCAAGCTCTCCAAGTATATCTGAAAAATCCTGACTACTTGATTGCCCGTACAAATTTGGGCACCCAAGAGTTTTGGGAAAACAAAACAAACTCCGGGTCTGTCATGGGAATGGTATGAGTAAACAATTTAAAACAGTCTGAGAAAGTAAACGATATCTCATAAGACCACGCCATATAACATGGAATGGGGTTTTCCCTTATGAGAATCCAAAACACTTGATTTGACTTTCAAAATCTTTTTGAAAGAAACGAAAATCTTTACATCAAAACTATTTTGATATTATAATAATGTCTATCAACCACAACTAAATAATCATTAGCAGAACGCTTTCATCTCATGTTCCACATACATAATATATAATCAAAAACCGTGGGCGCTTATTGAGTAATGGATTCCAACTGGAAAGGTATGGGACCACCTTCCGACAGTGTATCTCTAGAGAGGAATACACCGGGTTCAACAAGAACATCTTGCAACCCAGGCTAAACATGACTGGTCACTCATTTTGCTTGAGTGTACTGAATGTACTATCATCAACGGTTGGGATCAGCAACCATTTCCCGAAAGGGACAACATCGAAATAGATTATAGAAGTAAATGGAATTTCTCTAGATCAGGTGATAATACATCCTAATTGGGAGCTACCCACTTATCCATGCAACCTACCTGATTTTATACCATTTCTCGGTTGTGAGGTTAGAGGCCATAACGTACAGATCACATCTATATTTATTTGAATGTCACATCGTCATACCCGCCAAATCACAAATTGATTTCCCTAAAAATGCCACGGGTATACAGCTAAGAGAAATGAATTCCACCACCACGAAACGTAAATACGTTTGAAGAGATCAACTTATGTGATCTATTAAATATACTTTGTCAGACATTCTCCCATACAGGGCGTCCTAGGACTGGACAAACCGAAGGCACTATTCTGTAAACCCATCTTAGACAATTTCTACCTGGGATTTTCTAGAACAGCCCTTGCATAAACTCCGTCTTCAATTATCATCATCATGTTTGATTCTCAACACTAATGCCCATACGAAGTGGTTTTCAGATAATAAATCAGATTCCGGTCTCTCCGTATTGACGACGGAAAAATGATCAAAACTTTGATAATCGGTTATTTAACTATCAAAGGAAAATATCCACACACACAACGATCTCATTTCCAAATGGAAATTTTATCGATCAACGATCATTCAACATTTATCCCTTTAAATTAATTTTCATTAATTTATTCATTTCCCAATTTTTCGTTTTTCCGTATATTTCTTAAAACTCGTTAAGCCACTCACTTTTCTTGGAAAAACGTTTCACTATTATAACTATTTATTTTCTATATTTCAGAAAATATTTCTTTTTAGCCAACGGAAAACATCCTTATATATATATATATATATATATATATATATATATATATATAGACACACACAGCTTCTATATTTAGAAACTGTACGTTATTTACATTGGAAAACATTTCCATATTTACTCCCATTTCTTATTTTCTATATTAGAAAAACATTTTTGATTCTTGTTTGGAAAACATTTCCAGAACTCCTTTATTGGATTTAAATAGATGTTTAAATAAAACATCGTTATGACAACTCAAACCATTACACTTATTAACTAAATTCACTTAACCAACCTTCCCTATCAAACCTTAACCATTCCTTATTTAAAAATGAAGTCAATCAAGTTGGGGTATAGCTACCTCTCAGACCTTAACTAAACAACATCTTTAACCTTAAAATCGACAAAGATCACCTTTTAAATATTTAACAAACTTCCTTATGTAACTCTCGGATTCTATTTACGAATCCACTTCTTTTACAGAAATCATTTGATTATAACAATAGTGTTATAATTCCATGCTTCCGAAATATAATAACTTAAATATAAATCTAATTTGAATAAATAAACAAACAACTAATTTATTAATAAACAAATAAATCTTGATTTAAAAACAGAAAGTAAACAGTACTTTCCTATGTTCGATATAGTCGAATTTCAACGTATAACTCTCTTTCGAATAGTCCTTATTTCATAACTCTCTTCGAATAACTTATATTCAATTAACTCTCTTCGAATAACTTATATTCGATTAACTCTCTTCGAGTAATTTATATTCGATTAACTATCTTCGAATAACTTATATTCAATTAACTTTCTTCGAATAACTTATATTCGATTAAGTTTCTTTGAATAACTTATATTCGATTAACTCTCTTCGAATAACTTATATTCGATTAACTCTCTTCGAATAACTTATATTCGATTAACTCTTTTCGAATAACTTATATTCGACTAACTCTATTCAAATAACTATTATTCGACTAACTCTATTCGAATAACTAATATTCGACTAACTCTATTCGACTAACTAATATTCAATTTACTATATTCGAATAACTAATATTCGACTAACTCTATTCAATTAACTCTTATTCGAATAACTAATATTCGATTAACTCTATTCAATTAACTCTTATTCGAATAATTAATATTATTTTAACCCTATTTCCTATCTCATTCAAATTCTCATTTGTATTTCTATTTCAAAACCCAATTTTTCTTATAAATATTTTAGTTTTTAAAATATTCATTTTATTCCATTACTCACATCGAATGTGAAAAATATTTCTTTTACATAATCCATTAAGTTTGATTTCGTATTTTAAAATAATATCCCATTTCCAAATTCTATTTATACTTCTATTTATAGAATTATTCATACGAAATCTCCTTTTTATTTCTAACACATAAATATCATTTATAATTCCCTTTATAAATGTTGAGTTCACATTCTATCTAAAATATCAGTGCCAAAACTGATTTCTGCTTCTCTATATAAGTTCAGACTTATATATTGCATTTATCAAATGACAAATATTTTGTTTAATTTATAAAAACATTATTTATAAATTAATCTTCTCAATTTATCTGTTAAAAAAGATTCAATTTAAAATCTACTTTAAATTAATCTTTTCCATTTATCTATTAAAAACAGATTTCCATTTAATATTTATTTTCCACGTTTCCTTTTATAAAATTCTATTCATTTTATAAATATTTCCTTTTATAATTCTATTTGTTTTACAAATATTTCCCTTTATTCAATATCCACTTTGAAATTCCTTTTTATAAAATCATTTGATTTTATATAAATATATTTTATTTTCAATATACACTTTGAAAATTCCCTTTTAAATTCCAGTGTTATATATGGTATTTAAAATACCAAATAACAAGGATCAATATTATCCAAACACACATAATCATTAACAGATTATGTATCACATCATATATCACAATATATGAAAAATAGTAACATAAATGTTGAGGAATCCAGTTGGATCCCTCCAACCTATTTCCCTACATCCACAAATGTTAAAAAATATAATTAACATCAATTTCATTTCAATATGAAATATTATGATAAACAGAATCAATATTTGATTAACGATATACACATATATATATATATATATATATATATATATCATTATATATATTCTCAACCAATTAATTAGCATTTCATCCAAACAGTCAACACACAGAAATCAACCAACATTTATCAATTCTAAAAATACATTATAAAAATATGAGCTAGTAGAGTTAGTGAGTTTTACTCACATTGGACAGTTATCGTTAAATAATGATAAGCGATCGTCGATTTGATTCAGATCAAGCAATTTATTTCGTTATAAATTGTAACAAGCTCCAATTCACTCCGAATTAGTTCCATTGTGTTTTATTTGTCGAGACTGTTCCAACATCTCTTGTTTCGTCAGATTCTGATAACGTATGACGAAAATATTAAGATTACAAGTCATAGTCTAGTTGAACATCATTAGCGATTAACAAATTATTTAATTACCCTTTTAAATTATTAATTCCTCGCAAATCCTTCTTCCTCAATCACTATTCGAACACCCTCGATCACTGTTCGAACATAGAGCGACAGTTCCTCAGTAAACACACATGTCGCATCCCTTTGCTCTATCTCTTCTTTACTACTCCACTATAAATCTAGAAAAAAATTACTTTACTAAAACCTTAATAACTAATTACCACTTTAACTTCCTAATCACCATAGGTTTAATACCATCTTCTCCTTCTAGAGATTGTCGCCTTCTGCTTCCTGTATAAACCTAAACCACAAAGCTTAAACCACCCTCTCACCTTTATTAACTTAAATTTAAATATAAATTATTAAACTGATTAATCATTAAACCTTAATGAATTCTTCAATCCACGTAATTAACAAAGGCCTCATCCTCCTTCCCAAAAGCCTCCTTCTCCTGCTTCATATGCAAGCTTCAGAATTAAACCACTCTCCAGGAAAATGGCATAGCCGATACTTCTTCATTCATCTCTCACCGATTTACAAATTAAAACCACAGCCACTTACGGCTAAGCAGCCTCGTTCCCTCCCAACGAACACTTGGAGCTCGCGCTCCTCCTGGTGATCGCGACATAGTGCTTCGCACTCACAGTAAACATCCAAACAATATTCGCACCAATCTCCTCGACAACTTGCAAGCATCCACTAATCGCTGCCAGAAACTCAAAACAATGTTTAAAAATCCAAATGGAAGCTTCAAATTCTAGAACCAACTAACCCTAGCTTGCGAATATATTATGCCAGCTAACAACAGCTGATTCGAATGGTCCAAAACTGATATCGAAATGAAGAGGACCACCTCACGAGCTCATACATACACGTTAGTGGATTTATAGGTTTTTATTTGATTTATGGTGGATTTATGAAGAAGACGATTTTGGGTTTTCCTTTCTTCTTAAGGAACTAGGTGGCCGCTCCAATTTAATTGTCTAGAGAATATGTGTTACGATTAGGAAAATGGAATGGTGTATTTATAGGATACATTTTATATTTTCTTTATTGATTATTTTATCATATTATAATCAATCGTTATTTGTCTTTGACTTAAAAATCCCTATGGTCACATACAATATCCAAATTCGATAAAAATGGACATGCAGCTACAGTTCGACATTACGGACCCAACGAAACTTGTTTCGTCGAATTTTGACTCTATTTGCTCACACAACATATTTTTAAAGTCAAATTATTGACTGTTTTGCACATTAAAATCCCCTATGGCCACATACTGACTCCAAAATCACAAATATTGAAATCTAATAGTAATTTAATATTCCGGATCCAACAAAATTAGTTTCATCAAAAACGGAGGTTGTTTGTAAAAATGGCTATTTTCAAAGCTCTAAATAAACCCATTTAAATATTCATTTATTTAAAAAAAAATAGTTTAATATTAGTAAAGTAATATTATCGTATATATTCACATAGAATATTATCCAGCTCAAAAATAAACATATCGGGATTTATAACTCGATATTTCAAAGTTCCCAATTATATCGATATTCGATTTATATTAAAAACCCTTTTATAATATAAATAAATCATTATAAATTATAAACGAATTCCATAGCGACTATTTTAAAATTTGATTTGGACATTACTCACGATCTACACGACGGAATCTCGATTTTTCTCTTCCATTAGATAAATATAGTTTACCATATCTGAACGTTTCTTATTTCACAGAAATTCGGCTTAAAACAAATTCTATATATTCGTTTAAAGTTTGAATCGCCAAATTACGAACTGCCGCGCCATTTCGAGCTCAATTATAATTATATTATAATTAATACGCTCAACTGTCGTTTAAATAATATATTCGTTATTATAAATCAATTCTAAACTGAATTATATCTTATAAATAATCCAATTCACACAATATTGTGAACTCCACTATTTCCGACTATTTCGGAATAAAATATATTACTCTATTATTTATATTAATTAAATATTCTATATTACTTAATTTAATCAACCATATAAATCACTAAACACTATTTAAATAATTAAATAAATTAATTAAATATTCTTCCCCCCTTAAAATAATTTCGTCCTCGAATTTGCTAAGGTAGAAAACAAACCCTATTAACTGGGTTAAAAACTATTTGTTTCACTTTTAACTTCAGTTTCAATATACCAATTAATTTCAATTAAAATATTAATTTTATTTCTATTAACAAAAAAAATTGAAAATTTTCTAACACCCAAAATTTTTGAAAAAATTCGCTAGCGTCTCCTTTGAACGGCTCAATCGGTACAACTACAACTTGCCTCCCTAGGCCTTCTCCAATCTAAAAGAAAATCAAAACGCCAAGTGGCCTGCCAAATAGGCTCATAAATCACCAAACTCATTTACAAATAAACTTGTACCTTTTTGTCGGGCATATCATTATATCCTTTCCATCTACTGCCAATTCTGCGGATACCAATGTCATCCCAGTCAAACTCAAATCGCTTTTATCTCCAACACAACCATTTGCTTATCCAAGCCAAATTCCATTCTCAATCTCAAGTACCATTCTTGATTTTCAAATTCTTAACTCACCAATCAATATACTTAACCCAATTAAGTTCCATCCCATATTTCATTAACTGATTAATTTCTCAAATCAGAGGTCTTTATCTCATAACTCAAATTGGATTTTTATTTCAAAATTCAATCCATTTCAATACACATGGGTCCAATTATATTCAATAATCCAATTTTCTTGATATCATTCTATTTCAATTCAATTTCCGTCTAACTGGCAATTTCTGTTTGGGTTTAATTCATACAATCTTTCCTTAGGAATTTTAAATAGCTTTGCTTTTCTAAAACCAAATATTCCTTTTTGGATTTCAAACAACTTGTTTCTCAAAACAATTTAAAACTGTATCTTTGGTAGTAATTCGTCACTTAGAACTCGAAAATGAAAACTGATGATGTCGCCAGCAACATCAAAGTTATTTCCTAGCGGCTGAAGTGAGTTCAATACTATATCAATTTTCAAAACTCATATTTAAACATTACCATTTTTAAATTATTTCAAAATATCCATCTCAATGTGTGTAAAACAATTTAAAAGCAACCAGGATTTTAAAATTTACATATATTTAATCCAAATCCTTTTACAAACACTCCTCCAACTTTTAGGAATTTTAATTCTAATTCTGATTTAAATTTAGATTTAATTCATCTGATTTCATATATTACACTTATATGAATTCTGATTGGCTATTTACATAACCATTTCAATTAAAATCTTATCTGATTATAACAACAACCAACACATCTAATATCCTAAAAAAATTATAAGATGTTTATCTTCTTTATATCAAAATATTCTTTGGATAAATTATTTCATTTACCCACTTTTCAAAACATACTATGTCAATTCATCGTACTCGAGTGTTTACAAACCTCTACCGATACAGTGGATCAAACTGATCGACCAGAACTCATAAACAATCTAACCAATAAATCTCCATAATATAAAACAATTTTTATAAAATCTACAAATACGTTCACTCGTATAGATACACTCAAACTCAGTCTAGGGTGTTCCTAACCCCATCTCTATTAAGTCACACCACAGAGCCAAGGTAATCACTTAACCTTCTACTCTGATACCACTGTAACGAACCGGTATTTCCGATTCTTGAATAGTCGACACGGTGTTGTGCGTCGATTTTCTAGGTCAAAAATCCCGGTTCATTACAAATTGGAACCTAACTAGAAATTGGTTAAGTCGAATAATTTTATGGGTATCGATCTGATGTTGATTTCAGTCTTCGAGATTGGTACTTAAAGGGATATTCGCTTACTGATTTACGATTAGAAACTGGTGGATGTCGAGGAATAGTAATGGAAATGTTTTCCAACCGTAGTAATAGATATTTTAATTATGGAAATAACTGTGATAAATTAAAAAAAGATTGCTGGTGTGCGTTAATTATTTGTATATAAGCCTATAACTCTAATTATAACTAGAATCTACTCGTTAATTTTTAATTTTAGGGACGAACCTCTTTTAAGGGGGGTAGATTGTAACGTCCCGGATTTTTACTAACTGTGTTAAGCAATAAATTTTTGATTTTTCAATGATTAATTATATTAATTATAATTAGAGTTAATACTTGTAGAAAATGTAATTATCTTTTATACCATATACATATGTATCTATATATGTATTAAGTTGTAAAAATAAAGCAACTTACGTTAAACATTGCATTTGCTTCATATGTGAGAATCAAAAAGGACTTATGCAATTTTTAACACTTTCTTTTACTTAAGATCATTTATTTAGATAGCTTGATTTATATTCACGTGTCATCTAATTAAATGAGGTGCATAACTAGGGATACTTTAAAATAAATCTAGTTTAAAATTTCCATGTGTATGTATTAGTATAATTTAAAAACATCTCTAACCTGTGTTGCTAATTAAAGATATAAGCAAACATATCATGATTTCACTTTTTTTTTTGCTTTAAAATATACATAACAAGACAGTCTATATTTCATAAATAAGAAAACCAATTGACAAGAAGATACACCACCTATGAACTAGGAAATAGCCAGGAATGAGACTGATTTATACATTCATGTGTGGCATACACTAGGAACTAGACTAGAAAACTACATCAGCTAGGATTAGATAGGAATGTATATACACATTGGCCGAAATAATCATGTGTTGGAGAAATTTCAGTTTTTACAACCTGCAAATAAAGTAGGAATTTAAAAACAATTTATGTAAGCAAAACCATGTGAACAATTAAAGAGTACCAGCCTTGACTACAGATTTATTTAGGAGTAGCATCTAGTTTAAGCTAGAAATTACATCATTTTTTTCTCACATCAAACAAAGATGCAGGAAAAACTTACTTTAACAAAACTTGTAGTACATAATGCAGTAAACAAGGACATTGCCTTAGCAGCAAAGTTTTCATTTCTTTTGAATAATTTATACCAAAATCAAGTGACAATTTGCATGTAGTAGCTACTGCAGCATATCGGGTAGTATAAATATAGGATATGCACATCACAGCTAGGTGAAAACATGACCACCCTCTCTGAAACATTCTGCACCTGATAGTTCTTTTCATTCATTTAATACAACATTGTTTTAAGAATTTATAACACCTATAAATAGAAGTACATACACATATCTCTTCATCATAAACATTTCGAACAAATTGGTAGGAAAGACGCAAACTAGAGAACCATTTTGCAAAGCTAAGAGTAGGAAAAGGAAAGGTGAGTAAACACTGTGATTTGTTTTGTATACCCTACGTATAAATCTTATACTTAACTTTGATGATTGTATACATATGCTATCCTTGCTCGAATATGATTAAAACCATATGCAGAAAACATTATATGTTAGTTTAAACCTATGGAACCTTGCCTATAAACCAACTTGGCATATACTGTCAAACATACCTCTGTTTTGCTGTGAAAACCGCATCTCTTTGTTCTAGCATTGAAACACCCCACCTCCGTTAGGGTCACTCTCAAAGGGAATGCCCTAATTTTGGTGGAGGTTTATAAGTACAAGTCACAGATATACGAGACAGATATAAGAACACATATTTGTAAACAGCGGAAGAACAACAAGCTTTTATTTCATAAAGTCAAATACGTGTTACAACAACATCCTTTCAAAAACATAACATAACACTTTCATAATCTGTCTTGAGTACATTATTTAAAGAAGCATAAATAAAACATAGATAAACTGCAAAAAACCCCATAGTGGATTGTCCAAAGCCATAGTTCAAAACAGGAAAGTCCAAGCAATACATTTCTCTTCTTCAAGCTGGATGCTAAGGTTGGTCAAGCTGCTGTGTTCCCTCCCTGAGGACCTAGGGGGGGGGGGGACGGAAGAAAGAAGACGAAAGAAAAGTAGAGTCAGACATAAAGCCTGAGTAAGTCTAGTACTATTTTGTCTATGAATAAAGAACTGGGTATGATAAGTATAAACAAGAAGTGGGCAAGCACAATAAACTTGGTCAAGTTGTCTAGGGTCGAATATACTATCGTACCCATGTTAATCTCTGAACCCATATGAACTAGTTTTTCAACTGGCACCCCATAATCAGGGTGATGTGAACCATTCTATGATGATCGGCTCCTACTCGCATAGTTACATGTGTCTTACGGCCCCCGATGTTGTAGTTACCTATGCTGGTCCCACCATGGGGTGTATCAAGTCCCATAGTGGAAACCCGACACAACCTTAGAGTGCACAGGTATGCTACTGGTGTCCAGTGCCTTATTTTTCTGCACCGGAGTGTGTGCACGCCCGCACTCCGTTAGAACCTACACTGCTACACCACCGCCGTCGATTTGACCTCTTACAATCAGCCCAGTAATCGTGCCCTACCCTGCCTAGTTTCAGGGTATCCTGATACACCTTTTAGGGTTACTGCTGAAAAGGGTCCCCCGTTACTAGGTTTTCTATCTCTAGCCAACATGCTAAGTTGGTTAAGTGTTTCCTAACCTAACCCCACCAGTCCGTTTAGTTTAGCATGTTCCATTTTGATTAAGTCTTTAGTTCACTTAATCCTAACAATCCTGACTCAGCCTTAATTGTCTTATTAAGGCCCTGACCTCTCACATTAGACAGGTATTGTTGTGGCTGCCTGTTGCCGGTTGGTTCCGGGCAGTCTTACGCCACAACTCAGTCTAACCTCGGGTCCTTATTGGGCTCCATGTTTAACCTCCCACATTGGATAGGTATTGTTGTGACTACTGGACAGCCGGGCGGTTCCGGGCAGGTTTACATCACAACTCAATCCAACCTCGGGTTAAACACATCGTATGTTCTACATTTACATATCTTGTCATTCTTCTTTATTTCTTATATGTAAATATTTGCGGCCCATTATTAAGTTAATGGTGTAAAGGTTACACCAATCATGGGCCCAACCCATACTTGAATTTGGGCCCTTCTATTTTATATTTTCATTCATTAATTAATTCTAACCCAACGTTATTTTCCACCGTTTTACACGTCCGTTTATATATTTTGGGCTTAGCCTTTTAAAGCCCAAATTAGCCATGCGAAAAGGGGAGGCTTAAAGCGTGATTACATACACAAAGAGGGGAAGGTGAGCGCATGAACTTGCATATGACGTTGGAAATACATAATAGAAACGGGTGTACTTGCATATATATACTTTGGTCATAAAGCATAGGTGACATGAACCAAACCATGTAAACTTAAGATAAGAATCTAAATTAGGTGTCACATAGCCTTAACATAGACCTATGTTCTCATTTAGGCATAATGTCAAACATAAACAAGTCATGTTCATAAGGTTTCTACATGTTTACAAAGGGGATACTTTGTTACTAACAAAAGCATAGTTCAACTTAATCATGATTTAAGTCTAATCACATAACGATGGTATAAATATACTTATGCATAAATATTCCTAATCATGGTGTTTGCTTTAAACTTGCAAAAAGGGATTTTTGAGTCTAACCTAGCCATGTCTCACATATGTCATCATATAATTCTTGCTAACAATATAGAACTAACATGGTCAAATATCAATCATAGCCTAGTCATTTTCATAAGTTTGCAAAAGCATGACTTAATACATGGATTATGGTGTCAAAATTCCAACATAGTTTCATATGAACTATAACAACCAAACTTGTTTCAATTACTTGCAAAATGATTTATGCACAAAAATATACATCATGATGGCATAATAACAAAGCCCCAAACTTGCATGAATTTCAATCAACTACATACATGTAGCTTCAACATAGATTACATAATTTGCGAAATATTCCAAATGCATACTTGCATAGAACTACCGCATGTAGTTCTTTATAATGAATAACATAAATTTTGCACAAATATGAATTACTTTATCATCCCAATTCAAGCATACAAATCAGCACAGTTATTTATTCATACCAAAGTAATACTCTACTTACAATGGTTGCGGCGAATTCTCTAATTAAGAGATATGATTCCTTTGTTGAATTGATTGGCTTAGGTTGCTTGAATTGCTTTAGGCTTTAGAACTTTCTTCTTAATTCTCTCTCTAGTTGGCGGCTACTCTTAGTCGTTCCTCAGCAACATGGCGGCTATGTTCTTAATTTTGAATGAATAGATTAGGGTTTAGTCTAGGGTTGTTTATATAGAGGTTAGGAACTGATTAGGACCCTTGATGTTGCTTGGATTGATCATAGCCATTCATTAGGAAGAGAGACCAATTAGAACCCGCCACCTAGCCCTAATGTCAAAGCAGACCACAGAGAATCGGCCAAACACAGACCTGGCCAGCCAGGTTGGCTGGGCTCGACCAGGTCGACACCCCTGTCGACAGGGCTGTCGACAGCCCTGTCGACATGGGTAGCCCAGGTCGACAGCCCAGTCGACCTGGGTGGCCTAGGCGGGTGTTTATCCGCCCTGGCCCATTGGGCCCGATTTTTAATTATTTTATTCTGTTTGAATTTTAAATTTAATTCAAAACTTCCGAAGGCCATATCTTCTTCATACGGACTCCGTTTTTCGAAAACTTGGATTCTATTTCGCGTATTTTTCCGAGACGAACGCAATGGCGTATCCCGTTTCCCTTAGTTCTTTGATTTCAAATTAATTATACTTTAATTTGTTAATTTCACAGTTATAGAATTTTCGGGGTGTTACATTCTCCCCCACTTAAAAGGATTTCGTCCCCGAAATCTTCAAGCGTAGGAAAATGTATATCCTAACATCCAATCATCCATCTACTCATCCATCAAACACGAGTATCCATTGTCCTTAAAAGATTTCTAATGCTTCATGATCATATGCGAAGTGTGTGTGTACATGTACTTATCTAATGCAAAATCAGGCGGTCTACTGATTCAGTTGACCTCCTTAATGCGAATTATGTAAGTGCCATGAATCCATTATGTATGAAAATTTTCCTATTCTTGATTCTACATGAGTGCACACTCATTCATTACAAATGCAACATCCATATGACAACACATTCAAGTTCAACCATATACGAATGCAAACATATATGCATATGCAATATGAAGTGACTGAGCCGATCTAAAACCTAGATTGTGTGTGTATATGCAACCACGAGCAACCACTAGCAATCACTTGCAACCACTTGCAACCATCATCCATAACATGTTTCAACTACATGTTTCCATCCAAAGGGTTTCTACCTAAAAGATATGGTCGAGGAAATATACCTAAAAAGATAGATAAAAGCGCAACTTAAGGAAAAAGAAAGATCAAGGATGTACCCTCGAACAGAAAAGGGTAGGCAGTACGTATTCTAGCTTCAGTTTCCCAAGTCGCATCTTCCTCGGCGTCGCTCCACTGAACTTTGACGAGCTTGACTTCGCGGTTGCGTAGCTTCTTCACTTCCGTTCCTAAGATGCGGGTTGGAACTTTTCTTATGGTCGCTTCGCGTTCCACTTCGGCCTCTTCGAGGATATTTGGCTCTACCACTTCAGCTGACTCATGTAGACATTTTCGGAGATGTGAAACGTGAAAAACGTTGTGGACTCCAGCCAACTTCTCGGGTAGCTCTAATCTATAGGCCATTTTCCCAATTTTCTCGATAATAGGGAATGGCCCTACGAACCTTGGTGCTAGTTTTCCTGTGGTTCCAAAACGAACAACGTTCCTTAGCGGTGATACCTTGAGAAAAACTCTGTCTCCAACCTCAAATTCAAGGTCGGTCCTCCTCTTGTCGGCATAGGACTTTTGTCTGTCTTGGGCCGTCTTCATCCTTCTTCGTATTAAGTCTACTTTCTCTGAGGTCTCTCGGATCATGTCTGGTCCAAGTATGAGCTTATCCGTGGACCCCCACCAACAAGTGGGCGATCGGCACGGTCTTCCATATAAAGCTTCGAAGGGCGCCATTCCGATGGTTGCTTGATAGCTGTTGTTGTAGGCAAATTCCACCAAAGGAAGGTGGTCTTCCCATGTCCCTCCGAAGTCAAGGACGCATAGCCTTAAAAGGTCTTCCAAAACTCTGTTCACTCTTTCTGTTTGGCCGTCGGTTTGGGGATGATAGGCTGTGCTCAAGCATAACTGCGTTCCTACTGCTTCTTGCAGACTCCGCCAAAACTCGCTGGTGAAGATGGGGTCTCGGTCACTAACAATGCTAGATGATATTCCATGGAGTCGAACGATTTCCTTGAGGTAAAGTGATGCTAGGGATGAGGCGGTTCTCTTACTTTTGACAGGTAAAAAGTGGGCGCTTTTAGTAAGCCTATCCACTATTACCCAAATGCTAGTGTTGCCTCTCCTAGACCTAGGCAGCCCATCGATGAAGTCCATTGAGATGCTATCCCACTTCCACTGCGGGACCTCCAGAGGATGCAGCAGTCCGCCAGGCTTTTTCTGTTCCGCTTTAACTTGTTGGCACACCATACACTTAGAAACGAATTCTGCCACGTCCTTTTTCATGCCGTTCCAGAAGAAAGTCCTTTTTATATCTTTGTACATTTTATCTCCGCCTGGGTGTATCGTCATCTTGGAGTGATGTGCTTCCTCGAGAACCTTCTTTACTAAATCTTTTGTCTGTGGGACGCATAGTCTTCCGTCTCGCCTTAGTAAACCTTTATCGTCAATGGAGTATCTGTTGAGGTGACTTGAAGTCTCACCCCTAATTAGCCTATCAATCATTTCCACAAGCTGAGGGTCTTCGCGTTGTGTTGCTCCTACTGAATCCACTAAAGTTGGGCGCACTTCGAGAGATGCTAGCAAGCCTGGTACGAAATCGGAGGAGGGCCTAAAGTCGAAGCTGGCTATAAACTCTAGGCTTTGTCTTTCAACAAACAACGGGCTTAGGGTCAATTTCTTTCGGCTCAATGCGTCTGCCACTACGTTGCCTTTGCCCGGAGTGTAGGAGATTTCGAAATCGTACGAGGCAAGAAACTCCATCCATCTTTGTTGCCTCAAGTTAAGATCCTTCTGCGAGAAAAGATATTTCAACGATTTATGGTCAGTGTAAAGTTCGAACTTCTCACCTAGGAGATAGTGTCGCCAAGACTTGAGTGCAAAGACGATGGCGGCTAACTCAAGATCGTGGGTTGGGTAGTTCTTTTCGTGCACCTTCAACTGCCTCCCGCCATAAGCTACTACCCTTCCTTCTTGCATTAAGACGGCGCCTAGCCCTGTCCCACATGCATCCGTATAAACAGTGAACATCTTGCTCCCATCTGGCAGCGTCAAAACTGGGGCTGTTGTGAGAGCCCTTTTCAGTCGTTGGAAAGCAAACTCGCAATCCAAATCCCAATTAAACACTAGATTCTTCTTAGTCAATTTCGTGAGCGGAGCTGAGATTTTCGCAAAATCCCTTATAAACTTTCGATAGAAACCTGCTAGTCCTAGGAAGCTTCGGACCTCAGTTGCATTCCTTGGTGTCTTCCAATCTTGTACCGCCACTACCTTAGCGGGGTCCACCGCTAACCCTTGTTTGGATACTATGTGCCCAAGGAACCTCACCTCTTCTCTCCAAAAGTGGCATTTGGAGAATTTTGCTTTTAGTTGATGGACTCGCAAAGTTTCCATGATTGCCCTTAAGTGTTGAGCATGTTCCTCTTCACTCTTTGAGAAGATAAGGATATCATCTACGAAGACCACTACGAATTTGTTGAGGAAATCTCTAAATACCCTACTCATCAGATCCACGAAGTAAGCAGGTGCATTTGTCAAGCCGAAAGGCATGACAAGCCATTCAAAGAAGCCGTCTGGGGTTCTGAACGCCGTTTTATCGATGCTATCTTCAGCCACCCTTAGCTGATGAAAACCGGTTGCTAAATCGAGTTGGGAGAAAACAGACGCTCCTACAAGCTGGTCAAATAAATCGTCAATTCTAAGGAGAGGGTGCATATTCTTTTTTGTTAGCTTGTTGAGCTCCCTATAGTCAACACATAGACGGAGTGAACCATCCGCCTTTGTAGCGAACACCACTGGAGCGCCCCATTCTGAAATGCTCCTCCTAATGAACCCCTTATCTAGAAGCTCTTTAATCTGTTTACTGAGCTCTTTCCTTTCTCGTGGAGCCATATGTCTAACGGGCAACGCAACGGGCTTTGCATTATCTACAAGATATATGCGGAAGTCTATTTCCCGCTTCGGAGGCAAGCCCTTCACCTCTTCAAAGACATCCGGTTATTCCCGGACCACTCTAACTGATTGCAAATTTTCAACAGAGGCATCTAGCGATTCAAGATAACTAAGCATAACCGCATGCGAGGGATTACAAGAAATTTCCAAAGTATTACCGAGCTGGGTTAGGAGCCTAACAACCCTTTTCTCACAATCGAGGATGGCCCCATTACTGGATAGCCAATCCATACCCAAAATCAAACCATACCCCGAAAAGCCCAAAACAAAGGCACTACATTGAAATTCTATGCTTAGGATAGAAATTTTCAATTCCAAACAGATCATAGACAAATGAGCTGGGCCCCCAATTGGGTTTGAAACAATTAAGGGGTCCTCTACCATACTAGTTTTTAGGTGCAGAGATTCTACTAAAGCAGACGAGATAAAGGAGTGTGATGCGCCAGAATCAAATAAAGTGCGAACGGGGTGATCATAAAGATAAACTACACTTTCTACAGAAGTATTTATACCTCGTTGTTGCAGAGGTGGCGCTTCTAGCACATGGACCTGTGCCCCTGGGGTGGATCCAGCCCTCTGCCCCTGTCCTCGTTTCTTTGGGCAGTCCTTAGCCCTATGGCCCGTCTCACCGCAAGAAAAGCACCCACCATTCTCCTTGGCCTTCTTTTTCCGGCAGTCCTTTACTAAGTGCCCCACTTTGCCACAGAAATTGCACTTCCTCTTCTCCTTGTTGCCTTTCCCGCCTTTCTTAAAGTCTGTCTTTTTAGGCTGCAAACCCTCTTTCTTCCCTTGAGAGCTTTCTGCCTTTGTTTCCTTCTTGCCCTTATCCTCTTCATTCAGCAATGCCATTTGCACCAATCTTTCATACGTGGCTCCCATGGGTATATGGGTCGTGGCCAAACTGTGTAATGGCTCATTCAACCCTTTGACGAAACGGAGAGCCTTCTTGTGCGGGGTGTTGACTAGGTCAAGCCCAAACCTAGCCAGCTCATCGAACTGATTCACATACTCTCTGACTGTCTTGTCCCCTTGCTTAAGAAATAAGAATTTTTCCAACTGCAAACTTCTTTCCGCATCTGAGAGAAATTTGGTCTCAAACCTTGCCCTAAAGTCCTCCCATGTCTCCACTGGTTTTTCAGCATTAGTGACTTCCCACCAGTAGGAAGCCTCGCCCTTCAATAGCCACACCGCCAATTGTACTTTTTGTCTATCTTCTACCTCAAAGATGATGAATAGGTCCTCCGTTTCTTTCAGCCAATTTCTAGCTGCCACGAAGGACTCAGTTCCATGGAAATCCCTTCCTCCCATAGCTTTAAAATCTTTACATATCTTAGCAAAATTGTTTCCCCGAGGAGGAGGTGGAGGAAAAAGTGCCGCTGCAGCTGGATGATTTCCTTTCGCTGGGGGAGGAGGAATGGTAGGACCTGGCTGAGTGGCCCTTGCTTCTAAGAACCGTCTAAACCAACCAGGTATTGGCACCCCTTCCGGCAAGTTAAGTTCTTGGGACATGCTGAAACAAAAAGGATAGATTCAAAACAAAGGATAAGAGATAGTACCTATGGCTTTGGGGAGTGGACTTTGCCTTTTTAAAATAAAATATTTTTCTTAAAAATGCTTCTTTAAATTTCCTTTTTGAAAATAATTTTTCAAAACTTTTTATCTTATCTGGTAAACCTGGCTCTGATACCAAGTGAAACACCCCACCTCCGTTAGGGTAACTCTCAAAGGGAATGCCCTAATTTTGGTGGAGGTTTATAAGTACAAGTCACAGATATACAAGACAGATATAAGAACACATATTTGTAAACAGCGGAAGAACAACAAGCTTTTATTTCATAAAGTCAAATACGTGTTACAACAACATCCTTTCAAAAACATAACATAACACTTTCATAATCTGTCTTGAGTACATTATTTAAAGAAGCATAAATAAAACATAGATAAACTGCAAAAAACCCCATAGTGGATTGTCCAAAGCCATAGTTCAAAACAGGAAAGTCCAAGCAATACATTTCTCTTCTTCAAGCTGGATGCTAAGGTTGGTCAAGCTGCTGTGTTCCCTCCCTGAGGACCTGGGGGGGAAACGGAAGAAAGAAGACGAAAGAAAAGTAGAGTCGGACATAAAGCCTGAGTAAGTCTAGTACTATTTTGTCTATGAATAAAGAACTGGGTATGATAAGTATAAACAAGAAGTGGGCAAGCACAATAAACTTGGTCAAGTTGTCTAGGGTCGAATATACTATCGTACCCCATGTTAATCTCTGAACCCATATGAACTAGTTTTTCAACTGGCACCCCATAATCAGGGTGATGTGAACCATTCTATGATGATCGGCTCCTACTCGCATAGTTACATGTGTCTTACGGCCCCCGATGTTGTAGTTACCTATGCTGGTCCCACCATGGGGTGTATCAAGTCCCATAGTGGCAACCCGACACAACCTTAGAGTGCACAGGTATGCTACTGGTGTCCAGTGCCTTATTTTTCTGCACCGGAGTGTGTGCACGCCCGCACTCCGTTAGAACCTACACTGCTACACCACCGCCTTCGATTTGACCTCTTACAATCAGCCCAGTAATCGTGCCCCACCCTGCCTAGTTTCAGGGTATCCTGATACACCTTTTAGGGTTACTGTTGAAAAGGGTCCCCCGTTACTAGGTTTTCTATCTCAAGCCAACATGCTAAGTTGGTTAAGTGTTTCCTAACCTAACCCCACCAATCCGTTTAGTTTAGCATGTTCCATTTTGATTAAGTCTTTAGTTCACTTAATCCTAACAATCCTGACTCAGCCTTAATTGTCTTATTAAGGCCCTGACCTCTCACATTAGACAGGTATTGTTGTGGCTGCCTGTTGCCGGTTGGTTCCGGGCAGTCTTACGCCACAACTCAGTCTAACCTCGGGTCCTTATTGGGCTCCATGTTTAACCTCCCACATTGGATAGGTATTGTTGTGACTACTGGACAGCCGGGCGGTTCCGGGCAGGTTTACATCACAACTCAATCCAACCTCGGGTTAAACACATCGTATGTTCTAAATTTACATATCTTGTCATTCTTCTTTATTTCTTATATGTAAATATTTGCGGCCCATTATTAAGTTAATGGTGTAAAGGTTACACCAATCATGGGCCCAACCCATACTTGAATTTGGGCCCTTCTATTTTATATTTTCATTCATTAATTAATTCTAACCCAACGTTATTTTCCCCCGTTTTACACGTCCGTTTATATATTTTGGGCTTAGCCTTTTAAAGCCCAAATTAGCCATGCGAAAAGGGGAGGCTTAAAGCGTGATTACATACACAAAGAGGGGAAGGTGAGCGCATGAACTTGCATATGACGTTGGAAATACATAATAGAAACGGGTGTACTTGCATATATATACTTTGGTCATAAAGCATAGGTGACATGAACCAAACCATGTAAACTTAAGATAAGAATCTAAATTAGGTGTCACATAGCCTTAACATAGACCTATGTTCTCATTTAGGCATAATGTCAAACATAAACAAGTCATGTTCATAAGGTTTCTACATGTTTACAAAGGGGATACTTTGTTACTAACAAAAGCATAGTTCAACTTAATCATGATTTAAGTCTAATCACATAACGATGGTATAAATATACTTATGCATAAATATTCCTAATCATGGTGTTTGCTTTAAACTTGCAAAAAGGGATTTTTGAGTCTAACCTAGCCATGTCTCACATATGTCATCATATAATTCTTGCTAACAATATAGAACTAACATGGTCAAATATCAATCATAGCCTAGTCATTTTCAAAAGTTTGCAAAAGCATGACTTAATACATGGATTATGGTGTCAAAATTCCAACATAGTTTCATATGAACTATAACAACCAAACTTGTTTCAATTACTTGCAAAATGATTTATGCACAAAAATATACATCATGATGGCATAATAACAAAGCCCCAAACTTGCATGAATTTCAATCAACTACATACATGTAGCTTCAACATAGATTACATAATTTGCGAAATATTCCAAACGCGTACTTGCATAGAACTACCGCATGTAGTTCTTTATAATGAATAACATAAATTTTGCACAAATATGAATTACTTTATCATCCCAATTCAAGCATACAAATCAGCACAGTTATTTATTCATACCAAAGTAATACTCTACTTACAATGGTTGCGGCGAATTCTCTAATTAAGAGATATGATTCCTTTGTTGAATTGATTGGCTTAGGTTGCTTGAATTGCTTTAGGCTTTAGAACTTTCTTCCTAATTCTCTCTCTAGTTGGTGGCTACTCTTAGTCGTTCCTCAGCAACATGGCGGCTATGTTCTTAATTTTGAATGAATAGATTAGGGTTTAGTCTAGGGTTGTTTATATAGATGTTAGGAACTGATTAGGACCCTTGATGTTGCTTGGATTGATCATAGCCATTCATTAGGAAGAGAGACCGATTAGAACCCGCCACCTAGCCCTAATGACAAAGCAGACCACAGAGAATCGGCCAAACACAGACCTGGCCAGCCAGTTTGGCTGGGCTCGACCAGGTCGACACCCCTGTCGACAGGGCTGTCGACAGCCCTGTCGACATGGGTAGCCCAGGTCGACAGCCCAGTCGACCTGGGTGGCCTAGGCGGGTGTTTATCCGCCCTGGCCCATTGGGCCCGATTTTTAATTATTTTATTCTGTTTGAATTTTAAATTTAATTCAAAACTTCCGAAGGCCATATCTTCTTCATACGGACTCCGTTTTTCGAAAACTCGGATTCTATTTCGCGTAATTTTCCGAGACGAACGCAATGGCGTATCCCGTTTCCCTTAGTTCTTTGATTTCAAATTAATTATACTTTAATTTGTTAATTTCACAGTTATAGAATTTTCGGGGTGTTACAAGCATGGATTTAAACATGGGTAGATTTATGGAATTTGTTCATTTAGGATATCTATGTATGTTAAAAGGAAAACCACTTCAATTGAACATGTATATTCTTAGTTGCTAGGTGTACAGCGAGAAGTAATGTTATAGTCAATTTTCAATGAACCTAGTTTTAAGTTTCAGGCAGATTAATATGTTTATGGAAAATAAAAAGAAAATAAAAATATGGTTTTAGAAACATATATCAGAATTTTTAATATAGAGGAAGATGAGAAATAAGTTTGGCCTGAAACCAATATGGTGAAAATATGAACAACAGAAGTATTGTGGAGAGAGAGGGGAGGAGAGGCTGTGAGCGTGATCTATGATATGTTGGATGGAAGGAAAGTTTGACATTTCGCCAGAAGTTGAAGAAGAGGGGGAGGAGTAACTATTTAACTGCATATCTTGGTGTTGATACAATAGAACAATCATATGTGAAATAATTGAACAACGGATGAATAAATTAACAGTTTTCAATAGTTTTTCCAATACTTAGTTTAAATTTGTTTTCAATTTCACATTTTTGTTTACGTAAAAAGGTGGAGATACTCTGTCAAGAACGGATAGTGTGTGCATGTGCACACCATAACATGCACAGCAAGTTGCGTGTAAACCATACGGTGAAGTATTTAAACTAGCAGTAGCAACTAGCAAGGGGAAGGTAGTGGCATCATGTGAAGCGTGAACTGCAAAAACGTTGGATGGATGAAAGTCGAAAGCTCATTGGAACTTGAAGGTTTGGTGCAGAGTAGCAATATACGGCAGTGAAGAAATGGAGGCAATGGGATAAATGAAGAAGTGGGCGAGGTAATTACTGATAGAACCAAAACAAGTAGGCGTTGCAAAGCAAATAAAATAATATTTTGTAGTGCATCCAGTGGTTCAACATCTTTGGAAATAAAAGTAGCTTGACTATCACATACCTAAGAGGATGTAGGATTAACATAATATCCTGAGTTCAAAAATCAGTAGGAATTAGCATGACTTAACATTAATGAAAATATGTAAAATAACCATGGAGTGATATAGGAAATACTTAATGTATGTTTTTAAAGTCAAAACATACAAGTCATACTCAACTAAGCTTTCCGGTAGTATAAATATTAAGGTAAGAAAAGGAACATGGGTGCGAGGACAGGGAGTGGCATTGGGCCTGTAAAGCTTCAGACGGAGAGGACTGTTCATCGGAGTGGAGGAATGAGGATTCACGGCAAGGGAAAGAAGGAGCTTCAAAGATTAAACCTGGAAAAGTGTGATGAATACAAGAAGGAATTACAACACAGCAGTTAACAAGTAAGAAGGGGGAGCGCCTCGTGGAAGTGGCGGACTGGAAACATGGACGGATGGATCACCAGGGCCTGGGCGAGGAACAGTACTTTACGGCAGTAAAAAAAATGGAGCATCAAAGTGAAACCATGGAAGGGAAGCATCGGAAGAAGGGGTAGCATAAATGATGGGAATCGGTTTATAGCAGGTCTCGGCTAGAATTTTTTTGAACTAGTCGTGATTCTTTTTCCTGTGAGCAAGGGTAGGCCACGTGGCATTATGGGGTAGTTAAATGGTGTAAGAGACCAAGGGACATGGGCTTTATGGTAGGCATGTGGCAACATTGGGAATAATGAGGGTGAGCGGGCTTCTAAAAACATGGGCTTGCAAGGGTGGGCCAAGTAACAACGTTGGATAAAAGAAGGGTTGGCGGAAAATCGTTTTGTGTGTACTAACCGGTTTAAAAAGTAAGCATATAGAATACATGAAAATAAAAGGGACGTTTGTCCCCGTTGCATGTTAAAACATAATTCTAATTTGATAAGTTAGTTATAAACTATCATATTGTTTTAAATAATAGGGGTAAATAGTGGTATATAGCCGAAACCAATGTATAGTCAAATTAGACACTTTTATATAGTCATTGTTGATTTGGAAATTAAATTTAATACTTTAAATAATATGAATAATAAAGAGAAATTATCCAATCGCGATACTAGTTAAGACATTATGTATTGCCTTACTATACTATAATGATAGTCGCTAGTTAACCCTTTTAATTATGAATAGCTAAGACTTTAACTTAAACAATTTGTTTATTTTAATAAAAATAACTATACATATAAGAAGTGATACAAGTGTATTGATTTCGTAATAATTAAATAGGAAATAGTAGCCATTTGGGAATGAATGTGAGGTTGAATGTTTACCAAAAATTTATCAATAAATATGGTATTTAATTTTAGTACTGATTAAATTATCCATTTTGAATAATTTAAATAATAAAAGTATATATTCAATCGTTATCAATATCGAGGAAGTGATTATGATCTCATAATCAATGACATCCGGGAAGGTGGTTGACTGTGGAAATACGTATGATAGTGGATCTTAATATTCTGAAATAAGTATTGAAATATTGTTTGAATTATATCAACTCAAGTCATTAATCATTTATAATCAGGACTCAGATTACGACAAATAAATAAAATTTCAAACTTGACTATATTAATCTGTCCCATTTAAGTATCACTTGCCTAAAAAGGATATTAACACTGATCGTTTCGAAGAGTCCGGATCTATAGTCCACTTCGATTTGGTTTTTACGCCGCTAGTCAAGGATTTTTCAAAGATAATAGAAGACGAAGTTATGCAAGGGCTATTCTTGAATAGTGCCTTCAGTTTGTCCAGTCCCAGGGCAACTTGTATGGACGAATGTCTGATAGAGTAATTCTAACTATCACGTACGTTGATCTCTTCAAACGTATTTATATGGTGGCGGAGGAATTCGTTTCTCTTGCTTTATACCTATACTATATTTTTGGGGAAGTTCATTAGTGGTTGACGAGTTTTGACGATGTGGCATTCAAAGTTAATAAAGAAATGATGATCAAATGGTAAGTCAAGCCTCAAGCCTCACATTCAGGAAATGAAAAAAATCGGGCAGGCCGAATGGCTCTGTGGGTCGCTCCCATTAGGGTGTAGAATCACCTATCTAGAGAAATTTCTTTTGTTTCTTATTCTATCATTTCTGACCTGTTCGGGAAATGGTTGTCGTATACAACCATTGGTGATATACATTCGATACACTCAAGAGAAATGAGTGGTCGGTCATGTATGGGTCGGGTTGCAAGACGTTCTTGTTGAACCCAGTGTATTCCCCTCTAGAGATACACTATCATATGGTGGTTCCATATCTTGTCATAGTCGGAAATCCATCATCCATAAGTGCTAAACGGTTTTGTTTATATAGTATATAGGAGAATGTGAGATGCAAGCATTCTTCTAGATTCTAAATTATTTGTGAAAAACTTAGACACTATGATAATATCTGTTTTAAATATACAAAACGTTTTATTCTCATAAGGTAAAAACCCGTTCCGTACTTACTGCGCGATTTAATGATATATTTTTATTTCCTTAACTAGTTTTGAAATCGTTTACTCATACTAGTCCCCTGACTGACCTGGAGTTTTTTTTTTTTGTGTTTTCCTTAAACTCTTGGGTACTCATAACACTTGTTATGAGTAGACAAGTGAATCAGGTAATGATTAACTTGGAAAAGCTTGATAGAAACTTTCTGCGTGCTAGTCTACCTATTATCTCTATGTATAACTGTGTAGTCTTCAAATTGGGTTATTTATGATGATATGTATAATTAAGATGTTATTATGAAATGACATGTATCCCTATGCATAATATGCTCTTATGTACTATGCTCCTGATGTAAAATATTCTAGTATTATCTTTTGTTAAAATTCCGTTGTTGAGACTCTGATGTTTTTTTCTTTAATTCTATCTTCTATCTATTCTTATTCTTATATAATGACACGACTTCCGATGTATTCGAAAGTTGGGTTGTTACATTAACTCTATAACTTGCGTTAAGACGCAGTAAAAAACTTTTATATGCTCCTCTGGATCATCACTACCTTTGACAAATACACCGCTGTTATACGTTAATTTTTCAGCTCCGTAATCATTGGTATTGAATTTAAATCCATTGACAAAGTATATTGGATAAGTTTTGACATTTCTTTTTGGTCCGATAGCAAGATGTCATAATCCTTCGTGAACAACACAGTTTTTGGGATCATGAACATAGTCTGAAAACCATCTAGCAAATTCTTTACTGAGATCACTAGATGGATGTTGTTATTCGTATATACTACAGATATGTGTTATGTTCCTTTTTTATTAATATAGACAAATAAATATACATATATATATAATTGAATTGTACATGAATTTAGTATTAGCTGGCAAATGGTGCAACTTCAACGTAATTTAATAGAGCATATTTTTGTGCCACATTGTAGTCTTTATCGCTTAACCATATTTCCACACATTTTCCAGCAGGTCTTTCGTGTTGTCTAAAAATAGATAACATTGTTTGAGAAGACTCCTGTTCAACGGCTTCTTCATTACGGGGAACAGTTACAAATGACAAGTTCACATCTTCTCTAAAGTAATGAGAGGAAAAAAATGAAGCTTCTACCTTAAGGTACGATTTGCAAATCGAACCTTATACTCGAGCTTTTTGCCTAATTTTTTTCATCAAATGATTCAAGTACCTATAATAAGATAAATTAAACTTATATGTTGCTACAAAAATCTAAGTTGTAATCTATCAAGATTATTGAGAATATACAAAATTACCTCCCAAATGGATACATCCATCCATATTGCACAGGACCTCGAAGGAGTGCTTCGGACGGAAGATGAATAGGTAAATGCTCCATTACATTAAAAAACCCAGTGGAAATATTTTCTCGAGTTTGCAGAGCAGTACTGAGATTTCTATTTCAAGCTTACGTAGACGATCTACCTTTAACGTCGTTGAACAAAGTTGTTTGTAAAACATACTTAATTCTGTTATAACACTCAATATTTTTATAGGCAACAGTTCCTTGAAAATCACAGGTAAAAAATATTCCATCATGATATGGCAATCATGGTTTTTCATCCCAATCAATTTACTGTTTTTAAAGTCCACACATCTACGGAGGTTAGAAGAAACCACATTAGGACATCGTAATCCTTTCAGCCACTTTAGCATGAGTTTTACTTGTTGTCTAACTCATAGCATGCTTTGGGTTTTTTATTCTCGTCATACAAGTGAAGTTCTGGCCGTTTACAGAAGTCCAATATATCACGTCTCGAATTCGCATCGTCCTTGGTTTTCCCTTTTACATTCAAAACTGTATTAAAAACATTTTTTTTTCATTGTGTATGACGTCAATATCATGCTGAAGTAGTAGATTTTTCCAGTAAGGTAACTCCCAAAATATACTTTGTTTACACCAATTATGAATGTCCGATTTACTTGTAATTTCAACCTGCTCTCCAGTTCCATGTATCTTTGGGTAGTCTTTTACAATTTCATCTATCTCTTCACTTGTCCAAACTTTAGGCGGTAGCATAGTCTCGACTCTGTTAGCTTTAAAGTTTTTTTATCTGTTCTAAATTTACGATTAATATGTAGAAAGCACCGATGACAATCAAACCAAGATTTTTTTTCCACACTTTAATGAAAATGCTCGTGTCTCATCCATACAATGAGGACAAGCTAGACGTCCAGATGTGCTCCAACCTGAAAGCATGTCATGCGCGGGAAAATCACTAATAGTCCATAATAAAGAAGCAAAACATACGAAAATTCCTTTTCCATGAAATGTCGTATGTTTTTACTCCTTCATGCCACAGTGTTTTCAACTCTTTAATCAACGGTTGTAGATAAACATCAATTCCTTGTGTCAGATCATCGGGACCAGGGACGACAACCGTTAGAAACATATATGGATTTTTCATACACATCCATGGAGGTAAGTTATAAGGAGTAACAATGATAGGCCAAGATGAATATATACTACCAAACTGAGAAAATGGTGAAAATCCATCTGTACATAAACTGAGCCTAACATTACGGGTCTCTGCATCAAATTCAGGATAAGTCCTATCAAAGTGTTTCCATGCTTCACCATCAGACAGATGTATCATAGTTCCTTCTTCTGTTGTTCTCACGCTATGCCATCGGGTATGACACGTTGTAGCAGAAAATGCATATAGTCGTTGAAGTTTGCGAGTTATGGGTAGATAATGCATTCTTTTATATGGAACTTATTTTCCTTGGTTTATATCTATCTTCGTTGCAAAATTTGCATTTTCTAAGGTGAGCGTCTTCTTTCCAATGCAACATGAAACTTTTAACACATGTATCTATCTTTTGATATTGTAGTCCAAAAGCAAACATAAGTTTTTTCACTTTATAATGACTATCGTACATCAAATTATTGGGCGGCATATGTTGTTTTGCAGTTTGTGTAACTGCTGTAAATGCAGTCTCTGTAAGATTGAATTTTGATTTCATAGTGATGAATTTGGCGGTTACAGATTATTTGGTCCTGCTTGTACGCCCTTCCCACAACGGCCACTTAGCAGAATTCGATAAATCATAAAATAAAATTGCTTCCGCCGTTAGTTCTTCATCGTCGCCTTGATCAATGGTAGGAAACATTGATCGTGCTGCATCTTGCACCATATTTTCTATCGGATTCGTCGTTGTATTATCTTCATCATTGTACTATCATCCTCTACCACTACAGGGTTAGACATAGGTTGAACAAGTTCTCGATGACGATCTCATAAGTAATAATTTGACCCAAAACCAAATTTATACAGATGTACTTCTACTACATCTGGCTTCCAATGCTTCAGATGTCTGCACCTACTACACGGACAACGAATGTCTACGTTACTTCAATTATTAGATTTAGCGAATCTAATAAATTCTTGGACACCGTTACAAAAATGTTCCTTTATCGACTATTTCTTACCGGTTCGGGGTTGATACATCCAATTGCGATCATGAAAATATTCAAAATTTTCCTGATTTGCAACAAATATATTAGGAAAATCAATCAAACACTTTATATTAATTGAAATCTTGTAAAATTTCATTTATAACTACTTAATGTTTTTGGTTTTTTTTTTTTGTTTATTTCTTTCTACTTTGACGGCCGGTCTACCTACTTTCCATTACAAATGTAATAGTGTAAGCATATTTTGTAAATCATTTCAGGTTAAACGGTTCAATAAAATTTCGGTAGCACTTCTCTTTGATCCCTGCATCGTACACAAATGTGTGTACACAGGGAACAAAAAAAAGTGCCATCGAAATTTTGTTAACCATTTAAACTGAAATGATTTACAAAATATGGTTACGTTATTATATTTGTTGTTATGTAACGACGGTTGGAACAAAGTCCCCCTACCTTGCACACATATGAGCTGGCACACAACTCCCATATAACAAAAGGAATCTCTGATGTTACGTGCATACCAGCTCATATTTGTACACAATTCCTTCAATATATTCCATGATATGGGACTATTAATTCCAAACCATCATTCCTCCTTAACAACATGCGAGGCAATCCTAACAATCTCCCCCTTGACTCGCATCCTACGAGTATCTTTTGAGAGCAAGCCGCATGGCCCGGTCTGTAACCTTCGGCTCTGATACCACTGTTATGTAACGACGGTCGGAACAAAGCCCCCCTTTGTTGCACGCATATGAGCTGACACACAACTCCCATATAACAAAAGGAATCCCTGTTGTTACTTACATACCAACTCATATTTGTACTCAACTCCTTCAATTTATTCCATGATGTAGGACTATTAATTCCAACCCGTCATTCCTCCTTAATAACATGCGAGGCAATCCTAATGGTCTCCCCCTTGACTCGCATCCTACGAGTATCTTTTGAGAGCACTGCCTTGCCTACATGGCTCAATCCGTAACCTTCGGCTCTGATACCACTGTTATGTAACGACGGTCGGAACAAAGCCCCCCTACCTTGCACGCATATGAGCTGGCACACAACTCTCATATAACAAAAGGAATCCCTGATGTTACGTGCATACCAGCTCATATTTGTACAAAATTCCTTCAATATATTCCATGATATGGGACTATTAATTCCAAACCATCATTCCTCAACAACATGTGAGGCAATCCTAACAATCAGTCCGTAACCATTGGCTTTGATACCACTGTCATGTAACGACGGTTGGAACAAAGCCCCCTATCTTGCACGCATATGAGCTGGCACACAACTCCCATATAACAAAAGGAATCCCTGATGTTACGTGCATACCAGCTCATATTTGTACACAATTCCTTCAATATATTCCAATGTATGGGACTATTAATTCCAAACCATCATTCCTCCTTAACAACATGCGAGGCAATCCTAACAATCAATCCGTAACCATTGGCTTTGATACCACTGTTATGTAACGACGCTTGGAGCAAAGCCCCTTACCTTGCACGCATATGAGCTGGCACACAACTCCCATATAACAAAAGGAATCCCTGTTGTTACGTGCCTACCAGCTCATATTTGTACACAATTCCTTCAATTTATTCCATGATGTCGGACTATTAATTCCAACCCGTCGTTCCTCCTTAACAACATGTGAGACAATCCTAACAGTCTCCCCCTTGACTTGCATCCTACAAGTATCTTTTGAGAGCACTGCCTTGTCTGCATGGCCCAGTCCGAACCATCGGCTCTGATACCACTGTTATGGAATAACGGTCGGAACAAAGTCCCCCTTTCTTGTACGCATATGAGCTGGCACACAACTCCCATATAACAAAAGGAATCCCTGATGTTACGTGCCTACCAGCTCATATTTGTACATAATTCCTTCAATATATTCCGTGATATGGGACTATTGTACCCAAACCATCATTCCTCCTTAACAACATGCGAGGCAATCCTAACAGTCTCCCCCTTTGACTCGCATCCTACGAGTATCTTTTGAGAGCACTGCCTTGCCTGCATGGCCCAGTCCGTAACCTTCAGCTCTGATACCACTGTCATGTAACGACGGTTGGAACAAAGCCCCCGTTCTTGCACGCATATGAGCTGGCACACAACTCCCATATAACAAAAGGAATCCCTTTTGTTACGTGCCTACCAACTCATATTTGTACACAATTCCTTCAATTTATTCCATGATGTGGGACTATTAATTCCAACCCGTCGTTCCTCCTTAACAACATGTGAGACAATCCTAACATTTGTAACTTGTCCAATACTAGGACAAATCCAACGAATATTGTACCATATGAATATAAATTTTCATTTTGTGTAAAAACGAATATCCATATAGCGATCATATACAACACTTGTCGGACGGAGCCAAATTTATCTAAGGGGTTCACATAAGTAAAACACATTATATAATATTTAAACTAACGTCTACTTTTTTTTCATACTTTTAAATTGTAAACGAACATGAAAATAAAAAATATGAAGTATAAATTAGTTTTAGTTAATTTTAGTTTAAAGTATAAATTATGAAGTTAATTTTAGTTATTTTAAATTTTTGAAAGATAAACTAAGCTTTCAAGTTAATTAATTAATTTCATTTAAAATTTAAAGAGTAAAGTTATAAATATGATTTCGTTACATATAACAAGATTCTTAACGATCTAAATATAAATTAAGAACCATTTTGAATTAATATTAGTTTATTAAATATTATAGCAACAAAACATTTTTTTAATTGCAAATGCATTCTTTAAATTTGTTTGAACCGACCATTCTTGCATCCGATCGTGACATAATTAACAGTGCATGCAGACGGGGGACATCATTACACCATTTCAATAATAACCAATTTACTACAATTAAACAATTACATTTATTCCATTTATTCTCAAATCATCCTACAACACAATCAACCTACAACATAATCATCGTAAGCCCAATTACATACGTGATAATCATCATTTTCAACCTCCTAAATCAATTTCCATATGTGATAATCATCGTTTTCAACCTCCTAGTCAATTACATTTATTCCCAGATCAACCTAAAACAAAATCAACATCATATGTATCTCACAAGACAACCAATTTCATATCCATAAACAATCAATTTACAAACCCATATAAACATGCAAATTAACCCTAATTAAACATAGAATAAGGTTAGAAGACATACCGGCACAAGTTAATAAGCTTGAAATCGAGATTTGGTGGATGAAATCGCAGCTGAGTTGGGGGCGTCGGGGGGATTTTTTTATTTTTTTTCGCGCTGCAATGAATTGGGGGAAAAAGCTCTCGGCAGTTAGATATCTGCAGATCGTGCAACGGCTAGCGATGACCGCTTTTTTAGCCGTCGAAAGTCGTTGCCCCTGCTCGTTGCAATTTCCGATGCCCCTCTTGTAGTGAATCATCTGCAATATTTCTTCAATATCAGCGGTAATGATAATATTATCAATCATTTTATGATACACATCTATTCATGTAGCATAGTTTACTTCAGGTACTTAGAACCAAGCAGAATTTTAGTTTAGTAAACAGATAAAATAATGTTAAAATTTAAATTTTATATTTTTTATAAAGTAACACTATAAATTGTATAGTAAAGTACTGTTATGGTTTTAACACACGCCAAGCAACTAATATTACCGTTACTAGCGTAACGTTTACTACATTATAGGTATATTAGTCTTCAATATATCAATTTATCGATGACAATAAACAATTTTGATTTATCAATAAAAACAAAATGGTAACGGTATCCATTATACCAACATCCCTAGCCATTATTATGTTTCTTCTAAGGATGCGTTCTTAACCAACGCGAGCGGGGTATTTGAGCGTGGCATTTGAGCGGGTATTTGAGCGTGGTACTGTAGCGAACGGGGAATGTGTTTTTAGCTGCGAACGGGGTATTTGAGCGTGGTATTTGAGCGGGGTATTTAATTGTTAAATTATTTGTTTTGATTTAATTAAATACTAATTTTGTAAAACAAAACGACTACATTTCATTACACAAAGAAAATACAAACATAAATACGACAGAAATACAATAACACGATGACATGAACCTCCTACTTGTTGGTATTTATCAGATAAGTTTGATATTCTTTTTTGTGGCGTTTGTCTGTAAGCCCTCTTATCAACCAGCTTTTCGCTATCTCATCTGGAAGAGCAGTGGACATATCATTTATTTTGGGGTCCAAAACAAATAATAGTGCGTCTACAACATCAAACTCACTCGTTGCTCCAAGACGTTGCATGCGAGCTACCGTATTTGCATAAGTTGTAGAACTTCCCGTTGATTCTACGCTAGTACCCGTATTAGGACTATCAGAATGCGTGCGAGATTTTTTCATCTGTCTCTCGTGCATTAGGTCAATGAGCATAGCCATCTTATTGTCACTTTCACCACATCGTCTTCTTAAATTTTGACGTGCAGTTGGTTGAGTAGGCGGATTCATTGGATTTTGGGTTGACGGAGGGATTATTGGAGTTTCATAATTTGGTGGATTCGTTGAAGTTTGTTGCACTGGAGGATTTGACGGCGAATTCAAATTTGGAATATGATTATTTTGCGTGTCATCCAATGGATTAAAAAACCCATCGAAAGCCCATGTTCTGTCAAACGTGTTTCGTGTTGATGGCGGCGTACTAGTCTGCGACGGTTGTACAGTAGCAGCAGGAGTGTACGACGATTGACCAGTTGCATTCGTCCCACGAAATAATTGTTGCATCAGCTCTAAGTTTTCTATTGGACGTTTCTTATATTTCAAGACACCCGTTCAAATTCCTAAATGTAAGAAATAAATTGTAAGAAACTGTCTATAAATGAATGGTAACAAAATAAATTTACAGACCTTAACACGATCTTTCCACCATTCATCGCTTCCAGAGACCGTTCCTTTGTAAGCATCCCAACCCGCGCCAGTCTTGCTCATCAGTGCATCCCATTTCATCCAATCTCGTTGAAGACTATCATATTTGTTTCGGATCTTGGTTTCGTCAATCGGTACGATGTCCGGAATGGTTTCTATGGCATTGTTGAACTTTTCTGCAATCACTTTATGCACACCTTTTTTGTTGCTGCCACAAGCACTATATGCATCAACAGAACATTGCAGCATAATCTGAGTTGCAGTAAACGACCAGTGATGTGCAGCTTTTCGATTGGTCATACTGAAAAATGAAAAACAATATATATTAGAAATAAATTTAAAAAAACAACGGAGAAACTAGGTTGAATAACGGAAAATAATATGAATACCAAACTAAAAAAAACTGATTGTTGCTCGAATTCAGTTGAAGATAATATTAGAAGAGGATTGGGTTGGTGTAGTGTGGATGAAAAGGTAGGTGAAGGTGATGGTTTTGTAGGTGGGTAAGAAGAACGTTGGAAATCAAGCCGTTGACGTCCGACGCGTCGGACGCCAACGGCTTGATTTCCAACGTTCGACTATCGTTCCACTTGAAAGGAGAAAAAGGTCTTCGTGTCGGACGCTTCCGACACGAAGAAAAAGCTGAACGTGTCAAATTAATGCTGCGAACGCACCCTAATATGCACTATAAACAAAGTGGCTTAAAATGATGATATCTCGTGATATTAGTAGGCCCAGTTGGCTTGCTTTCCTAGATTCTTGAAAAGATTTTGGTACCCATGCTGTGATTTTTGCTGTAAACTAATTCTCGCCTCTTCCTTATATGTTTCTCAAATTTAT
This sequence comes from Allium sativum, assembly GCA_030737875.1. NCBI lineage: Eukaryota > Viridiplantae > Streptophyta > Magnoliopsida > Asparagales > Amaryllidaceae > Allium > Allium sativum. The sequence continues at coordinate 65,141,575 of CM060909.1, read as the reverse complement.
CCAAAACAAAATATAGCTGCCTAAACACAAAAATCTCCTAGCCAAGAATCAAAGTAGAAAAGCATTTTAAACGAGAGAATTGCAAGATACTCCGAGTCTCTTGCCGTATGACTCGGACCAACTTTCTTCCCTCAACTCTTCTTCCTTTTAAGCATAGATATATCCATTTCCATGCAAAACTTAAAAGCAAAATCTGTAAATAAATAAACGAAAATTTTTTGAAAAATAAAAATAAAAAAATTAGAAAATAGAAATAAAAATAAATGAACATGTTTTCTAAGTACCTCATAATTACCAACACAATCTTCATAGTTCTTCAAATTCAATTTCATATGATTCATGGTGCAAATAACAGCCCTATGTTCCCTACAATGCTTGTATTTGGAGACTCAATAGTCGACACAGGCAATAACAACAAGCTTCTTACTGCAATAAAATGTAATTTTCCTCCTTATGGTCAAGATTTCATTGGCAAAAAAGCAACTGGCAGATTCTCTAATGGCAAAGCTACCACGGATTTTATAGGTATTATTTCAAATTTTTCATATTTATGCACATGCTAGTACTGTCCATTTGCATAGACTTTGTCATATCATGTTGGCTTTTATGCATATGTACATAAAATTGAAGTAATAAAGGTTTGACATATAATACTCTTGAAAGAGTTTATAATGTAACAGTGTTTGATTTACATGAATAAGAAAATTTACCCTTTTTTATGCAGCCTCTGCAATAAATTTGAAGGAATTATTACCACCTTACGCTGAAGCTAACAATCAAGACTTACTCACAGGAGTGAGTTTCGCATCTGGTGGTTCGGGATATGATTTACTCAATGCCCAATTATCGGTAACTTGCTCTAATCCATTCATATACATACATGCCTATATGAAACTATGAATATATGTATATCTATGTGTGCATATATGCTATATTATGTGAGTGCATGTGATGGTGATTGTGTGGTTTTTTTAAAAATGCAGTTGGTTGATTCCATGCCAAGGCAATTAGAACTATTCAAAGAGTATAAGAAAAGACTGAATGCAGTGGTAGGAGAAAGCAAAGCCACAAGCATCATAAATAAAAGCCTGTACATAATATGTGCTGGGAGTAATGATATAGTCTTCTACTTCTCAAATGATATAAGAAACAAAATATATGATGTACCGGGTTATTCCGATTTCCTCATGCAAACTGCTTCAAATTTCACTCAGGTAATCTTTACAGGTTACATCTGTTATGATCTACCTATGCTTACGATATCTGAAACATACATTTCTGTATAAAAGGAGTTGGTGGGGCTAGGAGCAAAAAAGATAGCAATATTTGGAACGCCACCAATAGGTTGCATTCCATCTCAGAGAACAGCTGCAGGCGGCGAAACAAGAAACTGCGCAAAAGATCGAAATGACCTTGCTCAGTTGTTCAATGCGAAGCTGTCAAGGGAGATGCAGAAACTCACTTCGACTCTTCATGGAACTCAAATAGTATACGTAGATATATATACTAGACTACTTGATCTCGTGGAAAATCCTCAAAAACATGGTATTTTATTTTGGATATCTTGTCAAAGTAGGAATTGTGTTACTGAATCTTTGAATGGATTTATTATTACAACTGTTATTATTGCTATTATTGTTAACAATAATTTAAATTAATTTTTAAAAGTCATAGCAAGTTGAAATAAGCCCATAACGTAAACACAATCATAAAATGCTTATTTGTATTGAAGTTATTTCAATTTAAAACTATACTGTTTTATGAAAAAATAGAAGTGCTATTATTTTTTCTTTACAATGCTGAAAAAACATAAATGATCATTTTTTTTTTTTTTTAATGATTTTGTAATGCAGGATTTAAAGAATCAAAAGAAGGATGTTGTGGAACAGGAGATTATGAGGTTGCCATATTGTGCAATATGTTTTCGAAGACCTGCGATAACACTTTAGATTATGTGTTTTGGGATAGTTATCATCCAACAGAGAAAGCAAATCAGTATCTTGTGAGCCAGTTAACCGAGAAGTATCTCAAGTACTTGGTTTGAGAAGAAAATCATAATTCACATGACCAAAATGTAGTAGTTATCTTCTTTTTTTGCCTTTGTTCATAATTTCATATAGATATTGTAATATTCCAGACCGGCAGAATGAAAACGATAGAAGTCATTTCTTTTTTCTTTTGTGGTGTGGAATAAGAATTAAGAACTAAAGTTGTAGAAAAGTGGAAAACCCACTATGATATGGATGCGAATTTTAAACTAAACACTGGAAAAGTTATTCCACTTTATGTACTTTGCGAAATAAGTGGATATTGCTCTTTTGATAGACCCTAGTGATAAATGCATTTTTTGGTTTCGGTTGACATTGTTGTTGAATTTGAATACTATTTAAAATGTTAGTCGATTTAAACACGTAATGTTCAACTTGTATGATAAAGCCACACTGAAGTTACAGTGGTCAGCCCACAACAAGGGTAGCACGGTGAGCTTCAAAGAAAACATAAAATAGTGTTTGGTATAGTTTTGAATTTTCAAAATTTATAGAGAATTATGGAGAGTATTGAGAAAAGACGAAGGTATGAGCTTTTTTTTCGTTTTTACATTACTTTCCAAAACACGAAACATAAACAGAAGTTGTTCTTAGTTTTGTAAGTTAAATTTATTTTTTTAAACGATCGCTTTTTCTTGATATACACGTTCGTATTTTTATATGGATGAAAATCCAAAACAAAAAACGTTACATCTTACGCCACCTAAATATTTCCACATGACATGTATTTTAGTTTGATGTTATATGTATTTGTTGTACAAGAGCATTTTTCAACAATTTGAAATGTAGTGTCCGGGGGTGCGGTGCAGTGGAAAGGAGAGCTAACTTCCTGCTAAAAGGTCGCAGGTTCGAATCCTACCATGTGTTTCCCCATCCTACATAAATTTATCCGGGGATATAGGGGCTTGAATTAGCGGACGGCTTTGTTAAATTTGATGACACAAAATCACAAATTAATTGGAACAAATTTGCAAAGAATGGAAAGTAAATACTTTTATAATGGGAATGCATTGATTGCATTTGATGAGGTGGTAGAGAAATAAATGAAGGGATTAATTTCTTCCATCTATGCTAAAGAAACGGATTGATTTACTTTCTATGTTTGCACATTTGTTGTTATGGTAATTTGCCTTCATTATATTATTACCATATGTTGGTAATTTAATTGAAGACTCACATACATTTGCACTAGCTATATATTGAGGGGTAGACTTTAGTGTAAACTCATCCTGGCCTAGAGTCAGTGATCCCCAATGGTGTCTCTTCTTGTTAAACCTGATTGAGGTTTGGATATGTAAACTCTTATTTCGTAATCTCTTGTAATTCTCTCATGTGGAATAAAATCTCTCTCTGTTGGACTGGACGTACACTATCTCGAGGATAGTGGAACCAGTATAAATATTGTGTCTCTTTGTTTCTCTGCAATGGTTATTTAGTATTTTGTTGATGTAATAGAATAATTGCTATCAGATTAGATTGGTGTTCAATTTACAAATCTAGATCTTGCTTATAGCGCTTCCGCATTTATGCAATTTTTGCATAACAGATTGGTATCAGAGCAAGGCGATTTGTTTTAAATTGTGCATCAATTATTTCTACAATGGTTGGTAGATTCAGTGGTGATTATGCTATTAATATTTTGGAGAAAATGAGACTTTGGTAAAGGAGATTATGTCGAGAGTGAAGAGCATTCCAATCTGGGAACTTTGACGTGATATGGAGTTTTTGTGAAGAAGCCCTCTGTATGGATGAGGGAAGATGGAAGAAGACGAAGAAGAAGGCGGGTGACGGTTGAAGAACCTAGTCCACATCAAGGTGGAGAGGTTAATATGGTCACTGCTTATGGTCTTAAGGTGAAGGATCATGGTATCGACAAGGGTCTAGATGTTGATGATGCTCGAGGGATCCCGGAGATGAAGAGATCATGTCAAACGGAGGATGGATGTCGAGTTTCGAAATCCACAAAGACGATGGAGATATTGTGGTATTGCAAGCATTTTTTAGACCGTTGGTTGATGCACGGTGCAGCTCAGGTGGTAGATGCATCTTTTCCAGGCCGTGGGTTGTGTTTGTAATTGAGGTGTGGTCGTAGTCTTTTCAAATCGACTGGGTGTATCTCGTTGCCTTGAAATCGAGGTTGGTTTTAAATGAGAGAATAATTTTTTGGTCTTGGTGGTGTTGAGATTACTTTGGAATCTTCCTTTTTTTTGGATATTTGCAACATTTTGTTGGCGGACGGGGACGTAGTCTGAGCTCATTAACAATTGTGTGGGGTGGCTTTGCTGGAACCCATTTGGTAAATATTCATTTTTTGGTGTATCTCGTTGTGAGATTTTGATTGAAGGTGGAGTTCTGTTGAAGAGTATTATGATGAGAAGAGAATTTGACTCAAGGTGTGGTGCTGCAGATATGTGATTTTGCATCAAGGTGGAATGTTAAATTTGGTGATACAAAATCACAACTTGATTGGAACAAATTTGCAAAGAATGGAAAGTAAATATTTTTATAATGGGAATGCATTGATTGCATTTGATGAGTGGTAGAGAAATAAATGAAGGGATTAATTTCTTCCATCTATGATAAAGAAATGGATTGATTTACTTCCTATGTTTGCACATTTGTTGTTATGGCAATTTGCCTCCATTATATTATTACCATATGTTGGTAATTTAATTGATGACTCACATAGATTTGCACTGGCTATATATTGAGGGGTAGACTTTAGTGTAAACTCATCCTAGCCTGGAGTCAGTGATCCCCAATGGTGTCTCTTCTTCTTAAACCTGATTGAGGTTTGGATATGTAAACTCTTATTTTGTAATCTCTTGTAATTCTCTCATGTGGAATAAAATGTCTCTCTGTTGGACTAGACGTACACTATCTCAAGGATAGTGGAACCAGTATAAATATTGTGTCTCTTTGTTTCTCTGCTATAGTTATTTGCTATTTTGTTGATGTAATTGAATAATTGCTATCAGATTAGATTGGTGTTCAATTGGCAAATCTAAATCCTGCTTATAGCGCTTTCGCATTTGTGCAATTTTTGTATAACAGGCTTTACCGTACCCTCCTCAGGAGTTTACCAGTCCGCCAGGTTCTCCTGGGTTTTCTCCAAAAAAAAAATAGCTTGAAATATACAAAATATATTTTGTACACTTCAAATCTCTACATTTGATATTTTCTCAAGAGAATACCTGCTCAGACGCTTGTTGAATATAAGCATGTACTCCAAGCGTCTATTCAACAGGCGCTAAAAAAAATCAAACGTCTGTTGAATAGGCGTATGAAGATCCGACTTCTGTTCAACAGGAGTCTGACCCCTGAGAGAAAAAAAATGTTCTGAAAATATTTCAAACGCCATTTAAACATGTGTTTAAAAGCATGCACTTGTGAATAGGCATCTCATTCCCGGACGTCTGTTCAATAGTTATCCTGAAAGATTACGTTTTAAAGAAAATGTGCCAATTACGTAATCTTCCCTCTATTGAAGATTAAAAGGATTGTATATGATGAGTAATTATTTGTGCTAATTTTTTGTTTTTTTAACTTTTAGAAACCATAAGCTTGATACTGTACCATTGTAATCCTATTGCTAACATCCATACTTACTTTCAGATGTTATCCACTTCAACTCCATCAAAAACGCAATAAATGAAATATTTTAAAATGATTTTTAACTGCACAGGAAATTGCAATTGTTTGAACTTTTAGCGCAATAGAACCATGAAAAAAAGTGACTACCATTATAAGTGTTGTGCGAGAAGATTGCGCGAATGCGGAAACACAATAAACAAGATCTAGATTTGCCAATTGAACATTTAAATTAATCTGATAGCAATTATTCTATTACATCAAACAAATAGTAAATAACTATAACATAGAAACAAAAAGACACATAATATTTATACCGGTTACACTATCATCGAGACAGTGTAAGTCCAGTTCAGAGAAGAGAGATTTTATTCCAAATGAGAGAATTACAAGAGATTACAAAATAAGAGTTTACATATCCAAACCTCAAATTAGGCTTAATAAGAAGAGACATCATTAGGGATCACTGACTCCATTCCAAGATGAGTTTACAAGAAGTCTACCCCTCAATATATAGTCAGTGCAAATTCATGTGAGCCATCAATTAAATTACCAACATATGGTAATAAAATAATGGAGACTAATTACAATAACAACAAATGTGCACATATAGAAAGTAAATCAATTCCTTTTCTTAAGGTAAATGGAAGAAATTAATGCCTGCATATATTTCTTTCCATCTCATGCAAATGCAATCAGTTAATTCATGCATTTCCATATTAAACAATTATTTACTTTCCATCCATTTTTTATTTTGTTTCACCTAATTTAACACTCCACCTCGATGCAAAATCATATTTCTTTAATACACCATCTCGAATCAAACCCTCTTCACACATAAAACTCTTCAACAGAACTCCACCTTAAATCAAAATCTCACAATGAGATAGAAACCAAAAATGAATATTTACCTAATGGGTTCCAACAAAGCTACCCCCAATCACACCATGTTAACGATCTCAGATTACGTCCCCGCCTGCCAACAAAATGTTGCAAATATCCAAATAAAAAAAGGAAGATTCCAAAATAATCTCAACACCACCGCGGCCAAAAAATAATTCTCTCAATCACGAATTCAAATACAGAGTCAAAATCTAAATCTCTGCAGGCAAGATAAATCTCTCTTCTTCCACGTACCTGCATGTAGCAACATTTTTTGAGGATGACATCATAAAATTGATGATATACCACAATGACACCAAATTCTCTAAAATCATCTCTATGAACTGAACATTCCAAGACGGCATCACAAGTCGATAAGTTTGAGTGTCGTCAAATCCGCCAGCAAAATTAGCTACATCAAATACAATTTCTAAACCCAGTGGTCCCTTCAATACATTAAACTCTTTATCTCTCATCTAATGCGAGTATTTCTCAACTAAACTTGAAGTTATACATTTCTCAAACACTTGGAAAGGTCCCTAACACCTCCATCGGTTCGTCTTTGGTCGCTACCACCTCTAAGCAATTTCTATAAGCTGTTATCTACGAAGTTACTTTTCTACGATTGGTCAGGCCGCGTTCTAACATATAACTCCACTTAATGAGAATTCGAAGCTCAAGCTACATCAAAGTTCCAAGCATGGAACACTTTTCTCTCTCAACATAATCTTCTCCACCAAAGTTGTAACACCCCACCTCCGCTAGGGTCATTCACATAGGGAATGCACTAGGTTTGGTGAAGCATTATGGAGGTAAACATGCGCAAAAATATTACAAGACAGAACATATAAAACAGCGGAAGTAAAGCAAATTCCATTACCTTATAAAATAGTAAGGTCAAAAGCCTTTTACATCAGAATACATCAAAAACCGTCTTGCAATAGCAAAGAAGCATAAACCATTTCATAAATTATTCCCCAAGTAAAACAGTAAGGTAGCCATAACCAAGAAAAGTCCAAGCCATGCATGATGACCTTCAAGCAAAGGAAGTCTGAACTAAATAACAGTGTTTCCTCCCTGAAAACCTGGGGGGAACGGAAGACAAAGAGGCGAAACAAAACAGGGTCACTCATAAAGACTGGTAAGTCCTATCTACTTCCAGTATAAAAACAGGTAAAGGTAACATGACATGCATAAACTGAAAGTAAACATAAGGATGACGACAAGATAGATAAGCTAAACCAAGATAACCGGATGAACTACTGTAGCAAGATAAACTAAGGTATCATGATAAACTACGGTGTCAAGATAAATCAAGGTATCACATCATCAGGTTTCTATCAAGTATACTATCCCAAGGTATCTATCTTGTATAACATCCCACGGTATCTATCATGTATAACATCCCAAGGTATTTATCAGGTATATTTGCTACGCACCTCTCGTACTAATATCCCAACCCGCGTCATGTGTTAACTATGAATGTCCCTTGCCCAATGTCATGTAATGGTCCATGCCAACCTAATATATAGCATATGTAGGTTTTCCCAACTCGTATGTTTCTTTCCATGTATAAGTTCAGTCCTTTGCCGTAGGTCATACGGACTTTCTCATGTAAATCTATACCACCTCAACGTAGTACCATTTTATCCTTGAAGTTGTTTTGGACTGCTACCCTTGATCTGGTTATGTTTTCTTACCATGAACTATCGCGTGTTCACTTAGGATTTATGCCACCTAGGACCACTAGGGATTATGCTACCTAATGAACGTTTCCATGTCTCGGTTTGGGTTCAAGCCACCTAGGGCCACTAGGGATTATGCAACCCGTCAACCACACCCTTTATCCCACGTATGTATCGTGAATCGTTTTCCATGTCTAGACGCACATGTATCTCAATGTGCCATCCGAGTTCCGTGCTAGGGCAAATCAAGAAATACGAAACTCGGTTGGGAGCTTTAAGTCATCTGTCATTGCAGATATCAAGGTCTGTTTTTGTATCCGTGGCTATGGTCCCACGTGACCCCTCCCTCAACTACTGAAACGCAATCCAAGAAAAATCATGTATGAGAACTACATCCCGGCCCCACTATAGCCCCACTTTCCTATTGGCCAACCTCACCCATATCTCGATAGCAAGTATATGGTCTGTTGGGAGTTCTCTGCCTTTCCGTACGTACACGATTGACTAAATATGGTAGGTAGTCGACGACGCGCTATCCAGGGCAAAAATCAAGTATCGTCGACTCCACGCTAATCCATCCTTGTCTTTAGGTTGCTCGCACAGCAACCAAGGCATACTCTTGGTTCTTCTACCGCAGACCTTAACCTCTGTGAGCCCAGGTGGATCATCTGCGACCTCACAGAGGGATACCAAGAGTATCCTCACGTCCCCCGAAGCTACTGCTTCGTCACCCAGTTCGTTGGAGCCTTTATCTAAGTCAGATAATTTGCTCCTCCACGTGTGTTCAAGCGATGACCTACCGTATCGGGTTACTCATCTATCTGTGAACTGGTCCAATTTCCTTGACTAAGAATTATTACTTAGTTATCCATAACTAAGGTTTACCACTTAGCTTCTCTTCCCGTTATCCTTGTTAACTACGATTTTCAACCTAGTCCCCTGAGCTAGGGTTTTGTCTAATGGGTTAAGTGTTGTCATTCAAGTTCATGACTTAACCCGCCTACGAATCATGTCAAGATTGGCTAAGTTTTTAAGTTCAAGGCTTAGCACTACAAGTTGGTTAAGTATACCAAGAAGCTCATGACTTAACCCTATCAAGTCAAATTGGTTAAGTATTTGTTTGTCTTAACCCTATCGGATTATCGTGTTAGATTGATTAAGCATAGATTATCTTAATTCCATCAGATTATCGAGTCGGATTGGTTAAGTATGGGTTAGCTTAACCCCATCCACTAATCGTATTATAATGGTTAAGTATATTTAAAAGGTCTTGTGACTTAACCCTATCAGGTATGCATATTAGATTGGTTAAGTATAGGTTACTTAACCTCATCAAATCATCATGTATAATTGGTTAAGTATAAGTTACTTAACCCCATTAAATTATCATGTTAAGTTGGTTAAGTATTGGTTACTTAACCTCATTGAATTACCAAGTTTAGATTGGTTAAGTGTTTAACTTAACCCCATCGAATTACCGTGTTTAGATTAGTTAAGTGTAGGTTACTTAACCCCATCTAATTATCGTGTTTAGATTAGTTAAGTCTAAGTTACTTAACCCCATCTAATTACCAAGTCGGATTAGTTAAGTGTAATTTAGTCAAAATTACTCAACCTTTTCATGTGGCATTAATTAGATTAATGCACCCCAACCTCTCACATTAGACTTTGTTGTGGTTACTAGTTAAGCCGGGCGGGTCCGGGTAACTTTACACCACAACCTAGTCTAACCTCGGGTTTTAAGTGCTATATGACCAACTACTCACATTGGGTCATATTGTTTGTAGCCACTAGTTAAGCCGGGCGGGTCCAGGTAGATTTATGTTACAAACTCAACCCAACCTCGAGTTGGCCACTTTCATGTTTGGTCTAGTGTCATATTACACTTACAACCCATACGTGTCTAGTTTCAAGTCCCATTTTTACCCCACATGTCATGTCCACATTTCAGTGCATCATGAATGTCATGTTCTCATGTAAACCCCATGTCAAATTTTCGTGTCATATTCACGTTTTTCCTAAATTACCCAAACGTATTTCCAACCCAAGTGGAAGCGAGTCACATGGTAGGGGTATTATGCCAACATATTGGCCTCAAACATGCGAGATATCATAAAGGAATTTGGCCACAAACATGCATAGTATCATTAGGGAATTTGGCCACAAACATGCATAGTATCATAAGGGAGTTTGGCCACAAACATGCATAGTATCATAAGGGAATTTGGCCACAAACATGCATGATAACAAAAGGGGTTTGGGTTCATTTACATGCATAAGCCCCAAAGTCAAGTCTTTGCCAATGTATCACAAGTCAAATGGTTCCCAAAGGCTCATGCTAACATTCCATAGACAAAGATTCAAACTTGCAAGATAAACTAGGTTAAACATAACATGAGTGGCATGATTAAGTCGCTAAAACTTAGCCCAAGGTCCTAGATCATAGAATTAGGTTCACATAGGCTAGCATACTTATGTTTCATCGCATTTTATCCCATGTCACATTAGAACCACCGTTAGAATCTACAAGTAGCTAGAACTTACATAGCGTGGCAAGAGGGCTAGGAGCATGAATCGTCTTGACGAAGAAAGGTGGCTCCTTTGTTGAAGAATCGTCATGAAATTTGCGTAGCAACGTTGATCTACTTCCACGATTTGATTTAGAAAGCTTGCACCTTTTGATTTGAACCCGATTTGAATGCATAAGCCCTTGGAGTTGGAGATGGAGGCCATGATCAAGATAGATTTTGGCAGCACTTAGTTGCTAGAATGATTTTTAGTGATTTAGGTTAGGTCCTAGGGTGTTTTTATAGAGATTAGGAGTAGTTTAGGCCCTTAGATTAACCCTAGGATAAATCTGAACCCTCAGAATCCGTCGCAGGCCATCAGAACAGAGCACAAGGCCAAGCAGGTGCACCCAGGCCAAAGTGCTCGGACCACCCAGGTCGACACCCGTGTCGACTGGGCAGTCGACCTGCCCTCTGGGCGTGTCGACTCCCCAGTCGACACCCCAGTCGACCTGGGGCTTGGGCGGGAATTTTCCCGCCCAATCTGTTTGGCTCCAGATTTGAATTTCGAACTGTTTTTGAACTTGGATTTTTCTGAAAACTTCTATGGGCCATAACTGGGTCATACGGACTCCGATTTTCAAAAACTCGGACTCTATTTCGCGTATTTTTCCGAGACGAACGCAATGGCAAAGCCTGTTTCCCTTGATTCAAATTTTAAAATTAAATTCTTCCTTGATTCTTATCTTTACACGTTGTTAAAAATTCGGGTTGTTACATTCTCCCCTCCTTTAAGGATTTCGTCCCCGAAATCTCCAAGTTAGGAAGAACATATCCTACCATCCATCATCCATCTACTCAAAACATCATTCACAGGCAGCCATTGTCCTTAGACGATTTCTAATGCCATATGAACATATGTAGAACGTGTGTGTATATGCTCCTTAGCTAATGCTAATGATCAGGCCTGAATGATCTTTTTAATGCAAAATATGTTTAGTGCCATGAGTCCAACACGTATGCAAATAGTCCTAGTCATATAAACACTATATGTGTGCACAAACATTCATTCATATGCAACATCCGCATGACAACACATTCAATTTCATCCACAAACAAGTATAAATACTCATGCATATGCAACATGAAACGTGACCGCGTCAATCTAGTATCTAATGTGTATTCGCGCATCCAAGAGCAACCACTTGCAACCATTTGCAACCATATCAATCATAACATGTTTCAAATACATGTTTACATCCATAGAGTTCTATCTAAGGTTCCCAAGATAAGATCGAGGAGATAAACAAGACAAACTCCTTACGGGGTTTGTAACAGAAACAGGACCGAGAGGATATCCACCAAGCGATAGCATGCAAGTAAGCTCTACAGGTGAACCAAGGATCAATGATATACTCTTAAAAAGAGACATGATGCGCGTATCTAAGCCGCATTTCCATGAGCTTAATTCCATTGTGCCTTGACCGCCTTTGACTTCATGATTTCGTAGGTCCTTGATTCCTATTTCCAAGGTATGAGTTGGAACTCATTTCACTGTCGCCTCTCGTTCCTTTTTCACTTATTCTTTTCTAGAATACTTGGCTCAACCATAACTGCGTACTCATGGTTTCATGCAAGCTTTCCAACAATTCACTAGCAAATCTTGGATCTCGTTTACCTACTAAGAGGTATTCTACGTAGAAGAACTTTCCCTTGAAAACAACCGATGCCAGCCATGTTGCCAGTGTACTTACTAGGGTGATTCCTACAGCCCATGCTTAAGCAAAATGAACCATCCACCTTATTGGTGAACATTACTCGATCGGATCAGAGATTTCCGATAAATGCATCAAGAGATTCTAGGTAACTAACCATGACAGAACTCATAAGGTTACACGAGGCTTCGAGGGTATTACCAAGGCAAGTTAAGAGTTTAACTACCCTCCTTTCAAAACTGAGAACGGAATCCCTTACTGGATAACCACTTCATCCCTAGAATCCATCCATAGCTCAACAATAGAAGCATTGCTTCTAATCTCAACACTTGGCATTTACACTCTCAATTCCAAACAAGTCATGAATAAATGGAACGACTCTCCAACCAGATTTTGGGACAAAAGTGGGATCTTCTACCATGCTAGTACTAAGGTGCAGAGACTTAACTATCGAAGCAGACTTAAATGATGCGATGATCAAAACAAAGTCTAGACGGGACGATAGAAAAGAAAGGCTAAGCCTTTAACAGAAACGGTACCATTCCTCTTAGGTACGCTAGAAATGAGAGCATACAATTTCCCTCTCGCTGATCTTGTCCTTATCTTCCTTTGTGGAACAAGCCATACCAACAAGTTGCTTATTCTTAAGCTCGTACCCTTTATCCTTGCTCTTATTATCCTTTTTTATAACTTCAGTAACAGGTCTCTCGAGAACTTCCTCCATCGCATGGGAAAACACTTACGTAGCTAGACAAGGATTAGTCGCAGTTAAAACTACTGTGACTACAGATGGAGGAAAGAAAGGAAAAGAGGTTCAATCAAGGAAACAAAGGATAGTGCTAATGGCTTTTGGGGAATAGCCTTTAAAAAACATTTCTTGAAAAATGCATCTTTGTAAACGGTTTCTCAAATAGTTTTCAGAAGGTTTTTAAAAACTTTTGCCCAGTCTGGTAACCTTCTGCTCTGATACCAAATGTAACACCCCACCTCCGCTAGGGTCATTCACATAGGGAATGCACTAGGTTTGGTGAAGCATTATCGAGGTAAACATGCACAGAAATATTACAAGACAGAACATATAAAACAGCGGAAGTAAAGCAAATTTCATTACCTTATAAAATAGTAAGGTCAAAAGCCTTTTACATCAGAATACATCAAAAACTGTCTTGTAATAGCAAAGAAGCATAAACCATTTCATAAATTATTCCCCAAGTAAAACAGTAAGGTAGTCATAACCAAGAAAAGTCCAAGCCATGCATGATGACCTTCAAGCAGAGAAAGTCCGAACTAAATAACAGTGTTTCCTCCCTGAAAACCTGGGGGGGGGGGGACGGAAGACAAAGAGGCGAAACAAAACGGGGTCAGTCATAAAGACTGGTAAGTCCTATCTACTTCCAGTATAAAAACAGGTAAAGGTAACATGACATGCATAAATTGAAAGTAATCATAAGGATGACGACAAGATAGATAAGCTAAACCAAGATAACCAGATGAACTACTGTAGCAAGATAAACTAAGGTATCATGATAAACTATGGTGTCAAGATAAATCAAGGTATCACATCGTCAGGTTTCTATCAAGTATACTATCCCAAGTTATCTATCATGTATAACATCCCACGGTATCTATCATGTATAACATCCCAAGGTATTTATCAGGTATATTTGCTCTGCACCTCTCGTACTAGTATCCCAACCCGCGTCATGTGTTAACTATGAATGTCCCTTGCCCAATGTCATGTAATGGTCCATGCCAACCTAATATATATCATATGTAGGTTTTCCCAACTCGTATGTTTCTTTCCTTGTATAAGTTCAGTCCTTTGTCGTAGGCCGTACGGACTTTCCCATGTAAATCTATACCACCTCAACGTAGTACCATTTTATCCTTGAAGTTGTTTTGGACTGCTACCCTTGATCTGGTTAAGTTTTCTTACCATGAACTATCGTGTGTTCACTTAGGATTTATGCCACCTAGGACCACTAGGGATTATGCTACCTAATGAACGTTTCCGTGTCTCGGTTTGGGTTCAAGCCACCTAGGGCCACTAGGGATTATGCCAACCGTCAACCACGCCCTTTATCCCACGTATGTATTGTGAATCGTTTTCCATGTCTAGACGCACATGTATCTCAATGTGCCATCCGAGTTCCGTGCCAGGGAAAATCAAGAAATACAGAACTCGGTCGGGTGCTTTAAGTCATCTGCCGATGCAGATATCAAGGTCTGTTTTTGTATCCGTGGCTATGGTCCCACGTGACCCCTCCCTCAACTACTGAAAGGCAATCCAAGAAAAATCATGTATGAGAACTACATCCCGGCCCCACTATAGCCCCACTTTCCTATTGGCCAACCTCACCCATAACTCGATAGCAAGTATATGGTCTATTGGGAGTTCTCTGCCTTTCCGTACGTACACGATTGACTAAAGATGGTAGGTAGTCGACGACGCACTATCTAGGGCAAAAATCAAGTATCGTCGACTCCACGCTAATCCATCCCCGTCTTTAGGTTGCTCGCACAGCAACCAAGGCATACTCTTGGTTCTTCTACCGCAGACCTTAACCTCTGTGAGCCCAGGTGGATCATCTACGACCTCACAGAGGGATTCCAAGAGTACCCTCACGTCCCCCGAAGCTACCGCTTCGTCACCCAGTTCGTTGGAGCCTTTATCTAAGTCAGATAATTCGCTCCTCCACGTGTGTTCAAGCGATGACCTACCGTATCGGGTTACTCATCTATCTGTGAACTGGTCCAATTTCCTTGACTAAGAATTATTACTTAGTTATCCTTAACTAAGGTGTAACACCCCGTAATTTGAACATAAAAATTCACAAATTAAAGTATACTTAATTAAGTGAAATGGGTTGCGCAGAGAAATATATATATTGATATATATATATATAAAATTGAAAATTAAATAAATAAATATGCAAAAATGTTCAAAATAGCGAATTGGGAGAGGGGAATAACCGAACCGGCCGATTTTTGAGGTCGACCCAAGCTTGCTGGGTCGACTAGGGGTTAATCCAGGGTGTTTGGCTGTCAACCCGTGGGCCGATTCGCTCAAATGCAGATTTTGCATTTGAATGGTTCTCATGGTTCAGCTTTAATCTAAAGGCCCTAGATGGTTCCTACACTTGACTTCTTCCCCAAGACATGCTTTGATGGCTAGGATCTAAACTAAGGTTAATCCTATGGCTAAAACTATCCTAGTCTTCTCTAAAAAGACCCCTAACCTAAACCTAAATGCTCATTATTCAATCCTATAGCTAAACTATGCCAAAATGTTCTCTCATGGCCTCCACCCTCATCCTCTTGTCATAATCTCCATCTCTAATCATATGAGATAGTTTCTAAAGAAGTATAAGAGTTCCTAAGCTTGCTTAAGTGTTTCTAAGTTTGATTCAAGGCTTTTCTTCATCAAAGCTAGGATCTTTGTTATTGATTTGGCTCAAGGGTTTTCATTTGGAGCATTCTTATTTGGAGTTTTTGAGTTGATAGCTTAGTGGCTTTGTCTCAATCTTTTAATATATTCATAAGAAGGCTAATCAACAAGTTGTGAGTTTTCTATAGCCTTAATGTCCAATTATTGAAATGATTATGATAGGATATAATGAGGTTATGGCTATGAATGTGGATCAATGCAAGTTATGCAAGTTGTATGCTATGTGTTAATGATGTTATGCATGTTATGCAAGTTATGTGCTATGTGTTAATGATGTTATGCATGTCATGCAAGTTATATGCTATATGTTTGTGATATTATGCAAGTTATGCAAGTAATATGCTACATGTTTGAGATGCTATGCAAGTTATGCAAGCCATATGTTACATGTTCATGATGTTATGCAAGTTATGCAAGTCACAAGTTACATGTTCATGATGTTATGCAAGTTATGCAAGCTATATGCTATATGATCATGATGTTATGCAAGTTATTCAAGTGTTCATGATGCTAGTTGCTATGATAAACATTGATCCACTATGACACCATGATTATGCAAGTTGGGTGTATGATGATATGCAAGTTCATGTATGATATGTATGCAAGTTTGGTGTATGATAATATGCAAGTTCACATATGACATGTTATGCAAGTATGATGTTTGATTATATGCAAGAGACATGTGCAAGTTTACACCTTAGTATGATATGCATACATATGCAAGTTAACCCATTTACATGTCATACATACATATGCAAGTTTACCCCTTTGTATGTCATACATACATATGCAAGTTTACCCCTTTGAATGATATAAGACACTTATGCAAGTTAACCTCTTTATGACATATGTGATTCATGCAAGTTTGGGTTGATTATTTATGCTAGTTGGGTTTGATGCTATATGCATGTTGACACCTTTAAACCCATGTTGATGCTAATGTTATGCAAGTTGAACCCATTACATTTATGATGAATCTTCCCTTTTATGTCATGTTAGCGAATTACGTGGGGAACGATGGGGTTAATAAACATGTTAATGAAATGGTGTGAAGTTGGTATGATTATGCATACCATAAAGTGATGGACATAATTGAGTCAATTATGTACATCGTTAAAATTGGAATTAATTAGGGAAAATTAATTCAAGGGTGATTAATTAGGTGTAATTAATCGACAAAGACACGAGGTTGGACCCTTTTGTAGCGTAAGACTGCCCGGAACCGACCGGCAAATCCAGCGGCTACAAATGATTGGCCCAATGTGAGAGGTCTTAGGCACAAACCAAATACATGACAAGTGTATAGACACAAGGTTAGACTTGGTTATGGCGTAAGGCTGCCCGGACCCAACCGGCAAATCCAGCTGCCATAAAAGATAGTCTAATATGAGAGGTCTTTACAACGGTCACGTTCTTAATCAATTAAGAAACACTTAACCAGATAAGCATGTAGTGGGCATGAGGGGTTAAGTGGGTGCCTTGGGTGGCATGTGGAAATCAAGTAGTGCCTTGGCTGGCATGTGAAAAAATCTAGTAGTTGCCTTGGGTGGAAATAGAAAATACGATTAGAATACTTAACCGAAGTGGAACATGTAATTAAACATGATTAAAGGGTTAAGTAAGTGCCTTGGGTGGCATGGGAAAATATAGTGGTTGCCTTGGGTGGCAATAGAAGATAAGATTAGAATACTTAACCAAAGGGGAACATGTAACTAAACATGATTAAAGGGTTAAGTAAGTGCCTTGGGTGGCATGGGAAAATCTAGTGGGTGCCTTGAGTGGCAATTGAAATATGATTAGATGACTTAACCAAACCTTAACATGTAGGTGGGCATGATTATGAAAAAGGGGTTAAGTGGAATGCACTAGATTAAATGACAAGCTTAAGTAGTAGCTTGTGGGGGCCTTGAGTGGCAATTGAAATAAGATTAAATGACAAGCTTAAGTAGTAGCTTGTGGGGGCCTTGAGTGGCAATTGAAATAAGATTAAATGACAAGCTTAAGTAGTAGCTTGTGGGGGCCTTGAGTGGCAATTGAAATATGATTAGATGACTTAACCAAACCTTAACATGTAAGTGGGCATGATTATAAAAAGGGGTTAAGTGGGATGCACTAGATAAAATGACAAGCTTAAGTAGTAGCTTGTGGGGGCCCATTTCAACCAGTAACCCATATGTATCTTATTGGGCTCGACCCATGTCGAGGACGGGACACGCGTACTGAGCTTGACTATAAGAGGCCAAAACGGGGTAGCGGTGGCAACGCGAGTCCAACGGGTTTCACATGCGTGTGTGGACCCGGGCTGGTAGGTAAGACGTTGTTGCATCGTGTAGATATAAGCCGTGCACCATTTTAGGGTTGCCACTTTGGGGAGTGATACACCCCATTGTGGGGCCAGCACGGGTATCTACGGTAGGGAGCCGATCGCTTGGGGAGTAGCGGGTACACCTAGTGGAGATAGGGGCAGACGACACCTATGTAGTCAGCTAGGGGTATACGAAACTACTATTAAAAATTACTAAGTACACTTAGTGGGGATCAACCTTTAAGTAGGAATTACCCTTGGGTAGGTGGAACTGGTGTGGTGCAGTGTAGGAATTACCCTTGGGTGGGTAGATCTGGGGTGGTGCAATGTAGTATTTATCCTTGGATGGATAGGCGCGTCTTTACCGTTATCTTAGTTTATCCTAAGTCTAGTTGGCTACCTAGTGTAGTCATTTATCCCCAGTCGTACCATACCAGGTTTATATCATACCCTAATTACTTTAATGATTGTATTGTTAAGGTTATAGGGCTCACTCAGACTTATGTCTGACCCCGTTGTTTTTATCTTTTTCCCCAACCATCAGGTTCTCAGAGTGGGCCTAGCACTAGTGGGCTTTGATCAGATTGCTTTATCTATCTTTCGGAGCTTGGACCCTGGAAGAAAAGCTCGGTTATCTTTTCTATTATGGCTATTAGTATGTAGTGGGATTATGTACTTATGTTTTAACGAGATAGATATTTTGTACTTGACTCTTGTTGGTTTTTGAGATGTAACCAAACATGTTCACCTTCTGCTGAAATGAAATGATGTTATAGATTTCAAGTATTACTTATATCTGTCTTGTTGCAATTTTTCAGTTCTATATTCACTTAAATACTCCACCGAAGCTAAGGCATTCCCTTTGTGAGTGACCTTAGCGGGTGTGGGGTGTTACATAAGGTTTACCACTTAGCTTCTCTTCTCGCTATCCTTGTTAACTACGATTTTCAACCTAGTCCCCTGAGCTAGGGTTTTGTCTAATGGGTTAAGTGTTGTCATTCAAGTTCATGACTTAACCCGCCTACGAATCATGTCAAGATTGGCTAAGTTTTTAAGTTCAAGGCTTAGCCCTACAAGTTGGTTAAGTATACCAAGAAGCTCATGACTTAACCCTATCAAGTCAAATTGGTTAAGTATTTGTTTGTCTTAACCCTATCAGATTATCGTGTTAGATTGATTAAGCATAGATTATCTTAATCCCATCAGATTATCGAGTCGGATTGGTTAAGTATGGGTTAGCTTAACCCCATCCACTAATCGTATTACAATGGTTAAGTATATTTAAAAGGTCTTGTGACTTAACCCTATTAGGTCCGCATATTAGATTGGTTAAGTATAGGTTACTTAACCTCATCAAATCATCATGTATAATTGGTTAAGTATAAGTTACTTAACCCCATTAAATTATCATGTTAAGTTGGTTAAGTATTGGTTACTTAACCTTATTGAATTACCAAGTTTAGATTGGTTAAGTGTTTAACTTAACCCCATCGAATTACCGTGTTTAGATTAGTTAAGTGTAGGTTACTTAACCCCATCTAATTACCGTGTTTAGATTAGTTAAGTCTAAGTTACTTAACCCCATCTAATTACCAAGTCGGATTAGTTAAGTGTAATTTAGTCAAAATTACTTAACCTTTTCATGTGGTATTAATTAGATTAATGCACCCCAACCTCTCACATTAGACTTTGTTGTGGTTACTAGTTAAGCTGGGCAGGTCCGGGTAGCTTTACACCACAACCTAGTCTAACCTCGGGTTTTAAGTGCTATGTGACCAACTACTCACATTGGGTCCTATTGTTTGTAGCCACTAGTTAAGCCGGGCGGGTCCAGGTAGATTTATGCTACAAACTCAACCCAACCTCGAGTTAGCCACTTTCATGTTTGGTCTAGTGTCATATTACACTTACAACCCATACGTGTCTAGTTTCAAGTCCCATGTTTACCCCACATGTCATGTCCACATTTCAGTGTATCATGAATGTCATGTTCTCATGTAAACCCCGTCATATTCACGTTTTTTCCTAAATTACCCAAACGTATTTCCAACCCAAGTGGAAGCGAGTCACATAGTAGGGGTATTATGCCAACATATTGGCCTCAAACATGCGAGATATCATAAAGGAATTTGGCCACAAACATGCATAGTATCATAAGGGAATTTGGCCACAAACATGCATAGTATCATAAGGGAGTTTGGCCACAAACATGCATAGTATCATAAGGGAATTTGGCCACAAACATGCATGATAACATAAGGGGTTTGGGTTCATTTACATGCATAAGCCCCAAAGTCAAGTCTTTGCCAATGTTTCACAAGTCAAATCGTTCCCAAAGGTTCATGCTAACATTCCATAGACAAAGATTCAAACTTGCAAGATAAACTAGGTTAAACATAACATGAGTGGCATGATTAAGTCGCTAAAACTTAGCCCAAGGTCCTAGATCATAGAATTAGGTTCACATAGGCTAGCATACTTATGTTTCATCGCATTTTATCCCATGTCACATTAGAACCACCGTTAGAATCTACAAGTAGCTAGAACTTACATAGCGTGGCAAGAGGGCTAGGAGCATGAATCGTCTTGACGAAGAAAGGTGGCTCCTTTGTTGAAGAATCGTCATGAAATTTGCGTAGCAACGTCGATCTACTTCCACGATTTGATTTAGAAAGCTTGCACCTTTTGATTTGAACCCGATTTGAATGCATAAGCCCTTGGAGTTGGAGATGGAGGCCATGATCAAGATAGATTTTGGCAGCACTTAGTTGCTAGAATGATTTTTAGTGATTTAGGTTAGGTCCTAGGGTGTTTTTATAGAGATTAGGAGTAGTTTAGGCCCTTAGATTAACCCTAGGATAGATCTGAACCCTCAAAATCCGTCACAGGCCATCAGAACAGAGCACAAGGCCAAGCAGGTGCACCCAGGCCAAAGTGGTCGGACCACCCAGGTCGACACCCGTGTCGACTGGGCAGTCGACCTGCCCCCTGGGCGTGTCGACTCCCCAGTCGACACCCCAGTTGACCTGGGGCTTCGGCGGGAATTTTCCCGCCCAATCTGTTTGGCTCCAGATTTGAATTTCGAACTGTTTTTGAACTTGGATTTTTCTGAAAACTTCTATAGGCCATAACTGGGTCATACGGACTCCGATTTTCAAAAACTCGGACTCTATTTCGCGTATTTTTCCGAGACGAACGCAATGGCACAGCCCGTTTCCCTTGATTCAAAATTTAAAATTAAATTCTGCCTTGATTCTTTTCTTTACACATTGTTAAAAATTCGGGTTGTTACAAAAGTCTCCTTTTCCTCCAAAATAGTAATAGCATAATCACCACTGAATCTACCAACCTTTGTAGAAATAATTGATGCACAATTTAAAATAAATCGCCTTGCTCTGATACCAATTTGTTGTGCAAGAAGATTGCGCGAATGCGGAAGCACAATAAACAAAATCTTGATTTTTCAATTGAACATAAATCTAATCTGATAGCAATTATTCTATTACATCAAACAAATAGTGTATAACTATAACAGAGAAATTAAAAGACACATAATATTTATACTGGTTCCTCTATTATCGAGATAGTGTACGTCCAGTTCAAAGGAGAGAAAATTTATTACATATGAGAGAATTACAAGAGATTACAAAATAAGAGTTTACATATCCAAACCTCAAATTAGGTTTAATAAGAAGAGACACCATTGGGATCACTGGCACCATGCCAGGATAGGTTTACAGAAAAGTCTACCCATCAATATATAGCCAGTGCAAATCTATGTGAGTCATCAATTAAATTACCTACATATAATAAAATAATGAAGGCTAATTACAATAACAACAAATGTAACGACCCACATTCTACATACCGAAGGATCGTAGAATATTTATTTCTCCCACATACGAAGTCGTATGGTCGTGTAACTTTGGGAGATGACTACTGGGGTCATTTTCCATGTTCACCCTTTTTGCCAATTTTTAAATGACCATTTTACCCCTGGCGAATCTTGCTTTGCCAATAACTTTTGATTAATAAGGAGTATTCACCTGAAACTACTTTCATTAGATCCGGATGATGGTTTACCTTTCCGTAGAGTGGTGACATTAGCCAAATGGACTTACCGTTTGGGAAATATGGCTGAAACAAGGTTTAGAATGAGAAAAACAACTTAATTAGGCTTAACCGGGTGATTAGTAGCTAGGCCCGTTGGGGGATTTCGGGGTTAGAGCTATATGAGGGCTGATTAGGGCTAGAGAAACCTTTTCTTTGTCATTTTCCAGCCGTCACTTTCCTCTCTTCAACCCTAACAATGGCCTCCACATTCTAAATTCATCCCAAATCACTGTTTAATCGCGTATTTGCTTAATCTACACCAAATCAAGGAAGTCTAGTGGCAAATTAGAGTTGGGGTTGCTGCTAAGCATTGGAATTCGACCTATAACAGTAGCAAAGTTCAGATCTAAGATTAATTTGTGGCCAAGGTGAGTGATTTGCACTGTTTTTCACTAATTACGGCTAATTAGGGGTGATTAGTGATAATTAGCGAAATTAGGGCTTAGAAAAAACTGAAAACAAAATTTGTAAAATTTTAAAATATTATTTTAGGGCTCTGATAAAAATTTGGATATGTCTTGCTAATCTTACCATTAGTTACGGTTAGGCATGATTAAGGGGGAAATATGGGTTTTGGGTATGTTTGATCCATTTTGACATGGTTATTTATCATTTTGGTGTTTATGGTTAATGTTATATGTTACTATGACTGTTATATATGATTTATGATTGCTTAGAACATTTAGAATGGTCGAAAACGACGTCGTGTGGCGTAAACAGTTGCTAGAAAAGTTGCAGGAAACAGTGCAACTTTGGACCCGAACCGGATCGGATCGGTAGAGGGCGAACTGACCCGCTCGTGGAGCATCCCACGACCCCGAACCACTCGCGTTAGAGTATCCGGACCGAAGCTCCTCGAACCGCTTATGATCCGGGAACCCATCTCCGACCTGAACCGCTCGTGACTAAGACAACACGAACCGATGCTTGGATCTATGAGATATGGACCGACCCGATGTCATGAAGGAAGGAGCCACGAACCGGATTGCTACGAGCCATCGTTGGATTTCTGACCCGAACCGGTGGGTGTCACGAACGGGCGAGCACCAGAGCACCACGAGCTGACTAGAAGCACGGACCACGAACCGGAGTACGTACCACGAGCCGATCTGGAAGGTGCACAACCGAACCGAACCGAAGACGAAGAGAAGGACCGAACCGATCCGGAGAAGACCAATAACCTGAGATGCAAAGGTAGTCCAAATAGGAAGTAGAACTAAGAATCTAGTTGGGAACCAACGAGTTGACTTCATGATTTGACTTTGCTGCGGGACGTGTGCAAAGGGGTTATCGACGTCTATAACTTTGGTCCACCACTGAGAGATGTATTTTGGCTACGGATCAGTGCAGTGAAGTCATCATGGCTTCATGGGGCAGAGTGATCATAGCAAGGCTATGAGCCAGTGTAGTGGAGTTGTTATGGCTTCATGGGGGCAGAGTGGACATAGCAAAGGATTAGTGGCTATGGATCAGTGCAGTGGAGTCGTTGTGACTCCATGGGGCAGAGTGATCATAACAAAGGATTTTGGTAGTCAAAGCAGTGGATATCGTATGTTTTACGTACTGAGTGAGAGATGTGAGGATAGTTGATATGCTTGATTGTTTGACATCACTATGACATGCACTCCCCCTCCCCGTATCTTTACATCATATGTTAGTGTCACCTTAGAGTATTGTACATCTTGTTGTGCTAACTCTTTGGTTGCAGGTCCAGGTTCAAGTATGGTTATGTATACCTGTTATTGTTTTGTTTTGTTGCTTATCGCTCATACCAAACTTTTGTCTTACCCATAGTTTTATGTCTCTTCTTATTACTCTAGGTGCTCTTAAACGGACAGACTAGAGACAGGTCAGGTGATTATGCATGAGTAGCTGTACCGAAGACGAGCAAGAGGCTTCCACATATGATATATATATAATCTCCCTGTGTTGTTGTTGGTCACTACTTTGGGCATTAGTAGTGTACCTTTCCTTTCTTTTTCTCTAGAGACAGTATTTTAAAAGTTGTAATAATGATGTTTGAATCATAAGCAGTATTTGAATTTTCCGCTGCTATGATGGTTTAGTTTTCAGCTTATGCACTGTCTCGCCTGTTTTATGTCAAAGTTATGTTATTATTATATTTTATCCCATGCAATGTGAGACATTCTACAGGTTCCTTGTTAGTTCGAATTCCTTTCTTTTCCTTTCTTTGGCGACCATCTCGTGCTGGTTGGACATCTGTACATCACATTTTAGGGAAATGTCGACTAGTGCGGGGAGGGTCGTCACACTTGGTATTAGAGCTCTAGGTTGCATAGTTAACATAGGGAAAGACACCAGGAAGAGATAGTACGTATATGAGAGCGCGTATTTGTGATACTTTGGTTTTCAAAAGCTATATACATATATACTATTAGTATATCTAGGGATGAATTCGCATTGCACTGGCACCACTGAAGAGATGGTTAATCGTTTTCTCCTTACATATTGAATGATGAGCCGATATACGACGGGTACTGGTAGAGGGGCTAATAATGGGAATGCTCCTGATATGAGGACGATGTTCACTGACTTCATGAGAGAGATGCTTAGGGATGTTCAGAGGGCAGCTCCTAATGCTGTAAATGGTGGTGGTGCAGCGGTGCAGGCGCCTTGGGCCTATTTCGCCAAGCTTTGCAAGGATTACACTAGTCTTGGTGAGAAGTCGTTCCACGGAACGGAATCAGCTACAGAAGTTCAGGATTGGCTCGATAGTTGTGAGCACATCTTCGAGGACTTAGGGATCGATGATGCGATGAAGAGGAAGCTAACATCCCGTCAACTGCAGGGATGGCTATGAATTGGTGGAATGCTATTAAGGCAGCTACTCCCGAGGATCAAGTTACATGAAATCAATTTAAAGCTCGCTTCAGTGACAAGTTTATCCCAGCTGCCCAAAAGTCAGAGTTGTTTAGGAACTTCTTGGAGCTTAAATAGAATGGTAGGGCAGTCTCGGAATATATTGTTGAGTTCGATACTTTATCGAAGTATGGATTGTCCCTTATTGACACTCCCGAGAAGAAGAATGAGAAGTTCATAGATCGGTACTTGGGGGAAAGTCTTATCAACCATATTGATGAGACTTTTGAATCGATTGTTGGAAAAGAATTGAGATCAGAGAGCCTTTATCCTAACCCCAAGGCTGAAGTCATTGTTGCATCTGCAGAAGAGCCAAAGCCGCAGGCAAGCAATGGAGGCAAGAATAATTTTCAGAACAAAATAAACAGAATCAGACTAAGGATGGTCAGAAGAAGAGTAAGAAAGATGCTGAGTGCTTTAGCTGTGGCAAGAAAGGCCATTATGCTAAAGAATATCTAGCAAAGCCAGCGGAGAGGAAGTGCTTCAACTACGGCCAAGTGGGACATCACAAGGATAAATGTCCGCAACCCCCTAAAGAGAAGTAGATTGTGAAAGCATATGCTATTAATATTGTTCCTTCTTCGTTGAATGCCCCAACTGCGGCGGAGAAAGGAAAGAATGTCGTCATTCAAGGTATGTTTTCTGTTTATGATGTTCCTATTCGAGTATTGTTTGATACCGGGGCTTCCCGTTCCTTCATATCTGGTGACCTGGTAGATAGGTTGGGATTGGAACCCGAGATAGTCTATAGGCCTTTAGTTGTGACGAACCCGATTGGTGGTTCGACTAGCCTTAGTATGATTTGTCGAAATTTGGTCTTATCGAGTCATGAATGTATGTTTGGTTGTGATTGCTTTGTTTTGATTTTTACTGGGGTTGGCATTATTTTGGGAGACGATTGGCTCCAATGATATAGGGTGGTAGACTGTGAGGATTTTCGGTGACTAATAGGGAGGATGATGGGCGGAGGGTAGTGTTTGGTGGCCTACCTAGTGATGAGGTGATGGCTAATTTTCTAAATTCCCTTGACATCCCGCATTACGAGTTAGCAGAAATTCCCATCGTTGGTCAGTATCCGGATATATTCGAGGAAGTGACCGGACTTCCACCATACCGAGAGATTGAGTTCTATATTGATTAAGTGAAAGATGCCAGACCTATAGTGATGCCACCTCGTCGTATGGCACCAAGGGAGCAGCGAGAGCTCGGGGTGCAAGTAAGCGATCTTTTGAAGAAGGGATTTATCAGAAGAAGTGTCTCCGAGTGGGGAGCACCAGCTGTATTTGCTACCAAGGCAGATGGTTCCCTTCGCTTATGTGTGGACTATCGCGAGTTGAATAAAGTGACAAGGAAGAACAAGTATCCTCTCCCACAGATAGATGATTTGTTTGATCAACTGGAAGGAGCAAGAGTGTTCTCCCAGTTGGACCTCGCGATAGGATTTCATCAGCTCCGAGTAGCAGCCGAGAGTATTCCTAAAACGGCCTTTCGGACGCCGTCTAGATTCTATGAGTGGTTAGTCATGTCATTCGGGTTGACCAATGCACCAGCATATTTTGTAGATCTTATGAATAGGATATTCGGGGATCAATAGAATAAGTTTGTTCTTGTGTTCGTAGACGATATCTTGGTTTATTCGAGGACAGAGGAAGAACACAAGGAACATTTGAGAGTAGTGATGGAGATGTTAAGAAAACACCAATTGAAAGCGAAGTTTTCTAAGTGTCACTTCTATTGGAGGGAAGTGAGATTCTTGGGCCATGTTGTTTCATAGAATGGTATTGTCGTGGATCCTGCGAAGGTGGCTATGGTACAAGATTGGTCTACGTCCAAGAATGCAACAGACGTAAGAAGTTTCTTGGGATTAGATGGATATTATCGTAAGTTTATCCAAGACTTCTCCAAGATAGCGGCACCGTTAACTCAGTTGACCAAGAAGAATCAAGCTTTCATTTGGGACGAAAAATGTGAAAATTCATTCAAGAGCCTAAAGGAAAAGTTGACGCGTGCGCCAGTGTTAGTCGTTCCTAAAGGGAATGAAGAGATGACAGTATGCATGGATGCATGTGGTACAGGACTAGGTGCTGTATTGATGCAAAGAGGTATGGTTGTAGCTTATGCTAGTCGACAGCTGAAACCGCATGAGAAAAGATATCCTACCCACGATGGAATTGGCAGCGATCATGTTCGCGTTGAAGATGTGGAGACATTATCTCTTGGGAGAAAGATTCGAGTTGTTTACTGATCATAAATCGTTAAAGTATCTCTTCTCTCAAAAGGATATAAATCTTCGACATCAAAGATGGTTAGAATTATTGGCTTCCTATGATTTTTATATCGCATATACACCAGGAAAGGGCAACGCGGTTGCCGATGCTTTGAGTAGGAGACATGCCAGTTTAGGGGCTATGTTTCTAGAATGAAGCAATTAGAATATATTGCAGGATATGATTTCAGACCTAAGTGCGAATTAGACCCAGAAATGTTAGCAAGTTTGACGATCAGACCCACTTTGATTGAGCGGATTGGTTCCAGTCAGAGGAACGATCCTAACCTATAAGAAATCATCTCCAAGTTAGAGATGGGTACCGACGAGGAGATGAACAAGTATGGGCTTGATCGAGATGGATGGCTTAGAAAGAATGGAAGACTAGTTGCGCCCAATGTCAATTGATTAAGAGATGAAGTGCTTAGAGAATGTCATCACTCAAAAACTGACTATACATCCCGGTGGTAATAAAATGTATTGAGACATGAAGCAGACCTACTACTAGGAAGGGATGAAAAGAGACGTTGGGAATTTTATATCTAAATGCATGAACTGCCAGCTAGTTAAAGCTGAGCAAAAGAAACCTAGTGGTTTGTTGCAACCATTAGAAATTCCAGAATGGAAATGAGAACAAGTCTCAATGGATTTCGTTGATGGGTTAACAAGGACTAGATCGGGCCATGATAGCATTTGGGTGATTGTGTACTGATTGACCAAGAGTGCAAGGTTTATACCGGTTAAGTCGAATAGAACAGCCGCTAAGTTAGCAGAACTGTATATAAAGTGGGTAGTGAGATTTCATGGAGTACCCAAAGACATTGTAAGTGACCGAGATCCGTTGTTCACTAGTGGATATTGGAAGAGCTTACAAGAGGCTTTAGGATCAAAATTACATCTCAGTACCGCGTATCATCCTCAGATTGATGGCCAGACGGAGAGGGTAAATCGTATATTAGAAGATCTCTTGAGAGCTTGTATATTGGATTTTGGTGGATCATGGGATGACCATTTGCATCTGGTTGAGTTTTCATATAACAGTAGTTATCAGTCCAGTATTGGTATGGCTCCATTTGAAGCTTTGTATGAAAGACCGTGCAACTCACCATCATGTTGGTTAGAAACCGGTGAGAAGTCTGTGCTTGGACCAGTGTGATAAGAGAAACTTCAAACAAGATTAAGGTTATCCAACAACGAATGAAGGATGCTCAGTATAGGCAGAAGAGTCATGCTGATAAGAGGAGAAGGGATTTAAAATTCTCCATTAGCGACTTGGTGTTTATCAAGATTTCTCCGTTAAAGAGCGTGATTCGATTTGGTAGGAAAGGAAAGTTAGCACCAAGATTTGTTGGTCCATTCCCAGTTCTCGAGCAAGTTGGGAATTTGGCATATAAAGTTGAGTTGCCAGACAAGATGGCGGGAGTTCATAACGTGTTTCATGTTACCTAGTAAAGGAAGTTCGTGCACGACCCCGATATGACTATTTCACCGGATCAGTTGGATGACATCGAAGTAGAACCCGAGGCGGTTGGGAAACGCAAGCCGCTCCGTATTGTCGAGAGCGATATGAAGCAACTTCGAAGGAAAGCGGTGAAACTTGTCAAGGTTCAGTGGGGCGAGAATGAGAGTGACTGTACTTGGGAAACAGAGGAGAGCATAAGGGAATCGCATCCCGAACTCTTTGCCTGGTAAGATTTTAAATTGCGATTTAGTTATCTCGCATGCTAGGATAGACTTGATGTGTCTGTAATGTTGATTGTTTGTAAATGGCTGTTCGGCATATGGGACCCGTTATATGCTTTAATTAGGGAATTTCGAGGGCGAAATTTCTTAAGGGGAGAGAGTGTAACGACCCACATTCTACGTACCAAAGGATTGTAGAATATTTATTTCTCCCACATACGAAGTCGTATGGTCGTGTAACTTTGGGAGACGACTACTGGGGTTATTTCCCATGTTCACGATTTTTGCCAATTTTTAAATGACCATTTTGCTCCTGGCGAATCTTGATTTGCCTATAACTTTTGACTGGAAAAGAGTTTTGACCTGAAATCACTTCCATTGGATTCGGATGATGGTTTACCTTTCCGTAGAGTGGTCACATTAGCCAAATGGACTTACCGTTTGGGAGATATGGCTGAAAGAAGGTTTAGAAGGCAAAAAAACAGCTTAATTGGGCTTAACCGGGTGATTAGCAGCTAGGCCCATCGGGGGATCTTGGGATTAGAGCTATATGAGGGATGACTAGGGTTAGATAAACCTTTTCTTTGTCATTTTCCAGCCGCCACTTTCCTCTCTTCAACCCTAACAATGACCTCCACTTTCTAAATTCATACCAAATCACCGTTTAATCGCGTATTATCTTAATCTACAACAAATCAAGGTAGTCTAGTGGAAAATCAGAGTTGGGGCTACTGCTAAGCATTGGAATTCGACCTATAACAGTAGCAAAGTTCAGATCTAAGATTAATTTGTAGCCAAGGTAAGTGATTTGCACTGTTTTTCACTAAAAAAAATTTGAAACAAAAATGTGTGATCTTCTGAAAAGAAGAGCACACACACACACACACACACACACACGCATATATATATATATATATATATATATCCAAAAAACTACAAAATCCAACTACATAGTAACAGACTCAGCTATATAGATGTATAGGAGGTAGATAGATGAGCTCCGGATAAACCATCGCCCATCATACTTCAATATCGAATTCCGGCAAGGCCACCACCCGATATTAAAGTATATCTACTCCAATACAAATAAAACACATCAAAATAGCCAATGAGAAACAAAACAACCAAATACAACACTCCAAAACTGACTATAAAAAACAACCCCCACAATAACTGCTACCAATCCATCCAGCTATCCGCTAAGTACTCCCTGATAATCAACAACCTGAATCTGCGAAAAGCTCAACAAACTATAAGTAATTTTTCACACATATATATATGGAAATATATGTGTATAAATATATATATATAAATATATATATATTATATAAGCATATATATATATATATTCATACATATTTCTCTACCATACATACAAGTGTAAAAGAAAGATACATTGAAAAAGCTAATAAAAGAAACTAATAACCAATGCGATATCTATTACGAAAAAACTGCTGATTCTAATAAATAGATACAAATTAAATCTAGCCTTAATCAATAAACTCTCAAACCCAATTTCCCGAATAGCTTGTAATGTGAACTAGACATCCATTCCAAAGAAAAATAAATTATTTTAATAATTAAATTATCCGTAGAAACAAAATTAGACTGAAAACATCTCTGATTTCTCTCAAACCAGGTGAACCAACTTATGATAGTGACTAACGAATCTTGAATGTATCTTTTACTACCATTATAAACAAATCTATAAGAATCCCAATATTCTACACAACTATTGTAAGAATTAGGACAATCGGAAACAAATATCCTTAAAACCATATTAAATATAAAATTTGTGATATTGCATGAGAAAAATAAATGGTCAACATCCTCGTTCAAAAGATTACAAAAATAACACTTAACATCACAAATGATATTCTTCCTCTTTAGAAGCTCAACCGTATTAAGTTTCTTATGAATGATTAACCACATTAGAAATTTAGCTTTAGGAGGAGAATTAGATTTCCAAATAAACTTAAAAGGCCGAAATGAGATTCCCGAAAAATTTATAAAGTTATACATAGAATTAACCGAATAAACTTGACTCTTATCCATACCCCAACTAATAAAGTCCCTATACTCATCAATGTGATATAATGATAACTTAGCATATAGTAAAGCTAATTGTCTTAACATTTCCCCTTCTAAGATATTATCAAAAGAAAACTCCCATGGGGGATTCAAATCTCTTCTAAAAACATCTTTAATCAACGCATCTTTAAAACTACAATTATTAAAGAGTTCCCTGAATTCTATTTTAAGTGGTAAACGAGAAATCCACATATCATGCCAAAAGTAAGTCATATCACCTGAATGAACAATCACCTTAAAACCTAAGTTAAAAAAATCAAAGCACTTTAATACTGACTTCCAAAAATAAGATAATCTATTATACCAACTATCCCTAGATCCCACAATAAACTCTCCTCCTGAATAGTAAAATTTAGATACAATAATCTTCCACGTAGTCGACACTATAGCACACCTAAATTTCCACAACCATTTGGCTAATAAAGAAGAGTTAAAATTAACTAAATTAATGATCCCCAATCCCCCATCTTTCTTAGGCTTACAACACAGCTCCCAGTTTACTAAACATTTGAAACCCCTACAAATAGGATCGCCACCCCCACTCCATAGGTAATTACGTCTTATTCTATCAATCTTTTCAATAACTAATTGAGGAAATCTATGTACAGACATCCAATAAGCAGGGATAGAAGATAGTACCAAATTAGCCAAAACCAATCTACCAGCTCTAGACAAAAATCTATTGTTCCAACTTGATAGTCTACTATTAATCTTATCAATTATGACTAACCAATCCTCCTTCTTTAGTTTCGAAGGCCTAATCTTAAAACCCAAATAATCAAAAGGGAATTTCATGATAGAACAGTTTAAGGTGTTAACAACCATAGCCTCTACATTACCAAAATCATTAATGACCATAACAGAACTCTTATCAAAATTAATCCTAAGACCTGATAGCATCTCAAAACAATAAAGAATAAACTTGAGAGCAATAGTGTGCTTAGTTGGTGAGAAGAAAATAACAAAGTATCATCCATGAATTGAAGTATAGATAACTCATTGTTAAATTCCTCATTACCAACATTGCCCAAAACACCTAATCTCCCAGCTCTCTTAATAATTCTAGAAAAAATTCAGCCGATAAATTAAATAATAGAGGTGATAGGGGATCTCCCTGTCGAAGACCCCTCTTAGATTGGATCTTCTTTCCCATAACCCCTTTGACAGCGATATTAGAACTACCAGACCTAAGTAAAAGCATTATCCAGTTAATCCATCTGACACTAAAACCTCTAGCAAGACATACTTCACATATGTAATCCCAGTCAACGGAATCAAACGCCTTCTCAAAATCTAATTTCAAAATAGCAAATGAAAAAATATTTTTAACACATACATTAATGTACTCTTGTATAGCTGCCACTCCATCTACTATTTATCTACCTTTAATAAAAGCAGTTTGCGAATGATCTATAAGATTATTCATCTTCCTACTAAGCCTATTCACTAGAACTTTAGAAATAATCTTAACAGATACATTTATCAAAGAGATAGGTCTAAAATCCTTCAAAAGTTTTGCACCCTCTCTCTTCTTAATAATTATAATATTAGTAAAATTAAAGTTACCTAGGCACAAATCTCCGCTATAAAAATCATTAAATAAATTAATAACATCAGATTTCAAGACCTCCCAAAATAGTTTGTAAAATAGAACAGAAAAACCATCAGGCCCCAGAGCTTTGTCACTAGGCATATCACAAATAGCCTTCCAATTCTCCTGCTCAGAAAAAGGTTTATCTAAATCTAATAACTCTCCCCTAACATCATTAGGGTAGACATCCTTCCAACTAACGTTAATTCTTCTCTTTATCCTAACCCCAAAAATTTGTTTGTAATAACTGGTGAAAGCTTCATTTAAATCACGCTGAATTGTCAATTCCTCATTATTTAAGAAAATAGAATGAATCAAATTATCCCGTCTCCTCTTATTAGCCATACTATGAAAAAAATTCGTGTTATTATCACCTTCCTTAATCCATTGAACATGTGACCTTTGCTTCCACATTATTTCTTCCTTTTCCAAAATCAGTTTGAAGTCATTTCTAAGATTCCTAAGTCTATCTCTCTCAACTAGGTTAAGAGTTCTAGATTCACCCAACTTATCTAAATCTAACATCTCACATAAAATCTTATCTTTCTTAATTCGAACACTTCCAAAAATATATTTATTCCACCTCTTAAGAAAAAATCTTAATTTACCAAGTTTTGCGACAAAAATCTTTGCTGAATTTCCCTTGTACAAATTATTAAAATAGAATAACGAATTCCATTTAACAGTGACTAGTTTAATAAAACTGGTATCCAAAAGCCACATCTTTTCAAATTTAAAATTATTACTAATTAAAATGTTCGAATCACGCGAGAGAATTAAAGGACAATGGTTCGAATATAAAAAAGGTAAACCTTTTACTTTATAAATAGGAAATCTATCATCAACCTCAGTACTTATAAAAAATATATCTAATAAGGAAAAAGACGGACTATCCCTATCATTAGACCAGGTGAATGATCTATTGCTAAGAGGAATCTCAATCAAATTATTATTAAGAATGAAATCATTAAATTCCTCCATGTCAGAGAAATCACCTTCTCTAGGAGATCTCTCTCCTAAAAACCTAGTAACATTAAAATCCCCCCTACAATCCAAAGATTTGGGGCAAGATCACTAAATTCGGAACATTCATCCCACAAACGTCTCCTCTCAATCTTAGTGTGAGGGCCATACACATTCGTAATGCCCAATAAAGAATTATCACTAAGTGAAGTTAATATAATGTGTAATGAATGTAACTTAGAAAATTCCTGCATAAGTCTATATTGGTTATCTTTCCAACCAATCATAAGCCCTCCTGCACTGCTAATTGACGGTAGGCAGGCCCAATTACGAAAATGGGATCCACCTAATCTAGCGTAAAAACTGAAGTCAGGACTTTCAATTTTAATCTCTTGAAGCAAAGAAATATCAATATGATAATCTACAAAGAAAGTCCTAACTTTAGCACATTTTTTTGGTTCATTTAAACCCCTAATATTCCAGCTAACAATCCTCGTCTACTCAAAGAAGAAACTCTCTCTGATTCCCTACTCCTAATGAAATCAGCATCTAACTCAATATCAGTAAAAATAAAGGCTGTATCATTCGCAAGCTGAAATGACTGGCTAGACGAAAGACTACCCAAGGCATAAGGGGAATAATCACTACCATAAACTGAAGACGTACCTGAGCCCAAATCCGAATTGCTACTGCTAGCAATCGGACTCGGGGACCTACCTCGAAAAGTAGAGTAACTAGATCTGATCCTAGCACTGCGACGAATCAAACTAGAACTGGGAACCACTCTCCTGCGCCTCCCCCTCCTGGACGAAGAAGAAGCAAAATCACTACTCTGAATAAACTCTCCACTACTCTCTACCGGACCTTCCCTACTCAAAAAACAAGGATCAACACCAATGTCTCACACCGAACGAGGTAAGTCACGCTCTCCATAAAATAAACAACAACTCGGCCTCAAATACAAGGAAAATAACTTTACCCCCTTCGCACTGACCATCACTGAGCCTGTAACTTTGTCCCACAAAAAAGTATACCTACTCAAATTACGGTCCAACAAAACATTCAACACTGTTGAACCATCATCCACCAACATAAATTCGTCGTTGGAAGACCGTGCACCAGCCTTACAATTTGACACCTGAACCACACCCCTCTGTTCCCACCTGCACACATCTTCTACATCCAAAGTATCGCACCCAGTAAAACTTACCTTCTGATCCATGTCCCCAATAACACCCGTAATGTTATTACAAGCTTCCTTATCTTTATTCGCATGTAACATTATCGCCTCTCTGGTTCGCTTCATATTAAGCTTGTTCAAAGCCTTTAGTCGAACCATCCTATTGCATTTTACCTTTCCAACTTTATATCCCTTCTTCGACCATGTACCAGCCATCAAAGCAACCATTGAAGCCCTGTCATCACTAACAGACACCACCCCATTTGAACTACCTGACTCATCAGTCTTTATATCAAACCCTTCAGCACTATCCCCCAACAGACTACAACTGTTTGATAGCATAACGTCATCCGCTACAGTCCAGATCTTCCCTTTTACCTCCCCTGTATCATTAACAGATGCCACCCTGATGACTTCTTCAGAAACATATTCATCCATGTCCACCTCATCAACCCCTGTCATCACTTCCATAACCTTTCTACTGTTAATGATCTCTCCACCATTAAGCCTATCAATAACCTCAGGTTCTTCAGGAATACCCATGCATTTCATAACACATGGATCAAATAACATCGAATCGTACAACCAAGGCCAGTGAGAGCCAACAAACTCCAGCATCTCACCTTCATGATAAACCCCTTCATCAGTTTCCAAATCCAATTGAAAAGCCTTATTATTACACATACCCGAAGATATACTAACTGGTTGAACCAGAAGATCTCTTTTCTCATAGTTAATAACAGTGTTGAGAATAACGTAGGGCATGAGAATCCCATCTAATAACTGAAATACTAATCTATTATTT
Source organism: Allium sativum (assembly GCA_030737875.1). Taxonomy (NCBI): domain Eukaryota; kingdom Viridiplantae; phylum Streptophyta; class Magnoliopsida; order Asparagales; family Amaryllidaceae; genus Allium; species Allium sativum. Next base: position 65,105,822 of record CM060909.1, on the reverse strand, counting down.
CTGGCTTTCGAATCCGAGTAGATTCTCCTCATTTTAATGAGATTCAGACTAAAGGAAAAGGCATGATCTTTTCTCGACAGCGGACGAGGTAATGGTGGATGAACATCATCAAAGACAAACTTCTTGCTCCACAAAATTCCGTCAACCATTCCTTCCAAATTCCACCCCAACAACAAAAACAAATATGCTCCTTCATTCTGACCATCAGGGAAATCCCTCTTATACGCATCCAACAATTTAATCATTTTCAGAAAAATTCTCAAACAATTAAAGTGCAGTATTTCCAAACCTGTTTTGCCTGTAAACCTCTCGGAACAATCACTCTTGCGAAGCCCTATTCCGCCATAGTTAAAACACTTCAAACCATTCCTACAATCCTTCGCTAGATGACTGGTGTAACACCCCGTATTTCTATTAATAACAATGTTCACAAATTAAAGAATAACTAATATCAGACATGAGAATTGTGGGAAACGAGTTGCGCCATTGTGTTCGTCTCGGAATTCTGGTTAAAATAGAGCCTGAGTTTGCGTGATTTGGACTTCGTATGAAGGAGATATGGCCATTGGAAGTTTCAGAAAATTCAAAACAGATTTCAGAAAATTTAAAATTCAAAATTCGAAGTCAAACAGGCTAGGCGGGAAATTTCCCGCCCAGCACCCCAGGTCGACTGGGGAGTCGACACCCCCCCCCCCCCCAGGTCGATTGGGGAGTCGACCTGGGTGTCAACCTGGTCCAGTCGGCTAGGGTTTGACTGAGCCCAATCTTGAGTTGCTGCTCTGTCTTTAGGGCTGAGTTGGCAAATTAAACGGTTCAGGTTAGTTCTGAGTTGATCTGACGGTCTAAATAAATCCTAAACTCTATAAATACCTAGGTAGTCTCTCACACTAATTCACATGAAAAATAGAATAGCCGCCGTCATGCCATCGCCATGGAACTCAGTGTAGCCGCCGCCAACTAAGAAGGAAGAAAGCTAATCAAAACCCTAATTCTACTCAACTCTAAAGCAAATCAAGACTATCTTTCTTCTCTAATTGTGAGTATGATGATCTTAACAAGATTATTAGCAAACTAATTAGATTAAGATGTGATATGGATCATAAGTAAATGATGTGAATTGTCATATATGTTGTTGTAAACCTTATGCTATCATGTATGTTGTAAATTCTATGTTATGTGATGATGATATCCTATATGTTGTAAATCATGCTATGATGATATTGTATAGGTTGTAATTTTCTATGATAAGTTGTGATAAATCATACATGTTATAAAGTCATGATGTTATTATCTATGCTAACTAGTTCATGTTAATCAAATCATAATGTTTGGGCTATGTTGATCTGTATGACAAATCATGTATACAAGTTTAGATTGGTTAGTAAAGATTATGAACAAATGCCATGACATCTATTTAGATCTAGAATTATGACATCTAGAATTATGCTATGACATATGTGAATTCTATGTATTAGATGCTAGTTCACATCATCGTGATGTTGCCTAAACCACATATGCAAGTCCATACATGAATTTTGATTATGATCATATTATGTGAATTGTGACATTTAACCAAACAAGTTGACACCTTTAGATCCATGACATGTGTGGTTTTATGCAAGTTTCACCCCAATTATGATTAGATCTATTTTATTTGTCTATATGTTGTGATAATTTATCTTTGTGTTATGAGTTAGACTATTCGAGTCTAACGTATACTTTGCGTTGAATAAGCGAACGTGTAACGTGGGGTAGGGGTAATATTAAGGATTTAATATTAAGAAGTTGGGGTGCATTTGATATGATTTTGCATACCATAAGTGGATGTCCATAATTGAGTCAATTATGGACATCATTAAAATTGGAATTAATTAATAATTTGAATAGGGAATTATTAAAACTGGGGTAAAAGATTATAAGTGATAATCAATGCTTAGGACACGAGGTTGGACTCATTTGTGATGTAAAACTGCCCGGACCCGCCCGGCAAATCCATTAGTCACAAATGTCAGCCCAATGTGAGAGGTCCTAGGCCCAAACTAAAGCATAACAGTTGTAAAGACACGAGGTTAGACTCTTTTATGGTGTAAGACTGCCCGGACCCGCCCGGCAAATCCAGCTGCCATAAATGCCAGTCTAATGTGAGAGGTCTTTATGAGGTTATGGCCTGAATGAATTAAGAAATACTTAACCAGATAAACATGTAAGTTGGGACATGGGGGTTAAGTATGTGCCTTGGGTGGCATGAGGAATCTAGTGGTTGCCTTTAGTGGCATTTGAAATACGATTAGTAAGACTTAACCAAACACACATGTAAATGAACATGACTAAGAGGGTTAAGTGGGATGTACTAGTGGACAAGCTTAGGTGGGTAGCTTGTGGGGGCCCATTTCAACCAGTATCCCAAACATATCTTTGCGGGCTCTACCCAAATCGAGGACAGGACACGCATACTGGGCTTGACTCTAAGAGGCCAAACGGGGTAGCGGTGGCAACGCAAGTCCAACGGGTTTCATATGCGTGTGTGGACCCGGGCTGGTAGGTAAGACGTTGTTGCATCGTGTAGGTATAAGCCGTGCATTCTCAAGTTGTATCGGGTTACCACTTTAGGGGAGTGATACACCCCACTATGGGGCCAGCACGGGTATCTACGAGTAGGGGCCGATCGAAAGTGGGTAGTGGGGTACACCTAGTAGAGATAGGGGCAGGCGGCACCTATGTAATCAGCTAGGGGTACGCAAGGCTATTTATATAATTTCTAAGTGAAGCAAGTGGGATCAGCCTTTAGGGTGACTGGTGTGGTGCAGTGTAGTAATTATTCGTTAGTATTAGGTGTGCCTTTAACGTTATCTTTATATGCTCTTCCATACCCAATAGTTCATAGACATTTCCTTGCATTCCAGCTTATGACTCGGTCTAATTATTTTGATAATAGTATTGTTAGAATTATCATACTCGCCGGACTTTATGGCTGACCCCCTCTATTTCTATCTTTTTCCCCCACCAGGTCCTCAGGGTGGGCCCAGCTCTAGCGGAGTTTGATTGGATTGCTTTATCTCTCTTTTGGAAAGCTTGGACTACTGAAGCAAAGTCCATCTTGTTATCTTCTTTAATGGCTATTTATGTAATGGGATTATGTATTTTGTTTTATCAAGATGGATATGGTACTTGACTCTGATTTATAGTTTTTATGATGTAACAAACATGTTTAACTTCCGCTGCAATGAAATAAAGTTTTAGATTTTCAAGTACTACTTATTATCTGTCTTGTTGTAATTTTTCTGTTCTATATTCACTTAAAACCTCCATGGAAGTTAATGTATTCCCTTTGTGAGTGACATTAATGGACATGGGGTGTTACGCGTGGTATCAGAGCTTAAGGTTACCAGAACAGATAAAAATTTTAGAAAAACTATTTTTCTAAAGTATTTTTGGAAGAAGTATTTTCAAAAACATGTCTTAATGAGTGAATTTAAGAGGAAAGATTTTATGAAAAAAATAATCCCCAATAGCCATATATCTTTATCTTTCGAATTCTCCATTTTGAATCTTCCCTTTTTCCTTTCAACATGGCTGAAGATCTTAACCTTCCGGATGGTGTAACGATACCAGGATGGTATAGGAGGTTATTAGAGGCTAGGGCCGCTGCAGGTCCAGCCAATGTTCCTCCACCACCAGTTCCACCCGCTCCTCCTCCTCCTCGCGCTGATACTTTTGCAAAGACGTGCAAGGAATTTAAGGCTATGGGTGGGAAACCTTTTCAAGGGTCAGAAACATTTGTGGAAGCTAGAGATTGGCTTAAGGAGGTGGAAGAATTGCTAGAAATCTTTGAAGTAGAAGAAAGGAGGAAAGTCAAATTAGCAGCTTGGTTAATGAAGGGAGAGGCAACGTTTTGGTGGGAGGTCACTAATGGGGAGCGTCCTGTTGATTCTTGGGCGGATTTCAGATGTAGGTTTGAGGCAAAGTTTCTCCCAAGGGTGAGAAATTCGAATTATTCACTGACCACAAATCGCTAAAATACTTATTCTCTCAGAAGGACTTGAACTTAAGGCAGCAAAGGTGGATGGAGATCTTAGTGTCCTACAACTTCGAAATAGCATATACCCCTGGTAAGGGTAACGTGGTGGCAGATGCCTTAAGTAGGAAAAGGCTGTCCTTGAGTCCGTTGTTTGTTGAACGGCGAAACTTAGAATTCATCTCTATGTTTGATTTTAGACCTTCCGTTGACTTTGTACCCGGTTTGCTAGCATCCTTGGAAGTCAGACCTACGCTTTTGAGACGGATTGGTGAGACACAGCGAGACGACCCACAGTTGGTTGAGTTAGTAGAAAAGCTCAAAAGAGGGGAGTTATCAGGCCATCTCCGTAGGTATACCCTAGATGATAAGGGTTGGTTACGTAGGGACGGTAGACTTTGTATACCAAAAGACGATGACCTAAGGAAGGCCATTCTTGATGAAGCACATCATTCGAAGATGACCATTCATCCCGGCGGGGACAAGATATACAAAGACATGAAGCGAGTTTTCTTTTGGGCCGGTATGAAGAGGGATGTGGCCGAGTATGTCGCTAGATGCTTGGTGTGCCAACAAGTAAAAGCGGAGAAAAAGAAACCCGGTGGGTTGCTTCACCCATTGGAGGTTCCACTATGGAAGTGGGAAAGTGTCTCGATGGATTTTGTGGATGGATTACCAAGATCATGGAAGGGTAATACGGGGATTTAGGTTATAGTAGATAGACTTACTAAAAGCGCCCATTTTATTCCCGTGAAGAGCAAGAGGACTGCTTCATGGTTAGCTTCTGTATACGTTCGAGAGATAGTTCGTTTGCATGGTGTTCCTTCTAGCATAGTAAGCGACTGTGATCCTATCTTCACTAGCGAATTTTGGAAGATCTTACAAGAGGCGGTAGGGACTCAGTTATGTTTGAGCACCGCGTATCATCCTCAGACGGACGGCCAGACTGAGAGGGTGAATCGTATTCTAGAGGATCTTTTGAGGCTATGTATCCTAGACTTTGGGGGTACATGGGAAGAGCACCTTCCATTGGTGGAGTTCGCATATAATAACAACTTTCAGTCCAGCATTGGCATGGCACCTTTTGAAGCTCTTTATGGACGACCTTATCGTTCACCTACATGTTGGTGGGAATCTACGGATAAGATCTTACTTGGGCCCGATATGATTAGGGAGACTTCGTAAAAGATCGACTTGATCCAAAGAAGGATGAAGACGGCGCAAGATAGACAGAAATCTTATGCAGACAAAAGGAGGACAGATCTTGAGTTTGACGTTGGGGACATGGTCTTTATCAAAGTGTCTCCATTACGGAACGTTGTTCGCTTTGGGTCCGTTGGGAAATTAGCACCAAGGTTCGTAGGGCCGTTTCCTATTAAGGAGAAGATTGGACAGATGGCGTAAAGAGTGGAGTCGCCTGAGAGACTTAATGGTGTACACGACGTATTCCATGTGTCACATTTGAGGATGTGCTTGCACGAGACCGCGGAGGTGGTAGAGCGGAACTTGCTTAGAGAGGTGGAGATAGAGCGTGATGCGACGACTCGACGAGCTCCTACATGCATTCTTGGTTGGAGATCAAGAAGTTGAGGAATCGAGAGGTTAGACTAGTCAAAGTGCAATGGGGAGATGATGAGAGCAACGCTACTTGGGAGACAGAAGCAAAGATGTGTTCGTTGTACCCTTTTCTTTTTAAGGGTATGTCTTTTAATTTCTCCTTTATCGCTTAGCTTGTACTTATCCTACCTTTAGAGTATCCTCTCGCTAGTATGTTTGACCTTTAGTTAGGATAATCCTATGGTTGAAACATGTGTTTGAGACATGTTATGTATGATGGATCCAAAGTGGATGCAAGTGTTTTCTAGTGGTTGCTCGTGGATGCATATACACACATTTTAGGCAATAGATCGGCTCAGTCACTTCATATTTCATATTGCATATATATGGATGTATTTAGTAAAATGGATGTATGAGGATTTTTTTTCCATATGGATGCTGCATTCAGATGATGATTGTGCACGCATATAGAGATAATATGTAGCATTAAGGAACTTTTGCATACATAATGGACGCATGTCACTATCATGATTTGCATTAAGGAGGTCAACTGAATCAGTGGATCGCCTGATTTTGCATTAGATATGGACATATACACACACTATGCATTTAAACATGAAAGAATTAGAAGTCTATAACGACAATGGATTCTTGTGTTTGATGGTTGAGTAGATGGACGATTGGATGTTAGGATATACATTCTCCTTAACATGGAGATTTCGGGGACGAAATCCTTTAAGGAGGGGAGAATGTAACACCCCGTATTTCTATTAATAACAATGTTCACAAATTAAAGAATAACTAATCTCAGACATGAGAATTGTGGGAAACGGGTTGTGCCATTGTGTTTGTCTCGGAATTCTGGTTGAAATAGAGTCCGAGTTTGCGTGATTTGGACTTCGTATGAAGGAGATATGGCCATTGGAAGTTTCAGAAAATTCAAAACAGATTTCAGAAAATTCAAAATTCGAAGTCAACCGGGCTAGGCGGGAGATTTCCCGCCCAGCACCCCAGGTCGACTGGGGAGTCGACTGGGCAGTCGACACCCCCCTAGGTCGATTGGGCAGTCGACCTGGGTGTCGACCAGGTCCAGTCAGCTAGAGTTTGACTGAGCCCAATCTTGAGTTGCTGATGTGTCTTTAGGGATGAGTTGGCAAATTAAACGGTTCAGGTTAGTTCTGAGTTGATATGACGGTCTAAATAAATCCTAATCTCTATAAATACCTAGGTAGTCTCTCACTCTAATTCACATGAAAAATAGAATAGCCGCCGTCATGCCATCGCCATGGAACTCAGTGTAGCCGCCGCCAACTAAGAAGGAAGAAAGCTAATCAAAACCCTAATTCTACTCAACTCTAAAGCAAATCAAGACTCTCTTTCTTCTCTAATTGTGAGTATGATGATCTTAACAAGATTATTAGCAAACTAATTAGATTAAGATGTGATATGGATCATAAGTAAATGATGTGAATTGTCATATATGTTGTTGTAAACCTTATGCTATCATGTATGTTGTAAATTCTATGTTATGTGATGATGATATCCTATATGTTGTAAATCATGCTATGATGATATTGTATAGGTTGTAATTTTCTATGCTAAGTTGTGATAAATCATACATGTTATAAAGTCATGATGTTATTATCTTTGCTAACTAGTTCATGTTAATCAAATCATAATGTTTGGGCTATGTTGATCTATATGACAAATCATGTATACAAGTTTAGATTGGTTAGTAAAGATTATGAACATATGCCATGACATCTATTTAGATCTAGAATTATGACATCTAGAATTATGCTACGACATATGTGAATTCTATGTATTAGATGCTAGTTCACATCATCATGATGTTGCCTAAACCACATATGCAAGTCCATACATGAATTTGGATTATGATCATATTATGTGAATTGTGACATTTAACCAAACAAGTTGACACCTTTAGATCCATGACATGCGTGGTTTTATGCAAGTTTCACCCCTATTATGATTAGATCTATTTTATTTGTCTATATGTTGTGATAATTTATCTTTGTGCTATGAGTTAGACTATTCGAGTCTAACGTATACTTTGCGTTGAATAAGCGAACGTATAACGTGGGGTAGGGGTAATATTAAGGATTTAATATTAAGAAGTTGGGGTGCAATTGATATGATTTTGCATACCATAAGTGGATGGCCATAATTGAGTCAATTATGGACATCATTAAAATTGGAATTAATTAATAATTTGAATAGGGAATTATTAAAACTGGGGTAAAAGATTATAAGCGACAATCAATGCTTAGGACACGACGTTGGACTCATTTGTGATGTAAAACTGCCCGGACCCGCCCGGCAAATCCAGTAGTCACAAATGTCAACCCAATGTGAGAGGTCCTAGGCCCAAACTAAAGCATAACAGTTGTAAAGACACAAAGTTAGACTCTTTTATGGTGTAAGACTGCCCGGACCCGCCCGGCAAATCCAGCTGCCATAAATGTCAGTCTAATGTGAGAGGTCTTTATGAGGTTATGGCCTGAATGAATTAAGAAATACTTAACCAGATAAACATGTAAGGTGGGACATGGGGGTTAAGTAGGTGCCTTGGGTGGCATGAGGAATCTAGTGGTTTCCTTTAGTGGCATTTTAAATACGATTAGTAAGACTTAACCAAACACACATGTAAATGAACATGACTAAGAGGGTTAAGTGGGATGTACTAGTGGTCAAGCTTAGGTGGGTAGCTTGTTGGGGCACATTTCAACCAGTATCCCAAACGTATCTTTGTGGGCTCGACCCAAGTCGAGGACGGGACATGCATACTGGGCTTGACTGTAAGAGGCCAAACGGGGTAGCGGTGGCAACGCAAGTCCAACGGGTTTCATATGCCTGTGTGGACCCGGGCTGGTAGGTAAGACGTTGTTGCATCGTGTAGGTATAAGCCGTGCATTCTCAAGTTGTATCGGGTTGCCACTTTAGGGGAGTGATACACCCCACTGTGGGGCCAGCACAGGTATCTACGAGTAGGGAGCCGATCGAAAGCGGGTAGTGGGGTACACCTAGTGGAGATAGGGGCAGGCGGCACCTATGTAGTCAGCTAGGGGTACGCAAGGCTATTTATATAATTTCTAAGTGAAGCAAGTGGGATCAACCTTTAGGGTGACTGGTGTGGGGCAGTGTAGTAATTATTCGTTAGTATTAGGTGTGCCTTTAACGTTATCTTTATCTGCTCTTCCATACCCAATAGTTCATAGACATTTCCTTGTTTTCCAGCTTATGCCTCGGTCTAATTATTTTGATAATAGTATTGTTAGAATTATCATACTCGCCAAACTTTATGTCTGTCCCCCTCTATTTCTATCTTTTTCCCCCACCAGGTCCTCAGGGTGGGCCCAGCTCTAGCGGAGTTTGATTGGATTGCTTTATCTCTCTTTTGGAAAGCTTGGACTGCTGAAGTAAAGTCCAGCTTGTTATCTTCTTTAATGGCTATTTATGTAATGGGATTATGTATTTTTTTTATCAAGATGGATATTGTACTTGACTCTGATTTATGGTTTTTATGATGTAACAAACATGTTTAACTTCCGCTGCAATGAAATAAAGTTTTAGATTTTCAAGTACTATTTTTTTTGTCTTGTTGTAATTTTTCTGTTCTATATTCACTTAAAACCTCCATGGAAGTTAATGCATTCCCTTTGTGAGTGACATTAATGGACGTGGGGTGTTACACGTGGTATCAGAGCTTAAGGTTACCAGAACAGATAAAATTTTTAGAAAAACTATTTTTCTAAAGTATTTTTGGAAGAAGTATTTTCAAAAACATGTTTTAATGAGTGATTTTAAGAGGAAAGTTTTTATGAAAAACATAATCCCCAATAGCCATATATCTTTATCTTTCGAATTCTCCATTTTGCATCTTTCCTTTTTCCTTTCAGAATGGCTGAAGATCTTAACCTTCCGGATGGTGTAACGATACCAGGATGGTATAGGAGGTTATTAGAGGCTAGGGCCGCTGCAGGTCCAGCCAATGTTCCTCCACCACCAGTTCCACCCGCTCCTCCTCGCGCTGATACTTTTGCAAAGACGTGCAAGGAATTTAAGGCTATGGGTGGGAAACCTTTTCAAGGGTCAGAAACGTTTGTGGAAGCTAGAGATTGGCTTAAGGAGGTGGAAGAATTGCTAGAAATCTTTGAAGTAGAAGAAGGGAGGAAAGTCAAATTAGCAGCTTGGTTAATGAAGGGAGAGGCCTCGTTTTGGTGGGAGGTCACTAATGGGGAGCGTCCTTTTGATTCTTGGGCGGATTTCAGACGTAGGTTTGAGGCAAAGTTTCTCTCAAGGGCGAGAAATTCGAATTATTCACTGACCACAAATCGCAAAAATACTTATTCTCTCAGAAGGACTTGAACTTAAGGCAGCAAAGGTGGATGGAGTTCTTAGCGTCCTACGACTTCGAAATAGCATATACCCCTGGCAAGGGTAACGTGGTGGCAGATGCCTTAAGTAGGAAAAGGCTGTCCTTGAGTCCGTTGTTTGTTGAACGGCGAAACTTAGAATTCATCTCTATGTTTGATTTTAGACCTTCCGTTGACTTTGTACCCGGTTTGCTAGCATCCTTGGAAGTCAGACCTACGCTATTGGGACGGATTGGTGAGGCACAGCGAGACGACCCACAGTTGGTTGAGTTAGTAGAAAAGCTCAAAAGAGGGGAGTCATCAAGCCATCTCTGTAGGTATACCCTAGATGATAAGGGTTGGTTACGTAGGGACGGTAGACTTTGTATACCAAAAGACGATGACCTAAGGAAGGTCATTCTTGATGAAGCACATCATTCGAAGATGACCATTCATCCCGGCGGGGACAAGATATACAAAGACATGAAGCGAGTTTTCTTTTGGGCCGGTATGAAGAGGGATGTGGCCGAGTATGTCGCTAGATGCTTGGTGTGTCAACAAGTAAAAGCAGAGCAAAAGAAACCCGGTGGGTTGCTTCACCCATTGGAGGTTCCACTATGGAAGTGGGAAAGTATCTCGATGGATTTTGTGGATGGATTACCAAGATCAAGGAAGGGTAATATGGGGATTTGGGTTGTAGTAGATAGACTTACTAAAAGCGCCCATTTTATTCCCGTGAAGAGTAAGAGGACTTCACAATGGTCAGCTTCTGTAAACGTTCGAGAGATAGTTCGTTTGCATGGTGTTCCTTCTAGTATAGTAAGCGACCGTGATCCTATCTTCACTAGCGAATTTTGGAAGAGCTTACAAGAGGCGGTAGGGACTCAGTTATGTTTGAGCACCGCGTATCATCCTCAGACGGACGGCCAGACTGAGAGGGTGAATCGTATTATAGACGATCTTTTGAGGCTATGTATCCTAGACTTTGGGGGGACATGGGAAGAGCACCTTCCATTGGTGGAGTTCGCATATAATAACAGCTTTCAGTCCAGCATTGGCATGACACCTTTTGAAGCTCTTTATGGACGACCTTGTCGTTCACCTACATGTTGGTGGGAATCTACGGATAAGATCTTACTTGGGTCCGATATGATTAGAGGGACTTCGGAAAAGATCGACTTGATCCGAAGAAGGATGAAGACGGCGCAAGATAGACAGAAATCTTATGCAGACAAAAGGAGGACAGATCTTGAGTTTGACGTTGGGGACACGGTCTTTATCAAAGTGTCTCCATTACGGAACGTTGTTCACTTTGGGTCCGTTGGGAAATTAGCACCAAGGTTCGTAGGGCCGTTTCCTATTAAGGAGAAGATTGGACAGATGGCTTATAGAGTGGAGTTGCCTGAGAGACTTAATGGTGTACACGACGTATTCCATGTGTCACATTTGAGGAAGTGCTTGCACGAGACCGCGGAGGTGGTAGAGCCGAACTTGCTTAGAGAGGTGGAGATAGAGTGTGATGCGACGATTCGACGAGCTCCTACATGCATTCTTGGGTTGGAGATCAAGAAGTTGAGGAAAATCGAGAGGTCAGACTAGTCAAAGTGCAATGGGGAGATGATGAGAGCAACGCTACTTGGGAGACAGAAGCAAAGATGCATTCGTTGTACCCTTTTCTTTTTGAGGGTATGTCTTTTAATTTCTCCTTTATCGCTTAGCTTGTACTTATCTTAACTTTAGAGTATCCTCTCGCTAGTATCTTTGACCTTTAGTTAGGATAATCCTATGGTTGAAACATGTGTTTGAGACATGTTATGTATGATGGATGCAAAGTGGATGCATGTGTTTGCTAGTGGTTGCTCGTGGATGCATATACACACACTTTAGGCACTAGATCGGCTCAGTCACTTCATATTGCATATTGCATATATATGGATGTATTTAGTAAAATGGATGTATGAGGATTTTTTTTCATATGGATGCTGCATTCAGATGATGATTGTGCACGGATATAGAGATAATACGTAGCATTAAGAAACTTTTGCATACATAATGGACGCATGTCACTATCATGATTTGCATTAAGGAGGTCAACTGAATCAGTGGACCGCCTGATTTTGCCTTAGATATGGACATATACACACACTGTGCATTTAAACATGAAAGCATTAGAAGTCTATAAGGACAATGGATGTCTGTGTTTGATGGTTGAGTAGACGGACGATTGGATGTTAGGATATACATTCTCCTTAACTTGGAGATTTCGGGGGTGAAATCCTTTAAGGAGGGGAAAATGTAACACCCCGTATTTCTATTAATAACAATGTTCACAAATTAAAGAATAACTAATCTCAGACGTGAGAATTGTGGGAAATGGGTTGCGCCATGGTGTTCGTCTCGGAATTCTGGTTGAAATAGAGTCCGAGTTTGCGTGATTTGGACTTCGTATGAAGGAGATATGGCCATCGGAAGTTTCAGAAAATTCAAAAAAGATTTCAGAAAATTTAAAATTCAAAATTCGAAGTCAAACAGGCTAGGCAGGAAATTTCCCGCCCAGCACCCCAGGTCGACTGGGGAGTCGACCTGGGTGTCGACCAGGTCCAGTCAGCTAGGGTTTGACTGAGCCCAATCTTGAGTTGCTGCTCTGTCTTTAGGGCTGAGTTGGCAAATTAAACGGTTCAGGTTAGTTCTGAGTTGATCTGACGGTCTAAATAAATCCTAAACTCTATAAATACCTAGGTAGTCTCTCACACTAATTCACATGAAAAATAGAATAGCCGCCGTCATGCCATCGCCATGGAACTCAGTGTAGCCGCCGCCAACTAAGAAGGAAGAAAGCTAATCAAAACCCTAATTCTATTCAACTCTAAAGAAAATCAAGACTCTCTTTCTTCTCTAATTGTGAGTATGATGATCTTAACAAGATTATTAGCAAACTAATTAGATTAAGACGTGATATGGATCATAAGTAAATGATGTGAATTGTCATATATGTTGTTGTAAACCTTATGCTATCATGTATGTTGTAAATTCTATGTTATGTGATGATGATATCCTATATGTTGTAAATCATGCTATGATGATATTGTATAGGTTGTAATTTTCTATGCTAAGTTGTGATAAATCATACATGTTATAAAGTCATGATGTTATTATCTATGCTAACTAGTTCATGTTAATCAAATCATAATGTTTGGGCTATGTTGATCTATATGACAAATCATGTATACAAGTTTAGATTGGTTAGTAAAGATTTTAAACATATGCCATGACATCTATTTAGATCTAGAATTATGACATCTAGAATTATGCTATGACATATGTGAATTCTATGTATTAGATGCTAGTTCACATCATTATGATGTTTCCTAAACCACATATGCAAGTCCATACATGAATTTGGATTATGATCATATTATGTGAATTGTGACATTTAACCAAACAAGTTGACACCTTTAGATCCATGACATGTGTGGTTTTATGCAAGTTTCACCCCTATTATGATTAGATCTATTTTATTTGTCTATATGTTGTGATAATTTATCTTTGTGCTATGAGTTAGACTATTCGAGTCTAACGTATACTTTGCGTTGAATAAGCGAACGTATAACGTGGGGGTAGGGGTAATATTAAGGATTTAATATTAAGAAGTTGGGGTGCAATTGATATGATTTTGCATACCATAAGTGGATGGCCATAATTGAGTCAATTATGGACATCATTAAAATTGGATATATTAATAATTTGAATAGGGAATTATTAAAACTGGGGTAAAAGATTATAAGTGATAATCAATGCTTAGGACATGAGGTTAGACTCATTTGTGATGTAAAACTGCCCGGACCCGCCCGGCAAATCCAGTAGTCACAAATGTCAGCCCAATGTGAGAGGTCCTAGGCCTAAACTAAAGCATAACAGTTGTAAAGACACGAGGTTAGACTCTTTTATGGTGTAAGACTGCCCGGACCCGCCTGGCAAATCCAGGTGCCATAAATGCCAGTCTAATGTGAGAGGTCTTTATGAGGTTATGTCCTGAATGAATTAAGAAATACTTAACCAGATAAACATGTAAGGTGGGACATGGGGGTTTAGTAGGTGCCTTGGGTGGCATGAGGAATCTAGTGGTTGCCTTTAGTGGCATTTGAAATATGATTAGTAAGACTTAACCAAACACACATGTAAATGAACATGACTAAGAGGGTTAAGTGGGATGTACTAGTGGACAAGCTTAGGTGGGTAGCTTGTGGGGGCCCAATTCAACCAGTATCCCAAACGTATCTTTGTGGGCTCGACCCAAGTCGAGGACGGGACACGCATACTGGGCTTGACTCTAAGAGGCCAAACGGGGTAGCGGTGGCAACGCAAGTCCAACGGGTTTCATATGCGTGTGTGGACCCGGGCTGGTAGGTAAGACGTTGTTGCATCGTGTAGGTATAAGCAGTGCATTCTCAAGTTGTATCGGGTTGCCACTTTAGGGGAGTGATACACCCCACTATGGGGCCAGCACGGGTATCTACGAGTAGGGAGCCGATCGAAAGTGGGTAGTGGGGTACACCTAGTGGAGATAGGGGCAGGCGGCACCTATGTAGTCACCTAGGGGTACGCAAGGCTATTTATATAATTTCTAAGTGAAGCAAGTGGGATCAACCTTTAGGGTGACTGATTTGATGCAGTGTAGTAATTATTCGTTAGTATTAGGTGTGCCTTTAACGTTTTCTTTATCTGCTCTTCCATACCCAATAGTTCATAGACATTTCCTTGTTTTCCAGCTTATGCCTCGGTCTAATTATTTTGATAATTGTATTGTTAGAATTATCATACTCGCCAGACTTTATGTCTGACCCCCTCTATTTCTATCTTTTTCCCCCACCAGGTCCTCAGGGTGGGCCCAGCTCTAGCGGAGTTTGATTGGATTGCTTTATCTCTCTTTTGGAAACTGCTGAAGTAAAGTCCATCTTGTTATCTACTTTAATGGCTATTTATGTAATGGGATTATGTATTTTGTTTTATCAAGATGGATATTGTACTTGACTCTGATTTATGGTTTTTATGATGTAACAAACATGTTTAACTTCCGCTGCAATGAAATAAAGTTTTAGATTTTCAGGTACTACTTATTATCTGTCTTATTGTAATTTTTCTGTTCTATATTCACTTAAAACCTCCATGGAAGTTAATGCATTCCCTTTGTGAGTGACATTAATGGACATGGGGTGTTACAACTGGATTCACCACAATGAAAACAAAAACGATCCCCAAAATTTCTCCTAGAATTGAACGAGACCGCATTCCATTTGGGCATGCTAGATACACGAAGTCTTGCAACATCAGCATAAGAGCAATTATTTCTAGAATATAACTGATTAGAATAGCCAACAAAGCTTGTATGATTATTTTGGATTCCCACTTCATTAGGAAGATAACTCTGCCTGAATGTCAGGTTCAATCTTCCCTCTTTCAAATTTGTCATTTCACTAAATAAGATCGGTGCCGTATTTTTGTATATTCCAGAAATGCCATGAAATAATCCTCTTGATTTTCCTCCAAAAATAAGAATATCCCCTGACTCGAGCACAATTTTCCTGATCAAACCGTTCTCCACTCTGTATATGAATTCAGCCGAATCCCCTATAGAATAAGAAACCACCGGAAGACCGACCAAAAGACTTTCATTGCTTTCGTCTTTATCTTGATGCATACCCAAATTTCCATCAAGATCGTAGTAATTTACAATGCAGACATCAGGAACCATAGGTGGGGGATCGTTAGCATTTCCACCATTTCTTTATGAGCAAAAAACAAAGTGTCGCTAACCATTTTATTAAACTCTATTGGAATCCGAGGAGGTACAGCACCATCAAAGTTCCGCCTTTCTTCATATTGCCTTGATTGAGGATTCCAATTTTTGCCCAAACACATCATATAGAGATTTAACAAGGCACCATTCTCATAACCTGGTCTGTAGAAACCACCATCACCCATTCCTAATTCTTGACATTTTTTCACTATCTGAATCTGGTCATTAATACCAATAAAATTCTTTAACAAATCATACCAGGGTTCAGAATTTGATGATTAACAGTAGCAGACTTTCGCCCTTGTTCCATATTTCTCTTATCGCAAACAGTACCATGAAATACACAAGAAAATTCCTCTTTTGAAGAAACCGAACAATTGATCCTACGATGTCCCAATTGACCACATTTGTAACATATAATTGGGTTTCTACAATTCCTCGCAAAATGATTATAACCTCCACATCGAAAACAACCATCAGAACGAAATTGGGATCTCGTAGAAACCGAATTATAACGATCAGAAGCGTTCGCCTTAATCCCCTTTCCAACCGAATTTAATTCACCCGATAAAGCTTGAGAAAGAAAAGGATTTGAACTCAAATTGTTAAACAAGAAAGAAGGTAAAGTTACGGCCGCCATTGTCAAGTTCGTATGATTAGGTCACTGTTTTTCACTAATTATGGCTAACTAGTGGTGACTAGTGATAACTATCGAAATTATGGCCCGGAAAAATCTGGAAAAAAAAATTGTAAAATTTTAAAATAATATTTTAGGGCTCTAATAAAAATTTGGGTTAATTTAGATATATTTTGCTAATCCTATCATTAGTTATGGTTAGGCATAATTAAGGGGAAAATATGAGTTTTGGGTATGTTTGATCCATTTTGACATAGTTATTTATCATTTTAGTGTTTATGGTTGATGTTATATGTTACTATAACTATTTGCTATGATTTATGATTGCTTAGAACAGTTAAAATGGTCAAAAACGTCATCGTGTGACGTAAACAGTTGCTGGAAAAGTTGCAGGAAACAGCGCAGAACTTTGGACCTGAACCGGATCGGATCGGTAGGGGACGAACCGACCCGCTCGTGGAGCATCCCACAACCCCGAACCACTAGCGTCAGAGTACCCGAACTGAAGCTCCTCGAACCGCTTGTGATCCAGGAACCCATCTCCGACCTGAACCGCTCGTGACTAAGACAATACGAACCGATGTTTGGATCTACGAGATATGAACCGACCCGATGCCATGAAGGAAGGAGCCACGAACCGGATTGCTACGAGCCATCGTTGGATTTCCGACCCGAACCAGTGGGTGTCACGAACGGGCGAGCACCAGAACACCACGAGCCGACTAGAAGCAAGGACCATACGAACTGGAGTACGTACCACGAGTCGATCTGGAAGATGCACAACCGAACCGAATACGAAGAGAAGGACCGAACCGATCCGGAGAAGACCAATAACCAGAGACGCAAAGGTAGTCCAAATAGGAAGTAGAACACAGGATCCAGTTGGGAACCAACAAGTTGACTTCATGATTGGACTTTGCTGTGGAACGTGTGCAAAGGGGTTATCGATGTCTATAACTTTGATCCACCACTGAGAGATGGATACGGCTACGGATCAGTGCAGTGAAGTTATCATGGCTTCATGGGGTAGAGTGGTCATAGTAAGTCTATGAGCCAGTGCAGTGGAGTTATTATGACTTCATGGGGGCAGAGTGGACATAACAAAGGATTAGTGGCTATGGGTCAGTGCAGTGGAGTCACTGTGACTACATGGGGCAGAGTGATCATAGCAAATGATTTGGGTGGTCAAAGCGGTGGATATCGTATGTTTTACGCGCTGAGTGAGAGATGTGAGGATGGTTGCTATGCTTGATTGTTTGACATCACTATGACATGCACACCCTCCCTCGTATCTTTACACCATATGTTAGTGTCACCTTAAAGTATTGTACATCTTGTTGTGCTAACCCTTTGGTTGCAGGTCCAGGTTCAGGTATGATTACGTATACCTGTTATTGTTCTGTTTTGTTGCTTATCGCTCATACCAGACTTTTGTCTGACCCAGAGTTTTATGTCTCTTCTTATTACTCTAGGTGCTCTTAAACGGGCAGACTGGAGATAAGTCAGGTGATTATGCACGAGTAGCTGTACCGGAGACGAGTAGGAGGCTTCCACGTATGATATATATATATATATATATATATATATATATATATAATCTCCCTGTGTTGTTGCTGGTCACTACTTTGGGCATTAGTAAATATAATCTCCCTGTGTTGTTGCTGGTCACTACTTTGGGCATTAGTAGTGGACATTTCCTTTCTTTTGTTTTAGAGACAGTATTTTAAAAGTTGTAATAATGATGTTTGGATCATAAGCTGTATTTGAATTTTCCGCTGCTATGATGGTTTTGTTTTTAGCTTATGCATTGTCTCGTCTGTTTTATGTCAAAGTTATGTTATTATTATATTTTATCCCATGCGCTGTGAGACATTCTACAGGTTTCTTGTTAGTTCGAATTCCTTTTTTTTCTTTCTTTGGCGACCGTCCTGTGCTGGTTGGACATCTGTACAGCACATTTCAGGAAAATGTCGGCTGGCGTGGGGCGGGCCGTCACAACAAATGTGAATACATAGAAAGTAAATCAATCTTTTTTCTTAGGGTAAATGGAAGAAATTAATGTACGCATTTATTTATTTCCATCTCATGCAAATGCAATCAATTAATTCATGCATTTTCATATTAAACGAATATTTACTTTTAATCTATTTGTGATTTTGTATCACCTAAATTTAACAATAAGAACAATTATAATAGAAATAATTGTCAACTAAATAACTTTTTCGAAAAACAGGAGACATTTAAGTGTTACAAATAAAGAGATCTATTCATTCATAAAAAACACGTGAACAACGATTGGATTGCTGATAAAATATGAATGATGATTGGACTCATGATGAAGAAAAAGAATTCATGGTAACAATTGTTTCAAAATTTCATAATGACTACAACCTTTTGAGTTCATTCAAAAATTCTGTACACAAAGTTTGCACAGATTTTGTTTGTTAAAAATAATTGAGTAAAAAAGTTCTTCAAATAGTAAAATCTAACCCCACATGTTACCATTATTCAGGCATAAGAGGCACAACAGCTAATATCAGCTCCAATACATGGTGGACTTACCATCAAAAGCACTACCACATATAATATTGTTGTTTCTACAATCATGCAATCAAAATGGAACATAAGTTGATTTCTAATTCACAGAATAATCACGGAATAACAATATTTGATTTAGTAGTTGTTAACTGAACACGAAGCTGATTCTCAACCATAAAGTCGTGATAAGCAAAATATGTAAATTGCAAAAAGTTGAAAGAGACAGTGAAGCCTGCTTTTGCAGAATTCGAATAACTAAAAATTTCGCTCTTATATCGTATTTTACAAATAATAAGAATCTGAACTTACAGCAGCTACCCATATATCAAGTTAAGGATAATTTTGCATAATCTTAATTAAATTACAATTAGATTTGGAAAAAGAAGATACAAACTCCTTTCCCACAATCCTTACAATATATAATACAATGAAATATATAGCACAATATACACGAGTTGTATAATTCCTATGTGAATTCGTAGATGGTTTGCTGTTGAGTTGTATCCTTAATTCCTTGTTAGACTGTTACACCTGCAAACAGTTAGGGAAAAAAGTATAAAAAAAAAAGAGAGATATGTCTATTCAAAAAAAAAAAGAAAAAAAAGGTAAAAAGAAAATTCTCTTCTCTGTATTGTACGTATGTTTACATCCATTTAGCTACATCTAATCATTTATTCATGAGAATGACATAAAACTTCACGTTCACCATTAAATTAGTAATTATATTGTCTTAAAGCACTCCATACACATTGTTCCATATTGTACAACTAAAGATGGTTACACAAGGAATTCCACTAACAAATAGAAGCTGTCTGGAATATTTAAGATAATATTTCGATCAATTCCCATTACATTCAACTCAATGGCACCGCCAACAACACAGTGTGACATAGTGGTAAGATATGTACCTACTGATGCATTAAACAATTTCCAAAAAAAAAAAAAAAAAAAAAAAACAACAACAACTCAGTAGTACCAGTTGCTATGGGAAATAGATGAAGTTATAAGATTACAGAGTCACCTTCATAGTTTTAGCCTTAAGCTTAATCTCCATTTTCAAAGAAAAAAGATGACAGATAGTAGTCGAAAATGTTGCTGAATAACATATGACTTCCAAAACATCACAATCTGAAATCATCTTACTTGTGCAAATTTAGTTCTAATATATTTCCTTATAGGACATTGTCAAATTATACACTTGGACTTTGAGAAAAACTCATTCCAATTATAAACCTCTTTTGAAAGTCAATACAGAAATAAACTTAGTTTTCATCCTGTTGGGTTTTGTGCTTGCACACTTCTGAAGTGCATGAGCACACATATTGGTTGTTTCTTAAATCTGTATTTGCACACTACTGTCGAAATGTCGGTCTAATCAATGCCGGCCCAATCGCTTGGGTGACCCAAGACGAAGTGCTGTTGTTTATATATAGTGATAAATAAAATTAACCTAGTTAGTTTTCCAGTTTTAATAAAATGCAAAATTATAACTACAGAACATCCACTAGTTTTGTTACACTATTGAGAAATTTCGTATATAATGATTTTCGAAATCGAGTGGTCCTTGGCCAGCTTTGGGTCTAATGGTATATTTATAATAAAAGAAAGTCTATTGAAACACAAAATTTAGACACAATCGGTGACACAATTGATCTCCATCGTTGAATTGCCTCCTTGCCTCCTGAATTACACCTCTCTATATAAGAACAAAAAAAATCCAAAGGTCTTTGTGTCTCTTGATTTGTGTCTAATTTTGTGTTTAAATAGCCACCCCTTATAATAATTTCTATACGGAGCATAAAGCTGGAATATTTATTATAATAAATGCTGGCCTATGAGTTTTTCCCCAACACTCTAAGCTAGAGCATTAATAGGACCTGAACACAACCCATTTTTTCTTCTTCTTTTTTTTTTTTTTTTTTTTTTTTTTGAAAAACAATTGAACCAGAGGCTGTCCATAGACTAGTGAAGAAGTGAACCATAAAACACTGTATTTCGAACTATGGGCAAAGGAAATTGTTACCAACATAAATTTTTAAACCTCGCACCCTTTTAACAGACATACATCAATTCTTCATAACAGTTGAGTGTTACTTCTTTTATTGTTGAAAAAGGTTCTCTTTTTCTATAGGAGGAGAGTAAATGATCACATGGAAAAAGTGTGATAAACGTTTCTCATACTGCTGCGGGTCATTGCTCTATCGGCTCCCACACCATTCTGTGACAATAGCACTCATTCCCAATGCTATAAATGGGACCTAATCCTACTAAACCAAACCATTAATTTCCATTCCTCTAATATTCCAGTTCTTTATCCAGAACTACCATTTCATTTCCACCACCTTCAAACCCAGCCGACACAATGCTGCCTAGAAGTCGAACTCTTCCATCCAGGATCCAAGATAACACGGTAAGTCTCAACCCACATATATGCAATAACATAAGCATACAAAAAACATTCACTAAATGGATATATTCATTGTTGCAGTCAGATGATGTTCATGATGTAATTTCAAGAACGTACCTTGAAGTCGAATCACAGCCAAAAACTCATGAAGATGTTGAATCCAGCCCTCAGTTATCCAAAATATTTGATGATGATGGGCACTTAAAGCGAACAGGTACAAAAAATTTCAATTTTTATCTTCATATGTAAATAGAAAAGTTACTGAAACTGAAGTTATGATATACACCATACAGGGACGATGTGGACAGCATCTTCTCACATAATAACTGCAGTTGTAGGCTCAGGGGTGCTGTCCTTGGCATGGGCTATTGGTCAGCTGGGCTGGATAGTAGGGCCCACTGTCATGATCATGTTTGCTATGGTCATATCGTACACTTCCAACCTTCTTGCCGACTGCTACAGAACTACTGATGGGAAAAGGAATTATACCTACACAGATGCTGTGAGATCATACTTAAGTAAGAATTATTCTAACATATACAGTCTGTCTTTTTTACCTTATGTAAACAAAATCAGAAAAAAGAAACAATAATTTTTTGATGTCAGAACTTGTGCATATAGTAGATTGCAAGTTCAAATATAAAAGCATACACATTTATTTTCAATATGCTCATGTGTATTTCAAAATACATAGTGAAAAAACACACGATCAATCTGAAAATGCGCTTGTGCGATTTCAATTTCAGCCCCCTTGAAAAGAAGTCTCTTTCTGCAATAAGCTTTTAACTGAATGCATTAAGTATTTTTTCAGACATACCAAAATTTACAAGTTATCTGCACAATAGTGCATAGTAATTTCCATAGCACTGATACAGATTATGTTTTTTTTTCTACAATTTAGACATTATGAATAATATATTGTTTCAATAACTGTTATAAATATATCCTTTCAGTAACCAGTAATAGTACCAAAGACTGATAAAGGAAATATAAACAGGTGGAACAAAGTTCAAATTTTGTGGAGTGATTCAGTATGCAAATCTAGTAGGCGTAGCGATTGGGTACACGATTGCTGCATCGATCAGTATGATGTAAGTTTGCATATTTGAAAACCTGTATATATGTGGTCCACATGCATGTGTGCATACATACACTTGCGTGCAAACGATGTGTGCGTGCGTGCGCATACACACACATGTATAAGGATGAAATGGAAGAATATATAGTAAATGTTTATGCCATGGTTTATGTAGGGCGATTGAAAGGTCAAATTGCTTTCATGAGAACGGAGATCAGGATCCATGCAGAAGATCAAGCAACATATATATGATCATATTCGGGATTACACAGATATTCTTTTGTCAGATACCTGATTTTCATCAAATATGGTGGTTGTCTATAGTTGCTGCTGTCATGTCCTTCACTTACGCATCGGTTGGACTTGGCTTAGGGATTGCTAAAGTTGCAGGTACCAACTGATATTTAACATCAACAAAAATTAGAAGAGCAATGTTTTATGATAAGAAACCTAATGCAGCATAGAGTGTCATTTAAAAGATTTAGCGGTTAAGGTCAATCAGTAATACATTTTGGCAACTTTCAATACACCGATTGACCTGAAGCAGAGTATATTTGATTCAAAAAACCAAATCTACGGATTGAATCCTTCTTTTATTTTCAGACACAGTAGATAGTAGATGACCCAAATACCAATAATGAGATTAGTCAGTATCAGCTTTTAAGCATATGCTAAAGAAGGTGGTACATAGTGTGCCACTACTATATGTCACAGTATATTATTTATTAGACCACAACAAAAGGCACATTGAAGTAATTCATGTGTACAGGCGTATCTATATCCCGTTAAATAGGATGGATAGTTGTCAGTATTAAAATAAATAATAAGGAGAATATACTGTGGGGGACTTCAAAGCAGGTAAAAAGGAATAATAATAATGAACATATCATACAAATGGCCACTTATAAAGTTCAATAAGGTACATTGAGCACCACATATTGCCAAATTGGCACGTATTTTATCTGTAGAAATTGGTGTCTGTGTGTTTGTGTGTGTGTGCGCATGCGCGCGGGTGTATGTGTTCTTCTACCAAATGTGTACATAGCTTCATATGAACAAATCAAAATGAATATAATGTGTTTATGTTATCCAACATCTGCTGCAGAGAACAAGACTTTAAAAGGTGGTCTAATGGGCATAAGTGTAGGAGCAGTAGCAAAAACAGGGACAGTAACTAGCATGCAAAAGATATGGGGAAACCTGCAAGCGCTCGGAGACATTGCTTTTTCCTACTCCTACTCTATCATCTTAATAGAAATACAGGCATATGACTAAACTAAAAAAAATACAACCATTACGCACATAGAAGTACCAACCTGTAACTTATATATTTAATTCTTATATTTAGGACACAGTGAAGTCACCACCAGCAGAAAGCAAAACCATGAAGAAGGCATCCCTGCTGAGCATTACTGTCACCACAACATTCTACCTGCTTTGTGGTTGCATGGGTTATGCTGCTTTCGGCGATGATGTCCCTTCGAATATACTGACTGGCTTCGGGTTTTATAATCCTTACTGGCTTGTAGATATTGCCAACTTTGCTATTGCTGTTCATCTAGTCGGTGCTTACCAGGTAGTGAATACGTGAACTTGTAAAAATATATCTGATATAGAATCAAACTGGTAAAAATTAGATAATGTAAAGAACATGATATATTAAAGACACTACTAAGTACTGACACCACACATTATATTTTTTCTGCCTATGAAAAACAACAGGTCTTTTGCCAACCATTATTCGCCTTTGTGGAAAAATGGAGCGCCAAAAAGTGGTCTAAGAGCAAGTTCATAATCCACGATCATCCAATATCGATCCCATTCACGAATGCTACATACAATCTAAATTTATTCCGACTAGTATGGAGAACCGCATTTGTGATCATAACCACAATCATCTCTATGCTTTTGCCATTCTTCAATGATGTGGTAGGATTAATAGGAGCATTTGCATTTTGGCCTCTCACGGTGTATTTTCCTATAGAGATGTACATTGCTCAGAAGAAGATAAAGAGAGGGACAGGAAGATGGATTGGGCTGCAAACTCTTAGCTTTACCTGTTTGCTCGTGTCTGTTTCTGCTGCTTGTGGGTCTATTGCTGGTGTTGTCCTTGATCTTAAGAGTTATAGGCCATTCAAACCTACTGCTTAGTTTTGTTTAGTGTTTCTAAGGTAGTGTTGATGCGATGGTTTTTTTCTTTTTTCTTTTTTTTTTCTTTTTTCTTTTCGGGGATATGCCGTTGTTTGAAATACTAATGAATAATGATACCCCCATTAAAGTATGTCCTGGCAGAATAGTTACTTTTAATAAGAATTAAATGTATAAAATGTTCCTGATTTTTGAGGTGATTATCATTGTTCTTCATCATAGATAGCACATGGAAATTGTATTTAAAAATACTTTTTCAAAAAAAGCTTCAAAAAATTGAAAGAATAGCTTATGCACAATAAACCGTTGAAATGACAATGGACGTCAGGAAACAAATTTTTATATTTATCCAAGATATAGTTATATTAGTGAATTTATGATCTTTGAGTCGTGTTATCATTTTCACTTAGACCATTAATGCATTAAATAACTACATACAAATTTTTCTGTTTACTAATCATTCATCCTCGTTAATACTCCTCAATTTTAATTAACGCAAATAATTTGAATTATGATTGTTAATTACAAGCATTCACAGATTAATTTGAATTAATGCTAACTCAAGTTTAACGAGAGGTTCAATAAAATTTATTATAATTGTAATTATATGTCTATTTTCAATTTTTCAATTTTATAATTTATGTCTATAAATAAACTTGTAAATAAAATGAAACGTATTGTCATTGTTCAACCTCAATTTTCATCTCTATTCTATATTTTTAATTTCTAACATTATATAGCATATATCCAAAATTGTTGACGTCAAAAGTTGGTCATTAGTGACGTTCAACCCCCAATCGTGTGAAGAGCACACAAATATTGATTAGAAAATACAGAAAAAGTAGAGAAAACGGGGAAAACACACAGACTTTTATAGTGGTTCGGCAAAGACTGTGCCTACGTCCATTTTATATATTATTTCTGCTTTAGATTACAAGTACAATACTTTTTCTATTTGAAGAAAAGAGAGAAAACGACTATTTTTCTCTTCCAGACATAGTCTCTCTGGAAGGAAGAAGAAGTTTTTGTCCAAAAAAAGGTCTCTTTCCTCCTTAAGCTTTGAGGTATTTATAGGTGGAAATGGCGACTAGGGCTGTTGTGACATGACCCGACCTTTTTGGAATGTCCTGGACGCGTGGAGTCCATTCCCTGGATAGAATAGCGGCTGGAAGACTTGTTCCACTATTCATAAATAGTATCATCGGAAGTTGCGGCTTACGTGGCATCCACAGTGAGATGTGTCAAAAGAAGAGCTTTGTCTGGATGTAGTTGACCGCCTTTTCTTTCTTGAAAGTTGGGCTAAGTATTTGAATAGCTCAGCTGGATATTTCCATGTAGATCCGAAATATTCGATCGATTTGCCCTATATGAGAGCGTTTCTCTCGGTCGACTGGGAAAGCGAGTCTTTTGGAGTGAGATATTGGTTTTTTTGAGAAACGGCTCGGCCCAATACGTGATTTCCTTGTACCAAGTTTCTGCTGGACTTCCTGAAGTGCGATCTGTCTAATTTGGATGGCTGCGCATTTTGGGCTTCGATCTGACCCGTTGCGGCTTTTGCCAAAAAGAGAGCTAACAAAAATAAAAAAGAAGGCAGACACCAAAGTAATCTCACCACTGCCAAGGCCAATTTTTTTTTTTCAATCACCAAATCAAATACAGAGCCAAAATCCAAACCTCTGTACATACAAAAAATCTCTTTCCTGCCACTTAGTTATTACAAACTTCATCTTCACCCACCGCCTGCAAAAGATGCATCTACCACCATGAGCTGCACCGCGCATAAACCAACAGTCTAAAAGTGCTTGCAATAACATCGACACTCATCTAACACTTGACCTGAACTACTTCCTCGATCACCCCGGATCCCTCGAGCATTATCAACGTGAAGACCCTTGTTTAAACCACAATGATCTCTGTCTCGACACCCGTCTATCACTTGACCTGAGCTCCTTTCTTGATCATTTTGGATCACTCGAGCATCATCAACACGAAGATCCCTGTCTAAAACATGATCAAAAGTTCTCAAATTCAATGGCCCCTTCAACGCAGTAAACTCCATATCATGTCAAAGTTCCCAGATTAGAACATTCTCCTCTCTCAACATAATCTCTTCCACCAGAGTCTTCTGTTTCTTCAAAAAAGTAATAGCATAATTACCACTGAATCTACCAACATTTGTAGAAATAATTGATGCACAATTTAAAACAAATAACCTCGCTCTGATACCAATTTGTTATGCAAAAATTGTGCGAATGCGGAAGCGCAATAAGTATGATCTAGATTTGACAATTGAACATCAATCTAATCTGATAGCAGTTATTCTATTACATTAAGCAAATAGTAAATAACTATAACAGACAAACGAAGAGACACACAATATTTATACTAGTTCCAATATCATCCATAAGTCAGTGTACGTCCAGTCCAAAAGAGAGAGATTTTATTCCACATGAGAGAATTACAAGAGATTACAAAATAAGAGTTTACATATCCAAACATCAAACAGGCTTAATAAAAAGAGACATCATTGGGGATCACTGGCTCCATGCCAGGATGAGTTTACACTAAAGTCTACCCCTCAATATATAGTCAGTGCAAATCCATGTGAGTCATCAGTTACATTACCAACTACCATATGGTAATAATATAATGGAGGAAAATTAACATAGCAACAATTGTGCAAAGATAGAAAGTAAATCAATCCGTTTCTTTTGCATAGATGGAAGAAATTAATCCTTTCATTTATTTCTTTACCATCTCATCAAATGCAATCAATGCATTCCCATTATAAAAATATTTACGTTCCATTTTTTGCAAATTTGTTCCAATCAATTTGTGATTTTGTATCACCAAATTTAACAAAAATGTGTAATAAAAAATTATTGAATCATTAAAAATAAAAAATTATTTTAAAAAACGTATATCTGATAGCTGAGAACGATTTACTATTACATATTGAAAATGATACGTAAGGACGTGCATATAGTGTATATCATCCAATAATGATATTACATTAGCAAAGTTTATAAATATCACTAAACAACTACAAAAGTACAAATAAACTTATTGGCTACTATTTAATAATATTACATATATCAAATTCTGTTTTTTTGCTTAAAGTGTCGTTGTTGCAACACAACCCCACGATTGATAATAAATGTTGTTGTTTTTTTTTTTTTTTTTTTTTTGGCTGCAAATGACTGAAAGGAGACACATTCAAGAGATAATATTGACTTAATCTACACACATGGCATGTGCATAATTTTTTAAAATACTGTAGAATTGTTTGTTGGAGTACAAAATATAAAGATACACCAAGATTATTTGTTGATTTATGATTACTGCACTATTAAATTACTTCATAGTAGCTTCACAAGAGCATTGATGCTTTCTCATTACATGATCAGAATACTAGAGACTATTTTGATGTAATTTAATTTCCGATTCAAATCTCAGTGTTTTGATGCAGCAGAAGCCCCTACTCTGTCGCAAAGTATCAGGCGCAACTCAGACCCATGTTTAAGAAACACATTACCTGCACTTTGCTGAGGATTAATGCCAACACTATCATTGGTGATGATTGCACTTGTTTGAGGTGGAACTTTGAATTCCTCAGCAGCAAATTTCAAGACAAAGGTGCAGCATCAGGGACGCTAAAGAATTTATATGGAAGCTTTGGATCTGATGTTAGACCTACTTTGAATGATACTTTTTCACCTGTTGCTGCAATTAAAATGATTTATCATTAAATCTTCCCTTTCACGATAATCAGGGTTAAGATAATCGTCCCTGGTTAAAAGCAGCGTGGCAAGAATCCCAGATGGGTTGTCTAGCTATCAAAATGGAGAAGCATTGTTGTCTTTGTTTGGTAATACATTGGACATGATAGGTATTTAATTAAAATTAGTAATACCATGCTGAAAATCAAGATAAATATGGAATTGTCATATTTCATTATACAGTTTTGCACATTTATACACGTATCTACAAAGAACGTATTTTAGGAAGAGGCAATAATTTGACTAAAATACTAATATTAGAATTTCATTATCAAGCAACAAACTGACTACTGACAAGATCTTATAACCAAGTCCCATTGCATAGAAGCAATTTAATCATAAGAATCATATTGAGTTTTGTTTATCAAGCGTAAGTAGAGCACAAAGTCAATGTCTTCTAGTTTTGACCCATACATTAGCAAGTTAGATAATACAATAGATTAAAAATCTCATCTTTCCTTTCCATTGATCTAAAACAAAGAGAAATCTCATACAAAGACAAACGTTATTTCTGTCAAAGTTCAATAAAATCAATTTCTTCCTCAATTTCACTATAAATCAAATCTCCATCGCATTGCAAAACATTTCTAGAACTGAAAGCTAATAAATCTTTAGCTCTAAGCAAGGGCCTGTGAGCAGTAACTGACAAAGGCCTAACTTCCTGCTTCAAATTTAAAACTGTACGAATCGAAATTTTGTATTACTAAAAGAAAAAGTTGACATGCCGATTGAGATTTTCAAATAAGATACAAATTAACCTGATGTCATTTTTCAGCAGCCATTTCCCACTCACTGAGTTCACGGAGAGCTTTCTTCCTTCGCTGCTTTTTCTTCTTATTGAAATCTGAGGAGGAAACGATGCCATAAGATTTGAATGTGCGGAAGTAGTAAGCGTATGGGGAGAGTGTAAAAGGGTGTAGGATACATTATGGATCCATACAGGATCCAAGAATACGAAGTTATGACCATCCTCGAGACCGTAGACTCCGGAATTTGCGAAGGAGGGGTTTTGTGGCAAACACATCACGGCATTGACTTACATTTGGGTAGGTAGGGTTTTCCGAAGAGGAGGTAAAAAATGCAGTGATTGTGATGATAGTAGAAACTGGCAAAATATACCGAATTTTCATTTTCATTTTTGACGGTCACTCCCCATTAACCAAAAAAGAGAGTGTCAATCGCAATACCCAAGAAAAAAGCTACGAAGCCCAAAAAGTAGGATGAGCAATCACTCCTCCATTACAACAACCATCGCGGAGGAAACAACAACCATCGCATATATTTCCTGACATTTCGACAAATTAATTTTCTGATCTTATAGCATCTCCAGTCTATAGAACATTGTCTAAATTAATCTATGTGTCCACAATGTTATACCAATATAAGTAGACTACGCTTTAAAAACAAGAAAGAACACTCCTCCAATACAAATGCAATTCATACAATAATTTGGCACATATGACCAATTAAATTATGACAAATAATATATTTATTTCCATCAGTTATATTTAATTAAGGGGATTGTTAAAGGAACTCCACTTTTGGTTAAGGAGAGGACATTTTTAAGGAGACTCCACCTTTAAAAAATAAATGTTAAGGGAGGTTTGTTTTTTTTATTTTAAAATAAGCATGGACTAGACTGCCCCTCGTACCATTAATTAATTAGACATACAATGATTAACTATATTTTAGTTTGTTTATTACTTCTCATAATTCCAGGCTTGGTTTTGGGTATGTTTGGTATTGACTTTCTTTGAATACTTGCGTAAAATCATCTACGCTATTTATATCATTACCAAATATAAGGTGCATGCAACTGTAATTATCGTTCTTCTTTTTTTTTTTTTTTTGCAAGACATGTAATTATCGTTTTTTATTTTCTCTATTATTTATTTATTTGTATATATGAGTGATAAAAGCATGATTTAAACTGGATTATTGAGAGGCTAATTCTATTTATACACCAAAAATTGCTACATATATACCAAAAATTATAATAAACTACTATACACCGTGTATTACTTTACGTACACCATTTCTTTTACTAAATTATTCATGTTCTCATCTTCTTTTTCTTTCCTCTTTCGAACTTAAAATAAAATTACCCAAAATTAGAAATTATTTGCATCAAATTGAGTAAATTTAACAAAATGAAACTTATTTCTTTTACTAATATTGTAACTTTTATAAAAAAAATTGAAAAAAAAAATCAGTTTCAACAAAATTACTATGATTCTACAAAATAAATCAACACTTCTAAATTAGACATTATTTCTGAATGTTTTTTAATAGAAACTTTAGACTACGTGAATAAATAATTCATTAACATATCTAGTTTGTATCATGTTTACATATTTTTAAGAACAATTTGACTTTTTATATCCAAAAGTTTTAAAAATCAATTATGAGAAAAGGGTAATTTAATAATAAAATTTTATAGAAAAATAATGGTGTATGTTGAGCGATTTTCGGTGTATAAATAGAATTTGCCTTATTGAGATTATATGAACTTTGTTTGAATCGGGGAGAGTTGAAGGAGGAGGATCTTCGTTTAATTGTTATTTCTTTTTATTTTCCTTTTAAGTTGAATTATAGAAGGTCAGTGTATATTGTTTCTAAATTTATTTTGCAATTTGCAGAGTTAATTATTCATGTATCTTATTAGACCAAGAAATGTTAATAAGTGATGGTCTGACTCATGCTTAAGTGTTTAAATTCATGCAAGTATGGTCTGACTTATGCTTAAGTGTTTACATTTATATAGTTATTTGCAGGTGTGCATTAGTTTTTCTCTGTTATAGGGATAGTACTGGAAATTTTAATTATATAGTTAAGGGGGGGCTAACTTATTTTGTCCTCCCCTTAACAATTCATCAAAAATTAAAAAATTGTTCCCCCCTTAACAAAAAATGGAGTCCCTTTAACAATCCCCTTAATTAATTGTGATTGGTTTCACATTGTGAAATAAAATGTATATTGCAATTGACAATGTTTCTTATTTTGTTTACCACAACATATCAACAATTTTATCGCACATTAGCATTGAAGATAAAATTTTACTTTAAATTGTCAAATGCTGATATGTAATGTATTTAACATGACAACCACAATAGCATTGAAGATGCTCTTATAGCATTTTCGGTATGAGAATTGGCCTTTTTATTTCCTTTCAAATGAAAGAAAGCCGTTAATTGACCACAATCTTATCTCTATTCGCTTTGAATTTGAGTGTTGCTTCTAACACATTTGTTTCACCTCTTCAGCATGTGATAATTCACCCATACTACATCATAAAATATAAATTAGCTTCAAGTTTTTTAGATAATTCTTTCATACTTCATATACAGCCTTCAAATGTGCAAATTCTAACTGAAGTTTAATCTGTTAATGTTGACAATCTCATATGTATTATAGTTCTGACTTCACATGTCAGATGAGTCTTGGCAGAAAGAATTGTCTTATTAAGTAAGCAGTAAACTGTAAGTATTAGTCAGTCAAATACAACGAGCCCAGCCATAATTCAACTCCGCCATCATAAGGTCAGGCCCATCCCTGGGCATAGGCGACCTAGGCGGTCGCCTAGGGCCTCGGACCCGGGAGGAGAAGGAGGAAGGGGCCACAATCTTTAGGTATTGAAAATACTATTTGAATTTACTTTCTCTGCAAGATATGAAATTGTTATGGCTTATTGGTAACATTGTTTTCTCCCTAGCTTGCAACCAGAGTTCAAGCCTTGCTGAATGTGTTATATAATTTTATATACAAAACTTTGGGCCTACAAATTTTTTCGCCTAGGGCCTCGATTTGCTTAGGGTCAGCACTGCATAAGTTACATAACAAAGTATAAGATATATTAGATAATGAAATATTACCTCCGCAGCTTCTTTTGTTTACTATGTTATGTTATTGGGCCACACATATTGGGTTATGCAATGTAATTGTAAATACACATTGCCTGCACGTTATTAGCCATCGAAAAATAACATAATCACTTTACAATATTTATGTTGATTCATTTCTCTCTTTGCATCAAAACTGTAAATTCAAAAATTCTTACTTGGCATCAAAGCAAACAGGCTAAACAGCATCAGAGTAATGCGCCTGCCACCTCTCAGATCACCTTCAATCTCTGCTTCATCATTGAGTATGGCTGCATCTTCTGATCATCAAAGAATCTCAGAGTCTCATCATTTGATTGTTATTACTCGTCCTTTCAGGCCTTTAACAAGGCAAATTCTCTGATATTGCAATCTTGATCATCTTCCATCACAGTGCCTCGCTTGAACCGTCCATCGGATCATACCTCATCACCTGGTGACTCAGCTGCACTGCTCTGGCTTTCCCTATGTTGTTTTCATCCCTATTTCCACCATGTCTGAAGGAAATAATAATGCTTCCATAACCTCTCCTGAATCAAGATCCAACACTGGAACTGCCTCAAGATCTGCAACCCAAAAATTCATAAAAGTTGTTAAACCACAAAGCCAAATGATCAATATTCAATTAGATGAAGATAATTCCCTTCTTTGGAAACTTTAAATTGAAGCAGCAATGAAAGGGTATGGCCTTGAACAATATATCTTCGGCGCTATAATTGTTCCTCCCAAGAATACAATTGAAGAAGGAAGATTGATAAGCCACCTAGATTTTCTTGTACATCAACGACATGATAAATTAATTAGTTCTTGGTTATTGTCCACTATCAATGCAAGTCTCCAACCTCAGTTAATTGGTTGGAAAAGCGCACATGAGATTTGGTCAACAATAGAACAAATTTTTATTAGATAATGCTCAGCAAGATCAATGCACTACAAGTGGCAACTTCATAACATAAAGAAAGAAGGCTTACCAATGTGGGAATACTTATCCAAGATCAAGATACTAAGTGACTAACTAGCCTCAACTGGCCACACAGTACCAGATTCAGACCAAGTTCTATATATCTTAAGTGGCCTAGATGAAGAGTATGAGGCTGTTGTGGCTGTGATCTCCTTGAAAGAAACCGCACCTACAATCCAATCTGTCCATTATATTCTACTCTCTCATGAAGGTAGAATAGAACAGAAGAAGGCTGTCACAAGTAAATTTTTACAAATTATGTTAGCTACAACAAAACCAAGAATCAAGAAAGAAACACAACCAACTCAACAAATATAAGAGGCAGAGGCAAAGATGGACCAAATATAAGAGGCAGAGGCAAAGGCAAAGGTGGACAATTCAACAATAATAATCGAATCAGGTGGCAAATGTGTGAAAAGTTTGGTCATATAGCTAATAGGTGTTATTTTAGATTTGATTCAAATTACACACCAACTCAACAACCAAACAACAATACCAAAAACTATCAACCAAATGCAAACATGGTAAGCAGCACACAAGAGAACAAGTGTCAAACTGAAACTGCAAGTACCAACACAACAAATATTGAAGATTTAAATGATGAAGTTTGGTATCTAGACTCAGATGCTACAAACTATGTTACGAGTATAACTTGTGCACCTCGAATCTTGGAAACACTAAGTACAAAGTTACACAATGGTTACTTATGGGAAATGAAAAACCACAACGATCACATATACAGGAAGTGCAAGCTTTGTAACAAAAGGAAAACAATTTTATCTCAACAATTTACTAAGAGTACCCTTAATAAGGAAAAACTTATTAAGTGTATCTCAATTTGTAAGAGATAATAATGTTTCCTTTGAACTATACTCATCTTACTGTTTAATTAAAGACACTCTAACAAGTGAAACCTTATTACAAGGTAAAGAATCAAATGGACTGTACACTTTCAATGTTGCTAGTTCCCAGTTAGGAAATTCTGGAAATAATGCTAAATACTGCAACTTGTAAATCAAGATAGTAATCGTAGAAATATTGACAATTGGTACTACAAGTTAGACCACCCAGAAGTACAAATCATAAAGTTCATTTTGAAAAATAATGATATTTCTATCGATGACTTTACTCTCCCTTATGCCTGTGCTTGCTGTCAAATTGGAAAAAACCACAAGCTTGCATTTTCTAATTCAAAATTTATTTATAAAAAATCATTGGAATTAAGCACCGCTGACATACGGGGTCCTGCACCAGTCAGCAATGATTACGAGTACATATATTATATATCCTTTGTTGATGCTTGCACAATATATCTATGGATATATATATTTTTTAAAATCTAAGTCTGAAACATATACTGATGTCTGTCAGTTTATTACTCAAGCTGAGAAACAAACTGAACAATAACTAAAAATGTTTCAAACTGATGAAGGGGCAGAATTTAAGCCTTTAAAGGAACTATTTAGCAAAAAATGTGTTATTCATAGAATTACATGCCCAACACCTCAGAACAAAATGGAATTGTGGAAATAAAACACAGACACATAGTCGAAACTGGACTAACTTTACTTTCTCAGGCATATCTACCACAAAAATTTTGGTCTGATGCATTTTCTACTACTGTTTATCTAATAAACAAACTACCAACCAAGGATTTAAGACTAAAGTGTCTAATTGAAATCATGTTTGATATAAAGACTGATTATAAGAGTCTAAAAGTCCTTGGTTGCCTATGTTTCCCACACTTAAGGACATATAATTCTCACAAGTTAAACATTAGATCTACACCATGCACCTTTATAGGCTATGCAACAAATAAAAAATGATACAAATGCTTAGGTACAAATGGATATATTTATATATATAGGCATGTTGTGCTCAATAAAATGGAATTCCCCTTTAGCAAAGCAGGAATGAAAGTAACACAAAAGGTTTACAACCTAAAGTATCTATACATGATCAACCGAATAAGTGTGATGCAATAAATCAACAAATAGCTGAGCACCAAACTAATCATCACCCATCAGATTCCAGCAATCAAAGGTCAAGGCACACACTACAACGAGAAATAGAAACACAAACAAAGCAAGGAACTGAAGCCTTACACAAAACATCACAAGATGAAAGTGCTAGGGAACCAGATTCTTAACAGCTATTGGATAATACCACACTATCCAGTAGTGATGATGATTAAGACAACAATAGTAACATTGATCAACCTCAAACTACTATTGGACATCATATGATAACTTGGGCTAAAAGCAGAATTTTTAAACCAAAAATATATAATGTTGATACAAGAGTCAAAGAGCCAGGTACATATATAGAGGTTGTTCAACACGAGAAATGGAGAATAGTAACGAGAGAAGAGTATAATGCTCTAATAAAAAACAATAGTTTGACTTTGGTTCCTATGCCAATAAACAAGGATACAGTTGACTGTAATGAACTTATGGGGTCAAAACACATTCGGATGGCACAAATTCCAAATACAAGGCAAGATTAGTGGTTAAAGGCTACTCACAATAGTGTGGGTTTGATTTCAATGAAACATTCTCACCTATTGTGTAGCCAACAACAATAAGAATAGTCTTAACTATTTCCTTACATAGAAATTGGCATGTAAAACAACTAGATATGAATAATGACTTCCAAAATGGTGTGTTGTAGGAAGAAGTTTACATGGAATAGCTATAAGGGTTCAAACAAAATCATAACAAAAGACTTGTGTGCAAACTGAACAAAGATATCTATGGATTGAAGTAAGCACCACGTGTGTAATTTGAAAAACTGAAGACAATATTGACCAAACATAACTTCAACATCACAAAATCTGACAACTACTTATTTACAAAATTTAGGTTCTAAAATTACCTATGTGATGATTTATGTCGATGATTTTATAATTATAGGTAATGAAAAGAATGAAAAGGATAATCTGAAAAGGCAATTGAACAAGAAGTTTTCAATCAAGGACCTTGGCAGCTTGAATTATTTTTTGGGAATTGAAATAAAAAGACCAACTCATGCAAAAAACATACTCAGTTAGGAAAAATACATATCAAATATATTAGTCAAAGCAAAGATGGATAAACCAAAAGCCCTAGCAATTCCTATGGTAAGCAATCAGTAGTTATCTAGAAATGATGGAGACACAATATCAAATCCTATGCTACCATCACAAGGCCAGATATATCATACATCATGAACAAAGTCATCCAATTTATGCAGAATCAATCAAACATTCACTAGCAAGCAGGAAAAAGAATCTTAAGATATCTCAAAAGAACAATAAAGTACGGTATAACCCTTGAATCATCAGGAAGTCTAAATATAATTGGCTATGCAGACTCGGATTGGGATCAGATCGGGATGATAGGAGGTCTGCATCTGCCTACTGTATATTTCTAGGTTCAAACCCTATATCCTAATGTTCGAAAAAGCAAACTACTGTATCAAGATCCAGTGCCGAGGCAGAGTATCGTAGTGTTACTAGTACTATAACGGAAATTATTTGGATCGAATCATTACTTCATGAGTTACATGTTAAATCAGCAAACAACCAATTATATCTATATGCCATAGATGACCTATTGTGACGAAATTATAACAAGTTGCTAGCTACAATGTAACGATAGCTATGCTGATTTTTGTCTATTACAACATTCGCTTCGAGGTGTTAGCATAGATATCAGCAAGATGTGGTAGTAGCTATAAATATATTCAAATTAATTAAAAAAAATACACCTTAATGACCCACACGATCATTTAAAACAAAATCTCAACCATCAATCCACACTATCAATCCATACCTCAGGTATTTCTATTTCCCACTCTTGTTTTCATCTAGTCGCTTTCCTTTTCATCTCGTTCTCATCTCCAAATTTCCAAAATCACTGATCCCTAATTTCCAAAATCACCGATCTCTAATTCCAAATCAAACTATGTTGAAAATTCAAAAATGGTTTCTTCAACGATTTCATTTTATGAAAGGCCACCGTTGTAAAAGATCCACGTTCCACGTCCTTAAATCACCACTATAGTCGACTAGATTTGGGCGTTCGATATGTTTTCTCCCTACATCATCCTTAGTAAATCGCATCTGGAGTGCTCTTTTTGGTTTATAGTAGGTACGATTCTAGTAACTGGTTTTAAATTATGAGCTTTTGGGGATTATTCTGTTGTATAGCCTACATAGTTCAAGCATTGAGTTTTCCTTGGGCTCAATATGATGTTTAATTTCAATCCCATGACCTGATATACTTTTTTTTTATATTCAAACCCGATTGTGGGTTCATTGGTTCTTATATATGGACATAAGTAATTGTTCAACCCAGGAATTAACATAGGATCTGTTCCAATAACCATAATTTTTTGGTTAATTCATTACTATTTGGGAAGATGGATATTAGAGCAGGTGTTAACTGAATTTTAGTGGTTGATTCAGATGAAAGGTTGTGTTTTGTAGGGGTGTGCATTAGTTTTACAGTTGTTTTCTCTACCGCTATTTAAACCATTTATGAAATCAGTTCTTTAGTTGGTTTTCTTTCTTTTAAAAATTTAGACTTGTGTGATTTAGGTTTTTACAAATTCTGAAATTCTAGTTTTCAATTATGGACCTTCATAGATCCTTGCATAATGAAACTCTTTTGTGCAATGCTGTTTTCTATCACAGTTTGTGAGGCTTCTGTAGTTGTCCATGTAACAACATTAATACATGGCTTGAAATCATATTATCATGACTCTATTTTATTTCTCCTGTCTTTTTTATTCGGAATGGAAATCAATCATTGCTGCCATAATTCCTGCATGACAAGTTTATATTTCGATTAACTTATTCTCCCTTAGTTTTCTTATCTTCATCAACCAAGCTTTTTTTCTAACCCAGTGTACATATATTGTTATTGTTATATGTGTATTTGCTTCTATGAGTTTACTTAGAACTAATTTATTTGGTAATAATTGTTTCAAGAATACCCTTTCACTATATACATTCACATGGTAGTTTGCGTCAATGCACGACACTTGTCTTATCTCATTATAAAAACAAAACCAAAAGACACTAATAAACACAGAAAATGATTCATAATTTCTAGTTGTCTTATCTCATTTTAAAAACAAAACCAAAAGACACTAATAAACACAGAAAATGATTCATAATTTCTAGTTGTCTTATCTCATTTTAAAAACAAAACCAAAAGACACAAATAAACACAGAAAATGATTCATAATTTCTAGTCCATGTATACAATTTTTATTCAACTGATAGATTTATTGAATAGTCGGTTATAAATTTTGTAAATAGGAGTCGATGCTATTTTTATTCAAACTGATAAATTAATAATGTATATCTTGCGCATTGTTTACCGCTGTGGTAGGATGGGAATGAAGTGTTTTTCGGAATCAAGCGAAGCACTCAATTGGAGAAGTTGATGAGTGCTTATTGTGACATGTAGTTGGTTGATTTCAACTCAATTGCTTTTCTTTTTGATGGTCGCAGGCTTCATGTTGAATTGACTACAGATGAAGTATAGTCCATTTTAAACTCTAAACTTATCATTTTGGGTGAAACTTGGCAAAACATTTTAGCTGAAGTATGGTCTTTACATTTTTGACTAAGAACCTTTAGCTTCATATAGTAGTTATATGGGTAAACTATATGCCAAATGCATCTGTTTGTGTTTTATTTTTTCAGTTTTCATACATTCTTTGGTATAAATGTTTGTTGTTGTTGTTGTTTAAGGCTTTGGGTGATAATGGACTTGGTGTGCAGTGTTTCAAAGAAGGCTTGGTCTTTCAAAATCGAATGAACCGGGCGGTGCCTACTTGTTCGACCTAACTGGGTAGGTCGATCCCCGCCAGGATTTCGGTACCCCGTACCTCCACCGGCGCTATGCTCGGACCCATTACTTAGCTCGCCTTCGGCTTGTCATATATTTGTCAGTGTCTGTATAAATTCAAACTACATATGTAATGAGTGAAAAATTGTGTATGTAATGAGTGAACTGAGTGATGTAGTTAGGAATATATGTATATGTCAATAATTGTTGTTATGGTAAATCATTGAGTTGTAAATAGTTGGAATCAAAAATTTGTGTTATTTCAGTTATTGAAATAAAATATTTTATTTAATAAAACATTGTTTGAATTCAAATTATGTGTAGTAGTATTCTATTACATAAATATTTAATCCTGTTAGAGATGAAATATCTATAACAACATTTTTGGAATGTTGCATAGACACCTAAGGATGTTGCTATACGCCATATAGGGTTCCATTGCAATAGTATTTGTTATGTTGCCTTAGATAGTCAAAATGTTACCTTTGAGGTCTACACAATGGTGAAAATTGTGTCACAGTAAAAGTGTTGCCAAAGACCTATGCCAACATTTTTTGGGCTTGACCGAACATTTTTTTCTGTTGCAGAAGGCCATTTATGGCGTAGTGTAAGGTGTGAAGTCTAAATGCAGTCCTTGTGTGCTACTCTATCATATATGCAAGAACTAAACATGTTGAATTAGATATTCATTTTGCAAGAGAAAAGGTTGCTAATAATAAACTGGTGGTAAATCATATACTTGCCTCACATTAACTTGTTGATGTTTTAACAAAACTATTATCGGAGAAAAATTTCATATGATTCAGAGATGAACTGAAGTTAATCGAAGATACCAGCCCCTCTACATCATCTAAATCTACCAGCAATCCTTCCACTTCAAAGAATCTGACCTCAAACTCATCAGATACAACAAGTTATATGTAACACCGTCTTGTTTTTGCTTCTGTAATATAGTTTCTTCCATTTTAATGGTGGTAATATAGATGAAATTTGAGTGTAGAGTGATCAGGAATAGAGGGAATGGTGAGTATTTAAGAGGTTAAAGGGACATGCCGTGATGATCAAAGAAAGGTGGTTGATCAACATAGTGAATAGCAATAGGTGAGAGGAGATGATCAGTACCAAAATGACACTTCAGAATTCAAGAGATTAACACGAGATAATCTCAAGAAAATATAATGATTAACTCGTGCTTGAGAAGAGAAGCAACACAGGATTCAAGATAATAAAGAACAAAAATAAGGTGAGAATGAGATAAATTTTTACTACTGATTTCGCATATGAATTACATAGCTTAGGGTACTATTTATAGTCGCAAGTGGCATCACTCGATTGTCTAGATTTACATTCATGCCATTCAAACCCTTATTTTATCTCATTCAAATTTTGTGCACATGCACACTTTGCATACTTAATTTACTTAATTTCTTCGTGGAATTAATTACTGGAAATCATCATACTATCATCCTGCACATTTGCTCGCATCTCAGGTTTGTTGAATTTGTTCATCCTACCCTTGCATTGATTGGCTTGCGAGTTTTTCCATTGTGTTTGCTGAATGTTTTGCATATTTTTATGCTCACCAGGTGTTTGACGTAATGTGCACCGTAATAACTCCCCCTCCCCTACCTTGAAAACATACCTTGCCTCAAGGTTTGAAGTAGGAAATCTCTTTATTAACTCCTAGTAGTCTACCCATGTACCATCTTCATTTGGCCTGTTTCTCCATTTAACTAAAATTTGCACAATAGGTTTATTATTTTTTGGGACTAATCTTCAATCAAAAATTAACTCTAGCTCTTGGACAAGCTTTTAAATATATGATGGCAGATCTGATTGCAATGTCAGGTAAGACCCAATCTTCTTCTTCAGTTGGCTTACATGAAACACAGGGTGTATTAGAGAACCTTCAGGTAGATCTAACTTGTAAGCTACTTCCCCATTTTTTTAAGAATTTTATAAGGACCATAATACTTAGGGGAAAGCTTTGTAGTCTTTGTCATGCTAACAGAGATTTGTCTGTAGGGATATAGTTTAAGGTAAACCCAGTCATCAGTATTGAAACTCGTTTGTTCTGTGTTGATTTGTAAACTTTTGCATTCTATCTTGAGCCAGTCTAAGGTTATCTTTGAGGGTAGTTAATATAGGATCTCTTGAGAATAATTGTTGCTCCACTTTAGGTGTGTGTGGCACCTAGCACAAAATATTAGGTGGTTGTTTGCCGTAGACAATTTTATAAGGGGTCATTTTGGTTGATTCTTTGCATGTAGTATTGTACCCAAATTCTGCTAAGGAAAGCCACTTCGACCAGTTACTGGGCTGATGTGAAACAAAGCATCTCAAGTAGATTTCTAAAATTTTATTGACAATTTCAGTTTTCCCATCTGATTGAGGGTGATAAGCTGAGGAGAACTTGAGAGAACAACCTTGTAATGTAAATAATTTAGTCCTAACATTGCTTAAAAATATTGCATCCCTATCATTTACTATTGATTTAGGCATGCCATACAGTTTAATTACTCCATCAAAAAATATTTTAGCTATTTAAGGGGAAGAAAATGGGTGTTTTAGTTGGAAAGAAGTGTGAATATTTTGATAATCTATCCACCACCACATATATGACTATATAACCATTGCTTTTTGGCAGGTGAGTAATGAAGTCCATGGATAAATCTGTCTATATATTTTCAGGAACAGGTAATGTGTTGTAATAAACCCGGAGAAGGTACATTTTATGACTTGGATTTCTGACATGTATCACACTGTTTTACATAGTTTTCTACTAATTTCTTCATATGTTTCGGGTAGAAAACTTTTCTGATGCTCTGTAGAGTTTTCTTCACACCTAAATGTCCTTCCATGGTGTAGAATGGAACTCAAATAAGATAATATCTATGAGCTGAGTAAGAGAATGATCTTTTAGTATCTTCCCTTTGTAAAATATTAATTCTTCAATCAATTTGTATTTTGAATTATCAGCAGCTCCCTCTAAAATTTTCTCCTTTTTTAAATGATAGAATGGCGTTTGTTGAATCACTTTTCAAAGTTCTGAAATCCAGTTTGCTTGCAAAGTGTTATATCATGTAATTTAGATTGATCATAAACCCCGGATAAGCCATTTGCTATTATATTTTCTTTCCCTTTTTTGTATTCAATGGTGTAGTCATAACCATGAAGCTTTTCTAACCATTTCGCTTGAATTCTAGTTGTGTGCTTTTGAGATAACAAACGCTGGAGGCTCTAATGATCAGTCCTAATGATGAATCTTCTGCCTGGCGGGTATTATAACTAATTTTCTGTTGCAAGAACTAGTACCAATAGATCTTTTTCATAGGTTGATAAGTGTAAACGTCTTCCTTGTAATGGTTGGCCGGTATATGCTATAGGTTTGTTATTTTGCTGCAGCAGAGCTCCAAGATCTTTGTCACTAGCATCACATTCTATAATAAAATCTTTAGGGAAACCTGGTAATGCTAGAATAGGAGGGTTAGTCAAAAAAGATTTGAATTTAAATAATGCATCTGTGGCCTCCTCATTCCAATGGAATGAATTCTTTTCCAACATGGATGTTAAAGGTTTTGCAATGAGGCCATAAAATTTAATGATTTTCTATAATAACTTGTAATGCCTAAGTAACCCCTTAAAACTTTTATATTAGTAGGTTAGGACCTTTGCAAAATTTCTTTAATTTTGTCTTTATCTACTGCAATCCCTTTATAGAAATAATGTGCCCTAAATACTTGATATTCATTGAAGCAAATGAACATTTAGGCAGGTTAATAACCAACTGGTTATCAGTGAACGTTTGTAGAGTTAATCTTAAGTGTATCAAATGATTGTTCCAGTCAGTACTGTATATAAGAATATCATTAAAAAAAATATAAACTACCTTTAATATTGTTTGAAAATATTGTTCATTAGTGACTAAAATGTAGATGGGGCATTAGTAAGGCCAAAAGGCATAACTACAAATTCATAGTGACCTTCATGGGATCAAAATGCAGTTATATGAATGTTATCTTCATGCATTCTCATGTGATGATAACCTGATTTTAAATCTAACTTTGTAAAAAAAAATTGAACAATGTAGTTCATCCAACAGGTCAACTATTAATGGTATTAGGAATTCATTCTTAAATATTTGCTTATTTAAAGCTCTATAATCAATGCATAGTCTCCAACTACCATCTTTCTTTTTAACAATTACAATAGGAGCAGAAAAAGAACTAGAGCTAGGTCTTATAGTTCCAGAAGTAAGTATATCAGTAATTAAAGCATCTAATTTTTTTTTTTATAAAATGAGAATATCTGTAAGGTTTTTGTAACAGCCCGGAATTTTGACAATAAATAGTTATTTGATTAGAAACTCAAAATTAGGAATTTCTGTAAATAATGGAATTTGACCACGAAACTTTAACAGTTGCACTCGTCTCGGAATTCCAGTCAACTTTCATGTTTGGAGTTTCATGAACGGAGTTTGTATGAAAAAATTACGGACGAAATACAAAAAAGGAAGGAAATAAATAAATCAGAATAATTAATATATAGTAAGAATTAATTACCCTAGCCACCTCACTTCCAAGTCGACCAAGTGGTCGACCGCTGGCTGCGACCGCTTGGTCGAGCCAGGAAGTGACGGCTAAGGTTTTGTCTTATAAAATTGTAATATGAATGGACGGATGTTAATAAAAATAGATCTAACGGTCCAAGGCCAATTCCACCCCTATAATTAAAGGGGTAAGGGCTCATTCTTTTCCATTCAAAATCTATAGAGGCAACGGAGCTCTGCCATTTTCCTGCTTCTTCAAACCAAATTTCTTCAATTAAAAGTATATACATACAAACAAGTCAAATCAAATGTATATAGAATTGAGAGAATTAATTGATTCAATGGAATGAAATGCA
This sequence comes from Allium sativum, assembly GCA_030737875.1. NCBI lineage: Eukaryota > Viridiplantae > Streptophyta > Magnoliopsida > Asparagales > Amaryllidaceae > Allium > Allium sativum. Next base: position 65,061,906 of record CM060909.1, on the reverse strand, counting down.
AATCAACGCTCAATGATTGATTCTTCCCTCTCTTCCCTCTCTTCCCTTCTTCTTACATTTCTACAGATATAGAATTTTCCCCTTTCTAGATAAATTGTAGATTTATAAGAACTTGGGAATGTGTAGGCCAAAAAGGTTCAAACTTTGGATTTGGAGGCTATAAGGTGAGTGAGAAATTTACATATACATTTATAATAATGTATTTATCTCGTTTGTAATAAATTCAATTTTTATGCCTATGCCTATCAGATTTGTAAATAAATTGTGGTAATTAGATTGACATCCATTAGATCCGGTTATAAAAAGTATTAGAATTTGTGAATTGTACATTGTGGCTATGCATAAAATGAATTGTAGGATTTCTTGAACTGGGTTACACCTATTCCTACAGTTATGTCATAAAATATATTGCAATTGTGTTATAGAATGTATTGTAGACCTTGCATAACACTGTAGATCTGGAAATCAGTCTTATTAAACACAAATTAGATGTAGTTACATTCCATATCTTTAATTCAATTTTGAAAAGTAAAATATGCAAACTTGGGTAAAAAGATGAAATTGGTAAATTATGTGAATTTGAAAAGATATGATTTTTAAATTATGTGATTGTAATGTTTAAAAGAAATATGCATGTTTGTATTTAATATTGTTGGGTTTTGCTTAATTATTGTAAATATGCCATTTTCTTCTTTTTGAACAAAAATATTTCATTTTGAATTCACAAGAGGTATTACAAAGAAAACTAAAAAGGAAAAGTGGTGCAAACATACGTATAAATATAAAAATAAATATTTGCGTGTAGTTTGCATCGACTATTCTAGAAACATATATAAACATATATATTTCTTGTGAATTTGAATTGTGACTATTCCACAAATTTGACATAAGTTAAAATAAGTGCCGCAAACGGTCTTTTTGAAAGATTGGAAACCTTATGGCAAGATTGAAGGCAAAAAGGAGTGCTTGGTTATTGATTAAACCAAATCATTTACATAAAAGTTAATGATAATAATAAAAGATAATTACCTTGATCGTACGAAAGCATAAAATATAAATATATACATACTATCTGTCCAAATCAGCGTAAAACATTAAAAGATACATATAGTGTTGAATATTTAAATGTTTGAATGGTGTTCATTTACAGAATCATATATGTAAATTGTATTCCATATTAAATGAATATTTTTGTGGTGACCATTTGTGGCAATCGATATAATTAGCTGCTATAAATAGGACCGCAAATTAATAAATAATAATTGTAACCAAATGTTGAATAGGGAAAGTGAATATGATAGGATAATGGTTACAATTCCTAAAATTTATTTAGAATAAATGTTGTACACCCCCAATTTGGAAATTTGAATTATAATCGCATTTAGACACGAGATTAAGCTCATTTGTGGTAGAAGCCTGCCCAGAACCAACCGACAAATCCAGCAACCACAGGTTGTCAACTTAATGTGAGGGGTCTAATGCGTTAATATAAATGTACTAAGGCAAGAGGTTAAGTTCAACTTGTGGTCGAAGCATCTTGGAGCCGATCGGCAAATCCAGCATCCACAAGTAGTCAACTAAATGTAAGAGGCCCATTGCATATATATATATATATATATATAATATGCAATAAATAATAAATAAAATTAGAAATGTCAGTTGTGGTACAACAATTAAATATATTCGGGACTGATAAAATAGGGATATTCCATTTTAATTAATGTCTTAGGAAAATTATGGCCGTTAGGCACATAATTGATATTGGTTGTAATCAATGGAAATTAAGGATAAGTAGTTGCCTTAGGAAAATAAGACTGTTATGGTCATAAAGGGCAATAAACAAAGAAATGAGAAGAAAATGGGAGTCAAAAGGGGATTAATGGATATTGATTGTCCTTTAAATACTAAGTCCAGATTAGGAAAGAAGTCAAATAAATATCCTAGGGAAAAGGGGATATTACCTTCCTTATTTATGTTAATGAATATAAAACTTATAATTGAAAATAGAATTGGACTTAGTAGTTTAATAATGTAAAATATTATTAACCATATGAACCCGTGACGATATTGAATCGTGTAAGTATAGCATTTCCGTGTAGAGGGACTAAATGGGAATGACATAATAACACAACCCACCTTATCCCAAATAGGGAAAGGTATAGAAAGCTAAAGGGGGTACGAACTAATAACCTTCGCGTATAGTCCGCTTCCTAGGTCCTAAACGGCTAAGTGATTGGGGTTGAAGAGTCTACCTGGGAGTAGGTCTTTCAGTTTAGGGGACTTAAATGGCAGGTTTGTGTGGGCCTGCCCAAACCTTGAAACTAAAACGTCCGATATGGCTGCCTAACCTACGGGAAGTGATAAGCGACAGAGGAGTTTATCTAATAAGGTCAACTAGTATGTATAACGAACGATAAAAATATCATCTCTCACCTTATGTGTGGCAAGGGTATATGCGTAAATGACGGAAGCCTTAACTAGTAGGGCCAGTAGCTAGTGCCCTCTAGTTCATGTAACCGTTAAGTAAAGTAACGAGAAATAATAAGTGACCAACCGGTCCTCCTAGGGTCTTAAGCAGTCAAGAAGAATCCACCCTATCTATCATTGATAGTGAGGCAATAAATGATGAAGGACAAACGAATTAAAGTAATTGAATATAGAACCTCCATAACTTTGGGTCTAATCTCGATATAGTAACCAACCAAGCTCTGGTATAAAGGCTTCAAAAAAATATGCGTAAACATTTACTAGGTTGGCTTAGAATTACTAACTTGGTTATGCGTATATCTATGATTGAACCAAATGGGATACATTAGTGTATTATAACCTGTGTTGTAAATTTCTTAGTCACCAGATCTTGTTGTTCTAACCCTCCTCCTCATTGCAACCTCCCAGGTTTCCTAGAGAAGGTCGGGTTCTCAGAGGTGTTAAAGTTTGGCTTTCGGTTCTCGTTCTCTCTCTTGCTCGGTATTGTAGAGTGGCTTACTTTGAAAAAGGTAGTTACATGAGTTAATACTTGTTATCCTATTTTGTTTCCGCTGTGAGTTATCTTATCGTACTCTGATTATGCTCATGCTTCTTTATTGCAGGTACCAGATATGCACGCTCCATGCTTGGATGTGTTCAAGTTTCGATTTTTTTTGAAATTTGGGGTTAGAAAAGTGTGCGGTGTTACATTTGGTATCAGAGCTTAGGTTAATCGATCAGAGGAACTTGTTATACTAGGACTCGTGAGAGAATGTAATTCGATTTTCTTTTCTGTTTTTCTTCGTATTTCTTACTCGACTTAGATTTATTTCGACCATAAATTTGTCGTTAGACTAAATATATAAAATGGGCTTTAAGCGATTAAGGGTTGAATTAGGTTGAATTCGGGTTTCTAGCCATTTCTATCTTACCCCACAGTACGATTAGCGATCTTGTCATGAAGAGCATGAGGATGAAATATGGTGGAGTTTTTTGGCTAGAGTTTGGAGACTGGACAAAAATCTAGCTACATCCGAGATAACCACGATTTCTGGAGTTTGGTTTCATTGGTAGTTCCGGTTAGGACCATTACTCGATCCAAAATGGGAAAGAACCCACATTAATATGTCATATCCATTTCAGAAATATATTTATGAGGTGAACTCATTTGTTACTTCGTTAAAATTCTGAATCTACCTTTGTTGAGATATCCAATTGAGTTCTTGGCCTTGTATTCGAGAAAATTCATTTTTAAAACTATCTGAAAAAAATAAAAATGGATTTCAACTGTTTTGAAATACAGTTTTGGTAAATAGTTTGTGAAGATATGGTTTTAAAATTTTAATTTATTCGTGTTAAAATTTTTGGTGCCATTCAGTAATTTTAATGAATGTAATTTGATTGATAGGAAGAATGAAGTTAAAAATGACAAGGAATACACCACTAAAACCCAAGAATAATAAATCTCCATTCCTTGTGATTTTTAGTATCTATTTTCCTATATATATTGGAAAATTTATTGAAGTTATCCAAATAAATCTAAATCATTTTCATGCTCTAATATCTTTGAACACGAAAAGGTTTTTCCAGTTTGAAATACAAAACTGGAATATAAATAATAGTAATAATTATAAATTGATTTATAAATACGAATCCATTAGTTTATAAATAAATCCCATTTTTGGAAAAGTTTTAAATTTTCTTCGGAGAGGCTAAGGAAAACCCTTCATTTTGATTTTTAGGATATTTGATTTCGTGAATCGTTTATTTGTTGTCAGCTAGGTAAGGGGAAATCCGTTTAAGTTATACTATGGATTTCTAGCTGAATTATTTTTGAAATTCGCTTGTTCGTTGGATAGTCCAAACATCATTGTTGAGACTATAAATCCTTGGTGTTGGTTCAGAATTTGACTACAGTCTTTAGATACCGTGGTGATGAGGATGACTATTTTTTGGATCGTGTCGAGTCTTAAAAGATAACGCGGGATGATTGATGTTTTAATCCGGCCTAATAAGGTCAAGGTCCAACCTCTGTCCAAAGCCCATTTGGTAGTTGACCGTTTAGTGCTATACTAAGACGGTCAATTAGTTGATGAGTTTTGTTACAACTTGGACCGAGGACTCAACCATAAAAGTTGCGTACAAATTACCCCTTAACTTCTTTCTTTCTTTCTCCCTTCCTTCCTCATCTAGTCGAACCATATTCTTAACCTTCTTCTCATTCTTTGTCGTCTCCTCTTTTCCTGCGCTATTTTGCGCATTAAATCTTGCCTCACTAGTACTCCAAGATCTAATTTCTTCTCTCTGGTCATTTCTTGGCCTATAATACCTAATTGAGCTATCCGATCTTACTCATACCATTTAAGTCTCACCCTTAGGGAGAGATCATTTGGTTAGGTTGGGATGAGCAAAAAGGTCTCACTGCTATAGGGCTAAGAAAACTTATCGTGGCCATTCGATTTGCACCGGTCCATTGCTCGAGATCTTAGAATAGGGTTGTTGTTTGTATTGCCTCCACCTTTGCTATACCTTGTTAGAATGGGTTCTTTCAAAGTCGATCGTCGTTTTGGAGATGAAGTCCAAACTATCTTCGGATGGTTTTTATGAGGAGAATCTCGATGAGAGTTCTAGAGGCATCCGCGTTTTATGCAGACTTATATGGTATTTTGTTTGACCGACTTTGGAGATTTTACAGCAAGTTTATTTTCTTCATGTCCGTTTATGTGTTCGGGAATCTATGTTCGAATTGCCCATGTAGACGTGTTATCCATTTAGCACATCGCTCTATAAATGAGAAGTTATGACTAGATTTGTCTCATGATGCGGGAATTTAATCCTTTTTTTTGATCGGTGGTGTAACCATCATTTAGTACCGCATCATATTTGACTTAGCTTGTTGTTCTTGTGTGTTGCCTCATGCAGTTACTTTCTGTAATTTTACCAATTCGTTTTATCTTTAGGCAATAATTGGTGGATTTCCATGAGAAACAGTTTTGGGGTAGGTTTCTTTTTCTATCGTAAATTCTCTCTTATAAGAGATGGTGATGTGGGAACCTCCAACAACACAAGTAGTGTTGGTATTAAGAGATTGAACATTTTGTTACCATGATACGATTAATCAAAGATCATAAAAATGGTTTGAGCTCCAGACGCCGAGCGAGACATCTCATTATTTATAGCCATTGTTTTGGGAATTCTGGTGTTTTTTTGTCGTTATCTTTGTTGTTATCCCTTTCCAGCATCGGGTTCTTGGTTTTGTGGTGATTCGTGCTTGTAACTGTTAGAGTTGTTTAAATCTCAGGACTTAGGTTAATGAGATTTCTAAGTTTTGAAATGTTTATATCATCACGCATTCCTATTTGAATGAAATCTCGTTTTTTTTCTTATCTAAACTAACAGCTGTGCTAGAGCTGAAAGAAAAGAATTCAGTGTTGGATAAATTTTAGCAAAGGACCAGTTTTGCGTTGTTTTTATCATGGGTATATAAATAAATAAATCACCGTTCCTTGTTAAAGCTAAAATTTATTTGGTCTTTTTGTATGTGATTTATGTCCTCACATTTTTGGCGTGACTAACTTTTTTTCTGACCAACATGTGACTTGAATCGTTTAAGTTTCCAACAGTTGCATTTTTGAAAGTTTTGGAAAATGTTGTTTGAACAAAAAAAACATTTATATCATTTTCTTATTTTATAGGAAACTGAATGTTTTTGAAAGGAAAATTTCAAAATAATCATGCCAAGTCTTTAAGAGGAAATTTATTTTTGTGGAAAATTTCGATTTTTAGTCACATGAATGGTGTAAGGAAGATTTTTGTATACTTTGTGTGCGCGTTTTAGCGGTGCAGTATGATTGGCAATACATTAAAAACGTAAACGATAACAAGGAAAATGCTGTTTTAGCCTTGGAAACGCTGTTTCCATACCTTGTCAAAGACACGAGCGAGCTGTTAATTAAGTAGTTTTACATTTTAAAGCTGGTTTTAAGCTTCGTTATAGTCTAAAGTTGGAAAATTCTAGAGTATTTTGGGTAACTAAGGTAAAAATTCACTATAGGGGGGGAAATGGAATATTTGGAAGTAGAGAAAATGTTAAAATTCTATGCCTTAATTTCCTTTTTTTTCGGTTTAGGAGAAATTAAATAGGGAACGATTAGATTGTGTACGTTTTGGATGATAGGGTTTGAATGCAAAATTGGTTGCTTCACATTTTTATTCGTAATTATGTGAAGGTTATGGATGAAAAATAATTTTCAAAATTTGCATTCATATAGAATTTCCAGTACATTTAGGATGTTTGCATCATGTTTTTAAAAGTGTTTAAAAAAATCTCAATGTATACATATATTAAGCCTGATTTAGAATCATCTTGCATGCATGTTTTATGGTTGAAATGTACTATGTGCACCATGCATATATACACATGGTTGCAAAATGGATGTACACAAATTGCTTGTATAGGATAGGATAACTAATTATCAAAATTTCGGGACGAAATTCCTTTTAAGGGGGGGGGGGGGATGTAGCAACTCTGAATTTTGACGGTAAATAGTTATTTAATTAGAAGCTCAAAAATAGGAATTTCTACAAACAATGGAATCTGACCACGAAACTTTAACCATTGGGTTCATCTAGGAATTCCGGTCAACTTTCATGTTTGGAGTTTCACGAACGGAGTCCGTATGAAAAAGTTATGAATGAAATACGAAAAATGAATAGAAATAAATAAATCAGAATAATTAATATATAGTAAAAATTAATTACCCAAGCCATCTCACTGCCAGGTCGACCAAGCGGTCGACTGCTGGCCGCGAATGCTTGGTCGAGCCAAGCGGCGACGACTAGGGTTTTGTCATATAAAATTATAATATGAATGAACAGATGTTAATAAAAATAGATACGACGGTCCAAGGCCAGTTCCGCCCCTATAAATATAGGGGTTAGGCCTCATTCTTTTCCATTTAAAATCTAGAGAGGCAACGGAGCTCTGTCATTTTCCTCCTTCTCCAAACCTAATTTCTTCAATTAAAAACATATACAAACAAACAAACCAAATCAAATGTATATAGAATTGAGAGGATTAATATATTCAATGGAAAGGAATGCAAATCAACGATCAACGAGAGATTGTTCCCTCTCTTCCTTTCTTCTTACATTTCTACAAATCTATAATTTTCCAATTTCAAGATAAATAGTAGACTTATAAGGTTTTGGGAATTTGTAGGCCAAAAAGGTTCAAACTTTGGATTTGGAGGCTATAAGGTGAGTGGGAAACTTACATATACATTTATATTAATGTATTTATCTCGGTTGTAATAAATTCAATTTTTATGCCTATGCCTATCAGATCTGGTAAATAAATTGTGGTAATTAGATTGACACCCATCAGATCTGGTTATAAAAAGTATTAGAATTTGTGAATTGTACATTGTGACTATGCATAAAATGAATTGTATGATTTCTTAAACCGGTTTACATCTATTCCTATAGTTATGTCATGAAATATATTGCAATTATGTTATAGAATGTATTGTAGACTTTACATAACACTGTAGATCTGGAAATCAGTCCTATTAAACACAAATTAGATGTAATTACATTCTAGATCTTTAGTTCAGTGTTGAAAAATAAAATATGTGAGTCTGAGTAAAAAGGTGAAATTGGTAAACTATGTGAATTTGGAAAGATATGATTGTTAAATTATGTGATTGTAATGTTTAAAAGAAATATGCCTGTTTGTATTCAATATTGTTGGGTTTTGGCTTAATTATTATAAATATGCCATTTTCTTCTTTTTGAACAAAAAGATGTCATTTTGAATTCACAAGAGGTATGACAAAGAGATCTAAAAAGGGAAAGTGGTGCAAACATACGTATAAATATAAAAATAAACATTTGTGTGTAGTTTGCATTGACTATTCTAAAAATATATATAAACATATATATTTCTTGTGAGTTTGAACTATGACTATTCCACGAATTTGGCATAAGTTACAATAATTGCCGCTAAAGGTCTTTTTGGAAGATTAGAAACCTTTTGTCAAGATTGAATGCAAAAAGGAATGCTTGGTTATTGATTAAACAAAACCATTTAAATAAAAATTAATGATAATAATAAAAGATAACTATGTTGATCGTACGAAAATACAAAATATATACATATTATCCGTCCAAATTATCGTAAAATGGTAAAAAAATACATATAGTATTGAATGTTCGAATGGTATTCATTTATGGAATCATATATGCAAATTGTGTTTCATATTAAATGAATATAATTATGGTGACCATTTGTAGTAATCAATATAATAAGTTGCTATAAATATGACCGCAAATCAATAAATAACAAATGTAACCAATTGTTAAATGGGGAAAGTGAATATGATAGGATAATGGTTACAATTCCTAAAATTTATTTAGGATAAATGTTGTATACCCCAATTTGGAAATTTGAATTATAATCATTTAGACACAAGGTTAAGCTCACTTGTGGTACAAGCCTGCCCGTAACCGACCGGTAATCCAGCAACCACAAGTAGTCAGCTTAATGTAAATGGTCTAATGCGTTAATATAAATGTACTAAGGTACGGGTTAAGTTAAACTTGTGGTAGAAGCCTGCCCGGAACCGACCGGCAAATACAACATTCACAAGTAGTCAACTTAATGTGAGAGGCCTAGTGCATATATATATATATATATATATATATATATGTATATATACGTATACATATAACGGGCAACAAATAAATAAATAAAATTAGAAATGTCTGTTGGGGTACAACAATTAAATATATTTGGGACTGATAAAAAGGGATATTCTATTTTAATTAATGTCTTAGGAAAATTATAGTCGTTAGGCTCATAAATGACATTAATTATAATTAATGGAAATTAAAGATAAATAGTTGCCTTAGGGAAATATGACCGTTATGGTCATAAAGCGCAACAAACAAATAAATAAGAAGAAAATGTGTGTCAAAAAGGGGATTAATGGATTGATCATCGTTTAAATACTAAGTTCAAATTAGGGAAGAAGTCAAATAAATATCCTATGGAAAAGGGGATATAACCTTCCTTATTTATGTTAATGAATATAAAACTTATAACTGAAAATGGAATTGGACATAGTAGGTTAATAATGTATAATATTATTAACTATATGAACTCGTGACGATAATGAATCATGTAAGTTTAGCATTTCCTTGTAGAGGGAGTAAACGGGAATTACTAAATAACGCAACCCAACTTATCCCAAATAGGGAAAGGTATAAAACGCTAAAGCGGGTACGAACTAATAACCTTTGCTTATAGTCCGCTTCCTGGGTCCTAAACGGCTAAGTGGCTGGGGTTGAAGAGTCCACATGGGAATAGGTCTTTCAATTTAGGGGTCTTAAATGGCAGGTCTATGTGGGCCTACCAAAACTTGGAAACTAAAACGTTTGATATTGCTACCTATCCTTCGGAAAGTAATAAGCGACTAAGGAGGTTATCTAATAAGGTTAGCTAGAAGGTATAACGAACGATAAAAATATCATCTCTCACCTTATGTTGGGCAAGGGTATATGCATGAATGACAGCAGCCTTAATTAGTAGGTCCCATAGTTAGTGTCCTCTAGTTCATCTGACCGTTAAGTAAAGTATCGAGAAATAATAAGTAACTAATCGGTCCACCTAGGGTCCTAAGCGATCAGGAAGAATCCACCCTATCTATCATTGATAGTGAGACAATAAATGATAAAGGACAAGCAAATGGAAGTAATTGAATATAGAATCTCCATAATTAGTTGTCAAAGCTCGATATAGTAACCGCTAAGCTCTGGTATAAAGGCTTCACAAAAATATGCATAAACATTTACTAGGTTGGGCTAGATTCACTAACCTGGTTAGGCATACATCTTGGGTTGAACCAAACAGGATACATTCATGTATTATAACCCGTGTTGTAAATTTCTTAGTCACCATAACTTGTTGTTCTGAACCCCTCCTCATTATAACCTAATAGGTTTCCTAGAGAAGGTCGGCTTCTCACAGGTGTTTAAGTTTGGCTTTCGGTTCTCGTTCTCTCTCATGATCAATATTGAGTGGCTTACTTTGAAAAAGGTAGTTACTTGAGTTAATACTTGTTATCCTATTTTGTTTTCGCTGTGAGTTATCTTATCGTATTCTGATTATGCTCATGCTCCTTTATTGCTAGTACCGGATATACATGCTCCGTGCTTGGATGTGTTTAAGTTTCGATTTTCGTCGAAATTTGGGCGTAGAAAAGTAAGAGGTGTTGCAGTTTTAGGCAAACTGGGTTGGAGCCTTCCAGAAGTGGGATTCTATGATCACACTCCCTTTTTGGTGGTAACTGATTTGATGAAGTTGTAACTGCTGGAAACTGGTCAAAAATCTGGTGTAGTTGCTGATGCTGATAGCAACACGAAGTGTAAGGTTGCTGAATTGAACTCCTTTGTTGCTTTTATGTCTTCAACAATTTTTATTTCATCTTGCAAAAAGGCCTTGCCACTTATATTGTTTATCCTTACAAGTAAAACGAACTTGCAACTTTTTAAAATTTAAACTAATCTCATCAAGTTCTTTCATCCATTGTGCTCCTAGCACCATTTGACAAGAGTCCATAGGTAAAACTAATAAATCGAGTGGCGTTTTACAACTTTGGCAGTGTAGTATAACATCAGTGCATATTTGAGAGCCTTCTAATTTATGACCATTGGCCATTTGTACTTTAAAAGGTTTAGACTGTGACTGTTTGAGTTTTAGTTTGTGAGCTAAAGTAGTGTCAATAAAACTATGTGTTGAACCACAGTCAATAAGAAATATAACTGCTTTATTATTGATAGTCCCTTTGATTTTGATTGTGTGAAATGTGGGGATACTAAGTAGTATGTTTAATAATATAGCATGTAGTGTGTTTTGTGGTTCTTGCTCACTTTTAACCTTTGTCAATTGAATTTGATTATCATCATCAGAATATTCAGTCTCGGTATTAGAAGTTTCATTAATATTAATAACAACTTCCATAATAAAAACTTGCTTAGTTTTACATTTATGTCTAGAGTGATATTTTTCTGTGCATCCATAACATATATTATTTTTTCTCTTTCAAGTAATTCCTCAGTTGTAAGCATTTTTAGTTTTGAATTCTTACCTTAGTTCTTGCTTCCAGGTTTTGGAAAAGAAGAGGAAGAATTAGTATTCTTTTTATCAGTAAAAGATTTCCTCTTATTTTTTTGAAAGCCACTTAGTTTCAAAATTCTTTGCTAAACTTACTGCATGATCGAAATCAATTGGGTTATTTGCTATTACATTCTGACAAACCCAATTTCAACAGACCAATTTTTTTTCAAAATTCCAATCTATTGAAACTCGGATTGGTTTGCTCTGGTATCCTGCAGAAAAGATAGAGACATAAAACATGTCATAGCTCAGAAATTATCTCACAGCGGAATGGATGAAATATAATGTAATCAAAATATAACCTTACCGTAATAATACCGCCTAACCAATATCCAAGGCTATCATGTCCCTGCCACAAACCTAACCTATGAATATGTTATGAGGAGGGGGTCAGAACACAAGTTCTGGTGACTGGATTTAAACTATACACTTTGGATAATCCTACATATACCGTTCAATCATATTTTCTTATTTATTTGGTTACTTGGGTTAACAACACTCAAGGCTTACACACTCGTTGTACCCACTTACTTCCAGATTAACCTAATACAGTATATATGTAGCTACCCCCAATATCCAGGTACACCACATGGTACCCCACTCGCACGGTCTCCACCGTAAAACCATCGAAATATACGCAATCCCTCATCGTACGCCATAGTGACGAATGGATAACAATATTACGTTCTGCATATATATATCTATCATTACTACGTAAACGTACTGACTGCCACCTTTTTTCGAATCAGACTCCATACTGGAGTAATGCCCTCAAGTCTACGATACAGCACCCAGAGCCAACATGCATGTATCTAGATTGTCCACCATATGTATCTTTGATTGTAGCTCGATGCCTCAATCGCACGTCCTCTAATGTGCACCAAGTTCCATGGCAGGGCGATACAAGAAGCACAGAACTCGGTCGGGAGCTTTTCCATATCTGTACAAGCCCGTCTTTAAAGAGCCTCTATAAACAGATATACCTAAGGTATGTTTTCATGGTGGCTATTGCCCCGCCACGACCCCTCCCTCAACTAGTAAATACTACCAGAGCTAAGCGACTGCCCCTACACAAACAATCTAAACATCCATGTGGCGTCTCCCTTCAACCCCTTACCCCGATAGTGAAGGGTGAAATGGTATCTTAGGTTTAGCTCGAGTCTTTTCGCATCCCACTGGCTGCCGATGACGGGTGTCCGATGGTCTACTATCCTTGTTGATCCTGACCCTCTGCTCCTGTGAGGCAACCGCCGAACCACCTTGGTGTCACCTCATCACAGCATTCTGACTGGATAGCTACATCTGCAGTCAAGGCCTACCCACCTAGTAGTTACGCGCAGACACAACCTCTGCGGACACAGCCTAAGACATCCGCCGCCGAACAGAGGACTACTAGGAGCACCTTATGTGCCTCAGGAAGCCGCATGCTTCCCCTTCCAGTCCTTTGGAGACGTCAGAACAACCAAATGAATGTGCGCTCCCCTCGTGCCTTATAACACCTGATGATCTACCTCGTTGGGTTATTCACCCTCAACCATACGGACTGGTCTAAGCGCCTTAATTTAGCATGTTGTTAGACCCTATGTCTAAACATTCTTTTACGTGCTTATCTCACCTCATCAGGTTTCGGTTAACTTGGTTATTCCAATTCATATTGAATTCTTATTCAAAATACCAAGTTTCCATTGCTTATTAATTTCAGTCATACAACTTGATTCATTTAAGTTTATTAATAAGCACACAACATGTTATTCTCTAGATTGTGGCCCAAGGTCTATAATCAACAATCCATTTTTATCTTCTTGTTGATTTCATCATTACAATAACATGTTTTACTTAATATGTAATTAAGTATATCCAATTCACATGTTTTCTATTTACATGTCACTTACCATTTATGGTTAAATATAACTTATTTCATTTCATAAGTTTTCCTCATTCTTTCTCATTTAATCATAATTCCATTTTACATTGTCAGTACAACTTATCATTGTTTACTTATTGACTTAGTTCTATTAACTAAGGCACATTAATAAGTTTCTCTACCCGTTTATAATAACATATGTTATAATTTCCTCTTGTCCCTAGGACAAGCCTAACCATTCTTATCAACGGGTTTCAGGCTTCCAAGCCTACAGGTTACTTAAATTATAATTAAGTACAACTTCTAATATTTCATATACTTTCCCCCTTTTCTCGACTAATTTCTGGCTTTCCCCATTTACTGATTACTTTATTTATAATTAAGTATCCTTTAACTCAATTCACCAGTTTTCCATTCCCTTACTAGTTTATTATAACCAAAGTTATAATCTTAACTTGTCCCTAGGACAAGTCTACCTATTATACAACATTTTCATTAATGTTATTTATTTATAATAGGTGATTATCATTTCTACAAGTTATGCTTACCCTAAAAGGGGCCTTTAATTACATAACTTTATTATTTCTACCGGTTATGTATACCACTAGGTGTCTTTAATTACATAACGTTATCGGGCTAAGTTTGCGGGCCTGTATGTAAATATTACCCATGCCCTTAGATTTGCCTAGCCCACCCACTGTCCAACCAATTTTTACTTAACCCTAACTTTAGTTTATATTCATACAATCACTATGGATTAGATTATGTTAAGTAGTCCAATTCATTACCATGTCCATTTATGGTTTATAATGGGCTAGACCTCCCACATTATGCCTACAACTTGTGGATGCTGGATATTCCGGTCGCGTCCATGCAGACTTCTTCCACAAGTTGGGCTTAACCTCGTGTCACAGCCCGTCTCATACTTGCGCACTTAGACCTCTCACATTAGGTTCAACATTAGTGGCTGCTGGGTATGCCGGTCAGGTCCGAGCAGATTTCCACCACTAATGCAACCTAACCTCGTAACATAAGTGCAACTATAATTTCTAATTGTAATCCTAGGCATTCATTATTAATCAATTATTTAAACTTATGCCTTTATAGGTGTTAATGCCCATTTACCCAATTATATTCATGATGGGTTATATGTCTAAATTCATATTATTCGAATTACGCCAATTCATATTTTACATATGATCCCATTTGCGCCCAAATCATTTTTCTATATTTATGATCCAATTTAAGATCTTCAAACATAATTTGTTTGATGCCCAAACCCATATTTATTCGATTCTATGTTAATATGAATCTATATAGTCATATACTTACTCCAATTATTCCCCATATATAATTTGGACAGATTTACATGTAAACTTTTTAGCACTCCACCAAATCCAATATATGAATTTTTCCCACATGTTCAAATTAATATTATAACATGTAAACATTCCGACATTTCAACTGATTCAATATATGAATTATTCATATTCACAAATTAACGTTATATCATGCTAATCATTCCCCCAATTTAATAGATTTAACATATGAATTTCCTGATCTATTCATATTAACGTCTCAACTTGTTATAACAACAATTTATAATTAAACTGGCAATTTCACAATCTATTAAAAAGGGAATGCTAAGCGATAGTCATAACATTATCTAAAGACAATAGTTTAAACCCAATTACCTTTCATGCTTTCCCAAATTTTGGATCTGATCCGTTCTATCATCCATGGATTTTGTAACACCCCACATCCTTTAGTGTCACTCACAAAGGGAATGCACTAAGTTTTGTGGAGCATTTAGGGTAAAAGATGCAGATAAATTACAAGACAAACAAAATTAAAATAGCGGGAAATAAAACTTTACTTTATTGATAAAATAGTTTGTACAACAATTGTTTTCCAATATCAGAGTATCATCTGTCTTACAAAATAAAGAAGCATAAAATAACATTTATATTCCCCAATGTAGCATAAGCCATCCATAGCAGCAGAAAAAGAGAGTCCAAAGCACTTTGTCAAAGAATCTTCGAGCTTGGGAAGAGTGACGGTCCAATCTAACCTGAGCTATACTATTCCCTCCTTGACTACCTGGGGGGAACGGAAGAAAAGAAGACGAAAGAAAACTGGGTCAGATATAAAGTCTGGTAAGTTCAGTTACTTCTAGCATGTGAACAAGGAAAAACAAAACGACATGAATTAACTGAATACAAGACAATACCATGATGATAGGGCCAATAAGATAGGATAAGATTAACACAAGATATGCTAAGACAAGATAAACTGGATATGCTTTAATACTTTCTCCGCTTCGCTATTAACCTGTTATTATGGTTTCTATGTCTCTGCACCACCTATCTAGTGTCCCAACTAGTAATCTGTCTAAAATGATAACGCGATCCCAATCCCAGTAATTGTGGTTGCCTTTAGGCGTACATTTATTATTTATTACCTAGATCTAATCTAGGGTTTCATATCAAAGTGCTTCCTAGATTCCACTCGGGTTTACGAGGCTTATCTAATGCTTCACAGATTCAGGGTTTATGCCACCTAGGTCCAACTAAGGATTACGCTACCTGTCGAACGATGCCCCTAGTCCAGGACGTACTACCTAGAGTGGTACATGTTCCTAGACTTTCCCCACGTATGTGTCGCGAATCGTTTATCGTTGTCTAGATGCACATGTCCTGAAATGTGCGACCCGAGTCCCGTGGCAGGGCTATTCTAGAAACACGGAACTCGGCCGGGAGCTTTCAGATATCTGCCGATGCAGATGCTAAGGTCTGTTTTTCCAGTGGCTATGGTCCCACCTGACCCCTCCGTCAACTAATGAAAGGCCACCCTTGAAAAATTGAGAACTATACGCAGGCCCCCTATGCCCCACTGTCTTATGGCCATCCTCACCCATTACTAGATAGCAAGTATATGGTCTTTTGGAGTTCTCCGCCTTTTCGCTTTATGTATCTCGAATGACTCAAGACGTTGGTAGACGACGAGTTGCTATCACAGGGCTACTGGTCTCGCCGAATCACGCTGGTCCACCCTAGTCTTTAGGTTGCCTTAAATTGCAACCAAGGCATACCCTTGGTTCTCCTAACGCAGACCTTAACCTCTGTGAGCCCAGGAGGATCATCTGCAGCCTCACAGAGGGATACCAAGAGTACCCTCATGTCCCCTCGAAGCCTCGGGCTTCGTAACCCAATTCGTTGGAGCCTTCTTTAAGATCAGATGGACGTTCGCTCCTCCTCGTGTTATACCAAGAATTACTACTTAGTTTTCCTAACTAAGGTTTACCACTTAGTTTCCTGAATCATCGTTTTCTTAACTAAGGTTTACCACTTAGTCCTTTTAACTAAGGTTTACTACTTAGTTCTCTTTCTCATCAAGTTGGATTGGTTAAGTGTCATTAGTCGATACAAGTTAACTTAACCTATTCATTTGTCATGTTAAAAGTGTTACCAGTAATTCACGTTGACTTAACCCTACCAGCATCAAGTTATATTGGTTAAGTATTTACTTAACCCTACCCATTCATCTTGTATTGGTTAAGTGTTCCTTTTTAACTTAACCTTGCCTATCTGTTTTAACTAACATGTTATAATGGTTAAGTGTTCCCTTAGTTAACTTAACCCTAACATTGATTTGTTTAACATGTTCTAATGGTTAAGTATTGTCCCTTCATGTTTTTAACTCTATTCATTTATCACACTCTGATGGTTAAGTGTTCAAGCTTACTTAACCCTACAGTCTAGTCCAGCTAACATATTAAATTGGCTAAGTGTATTAAATTTACTTAACCCTAACCTCTAGTCTAGTTAGCATGTTAAATTGGCTAAGTGTATTAACTTTACTTATCCTCAACCTCTAGTCTAGTTAACATGTTAAATTGGCTAAGTGTATTTAATTTAGTCTAGTTAACATATTAAATTGGCTAAGTGTTTTTCTTAGTTACTTAACCCCTACAAATCTTGTCTTGTTACCATGTTAAGTTGGTTAAGTGTTCTAGCTAACTTAACCCTATCGTTCTAACTTAACTGTGTTAAGTTGGTTAAGTGTTCCTATGGACTTAACCCTCCCATTCTAGCTTAACTGTGTTAAGTTGGTTAAGTGTTCTTATGGACTAAACCCTCCCATTCTAGCTTAACTTTAATTGTCTTATTAAAGCACCAGCCACTCACATTAGACATGTATTGTTGTGGCTGCCGGTATGCCGGTTGGTTCCGGGCAGTCTTACGCCACAACTCAGTCTAACCTCGGGCCTTTATCAGGCTCAATGCCTTAAACTCCCACATTGGATAGGTATTGTTGTGATCACTGGACAGCCGGGCGGGTCCGGGCAGGTTTACATCACAACTCAATCCAACCTCGGGTTAAGCATGTTCGTATTGTCTAAATTTATTTTTCTCATTTAGGATAAATTCTATAAGTAAATTTTCCCTAATTTACTTATTCCATTATTACTCTTTTAATGTACATTGTCAACCTTTATTATTATGGCCCATTTTCCCTATATATCATATTTATAGTTTTTGGTATGTAAATTATACCAAATTAAGTGTCACTAACCATGATTATTCTAAACATGACAATTACTCACAATTATGACTAAATTCAAAATTTGTGCTAATATACTTATTATGCCGAATTAACTTTAATTGACCCAATTCTAATTTAACACCCTAATTTACAGTTTATGGCAAGACTAGAATTATTATTCTAGTTTACCGTTTACGCCTAAAACTTAGCTTACTTGCCAATACTAAATTTAATATGTCAAATTACATATTCCATAATTCATGTCAAATTTTCAAATTTGCATTCTAATAAACATGCCATAATACATGTTCTAAATTATGTCAAACATAATTATGTTAATGTTCCACATTATGCCAATTTCCAAGTTTACAACCATGTTTAAGTCAAATTTATGATTTGCCCGAATCGTATTCCCATCGTTCGTGTAATCGTGATTTCATCCTAGATTATAGATAAATCTAGATTCGTGGATAAAAAGGGAATGAACCAAAATGCCATGAAAAGATAGACATAATGACTGGTAGAAGATGATAATTCACTAATCACAGATCTAACAAATTACACTGAATAAATTGATTAAAGCATCGAAGGCCTATAGATCTGATAATATTATGACATAAAAAGTGTTGAACAAATAACATAGGTTCAAGTATATGGGTAGATCTAACTTAATAGATAAATTCCCATAATCAAGATCCAAGGATAACTAAGAATAAACTGAATAGATAATCAAGTTTAGATCCAATCTCACCGTCATAATCCTAGGCAATAATATCATGTTCATGGATCATAGGTAATTATCCACTATTGTCCTTGTCATAGTCATAGGCATTGGTTTATGCTCCTAGTCAAAGGCTTATGTTCATAGTCAAAGGCTTATGTTCATAGTCAAAGGCTTATGGTTTCAAAGGCCACAGTTCCATAGTCATAATCTTAAGCATTGGCAATTTAGTCACAATGTGTTCTAGGCCATAACCATGAATCAGATCCAAAGTCATAAACAAGCACAGATTCAATGAAATGATAAGGCATATTTCTTATATTCTTTTAATTTCTTGTCACAAATAGAAAAAGGCGTTCAAATCTAAAATGTAATCGACTTACATTGATTGGATCTAGAAAAAAATAGAAAAATAGCGTTGCTTGAAGCCGTTGAACCTTTACTTGAATCCTAACTTGTTTTGAATCTTCTCTTGAAAGACTTGAGCAGGATATCCTCGTCTTGATTTATATTTTATTTTAATCTATTTATTTAGATTTAGAGGCAGAAGAAGAAGCCATGTCCATCAAGAATTTGTGCATCATAAGGTTAGAGAAGAATGGTGCAAAGAGAAGGAGACTAGGGGGCTGTTTATATAGGATTGCAAGTTAATTTGAGCCGTCGATGAAGCCAAGGTTAATCAAAGCCATCCGTTCTAAAGAGAAGCCAATTATGTTCACAATTACTTTCTTAATGTACATTATTAACATTTATTATTAAATTTGTATGCACATTAGATACATCCCCCCTTTACACATTTATTATTAAATTTGTATGCACATTAGATACATCTCCCCTTTACACATTTATTATTAAATTTGTATGCACATTAGATACATCTCCCCTTTACACATTTATTATTAAATTTGTATGCACATTAGATACATCTCCCCTTTACACATTTATTATTAAATTAGTAACTTAAGTGTTAACAGAAATACGGGGTGTTACATTCTCCCCTCCTTAACGAATTTCGACCCCGAAATCTTCAAGTCAAGAAGAATGTAAATCCTACCATCCAATCATCCATCTACTCAACCATCAAACACAGGCATCCATTGTCCTTAAAGACTTCTAATGCTTGTATGTTCATATGCATAGTGTGTGTACATGTCTTTTTCTAATGCAAAATCAGACATTCTACTGATTCAGTTGACCTCCTTAATGCAAATAATGTCAGTGCCATGCGTCCAATATGTATGCAAATCCTAATGATACATATTATTTCTATATGAGTGCACAATCATTCACTCAAATGCGACATCCATTTTATAACACATTAAGTTCAATTCATAAACAAATACATATATGTAAATGAAATATGAAGGCGTCTGAGCTGATCTAGTGCCTAATACGTGTGTATATGCATTCACGAGCAACCACTAGCAACCATTCGCAACCATCAACCATAACATGTTTCAAATACATGTTTACATCCAAAGGGGTTTCTACCTAAGGATCGATGATACGTCCTAGAGGATATACCTTAAAATCTAGAATTAGTATGCATAGAATTCCTAAAAAAAGGAATCAAGGATGTACCCTTAAGAAAAAGGGTATGAGGCGCGTATGCCTTATCTTCAATCTCCCGTATCACGTCTTCTTGAGCTTTACTCAACTGTACCTTAACACATTCAACTTCACGATTGCGAAGTTTCTTGACCTCCATTTCCAAAATAAACAAATGTCAACCATGATACTGAGTGTATATACTAGGATGATCAGAGGTCTATCCTCTTAGCTTATCCATCATGCCATAACTATGAGGTTCAAAAGGTCACTACGTACATTTTACCTCTCTTAAGATTAGTCCTTCTCTATGTAGAGCGCCTGCCACAACTATTCATCTCTCAAGCAAACCATCCTAGTCGAACTCGACATCCCTCAAGTACAAGCCCCAAAGGCCTAAACCAATATCAGACAAGCACCCGAGGAATGTCTCCTCCGAATTTGGCGATCTACATGAGATGATCTAAGCAAAAACAACCAAACACTTGAGCACTAGTTGGGATCTTTTACTATACAAGTACTAAGGTGCAGAGACTCAACTATGGAAGCAAATATGAACAAATGCGAAGTGCTAAAACCAAAAGAAAGAGTACAAATAGAAAAGCTAGACTCTTCCAACAGAACTTTACTACCTTTCTCCTAGGTACGCTTAGTGGTGAAAGCATGTACTTGCCCTTCTGAAAATCTTGTCCTTTGTTCTTAATTATATGCCCTATTCTGCCATAGTAAAGATACTTCCTCTTGTCTTAGGTTTTATAATCCCTTCCTCCTTCGTGAGCCAAGTCTACATCCATGAATTCCTCATCCTTGGGTAGTGCTTCTTAGCCAAACTCCTCATCCTCTTTCATGTGTAATCATGTTGACAAATCTCTCGAAAGCTGACTCCATCGTACAGAAAACCCTACTAAGCTTGAAAGAAAACTAGCCACAGGTGAAACTACTACGGTTATAGATGGAAGTCGGGCACTACTTCGCCCTTCGATGAGGTTACCTCCCAGAAAGCCAAGAGCCCCAGAGACTCAAGAAAGAAGGGGACAAGAATTCAAACAGAGAATCAGAAGATGGTGTGTATGGCTTTTAGGGAAAATGCCTTTAAAACAAAACTTTTCTTTTGAAAATGCTTCTTTTAAAACTGCATGAAAATAATATTTTTTTTCAAATCTTTTATCTGATCCGGTAACCTTCAGCTCTGATACCACGTGTAACACCCCACATCCTTTAGTGTCACTCACAAAGGGAATGCACTAAGTTCTATGGAGCATTTAGGGTAAAAGTTGCAGATAAATTACAAGACAGACAAAATTAAAACAACGGGAAATAAAACTTTACTTTATTGATAAAATAGTTTGTACAACAATTGTTTTCCAATATCAGAGTATCATCTGTCTTACAAAATAAAGAAGCATAAAATAACATTTATATTACCCAATGTAGCATAAGCCAGCCATAACAGCAGAAAAAGAGAGTCCAAAGCACTTTGTCAAAGAATCTTCGAGCTTGGGAAGAGTGACGGTCCAATCTAACCTGAGCTATACTATTCCCTCCTTAACTACCTGGGGGGAGGGGGAACGGAAGAGAAGAAGACGAAAGAAAACTGGGTCAGACATAAAGTCTGGTAAGTTCAGTTACTTCTAGCATGTGAACAAGGAAAAACAAAACGACATGAATTAACTGAATACAAGACAATACCATGATGATAGGGCCAACAAGATAGGATAAGATTAACACAAGATATGCTAAGACAAGATAAACTGGATATGCTTTAATACTTTCTCCGCTTCGCTATTAACCTGTTATTATGGTTTCTATGTCTCTGCACCACCTATCTAGTGTCCCAACTAGTAATCTGTCTAAAATGATAACGTGATCCCAATTCCAGTAATTGTGGTTGCCTTTAGGCATACATTTATTATTTATTACCTAGATCTAATCTAGGGTTTCATATCAAAGTGCTTCCTAGATTCCACTCGGGTTTACGCGGCTTATCTAATGCTTCACAGATTCAGGGTTTATGCCACCTAGGTCCAACTAGGGATTATGCTACCTGTCGAACGATGCCCCTAGTCTAGGACGCACAACCTAGAGTGGTATATGTTCCTAGACTTTCCACCCGTATGTGTCGCGAATCGTTTATCGCTGTCTAGATGCACATGTCCTGAAATGTGCGACCCGAGTCCCGTGGCAGGGCTATTCTAGAAACACGGAACTCGGTTGGGAGCTTTCAGATATCTGCCGATGCAGATGCTAAGGTCTGTTTTTCCAGTGGCTATGGTCCCACCTGGCCCCTCCCTCAACTAATGAAAGGCCACCCTTGAAAAATTGAGAACTATACGCAGGCCCTCTATGCCCCACTGTCTTCTGGCCATCCTCACCCATAACTAGATAGCAAGTATATGGTCTTTTGGAGTTCTCCGCCTTTCCGCTTTACATATCTCGACTGACTCAAGATGGTAGGTAGACGACGAGTGGCTATCACAGGACTACTGGTCTCGCCGAATCACGCTGGTCCACCCTAGTCTTTAGGTTGCCTTAAATTGCAACCAAGGCTTACCCTTGGTTCTCCCAACGCAGACCTTAACCTCTGTGAGCCCAGGAGGATCATCTACAGCCTCACAGAGGGATACCAAGAGTACCCTCACGTCCCCTCGAAGCCGAGCCTTCTTTAATATCAGATGGACATTCACTCCTCCTCGTGTTATACTAAGAATTACTACTTAGTTTTCCTAACTATGGTTTACCACTTAGTTTCCTGAATCATCGTTTTCTTAACTAAGATTTACCACTTAGTCCTTTTAACTAAGGTTTACTACTTAGTTCTCTTTCTCGTCAAGTTGGATTGGTTAAGTGTCATTAGTCGATACAAGTTAACTTAACCTATTCATTTGTCATGTTAAAAGTGTTACCAGTAATTCACGTTGACTTAACCCTACCAGCATCAAGTTATATTAGTTAAGTATTTACTTAACCCTACCCATTCATCTTGTATTGGTTAAGTGTTCCTTTTTAACTTAACCTTGCCTATCTGTTTTAACTAACATGTTATAACGGTTAAGTGTTCCCTTAGTTAACTTAACCCTAACATTGGTTTGATTAACATGTTCTAATGGTTAAGTATTGTCCCTTCATGTTTTTGACTTAACCCTATTCATTTATCACACTCTGATGGTTAAGTGTTTAAGCTTACTTAACCCTACGGTCTAGTCCAGCTAACATATTAAATTGGCTAAGTGTATTAAATTTACTTAACCCCAACCTCTAGTCTAGTTAGCATGTTAAATTGGCTAAGTGTATTAACTTTACTTATCCTCAACCTCTAGTCTAGTTAACATGATAAATTGGCTAAGTGTATCGAATTTACTTATCCCCCACTTTCTAGTCTGGTTAACATATTAAATTGGCTAAGTGTTTTTCTTAGTTACTTAACCCCTACAAATCTTGTCTTGTTACCATGTTAAGTTGGTTAAGTGTTCTAGTTAACTTAACCCTATCGTTCTAACTTAACTGTGTTAAGTTGGTTAAGTGTTCCTATGGACTTAACCCTCCCATTCTAGCTTAACTGTGTTAAGTTGGTTAAGTTTTCTTATGGACTTAACCCTCCCATTCTAGCTTAACTTTAATTGTCTTATTAAAGCACCGGCCACTCACATTAGACAGGTATTGTTGTGACTGCCGGTATGCCGGTTGGTTCCGGGCAGTCTTACGCCACAACTCAGTCTAACCTCGGGCCTTTATCGGGCTCAATGCCTTAACCTCCCACATTGGATAGGTATTGTTGTGATCACTGGACAACCGGGCGGGTCCGGGCAGGTTTACATCACAACTCAATCCAACCTCGGGTTAAATATGTTCGTATTGTCTAAATTTACTTTTCTTATTTAGGATAAATTCTATAAGTAAATTTTCCCTAATTTATTTATTTCATTATTACTCTTTTAATGTACATTGTCAACATTTATTATTATGGCCCATTTTCCCTATATATCATATTTATAGTTTTTGGTATGTAAATTATACCAAATTAAGTGTCACTAACCATGTTTATTCTAAACATGACAATTACTCACAATTATGACTAAATTCAAAATTTGTGCTAATATACTTATTATGCCAAATTAACTTTAATTGACCCAATTCTGATTTAACACCCTAATTACAGTTTATGGCAAGACTAGAATTATTATTCTAGTTTACCGTTTACGCCTAAAACTTAGCTTACTTGCCAATACTAAATTTAATATGTCAAATTACATATTCCATAATTCATGTCAAATTTTCAAATTTGCATTCTAATAAACATGCCATAATATATGTTCTAAATTATGTCAATCATAATTATGTTAATGTTCCACATTATGCCAATTTCCAAGTTTACAACCATGTTTAAGTCAAATTTATGATTTGCCCAAATCGTATTCCCATCGTTCGTGTAATCGTGATTTCATCCTAGATTATAGATAAATCTTGATTCGTGGATAAAAAGGGAATGAACCAAAATGCCATGAAAAGATAGACATAATGACTGGCAGAAGATGATAAATCACTAATCACAGATCTAAAAAATTACACCGAATAAATTGATTAAAGCATCGAAGGCCTATAGATCTGATAATATTATGATATAAAAAGGGTTGAACAAATAACATAGGTTCAAGTATATGGGTAGATCTAACTTAATAGATAAATTCCCATAATCAAGATCCAAGGATAATTAAGAATAAACTGAATAGATAATCAAGTTTAGATCCAATCTCACCGTCATAATCCTAGGCAATAATATCATGTTCATGAATTATAGGTAATTATCCACTATTGTCCTTGTCATAGTCATAGGCATTGGTTTATGCTCCTAGTCAAAAGCTTATATTCATAGTCAAAGGCTTATGTTCATAGTCAAAGGCTTATGGTTTCAAAGGCCACAGTTCCATAGTCATAATCTTAAGCATTGGCAATTTAGTCACAATGTGTTCTAGGCCATAATCAAGAATCAGATCCAAAGTCATAAACAAGCACAGATTCAATGAAATGATAAGGCATATTTCTTATATTCTTTTAATTTCATGTCACAAATAGAAAAAGGCGTTCAAATCTAAAAAGTAACCGACTTACATTGATTGGATCTAGAAAAGAATAGAAAGATAGCGTTGCTTGAAGCCGTTGAATCTTTACTTGAATCCTAACTTGTTTTGAATCTTCTCTTGAAAGACTTGAGCAGGATATCCTCGTCTTGATTTATATTTTATTTTAATCTATTTATTTAGATTTAGAGGAAGAAGAAGCCATGTCCATTAAGAATTTGTGCAGCATAAGGTTAGAGAAGAATGGTGCAAAGAGAAGGAGACTAAGGGGCTGTTTATATAGGATTGCAAGTTAATTTGAGCCGTCGATGAAGCCAAGGTTAATCAAAGCCATCCGTTCTAAAGAAAAGCCAATTATGTTCACAATTACTTTCTTAATGTACATTATTAACATTTATTATTAAATTTGTATGCACATTAGATACATCCCCCCTTTACACATTTATTATTAAATTTGTATGCACATTAGATACATCTCCCCTTTACACATTTATTATTAAATTTGTATGCACATTAGATACATCTCCCCTTTACACATTTATTATTAAATTTGTATGCACATTAGATACATCTCCCCTTTACACATTTATTATTAAATTAGTAACTTTAGTGTTAACAGAAATACAGGGTGTTACAGTTTTCCTTTCCCCTTTAATTTGATTTGAAACCTAATAACGTGGATCGACTATTTTCATTGAAAGAGAAGGGAAAGAAATAGGAAGAATTGAATAGATTGGATCAAGAAGTTTACCTTGCTTTTCACGTAATTATGAATGCCTTTTAATAAAAACACCAATCTCTTCCCTCCAGATCTTAATTTAAGATTTTCTAATTTACAAATGTAAATTTCTGAATATGTTTAAGGAAAGAGAGAGAGAGAGAGAGAGGGAGCAATGGCGGAGCTCCAACGTAGCCGCCGAATTATGAGATTTAGGGTTAGGTCTAGGGTCTTATTTATAGGAGTAGCGGAGGAGCCAGGAACCTCAGATCAAAATTTAAAACACCAGAATCGTCCATATCAGAAAAGAAGGTTCCAGATTCGCGGGTGGGTCGACCCCTAGGTCGACCCCCAACGGTCCATTTTCCCTCCGAACTTTACCATCTGCAATTTTTGATTTTTAAATTGATTTTTTGAATTTTCTAGACATATTTATTATATATATATATGTATATAATCTCCTTATATGTATACAAACTTCTATTGCTTATAACTTCTTCATACGGTGTCCGTTTTACGCAAGCCAGGTGTCGATTTTGACCAAAGTTTCGAGACGGACATAATGGCGCAATTCGTTTTACTTAATTCTGAATATTTAATTAAGTTATTATTATTTTATTATCTTAAAAATACGGGGTGTTACACACATGGTATTTAATTTGTTCTTTTAGCCCACCCAATTTTTTTTGTAAATAATGTACTGGTGAAACATGTTCAGTCAGACCCTCCAGTTTCACAAACTGGTTCACATATTCCATGACTGAACTAGTTTGTTTGAGAGAAGAAAAAGTATCATAAGGTATATCTAGTTTGTGACACCCTACGTCCGTTAATGTCACCCATAAAGGGAATGCATTAAGTTTTGTGAAGCGTTATAGTAAACAAAATGGGAATATTACAAGACAGACATAATAATAACAGCGGAATAAAAACTTTATTTATCATAAGATGCTGTGGTCCAAAAACATCACATGCCTGAAATACAAAAGCCCATTACAACATAAAAGCTACTGTCTTGTACTTCAAAAATATAAGAGTACATAAAAGAAATAAAATTCCCCAAAAACAAAGTATAGCCATAGCAACAAGGATAGGAGCTTGAGCCATACATATCAGCAGCTCCAGCAAAATTAAGTAGAGTAACGGTCAAGCCTGAGTGTTTCCGCCCTGGAAACCTAGGGGGGAGGGGGAACGGAAGAAAGAAGGAGAAACAAAAAGGGTCAAACACAAAGTCTGGCAAGTCCAATTACTTTTAGCACGTAAATAAATAAATGTAGCATGACAGGCATATAAAGTGGATAAGAGAGAGATAACTACATAAAGGACAAGTGTGATAAGGTAGACAGGGTAAGTGTATACGCTTCTAATGATTACTCTGCACTGTTACTAGTATACCTAAAATGAGATGATCTCTTCCACTATAAGGTGATAGACTTAGTCATACGTCCAGGTGTACCCTAATTACTACCCTAATCGATCGGCTCCTTAATTCGCGTAGATACTCTGTGCTGGCCCCACCGTAGGATGTATCACGTCCTAAAGTGGCAACCCCTCGCTGATACGCATAGCCCCATATCTACAGGTATCACGGTCGTCTTATCACCTTCTGCCCGGCTCATGCACGCACAAGCCTCAGTCAGCTTGCGCCGCCCACACCGTCCTCCACGTCTGGATCTCTTACAATCAGTCCAGTAAGCGTGCCCCTTCTCCGACCTAGTACGGAGTACATGTTTGGATACCTACTCCAGGTTACTGGATGAAACGGGTCCCAC
Organism: Allium sativum; assembly: GCA_030737875.1. Lineage (NCBI taxonomy): Eukaryota > Viridiplantae > Streptophyta > Magnoliopsida > Asparagales > Amaryllidaceae > Allium > Allium sativum. Next base: position 65,034,019 of record CM060909.1, on the reverse strand, counting down.
ACAATATGATACAAGTTCTCCTCTTTGCCTTGTATCCCCCACTGGGTTTTCTTTGGCTATGTATACCACTAGGTGTCTTTAATTACATAACCCTATCATTCTACAAGTTATGCTTACCCTATAAGGTGTCTTTACCTACATAACTTTATTATTTCCACCGGTTATGTATACCACTATGTATCTTTTATTACATAACCTTATTAGGTTAAGTTTGTGGGCCTATATGTAAATATTACCCACCGCCTCAGATTTACTTAACCCACCCATTGTCCGACCAATTTTACTTAACTCTAACCTCAGTTTATATTCATACAATCCCTTATGGATTAGAACATGTTAAGTAGTCCAATTTATTACCATCTCCATTTATAGTTTATAATGGGTTAGACCTCCCACATTAGGCCTACAACTTGTGGATGCTGGATATGCTGGTCGGGTCCGGGTCAGTCTTATTCCATAAGTTGGGCCTAACCTCCTGTCTTAGCCCGATTCGTATTTGCGCATTTAGACCTCTCACATTAGGTTCAACATCAGTGGTTGCTGGATATGCCGGTCGGGTCCGGGCAGACTTCCACCACTAATGCAACCTAACGTCGTGTCATAAGTGTAATTACAATTTCTAATTGTAATTATTAGACATTTCATTCTTATCCAATTCTTACCTATGTCTTTATAGGTGATTATGTCCCCACTTCCCCATTTTGAATTATATGTCCAATTTATATAAACATTATTTAAATTATGCCAATTCTAACTTTTTCCCCCGTTCCCTAACTAATGCATTCGCATATATTTGGCAGCATCTAGGCTAGAAAGTAGCCTAGTCATAAATAGTAAAAAGGGAAAAGTGATGGGAATATGACAAAGGTGATTGTTCTGGCATAAACATAAACTAGCATGGTGATAAGGTGGACATATAAGCAAAAATCTGATGAACTTGTGGCAGTTAACTGATTCTAACATAACTATGATGTCATAATAAGCAAAATAATATCTAAATTAACAATTTAGATGTCCAACTAGTTTAGATCTAATATGATAGACACAAGATGTTGAATTAGATCTGATTAATAATTTAGATGTCCACGTAATTCAGATCCAATAGTTAAAAATAGATCAAATAAGGTCAAGATCCACACCGTAGAATGTCATAGAAGTTAAAATAGATCCGACAAGATAGAGATTTAGATCCAAGTTACAACCAATTTAGAATATCATATGTTCACAATTTACAATGGGTCCAGTATAATATAGGCACATGAACAAATCCAAACTATAGTCATATCATGTTTTACTTTTAAATATTTAAGTCTAAAAGAAAATAGGAACTCACAGAGTTTGGATTAGAAAATAGAGAAAGAATGGATCTTGAATCTCTAACTGATTTGCTTAAGTTGATAGTTGGAAGATAGGATCTGTCTCAGTTCAAACACCGGCAGCATTTGGCCTCCATGATTTCCAATGAAGAAAACAAGAGAAAAGGACACATATTTATAGCTGTCGCCACCTTTGAAACCGACTTCCATGTCAGCCCTAGGGGAGTCGACACCCCTGTAGGGGGGTCGACCCTGATGTCGACACCCCCCAGGGGGGTCGACCCCCTAGAGCGGGAAATTTGCCGCCTTTTTCCATTTAAATTTTGAACGATTTTGGATAAGGTTCTGACTCATATCTGACTCATATGTATATATATAATTCTTCTGCACGTATACAAACTTAAAGTCCTCGTAACTTCTTCATACAATGCCCGTTTTACGCAAAACAAATGCCTATCTTGACCAGAATTTCGAGACGGATGCAACTGCCAAGTCCGTTTCCCTTAATTTCGAATATTAAATTAATTATTATTCAATTTATCCTCTTTTAGTGTTGTTAAAAATACGGGGTGTTACATAGTTCATTGGGATTAAAATGTACCTTGTATTCTTTTGTAAATACTAACCAGTTTTCATGATCATTGGTGTTTCTTGATATCTATAGAACCATTGCAATGCTTTTTTTCTTAATTTGTAGGAACATAGAAGCACCCATTCACGAGGATCAGTTTCATTGTACCAAAAGAAATCTGCACATACCTTAGCCAGTCAGCAACCCTCACCAGAAAAGGTAGGGAAATCAATTTAAAATTGATTTTTGATGAATCTCTGGATGTACTCATCATAGTGTCATCATTTCTTGTATTAACAGGTGTTGTTCTTGGATTGGGTTCTGCATTTCTTGTTTGAAAGACGTTCAATCCGGTGTTAACTTCTGTTAACCGACCTTTTGGTCCAGTTTCCAAAAGTATGCAAGACACCCTCGACTCAGCATATCGTGTGATATTACAGCCTAGAGGCGTTGCCAGTACCAGAAGACCTGAGTCCGGCCACCAGTAGAATGTCGCATCCCTCGAACGCGACCTCCATCAGTATCCATTCGCAGCCGAGCCGAAGCCGAGCCATGCTCCGAGCCGAAGGCGAACCGTCCAACGGGTCCGGGCGCAGCGCCAGTGGAGGTCTGGGGCCCCACAATCCCGGCGGCGATCAACCTAGCTGGTTAGGTCGAAATTGTGGGCACTGCCCGATTCATCCGATTTCCGCCAACAAGTGTGTTGCCTAAAATCACCAGATTGACTCAAAGTCAGGATTTAGCCAACAACTTCCGTGAACCTCGCCGCTCCTCCAAACAATGCCATACAAAGGCCTTGCAGTCCGAACCGTTCCCGAGCCGAGGCCTCAAGCTCTAAAGGAATCATGAGTCTCGGAGCACCCAAACCTGTGGTCCATACGCACCTCGAAAAGGCTTCGCACCCAGCGGGTGCGAAATTTTGCACCCATGCCCAGGTGCGAAATTTTGCACCCATGCCTAGGTTCGAAATTTCGAACCCAACGGGTGCAAAATCTCGCACCCCTGCCTGGGTGCAAAATTTCGCACCCAAACCTGGGTTCGAAATTTCGACCCCAACGGGCTCGAAATTCGAACCCAGTGGGTGCAAAAATTCGCACCCCTGCCTAGTTGCGAAATTTCGCACCCAAAACTGGGTTCAAAATTTCGAACCCAACGGGCTCGAAATTTCGAACTCATGTCCGGCTTCAAAATTTCGAGGCGCGCAGGTGGTGAGCTCGAATTTCCTACATTTGGTCCCTATTTCTACCTAATCCTACCTACTCCCACTCCTATAAATAGCCCATGGCCTCACACTTCAAAGGGGTTGGATTTTCTTCACTTGAGACCTTCCTAGAGCTTCATGAGTGTCATTAATGGCATCTCCTATTTGAGGAAGAATGAGAATTAAATATTCTTTTTCCCAAATACCTAGAATATTTCAATTATGAAAGTGAATGTAATGAGCATGGCTCTACCTTTTAATCTTGAGTGATTAATAAAAGTTCAACATTTTCCAAAGTGGACGTAGGCCTAATCTACGGCCGAACCACTATAAATACTTATTTCATTTACTGCTTTCCTTTACTTAGTCTTGCGACCAAAACTACTATTTCAAATAATAGGAATCTTTGGTGTTTTCGGCATTTTTTGTCGTTAACATTTGGTGCTTTCACTGAGAATCCGAATTCAAGATTTGCATCTTTCTTCTGCGTTATCATCTCGACTTCGACAAGCTTAGGGTTCCTTGCTCAACCTGTTGTCGGATCCACTTGCGATGGTAAAGAATTCAAAGAACGCAATGGTCGGCTCTTCAGCCGTAGCCGAGGCCGGCACCTTCCAACAACCTCAACCGGTAGATGTCTCATCCCCTAATGAAACCGTCCCTCCTGTTGTGGACCTCGAAGTACGCATTACTCAAGCTCAAATTCATGCGCTTAATGAAAGATATGAAAACACTGCGGTCGAGCTCAACCAAGCATTAACATCGACCTTATGCAACAACTTCAAGAAAGTCAGCGTGTCGTCACTCGACTTCAACTAACTCAGAACAACGCTCGACCTCGACCAACTGTATCGGAAACTTGATCTTCCAAATCAAGGGGCCCACATCAAGGAAGGAGGTTTAGTATCGTTAACAACGTCGCCGTTCACACCATCGCTCTCGACAACGGCAGCGTCAATGGCCATGCCAACGACAATGTGAACGACAACAGCGACCGAGCTATAGTCACATATAGCGAGGGGCACAGTACCGAGACCACTCTCGCTTGATTATCGACGACGGACTAGATCTACAAACCAACCTCTTCCTCGACACAACTCGATGGTCGCTAATCAGGGTGATGGGCTCGCGATTCCAACGACCCGTGCTCCTCCAGAACAGGATTCTCACCACCCCGCTCCACCCCACTGTCCACACCAAGACCCAATCATAGATGTCAAGGACATGGAGGAAGACGATCCAGACATCCGTCATAGAAGGAGACCTCAGATCAGAATTCCGAAACTTCGCCAAAACCCATGGGTCCCAATGGCGGATCCCCATCCAACTTACCTTCCCGACATGGTCTGAAGAATAATGAGGGAAATGCGAGGGAATGTGCATGATTCATAGGAAGCGCACATTAGGCGCAATCTCTTCACAAGAAGGGTGAAATAAGCTGAATGGCCGCAACACTTCAGCATGCCACAGATGTCGCTCTATGACGGCACCACGGATCCCTATGCCTTCCTAAATCTATATGAATGGCAAATGGACTCGAGCCGGGGTAACGACCCGGTCAAATGCAAGTCCTTTCCAGTGTTCTTATCAAAAACTACTCTACTTTGGTTCTCTCGCCTCCCACTTGATTCCATTGACAACTTCCATCAGTTAGCGACACAGTTGGTCAAATAATTCAGGATGCATATTCCAACTCGAAAGAGTGCCCTCACCTTGTCCAACTTATACCAAGGACCCGCCGAGTCCCTTAAAAGCTATCTCTCCCGGTTCAATGTCGCCCTCGCCGAGGACGAGGACCCAGATCCTCACACCGTACTCTTCCAGCTAGCGAAAGGTGTACTTCCCACTTCCGAATTTGGGGCGTGGATTGATCGGAAGCAACACAAAAGCCTTAACATTTTCCATGAGAAGGCTAGGCAATACTTATGTCAAGAAGAAGCAAGACATAACCGACTCTTCGGGGCCGGTCTTCCCAACAATCCACATGGGAATACCATAAATGATAGCGTCAAAGATAAACAAATAGCGAAGCTCTTAGATAAGGACAAGGGGGCCAGATCCTACAAATAAAGGCTGAATAACGGTAGGCACGACGGCCACAACAATGGCAAGGTTCCTATGGAACCCAAGAAGCCCGGATCTCATCGGACATACGAGATCTACACCCCGTTGAATGAAGACTTGGAAACAATCTACCGGGAAACGTGCAACGTGCTTCAGCACAAGAAGCCGTACAACATGGAATCCACTAATCATGAGAAGAATACCGGCAAGTAGTGTCAATACCACGACATGTATGGGCATAATACCAATAATTGTTGTCAATTCAAAGACGTAATCGAAAAGCTTGTCCGCGAGAAGCCCCTTGAGCAGTATGTCCAAAAAGCATCATGACTCTCACCGGCATTAAGCAGAATTCCGACAAAACCAAACGCTTACCCCGTTGGCCGCAATTGACGCTGGTACCTCTCGCCGGTCTCGAGCAGCACATGACTCACTGGAAATGGATTGCCTTCCACTTATGGCCCCCGAAGTTCCTACGAGTCAAGCACTGATTCACATGCTTAACGAGAAATATGAGAATGCAGCACTCGCGCTAGGCGTTGAAGATTAACATCAACATTATGCACCAACTTCAAGAAAGTCGACACATCGTCATTCTATTTCAGCTTGCTCAGAACTGCGCCCGCTCGCAACGCACCGCATCAGGAATTTCTCCTTTCAAAGCTAGGGGCCCACGTCGGGGAAGAAGGTTAGGCCTCATTAAAAACATCGCCTTCCTCTCCAACACTCATATAGCGACATCAATGGCAATAGAAATGAGATGATGATCGAACCATCATCACATACGATCAAGGAACCCAGTAACAAACCATAATTGAGTAACCAACATTCTACTCGAAAGGGTCCAACTGTCGCCACTCACAACCAGGGTCCCACTCTTCAAGCAGCTCCTCGGGCTAGAGTACTTCCGGACCAGGGTGCACACCAGCTCCCCCAACCTCGACAGCCATACCAAAACCAGACCATCCGTGACATGAAAGAGAGCGAGTCGGATGTGTACAACAGAAGACGTCGATGGAATGGAACTCCCGAAATTCGTAAAAACTAATGGGTTCCAATAGAAAATCCCAGTCTGGCATATCTCCTCGACGTGGTCCAAATAATCATGAAAGATATTCGAAGGAATGCTGACAACTCAAGAGAGACCCACTTGAGGCGTAATCCCTTCACCAGGATCGAACACGAAGCTAGTGGCCCCGACGCTTCAACACCACATGCGGCACTCTGTGGAGGCACAACTGACCCCTAATCTCGGCAATATCAGAATCACCACCAGAAATAGAACGCGTCATCCCGGCCGTCCCCGGCTTTGACACTCAAGCCTCCGCTAGGCGGACTTAAACTGTTAAGAATCCATACTTATCGCCTACGCTTCTAGCATCCAACTGGGCCTAAGATCACTTCAACCGACTTCCACAACATCATGCAATCGAAGTTGGAGACTCACAGATTGCCAAAGACCTTCCGTCAAGAAGGTGCGCTAGGCTCTAAAGTCCTGGATTAAATCACGACCTCTATAATGCGGTAGGAGCACAACCGCCGATTGTCGCCGACACGATCCATGGGATCGTGAGGAAATCGCGGGGGCATGCCCACGACGTCTGTAAAAGCAGTACGAGGCATAACCTATTAACCTCGGCTAGCCATAATACCAAATGGCACCAGCACTCCGACATGCCAACGCTCACCCCATACTTAAAGAAGCCATGATTCCTGAAGCTTCATTTGCTGCCACAAATGGCACGTGGGTTAATTACATATCGCCAATGCCATAAAGTACAAGTGCTTCCCCGTCCTTATCCAAGACGGCTCTAACCGGGTCCTTTCGACGTCCACCTTGAACTATCCCAACTCTCGACTAACTCGCCAAAAGATTGGTCGTGCAATCCAGGTTGCACATCACAATGCTTAAAGACATCCTCTCAGCCTTGAACATTTACCAAGGCACCCGTGAAAACTCTCAAAGGCTATCTCGCAAGATTCCATATCGCCTTGGTTAGAGTCGAGAAACTTACTCCTCGAATTGCACTCATCCTGCTCACAAATGACATACTACTTGATTCCGAACTTAGAGCATGGACCGATCAAAAGTAATCAAAGATTCAGGAGATCTTCTACATGAATGCTGGCTACCTCCTACGCTGAAATCTAGCCTACAGGAATCACGCTCCTACCCTCAGTATCCTTCCTCGTATGACATACAGAGCTCCAACAACTCCAATTCTATCGCTCTACGCAATCTTGCTCGCACCGGCAATATCAGAGGTAGTCGTAGCAATGGATGGAATCGTCTTCGACTCCCATCTTTGGCAGCTATACTGCTCTTAACAACACCCTCGAGAAAGTCTATCTCGCAATCTGCAACTTCTAACCATGCAAAAGGCCAAGACCTAAAATTCCGACGAGCGCACCAAAGGACTCTACAGGATATTGTCGGTTCTACAGCATCTGCGAACACGACACAAGCATGCAGCTCCATTTACAAGACAACCTCGAGGAACTCATCCGCATAGGATCTCCAAGCCACTCAATGCTCACCAAAGATTCCCACTGCATGGAATCTCCGAGCTACTCGATGCTCATCGAGGATTCTCATTATGTGGGGTCTTCGAGCCACTCGATGCTCATCGGGGATTCACACTGCGTGGGATCTCCAAGCTACTCAGCGCTTATCAAAGATTCCCACTAAACATAACATCGACTCCGATAATTAATCCCTCAAGATCGTCCCTCGACTCATTGGGACTACAGCTTCCATAGCGCAGTTGACTCTAGGTGGTCATCGGAGATGCCAGTTTATAACTCCTCCCTCCCTGTGCCTCCCTCGGTATCTGGCAACTTCGGGGCTTAACTGGAAGCTTAAACAAAGGCCCGCTCAAGTGACATCAACGACCTCATCTTCAAACGGGTCTTTACTCCACCTGTAGGCCTCACTCCTTGTTGGAGGGCCCATACTCATACAACGGAAGCTTAGTGAGGGAACTTTTAAACTCTCCACTATGGACGGAGCCTAATTCTCAAGGGCATGGAATAATGAACATCTTCGCCTCTACTCTACATAACTTAGTGTGCAACTGCTCATGCCTTCCAGTGATGTTTTGTTTTCCCGCAATTAGAGGCATTATAAAGGCCACTACTACCAGAGTTATCTGCAGTAATGATGTTCAGTTCCCTATCACCCTTCCATGTTTACTCCGTGCATGACGTTCATGACGTATTTGATTAATCCCGACAACCAGCTTATTTACAAACATGCGATCGCCGTGTCGGCACCCCGAACACAGGAGCCGATGCCACCATCCGAACCTCGATCCAACATCGAAGCCAAACAACACTGGCTACGTCCGGCACCCCGAGCACGGGAGTCGGCAACGCTACTCGAGTCGCTGGGCCGTGGCGCGACCGAGTATAAACAGCCACTAACTCAAACCTCATCCCAGTGCCAAGGCCGAGGATAAATCATTCCGACTAAGATCAATGCAAATCTCTCTTCGCCGGTTGCGGGTGTCAGTCGAATCTTGGCGCAACACTAAGACCGACCGCAAATCGTTTCTCCTCGAAGCCCTAAAGGTGCAGCTTATGGCCACGATCAGACCCTACGAGCTGATGATCGGAGCTTTTCTACATCGACGAATAAACGACGATTGGTGGCTCACCCAACCCGATGAACGACGGGAGAGCCACCCACCTGGCGGACCGCACAATGTGACGCCCTACGCTTTTGCTTTACTTGGGATTAACCCCGAGCCACCCAAAACAGCAGGCGCACGACTTGGTTTCGCAAACTACGGGTTTCCTGAGCTGAGGGAAACTTAGTGAAACCAACGCTCTATCACACCCCTTTGGAATAATTGACCCAGAGCGCGATACACAATCACACCCCTCTGGAGTAATTGACCTAGAGCGCAGTACACAATCGCTTTTTTGTTAGGTGTAACGATAAGTATGCTTATGCAAGTACGAGATGCCCGAAAACATAAGAAGAACATCCGAACACTCGACACAAACTTCGATCTTTACTAATTTATATGTCATTTCTACACATACCCCGAATAGACTACATGTCTATCATTTCTTTTTGATGATGACAGGGTGTACATGAAAACCACACCACTTGACAGGTCACCACCAGCGATGGTCCTCTTCCTTCCAGAATTGCTTCCTCCTACTCTAACTCATCACAAGAGTAACAGATTCGTAAGACATCGATGCGCGCCTCCCGCCATTATCCTCACCGCTTGTAATTATCGTAACTACCCCGAGAGTGATACATGACAACAGCTTAGGGACGATGTCCAAAGTGAGGACCAATGCAGCCTGGGTTTCTCCCCAAGTCTTCTTGGCGCCGACTCCGCTCTCTTCTCAGCATCTTCGGCGGTTTTCTAATCAGCTAGCTCCCTGGCCTGGAGTCGCATAATTGCAATTGCTTCAAGTTTGCTAAGGATCCCCTCGGCCTCTTTTGGTGGGCATCATCAACGGTTTTCCTTTTTTCTAGCCTACTCAGAGGCCCTCTCCTTCACCGCCTCAATATTGGCCTACTTTTTCGCCACTTCAGTGGCAGATTTTTCCTCGGCATCCTGCCTAGCCTTTACCCATGCATCTTGTATGACAGCCTCATCTTGTCCCTCTTCCCCTTCAGCTCGGCTTCCTGGTCTTCCACCATAGCTTGCATTGTTGGCAAACATACGTCAGTTATGCCCGTCGCACGAGCACTTCGGCCAACCAAAACTTCTCCTCCTCCAAAGAGACTCATATAAATGTGGGATCCCGAGGCTACGGGATCTCCTACTTCTCCAGATTAGTCTCACTGTAACTCCAGCTGATACTCGAACGCCTGAGGAAACACAGGAGCAAAGCCTGGTGTCGTCTCGGCTCCAAGGGGGACTGCCGAGCGAAAGAGGCAACTATTGGACTCCTGAAGGTTCATCGCTCGCACCCTCTTCAATTGGCAAGTACTCAAGCTCAGGGGCAGTCCCCCACTATCCTTTCGCCAGCTTACTCATCGCAGGACCTGAGGAAGATCCCCATCAGCTCCCATGCTGGCATTTCCATCACCACAACCTTCGGAACAACCATTCTAAAGAGGAATATACACCTTGCTACGAGGATGATCCAAACCTAAAAGCTCGGGTCTTTGAAACTTCTAACCCCCGCCAATACTAGGCACTGGGCATAGAGGCCCAAAACAAAAGACAGAGGGAGCCACACAACCACTAGTTCCCCGAGGAACATGGGAATTTAGACAAGTCCTCAGCATGAGAAATAAAAATTCATATCTTGATGCAAGTTCTGGGGTTTCCATGGCCGGATCATTAGGTTCCCAAAGTCTCTATGCCTTGCCAGCAAGCTCATACTTAAACGCAACGTGAAGCTAACTCACACCCCTCGATGCAACAACTTCCTACCTATAAGCGCATCGGAATACGGTGGCGACCCCTAGTTTTAATAACTATGGCAGTGACTACTGGTAAACATCAGCACCATTCTCGTGTCGCATAATGGTTACAACGTAATTGGTTTGGAGATAATGACTCAACTGTATGCCTACATCATATGTGCACATCCGAGCGGTCAGTCCGAATAAGTTCATTTCCAGAATCATTGGCCAACCAGTTGTGTTACGCTCAACTTCAATCACAAAACAGAGATGGAACATTTAGCAACAATCCGGAATTGTTGGCCCGTCCCTGACGTCGAGCGTAATCTAGCAGACACCTAGGCTTGGGGGCAACCCGCTATGGATTATCGCATCGGCCTGGTAATCATGGGACCAAATCAGATCCCCTTCAGTCCCTGCACTGGCATCATCCTCCCAGCATTCCTTAGCACCACTATCTTGAGAGCGCCTTCCACTCGTAATGAAGGCAATCCAAAGCCAGAGTCCAGGCCCTGGAGGCTTTTCGGCTTTCCATCGGTGCTCGGACTCCACAAAGCAGACATTCCGAAACATGATGGCAACCTTTAGCCTCAACAGCTGGCGCCATAGCCATCACCAACCGCCAGCGCAACGCCCGAGCCAAGATGCAACTGCATCATGGTTGGGTTATCGATCGGATCCCGAGACTAACAACTCAACTATATGTTGACATTCCCGATAAGCATTCGAGCCGACAGTCCAGGCAAGGCCACTCCTTAAGGACCATGTCGCGAGACCAAAACTCACTGTTCACTGTCTTCTCATCGGGCGCCATGAACATGTTTAATTTTACAAGCCCAAGCTTGGAGCCAAGACTAAGTCTTCAAAGTGCGAAGTAATGCATCGTGCTCCCACGCACTTGCTAGATTATCACGTCCCTCAAACCGACTTCGACCTCTTGAAAATCCAGGAGGGTTTATTAAATGTTCGGGATACGAAGCTCCCTCCCTTATTCACACATACTTGGCGACCTTTATCCGAATTCCTAATTCTGTTTCCCAAGATCCGCCGCTCCACATTCTTTAGTGCCAAATCCAAAAGCCCTCTTACTTTCCATACCTCTCTTCTCTTCTCTCGAGAACCTAATGACACCTTGAACATCCAAAGTACAAAAGAAGTATTTTGGCATCCTCCATGCCTTACAATGATTTTCCGTCCGGAGAAGAGAAGAAAGGAAGTAACTACAATCAGAGGAACGGTATGCCCTAAGCGAACGTTCCGGGATCGGAGTTCGGGATCGTACACCAGGCTACGATCATATTCACTTACCTTCGAAGCTCCAACTACCAAGTCAATCACGACTCAGCTACCACTTGTGTACTCACCAAGTGTTCAATAATCAAAGTGCACGCACCCGACGTTTGGGTTCGGCCTCGCCTCAATGGAAAATCCATATGAATACAAGCCACAACATATGACAAGTATTGTCCTAATAATGGCATTCACATATATGAGTTATCGAAACTTTGATCGATGGGACTAGCTTGGAACGTCTAATGACCATGCGTTCATAAATCCAATCGATTTAGCGGATGCTCAAAGCTATCAAGCTCCATCTCAACAACATTTCAACAACCACTTTGGGAGATCGCGCGCCTAAGCCATGGCAATAACCATGCATACACGCTTTAGAAATCGCAAACGAGCAGACCAACTTGATCCAAATGCATGCCCGCAAGCCTCAAGGGTTCAAATGTACACACCCAATGGTTGGCTTTCGATCCGAAAGCTCCTTGAAAAACTAAAATGCGCGATTACAAGCCCATGGCGTGCAATTCACTTTTGTTACCTATTCCAACTCAGATAGCATCGCACAAAACCCCGCACAAACTTGCAATGGCATACACAATTATGACCGGATAATGAACCATTTGCACTACGACGCAATTGAGAGTCGGCAACTAAAGTTTATTGTCTTTAATCTACAGGAACTCAATTCCTTGGATAGGTTCCAACTCAAGCAGGCTAAAACTCTTAGCAATGTTGGAATCCTAAGCACATACCAGCGTATTCCGATAAGGCATCCCAACCGCTCCATAGCGCCGTATACAACTCAAGAGGAAGGTTATAACCGATCACTAAGCACCGTATGGAGATGTTTGCGCCCATATTAAGACTCATCTCACTTCAGAGCACGTCCTGTTAGAACAAGACATACTTTGAGGGGGCAAATGTTAACCGACCTTCTGGTCCGATTCCCAAAAGTGCACAAGACACGCTCGACTCAGCATATCGTGTAATATTACAGCCCAGAGGCGCTGCCAGTACTAGAAGACTTGAGTCTGGCAACTAGCAGAGTGTCGCATTCCTCGAACGTGACCTCCATCAGTATCCGTTTGAAACCGAGCCAAAGGCGAGCCATGCTCCGAGCCAAAGGCGAGCCGTCCAACGGGTTCGAGCGTCGCGCCGGTGGGGGTCCGGGTCCCCACAGTTCCGGTGGCGATCGACCTGGTCGGTTAGGTCGAAACTGTGGGCACCGCCCGATTCATCCGATTTCCGCCAATAAGTGTGTTGCCCAGAATCACCAGACCGACTCAAAGTCATGATTCAGCCAACAACTTCTGCGAACCTCGCCGCTCCTCCAAACATTGCCAAACAAAGGCCTCGCAGTCCGAACCGTTCCCGAGTCGAGGCCTCAAGTCATAAAGGATTCACGAGTCTCGAAGCGCCCGAACCTGCGGTCTACACGCACCTCGAAAAGACTTCGCAGCCAGCGGGTACGCAATTTCTCATACATGCCCGGGTGCGAAATTTCGCACCTATGCCTGGGTTCGAAATTTCGAACCCAGCGAGCTCGAAATTTCGAACCCAGTAGGCGCGAAATCTCGCACCCCTGCCTGGGTACGAAATTTCACACCTAAACCTAGGTTCGAAATTTCGCACCCAAACCTGGGTTCGAAATTTCGGACCCATGTCCGGGTTCGAAATTTCGAGGCGCACAGGTGGTGAGCTCGAATTTCCTGCATGTGGTCCCTATTTCTACCTAATCCTACCTACTCTTAACTATTCGTACTCCTATAAATAGCCCATGGCCTCACACTTCAAAGGGGTTGGATTTTCTTCACTTGAGACCTTCCTAGAGCTTCATGAGCCTCATTAATGGAATCTCCTATTTGAGGAAGAAGGAGAATTAAATATTCTTTTTCCCAAGTACCTAGCATATTTCAATTATGAAAGTGAATGTAATGAGCATGGCTCCACTTTGTAATTCTTGAGTGATTAATAAAAGGTCAACATCCTTATAAAGTGGACGTAGGCCTAATCCGCAACCGAACCACTATAAGTACTTGTGTCATTTACCGCTTTCCTTTACTTAGTCTTTTAACCAAAACTACCATTCCAAGTAATAGGAATCTTTGGTGTTTTCGACATTTTTTGCCGTCAATAACTTCCACGTTTGTGAGTTGTGTAGCATCCATGATTAAAGTTTCAGACCTTGCAAGAAGTGGTTGTCTGGCATTTGGAGGCACATAAGTATTTGTTTTGATTTCTTGATTGTTTCCTTGATGTTTGTGAATGTCAGTTCGAATGGGTGTATCAAGTGATCTTTGGCTTATGTTATTATTCAATATAGAAACAAATTAGCTAAAGATTCTTGCACATTTTCCATTTTTACATTGTCACTTTTTTGTCTAACATCTTGATTCTATACAAATATATCTTGATTCTGATATGATAACTGTTGGGTGAACTCTTCTAATTCCCTCATGCTATTACCAGTCCTATGATTTAACATGCTATGTCTATTCCAGAGTTCATCTTGTAATAGCTTGGTGGAATCTGTGTCTTCCAACAAAGATGATGATGCATCAGCACTTTCTTCAAGAATGGCTAGATCTTGATGATGAGGGTCAGTGTTAGTCTCACCAGTTGGCTCTAATACTAAATTGTGAGCACCATCTTGTTTTTTCTTCTATAATTTAGTTTCTAGCATTTTAGTGGTGGTAATGTGGATGGAATTTGAGTGTAGAGTGATCAGGAATGGAGGGAATGGTGAGTATTTAAGAGGTAAAAGGGACAGGCCGTGACGATCAAAGAAAGGTGGTTGATCAACACAGTGAACAACAATATGCGAGAAGAGATGATTAGTACTAAAGTGGCACTTCAGAATTCAGGAGATTAACATGAGAAAATCTCAAGAAAATATAATGATTAGCTCATGCTTAAGAAGAGAAGCAACACAAGATTTGCAAGAGAATAAAGAACAGAAATAAGGGTTGAATGAGATAAATTTTTATTACTGATTTCTCATATGAATTACATAACTTAGGGTAGTATTTATAGTTGCATATGGCATCACTCGATTGTTTGGATTTACACTGGTTCCATTCAAACCCTTATTTTATCTCATTCAAATGATGTGCACGTGCACACTTTGTGTACTTAATTTACTTAATTTCTACATGGAATTAAATACAGGAAATCAGCATACTATCATCCTGCACATCTGCTCCATCTCAGATTTTTTTTGAGTTTGTTTATTCTATCCTTGCATTGATTGGCATACGAGTTTTTCTATTGTGTTTGCTAAAATGCTTTGCATATTTTATGCTCACCGAGTGTTTGACGTAATGTTGCACCATGGCAGTATCACAGTAGAAATGAAAAATCAAATCATTAAAGACCAAACTGCTTGAAAGGCTTGAGCTTGGTGGATATCTCGACAGATCCATTACAAAATCAACTAGATCTAAAGGATGTTTGATTAACCTGATGAGTTTAAGCAGATCGATCGAGTTGTAGCCATTTTTGCTCCCACGCCGTTTAAAACCTAATCAGGGTTTTAGAAGGGAGTAATAGATAGTGAGACATTATCTGCGTTGCTTATTTTGTTTAGTTTGTCATGTTATTGGGGCACACATATTGGGTAGTGCAATGTAATTATAGATATACATTGCCTGTATTATCAGCCATCGAAAAATATTACAAATCACTTTACAACATTTATGTCAAATCATTTCTCTCTTTATGTTAAAACCATAAATTTTAGAATTCTTACTAGATATGCATGGTGGAAATTTAATTGATGACAAAGAATAAGGGATGGAAAACATAACAAAGTTATAAATGAGGAACATGAATAATGAACTGTACCAGTAAAGTTCCCTGTAATGTGGGTCATGTATTAAAAATTAAAGTACATCCTGTACGTAAGGTTAATGCGTTGTGCAAAAAAGGCCGCTGAAGTGGATTGCTAAAGGACTATTACATTTAATAATTTTTCAAGTGCACTCTCTTGTCAATGTATTTGATGGAATTAAATGACCATTTATATGCATGTATATCAAACGCATGAGACCCCCTCCCCTTTCCTATCCTCTCCTTCTTCAACACAGGTCAAAATTTCTTTTTTCATTACAACTGTAAGAGATTTTATAATAATAAAACATTAAGGTTTAAGTAAGAAATCCCCTGATTGATGCTTGGGTAAGTTGTAAAGATAAGTATCCTACCCTCCCATCAAATGAACAATATACGAGAAACTTTACGTGGATAGCAGATGTGTAATAAAATAAAGCACTAACCTCATGAATCGAATATCACTATTAAGATCCAACTGCTTGATGTTCTGCAACTGTTGGACTCTCACCTATCTGGCTAACCTAGATAACACGTGACATCTGAAAATAATTAGAATAGATAGATGTCATAGATTTATAAACATACACGCAAAATTGCAAATAAAAATGATACTAGAATCAAGAATAAACATATGCATAAAATGGATAGCTAGACTATGAATAAGCATAGTGATTCAGTTTCATGTTTGGTGACATAATGAAGTCTCACATATTGCTGAATGATATGTTAACTTGTTTTATGAAAGTAGACCTAAGATGTATGTTGTTGACTAGCTTTTTGGTCAAAGCTATCACACGTCAAGATTTTGGTTGGCGACGCGCTCAAGGCTCAAGAATGTCATCAAAAAACACAAAGCGATTTGGTCGAAGTCGCGATGTATTTGGAAAAGATTAGAAATAACATCGATTCGTGAAATCGTCTTTAACGGACTTGGAAAAACTGGTATGGTAAAAATACATGATCAACTCGATCCAATCAGTTCATAGTGCTTGAGCATGTCCGTCCGATCACATGGCAAAACTCATCTTGAAAAAAAAATATGGATTTTGGTAAAAAGTAGTGTCGCACCTCAAAACCAACTTCTCGCATAGCATGATCACGAAAAATGGCTTGCACGACTCATGGATCAAAATCTAGCACTTAGCAAATTTCTGGTTTGGCATGTTAAAAAATAGGTGATTGACGCGTGAAAATCATGAAAAATCACATGTTCGTGCTTGGCTTATCAAGGTGGAATTTGGCTGGTCATCAAACTTGGCACATTGAAAATGGAGTGATTGGCATGGGAAAATCACTCATTTTCATGAGTGCACATCGGGTTTGGCACGACTTGGATTTTTGGCATGACAACGTTAGGCTTCACATCTCAGCATTTCGTATCCCGGCTGGGATACGAAATTCCCCACGTTCGCATCAACCCCCACAGGCATTTCTTCGAGTCGGGTACGGGATGCGAAGAAAACATAATTGGCAAGGATACGAAACCGGGACTGAGATTGGGATGTGAAAAATGGGTGATCGCATTGGCCTGGGATGTGATTTTCCCATGCGCTGACTGGGATTCAAAAAAGTAGCAAGGAGAGGGATGCGATATTTTGGCACCGCAAAAATCACTTGAGCAATGCGATGGGATTCAATTTTTCCATGGGTTTGTACCACAAAATTTGGTTTGGTAACTGGGGATTCAAAATTTTAGGAAGTGGCAGATGACCTTGGCAAATCAGTTTCCCCATCTGATCACTGTTTATGGCATGATCCGCACATGTTTTCAAAAGATCTTTGTGATTCGAAATTTTCAAGCTTTAGGATGCGATTTTTTCGAGCGGCTTGGTTTTCTGGCTTCATTTTTTAGGTGTGAATTTCGCATTCCTCATGGATACGAAAATGGAACATCTACACTCTTCCTATAGTTTGGCATACGAGATTGAAGCTCTCAAGCACCATTATTGGCCGCCTTCATCATCTTTATGGATTTTGGATTTTTAAATGTTACACAAACGTTTGCCTACATCGTTTGGACATTATGTTAAACTTTTTCACTGTTGTTGGATATTTTTGGATATCTTTGGAATTTCTTGGACATTGAAGCTATATTTTGGACATTTTTCACCAATTCAACACTTTTTTCACGCAATGGAGTAGACGAAGGGCGGTTTAGTCAAAGTTTAGAGTTAAAAAACATTTTGTTGTTCTATTATATAACTTTGTACATAGAAATTGTCCGAACTTATACAACATTTATAATTGACAATTATCTGATGAATGATTACTACGAAGTGGAGATAGGCGTTAGTGTCGAACTACTATAAAATTTGTGCTCTCCCTTTACATTTCATTACTCTGGATATTTGGATTACTAGTTTACTACAAAGCATACACTAGGGCGTTGGCGTGCGCAAATAGCCAATTCCCCGTGCCAATACATTGACATGCCACGTAGGGAAGTGCATAACTTTGACTTCTGCTTTGGATTGGATTCTTGGATTTGGTTTTGGTTTTCGACTTCAACTTTGTTACTTACTTTTCACCATCGTTAAGCACAAGAAGCTCGGCACTTTTGTTGAAGCTCAATGTATTGGAGGTAAAGGAAGTTAAGAACTTTCTTCAACTGGTGTTCCCTTAAACTACATCACTCGAGATGACGTCAATGGGATGATTAAGAATTTAGCTACAGATTGAAATGCTCGACTCGAGTGATAGTAAGAAGCATTTACTCCCTTTCTTGCTTGGATTGAGGTAGGATTAGAAGTACTGTAAGGCCGACAGGCCAAGCAATTATTATTGTAACAAGTACCTATTGCAGAATGGAATTTTGATGATAACAACCTTGTTAACATTATTTATTATAAAATATATACTAACATCTTTTTCTAGAATATATATGTATATACAGGTTTTATATGCAGGAAATAATTACTGAAGAGTGTATAGTTAAGAGTTTAAGAGATTCAAGATTTCAAAGAAGATTCAAGACTCATGAATATCAAAATTTCAAGATTTCAAGAATTCCAGATTATGAAAGTAATAAAGTCTAGTAGCATGTAAAACTCTGGTTAGCACTCTCAAAATTATGTTTCCAAATTATCCTTTTAAAATTGATTTCAAATTATTTGAACTCTTTTCAAAATGATTTTAAATCATCTAAATTATTTTACTTATGATTTAAAATATATATGTAAGTTTCTTATATAGTTCATATATATTATAAGGTCTTATAATTACGTTATACATATGTTTATAATTATAATATATAGTTTTATATCGTATATATGTATAGTTTTTATATCATATGTTTAATATGTTTTTATACTTAAGAAATTATATTTTAAACAACTAGTTTTGATTCAAAATTTCCAAAATATGTTAATATTGATTTAAATACTTTAAAACATGATTTAAAATTTGAAAACCTACATATGTCAACAAACAACTTCTTACATGTCGACGTATAACTGTCACAATTTTTTAAATTTAAAAAAGCGATTTTTCAAAATTGAAACATTTCAGAACCGTTGAGACCTTTGGAACTCTATATAAAGGGCTCATTTTCGAAATTTTAAACAACTAATCTTCTCCTTCTTCATACTTTCACTAACCACCAATATTCTACTTTAAATTCTTGATTTCTACACTTATACTCTACCAATTTCAATACAAATTATATTATTTTCATTCAATTCTCAATATCAATCAAATACTCTCTATTTGGAAGTGTTATTCAAGAGTTCTAGGGCTATTTGTAATTGTTAAGCAAAGGGTGTGTTCCTTATAGCCGTAAATCAAGGAAAGGAAGCGGTGTTAACCTTGTTGCCATGCAATCAAGGGTGTTGAGTTGGTGTTAACCTTGTAGCCGTGAAATCAAGGGTGTTGAATCAGTGTTAACTATGTATCCATGAAAGCAAGGGGATTGTAATTGGATTATGATATTAACACAACTTTGCGAAATCCAGCGTTGTGTGGGACTGGACGTAGGAGTAATCTGAACCAGTATAAAATCTTGTGTCCTCTTTCCTTTTCTGCATTTTATATTTGTTTATATTTGCATCTGTGATTGTTTCTGTTGTGATATTCATTATGTGATTCATGGAGTTGTTTGAGTAATCGTTAATTGTTTAAGTTTTACATAATCTATTTAAAACGCTATTTAGAGCGTACATTTTCAAAATTTCGTCATCTGAATTTTGGAAATATTAAATGGAAAATTTTGAAATTATTTATGACACTAGCTTAAATTCATGCATTGCATCAGTATTAGATGAGTCTGCATTACATTCTTTTGAAAAATCAAGGTATCTATTTAATTATTGTTCTACCAGGGAAAAGGTGTGTTATATTATTGTTGAAAATTCAAATCTTCATGGTTAGATGGAAATCAAAAAGGGAAAATGGATATTGGATAGTGGTTATTCAAGACATATGACGGGAAATCCAGAATTATTGAACTATATAGTATATGAAGATGGAGGAATGGTTAACTTCGATGATAATTCTAAAGGATATGTGGTTGGCATCATCAATGTCGGTTGTTGGCCTACTTTGTAGTTAGTCCATACAAAATTTAGATGATCATTTATAAGAAATGAAGTCGGATCGGAATGATCAAGATGCTTCGAGACAAAGAGGGAGAATTATGTACCAGTACTGGGTCGGTTCGCAGAGTTCATGATCCAGTCCCCCAAGTAAGCAGACAGTTGTACTTCAGAAGACCAGTACCAGATTAGAGTGGGGTACTATGACCTGATTCACTCAATACACGAAGGCAATGAGACATTCTGGAAATATCGCTCTGAGTCGGAGTGTACCCCTACCTGATCCGCCTTGAATGGAACCGTGACACCCTGAAGTTCTCGAAGTGGAGCGGAAGACACCCTTATCTGACCCGCTTCCTATTTACTACGATGAAGCAATTACTCCACGTTACTACAAAAGCGGAGAGGTAACTACCCACGAAGCTGATGCACTGGAACTGCTTTAACACGTCTGAATCCAAGATTTGTGGGATGGGAGCCACGTAGCAGTCCAACCCACCCGCATCCCCTGCCTATAAATACACAAAAACTTGCCATTTTAAAGGATCTTTTTTGGCATTCTAAGTACTCAAACTTCACCATTAACAATATTTCTCTGTTTTATTCAGATTGTTCTCTAGATTTCTAAGTATAATTCTACAGATTTGGAGAGATTATTAATTTTACTTGTGAGGTTAAGTGACTATCTACATTGTAATTATAATCAATTCGTCAATCAAAGAACTATAAAGTGGGTGTAGGCTCATTAATGCTGAACCGTTATAAATATTGTGTCTCGATTTCTTTTTATTTATTTTTAGATTATAATTCCGCATAATATCTAGCAAATTGGGTGTTAGAACAACTTTTTGGTATAACATTTTAGTGCTTTCACTGAAAGCATCGAATTCTCAACTTTTCAGATTGTCATTCTACTATTTGGATTTTCAAGTCCGAAGAGAGAGTCCGCATTTCTACCGTTTTCAGAATCTTCATTGATTTCAACAAGTTTAGATTCCATGGCTTCGAAGAAAAGTAAAGAACCGCAAACTTCCTAGGTGAATAGTGCAAATGAAGATCAGAGGGATAACCTGGAAGCGCTCGTAGCTACCAGGTCATAAGGGGGTTGGTTGGACTCGACCCAGCCCGGGGGAGATGGTGTGACCTGATCCGAATACCTGAACAACGCTGATGATGCTGCTCCGATCCGACCCGCAGAACTAAACCCGACTCCTGCCCCAACCGACGCTCTTACCCAAGCTGACCCTGATGCTCCCAATCAGGCTGTGCAGGGACTTCAACACTTACCTCTCCCACTAGTAGTCAACCTCATGCATCTGCCCATGTATGGAAAATGGATTTTGCATGTTTGATTGCCATGATGGAGAAAACTTATGAAGCTTTAGAGGCCCAAAGACGTGACAGTGCCACAATCCAAGAAAACATGAATGCGATGAATAGGCAGATATTTGAGCTTCGTAGGCCGAAAACGCCTTCTTCGACTCATCGACTTGCCGTTGACAACTAATCCTCCTTAGAAGAGAATGCAAGACCCCCAAGAAGGACATATGAAAGACCCGAAATCTCAAAACAATGACATTCCGCTCATTAGGGTCACGTGAAGATGTAGCTCGTTGTCTAGGTCCTATTGATCCTAGCTTGGTAGAACCCATGTTATTACCAATGCGTGGATCTCATGTCCTGCCTCAGGATCCAAAATTTTCCAATCCTACCCAAGGCCAACTCCTTCAACCAATGCGTCCTGTGAACGAACGAGAGCGCAAGGGCAAGGAAACACTACTCCCGCAAGGAATCGAAGGACGTCGCTTGGTGTACGAGCTGGAAGTGCTAGAAGGCAAGAAGTACCAAACCCGAACTCACATTAAATAACGTTGAAGTGGAGGCTATGGTATGTCTGATTATGGCAGCTAACAGAGGTTACACCAATGAAGATTGGGGCACTGATCGCAGCCATACACCTTTTACTGATGACATACTGGATGTCCAGTACCCGAGGCGATTCAATCTACCTACCATGGACCGATATGGAGGAAGAACTGATCTAAGGAAGCATCCAATGAGATATCCCTGGTACATGAATGTTGCGGCAGCTCCTGACGCTGTGAAGTGCAAAGCCTTCCTAATATACCTCGAAGATGTCGCACTGATGTGGTTCACCCAGCTCCCGCCCAGATCAGTCTCCAGTTTCTGAGAGCTAAGCGAGAGCTTCATGAATCAGTTTCAACTTCACGCCTGGATATCCAAGAATGTCATTGAACTTTCTATAATCAAACAAGCTCCCGGGAAAACTCTGAAATCGTATTTGGATCGTTTAAATCCGGCAGTTACAGAAGTGAGTAACCCCCACAAGCGGACCATCTTGATGGCACTGATAGATGGAGTCGATAAAGACACTGAATTCAGGAGGTACCTAGCCAGGAAACCGCCATTAAATAGAGAGTTGTTTTATGAAAAGGCTAGCATTCATCTACGATGGGAAGAGATATATGCCAACAGGAAAAGAAAATCTGATGATACCCCGAGGGGGCATCCAAAGCAATGCCACCATTAAGCAATCTGGTGACAATGCAGGGAAAGTTGAAGTTAATGTTGGCAACAAGAGTGGAGGAAATAATCGCCACAGTGGCTATGGCAGCAAGAGTAGTAGGAATTGGAGAAACGATCACAAAAAGAGGCCTCAATTTCAATCTTTTGAGAATTACACGTCGCTGAATGACACCTTGGAAAACATTTACTTGGATACCTACAATGTCACCCAATGCAATAAGTCTCTACCCAGAAATTCGACTGAAAATGAGCATGAAACTGTTAAGTTCTGTCTGTTTCATGAGACTTACGACCACTCCACGAATGAGTGTCGACACTTGAGAGATATCGTGGAAAAGTTGCTTTGAGTAGGGAAGTTGGATGAATTTAAGGTAGCCCCTAGGGATAAGGTGCAGGGAGGATCGACTCCAAATCAGAACCAGTCTTCCCCTAGACCTACTACCTAGGAGAAAGGAAATGGGATAGTCATTAATACCGTGGTTAGAGAACCACATCTAGCTAGATTTAGCAACAGAGCTATATAACAGTATGTCAACTCTGCTAAACATCCAGAAATGGGAGAATGTAGTTCCCTCAAAAATATTGGTCCCATAAAGCAATAGAAAACGATGGCATATGACGCTGTCTTCAGAGAGAGAAAGTGTGGGAATAGAGACCCTGAGTATCGACTCTTTGGTAATTACAACTACCATTGATCTTGCCCTTGTACGGAAAGTCCTTGTTGACTCCGAGAGTTCCGTCAATATTTTGTTCAAAAAGTCTTCGACCAGATGAAATTGGAGGCTAAAGATTTGTAGCTATGCACGGGATAGGTCCGAGGCTTCAACGGCTCAACAACGACTCTAATGGGAGTAGAGGGTTTGTTAATGGAACTTGGGGAAGGAGATCATAGGAGAGTACGTATCCTTCCATTCGTCGTTATGGATATTGATTCGTTGTACAATGCTTTCTTGGTTAGACCGGCTCTCGCGGAATTCAAAGCCTACATTGCGCCTTGGTGTTTATTGTTAAAATTTCCAACCAAAGCCGGAATAGGAATAGTCCGCGGTGACCAAGTTAAAGGAAGAGCCTATTATGTGGCTGAATTGAAAATGCTACGCAACGGAAATAGCATAGAACCAAAGAATACCTCCCCTCCTACGAAGGAGGGTTCAGCATTGAAAATAAAGGAGATATTATTGCCGAAGGAGTCTCCCGACGATCTGCCCAAAAACATAGACCCTATAGAGGATGAGGATTCAGGATGCAAAAGGACAACACATAATGAAACAACTGTGGATATTCCAATCGAAAACAATGATCCAACAAACGTCTTGAAGATCGGATCTCATTTGGACCCTCTCCGAGCCTTTTTACTGGAGAACCTGGATGTGTTCGCTTGAACCAATGCCGATATTTATGGGATTTCACCATAAATTATGAAGTCACTCGCTAAGCATGAACCCGAAGTATCCTCCTATGAAGCAAAAAAGGCGTTTGTTAGTCCTGGAGAGGTCGGCCGCCTTGAAAGAGGAAGTAGAGAAGTTGAGAGATAATGGAATCACTAGAAACGCAATGTATCCCGACTAGATATCGAACCCCGTCCTTGTCAATAAAGCCAATGGGTGGCACATATGCATTGATTTTTCAGATTTGAACAAAACCTTCCCAAAAGACGACCTCCCGTTACCAAGAATTGATCAGCTCATGTACTCGACGGCTAGACATTAACTTCTCTCCTTAATGGATGCATATTCAGGTTACAATCAGATTCCCATGCACGTTCCAGATCAACAACATACTATTTTCATCACCGATCTTGGATTGTACTATTACGTGGTAATGCCATTCGGATTAAAGCACGCTGGAGCGACGTACCAGCACTTAGTGAACCGTATGTTCTACAATTCAATCGGGAAATCTATTGGAGATTTATGCGGATGATATGCTTGTAAAGTCTAAGAGATCATCTGATCACACAACAGACTTAGCTGAGATGTTGGATATCCTCAAATGCTATGGAATGAAGCTTAACCCGTTAAATGCTCATTCAGAGTCGCTTCCGGAAAATTCATTAGTTTCCTCGTCAGCTCACGTGGAATTGAAATTAATACTGATCAAATTGTAGCAATTAGGAATATTAGTGAGCCGCGAAAGATCAGGGATGTGCAGAGCCTGGCTGGGAACGATGCATCGTTGAGCAGATTTATTCTAAAGATACTAACAAATGCGTTACTTTATTTAACTTTACAAAACGAGGAAAGCGCAACTTCAAATGGACCCTAGATTGTGCTGAAGCCTCCAGAACCTACTGCATTTTCTAGAAAACACCCGATATTGTCTAAGCCGGCAGACCATGAAGATTTATACGTTTACTTGGCAATATAATCACATGCTATCAGTTCAGTACTTGTGCGCAAAGAGGATATAATTCAGAGATCGATGTATTATGTGAGCATGAAATTGATGGCAGTAGAACGTAATTACCCAAAGATACAAAAGCTTGCTTATAGCTTGTTGATTGCCTCCAGGAAGCTTCGCCACTATTTCCAAGCTCACCCAAATGTTATATACACCAATCAACCATTACAACATGTCCTGTAGCGTCCTGAAGCATCGGGTCGATTGCTCAAATGAAACATCGACCTGAGCCAGTTTGACCTTAGTTTCCTCCATAGAAAGTCCATATGGGGGAAAAGCATTAGCCGACTTCATCACTGAATTCACAATTCCCGAAGATGATGTATCAGATGATGAAGGTGGCCCCTGAGAACAAAAGATCTAGCACCTAGAAGCTGTATGCAGATGATGTTAAGAGTGATCGATGATCTGGCGCCGGAGTTGTACTGATAAATCTTGAAGGATAGTTGGTTTACTACACCCTACGATTGGAATTCTCCACCGCTAATAACGATTCCGAATACGAGGCCCTGATTATCGGGTTGAAACTTGCTAAGTAATTAAAAGTCACGACATAGGACATCTTTTGTGACTCTCAAATTGTTGTTTGTCAGGTTCAGAAGGAATTTCAGACAAACAGGCCTCGACTTACATTTTACCTAGAGAGGGCAAAGAATTTATTGGACAGCCAAGAGCATTACAACATATCCCACATTCCACGAACAGAGAATCAGAAAGAGGATAAGTGGGCTAAGTTACCGAGTTCCAATGACTCATAAGAAACAAAGATTGTCCCAATTGAGGTACTAGAATCTCCAAGCATTGATCGAATGGAATTGATTCTGTGCTGGAGACAAACCAGAGAGTGATTCATGGATGTTGCAAATAAAGAACTTCCTGCAAAACAGAGCGTTCCGACGCAAAAGGATGAGAGACATTCCCTCATTCGCAAATCTTCAAGATATGTCATGCAGGGTGAAGTTCTTTACCAACAAGGAATTTCAGTACCCCTCCTCCGGTGCATAACACATGATGACGTCAAACGTGTGTTGAGAGAAGTACATGAAGGTGAATATGAAAATCACGCTGGGGGTCAGATGCTAGCATAAAAGATACTACGGTACAACTACTTTTGGTCTACCGTAAATCGGGATGCAGCTGATTATTCAGGACGATGCGATAGGTGCTAGGAATTCGCAAAGATTCCCAAAGCGCCACCCTGGCAATTCAAATCAATGGTGGTCCCATGTCCCTTCACAACATGGGGAATTGATATTATTGGAAGCCCACCAATCACCAAAGGCGGGGCAAAGTACGTGATCGTGGTCGTGGATTACTTTACGAAGTGGGCAGAAGCTGAGCCATTGACCACGATCACGACAAAGCAAGTTATTAACTTTGTTGTCAAAAACATCATTTGCTGATTTGGGATCCGTAAAGTCATCATAATTGACAATGCAAACCAGTTCGACAGCACTGAATTCAGAGATTTCTACCAAAAATACTGAATCGAGAAGAGATACACCGTTGTTGCTCACCCACAATTGAATGAGCAAGTCGAAGAAATAAACAAAATCATTAAGTCCATTCTAAAGAAACGATTGAAGAAGGCAAAGGCCATGTGGGTCGATGAATTGCCCTTAGCATTATGGGCTTACAGAGTGACCTACAAATCGACAACTGGTCACACCCTTTTCTCACTCTCATTCAGATCAGAAGTTGTCATTTCAATGGAATTGGAAGTCCCCTCTCAAAGAACAACATATTATGATCTAGTGATGAACAAAGCACTTCTCCTTGAGTATTTGGACATGCATGATTGAGGAGAAGAGAGATGGAGCAGACTTACATGCTTTAAGACACAGACACCAGGTCGCTCGATACTACAACTGGAAGGTTGATCCCGAACCTTTGAACCTGGAGACCTGGTTTTGAAGCATGTCTTCCCGACCCCGGTTTTTCTTTGTCCAAAATGGAAAGGACCATACATCGTCCAACGGAAACTTGATAAAGGAGCTTCCAGGATAACGAGCGAAGAGGTTGACGAAATCACTAGAGCACGGAATGCCCAACATCTGCGGCATTAGTTGA
This sequence comes from Allium sativum, assembly GCA_030737875.1. Lineage (NCBI taxonomy): Eukaryota > Viridiplantae > Streptophyta > Magnoliopsida > Asparagales > Amaryllidaceae > Allium > Allium sativum. The sequence continues at coordinate 65,006,823 of CM060909.1, read as the reverse complement.
CTTGGCATTGTAATTTATTCTTTTGTTTTGTAAACTATATAAAAAGACACGACTTTCCTAGAACAGTCTAGCTGACATAAGCAAAAGATTATGAAGTGGACATAGGATGTGCTTAGCAGAATCATTATAAAAATATTGTGCATTATTTACTTTTCCTGCATTTATTTCTCTGTCCTGTGACTGTTTTGGTCTTAGTTTGAGACGTGGAGCTTGAATTAAAATCGAGTGCGAGAACGGCGCTCGAACCTGTAGAATCCCGCTCTTGGAAACAGAGTGTAGAAGAAAAGGCAGAGAGAATGGTATGATCATTCGCCTGATCAACTCAAGCTCTCCAGATTTGAGAGTGAGTATAATAGTAGGCTTTACTAGTGCACCATGATTGAAGACCGCCTTAACCACACTCTAACCTGGGCATACGACATAAGAGAATAAAGAATTGAGATCAAGTGCCAAAGAAAAAGGGTTCCTACCCTATTGAAGGATTGGGGGCAAGATGGAAAGTTGAGCTCTCTCTCCCACGAATGGATTGGGGATATTTGAATGTTGCTTCTAATCATTCTCGAACAAGCTCTGTCCAGACGCTTATTCCAATATTGATTGAGGGCATACACACATTAGACCCTTATGATATCTGTATCGCTTATTACTTAGTTCAATAATATTGTGTGAATTTTGATTATTGATTTACGGAATGCAGTGGAAATCCTGGTTTGGTTTGTGATGTGATTTACTATTTATTACTCAGCATAGTAATGTTCTGATTGCAACTACAATTGATTGAAATAAATGACAAGCTTGCAAATATATGACATTGCAAGGAAACTACTTTTTTTACAAATGTGCAGATTTATACAAAGGAACTAACCAAAAGCTCGAGAGCCGCACTCACTACAATAACATAAGGCTAGTGGAAAAGAAAATGACAGACTAGACTACGTTTCACTCGGGCTTTGGGAAAGACTTGGACTTCTTGGCGGCTTTAACCTTCTCCTTCTCTTCTCTATCGGCGTCAGTGATGATACTTTTTTTCATTTTCTTATTTGAGGGAGGTGCACTTGGATCGACAGAGGATTTCTAAGCTAACTCTCCAGTGATTGACTGAGAAGGAAGCCTGGCAATCAACTTAGATTCGGAAGCAACTGCCTGGATGGGATCAATATTGAGGGGTTCTTCCTCAATTTTGCCTTTCAGAAGCTCGTCATTCTTTGCCTTTATTTACGCCAAAGTTATGTTTTTAGTCTCGCCCGAGTCCCCAGTCACAACAACATCTTCATCTCCCTCGCCTTCATTGTCTCAAATGTCTTTTCAAAGCATACATGACATCTCCGTCCTTGGGAGCTTCAACACTAAACTACACGATGGCTTTCTCAACTGCCTCTCCTTGCTTCTCTTTAGCCTCCTCGGCGAGTTTTGCACCTAAAGAACGAGAAGCAATAATTATTAGCTCGGGAAAGAACATGGGCTTTTCAATTGTTTGCTCAACAATGTGACGACAAGCTATAATAGCTTTAACAAATTTAGGCGAGAAGGTGGAGATACCTTCGGATGACTTGTCAGCAGGAGTAGCAGAAGTTTCAGGGGTTGATTCGACAATTGGAGACAGGAGAGCTAATTTTGGGATACTTGGACGATCGGGATCATAACCCTCTGTTTCAGTAACCTCAGAAGCGGCAGATGAAGAACTATAGCCACCTTCAAAAGTATCCTTCCCTTTGCCTTGGCGCTTCTCCTCCTCCATAATTGCATGGATCAACCTTCTCCTTTCAGTCAAATGCTCCGTCTCCTCGCCTCTTAAATATATTCTCATGAGTTCTTCCTGATCAACATTTTTAATAGCTTGGAAACTATGTTTCATTGCATAATGTAAGCGATATCTGTCAAGGGTTATGATATCGTGTGCTTCAACTCCTTATTCACTTGAAGATCCATCAACGAATAATAACTTCCATTTGGGCTTATGATCTTTTTTCCTTTTCTGGCCATTCCTTAATGAACCCAATATGTCCGTTGGTGAAGCCAGTTGTTACTTGTCCTTTAGTTACTATCTGAGGTTAAAATTCTATGACAAATTGGCTTAGTTCTATTTCTTACTTTGCTAATCTTCCGAATACCTATTTCAAAGGAAACTTGCTTAAGAATGGAATCAAATGAGCCTAGAAATAGGCTCTTAATCTCCTAGAGGTAAGCACCAAACAATAAGCCAACTTTTTCATTATTGAATATCTATTTTTTACATCTTTTAGTATCTTGTTTTTACAATATACAAGTAAATGGACTCTATTTTCCTTTATTATTAGAACTAAACTAACCACATGTTCTGATACAACAAACATACAGGATCTCCTCTTCCATAGGGCTAGATAGAATTAGTGACCTTTCCAAATGATCCTTTAATTCTTAAAAATTCATTTTGCTCCTTTCCCCTTTAATTTTTTTTCTCGGCCATGTTAAAAATAAAATATACCGATTAGTTTCCCTTGAAGTGAATCTGTTAAATGTTGCCGTTTATTCGGTTAAGCTCATCACATTTTTACTTGCTTTGGGTTTTTCCATATATTCATTTTTTTTAAATTGCTCTAGGTCAATTCCTTATGTATTGACAATATTATTGCAGAACTTTCCAGATTGGATCCCAAAAGATCATTTTTGTGGGTTTGGCTTCATTTGATATTTTCGCAATACTTCAAACATTTCTGACAGATCAATACTCAGCCTCTTTATTATCCTTTCTAGCATATCTTCAACGTATGTTTTTGTATTTCGCCCAGTTCACTCATTAAATATTTGGTTTACTAATCTTTTGTATACTACACCAACATTCTTTGATCAGAATGATATTACGTTATACTAGTCGGTCCTATAATATGCAATGAAACTAGTATTTTCTTCATCTCTTCGAACATAAGGATTTGATTTTATCCAAAGTATGCATCTGTAAAAGATAGAAGTTAGTGACTGCTAGTTGCATCTACTAGCTAGTCAATTCTTGATAATGGGTACTAGTCTTTTGGGCATGCATTTTACGATCTGATAATCCTCGTAAGTTCTTAACTTACAATTAGTTTACTTATTAACTTCTGAGTTTGGTAGACATTTTGGGTAGAATACTTTCCTAAAAAATACATTCTCTAATAGCCGCTTAACTTCCTCTTTCAAGGCTTGTGAGAGAGCCTTATCGAAGTGTCTTTTCTTTTTCCTAATAGGTGTTAGTTTGCATTAATATTAAAGGTATTGCACATAATGGTGGATCTATTCCTACCATTTTCGAATCATTCCATGTGAGAATATTCTCACTTTCTTATAAAAATTGGATCTACACCACTTTTAACTACAAGTTTTCCGATTTTTGTAGTTTTCGTATGTTCTTCTGAATCGGTGCATGCCTCCGCTAGGTATTTTATTGTCTTCATTCCTTATTGGTCTTCACAGTAATAAAGCTCTATTATAAATCCATTATCCATTAGAAATTCTTCATCCCAATTATACCTTCTCTTTTCCACTTTTTCTACTTCTCTCATGAAATAATCCTTCTGGGTTTAGGGTTTATTAGTTATTGTTAACCGTTGTTGCTTTGGAAAGTTGAGTTGTTTCCCCAACACATATAGGCTTTTTCATTTCTCCTTGGGCATGATTACCATGTTCAGAGTCATAAGAAGAATCATGATCATGTTTATACTATTTCAAAGTGCCAAAATATTTTTTTTCTTGCACTGAAATTCTCTCTAATAGTTCCTCATTCTTCTTTTGTTAGGAACATTACCATCAGATACTTTAGAGAGAAGAAAGTGTCGACTGCGTTCAAGGTAGGTATTCCAAAGAAAAACATTGCATGATTGATCAATGATAATGAAGGTGATTTCAAAAGTTCGAAGGAGGAGTGGAATATCCAAGTAGACTAAAAGCTTTACTTATCCAATAGGTGTGGAGCCTCTATTGTTGGACCCAAAAATCGGTTTCAAACTTGGTTTCAGTTTTTCTATATGCAATAATCCTATTGGCATGTTTAAAAATAACCTTTAGTATGCTCTCAATGTCAACGAGAATTTTTTCACGACTAAGTGCCTGATCTAAGCTGTAATCATGGAGGGTTATAGTAAGGATGTCAAATTTTTCTTAATTCTTATTTAGTAGCAACAATTTTCTCTTTTATAATTCTTTGCATCCTTCTTATTTCTATTTGCTTTTTAACCACATTTCCCTTATTATTAGTAAAAGGAGTAGGAACATCTATTGGTGTATGAATAATATGGGGATTAGGGACTGAGCCATAGGGGAATCATTCTTGAATTTGGTTTTAATAAACTTAACATATTTTGATTCAACAATCAAATTTAAAAGTCTAAAGACTTTGGAGTTTTAAGTATATCTCACATACTTTTTAAGGCTTTTGGGGCTAGCATAGTTCATTTTGGATCGGTCACTCTAAAGAAAGCAATAATCCCCTATACCCTTAGATATTTCAAACTTGATTTTCAACCGTATTTGAAACTTGGTTTTCGACCATATTTGAAACTTGGTTTTCGACCATTCCATAATTCATAAGGAGAGACTATTTTCCTTGAGGTGATTCTATTATGTAAATGACATTTAAAGCTTAATGTTTAACCTCATAAATTGAGTAGTTGTTTAGCACTCAACAACATATAATTCACTATATCAATCAAGGTTCTTTTTTTTTCTCTCAGTCAAGCTATCTTGCTACAGTGTGCAAGGAGCCATGTTTTATGTACAAATCGATGCTCTTCATAAAAATTAGGAAATTCAATGGAGAAATGTTTTAATTTTTGATTTTTGTTTTATAGCGTTCATACACATGTGTACTTGGAGAAATCATCAATTAAGGTAAATTAAGGAAACAAAATATAGTTGGGAAATGTTTCTTAGCAATCTTGTTTTGTATATGTATTTCATATTTACCATACTCATTATTTGCAACTGTAGTAAGACCATGCTTACATATATATTTTAAAATTTTACAATGTAACACCTCGTAAAAGACATAAATATTAACAACAAATAAAAAATAAACAATTTAATAATAAGGCTGGAAATGAGATTTTGCAACTTTAAGAATTTGACTTCACAAATCTTTTATTTGGATCCGTGGGAAATTCTGAAACGTTTTCATATATAATATGCCAAAAGCGGTGAAAGTATGAAGAAGTTACAAGCAAATGAAATTGGACGATAAGACACAAATATATATATAACCAGATGAGTAATATATATATATCCAAAATATATTAAAATAAATATGAAAGATTTTGAATTTCAAATGGAGGATAAGATATAGGGGACAGAGAATATTGTAAGTAAGGAAAGGTATAAAGAAAATAAAGTAACATAATATATAACCGAACACCTCAACCCCATATACGTTCACTGGTCACTTCAGGGACTAGGAGGTCGATCGGCCCTTTAGAAGGGGGTGTTGACCGCCGATTGACCGCCGGTCGACCGCCTGGCAGTTGAAACGCCTAATGAATCTAGGTTTGTTTAGGTTTTTAGGGTTAATATATGGCTATGATTACATCTAGATAATATAATGGCCCATGCTTACACAAGCGACTATATATAGTCCCTAAAACCTCACAACTAAACCCTAGTCGGTTTCTTTGTCTCCAACTCCGTATCATCCTTTTTCCATTGCTGAATTCTAGAAAGATTAGGAATTTCTCTTCTATTCCGCTAACCTCCATTCTTATCTTTTCTCTAATATAAATTCATATTGATTTTTGTATAAATTTCGGAATTTAGTTTTATATATGCATAAGATTCTAAAGATGATTCTTATATATATATATATATATATATTAGAAGGATTAGAGCACATTTATCACAAAGGCTGAATCCAATATGAATCTATAACAAGAATTCTATTGTTCTTCCTTTTTGATCTATTAGTGGAATATTGTGTTCCTTAGGCATATTCTATTTTTTAATAAATTAACATGTTGATAGATATTCCTAAGAGGATTCAACAACGATAACATCAATACAAAAACTGCCCAAATCCTCTATTTTATGTTTTGCGTAAGAATTTTCAGTTTATTTGGGTTTGTGGATCTTGATCTTAATGTTGAATTGAGAATATAAGGGGTGTTGTGTTTCTACATTATGTAATTCACCCTTATGTAAATATTTGATTGTAACCTAAAAGGATTTAAATTTGGTTTGATTCATGATTTGATTAGGTTTGTGTTCTATTTGGATCCAAATGTATTCATATTAAAAGTCTATAAAATATAAACGTTTTTATGTGCAATACACCAAAAAGAGGTGAATTGGATAAAGTGGAGCTAATAAATATACATGTATATATTTATGAACATATGTGTATATTATACTCTATCCTTGATCCATTATTAAAATCATTCCAATAAGCCTTGGATGCAAGTTGAAATTTGTATGTATGTTGTATTTACCATTCACTGCTATCTGTTATTATGTTATCATGCCATCATGCCTAAAATGTAGCGATTACAATATGGAAATTAACCTGTATACCTTAATTTAGGACTAGTTGACAATTTTTATTTCTTTAGAATGTTCTTTCGTTTATACGAACATTAGCGTTATTTATGCGTTATAATTGTTATACTTGTGTAGCGTAATCAACGTATATTAATGTAATAAATGCGATTAGGGTAGAATCCGAATTTAAAATGTCCCCACATATATGTTAATTGCTTGTGTGTGTAAGTATTTAATGGCTTTACATATATAAATAGCGACACACAGACACGATGTAGTTGTCATTTGTAGTATAAGCCTGCTCGGAACCAACCAGCAAATCCATCAACCACAAGTAGGCCCAACTAATGTGAGAGGTGTGGGTACCATAGGCCACACAAACTAGTACACTATGAAATGAGGTTAAACCTACTTGTGGTAGTAGCCTGTCCGGAACCACCCGACATATCCAACATCTACAGGTATTCGATTTAATGTGAGAGGTCTAGTGTATGTGTGTGTATATATATAAGTATATATAAGTCTATTATGTGTGAAAATAGGCAATTTTACTACACCTTGAGAAGGTCTTAAGTGGTTGAATTTCTTATTATCTAATTTGGGTCTTAAGTAGTTAGGACTAGGATCCCTCTAAAGGTTTATTCCTTGGAGAGGAACCAAAGTCATGGGACCCACCCTTACTAGATTCGAAGTTAGTCTATGGGTCCTCCTTCTCTAAAAGTGGTTAGGCATAAGCGGTAATGGAGTAAGGTAGTTCACGGGGATGTCCACTTCCTCTAGAAGCTTACACGGGCTCAACTAGGGACAAGATTGGTACATATAAAAGATATGTGGCCATAGCATGCTCACTAACTGTCTAAGGGAAGTCTTGAACGACATAGGTGTTACACCATAATATTAGTTAAGTATTACTGTTTGCAATACTACTTCTCATATTACAATTGAGAGTATAGACTTATGAACATTGATGTGTTAGGACGGGGTCTTAAGAGGCTATGGTTTGCCTCAGGGTTATAAGAGATCATAAGAATCCACCTTTAATAGTGCCATAAGTGACCGAGAATGCCTGCCTCGTTGGGAATTTACCCTAAAAACACTAATGAGCGATTGAGTTGGATATCCACCTCATTGGTTAGATGCTTGATGTTTGTATGTTGTGTGCTGCGTAGACATACCTTGACATATGTAAGCTGCTAGAAACTAGGGTATGGACTTTAGGTAAATAAGTCATACATAGCTTTGTGTTTGACCCCTCTCCTTAACATATCCAATAGGTCAGTAGGTGGGGTAGATTATGTTGACGAAGAAATGGTGGAGGCTGAAGACGAAGATGTTATGCTTTTATTAGTTGTAATTGTTGTACTTCTTATAGAAACTTTTGAGAATGAATTTATTGATGTACCTATGGAAGAAATGTAATCTTGACTGTTGTGTTGGAATTATGTGATTTTTAATAAAATGGTACGTCATATTTCAGTATTATATTTTTCTTGTTCCGTTGTGATATTTCCATTCGAAGTGTATATATATATATATTATATGTACAAATGTAATTCCTTATAGGAACTAACGACCCGTTTAGAATGGTTCTAAGTTTCGATGGGCCTTTTCTGGATCGAAATTTAGGCCTATCCTGAGCGGGTTGTTACATTTGGTATCAGAGCCTAGGTTATCCGATTTTATGGGAATTATACATATGAGAGATGTTTTTGTACATTGAAAAAGGTTTCTTAAACTATATATATAATGTATTTACCCCCAATAAGCATATGTATCTATACTAGGCAACTTTATCGTTTCTTCCCTTTTCAGCTTAAATAATATATCAGGAGTCCATTAAAGGATTCTTCCTTTTATTTTCAGATAGTTGAATAGTTGATAATCCTACTGAGTAGGGAAACCAAGCAAGGCCTCAATACTTGCCAGAATGGTTCCAACAGTATCTCCGTACTGTGGAACAGGTCCCTGTTGCTAATCCCGCCCCAACGATGCCTACAGTGCCTGCCGCTGAGGTAACCTTTTACTTTTCTCGTTTCTGCCAGAGTTTCGCAAATCTTGGAGGGAAATCATTCAAAAGGAAGGTTTTACTAACGCCAAATCTTGGATAACGGACTGCGAAAGAATTTTCGAAGCTACTGGCTGGCCCGATGAAGTAAAAGGAGAATAATGGCCTGACATTTGAAAGAGGAGGCCCTTGAATGGTGGAATTTAGTATGGAGAGAGAACAAGGGCATGAATTTTACATGGGCCGAATTCAAAACCCGTTTTGAAGCAAAGTTTTTGCAAAGGGCAGAAACAATGATCCACTTGGAGAAATCTGTCCACCTCAAGCAAGGAAGCTTGAGCCTATAACAATATGTAGCCAAATTTAGTGAATTAATTAAGTTTGGAAGAGGTTTAGTTGACACTCCCATGAACAAAGCCTTGAGATTTGTTAAAGGGCTGAACTCTCCACTGAAGGAAACTTTATTAGCACAAGTAACATTTAAGGCAACTTTTGGAACCCTAGTAGAGATAGTTATCCTATGCACAACCGAAGGCTCCATAGAGGATAAAGAAAGTGAGAAAGCGAGAAAGGAGAAGGAAATACTAATAAGAATAAGAAAAAAAGAATAGTGAAAGAATAAGAAGAAAGGGGGCAAATTCAAAAAGGAGGCGAAAACTTGTACGAGGTGCAACCGCAAGGGCCATGAGGCCAAGGATTGTAGGACCTCGTTGAAAAAAAAAGGAATTCAAAGGAAAGTGTTTCAACTGCCATGAAGGACACATGTATAAGGACTGCCCAAAGCCCAAAGTTATACCAAGTGGCCAGAATTATGCAATAGAGGCAACACCAATTCAAAGCCGACCCCTAAAAGACCAAGGAAAACCCACACTTGAAGGTATAACTTCTGTTTTAGGAAATTATGTGTACACCTTGTTCGATTTCGAAGCGACTCATTCTTTTATCTCTAAGAGATTAGTTAATCTGTTAAACCTTCCTATGTCTATCTCTGATAGTCCGATAGAGGTGGCCAACCTTATCGTAGGATCTAAGTGTCTTGAACTGTTTTGCAAAGACTTCGTATTGGAGGACAACAATGTCGAGTTCCTTTGCGAATCGTATGCGTTGGATTTTATGGGGTAATTCCTTACCATAGGTATGGATCGGCTATCATTTTATGGGGTCATCCTAGATTGCGACAAGAGAATTGTTCGTCTTACGAGCCGAGGAGGACGTAGTTTGAGTATTCCTTGTAATGTTAGGAACCGGGATAAAGCCTTATCTCCTAGTTTAGAAGGACCATCTTCGGTCCCTATAGTATGTGAGTTCTAGGATGTTTTTGAGAAGTCATGGGACTTCCACTCCACAGAGAAATCTCTTTTCGTATTGACCTAGAGAAGGACGCTAGACTAGTAGCCCTACCCCTAAGGCATATGATTCCCAAAGAAATAAGGGAGTTGGATAAACATATTTCAGAATTATTACAAAAGGTTTCATTCAGCGAAGTACCTCAGAATAGGGTGCAACTATTGTGTTTGCCACCAAAGCAACTTTAAGACTTTGTGTGGATTATAGAGAACTTAATAAGTTTACCAAGAAAAATAGGTACCCCTTACCTAGAATCAATGATCTTTTCGACTACTTGGGAGGAGCCCGAATATTTTCCCAATTAAAATTTGCCACACTAGTTAATAATTGCGGAGGACAGTAAGGATAAAACTGCGTTTAGGGCGTCGGATGGATTGTTCCAATTGGAAGTCATGCCCTTCAAACTGACAAATGCACCCAACTTCTTGTTGAACTAATGAGTAGAGTATTTAAGGGAATTCTAAATAGGATTGTGGTAATCATCGTAGACGATATCTTTATATTTCCAAAAGACCATAAAAAGCATGAAAATCACTTAAGACAAGTTTTAATGATATTAAGGAAGAACCAATTGAAAGCAAAATCTCGAAGTACCATTTCTGGATGGAAGAAGTAAGATTTTTAGGACATATTGTGTCAAGTGAAGGCTTGGCCGTAGACACTGCAAGGATCGAGGCAATCAAGGAATGAAGGATGCCTTGGAATGCTGTGGAAGTAAGAAGCTTCCTTGGATTGGCTGGATATTATTGGAAATTCATTAAAGACTTTGCAAAGAATGCTACTCATTTAACCCACTTAACAAAGAAGAATTTGGTGTTTTCTTGGAGTAATAAATGTGGCGTAGCCTTTAATAAATTAAAGGAAGTATTAACTAGCGCACTAGTCCTAATTATACTCGATGGTTCAAAATTATTTATAGTTTACACCGATGCGTGCGGGACTGGTTTAGGAGCAGTCCTTATGCAAGAATGGAGAGTAGTTGCTTATGCTAGTAGACAACTCAAGGATCCAGAAAAGAGGTACCCAGTCCATGACCTTAACTTGAGACAACAACGGTGGATGAAATATATTGCCTCATTTGATTTCATGATTCGGTATACCCCAGGGAAAGGGAATGTTATGGCAGACGCGTTAAATAGGAAACATGCAACTTTGAATGCGATGTCAGAATGGAGGCAATTAGAGTTTCTCCCCAATTTCAATTTATAATCCTCACAATTCACTTCTAATGGTTTTCTTGGAGCTATGATAATTAGTCCTACTCTAAATGAGATGATTCGAAGTACACAAGACCTTGGCGAAGAATTAAAAAGAATAAAGGATAAAGTGGAAAAGAAGAAGACCTTTCCTCATTAGGCTAGATATTCGATTGGCGATGATGGAAGTCTACTTTGGGATGGATGAATTTGCATCCCAAAAGATGAAGGGTTAAGGAAAGAAATTCTAGAAGAGCGCCATAGGTCAAAGGTGATCATGCTCCCCAGTAGGGATAAAATGTACAAAGATACGAAGAGGAATCCCCATTGGGAAGGAATGAAGAGAGATGTGGCCGAGTTCGTAGCCAAATGCTTGACGTGCCAAAAAGTAAAAGCAGAATAAGGGATGCCCAGATGGTTATTATTAACTTTAGAGATCCCCATGTGGAAGTGGGAGCATACTTCCATGGACTTTGTAGACGGAATCTAGGAGCCAAAGGGGTAATGATGCCATTTGGGTTGGGGTACATCATTAAACCAAAAGCGCCCATTTTATACCAATTAAGAAGACAAGGACTGCATCCTCATTAGCCGAACTATATGTTAAAGAAATAGTCAGATTACATGGTATCCCATCAAGTATAGTGAGTGATTGAGACCCCTTGTTCACAAGCGAATTTCAGAGAATCCTACAAGCAGCATTGGGCATGACCCTCAACCTAAGCACAGCCTATCATTCGCACGCCGACGGCCAAACAAAAAGAGTAAATCATATTTTGGAAGACTTGCTCAGAACTTGCATCATCGACTTTGGAGGAGTTTGGGAGCAGAACCTACTGCTCGTAGAGTTTACTTATAACAATAGTTTTCAAACGACGATTGGTATGGCCCCATTTGAAGTGCTTTACGGGAGGCCATGCAAATCGCCAACTTGTTAGTGGGAAACTATCGACAAGATTCTACTCAAACTAGACTTCGTCTGTGATTCCACGGAGATGATATCCCTGATTAGGCAGAGGATGAAGGCAACCCAAGACCATTAGAAATCATATGCCGATGAACGAAGAAGGGAGGTGTAATGACCCAAAATTTTCAGTCATTTAAATTTTGATATTTAAATCTATTTTAAATATTTTATTTGGAATATTAATGGATTTTAGTATTTATTACGTTAATTAAAAATGAAGTTTGAACTTCAATTGAATATTTAGGATCCGATAAAAGTCAAAATTCTGTGAAACAAGAAACATTAGAATCTTGTTGATTATAATTTTCAAATGGAAGAGAAAAATCGAGATTTCATGTTTTAGATTGTTGGTCCAATCCAAATTTTCAAATAGTCACTATGAAAATCCTTAATAAACGACAACATTTATTTAATATATTTAAAAGGGTTTTAATATAATTTGGATACCGAATTAACTCGGAATTTGATGATGTTGAGTTATAAATCCATACAGGATTACATTTGTAGCTATATAATAATTTTATTTGGATATTTACGATAATAATAATTTATTATTATTTAACTGAATTATTTTGGAATTCAATAATATTTTAATCGACATTATATATAAGCCTTTGGAATACCTATTTTGCAAACGACCTCGGATTTCAATGAAATTAGTTTTGTTTGAACTGTAAAGTTAAATTATTATATGAAACCAAATTTTGTGGCATTCCGATGTCGTACGTGACTTCGGTAGCCAAAAATGCTTAGATTTTTATTTAATCGTTTTTTCGATTTGAACTGGAAATTAAGAATACATGATTATATAACAAACTTCGTTTTCGACAAAATTAATTATATTAAATCCATAATGATTTATAATTATAGTATTTCAATTTTCAAATTAATTGGATTTAATTTGTGATCGTACTCAGTTTACATGCGTGTCGATTCACATATATGAGTTATAAAGGATTTTTCACAAACGATCTCGAATTTTGACGAAACCTTTACAAGACCCATTTGAGCTATTTTCCAAGCATCTCAAGTCGTTACAAGACCCATCCTAGAGGTTGGTCAGGGTGTATCACAATCGGATGAGCTTGAATACTGGTGGAGTTTTCTTGAATCAATCAATAAGTTGTATGCGAGCTTTTTAGTCTTTGGGTAGTTGCGCTCAACCGCTGCTAACTTTTTCCCATATAATACATTGTTCTGTGAACTTTATTCTATTCACGAACACGTACTGGGCCGATTGCATGGGATGATATTGCCAAGAAAACGAATAGATCTTCGTGATCTACTGACTTAGATAATATCAGGGCCCTCTCTAAATGACTCAGCACTTTTGAAAATATTTAATGCAATCTAGGGTCTAATCAAAGTTGCGCTTCCCTCGCTTTATCAAATCGAAGAAAGGGATGCATTTTTCAGTAGCTCTGGAAATAAACTCACTTAATGTTGCCATCCTTCCGTTTGCTTTCTTGACAAGGACGGGGTTCGATATCCAGTCGGAATATACAATATCTCTGATAAATCTATTATCTCTTAATTTCTCTACTTCTTCTTCCAAGGTAGCCAACCTCTCCGGGCCCAGCATACGCCTCTTTTGCTTCATAGGAGGATATTTTGGGTTTATGCTTAGCGAATGACTCATAATTGATGGTGAAATCCGACACATATCGGCTTGGGTCCAGGCGAAAACATACAGGCTCTCCCATAGGAAGTCCGTCAACTCCCTTTTTCGGAGTGGGTATAAATGAGATCTGATTTTCAAGACCTTTGTCAGGTAGTCATTATCAATCAGAATATCCACAGTTGTTTCATTAAGTGTCACCCTTCTACCTCCCGAATCTTCATCTTCTTTGGGATCTATGTCTTCGGACAGGTAATCGGGAGACTCCTTCCGTGATTCTTCCTTTACTTGCTATGCCGACGCCTCCTTGCATGAGGGAAGCACTATCGGTTCCACGCCATCTCCGTTGCGTAGCATCTCCCATTCAGCCAAATGGCAAGCCCTTCTAGTAGTTTAGTCACTACGGGCCATTCCCACTCCACCTTCGGTTAGAAATTTTAAAATAGACACCTAGATGCGATGTAAGCTCTGAATTCTGCTAGGGATGGTTGTATGGTTGTTGATGAGCAGTCAAGTTGCTATCATCTGGGTAAGGATCCATATGTTCGATCATGGTTTATGGTGGCTCAACTGGTACCTGACTCTGGGCACCAAAGTAAGTCGATTTAATCCTTATCTGATAGAAATCAATCGTCATCGATACGGCTGGTAGTAGGTAGGTTTGCTAAGTTCTTTAGGGAGTGAACCGCAAGACATATGCCTTTCACCATGTCATACAAGTAAAGTGTAGATTTGTAGTGTTGGATCCTTAGTCGCTTTCTGGTATCCCTTCATTGAGATTCATCATCACTAAGATCATCCAGTTCATCGACGGAATAGTGTCTAGGCTGCTCCATATCAATGTCATTCGATCTTCCGCCGGTTGAGCAGGTTTAAGTCATGTAAACCAGATGGTCACTACTATTTCAAGAACATCAGTTGCATTGGTGAGGTCAATACACTATTTGAAACTTAAAAATGAGGTTGTCTAGAAGTAGTCTTTTTCATACATGCTATGGTTAACATGCCGAATCTTATTCAGGAACTCCCTCATTGAACATCAGAAAATAAGGGTCATGTCTTTAGAGAGGATTCCAATCGTTGCCATTTAGCTGTTGATATTCTCGGATTAAGCGTTGAGTCTTGGTTGTGAAGCCTTGACAATTAATGTTGGCCACTGCGATGCGGCACGGGTTCGAGTCAGATTAATGTTGGCCTTTTTATTCAAATTTAGGTGGTACCCGAAATTTTTTCTTCAGAAATGACCCTATATCTTCTGGATGTTGTTAGAGTCATATTTCAGGATCAGATCGGGGTATCATTAATTGGTCAGTTTGGGTCTTGTCCTGCGGTTCAGGTCGGGGCCACTCTTCCAGGTCGAATCGTGGTGTCAGCCTCGGGTCGGTTCGGACCCGACCCTGTCATACTCGTCCCGAAGTTTTCTTTTTCTATTAAACCCGATGCCCTTGTTTTCCATCCGACCCAAGGCTGCCAGCATAGACGTTGCCACCGAACATAAGTCTCCGATCAGGATTTCCACTCACTCCATTGCGGTCGTTTCCTTGTAGATTCATTTGAGTCCGAGTCTCTAAGAGGCACTCATCCACGACATGTGATCGATTCAAGTCAGATACGGACCTCCCCTCAATGAACTGTGACATTTGTTAGTTGATGAGGAGATCTATGATTGAGAATCATTCATTTCTCATTGAAAGCACCAAAATGTTGGACCAAAAAATGGTTCTAACACCCAATTGTCTAGGATTTATAGAGAATGTCGAAGAAAAGTAATCTGAAAATAGAGAATAAACAATCAACACATAATATATATAGTGGTTCGGCATTAAGGAGCCTACGTCCACTTTATAGTTTCTCATTTTATTCATGAATTATAATTACAATGAACATTGACACTCAATCACTCAAAATCAATGAATATTTCTCTCCGAGTTCATTGATTCTCATTGGAGAAGAAGGTGGTTAGGAATTCAACCACGGCAGTCATGGACGAACAAAGTGCCAAAAAACCCTTAATCTATTGCATTCTTCTGTATTTATAGCTGTGGACAAGTTACTTGGCAGGCTGGGTCGGTTATGCCATGTGTCGGCTGTTGAGTGGAACCCGAAAGTAGTGGAGAAAGTGGGGTAACAGTCTTCAGTTTTCCATAATTCATCATCCCATGATGGGCGGATCCCCCCACTCCGTCCCGATCCGATGTTCAAAGTCCCAGCTTCAGGCCATTTCAGCATAGAGGGGTCCGATTGGGTCCGACCCGATCCATTTGCCCCGATCCATTTGCCCCGATCCAGTTTGGTTGGTAAAGCATATTTGCCTTAGCTCGATCCGATCTTAAGATGGAATTTGACCCGAAGGTTATGTGTGCAGAAATCCAAGTTTTCCCATGTTGTGTTACTATGTGCAAGCAAACGCCGATCATTGCCAGTTCATACTCAAGCCTTGAGTCGCCTTCCTGATAAAATACTTGGGCTTTGGGTAGTTTGGTCACAAAGCAGGCCAACAATTATTTTTTATTTGATAATAATCAAAGCAAATGAGATTATTTAAACTAATTATTTTATTAATTACTTTAAAAGAAAGACTAATTGGAATTTAAGTAAAAAAATAACCATGTTGAATTGACTAAGTTAATTGCCCAACTGGGGATCACTTTGTTAAATTAATTTGTTATAATTTAATTTAACCGAAATGGTTAATAAGGAAGTAAACCATTTTTTTAAAGTTGAAATTATTATTATTTATTAATAACCAAAGTGGTGAAAAGGCATTAACAGAGATTTATGAAACTATAAGGCCTATTATAGTCAAATGATATTTTCAAACGAATTTGTGTTAATAGTAATATAAGTTAAGTTTAATTTGAATTCTTATTGAATTCTATTTAATTGAGTCCAAGTTTGATGAAGTAATAATGAAATTTGGTTTATTTGAAAGTGTTACAATTGATTTCAATTATTGAGACAAGCTAATAAAATTAAAAATTTCAATTCTGTTTATGAATGGGATGGTAGCTTAGAAGTGTGAAAATATGAAATGGAAATCGAACGGAAATCTAAATGGTTAAACTGTATAAATTAAATGGAAATATAAAAATAGTTTCGAAGAAGGGATTTATGAGCGTAAATGGAATTTTAAAAGATTTAAAAATATTGAAATGTACTGGTGGAATTGGAAACATACGGGAATTGATTTAAAAGAGTTAAAAGGTGATTTTTTGTAATTAATGGATGTTTTTATGCAAACCTTGTTTCTAAATATATGAAATGTGATTAAATAACATTTCGTAAATATGATTAGCGAATAAATAAAATTGGAAATGGGATATTGATTTTGAATGTAACGGAATTTGGGAACATACATAATATTTAAGTTTGAAGGCAAGATTGCCAAAAGGAATTATAAATGGAAATACATATAAATTGAGTTATATATGGAGAGCTATGAAATGGATTGATAAAGGAATTTGTTGAATTAGAAGTAAATTTGGCAACTTGTTTAAGAATACATGAAGTAAATGAATACTAGTTATTTCCAAGTATTTGCAAACAAAAAGAATTTTACGAATAAATGGTTATGGAATTATAAAACGAATTGTAAAACGAGTGGTTATGGATTTATAGAACGAATGGTTATGGAATTATAAAACGAATGGTTATGGATTTATAAAACGAATGGTTATGGAATTATAAAACAAATGATAAAGGATTTTGCAAATGAAAGGAAATGGATTTGTAAATGAAAAATTAAAGGAATTTGTAAATGGAAGGTTAAATGATTGTGTAAATGAAAGGTGAAGGATTTTGAAATGGAATTTGTAATATTTATTTACAGAAGTTAAGTTGAATTATTAATTTTGTGAAATGATATTTAAATAAAATTGGATATGATTTGAGAGATTATAAAACAGTATAATCGTTTTAAAAATTGTAAAAGAATATGATGTAGTTTTATGAAATTGGAACTTGTTGTATGTTGGTTGAGTTGAGTAATTTTTGAGGTGTCATTCTGGTGATGGTTTAGGCCTTCGAGTTGATACTGAGATTTATTCACTTACCAATTTACAATAAGGAGCCAATGAGGTAGAAGTGTAATGATAATCGAATATTCTTATATTAAATAAGAGAAGGGAAATGTTTTTTTGAATTAGCAGTTTTATTATTTAATTAACGACCGGTTAAATAAAGAGGCTAAATGATGTTGGGTACTGGATCAGTAAATTTATTTTATTTCTATGGATGAATGGTTATTTATTTGAAAGTTATATAACCGACTATCAAATCTGGCCTATACGACTGTTAGTATGGAAAGACCGGGATCGAATTTATATTCAAAAACCATTCCGAACCAGCAAATACGAATTATTAAAGATATTGAAGATGGAAAAATTGAAGATTGTGGATCTTCATAAGCGGAAGCACTACTTGATAAATTTCTCTGGCTTGCAACCAGAGGGTTTTGATGATAATTCGGTTGTGGTTCGACGATTGCAAGGACTACTCGCTACTGATCCATACAGTGATATCTAGGATGTGGTAGGTGCCTTCGATTCATCCTGTTCCTAGATGATTTGTATGGATGGATGTATGACAGAGTATTTCCAAGGTGATCATGCATGTTCATTTCTTCAAATGTACCATTGTTGATGGCGGAGGAAAGGCCTTTCTCTTACCTTAATAAATGGAGTATTTTTGTGAACGTAAATTAGTGATTTTCTGGCGGATTTAACAATGTGGCATTCAAATTGAACGGTGGGCAGATGTTCTGAAAGAAGATTTATAACCTCCAGCCTCACAATCAGGAAATGATATAAAATCGGGTAAGTCGCATGGCTATGTAGTTCGCTCCCGTTAGGGCATATTGTCCCCATGTAGAGAATATTCATATTTGGTCTTCTTTTCGCTTCTGTATCTCCCGAGAACGGTTTTTTGAAATAAAATCAGAATTTGGATTATGAAATGAAAGTGAAATAATTGAAAGATAAATTAGTAATTGAATATGAAATGATACTTAACTTGGTTAAGTAAATATAAGTATTAAATATTAATAGCTAATAAAAACTGAATGATTGGTTAAGTCGGTTGTTAATTAATTGTTGATTGTCTGTTACTGGTATGAATATAAATAATCAATGGGTTAATATAAAAGGACGAGTGAATTGAAAATTAATTCCATTGTTATACATCGGAATGATACCACAGATAAATTGAAACCGAATGATTCAGCTCTGTATTTGAAATGAATTGATGCTACTAAATTGATTTAGGAAATCTTTATAGTTATTCTTATTAATAAGTGAAGTGTTATTTAAATATTTCATATATATGTTACTTATATATTGAATTAAGTTGAGTGCAGGTGCCAGATAGCTATGAGATTTGAGTTTGGTTGCGTAGATTGCACGTATGTTGAGCAAGTACGCTCATAAAAGGTATGCCTATGCGAAAATATAAATTTTGCTTCTTAAATTTATTTTCTGATTAAGTGGGACAATGTATATATATATATATATATATATATTACTTGTTCCTGCGATATCGCAGAAGTCACTCCATACAGGGGAGACTCTGCCGAATTTTTCTGGGAATTTAAAGTGTTAGAAAATTTTGGATATTTTTGTAATTTTATTTACAAATAATGAGTTGGTATTTGATTTAAAATAAATTGGATTTTGAAAATTTATAGGTTTCTGACATTTTTCCTAACTTAGTAATTTCAGTGACGAAATTCTTTTAAGGGGGAAGAATGTAACGACCCAAATTTTTCGGTCATTTAAATTTGGATATTTAAATCTGTTTTAAATATTTTACTTGGAATATTAATGGATTTTAATATTTCATTCATTTATTAAAAATGAAGTTTGAACGTTAAATTTATATATAATTTAAAAATGAGCTTGTAATGGCGCGGTAGTTCGTAATATTTAGTTTTGAACTTTAATTGTATACATAGGATCCGATATAAGTCAGAATTCTGCCAAACAAGAAACATTAGAATTTTATTGATTATAATTTTCATGTGGATGAGAAAAATCAAAATTTCACGTTGTAGATAGTTAGTTATGTCCAATTCAAATTTTCAAATAGCCTTGTGGAAATCGTTAATAAACGATAACGTTTATTTAATAAATTTTAAACGGTTTCAATATAATTTCGATACTGATTTAACTCGAAATTTGGTGATGTTGAGTTATAAATCCATACTTGGCTTTATTTGAAGATATATGATAGTTTTATTCCAATATTTACAATAATGATAATTTATTATTGTTTATTTAAATTATTTTGGAATTTAATAATATTTTAATCGATATTATATATAAGTCTTAGGAATAACTATTTTGCAAACGGCCTCAGATTTCGATGAAATTAGTTTCAATGGAACTGTAACATTAAATTATTATACGAAACCAAATTTCGTGGCATTCCGATGTCATATGTGACTTCGTTAGCCAAAAACGCTTAGATTTTTATTTAATCGTTTTGTCGATTTGAATTGGAAATCAAGAATAAATGATTATCTAACAAACTCCATTTTCGACGGAATTAATTTTATTAAATCAGTAATGATTTATAACAGTATTATTCAATTTTCAAATTAATTGGATTTAATTTGTAATCGTACGCAATTTAAATGTGTGTCGATTCACATATATGAGTTATAAATGATTTTTCACAAACGATCTCGGATTTTGATGAAACCTTTTCCATCATGTCCGGAATATTGTTTTATGCTAGAATTTAAATTTTTATCTCGATCGGAAGTAGGTAATAGGTATTTCTACATGATACTTCGTCGTGAAGTTTTATATATTAATAAAATAATCAACTCCACTACAATATAAACTCATTACTGTCAACATCCCCAGGTTTCTTTTTCCGTGGTCAACCAACGCATAAAAACGCAGGCTCCACTCAAATATACAAATAGAAATTTTCGAACACTCCTCCCCACTAATCATGAAATCCATCGACGATTTGTAAAAACCTTATACTAAGAAAACTTTCAACCCCTTGAGGCCTTTAATTTGTGAGGCATTGATTGTCTGAGGTTCTTTCTGGTGGCCAGGATCTTGCCCGAAGGCGCCAGTGGTTGTGCTGCTGCTGGAGTGGGACGATGATGTTAGGGGAGATATTGTTTGGGATGGATATCGAGGAGGGGGAGGCGAGGAAGTTGACGGTCTTTGATCGTTTCCACGTGGACATTAGGTGGCGCAATGGGTTGGTTGAGAAAGATGTGCGTGGTGAAGTCTTTATAAAAGAAGAGCAACAAGAGTACGTAAACAAATTTGGAATGTGAACAATAGAGCGTGGAGTATTAAAGGCAGAACGAAGACGTGCATGAATGGTCGGGCATATTTTGGTTCAACATGAAGGAGGGGATCATTTTCAATGGTTACGTAGGGAGGGTTTTTGATCAGGAAGTTTAAAACAAGGCGTTGTATTCATGATTCAAGAAGGAAATGAAGAGAAGTAACTTATATCGTTCTGATCATTTTTAATTAACGTAATTAAATTAAGTTAAACATACACTACAAGAAAAACCGAGAATAGCGACAGTTTTTTAGCAGCGGAAAATTCCGTCGCTAATTAGCGATGGATTTTCGTGGGCTTTGTAAGAGAAAATATTTTGGATTTTATTTGTCACCTTATTATAAATTATTACCGTCGAATACTAATTCTGTTGCTAAATCATTGGAAATTACAGCACTTTACCGTCATAAAATATTTAACGCTAAATTCCGTTGCTAATAGAGTCGGATTACCGTCGACATAATTTTGAAGCTATTTTCCTATAGTTTTCCAAGAGATTTGAAACGAACTTTTACATTTATTATTTAGAAAATGTTTTAAATTTGTGTTATTACTTAGTAATTAATTAGTATATTTAAATTTTAAATAATTAATGTTAATAATACATTAGTAGTTAATAATAAATAATAACTATTAAAAGTATATAAATTCAAAAATTAATGCTGATTTTTTTTTTGAAAATTAATGCTGATTAATTATTAATTACTATATAATATAAATAAGAGTTAATAGTAATTAATAAAATACATTGTTGTTCGATGTTTATTAAATTTGTTTTGATAATCAATGATTATTAATAGTCTTTAATACGATTAATTAAATTAATGTCAAGAAATTATTAATAAATATTTGCTTTTAAGAAATCAATAAAATATATTTTATATTTATTATTTATATTTTACGTTTGTGTTTTTACTAAGTAATTAATAAGTAAATTTCACATAAATTCTAAAACACACAATTATAACTAAAATTAATAATTAATTGTAAATAAGTAATAATTAGTACCTAATTTTCTCTTGTTAATTCCAATTTTTTATTTATTATTACATGCTAGTTATAATTGTTAATTATATTTTATTATTTTTGAAATTCTAAAATTTGTTAAATTAAAATTTGAAAATTCATAAAATTTGTAAACCAAAATTTGAAACTCTCATAAAACCAAAAAAATAAAACTTTAGATAAATTTAAACTAAATATAATCTTCAAATTTAAGAAAACTCATAAATTTATAAATAGTAATTTATAAATAATAATTATAAATGTCAACTTATATAGACATTATTGAAGTTTATGATAATTAATGATTATTGATAAATATTATAATTAGTAATTATTATCTATAATCAATATTATTTTTATCAAACTGACTTTTTCGGTTTTTCTTAATCAAACCGACTTTGTTGGTTTTCCTTAATTCTACTGAGCCTTTGAAAACTTCCATCCGTCTGAAGCATTTTTACAATACCCATTTTGTCCTCCTTTGTATGATGCATTAATTACAATGTCTATTGAATAATCATGACAAGCCTCGTATATCAGTTCCTTGTATTTTCTTTCTTTATGTGCATTTATGACCAGTTTTAACGTTAATGTTAATTAATGTTAAACAAACGGAACTGAGGCAATCATACATCATACATCATACATACATACATATATATATATATATATATATATATATATATATATATATATATATGATTCGTCTTGGGCACATATACATGGCACAAATACAAGTGTATCAAAAATCAATCTACAAATAAAGGAAAGTAATAATTTAGAAAATTATGTTTAGAATTTGTTCCCAAAATTCAAAAGAATAAAATTTTCGTTGATTATATAATAGATGGAAACCACCAAATTTTAGTTGGTGAACACACGTGGTATATTCTTCTAATACAATGAAGTGGAAAAATAGTAGATTTATTAATAAAGGATACTACTAATTATAGAATCCATCCAAATTCAAATTTCCAAAGTTGGAAGACTAACAGTAATTATAGACTAGAAATAAGAAAAAGGTAAAATAGCTGGAAATAAAAGGACACCTGAAACCCTTTCCATTTTTTGCCATACAAGATAATTAATGATATTTGGTGGTTACTTGGTATATAATTAATGAATTAAAGGTACGTTTCTAAAATATTTAATTGAATGCCTTTAAATTGGCATGACTCATTTCACTGATTAGGAAAAAAAATACCTTCATTAGAAACAATTTCGTTAGAGATATTAAAACTTAACACCCTGAACGAAGACAACATTCTTTAAGAACAAAAACAACTAATGTTTTAAAGAATTTCATGAATGTTAAATGCTATTTAAGATACAACTTAAAACCCAGAATATGCCTTAAAGATTATATATCATGACCAGTTCGTATATGCAATATCCATCCAACTACATGTTATGTACTAGAAATTATGACATGCATGAATAGAGAGAAAAACAAAAGGAGATGAAAAATATATAAACATACACAAAGAAGTATTATATTTTTATCAGTTCAGCATTTTTTGATCTAAGTCAAATAAAAGTTCACTTCTGGTTAACGTTGTACAAAAAATTCAGTAACTAGCTGGATGCTTGTAATAGATATAAACTATAAAAAGGGTGGAGATAGGAAATTTGGCATATGGGATGGTGAAGCTGACTTTAATACAACAGATGAACTTGGAATCGAGAAGCGAATTAGATGGCATACCTAACATGGTCCTCAGAGTGATGTTCAGATCATGGTATGGGAATCTATTAAACCCCAGTTTATTGATGTTTCAAAGTAAGATGGTATATATTTTGCTTTTTCATGTGCGTAGTTCCCCCTTTAATAAAACTGATCCCTATGGCAAGAATGTTGACACGGATTTCATGTATAAAGTGATAAAACTGTCGAATATAAAAATTGGTAAAACAACAAACATAGGTATAAAGTAATTACAAAATCTTAAAGAAGCGCGGTTCCTATTAAAATACAGTGACATAATAAAATAGTAAGTAAATATACAAGTACAATTTAATAACTGAGAAATAAGTTATACTTAATTTAAGATATTGTATACAAAATAAATTATTAAAACACATATATTATGATCTATAAACACGGTAACGCTGCTTCAACCACTTAAGATACGAACGACTGCACATGGGGGGAATCATGTTATGTAACGAAGGTCAGAACAAAGCCCTTCTTCCTTGTACACATATGAGCTGACACACAACTCTCATATAAAAAAGGAATTCCTGTTGTTACGTGCCTACCAACTCATATTTGTACTCAACTCCTTCAATTTATTTCATGACGTGGGACTATAATTCCAATCTGTCATTCTTCTTTAACAACATGCGAGACAATCCTAACAGTCTCCCTCTTGGCTCGCTTCCTACAAGTATCTTTTGAGAGCACTGCTTTGCCCGCATGGCCTAGCCCGAACCTTTAGCTCCGATAGCACTATTATGTGACAGCGGTCGGAACAAAGCCCTTCTTCCTTGTACGCATATGAGCTGACATACAACTCCCATATAACAAAAGGAATCTCTGTTGTTACGTGCCTACCAGCTCATATTTGTATACAATTCCTTCAATATATTTCATGATGTGAGACTATTAATTCCAATCCGTCGTTCCTTCTTAACAACATACGAAACAATCCTAACAAATCAACAGCATAGTACCGCAATGGCACCAGTAGTTTTGCAGCAAGTAATAAATTCGAGAAAATACACATAATATAGAGGTATATAAGAATCAAATATCGAAACTAAAACAGCCATGCATTTATTGTGCAGGTGATCGTTTGTATCATAGCACATACGTTAGTATTTGCTATTGACGATGTAGTAATAGTTTTCTTATGAAAAGATGGTAATTCTAAGTCGTCAAATATAAACATATATATGTTTCCATAAGCTTATCTGGCAAATGTTCAATAACATCTACTGAAACACTATGCATAATTGGCCGAATGACAAAGTTTCAACCTTCATGGACAAACCAAAACATATTGTCTGTTATTAGTGTTAACACATCATACCAAAGTGCAACCGAAGACAGTAGAATGTATATACTAACTGAATTTCAAGTCGGTCATAATTAATTGGAAATATAAGACTTTACCAATAGTTGTCACCTGCGCACATAATATAAAGACACCAATATGACTGTTCCCACAATGGATTAAGTAGTAAAAAGTTAAATTATGATGAACATTAACCTACGATAGGTGGGCAACCAAATGAAAACTTGCATAAAATGATAGATATAATTAAGAGGGTGTAACAAATCGAACCATCATGCATAACAAAATAGTAACGAACATATGTTCAATCCAACTAGTAAAATCTGTGCACATAGAAATGAATTAAAAATTTGACATCAATAGTTATCACTAGATATTAATATGATTAATTTTGTCTAAAGTTATAAGTCTGTGTTTTTTGTGCAGAAATCGAGTTGAACAATTATTTTTCTACTGAAACAATGGTAACTTAAGAATCAAATACTCATATCATAGTTTGCTTTATTGTTTGCATGAATTAGCATGTCATTAAAAAAGCATATTTATATTGTGTATGCTTTTGGCCAGTTATGTTTGGGAAGACATTCCATAATTATAGAAGATAAGATTCTAGCCTTTCGTGATATTATGGTATTATTTGAAGTAGGGATTGTAATTGATATTATGGTATATATCATCTCTTTCCGAAAATTTGCTTATACTCCTATTTTGTTTCATATAATTCACCTATTTTTTTTTACTTTTCAGATGTTGTATATCTGCTGTTCAATTTTTTTTTTTTATTAATTAACTAAATACTAAACTCACTATTTCATTCTTATTTTTCTATTATTTCTGGTGCATCTATCATTGTGTTTGATTGAATGTGAATTATAATACTTTGGTGTACCAATATATTGCAACCTGAACCACTCAGCGTCCTTTCATGTGCAAATAATAATGCATGTACCTTACTAGTGCCTTGAAATCATGGTTTTGGCATACTAAGTAGAATTCAACATTTTTTAAACACAATTCCCAATTAAGTATCCCACGTAAGAAACCCAAGTCGGTGGAATGAAGAGCAAATACAGCAGCAACAAATGAGATGAACCATACACTGAAGCATACCAAAGATATCCAACTTTCACAATGCCCAAAATCTCGAACTATGCCCAAAAATCCCACCAAAATGACCCACGACATAAGAAACAGGACACAAGACCATCCCAGAAGAGCAAAGGACTATGCACAAGCAACTAAGCATAAAACTAGCTAATACCCAATCTAAAACAGCAGCAAACAACAAACTGACTGCTTTCATATTAGATCTCATACACCAAATTACTCCGCTATCCAAACCATTTCGTCGTGATTAAAACGTGCATAATTTTCATTTAATTCGGCTTCTTCTTCTTGTAGACTTACACTAGTGGAGAAAGGTAGGTTCTCATCAAATTGATTATACTCTTCTTCATCTACCACATCACTAATCCCAACAATGCACCTTTTACCGGGAAGAACAACATACCTCTTATGATCAACTGGGTTGGTCACATAAAAAGCTTGTTTTGCTTGATTCGCTAAGATGAGTGGATCATTATCATGACTCACTGCACCAAAGTTAACAAGTGTGAATCCATGTTCATCCACTCGTACATCACGATGGTTATCCACCCATATACATAGAAAAAGAGTGATAGCGAATTCTTTATAATCAAGTTCCCAAATATCCTCAATTATCTCGTATGACAATGTTGCATTTATAGGCCTATTATCTTTAGCACAAGCAGACTCTCTTGAAGATGGCACAACACTAACTCCGCTATTTTGCATTTTTCTCTTCTTATCTTGGCGCTTAATATAAAAGACAAACCCAGTAATATCATACCCTTCATAAGATTTGACTTGAAGTCGAGGTCCATACGCCAACCATCTTATTGTATCAGATAATATGATTTGTTTCAAGCAGTTGTTTCATTACCTTGGTTTTAAACCATTCGACGAAGGAGCGGTTATGTTCAATTGTCAACCACCTTCCATTCTTTGAAGAGTTCTTTGATTTTAGAATTGTCATGTGCTCCTCCAAGTAAGGATTGACCTCACTAAGATATTGCAAAACAAGTAGCTCTTCTTTGTGAATCATTTCATCACCAATTGAAATCGATTTTAACCCAATTGTGCTTTGACCATCAAGTCGTCCTTCATGCCGAGACTTGCAAAGTCCAATTGGTTCAACACCCGGTAAGTATTGAGCAACAAATTCAATAACCTCCTCAGCTATAGTACCTTCTACGATACTAGCTTCGGGCCTATATTTATTCTTCGTTTTCCTTTTTAAAGTTCCGATATGCATTTCAAACGGATACATGTATCTCATAAATACAGGACCAAAAATCTTGATTTCTCTTACCAGATGAACAACCAAATGCACCATAACATCAAAAAATGAAGGGGAAATACATCTCAAATTGGCATAAGGTAACGATAATTTCAGCTTGCTGATCATCTAACATATTAGTATCGATCACCTTGTTACAAATTACATTGAAAAAGATGCAAAGCTTTGTAATAACATATCTAACGTGTTTTGACAATATACCTCAAATTGCAACGGGTAACAAATGTTGCATTAACACATGACAATCATGAGACTTCATGCCGATTAATTTCAAATCCTTCATTGATACACGACTGCTAATGTCTGAAGAATAACCTATCGGAACCTTGACACCACGAAGGCACTCACATAAACTAGTTTTCTCTTTTTTGGACAATGTGTAACACATAGGAGGCAAATAGGTACGTTTACCTCTCTCCACTGGTGCTAAATCTTTCCGAATACCCATTTTTAGCATATCTTGCCTAGCTTTCTCACTGTCTTTTGTCTTACCAAGTATATTTAAGTGTGTTCCAATGATACTGTCACAGTCAATTTTTTCTATATGCATTACATTTATACAATGCCTAACCTGTAAGTGCCTCCAATATGGAAGCACCCAAATTAAAGATTTCTTCTTCCATGATCCTTCTATAAGAGGAGAAGTTTTACCAAACGCATTTTCAATATCCTTGACTCATTCATAAACTACATCTCCCGTTAATGGCAAACAAGCAACTCCACTCTCTATCTTCTCATTGAAAGGCTTCTTCTTACGATAATGATGATTGAGAGGGAGAAACCTGCGGTGATGCATACACACATTTTTCTTACAAAAATCCAAGCGCTCAACAATCATATCATCTTGACAAATTAGACATGCTTTGGCACCTTTTGTACTATAGCCAGACAAGTTACCATACACAGGAAAATCATTTACGGTACAAAAAACCATGGCGCGTAATGTGAAATCAGTTTTGCTATATGCATCAAACACACGTACACCTTTACCCCATAAAAGATTTAGATCATCGACAAGAGGAGCTAGGTAAACATCGATGTCATTTCTTGGCTATCGTGGTCCTGAGATTAGAAGAGATAACATGATGTATTTACGCTTCATACTTAAGTGAGGTGGAAGATTGTAAATCACCAAAAGATGTTTACCTTTCCGTAGAGTGGTCACATTGGATTAACACATGACAATCATGAGACTTCCATTGGATTTGAATGATGGTTTACCTTTCCGTAGAGTGGTCACATTAGCCAAACTGACTTACCATTTGGGAGACTGACTGAAACAAGGTTTGGAAGGTGAAAAACAGCTTAACCGGGCCAAATAGGGCGATTCGCAGCTAAGCTCATAACCCATTTCGGGATTAGGGTTATGGGCGGGCTTATAGGGTTTGGGAAATCAGTTTTATTCATTTTTCAGCTGCCATTTACATCTTTGAAACCCTAGCAATGACCTCCACCTTCTAAATTCATACCCAACTCACTCTCAAATCGTGTATTAGCTTAATCTACACCAAATCAAGGAAGATTAACATCAAATCAGAGTTGAAGCTGCTGTGTTGCATTGTAAACCATGCCAAAACAGTAGAGTTTCAGATCTAAAATTTTATTTGTTGCCAAGGTGAGTGATTTGCGTTGTTTTTCACTAATTACGGCTAATTAGGGGTAATTAGTGATAATTAACGAAATTATGCATAATAAAATTCTGGAAAAATATGTAAAAATTCTTAAATATTATTTTAGGTCTCTGGTTGAAATTTGAGTTAATTTGGATATGTTTTACTAATTCTATCATTAGTTATGGTTAAACATGATTAAAGGGAAAACCATGGGCTTTGGATATGTTTGATCCATACATACATGATTATTCATCATTTTGGTGTTTATGGTTGATTATACATGTTGCTAGTACTGTTTGAAATCTTTTGTGATTGTCTAGAACTGTTAGATTGGTCAAAAATGCCATGTGGCGTAAATAGTTGCTGGAAAGAAGAGCAGGAAGCTGGACCGGATCGGGCTCGTGACCTCCGAACCGACCGGCTCGAGACACCCGAATCGACTCCATCTCTGACCCGACTCGTGAATGAAGACAACGAACCTCCTACACCACTCGTGAAGCACCCGAACCGATGGCACCACGGAGCCGCCGGAAAGGATCTACCATGAACCGCCCTCCGACCCAATGCAATACGAAACGATGCTTGGAGGAGCCACGAACTGGTGGAAGGATACAACCCGATCCGAACCGGATCGGTGACGACAAACCGAACTGAATGGAGGAGCCTGGAGTCCGAACCGCAATGACCTGATGGAGGACCCACGAACCGAAGGGGTATTCATGACTCGAACCCAAGTGATGATCACGAATCGAGATGATGACCAAAACTTGAGATGCAAAGGTAGTCCAAATAGGAAGTTAGAACTCATGATCCAGATGGGAACCAATGAGTTAACTTCATGAGTTAGATTTTGGTGCGGGACGTGTGCAAAGGGGTTATCGATGTCTATAGCTTTGACTCACCACTGAGAGATGGATTAATGGTTATGGATCAATGTAGTGGAGTTGTCATGACTCCATGGGGAAAAGTGATCATAGCATGGCTATGAGCCAGTGCAGTAGAGTTTTCATGACTGCATGGGGAAGAGTGGACATAGCAAAGGATTAGAGGCTATGGATCAACGCAATGGGATCATTGTGATTCCCAAGGGAAAGTGATCGTAGCAAAGGATTTAGTGAACAAATTGGTAGATATCGTATACTTTACACACTAAGTGAGAGATGTGAGGAAGATTGCTATGTTTGATGTTTGCTATCACCATGACATGCACACCCCCTCCCCAATATTTTCACACTTTATGTTAGTGTTACCTTAAAGTACCGTACATCTTGTTGTGCTAACTCTTTGGTTGTAGGTCCAGGTTTCAGGTATGGTTATGTATACCTGTTCTTGTTCTGTTTTTGCTGCTTATCGCTCATATCAGACTTTTGTCTGACCTAGAGTTTTATGTCTCTTCTTTATACTCTGGGTGCTCCTAAATGAGCAGACTAGAGACAGCTTACGTGGTATGCACGAGTAGCTATTCGGGGACGAGCAAGAGGCTTCCATGTACTATTTATATTCTTCCTGTGTGTTGATGGTCTCTGCTTTGGGCATTAGTAGTGCACCTTTCTATTTTGATTTAGAGATAGTATTTCGAAGTGGTAATAACGATGGACTTGAACATAAGCTATATTTGGATTTTCGCTGCTATGTTGGTTTAGTTTTCAGCTTATGCATTGTCTTTCCTATTTTATGTCAAGATTATGTTATTATTATATTTTATTCAATGCACTGTGAGATATACTACAGGTTCTTTGATGATTCATCACCTTGTTTCTTTTCCTTTGACGACTGTCTCGGGCTAGTTGGATATCGGTACAGCGCATTTCAGAGGAAATGTCAGCAGGTCCGGGGCGGGCCGTCACACTTGGTATCAGAGCCTAAGTTGCATAGTTAACCTAGGGGAAGACATCAGGGAGAGATAGTGTACATATATGAGAGTAAGTATTTGTGATATTTTGGTTTTCAAAACCTATATATATATATTTGTATAGCTAACGATGAAGTCACACTGCACTGGCACCACTAAGGATAAGGTTAATCATTTTCTTTTTACAGGTTGAACGATGAGCTGATATACAAGGAGTACGGGTTCAGGAGCCGATAATAGGAATTCCCCATACATAAGGACAATGTTCATTACCTTCATGTGAGAGATGCTTTGGGTTGTTCAGGAAGTATCTCCTAATGTTGCTAATGGTGGTGGTGCAGCGGTGCAGGCGCCTAGGGCTGATTTCGCCAAGCTTTGCCAGGATTACACTACTCTTGGTGGGAAGCCATTCCACGGAATGGAATCGGCTACGGAAGTTCAAGATTGGCTAGATAGTTGTGAGCATGTCTTTGAGGATTTGGGAATCGAGGATGCAATAAAGAGAAAGCTAACATTCTGTCAGCTGCAAGGATGGACAATGAATTGGTGGAATGCTATTAAGGCAGCTACTCCTGAAGATCAAGTTACTTAGAATTAGTTTAAGGTCCGATTCAGCGATAAGTTTATCCCAACTGCTCAGAAATTCAATTTGTTCAGAAAATTTTTGGAACTTAAGCAAAATGGTAGGGAAGTCTCGGAATATATTGCTGAGTTCGATACTTAATCGAAATATGGACTATCCCTTATCGATACTGCTAAGAAGAAGAACGAGAAGTTCATAACTGGCTTAGACAAGTACTTTGGGGAAAGACTTATAAACCATATTGATGAGACATTCAAATCTATAGTGGGAAAGGCATTAAGGTCGGAGAGCCTTTACCCCCAAGTCAAAGGCCAAGGTTGCTGTTACATCTGCAGGGGAGCCAAAGCCACAGGCAAGTGGTGGAGGCAAGAATAAATCGCAAAATAAGAGAAAACAGAACCAAGCTAAGGATGGTGAGAATAAGAATAAGAAAGATGTTGAGTGCTATAGCTGTGGCAAGAAGGGCCATTATGCCAAAGATTGCTAAGCAAAGCCAGCGGGCAGGAAGTGCTTCAATTGCGGCCAATTGGGACATCACAAGGATAAATGTCCACGACCTCCTAAAGTGAATCAGATTGCGAAAGCATATGCTATCAATGTTGTCCCTTGATAGTCGAATGCCCTAACTGCGGCGGAGATAGGGAAGAATGTCCTTATTCAAGGTATGCATTTTGTCTATGATGTTCCTGTTTGAGTATTGTTTGATATCGGAGCTTCTCGTTCCTTCATATCTAGTGACCTGGTAGATAGGTTGGGATTGGAACCCGAGATAGTCGATAGACCTTTAGTAGTGATGAACCCGATTGGTGGTTCGACTAACCTTGGTATGGTTTGTCCTAATTTGGTCTTATCGAGTTATGGATGTATGTTTGTTTATGATTGCTTTGTTTTGGGATTTACTGGGTTTGGCATTATTTTGGGAGTCGATTGGCTCCAAAGGTATGGGGTGGTGGTAGATTGTGAGGGGTCTTCGGTGACCATTAGAGAGGATGACGGGCAGAGGGTACTGCTTGGTAGCCTACCTAGTGATGGGGTGATTGCTAGTTTTCTGAATTCCCTCGACATCCTGCATGATGAGTTGTCGATGTGCCTATTGCTGGCGAGTATCCGAACATCTTCGGGGAAGTGACCAGACTTCCACCACACCGAGAGATCAAGGTTCGCATTGATTTAGTGAAAGATGCCAGGCCTATAGTAATGCCACTTCTTCGTATGGCACCAAGGGAGCAGCGAGAGCTCGGGGTGCAAGTAAGTGATCTTTTGAAGAAGCAATTTATCCGAAGAAAAGTTTTCGTGTGGGGCGCACCAGTGGTGTTTTCTACTAAAGAAGATGGTTCCCTTCGATTGTGTGTATACTATCGTGAGTTAAATAAGGTAACGAGGAAGAATAAGTATCCTCTTCCATGGATAGACGATTTGTTTGATTAGTTGAGTGGAGCAAGAGTGTTCTCCCAGTTAGATCTTGCGACAGGTTTTCATCAGCTCCGAGTACCACCTGAGAGTATTCCTAAAATGACATTTTGGACGCCGTCTGGATTCTATGAGTGGTTGGTCATGCCATTCGGGTTGACCAATGCACCATCATATTTTGTGGATCTTATGAATAGAGTATTCAGGGATCAGTTGAATAAGTTTGTTCTTGTGTTCGTGGATGATATCTTGGTTTACTCGAGGACAGAGGAAGAACACAAGGAACAATTAAGGACAGTGATGGAGGTGTTGAGGAGACACCAACTGAAAGCAAAATTTTCTAAGTGTCACTTCTGAAGGAGGGAAGTGAGGTTCTTGGGCCATGTCGTTTTAGAGAATGGTATTGCCATAGATCCTGCGAAGGTGGCTATGGTACAAGATTGTTCTGCGTCCAAGAATGCAACAGACGTAAGAAGTTTCTTGGGATTAGCTGGATATTATCGTAAGTTTATTTAGAACCTCCAAGATAACGACACCGTTAACTCAGTTGACTAAGAAGAATCAAGCTTTTGTTTGGGACGAAAGGTGCGAGTAAGCATTTAAGAGTCTAAAGGAAAAGTTGACATGCGCACGTGTGTTAGTCATTCATAAGGGGAATGTAGAGATGATGGTATACACGGATGCCTGTCGTATCAGACTAGGTGCTGTATTGATGCAAGGAGGTAGAGTTGTAGCTTATGCAAGTCGGCAATTGAAACCGGATGAGAAAAGATATCCTACCCATGATTTGGATTTGGCCGCGATCGTGTTCGCATTGAAGATGTAGAGACATTATCTCTTAGGAGAAAGATTCGAGTTGTTTACTGATCATAAGTTGTTAAAGTACCTTTTCTCCCAGAAAGATTTAAATCTCCGTCAACAGAGATGGTTCGAGTTCTTGGCTTCATATGATTTTGATATCGCATACACACCCAAGAAGAGCAATGCGGTAGCCAATGCGTTGAGTAGGAGACATGCCAGTTTAGGGGCTATGTTTCTTGAATGGAAGCAACTAGAGTATATTGCAGGATATGATTTCAGACCTAGGTGTGAATTGGATCTAGAGATGTTAGCAAGTTTGACGATCAGACCGATTTTGATTGAGCAGATTGGTTCCAGTCAGAGAGACGATCCTAACCTATTGGAAATCATCTCCAAGGTGGAGATGAGTGTCGATGGTGAGGAAATGAACGAGTATGGACTTGACCGAGAAAGTAGGCTTCGAAAAAATGGGAGACTAGTTGTGCCCAATGTCAATGGATTGAGAGATGAAGTGCATAGAGAATGTCATCACTCAAAACTGACTATACATCCCGGTGATAACAAAATGTATCAAGACATGAAGCAGACCTACTACTGGGAAGGGATGAAGGGAGACGTTGGGAAGTTTATATCCAAGTGCATGAATTGCCAGTTAGTTAAACCTGAGCAAAAGAAGCCTAGTGGTTTGTTACAACCTCTAGAAATTCCCGAATGGAAATGGGAACAAGTCTCAATGGATTTCATTGATAGTTTACTAAAGACTAGATCAGGACATGATAGTGTTTAGGTGATTGTGGACCGATTGGCCGAAAGTGCAAGGTTCATACCGGTCAAGTCGAATAGAACGACTACTAAGTCAGCAGAACTGTATATGAAATGGGTAGTGAGATTTCATGGAGTACCTAAAGGTATTGCGAGTGACTAAGATTCATTATTCACTAGTGGGTTTTGGAAGAGCTTACAAGAGGATTTAGGATCATGATTACATCTCAGTACTGCATACCATCCTCAAACCGACGGTCAAACGGAGAGGGTGAATCGTGTATTAGAGGATCTCTTGAGAGCTTGTATATTGGATTTTGGAGGGTCGTAGGATGACCATTTGCATTTGGTTGAGTTTGCATATAATAATAGTTACCAGTCCAATATCGGTATGGCTCCATTTGAAGCTTTGTACGGAAGACTGTGCAACTCACCATCATGTTGGTTGGAAACCAGTGAAAAGTTTGTGCTTGGACCGGATGTAATAAGAGAAACTTCAGACAAGATTAAGGTCATTCAATGGCGAAAGAAAGCTGCCCAAGATAGGCAGAAGGGTTATGCTGATAAAAGGCGAAGAGATTTGAAGTTCTTAGTTGGTGACCTAGTGTTCATCAAGATTTCTCCTTAAAGGGTGTGATTGGATTTAGCAGGAAAGGCAAATTGGAACCAAGGTTTGTTGGTCCATTTCCAATTCTACAGCAAATTGGGAATTTAGAATATAAGGTTGGATTACGTGACAAGATGGCGGGAGTTCACAACTTATTTCATGTTTCCCAGTTAAGGAAGTTTTTGCACGACCCTAGTATGACTATTTTACCATATCAGTTGGATGATATCGAAGTGTAACCCGAGGCAGTTGGGAACCGCAGGCCGATTCGTATTGTCGAGTATGATACGAAGCAACTTCAAAGGAAGGCGGTAGAGTTAGTCAAGGTCCAGTGGGGTGAGAATCAAAATGACTGTACTTGGGAAACAGAGAAGAGCATAAGGAAGACATATCCAGAACTCTTTCCTAGTAAGATTTTAATGACCATTTAATTATCCCCTTGTTAGTAAACCGCATGCTAGAATAGGCTTGTTATGTTGCTATGTATACTTGATTATTGCAACGGATTGATAGGCTTGCGGGACCCATTGTTGTTTCTTAGTTAAGGAATTTCGGGGGTGAAATTTTTTAAGGGGGAAGAGTGTAACAACCCGCATTCTACGTATCGGAGGATCGTAGAATATTTATTTTATTCTCAGATGAAATCGTATAGTCGTATAACTTTGGGAAACGACTATTGGAGTCATTTCCATTGTTCAAGATTTTTGCCAATTTTTAAATGACCTTTTTGCCCCTAGAAAATCTTGTTTCTTCTATAACTTTTGATTGGTAAGGAGTTTTGACCTGAGACCAATTTCATTTTATTCAAATGATGGTTTACCTTTCCGTAGAGTGGTCACATTAGCCAAACAGACCTACCATTTGGGAGATATGGTTGAAACAAGGTTTGGAAGGTGAAAAACAGCTTAATCGGGCCAAATAGATGATTAGAAGCTAAGCCCATAACCCATTTCGGGATTAGGGTTATGAGAGGGTTGATAGGGTTTGGGAAATCAGTTTTATTCATTTTTCCAGCTGCCATTTACATCCTTGAAACTCTAGCAATAGCCTATACCTTCTAAATTCATCCCAAGTCGCTCTCAAATCGCGTATTAGCTTAATGTACACCAAATCAAGGAAAATTAGCATCAAATCAGAGTTGGAGCTGCTGTGTTGCATTGGAAACCACGCCAAAACAGTAGAGTTTCATATCTAAAATTTTATTTGTGGCTAAGGTGAGTGATTTGCATTGTTTTTCACTAATTACGGCTAATTAGGGGTGATTAGTGATAATTAGCGAAATTATGCATGATAAAATTCTGGAAAAATATGTAAAAATTCTTAAATATAGTTCTAGGGATCTGGTAGAAATTTGTGTTAATTTGGATATATTCTGCTAGTCCTATCATTAGTTATGGTTAAACATAACTAAGGGGAAAACTGTGGGTTTTGGGTATGTTTGATCCATATATACATGATTATTCATCGTTTTGGTGTTTATGGTTGATTATACATGTTGCTATTACCGTTTGGAATGTTTTGTGATTGTCTAGAACTGTTAGATTGGTCAAAAACGTCGTCGCGTGGCGTAAACAGTTGCTGGAAAGAAGAGCAGGAAGCTGGACTGGATCGGGCTCGTGACCTTCGAACTGACCCGCTCGTGACCCTCGAACTGATTCCAACTCCGACCCGGCTCGTGAATGAAGACCACGAACAGCCTGCACCACTCGTGAAGCACCCGAACTGATGGCACCACCGAGCCACCAGGATGGAGCTGCCACGAACCGCCCTCAGACTTTGCACAACGAAACAATGCTTGGAGGAGCCACGAACTGCTGCAAGGATACAACCGATCCGAACTGGATCAGTGACCATGAACCGAACCGAATGGAGGAGCCTGGAGTCCGAAACACGATGATCTGATGGAGGATCCATGAACCGGAGGGGTATTCACGATCCGAACCCAAGTGACGATCACGAATCGAGATGATGACCAAGAGATGCAAAGGTAGTCCAAATAGGAAGTTAGAACTCAAGATCCAAATGGGAACCAACGAGTTAACTTCATGAGTTGGACTTTTCCGCGGGACGTGTGCAAAGGGATTATTGATGTCTATATCTTTAACTCACCACTGAGAGACGGATTATTGGCTATGGATCAGTGCAGTGGAGTTGTCATGACTCCATGGGGCAAAGTGATCGTAGCATGGCTATGAGCCAGTGCAGTGGAGTTGTCATGACTCCATGGGGGCAGAGTGGACATAGTAAAGGATTAGAGGCTATGGATCAACGCAATAGGATCATTATGATTCCCAAGGGCAAGTGATCATAGCAAAGGATTTGGTGAACAAAGTGGTAGATATCGTATACTTTATGCATTGAGTGAGAGATGTGAGGACGATTTCTATGTTTGATGTTTGCTATCACCATGACATGCACACCCCCTCCCCATTATTTTCACACTTTATGTTAGTGTTACCTTAGTGTGTTGTACATCTTGTTGTGCTAACACTTTTGTTGCAGGTCCAGGTTCAAGTATGGTTATGTATACTTTTATTGTTTTGTTTTTGCTACTTATCGCTCATACCAGACTTTTGTCTGACCCGCGTTTTATGTCTCTTCTAATTACTCTGGGTGCTCCTAAACTAGCTGACTAGAGACAGGTTAGGTGGTATGCACAAGTAGCTGTCCGGAGACGAGTAGTGCATTAGTAGTGCACCATTCTATTTTGCTTTAGAGATAGTATTTCAAAGTTGTAATAATGATGTACTTGAACATAAGCTGTATTTCTGATTTTCGCTACTATGATGGTTTAATTTTTAGCTTATGCACTGTCTCGCCAGTTTTATGTCAAGATTATGTTATTATTATATTTTATTCCATGCGCTGTGAGATATACTACAGGTTCTTTAATGATCCATCGCCTTGTTTCTTTTCCTTTGACTAACGTCCCGGGCTAGTT
Organism: Allium sativum; assembly: GCA_030737875.1. Lineage (NCBI taxonomy): Eukaryota > Viridiplantae > Streptophyta > Magnoliopsida > Asparagales > Amaryllidaceae > Allium > Allium sativum. The sequence goes on along the minus strand of CM060909.1, from coordinate 64,968,937 downwards.
GGACATCGGTATAGCGCATTTCGGAGGAAATGTCGGTCGGTCCGGGGCAGGCCGTCACACCAAGTCTGTGATTCCTAATTTCATTACTAAATCTAGGACACGTTGTATCGATGTTTCTCCACTGTGGAGAATCGGCCGGATGCCTTAATAACCCATCATTTTTCCTTACATCCGCATGCCATCTCAAGTTTTTTGCGTTTTCTTCGTTGGCAAATAAACGTTTAAACCTTGGTATAGTGGGAAAATACCATAATACCTTTGTTGGAGGCCCTTTTTTATTTGAGTCATTATGAACATTCCCTAGCGGCTTGTAACAGGATAATCCACATTTGGGATACTCATGCATGCTTTCATATTCATTTCGATACAATATACAATCATTTGGACATGCATAAAACTTTTTGTACCCTATACAAATTGGACACAAAATTTTCTTTGCTTCGTAGTTAGAACTAGGAAGCTCGTTATCTTTCAGAAGCATGTCTTTCAAAAGTTCCAACAGTGATGTAAAATTTATCACTCCATCCGTGTTTTTCTTTTAAAATGAAAAGCTTGAGCACAACAGATAATATCGTGAACTTAGGACAACCAGAAAATAATGGCTTTTCAGTATTGATTAATATTCTTTCAAAAAATTCTGGATCTTTCATCAAATCTTCTTCAGCATCCCGAACATCTCATGAACACAATCATTTTCATCATTCATCTCGTTATTCACGTTATATCATTAATCATTCTCACCAATCACATGATCACTAGAACGGGTTCTGCTAAGTATGCTTTCACCATGCCACATCCATTGTGTATAATTATCTTTAAACCCATTACAAATTATGTGATCCTTAACATGCTCTATGCTATACAATCTCCTCCTATTGTTGCAACACCTACAAGGACAACAAATGGTATCTTCCCTTTTTTTGATTGATCATTCAATGCACAATCGATGAACTTTGCATTTTGTGTAAAAACTCATTTTCGTTACGTTTCAAGTTGTACATACAAGTTTGATCCATGTGCAAATGCTAGAGAGACTTTACAAAAAACAATAAAGATCACTTAACTATTTTTATTAGAAGCTTCATTTAACTATTTTTATTTGAAAAAATCATTCAACACAAGGGTTGCAAAATGGTAAGTAAGGACTTAAAATGGTTACATGTCACATCTCAATCTTTTGTAATCATTTTACTTTTAAACAGTAATTTTAATTTATAGAAAACTTTTCAAATTCTAAACATATCAAAAAGTATTTATCCTTTAAGTACTTAATAAAAAAAGTAACCTACTTAAGTTCAAGGACATACGCAAAATTTTGATTCAGTGGGGGCAAAAGTTCAAATTGATTTCAAGCACATATTTTATGATAATATCAGAATACATGTCAAAGAGATGCATATTAATATTTGATATAGATGTACCTAAACTCATAAAATAACATGTATATTTTAATAAAAATGAGTGGATACTGTATATTAGTAACTGGCGTGGTTTTATCAAATATTCACATAACATGATTCTCTATAAGATGGAAACCATAAAACAACCTTTCTTTATTTTTATTTTTCATCTAGTTGGTTATGTAATGAAATTCAAATTATGTTAAACAAGAAACACATAGATTAATTTTTCAATTGTATTACATAACTCAATTTCCTTTTTCTATAAATAAATGGAACTCAAATAATCAACATGAAATTTTAAATTATTTTTCTAGTAAAATTGTATATGATTTATCTCTTAAAACATTATGTTTCACTTAATTATTATTTTCTATGTTGGTTATTTTTTGACAACGAAAAATTATTATAATAGACTATGTAATAAAATAAACAAAGCCATCCTCTTACATAATCACATACAAAAGGTCTAACCTTTTATATATTTGTAATTACAACTAAAATGGTAGAATTACTTCAAGGATGACATATCAATATATGTCCCATGAAATTATACAGGTTCTTGTAGAATGAGACCTAAACAAGCAAACTCAACAAAAAGAAATGGTTTTATTATCTTTTTCACTCTAGTAATTAGCTATACAAGTTTTATATACGCGTATAACTTGCTAAGTGAAAAGGACAATTTGCTATTGGCAGCCAAACATATGCTGAACACAGTTAATATACTCAAGCTTAACTCATTATAAATTTCCATTAAAACATTTTTCACTCTAGTAATTATTTTTATCATTATATTCTTTGGACTTGCTGTACATCAAGAATTCCGATTATCATTGGTGATTAATCCGTACAATAACGTGTCCACCCAAAAGAGCCCATATTAAGGCCCTACAACTCTCCTCTCATTCCACCTCAAAGCCAGCAACCATCTCTATCATCTTCATCCTCATTATCCCGCTCCATCAGCGCAACGGGTCGACTGGGCACTGATCTATACCCATCCCCACCCTTCATTCCCCGTTCATACTGAAATGCCATAACAGGCATGAACGACACATCCATAACCCGTCCTATCACCTTTACCTACCCGTACCAAAGCCTTACTAGATCTGGACTGACTTTAGGGTCTGTAAACCCGATGGTCCGACACTTGCTACCGAGAGATGAGCATGACGAGTTCCCTCACATGGACATCATCTACGATCTGCTCGACGAGGATAGGGTGGTTGTTGCCGAAACAAGATACTATCATAACAATGGGTAAGGATATCAGCAGTTCATCACTATTATGATCAGTGGCCTCCTTACGGTCTTCCTTACGATCACGACGATGGTCAATACGGGTACAATGGGTGTACCTACAATACCCAACCCCGTAACACTTGGACTTAAAATGGGATTTGAATGTGTTCTTAGGTGATTTGGTTACATTTGGAAGAGGATTTGAGGTTATTAGCATAAACCTTAGACAGTCTTGAGTTATTATGTTTTTTTAATGCTTGGTTATGAGGTTTTTCTACACCTAAAGATGAAGAAAGGATTGGTTTCTTTACATCATTTTAAAATTGCTATTGCTGTTGCTACTATCTTTTCAATGCAAAAGTTTTCCATTGAATATATGTAATGTGTGGCTTGCTGAATATTGTTTAGCACGCTGGGTGTTCTCTTCATGAGCAACCAGTACAAACAACTTGTATGAGGTCAGATGTTACGTTTATTGCAGACCTATTTCATTTCATTATTTAGCCTACCAAACTTTTTACCTACCAAGCAATTACTAAAACACATTTAATTACTTATTACCTACCAATTTTTTTTCAAGTTGAGGATTAAATGCATAGTATTGCCTCAGTATTACAATAAAAATAAGATAACTTCAACACTTTTTTTTAAGGAATAGATACCCGCAAGTTAAAATGTGCATTCATTTGCATCGAACCCAAAACCAAAATTTTGAAAATGTAACAATATGATAATAAAAATAAATAAAACTGGATTCATCTAGTAACATATATTCGATTTAAATTTGGTAAATAAAAAATTCACGTACGATGTTGCAGTAAAAGCAAAGCTATATTTGCCAAACTTAAAAGCAGAAATAGTCTTCAAGCAACCTTTGATCTGTTTTTAATTGTGTATAGTCGTATGCTCAGTATTTAACAGAACGTATGCACAATTTTCAACTGAACAAATGCTCGGTTAAATTATCGGTTCAAAACTAAAAACTGAAATATTGTTTTGGCTCTATTTTCATTCAAATAAGAAACTAAAATTACAATAGAAAATGAAAAATGAATGGCCACATACCTCCAGGTATGCAATAAAAACTTGTTTCTACTGCAGCATTATGAATGTGACCTTAAGATTTTTGTGCTTAGTTTACCCGAAATATATTTCAATATGGGGTTTTATTTGTCTGCGTATTAATTTAAATTTTATGTGACAACTTTAAACTTTTACATGACACTACGCTTTTTATCGTTAAAACTTTTTTCGGAAAGTGGCTTATAGTTGTTCATTAGTTGAATTGGTGCGTGAAGATTATATATATGTGCATTTTGTAATGTCATATGATTTGAACTGCGAGTTTTGTTTCACCTCAAACAGTGCATATCCTTAAATTCGCCTTGATACTCTTTTCTATTTCCATTTACTCTCTTTTCAACCACTGACTTATATAACATAAATATGTGATTCAATTAGAATGCAAAATGGATGTTGCAAAACAAGGATGCTGTGTAACACGTCTCTGTAGGTATTTGTGTGTGTCATGTACGTTATTATATATTATGAGTCTAATAGTGTTTTGATTGTGTATTCTTATATATTTACATTGTAATTATTGCAATTCTTCTCATGAAGGTTCTATTGATCTTTTTGCAAATTTTATACTTACTTTAGAATTAAGGAAAATTTTCAAAAGATCCACTGGAAGCAATATTATGAGTCTAATCATGTTTTGATTGTTTATCAATGTTTAATTGATTAACAAATTGTTCATTTGTTTTCTCAGCAGAAATCAAAAAAGGAGCATACTTAATACTTTAGGTATAAAATCCGGTATTAATAATTTTAATACTAGAAAAATAATTACAAACCTTATTTGTCTTAAATAATTATAGACTTCTGTTTTTTTATACTAGAAAAATATTATTAGTAAATAATAATTTACCATAGAAAACAGTGAATACATTGCTCACATACACAAATTTTAACAACTAATTTACCATAGACACCAATCATTTGCTGAACAAATCGACTTGTAATTACCAATACTAACGTACATGCTGCTCTAATATTTATACTCCCATTAGTCCTCTACCAAACTAAAATATAACGTCAGTTTCAATACAGCTAAACTAAACATTAACACGGATACACGTGCTACTATAGAAAAATAAAACATTAAATGAACAGTACCAAACAATTGGATAAAAGACCAATAACTCTCAATCCTTCTACAGTAATGTCTCAGCTTCTGAATGGCAGCTGCAATTCAACAAAAGGATAATTCAATTGGTAGCAGACCAAGATAAAAGGATTCAATTTAAGTCCATTAGCATTCACAATCGATGCTTACAGTTGCATTATTATTTATTTTAGTTTCTAATAAGCAATTGCAAGCAGTAAGACAATCCTAATAAAATGGAAGAAAGAGAGTTAAGACAATAGGATGCTTATAGTTGCATTATTACACCATCAGATGATGACAGTAGATATCGCTGCAAAGTAATCACAATTGATGCTTACAGTTGCAAGGTAATCACAATCGATGTTATCTGCATTAAAACAATAGTAAGAGAGTTAAGACAATATGATGCTTACAGTTGCAAGGTAATCACAGTCGATGCTTACAGTTGCATTATTACACCATCAAGTGACGGAACCCTAACTATCTGGAAACCTAATCGGCAATAAGAAAACGATTTAAGTCAAAACTGGAGATGTCTGAGAAGTGGAATGTGTTTCAGGAGAGAAGAGATATTTAAGGTTTGGAAGTTGGGGAAAAAGATTTTGACATTAAGGATTAAAGTCAAAATAATGCGGGAAAGTATTTTGTTTTCGCTCCGTACATACGCGGGCTTTCCCTCTGGATCGATGTTAAAAAATAATTTGTTGCATCCATCTTTAAACAACACAGACGCACCAATGACATAAACACAGAAGATTAATGTGGGAAATTTTTTTCGTTGTCCCTCCATGTGTGAAAAATACTTTTCTGTGGCCAACATAAAACGATAATTTCCCGCTTATTTGCATCCAACCATTCAACAATCAGACGCAAATAGAAATAATTATTTTCATTTTTCCTTATTTGCAACTAACGTGGGATAGAACCAGATGCAAGTTGTACAATTTGCATCTGTGTTTTATACAACAGATGCAAATGAGTGGACGCAAATACTGAGTTTTGTACTAATGTGCATTTGGATTTTGTGGGTAGTATCCATAGAAACCCTCACGAGACATCACTCGTCCTACTAGGGACACCTAGAGGTTTAACGGCTTGTTGCATATGCTCAATGCAATCGTGTTTCCTACAAAAGTGTGGCCTATCTAGTTTAGATTTTCATTTTTTTTACACTCAAGGACGAGTAAAAGATAAGTGTGGACATATTTGATTAACATGGAAATTAGTTTATTTTATGCTCTTACATTTTATCTTTTGTAAGTAAATAAATGATACTTTGGGTATTTTTATGTGGTTTTGCAGAATTTCAATTAATGTCTCCTTCATTTAAGTTAAAGGCCAACTACAAAGAAAAAGCTACTTCCCTATATCAAAGTTATCTCAATTGCAGAAGAAGTTGTAGCTCACTGGTAAAGGCATAGAAATTTGTACAAAGTGGCCTGAGTTTGATCCTTGGCAAGCCCTATATTTGCTGAAGAAGGGAGCATGGATTTATACACACACTGCCTTCTTTGCTTTGAAGAATACACGGAATAATGATGTGTTATATATACACATATATACATATATTCATATGTATATATATAATGTATGCACTAGTAAATATTTTAAGGAATAGGCATATTCTTCTCAGATCCAACCATTCATTTTCAACTTCCGTATAAAAGAAGGTTTGAATGAATTATTGCCAAAGGAAATCCAATCAAGCTGCAAAATGTCAATAATTAAGGAGGAAGATCTTCAAGGACTATCTTAACGATTATATTATATCTCTTTTATTTGTAAATAGATTATTTCAAGAGATTTACTCTTAGCCTAATTATTCTGATTGATAGGAGACTACATCTCAAATAAATACCCATTGTATTCATTGTAAAAGGAGTTCCAATTTTTTGTATTCTCGTTTATTCTTAATAATGTTTTTCTTCGTTCCAGTTTATTATTTTCTTCATACCAATATATGTTTTCTAATCAATTAGTTTTGGTAGAACACGAGTTGTTATTGTTATTTTTATTGCATTTTAGGATTGACCGTTCGATTAGATTCAACGATAATACTAATTTTATTTTTTGTTGTTTCTTTTATAGTAATCTGTCCTTTTGTTTTAGTTATTGAATTTGGTATTAAACTGATTAGTTTTAGATCCATAGTAAATTCAATAGCATTAATTCAAAACCATCTCCAAATATTGTCTAACTTTTCCAAGAAATATATAAATAATAAAATTTTAAATTCCTCCATATGTTCGACCTGCATATTAAACGATCTATGCGCTTGCACTTATTATAATAAATTCGCGCTTTTCTAGTTCCTAGAAAGCGTCAATCAGAAACCGGTTGGATTTATTATCCGAAAACTACTACATATAGGCATCAGCATTGCGAATTAGATTATACTGAAGATAATTGAAGACGGAGTAAAATGAAAGGGTTGTTCTGTTAATTTTAGGTAGAGATTGCCTAAGATGGAATGATGGAATAGTGCCTTCGGTTTGTCCAGTTCCAGGACAACTTGTATGGACGAATGTCCGACAAAGTAAGCCTAACAGATCATCTATATTGGTCTCTTCAAACGTATTACGTTAGTGGCGGGGGAATACGTTTCTCTTAGATTTATGCCTGTGATACTATTAGGGAAGTCAATAAATGATTTTGGCAGGTTTTACGATGTAACATTCAAAGTGAATGAAGATGTATCATGTTAAAAGATAAGCATGACCTCAAGCCTCACAACGAGGAAATGGTATAAAATCGCATAGGTCGCATGGCTAATTGGGTCACATCTAATTACGGTTATTGTTACCAGATCTAGAGAAATTCCATTTGCTTCTTTATTTTATCGTTGTTGTATGCTTTCGATAACGGTTGTTGATCCCAACCGTTGGTGACAATACATTCAGAATACTCAAACAAAGTGAGTGGTCGACCATGTTTAGCCTGGGTTGCAAGATGTTCTTGTTGAACCAGGTATATTCCCCTCTAGAGATACACTGTCGGAAGGTGGTACCGTACCTTTCTAGTTGGAATCCAATCTCCAATAAGAGATTGTGGTTTTGATTGTATACTATGTATGTAGAGCATGAGATGCAAGCATTCTGCTAGATTGTTATTTACTTGATTTAGATACTTTTATAATATCAGAATAATATTAATTCTAAAGAATGTTTTGGGTTATCGTAAGGTAAAAGCCATCCGTGTTTATGTGTGGATCGGTCTAACGATTATTCTTTATTTTGAAAAGGATTTTTTAAAAGTTAAACCAAGTGGTTGGAGTTTACTCACATTGGTCTCATTACTGACCCAGAATTTATTTTGTTTTGTTTTACCCTACACTCTTGGGTGCCCAAATTTGTATAGGCAATCAAGTAGTTCAGGTATTTATAGATATACTTGGAGGAGCTTGGAGCAGGAGGCTTCAGCATTAAATAGCTATGTATTATTTATTTCCACTGTGATGAACAAATGTTGTACTCTGAAAATGGTATGTTTGTACAGTTTAAATTTTGTGTTCCGCAATCTATTATATATTATATTTTATTCCGCTAAGATGTGAGATTCTGTGTTATTGTTTCTGTTTTTCTTCTATCCTTTTCTTCTTTAGCCCATGAAGATTCGTATTTCCATGCAATTTGGGTTGGACATGATTTGTTTTCAGTCAGCTCAAATGGCATAAATTAACAGGCCTTTACAGTTGGTATCAGAGCTTAGGTTGAGCGAACACCTATGATTTGCTAGGGTCCACTCATAAGAGATTGGGTCAGTAGTACCCTAGAATGAGTTGAATGTATATATCCGAGAGAGCGTATTTTTTAATTAATATAAAAGTTGTTTAATATTTTGTTGATTTATTAGTTGAGTGAGTTATGAATTCGGATCAATTTGTGGGACGCCACGATGTCGATAGGAATTTCTATACACTTGAACGCGACAAACTGAGAAAGGGTAAATGAATTAGTTCTACCAGAACTATATTTTGATATAAAAGGAATATTTTTTAAACTATTATAGTATTTGGATGTGTTGGTTGTTACTATTATAATCAAATGAGATTATAAAATTAGAATTGAAACACCTCACCTCCGTTAAGGTCACTCACAAAGGGAATGCCTTAATTTCAGTGGAGCATTATAGGTAAAAGATGCAGATAAATTACAAGACAGACAATTAAAGCAGTGGCAAATAAATAAAACTTTATTTCATTGATAAACAGCTTGTACAAAGATTGTTTTACAATACCAAAGTATCATGTCTTGCTTACAAAAATAAAGAAGCATAAAATGATTTTCCCCAAATAAAGCATGAGCAAGCCATAGCAGTAGAAGAGAGAGAGAGTCCAAGGCAACACGTCAAAGAGTCTTCAAGCTTGGAAAGAGTAACGGTCCAAACAAACCTGAGCTATTCCCTCCCTGACTACCCGAGGGGGAACGGAAGAAAAGAGGCGAAAGCAAACTAGGTCAGACATAAAGTCTGGTAAGTCCAGTGATTCTTAGTATTTAAACGAGGAAAAGGGCCATGACATGAATAAACAAAATATAAGACTAAACCATAGTAACAAGATAAAATGGGATAAGCATGGGATATGGCAAGATAAACTGAATGTACCGATAAACAAAATGTACTGATAAACTGAATGCGCTTCTACTCCATATCTACTTCGCAACAACCCTTTTTATATTGATTTCTATATCTCTGCACTACCTAACTGGTGTCCAAACTAGTAATCTATGATCATATGATAATGTGATCCCAATCCCCGTATCTGCGGTTGCCAGGTGTACATCTATTATGGGGATCCCATTTATTACCTAGATCTAATCTAGTGTTTACTATCGAGTGCTTACTAGATTCAACCAGGGTTGACGCTACCTAGGGCCACTGGGGTTTATGCTACCTATTGAATGTTTCTCGGATTCTGGTTTTACGCGACCTAGGTCCAACTAGGGATTATGCTACCCACTTGTATTAATTTTACACGCGTCTGTGTCAGTCGGCCCTCTCTTGCGTGTAGATACTCTGTGCTGGCCCCACCATAAGGTGTATGAAGCCTTATGATAGCGACCCGACACGATTCAAGATGCACAGTGTATAACTACTGGTACCCAGTGCCTGCTTTTTCCACTCCAGAGTACGTGCACGCCCGTAAACCGTCAGAACCTACACTGGCGTACCCCCTGCCGCTATTTTTGACCGTTTAAAATCAGCCAAGTAATCGTGCCCCACCCTGCCTAGTTTCAGGGTACCATGATACATCTATGTGGGTTACTGCTGAAATGGTTCCTCGTTACTAGGGTTTCCTGTTGGTTAAGTTTATGGGCCTATATATACAAATATTACCCACCTATACGAGATGTACTTAACCCTCCCATGGATTCAAGCATGTTTATTTTATGGTTAAGTTTTGTGGGCCTATGTTTACTAATATTACCTACCTACCCGACGTGTACTTAACCTCCAACTCGTCAAGTTGTGTTGGTTAAGTGGTTCTTATTAACTTAAGACAAGATCCGTTAGGGTAGTCCCTGAGTACGCAAGATGTTTTGATTAGGACAGGGGTTTTCCCCCTAAAATTCGAGACAGACTTCCGCATGTATCTAGATGACACTACAAAGCCAGTTATGCGATCAACGATGATTCTGGAGCAAGATTGGCGAGGATAGCCAGAGTCGGTAAAGTGCTCAATTGTTTGGTTAAGTGTTCTAAAATTAACTTAACCATACCAAATCTTGTCTTAGCTTTAATTCATTTATTAAAGCACCAACCACTCACATTAGACAGGTATTGTTGCGGTCATTGGATGTGCCGGTCGGTTCCGGGCAATTATATACCGTAACTCGGTCTAACCTCGGGTTCTTATTGGGCTCAATGCCTTAACCTCTCCCATTAGATATGTATTGTTGTGGTTACTGGAGAGCCGGGCGGGTCCGGGCAGTTTTACACCACAACTCAATCTAACCTCGGGTTAGGCCTATTCATATTTTCTACAATGTACACATTTCTCATCTAGGACAAATTCTATATGTAAATTATTCCTAATTTACTTATGCCATAATTACTCTTTTAATGTACATTATCAACATTTATTATTATGGCCCACTTTCCCTCTAAATCATGTTTATAATTTTTGGTATGTAAATTATACCAAATTAAGTGTCACTAACCATGATTATGCTAAACATGACAATTACATGTAATTTCAAGTTATTAATCAGAATAGGCTATACCCCACCTTCCCAAACTCGCCATAATAGTCATGCCCAAAATCACTATGTCATATATTTGGCGTTCCAAATCAATAGCTAAGCCTAATCTAGATTCAATATTCCTATTTACATTTTACACCCAATCTAGATTAAATATCCAAACTTACAATTCATGTTAAAACTAGATTTAATATTCTAGTTTACAGTTTATGCCCAAAACTTGGTTACAAGCCAATTACATACTTTGCAGCCAATTAACAATTTTACCATTTACGCCCAAGTCTAATATGCACGTAAATTATTTACGATTATAGCCAATTCAGATTATGCATCATATATGTTATGCCACATTATCTTAATTAAGCTACACCCAAATTCCCGCGCCGTAATCGTATGTATAACATGATTTCACAAGTTTCTGAGTACTCATGAAATGAAATTAACAAAAGGAATAGGGGATAAGCATGAGAATTGACATAAAAGAATAGACATTCAAGAATGAACCAAATACAAAAATAACGGTTCCAATAGGTTCGATGTACATAACAGTAAATAGGAGTAAACTAGACAAGTTACACCCTAAATATGAGATCCAACATAATTAAGGGAATAGGCATAGGTGATTTGGCCCAACTTAATACCAGTTCTAAGTACAACTTAATAGGTTAATGGGAATAGGCATAAGCCACGAACTACAATAGTTATAGGCAATTAACCACAATATCCATGTACGACTAACCACGATAGTTTCTCAATCATAGTCATAGGTAGTAGTCTCATAGTCATGAATCATAGGCAATAGTCCCAATTTTATGAGTCATAGTCACAGGGAACAACCTTATGTTCATAGTCATAGGCATAGTCTTATGTTCATAGTCATAGGCATAGTCTTATGTTCATAGTCATAGGCATAGGAATAGTCTCCTTGGTAATTAATCACAATAGTCCTGAATCAGGTCCAAAGGCAAGTACAAACACAGATTCAAATGAAAGGATCAGGCATATTCTCATATCCATTTGATTTCATGCCACAAATAGATCTAAGCGTTCAAATCTAAAAAGTAACTGACTTACTTTGATCGGATTTAGAAAAGGGTAATAAGATAGCGTTGTGGTGATTTGCTATGATTTGTGTGGCGTTGCTCGAAGCCGTTGAATTAGCCTTTGATTCCCTTCTTGAAGCTTTAACTTGATTTAAATCTCTTCTTGAAAACTTGAGCAGCATAATCTCGTCTTAGATTTATATATTATTTTATTTTAATTAGAATTAGAGTAAAGTATAGACGTAGTGAAGTTGTGAGGAGAAAATATGAGGCCTAGGGGTGTTTTTACAGCTGTTTGATCAATGATTAGGGCCAAAATAGCGTCTAGGTTCAAAAATGTGAATTCTGCCCAGATCTGGGGGGTAGGTCGGCCCCTAAGTCGACCTCCCTTGGGGTAGGTCGACCTCCCTTGAGGTAGGTCGACCTTCCTGGGCGGTAATTTTCCCGCCCAGCCCAGTTCTGCGATTTTTTGAATTTCTGAGCTGGTTATGAATTTTTGCTGAAACTTCTGAACGTCATAACTCCTTCATACGGAGTCCGATATATGCAAACTCGGCCTCTATCTCAAGCAGAATTTTGAGATGAACGCAATGGCGTAACCCATTTCCCTTAATTCTTCGTCTAAAAAATATTTATATTTCAATTTGTGAAACTTAATGTTACAGAATTACGGGGTGTTACAAGAATGGTTATATAAAACCAAATATAATTTGTATATGAATGGAATATATACAAGTGAGATGGATTAAAATTAAATTTAAACTAGAATTTGGAATTTAAAGCCTAGGAGGTTGGAAAATATTTTTCCAAAGTATATTTTAATAATATAACTTTGTTTTTGAAGGATTTTTGAATAAAATCATTTTGAATGGATTTTTAAAGTGATAAAGCACTGAACTCACTTTAGTGGCTGGAAAATAATTCTGATGATGACTGCAGCATCATCAGTATTCATTTTCAAGTTTCTAAGTGTTAGCTTGCAACCCTATAAAAGGTTTTGATGGAAATTTGTTTAAAAGGAAACAAGTTGGTATGAAAATTCAAATGTTTTCAATTTGAGATGAACGTAAATATATGTATATATTTATGTGATTTCAAAAGGATTTGAAATGAAAACCTGGGAATTTGAATCATGGGATTTAAATTTAACTTAAGCAAGTTAAATGTATCGAAGTAAATAAATTTATTTAGAATCAATTTAAATGAATTTGAATGCATATGAATGGAATATGAATTATATATGAATATATTGGTTGTAAACCATCCAGATTAAATGAATATAATCATAAATGGTATGCAGTATAAATAAAAACCAAAAGTTTTAGTAGAACTAAAGTTGTGGAAATATGAAACGTTGAGTTTCAGCATAAATGGGTTTCGAAAAGTTAACGGGTTTGTAACAGTTTCCCTACCCTAGTAATTTCGGGGACGAAATTCTTTTAAGGGGGGAGAATGTAACGACCCAGATTTTTGGACAATTAATTTTAAAACATTTAATATTGTTTTAAAGGTTGAGTTGATAATATAAATGAATTTTATATCGTAATTATCGATTAAATAAATGAGATACGATTTAAATTCGAGTATATCGAATTACTGTAATACGAAAATGATAAATAATTGAATTCGAAGATAAAACTGAACCAAAACGATTCAGATGATCAATATGAATTTTATTTGAGTATAAACGATGATAATAATAATTTATTTACCGAGGAATTGATTGTTTTGAATTTAATTTATATTATATTGATTTAATATAGTTATTTTATATATATATCTTCGAATTAAATTTAGAATCTATTCCACTGAGTTAAGAATAGCCTTATAACATTGAAACGTTGGTCATTACGTTAAAATAAGGGTTCGTGATTTCAAGTTATGAACCTCAGAATATTTTTAATAGATAAGCTCGAAATCAAATTGGAATCTGCTTAAATAAAACAAAGATCGCTTTATTTCAAATCGCATTAAATTATAAACCAAATCAAATTTAATTTATGTACTTAACCTACCCTACATTTGGTACTTCAACTGCCCTATCTTGTACTCTGCGCAGACTAAGAACCGTGATGTCCAAGTGTTCATCATTATATATATGGGCCTATCCCCTTTTTCTCCCATTTTCATTATCTATTGAAATTATATTTATCTTCCTCCTTTTCATTTAAATTAATCGATCTACTCCCTCTTCCTCATTTATCAGTCATGACCCCCTTCTATTTTCTCTCTTCAAATGGGAAACTCTGCAACAAATTCGGAAACTATCCACGAAAAAAAGAGAATATCGAATAGAAATCTGGAGCCGCGTTCTAAAATCGCAATGGGTAGAATAAACGTTGAGGAGCTCGTAAGCATCGCTGTGCTTCTTCCCGAAGCACGACGTCGCGATAGTCCACTTAGGGTTGAGTTTGAGTTCGACAAATGGTACTGGAAGAGATGTGATTTCGGTTATGAGTAGTCGACGTGGCTTAGGGCTGAATCGAGTGGAGATTTAAGTTGTCGAGGACGAAATCAGAGGGAGATCTGAGGGTTGATTCGAAGTAGAAAAGGGTCATGATGTACAGTAGGACAGTGGTTGGTGGTCGGTTTTGGGGATTGTGGAAGCTATGACATGACCAGAAAATAGTCTATAAATTAGCGAAGTTTGCTGAACTATTTTGGGGCAATGCAATAGCAATACATTTCTGTTCAAGGCTACAAAAATATGGGTTCGATGGTGGTGGTGATTAGGAGGAAGGCGTAGTGACTGGCACAGGAATTTGTAGCAGCAGTGGGGATTAATTTGGTGGTGCAACAGTTGTTTTTAGGTGATAAAAGGAGAGAGGGTAGTGTCTATGCGATGATCGATGAAGTGCCGTTATGGGCTGATGGAAGTTTTTGGGACAAGTCGGGGATTGTCGTATGATTAATCGAGTATTCACAGTAATGATAAGGAATAAGTTTTTACGAAATTTTAATACATATAGAATACTTTAATTATTTACTTTTAGTAGTTAGTTTAAATTTATAATCATTTAATCGATAAATAAAATAAATAATCGTAGGTGATAGATTTATTCGAGAAGAATCATAGCCCCGATGATACAACATTTAATCAGATATCCTACAAACAAAATCAGGTGAGTAAACTCACTCTCATGATTCATTTATAATTTATTATAGATGAATATTTATTTAATAATTTTTATATGTTGTTTGTTGGTGAAATATTATTGTGGCTATATATATATATAAGTTATATTTATGGTTGGTGGTTTTACCCTAAACTCTTGGGTGCCCAAATTTGTATGGGCAGTCAAGTAGTTCAGGTATTTACAGATATACTTAGAGGAGCTTGGAGCAGGAGGCTTTAGCATTAAATAACCATGTATTATTAATTTCTTCTGTGATGAACAAATGTTGTACTCTAAAAATGGTATGCATATATAGTTAAAATTTTGTATTTTACAAGTTGTTATATATGTTATATTTTATTTCGCTGCGACGTGAGACTTTATGTTGTTGTTTCTGTTCTTCTTCTATATTTTTCTACTTTAGCCCATAAAGATTCGTATTTCCATGCAATTTGGGTTGGACGTGAGTTGTTTCAGTTAGCTCAATTGGCATGGATTTATAGGCCTTTACATATGCATAAGATTCTAAAGATGATTCTTATATATATATATATATATATATGTTAGAAGGATTGGAGCACGTTTATCACGAAGGCTGAATCCAGATATGAATCTACAATAAGAATTCTATTGTTCTTCCTTTTAGATATGTGAGTGGAATATTTTGTTTCTTAGGTATAGTCTATTTTTTTAGTAGATTAACATGTTGATAGTTATGCCTAACAGGAATTGGAAAAGATAACATCAATACAAAAATCCCTAAATCCACTATTTTATGTTTTGTATAAGAATTGTCAATTTATTTAGGTTTGTGGATCTTGATCTTAATGTTGAATTGAGAATAAAAGGGGTGTTATATTTTTACTTTTGCAATTTACCCTTATGAAAATATTTGATTGTAACCTAAAAGGGTTTAAATTTGGTTTGATTCATGACTTGATTAGGTTTGGGTTCTATTTTGGATCCAAATATATTCATACTTGAAGTCTATCAAATATAAACGTTTTGATGTGCAATTAACCAAAAAGAGGTGAATTAGATAAAGTGAAGCTTATAAATATACATGTATATATTTATGAACATATGTATATATGTGCATACTACACTTTATTCTTGATCCATTATTAAAATCATTCCAATAAGCCTAGGATGCAAGTTGAATTTTGTATGTATGTTGTATTTTACGTTCACTGTTATCTGTTAGTATGTTATTATGCCATCATGCCTAAAATATAGCGGTTAAAAAATGGAAATTAACTTGTATACCTAAATTTAGGAAAAGTTGACAATTTTTATCTCGTTAGAACGTTCTCTCGTTCATATGAACATTAGCATTATTTATGCATTATAATTATTATACTTATATATAACGTAATTGACGTATATTAACGTAATAAATGTGATTAGGATAGAATTTGAATAGTCCCTACATATATGTTGATTGCTTATGTGTGTGTGTGTATAGAATGGCTTTATATATATAAATAGTGACACACAGGCACGAGGTTAGTTGCCATTTGTTGTATAAACTTGCCCGAACCAACTAGCAAATCCAGCCACCACGGGTAGGCCTAACTAATATGAGAGGACTAGGTGCTATCGGCCATTCAAACTTAGTACATTATGGCACGAGGTTAAACGTACTTGTAGTTGAAGCCTGCCCGGAACCGCCCGACATGCCTAGCATCTACAAGTATTCGGTTTAATGTGAGAGGTCTAATGTATAAATAAGTCTATTGTGACAATCCCAAAACCCCGTACGATGGTGTTAAGGATAATCATTGGAATACAACACATTAACCATCATTAGAAGAGTACAGATAATAGCATAAGCAGGAAATAGAATAATTTACATAAATATGACAGTGGAATCATAATATGTCACAATATCAGAGAGCACAGTGTAGGATACAACTTAGTGCATAAAAGTACATGATCAGTCTACATCGCCATAAGCGGTACATATACATAGAGAGTACATAAAAGAAATATCAGTCTACATCACTAGAGGCAGAATCATATACATAGATAGTAATGGCGGAATATCAATAGTCAACACTGAGAAGTCAAGCCTCGCCATGAGCCAAAAAATGTACTCCTGCTGCAGTGCAAAGCCAAAATATGTCCAGCTACCTGATACTAGGCTGCCCGTGTGAAAATAAGGGCACCCGAGTTTGCAAGGTGAAACAAACTACGAGTCAGTCATGGGACTGGTATGAGAAATCTACTTAACTAATTAAACAACAATAATAAGGCAAATCATAGGACCACGCCACTTTCGTGGAATGGGTTTACTCCAATGATTGCTAGTGCATGAAATAAAGTAAATTATTAAATCATCGTAATGCTTTTTATAAAAATGAAGCCATTATAAGACTTAGGTCCCATCACACAATGCAACGCAAGCCGAAGGATAGAGTTTTACCTTATAATGGCCAAGAAATGCTTGATACGTATAAAACAAAAGTGTTTGATATTATTACTAGTGCATATATGTTTCAAAAATAAATTCAATCATAAATATCAATCCTAGACGGCATAGCTACCATCTACTATGTCGCCATACTAGTAATACAATCAAATCCGCAATTTCATATTGGAAATTGGATTCCATCATGAGTCGAGGCAAGGGGCAAGCTCCTCTCCGTTCGAGACACTCTAGCAAATGTCTCAGGACCACACACAGCGATCCTTGGATCTTCAGGGCTGGTCCTTTCTTTCTTTTGAGGATTGGCAATTCCTGAACACACGTTTCCCAGTCCTTACGGACCTATAATCGAGGCGCCTCGCATTCCAACAACCACACAGGTAAAATAATATATAAATGTCAGGGCTGGTAGGTCACTGACATCACCCATAACTAGAAGGAAACATTGTGTTCTCCCTGCAGTAACTATCCCGTTTTTGACTCATACCGAGGCATCGCGAATCAATGCTATACACACAGCTACGCCACGTAGGTCATGCTTTGATCATCAACCACTAGACTTTGCTTTCAACAGAAGCCTTGATCATCTGCCACTTAGGCGTGCCACACAGGCAATTCACTCCATGCGACCAATTTCTATCGATATATAATCTTTGAGCTCGTACGTCTCAGAGAAGGGCGTTAAGCAAGAGAATAAATTCTCCGCCGCCAAACAGATATATATTTAATAGAGATCAATCAGCACAAAACAAAATCCAATGTCAGACACACAGTCCATTTACAAGTTCGTTTTGTGTTTGAACGAAGCCGGAGGCACCATATTCCTCGCATATCCGTACAATCAACAAGTACGTCCGGACGGCTACCACTTCAGCTCCTTCAAGGTAGCTACTCTAACCATGAGCATTAGTAACGCCCATCAATCCAATGTGAAGATCGTCGGTCTTGAACCATCTTCAACTTTTCGACTTCTAACCGTTGATCAATTATTTGAAATGAGAATTAAATCGGCCTTTTCAAATAATTCACGTATATTTAGATTTTCAAATCAATTCTCCACATGATTAAATTATTCGACATTCACATTTCAGTTCTTTAGTATAATTTTCATGTCAAACACATTCGACCATCAAATATCAACCAAACCAAGCAGAATCGGTTTATTTCCATTCTATATCGTCTATAATATTTTATAATGATATATCGCCATTTTTATTTATTTAAAAACGGCCCTATTTAATTAAACGACGTTTCAGGTCGTGCCGAGGCACTGACGCTGTTTTTTCCTAAATTTGCACATATATGAAAATCTAACCGTTGGATCTCAACAAAGTTTATATCGTTGGGAAGATATTCACAAAGCGAACCCAACGGTTCCAGTTTCGTGAAAATCCGATGGTCGGATCTTTCGGTATAATCGTTTGAAGTTACGATTTCAAAACGTGAACTACAGGGGCTCGATTCATTTTATTTAATTAATATATATATATAAATATAATTCATTCGACGATTTCAATATCGTTTTCACTTCAAATATTTCACTAATGCCTTTAAATTTCAAAAATTTTTGCCATAACCTCCTTTGTACGGGAAGGGGTTTGGAAATTTATTGGGCCGTATTAGGCACCCAATAAATCCTAATAAGCATGCACATATTTATAGTGGTATATTCCGGTGTTCACAGGGGAGTGTGTATAGATCATAACTCCAAAGAATAAATTCTCGTCACCCTATAAATGGTTTTAGTGCCTTAATGACCAGAGAGACGTGTTTATTGTCATCTCCAGACCCATGTGGTTTTTTTTTATTAATCTTGCAATTTACCGTTACAATTTATATAGTCGAGATCAGTCATCAGTTCAACCTGTAACATATAGTCATTGCCATACAAGCCTCTCGCTCGTATGGAAAATCTTCAACCTCGTCACACAAGCTCCAAATGCTTATATGATGAAGTATGCCTATCTCCAAGAAGTATGCCATGTAGTGTAGTTCAAAATTAATTGTTACTATCCTATGGAGACGTTTAGTATTACACACAGAACAACCAGCACTCCGCATCCAATGACATTCATAGGAGTTGATATAATAATAGAATTGTGCATCCAACTCATTAAGGTTTACCTATTTGTCGGGCACACAAGTAAATTCTTTACTCAACAGCTAATCCACTTTCCTGTTCAACACATGTATTTATATATGTGCAAAACTAAGCTAAAAATAATATTTCTAGCGAACAAAGGTTTATTTCCACATATGGTTATTTTTAACACTTCATGTTTCACATAAAAATGATATTTTTAGTGAACAAAATATATTTCAACACATGATTATTTTATTTAGTTCACCTAAATGTTAAAAATAATATTCATAGCAAACAAGTATTTGTTTCAACACTTGTATATTTTTAGCGAGTCGTCTACACGATAAAAATGATATTTTTATCATCAAAAATATTTATTCAACACATGAACATTTTTAGCACTTCATATTCACAATAAAAATGTAAATTTTATTGTTAAATCTATATATTCAACACATGAATATTTTCCACTTCACACATACGATAAAAATATGATTTTTATCGTTCTAATCCTTTATTCAACACATGAATATTTTCTATAGTTTATATATATAATAAAAATGTGATTTTTAATGTTAAAACAATTTATTTAAAACACAAATAGTTTATATAGTTTATATATGTGATAAAATGTTATTTTTATTTTTTTAAAAGAATTTTATTCATCACATGAATTTCTATTCAACACATGAATATGGTTTCAACCCATGAATTTCTATTCAACACATGAATATGGTTTCAACCCATGAATTTCTATTCAGCACATGAATATGGTTTCAACACATGAATAAAGTTTCAACATATGAAAATAATTCTAACACATGAATATTATTGAAAATTTCGGCAGCATAACGGCAGGGTATTTAAAACCGGCACCATCCCGAGTACGGCTCCTTGCTCTACCTTAAAACCTCGCGGTTTTTGACAATGGGGATTTAATACATCTAATTCGCGTGCAGGCGAGTATGTTTTTCTTTTTCACAATTTATTCTAATTTTGTTTTAATCACAAATGGGTATTTTTCAACCACAATCCAAACAATATCAACCACAAACAATCCTATCAACCATTCGCATTATTCACCAAATTTTTCATGCCAATTCACAATCAATAAACATCGTCCATGGTTTGTGGATGAGGGGAGTGTGTGTATATATATATATATATGTAAATATATGAGCATATTTTATTTCCATTCCAACTCAATTTCAACGCATATATGTTTCATACAATGCTTGTATAATTTATACATCGCTCATATAACTTATATAACACATGTACATGAGCTATACAACGCGTATATAATTTATACTTCACTTATATAACTTATACAACACATTTCCATTCACATTTAAGTTTAGAAATCTCACATTGGTTTGTTGCTTTGCTAAAAATCGTAGCGAGCTCAGAAAAATCCATGGACACTTCTAGAATGTGGAGAGCGTCGACACGGTCTCGATGTCTCCTGTTTCATCGAATTTCGTTAACACACGATAAAGATACGATTTTTCAAAGTTTGCAACACTTAAAAGTGTTATTTTCAATTCAGAAAAACAAAGCCGTTACATGCCCTATTTCTTTGAAACTAGGTTTCAAATTATCACTCAATCCGTTCGGCTTGAGGCCGATCAGAGTATACCACGAGGTAGCGCGCCGAGAGGGCTCCTCACGCCTGGTGGTGATGGCCGACTCGACGCACGGAGGAGGGAGAATAGGTGCGATGAACGGCGCCACTTCTTGGGCGCGATTCACGATATACAGGGAACGATAGGGGGAATAACTTATATGGATTTGAAGAAGGTGATGAGAGCTTCAAAAAGTTCCAAAGGGCGGGGGTGTAATTCTTCCTGGTTTGGTCGGAAAATGGTCGGAAACGGGGGAAGGGGGGTTCGCCGTCGATATCGTGTAACGGTTTTTTTTTTTTTCAGATTTTTATAAAATTAAATTATGAAGGAATTTTTCTATTGGCTCGTGCCTATATATTTCAAAAATTAGGGTTTTCATAAACAAACACCAATTCAAATCCAACGACTGTCGCCCCTAGCTAAATACCCCCATCCCAAACACAATGGGATATGTTTCGTAGGCCAATTCGACTGTTACAGTCAGTTATTCTTCAAATTAAAGTATAAAACATCCAATATTCGATTTGAACGTACATTTCAATTTGCCGGGGCCCCAAACTAATTTAAAAAATTCCAGAAAAATAAATCTAGCTATGTTTTGACGATACGGTCCCAACAAAATAAGTTTCGTCGAATTCTGAGACCATTTGAAAAATGGCCATTTTCTGGTCGATCCAATTTAACAGAAATCAACCAAACACGTTTTCCTTTGCCACGCTCACATATTAGCTTCAAAAATTATGAAATTTGAAACTTAGCAATATTTTGACATCCGGATCCAACAAAAGTGGTTTCGTCGAATTCTGAGGTCTTTTGCAAACTGTCTACTTTCAAGGGCTATATATTCTCTATGGCGACCTTTTTTAAAATTTATTTGGCCATAACTTTTGATTCCCCTATGAAACCTCTATTTTTCAGATTCGTTAGAAAGATATTCATAAATAGATTTAAATATTTTTGGTTTCACTAAAATCCGTTTTATTTTGCACCCGGTACAGTCAGTCAAAGTTTGAATTCAAATTTTCAAACTGCCGCACCATTTCTAACTCTTTATTTTATTGAAATATTCTATTTCAATTGCTCAAATTTCTTTAAAATAACCAATTTAAATATTTTAAATTGGGTCGTATTTTCCGGGTTGTTACATCTATTGTTTGTGAAAATACGCAGGTTTACTACACCTTGAGAAGGTCTTAAGTGGTTGACTCTCTTCTTATCTAATTTAGGTCTTAATTGGTTAGAACTAGGATCATCTCCAAAGATTTATCCCTTGAGAGGAACCAAAGTCATGGGACCCACCCTTTTCGAAGTAAGTCTACCCTCCTTCTCCTATAAAAGTGGTTAGACATAAGCGGTAATAGAGTAGGATAGTTCACAGGGGATGACCACTTCCTCTAGAAGCTTATAAGGGCTCAACTAGGGACATGATTGGTATATATAAAAGATATGTGGCCATAACATACTCACCAACTGCCTAAGGGAAGTCTTAAGCGACATAGTTGTTTTACTGTAATATCAGTTAAGTAGTAACATTCACAATACTACTTCTCATATTACAATTGGGAGTATAGACTTAAGAACGTTGACGTATTAGGAAGGGCTCTTAAGAGGCTAAGGTCTGCCTCAGGGCTATAAGATATCATAAGAATCCACCTTTAATAGGGCTATAAATGACCGAGAATGCCCGACTCGTTGGGTCTTTACCCAAAAAATACTAATGAGCGATTGACTTGGATACCCACCTCATTGGTTAGATGCTTGGTGTTTGTATGTTATGTGCTATGTAGACATATTTTGACATATGTAACATGATAAAAACTAGGGTATGGACTTTAAGTAAATACTTTATTTCAGTCACACGAAACTTTATTTTCTAACCTCTCTCCTTAACATATCCAACAGGTCAGTAGGTAGGGTAGATTATGTCGACGAAGAAATGATGGAGGCTGAAGATGAAGACGAGGACGTTATGCTTTTATTAGTTTTTATTGTTGTACTTCTTATGGAAACTTTTGAGAATGGATTTATTGATGCACCTATGGAACAAATGTAATCTTGACTATTGTGTTGGAATTCTGTGATTTTTAATAAAGTGATACATCACGTTTTAACTTTATATTTTTCTTGTTCCGTTGTGAGATTTCCATTCGTAGTGTATTTATATATATTATCTGTACAAATGTAATTCCTTACAAGAACCAGCGACCCATTTAGAATGGTTCTAAGTTTTAATGGGTCTTTTTAGGTCGAAATTTAGGCTCATTCCGAGCGGGTTTTTACAAACAATTTAAATGTCATAAACATGCATGCCAAAACATAAATAATCAACAGTTTAAGCAGAAGACTTCTTTATTTCATTAATGCTAAGTTTGAACATCAAATTACAAGCATAATAATTCATCCACAAACATGTATTTGGATAGAATTAAATTATTATCCTCCAAGACTGTTTTGACATGGCTTTTGCGTAAGACTATTGTAGAGACCTATGTCAAGAACATGGAGCACATCAGCGAGAGTTTCTTCTTATTGGAAGTGAAATGAATCATCATTTTTATTTTCCTCAGAACTTCTGCATTATTCCTATTTCCAATGAGAACTTCTTGTTGATTCACGTTGGTTTTAATTAGATCTATACTGTTGCAAACATGAACCGCTGCACCAGAATCATACTGCCATTCTGAAGTTTACGTTTCAGTAGTGGCCATGTACAAGTCAGTAGTCATGCCAATATGTAAATCTGAAACCATAATAATGATTTCTTGTACTTCGGCATTGCCAACAATATTTACATTCGCAAAATGTCCATTATTCAGGAGGATCCTTGCGTTCTTGGTTGTAGTGTCTAACTTTGTCGTGGTTAAAAAATCCCTTATTCCTTTTGTATTTTGGATCTTCACTACACCAAAACAGGTGATTATCAACGAGTATAACTGTCGCAAATAATTTTAGCAACACTTATTTGTTGCTACAGGGGCATGACAATTTATTTCCAACGCATATATGCATTGGTAGATTTTCTCTTCCAACACTTATAAGCGTTGATTTTGTTTCTTTGCAATGGTTATAAGCGCTGGTAGATTTTCTTTCGCAAGGCTTATAAACGTTGGTAGATTTTCCTTTGCAACAAAAATATGTGTTAGTAATTTCCATATTCTAACATTAATAGACAATTAATAATTAACAAGATTATAATATAGAAGATATTTAATATGAATGCAAAACTAATATTATTATTAATTTAAAGTGTCTAAATCAACGAATATCTATAAACAACATTCATAATCAAGTAATCAGTTAACAATAGACAAGTACAATACATGATTAAGTTGCTAATTTTCAATACATAATTAAGTTGCTAAATTCAATACATAAATGAAACTTTTATAAATCCCGAATATGAAACTTCAACCATATAACGAAGCTTCCATTTGAAAATTCACATAACTTGTACATTCCTTTTATATGGCTATCATAAATTGGTGCATCCGTTTCAAGAACATCAATCACCGATATTACTTTCTCTACATTCGTTATCACCATGTAATTTCCTCTTTTCTTCCACTTCCCGTAAGTTCCTACATTCATTTAATATCACATTAAATTAAAATTTTCATTTCCTCATTAAAACAAACATGAGTATTATACTGATAAGCTCAATTTTAATAGATATCGATAGGCTAAGTTTTAAACTGTGCATCTACCGACTCAGTTTAAATCGAGCCTTGTAGGCTCAATTTAACGATCCTTCAAGCTAGTACAACTAAGCATAATGGCTCGGTTTAAACTGAGTCAAGTGGCTCAAATTTAAACTGAGCCAGTCTCAGGTAAACTGAGCTTAATGGCTCAGTAAAACCGAGCCTTGTCTGTTTCAACAAAGCTGAGTCATGCTTAGCAAAATTGAGCCTACAAGGCTTAGTTTTTTACACAAAAAGTGTGTTGTAAATCCTTTGGCTAATCTATCACATTTGCGACCAAGGTCTCCATATAGAATGTTCTACATAAGAAGAGTTATTATACGATTGAAGACTTCCTACGGTAGGCAAATGTACACAACAAAATTGAGGAGGCTAGATTAATTTTGGAAGTTGGAAAACCGAGCAACAAATTTAAGGAAACTAAATCCTACCAAAACATGACAACAATGAAAATAAAAGTGGAAAGATAGTCGATGTATAATTGGCAGAAACAAGATCACTGGAAGTAAGCTTAAAAAATGGTGAGAACCAAGTTGAGAATACACATCGCTTTACCTGTTACATCATTATGATCAAGCTTAAGAAGGTTTTTGTTGATTGAATTTGAGCAAAATAATAATCTATTGAAAAAATAATATAATCATTATAATCTATCTGATTATCTTATGTACTATTCGTCATGCAACCAATAGATAATGTTAATATAATCATTGATGGTTTCCCTTCAGATGCTTTAAATTTTGCTGAAAGATTCAAGGTAAACGCACCCTCATCCATATAGTTCTTATTTTGCTCTTTTCAATTACACTAAAAATCTCTATGTCTGAACCCATCATACATGGTATGCCTATTAAACTGGTACAAAAAACAGTTTTCACTCACCACTCACCTTGATAGTTCATATTGCTTTCCGAGTCTCTGCAATTACCAAATGTTTTGCATGAATTGAAAACGACGCAATACATCAGTACAACAAATTTTAAACATGTAAAGTAATCATTTCTTTTAGTAAATCAGTCAATGCGGTATACTATGAGATTTACTATAACATACATTGTGATACAATGTAATAATTGTCTTAATGAAGAAGAAAAATTTCATGGTTTGGTTATTGCTTATTTCCTATAATAAGTTAATCGCCCAGCTGCCTTGAGAGAAGATAAATAAATCACTAAGTAAAAGTGATACAGTAGTATGTTGAGTAGATGAAAAAAGAAACTGATAGTCATACTAGAATTTCTTTTGATGTAGTTTGATTATTCATATAAGTTGGCTTAATGCAGTCATCAGTATATGTAAGCAAGGAAATTGTTCTGAAAGATACAATCCAAATTGTACACACAAAATTACTTTTTGTCAAATATAATACACACAAAATTAATGCTTATGAAGTAACTGAATTTCAGGTCAATCCCAAATTCCCAAATTAATGCTTATAATTCTCGAAAAGGGAGAACAAAATCATTAAATCGGAAATCCCAAATCCCAACATCAACAAATTAACTTATAAGTTGAAACCGTAAAAATGGGAAAATTCCCGAATCTATAAGTCAAAGACTTAAAACACGAATCAAATAAAAATTCACACCTCCCAAAGACCAGAATTCGAAGCTGAAGCTAGCGGAATCGAAAGTGGAAAGCCAAACCCAAATCAAATTAAATTTTGCACCTCGATTATTATTTTTCCTGCGAAGTGTGACAAGGAAATAGCCGAGAGCGGAATTAATAATTGTTTCTTACGAGGTGTGGCCCCAAATAAGCATTGGAGAGGAGGATTAGGTTTTAGGGGAAAACATTTGTTAGTTTACCATTTTCCCCTCCCGATATAAGTGTGGACCAGGTATACCAACATAAATAAGTGTTGCCAATTAAAAAAAGTGTAATTGTGCATTTTTTGTGACACATTTTTACTATAGAAAATCATATTAATGTTATTAGTCTACAACAAAAATAATCGTTGCTAATAAAAAAACAAAGGGTTACCCATTGATCATTATGGTGTAGTGCTTGTTTCCTTGCTACCCCTCCTTGCTAGGTTTAAATTTTCGATTTTGTTTCTTCTTTCTCTTTGTTCAAAAAGTCAAATTATATATGTTAGCAGATGGAGAAATACCATCATAAATTCTATATTCTTCATCAATTCGAATGTATTTTTAGATCTTTTATAACACGAGCTCCTCAGCCATGTGCAAGAGCTTCTTCAGATAATTTTTCAACCTTGGTGGAAGTTTTGCGATTTTAGTCACCTAATTAAACCAATTATGGAAGTTGCACCTTCAAATTTCCTAGTTTGCTAACTATGATTTGTAAGTCATGGTCTGGTCCATGACAAAAATATTGTCTTTCATTTGAATTTTGACGTATTGAAGTATGGGAAACTTATCTATATTAATCATTTCAATATTGTATTTTGCCTCTAGTGCATTCCAGTTCTCCTTATGCAACTTCATTGGAATGTACAGGTCATATAAACGATTAGATAACGTGTTAAGAGTGTGCCTCAACATATCAATTTTTCTTCTTCGCATTTCAACTTTTGGAAATTCTTTAGTATCTTTCTATCGGAGAATGAAGTGGTGAAAAGTTTTCATCAATTACAAAGGAGACCTTTATGGTGGTTGTCAAAAACTTCATTTTATCTTATCATCATGTAAAGTTGGTTCTATCCAGTTTGTTTTGCCTGACGACGTCCTAGTTCATTGATTTGAATGTAGATTTTGATCATTTATCCATAACAAATATTGCTCTTAAGTTTGTTGGAAGTAACTATAAAAATCAAAATAATAAGGTTTGAGGTGCAGTGACAGTTTCCTTAGCATACCATTTCCAAACCTCTTCTCACATGCGTGCATGTGCATAGTGATAAACGATTTTAGAACGTGTGTGTTAGGAAAGTGTCTCATTTTCCTTCTTCTTCGGTTATTTCAATTAATAGAGAATGTTTTATGTCACGTTCGTACATAAATATTAAAACAACTCTTCATGACGTGAGATTAATATATTTGGTTTTCCTTAAATAAATAGAGGAATTGGCCCCAGTTTTAACTTTATGTGTGAATCATGTATTAAAATAGATCTTACTTGCGATTGCCATATGCGATAAATCTCTTTGAACTGGAGCGCAAAAAGGATCGAGTGGAATGCTGAATGCATTTAATACAGGGAATTCATGCACATTAGATGACTAATAAGAGCCTACACCATGGTCAAATCAAGCTTTGTTTCAATACTATTCAACTTAGTGCAATAGTAGTATAGTCCCTCAAATAAGTTGTACATTCGCAAATTTATTTTTAAGCCCTTTCCGCATTAGTAGTATAGGTTTCATTACACAACGTAGTACAAAATAATAATTCTGAAAGTAAGTAAAATAGATAGACCAATATGAGTGTAATCATTCGGATTTCGCTCGGACCTAATCGATCGCTAAATCGACTAAAACCGTTCAGAAACCCGAATACGCTAACTTTGGGCATACAACACATTAGAACAAATAACAGAAGACTTTTATAAACATTATAATAATGTTACATCAGAGTACAGAATATCAGAGTACATCGAATAAAATAATACAACACCAAAAGATTGATTTACAACAAATTTAATACAGTGCAGCGGATGAGTATCATTGCTCTGGACACAGCTTTAAGCTTCGATCTAGAATCCTGCTCAATATATCTGCAAAATAAGGTACTCAATTGCCCGTGTGGAAAAGATGGGCACCCGAGTTTGCAAAGTGAAACAAACTATGAGTCAGTCAAGGGATTGGTATGAGAAATCTAATTAACTTATCAAATAAGAAGGCTAATCATAGGACCACACTGCTAACGCGGAACGGGTTTGCTCCATTGGATTGCCAGTGCATAAATAAAGTAAATCGTTAAACAATGCAATGCTTTTTAGGAAAATGAAACCATTATAAGACTCAAGTCCCATCACACAATGCAAAGCAAACTGAAGGATAGAGTTTTACCTTATAATGGTCAAAAATGCTTGATATGATAAAACGTATTTGATATTATTATTAGTGTATATATGTTTCAAAAACATTTCAGTCATAATGTATCAATTATAAACGGCATAACTACCATATACTATGTCGCCATACTAGTTATACAATCAAAACCGTATGGTGTCATATTGGAAGTTGGATTTCCATCATGAACCAAGGCAAGGGATCGTCCTTACTAAATTTGAGACAATCTAGCCCATGTCCCAGGACAAGTACTCAGTCAAGCCCTTAGGAGCGCCAAGGTCGATCTACACATATGTTAGTGGATTAGTTATGCCTCAACAATACCTCTCCCTGCCCTATGGAGTGTAACATAGAGCCACTAGGGACTCAAATCCGAGGTACCTCGCTTTCCATCATCCACATGAGTAAAAATATCTAGGCTTGTAAAACCCAAACACCACTTCTAGCAAGAAAGAGACGCATGATCTCCCTGGGGTCCTTCTCCCGTTTCTGGTTCATACCGGGGTGTGAGGCTCGCGTAGTATCGCTACACAAAGCTATGCTAAATAAAGCTGTGAGCTTTGATCATCAACCACAAGGCTCTGCTTTTCATCAGTGAGCCTTGATAATTTGCACCTTAGCATGCCACATTGTCAATCCATACCATACCATTGATTTCTGCCAATATATAACCTCTGAGCTTGTACGTCTCAGAGAAGGGTGTTAAGCAAGAGAATAAATCCCCCTCCACCAAACAGATATATATTTAGCAGAGATCAACAAATACAGGATAAAGGAATACAACGTCAGACATACCATCCATTTACAAGTCCGTTCTGGGTTTGAATGAATTAGGAGACACCTTATTCCTCGTCCCATATGTCCAATACAGGAGAGAGGTTTTCGCATATCCATCGATTTCTCAGGACGTCTGGACGATCACCACTTACTACCTTGTCTTGGGATGCCTCCCAATCAAGACATCAGTAATCATCCAAACGATATGAAGACCTCCGGTCTCCAACCACCATCTTCATCCTAGACTCTTAATCATCGTAGTAATTATTCGGAATGGGTTAAACCCGGTCTTTCCGAATAACTCGCATATTTTATAATCAATAATTAAGTGCTATAAAAACACATCGTACGCCTCATTCCAATTCAGAATATTCTTTTAAATAAATATTCACATTATTATGGAAAAGGTTCCCATTAATTTTATTAAAGATAAATTCTTTTAAATCTAATCTTTAATCTTCTTCTTTTTTCAAAGATTCATTTTAAACTCCAATTTGGTTTTAATATCAATATGATTATTCAAGTTTAAGAAATTAATCTTGTCTTTAACTGGGTTAAAGAACCAATGTCATTTAAAACACAGTTCACGATAAACACGAAATCATCTTCCATTAAATATGGAATTTTTCACAGAAATCAAATCAATATATAATCGATATAATTTTCGGTATCAGACTAATAATATAAATGGAATAACGTCAAAGCCTTTTAAATTCCATATATAATAACGGTCTTCTTTTACAGAAGCTCTTCTCGAGTATTATTTAAATCGAATTCCATTCAATTTCAATTTAATATATTAAATTGGAAAACTTTACTTTGGAAAATTTCCATTTAAATCTTATTAAAAGATTTATAAATTCCAAATTATGTTTTCACTGTTAATTGGGTTAAAGAACAAATGTCGTTTAAAACACAGTTCACAATAAACCCAATGAACATTCCATTTTATTCTAATTACTAAATATAATCGGAAACTCTAATAATCTTAATCAAAAGATTTATTCTTTTCATGCGGGGCTTAAGAACAGTGTTATTGAAGACACCATTCATGACAAACCCAAAATCCAATTTATTTTACTTAATTCCAATTAAATATTAATTAATTGGAAAGCTTCATTAAATCTTTAATTTAAAGATTTATCCTAGTTAACAACAAGTTCATTTCGATAAAAATATTTTTTTTATCTTTTCAAATATGGAATTTTCCATCCGAAATCTTTCCAAATCTTTTTTTTGAATCTACATAATTTTTACATATTTTTAATAATTTTATTAAGGTCCGTACAGTCGGTTTCCAATAACGGCCACCAAACTGCATCCATAGCGACCTTTTCTGAAATTTGATTTGGACATAATTTCAAATCCAACAATTAGATTTCAAATCTCTTATATTCATCGGAAAGTTCTTTTCGATACAAACCTAAAGGTTCCGGTTTTAGGAGAATCCGACGGCCGGATCTCCCGTTACATCAATTTGAAGTTAATGGTCAAAATTCGCGAACGGTCACTGTGCGACGTGTTCTATTCAGACCATCATATATATATATATACTATATATATATATCTCGTCGATTTCCTTTTAAAACGTATTTTCTAAAATATTTATAAATTCATTTTAAAATGATTTTTAATTTCATTTTCAATTTTAAATCAAAATTGAATATTCTATATTTATATCATTTAAAATATTGATATTTTCAAAATATTATATTTTAAAATCACTACTTTTCGATATTCATTATAAAATAAACAAAATCGATCGATAAACCCGTTTAGGTTAAAATGGCGTTTTTATGCTTAACCCGGCTTCATTTTTATATTTTTGTGTCCATCGAAAGATGGACATGAAAATCATAATTTTATTCTTCACCAAATATTATTTTATAATATTCGTTATTTCAAAATATTCTTTATTTTAAAAGATTCTTTATTTTTAAATATTCTTTATATAAAAGAGTTCTTTTTTTTAAATATTCTTTATAAAAATTATTCTGAATCGGAATGCGACTTAATCAATTACCATATAATTACAGTTATATGGATTTTCGTACATCGCATGTATTTAACAATAATGATTCAATAATCCATTCACAACCAGAGTGAAATTTACAACTGTGTGAGCATTAAAATAAATAAATAAATAACGCTCATTACAGACAGTCAATCCATCGATTGACATATAACTAAATATTGGGACTAGTGTATGACAAATATCATCCCAATACCCATGTGGGGTTTTCATACAATAGTTACATAAATAAATCATTGGTTAATAGATTTAACCAATTATAATTCAGTTTGAATTATTTTCTATTTAACCAATTTTCACTATTAAATTATAAATAAATATTTATATTTGAATTTCAACAGAACATATAATTTAACAAGCAATTATTTTTATTCTTGTCTAACTTGATAAAAGTAACTTTTTTGTTTCACAACATTATTCTAAACAAATGACATTTTTATATTCTAACATAAATGACATATTTTTTCTCTAACAATAATGCTTTTATCCTCTAACATAAATGGCATTTTTATTTCTAACATAAATGACATTTTTATTTCTAACATAAATGGCATTTTTATTTAAAATGAAAATTTTATTATAACATGACATTTAACTAAAATGACAATGTTATTCTAGCATATGAATGATAATGTTTTAACTAACAAAACATATATATTCAAATGAACATTTTTCTATGTTACTAGCATATGAATGATAATGTTTTTAATAAACAAAACATACATATTCAAATGAACAATTTTTTATGTTACTAGCATATGAATGATAATATTGTTAATAATCAAATCCTATGTTAACAAATGGTCATTTTGAATCTTTTCTTGTACACGATAAAAATGTAAATTTTTATTGTTAAAAATTTTCATTTCAAATAAATGATCATTTTTCATATTTATTATATACAATAAAAAAATGAATTTTTATTGTTAAACTTTTCTATATATACGATAAGAATGTGAATTTTATCGTTAACATATTTTCATTTCAAATAGATGAACATTTTTAATCTAACTTAACATATTAAAATGTCATTTAAATGGCAAAACAAGTGGTAACATGTTATACTTTTAACCTTAATCTATCATAAGAAATGTCTTTTTTTTTTAATAATAAACATATATTAACATGTTTTTCTTTTTATTTTAACTAACATGTTAAAAGTAATGTTATTTTTAAAAACATAACATATTTTACATAATTTTCCTTTTTATAATATTCTAACATGTGACAAATAAAAAGGGAGTTTTTATAGTCTAACAATTACTATTATCAACATGTACAATAAAAAGAATATTTTTATTGTACAAACAATTTCTAAAGTTACATATAAATAATGAAATAATATGTTTAATGTTTAACAATTCTAACAATTCATATGTTATAATAAAGGAATATTTTGATGTTTAACAATTCTAACATTACATGTAAACGATAAAAAGAGTATTTTTACTATTAGCAAATCAACAATTTATATGTGAACAATAAAAGGATATTTCTATCTAACATGACATTATCTAAATAAATGATATTTTTATCTAATATGGCATTTCTAAATAAAATGATACTTTTATCTAACATAACATGATTTAACAAAATGGATATTTTGTTTTGATGCTAATATGATTCATCAAAAATGAATATTTTGTTTTGACATTAATATGATCCAACAAAAATGAATATTTTGTTTTGACACTAATATGACTCAACAAAAATGAATATATTGTTTTGACACTAATATAATTCAACAAAAATGAATATTTTGTTTTGAACAATTCTATTTAACAAAGATGACAATTTTTGTTTTAACTATTCTCTTTAACAAAAATAATAATTTTGTCTCACTTGACATTTTCTAATCAAAATGTTATTTTTATTTTGACATAACATTACCTGACAAAATGTTATTTTTATTTTATCAAAACATATCCAACCAAAATGACATATTATTTTACAAGAACATATAATTCAGCAAATCAATACAACCACCATCAGTCAATCAATCTAAATTTATACGGTGCCTATATTTAATATTACAATCACAATCAATATGAATATATATATATATATATTTAATTTTAAATTTAAATCGAGAAATATCACATTGGGTTTTATTACTTCTGAATTTTCAAAGTGCTCCAAATCTATACTGGTCTGTTCCATGCTGTAGTGTTCGTTTTTGCGAATTCAACGCATCTTGTTTCACTGAATTCTGTTTTGGTTTGAAGAAAATATGAACATTTATATTTTAATCCTTGATAATTAAATAGTTGATTAACCTTCCACTTAAAATTCTTTCTTCATCGTTCTGTAATTCATGACGCTGACCCAACATCAAAGAAAAACCCGCCGCCGCACTGTGCCTCCGAACTCCGAGTCCTGATCTGACATCATCACGTCGCAGGCAATTGCGAGAGCCACCACCACCAGCGACCGCTTCTAGTTAGGTTATCCAATCAGCCCTCAAAACGCCCCGGAACGTACCTAGTTCATGAGCCAAATTCGAGCAGAATATCACATAAGAACCGATCTAACCGTTCATCGTGTAGATCTCCATTAGCTCTTTAGTTTTGCTTTTATGGATTTTAGAAATCGCTGGGTAGATTCGAAGTTAGGGGAGGAAGAAGATCGGAAGTCCAACACCATTGATTTAAAAAACGGAAGCTAACTATTTTTTAGGGTTAGGATTTTACTGTTTGAGGGTGTGTGTGTGTGTGTGTATATATATATATATATATATATATATATATTAGTTATTTAATAATATTAAATTCGTGTATTTGCTTAACATAGAAATTTAATGTCCTGATCTCCAAACGAACTCCAACGACTGTCTCCCCCAGCAAAATACCCCCATTTCGGACACAATGGAATATTTTTCGTAACCCAATTCGGATGTTACAATATGTTTTTCTTTAAATTAAAATATAAAACATTTAATTATTTAATTTGATCATACATTTTAATTTACCAGGGCCACATACTGAATCTAAAAGTTACAGAAAAATTATTTCTAGTTATGTTTTGAAGATACGGTCCTAACAAAAATAATTTCGTCGAATTTGGAGACCGTTTGAAAAATTGCCATTTTCTGGTCGATCCAATTTGACTGAAATTGACAAAACACATTTTCTTTTGCCACGCTCACATATTAATTCCAAAAATTATGAAAATTGGAATCTTACAATAAACTGACATTCCGGATTCAGCCCAAGTGGTTCCGTCGAAAACTAGGGTCGTTTGCAAAATGGCTATTTATACAGGCTATTTATTATATTAAATTCCATAACAACTATTCTAAATATTTAACTGACCATAACTTTTTGTTCCCGTTATGAAATTTCAATTTTTCGGATTCGTTGGAAAGATATTTTTAAACAGATTCTAATATTTATGGTTTCACTAAAATCCGATTTATTTTGCATCATGTACATTCAGTCAAAGTTCAAATTCAAAATTTTAAACTACCGTGCTATTTCTAACTCTTTTTATAATTAAATTAAAAATAGGCGTTCTATCTTCGATTTAAAAAAAATTTATCGTTATTATTAAGATAAATCATTTTAGATATTAAAAATCCATTAAGACTGCAAAAATAAAAATTTTAAATTGGTTCCAAAATTCTGGGTTGTTATAGTCTCCCCACTTAAAATCTTTTCATCCTCGAAAAGGAACGGAGCTAAAAGTTGTTTAATTAACCAACTCAATTTTCATTTATTTTATTGGTTTCAATAATTTTATTAGTTGAACTAATAATCACACAACACGATCATCAATCAATTGGTTGATTAGCTTTTCAAATATATACAACTTTTATATATTCAAAAATCATGTTTTCTAAAATCGCATTATATATGTAATTACAAATACGTCAATTATAAAC
This sequence comes from Allium sativum, assembly GCA_030737875.1. Taxonomy (NCBI): domain Eukaryota; kingdom Viridiplantae; phylum Streptophyta; class Magnoliopsida; order Asparagales; family Amaryllidaceae; genus Allium; species Allium sativum. Next base: position 64,933,264 of record CM060909.1, on the reverse strand, counting down.
TTGTCACTCTCAACTCATTCTAGGGAATTTCTAACTCCATCTCTAACGAGTTTTCTCATTCTAGTATACTGCTGATCCTATCTCAAATGAGTATTCTTATGGGATATTACTAATCCAATCTTTGATGAGTCTTTTGTTCAGTTCTAACGAGTTGTACGCCAAAGATTTGAATTAACCAAAGCTCTGATACCAACTGTAACGATTCGGATTTCTCCCGTACCTAATCGATCGCTAAATCGACTAAAACCGTTCAAAAACCCTAATATGCTAACTTTGGGCATACAACACGTCAGAAAAAATTACAGAAGACTTTTATAAACATTATAATAATGTTACATCAGAGTACAGAATATCAGAGTACATCGAATAAAATAACACAACACCGAAAGATTAATTTACAACAAATTTAATACAGTGCAGCGGAAGACTATCATTGCTCTGGACACAGCTTTAAGCTTCGATCCAGAATCCTGCTCAATATATCTGCAAAATAAGGTACTCGACTGCCGTGTGGAAAAGATGGGCACCCGAGTTTGTAAAGTGAAACAAACTACGAGTCAGTCATGGGACTGGTATGAGAAATATACTTAACTTATCTAATAAGAAGGCTAATCACAGAACCACGTCGCTAACGCGGAACGGGTTTACTCCATTGGATTGCTTGTGCATAAACAAAGTAAATCATTAAACAATGCAATGTTTTTTAGGGAAATGAAACCATTATAAGACTCAAGTCCCATCACACAGTGCAACACAAACTGAAGGATAGAGTTTTACCTTATAATGGTCAAAAATGCTTGATACGATAAAATGGATTTGATATTATTATTAGTGTATATATGTTTCAAAAACACTTCAATCATAATGTATCAATCATAGACGGCATACCTACCATATACTATGTCGCCATACTTGTTATACAATCAAAACTGTATGGTGTTGTCTCGGAAGTTGGATTTCCATCATGAACCAAGGCAAGGGATTGTCCTTACGAATTTGAGACAATCTTGCCCATGTCTTAGGACAAGCACTCAGTCATGCCCTTAAAAGCACCAGGGTCGGTCCACACATATGTTAGTGGATTAGTTATGCCTGAACAATACGTCTCCCTGCCCTATGGGGCATAAAATAGAGCCACTAGGGACTCAAATCCGAGGTACCTCGCTTTATATCATCCACGTAAGTAAAAATATCTGGGCTTGTAAAACCCAGACACCACTTCTAGCTAGAAAGAAACGCATGCTCTCCCTGGGGTCCTTCTCTCGTTTTTGGTTCATACCGGGGTGTGAGGCTCGCGAAGTATCACTACACAAAGCTATGCTAAATATAGATGTGCTTTGATCATCAACCACAAGGCTCTTCTTTTCAATAATGAGCCTTGATCATTTGCATCTTTGCATGCCACATTGTCAATCCATATCATACCATTGATTTCTGCCAATATATAACCTCTAAGCTCGTACGTCTCAGAGAAGGGTGCTAAGCAAGAGAATAAATCCTCCGCCACCAAACAGATATATATTTAGCAGAGATCAATGAATACACCATAAAGGAATACAACGTCAGACATACCATCCATTTACAAGTCTGTTCTGGGTCTGAACGAAATCGGAGACACCTTATTCCTCGTCCCATATGTCCAATACAAGAGAGAGGTTCTCGCATGTCCATCGATCTCCAAGTACGTCTGGACGATCACCACTTATTACCTTGTCTTGGGATGCCTCCCAATCAAGACATCAGTAATCATCCAAACGATATGAAGACCTCTGGTCTTCAACCACCATCTTCATCCTAGACTCTTAATCGTCGTAGTAATTATTTGGAATGGGTTAAACCCGGTCTTTCCGAATAACTCGCGTATTTTATAATCAATAATTAAGTGCTATGAAAACACATCATACGCCTCATTCCAATTCAGAATATTCTTTTAAATAAATATTAACATTATTAGGGAAAAGGTTCCCATTAATTTTATCAAAGATAAATCCTTTTAAATCTAATCTTTAATCTTTTTTTAAAGATTCATTTAAACTCCAATTTGGTTTTAATATCAAAATCATTACTTTATGATTATTTAACTTTAAGAAATTATTCTTGTCTTTAATTGGGTTAAAGAACTAATGTCATTTAAAACACAGTTCACGATAAACCCGAAATCATCTTCCATTAAATATGGAATTTTCACAGAAATCAAATCAATATATAATCGATATAAATTTCCATATCAGACAAATAATATAAATGGAATAACGGCAAAGCCTTTTAAATTCCATATATAATAACGGTCTTCTTTTACAGAAGCTCATCTCGATTATTATTTAAAATCGAATTCCATTCAATTCCAATTTAATATATTAAATTGGAAAACTTTACTTTGGAAAATTTCCATTTAAGTCTTAATAAAAGATTATAAATTCCAAATTATATTTTCGCTGTTAATTGGGTTAAAGAACAAATATCGTTTAAAACACAGTTCACAATAAACCCAATTCACATTCCATTTTATTCTAATTACTAAATATAATCGGAAACTCTAATAATCTTAATTAAATGATTCAATCTTTTTATGCAGGGTTTAAGAACAGTGTTATTGAAGACACTATTCACGACAAACCCAAAATCCAATTTATTTTATTTAATTCCAATTAAATATTAATTAATTGGAAAGCTTCATTAAATCTTTAATTTAAAGATTTATCCTAGTTAATAACTAGTTCATTTCGATAAAAATATATTTTTATCTTTTCAAATATGGAATTTTTCATCCAAAATCTTTCCAAATCAGTTTTTATGAATTTATATAATTTTTCCATATTTCTAATAATTTTATTAAGGTCCGTATAGTCGTTTTCCAATAACGGCCACCGAACTGCAACCATAGTGACCTTTTATGAAACTTGATTTGGACATAATTCCAAATCCAACTGTTAGATTCCAAATCTCTTGTATTCATTAGAAAGCTCTTTCCAATACGAACCTAACGGTTCTAGTTTTAGGAGAATCCGACGGTTGGATCCCCCGTTACATTAATTTGAAGTTAATGGTCGAAATTCGCGAACGGTCGCTGCACGACGCGTTCTATTCAGGCCATTAAATATATATATATATATATATATATATATATATACATATATTGTATATATATCGTCGATTTCCTTTTAACACGTATTTTATAAAATATTTATAAATTCATTTTGAAATGATTTTTAATTTATTTTCAATTTTAAATCAAAATTGAATATTCTATATTTATATCATATTAAAATATTAATATTTTCAAAATATAATATTTTCAAATCACTACTTTTCTATATTCATTATAAAATAAATAAAATTGATCGATAAACCAGTTTAAGTTAAAATGGCGTTTCTATGCTTAACCCGGCTTCATATTTATATTTTTGTGTCCATCCAAAGATGGACATGAAAATCATAATTTTATTCTTCAGGGAATATTATTTTATAATATTCGTTATTTCAAAATCTTCTTTATTTTAAAATATTCTTTACATAAAAATGTCCTCCATTTTAAATTATTCTTTATAAAAAAACATTCTGAATCGGAATGCGACTCAATCAATTACCATATAATTTCAGTTATATGGATTTTCATACATCGCATGTATTTAACAATAATGATTCAACAGTCCATTCACAACCAGAGAGAAATTTACAACTGCGTGAGCATTAAAATAAATAAATAACGCTCATCACAGACAGTCAATCCATCGATTGACATATAACTAAATATTGGGACTAGTGTATGACAAATATCATCCGAATAACCGTGTGGGGTATTCAAACAACAGTTACATAAATAAATCATTGGTTAATAGATTTAACAAATTATATTTTAGATTGAATTATTTTCTATTTAACCAATTTTCACTATTAAATTATAAATAAATATTTATAATTGAATTCCAATAGAACATATACTTTAACAAGCAATTATTTTTATTCTTATCTAACATGATAATGGTAACATTTTTATTTCACAACATTATTCTAAACAAATTACATTTTTATATTCTAACATAAATGACATATTTTTTCTCTAATAATAATGTTTTTATACTCTAACATAAATGGCATTTTTATTTAAAATGAAAATTTTATTCTAACATGACATTTAACTAAAATGACAATTTTATTCCAGCATATGAATGATAATGTTTTAACTAACAAAACATATATATTCAAGTGAACATTTTTCTATGTTACTAGCATATGAATGATAATGTTTTTAATAAACAAAACATACATATTCAAATGAACATTTTTCTATTTTTCTAGCATATTAATGATAATATTTTTTAATAAACAAATCCTATGTTAACATATGGTCATTTTAAATCCTTTCTTGTATACAATAAAAATGTAAATTTTTATTGTAAAGCATTTTCATTTCAAATAAATGATCATTTTCATATTTCTTATATACAATAAAAATGTGAATTTTTATTATTAAACTTTTCTATATATACGATAAGAATGTGAATTTTATCGTAACATATTTCATTTCAAATAGATGAACATTTTTAATCTAACTTAACATATTAAAATGTCATTTAAATGGCAAAACAAGTGGTAACATGTTATTCTTTCAACCTTAATCTATCATAAAAAAATGTGTTTTTTTTTAATAATAAACATATATTAACATTTTTTTCTTTTTATTTTAACTTACATGTTAAAAGTAATGTTATTTTTGATAACATAACATATTTTTACATATTTTTCCTTTTTATAATATTCTAACATGTGACAAATAAAAAGGGAGTTTTTATAGTCTAACAATTACTATTATCAACATGTACAATAAAAAGAATATTTTTATTGTACAAACAATTTCTAACGTTACATGTAAACAATAAAAGAATATGTTTAATGTTTAACAATTCTAACAATTCATATGTTATAATCAAAGAATATTTTGATGTATAACAGTTCAAACATTACATGTAAACGATAAAAAGAGTATTTTTACTGTTAACAAATCTAACAATTTATATGTGAACAATAAAAGGATATTTCTATCTAACATGACATTATCTAAATAAATGATATTTTTATCTAATATGACATTTCTAAGTAAAATGATATTTTTATCTAACATAACATGATTCAACAAAAATGAATATTTTGTCTGACGCTAATATGATTCAACAAAAATGAATATTTTGTTTTGACACTAATATGATTCAATAAAAATGAATATTTTGTTTTGACACTAATATGATTCAATAAAAATGAATATTTTGTTTTGACACTAATATGATTCAACAAAAATGAATATTTTGTTTTGAACAATTCTATCTAACAAAAATGACAATTTTTGTTTCAACTATTCTCTTTAACAAAAATGATAATTTTGTCTCACTTGACATTTTCTAATCAAAATGTTATTTTTATTTTGACATAACATTACCTAACAAAATGTTATTTTTATTTTATCAAAACATATCCAACCAAAATGACATATTATTTTACAAGAACATATAATTCAGCAAATCAACACAACCACCATCAGTCAATCAATCTAAATTTATACGGTGCCTATATTTAATATTACAATCACAATCAATACGAATATATATACATATATTTCTATATATATTTAATTTTAAATTTAAATCGAGAAATCTCACATCGGGTTTTATTCCTTCTGAATTTTCAAGGTGCTCCAAATCTATTCTGGTCTGTTCCATGCTGTAGTGTTCGTTGTTGCGAATTCAATGCATCTTGTTTCACTGAATCCTGTTTTGGGTTGAAGAAAATATGAACGTTTAAACTTTAATCCTTTTCTTAAAATAATTAAATAATTATTTAATTAACCCTCCCCATAAAATCCTTTCTTCATCGTTCTCTAATTCACGACGCCGACCCAACAGCAAAGAAAAAACCCGCCGCCGCATTATGCCTCCAACCTCCGGGTCATGATCTGACATCATCACGTCACAAGCCATTGCGAGAGCCACCACCACCACCAGTGACCGCTTCGAGTTCATTTATCCAATCAGCCCTCAAAACGCCCCCGAACGTACCCAGTTCATGAGCCAAATTCGAGCAGAATACCACATAAGAACCGATCATAACCGTTCATCGTGGAGATCGCCATTAGCTCTTTAGTTTTGCTTTTATGGATTTTAGAAATCGCTGAGTTGATTAGAAGTTAGGGGAGGAAGAAGATCGGAAGTCCAACGCCATTGATTTAAAGAACGGCGTCTAACTATTTTTGAGGGTTAGGTTTTTACTGTTTGAGGTTATATATATATATATATATATATATATATATTAGTTATTTAATAATATTAAATTCATGGATTAGAAGCAGCAGGGTTGCAAGAAGCAGATCAGATGGATGGAGAGGGAGGAAGACGATTCGCGGGTAGTAATTATTGGCCGCCATGATTTACTTTTTAGGTTTAAAAGTAATTCATTGAACTTTCGAGAGAATATCTTTGAAGTGGCAGTGGAAAGGTGGATTTGTATTTTTATGTGTGTTGGACTTCTTGTTGTGCATTGGGCTTGGGCCTTGGATGGACAAGTGTGCGTTGTAAAGGCTGTTGAAGCCATTATCTCTTTGGGCTGAGAAGCCTATAATAAAAATTACCCATCTTCTAAAAAAAATCATTTATTTGCTTAACATAGAAATTTAACGTCCCTATCTCCAAACGAACTCCAACGACTATCGCCCCTAGCTAAATACCCCCATTCCGAACACCACGGAATATGTTTCGTAACCCAATTCGGCTGTTACAATATGTTTTTCTTTAAATTAAAATATAAAACATTTAATTATTTAATTTGATCGTACATTTTAATTTACCGGGACCACATACTAACTCTAAAAAGTACTGAAAAATTATTTCTAGTTATGTTTTGACGATACAGTCCTAACAAAATTAATTTCATCGAAGTTGGAGACCGTTTGAAAAATGGTCATTTTCTTGTCGATCCAATTTGACTGAAATTGATAAAACACATTTTATTTTGCCACACTCATATATTAATTCCAAAAATTATGAAAATTGGATTCTTGCAATAAATTGACGTTCCGTATCCAACTCAAGTGGTTTCGTCGAAAACGGAGTTCGTTTGCAAATTGGCTATTTATGCGGGCTATTTATTACATTAAATTCCATAGCGACTATTATGAATATTCAACTTACCATAACTTTTTATTCCCACTATGAAATTTCAATTTTTCGAATTTGTTGGAAAGATATTTTTAAACAGATTCTAATATTTTTGGTTTCACTAAAATCCAATTTATTTTGCATCCTGTACATTCAGTCAAAGTTCAAATTCAAAATTTTATACTACCGTGCTATTTCTAACTCCTTTTATAATTAAATTAAACATATTCGTTCTATCTTTGATTTAAATAAATTTTTAATCATTATTATTTAAAATAAATTATTTTAAATATTAAAAATCCATTAAAATTGCAAAAATAAAAATTTTAAATTGGTTCCAAAATTCTGGGTTGTTACAATGAACTTAGTGTGCATTCTTTTTTGAACTGAAAGGGGCAAATGAAAGAGACAAATGATACTCGTAAAGGATTTTGTCCGTGAAAGAGAATGAGTTCTTTTTACGAATGGAGCAATGCAAAAGGGGCAAGTTATTATTTTATTGTTAGTTTATATTATTATTTTATTTATGTTAATTATTTTTAAATAAAAATACAAATACATAATACGACATACGAAATAAAAAGTCATATTGTAGAGTACAGAATACCAATGCAAAAATAAATGTACTGAATAACAAAAGTTAAAAATAAAATACAAAACATACTAGATGGTCCTTCTCAAATTCCTAATAAGAAAAATAATAGTTTTCCTAAGCTACTCTGGGTTGTCCAGCAATGCATGCAAAGGATTGCAATCTTTGCTATTATAATTAGGCAAACAAATTGCGACCTCCCACTCCTTATAGTCATCGCCCTCTAGCCTCGTTGTCATGCGACAAATGAAAAGAACTGGGAAAGGGGCTTAGTTCGCAAAAGAGAACGAGTTCTTTTCACGAATGGGGAAACACGAAAGGGGTAAGTTATTATTTTATTGTTTGTTTATGTTATTATTTTATTTATGTTAAATATTTTTAAATACAAAATACATAACACATAATATGACATACGAAATAAAAAAGTCATATTTTAGAATTTAGAGTACAAATGCAAAAATAAAAGTACTGAATAACAAAAACTGAAAATAAAATACAAAATAAACTACATGGTCCTTCTCGAATTCCTAATAAGAAAAATAACAAATTTCCTAAGCTACTCGGGGTTGTCCAGCAATGCATGCAAATGATTGCAATCTTTGCTATCATAATTAGCCAAACAAATCAGGATCTTCCAATCCTCGTAGTCGTCGCCCTCTAGCTTCGCTGCCATGCATCTATCAAGAATCAAATCTTGTATCGAATTGCCACCAAGGCTAGTTAGCCCACCAGATGTCCACGATCTAGGCACTAACACTGGTGATACGCTCAACACATCATCCCGAAGATAGTCGTCATAAAATGCATCGAACTGCAGCTGAATGGGAGGATGCTATGGAATAACGAGCTGACATTTTCCAATTTACATGCAGCTACCAAAAATCACATCCAACTGCCTAAAGCGAGCTTGTTCTATGGGTTCCATACATGTTTTAGAGTGTTGATTTTGTTCTTCATTTTTCCGTCGTTGTAATTCACGCCAGCGTGGTCGTTGAATATCGCAGTAATCTTCTGGTACCACTCTGCAACACGATGAGCATGTTTATCGATGTTTTCATAACAAACATCGATAAAAGTGTTTTCCCAATCCTCGTTCCAATCGACGATGGTGTGGGCGGAACAAGCAGCAGAGTGGCCAGACATTCTGGAAAAAAAAACGATTTAAAAAAATTGAAAAAATACATATATGGAAAGTAAGAATAGAAAAACTCGAATATGATTTTTTTTATTTTTTTACCTATACTGATTGACGACGAAATTTGAAAAATTACTTGAAATTTTGAATTGTATGTGTTTCGTTTGATAGGTTAGAAAATGAAATAGATTTGTGTGTATATGTATAAATGTATATATATATATATGTGTGTGTGTGTGTGTGTATGAAGCACGCTCCAGGGCACCTATATATATATATATATATATATATATATATATATATATATATATATATATATATGAGGCACGCTCCAGGGCACCTTTTCTTAGCACCCCTTTTGCACCTCAACCAGAGCCAAATATTTATAGTTAAATAAGTTAGTGGGGGGAGATAGAATTAGTGAGAGGAGAGAGAAACCGATATATGTGGCGGAAATCAGGAGGCTAAAGGGGTGCTGCACTATTTGAAGTGTTCTTGATCCTATCCCTATATATATATATAGCATGAAAAGGTGTGCCTATTGTAATATTACTCATTTGCGTCAGATTTGACGCATCTGACACAAATGGAAAATATTCCAACGTTTCAATTGATTGGATAATATTCCAATTTTTCAACTGATTGGATAGTTCGATGGGTCTCACTTCCGATGAATTCCACGTGTTTGACCCAGATGCAAACTGGATCTGCTTGGAAAAGAAAAAGAAATAAGAGAAAAGCATTTTTCATTTCTGGCCCTTATTTTCCACTTTTAGCCTCGTTTTGCAAAATATTGCAAATATAGCCCCCTTTTGGCCACGTAGGAGAATGTTGTGTCTGATCATTTATACTGGCGCAATCAACGATTGCTCCAATATGAACAAACTTTTGGGGTGCAATCCATGATTGCGCCACGATAGATTTGTTTTTTTAAAAGCAGTCAAAGAGGATATTGTTGTGTCTGATCGTAGGCACAGCTACTCTGCTTTTGCTTTTTTTGACCAAAACCTTGGGCTCTTGTCCTAATTCAATACTCTTAAACCATTTACACCTTTATATATCACTTCATTCTCTTATATCTCTTCATTCTCTTATATCACCTCATACACTTATCTCACCTCATACAAAATGCCTTCTTTACCATCATCCGCAAAATCCGACGAGGAGGCGTATGAAGAGATGAGACTACAAGAGCTCGTGGACGAACTTGACCTCTTACTGGGACTTGAGGAACAATCACCGAGCGAATGGGCGAACGTACAACCTCAACATGAAGATCAAGTGCCACAAGTTCAACTCTCATATGAACATACGGTCACTCAACCTTTGCTCGAAGTTGAGGCATATCGAGTACCATATGTTGATCCTTATCCAGTCTGTTGCTATTGTGAATATACCGTAGAAGTTGCGGTTCGCGCGGAAGGCAACAATATTGGTCGGCGCATGCGGACATGTCCAGCCTATCCAAATGGGTGCAATTAACATAGAAGGGATAGACAAACCGTTGTGCCCAAGGGCAGTAGTATATGCAAATGAGCTCGAACAAGAGATTCGATGTCTCGAAAATGTTATTGAACAATTGCGGTTAGGGGGTAATTAGTAGTTTATTTGTCTCAAGTGCGATGGTGTACTAATTTTAGGTCGTTTGAATGGTTGGAATTAATGTATTTGGAATTGTATTGAATGGTTGGAATTAATGTATTTTGAGTTTGTCTTGATTTGTTGAGAAGTGGGCAATTTCCTTTCAGATTGCAGATGAGTCGAGAGACAAGCCGAAGCCAAATTTATATCCCAGATTCATATTGTAGACAAATAGGGAGAAAAATTGTTCTCGATATCCCTTGGCGCAATCAATAATCGCGCCAAGAGATGTCGAGAGCAAATTCATTTTGCAAACCTCCTGGGGTGCAATCCTTAATTGCGCCCCAGGAGGTTTTGCAACATGAATTTGCTCTCGACATCTCTTGGCACGATTATTGATTATGCCAAGGGATGTCGAGAACAATTTCATGTTGCAAAACCTCCCGGGGCACAAATAAGGATTACGCCCCAGGAGGTTTGCAACATGAATTTCACTAACACAAGCACAAAAACAAACATTACCATAAGTCAATTTATATGTCCAACCAATTACAACACAAACAAACAATACCACTGCGAAGCAATACAAACAACAAACAAACATTACCACAAGCAGACTAACACTAGCATTCAACACAAACAAATAATACCATAAGTCCAACCAATTACAACCAAATCCACATTAGTTCAAACGTGCTACAAACACAAGTACTTTCAAAACGACCACCAAATTACTTTGAAGTACATTCCTAAATGTAAAGTTATAACAAATCAAAATGTAATGACTAATTTCATCTTCTCATAGGCACTCCTACTTTCCTTCTTGGAACTGCGAGTCGTGGGAGTTGGATCCAACGACTGGGTGGGCTGAGAAGGACCAGGCACGTCTTTCGTTTGGGAAGGCTGAGAAGATGAAGCTAAAGCCTTTTTCCCCTTACGAACGGGCTTACGAGTGAACCTACGAGTGGGAACTGCAGGAGAACGTGCAGATGGAGGCGGTGGAGGTTGTGCAAGCTTGTTCTTCCTTAAAATCGTATGGAGAATGCGTTTGATGCCCAAGCACTTTGACTTCGATGGCTCCGGCACCTCCGCCACTAACTCGTTAACCAACTCGGCCACATGGTAAATTCCATCAGTCTGTAATACACAAATTATGAGCATGTCAATTTATATACGGTTTGATGTTAAACAAAATGTACATACCAGACTTCACTCAAGCGGCGCTCTAGGGATGTATAGTTCCGCGCCTTGATGTACATCTAGAGGCGGGTCTACGGGAATAACAATATAACGACGCGTAATGTTCCAATACCATGTGTAGTATTGCATATCGGATACCGCTGCCGCACTTTAGTCTTACACATGATCATAACGATGGTTCCATGTATTGATTGTCTCTTGATAGGCCTTGTGTAACACCCCATGTCCGTTAGTGTCACTCACAAAGGGAATGCACTAAGTTCTGTGGAGCATTTTGGGTAAAAGATGCAGATAAATTACAAGACAAACAAATATTAAACAGCGGAAAATAGAACTTTGCTTTATTGATAAAATAGTCTGTACAAGATTCTTTTACAATATCAGAGTATCATCTGTCTTTATAAAATAAAGAAGCATGAAAATACATTTATATTCCCCAATGTAGCAAGAGCCAGCCATAGCATCTGAAAGAGAATCCAAAGACAACTTCGTCAAATCTTCAAGCTGGGAAAGAGCAACGGTCCAATCTAATCCTGAGTTATACTATTCCCTCCTCAACTACCTGGGGGGGAACGGAAGAAAAGAAGCGAAAGAAAAACGGAGTCAGACATAAAGCCTGAGTAAGTTCAGTTACTTCTAGCAAATGAACAAGGAAAACAGAACGACATGAATTAACTGAATACAAGATAACACCATGATGATAAGATCAACAAGATAGGATTAACACAAGCTATGCTAGGACAAGATAAACTGGATATACTATAACACTTTCTCCGCTTCTAACTTAACATAGATGAACATTTTTAATCTAACTTAACATATTAAAATGTCATTTAAATGGCAAAACAAGTGGTAACATGTTATACTTTTAACCTTAATCTATCATAAGAAATGTCTTTTTTTTTTAATAATAAACATATATTAACATGTTTTTCTTTTTATTTTAACTAACATGTTAAAAGTAATGTTATTTTTAAAAACATAACATATTTTACATAATTTTCCTTTTTATAATATTCTAACATGTGACAAATAAAAAGGGAGTTTTTATAGTCTAACAATTACTATTATCAACATGTACAATAAAAAGAATATTTTTATTGTACAAACAATTTCTAAAGTTACATATAAATAATGAAATAATATGTTTAATGTTTAACAATTCTAACAATTCATATGTTATAATAAAGGAATATTTTGATGTTTAACAATTCTAACATTACATGTAAACGATAAAAAGAGTATTTTTACTATTAGCAAATCAACAATTTATATGTGAACAATAAAAGGATATTTCTATCTAACATGACATTATCTAAATAAATGATATTTTTATCTAATATGGCATTTCTAAATAAAATGATACTTTTATCTAACATAACATGATTTAACAAAATGGATATTTTGTTTTGATGCTAATATGATTCATCAAAAATGAATATTTTGTTTTGACATTAATATGATCCAACAAAAATGAATATTTTGTTTTGACACTAATATGACTCAACAAAAATGAATATATTGTTTTGACACTAATATAATTCAACAAAAATGAATATTTTGTTTTGAACAATTCTATTTAACAAAGATGACAATTTTTGTTTCAACTATTCTCTTTAACAAAAATAATAATTTTGTCTCACTTGACATTTTCTAATCAAAATGTTATTTTTATTTTGACATAACATTACCTGACAAAATGTTATTTTTATTTTATCAAAACATATCCAACCAAAATGACATATTATTTTACAAGAACATATAATTCAGCAAATCAATACAACCACCATCAGTCAATCAATCTAAATTTATACGGTGCCTATATTTAATATTACAATCACAATCAATATGAATATATATATATATATATATATATTTAATTTTAAATTTAAATCGAGAAATATCACATTGGGTTTTATTACTTCTGAATTTTCAAAGTGCTCCAAATCTATACTGGTCTGTTCCATGCTGTAATGTTCGTTTTTGCGAATTCAACGCATCTTGTTTCACTGAATTCTGTTTTGGTTTGAAGAAAATATGAACATTGATATTTTAATCCTTGATAATTAATTAGTTGATTAACCTTCCACTTAAAATTCTTTCTTCATCGTTCTGTAATTCACGACGCTGACCCAACATCAAAGAAAAACCCGCCGCCGCACTGTGCCTCCGACCTCCGAGTCCTGATCTGACATCATCACGTCGCAGGCAATTGCGAGAGCCACCACCACCAGCGACCGCTTCTAGTTAGGTTATCCAATCAGCCCTCAAAACGCCCCGGAACGTACCTAGTTCATGAGCCAAATTCGAGCAGAATATCACATAAGAACCGATCTAACCGTTCATCGTGTAGATCTCCATTAGCTCTTTAGTTTTGCTTTTATGGATTTTAGAAATCGCTGAGTAGATTCGAAGTTAGGGGAGGAAGAAGATCGGAAGTCCAACACCATTGATTTAAAAAACGGAAGCTAACTATTTTTTAGGGTTAGGATTTTACTCTTGAGGGTGTGTGTGTATATATATATATATATATATATATATATTAGTTATTTAATAATATTAAATTCGTGTATTTGCTTAACATAGAAATTTAATGTCCTGATCTCCAAACGAACTCCAACGACTGTCTCCCCCAGCAAAATACCCCAATTTCGGATACAATGGAATATTTTTCGTAACCCAATTCGGATGTTACAATATGTTTTTCTTTAAATTAAAATATAAAACATTTAATTTGATCATACATTTTAATTTACCAGGGCCACATACTGAATCTAAAAGTTACAGAAAAATTATTTCTAGTTATGTTTTGAAGATACGGTCCTAACAAAAATAATTTCGTCGAATTTGGAGACCGTTTGAAAAATTGCCATTTTCTGGTCGATCCAATTTGACTGAAATTGACAAAACACATTTTCTTTTGCCACGCTCACATATTAATTCCAAAAATTATGAAAATTGGAATCTTACAATAAACTGACATTCCGGATTCAGCCCAAGTGGTTCCGTCGAAAACTGAGGTCGTTTGCAAAATGGCTATTTATACAGGCTATTTATTATATTAAATTCCATAACAACTATTCTAAATATTTAACTGACCATAACTTTTTGTTCCCGTTATGAAATTTCAATTTTTCGGATTCGTTGGAAACATATTTTTAAACAGATTCTAATATTTATGGTTTCACTAAAATCCGATTTATTTTGCATCATGTACATTCAGTCAAAGTTCAAATTCAAAATTTTAAACTACCGTGCTATTTCTAACTCTTTTTATAATTAAATTAAAAATAGGCGTTCTATCTTCGATTTAAAAAAAATTATCGTTATTATTAAGATAAATCATTTTAGATATTAAAAATCCATTAAGACTGCAAAAATAAAAATTTTAAATTGGTTCCAAAATTCTGGGTTGTTACAGTCTCCCCACTTAAAATCTTTTCATCCTCGAAAAGGAACGGAGCTAAAAGTTGTTTGATTAACCAACTCAATTTTCATTTATTTTATTGGTTTCAATAATTTTATTAGTTGAACTAATAATCACACAACACGATCATCAATCAATTGGTTGATTAGCTTTTCAAATATATATAACTTTTATATATTCAAAAATCATGTTTTCTAAAATCGCATTATATATGTAATTACAAATACGTCAATTATAAACTTGTCACTCTCAACTCATTCTAGGGCATTTCTAACCCCATCTCTAACGAGTTTTCTCATTCTAGTATACTGCTGATCCTATCTCAAATGAGTATTCTTATGGGATATTACTAATCCAATCTTTGATGAGTCTTTTGTTCAGTTCTAACGAGTTGTACGCCAAAGATTTGAATTAACCAAAGCTCCGATACCAACTGTAACGATTCGGATTTCTCCCGTACCTAACCGATCGCTAAATCGACTAAAACCGTTCAAAAACCCTAATATGCTAACTTTGGGCATACAACACGTCAGAAAAAATTACAGAAGACTTTTATAAACATTATAATAATGTTACATCAGAGTACAGAATATCAGAGTACATCGAATAAAATAATACAACACCGAAAGATTAATTTACAACAAATTTAATACAGTGCAGCGGAAGACTATCATTGCTCTGGACACAGCATTAAGCTTCGATCCAGAATCCTGCTCAATATATCTGCAAAATAAGTTACTCGACTACCGTGTGGAAAAGATGGGCACCCGAGTTTGTAAAGTGAAACAAACTACGAGTCAGTCATGGGACTGGTATGAGAAATATACTTAACTTATCTAATAAGAAGGCTAATCACAGAACCACGCCGCTAACGCGGAACGGGTTTACTCCATTGGATTGCTTGTGCATAAACAAAGTAAATCATTAAACAATGCAATGTTTTTTAAGGAAATGAAACCATTATAAGACTCAAGTCCCATCACACAGTGCAACACAAACTGAAGGATAGAGTTTTACCTTATAATGGTCAAAAATGCTTGATACGATAAAATGGATTTGATATTATTAGTGTATATATGTTTCAAAAACACTTCAATCATAATGTATCAATCATAGATGGCATACCTACCATATACTATGTCGCCATACTTGTTATACAATCAAAACTGTATGGTGTTGTCTCGGAAGTTGGATTTCCATCATGAACCAAGGCAAGGGATTGTCCTTACGAATTTGAGACAATCTTGCCCATGTCTTAGGACAAGCACTCAGTCATGCCCTTAAAAGCACCAGGGTCGGTCCACACATATGTTAGTGGATTAGTTATGCCTGAACAATACGTCTCCCTGCCCTATGGGGCATAAAATAGAGCCACTAGGGACTCAAATCCGAGGTACCTCGCTTTATATCATCCACGTAAGTAAAAATATCTGGGCTTGTAAAACCCAGACACCACTTCTAGCTAGAAAGAAACGCATGCTCTCCCTGGGGTCCTTCTCTCGTTTTTGGTTCATACCGGGGTGTGAGGCTCGCGAAGTATCACTACACAAAGCTATGCTAAATATAGATGTGCTTTGATCATCAACCACAAGGCTCTTCTTTTCAATAATGAGCCTTGATCATTTGCATCTTAGCATGCCACATTGTCAATCCATATCATACCATTGATTTCTGCCAATATATAACCTCTAAGCTCGTACGTCTCAGAGAAGGGTGCTAAGCAAGAGAATAAATCCTCCGCCACCAAACAGATATATATTTAGCAGAGATCAATGAATACACCATAAAGGAATACAACGTCAGACATACCATCCATTTACAAGTCTGTTCTGGGTCTGAACGAAATCGGAGACACCTTATTCCTCATCCTATATGTCCAATACAGGAGAGAGGTTCTCGCATGTCCATCGATCTCCAAGTACGTCTGGACGATCACCACTTATTACCTTGTCTTGGGATGCCTCCCAATCAAGACATCAGTAATCATCCAAACGATATGAAGACCTCTAGTCTTCAACCACCATCTTCATCCTAGACTCTTAATCGTCGTACTAATTATTTGGAATGGGTTAAACCCGGTCTTTCCGAATAACTCGCGTATTTTATAATCAATAATTAAGTGCTATGAAAACACATCATACGCCTCATTCCAATTCAGAATATTCTTTTAAATAATTATTAACATTATTAGGGAAAAGGTTCCCATTAATTTTATCAAAGATAAATCCTTTTAAATCTAATCTTTAATCTTTTTTTTAAAGATTCATTTAAACTCCAATTTGGTTTTAATATCAAAATCATTACTTTATGATTATTTAACTTTAAGAAATTATTCTTGTCTTTAACTGGGTTAAAGAACTAATGTCATTTAAAACACAGTTCACGATAAACCCGAAATCATCTTCCATTAAATATGGAATTTTCACAGAAATCAAATCAATATATAATCGATATAAATTTCCATATCAGACAAATAATATAAATGGAATAACGGCAAAGCCTTTTAAATTCCATATATAATAACGGTCTTCTTTTACAGAAGCTCATCTCGATTATTATTTAAAATCGAATTCCATTCAATTCCAATTTAATATATTAAATTGGAAAACTTTACTTTGGAAAATTTCCATTTAAGTATTAATAAAAGATTATAAATTCCAAATTATATTTTCGCTGTTAATTGGGTTAAAGAACAAATATCGTTTAAAACACAGTTCACAATAAACCCAATTCACATTCCATTTTATTCTAATTACTAAATATAATCGGAAACTCTAATAATCTTAATTAAATGATTCAATCTTTTTATGTAGGGTTTAAGAACAGTGTTATTGAAGATACTATTCACGACAAACCCAAAATCCAATTTATTTTATTTAATTCCAATTAAATATTAATTAATTGGAAAGCTTCATTAAATCTTTAATTTAAAGATTTATCCTAGTTAATAACTAGTTCATTTCGATAAAAATATATTTTTATCTTTTCAAATATGGAATTTTTCATCCAAAATCTTTCCAAATCAGTTTTTATGAATTTATATAATTTTTCCATATTTCTAATAATTTTATTAAGGTCCGTATAGTCGTTTTCCAATAACGGCCACCGAACTGCAACCATAGTGACCTTTTATGAAACTTGATTTGGACATAATTCCAAATCCAACTTTTAGATTCCAAATCTCTTGTATTCATTAGAAAGCTCTTTCCAATACGAACCTAACGGTTCTAGTTTTAGGAGAATCCGACGGTTGGATCCCCCGTTACATTAATTTGAAGTTAATGGTCGAAATTCGCGAACGGTCGCTGCACGACGCGTTCTATTCAGGCCATTAAATATATATATATATATATACATATATTATATATATATCGTCGATTTCCTTTGAACACGTATTTTATAAAATATTTATAAATTCATTTTGAAATGATTTTTAATTTCATTTTCAATTTTAAATCAAAATTGAATATTCTATATTTATATCATATTAAAATATTAATATTTTCAAAATATAATATTTTCAAATCACTACTTTTCTATATTCATTATAAAATAAATAAAATTGATCAATAAACCAGTTTAAGTTAAAATGGCGTTTCTATGCTTAACCCGGCTTCATATTTATATTTTTGTGTCCATCCAAAGATGGACATGAAAATCATAATTTTATTCTTCAGCGAATATTATTTTATAATATTCGTTATTTCAAAATGTTCTTTATTTTAAAATATTCTTTACATAAAAATGTCCTCCATTTTAAATTATTCTTTATAAAAAAACATTCTGTAACGAACCGGGATTTTCGACTCCGAAAATCAACATCAAACTACCATGTTGACCATTCAGACATCGAATATTCCAGATCATTAATAGAAAGAAGTTAGAGGGTGAGATAAGAAAGAAAGAAATATTAGAATAGAAGAAGAAGGAACACCACACACAGAGTCTCACATTGCAGCAGAACAAAATATAATACAGAAATAACCTTTATTGAAAGCTTTTGAAATACTTACAAGATCAGAGTACACATCTGGACAGTGATAATAATCTGTCCTCATATAACACACAGCGGAATAGTAATAATATCATATGTCTGGACTCTTCCAGCTCGTCTCTTCACAGCAGTCGATAACCTGAACCTGTACAACTCGGTCTAACCCGAGCATTTACAAAACACCGGGTCAGTCTGGTGAACCAGAGTGAGATAAACTCGCACAGTAATAAGGGTGAATCATCCAACTTGATTTTTAAAGTTCAAAAATCTTTTCAAAAGAAAAGGATAATCGTAAGACCAAATCCACACATAAACACGGACGGTTTTTACCTTACGATAACCCATAACATTCTTGAAACCAATATCTTGTCTGATATTATAATAATGTCTAAATACAAGTAAATAGCAATCTAGTGGAACGCTTGCATCTCACGCTCCACATATATAGTATACAATCAAAAACCCGCAGGCGCTTATTGGAGATTGGATTCCAACTTGACAAGGTATGGGTCCACCCGCCGATAGTGTATCTCTAGAGACGAATACACTGGGTTCAACAAGAACTTCTTGCAACCCGGCCCTCACATGACCGACCACTCATTTCGCTTGAGTGTATCGAATGTATATCACCGACGGTTGGGATCAGCAACCGTCTCCCGATAAGGGACAGCATCGAAACATAGATTAAAGAAGCAAATAGGATTTCCTCTAGATAGGTGATCATACACCCTAATGGGAGCGACCCACATAGCCATGCTGCCTGCCCGATTTTTGTCATCTCCCGGTTGATGAGGCTTGAGGCCAGAATTAACTCTTGACATCTGGTCGCCACTTACTTTGAATGCCACATCGTCAGATCCGTCAGATATCACTAATTGACGTCCCCAAAAATACTTTAGCTGAAAGCTAGAGAACGGCAATTCCCTGCCAACAACTATCGTACGTTTGAAGAAATCAACGTACGTGATCCCTTGGAAATACTCTGTCAGACATCCGTCCATATACGTCATCCAGGAACAGGATGAACCGAAGGCACTCTCCTACCGCATCCATATAGGAATCACCCCATGGATCAGTAGCGAGAAGTCCTTGCAACCCCGTAGATTCCAACTACGACAGAATCACAGTTTATCTCTGCTTGCCAGGCCGAGAATATTAGTGGTTCTTCCGTTTATGAAGATCCACGGTCTTCAATGCTCCATCTCGGTCATCTTCTGAGATCTTCACGCATTTGTTGGACGGAATGGTTTTCGAATATAAATTCGATCCCGGTCTTTCCATACCAACAATCGTATTGGTCAGATTTGATTGTCGGTGTTTTAACTATCAAAATAAACAGTGTTTCAAACATGACACTCCAATGAGTTCACGGGTTCAGTATTCGGCATCACTTGGCCTTTAACCAACTAATTTCCTTTTTGTTAAATTAAAACTTCTAACTCTTTAAATATTCAAAAATACGATATTTGAATAACTCTAATTCGATTTATTAATATTCGTCTTAACTCCATTCGCTTGACTCTAGATCACAGCTATCACAATGGTTACGCCTGATTCCCTCAGGAAACATCCGACCGCCGTAGGCTATCTGCAGCCCTGCGAATTACGCTAGCAGTCGTACGGAATGGCAGCTCAGCCGTATAATTATGTTTGGCGAATTCTATCTCAAATAAATATATTCAATTTCCCATTTAAAATCTTCCTTCAAATCATCCTTTAAATTCGGAAATCCATTAGTTTTAACAAAGAAATTTATAACACATATGTTATAACAATAGCGTTATAATTACTATTTAGATTTACAAAACAACAGCGCTATAATCGCTGTTTAGGTTTACAATCCATTTACTATAGCAAAAGCGCTACAATCGCTATATTAGATTTACAAGACATATATTATAACAACAGCGCTAAAAATCGTTGTTTAGATTTTCAAAACATATCCACTAACGTCTCTTACGATTACCAACTAATACTATCTTCAGATAATCCCGATGTTGTTCAAGTTGGGGTATTTTAATTACCTCTCAGACCTTGATCAATAACATTCTTATCCTCAGATAAATATCAGTTATAATCAATACCAAAATTCCATTTATAATTCTGGTTTATAATAAACCCTTTTATCATAATCTCCTTTCACTTAATTCATATAATTGAGTACGTTTATTTCTTTTCACCATTCAATTGGCTTGCATCTCACATTCGATAACCTTTTAAATGAATTCCCATTTAAAAATATATTCCTAACTTTATCATTAATTAGAATAATAACTTATTTCAAACATTAACTACTTTAGTAGTTAATCCCTTTATTAACTAAATTAAATATTAAATCCCTTTTAAATCCTTATTTAAATTCAAACAATATTCATTTAACTATTTTAGTCAAAACACAATACTTGATAAACAATTCTAATTCCAAACGGTCGATTTAATTAACTCAAAAACTTGATTATCTCGTTAACCGATTTCAACAATCCTCGCTTTAAATTAATTAAAAATATAATTAATTTAAATAAATTCTAATTATATTTTTCTTTACAAAACAATGATCAAAGTTTAACCCTTTCGATTCACTTCTTATCTTCATACTTGAAAATCCGATTAACCTCAGCATATACTTTATAAAATAAACCAACCATAAATCAAGGTCTTAAATAAATAAAATATTTATTTAATTCCCTTTTATACTTTATTCAAATAATATATTTCAAAATCTGAGT
The DNA here is from genome assembly GCA_030737875.1 of Allium sativum. NCBI lineage: Eukaryota > Viridiplantae > Streptophyta > Magnoliopsida > Asparagales > Amaryllidaceae > Allium > Allium sativum. The sequence continues at coordinate 64,911,464 of CM060909.1, read as the reverse complement.
CCAGTTATAAAATAAACTTTATAACTTCACTTTTATCGACTCACCTAACGGGGAATCCATATCTATAAACCGATTGATTTTTAAAGGCCATACTCTGCCAAACACTTAACCAATATCACCCATTGGTTTTAAACTAACAGATGTTGAACATTCAATAATCAACCATCAAATCAATCACACAAACAGATTAGTTCATATATGATAATATGAAAATAAATAATACATTTGAGGGATCCGGTTGGGTCCCTCCAACCTGTTCTTCCCTGTATTCAAATGGTTATCTCAAATCAGACGGTTCAGTTTTGTTTAACTGATAAATTAAATAGCAACCATTCAACATCAACCACAAGCAATTCAAACAATTCAACCATTTAAACACGTTTATAAATAAACGGGACCAACCAAGGTGAGTTACCTTTATTGGAATCAATTGTTAAAATAACGATTTGGTATTTTACTGAAATTAAACACAGTTTAATTTCAGCGGTTAAATCAACAAATAGGTATAACTGGCAAACAGGCAATCATCAGCAAGCAGAGCACAAAATTAAAACCCAATTTATATAAAATATAAATGGGAAAACTGAGTGAGTTTAACTCACCTTGATTTACTTGTCGCTGAGTGATTTGGTTTCAACTAAATTAAACAAATGTTTAATTTAACGAAAGATCTCCGCTATCTCTAGCTCTGGTTCAGACTTGTTCCAAAATGTAAGGTCTGCTCCCATAATTCCAACTTAGCTTTCGGTTATTACGGCAGGCCACTCTCTCCTTCAAGCACTCGAATACTGCTGCTTCGTTCCACTTTCATCCAGTACCATGACTGTTATTCCCGGATTCTTGCCTAAATTTGCCCAATCCGCTGTTATTTTCCTTTGGATCAGAGGCTAACCGGTTTGATCAAATCCTTTACTGTTCGTTTTCGCGCTTCCCGTTACCTGCACACGTTATACCATCTTATATATGTTTTAAATAAATTATAACCAATCGCTTAATTACTTTCTTTATATAACTAATTACTTGTTTAAATAATTTGGCCGAACCAAAACAATTTCAGATGTTGAAACCACGGTCTGAACTGTTTTCCCTTCTCCTTGTTTCGCTGTTCTTCACTTCAATTTGATGCTGACCTTATGGATTTAACGGAATTCAAGCCAACAGCTTCTGGTTGTCTTCGCCCTATTCCAGAAAGGTGCTGGTACCCTTGTAACTTTCCAATCTTTTAACAAAAGATCAGGCAGATCGAAAACCACAGCTTCATCGTTTAAACGCGGTACAGAACCCACGCCCTTTTGCCTTTGCTACTTCCTTCGTCTTTGACATCTTCTGATCCCAGGACTCAACGCAAACCACAACCCACCGATCCTCCAAACTACAGACCATCAGCGGTCCATCTGACCTTGCCAGAACCCGCGCCTACCCTTCCTCCATGCATGAACACTCCTGAGACCCCCCAACGTCCCCACGTACACCTCACTTGGCTCAGCCCGCGCCTCGAGCTTCGGCCTCCAGTCCTTCCAGCGTCGGCTTCCCGACGAACTCCACTCCAACAGCAACTTCGACCCTGACCGTCGGTTCCCTCTCGAGCAATGGCTTTTGGTTTGTGAGGAAAGAGGTGCGGTCTAAAAGGAAGCCACAATCTTTTAGTTTACTGGTTGAGAGGAATAACGATATGGCTTATGTGTATTTATAATAACACTTTCGTGGTGGCCACGGCGTAGGGGTATAGGATTTCAGATAACGTAGGTAGGGTTGGTCTCGAAGATTACTTGGTCGGCACGGTGTCTGTGTAATGGTAGACAAAGAAAAGAAATGTTTGGGTGGCACGAATGGTTCCTTGGGTAGCACGGATGGTATCAGCGAGAGCGTACAGGGAAGAAAAGAAAGTTATACTAGAAAGAAAAAGGATGTATTTTATTGATAAAATAATGTATGAAACTTTGTTATAGAGAAATTGTGTTAAAAACCACTACAAATGATTTCTGTCTACTGATAAAAAAACTAATCTCAATGTAAAAAGGTATTCCGGACCTAATGGGACAAGTTTCGTCGCAATCCGAGGTCGTATGAAAATTTTCCCTTTATGAAACCGGAAATAAACACGCATTTAATTTTTCCACGATCACTAGATAAATCAAATCAACTTGAAACTGCGAACATCGACAATAACTTTTCGATACGAACCCAACGGCACTAATTTCGTCGCATTCTGAGACTGTTGCCCCGGTAGGCTATTTTTACCCCTAACCACCCTGCCCTTTTTAACGCCAAATTTCTCGATCTCTAAAAATAACAAACTATATACCTATGCTGACTCTAATCGACGATACGAATTCAACGGAACTGGTTTCGCGACCTAATTTGATTGTCTGCTCAAGTTATGCAAAATATATTTATTTATTTTAATATGCGCTATAGAAATTAAACGGGCGTTTACGGCTACCGTGGCCATATACGACATCGGTTTTCCACGCAATTCACCACCGTACAATAATTTAGCGATACGGTTCTAATGAAACTGATTTTGTCGAAATCTGAGTCCGTTTGCAAAACGGCCATTTTAAAGGCCTATAATTAAATAACGAATTTCCATAGCGACTATTTCAAAATTTGATTTGGCCATAACTATCAAACTATAACACGAAATCTGGATTTTTCTCTTTCAGATGAAAATTATTGTCAATACTGTCCCAACGTTTCTTGTTTCACAGAAATCCGACTTATATCGAATCCTGTATTCTCAGTTGAAGTTAAAAATTCAAATTTACGAACTGCACGCCATTTTCAAGCTCGATTTATAATTATATAAATATATAACGTTCAACTTCGTTTTTAATAACGAATTCAATATTAAATTTCATTAATATTCCAATATATATTTAAAACTACTTTAAATATTCATATTCAAATGGTCGAAAAACACGGGTCGTTACATTCTTCCCCCCTTAAAATAATTTCGTCCTCGAAATTGCTAAGGTAAGAAAGAACGTTATAAACTTATTAATTTCAAATCTAATTTTATATTAAATTAGAAACCAATTCAATACTGTGAATAAATATTTTCAAAAATATTGAAAATTTTCTAACACCTTAAATTCCTGAAAAATTTCGCCAGCATCCCCTCTATACGGCTCAATCGGTACAACTCCAACTTGCCTTTTTAAGCCTCCTCCAATTCAAAAGAAAATAAAACAGCCAAGCGGCTTGCCAAATAGGCTCATAAATCACCAAACCCATAAAAATAAACGTGTACCTTTTTGTCGGGCATATCATTATATTCTTCCCATCTGCTGCCCTGTCAGCTTATACAAATGCATTCCCAAACGAAATTCCACTTTTATCCTCAAGCCCAAATCCTTCACGCAACCAAGCCAAATCTCATTCTTAACTCAATTTCCATCAATCATCCATTTCAACTCTTAACTTACCAGTCCACCACCATCTCAGATTCCGGTCTTTCAAATTCCAAATCTGATTCGACTAGATATATTATATCTCAATTAAATTTCCAGTTAATCGGTTTCAATTCAATCCATATTTGCTTTCACAAACTTTTATTTAATTTTGTTTTTGTTCAAACAATTTCCCTGAGAGTTTTTAAACAGTTCATCTCTTTCAAAAATCAAATATTCCTTTTCAGGATTCAAAACAACTTGTTTTTCTCAAAGCAATTCAAAACAAGATTTTTGGTAGTAATCCCTCACTTAGAATTCGAAAATGAACACCGATAATGGCGCGCACATCATCGGAATCTATTTTCCAGCTATTGAAGTGAGTTCAATACTATACCACTTTCACAACCATTTCTAAACACTTCCATTTTGAAATCAGTTCAAAATATCCTTTGCAAGGCTTGTAAAACAATTTAAAAAAAATCTCCCAGGATTTTAAAATTCTCATATATTCAATCCAAGTTTATTTGTAAATACCTTTCCCACTTTTAGGAATTTTAACTCCGATTCTGAATTTGTTTTCAGATTTAATTCATCTGATTTCATATTATACGAATTCTAATTGGTTATTTATATAACCATTTCAATTATAATCTTATTCGATTATAATAACAAACAACACATCACATATATTATGATATTTCCAACATATATATTTCCTTTATATCAAAATATAATTTGGGTAAAATTATTTCATTTACCCCCTTTCAAAAACATACTGTGTCGAATTATTCTGTTCAAGAGTTTAGAAACACTTATCGACACAGTTTGCATTACTGTATCGACCAGAATTCATAAACTACTCGACAAACCAATCAACACAATATAAGACAGTTTTTATAACAATTTACAAATACGCGCTCATATATATACACTCAAACTCAATCTAGGGTATTACTAACCCCATCTCTACTGAGTCACGCCACAGAGCCAAGGTAATTACTTAACCTTCAGCTCTGATACCACTGTAACGAACCGGGATTTTCGACTCCGAAAATCAACATCAAACTACCATGTTGACCATTCAGACATCGAATATTCCAGATCATTAATAGAAAGAAGTTAGAGGGTGAGATAAGAAAGAAAGAAATATTAGAATAGAAGAAAAAGGAACACCACACACAGAGTCTCACATTGCAGCGGAACAAAATATAATACAGAAATAACCTTTATTGAAAGCTTTTGAAATACTTACAAGATCAGAGTACACATCTGGACAGTGATAATAATCTGTCCTCATATAACACACAGCGGAATAGTAATAATATCATATGTCTGGACTCTTCCAGCTCGTCTCTTCACAGCAGTCGATAACCTGAACCTGTACAACTTGGTCTAACCCGAGCATTTACAAAACACCGGGTCAGTCTGGTGAACCAGAGTGAGATAAACTCGCACAGTAATAAGGGTGAATCATCCAACTTGATTTTTAAAGTTCAAAAATCTTTTCAAAAGAAAAGGATAATCGTAAGACCAAATCCACACATAAACACGGACAGTTTTTACCTTACGATAACCCAAAACATTCTTGAAACCAATATCTTGTCTGATATTATAATAATGTCTAAATACAAGTAAATAGCAATCTAGTGGAACGCTTGCATCTCACGCTCCACATATATAGTATACAATCAAAAACCCGCAGGCGCTTATTGGAGATTGGATTCCAACTTGACAAGGTATGGGTCCACCCGCCGATAGTGTATCTCTAGAGACGAATACACTGGGTTCAACAAGAACTTCTTGCAACCCGGCCCTCACATGACCGACCACTCATTTCGCTTGAGTGTATCGAATGTATATCACCGACGGTTGGGATCAGCAACCGTCTCCCGATAAGGGACAGCATCGAAACATAGATTAAAGAAGCAAATAGGATTTCCTCTAGATAGGTGATCATACACCCTAATGGGAGCGACCCACATAGCCATGCTGCCTGCCCGATTTTTGTCATCTCCCGGTTGATGAGGCTTGAGGCCAGAATTAACTCTTGACATCTGGTCGCCACTTACTTTGAATGCCACATCGTCAGATCCGTCAGATATCACTAATTGACGTCCCCAAAAATACTTTAGCTGAAAGCTAGAGAACGGCAATTCCCTGCCAACAACTATCGTACGTTTGAAGAAATCAACGTACGTGATCCCTTGGAAATACTCTGTCAGACATCCGTCCATATACGTCATCCAGGAACAGGATGAACCGAAGGCACTCTCCTACCGCATCCATATAGGAATCATCCCATGGATCAGTAGCGAGAAGTCCTTGCAACCCCGTAGATTCCAACTACGACAGAATCACAGTTTATCTCTGCTTGCCAGGCCGAGAATATTAGTGGTTCTTCCGTTTATGAAGATCCACGGTCTTCAATGCTCCATCTCGGTCATCTTCTGAGATCTTCACGCATTTGTTGGACGGAATGGTTTTCGAATATAAATTCGATCCCGGTCTTTCCATACCAACAATCGTATTGGTCAGATTTGATAGTCGGTGTTTTAACTATCAAAATAAACAGTGTTTCAAACATGACACTCCAATGAGTTCACGGGTTCAGTATTCGGCATCACTTGGCCTTTAACCAACTAATTTCCTTTTTGTTAAATTAAAACTTCTAACTCTTTAAATATTCAAAAATACGATATTTGAATAACTCTAATTCGATTTATTAATATTCGTCTTAACTCCATTCGCTTGACTCTAGATCACAGCTATCACAATGGTTACGCCTGATTCCCTCAGGAAACATCCGACCGCCGTAGGCTATCTGCAGCCCTGCGAATTACGCTAGCAGTCGTACGGAATGGCAGCTCAGCCGTATAATTATGTTTGGCGAATTCTATCTCAAATAAATATATTCAATTTCCCATTTAAAATCTTCCTTCAAATCATCCTTTAAATTCGGAAATCCATTAGTTTTAACAAAGAAATTTATAACACATATGTTATAACAATAGCGTTATAATTACTATTTAGATTTACAAAACAACAGCGCTATAATCGCTGTTTAGGTTTACAATCCATTTACTATAGCAAAAGCGCTACAATCGCTATATTAGATTTACAAGACATATATTATAACAACAGCGCTAAAAATCGTTGTTTAGATTTTCAAAACATATCCACTAACGTCTCTTACGATTACCAACTAATACTATCTTCAGATAATCCCGATGTTGTTCAAGTTGGGGTATTTTAATTACCTCTCAGACCTTGATCAATAACATTCTTATCCTCAGATAAATATCAGTTATAATCAATACCAAAATTCCATTTATAATTCTGGTTTATAATAAACCCTTTTATCATAATCTCCTTTCACTTAATTCATATAATTGAGTACGTTTATTTCTTTTCACCATTCAATTGGCTTGCATCTCACATTCGATAACCTTTTAAATGAATTCCCATTTAAAAATATATTCCTAACTTTATCATTAATTAGAATAATAACTTATTTCAAACATTAACTACTTTAGTAGTTAATCCCTTTATTAACTAAATTAAATATTAAATCCCTTTTAAATCCTTATTTAAATTCAAACAATATTCATTTAACTATTTTAGTCAAAACACAATACTTGATAAACAATTCTAATTCCAAACGGTCGATTTAATTAACTCAAAAACTTGATTATCTCGTTAACCGATTTCAACAATCCTCGCTTTAAATTAATTAAAAATATAATTAATTTAAATAAATTCTAATTATATTTTTCTTTACAAAACAATGATCAAAGTTTAACCCTTTCGATTCACTTCTTATCTTCATACTTGAAAATCCGATTAACCTCAGCATATACTTTATAAAATAAACCAACCATAAATCAAGGTCTTAAATAAATAAAATATTTATTTAATTCCCTTTTATACTTTATTCAAATAATATATTTCAAAATCTGAGTCCAGTTATAAAATAAACTTTATAACTTCACTTTTATCGACTCACCTAACGGGGAATCCATATCTATAAACCGATTGATTTTTAAAGGCCATACTCTGCCAAACACTTAACCAATATCACCCATTGGTTTTAAACTAACAGATGTTGAACATTCAATAATCAACCATCAAATCAATCACACAAACAGATTAGTTCATATATGATAATATGAAAATAAATAATACATTTGAGGGATCCGGTTGGGTCCCTCCAACCTGTTCTTCCCTGTATTCAAATGGTTATCTCAAATCAGACGGTTCAGTTTTGTTTAACTGATAAATTAAATAGCAACCATTCAACATCAACCACAAGCAATTCAAACAATTCAACCATTTAAACACGTTTATAAATAAACGGGACCAACCAAGGTGAGTTACCTTTATTGGAATCAATTGTTAAAATAACGATTTGGTATTTTACTGAAATTAAACACAGTTTAATTTCAGCGGTTAAATCAACAAATAGGTATAACTGGCAAACAGGCAATCATCAGCAAGCAGAGCACAAAATTAAAACCCAATTTATATAAAATATAAATGGGAAAACTGAGTGAGTTTAACTCACCTTGATTTACTTGTCGCTGAGTGATTTGGTTTCAACTAAATTAAACAAATGTTTAATTTAACGAAAGATCTCCGCTATCTCTAGCTCTGGTTCAGACTTGTTCCAAAATGTAAGGTCTGCTCCCATAATTCCAACTTAGCTTTCGGTTATTACGGCAGGCCACTCTCTCCTTCAAGCACTCGAATACTGCTGCTTCGTTCCACTTTCGTCCAGTACCATGACTGTTATTCCCGGATTCTTGCCTAAATTTGCCCAATCCGCTATTATTTTCCTTTGGATCAGAGGCTAACCGGTTTGATCAAATCCTTTACTGTTCGTTTTCGCGCTTCCCGTTACCTGCACACGTTATACCATCTTATATATGTTTTAAATAAATTATAACCAATCGCTTAATTACTTTCTTTATATAACTAATTACTTGTTTAAATAATTTGGCCGAACCAAAACAATTTCAGATGTTGAAACCACGGTCTGAACTGTTTTCCCTTCTCCTTGTTTCGCTGTTCTTCACTTCAATTTGATGCTGACCTTATGGATTTAACGGAATTCAAGCCAACAGCTTCTGGTTGTCTTCGCCCTATTCCAGAAAGGTGCTGGTACCCTTGTAACTTTCCAATCTTTTAACAAAAGATCAGGCAGATCGAAAACCACAGCTTCATCGTTTAAACGCGGTACAGAACCCACGCCCTTTTGCCTTTGCTACTTCCTTCGTCTTTGACATCTTCTGATCCCAGGACTCAACGCAAACCACAACCCACCGATCCTCCAAACTACAGACCATCAGCAGTCCATCTGACCTTGCCAGAACCCGCGCCTACCCTTCCTCCATGCATGAACACTCCTGAGACCCCCCAACGTCCCCACGTACGCCTCACTTGGCTCAGCCCGCGCCTCGAGCTTCGGCCTCCAGTCCTTCCAGCGTCGGCTTCCCGACGAACTCCACTCCAACAGCAACTTCGACCCTGACCGTCGGTTCCCTCTCGAGCAATGGCTTTTGGTTTGTGAGGAAAGAGGTGCGGTCTAAAAGGAAGCCACAATCTTTTAGTTTACTGGTTGAGAGGAATAACGATATGGCTTATGTGTATTTATAATAACACTTTCGTGGTGGCCACGGCGTAGGGGTATAGGATTTCAGATAACGTAGGTAGGGTTGGTCTCGAAGATTACTTGGTCGGCACGGTGTCTGTGTAATGGTAGACAAAGAAAAGAAATGTTTGGGTGGCACGAATGGTTCCTTGGGTAGCACGGATGGTATCAGCGAGAGCGTACAGGGAAGAAAAGAAAGTTATACTAGAAAGAAAAAGGATGTATTTTATTGATAAAATAATGTATGAAACTTTGTTATAGAGAAATTGTGTTAAAAACCACTACAAATGATTTCTGTCTACTGATAAAAAAACTAATCTCAATGTAAAAAGGTATTCCGGACCTAATGGGACAAGTTTCGTCGCAATCCGAGGTCGTATGAAAATTTTCCCTTTATGAAACCGGAAATAAACACGCATTTAATTTTTCCACGATCACTAGATAAATCAAATCAACTTGAAACTGCGAACATCGACAATAACTTTTCGATACGAACCCAACGGCACTAATTTCGTCGCATTCTGAGACTGTTGCCCCGGTAGGCTATTTTTACCCCTAACCGCCCTGCCCTTTTTAACGCCAAATTTCTCGATCTCTAAAAATAACAAACTATATACCTATGCTGACTCTAATCGACGATACGAATTCAACGGAACTGGTTTCGCGACCTAATTTGATTGTCTGCTCAAGTTATGCAAAATATATTTATTTATTTTAATATGCGCTATAGAAATTGAACGGGCGTTTACGGCTACCGTGGCCATATACGACATCGGTTTTCCACGCAATTCACCACCGTACAATAATTTAGCGATACGGTTCTAATGAAACTGATTTTGTCGAAATCTGAGTCCGTTTGCAAAACGGCCATTTTAAAGGCCTATAATTAAATAACGAATTTCCATAGCGACTATTTCAAAATTTGATTTGGCCATAACTATCAAACTATAACACGAAATCTGGATTTTTCTCTTTCAGATGAAAATTATTGTCAATACTGTCCCAACGTTTCTTGTTTCACAGAAATCCGACTTATATCGAATCCTGTATTCTCAGTTGAAGTTAAAAATTCAAATTTACGAACTGCACGCCATTTTCAAGCTCGATTTATAATTATATAAATATATAACGTTCAACTTCGTTTTTAATAACGAATTCAATATTAAATTTCATTAATATTCCAATATATATTTAAAACTACTTTAAATATTCATATTCAAATGGTCGAAAAACACGGGTCGTTACACATTCTGAATCGGAATGCGACTCAATCAATTACCATATAATTTCAGTTATATGGATTTTCATACATCGCATGTATTTAACAATAATGATTCAACAGTCCATTCACAACCAGAGAGAAATTTACAACTGCGTGAGCATTAAAATAAATAAATAACGCTCATCACAGACAGTCAATCCATCGATTGACATATAACTAAATATTGGGACTAGTGTATGACAAATATCATCCGAATAACCGTGTGGGGTATTCAAACAACAGTTACATAAATAAATCATTGGTTAATAGATTTAACAAATTATATTTTAGATTGAATTATTTTCTATTTAACCAATTTTCACTATTAAATTATAAATAAATATTTATAATTGAATTCCAATAGAACATATACTTTAACAAGCAATTATTTTTATTCTTATCTAACATGATAATGGTAACATTTTTATTTCACAACATTATTCTAAACAAATTACATTTTTATATTCTAACATAAATGACATATTTTTTTCTCTAACAATAATGTTTTTATACTCTAACATAAATGGCATTTTTATTTCTAATATAAATGACATTTTAATTTCTAACATAAATGGCATTTTTATTTAAAATGAAAATTTTATTCTAACATGACATTTAACTAAAATGACAATTTTATTCCAGCATATGAATGATAATGTTTTAACTAACAAAACATATATATTCAAGTGAACATTTTTCTATGTTACTAGCATATGAATGATAATGTTTTTAATAAACAAAACATACATATTCAAATGAACATTTTTCTATTTTTCTAGCATATTAATGATAATATTTTTTAATAAACAAATCCTATGTTAACATATGGTCATTTTAAATCCTTTCTTGTATACAATAAAAATGTAAATTTTTATTGTAAAGCATTTTCATTTCAAATAAATGATCATTTTCATATTTCTTATATACAATAAAAATGTGAATTTTTACTATTAAACTTTTCTATATATACGATAAGAATGTGAATTTTATCGTAACATATTTCATTTCAAATAGATGAACATTTTTAATCTAACTTAACATATTAAAATGTCATTTAAATGGCAAAACAAGTGGTAACATGTTATTCTTTCAACCTTAATCTATCATAAGAAAATGTGTTTTTTTTAATAATAAACATATATTAACATTTTTTTCTTTTTATTTTAACTTACATGTTAAAAGTAATGTTATTTTTGATAACATAACATATTTTACATATTTTTCCTTTTTATAATATTCTAACATGTGACAAATAAAAAGGGAGTTTTTATAGTCTAACAATTACTATTATCAACATGTACAATAAAAAGAATATTTTTATTGTACAAACAATTTCTAACGTTACATGTAAACAATAAAAGAATATGTTTAATGTTTAACAATTCTAACAATTCATATGTTATAATCAAAGAATATTTTGATGTATAACAGTTCTAACATTACATGTAAACGATAAAAAGAGTATTTTTACTGTTAACAAATCTAACAATTTATATGTGAACAATAAAAGGATATTTCTATCTAACATGACATTATCTAAATAAATGATATTTTTATCTAATATGACATTTCTAAGTAAAATGATATTTTTATCTAACATAACATGATTCAACAAAAATGAATATTTTGTCTGACGCTAATATGATTCAACAAAAATGAATATTTTGTTTTGACACTAATATGATTCAACAAAAATGAATATTTTGTTTTGACACTAATACGATTCAATAAAAATGAATATTTTGTTTTGACACTAATATGATTCAACAAAAATGAATATTTTGTTCTGAACAATTCTATCTAACAAAAATGACAATTTTTGTTTCAACTATTCTCTTTAACAAAAATGATAATTTTGTCTCACTTGACATTTTCTAATCAAAATGTTATTTTTATTTTGGCATAACATTACCTAACAAAATGTTATTTTTATTTTATCAAAACATATCCAACCAAAATGACATATTATTTTACAAGAACATATAATTCAGCAAATCAACACAACCACCATCACTCAATCAATCTAAATTTATACGGTGCCTATATTTAATATTACAATCACAATCAATACGAATATATATACATATATTTCTATATATATTTAATTTTAAATTTAAATCGAGAAATCTCACATCGGGTTTTATTCCTTCTGAATTTTCAAGGTGCTCCAAATCTATTCTGGTCTGTTCCATGCTGTAGTGTTCGTTGTTGCGAATTCAATGCATCTTGTTTCACTGAATCCTGTTTTGGGTTGAAGAAAATATGAACGTTTAAACTTTAATCCTTTTCTTAAAATAATTAAATAATTAATTATTTAATTAACCCTCCCCATAAAATCCTTTCTTCATCGTTCTCTAATTCACGACGCCGACCCAACAGCAAAGAAAAAACCCGCCGCCGCATTATGCCTCCAACCTCCGGGTCATGATCTGACATCATCACGTCACAAGCCATTGCGAGAGCCACCACCACCACCAGTGACCGCTTCGAGTTCATTTATCCAATCAGCCCTCAAAACGCCCCCGAACGTACCCAGTTCATGAGCCAAATTCGAGCAGAATACCACATAAGAACCGATCATAACCGTTCATCGTGGAGATCGCCATTAGCTCTTTAGTTTTGCTTTTATGGATTTTAGAAATCGCTGAGTTGATTAGAAGTTAGGGGAGGAAGAAGATCGGAAGTCCAACGCCATTGATTTAAAGAACGGCGTCTAACTATTTTTGAGGGTTAGGTTTTTACTGTTTGAGGTTATATATATATATAAATATATATATTAGTTATTTAATAATATTAAATTCATGGATTAGAAGCAGCAGGGTTGCAAGAAGCAGATCAGATGGATGGAGAGGGAAGAAGACGATTCGCGGGTAGTAATTATTGGCCGCCATGATTTACTTTTTAGGTTTAAAAGTAATTCATTGAACTTTCGAGAGAATATCTTTGAAGTGGCAGTGGAAAGGTGGATTTGTATTTTTATGTGTGTTGGACTTCTTGTTGTGCATTGGGCTTGGGCCTTGGATGGACAAGTGTGCGTTGTAAAGGCTGTTGAAGCCATTATCTCTTTGGGCTGAGAAGCCTATAATAAAAATTACCCATCTTCTAAAAAAAAATCATTTATTTGCTTAACATAGAAATTTAACGTCCCTATCTCCAAACGAACTCCAACGACTATCGCCCCTAGCTAAATACCCCCATCCGAACACCACGGAATTTGTTTCGTAACCCAATTCGGCTGTTACAATATGTTTTTCTTTAAATTAAAATATAAAACATTTAATTATTTAATTTGATCGTACATTTTAATTTACCGGGACCACATACTGACTCTAAAAAGTACTGAAAAATTATTTCTAGTTATGTTTTGACGATACAGTCCTAACAAAATTAATTTCATCGAAGTTGGAGACCGTTTGAAAAATGGCCATTTTCTTGTCGATCCAATTTGACTGAAATTGATAAAAAACATTTTATTTTGCCACACTCATATATTAATTCCAAAAATTATGAAAATTGGATTCTTGCAATAAATTGACGTTCCGTATCCAACTCAAGTGGTTTCGTCGAAAACGGAGTTCGTTTGCAAATTGGCTATTTATGCGGGCTATTTATTACATTAAATTCCATAGCGACTATTATGAATATTCAACTTACCATAACTTTTTATTCCCACTATGAAATTTCAATTTTTCGAATTTGTTGGAAAGATATTTTTAAACAGATTCTAATATTTTTGGTTTCACTAAAATCCAATTTATTTTGCATCCTGTACATTCAGTCAAAGTTCAAATTCAAAATTTTATACTACCGTGCTATTTCTAACTCCTTTTATAATTAAATTAAACATATTCATTCTATCTTTGATTTAAATAAATTTTTAATCATTATTATTTAAAATAAATTATTTTAAATATTAAAAATCCATTAAAATTGCAAAAATAAAAATTTTAAATTGGTTCCAAAATTTTGGGTTGTTACAATGAACTTAGTGTGCATTCTTTTTTGAACTGAAAGGGGCAAATGAAAGAGACAAATGATACTCGTAAAGGATTTTGTCCGTGAAAGAGAATGAGTTCTTTTTACGAATGGAGCAATGCAAAAGGGGCAAGTTATTATTTTATTGTTAGTTTATATTATTATTTTATTTATGTTAATTATTTTTAAATAAAAATACAAATACATAATACGACATACGAAATAAAAAGTCATATTGTAGAGTACAGAATACCAATGCAAAAATAAATGTACTGAATAACAAAAGTTAAAAATAAAATACAAAACATACTAGATGGTCCTTCTCAAATTCCTAATAAGAAAAATAATAGTTTTCCTAAGCTACTCTGGGTTGTCCAGCAATGCATGCAAAGGATTGCAATCTTTGCTATTATAATTAGGCAAACAAATTGCGACCTCCCACTCCTTATAGTCATCGCCCTCTAGCCTCGTTGTCATGCGACAAATGAAAAGAACTGGGAAAGGGGCTTAGTTCGCAAAAGAGAACGAGTTCTTTTCACGAATAGGGAAACACGAAAGGGGTAAGTTATTATTTTATTGTTTGTTTATGTTATTATTTTATTTATGTTAAATATTTTTAAATACAAAATACATAACACATAATATGACATACGAAATAAAAAAGTCATATTTTAGAATTTAGAGTACAAATGCAAAAATAAAAGTACTGAATAACAAAAACTGAAAATAAAATACAAAATAAACTACATGGTCCTTCTCGAATTCCTAATAAGAAAAATAACAAATTTCCTAAGCTACTCGGGGTTGTCCAGCAATGCATGCAAATGATTGCAATCTTTGCTATCATAATTAGCCAAACAAATCAGGATCTTCCAATCCTCGTAGTCGTCGCCCTCTAGCTTCGCTGCCATGCATCTATCAAGAATCAAATCTTGTATCGAATTGCCACCAAGGCTAGTTAGCCCACCAGATGTCCACGATCTAGGCACTAACACTGGTGATACGCTCAACACATCATCCCGAAGATAGTCGTCATAAAATGCATCGAACTGCAGCTGAATGGGAGGATGCTATGGAATAACGAGCTGACATTTTCCAATTTACATGCAGCTACCAAAAATCACATCCAACTGCCTAAAGCGAGCTTGTTCTATGGGTTCCATACATGTTTTAGAGTGTTGATTTTGTTCTTCATTTTTCCGTCGTTGTAATTCACGCCAGCGTGGTCGTTGAATATCGCAGTAATCTTCTGTACCACTCTGCAACACGATGAGCATGTTTATCGATGTTTTCATAACAAACATCGATAAAAGTGTTTTCCCAATCGTCGTTCCAATCGACGATGGTGTGGGCGGAACAAGCAGCAGAGTGGCCAGACATTCTGGAAAAAAAAACGATTTAAAAAAATTGAAAAAATACATATATGGAAAGTAAGAATAGAAAAACTCGAATATGATTTTTTTTATTTTTTTACCTATACTGATTGACGACGAAATTTGAAAAATTACTTGAATTTTTGAATTGTATGTGTTTCGTTTGATAGGTTAGAAAATGAAATAGATTTGTGTGTATATGTATAAATGTATATATATATATATATGTGTGTGTGTGTGTGTGTGTATGAAGCACGCTCCAGGGCACCTATATACATATATATATATATATATATATATATATATATATATATGTATATATATATATGAGGCACGCTCCAGGGCACCTTTTCTTAGCACCCCTTTTGCACCTCAACCAGAGCCAAATATTTATAGTTAAATAAGTTAGTGGGGGGAGATAGAATTAGTGAGAGGAGAGAGAAACCGATATATGTGGCGGAAATCAGGAGGCTAAAGGGGTGCTGCACTATTTGAAGTGCTCTTGATCCTATCCCTATATATATAGCATGAAAAGGTGTGCCTATTGTAATATTACTCATTTGCGTCAGTTTTGACGCATCTGACACAAATGGAAAATATTCCAACGTTTCAATTGATTGGATAATATTCCAATTTTTCAACTGATTGGATAGTTCGATGGGTCTCACTTCCGATGAATTCCACGTGTTTGACCCAGATGCAAACTGGATCTGCTTGGAAAAGAAAAAGAAATAAGAGAAAAGCATTTTTCATTTCTGGCCCTTATTTTCCACTTTTAGCCTCGTTTTGCAAAATATTGCAAATATAGCCCCCTTTTGGCCACGTAGGAGAATGTTGTGTCTGATCATTTATACTGGCGCAATCAACGATTGCTCCAATATGAACAAACTTTTGGGGTGCAATCCATGATTGCGCCACGATAGATTTGTTTTTTTAAAAGCAGTCAAAGAGGATATTGTTGTGTCTGATCGTAGGCACAGCTACTCTGCTTTTGCTTTTTTTGACCAAAACCTTGGGCTCTTGTCCTAATTCAATACTCTTAAACCATTTACACCTTTATATATCACTTCATTCTCTTATATCTCTTCATTCTCTTATATCACCTCATACACTTATCTCACCTCATACAAAATGCCTTCTTTACCATCATCCGCAGACTCCGACGAGGAGGCGTATGAAGAGATGAGACTACAAGAGCTCGTGGACGAACTTGACCTCTTACTGGGACTTGAGGAACAATCACCGAGCGAATGGGCGAACGTACAACCTCAACATGAAGATCAAGTGCCACAAGTTCAACTCTCATATGAACATATGGTCACTCAACCTTTGCTCGAAGTTGAGGCATATCGAGTACCATATGTTGATCCTTATCCAGTCTGTTGCTATCGTGATTATACCGTAGAAGTTGCGGTTCGCGCGGAAGGCAACAATATTGGTCGGCGCATGCGGACATGTCCAGCCTATCCAAATGGGTGCAATTAACACAGAAGGGATAGACAAACCGTTGTGCCCAAGGGCAGTAGTATATGCAAATGAGCTCGAACAAGAGATTCGATGTCTCGAAAATGTTATTGAACAATTGCGGTTAGGGGGTAATTAGTAGTTTATTTGTCTCAAGTGCGATGGTGTACTAATTTTAGGTCGTTTGAATGGTTGGAATTAATGTATTTGGAATTGTATTGAATGGTTGGAATTAATGTATTTTGAGTTTGTCTTGATTTGTTGAGAAGTGGGCAATTTCCTTTCAGATTGCAGATGAGTCGAGAGACAAGCCGAAGCCAAATTTATATCCCAGATTCATATTGTAGACAAATAGGGAGAAAAATTGTTCTCGATATCCCTTGGCGCAATCAATAATCGCGCCAAGAGATGTCGAGAGCAAATTCATTTTGCAAACCTCCTGGGGTGCAATCCTTAATTGCGCCCCAGGAGGTTTTGCAACATGAATTTGCTCTCGACATCTCTTGGCACGATTATTGATTATGCCAAGGGATGTCGAGAACAATTTCATGTTGCAAAACCTCCCGGGGCACAATTAAGGATTACGCCCCAAGAGGTTTGCAACATGAATTTCACTAACACAAGCACAAAAACAAACATTACCATAAGTCAATTTATATGCCCAACCAATTACAACACAAACAAACAATACCACTGCGAAGCAATACAAACAACAAACAAACATTACCACAAGCAGACTAACACTAGCATTCAACACAAACAAATAATACCATAAGTCCAACCAATTACAACCAAATCCACATTAGTTCAAACGTGCTACAAACACAAGTACTTTCAAAACGACCACCAAATTACT
Source organism: Allium sativum (assembly GCA_030737875.1). Lineage (NCBI taxonomy): Eukaryota > Viridiplantae > Streptophyta > Magnoliopsida > Asparagales > Amaryllidaceae > Allium > Allium sativum. The sequence continues at coordinate 64,893,493 of CM060909.1, read as the reverse complement.
TTGAAGTACATGCCTAAATGTAAAGTTATAACAAATCAAAATGTAATGACTAATTTCATCTTCTCATAGGCACTCCTACTTTCCTTCTTGGAACTGCGAGTCGTGGGAGTTGGATCCAACGACTGGGTTGGCTGAGAAGGACCGGGCACGTCTTTCGTTTGGGAAGGCTGAGAAGATGAAGCTAAAGCCTTTTTCCCCTTACGAACGGGCTTACGAGTGAACCTACGAGTGGGAACTGCAGGAGGACGTGCAGATGGAGGCGGTGGAGGTTGTGCAAGCTTGTTCTTCCTTAAAATCGTATGGAGAATGCGTTTGATGCCCAAGCACTTTGACTTCGATGGCTCCGGCGCCTCCGCCACTAACTCGTTAACCAACTCGGCCACATGGTAAATTCCATCAGTCTGTAATACACAAATTATGAGCATGTCAATTTATATACGGTTTGATGTTAAACAAAATGTACATACCAGACTTCACTCAAGCGGCGCTCTAGGGATGTATGGTTCCGCGCCTTGATGTACATCTAGAGGCGGGTCTACGGGAATAACAATATAACGACGCGTAATGTTCCAATACCATGTGTAGTATTGCATATCGGATACCGCTGCCGCACTTTAGTCTTACACATGATCATAACGATGGTTCCATGTATTGATTGTCTCTTGATAGGCCTTGTGTAACACCCCACGTCCATTAGTGTCACTCACAAAGGGAATGCACTAAGTTCTGTGGAGCATTTTGGGTAAAAGATGCAGATAAATTACAAGACAGACAAATATTAAACAGCGGAAAATAGAACTTTGCTTTATTGATAAAATAGTCTATACAAGATTCTTTTACAATATCAGAGTATCATCTGTCTTTATAAAATAAAGAAGCATGAAAATACATTTATATTCCCCGATGTAGCAAGAGCCAGCCATAGCATCTGAAAGAGAATCCAAAGACAACTTCGTCAAATCTTCAAGCTGGGAAAGAGCAACGGTCCAATCTAATCCTGAGTTATACTATTCCCTCCTCAACTACCTGGGGGGGAACGGATGAAAAGAAGCGAAAGAAAAACGGAGTCTGACATAAAGCCTGAGTAAGTTCAGTTACTTCTAGCAAATGAACAAGGAAAACAGAACGACATGAATTAACTGAATACAAGATAACACCATGATGATAAGATCAACAAGATAGGATTAACACAAGCTATGCTAGGACAAGATAAACTGGATATACTATAACACTTTCTCCGCTTCGCTTTTACCGCAGTATACTGGTTTCTGTATCTCTGCACCGCCTAACTAGTGTCCCTACTAGTAACGATAACATGATCCCAATCCCTGTATTTTCCATCGCCTTCAGGCATCCATTTATTAGTTATTACCTAGATCTAATCTAGGGTTTTCTATACAGTGCCTTCTAGATTCAACTAGAACTTACGCTATCTTTCTGAACGCTTCTTGGATTCAGGGTTTATGCCACCTAGTTCCAAACTAGGGATTATGTTACCTGTCGAACGATGCCCTTTAGTCTAGGACACACCACCTAGAATGGTACATGTTCCTAGACTTTCCCCACGCATGTATCGCGAATCGTTATCGCTTGTCTAGATGCACATGTCCAGTAATGTGCGGTCCGAGTTCCATTGTCAGGGCTACTCTAGAAATACGGAACTCGGTCAGGAGCTTTCAATATCTGCCGATGCAGATGCTAAGGTTTGTTTTTCCGGTGGCTATGGTCCCACTCGACCCCTCCCTCAACTAATGAAAGGCACACCTTGAAAAATGAGAACTATACGCCGGCCCCCGGTGCCCTACTATCCAATGGCCATCCGCAACCATAACCAGATAGCAAGTATATGGTCTTTTGGAGTTCTCCGCCTTTCCGCTTCACGTATCTCGATTGACTCAAGATGGATGGTAGACGACGAGTTGCTATCACTGGGCTTCCGATTTCTCGCCGAATCACGCTGGTCCATCCGAGTCTTTAGGTTGCCATATCTATATAATAAAATTGCCCCCCTAGACAAACAAGGAGACAAAGAGCGGCTGAGATTTAATCCCGCAAAAACAAATCCACCATCCTAATTTAAACACATCCCCTATAATTGAGGAACGGTGGATTTTGTTGCATGATTGTTTGCAGTTATTTGGATTGAATTGGCATTGAAAGCTTGCGTGATATATGGAATCAATTTGTATGATTTTATAGCCCTTTGAATGTATGTCGTATGTTTTCTTGCCCCAAAAATGTTGATCAAAACTGGAAACAATTCAAAATAGTTCTTGCCCAATACCATTTCATGTTTATTTTATTTTATTTTTGAATGGAATTTTTAGTGATTGAAATTTATTAAGTTATAGTCTACAGCACAGCTGAAATATAATAATGTATCAAAACTTGCTATAAAAGATTGATCTATACCGTTTTCATTTTCTAAAATATATGTTACATTAAATAGTTAAGGTTTTAGGAAATGGAGTAACATGCAAGTTGAAATCCGCTTGATAAATTTGTCAGTTAATTGATATTTGACATTAAAATATTGGACCACATGAAATTTTCCTTATACTCTCAACTTATTTTTTTAGTCTTTAAATCATCATATAAGTGGTACTTGATTTTGGTAAATGATGTTCAGTTTGTAATCTAATTTTATCAGGCAAGTGGCTTAGAGTTTGATTTCATTTTTTTATGAATATTAAAATTAGTAATCTTCAACATGGGGAAATTAAATTTCTCTTCCTTTAATGTGCATTTTCCTTTCTTTACATTAATGTTATCCAATAAAACCTTGATTATATCCTTTGTTGATTCAAATCTATTTTAATCAAATGCAACCAAGGAATACAAAGAACAGAACTGATATATTTGATAATTTGAGTTTGAATTTTATACAATTCAATACAAGTCATTGCTTTTACGATTATGGCATTAAATTTCGTCCAAACATGTGTTCTACATTTCAAAACGTTGTCATTACATAAATGTTGGTGGATATTAGTATCCATGGTAAAAGTATATAATAATTTTCTGTAATTTTAATCTTTGATATAAGGCAATAGGGCATACAGGGATATAAAGGTTTATTAAATATAGCATAGTATTTCAATCAAAATTTAATATTCGTACGATTAGCACATTTAACGTCTTTCCTTAAAAACAAAGAGTGTCATTCTCTAATGCTTTTTGAATTTCTATCAAACGTATCCAACGTCTGTATATAAAAAGAAAATACGTTTTTCTCTAGCACTCTTTGAATTTCTATAAAATTTAATACCCGTATTATTTAGCATATTTAACGTCTTTACTTATAAAGAGAATACCCTATTATTGAACACAGTTTGCATTTACTAAATTAGTTGATGAACATAGTAGGAATACAACTAGATACTAAAGGATCAGCTTTATATTTTTGAAATAATTATGTACTTATGTTACATGGCATCCTAGGTTGAAAACTATCGTAACTTTCATTTTAGCATATCTTCCTCATATTATTCTTCTCTTGGTTAAAAAAAACCGAATTTCAATTAGATTTAGCCCAAAATATGTAAATTAATCATTATTTAATGAGGTCTTTATGCTAGGTCTTGCATCCGAAATTGGCGTTGTGGTTTCAACTTCTGATAGTTTGGCTTACCAAATTTTGGTCAACATGTTGTAGTTTTCTGATATAGGTGTTTTCTTATTCCACCTATAAAAATTAGGCATTTTTAAAGAAATAGTTAGTTCAATAGGATTTGAGCTTTTACTCTTGCTAGATTTCCATTTTCTAATTTGGATTCCTAAAAATATCATATAACTCCTTAGAAAGTTTTGAAATATTGCTATAATTATTTTCTTTATTTCATATAAACTATGTTTTTTTAATGTTATTTGTCTTCTTCACCCATATATAATTTGACCAAGTTGTTGTCGAGCAACTATGTAAAATCATAAATATTTGTTTCTTTGCATATTATTTAACACCATACTTTTGTTTTCAACTTTCAGTATTCCACCAATTAGGAATTGCTATTTATGAATCAACTTGCACTAATTCAGAGTTTGCCTTTTATTACGGTACCTATATTATTATCAGTATATCTTATTTAGCACTTAATAATCTTTTCATTAGGTAAATGGATGCAAACATATGATATCACAAGCCTATGAAGCATTAATTACTCAACATCAAATATGAAGTAAAATTGGAGTGTTGTAATCACATTACACTTCACAGGAATGTCTAATTTGCAAGAACAAAAAAAATACTTTATCATTCATATACACATTTAATTGTTTAGAAATATCATTTAACTGTTATGTTATTAATATACTTCAATGCTTTTTGAAATTATTCCACGAAATGTAATAAAATTCTCTCCATGGAGTTTTAGCAAATTGTAAGAGCTAGAAATTTTTATATGATTAATGTCTTCACATAGTGTATTTATGTTAATGTTCAAAAAGATGCATGGAAAGCTTGCAAGCCCAGCAAGCAAAAGGTTTATGAGACAGAGCTTTATATCTGTTTACATAATATTTGTGGCACAACGGTCCATACGCGAAGCGCGAGCCGTGATCATGCGTGAAGCGCATGCCATCATCACGCGCAAAGCGCGTGCCTTGATTACGCGCGAAGCGCGTGCCATCATCACGTGCGAAGCGCGTGCCGTTACGCTCTTCGCGCGAAGCGCATGCCGTTACGACCACGCGCCTGCAAACTACAACACCCCGTACTCTATGCTCCCGTGCAAACTACAACACCCCGTACTCTATGCTTCCGTGCAATGCACGGGTTTCCACTCGTATATATATATATATTGCAACCAAGGCATACCCTTGGCTCTTCTATCGCAGACCTTAACCTTTGTGCGCCCAGGCGGATCATCTGCAGCCTCACAGAGGGATACCAAGAGTACCCTCACGTCCCCTCGAAGCCTCGGGCTTCGTAACCCAATTCGTTGGAGCCTTCTTAAAACCAGATGGATGTCCGCTCCTTCGTGTTATACTAAGAATTACTACTTAGTTCTACTAACTAAGGTTTACCACTTAGTTTCCAAATTCCTTGTTTTCTTAACTAAGTTTTACTACTTAGTCCCCTTTTCAACTGAGGTTTACTGCTTAGTTTTCTTTCTCACCAGGTTGGATTGGTTAAGTGTCTTTAGTCGATTCAAGCTATCTTAACCCTCTTCCCTTATCCTGTTAAACTGGTTAAGTGTTATCCCTTTATGCTTTTTACTTAACCCTATTCATTTATCATATTCTGATGGTTAAGTGTTCAAGTTTACTTAACCCTATGGTCTAGTCCAGCTAACATATTAAATTGGCTAAGTGTATTACTTAACCCCAACCTCTAGTCTAATTAACATGTTAAATTGGCTAAGTGTATTAACTTTACTTAACCCCACCTTCTAGTCTAGTCAACATGTTAATTTGGCTAAGTATTCCCATGGACTTAACCCTCCCATTCTAGCTTTAACTGTGCTAAGTTGGTTAAGTGTTCCTTAACCTTCCCATTCTAGCTTAACTGTGTTAAGTTGGTTAAGTGTTCCTATGGACTTAACCTTCCCATTCTAGCTTAACTGTGTTAAGTTGGTTAAGTGTTTCTATGGACTTAACCCACCCATTCTTGCTTAACTGTGTTAAATTGGTTAAGTGTTTCTATGGACTTAACTCTCCCATTCTTGTTCTAGCTTTAATTAATAAATTAAAGCCGCAACCTCTCACATTAGACAGATATTGCTGCGGTTACTGGATGTGCCGGTCGGTTCCGGGCAGTTTTACACCGCAACTCAGTCTAACCTCGGGTTAGGCATATTCATGTTTTCTAAGTTCAAAGGGTTTTTGATTAATTTCCAAATCTGGTTTTGAAAACAACCATCCCATCCTTCGGATCAGTTAGGGATAGCCAGGGAGGGCAGGAAACTTGTATTTTCCAAACCCAAGCCTAGACACTATCCTCTCTGTCACCCTAGAACTTTCAGGTGTATGTGTTATTCAAAGAGAAAACCTTTCTTTTGTCCATATATAAATTGTCAACAATTTATCTTCAAAGTCCATTTTCCCTTTTTAAATAAACTTGGCCTATACCATTTTCATTTTGTCCTGCCCACTAGTATACTTATATTCTAGGCCCAAGTCCTAACCCAACTTACAGTTCAGGCCATTTCCTATTTCATTGCCAAAACTAGATTAAATATCCTAGTTTATAATTTATGGCCAAAACTTTACCTACATGCAAGTTACATATTTTGTGGTAAATGAACAATTTATCATTTATGACAAATTCTATAAGTAAATTTACTCCTAATTTACTTATTTCATTATTACACTTTTAATGTACATTGTCACATTTATTATTATGGCCCGTTCCCTCTTATTTATCATATTTATACTTTTTGGTATGTAAATTATACCAAATTAAGTGTCACTAACCATAATTTATTCTAAACATGACAATTTCTCACAATTATGGCTAAATTCAAAATTGTGCTAATATACTTATTCCAAATCTTTAATTAACACAATTTTGATTTAACATTCCTAATTCACAGTTTATGGTAAGACTAGAATTATTATTCTAGTTTACATTTCATGCCTAAAATTTAGCTTACTTGCTAATACTAAATTTAATATGTCAAACTTATCCAATTTGCATTCCTATGAACATGCCATAATACATATTCCCAATTTATGCCAATTTCCAAGCTTATAACTACATTTATGTTCATTTTCATATTTTCCCCAAATTGCATTCCCACCATTCGTATATTAGTGATTTAACCTAGATTGTAAATAAATCTAGATTCGTAGAAAATAGGGAATGAACCAAAGATGCTATGAAAAGGGATAATAACTGGCATAAAAGGTTTGGATAACGACGTAGGTTCAAGAATATGGGTAGACCTAACTTAATAGGTAAATTCCCATGGTCTAAAACCAATAGATAGAATAGGTTCAAGAACATGGGTAGACCTAACTGAATAGGTAAATTCCCACAGTCTAAAACCAAAGAAAAACAAAGAACAGATAAAATAGATAATCGGGTTTAGACCCAATTTCATAGCCACAAAACTTAAGCAACAATTTTCCTAATTATGAATCATAGCCAAAGTTCATAGTTATAGGCAATGTTCATAGTCCAAAAGGGAAAATAATTCCCATAGTCATAAGTCATTGTCTTAGGCAATGTCATAGTCATATGTTGTATGTCCCAAATCAAGGTTCATGTTTGTAATTCAAAGGCAATAGGTTCATGGTCATAGTTCTCATAATCATGATCATAGGCATAGGCATATCCTCTTTGTTCAATAGTCATAGGCCGTCAATCAAAGTCATAGTATGTTCTGGGCCATAGTCAAGAATTAGATCCAAAAACTTAAATAAACACAGATCCAAGTGAAGAGATTAGGCATTTTTCTTATATCCTTTTAATTTCATGTCACAAATAAAAATAAAACGTTCAAGTCTAGAAATAACCAACTTACAGAAATTAGATCTAGAATAGAAGAACGACGATGCTAAGATTCGTATGTCGTTGCTCGAGGTTTGTTGATTTAGCCTTTGAATTCTTCACTTTGATTTGAATCTTCTCTTGAATAGATTTGAGCAGCATCTCCATGTCTTGAATTTATATTTTATTTTAATTATTTAAGAAAATTTAGAGGAGGGGAAGAAGCCATGAATCTTAGCAGCATAAGGATAGAAGAGAATTGGTGCAAAGAGAATGAAGACTAGGGCTGTTTATATAGCTGCTCAAGACCTTATCGTACGCGCAGCGCTGAGTCAGCATTGAACTCAGTTAAGAAAATAGTCCAGGTACGTAGATGAATCTAGCCAAACCTTATCATAAACGCAGTGCTGAGTCAGCATTGGGTCCCACAAGCTATTTTGGCGTAGAAATTTGAATTTCGAATGAATTGTTTTGGCGTAGAAGTTTGATTTTCAAACTTTTGAATTTCTGGAATTTATTTAACTGTTTTATTCACATGAAATATTCTTATATGTATACAATTCCTCTAACGACCATTTTACGCGTATATATATACGCACAACTTTCATTTTATTTTCAAAATTCAAATGATGTTGCCATATTTCATTGACTGTAGCCTTATCTTGAATTTTATCTTTCGTATACGTATATTTTTGCATATATATATATATATATATATATATATATATATATATATATATATATATATATATATATATATATATATATATTCACATATGCATATATATGTTTTCCTTATTTCCTTATATGTACGTTCTTATCCTTTCAAATTTTGAATTTGTATACGTACATATATTTGCATGTTCAGTTGGCCCTCTCTAAAACAAAGATAAAAAATTATGCCGCCACCGGGGTTCGAACCCCCAACCTCCATGCTACAAATCCAATGCCTTAACCAACTGAGCTACAGAGGCTTTTGTTAATAAGTCTTAGAACAATTATTGTTCTCTCCTTACTTCTCTTTTTCATGTTAGTTACAATACTTAAATTAAACAACTGCTTGTATCTTTTTCTTTTAATTTTTCTTTTAAAAATTAATTATACTTTAATTTGAGAATCTTAATGTCACAGAATTACGGGGTGTTACACCTTGTTGTCCCCGGCTTCAACCAAGTAGTGCGGTGGGTTCTCAGGAATGTGTTGTAGCAAACCAAACTGTCTAATCACTCTATCTGGTAGATGAGGAGAGACGTCCCGAAAACAAATAAGCGGTACACGTGCTTTCCAATGCTGGATAGAAGCAACGCACAATGGAGGTAGATGAGTAAATGCCTCGATGTAGGAAGTCCATGAAACAACATCGTAATCGAATACATCGAACTCCTTACGATAGAACTTAACATTATGTTTGGGCGTCGACAACAAGCTCTTCGGGCCGACCCACCTATTAAAAATATTTAAAATTTATTACCGCGATTTAAAAAATAACTATCTGCAATTTATAATTCTAGTAATAGTACCTCGAAGGAAAAGGCAAAGAAAAATCAATTTCCGACCTCTTCATTGTTATTCTCCCAACCGGGAGATACGACCAAGACCAAGTCTGTAAACGAGTATACGTGTTAACCCCGTTGTGAAAACGCGGTTCGACATTATGAAATATGTACGAACATAGGAGCGCGGCTTCATTTGGTTTGCGGTTTCATTTAGCCCGCCCCGCTATCCCATGTTCCTCTAGCCCGCTACTGTATGCATGCATCATTCGGACAACGTCATGTGGGTCATCAAAACCATACTATTTAGTTCATGCGCACACTTTGGTCCGCAAATGCTTTAACCTGTGCCGGTTCTAAGATCGTGGGGGAATCTCTTTAGCTCGTTCATATTCTTTTGCCCGCAATATGCTAATTAGCTCGCACCAATTTTTAAATTGCAACTTTATATTTGGTTCATTGGCATTCTTTTAGCTTGTTCTAGAAAGCAGAATTTGGTTTGCAAAAGCTTTTAGCCTGCAAGTATTTCAGTATGATGTCTGGACCCTTGCCAAGCCCAAGCTATCAATGTAAACTCGTCAGTATATATGCTCTTAGATCGTAGGACGACGCTCGACATGCCATGTGGCATGAGACAAAGCACGCTCTCCAAGTCATTCATTGACCAAACTCGTCTAGTGTAACCCTACACCGCACAAGACATATACATGATGATACAGTTGGGTCATGCGGAAAGTCAACATGTCAGCTCACTAAAGAATGTGTACTTAGCATGACAAACATTGAAAATGCATGGATTGCAGGAGACCTAGGCATTAACCTGTAGTGTGCATGTAAAAGCAATCTTATATGCAAACGTATGGAGCAACAAGTCTTAGACCGTGAAAGCCTCTTGGGACGTAAGATATAAAGAAGGCTTCAGGTTATTCCAACGTGTCTTGATCCAAAAAGGTGGGAGCTTTCCAAGCATGAAGACTTGCGATTACAACTGGCATCAATCCAGCATTAGACTATCAAGCCCTTTTTTGATCGTTAAGTATATTTAGACCGCTAACGCGACCTAAGTGGGATCAAGACGTGTTGATGATTCAGGTCATGCATGAAGTATAAAACAAGCTGTTGGGACATGTGCAATACAGTTGTTGCCAGCTGGAGCTTCCACAAAGGCCGTTAGCCCATTGTTAGATCGTAAGAGTGCATTGGAAGTTCAGCCCGTCATGCTATATTAGGCCGCAAATGCTAAAGCTCAATCCAGTGTTTAGGTCGCACCTACATGTTTAGGTCGTTCGGCATGAAATCAACAGCAAACCCATATTTACAGGAATGCCACACCGTATCAACTTCAACTATAAATACTCCTCATATTTTCCATGAGAGGAGGAGGAAAATTCATTCCTATAAGGAGGTGCCGCCAAATTCAAAGCTCACTTACAGCTTCTTTAATGGCTTTTATGGATTCAACAACTCTTCATCAACTTCGTGAGGATCAAATCTACTCCATTCAACACCAAGGCTCTTTCCAATCGAATCAAAGCTCCATGAATCTCCTTCAAATATCGTGAAAAGTTTCTCCAACACATTCAAGTGGTCTCTAATCTTCTCCAATCCTCTCTAGATTCGGATCTAGCACTAAACTCCTACCAAATCAAGGAAGAGCATCAAAGCGCTTGAACGATTGAAGATTCGTACATCCATCATTGCAAAGCTAGTGATCTCTCCAATTCCATTGCGAAATCAAGTGCAAATTGAATCATAAAGAGAGGGAAGAGATGAAATAAATGTAATGAGGGATTTCGTGCATGTTGTAGTAAGAGATACCATAGTGAGAATTGGCTTAAAAGTGAACGTAGATCAAGTTTGATCAAACCACTATAAACCTTTGTGTCCTTTCCATTTCATGCATTTTATTTTGTGATTACACGGTTCCATATTTTAATCTTACCGAATCGGTGAAGTGCCTTGTTTGCACCTTTAGTGTTAAAGTCAAATTTCGGTTTCAACAATACCTAGAATAAAACCTAAGATGCATATGTGTATAATAGAACGTAAGATGTATACGTGTAATAACACATAAGATGTAATACCTGCACCAATTGTAGACAACCTCCAATGGAATCGCCCCGCCCTAAAGTCAACTGTGATAGTTCTGCATATGTGTAGCCAAGCACAACGCTACCCCAAGCATGCTGCTGACATACATCAAAATCCTCCAAGTAATGTAACCATCTAAGACATACCCGAGATTTCGAATGGTCACATACTAAACGTGACGTAATAATGTGAATTATAATTGCACACGCACGCTGCTGCACGTGTACTTGCGAAGCATCCTGTGAAATGTCCGCCGCTAGTTGTGCCCTAAACCACTTCATAGTAATCATCTCGGACCCCCACCACGCATCTCCTGGAGGAGATAATCCTAACAGTCTCTCTCACATCTCGGCATAATCAGCTGGTTCAAGTAGGGTGAATGGATGTCCATCGATTGGTATGCTAAGCAGAATCGCTACATCCTCCAATGCGATTGACATTTCACCACATCTGAGGTGAAACGACAATGTCTCAGGTCTCCATCGATCAATTAAAGCCGTTATGAGATGGCGTCAGTATAAATGATCAAACACAATGTTCTCCTACGTGGTCAAAATTGGGTTATATTTGCAATATTTTGCAAAACGATGCTAAAAGCTAATAAAAGGGAGGAGGCAGAAATGAAAAATGCTCATAAGAGAACGCTACCTTGGGATTTTTTTTTCCGTCTTCCACCGTCATAAAGAATAAGCAGCAGTAACAAGTATAGTACCACTTAATTATTATTCTCATCAAAAACAGTACCACGTCAATCTGAGCTCAAGTACGTAATCTGCAAACCTGATAAGCATGCAAAACATGACATAATGATCATCCAATTAACATTAAAAAACTGAACCTAAATAGCTAATGGCATGTGGAACACAACTCAAGGCTCAAGCTGAAGTGTTAACAATATGAAATGATACTGGTATTAAAAAATAATATTAGCTCTGCAAGAGTAGCTTTCAATAGGAGTACTTCTACCACACATCTACTTCTTTTAAAACTATAGCCAATATGAAGAAAGTGTTCTATTAAAACTGCAGTGCTCGTTATGCAACTCTACAATCCTTTTAGCTTGGAATAAATCCATTGACTGCTGCAAATGGAGTTCGATCAAGTGCAACGGCGATTATTTCACAAGACTTGTTTTCTCAGACTGAGGCCATAGGTATAACTTCCCATTCTATTGGAAAACCAACACATCTCAATACTTTATCCATAAATATTCAACCAAGCCTCAAACGATGCTGATACGGCCAATTAAGTAGAATTTACCTTTAAAAACTAGCTTATAAGGAAAGTTATAAGGAAAGAGTGCCTAATCAACTTAATTACGGGATCCATTCCTGGTTGTCTCCGAAAGAATCTAACAAATTTCATTGCCATAAACAATGTGAGTTCACTGTACCGATTCCAGCTTCTTTTATGGGTATTCATCAGTCTTATTACTCAAGCATTGTTAACATGTTGAAAGATTCGAACGGGTAATGCTAGGCTCAATATGATTTACACCTTCTCCAGTTCATTTTTCTGCAATTTGCTAATAAGATTTCTACCTGGTTATATTCCTCTTGAGTTCTTTGGACTACAATTATTGAATAAATCTCAAAGCAATGGTTGATCAAAACAAACTTGATAAAGAAACCCAGAGGTGATTAGGACTTCATGCGCTTCTGATAAAATAGGAAAACCATGAAACATCGTGGAAATAGTTGGGACGGTGTGCATGAGTACAACACATTAAAATCAAAATGCAATTAATATTTATGCAAACAACAGCAACAATAATAATAACAATTATCCTAATATTAATCAAGGAAGTGAATCAGTGATTAGTGGTCTGGCTTGAGTTGTACCCGTCAGTGGTGAACTGGTGATATTAGCATGTCAGGATGGTCTATCGGACCTGGATGGCCTAGGGTTCCTGTTCGTCGCTTTCCTATGAATTAGAAAAGCGCGAATTTCAAATTAAATACTGCAAGCACACAGGTCGTGTAATATGCAGGTCGAATCACAGAGAGATTTTGGGAGAAGTTTTTGTTTGAATTAATGTTATTGAAACTACTACGAATCTGAATCTAATCAGACCGATGTCAAATTCAACAACCGAAAAGAAGGGAATCAATTACTAGAAAAAGACAATAATAACTAGAACAATAACAGAAAATTAAAAGCAGAATATACCGTTGAATCTAATCAAATGGACATTCGCTAACATGCAGTAATAAAAGAAAATAACAATATGTGTTCTATCAAAACTAATTGAGTAGACACACAGATCGTTATAGAAGAAAAAGACAGTCAACTAACATGAAGAAAAACTTTTTATTAATAAACGTGAATACAAAATAGTGGAGAGAAAAAATGGAATCCTTTTTACAATGATACAATGGTCCTTTTATACAGGATGTAGCCTTCTCCTTTTATTTGAATACAAGGCCCACAAAATAAATATATGAAAATATCCTTTCCAAAGATGAAGGAATAATCCTTTCATGATGCTTGATTGGCGACCTGTAATCAATGTCCTTCCTTTTGATGCATTGCACGGTCAGTGAGAAGATAAGGATGTGTTTAATTGAAGATGTGTAATTAAAACTTTTCGCTTCTCTTTACATGATAATCAAATGTGATTTATTGGATTTCAAATCTTGAGAGGATTACGCCAAAATTCAACAAATCCTCATTAAGTGCATATTATATATATATATATATATATATATATATATATATATATATATATATATATAGATAGATAGATAGATAGATGCATTATTATGACTATATATATATATATAATATCACTTAGTTCATTTATTCTTCAAAACGCATAAGGCAGGGTGTGAATGCATTCATGTTCCTTTCTTCAAAAAAAAAATATAGCACTTGCCAAGGATCGAACTCAGGCCACTCTATACACATTTCTCTGTCTTTACCAGTGGGTTACAACTTCTTTTGCAATTAGGATGGCTTTGATATGGGGAAGTAGCTTTTTTTCTTTGTAGTTGGCCTTTAATTTGAAATGAATGAGGCATCACTTGAAATCTGTAAAAACACATAAAAATACTCAAAGTATCATTTATTTATTTACAAAAGATAAAATATAAGAGCATAAAATAAACATATTTCTATGTTAATCAAATACCCCCACACTTATCTTTTGCTCGTCCTCGAGTAAAACAAAAATAAAAGATTAAACTAGATGGGTCACACTTTCGTAGGAAACACGATTGCATTGAGCGTATGCAACAAGCCGTTAAACCTCTAGGTGTCCCTAGTAGGATGAGTGGTGTCTTGTGAAGGTTTTCAGCGGATACTACCCACAAAATCCAAATGCAGTATGTGGATCTAATGCAACTACATGAATGCAATGGATATATACAATAAAAAAACAAAAATGACAACACGACTTGTTTCAGAAAAGTGGTACAACAAATTAAGTTAATAATTTCTAATCAGTTGATTTTATTTTAGATACCTCGATTTGTCACAAATTTTCAACATAAATCAAGTTTTCTAATGTTAAATTCCAGTTTGGCCAGTTGGTTCGGTCGATAACATAGTGCAGCCATGAAATAATTTCTTAGTTTGCTTGTCACAGTTTGTAAAGTGGTATTCTAATTTCCTTGTGTATGACTAGTCAAATCAATAAGGTCAAGAAATGTTTGGGCATCATCGCTTATTCTCTATTTATAAAAGTAAAAATTTATGATTAATTACATACACCTAACTTAAAAGACCAAGGTCACCCATACACTGCCTTGCGGACTGACGGAGAGTTGGGACAGAGCTTGGCGGATTGTGCAAACCGACGCTGACTTTGTCAACAAAGTGTCGGTAATCCTTAGGTGTCCAATCTTATAAAATGAGACCAAGATATTCCAACGCTGACTTTGTCAACAAAGTGTCCGATAGAGCTTGGCGGTTTGCACACAACGCTAGATATACAAGCAATGTTGGGTACCCTTGGATTACTATTATTATTATTATTATTGAAAATATAAGCACAAAAGAGAGTTACGCGAATTCAACTTAACATAACTTAGTTTTAAAGATTCAAAAAGGCAATATAAGTATTTTAAGTTCTCCACTTATTTAAACAAAGACTACAATATAGAATAGATTTCATAGCCATCACCTAAGAATCTCCCTATGTACCAGTTACACTATTATTCCTCAAAATTAAACTTTTCATTATATTTCTTATTCGATCAAAGTTGAGAGAAAAAAATACTATCAACTGACTAAAAATTGTAAACTTATTTTGCAGTATCATTCTAAAATGAGTCGTGTCTGTGTGTGTGTTCTTTTTTTTAAAAAAAATGGAGAAGAGAAAATATGTAGTAAAAATGATTTTTTTTTTTTTTTGATGTAATGCAGACTTGACTCCCCCACACTAGATTGAGACAGTGTCCCAACTATCTAAGATATGCATACCAAAATGGAGGGGAAAAAAATGAAAAATAAAAGAAAAACGTGTACCACCTGATTTCATGGTGGATGATCAGGCTCATGAAGATCGATAAGCTCATCGTCTTCGTATTGCTCGAATTCCAAAAATGGTTTCAGTCGTTGACCGTTCACTTTGAAGATTTTCCATCCTTAGGATTTTCAATTTCGACTGCTCCATGAGGATATATTGTTTTCACAACATAAGGTCCAGTCCATCGAGATCTAAGTTTTCCTGAAAACAAGTGAAGTCTAGAGTCGTATAAAAGAACTTTTTGACCTACGTTGAATTCCTTACGAAGTATGTTCTTATCGTGTTGGGCTTTGGTTCTTTCTTTATAGATTTTCGCATTTTCATATGCTTCATTTCTAATTTCCTCTAATTATGAAATCTGTAACTTCCTATGTGAACCTGCTTTCTCTAAGTCAAAATTCAAAAAATTTATAGCCCAAAGAGCACGATGCTCCAATTCAAGAGGTAAGTGACAGGATTTTCCAAAGACTAATCGATATGGTGACATCCCTAGATTGGTCTTGTAAGCAGTGCGAAATGCCCAGAGTGCATCAACCAGTTTTATGGATCAATCTTTTATGTTGGGATTCACGGTTTTTTCAAGGATTTGATTGATTTGTCTATTGGGAACTTCTACTTGCCCACTAGTTTGTGGATGGTAAGGGGTAGAAAGCTTGTGTGTGATTGAGTACTTCTTGAGCAAGGATTCAAAAGCACGATTACAGTGAGTGCCATTATCGCCAATGATCGCTCGAGGTGTGCCAAAGCGTGAAAAGATGTTTTCTTTGAGGAATTTGATAGCAACCTTGTTATCATTGGTTTTGGTTGGGATGGCTTCAACCCATTTTGAGACATAGTCTACCGCAAGCAATATGTAAAGATTCCCAAACGAGTTAGGGAAAGGTCCCATGAAATCGATGCCCCAAACATCAAATAATTCAATTACTAAAATGGGGTTGAGATGCATCATGTTTCGTTTAGTTATTCGACCCGTTCTTTGACATCGATCGCATCTAGAGCAAAATTCGAAAGCGTCACGGAAGAGAGTGGGCCAATAAAAACCGCTTTGCAATACTTTTGCAGTAGTTTTTCTTGCTCCAAAATGATCACCACAAGCATGGTCATGTGAGAAAGAGAGAATACTTTGGTGTTCATGATCGGGCACACACCTTCGAATGATTTGGTCTGGACAGTATTTGAAAAGATATGGGTCGTCCCAATAGAAGTTTTGAACTTTCGAGAGAAATTTTGTTTATCATGTTTTGACCATTCAACGGGTGTTTGCTGTATGACAAGATAATTCACAATGTCAGCGTACCAAGGGGTGTTAGAGATCGAAAGGATTTGTTCGTCAGGAAAATAGTCATCGATTTGGGTGTCATCAACATTTTCGTGCACAATTTGAGAGAGGTGATCCGCTACAACATTTTCAGAACCCTTTTTATCTCGTATTTCTATGTCAAACTCTTGAAGAAGAAGGATCCAACGAATCAAGCGGGCCTTGGCCTCTTTTTTAGAAAGCAAATATGGTAAAGCTGCATGGTCAGTGTAAACTATGACTTTAGATCCTATGAGATATGGTATGAATTTCTCAAGAGCGAAAACAACTGCCAAAAATTCCTTTTCAGTAGTTGAGTAATTCAATTGGGCCTCATTTAAGGTTTTACTAGCATAGTAAATGACCCGAGGGAGTTTATCGATTCGCTGATCCAAGATGGCTCCAATTGCAAAATCAGAAGCGTCACACATTAGTTCGAAGGGTTGAGTCCAATCAGGGGGTTGAATGATCGGAATTATGGTCAAGATTGACTTAAGAGTTTCGAAAGATGTTTGGCAATCATTGGAAAATTCAAACTTGACGTCTTTGGCAAGTAAGTTCGAGAGAGGTTTTGAAATTTTCGAGAAATCCTTAATGAATATTCTATAGAATCCCGCGTGGCCAAGAAATGAACGAACATCCTTAACAGACTTAGGAGGAGGTAGATTAGTAATCAAATCGATTTTGGATTAATCAACTTCAAGGCCATCTTTTGAGACGACATGACCTAGAACTATCCCTCTTTTTACCATGAAATGACATTTTTCCCAATTAAGCACGAGTGATTTCTCCTTACAATGTTTTAGGACGAGTTCTAAATGAGTGAGACATTGGGAAAAAGATGATCCATAGATTGAAAAATCATCCATAAATATTTCCAAGAATTCTTCCACCATATTAGAAAAGATACTCATCATACACCTTTGGAAAGTCGCGGGGACATTACAAAGACCAAAAGGCATGCGACGATAAGCAAATGTTCCAAAGGGACAAGTAAAGGTGTCTTATATTGATCTTCTAAAGCAACAGGGATTTAGTTATAGCAAGAGTATCCATCGAGAAAACAATAGTACTCATGTCCCGCTAAGCGTTCGAGCATTTGGTCAATAAAAGGTAAGGGAAAATGGTCTTTTCGTGTTGCTGAGTTGAGCTTTCGATAGTCGATACACACACACCATTTTGTTTTGATTTTTGTTGGGACGAGCTCATTACTTTCATTTTTGATCACTGTGACTCCGGACTTCTTTGGTACAACTTGTGTCGGACTCACCCAAGTACTATCAGAGATGGGATAGATGATATTATTGTCTAAACATTTGATTATCTCCTTCTTGACCACTTCTCTCATGTTTGGGTTTAATCGCCTTTGAGACTGACGTGTAGGTTTAGCCTCATAAACTAAATGTATGCGATGTTCTACGATTGATGGGCTAATACCTTTTATATCGCTAATTTCCCACCCCAACGCGTCTTTATTTTCCCGTAAAATTTCCAAAAGTTTTTCTTCTTGGTCCTCGGTAAGATTAGAGGCCAAGATTACGGGAAAGTTTGTGATGGGTCCAAGTATGCATACTTAAGGTCTTGTGGCAATGGTTTGAGGTCCAACTTGGGATGTTCGTGTGTGTCCACATTGGTCAACATTCTTTGGTCAGATTCAGATGGAGAAAGTGTGGATTCAAGAAATTCATTTAGTTCAGAAACGTATTCGAGCTCACCGAAATCGGAGTTGAAATGGTCAAGACACATTTTCATGGCTTCAGAAGTGTCACTAAAGGATTCATCAACGATGGTTTGAATCATGTCAATTTCATTGATATCAAAATCCCTAGGTTGTTTGTTGAGATTAAAGATGTTCAGCTCAATAGTTAGATGCCCGAAGGAAAGTCGAAGTTGACTGTTCCTACAATTAATGATAGCATTTGAGGTTGCTAAAAAGGGGCATCCTAATATCAACGGGATTTGAACATTGGGATTTGAGACAGGCTCGGTTTCTAGAACAATGAAATCGACAGGGAAGTAAAACTGTTCGATCTGCATTAAGACGTCTTCGATTATTCCCAATGGCTTTTTGACAGATCGGTCAGCTAGCTGAAGAGTGATGTTTGTCGGTTTAATCTTCCCTAGTCCAAGTTGACGATAAACAATATAAGGAAGAAGATTGACACTGGCACCAAGATCGAGTAGGGCACGAGAGATCCGAGTGTTTCCTATTTTACAATCAATCGTAGGGCAGCTAGGGTCTTTGTACTTGACTGGGGCAAGATTCGAAAGAATAGAGCTTGTATTCGCAGTCCATAAGGCGTTTTTTGGGACATTAGTTGCACGTTTTTGTATGCACAATTCCTTAAGACATTTGGCATATTGAGGAATTTGTTCAATGGTGTCTAAAAGAGGAATGTTCACACGGACTTGTTTGAAAATTTCCAAAATTTTATCGAAATTTGCTGCTTTCTTCTTATTATTGAGTCTATGGGGAAATGGAGCTATGGGTTTTTCGACTCTACGATCAGTTTCATCATTCGACGATGCAGATTTAGCCATGGAAGAAGAAGGTGGTAAGGGTGTAAAAGAAGAAATGTTCGTATTACCAACATCGATTTTAGAAGGTGAGTCGGGTTTGCCAACACTAGGAGAAGAACTGTTGGGATTGCCAACATTTAAGGAAGATGGAGGTTTAGAAGAACTGGCATTTGTAGCCATTAAGTGATCATCAAACTTTTGTATTTGGGTTGAGTTCAAAGGTTTGTCAGGGTTGCCAACATTATTATCAATCCTCTTTTCAGATCGAAGGGTTGTAACAACATTGACCGGATTGTGGTTTTCATCCTTACAAGAATTTAGAGCGCGAGAGTTATATATTGGATTCACCTCGGGTTGCCTAGGCAACTTTCCTCGCTCATTACTTTTCATTAGTTCCTTCATCATATTCATCATTTCTTCGAGTTTAACATCTTGATTATTTATTTGTTTTTCTAATCGAATAATATCTTGTGACGGTTGAGAAGATTAAGAGGATTGGTTTGATGATTGAAAGTTGGGGTGCCTATAAGGTTGTTTGGATTGAGGTGCAGCTTGAGAGGTTTGAGAATTGGGAGATGGAGCTTGATAATTCGGATTTGGAATAAAGGGTTGCACGTGAGATGGGTTTGCCAAATTATTGGGGTTTGACCAAGAAAAATTTGGGTGGTTCCTCCAACCAGGATTGTACGTGGATGAGTACGGATTATTTTGAGCTATAGCATTGGCTTGGTCTTGAGAGTAATAGTGGGGTTGCCCTTCTCCGGCTTGAAGAGTTTGATTTTCTAAGGAAATTTGACTTGGGTCCACGACATGCACTCCTCTAGTAGAAGTACGAGTGGGAACACGAATTAATTCCCATTGCATGTCCTTTTCAGAATAATCTTCTAAGAATTGCCAAGCTTCATCGGCCGTCTTAGACATAAAGTCTCCTCCACACATTGATTCTAGTTGAGTTCTAGTCTAATAGTTTAGCCCTTCATATGCAATTTGACATAAGTGATCTTTGGGAAATGCATGATGAGGACAACTATATAATAGTCGGTTGAATCTCTCAAAGTATTTTGAAAATGTTTCCCCCTCATTTTGACAAAATTGATTTATCTCGGTTCGAATTTTGAGAGTTTTATGGAAAGGGAAAAACTTTTTCAAAAATATAGTGACAAATTCATCCCAACTTCTTATGGAATGTCCAGGAAGAGAATTTAGCCATCTTTTAGCGCTTTCAAGTAATGCAAATGGAATTAGCCTTAGCTTGATTGATTCATTAGACAACTGTTGCATTTTTGTTGTGGACGCATACCATTCAAATTCACTTAGAAATTCATAAGCATTTTCAGACCCAGTAAATTTTGGTACCCCTTGAATAAAATAATGTTTAAGCTCAAAATTGTTTCCTTCAGCTGGTGGAAATACGATGACAGAGGGTTGAACGGTCCTAGTTGGATAACATCGATCACGAAGAGATAAGGGTCCATCCATATTGAGATTATGCAAGTTTTGATTTGTTTGATTTTGATCTATCTTGTTTTGAAAGTTTTGGTTTACTTGAGAACCTCTAGGAGAATTGTGTTGGCTAACACTTTTTTCACTCATTGTTGTTAAATGCAAACAAAGAAAATCCTAGACTTAAGGTTGACACAAGAAGCTCCTAATCAAAATAAATAACAAACTCAAGTGTATCTTATTAATTGACAATCTCGATTTGAAGGGGGAAGAGGGTCTTATGGCCGTTCACGTATAGTATAAATACTAAGGGATACGACCAATGTTTTACGGGTAGTATGCAACCTCTTTTGCTAGAAGTTCAATATATTGAACTAATATATATCCGCGATCAAATCCTTGAGAAGATCAATTTCACAAAATGCACTCTTGCAGTTAAATATTTTGCAAATTAAATTAAATTAATAGATTGAAAAAGTTAATTTGCTAGAATGTCGAAAAATTCCTGATGTAATACGTATCACCGTCCTTTACAAAAGTAATAGAACGAATTCAACACAGCAAAATAAAATTTTAAATCTAAGCTATTTAACCCAATTTGTTTGTCCTATTGAGCTTGAGTTTGGCTCCCAAGGCCAACGTCTAATCAATTTTTATTTAAGTCCAGGGAGGATGCAAATGACAGATTTTAATTCTTTTGGAGCCAAGGAAAGGTAATGACTTTCTCACCTTATGTTTGTTAGGGTTTTGCTCGTAACTAGATTTATTTCAAAATGCAGCCAAAACAACAATCAAACACAAATAATTGCAGAAATAAAAGAATTTTACAAGCAAGCCGATGTCCCTGCAGAAATTTTTTACAAGCAATGTCTATATTTTTTTTCCTTGCAGTAGTGCACCTGTAGAGTTTAGAAATTATTACAGTGGGGTATGGCTGTCCGTCCAGAGAATTTGAGTAGTGTTAGCTATTCAACTCCACTATCTGCAAGTCGGTTGACCCCGAATCCTTGTTGCTTGTTTGAATTCTTTCTCACTTTGATTTTTGAATTTGGTCTCTTTCTCTTTCTTTTGTTTTTAAATGAAGAAAAGAAAATAAAACAAAAACAAAAACAAAAAATCAGAAGGGAGAAAATTCGTAAAGTAGAAACAAATAAGTAAAACAAGCAAAACTACTTAGCTAAAAAAAAAAAAACTAAAGAACCACGAAACTTGACTCAACAAAACTAACTCAAACAAAATCAGAAATCAACTAGAATAAAATCTCACTGCTCAAGCACTTAAATATAATCCACACACAAAAAAAAAACTTTCAAAGGCATTCACTACAAATTCTGATGCCACACACTTGTAAAAACTTGTCAAAGCTTCAATAACAAACAGACGCTTACTCACATAGATATATGATACCCCAACAAATCTTAACTAAACGCACCGACACCTTCTTCTAAAGCAACAAAGACAAACACAAGCTTTTTAACCAAACTGAAAGAAAATCCAACAGAAAGAAGAAAAAAACTCGTGCGTCCTTTTTTATTTATTTCTGAAATCGATATGCTTCCTTGCTGGATTTCGGGTTCGAAGTCAGGTAGGCGGTTGGAAATCACCGATCTTGGGTTTGGAATTTTTGGGTAAGATTAGGTTGTTTGAATTGATTTCGGTCCGTGATTTGTTGACGGTGTAGTTTGATCTGAAGATGGTGGAAGGTATTGCGTATGGATGTGGATGTTATGAATTGTGGTAGGAGGGTTGTATGTGATTGCCGTGTTGATGATTTGAAGGTGTTTGTTGAAGGGGATGAACGTTGGTTATGGAAGGCGTTTGTTGTGTTCAGAAAATTGGCAGTGGTTGTTGGTAATTTTCGGCAAGGTTCAAAGTCAGGTGCGATTAGGGTATTGGTAATTTAGGGCTTATGCTAGCTTGGCAGAACTTGGTGAAAGGGTGGACTGTTGTGATGATTACCAGAGGATGATGAAAGTGGCGTGATATATGGTTTGGTGCAAGAGGATGGTTTTTGGTGTGTTGTAATTTTGGGTGATGGAGGGGTTCAGATAGTGGTGAAATTTGTGAGAGTTGGATTTTTGGCTATTTGAAGAAGATGAAGAATTTATGGTGGAGATGGAGTTGTGAATTGTTGTGGAGGTATGAACATGGTATAGAATTGTAACAGAGAGAAGAAGGGGAAAGAAATAAATGAGAATTAAGGCAGAGGAGAGAATCAAGGCATTTAAGAAAATGAAAGCAAAAAAAAAAAAAATCGGAAAGAAATTTGTTGTTGTTGTTGTTGTTGTTGTTGTTTTTTTTTTTAAAAAAAGGAAAGCAGTGAAAATAAAATAGCAAGGAAATCAAAGATGGAAAGACTAGAAAGGTGAGAAGAAATTTGAGAAAATTTGTCAATTTTTTTTTCTCTTGCTTAGTTCATGATAGTGCAAATGAAATTGACACACCACGTTACTAATCAAGAATATTTTTTTTTATATATACACGAAAACAAAAGCAACAAATAAATAAAATAAAAACTAATACGAATCAGAAATTAAATAAATAATAAAATTTAATTATTGCCTCCCCGGCAACGGCGCCAAAAACTTGTTCATCGCTTTCCTATGAATTAGAAAAGCGCGAATTTTAAATTAAATACTGCAAGCGCATAGGTCGCGTAATATGCATGTCGAATCACAGGGAGGTGTTTAAATCTTATTATTTATCTATTCTTAGGCGAGTTAGGCAAATTTTGGAGAAGTTTTTGTTTGAATTAATGTTATTGAAACTACTACGAATCTGAATCTAATCAGACCGATGTCAAATTCAACAACGGAAAAGAAGGGAATCAATTACTAGAAAAAGACAATAATAACCAGAACAATAACAGAAAATTAAAAGCAGAATGTACCATTGAATCAAATCAAAGGGACATTCGCTAACATGTAGTAATAAAAGAAAATAACAATATGTGTTCTATCAAAACTAATTGAGTAGACACACAGATCGTTATAGAAGAAAAAGACAGTCAACTAACATAAAGAAAAACTTTTTATTAATAAACGAGAATAAAAAATAGTGGAGAGAAAAAATGGAATCCTTTTTACAATGATACAATGGTCCTTTTATACAGGATGTAGCCTTCTCCTTTTATTTGAATACAAGGCCCACAAAATAAATATATGAAAATATCCTTTCCAAAGAAGAAGGAATAATCCTTTCATGACGCTTGATTGGCGACCTGTAATCAATGTCCTTCCTTTTGATGCATTGCACGATCAGTGAGAAGATAAGCATGTGTTTAATTGAAGATGTGTAATTAAAACTTTCCCCTTCTCTTTGCATGATAATCAAATGTGATTTATTGGATTTCAATTCTTGAGAGGATTACGCCAAAATTCAAAAAATCCTCGTTAAGTGCATATTATATATATATATATATATATATATGCATTATTATGACTATATATATAATATCACTTAGTTCATTTATTCTTCAATACGCATAAGGCAGGGTTTGAATGCATTCATGTTCCTTTCTTCAAAAAAAATAGCACTTGCCAAGGATCGAACTCAGGCCACTCTGTACACATTTCTATGTCTTTACCAGTGGGCTACAACTTCTTTTGCAATTGAGATGGCTTTGACATGGGGAAGTAGCTTTTTTTCTTTGTAGTTGGCCTTTAATTTGAAACGAAGGAGGCATCACTTGAAATCTGTAAAAACACATAAAAATACCCAAAGTATCATTTATTTATTTACAAAAGATAAAATATAAGAGCATAAAATAAACATATTTCTATGTTAATCAGTTCCCATTTTACCAAATGCATGGATCAGGTGGAAGGGTTCGGAGCTAGGTGGGGAAGGTTTCACATATTTCAACTATTTATTAGTTAGTATTTTGATTAACCAAAATATTAGAACCACTTCATATTATCAACAAAATTTATTAGCTGGCTAGATCATCGATCTAGATCTAACCCATTTAGCATGTATAATTAAACATTTCAAAATGTTTACCATCTATGTTAAGTCGATTTATGCAGTCAGATTATAAAAAAGAAAAGGGAAAAAACATTATAATATTCAATTCAAAATGGTCCTATTAAATCAACTTATTAGAGATCTTTAAATCAAAGTTACATGCTTATTTTGAAAATTAAAATGATTCAGTGTATTCAACAAACTTAGGTATTTAAGCTATAAACAAGCGTCTTATCAGTCTAATTGGGATTGGTGATCCATTGTCTACCCATTTCACTGTGAGACATAAGAGCACAACCAACAATGGCTTGTTTAGTTACTAAACAAGCCACAGAGCAACCAAGTATGGCTTGTTCAGTCATCCGTGGCTAGTTTGGACGTGGTTTTTGGCTAGTTGAGTGAACAGAGGTTGGTGGTTATAACGGCGAAGTCTTTGCCTTATAAATTTATAACGGCAAAGTCTTTGCCGTTATAAATTTATAATGGCAAAGACTTTGCCATTATAAACTTTTAATAATAAAAAAGCATGCAAACGATGTTTGTTGCGGTGAAAAGAGGTAATATTGGATGGAAGGGGTGTTTGCTGTTTTGTACTGTTTGTATTATATAATATTTTTTTAAGTGGTTTGTAGCTGGTTGTGGCTAGTTCTGTATTGCTGGTTGCATTGTGGTTTGTTTGGATGATAGAGAAGAAGTGAACAGAACGGATTGTTGATTATGGTCTAAATAACAAGACGAAGGAAGCAAAATAATATATGCCGCATCAAAGAATGCTAACAATTGGAATAAAGTGTCAGTTTAGAAAACAACTTTGCTATAATACCCGAACTACTTTTGGGTATTTCACCCAAACAAGAGAGAAAAATATGGGATCCTACATCCTAATTTTAAGGCTGCACTCAAGCAATTCATGGGTAGTCCCTGCATTTTTATCTCACATTCGGGTATTTTACCCTATTTTCATTCGGGTAAAATAACATTTTTGTTGTGTGCTGCTAAAAGCACTCTGAAATGTGCTTCCTAACAACATAACTAAACACCACCATCCTTCGTACAATCATACGATTCTGTCCACCACGAAATAAAAAATAGGCACCCAACCCTAAATTATTCCCGTTGTTAATTTATTCAACGCTTTCGAACTCCTCAACGCCACTTTCGTTATCTTCATCGCTATGTTAACCAAATGATTGATATAATTTACTTACGTCGGACGATTCAATCTCTACATCGTCAATCTTCACATCATCAAATTTTGTAAACCCCACAAATTCATTTAGAAAATACTGCAAATGGAACAATTTTGTGAATCCACACTATAAATATAAAAATTCAAATATGTAAACAACCATCATATACCTCATTCACATCATTGGAATTTTCTTTTGGATTGTGGTTGTTTGAGTTCAACATACTCAATGTATCCTATAACTCACAATAAAAAAAATCAAATCCATAACAATAATTTTAATTTTTAAAAATCAGAAAAAAAAGAAAACATTAGAAAATAATACAATTTTTTAAGATAATTAACCTCATCTTCTTCGATAGAGAATTGGCTATTTGTGAGATCATCGTTCGTGTATATGTTCTCACCCTTCATTGCTAAGCAATCCAATAGTTTCAATTACTATTTTAAGTATTCCTCCAATCACAATAAAATTGGGAATTAGGGTTTAAGAGTAATCAATTTGGGAAGAAGTAGATGGCGGACCATGTCAGGAACCAGATCTGGTCGACGTTTAAATTTGATCGATAGAGATAAATGATAAAGAGAATTAGGATTAAAGTTTGAACTAATGGAGGCAGAGGAATATGTTTGGTGATTAGGGAATGAGTGGAGGACTAAAACTGGTGTTAGGAAGTAGATTAAATTAATTAAGTATGATTAAATTAAGCATGGTGTTAGGGAGCACGTTTCAAGGTGCTTTTAGCAGCACACTTTTTGTTTAGAAAAATATATTGTAAATTCTCAACAAGGGCACTTTAGTGATTTCTAATTATGCATACAGTTTTGTTACATCTGACCGCTTCCACTTCGTATTTGTATATAAATTTTAGGATATTGTTACCTACACTCCATTTTTGGTTAAGTGGCGTCAAATTTGAACTTCGACAAGGTGATACCGAACTTTTCGGCAGAATTCAGTCGGGGTTTTGTCAAGTTTAGGTCTAAAAGTCAGAAATGAACCATCAAAAATGATAAAAATTAAAAAAATGGTGGCACTGTACCGAATTTTCATTTTTGGTCGTGACGCCCCTTAACCAAAAAGGAAGTGTCAATAACAATACCCAAATTTTATACTGAATGATAATACATTATTATCAAAAGCAAGAAATAAAGTTCTGAAAGTTTTTTAAGTGCTACAATATAATTCTGGAAATTTACAATAATGACGTCCAGCATTTTACAAAAAGGAAAAGGTAAAGAAAAAATTCATCTCTTTAGTTCTTCTTCCTCGCTGATCAGTCACACTTCTCTTCTCCATCGCCTGCAGTCCCTTCTATCGATCCTCTTCCATCTAATTTTAAAGAAAATCCCCCGACATTGATGAAGTTGGTTTCAAGTGTTTGAAATCAAAGAAAAGTGCTACTATTAAGTCTGCAAAGGATGAAAGGATGCAAAGCAACATAAAAATAAAAATTTCTTCTGCAAAGAAGCATATATTAATTTTCAAAAATGTCAACATATAGCAATGTACCTGTTTCAAATATTCAGAATCATAAACTCAACAATAATGAGAAATCTGAGCAGAAACTTAATGGCATTCATCAAATTTCTGAACAAAGACCCAACATCCTCAAGGACCAAAATAAAGCTCTCAATTCTAGTCAGCCTCCATCAGCCTTGAATGATAATAAATTAGTAGTGGTGAAAGAGACGGTAAAGAAAAGCACTAAGAGTAAGTGAAGTTAGTCTTTGATTGCCTATATGTTTGGCAATAGGCCAGCGTATCATCATGTCAAGGCATTTATTGCAAAAACTTGGAATCCAACAGGAAACTTGGATATATTTGTGAGAGAGAATGGATTTTTATAATAAGGTTTGCTAAAAATGAAGATTGCATTAAAGTATTGGATGGAGGGCCTTATTACATAAATGGCAAGCTCATAATTTTGAAGAAGCTGAAGAGCAAACTTAAAATGAACAAGGTGTTACAAAATAAAACAGAACATATGTTAAACAAGAAGCCATTAGATAAAACAGAAAATATAGGGGAGAGACGATTATTTCTATTTCTTCAAGTGTGTACATTTCTATTACATTGGCTCCTTTATATATAGGCATTGGAGCTGATGTTAAACTTACCCCCATGATGTGGGATTAAATAAAATATCACAAAAGCATATTCACTCTTATATATTACAACAATCCCCCTTGAATATGCGTCTTCAAAATCTTGAATGTTCTGCTAACTTGAAGTTGTCCCTTTTAAAACATATATGATGATTGCTCCCCCTTATTATTATCTTACTTGCATATATCCGTTCAGTTGATACAGCTATTGTCTATTGAAAACTCTATTAGGAAAACCCAGTGGGAAAAACCTTGAACGAGAAAAATAGTACGCAACGTTTGACATTACGAATATCATATTAAAATGATATTCCTCAAAGGATATTCCTCATTAAAAACCTTTTTTATGAAAAACTCTATGGGAAAAATCATTAACAAGGAAAAGAGTGCAAATTTATTTTATCTTTAGATAACATGTTTTACAATGTTACCATAAGGGTTGATACTTCAGGATCAAGATAATGCCTCATTAAAAACCTTACTAGAAAAAGCCCAGTGGAAAAAATATTAGTGAAGGAAAACAGTACATTATAGCATATTTTTATATGCTCTCCATTATTTATAACTCATTATTCAGTTAGTCCATTGATGTGATCGACGCATTCCAATTTTTTACTTCATCTTCTGGAATGTTGATTTGGAAATTGCCTTTGAGAACAGATCTACCCGCTTTTCTTGAGCTGAATTTATTTCTTCTCTTTCTTGTTATCCTTTCATTCATGTGTGAAGAGAAATTTAGAAGAAATGTGCTCCATCTATCATCCTTGCTATAATTCACTTGAATCTGAGCCATGCAAACTGTCTTGTTTTCTTCATAAATAATAGTTTATTGACACTTCTGGATCAAAATGTTGTCTCGTCAAAACCTTACTAAGAAAAAACCAATGTAAAAATCTTAGTGAATGAAAAAGAGTACAATATACAATGTCATATTTACTACATCAAAAGTAGTATGATACTTCTAGATTAATGTAATGCCTCGTTAAAAACTTAATAAGAAAAACCTAGTGGGGAAAAACTTAGTTAAGGAAAAAGAGTGCATTATATCATACTTATGGATGCTCCCCCTGATTTAATAATTTCCTCTGAATTCGTATTCTTATTTCAATAACTCAAATTGCTTACAAATACTTCTTAATGAAGTTTTTCTTTTAAAACTTCATGTGCATTTCCATGCTTCAGGCATGTTTTCGTATTTAAAACACCTTCCTTTTGTGATTTGTATGTTACTAATATTCATTTATGAATACACTTCAGGTTTATAATTTTCTGTTTCAATCGGACTTGCATATTGTAATACATATTTGATGAATAATACAACTTTCATTACTAAGCAGGAAGTAATCTACTCATCTTGAAGTATATCAAGATTTTCATTACAACAATACTTAGAAGAATGAAGTATATCAAGATTTTTGTTACAACAACACTTAGCAGGAAGTAATCTACTCACCTTGAAGTATATCAAGGTTTTCATTACAACAATACTTAGAAGAATGTTGTAATCTATCATCCATGTTCTTGGTATTCTTTATAATAACAAATGTTATTTATTTTCTTCAGGAACTTATATATTATAATAATTTTTGCATATCGCAACTACCACTTCAATGGATATTAAGAGTTTCATTACAACAATTCTTGAAAGCAGGAAGTGATCTACTCATCATGAATTATTTCAAGATTTTCGTCGCAAAAATACTTAAAAGAATGATGTAATATACATTTCTTGCTCTTTATCACTACCAAAGTTATTTAAATTCTTCTATAATTTGTATACTTTCATCATTTATACCTTCAGGGTATTGTAAGTGTTTTAAACACTTTCAACACTTTATTTAATTCAATTATCTCTGAAAATACAATGCTCATGGCACTTAACATGTTGACACTCTATAGTGCTTCGGTAACTTCCGTGTGCTTTTGTCATTATATATATTTTTATCTTATGAACTATGGGTCATATCTTATGGACTACGGGTCCATATATCTTATTTAGGAGAATTTCATGATGGCCAATCATGTTTCTCTCTAATATGGGATTTTACTCCATTTATAAATATAAGCGCTTTATTATTTATTAATTTATCATCAATGATTATTTCTTGTCAGTTTTATACATGCTTTAGGTCCTTAAACTACTTCTGGGGTTATTTTGACAATCATGTCATGGGTTTCTTTCAAAGCACCTTTAAGTGTTTTTTGAGGAACACTCACCTCCTTTATTTTGCATCTTTATGACTTACTCCAAAGATATTTTGAACTGACTTTTATACCATATTTTAGCTATGATTTGCGCCTTTTGATCCTTCGGGGATTCAAATTTATATTGGAGAAAGTATATTAGGGACATAATTGATAATTTATGCAAGTTACTTAATACTTTGCATAATTCTATATGTTAGCAAATATTTAACATCGATGATTCCTTTATCCTCCCCCTCAATGTTGACAAACATTGTCACTTTAAATAATAAACCTACTTTGGATTCATTTTTGATCCATTATAGCATCATAGCTATCAAATACGTTAGATGTATTTCAATTGTAGGAGGATAATGCTCTTATTAGTTGATAAGATGCATTCATATTATATTGCTTATTCCCTTTCAATGATCTAATGACTTGGAGGAATTTTCTATCATTTGAATATGCATATGACTTCAGGTCATTCAATATTGATGTCAATCGACTTTCTGAAATATAAAATAATATATGCATAATTTATAATATAATCATGACAACTTCAAATTGTTAACTAAATATTCACATATATGCGTATATATGTGCGTCCACGTATTACACATGTAATTGATTTGCATATTCCCTCTCATTCAAGTTATTGATTTTAAAACAAATTGTTTATAATATTCCAATCGTTAATATTTGCTTATCAAGCAATGTCAATGTGAATCTTAAAGATCGCTTCATAATATCCAAAATATCTGATTTAGAACTGTATTGAACTTCTGGTTCAAATGAAATATATGAACAACTTCGAGTTGTTAATCCATATTGAACTTCAGGTTCAAATAATATATAAACAATTTCAAGTTTGTTAAACTGTATGGAAACTCTGGTTCAACTGTATTGAACTTTTGGTTCCACTGTATTAAACTTCTGGTTCAAATAAAATATATAAACAACTTTAAGTTGTTAAAATTTATTCTTTAACATAATATGCAAATATAAATATATAAGCAAGATACAACTCATTTTGAAAATTGTGAAATCTTTGGTTATCAATTTTATTAATGTTATTATTTCACACAGTTTAAAGCTTCAGGCTTTTAAATTATGAAGTATTTCAAGTTCATTGATTAAGGAACTTCAAGTTCCAATGCATATATGTAAACATACATATTATATCTAGTTTATTAATTTATGATGAATTACTGGTTCTTAACCTTTTAACATACTTCTAATTTAGAAGCTTTTACATTCTTGCTAATTGTCAAGATTTCAAACTTGTAAACTTCATCAAAAAGTTTCTTTTTTCTCATAATCCAAAAGTTCAGGTCCCAGATCTGATTTATACAACTTCTTCCGTTACATTAGATATTAGTTGGCAAATACATCGAATAATAATATATATGTCTATTTTTTTCCAGATACAAACATACATCATTTAACTTATAATAACTAATGTTTTTAACACATTTACAATAATATGGAAATACAATATATATTACCATAACGATACATTTAATGCATTTATTATAAAAATAACGGAAATAACCATTATACGGTCTAAATATATGAATCAAATAAATAAATTTTACTTAAATCAACGTAACAAAATTTGGATCTAGCTACGGTATTGATCAACGACAAAACTGAAATAAACAACTTATAGTTGTACTGCATTCCCAATAATCATATTTTCTAAAATACCATATATATGCATAATGTCAAATCAAGAATTGAGTAAAAGTGCATAATTATAGAACCAAGATTTTACATTCTTTAATATGAATAATTCCATAAACTTGGAGATCTATACATAAAATTCACTACATAAAAATTATATGTTTTAGGTTCAAATTATACAATCCATTTAAAAATCTTTTAGATCTTTCTTTTTATATCAAAATTATCTCTTACCATTATAGAAACTGCAGGTTCTAAATTTTCCACTTTTATAACAAAAATTGCTTCTACATACACTTCAGGTGTGCTAAATTAAGATCAATATTTAAATCTTAACTTATGATCTTCGAGATGCATATTTTCTTTAGTCATTAAATTTGCTTTATCATCTTTGATATTTTAAAATATTTCAATGAAAATTCTTTTATAGACATATCAAAAATATAATATCGCTTCT
The DNA here is from genome assembly GCA_030737875.1 of Allium sativum. NCBI lineage: Eukaryota > Viridiplantae > Streptophyta > Magnoliopsida > Asparagales > Amaryllidaceae > Allium > Allium sativum. The sequence continues at coordinate 64,861,161 of CM060909.1, read as the reverse complement.
GGGATATTCCATAAACACCATTTAGGAAAAATTTATGAATTTTTTTTTCTACAAATATTTTATCACCTTTAATTGTAGAAATCTCTTCTAGAGATATTTTATTGTTTCAAATAAATAGATCTCTTCTAAGGATATTTTACCATTTCCAAATATACAAATATCCTTTAAAGATATTTTGTTATCACCGCTTTTGGAATGAACTTATCTCCTACAGAGATAAATATATACAAACTATTGAAATGTCATATCAATATACAAAAGTACATATCAAACCTTAAATGCAGTAACAAAATTAGGTGCATTAAATAAAAATAAGATTCAAGAGAGAAAAGAAATCACTACTTCTGGAGTGTATGATATTCTTTAGGGAACATATCTTTTATTTATGTAATTGTAATGAAAAAAAAACTCTTACATCTCCTCTTGGATGTTGGATTTGCTATATAAAATTAAATCTCTAAAACATCTCTTCAAGAGATTAATATGCATACTATATCTTTAGGATATTTAGTTAATATAAACTATACATGAAAGACGTCAGTTAGATGAAACCTGTTTAGAGATTTTCTATTGAATCCAATGTTATAGTCACATATTATAATGTGTGTGTCTCTTTTAACTTATTCTGGAAATACAATCTTTTTATGTCACAACTTTTAAGAAAGCTTCAGGCTTCAATTTTTTTTCTTCAACATATGAACATCAGGTTCATATTATTTTAGGTTCCAAAGAATTAATATACTTTATGATTTTTCATTTTTTTATGAAATTCAGGTTCCTCATTTGCATATGAACTTCAGGTTCCTCATTTGAAAAAAAAAATTGTATATGAACTTCATGTCATATGAACTTCGGGTCATTTACATATGAACTTCAGGTTCCTCGTTTGAAAGAACTGGTTTACATTATGAGTTTTCAATCTCACTTCCAGTGATAAATAAATGTTACTATTGAATTTAAATGCTAAATCATTATATTTTAAACCCATAATTCTGTTCGATATACATAATTTTTTTTTCAAGAGATATTTTGTCTTTAGTTTATCCAAAAAAAATACATATTAAAAGTAATAGTAGATCGGAAAGGATAAAACTAGATTTGCCTCGATATCATCAATAATGTAAACAATACATATATAATCAAATCTCTATTTGGATTTGGAAAACTCAAAATTAGATCCACAAAGAATTGAAAGAATATATCTACACATTTTTAGTATCAATATAGATAATTAGATCTAAAAAGTTAGATCCACTAAAATAGAATCTAGATCTACAAAAACTGAAAAAGAAAAGAGATCTAGAAGTATGAATCATGTCAAAGCAGAAGATACAACAAAGTCATAGATGTAGATCTAGATGATTTCAAAACATAAAAAAAATTAGCTCTAGTGGAATCTCGTGCTGATAACATGTTATAAAATAAAACAGAACATATGTTAAACAAGAAGTTATTAGAGAGAACAGAAAAGATAGAGGAAAGACTTTTATTTCTATTTCTTCAAGTGTGTACATTTCTATTACATTGACTCCTTTATATATAGGCTTTGGAGCTAATGTTAAACTTATCCCCATGATGTAGGACTAAATAAAATATCATAAAAGCATATTCACTCTTATATATTACAACACAAGGAAGTTTATATGCCAATCTGGATTAGACTCCCTAGTCACAATTTATCTTTATGAGAAAAAGAGGCATTTAGTGTTATTTCAAGTATAGTTGGAATTCCTAAAAAATTGGATGAGCACACCACCAGGGAAACTAGACTTAACTTTCCTAGAATTTGGTGGAAGTAAATGCAAAAATAGATTTGCCTTATGAGTATTTCAAAAAATTGAGTATGAATGGGTGTCACTAAGATGTAAAGAATGCAAGTGTTTTGGTCACAATCAAGAAAGTATGGACTGAAAAGAAAGTATCGAATAAAGGAATGACGGTTAATCATCAACTGCTTTTTGATATTAAGTTAATTGAACTGTCTCATACAGTTAAATTAGTTGATGGTTCACAAACTCATGTTCAAGGATAAGTAAAGTAAACTCACATCCTCATTTGCCATTAGATTCAGTATTGTACTTACCAAATTTATTATTTAATCAGTTGTCAGTCAGATAACTCGTAATCTAAACTGCTGCATATCTTTCTTTCCTCATCATTATATATTTTAGGACCTTATGACAAATCAGATTATTGGTAGAGGCCAACAATCTGGAGGTTTATATACACTCAATGCTAGACCATCTAAATATATTTCTTGTTCAAGTGTGTTGACTCAGCTATCAAAACTCATTGTCAATTAGGTCATCCTTCTCTTATATTATTAAAGAAACTATGTCCACGGTTTAATACAGTATCTACTTTAAATTGTGAGGCATGTCAATTTGCTAAGCATCATCCTGCAAGTTCATGCCTTAGATTGAATAAAAGAGCCACAACTGCTTTTGAATTGGTTCATTCTGATATATGGGGCCAACATCTGTTGTATCAAAGAAAGGTTATAAATATTTTGTAACCTTTGTTGATGATTACTCACGTGTAACTTGGTTATATCTAATGAAAAATAGATCAGAATTATTCTCCATATTTTGCATGTTTTGTGTTGAAATAAATAATCAATTTAAAGTATTTCCTAAAGTGTTGAGAAGTGATAATGCAAAGGAATATGTGTCTAGTCAGTTTAAGGCATATATGGAACATCATGACATATTTCATGAATATCTTGTGTGGATAATTCAAATCAGAATGGGGTGCCAGAAAGGAAGAACAGACACTTAATTGAAACCACCACTATAAGAAAAGCTGTATATAGCAGTAGATTCTTAGCAGCGGAAAATTCCATCGCAAATTAGCGGCGGATTTCCGTGGACTTTGTAACTAATAACATTTTGGATTTTATATGTCAACTTATTTTAAATTATTACCATCAAATCGAATTTCTGTTGCTAAATCATTCGAAATTGCACCACTTTACTATCATAAAATTTTTAACTCTAAATTCCATTGTAGATAGAGGCTGTTTACCCTCGTCAAAATTTTGACGCTCTTTTCGTAGCAGTTTTTCAAGAGATTTGAAAATGATTTTAATATTTATTATTTATAAAATGCTTCACATTTGTGTTTTTACTTAGTAACAACTAAGTAAATATTAATTTTAAATAATTAATGCTAACAATATGCTAATAATAAATAATTGCTATTAAAAGTAAATAATATTCAATGGTTGGTATTGATTAATTATTAATTACTATAAAATAGAAATAAGAGGTAATAATAATTAATAAAATAGATTAGTATTCATCGTTTAGTTAAATTTATTTTAATAATCAATGACTAATAAGTAGTCTTTAATACGACTAAAGAAATTACTAGCGAGAAATTACTAATAAATATTTACTTTTAAGAAATTAATTAGTATGTATTTAATTAGTAATTAAGAAAAACAAAATGTTCAAAGTTTAAAAGTAAGAAACTGAATAAATATTAAAGAATTTCTAAATACAAAAAGTTCAAACATTACCATACAAGTTTTGGAATTTTTTAAAATATATTTTAAACTATTCATAAATTTTAAATATAAAATTTTGAAGTTTTCATAAGGTTCAAAAACATATTTATAAACAATTTAAAAGTTTGTAAAATATTCAAAATTTCGAAGAATTCCAAAACGTTAAAGAATTTCAAATTTTGAAAAATAGAAACACTACGTTGATAATTTATTTACCTTGCCTTGTATTCTCGTACTCCCACCTTTCAAAGTGTGAAAATTCTGGTGTTCCCTCCATTGCAGATTAATTTTTTTTGGATAATTTCCACGCACCCCTTCATTTTCAAAAACCACTTTCCTAAATTGAATCAGCAAACTTCCCCAAGTCTCCGTGGCGAATGGTTAAATCGTCTTTCTTCCGCTTCCATTTTGTGTCTCTTTATCTTCGAACTCTCTTCTCCATTCCAAAATATCGCTTCTTATCCTTCACGCCTTTTCTTCTCTACTCTCTCCTTTACCCTTAACCAGTTTTCGTTCTTGTGGATCTTACCCCTCCTAACCATAACCTAGTCACAACCGCCTCGTTACTTTTTCCACCTGCTGTTTTGCACCTCTTTTCCCATTGTCAGATCTGTCTTTGAACTCCTCCCCTTCTTCGATCCAACTTACGGTGGACCCTCCTGCTAACAGCCGTATTTCTCAGTCAATCGCCAGAGTCTTTTCATGTCCCGCTTCACTGAACTGACATTGTCCAAGATCTTTAGTTTGGCTTAAGCTTACAGGAAGGCAGATTGTTATGTTGTGGAGCTCTTATGCGATGTGCTGGTAAGTTTTTCTTTTCAGGTTTTCTGGTAGTGGTGCTTGTGTGTTTTTGTCAGGTTATGGGTGGTAAGGTTATCTCGTAAGTTAGTCGGTCTGGCCGGTTGCTGTGTTTTTAGGGGTTTCGATTTGTTTTGTGTGTTAGTGTTGGTGGAATGTTTTCCTTGGTTTGTTTATGTCTTTAGTGCATTATGGAGGTTCAGCAACGTGTATTTTGTTAGATGGTTGTGGTCTGTTTTCGGCCTTAGGGAAGGCACCAGTCGTGTTATCGTGGAAGCACTAGTGTGGTGTGCATGTAAGTTTCTTGAGTGAGTGGTTTAGGTAAGTGTTTGCTTTGGCGAGGACTGCTGCTGTAGTTCTGGTGCTATGTAATTGTGTTGCATATCTTTACTGAAGCCGATGATATTGGTCTGCTGTGGTCTTTTTGGGTTTTGTGTGCTTGGGAAGCCTTTAGTTGCTGACTGTCTTTGTGTGAGTTTATCAAGTGATTGCTCCAACCTTAGTAGTCAGTTAGGGAATGGGGATTGCTTTGCAGCCTTTTGTGGTAATATCTGTGTCATTTCTTGTTGTATTATTTGCACAATGTTGCACTTGTGAGGAGTTTATTTTTCTTAGCCCAAAAAAAATAATATCTTTGTATGTTGAACTATATGAAATAGCATTTTTGGTTCATATTCTTTGACATATAGGTTTGCTTTGACATATGGGTTTGGATTTGCCACAATTGTTGCAACGAGAGAAATAAAATTATCTCAAAGTCAACTTTTTTGCAGTTGAATTAACGGACAATCAGGTAAGCTTCAAGTTTTTCAATACTGATTTAATGCAATTACAACTTGATTAGTGGTTGGATTATGTGGTCGATTGAATTGAATCACAGACCCTAATCTCATAATTCTAATAGATTTCATCGATGGCGAGGGATAGAGTGTTCCATAACATAGTGTCATCTTCTTCATCAACTGGGAAGCCCAATAATTTGGAAGGTAAGTTATATGTTTGATATTTTTTAAGTATATAGCTTGATCATTGTCTACCTTACTGAAGTTTCGTTTTCAAATTTAACATTGAACAGAATTGCGTGTACTATATATATTCTGAATTCAGCTATGTGAATTCATTTTGAATTTAGCTTTAGTTGACATGATACTGCCTATCTACAAGTGATATAAAGCAAATGATTCAAGAACTTAGGACTGAAAAGAGGGAGATAGCCAGCTTTACGTGATGATTGGGATATGAAAGCCCATAATGAAAAAGCTGCTGCACTTGTTGTTTTTTTAAAAGCAAGATTACGAGTCAAAGAACAACTTCTTTGGATGGTAATAGAGCATTTTTTTGTAATGCTAAGTGTAATGTTAGGTGATTACCGATCAAATTACTTTTGCTTAAATGTATATTATCAGTGTATGCTTGGATGTATTAAAAAGTTCAAGACAAAACATAGTTATCAAAGTTGAATGTACCAAGCGAAGAAATAAATCATAAATGTAAACTTATCTTTGTTTTTTTGGATATGCAATTTTTTTTGTATTCATAGTTGATTGATATTAGTTTGATAATTGAGTGTATATATATGTTTATATTTGTGTGCATGTGTGTATATATATATATATATGTATATATATAAATATATATTGGTAGATTAGAAGGAGAATCTATTATCTATATAAGAAAGTACAATAAAAGGAACGATGCTGTGGCACACCTATTTTCTTACAAATCCAACATGGCGGAATAACAATGCTTGAGTTCGCACTTTCGTTTGGGAAAAGGGAACCTGTTCGAAAAAAAGGAAAACACGGTTGTCCTCTTTCTTTTACATTCCCAATTCAAATAATTAAATAACTGACATCAGTACGTGTGTATGCCCCTCCGTCTCCTCCTTCCCCAATTCCAACCCAGTGATTGCAATTCTTCTTCCCTCCGGTACTGATTTCCGTATACTCTATTGCAGTACGTCCTCTTCTTTAAACGTCGATTGCAATCCTTCTTCCGTACGGTACTGATTTCCTCCACCTCTATTGCAATAAGTCTTCTTCTTTAAACGTTGGAATTAATCTTCTGTTCAGTCTTTATTGAGTATACAGAGGTATTGCTGGTATAATTATTCCTAATTGACATTCCGCCTAATTTTCTCATTTCATCCTTCCGCTGCAACATCAAATTTTGTTGATATCTATTTACTGTACTCTTTTCGACTGCTAACACGTGAGCATGTTAATGGTTTTCGAATTTTTCCACTATTCCTTTCTGTTTACTTACGATCTTCGTTTATTTTTTTCACTCTTTTAAAGTATGATTTATATTTTTTCTGATCAACACGAATTCTTCTGCTAATTACTCAAACTATTAACATCAGTTATCAGGTTAGTTTACTCTTGGAATTAGAAGTAAATATACTTAGGTTACATATACATTGACTTTAAAATATGTGATTTCGACTATTTACACTTCTTGGTTGGTTTACAAGATTCGTTGTTGCAAATACAGGTATTGTTTTTCTGTTGCTGATAGTTGCTCGGTATTTCAAACAATTAGATGTCACAGCATGAGACTTCCATGGAGTTGGTCTGATATTGTTTGGTCCAACAAATAAGGTATTTTAAAAATATTGCACCTCAATCTGCACATATTGGCAAGTGTTTTTATATGACATTCAGTTTGACAACCTTAATGCTGTCGTTGGTACGTATCATTGAAATATTGATACTGCATACTGCAACAGAAAGCAAACTCTGTACATGCAAATCTGTGTTTCAAATACTTGAATTGATTGAAATATGAATAGAAGGAACAAAAGATGAATCCTTTTTTTTGTTATATTTTGTTCATATTTCTGACGTAATTAACAATATCGGGTCTTTTTTCGTTAAGAATGCAATGTGTAAGTGTGTTGGAAGAAGACCTGTAGTATACTTAAAAATCAAAGTGTAACATACGCACATGTCCAATTAAAAAAGGAGGAAATTTAGCATAAAGAAGTAGTATTAATATTCTTATAGCAACACAAATACACGGTCATCTCTAAAGTAATGGAAAATACCTTATACATATTACATCCAATTTTAATTACGTATTGCTTTTAATATTTCAAAAATTATTTTCTCCCAACTAACTTACAACATATACTGTGAAATAAGATTTACAAAGGATTAAAACTGTGGTAAATAAGATCCGTAGTGGTTTAATATTTTTTCCCCCGACTCACAATGTTTTCTTGAATCATTACGAACACGTATGGGCATATTATTAGTATTTTAACATGAGAAAAAACTATTTATATAACTTTTCTACTTCTACAATATAAATACTACCAAAATTTTATATTTCTAAACCGCAAGCTTGCAGCGTAATGGGTTTAGTACATTTGTAATTGTTGGCAATTGAAGCCAAACCAAAATTATTGCGTATGAGTCTTTACTGTAATTTGATATGAAATTAGTATGGACCAGCAGACTAAACCATTACAGGGTGAGGAATTTTAGCGAATGAATGGTATTAGATCAAATATAAAGAAGAAATACATAAAATTTCAACTGATTTTTAAAGTTTAGAATGTTGATAATTTTCATAGCATAGTAAACGTCATCATACTTTTCTTTGTCATATAATAAAACAATTTTTTTCATCCTTGAGTTGCAACAACAAATTTTGTACTATTCATTTATTGCACTCTTTTTAAATGCTAATACGGTGAGCATGTACATCACTTTCATTGATTTTTTTTAACTATTTGTTTCTGGATAAGTAGGTTCTTCATTCATATTTTTACATATTCGGGCAATGTATGATTTTTATTTTATTTTTATCAATACAATTTCTTCTGCGTAATGAAAGTACTAATACCAGTCATCAGTGCATTTTAAAGTTGGAATTTGAAGTAAATATATATAGCTTACGAATATTACGCTTTAAAATAAGTGGTTTGAAGTAAATAAACTGCAAATCAAATATGCTGCTGCGCATTCATATTTTATAACAGGGTATATAGAAAAATAAACCCAACCCAGGTTCGCTAACTAAATAAACCTCTTCATCCTTGTGAAACTATTCGAAACACTAACCAATTCAAATCAGCAAAGCCCACCCTTTCCTCGCCCCCCACTACTAAAAAAAAGGTCCGCCATGTAGAAGAAGCAGAGGCCAAGGTGTTTGAATGCAAGAACGATATAAGTGACCTTTAAATGCGAGCACACATGTGTGTGAAATATTTCAGTCAGTGGATAATGAATTTTCATTTAACTTTATAAATCCAAAATCTTTTCAAAAGTTTTCATATAAGCTAATCTTCTTTTGTTAATATTTTAAGATGAATAATCTTTTCTTGAAGTTAAGATAGGTTTGTATAGATGCTATTTTTTTTTTTTTTTTTTTTTTCAACTAGCTGGACTTTGAAATGTAATATAATATGGAAGTAGACACTTATAACATGTGTCATAAATTATCAACATGTAAGTAGGTTTCTTTTATTATATTTTTTATACATATTAACATAAATTTGCATTAAATTTTGTACCCTCATTGTTAAGTAGACTAGACATTTTTTGTATATTCAAATAGTTATTTCTCTTTACAGCTCTCCTATTTTGATGTATAATTTACTAAATTATACACATGAAGTACCTAATGACATTCCTACCGAGCTAATGCAACTTTAGAACAATTTGTACATTAGCACTTACATATTGACAATCCTAGAAAGGCATTGTACTTACATAGCCTTATGCATGAACCAAAACTGTGTAATTTTGGTTGCAAGGTTGTGATTGATTGTTGTTTTGTTGCTTAAACTGACATGTAATGTGTAAATGTGAAAATCTAAGTTGATAACTATTTGTAATGTGTAAATGTAATGGGAAAATGTAAAGTTACTGAGAAAACAGATACTTATTTGTTACGGGTTTTATTTGACAGTGTTCTTTCATAGACAAATGAAAATTAGCTTGTACTCTTATTGTTCATATCAAATTGTGTTATTGCAGACATGGACAATAACCATATGAACAGATATGCAAGACTTAGAAGAAAAATTAACCTAATGTATCGTCGAGCCGCGAGGAAGCAAGGCAATGTGAAACGGAAAAATATGGGCTCTACTTCCTCCACTACCAATTTGGATAACGATAGTAAAAAGCATAAGTCTAATCTCCCGTCTAATGTGGTTGAGAAGGGTACGTGATATAAGACATTTTTTTATTCATTTGTGCACGTAATTCTTACTGCATTTTCTTTTACGCAGTGAGACGACGTGTTCGTATGCACCGTTCTCTTGTCGTAGGACACAAAAATAATCAAGAAGGTTAATAAAGGTAAGTTAACAAACATATTTTAATTTGCATACTTCTTCATGCTTCTCCGTATGTTATTACACTGACAAATATTCGTATGTTCATTTACTAATTTTTTAAATAGATACGTCTTCATATCGGACTTTGGAGGGAATGAGAGAAACATTTGCCTGCAATATCACCGGTGTACATCAATGCATCAGGAGTAACAATCATGAAACATCATATGGCAGATTAGGCGTGGAAGGTGAAGGCAATAATATTAAAAGTAAGTTTATTCTTGCAAAATAAGTTGCTGGTATACTGTGGTTTATGTTTGTTTATTACTCAATATGCATATGGTATATAGGAACATAATGAATGGAATTTTGGAGGACCAATTTATGTTTGTCCAGATTGCAAAGCAGTCATGTAAATATGCAATACTAATAATCAATTATGCTAAATTATTCGAATTTCATAGTAGATACAAAAACTACAACATAAAAATTTAAAGTCAAAAACTCTTTTTTTGAACGTTGTATAAATTTTATTCGTCATTATCTTCATCTTTTATTGGAATATAATATAAATATATAGTCAGTTCAGCGTTATCGAGGTATATGAACACCAGTTTCCTCGGGATAACCAACATATATCAGAGCCAACCTACACATTCTACTGTGCCATTTATACAGGATTCATCAAATTACAGTTATAATTAACGCAAGTGCAAATTCAATCTGATGTATAAGAAATTTCATGAATATTTAACTCTTTAACATGAAGAGTAAAAAAAACATTGAAACAGTAAGCAGACAATATGCCATTATTCGCTGCTTGATACTCATAAAATTGGAAATCAAATATGTTGCTGCGTAGTCATATTTTATAACACGGTATGTTCAAAAATAAATCGACCCACATTCACGTACTAAATAAACCTCTTCATCATTGTGAAACTATTTGAAACCCTAAATAATTCAAATTAGCAAAGCCCCCCCCCCCCCCCCGCCCCCCCCCCCTCAAAAAAAAGGTTTGCCATGTAGAAGAAGCAGAGGCCAAGATGTTTGAATGCGAGAACGATATAAGTGACCTTTAAATGCGAGCACACATGTGTGTGAATATTTCAGTCAGTGGATAATGGATTTTCATCTAACTTTATAAATCCTAAATCTCTTCAAAAGTTTTCATATAAACTAATCTTCTTTTGTTCATATTTTAAGATAAATAATCTTTTCTTGAAGTTAAGATACACAAAGTTTGTATAGATACTATTTTTCTCTAGTTATATTTTTTTTTCAACTAGCTGGCCTTTGAAATGTAATATAATATGGAAGTAGACACTTATAACATGTGTCATAAATTATCAACATGTAAGTAGATTGCTTTTATTATATTTTTTATACATATTAACATAAATTTGCATTAAATTTTGTACCCTCATTGTTAAGTAGACTAGACATTTTTTGTATATTCAAATAGTTATTTCTCTTTACAGCTCTCCTATTTTGATGTATAATTTACTGAATTATACACATGAAGTACCTAATGATATTCTGAGCTAATGCAACTTTTGAACAATTTGTACACTAACACTTACATATTGACAATCGTAGAAAGGCATTGTAGTTACATAGCCTTATGCATGAACTAAAACTGTGTAATTTTGGTTGCATGGTTGTGATTGATTGTTGTTTTGTTGCTTAAACTGAAATGTAATGTGTAAATGTGAAAATCTAAGTTGGTAACTATTTGTAATGTGTAAATGTAATGGGAAAATGTAGAGTTACTGAGAAAACAGATACTTATTTGTTACCGGTTTTATTTGACAGTGCTCTTTCAAAGACAAATGAAAATCTGCCTGTACTCTTATTGTTGTTGTTAAATTGTGTTATTGCAGACATGGACAATAACCATATGAACAGATATGCAAGACTTAAAAGAAAAATTAACCTAGTGGATCGTCGAGCCGTGAGGAAGCAAGGCAATGTGAAACGGAAAAATATGGGCTCTACTTCCTCCACTATCAATTTGGATAACGATAGTAAAAAGCATAAGTCTAATCTCCCGCCAAATGTGGTGGAGAAGGGTACGTGATATAAGACATTTTTTTTATTCATTTGTGCACGTAATTCTTACTGCATTTTCTTTTACGCAGTGAGACGATGTGTTCGTGCGCACCGTTCTCTTGCCGTAGGACAAAAAATAATAATTAAGAAGGTTAATAAAGGTAAGTTAATAAGCTTATTTCAATTTTCATATTTCTTCATGCTTCTCCGTATATTATTACATTGACAAATATTCGTATGTTCATTTACTAATTTTTTTAAATAGATACGTCTTCATATCTAACTGTGGAGGGAATGAAAGAAACATTTTCCCGCAACATTACCGATGTACAACAATGCATCAGGAATAACAATAATGAAACATCATATGGCAGATTAGGCGTGGAAGGTGAAGGCAGCAATATTAAAAGTAAGTTTATTCTTGCAAAATAAGTTGCTTGTATACTGTGGTTTATTTTTGTTTATTACTCAATATGCATATGGTATATAGGAACAATATTTAATGAATGGAATTTTGGAGGACCAACTTATGTTTGTCCAGATTGCAAAGCAGTCATGTGGTATGCAGAAAGAAATTACAAGTCTTTAACGCCTGAAAACCCAAATTTTTCATTATGTTGTCAAGCAGTGAAGGTTAAATTGCCTGCGTATACACCATGTCCTGATTACCTTCATAATTTGCTGCAATATAGTGGTGGGAGAGAAAGCAGAAAATTTAGGAATAACATTCGGTCATATAACTCTATTTTTGCTTTCACTTCAATGGGTGGACATGTAGATCATTCTGTCAACAACGGTCGAGGACCTTATGTTTTTTTGATTAAATAGACAGAATCATCATAAAATTGGTTCATTGCTTCCAGTGGATAGACATCCAAAATTTGTTCAACTATACATCTATGACACTGATAATGAGGTGAAGAACAGAATGACTGTACAGGGGAATAATCGTGAACGAATATTGGATGCTAAAATAGTTGAGAAATTGATTTCCATGTTTGATAGTTGTAATCAGTTAGCGAAACTTTTTAGGATGGCAAGATATCTTTTTAAGGGAAGTAATCATAAACCTGTTACTGTTATGCTCTTAGAACGAAGGCAAAGAGATGGAAGACAATATAACATGCCCAGTGCCTCAGAGATTGCAGCTTTGTCAGTTGGTGGGAGCGGACATAGCATTGGTTTCAGAGATGTTGTTATTGAGGAAAAGAGCGGGTTACTACGGAGAATTAACGAGAAACATCCAAGTTTCATGGCAATGCAGTATTCGATTCTCTTTCCGTACGCAGAAGATGGTTATAGACCTAATATTAGTTATGTCTTGGAAAAGGTTCCAAAATCATGTAAACGAACAACCGTGACTATGTGTGAGTATTACACATATATAATACAATATCAACATGGTGAAGGAGAAACATTATTGATGGGGGGACGATTATTTCAACAATTTTTGGTTGACGCTTACACTTCTATAGAGGAAGATAGACTTGCTTGGATTAGAAATAACCAATGACACATTAGATCTGAAGTTTACAGAGGGTTACAAGATGCGATAACAGCAGGTGATACTTCCGCAATTTCAATAAGTAAACGTATGGTTCTTCCGTCATACTTCACCGGCGGTCCGAGATATATGGTTCAAAATTATCAGGATGCTATGGCAGTATGCCATTGGGCAGGATCACCAGACTATTTTTTGACCTTTACATGCAACCCGAAATGGCAAGAAATAAAAGAATTTTTGAAATTTATAGAGGGCCAGATGGTTGAGGATAGACCGGATATTGTTGCATGGGTGTTTCATATTAAATTGTTGGAGCTGCTGCAAGATATAAAAAATGGTTTTTTTGGACGTACTAAAGCAGGTTTCATCTGCTTATAAAACTTCTAATTTTTTTACATAATCATTCAGTATCATATACCTTATTCACACTTATTAACTCAAACATTTTATTTCTGCAGTACTATATACAATTGAGTTCTAAAAACAAGGTCTTCCTCATGCCCACATGCTTATATTTCTGCAGCATGAAGATAAGCCAAAAACTATTGCTGATGTAGATGAGTTTATTAGTGCAGAAATTCCTAAAAAACTGGAAGATCCTATAGCATATACGTCTGTTACCCAGTTTATGATTCACGGCCTTGTGGGGTGCTTAATACCAAATGTCCGTGTATGAATGATGGAGTATGCTCAAAGCACTATCCTAGAAGGTTAGTAAATGAAACTTCATTTGATAAAAAGGGTTTTCCCGTGTACAGAAGAAGAAATAAAGGTAATTATCTTCAGATAAAAAGTGATATAAAACTAGATAATGAATGGGTGGTACCTCATAATGTTGATTTGGTTGTAAAGTATCAAGCACACATTAATGTTAAAGTATGCAATAGAGCCCGATCAATAAAATATTTGTTCAAATACATAAACAAGGGTAACGACAGAACTACTATAGTCATAGAGGAGAATAATGTTACAAATCATAATTTTGTCAAACAAGTGGATGAGTTGAAAACATATTTAGATTGTAGATACATATCAGCAGCGGAAGCTTGTTGGAGAATTTTCGAGTTTGAAATACAGTACCGCAACCCTGCAGTTGAACGATTGCAATTTCATTTGCCAGATGAGCACTTAGTATATTTTGGACCAAAAAATAATTTAAAAAGGAGGCTTCAAATCGTCCAAACGTTGAACGGACCATTTTCACACAGTGGATGGAGACAAATAAGATGTATGCAGAAGCACGACAATTAACATATGCAGACTTTCCTACCAAGTGGGTTCGGAACAATAAGCAAAAAAAATGGACACGTCGAAAAAAGAGACAACAATAGGGAGAATATATTATGCTCATCCAACATCAGTTGAAAGATTTTACCTTAGGTTGTTGCTAAACATTGTGAAAGGACCACGTACATTTGAAGAGATTAGAATTGTGGACAATGTAATTTACGACTCATATAAAAGTGCATGTTCAGCACGCGGTCTTCTTGAAGATGATAATGAGTGGAATGATGCAATCATTGAAGCTGGACGATGGGCATCTGCCGCTTCCCTACGAGAACTATTTGTGATGATGTTACTAGTTTGTGAAATAGCCGACCCAATAAAAATTTGGGATAGGCATTGGCAAATTTTGTCGGATGATATAACTTGGAGACAAAAACGTATGTTGAAAGATGACATGATCGAACTTGCAGAGGTTGAGGTGAGAAGTTTAGCGTTGCAAGAGATAGAGAAGATAATGCGAAGAAACAATCGATCTCTAACCGAATTTTCATCTTCAATATTTTCAACTCATGTCTTTCCATCGTCTATCACAAATACCCTTTTACAGGAGGAACAAAACTACAATGTTGATGAAATAGAGGATCAGTTGCAGCATATGATACCAGCAATGAATGTGGAACAACGAACCGTATTTGATATAATACAACATGCAGTAGAAACTGGTGGTTGTGGTTTTTTTTTTTCGTCTATGGAAGTGGAGGAACTGGAAAAACTTTCCTATGGAAGGCTATCATAAATAGTTTAAGATCAAAGGGTATGGTGGTTCTTACAGTTGCTTTATCTGGCATAGCGTCATTACTTCTTCCAGGAGGTAGAATAGCACATTCTAAATTTACAATACCAATAACTGTTGAGGATAATTTGGTATGTAACATATCAAAGCAATCATGTCTAGCTGATCTACTTCGAAAAACAGATTTGATTATTTGGGACGAGGCACCAATGGTACATAGAAATGCATTGGAAGCTGATCAGCATAGAAATATGTTAATTTATGCACCTATATTTTATTTTTTTGTATATAAATAAATGTTACGCTGGGTATTTTCTTGTTATTTTTATAGATATGTTGACCAGACCTCATCATCCTTAAAAGTGAAGAATAAATGCCATTTACTTGAAGAATTGCATAAGAGCTTTCATTGGAGACTAGATGTGTTCACATTGGTCACATTAGAAGAAGAATGGTAGAAAAGATCTCAAAAGATGTCATTGGAAGATGTTTGTGTTCACATTAGCCACATGGAAGATATGGAAGATTTTTCTTATATGCTTTTGGAGTCTAACATGAGTCCATGTTTGGAAGAATTAATCACATGCAAATCTTTTGTCAATCAATTAGCCACATGGAAGATTTGGAAGATATGGAAGGTATTCACCATGATATGCGCAGATATTCTTAGAGATTATTTCCAAACAAGCTTAGTCAAGAAAGGCATGTGATATGATAATAATTCTTGGAAAAGAGGTCCATATATTCATACAAATCTAATTAGTGTTTGGCCAATTTCACCTATAAAAGCACATGTATACCCATTGTAACAAATATTCTGTATCCTATTTTCTCTTCTTCTCCATTAATAAAGTTTCTAGTTCTCTTTTATTTTTCTGCATTTTTCTTTTTCTTAGCAATCGGTGTTGTCTTCACAATTAGTTTTGGAAGAACACCAATTGTATTTTACATTTTTTTTTATTAGTGATTAGTCGTTTGATTAGTTTCAACGACAATCCTAATTTACTTTTTGTTGTTCTTCTTTTCCTGCAATTTTACTTTCTGCATTTTATTTCTGTTTTGCATTTTAGTTTCCAATTGATAGTTGTGATTTGATCGTCGGTTCAATTAGATTTGTTCTGAATCGGACTGCAGTTTCAATTTTTATTGTTTTCAAAAACCAACCTTGAAAATCGTCTAACTCGCCTAAGAGATTAAATAAATAATTTGATTTTAATTACACCTCCCTGTGTTCGACCTGTATGCTACACACCTGTACGCTTGCAGTAATTTAATTTAAATATCGTGCTTTTCTAATTCGTAGGAAGCGTCGATCAAGTTTTTGGCGCCGTTGCCGGGGAGGTAACAATTGAATTTTATTATTTATTTAATTTCTGATTCGTGTTAGTTTTTCTTTTCTTTTTGTTTGATTTTGTAAAAAAAAAAAAAATCTTGCCAAATTTTCTTTTATTTTCCTATTGTTTTCTTGTAGATATATATAGATAAAAATCTTGATTAGTTGATTGTGTATCACATATTGATATCATAATCTCTAAGACAAGGAAAAAAATCTTGCCACTTTTTCTTTTAATTTTCCTTCTTTTTTTTCATTTATTTCTTTCCTTTTTTTATTTTGCATTTCTTCCAATCTAATTCCTTCAAGAAGAAAAAAATATATATACAAAAAAAGAAAGTTGCTAATTTTTCTTCAATTTCTTTCCATCTTTCTACCACCTTGCTGATTTTCACATTTTTCTTTTCCCTTTCCTTTTCTTTTTATTTGTTTCCATCTTTTGTCAACAACTTTCAAAAAACAAAAAACTTTTGCAATTTCTTCTCTGTCTACTTTGATTTCTATCTTGTTTTTGTCTGCTTTTATTTCTTTCCTCAATTTCTTTTACCCTTCTTTTCTACTCAAAAAACCTTGCTTTTTTTTCTCTTATTTCCTTCCTCTTTTAATTCTTTTTCCTTTTTTGTTTGGGTTTTTACCATTCATTTCTTTCCCTTTCTTCTTGTTCAAATTTTCATAAAAAAAAAACTTGCATTCTTTTTTTTTTATTTCTTTCCAATTGCATTTCTCATTCACCTCCTACAATCTCTCTTTCCATTTTTTTCATTTATTTCTTTCTGGCTCTCTCCTTCATTGAAAAAAATCAACTTTCAATTTTCCTTTATTCTTTCCATCTTTCCACTTTCTTTCCAATCATCTACATTCTTTTTCTTTTTACAAATTTCAAAAAAAAAAAAAAAAAAAGATTCCTCTTTTGCAATTTTTTTTCCTTTCTTCTTTTGTCTTTCTTGTTCTCAATACATTTGATTTCTTTTCTTCTCTTCCAAATTCCCTTTCTTTTCAAAAAAAAAAAATTCCTCTTCTAATTTTACAACAATAAACAAAAGAAAAAATTCTTTCTGTTTTTGTCTTCTTTTTTATTGCTTTCCCTTCTCAATTTCTTTTCCAAATCTTTTACAATTAATTTCCTTCCTTCCTTTACAATTCTCTTTCTTTCCTGAAATCTCTCTTCCCTTTTTTTTTTTGTCATTTGTATCTTTCCTATTTGTCCACTTTTTCAACAATAATAAAAAAAGGGAAGGTCATAAAAAGATTCATTCTTTTTTTTCAATTATTTTTCCCTGCTTCATTTCTTCCCTCTGATCAAATACCCCTTCCTCTCACATAATCTCATTTCACCACAGTTTTTTTTTTCAATCCACACTTCAGCACCATCTTCTCCAAAAAGTTAGCTTTTTTTTTTGTTAATTCCTTTGTTTCTTTTTCTTGTGTTTTTTTTGTTATTCAATTCATTCAAAAAAAAAAAAAAAAGAGAGAGAGAGATTTTGAACTAAGGACAAGGTGACTGGATTTCAAGCAACAAATCAAGATTTCAGAAATCAAAAGAAATTGCAAAAAGTGAGATTTCAATCATTAACGCTACTCATTTTTTCTGGATGGACAGCCATACCCCACTGTAAATTTCTTTTAAATCTACAGGTGCTCTGCTGCAAAAATATAGAAATTGCTTGTAAAAATCTTCTGAAGGGGCAACGGCTTGCTTGTACAATATTTTAATTTTCTGTTATTATTCTGTGACTGTTCTGTGTCTGATATTTCTGAATCTGTTTGTGAGGAACGAATTTTCATAACTAAAATCATCACGCTCGTCTTTTTAAATTTTAACACTTGATTTGATTTGCAAAATAATATAATTGAAAAGTGGTGCTTTGTGAAGTTGACTGTCTCGTATAATTGGATCGCGGATATATAGTAGTTCAATTTATTGAACTATTAGCAAAAGAGGGTGCATACTACCCGTAAAACATTGGTCGTATCCCTTAGTTTTATACTATACGTGAATGGCCATAAGTCCCTCTTCCCCCTTCTAATTGAGTCAATTAATTAATAGAGCACTACTCGACATTTTATATTATTTTGAAGTGAGAATAATTTCTGTCTTCCATCGACTTCATTCAAATGTCTAATTCAAAAAAATCTCTGAGGGAAATGTGGGATAATAATCGGAGTAGACGTCCTCTTGAAGAGTATGAGTATGAAATACAACTCATGAAGCAAGATTTTCCAAAATTTTGCGACCCAAATGTCAACAATTTTCAAAATTTTCAAAATGACCAACATTTTCAAAGTTATGATCGAAACGGCGACTTCGATTCAAATTTCAATAATTTCGATTATGGGCCACATCCATATCAAAATAGCTTTGAATCCCAATATACCTTTGATCAACATCAATACGGGGTTGGAAACCAATTCGAAAATAATTTTGGATATGAAAATGATTTTCAAATCGATCAAAATCTTCAAAATAACAACTCATATCCACATCTTGAGTATGACCAAAATTGCAGTTTTCCCTCGAATTTCGACAGTTTTGGTTATGAACCTAGTTTTCAAAATCAAAATGATTTCCAATATCAATGTCAATTTTCTGAAAACTCAGATAATTTTGAGAATCAAGAAATCTAAAACGAGAGCTCTCAAATCAACGATCATCTTAACATTCTTAGAGAGAGGGAAGAAAGACTAAATAAAAAGGCTGATGAACTTCTTTGTTTATTGACATCTTTGAAAGAACAACGAGAGCAACAAAATCAAATTCAAACAAGCGATGAATCAGAAAATAATCCATTCTTTACTGATAGTGAAAATTTTCAGATAACAACTTTCGAAATTGAGAATAACGATCTAAATGAAGTTGTTCAAAATTCAACAAATGATTTGGACTTCGATTCTTTTCAAGAAAAAGATTTAAGCTCAGATTTTGATCTTCCTCTTTCGGGCTGTGAGAAACTTGAAATTCTTGAAATTGAACAAAATAAAGATGTTGAATTTTTCAATTCAAATTTGGAAAAGGATTTTAACGAACATGAATTCTTTGGATTATATGAGGAGGAGTTGCCAAATAAGGAAGTAGATTCACGTCACGAGTTCGAAAATTTGAACTTTGAGAAAATTTCAAACGAACTTGAAATTGTCAGTGTCGAAAATACGTTGTCAATTAATGATGAGAAATGTGATCACATAGTCTTGAACAACACTCAGAATTTAAATTTCACGATTGCAACTGAGTTCATTTACGCTCACAAATTTTTGAGCAATTACACTGATAAATTTGTTGAGCACATGAATTATTTTTGGATTGTTAGCTTTGTTGAAAAACTTCATGTTAGGACGACCCTGGACATTCATTTACTGGACTACAAATCGAGGTATAAAGATGAGACGGTTTTCAAAAACTCTTGCTTGTTTGAAAACATGTCTAGACACTGTGGGAATGGGACTCATAGGGCTAGAACCAAATGTGGGGGAAAAAGTTGGTGGCATTCTTTGCATCGCATGCACCGTAAACACATATATCATTGTATATATGATCCATTCTTACATATCGTTAGATTGCATTTCATTCTTCAAATTATTTTGCATCTCATTCACCTTTGGGTACGATCTTTCAAATTTAGGAAACGTTTACAGTGTGGACACTGTATAGTTCTAGTGTGTGGGGGGGGGGGGGAGTCTGCATTGCATTCTTTTGATTTTTCTCTTATTTTTCTTTCTTTTCAATTTCAGCCATTTAAATAGGACCATCATGAATTTTAGACTGTACTAACATGCCATTTTTTTTGAAACATGACTCATTTTAGATTTGATACAAAAAAATAAGTTAACAATTATTATTCAGTTGATAGTATTTTTTTTCTCTCAACTTAGATCGAATAAGAAATATAATGAAAAGTTTAAATTTGAGGGATAATAGTGTAACCGGTACATAGGGAGATTCTTAGGTGATGGCCATGAAATCTATTCTATATTGTAGACTTTGGTTAAATAAGTGGAGGACTTAAAAGACTTATGTTGGCTTTTCGAATTTTTAAAAACTAAGTTGTGTTAAGCTGAATTCGCATAACTCTCTTTTGTGCTTATATTTTCAAACAATAGTAATCCAAGGGTATCCAACATTGCTTGTATATCGAGCGTTGGTGTGCAAACCCGCCAAGTTCTATCCGACACGTTGTTGACAAAGTCAGCGTTGGAATATCTTGGTCTCATTTTATGAGATTGGACACCTAAGGATTACCGACACGTTGTTGACCAAGTCAAAGTCGGCTTGCACAGTCCGCCAAGCTCTTTACCCACTCTCCGTTAGTCCGCGAGGCAGTGCATGGGTGGTAAACCTTGGTCTTCTAAGTTAGGTGTATGTACTTAATCATAAATTTTAAAATTTTATAGAATAAAGAATAAGCAATGATGCCCAAACACTTCTTGACCTTATTGATTTGACTAGCCATACATGAGAAAATTAGAATACCACTTTGCAAACTGTGCCAAGCAAACTAAGAATTTTTTTCATGGCTGCACTATGTTATCGACCGAACTAACTGGCCAAACTGGAATTTAACATTTGAAAACTTGATTTATATTGAAATTTTGTGACAAGTTGAGGTATTTAAAGTACAATCAACTGATTAGAAACTGTTAACTTAATTTGTTGTACCACTTTCCTGAAACAAGTCGTGTTTTCAATTTTTGTTTTCGATTGCTTAAGCCCTTTGCATTCATATAGTTACATTAGATCCACACATACTGCATTGGATTTTGTGGGTAGTATCCGCAGAAAACCCTCATGAGAAACCACTCGTCCTACTAGGGACACCTAGAGGTTTAACGGCTTGTTGCATACGCTCAATGCAATCGTGTTTCCTACGAAAGTGTGACCTACCTAGTTAGTTTTTCATTTTTGTTTTACTCGAGGACGAGTAAAAGATAAGTGTGGGGGTATTTGATCAGCATAGAAATATGTTAATTTATGCACCTATATTTTATTTTTTTGTATATAAATAAATGTTACGCTGGGTATTTTCTTGTTATTTTTATAGATATGTTGACCAGACCCCATCATCCTTAAAAGTGAAGAATAAATGCCATTTACTTGAAGAATTGCATAAGAGCTTTCATTGGAGACTAGATGTGTTCACATTGGTCACATTAGAAGAAGAATGGTAGAATAGATCTCAAAAGATGTCACTGGAAGATGTTTGTGTTCACATTAGCCACATGGAAGATATGGAAGATTTTTCTTATATGCTTTTGGAGTCTAACATGAGTCCATGTTTGGAAGAATTAATCACATGCAAATCTTTTGTCAATCAATTAGCCACATGGAAGATTTGGAAGATATGGAAGGTATTCACCATGATATGCGCAGATATTCTTAGAGATTATTTCCAAACAAGCTTAGTCAAGAAAGGCATGTGATATGATAATAATTCTTGGAAAAGAGGTCCATATATTCATACAAATCTGATCAGCGTTTGGCCAATTTCACCTATATAAGCACATGTATACCCATTGTAACAAATATTCTGTATCCTATTTTCTCTTCTTCTCCATTAATAAAGTTTCTAGTTCTCTTTTATTTTTCTGCATTTTTCTTTTTCTTAGCAATCGGTGTTGTCTTCACAATTAGTTTTGGAAGAACACCAATTGTATTTTACATTTTTTTTATTAGTGATTAGTCGTTTGATTAGTTTCAACGACAATCATAATTTACTTTTTGTTGTTCTTCTTTTCCTGCAATTTTACTTTCTGCATTTTATTTCTGTTTTGCATTTTAGTTTCCAATTGATAGTTGTGATTTGATCGTCGGTTCAATTAGATTTGTTCTGAATCGGACTGCAGTTTCAATTTTTATTGTTTTCAAAAACCAACCTTGAAAATCGTCTAACTCGCCCAAGAGATTAAATAAATAATTTGATTTTAATTACACCTCCCTGTGTTCGACCTGTATGCTACACACCTGTACGCTTGCAGTAATTTAATTTAAATATCGCGCTTTTCTAATTCGTAGGAAGCGTCGATCAGAAGCGTTTGAGAAAACAATGACAAATATAATGACAACAGATGTTACTCATGAAGAATCTAAAATATTTGAAGGTAAAACAGTTTTGTTAGGTGGTGATTTCAGACAAACATTACCTGTCATTCCACATGGAACAAGACAAATGATTGTACATGCAGCTACTAATCAATCTACCTTATGGAATAGATGTACTGTATTTGAATTGAAGGAAAATATGCGTTTAAAAACTATTGGCTTAAATACGAAAGAGCGCAAAGAAATTGACTTTTTTTGTAAATGGGTTCTAGATGTTGGTGAAGGAAACATTAAAAACACTTCTTCACAGACTAGCAGCGATGACACGTGGATACAAGTACCTACACAGTTTCTCATCCCTCATGGTGATGATGTTGTCAAAAGTATTGTCGAGTATGTGTACTCAGATTTAGAGAACAGAATTAGTGAGAACAATTATCTTCGTGATAGATGCATTTTAACACCCACAAATGAAGCATTGGAAGTAATTAATTCTTTTGTTATTTCTAATATACAAGGGAATGTGGTTACATATTTCAGTGCGGATTCAATAAGTCCGTTGACCGAAGGAAGTGATGATCAAAATTTGATATATCCAACCGAGTTCTTAAACAACTTGCAAGTTTCAGGTATTCCAAATCATAATTTGGAACTTAAATTGGGTACACCTATTATGCTTCTAAGAAATTTCAATCAAGGATTAGGATTATGTAACGGTACTCGATTGACGGTTACATAACTTGGTAGACGGGTTATAGAAGCCCGAATTATTACAGGGAACAATAGTGGGAGAACCGTTATAATTCCTAGAATTGTACTAACATCTGTTGAAACTAAATGGCCATTTGTTCTTCGAAGACGACAATTTCCCATCAAAGTTTGTTTTGCAATGATGATTAAAAAAAGTCAGAGACAAACCTTGGACACTGTTGGTGTGTACCTACCCTAGCCTGTATTTGCACATAGGCAGTTATATGTTGCAATCTCAAGAACAACTTCCAATCGTGGGTTGAAAATATTAATAAAGAACCTGGAAAACAAAGAAAGTGATCAGACGCAAAATATAGTGTTTAAAGAAGTTTTTCAACCATTGACAGGTACGTAAATGCACACAAATTTATTTGTTATAGAAAATAGTTTTTTTTTGTTTTTTATAATACATCGTTTGTTCTTGCAGCAGGTCAGAACTTCGGCTGGAAAGAACATAATAATGCCGATGAAACTGATCGACCTATTTGGTAAGCGGATATTAAAACTTCATAAATCAACTGTGATATTTAATTATAATTATGTCTTATAACTTTTTGACAGTCCTTTTTTAATACAAGTTCTTTCAATTTGATTGCCTGATAGATGACATCTGCCTTAGTCTTAGCCCTGTATGATTAAATGTCTCTATATCAACCTATTTTTTTCTTTTTCTTTTTTCAACATAAAAAAGGTTGCATGTACATCATATTCCCTTCCTTATTACATGCAAATTTGTACATATATTCTAATGTACCACAAAGCTGTGAAAATAATACAATCTACATTTTGGATTACATAAATTTATATCAGAATAACCAACCATAAAGTTTTACTTTCTCAATTTTAACATGAACACTTATTTTAATACTATGCCCATTGATAGTCCAGCAATTTATTAAACCTCAATTTATTAGCCGTCAATTAATTTGTAAAGCTGACGCTAACAAACTAATATTCAACTTCACTCTTCTTTTTGTCAATGCAGATTGTCATCTATGATTGATACCTTATGCTTTTCTACTTGCTCATTTTCTGGTAGAAGTACAACGGAAAATAATATTTACAATGATATCTCGAAATGTTAATGACTTAAGGTAAAAATAATATTTAGAATTCTTTACTGTATTTGAATTATGTATTTATAATTATTATGTTTATTGAAAATATGTGGCTAACATACTATCTTACAACCCAATATTTTCCCAGTTATAATAAAATTCACATTTTTACCTATACTGTAACACCCCGTGTATTTTATAACTGTGAAATTCATAAATTAAACTATAACTAATTTTAAATCAAAGAATTAAGGGAAACGGGATACGCCATCGGAATTCTGCTTGAGATAGAGTCAGAGTTTGCGTAAAACGGATATCGTATGAAGAAGATATGGACGAACGAAGTTGGGCGAAAAACAGGAAAACGGGTTAGAATGCACTGGCGCACTAGGGAAGTGCGCCAGAACAAAAATGCACTGGCGCACTTGGGAAGTGCGCCAGTACATTTTTGACCTGGCGCACCTGCCAAGTGCGCCCAGGTCAAAAATGACCTGCTGGTCAGGTCTGGTCAAGTCCGGGCTGGCCAGGTCTGTGTTTGGTCGATTTTCTGAGCCTTGCCTTGTCACTAGGGCTAGGTGTCAGCTCCTGGTTGGTCTCTCCTTCAAACGAACGGCTATCATTGAACCAAGCTTCATCGACGGTCTAAATCAACTCACAAACTCTATAAAAAGAACCTAAGACTAACCCTAATTCACATAAACTAAAATGGAGATGAGACCGTCATGCTGCTGAGGAGAGACTGAAGATAGCCGTCAGAAATAGAGAGAAAACTAGGAGATAATTCAAAGCTTAAAGCAACGTTAATCAAATCAAAGCAACGCCTACAACAAAGGATAGCATCTCCAAATTCAGAATTCAGATTTCTGAATTGAAGATTCGCCATACGCTGTAAGTAGAGTACTATTCCGATGTGAATTAAATAATTGTGTTGATTTGTGTAATGTAAGAAATGGAATTGTGGCGATAATAATCTATATTTGTATGTTGCTTTGATGCAAAACGATTTGGGAACGATTGGATATTTGCAAGTACGCGATTTGCATTGGAAACGAAATGGAATTGTGGCGATAATGACTTATATTTTTATGTTATTTTGATTCTAAACGATTTGGCAATGCTATGGTTTGATTCATACAAGTATATGGTTTATGTTGACAACCACATGTTGTGGAATTTTGGTTGGGACTTATGCAAGCATATGATTCATATTGAAAACTACATGCTTGTGGTAGTAATTTACAACACCCATTTGGTAAATGCAAGTATAAGATTCATGTGGAAACAACAACTATATGTTGTAATAGTTTATTTTGAAATTCATGCAAGTCTATGATCTATTGTTATGACAACATGATGTAAAATTCTATGGTCATCTTTAGTGTAATTTGATTCACCTAAGTATTATGATTCATATGAAGGTTATGTTGAAATTGGCATCATAGTTCAAGTATAAAAATCATGATTTTGTGATAGTGACAAAAGCAAGCGTCGTTGTAAGCTTGTATTAATTTTATGAACATGTCTAAGCTATGTTTGTTATTATGCCTAGTTAAAAACATGTTTTCTATGCTTATGTTGTTATCTTAATCATATGATAATATATTTTTGGCACATAAGTTACATTAGAAATTTACACTAGAATTGCATCCCCTTACAAGTTACATAGATTGGACAAAAACCCGTGATTATATGAATAATAGGATTCATAATCAATTATGTTTATGCCATGACCATATAAGGACTCATGTTCAATTATGATTATGCCATAATTATATGATTAGAGTGGTTCATGTTTAAGTACTATTTATGCCAAGACTACATGTTTCGTTTACACTATGATTTTGTGAATAGAATGATTCATGTTTAAGTATTGCTTATATTATATGTTGTTACAATTGCAAGTTCACATATGCCTATCTTATGATAATTAGATCGTATGTTGCAAGTTCATGCGTTCACACTCCCCTTTTTATGTCACCTTATAAACACCATGTTATAGCCTCCCCTTTTCATATGGCTAAATTGGGTTTAAGTATTAAACCCAACACACCTTACATTGGAACGAACGAATAAAACGAGGGAAATGACGTTTGGGTTAAAAATATAGAACATATGTGTTGGCTTGTTTGACGCACGCCAATAACTTTGAAAAACAATTAAGTGGCATAAATAAATCTTAACCAATAAAGATGAATTTGAATAATGGGCCGCAAATATTTACATATAAAAAGAAGAAAGACAAAATATGTAAATGTAGAAAATACGATGTGTTTAACCCGAGGTTGGATTGAGTTGTGATGTAAACCTGCCCGGAACCGCCCGGCTGTCCAGTAGTCACAACAATACCTATCCAATGTGGGTGGTTAAACATGGAGCCCAATAAGGACCCGAGGTTAGACTAAGTTGTGGCGTAAGACTGCCCGGACCCAACCGGCAACAGGCAGCCACAATAATACCTGTCTAATGTGAGAGGTCAAGGCTTTAATAAGACAATTAAGGCTGAGTCAGGATTGATAGGATTAAGTAAATTATATTAATACTTAATCAAGATGGAACATGCTAAACTAAACAGACTGATTGGGGGTTAGGTTTATAAAACACTTAACCAACTTAGCATGTTGGCTAGAAATAGAAAAACCTAGTAGCGGGGGACCCTTTTCAGCAGTAACCCTATAAGGTATCATGATACCCTGAAACTAGGCAGAGTGGGGCACGATTACTGGGCTGACTGTAAGAGGTCAAATCGACGGCGGTGGTGCAGCAGTGTAGGTTCTAACGGGGTGCGGACGTGCACACACTCCGGCGCAGAAAAATAAGGCACTGGGCACCAGTAGCATACCTGTGCATTCTAGGATTGTATCGGGCCGCCACCATGGGACTTGATACACCCTATGGTGGGACCAGCATAGGTAACTATAACATCGGGGGCCGTAAGACACATGTAACTATGCGAGTAGGAGACGATCATCATAAAATGGATCACTTCACCCTGATTGTGGGGTGCTTGTTGGGAACTAGTTTATATGGGTACAGAGATTAATATGGGGTACGATAGTATATTCGACCCTAGACAACTTAACTAAGTTTATGGTGCTTTCCCATTTCTAGTTTATACTTATCATACCCAGTTCTTTATTCATAGACTGAATAGTCCTAGACTTACTCAGGCTTTATGTCTGACTCTACTTTTCTTTCGTCTTCTTTTCTTCCGTTCCCCCCCCCAGGTCCACAGGGAGGGAATACCGCAGCTTGACCAGCCTTCATATCCAGCTTGAAGAGAAAGAATGTATTGCTTGGATCTTTTCGTTTTGGACTATGGCTTTGGACAGCAACTATGGGACTTTTGCAGTTTATTTATGTTTTCTTTATGCTTCTTTAAATAATGTAATCAAGACAGTTATGAAGATGTTATGTTTTTGGAAGTATTGCAAGACAATTATGGTATGGTTGGTGTAACACGTATTTTATTGAAATAAAAGTTGTTGTTTTCCGCTGTTCAAAAATATGTGTTCTTATATCTGTCTTGTATATCTGTGACTTATACTTATAAACCTCCACCAAAATTAGAGCATTCCCTTTGAGAGTGACCCTAACGGAGGTGGGGTGTTTCACTTGGTATCAGAGCATAGGTTTACCATATAAGATAAAAAGTTTTGAAAATTTATTTTCAAAAAGGAAACTTAAAGAAGCATTTTTAAGATAAAATATTATCTTATTTTAAAAGGCAAAGCCCCCCCAAGCCATAGGTGCTATCCCTTATCCTTCGTTTTGAATCTATCCTTTCTGTTTCAGCATGTCTGGAGACCTTACTCCCCAGCTGCTGACGCTTTCACTCCTCCTCCTCCACGTGAACCAGCAAGCGGAAGAGTCTCAGAGTAGGAAGACGAATAATAGTCAAACAAGAAAGGATCGTAACAGTAATAATAAGAAACGAGAAAAAAGGAAATGCATTTTTTGTGGTACGGAAGGGCACATAGCCAAGGATTGTAGGAAGAGGAAAAGAAAGCAAGGAGAATGTTTTTATTGTGGGGAGACTGGACATATCAGCAAAGACTGCCCTAAGAAGACAGACTTTGAGAAGGGCGGGAAAGACAACAAGTCCCGAGAGAAGAGGAAGTGTAAATTCTGTGGCAAAGTGGGGCACTTAGTGAAAGATTGCCGGAAAAAGATGGCCAAGATGAATGGTGGGTGCTTTTCTTGCGGTGAGACAGGCCACATGGCTAAGGACTGCCCAAAGAAACGAGGTATAAATACTTCTGTAGAAAGTGTAGTTTATCTTTATGATCACCCCGTTCGTACTTTATTTGATTCTGGCGCATCACACTCCTTTATCTCGTCTGCTCTAGTAGAATCTCTGCACCTAAAAACTAGTATGGTAGAGGACCCCTTAATTGTTTCAAACCCAATTGGGGGCCCAGCTCATTTGTCAATGATCTGTTTGGGATTGAAAATTTCTATTCTAAGCGTAGAATTTAAATGTAGTGCCTTTGTTTTGGGCTTTTCGGGATATGGTTTGATTTTGGGCATGGATTGGCTATCCAGTAATGGGGCCATCCTTGATTTTGAGAAAAGGGTTGTTAGGCTCCTAACCCAGCTCGGTAACACTTTGGAAATTTCTTGTAATCCCTCGTATGCGGTTATGCTTAGTTATCTTAAATCGCTAGATGCCTCTGTTGAAAAT
This sequence comes from Allium sativum, assembly GCA_030737875.1. NCBI lineage: Eukaryota > Viridiplantae > Streptophyta > Magnoliopsida > Asparagales > Amaryllidaceae > Allium > Allium sativum. The sequence goes on along the minus strand of CM060909.1, from coordinate 64,832,136 downwards.
TTGCAATCGGTTAGAGTGGTCCAGGAATATCCGGATGTCATCGAAGAGGTGAAGGGCATGCCTCCGAAGCGGGAGATAGACTTCCGCATATATCTCATAGATAATGAAAAGCCTGTTGCATTGCCCGTTAGACACATGGCTCCACGGGAAAGGTAAGGGCTCAGTAAACAAAGTAAAAAGCTTCTAGAGAAGGGGTTCATTAGAAGGAGCATTTCAAAATGGGGCGCTCCAGTAGTGTTCGCCACTAAGGCAAAAGGTTCATTTCGCTTATGCATGAGTTGTGGAGAATCACCTTAGTAAGTACATTTGGCAACATGGCTGGCATTTATTTCCAAGAGATAGTTCTGCTACGTGGAATACCTGATAGTAAGTGGACGAGATCTAAAATTCACTAGTGAATTTTGGAGAGCTTGCGTGAAACCATGAGTACGCCGTTATGTTTGAGCCGAGTATACTAGAAGTAGAGTAAGTGAAAGAGGAACGAGAGGCAACAGTGAAATAGGTTCCAACTCATATTTTGGAAACAAGAATTAAGAAGCTACAAAATTGTGAAGTTAAAAACGGACAAAGAATAATGGAGTTAAGCTCAAGAAATGCGACTTAGAAGATTGAAGATTAGATTCGTGCATCATATCTCTTCTTAAGAGTATATCCTTGATCCCTCTCTTCCTGTAGAGCTCATTTGCATGCTATCTTTTGTGTATATCCTCTTGGTCCCATTCTCAATCCAATTTCTGTTGCAAACCCCATAGGGAGTATGACTCATCTATTAGTAACACATGTTGGGGCTCGAGGGTGTTCGTTGGTTTGACTAAAGTTTTTGGGTTTTATAGGATACGGGTTGGTCTTAGGAAGGGACTCCCTTGTGACCTAAAAGGAGTCCATCATGCTTAGTTTCCTAGAATCTAGTGGTTGGGTTGAGTAATTCTTTGGGTGTCAGTCTGATGTTGATTTCGGTCTTCGGGGCTGATGCTTAGAGAGTTCTTCTCCTAATCAATATATATGTGGCATAGATTTCCAGTTTTGACATTGCCAAATGGGCACAAAGTTTTTACTTGCTTCTATCATTCGACTATACCTTTAGATATGAACAATTGGGAAAATGTCCTATAGATTGGAGCTACCCGAAAAATTGGCCGGAGTTCACAACGTCTTTCACGTTTCACATCTCCGAAAATGTCTACATGAGTCTGTTGAAGTGGTAGAGCCAAATATCCTAGAAGAAGCTGAAGTGGAACGCGAAGCAACCATAAGAAAAGTTCCAACCCGCATATTAGGAACGGAAGTGAAAAAGCTACGCAACCGCGAAGTCAAGCTCGTCAAAGTTCAGTGGAGCGACGCCAAAGGAGATGCAACTTGGGAAACTGAAGCTAGAATACGCGCTGCCTACCCTTTTCTTTTCGAGGGTACATCTTTGATCCTACCTTTTCCTTAAGTTGCGCTTTTATCTATCTTTTTTTTTAGGTATATCTCCTCGACCCTATCTTTTAGGTAGAAACTCTTTGGATGAAAACATGTTGTTGAAACATGTTATGGATGATGGTTGTAAGTGGTTGCAAGTGATTGCTAGTGGTTGCTCGTGGTTGCATATACACACACAATCTAGGCTTTAGATCGGCTCAGTCACTTCATTTTGCATATGCATATATGTTTGCATTCGTATATGGTTGAACTTTAATGTGTTGTCATATGGATGTTGCATGTGTATGAATGATTGTGCACTCATGTAGAATCATGAATAGGGGGATTTGCATTCATAATGGATTCATAGCACTTACATAATTCGCATTAAGGAGGTCAACTGAATCAGTAGACCGCCTGATTTTGCATTAGATAAGTACATGTACACACACACTTCGCATATGATCATGAAGCATTAGAAGTCTTTTAAGGACAATGGATGCTCGAGTTTGATGGATGAGTAGATGGATGTTTGGACGTTAGGATGTACATTCTTCCTGAACTTGAAGATTTCGGGGACGAAATCCTTTTAAGTGGGGGAGAATGTAACACCCCGTGTATTTTATAACTGTGAAATTCATAAATTAAACTATAACTAATTTTAAATCAAAGAATTAAGGGAAACGGGATACGCCATTGCATTCGTCTCGGAATTCTGCTTGAGATAGAGTCTGAGTTTGCGTAAAACGGATATCGTATGAAGAAGATATGGACGAACGAAGTTGGGCGAAAAACCGGAAAACGGGTCAGAATGCTCTGGCGCACTTGGGAAGTGCGCCAGAACAAAAATGCACTGGCGCCCTTGGGAAGTGCGCCAGTACATTTTTGACCTGGCGCACCTGCCAAGTGCGCCCAGGTCAAAAATGACCTGCTGGTCAGGTCTGGTCAAGTCCTGGCTGGCCAGGTCTGTGTTTGGTCGATTTTCTGAGCCTTGCCTTGTCACTAGGGCTAGGTGTCAGCTCCTGGTTGGTCTCTCCTTCAAACGAACGGCTATCATTGAACCAAGCTTCATCGACGGTCTAAATCAACTCACAAACTCTATAAAAAGGACCTAAGACTAACCCTAATTCACATAAACTAAAATGGAGATGAGACCGTCATGCTGCTGAGGAGAGACTGAAGATAGCCGTCAGAAATAGAGAGACAACTAGGAGATAATTCAAAGCTTAAAGCAACTTTAATCAAATCAAAGCAACGCCTACAACAAAGGATAGCATCTCCAAATTCAGAATTCAGATTTCTGAATTGAAGATTCGCCATACGCTGTAAGTAGAGTGCTATTCCGATGTGAATTAAATAATTGTGTTGATTTGTGTAATGTAAGAAATGGAATTGTGGCGATAATAATCTATATTTGTATGTTGCTTTGATGCAAAATGATTTGGGAACGATTGGATATTTGCAAGTACGCGATTTGCGTTGGAAACGAAATGGAATTGTGGCGATAATGACTTATATTTTTATGTTATTTTGATTCTAAACGATTTGGCAATGCTATGGTTTGATTCATACAAGTATATGGTTTATGTTGACAACCACATGTTGTGGAATTTTGGTTGGGACTTATGCAAGCATATGATTCATATTGAAAACTACATGTTTGTGGTAGTTATTTACAACACCCATTTGGTAAATGCAAGTATAAGATTCATGTTGAAACAACAACTATATGTTGTAATAGTTTATTTTGAAATTCATGCAAGTCTATGATCTATTGTTATGACAACATGATGTAAAATTCTATGGTCATCTTTAGTGTAATTTGATTCACCTAAGTATTATGATTCATATGAAGGTTATGTTGAAATTGGCATCATAGTTCAAGTATAAAAATCATGATTTTGTGATAGTGACAAAAGCAAGCGTCGTTGTAAGCTAGTATTAATTTTATGAACATGTCTAAGCTATGTTTGTTATTATGCCTAGTTAAAAACATGTTTTCTAAGCTTATGTTGTTATCTTAATCATATGATAATATATTTTTGGCACATAAGTTACATTAGAAATTTACACTAGAATTGCATCCCCTTACAAGTTACATAGATTGGACAAAAACCCATGATTATATGAATAATAGGATTCATAATCAATTATGTTTATGCCATGACCATATAAGGACTCATGTTCAATTATGATTATGCCATAATTATATGATTAGAGTGGTTCATGTTTAAGTACTATTTATGCCAAGACTACATGTTTCGTTTACACCATGATTTTGTGAATAGAATGATTCATGTTTAAGTATTGCTTATATTATATGTTGTTACAATTGCAAGTTCACATATGCCTATCTTATGATAATTAGATCGTATGTTGCAAGTTCATGCGTTCACACTCCCCTTTTTATGTCACCTTATAAACACCATGTTATAGCCTCCTCTTTTCATATGGCTAAATTGGGTTTAAGTATTAAACCCAACACACCTTACATTGGAACGAACGAATAAAACGGGGGAAATGACGTTTGGGTTAAAAATATAGAACATATGTGTTGGCTTGTTTGACGCACGCCAATAACTTTGAAAAACAATTAAGTGGCATAAACAAATCTTAACCAATAAAGATGAATTTGAATAATGGGCCGCAAATATTTACATATAAAAAGAAGAAAGACAAAATATGTAAATGTAGTAAATACGATGTGTTTAACCCGAGGTTGGATTGAGTTGTGATGTAAACCTGCCCGGAACCGCCCGGCTGTCCAGTAGTCACAACAATACCTATCCAATGTGGGTGGTTAAACATGGAGCCCAATAAGGACCCGAGGTTAGACTGAGTTGTGGTGTAAGACTGCCCGGACCCAACCGGCAACAGGCAGCCACAACAATACCTGTCTAATGTGAGAGGTCAAGGCTTTAACAAGACAATTAAGGCTGAGTCAGGATTGATAGGATTAAGTAAATTATATTAATACTTAATCAAGATGGAACATGCTAAACTAAACAGACTGATTGGGGGTTAGGTTTATAAAACACTTAACCAACTTAGCATGTTGGCTAGAAATAGAAAAACCTAGTAGCGGGGGACCCTTTTCAACAGTAACCCTATAAGGTATCATGATACCCTGAAACTAGGCAGGATGGGGCACGATTACTGGGCTGACTGTAAGAGGTCAAATCGACGGCGGTGGTGCAGCAGTGTAGGTTCTAACGGGGTGCGGGCGTGCACACACTCCGGCATAGAAATATAAGGCACTGGGCACCAGTAGCATACCTGTGCATTCTAGGATTGTGTCGGGCCGCCACCATGGGACTTGATACACCGCATGGTGGGACCAGCATAGGTAACTACAACATCGGGGGCCGTAAGACACATGTAACTATGCGAGTAGGAGCCGATCATCATAAAATGGATCACTTCACCCTGATTGTGGGGTGCCTGTTGGGAACTAGTTTATATGGGTACAGAGATTAATATGGGGTACGATAGTATATTCGACCCTAGACAACTTAACTAAGTTTATGGTGCTTTCCCATTTCTAGTTTATACTTATCATACCCAGTTCTTTATTCATAGACTGAATAGTCCTAGACTTACTCAGGCTTTATGTCTGACTCTACTTTTCTTTCGTCTTCTTTTCTTCCGTTTCCCCCCCAGGTCCACAGGGAGGGAATACCGCAGCTTGACCAGCCTTCATATCCAGCTTGAAGAGAAAGAATGTATTGCTTGGATCTTTTCGTTTTGGACTATGGCTTTGGACAGCAACTATGGGACTTTTGCAGTTTATTTATGTTTTCTTTATGCTTCTTTAAATAATGTAATCAAGACAGTTATGAAGATGTTATGTTTTTGGAAGTATTGTAAGACAATTATGGTATGGTTGGTGTAACACATATTTTATTGAAATAAAAGTTGTTGTTTTCCGCTGTTCAAAAATATGTGTTCTTATATCTGTCTTGTATATCTGTGACTTATACTTATAAACCTCCACCAAAATTAGGGCATTCCCTTTGAGAGTGACCCTAACGGAGGTGGGGTGTTTCATATATCCAATAGGCATGAACCATAAACTTGCTTTCACATTGATTCCAACAAAAAGATTTAAGCTGATAACTGTTGGACGAAATAAATTCTGCTATGATTTTTTACAACAGTAATTACTAATCAACATCTATTTTGTTGTTCTAATTGTAGTTGATCGCACCTCACTTTGTTTGGCATTATTGAAGATATGACTGAACTGATTCTTTATGCGGTGTTCATCCAGATTCATTCAAGGTGATACTTTCTTTACATTAGCAACTAAACAACTACATGTTACATAATTACGTTCAATTCATCATTATTTCCTATTATCCTACATCTGTATCTAAATTGTCTGCTTAAAATTTTATTGTTAAAATATAGGACAACATATTGTATTACTTTTTAAAATTAATCAACTTATGGTATTTATAAAATTTCTTTGGATATCAAGACCGATAAAGAAATGATTAAATTTAGATGATGCCATATATCTAATATGATTCATACCATTTATTTATCTTTTTCTTCATCAAACTTCTACCAAATATTAAACTGTTGAAAACGTCATCCGTTAGAATATTAATCCCAATATTCCAAAATTAATTCTGGAGTTTAACAGAAAGAGTTTTTGTAATATATCCATCCATATGTATACTCAGTATAATGCAAACCCATGGATATAACTTCAACCACACTCATGCAGTTGCGGATAAATATAATGGTCATAGCCTCATCATAATAAATTGATCAACATACTGATTTAAGATATTGTCTATAAATGGAGGCAGACTGGGTATTAAGTTCAACTTAATACCTGTAGCTAACACTGTACACCATTGTCTCCTGATTTTCGTAATTTATGATCGTCAACTGTAATATAATTTTACTGCAAACTCTGGCATTGATCACGGAGCTTATCATGTCATTAAATCAGACTTTGATTACAATTCAACGAGCGCATAGTATGTTTTCCAATATTTTAACACAAATCTCTGCTAATATAAAACTACTAGACAAGAAATTTTCAGCATAAGTCAAGAATTTTTGTAAATTTTATTACTGCGTACAACGAGTGCTGATGTTTTAATAATTGGCAACATATGAACCTGTCAATGAAATTTGGATGGCCATCACTTGTGCATACACATTTTTAATCAAGTTATTAGTTCCAATTTTATTATAATAAATAAATAAACACAATACTAGCTTATAGTGTTACCTTTTAATTACATCTGCCAGTACTCCAGCACCATTTTTTTATTGCGAAAATCCTGTGTATTACATCTCGATTCTACAAAATCTTGGAAAACTGGCCTATTTTAACGCAGCAGTGAAAAGAATAAATCAGATCGAATGCATTATTGGTTAAGTGGGAAAACTCAAACAAATAAATACTGCTAACTGAAAAACCATTATTTTAATCATAATTTAGATGGATTAATTTGGAAGATATGTTCCTGTGCTAACATTGAAACTTAAAGGGTTGATAGAAATAAATAGTATTGATATGGTTAGTCTGCTAGACCTCTAACAAGGATTATATTTATTAAATATATTACTATAACCAAGAGATAATCTTTAATATTTTTTATATGATTACATGTACTCCTTTTAGAAGCATGAATCACATTTTCTTCAATACTCTTCATTTGTACTTAACCATACTCGACTTGAAATATCATTTTCCAAACACCTATGATTATTTGATAACTGCTAAAAATACATATATACTACAATTTTTGTTATCTATTTTCCGTACATTTGTTTCTTATTCTTACTCCTTTTCAATGTAAGCTGCTGGTATTATGCTTCCTCAATTTGGTTGTACAAAAGAACCTTGAAAATATCAACATGTGCTAAGTGGTAGCTTTTGGTTTGAGACATACTTTTGTGTCTTACATTTTTCATTACGTCTAATGACATAGGGAGAACAGGTGTTACAAAAAGCTACTCATTTTTTGAAAACGGGGAAAATGAGAAGAAGACCTTTTATATTTTACTACAAGTACGAAAACAAGAAAATGTCATTTTTATAACATTTTATATGTTTAAACCACTTTTCAAATCGTTTATTTCTCAACTTTACCTCTCCTATGCATTTTACAATTTATGTTAAAAATACATAAAACACTGCTATCTTAGAAATTTCAGCAATTTGTGTGCCTATGAATTTTCAGCATCCAACGGACTAAAGTTCTAAAATTGCAAGAATTAAGGAATCAAATATATGCGTAGGGAATGTCTTCTTAGGACCTTTCCTTTCACACCAAAGATTTTACCTTATCAGATTATGCTAAAACTTTGGTTAAACACTATTTCCACTTTTCTGACCTTATAAATTGAAATGTGCTTCTTTTTTCAGCCTATCCTAGATATGCCTATAATTGAACAATTAATTGTTCTTACAAAAACTAATCTTTCATGCCTTCTTGTTCAAAGCCTGTAACTTGGAACTATTCATTGTCTGTGACGTATAGTTGTATCATATCACAGCATTAAGGCATTTAAGCCATTTGTACATACTATTGTTCTGTTAATCTCAAAATACATCCCTATCAAGTATTATGGGTGTTTTGTTGAAAACTATGGTCATATAAATTCTATTGGAGCATTCTACCAGCCTATTTAATCTAAATTGCTGATTTTGTATGTTAGTCAATCATGAACATGTGTACAATATTTGTTATCATGTCGCAATTCTTTCCATTACTTCTACTGTGAAATTACAATATTATTTATATTCACTTTTTACAGCTATAATATATTCCCTGTAGTAATAATTAACGTTGATGAATCAAGGAGGTGCTTTACAATCATCATTTGGTTTCATGCTGGAACTAACAGTTGTAGTTTGAAAAGCATGATTGGTGACAAAGTTTAAATAAAATTTAGGATATTGAAACATATATCATCTGTTATTATTATCTGTATTGGTACATTTGTTCATACTTATGATGTAACAGAGCCTTAATTCCTAAACAAACATATGCTTTTCTGTCATAAATATTTGTACTTCTACATTTCTGGCACTTTACATTGTTCTGTTTATACATGTTAAAACTTATTATGCAATTTTTTTAATATAAATATGCCAACATTCATTCATCTGAGATGACGTGTGGATTATCAATATGTACTCCAGGTTTAAAATATTAAAACATTTTTAACTTACATGCACTTAACCGTGAATGAAGGCATGACTACATATCTGACTATAACAATGCATGACTTCTATTTTTTGCATCTGAGTCTTACAAATATATGTTTACTTTTACGTGCTGTAAGCTTTAGGATTAACGATTCGAATGAAATATATAATTCTACTTCAAACAAAAATATAAATTTCTAATGATATTGTCTTTTAAAAAGAGTGAATCAAATTATTTGATCTCCTATGATTTTTTGTGACGGCCCGCCCCGCACCAACCGGCATTTACTCCAAAAGTGCGCTGTACATATGTCCAGTTAGCACGGGACGGTCGTCAGAAGGAAAGGAAAGAAGGAAATGAATTAATAAGGAACCTGTAGAATGTCTCACAGCGCATGGAACAAAATATAATAACAACATACTTGACATAAAACAGGTGAGACAATGCATAAGCTGAAACAAAACTAAAATAGCAGCGGAAAATCCAAGTACAGCTTATAATCCAAAGCCAATATTATTACAACTTTTCAAACTGTCTCAAAAAGAAAAAGCAAGATAACGTACTAATGCCCAAGTAGCGACCACCAATGACACAGGGAGAATATCTATATATCATACGTGGAAGCCTCATGCTCGCCTCTGAATCAGCTACTCGCACATCACCAGCTAATTTGTCACTAGCCTGCTCGTGTGAGCACCCAGAGTAATAAGAAGAGACATAAAACTATGGGTCAGAAATAAAGTCTGGTATGAGCGATAAGCATCTAAACAGAACAATAGCAGGTATACTAAACCATACCTGAACCTGGACCTGCAACCAAAGAGTTAACACTACATACTGTACAACACTCTAAGGTGCCATTTCAAATGGTGTAAAGATAACGGGGGTGGGGGTTGTGCATGTCATAGTGATGGAAAACAATCAAGCGTAACAACCATCCTCACATCTCTCACTCAGTGCGTAAAGCATACGATATCCACCACTTTGATCACCTCAATACTTTGCTATGATCACCTTGCCCCATGAAGTCATAAATGACTTCACTGCACTGATACATAGCCACTAATCCTTTGCTATGTCCACTTTGCCTCATGGAGTCGCAATGACCCCACTGCACTGGCTCATAGCCTTACTAATCCTTTACTATGTCCACTCTGCCCCATGGAGTTACAATGACCCCACTGCACTGGCTCATAGTCTTACTACGATCACTTTGCCCCTCGAGTCATAATGACTCTACTGCACTGATAACGTAGCCTTGCTACCATCACCTTGCCCCTTGAGTCATAGTGACCCTACTACACTGATAAGTAGCCCATTATTCATTTCAGTGGTGAATCGAAGTTATGAACGTCGACAACTCCTTGGCACACGTCCCACAGCAAAGCCCAACCATGAAGTGAACTCATTGGTTCCCAACTGGATCCTGAGCTCTAACTTCCATTTGGACTACCTTTGCATCTCGGGTTATTGGTCATCACCGGATCGGTTCAGATCTCCCCCTAATCATCAGTTCGGTTTGGATAGGAGAGCTCCTCCTTCATTGGATCGGATCGGCAGACATCACCCCTGGTGGATCGGGTTGGGTTCTTCAAGTCCAATCATCATGCGTCGGTTCGGTTCGGAGGTGGCCATGCGGGTCGGATCAGAGTGATGTGTGCCACGAGAGATGCAAGTGGATCGGAGTTTCCCCAGTTCACGCTGCCCTGCTCTGATCGGATCAGGGTGTGAAGTGCGAGAGTGGATCGGGTACGAGAGCTACTGTGGGGAAGGGCATTGTAGTAGTTCGGTTCGGGTCCTCCTAACCGATCCGATCCGGTTCGGATGTCTTCCTGCACTTTTTCCAACACGCAGTTTACGCCACTCGATGGCGTTTTCGACCATTCTAACTATTCTAATCAATCACAAAGCATACCATACAGTCATAGCAACATGTATAATCAACCACAAACACCAAAACAACAATATGATAGGTTAAAATGGATCAAACATAGCCAAAACCCCATATTTCCCCTTAAGCATGTTTAGGTGAAACTAATGATATGATTAGAAAAACTTAACCAAATTAACCCAAATTCATATCAAACGTCTAAAACATCATTTAAGAATTTATAAATATTTTTCCAGAATTTTATCATGTCTAGTTTCGCTAATTAACACTAATTACCCTTAATTAACCATAATTAGTGAGGAACTATGCAAATCACTCACCTTAGCCACAAATAAGACTTAGATCTGAAATAAATCTCTGATTTGGCGTGGATACTTACGCTAAACAGCAGCTCTAATCTTGATTTGGTGAAGATTTCCCTTGATTTGATGTTGCTAAGCTTAATCCTTGATTAGAAGGTGATTTGGAGGTGATTTAGAGGTTGGAGGCCATTTTTAGGGTTTCTAAGAGGTAAATGGAGGCTAGAAAACTGAAATGAAATGGAACCCTAACTCATTTCAGCCTCCCCATAACCCTAATCCCGAAATGGGTTATGGGCCCATTCACTAATCACCCTATTTGGCCCGGTTAAGCAGTTTTTCACCTTCCAAACCTTATTTCAGCCATATCTCCAAAACAGTAAGTCCGTTTCTCACATGTAACCATTCAAAGTAAAGATAAACCATCAAACGAATCTAATGGAAGTGGTTTCAGGTCAAAATTCCTTTCCAATCAAAAGTTATGGCCGAAACAAGATCAACTAGGGGCAAAACGGTCATTAAAAAATCGACAAAAACCATGAACATGGGAAATGACTCTAATGGTTGTTTCCTAAAGTTACATGACCATACGACTTCATATGGGAAATAAAAAAATATTCTACGATCCTCCGATGCGTAGAATGCGGGTTGTTACATTCTTCTCTCCTTAAGAAATTTCGCCCTCGAAATTTCCTAATCAACACACACACAAGGGTCCCGCATGCCTATCAGTCATAAAACAACAATCAAACATCCAAAACAAGCAAAACAAGTCTATCCTAGCATGCGGAATAACTAAATTGTAAAGTAAATCTTACCAGGCAAAGAGTTCTGGATACGTCTTCCTAATGCTCTCCTCTGTCTCCCAAGTACAGTCATTCTCGTTCTCGCCCCACTGAACCTTGACTAGCTTCACCGCCTTCCTTTGAAGTTGCTTCGTATCGTGCTCAACAATACGAATCGGCTTGCGGTTCCCAACCGCCTCGGGTTCCACTTCGAAGTCCTCTAACAGATCAGGTGAAATAGTCGTATCTGGGTTGTGCACGAACTTCCTTAGTTGGGAAACATGAAATATGTTGTGAACTCCCGCCATCTTTTCTGGTAAGTCAACTCTATATGCCAAATTCCCAACTTGTTCGAGAACTGGGAATGGGCCAACAAATCTTGGTGCCAACTTGCCTCTCCTGCCAAATCGTATCACGCTCTTCAACGGAGAAATCTTGACAAACACCAAGTAACCAATGGAGAATTTTAAGTCTCTTCTCCTCTTATCAGCATAACTCTTCTGCTATCTTGGGCAGCCTTCATTCGTTGTCGAATGATCTTAATCTTGTTCGAGGTTTCTCTTACCACATCTGGTCCAAGCACAAACTTCTCACCAGTCTCTATCCAACATAATGGTGAGTTGCACGGTCTTCCGTACAAAGCTTCATATGGAGCCATACCGATACTGGATTGGTAGCTATTATTATATGCAAACTCTACTAGATGCAAATGGTCATCTCATGATCCACCAAAATCCAATATACAAGCTCTCAAGAGATCTTCCAATATACGATTCACCCTCTCCGTTTGACCGTCGGTCTGAGGATGATATGCGGTACTGAGATGTAATTCTGACCCTAGAGCCTCTTGTAAGCTCTTCCAAAACCCACTAGTAAACAACGAGTCTCGGTCACTCACAATGCTTTTAGGTACTCCATGAAATCTCACTACCCACTTCGCATACAATTCTGCTAACTTAGTTGCCATTCTGATCGATTTGACTGGTATAAATCTTGCACTCTTAGTCAATCGATCCATAATTACCCAAATGCTATCATGTCCCGATCTAGTCCTTGGTAAACCATCAATGAAATCCATCGAGACTTGTTCCCATTTCCATTCAGGAATTTGTAATGGTTGCAACAAACCAGTAAGCTTCTTTTGCTCGGCTTTAACTAGCTGGCAATTCATGCATTTGGATATAAACTTCCCAACATCTCTTTTCATCCCTTCCCAGTAGTAAGTCTGTTTCATGTCTCGATACATCTTATCACCACCGGGGTGTATAGTCAGTTTTGAGTTATGACATTCTCTAAGCACTTCATCTCTCAAACCATTCACGTTGGGTACAACTAGTCTTCCATTCTTTCTAAGCCATCCATCTCGATCAAGCCCATACAAATTCATCTCCTCACTGTCGATATTCATCTATAACTTGGAGATGATTTCCAATAGATTAAGATCGTCCCTCTGGCTGGAACCAATCCGCTCTATCAATGTGGGTCTGACCGTCAAACCAGCTAACATTTCTGGATCCAATTCGCACTTTGGTCTGAAATCATACCCTGTGATATACTCCAGTTGCTTCCATTCAAGAAACATAGCCCCTAAACTGGCATGTCTCCTACTCAAGGCGTCGGCTACCGCATTACCTTTCCCAGGTGTATATGCGATATCAAAATCATACGAAGCCAAGAACTCTAACCATCTCTGCTGACGGAGATTCAGATCTTTCTGAGAGAAGAGATACTTTAACGATTTATGATCGGTAAACAACTCAAATCTCTCTCCCAAGAGATAATGTCTCCGTACCTTCAACGCAAACACGATCGCTGCCAATTCCAAATCATGGGTAGGATACCTTTTCTCATGCGGCTTTAATTGCCGACTAGCATAAGCTACAACCCTATCTCCTTGCATCAATACAGCACCTAGTCCGGTACCACAAGCATCCATGTATACCGTCATTTGTTCATCCCCTTTAGGAATGACTAACACTGGCGCACGCGTCAACTTTTCTTTTAGACTTTTGAATGCATTCTCACACACTCCGTCCCAGACGAAGGCCTGATTCTTCTTAGTCAACTGAGTCAACGGTGCTGCTATCTTGGAGAAGTCTTGGATAAACTTACGATAATATCCAGCTAACCCCAAGAAACTTCTTACATCTGTTGCATTCTTGGGCGTAGGCCAATCCTGTACCGTAGCCACCTTCGCAGGGTCCACGGCAATACCATTCTATGAAACAACATGGCCCAAGAATCTTACTTCCCTTCTCCAGAAGTGACACTTAGAGAATTTCGCCTTCAATTGGTGTTTCCTCAACACCTCCATCACTCTCCTCAAGTGTCCCTTGTGTTTCTCCTCTTTCCTCGAGTAAACAAGGATATCGTCTACGAACACAAGAACTAACTTATTCAATTGATCTCTGAATACTCAATTCACAAGATCCACAAAGTATGCTGGTGCATTGGTCAACCCAAATGGCATGACCAACCACTCATAGAATCCAGACGGCGTCCTAAATGCCGTTTTCGGAACACTCTCATCTTCTACTCGGAGCTGATGAAATCCTGTCGCGAGGTCCAACTGGGAGAACGCTCTTGCTCCTTCCAGTTGATCAAACAAATCATCTATCCGTGGTAGAGGATATTTATTCTTCCTCGTCACCTTATTCAACTCGCGATAGTCGACACACAAACGAAGGGAATCATCTGCCTTAGTGGCAAACACAACTGGTGCTCCCCACTCGGAGACACTTCTTCTAATAAATCCCTTCTTCAAAAGATTGCTGACTTGCACCCCGAGCTCTCGCTGCTCCCTTGGTGCCATACGACGAAGTGGCATCACTATAGGTCTGGCATCTTTCACTAAATCAATACGGAACTCAATCTCTCGGTGTGGTGGAAGCCTAGTCACCTCCTCAAAGACGTCCGGATACTGGCCAACCACGGGCACATCTGACAACTCATCATGCGGGATGTCGAGGGAATTTATAAAACTAGCCATTACCCCATCACTAGGTAGACTACCAAACACTACCCTCCGCCTATCATCCGCTCTAACTGTCACCAAAAAGCCCTCACAATCTACCACCACCTCGTATCTTTGGAGTCAATCGACCCCCAATATAATGCCATACCTAGTAAAGCCCAAAACAAAGCAATCACAAACAAACATACATCCATGAATCGATAAGACCAAATTTTGGCAAATCATACTAAGGTTAGTCGAACCACCAATCGGGTTCGTCACAACCAACGGTCTATTGACTATCTCGGGTTCCAGTCCCAACCTATCCACTAGGTCACTAGATATGAAGGCACGGGAAGCCCTAGTATAAAAAAAAACTCGAAATGGTACATCATAAATAGAAAGAATACCTTGAATAACGACATTATTTCCTTTCTCCGCAGCAGTTGGGGCACTCGACGAAGAAGGAACAACATCGATAGTATATGCTTTCACAATCTGCTTCTCCTTAAGAGGTTGTGGACACTTATCCTTATGATGTCCCACTTAGCCACAGTTGTAGCACTTCCTATCCGCTGGCTTGGCCCGACATTCTTTAGCATAATGGCCCTTCTTACCACAGCTAAAGCACTCAACATCTTTCTTGCTCTTTTTTTGGCCATCCTTAGATTGGTTCTGCTTCCTCTTATTCTGAGAGTTATTCTTGCCTCCACCACCTGCTTGCGGCTTCAGCCCTTCTGCAGATGCAGCCTCAGACCTTGGCTTAGGGTAAAGACTCTCTGATCTCAAAGCTTTCTCCACAATCGATTCAAAAGTCTCATCGATGTGGTTGATAAGCCTTTCCCCCAGTATCCATCCAAACCAGTAATGAACTTCTCATTCTTATTCTCAGGAGTATCGATAATAGATAGTCCATACTTCGACAAAGTGTCGAACTCAGCAATATAGTCAGAGACTGCCCTACCATTCTGCTAGAGTTCCAAGAATCTCTTAAACAACACTGACTTCTGGGCAGCTGGAATGAACTTCTCGCTAAAGCAAGCCTTGAACTCATCCCAAGTAACCTGATCTTCTGGAGTAGCTGTTCTAATGGCATTCCACCAATTCATCGCTCGCCCTTGCAGCTGACGAGATGCTAGCCTTCTCTTCATCGCATCCTCGATACCTAAGTCGTCGAAGATACGATCATAGCTATCCAACCAATCCTGAACATTTGTGGCTGACTCCGTTCCGTGGAACGGCTTCCCACCAAGGTTAGTGTAATCCTTGCACAACTTGGAGAAATCGACCCTAGGCGCCTGCACTACTGGACCACCACCATTTCCGGGATTGGGAACTGCTCCCTGAACATCCCTAAGTATCTCCCTCATGAAGCTAGTGAACATCGTCCTCATGTCAGGAGCATTTCCATTATTGGTCCCTCTACCAGCACCCCTCGTGTCTCGACTCATCGTTCAATCTGTAAAGAGAAAACGATCAACGACCCCATAGTGGTGCTAGTGCAGTGCGACTTCATCTTTATACTACTAATAGTATATATACATATATATAACTTTTGAAAACCAAAGTAATCACAAATATGTGCTCTCATATACGTACTATCTCTCCCTAGTGTCTTTCCCTAGGTTAACTACGCAACCTAGAGCTCTGATACCAAATGTGACGGCCATCCCCGCACCAACCGACATTTACTCCAAAAGTGCGCTGTACACATGTCCAGTTAGCACGGGACAGTCGTTAGAAGGAAAGGAAAGAAGGAAATGAACTAACAAGGAACCTGTAGAATGTCTCACAGCGCATGGAACAAAATATAATAACAACATATTTGACATAAAACATGTGAGACAGTGCATAAGCTGAAACAAAACTAACATAGCAGCGGAAAATCCAAGTACAGCTTATAATCCAAAGCCAAAATTATTACAACTTTTCAAACTGTCTGAATCAGCTACTCGCACATCACCAGCTAACATGTCTCTAATCTGCTCGTGTGAGCACCCAGAGTAATAAGAAGAGATATAAAACTCTGGGTCAGACATAAAGTCTGGTATGAGCGATAAGCATCTAAACAGAACAATAACAGGTATACTAAACCATACCTGAACCTGGACCTACAACCAAAGAGTTAACACTACATACTGTACAACACTCTATGGTGCCATTTCAAATGGTGTAAAGATAACGGGGGTGGGGGTGTGCATGTCATAGTGATGGCAAACAATCAAGCATAAGAACCATCCTCACATCTCTCACTCAGAGCGCAAAGCATACGATATCCACCACTTCGATCACCTCAATACTTTGCTATGATCACTTTGCCTCATGAAGTCATAAATAGCTTCACTGCACTGATACATAGCCACTAATCCTTTGCTATGTCCACTTTGCCCCATAGAGTCGCAATGACCCCACTACACTGGCTCATAGCCTTACTAATCCTTTTCTATGTCCACTCTGCCCCATGGAGTCACAATGACCCCACTGCACTGGCTCATAGTTTTACTACGATCACTTTGCCCCTCGAGTCATAATGACTCTACTACACTGATAACATAGTCTTGCTACCATCACCTTGCCCCTCGAGTCATAGTGACTCTACTGCACTGATAAGTAGCCTATTATTCATTTCAGTGGTGAATCGAAGTTATGAACATCGACAACTCCTTAGCACACGTCCCGCAGCAAAGCCCAACCATGAAGTGAACTCATTGGTTCCCAACTGGATCCTGAGCTCTAACTTCCATTTGGACTACCTTTGCATCTCGGGTTATTGGTCATCACCGGATCGGTTCGGATCTTCCCCAAATCATCAGTTTGGTTTGGATCGGTGTGCTCCTTCTTTATTGGATCGGATCGGCAGACATCACCTCTTGTGGATCGGATCGGGTTCTTCAAGTCCAATCATCACGCGTTAGTTCGGTTCGGAGGTGGCCATGCGGGTTGGATCATAGTGATGTGTGCCACGAGAGATGCAAGTGGATCGGAGTTTCCCTAGGAATGGCAATGGGGCAGGTTGGGGCGGGTTTCTCGTGCCCCAGACCCGACCCGGAATTTTTAATCCCCGCCCCAGACCCGCCCCGTAGACCCGGTGCGGGTCTGGAATTTCGCCCCGTACCCGAAACCCGTACGGGTCAGGGTATACCCGACCCGCCCCACGACCCAGTGATATTGTGTTCTAATGTACAGAAATTTATATATTTATATATTTTATCACTAAATGATAAATTATATACATATTGTAATGTGTTCATAATGATAAAAGAATATTATAAAAAGAGTTGTAAGATAATAGTTCAAAATGTATGCATTTGTTATTATATGATTATCATAGATGCAACTTATTAATATGAAAAATTTATAGTTTTTGATTGACAGAATATAATATTCAAGTTATAACTATGTATACTTAAGAAGATTAACAAGCAATCATTATAATTATTAAGTTTTTTAATGATGTTTCGATCGTGCAGGTCGGGTTGGGGCGGATAAGCCATGCCCCAGGCCCGACCCTAAACCCGGACCTCCAAAAGCGGGTCGCGGGTCTACCCGTCCCGAAGACCCTATGGGGCGGGTCTAAATGGATCAAAACAGGGGCGAGTCAAGCGGGTTTGGACCCTAGACCCGCCCCATTGCCATCCCTAAGTTTCCCCAGTTCATGCTGCCCTTCTCTGATCGGATCGGGGTGTGAAGTGCGAGAGCGGATCAGGTACGAGAGCTACTGTGGGGAAGGGCATTATAGTAGTTCGGTTCGGGTCCTCCTAGCCGATCCGATCCGGTTTGGATGTCTTCCTGCACTTTTTCCAGTAAGCAGTTTACGCCATTCGACGGTGTTTTCGACCATCCTAACTATTCTAATCGATCAAAAGCATACCATACAGTCATATCAACATGTAAAATCAACCACAAACACTAAAACAACAATATGATAGGTTAAAATGGATCGAAGATAGCCAAAACCCCATATTTTCCCTTAAGCATGTTTAGGTGAAACTAATGATATGATTAGCAAAACTAAACCAAATTAACCCAAATTCATATCATATGTCTAAAACATCATTTAAGAATGTATAAATATTTTTCAAGAATTTTATCATGTCTAGTTTCACTAATTAACACTAATTACCCATAATTAACCATAATTAGCGAGGAACTATGCAAATCACTCACCTTAGCCACAAATAAGACTTAGATCTGAAATAAATCTCTGATATGGCATGGATACTTATGCTAAACAGCAGCTCTAATCTTGATTTGGTGAAGATCTCCCTTGGTTTGATGTTACTAAGCTTAATCCTTGATCAGAAGGTGATTTGGAGGTGATTTAGAAGTTGTAGGCCATTTTTAGTGTTTCTAAGAGGTAAGTTGAGGCTAGAAAACTGAAATGAAATGAAACCCTAACTCATTTCAGTCTCCCGATAACCCTAATCCTGAAATGGGTTATGGGCCCATTCACTAATCACCCTATTTGGCCCGGTTAAGCAGTTTTTCACCTTCCAAACCTTATTTCAGCCATATCTCCCAAACGTTAAGTCTGTTTCTCACATGTGACCACTCTACGGAAAGGTAAACTATCAAACGAATCTAATGGAAGTGGTTTCAGGTCAAAATTCCTTTCCAATCAAAAGTTATGGCCGAAACAAGATCAACTAGGGGCCAAACGGTCATTTAAAAATCGAGAAAAACCATGAACATGGGAAATGACTCTAATGGTTGTTTCCCAAAGTTACACGACCATACGACTTCATATGGGAAAGAAATAAATATTCTACGATCCTCCGATGCGTAGAATGCGGGTTGTTACATTTTTCGTTTTGGTATACATAATACGGGTGGTCGCGGTTTGGTTCGGTTTGGACCTCAAACAGCTTTCGCACCGCATCAAACGGTATTTCAAAAATGCAAACCATTATACTAAACGTTCAAACGGTTCGGTTTCAATGTAATACAGTCCACTTTTTTTTCAGTTCGGTTTGAACCCGTATTAAACACAGAACAAGAGAAATACTTCCATCAACAATCAATTTATGATTGTATAACGTTGTGTCAACCAAATGTTAAAACACATAGTGTTTTCCTGAATTAATATAACTACAACATACGCTGAAAATATAATATATATCGTTAAATTAAAAACTTAAATAGGAATTTGTACAATTTTAATCATAACATTAATGAAGTAACTATGCAGTTCGGCTCGGTTTAATATTGTTTGATAACATTTCAAACCTCAACCGAACCGTATCATTGCGAGTCAGTTCGGTTTGGGCAACTTGCGTTACTGACAGAACCTGGTGCGGTTTTCCACATCGTTTTTGCTATCCGGTCTGCCCGGTTTTCACATTACGGTGCTGTTTTTGCCCATCCCTAATACACAATACAAGTTTTTGGTTACAAATTCAATTAAAATGTTTTCCGTCTGCACGTATTCACGTTTATTGATATCATACACAATATTGTTGACTTTCTTTTTTTAAATTCATTTATCTATTTCTAAATTACGCAACATGTTTTGTACCAGTATGGTTCACTTCTGTTTCTCACTTTGTCATATGGGTGTTACGATTACGACAACCGTTAATTTTACGTCTAACCGTAACCGTTGTTGACGGTTATCAAATTTTACAATCGTTACCGTAACCGTCTGACCGTTATCGAAAACACTACCGTAAATTTTCATTGTTATCCATAAATAACTCAAGTTCTTATTTATTTTTCTTAAACATAAGTTTGTTTATCTATGAAACAAACCATCTATCTGCATGTTGTCTATAAATAAAAATGCAAATAATTCATACATATGTTATTTATCAACTTAAGTTATTAAAACATATTTTCTTTTAATGAAATACTACAAAAAAATTCAAGTGCGGTTGTTAAGGTTTACCATGTTTACCGTAATTCATAACTGTTACCTTCACCGTTACCGTAGTAGACAGTAACTGTATAAACAGTTAATGCGGTTTGGCGGTTGAACGGTCCAACCGTAACAACCCTACTTTATCAGTTCATTCGTCTACAATCTTTGACATAAATTTAGGTGGCCTCACCCCTATACTATAAATCTGCAAAGTTAGAAGTATCTCACATTATTTATTACGTTTGGATTTTCATTTTTTTATGTCACTTCTTTATTGTCAATCTTTCATATAATATTATGTATCCACCATATTTGTATACTTACCTAATCCCTACATGCTGTCGTTTTGTTTAACTCACTTCTACATATAGCTTGCCATCCCTATCGTGTTTTTTTTCCTTCTTCTTCTTCTTCTTTTTTTTTCTTTTTTTTAAGCACAATATTTATGCCATATTATTTTTTCCCTCCTTACATGTATTTTTACCCACTCAAGTATTTGTCCTCTTCATTATCCCTACGTGTACATATAGCCAAATTTGTCCTACTACTCATAGAAATAGTTCACTCCATTTCCTAACATCTGTCAACAAATGTCCATCACCAATTGGTTGTCATCTTAAACTTATCCATCACTGCTTTTAAATTGAACTACTTCGAAACAACTTTATACTGCAGTTATAAAACTGTTGCCTCCCTTTCTCCTCTCCTCCCATATTTTAGTTTTAACATTTCAGTTTTTTTATCTTATTCCTGCGGTTATTTTCGAAACTGCACAGGTGAACAAAGATATAAATACTTGGGCATCTCACCAACTTTACGTATTCCCGTTACCTTATTCTTCTCCCTGCTAAACTCCAAATTTTCCACTGTATCACACACTAATGGATGAGGTTTATCAACCTCTGTCTCAATTGACATTCGGTACAAATTGGGTATGCATCAAAGTACGAATTGGCCGTATATGGCACTCTGTCAAACATGAAAGCAACGAAGCATACTGCCTAAATTTACAGCTTTTGGACGCTATGGTTTGTAGTTATTTCTACTCTTCTCCAACATTTTTTTTCCACACATTACTCATTTGCTTTTTATCCTTTGTTATTATGTACATAGGGCAATGAAAAGTTGGCTTTAGTGCCAAAACAACTGATGCAGAAATATGAACCTGTCTTCAAGGAATATGAGGTGTATGAAATTGAAACTTTTAATGTCATCAGATCAAGTGATAACTACACATCAGTGGATAATGAGTTGACTATTTTCATACGTTCCGATACTATCGTTGCGAAAATCAATCGACCTGATCCTGCAATTCCACGATATAAATTCTCAATCGTCAACAAAGACATTCTTGCATCCAGAGTTGGAAAGACGGAACTGCTAATTGGTATGTTCTATTTGTACATGTATCATAACTACATATTTTAGGCAACTTTTAGCAATTTTACTACATTTTAATTGTCCTCCTTTAATTTTGTCAAACCACAGATATATCTGGTATTCTTAGAGGTATCTCTAACATCACTCCTTTGACTGCAAGTAAAGGTTTCCGTACAGTCAAAAGAGATTTACAAATACTTAGTGGAAGGTGATTAACTACACTTTATTCCCAACTACTTTTCCTCTTCAATATATCTAACGGTTATTACTAAAGCTTTGTTGGTGAAGGAAAGTTGATTGTTGCAACACTATGGTCTGACAAAACCAATCTAATTGATGAATCTGTAACGGAACTAAAGGATCAACCCGTTACAGTAGTGGTTATGTCCACGGTGATCAAACTATATAAAGGTTTAGTAATCGACTCTCTCCATTTTATTTTTAACCCTATCATTTGTAATTCATCTTGATTTTTCCCAGGTGAGTTCTCTATTAACTCAACTAATGCAACTAAGGTTTACGTGAATGTTGATGAACCTCAAAGCAAACAACTTCTCACATGGTGCTTCTCTTACATGTTAATCTATCATCATACAATGTTTAGAACTTAAATTTAACATTTTCTCCTATAATTTAGGACTGAAAATGGCGGTTTACAACAGAGTTCTGTGCTTCAGCTTGGTGACCCTTCATCATCTGCATCAACTACACCCCTTAAACCTTTATCCGAAGTTCTAGCGGCTATCAGAAACTCATCATCTGCGGTACCTTACACGCTATTACTACCTTCTCAATTTTTACACATGTCCATATTACAATTTTTTTTATGTAGGGAACACGATACTCTTTCACCGCAACAATTATGAATGTAAATTCTTCGTCTAAATGGTTTTATCTATCTTGCCCTGACTACAAAAAGACCATTCAAGAAGATGAAGCACACTTTTTCTGTCCAAAATGTTTAGAAACAGTTCCCACTCCTTCGCTTTGATTTCGTTTGCCGTTGGATGTTTTTGACAACACAACTAATACTACTGTTGTTGCTTTTGACAAACAAGCTGAGAATTTGATAAAACACTCCACTTATTATATGGTTGGACTAATGAATGAGACTGATGGGCAAATGCAGATTGATGCCATTTTCAACACTTTATGTGGACTACAAACAGTGATCGATATCAAAATAACAGAATATGACATCTCCAACAGAAAAGGAAACTTCACTGCTTCAAAAATTATGCTGGCGAACAACTTGTGCTCTGCTTAGCCTGCCCGTATCAAAGAAGAAAGTACTGGTACACAAATTCCATCTAACAGTGGTGATCACAAGATATCTGCATTAAATAAAAGAAAAAATATTGTCCTTGATGATGAAACTGAACAAGGAAAAAAGATAAAAAACAAATGGAGAAAAACAGCAAGAAGGATTACAAACACAAAGGGAATTTCCATAAGCGAACCAGATGATAATGCAAGTGCTTCTTCCCGAACTGTTGCATCCAAGACCGGAAGGAAGAGAAGGACTGAGATGTGAAGTAGACTTGACGTAATCTGTATCCTCAGCATGCAACTGTTTTTTTTTCTTGTGTGTTCTTTGTGTTTATCATTTTGCATTTCATTCCTTTATATTTAACAGTTTTTTGTATCAACGCATTGTGTATATATATGTATTTTCAGTTCCGTGTAGTAAAATTTGTTTATGTTTACTTCGTTTCCTTACTATCCTGCATATTACGTTGTCCACTGTTTACATCACATAATTTACACAACATAAATTAGACTGGTGATGGCTTTTTCCTCATGTTATACATAACTCCAGTTTACTATCAAGTTTCAACTACTATATACTCTTTCTATTTCCTTCAACTACACGTGCTACTTCTATTATTAAAAATAAGGTTTTGAATTATGGTCTCATAACAGCACACGTACTGCTTACTGACATGGCTTTTTATATCGCTAAATGCTGGAACATATGATCTGTTTCATATTAATTTAGCATTCAAATCACAACCAAAAAAATTAGAAAAGCTCATTAACCTTGGACATGCATACGTAAACGAATGAACAATATGTCAACTAGGGGTGTCACGGTTACGGCTACCATTAATTCTACCTCTAACCGTAACCACAACCATTATTGACGGTTAGCAAATTTTACAACCGTTCCTGTAACCGTCTAACCATTACCACAACCACTACCGTAAATTTACATTGTTATCCATAAAAAATTCAGTTATTTTTTTTTTCTTAAAGATAAATTTGTTTATCCACGAAATAAAACATCTATGTGCATGTTGTCTACAAATAAAAACGCAAATAATTCATACATATGTTATTTATCAACTTAAGTTATTAAAAACATTTTTTACTGCAATACTGCAAAAAAATTCAACTACGATCAGTACGGTTTACCGTGGTTATCAAAATCCACAACCGTTACCGTCACCGTAGCAGACGATAACCATATAAACAGTTAATACGGTTTGTTGGTTCAACGGTCCAACCGTAACAGCCCTAATGTCAACCATATTTCAATCCGTCTCTATGTACTCCTCACCCCCGTTTATACGTTTGTTTCCTACAAAACTATAGTGGAGTATTTTAGTGTGCCATTTGTAAAACGAATTTGAGAAAAACACGTTAGGCGATCGAGAATGCGTGTTTCTCTTTTCTTTTTCAAACTACTTATTTGACTGCGGTATTTGAATGGAGGTATATATTCATATATCATGCAATTTTTAACTTATTTACTTAAAAACCATTTTAATGCAATCTAAAGTTTATGATTTCTTAAATTTCATTTACCAGACTAATAAATTGATTAAACTTCACGTTGTGTTCAGTTCATTTGTATCACCATTTCACATGCTCAAGCGGCTCAACAGCTTCTACTCACATTTTTCTTCATTATTTTCCAAAATTAAATTACTACATTACAATCATCATACCGTTAAACATACGGGATAACTTACTAACTTGCATCCCGACACCAACAGGTGCGCCTATTCCAATTTGCATCATGTACTGGTATCACAAAAAATTTACACGTTTCAAGTACCGTCTGACACACCCGCCACGACAAACTCGACCAATTAAATTTTTAATACAGTCAATTTTACAATTGTTTATCATGGTTTACCACGACCACACAATAGACACGTCATATGACATCACATCTGTAACATGGCAAATTTACATCGCAAACATTACCCAAATAAACCGTTAACGTACCCCGCCTACTACTAACGAAGCTGCACCATTACTACTTCATCCTTCTATTTAACATCTTTCACAAACTAATACTATTATCACAAATAAAGGAATTTTTACTCAACTATTACTGCCTACCCTTCAACCCTTCAAACTTACACCACAACATTAAACACTTCCCATGCACGGGTTAACATCTAGTGTGTGTGTGTATATATATATATATATATATATATATATATATATATACATATACACATATATTGGCAAATCGGAAGAGGAATAACGGAAGATTACCAACGAAAAAAGTGAGGTTAAGTTAACTTCAATTTAATTTTCGCTGCTAATCCCTTGGCATTTAGTAAGGATTTACCAACACTTTTTATAAATAATAATTTATTATAAATTACTTACCCATTGGTAAATAGTTGGTAAATAAATTAAATTAATAAATAATGATTTATTTTTATTATATAATTAGTAAATTGATGGAAAACTATCGGAAAACTCATGCTAAATTCCATTGTAAAATTTGACACAATTACCGTCATGGTTTTTACAAGCACAGTGTCATGCAAGAAATCCATCACTGAAGCCAATTCAGCGACGGATTAGAAGCGGATTTTGCTGCTGCTATATGTGGTTTTTCTTGTAGTGCACATGAGCCCTGTTATTTCAAATGGATGTGCCAAAAGGTTTCTGTTCAAATGCTGTAAGTATAGCATGTTTCCTCATTAATAGAATGCCCTCAACAGTTTTAAACTACGAAATTCGTCTCCAAGTTTTATTCTCAAACAAAATTCTATATCAAATTAAGCCTAGAGTATTTTGCTGTGTACGTTATGTAAGGTATGTGAATCCACAGTTGATAAAGTTGGATCCAAAGTCTTTAAAGTGTGTGTTTGTTGGATACTCTAGGCTTCAAAAGGGTTACAAATGTTACTGTCCAAGTCTTCAGAAGTGCCTGGTTTCAATTGATGTCATGTTTGTAGAAGATGTATCATTTTTCTCAAGAAATAATAAAGAAGTTCAGGAATGTGAAGAGATGGATAGTGAAGAATTCCTAGTATATCCTGCTACAACAGTTAAAGATCATGTTATGGTGGAAGGTGATTAAAATACTATGAACCAATAATATATTCTGGAATATGACACAACCTCATCATATGTAGAGGATGTGTAAGTTGTAGCACCAAATCAAAGTTTGAATTTACCAATTGCTCGTAGATAAGGTAAATGTAAATGTGCATATCCTATATCATCATTTATGTCATATGACAAAGTAGATCTAGATTCTTATACTTTTATAACTACTTTGGATAATGTGTGCATTCCCAAAACCGCGAAAGAGGCCTTGTCAAAGCCTGAATGGAAAAGATCAATGTTGGAAGAAATTGAAGCTCTAGATCAAAACATGACCTGGGAATTAGTGACGTTACCAGAAAAGAGGAAGGTGATTGGTTGTAAATGGGTTTTCTCGGTAAAGGTGAATCCAGATGGGTCAGTAGCTAGGATGAAGGATCGTTTGGTGGCTAAAGTGTATGCATGGATATATGGGATAGATCATTCTGAAACATTTTCACTAGTAGCAAAGATGACTTCAATCAGGTTGTCAGTTTCCTTGGCAGTAAGCTATGACTGGAAGTTGCATCAACTAAATATCAAGAATGCTTTCCTCCATGGTGACTTAAATGAAGAGGTTAAAACAGAGCAACCATCTGTATTTGTTGCTCAGAGGGAGCTAGATAAGGTACATAGTCTTAAAATAAATCCTGATATGGCTTAAAACAGAGTCCAAGAGCATGGTTTTGGAAGTTTAGCCAAGTTATTGAAAAATTTGATATTAACAAGAGAGTATTTGATCACTCTATGTTTTACAAACATTCAAAGGAAGGAGTCATATTACTAGTGGTGCATGTTGACAATAACTAGAAGTGACTGCAAAGGGATCTCAGACATTAAAGCATTCATCCACTCTCAACTTCATACAAAAGAGTTAGGGGAATTGAATTATTTCTTAGGCATTGAGGCGATAAGAAGCTATGGACACATCTTTGTGTCTCAGAGGAAGTATAACTTAGATTTGCTAGCTGAAACTGGCTATTTGAGTGCTAAACCATGTGGTATTCCCATGATGTAAACTAGAGTCTGACAAATGAAGGGAAACTGTTTGATAACCCTTAAAGGTATAAAAGACTGGTCGACAAACTGAATTACTTGATAGTAACAAGGCCTGGCATTTCTTTTCCAGTGAGTGTAGTAAGCCAATATATGAACTCTCCTACAGTTCATCACTGAAATGCTATGAAACAAAATTTGTGTTATTTGAAAGGGAAAGCAGGTCCAGGATTGGTGTATGCTAACCATGGTCATAACAAAATTGAGGGGTTCTCAGATGCACATTAGACTGGATCCAAAACTGATTGACATTCAACTTCTCGGTATAGTGTGTTCGTGTGAGGAAATCTGATATCATGGAAAAGTAAGAAAAAAAATGTAGTTGCATGATCCAGTGCTGAGCCTGAATGTAGATCAATGGCCAATTCCATGTGTGAGCTGATGTGGATAAAGCATATTATGACTGAACTGAAGGTTACGGTTGAAGTGCCAGTGAAATTGTAGTGTGAAAATCAAGATGCAATACATATTGCGTCAAACCCAGTGTTTCATGAATGAACTAAACACATCGAAATGGACTGTCACTTCATAAGGGAGGAGCTACAGCAAGGTCTGGTTACTTTGGGGACATGTCAAAACTATGGATCAGGTGGCAGATATCTTCACCAAGCCAATGAATGGAGCAAGAATGAAGCTGCTATGTGACAAGTTGTGCATGAGAAATATGGGTGCATCAACTTGAGAGGGAGTGTTGTTGTAAGTGGTGTAGCTTGGTGATATGTTGTACATATTATGTAGTTTCTTTCATGTATGTTTTCATATTTCTAGTTGTTTATTTTTTGTTTAAGACTTTGGTTGCGGTGTGTACGTGGATATGAAGGCCCAGTCCAATAGTAACCATGTAATTGGGCTGTGTGGGCATAGTGGTTAATGTGCATATATATATATATATATATATATATATATATATATATATATATATATATATCGATAAAGCTGTTGAATGAAGAAATGATTTGTTGATCAAACTATTTTCTCTTTACACCATTTTATACAACAACCAGAAATAAATGAAAATCAGCTAAAATATATTTTGGAATCAAAAGAGAAAGAAGATGTGCAGCAAGAAAAATCTAAAACAGAAAAAAAGGAAAGCTCAGAAGTCAACATGCAAGAAAATGTGGATATCACATTTGCTAATCCAGAAATACAAATTCAGGTTGATGTAAAAGAACTCAGAAAAGCAATAGAGGATTCCATATCTTTTGAATAAAACAAGTACAGTTCCAATAAGGACAAAATGGACTTAGAAAGCAATTCATAACATAAAGCAGAATCTTCTCAAGTTATCACAAAAATAGCAAGCTTCAAATCTAACAAAGGAACAAATTCTGAGTGAAGCTGCTAAAAGGTTTTCTAGTTTTTCTTCTATTTCTAAATAAGGGAATAGACATTTGAGTGTCTTCTCATGGTGTCCTTCCTTCTGATCTGCCCATCCCTCCTTTTGACTCCGCCGCGCTCTTCTCTGCCAATCCTTCTCTCTCTTCTACCATCTCTCCTCCCATCCCTGACCCTCCTCCAATTCCTTCACCCTCTTTACTCTCCACCTCTATCCCCCTTCCCTATTCGGTGCCGTCTCCTATTTCAGTGTCATCGCAAGTGAAATTTTCATCTCTATTCTGTTCTAAGCCTAGGAATACTGGGGAATATGTCCCTATTCAATTCGATGTGAATTATTCTGGAAAATTTGTGCCTCCCCCAAAGATTGTCATGGATGAGGGGATGAAGGCTTGGACATATTGTTTGGTTGGCACTTTCCTAGCTAGTAATGTCAATTATATGGCCGTGAAACAGCACTTGGATCGAGTATGGAAGCTGAAGGGTGAGTATGAAATGTATTTTGATAAACAGAATTATTTCTTCAGGTTTGTGAACCATGAGGATAAGTTATCAGTATTGAAAAGGTATCCATTATTCATTCGTGGACAAATGTTTATCATTTCGAATTGGACTCCCATTCGACTCCCACTCTCTCATCGGCTCAGGCGGCTAAAAAAACTATCCTGATTCAGATCCATTTTTAAAGAATACCCATGATGTTGTGGTCTTTAATTGGTATAAATTGGATTGCGTGTCACATTGGAAAGGTTCTCTACTATGATGAAAATATGGAAAAGATGAAAAGGTTTGAGTATGCTAAGTGTTTGGTTGAAGTTAGCCCTGACAAAGAACTACCAGATTTCTTGGTGGTCGGTGATGACACTTGTCCGAATATAATTGTTGAATACACGTGGAAACCGATGATTTGTACAAAATGCAAAAATTTTGGACATGACTATGCCAATTGTGACAAATTTAAAACCAAGTCTGTTCAAGGAAAGGAGGTAAAAGTAACTGTTTTGGATAAAATAGAGAATGATAAGTGTAAAGAAAGGGTTAGTGTAGACGATGAACAAGGGATTCAAGAAGGTTTTACGGTTGTGCATGGGAAGAAGTTTAAACATATAAAGAAGGCATGGAGGATGGTACCAAAGGAGAGTATCAATCGGGGAAAGGGTACTCAAACTGGAAATGATAATCATGAAGGGATAAATATTGGAGGAGAATGACTATTGTTAACGAGAGGTTAACTGAGGATAAAGAGAGAAAAATGTTGTCCAATATTGATGATTGTGGTCAATGTTCTGGGAAGAATGATGTTTGCAAGGTCCCTTTTACATTCTCATCTAAAGAAAATTTCTTTAATGCCAACTTATCATCCATGAGTCACCGTTCATTATCTAATCCAATATCAAAATCTCCTATTCTTATACCTTCGGACAAGGTCCCACTGTCCAACCCTTTTCAACTGATTGAAGTTCAGGAAGAAAATGTTATTGATTCAAGTATAAGTGATGTTGTTATCATGAAGTCCCCTGTGCATGAGCTGTTAGATGGCACTGTCATGAACACACCGGTATGTGCAAATATTCATAAGTTATCGCCTAACAAATCACTGTCCCTCCCGAATCACATTTTTGGTGAAATCAACCGAGCTGTTGGATCCTCTTCATCTCCTCCACCTAATCCACCTACTTCATCCGCCTCAGTGCCGAAAATTCCAAAATTGCCTACTTTCCCAATTCCTAGAAATAGAGTTTATAAACAGGGTAGAGGTCGTAAGAAGGATTTATCTTCGGCTTCTGACCTTGACTTATCATCAGATTTTACCATCGAACAGTCAGTTCTTACCTTGACTTCTCATAAAAATCATAAAGCTTCCTCATCTGGTGTTAAAACAAGATCAGCTACCTCACTATCTTCTTAATGATTGACAAAATAGCTTATTGGAATATAAGGGGTGCCAACCCAAAGCTAAGCAACTTGAAATTGGTAATCTCATTTCAGCGAATAATATCCACCTAATGGCTATTGCGGAAACAAAATTGAATCATGCCATGACTTCAAAAGCTGCTCTAAACATAAGGCCGAACTGGAATTCCATTCACAACCTTAACCAAGCCCCCTTTGGAAGACTTTTAATCATTTGGAACCCTTCATATTTCTCTTTAAAACCCATATCTGTCGACAGGTAATTCATCCATTCTGAAGTCTCTCACTTACCATCTAATTCCTTTTTTTCTTGACTATTGTGTACGCTGAGAATAGTGCAGCATTTAGACAGCCATTTCTTGAAACTTTACCCACTTTACAGCCATCCTTTCAGCCTTGAATTTGTATGGGTGATTGGAATTGCATGCAATTCTCTTCTGATAAGGTTGGTGGTTCGCCGTTAACTTTCCGGCAAACCAAACCTCTCAAATATGCAATCTTTGATTCCAATCTAATTCCTATTCCTGCTTCCGGTGCGGAGTTCACTTGGAACAATTCGTCTAGAAATACGATAAGAACATATTGCAAGCTTAATAGGTCCTTCATGAACATCAACGCATTAAATTCCTGGCCGTCTCTTTGCTCATTCATTCCTCCTCCTTCATTGTCCGATCATTCACCTTTGATTCTGGATTGGGGAAATAACACCATGAGAAAACTCTCCTCATTTTCATTTTTTAATAATTGGACCGAACATCCTAATTTTTTAGCTATTGTTACTAACTGTTGGAATGTTCAGGTTCATGGTAACCCAATGTTTGTTGTGCAGGCTAAACTTAAAAGATTGAAGAATACGTTGAAGGCTTGGTCGAAGGACAATTATGGTGATGGTACTAGTCTTTCAAAAGGTTTTAGGGACAAGTTATTTCAGGTTTAGGAAACTATCAGTAGTTGGCTCAATGATGCTGAAATGACTTTATTATCAACTCAAGAAAATCAACTTGCTAATGACTTTTCCAAGGCAATTATTGAAGAAGCGAAAATGGCAAAGCAAAAGAGTAGCAATAAATGGTTCAAATCTGGTGACAAAAATACCTCTTTATTTCACAACTCTCTGAAGATTAAGCACGCTGCTTCGACTATCAACTCCATTTTTGATGCTGATGGTATCTTTTGTGAAGGTCCGAAAGCTGTGCAAGGTGCTTTTCTTCAGTTCTTCTCGTCATTAATGGGTAATTCTTCTAATGTCTCTATCAATTTGGATTCTTTTTCTCACATTTCCTTTCCTCCTATTAATGATGCATTGAAAGCTAACCTGATAAATGAAGTAACAGATGAGGATATTAAAAAGGCAATTTTTTCTATGAAATCCACTAGTTCGCTGGGCCGGGTGGATTTAATGCTCAGTTCTTTAAATATTGCTAGTCTGTTGTTGGTGTGGAAGTTATAAAAGCTATTAAAAAAATTTTCTTTCATAGCAAGATGATTAGTGGGATAAATGCAACTAGGCTGGCTTTAATCCCTAAATCAGACATGCCTACTTCTGTGACTCACTTCCGGCCAATTGCATGTTGCAACGTCTTGTATATATGTATATCTAAAATCCTTGCTCGGAGAATGAAGTCTGCTCCGTCTAAAATCATATATCCAAACCAGATTGCGTTCTTGCCCAAAAGAGACATTGCCGATAACATCTTGCTGGCTTCAGAGCTAATGAGGGGATACAACAGATCTTATATTTCTCCGCGGTGTGTTCTGAAATTAGATGTTCAAAAGGCATATGACACTGTTAGATGGGAAACAATTATTTACATACTTTTCAAGATGAATTTTCCTATCTTGCTTCTTTGTTGGATATATTTGTGTACACCTCCGTCCATATCTCGCTAAGTGCTAATGGTTCTTCATTTGGATATTTCAAGTCAAAGCAAGGCCTTCGTCAAGGCGATCCCATATCCCCTTACCTCTTTGTGTGTGTAATGGATCTTTTCACGGTCTTATCGTCATCGGCATATATATCCAAGTCCATTGATTATTATCCTTATTGTAAAGCTCCAGGTATTTCCTCATTACTATTTGTTGATGATCTCCTGCTTTTCTCGAAGCCAAATCTGAAATCTCTCAATGGAATTATTGTGGTTCTTGAATCATTTAAAGTCCTAACTGGTTTATCTATAAATAAGTCCAAATCCAAAATTAAGTTTGCTGGAATTTCAGATGAAGCTAAAACAATTATGTACGCTGTTTCGGTTGTCTCCAATGTTGGATGACGAGAAGTATCTTGGCGTTCCATTATGTTCTTCTCGGTTGCTGGATTCACAGTGTCCTCCACTAGTTGGAAGTATTACATCTAGAATTGCTAGCTGGCCTTCGTCTAAATTTTCTCTTGTAGGCAGGTTAATTATAGTTAAAGTTATTTCTCTATCTATGTCCATTTATTATGCAAGAATCTTCATACTGCCTTCCAAGATTATTGGTATGGTTAACTCTTCTTTGAATCATTTCCTATGGCATGGAAACCCGTATTCTAAAAAGCTTATTCCGGTTTCTTTCAAGAAGGTGTGTGGCTCGTTCAAGTTTGGTTGATTGGGCGTTCTTGATCTTCATGCATGGAATAAGGCTGTGTTGACTACAAGAATTGATAAGTTGTTTAACTATGATTCGAATTTATGGTCAAATTGGTGTAGGCGCATTCTAATCAAAGATAAACATTTCTGGACAATGGATATCCCTAAAGACTGTAGTTGGAATTAGTGATGCATGTTGAAGAATAGAGAATTTTTTTTGCCGCTGTTCCAATGTGGTCTGAAATTCAAATGCAAAGTTTCTTTTTGGTTTGATCCGTGGAGTAGCCCTGGAATTATTCTTGCTCATGTTGTTGATTTTAATAACAGGACCTTGTCCGGTGTTTGTGAGCTGGCGTTGTTAGATTCGATGATTACTAATGGAACAATATCTCTTCCTCGCAGTGGCTCAAGCATTATAAATGAGGTTTGGAATAGTCTTCAGACCACTTTGATACCGTCTAAATCAACACATGCGTTTTGGAATGCTAGACTACACAACATTTCCAAGGTTTATGATAAGATAACGGTGAACACTGCAATTTTTCTGTGGCACTTGAGGATCTGGATGAATAATGCTCTGCTAAGAGAGAATGTCTTCATGTGGCGAATTCTTATGAATGGGGTGCATACTAGAAAAATATTGAAGGATCATGGAATAATTTTGGATGATGCGTGTGTCTTATGTGGTGGTAGTTCAGAAACTTTAATGCACTTATACTTTGAGTGTGAGTATTCTGGTTATGTGTGGAATAAGTTACTACTTCATTTTGGTCTTCATACTCCTTCTTTAAGTTCTGCAGAAGAGTGGTATCTCATATTCAAATATACTAGATGGAAGACAATTAGTGGCTGTCTTCTCTTGAAGATTCTTAAGAAGACGGTGTATCTTCTATGGATGGAGAGGAACAATAGGGTGTTTAGTGGTATTTCTTCACTTAAAAATGTATTGGTCCTTTCTATTATTAGAAGAATATGCTGATTTTGTAATTTGCTTGTTGGTTTTTTATTAATAAAGATGGTAGGGACCATTCAACCTCACTTGCTATGCAAAAAAAAGTAAGGGAAAAGAAGGGAAAAAAAAATTAAAGCTCCGAAGGAAATTAATTTTGATCCTCCAAAAGAAA
Source organism: Allium sativum (assembly GCA_030737875.1). Classification (NCBI taxonomy): domain Eukaryota; kingdom Viridiplantae; phylum Streptophyta; class Magnoliopsida; order Asparagales; family Amaryllidaceae; genus Allium; species Allium sativum. The sequence continues at coordinate 64,798,058 of CM060909.1, read as the reverse complement.
ATCTTCATACTGAGGATAGGCAGGAAAATGAAGTGGATGCAGAAGAAATTTCATTTGGGAAAAAGTATATTTGCAGAAACTCAAATTAGAATGAACAACTCAAAACTAAAAATAACATAGCATGCAAGAAGAAAACTAAAAAGCTGATGGGAAAAGAGCCTACAGTAAAGCACAGTGTGTCACTGTAGCTGTGTATTTTTATGTATCCTTTATTTATTTTTATTTTTATATCATAATGGAGATTATCGCTTGGAATGTTAGGGATTAAACTCCCCTAAAAGAAAATTTGGGTCCCGCTAATTTACTAAACCCAGAAAAACCAAATATAATTGGTATTATTGAACATAAATTGGATGATTTGTATATGAAGGAATATCACACCAAATATCTCTCAAATTGGAATTCAATCAATAATAATAAACAAGGAGGTAATGAGGGAATAATGATACTTTGAGACCTAGCAATCCAATTTTCAAATTTCAATTTTAATTTATCCACTGTACTTGTATTAAAGGTGGTTTTCAAACTGAAATTACTTTTATTTATGCATCTAACTTTGAAAATGAAAGGTTGGATTTTTGGAATCAGATTGAGGTTATTCACAAAATTATTAATATTCCTTAGGTAGAATTAGGGGATTCTAATACAACAATTCATGCTCATGAAAAAAAGAAGTGGTGTGGCTATTCCTTTTAGAAAATCAGAAATCATTAATATATGTCTCCTCAGAACTAGTCTTGCTAAAGTTGTTTTAACTAGTAATAAATTTACTTGGAAATCAGGTAAAATTTAGAAATATTAATTATAAGTTAAACAAAATACTAGTCAATCAAAAATTCATCAATATTTTTCTTGAATATAAATATTACTCACTAACGCAGGGTGCAAGTGATCATACTCCTATTCAATTATTCTTCACTAATAATGCTGATTTTCAAAAGAAATCCACTTTTAGATGTATTAATGTTTGGGTCTATGAAGATAATTACATGGATATTGTTAAAGATGGTTTGAAATTAAATGTTAAGGGCACAACTTAATTCAAATTCCAAAAATTATTGCAAAACACTAAAATAAATTTTAAATACTGGAATATAATCAAACTCATTAGAAAGAAATATATGAGATTGCAAAATGATCTTGAGAATGATTGCTAAGACGTATAATTATCAATAAGTTTCTCTCTACTCAGAATAAACTTGCTAAATCTTTACATGTGCAATCTTTAAATCTTAGGCAGAAAGCTAAAATTGACTGGTTGACTTATGGGGATGAGCCTAGTGAATTTTTCTATGCTAACATGTCTGCAGAAAAAGTAGGAATAATATTGAAAAACTGATTGACTCTAAAGAACCTATTATGAATTGTTGCTCAACTATTGAACAAGAATCCATTAATTACTTTTTAGATCTGTTTAACACTTTTGATTATAATAGTGACTTTCCTAACATCAATGCTAAATTTATTCTGAATGACAATAGTCAAGATATCTTACTTGCACCCATTTGTATAGATGAGATTAAAAGCATTGTATATAATTCTAATTTTAATAAAACCCTAAGGCATGATGGCTTTGGTGCAAAGTTCTTCAAAACTCATTGGAATGACATCAAAAAAGAAATGCTTAATGTTGTCTCTGAGTTTTTTAGAATAGGAATTTTTTTAGAGAGTATTAATCACACTTTATTACTCTTATACCTAAGGTAAAGAGCCCCATGGTCTAAATGATTACAGACCAATTTCTTGTTGCAATTTTATCTATAAAATCATCTCTACTATTTTATGCAGTAGACTAAAAATATTCCTGAAATTCCTTATTTCTAAAAATCAAAATATTTTTATTCTTAGAAGGTCCTGTGCTGAAAACACTTTGCTGGTCCATGAGCTTATCAGGAACTTCAATGTTAAAAACAGAAATCTTAAGTGCATTCAAATTAATTTGCATAAAGCATTTGATAAATTAAATAAAAAATTTGTTATTTACATGATGCAACAATTAGAATTTAATCCTAATTTTTTCTCTTTTGTGTTTAAATGCATCAACAATGTCTCATATTCTATTATTATTAATGGATCCCCAAAAGGTTTCGTAAATTGCAATAGAGGCATTAAACATGGTGACCTCCTATCACTTTATTTGTTCATAATTGTTATGAAATGTTTCTCTATTATAATGGAAATGGAGAAAATTAATATCAATATTAAGACTATTAATAGAGTTAATCCTCCAATTACTCATCTTTTATATGTTGATGACTTGTTTCTTTTTCTAAAAGTTGATGCTCAAAGTTCAGTTCTCACTAATAAAATCCTTGAAAAACTGATCCTTTTTGCTAGTCTAAAAGTAAATAAGGATAAAAGTAAAGTTTATTTTAACAAGAACTATTATTATAAAAATGATATTTTCAATATTTTAAAATTTAAGGAGGGTAGCCTTCCAGTCAGATATTTATGTCTTCCTTTAAGTTCTAACAAAATTATTGATAAAGACTGCACAAGGCTATATGAAGCTATTTAAAACAGGCTTGAAATGTGGTCCAGTAAAATTCTATCACTAGCTGGTAGAGTTGAACTGACACATACTATCATCACTACAATTATTATGTACTAGATCCAATCTCACAACATTCCATCTAATACAGTGCAGAAAATCAAAAGAATGTGTGCTAACTTCATATGGCAAGGAAAACATCATAAAACTGCATGTGAAAAGTATCTACAACAAAGAAAGCATAGGTTCTTGGTCTTAGGAAAATCAATGATCTTAATGACGCTTCTAATCACAAGCTTTTATTTGGGAAAGTTTTAGAGAGAAAATATCTTTAGGCTAAATTGATGAAAGCCAAATATCTCATAAAGTTTGGAATACAAAAACAGATAGTTGCCACTCTTTGACATGGAGAAAATTCGTAGTTGCAGGGAAATTGGACCTAGCCTACTAGAGAGGAATATTAAAAATAGGGATGCAACTAGTATATGGTTTGACGGGTCAAAGGGAAATCATTAATTATTCTCCTTTGGAACAATCTATACCTACTAGGAGGTGCAAATAATAAGGTCCAATGTATCATAGAAAACTTTGACTAGAGGACCTCAAATCTTGTGGCTGTAGATATATACAAATTTGACATAGCAGATATCTCTATTGATAACAACATTGCTAAGGATAAATGAAACTGGAGACTAAGTTCAAAAGGTAAATTTTCTTTCAAAAAGATTTGGAAATATATTAAAGGTGAAGAATTTGAAGTGGATTGGCATAGAGTTATATGGAGCAAAATGAATTGTTCTAAGATATCCCATTATGCTTTCTTTGCTATCACAAACAAATTGTCACAAGAAATAGAAGTGTTAAATGAATAAGGTGTAGAAACTATCCGTGTTCTCTTTAATAATGAAAACAGAAGTATTGAGCACCTATTCTTTGGATGTGCTTATTCAAGTCATATTTGATTTAATGCCAAAAGTCATCTTAAATTCAATCAAGCCATGTCTATCCTGAATATTAGAGAAAGTGTTCAATACATTCAAGATAATTTTAAGCCAAAATGAAAGGAATTCAAGTATGCATCCATCATGCATATTGTTGTTATTTATCATATATAGAGAGAAAGAAATCACCGAATCCACCAAAATAAAAGCACAAACAAAAATCAACTATGGAAATCTATAGAAATGAGAGCAAAATCATTGCTAACAAAGCAAAATTCAAGCTCCAAACAAAAGCAATGGTAATATCATATTTTCTGAAATTCTAAAGATAACGTAGAAGATTTCTTATAAATCGAAAAGCATTTTGCTAATAACTCAAGTAGGCATGCATCTGGGTACAAGCTCTATATTCTGATCAGTGACCAAACTGGCAGGAGTACATGCTTCTATGTTGAAGGAGGCCATACCAAATAGTCTGACAGAGCGATGATCTACAAGGGGAGGAATCAAAATTTAAATTGTTTAGATTATAATGCTAAAAAAATTTGACTTATAATTTACTTGTTATAGATACCTAGAGCTGCCATCGATCCAACTGTAATCTCGATTTCTCAACTGCGCAAGGGAATACAATTACAAGCATGATTGACTCAACTTAAAGAATCAAAGAATTTCATTACAAGTGTATAATGAATAACAACATTTATCACTTATCTGAGTGGTGCAATCAAGCAAAGGGAGCGACATAAAGAGTAGAGAAGACCGCAAGAAAATCAGATTTGGTGAAGGCACTAGGATTTCCAATCACCCTTTGGTAAGAGTAAAAAGGAGAGAAGTAACCTCAAAATTATTAGTACCATGGAAAATAAAGAAGATTTGAAGCTCGAAGCGATGAACTATTTGAGTTGGAAGCCACCATGAAGAAGATTAAAAGAGTGGAGCTCTGATATTTAAATTTTAGATGTTAAGAATATTTACTAGGGTTTTCTAATGTTATTGTGCATATTTGCCTATTTTATAATGTTTGGGCTTGTTGTGCCCTTTGTCCTTTTTACCTTCTTCAAAAAAAGTATTAAAATTATGTTCATTTCGGTATTTACAACTTCATCTTCTTCAATTGCAAATTCTATCTTGGTATCAAAGCTTATCAGCTTAACGGTAAAACTGCGTCAAGACATTCATCAAAGAAAATATCATCATTGAACCCTCGACTTCGTTATAGTATTTGCTTTTCTCATCAAAATAAAGTATCATCATTTGAGAAGTCCAATCAAGCATCATTCCTATTCTTTACGTTTCTCAACCCAGTTGAAGTTTTCTTCTATATCCATTCTTGTTCTTGTTTCAATTAAATTGCCTCGCCAATTCTGATCCATCAAAAGTATCATCTAGATCATCTCATGGCTGCAATTGATTCTTCCATTAATCTCACCTTTTTTTTCCAATAATTTCATTATTTCAACATCGATGATGAAGCAAATGAATCACTGCGATCAACCCATCCCTTTGCAGCAACATCACTACCCATCCAAACAAATCGACCAAGAACTGCACATGTTCACGATCTAATTAAAACCCTAATTAGCCCACAAATCTAGTTGATTACAACATAACTCGATGAAAATAAGTACTTATTACAGAAATTTCAAATTGATATATGTTTGAAAGGGTATGGGCTAGAATATTTCGTATACGACTCAAATAACATTCCACCCAAATTCATTATGGGAGAAGACGAAAACTAATAAACAAAAAATGGATATACAACATAACAATGACAAGATCACTTACTCAGTTCTTGGCTGTTGTCTTCCCTTGGTAATGAAATCTTGCCACAAACTACTGGATTTACAACATCCAATGAAATTTGGATGACAATTGAACAAGTTTTCAGTTCACAGTCCCCAGCCAAAGTCATGCACTACAAAAGGAAAATACAATAAGTTAGGAAGGATGATATGTCAATGAAATATGACTTAGCAAACATAACACCAAGCAGCCCATTTTGTAACATTTTTTCCGTCTCAACTACCAGGCCCGGTCCAAGAAGAAATAAGGCCCTGGGCAAATCAAGTGGCAACATACTTAGTGCATGTAATAATTTTTTGAGGTGCAAAACCAGCTGAAGGCACGGTAGCAATTTTCTGAGGTGCAAAACCAACTGAAGGCACATGCAGCACGCAGGTTTTGAACCTGGGACTTTTCCCTTTTCTAAGCATTCCAAAAACCAACCTCACCAAATTACCTTTACAAACAAACTCACCGTTACCATCTTTTAAAAGAGAACTTCTATTAAATGGGCCCTCCCACCGACCTCGGCCCTGGGCCGTCGCCCAGACAGCCCAGGCCCAGGGCCGGCTCTGTCAACTACTAACATTTAGGAAATATTAATGGTTATTATCATTATGACCTATTGCCATACTTATTACCGTTATATTGAACGGTGATACTACGAAGGAAAGTACTACAAAAGATAGATTTGTAATATTTTTAACCATCGTTAGATCTAATCTTTTACGCCTGCACTTCACTAGGTTGATATTTTCCCAATTCGTTCACATTTACATCGTCTTGGCTACTGTGTTATTATTTCTGATTACACCACGGTTTGATCAGATTCGACCTCCAACGTCACCGTCGACCAAACTTTCATAACCAGATCTATTGGATTACAATGACAGAGTCAATTCCTTCTCCATCTCCACCTCTAGAGTTACTACATCTGTCGCTATAAGCTATTTTTTGGAAAATTAAAACGTTGCTTGTACCCAAAAAATTGGTGGTAAATGATAAATTTAACGGCTACATTTATTACGTACTGTGATTTCATTTTCTTTTGCATGTTTTTTCCCAAATGTTTTTAATTTTTAGTTTCATTCAAAGAAAGCATCAACCTAGACTCTGACTTTCCTAATCTTAGTTTAGTTATTTCTTTGACAAAATAATCCATATTTGGAGGAGTATGAGTATTCGAGGGTGCAGGATAGGTGAACCATATTGCTTAACCTATCAAAATTTTGTTTCTTTCCATTTTTCATGTTAAGCTTGTTCTAGGGTAATTTGAAATGGTTTATTATAATTAAAAGTTTAGGATATTTTTCCTTAAAAAAGTCACTAAAAATTTAAGATGCTATATGGAAATGTAAGTTTGCTCATCTCTTGGTGAATAGGAATGGAAAATAATATTTATCTCGGTGTTCTAATTGTTGCTTCTTACTTGCACAAAATGAGTGTGTAATGTTACGTTAGTAGTTTAACATACCTTGCATTGTTATTAGTAAGAGAACGAGGTAATTTCTACTAGTTATAATGGAGAAAATGGTTTACACTTTTTTCTTATTTTGATCTGCACATAACTAGATATTGAACGCAATAGAGAGGCGGCAAGGAAAAAATTTATCTTCTCTATCTATTTTTAAGTCTTTCTACTAAGTCATCAAATAATTTTACTGTAGCAGCATATCCAATATGTAGAATGGTGTGATGCTCGTTTTGCTTTAGTTTTATTTATGTCAATGTTGATATACAAACATATGACCTGAATTTCTTTTTAAACTTGAAACTTGTTCATGATTATTCCATTGGAAATTTTCATGTTCTCCATATATTTGTAGTGTAATATTAAATCTAATACTCTCATTTTGTTCTGAGCATAATCTTTTTGCTAACAATATTTTTAAAGTTGGTGTATTATTTGTGTTTTGGGAACTAATACTTAATCTTACAACATGTCTTTGTATACTTGGTATGAGCACATGAATAGAGTAGAAGTTTTATTTACGTGAACTACATAATACATGGCTTGTATCTAAAATCATGCATAATGATTTTATTTTAAGAAAAAGAAAACTATATACCAAAAGGGAGAAAAAATAGCTTTCTCCAATGGCATATAAAAATGGAACAGAATTATAGTTTATAGACAACTACCAAATCTGTGCCATAAAAAAGATATATTCAAAGCTGAAATAACAAGAAGTGAAAAACAAGTTCTCTAATACAGCCGCTGAAGGGAGTTGGTAAGCAAGCCTAGTCTCTGACTCAATAGAACTCCGAGATGATCAGAAGGACACTAGATGTTGCGGAGTAAAATAGCAGAAGATGGGAAAATATCCATAAGTCATAGGGATCCAGAGAACAGATAAACGCCTCGTTCTGAGAAGGTGGCAGTCCAAGCTAGCCTGCTCCACGCAAAATCTCCTACTCCAATAGCTAATCCAAACCTGTCTAAAGTATAAGCCATATCATGCTCCAGTAACCCCTGCTTAGATCTAGCACTGAAAGCACTAACCAACACCAACCAGACCAAGTCCAGTAACCTATAATCCAGATCTTGCATAACTAGAAAACTAGATAAGGGAGATAGGGTAGGCTATGTGAGGAAGTGACAACAGTAGCTGTAAACATTTATGCAAAAAATCTACCAATACGTTCCGTGGGAGTAGTCAATACCGATGAAACACCAAAGGTAGCAGCCAATCTCCCAGACCGGGACCCAAGGACTCCCCTGAAAGGCCTACCTCGAAACGCAAGGAATACATCATTCCTTACTCTCTAAGTAATGCTAGGAGGATCCATAGCCACTTCATCAAAAACTTCCTTATTCCGTGAGCACTGGATGTGCCGGCAGACAAGACATTGAAAAAGACGAAAGAGGATCAATCGAAAAGATTTACCTGAGACGCTGGTCTACCAGAATATCAAAAAACCTTCAAGCTAGGTGGCCTTACCTTGGCAACTCATCATATTCCCAAAGTAATTCCCGACAGACCTGGCACAAGACCCGGAGAACAACATATGGAAAGAGGATTCCGAGCATCCAGTACTGCAGCACTTGCAACGGGACACGAAAGGAATGCCGATTCTTTTTAGGTTCTCATCTATTGGTAACCCGTCATGCAAGGATCTCCACAAAAACAGAGAGACCTTCGGGAGAATCCGGACAATCCAAATGAAGGAGAAAAGATGGAGGCATGGAACCGGTGTCTTCACTGAATTTCACGCTGCCTTCAGCAAAAAGAGTCTACCATCCCAAACAGTCCCATTACCTTGAGCATCCATTAAATCCTTCACGAACTGCATCTGTTTCCATGTCTCACTAGCGTAGGATGGGGTACCGGTGTAATTCGCCCCAGATAGCCTGTGGTACTTAGCATGGAGGAACGTGGCCCAAAGAGAGTCGTTCACCCCAAACCGCACCCCCCGTAATTTTACAGAGCATTTATAAAACAAAGGGGTACTTAATTAAGTATTGGGAATTAAGTAAAATGAATTGTACCATTGCGTTCGTATCGGAATTCTGGTTAAGATAGACTCTGAGTTTGCGTAAAACGGACACCGTATAATGAAGATATGAAGGTTAAAAGTTTGTATACATATAAGAGTTTTATGCATAATTAAAACTAAATCAAAAATTCAAAATAAGTCAAATAGAGAAGCGAGAAACTAAAGCTGGAGTTCGGCCCTTTATGGGTCGACCTATGGGTCAACCCACTCCAGCCTGGGTCGACCCATGGGTCGACCCAAGGGGTAGGTGGGTCGACCCCTCCCCGATCTGGCATGTTGCATTTTTCTGTACTTGGTCTTGTTTCTGTGCTATGTTCATTGGATATATTCTATATAAAGGCCAACATTTCTATTGTTTTCCTACACCTAAAACAATGGAGACAATGAGATGTTGCTTCAGTTTGGATTGAATCAAGACTACCTTCTACAACACCAGCCTATACATATATATATATATATATATATATATATATATATATATATATATATCAGAGTCATTTCTTATCCACCGATCCAATCTCTATGAGTATATGTTACTTTTAGATATAAGAATTTAATAGTAACCTTGACATGTTAATAAACCTGGATCTAAACCTATGCTTGTTAAGAAACTGATTCACGTCTAAACAATTTTGCTATTATTATACGTATTCTTCTGTACACCCGTTCTGCTATTCATTTGTGATTATATAGCTATTTATGTTGCTATATGCCTATTTCTGTTATTATATGCCTATTTATGTTCTTCTCCCTCTCTTATTCCCTTTTTATTTTATAAGCCTAGGCTACCTTCGAGCCTAGGCCAATATCACTGAAATATGCGTACGAATGAAATTAGGATAATTTGGAATGATAATAATGTGGCTGAAATTCGGGGGCATAACTTGTACTATGGAATATGACTGAATTTTTAGAGCATATATTGTATTGTGAATTATGACTAGAAGTTTAGGGACATATAAATCTGTAGGCTTAATTTAAAGTTTAAGCTGAACATGTTAATGAAACTATAAGTAATCTGTTTAATATGCGCGGTTAGGTAAATCTATTAAAATGATGGGGCTAAGTAAGCCTGTTTAATCTGTTGGGGTTATACGAACCTGTTAACCTGTAATACTTAACCTGTTTAATTTGTTAATGTTATATGAATATGTTAACATGTAAAACTTGACCTGTTAATCTGTGGGGCTTAAGAGAATCTGTTATTCTGTAAGGCTTAACCTATAAAAAAATCCTAGTTAATTAGGGACACAATTTTAGAGGTTTGACTTGTGCCATCTGCTGTGTGGGGTCCATATCAGTTAGTAACCCATCATGGTATTAAAAGGGGACCTCGCACTAGGTAGGGGTCAGGACACGCATACTGAACTGATTGTAAGAGGTTCATCTGAATAGGGGTGTATACGGGCGTGTTCCAATGGAGTCATGTGCGTTCATGGGTCCGGTCTGCGGGGGAAAATAAGCCACTATAGCACCAGTAAATAGGTCTGTGTCCTTCTGTAAATTGCCACTTTATGAAGTAATACACCCTACTATGGGGCCGACACAGTGTATTTACACATTATAGAGCCGATTGCTTTGGCAGTAATCGGGTACCTCTAGTCCTGCCTGTTTTCAGTTTAGGTACCTGTTATTTCTAGTTGGTTAACACCCGTTATTTCTGTTGAGGTACCTGTAATTTCTGTTTGGGGGTAAAACCCGTTATGTAACTAGAGTACACTTAAAACTATCATTATGTTTCTGTTGGGATCCTTCTATTTCTGTTACATTAGGGGACACCTAATTATGTCATAAATCCTGTTATACTAGTATTAGTGCAGAGAAAAGTATTTGAGAAGCATGGTCTACTCTGTTTATTATGATCATCCTATTCATCCTGTTTATACCTGTCATATGATACTGTTATCTCTCATGTAGTGTTATATGTCTATCATGATACTTTTACTTCTTTATATGCTAAAAGTCACTGGACTCGTCAGACTTTATGTTTGACCCTTTTTGTTTCCTTTTGTCTCTCTTCTTCTTTTCCTTAAGGTTCTCAAGGTGGGAACGCTCAGGCTTGATTAGGACTCTCTCTTCTGTTTTTTCTTGGATTTGGATCTGCTTTGATGTATCGCTTCGACTACTCGTCTACTTTATTATAGCTATTATTGGGGATTATGATTTTACATTTCTGTACTCTGATGGTTTTTAGTGCAAGACTGATGTTTTGGTTTCATGTATTTGGTTTCAGTATTTTAGCCTGATGTTGTAACTGGTTTTGAGACTACGATGTTTTTCTGCTAAGTAATGAAGTTTTAAATTTCCGCTGATATTTTTATATCTATCTTGTGATATTCTATTTCTGTTACCTATAACGCTTCACGAAACTTAATGCATTCTGATTAACGGATGTGGGGTGTCACATTTGGTATCAATGCTAAAGGTTACAAGATCAGATAAAAGTTTCGAAAATTCTTTTCAAAAATAAAGTATTTTCAAATAAAAAGTCTGTTTTTGTAAACATATTCCCTAAAGTCATATAAAATATCTTTCGATTCTCTGTATGAATCCCTTTTCCTTTTCTTTTCAGTATGCCTGAGGAACCGAATCTTCTCGAGGGTGTTTAGATACCGGCTTGGTTCCATAGGTATCTTGAGGCTACGACGCCTATTGGAGGCCAAGCAGACGCCGCTCCTCTAACTGCAGTCATTTTTCCTTCTAATCAGCGAGCGGATAATTTCTCTAGGATATGCAAAGATTTCTGTGCTATGGGAGGAAAGATATTCCGTGGAACTGAGAACTTTGTGAAAGCACAGAATTGGCTAAAAGAGACAAAGAACTTGTTTGGGCTTTTTGAGGTCAATGACCACAAGAGGATACAGTTGGCTACATAGAAGCTTAAGGACGAGGATTCGTTTTGGTGGGAAGTGATGCAAGCAGGGCATCCAGTAGATACTTGGATTGATTACCGACAGAGATTCGAGATGAAGTTTCTCTCTCAAGCAAAAGAGAGTTTGCAGATAGAGAGATTTCTGACACTTAAGCAAGGAAGCATGTCTGTTAAAGAATATGTCAATAATTTCTATCTGCTGGCAAGGTTTGGATTAGAACTGGTGAATACCCCGCACAAGAAAGTTGTAAGGTTTGCAAGTGGACTAAATCAACCTCTTCAAGCATTGGCATTATCTCGCATCCCGATGGGGGAAACTTTTGAGAGATTGGTTGACATGACATTGATGCACAAAGATGGTAAGGAAAAGAAGAAAGGGGAAAAGACTGATGAGACGCAAAACAAGAAAGTGTGGCCTAAGAAGGAACCACAAAAGAAAGGTTGAAAGAACAACAAAGCTCGGAACAAAAAGAAATGTCATTGTCGTGGGAGCTTGGGTCATTTGGTCAAGGATTACAGAAAAAGGGAGAATGATTGCTTCAACAGTGGTGAAGTCGGACACTATACTAGGGAGTGCCCGAAGAAGCAAGGACAGGGGCCAAAGGCAGGATCTTATGGAGGGCAGGTGCATGCTCTTGAGGCCAGTGTACCAGACAGAGGTAGGAAAGTTTATATTGAAGGTTTGATTTCTCTTTCCGATCACCCAGTTAGGACTCTTTATGATTTTGGCGCTTCTCACTCTTTTATATCCGATTCTATGTTTGAGCCTCTACACCTTAGTACTAGTATTATTTCTAATCCCATTATTGTGTCAAACCCTTTTAGGGGCACAACTCATTTGTCTATGATATTTCGGGGTTTGAGGATACCTGTGTTAGGTGTTGAGTTTGAGTGCGACGTGTGTGTGCTTGGTTTCGTGGGTTATGGTCTTATTCTAGGAATTGGTTGGCTAGTCATGTATGGTGCCATCCTAGACTGTGAGAGGAGGGTCGTTAGACTTTTGACTTGTTGAGGGAGGACTTTCGAGATTTCTTGTGACCTAAAACGGTCTTCCATGCTTAGCTTTCTAGAATCATATGATGCTTCTGCCAATGATTTGTGATCTGTACCCATAGTCTATGAGTATCCGGATGTTTTTGATGAGGTTCGGGGTTTACCTCTGAGGCATGAGATTGATTTCTAGATATACTTGGTGGATAATGCAAATCCAGTCACATTGCCTGTGCGCCATATGGCTCCTAGGAAAAGGAGGGGGTTTAGCAAGCAAGTAGGGGAGCTACTTGAGAAGGGGATTATTAGGCGAAGTATATCAGAATGGGATGCTCCAGTCATCTCTGCAACTAAGGAGGATGGCTCGCTTCACCTATGTATGGATTACAGGGAGTCGAATAAGCTCACAAAGAAGAATAGGCACCTACTCCCGAGGATTGACGATCAGTTTGGCCAGCTTGTTGGCGCATCTGTTTTCTCGCAGTTAGATCTGATTTCATCATTAAGGGTGGTGGAGGACAATATAGACAAGACCTCTTTCATAACTCCAGATGGTTTTTTTGAGTAGCTAGTCATGTCGTTTGGGTGATGAATGCACCCGCGTATTTTGTGGATCTGATGAGTAGGGTGTTTGGGGAGTTTCAGAATAAGTTTGTGGTGGTCTTTGTGGATGATATCCTGGTTTTCTCAAAGAGCAAGGAAGAGCATTCCCTACATTTAGTAGAGGTTTTGAGGACTCTAAGAGCACACCAGCTTAAGGCGAAATTCTCCAAGTGACAGTTTTGAAGAAAGGAGGTGAGATTTCTAGGGCATGTGGTCTCCAAAGATGGGATATCGGTGGATCTCACGAAAGTAGTTGCAGTTCAAGATTGGAAGGTTCCAAAGAATGCAACGGAAGTGAGGAGTTTTCTTGGTTTAGCGGGCTATTATAGAAAGTTTATTAAGCACTTCGCAAAGATATCAGCCCCACTCACCAGACCCACGAAGAAGAATCTGGCCTTTTCTTGGAGTATTGACTTTGAGGATGATTTTCAGTAGTTGAAGTGGGCTCTGACAACAACCCCACTCTTGACATTGCTTAATGGGAGTAAAGTGTTCACATTGTACACTAATGCATGTGGTACAGGGCTTGGTGTCGTCTTGATGCAAGAAGGAATGGTAGTATGCTATGGTAGTAGACAGTTGAGAGTTCATGAGAGGAACTACCCTACCCATGATTAAGAGTTGGTTGCTATAGTGTTCGCGCTTAAGAGTTGGTGGCATTATCTCCTTGGAGAGAAGTTCGAATTATACATGGACCATAAGTCGCTCAAGTATATGTTCTCGCAAAAGGATCTCAATTTGAGACAACAAAGATGGATGGAGTTCCTAGCATCCTATTATTTTGAGATTGCTTATAACCCTGTCAAGGGTAATGTAGTGACGGACGCGTTAAGTAGGCAGAGGATGGCTTTGAGTCCTCTATTCGTTGAGAGGAAGAGTTTGGAGTACATAGCGACCTTCGATTTTATGCCATCTACGGATTTTACACCTGGTTTGTTGGCATCCTTAGAGGTGTGACCTACTCTTATGAATCAGATAGGATCTTCGCAGCGAGAGGAACAATAGTTAGCAGACATCTTGGATAGACTCAGTAGAGGGAGGTTTCTAGTCACCTCAGTAGATATTCCACAAAATCGACAAAGGGTGGCTAAAGCGAGATGAGAGGCTTTGTGTTCCCCGAATTGGGAATTTATTGAGGACAGTCCTTGGGGAAGCCCACCATTCTACGATGACTATCCATCCGGGAGGCGATAAGATGTACAGAGAAATGAAGAGAATTTTCTTTTGGGTCGGGATGAAGAAAGATGTAGCGGAGTTTGTAGCTCGATGTTTAGTTTGCTAGCAAGTAAAAGCTAAACAGAAGAAGCCTGGCGGTTTGCTTCATCTTTTGGAGGTCCCACAGGGGAAGTGGGAGAGCGTCTCTATGGATTTCATCGATGGTTTTCCTAGATCGAGAAGAGGCAACACCAGTATCTGGGTTATAGTGGACAGACTTACTAAGAGCGCTCATGTCATTCCTGTTAAGAGCAGAAGAATATCAGCATGGTTGGCATCGATTTATCTTCGTGAGATAGTTCCTACATGGGGTACCTTCGAGCATAGTGAGTGATCGTAACCCCATCTTCACTTGTGAGTTCTGGAAGAGCCTGCAAGAGGCATTAGGTACATAGTTATATTTGAGCACGGCATATCACTCTCAGACCAATGGACAGACTAAGAGGGTGAATAGAGTTCTAGAGGAACTTTTGAGGCTGTGTATCCTTGACTTCGGTGGGACTTGGAAGGAACATCTCCCACTGGTTGAGTTCGCCTACAATAATAGTTATCAGCCTAGTATAGGCATGGCACCCTTCGAGGCACTGTTCATACGACCTTGCAGATCACCGACTTGCTGGTGGGAGTCTACGGATAGGCTTCTACTTGGATCTAAGATGATTAAAAACTTCAGAAAAGATTGATCCTATCCACCGACGTATGAAGACAGCTCAAGAAAGGAAGAAGTCCTACGTATATAAGAGAAGCACTGACATTGAGTTTAATGTAGGAGACATTGTTTTCATTAAAGTATCAATTCTGAGGAATGTGGTTCGCTTTGGATCTGTAAGGAAATTAGCGCCAAGGTTTGTAGGGCCAATTCCCATTATGGAGAGGATAGGTCAAATGGCCTACATGGTGAGATTACCAGAGAGACTGGAGGGTGTTCATAATGTTTTCCATGTTTCCCATTTACGAGACTGTCTTCACGATACCTCAGAGGTAGTTGTGCCAAGCATACTTGAGGAAGTAGAGGTAGAAAAGGAGGCAACATTTAGATGAGTTCCTAACCGTATACTTCGATCAAAGGTTAAGAAATTACGAAACAGAGAGGTTAAGTTGATGAAATTTCAATGGGAAGAAGACTGCGAGGATGCAACTTGGGAAACCGAAGACAAGATTCGCACTTCGTACCCTTTTCTTTTCAAGGGTATGTTCTTAACTTCTTTTTCCAAGCTTTTATTCGTACTTGCTTTTATCATTCAAGTGTATCCTATCAATCGAATTTTCGACCTTTAGGTAGAAAACCAATGGGTGTAAACATGTATTTGAAACATGTTATGTTTGATGGATAAAAGTGGATGCTAGTGTTTGCTAGTGGTTGCTCGTGGATGCATATACACACACTAGGCGCTAGATCAGCTAAAACACTATTATACTGATATGGATGTGTGTGCATTATAAATTTTTATGGAATGGATGTATCATCATATAGATGTTGCATTTGGACGGTTGATTGTGCATACATATAGCGTTTACATGATATATAGGACTGTTTGCATACATCTTGGACTCATGTCACTAACATATATTGCATTAGGAGGTCGACTAAATCAGTAGACCACCTGATTTTCGCATTAGCATAGGGACATATACACACACTTTTGCATATTTTCATACGAGCATTAGAAATATCTTGAGGACAATGGATGTCTGTGGATGATGGATGAGTAGATAATTATAGGTGAATGCTAGAATAGTAATGTTCTCGTAGACTTGGAGATTTCAGGGATGAAATCCTTTGAGTAGGGGAGAATGTAACACCCCGTAATTTTATAGAACTTTTATAAACTAAAGGGATACTTAATTAACTATTTGGGAATTAACTAAAATGGTTATACCATTGCGTTCGTCATAGAATTCTAGTTAAGATAGACTCCGATTTTGCATAAAACAGACATCGTATGAGAAGATATGAAGGTTAGAAGTTTGTATACACATAAGAGTTTTATGTATAAATAAAAATAAATCAGAAATTCAAAAATAAATCAAACAGAGAAGCGGGAAACTGAAGCGGGAGTTCGTCCCATTATGGGTTGACCTGCTCCAGCCTGGGTTGACCTGCTCCAGCCTGGGTTGACCATTGGGTCGACCCATAGGAGGCTGGGTTGACCCAAGGGTCGACCCCTCCCCGATCTGGCACGATGCATTTTTCTTTACCCGGTCTTGTTTCTGTGCTAAGTTCGTTGGAGATAGTCTATATAAAGGCCACCATTTCTATTGTTTTTCTACACCTAAAACAATGGAGATAATGAGATGCTGCCTCAGCTTGGATTGAATCAAGACTATCTTCTACAACACGAGCCTATATATATATATATATATATATATATATATATATATATGAGTCATTTCTTGTCTACCAATCCAATCTCTGTGAGTTCATGTTACTTTTAGATATCAAAATTTAACAGTAACCTTGACATGTTAATAAACCTGGATCGGAACCTATGCCTGTTAAGAAACTGACTCACATCTAAAAAGTTTTGCTATTATTATATGTATTCTTCTGTAAACCTGTTTTGTTGTTTAGTTTATATGCCTATTTCCGTTGCTATATGCCTATTTCTGTTATTATATGCCTATTTCTGTTATTATATGCCTATTTCTGTTCTTTTCCATCTCTTATTCCCTTATTATTTTGTAAGCCTCGGTTACCTTCAAGCCTAGGCCAATATCGCTGAAATATGCGTACGAACGAAATTGGGATAATTTGGGAATGAGTGGGAATGATAATAATATGGCTGAAATTTGGGGGCATAACTTATACTGTGGAATATGACTGAATTTTTGGGGCATATATTGTACTGTGAATTATGACTGGAAGTTTTAGGGCATATAAATCTATAGTCTTAATTTAAAAATAAGCAGAACATGTAAATGAAACTGTAAGTAACCTGTGAAATCTATTTAATCTGTAGGGTTAGGTAAATCTGTTAAAATGATAGGGTTAAGTAAGCCTGTTTAATCTGTTGGGGTTATATGAACCTATTAACCTGTAATACTTAACCTGTTTAATTTGTTAAGGTTATATGAATCTGTTAACCTGTAAAATTTGACCTGGTAATCTGTGGGGGTTAGGCGAATCTGTTAATATGTAAGGCTTAACCTATTAGAAATCCTAGTTAATTGGGGACACAACTTTAGGGGTTTGACTTGTGTTATCTGCTGTGTGGGGTCCATATTAGTCAGTAACCCATTCTGGTATTAAAAGAGGACCCCGCACTAGCCAGGGTTTAGGGCACACATACTGAACTGATTGTAAGAGGTTCATCTGAATAAGGGTGTAAACGGGGCCGATCCAACGGAGTCATGCGCATGCATGGGTCTGGTCTGTGTAGGAAAATGAGTCGTTGTAGAACTAATAAATAGGTCTGTGTCCTTTTGTAGGTTGCCACTTTAGGAAGTAATACACCCAACCGTGGGGCCGACACAAGGTATTTACACATTGCGGAGCAGATCGCTTTGGGTAGTAATTAGGTTACATCTAGTCCTGCCTATTTTTTGATTAGGTACCTGTTATTTCTAGTTTGGTAACACCAGTTATTTCTGTTGAGGTACCTGTTATTTCTATTTGGGGTGAAATCCATTATATAACTAGAGTACACCTAAAACTATCATTATGTTTCTGTTGGGATCATTCTATTTCTGTTATATTAGGGGACACCTAATTCTGTCATAAATCCTGTTATACTAGTACTGGTGCAGAGAAAAGTATTTGAGAAGAATGATCTACTCTATTTATTTTGATTATCCTATTCATCCTATTTATACCTGCTATATGATACTGTTATCTCTCATCCAGTCTTATATGCATGTCATGTTACTTTTACTTCTTTATATGCTAAAAGTCACTGGACTCACTAGACTTTATGTCTGACCCTTTTTATTTTCTTTTCACTCTCTTCCTCCCTCCCAGGTTCTCAGGCTGGGAATGGTCAGGCGTGATTATGACTCTCTCTTCTGTTTTTCCTTGGATCTGGATCTACTTTGATGTATCGCTTCGACTACTTGTCTACTTTATTATGGCTATTATTGGGGATTATGATTTTACATTTTTGTACTCTAATGGTTTTTAACGTAAGACAAATGTTTGGGTTTCAGTATTTTAGCCTGATGTTGTAACTGGTTTTGAGAGTACGATGTTTTTCTGCTAAGTAATGAAGTTTTAAATTTCCTCTGCTATTTTTATATCTGTCTTATGAGATTCTATTTCTGTTTTCCTATAACGCTTCACAGAACTTAATGCATTCCAATAAAGAGTCACATTAATGGATGTAGGGTATCACAGATGTCCTTAGGGTTACAGAGGCCAAGACTTCCCTCACATTTGGGACGGCAAATGAAGTTCCAAAAAATCCAGTGATGGCGGGAAGCGTTGCCCTTGGTTCCCTAGAAAAAATGAAGAAGGCAAAGATCAGTAAGAGCCGAAGAAGGAGGTAGTGGGAGTCATAGCAGCAAAGATATGAGATCCCATAGAGTTAAGGACAGACTTATTGAGAACCAGTCTACCGGCCTGAGAGAAGAGGGTAGCATTCCAACGAATGATCTTGCCCATAACTTTGTCAGTTAGGGGATCGAAGATGGCGTTGATCTTTCTGCCTCGATATAATACAATGTCGAGGTATGGAAGCGGAAGTGAGGCTGCCTTGAAACCAATAAAAGTCTCGATACAGGTCAACCTGATCGAAGATAGATCTTTTGCGGGCACGAAGCAGCTGAGTTGCCCTGAGCTTCTCTCATACTGCGGAATAAGACACATCAGGTTACGAATAGATCTACGACTACCATTAGTAAAAACGATGATGTCATCAGCGAAAGATAAAAAAGAGATAAGAGGACATCCCCTAGGCATGTCGAACCTATGAATTTGCCCAACAATCGTTTGAGAGTGCATCCCGCGAACGAATACTTCAGCACCAATGACAAATAGAGAAGGGGAGAGTGGGTCCCTTGGTCGAAGACCCCTCCCGGTCCTGAAATTACCTGTGGCAGATCCGTTGATGAGAACAGAAAACTAGCAGTTGGAGATAAGCCTCCAAACAACATCAATAAGAGTTTTCGGAAATCTGAGTGCCCTCAGAACCTTAATGATGAAGAAGTAAGACATGTGGTCGTAAGCTTAGACATATCTAGCTTAACGACCACTTTAGAGCCTTGGACCTTATTGTCGATCTGAGAAACCAGCTCCTGGGCTAAAAGGACGTTATCAGTGATCAACTGTCCTTTACAGACCGAGCCTACGAAGAAGAAATAAGGCGCCCGAGAAACGGTGCTAGCCTAATGGTTAGAACCTTAGAAACGACCTTGTTTGAGAAGTTACACAAGCTGATCGGTCGAAAATCTGTAGAGGTGCTAGGATGGTCACATTTCAGGATGAGGACCAAGTTGGTGGAGGTCTAGCCCGCAAGTAGCTCTCCACCACAGAAGAAGGGCTGAACAACATGACAAAAGTTCGCCTGAATAACCGGCCACACAATCCTATAGAAAACCCTGTTGAATCCATCTAGCCCACTCGCAATATCCTTATTTACAGAAAATATGCAAGCACATATTTCTACTGAGGAAGGAGGTGCGGCGACATCGAAGCTATCCAAGGGGAGGACCAGTCTAGGAACAAAAGCAAGAAGGGACGAGTTAAAAACCGCTACAGAATGAGAGTTAAGGAAGGAATGGAAATGGGACAGAATGGTATCTTTGACTTCATCTTGGGTAGAAGTCGTAGGGAGATCAAGGCACTAGATCTGGAGAATCATGAGAAGACTAGTCTTCTTACAGATAGACGAGTGAAAAAACTTGGAGGTTGTATCACCTTCAACAATCCATTTGATCCTTGCCTTTTGGCGAAGATGTTCATGTTCAATACACAACTCTGACAAGAAGGCAAGATGGGCCAACACCCACGCCTTCTTGTTGGCAGCAGAGGGATCCTCATCAAAAGTCACCTCTACCAGAACAAGAGTTTCTGCGGCCGCCCGAACGTGGTCGAAGATATTCTTGAAAATAAGAATATTCCACGCCTTAAGGCAAGCCTTTAGACGCTTCAGCTTACCAGAAAACACCACTTACAGAGGGCCACTCACTTGGTAGATCAAGGAGTCTTCCATGATACTATGGAAATTATGGTGTGATATTTACATACTCTGGAACTTAAAGGTAAAAGGGCTAGAAAGGGAAAGCGGAGAACAGGTAAGAAGCATAGGAGCATGGTCAGAGAAGGTATGATGCAGATGAGAGATGGAGAACGTAAAGGGTAGGTTGAACCACCCTTCAGAAGAGAAGACTCTATCAAGCCTAGATATAATACGGTTAGGCCCGTCTTGGTTGTTACACCAAGTAAATGCCGATCCTATGAATGAAACTTCTCTGTAAGACCCGAACTAATGATAAAGACATTGAAATTCGCAATCGCCAAATGGTTAACAACATTGCCTCCACGTTTCTCTATTTAGCTAGCAACAACATTAAAGTCGCCACCCAAAACTGAAACAGAAAAACCTAAGATGGATAGAGAGAGAATACCGGACTAAAGGGCCAATCTCTTGATCCTGTCGCACTTGGTGTAAACTGCATAAAACAAAAAAATGTGGAGAATGAAGGAAACGAACAAGCCACCTAGAGTAGATGATCAAAATCGAAGGCAGGATGGACAAAAACGCCTTTGGACCAAATGATCCAAATCTTGTCGGACATGTTGGCTAAGGCACCACAAAAGCCTAGGGATAAAACAGAATTGGCGATCGCCTTCGGTCCCACTAATGGTTCTAGAAGTGCTACCAAGCAGATGGAGTGCTTCTCAACAATGCGAATAAAACGAGCCGCCGATGCATCATTACCTATACACTTAACATTCTAGAAAAGAAAGTTCTCCATCTAGTGAAAAATAGCTTAAGACAACACATAGGAGAAAGGAAGTAGAAAGCAAGCACACCACACAACTGAGATAAGATATAGAGTGTGTCGAGTAAATGTAACAATCTACTCGAACGCCGCTATAGAGCATGTGCAAATGGTGCACGGGTGCGAGGAACCAGTCGTAGACTACGACGCGAGGCTCAAGAAGTCGACCTAACCGGTGACTTGCAGGAAATAGAAAACATCAGAGAGCGACTAGCATCGCATTCTGAAGCAGAAACCGAGACGCTAGACCTTGAAGGATAAGAATTCTTAGTCAGACGAGATAGGCGATCATTAATGACCGCTATCTTTGCCTTACTAGGAAGGGGAGAGGAAAACTCAACCGTACTAACACAAGAAGAAAATACAGAAGCGGGGAGCGCGTCAGCGACCAGTGATGTACACGAAGGGAAAATTGGTAAAGATAAGGCAGAAATAAATGTAGGGTACGTCAAGAAGCGCACTGCTAGTTCCTGTGTGAACTTAACCGAAGTCGAGTTGGCATCAGATTAACAACCCTACGTAGTAGGTAAAGTTCCAGTTCCCAAACACGGAATAGCGACATATAGTGAAAGCGGAATCAGTCTGCAACCTACCTGGAAAACCGCATAGGGGACCAACACTGGATCCACTATACGTTTACAACAGGAAAACCTCCAAGTCCGATTAGCCGACACCGCATAAAGATTTTGACAAAAGCACCAAAAGCCTACAAGCCTCAACAACTTAATACACTCTCCGACGACATGATATAGATCTCATCTAGACTCTCCCGATCGGGTAACCCAAAGTGTACAAATACCAATACCGATCAGCCGACAAAAAAGAAAATAATGAACACAAAAACCGAGTAATGAGTACACACAAAAGTACGGACCAGGAGCGGGCATGAGCCATAATAGCCCAATCAGTGAACCATGAATAGGGCTTGCTGCACACAAGCACAATCAAGAAATATGGCCGAGCCAGTGCCAAAGAAGCCACATGCAACAGAAATGAAACAGACTATCCAATAGTCAAAAGAGCCTAACCAAAAAATTGATGACAAATATGGCAAATTGCAAGAGACAACGGGGAGGGTGCTAACATTATAATCATAACAATTAAAAGGCAACAACTAAGCCTCTCCAAGAAACAGCCCAACGTGTACAAGCAAAACTTATAGCCAACATATAAAACAGGTTCAGAGGGAACAACAAAACCCAAAGACTCAAAGAAACTAGTAGCAACACAGTAAAAATTACCGGGTTGAAGACTAAAAGGACAAGATGGGTAAGAAACAAACAGCCTCAAATCCTTACAATCAAACTGAAGATCATGCACATCCAAAAACCCATGCCCAAATATAAGTAGTAATAAAAGCTCATATGCCTCGAAAGAACTGCTCCTGCACTAAAAAACTGAATTCCCGCAACGAAAACCATCAACCCATCAACATTCCCCGAGCGAACCACTGAACAAAAGCCTTCTACATTCGCATCACGAAGCAAAGCATTTCCAAAGCAACCAGACTGCGAGCAAACCACAGACCACTGAGCTTCCTGGAAAACCACCACCTCTACATTATGGTCAATTTCATTTGCCACGCCAAAAAATAGTCGTTGTGGTTGCAATATGAGATTGCCCATATCCCAACCGACCGATGACGACACAACTAATTCATCACTATGACGACAGTCAGAGATAACAACCCCCACATCTGCCTTGAATAAAGAGATACAATCAGATTAACGTTTAGCGTAAGAACCCAAATGAGGGTCTACACAAACCACAGAAACATCGACAACGGAAGAGGACCTAGAATGGATAGCTGCATGCCATTTATGGCATCGACGACGCTTACGCTTTACATTAACTGTTTTTCCCACAAAACAACAGGTTTGCGATGAACAAAAAGGCCTAATCATCGATGGACCCACTGTTGATAGTGTTCAGATTGGGGTCACCAATTCCCCAACGCAAACTTTGCCGAGACATGGACAAACGAAGGCGAGATGGCCAGGAGAGCCGCTGCAATACGAGGTGCAAAACCTTAAGCCAGTGGGCGACGCTATCTTTGATTGATAGATCATTCAATGTAGCTCAATATGAGCAAGCAAATAGTTTGGGACAATTGTTATGGTTGCTTCTACTTTATTACGACAAATTTTAATTTGAAATTACGAGTATTGTTTCCTATAGCTTTCCATTGGCCTTTTTCTCTATCTTGGTAGATGTGAACTAATATAGATCTCATTTGCCAGAGTCCTTGTGCAAAATAGGTTTTGAACAACCAACTACCATTTGCTATCGTTGAGCTAAATTTAGATATTGTCTGCGTAAGTTCTATAATGATATGCAACCCAACTTGTTAATAAGTCATTCTCTTCCTGACTCAAGATTGGACAACATTACATTTAGTCTCCTAGAAACGATTATTCTCCCATATATTTAAATTTTAATCTATTTATTATGCATTTAATATGTATTTACGAAAATTTAAATTTGTTTGAAACAAACACATGATAGCCTTGACAACTTTGCTTCCCACTCTTCAATTCTTTGTTAACATTTACTATATTTTAAGAGCATTATTAGGTGATCGGTTGTAGTTTAAGGATCCAAACTTCCCAATCCCCAAAGAGACGGAAGAGCCCAGAATGCTTTAAGAACACGATGCATCAGAACGCAAACAATAGAACATTTCATTGCTATTACAACCATTTACATTAGAGTATAAGAATATATAAGAGTATGAATAAATATTACACAGCGGAAATAAAATAATATCAGAGATTAAAATACAAAGCAACAGAAATCTAAATGTATAAATACAATGTATAGTGGAAAATACATCGACTAACACAACTGAAAGAAATATACTGATACAAAGCTTTCTGAATATAGCTCCAGTAGTAACCCAGGATCTCGTTAAATAGAAATCTGCAAAACCAAAACTACTGACTACCTGTGTGGAAAATATGGGCACCCAGAGTTTAGGTGAAAACAATAAACTTCATGTCAGTCATGGGACTGGTATGAGAACTAAAACAGTTATTAAATCCTTAATTTAAAAGTTGGGAAATCATGGGACTACGCCGTATAACACCGAATGAGTTTACTCCACATGAATCTCAATTTAAAATAAAACAATGCAATGCTTTTTGGAAAATGAAGCTATTATAAGACTCAGGTCCCACCACACAATGCAGTGCAAGCCGGAGGATATAGTTTTCTCTTATAATAGCCAAACATGCTTGATACGTTTGAAACAAATCCTTTTGATATTACTATAAGTGCATAGTGTCAAAATAAACTTCAAATATAAATGTATAAATCATAGACGACATAGGTACCATATATTATGCCGTTATACATAGGTTAACAACTAAAACCGAAAAGTCGCGTATTGGAAATTGGATTTCCATCATAAGTCAAGGCAAGGGATAATCTCCTTACCCATTCGAGTCACCTCTAGCAAGGTGACTCAGGATTACACACTCTGGGCAACCCTGGATCCTGCAGGTTCGATCCATGCTTACTTTAGTGAATTGGTTTTTCCTGAACAATACGTTTCTCGGTCCTATCGGACCTCCAAATGGTCAGTACGTCGAACAATCATATCTGAGGTGCCTCGCAATCCATCATCCATATAAGTAAAAAAGTTTTGGCTCCATACCATGACACCGCTTCTAGCTAGACAGAAACGTATGCACTCCTTGCGTTCCCCTATCCCGTTTTTTACTAATACCGAGGTGTGAGGCTCGCGAATTAATGTTATACACAGAGCTATGCTAATTAAAGCCGTGCTTTGATCATCAACCACAAGACTCTGCTTTTCAACGAAAGCCTTGATCATTTGCATCTCAACATGCCACACTGACAATTCACGCAATACAATTGATGTCTATTAATATATATAACCTCTAAGCTCGTACGTCTCAGAGAAGGGGGTCAAGCAAGAGAATTAATTCTCCACCACCAAACAGATATATATTTAATAGAAATCAATCAATACAGAATGAAGTCCAATGTCAGACATACATCCATTTACAAGTCCGTTCAAGGTCTGAACGAAACTGGAGGCACCTTATTCCTCATCTCATATGTCCAATACATGAGAGATGTCCTCGCATATCCAGTCAATCTCCAAGTACGTCTGGACGATCACCACTTATTACCTTGTCTTGGGTGTACATCCCAATCAAGACATCAGTAATCATCCAAATGATGTGAAGAACTCAAATCTTCAAACACCATCTTCATCGCCAACTATTAGTCGTCATATCAATTATTCAGAATGGGATAAAACCAGTTTTTCCAAATAACTCGTGTATTTTATAATCAATAGTCAATTGCTATAAAAACACATCACACACCTCATTCCAATTCAGAATATTCAAATATTCAAATATTCACATCTTAGGGAAAAGACTACCATTAATTTTATCAAAGATAAATTCTTTTAAATTTATTCTTTAATCTTCCTTTGGATATCCAGTTCAAAAGATTTTATTTTATCCTCAAACAATTCTAAATCAAATTGAGGTTTATAAAACTAGTCAGGAGTATCGAGCCATATCAAAGTAATCATTATTAATTGAATCCTATCCCGACCTATTCATGCCATGGAGCAAAACTGGTAGTGCCCTATATCTAACACCCACGGTGTTATCGGTAAATTTACTTACCATTTCAATTTCAAATCTAAGTAAAGATTCAACTATCGCCTGGAGAAAAAATGGTGGTACTCTATTCTAGATCATTTCATGAATTCGATGAATTTAATTATCCCATTCTCATTCTAATCTATTTAAAAATTCATTAAAAATCCACTTAGTTTTAATCTCAAAAATCATTATTTTATGATTATTCAACTTTAGAAAAATTAATCCTGTCTTTAACTGGATTAAAGAACCAATGTCGTTTAAAACACAGTTCACAATAAACCTAAATCAACTTCCATTAAATATGGAATCCTTGTGGAAAACAGATCAATATACAAATGATATAAATTTCCGTATCAGACTAACAATATAAATGAAATAACAACAAAGCCTATTAAATTCCATATATAGTAACGATCTTCCTTTACAGAAGCTCATCTCGATTATCACCAAATCGAATTGCATTCAATTCCAATTTAACATGTTAAATTGGAAAACTTTACTTTGGAAAATTTTCATTAAATCATAATAAAAAGATTTATAAATTCCAAATCATATCTTCACTATTAATTGGGTCTTAAGAACAAACGTAATTTAAAACATCGTTCACTATGAACCCATAGTCATCTTTCATTTCCTTCCAATTTAAAATTATAAATTGGAAAAACTGCATTTATCTTAATTAAAAGTTTTATTCTTCTCTCAACGGGGTTTAAGAACAGCGTTATTAAAGATGCCATTCACGACAAACCCCAAAATGCAATTTGATATTAAATACAAGGCTATGAATAGAAAATGATATCATCTTATATTCAATATCAAATTCTGAAACCAACGGATATCGTATTGGGAATAACGATATCTATATCTTCCAAATTCCTCAGCAATATCCGTATAATCACAGAATAAAATATCGAAATATTCTGAAAATTAACTCCATTCCAATTTATTTATTGGAAAATTCTGGATATATTAAAATCGTTTACAAATATAATTTATTTATTTAAAAACATTGGATTATCATTCTAGTTTATAACTAGTCCATTTCGATAAAAATATATTTTTATCTTTTCAAACTGGAATTTTTCATCCAAAATCTTTGCAAATCATTTATTATGATTTTACACAATTTTTCCATATTTTTAATAATTTTATTAAGCCCTTTATAGTCGGTTTCCAATAACGGCCACCGAACTGCATTCATAACGACGTTTTTTGAAATGTATTTGGACATAATTCGAAATCCAGCCATTCAAATTAAAATCTCTTATATTCATTGGTAAGATCTTTTCTATGCGAACCCAACAGTTCCGGTGTTAGGAGAATCTGACGGACGAATCACCCGTTACATCCATTCGAAATTATTGGTTGAAATTCGTGAATGGTCGCTGCGCGGCGCGTTCTATTCATGCGATTTAAATATATATAATATATTTTGTCGATTTCCATTTAAAACGTATTTTATAAATTCATTTTAAAAAAAATGATTCGAACTTCATTTTCAACTTTAAATCAAAATTGAATATTCTATATCAGTATAATATTAAAATGATAATATTTTCAAAATTACCGATTATGAAATCAATTCTTTTCGATATTTATTATAAAATAAATAAAATCGATAGAGAATTCCATTCGAGTTAAAATGGCGTTTAACTACTCAAATCAGCTTCATATACTTCAATATTTTCGTGTCCACCCAAAATCGGACATCAAAATCATATTTTGATTATTCACGGAATATTATTTTAAAATACTCATTATTTTAAAATATTCGATATTTTAAAATATTCCTTATTTTCTGCATCGGAATGCGACTCAATCAATTACCACATAATTTCAGTTATATGGATTTCATACATCACATGTATTCAACAATAAAGATAAATAATCGTTCAACATTCAAACATCATTCAAAGGGCATTCTACTCCGTCAGTCCTTATTTCTGAATTTCTTTATTGTTTGAGTTTGCATTTGCCTCAAATTGTAATCTGTTTCGTTTTTTCTTGGTTTGTTCCATGGTGCAGTATTTTTCATTACGATCCCAATGCAATTTGAATCATTCAGTTTCGTTACTATTCACAGAAATTACAACAGTTTGAATATTAATTATAAATTTAATATAATTTAATAAAATTAATTTTCCTAATTATATCATTAAGGGTTTTAATATCCTTCTTCCTCGTTTTGATTTCCTGGACATAACTTCCACCGTCGCCTTCAACAATCGATCGCTGCTGCCACCACAACCCCTCCGTCGCCGATCAACTGCCACCAGGTGACGTGCCTTTCCACGCTCCCTCTCCTCCTCCTTTGGCGCCACGCTCGGCGGTCCCTCACGCCCCCAAATCCGCTCCAAAGTCGGCCGCTTCAAGCCCTCGAATCAGGACATCCAGGCAATGAAAACCAATCTCCACCGTACAACTTATTGAGCTCGAACAGCTCTCTAATTTCCCTTTTGAAATTTATGAAATCTATGTGGATTGAAAGATGTTAGTATTTTTATCTTCAAGCCAAATCGGCCATTGGTTCGTGCTTGGCAGCGGTTGATTTTGGGGACTAGGGTTTCTAGAGAATAAGGGCTACTTACATGAATATTTTATTATATTTAATTCTTTTAATTTCAAAATTATATGTTTATCGTTACGAACTCCAAATCAAACCCAACGGCTATTGTTCTTTGACAAATACCCCCCATTCTAGACATAATGGGATATGTTTCATAATCCAATTCGACTGTTTTGATCAGTTTTTCTTTAAATTAAAATATAAATCAATAAATTGAATTTTAAACGTACATTTTAATTTACCGGGGTCACATACTGACTCCAAAAATTACAGAAAAAATAGTCTAGCTATGTTTTGGTGATACGGTCCTAATAGAACTAATTTCGTCGAATTTGGAGACCGTTTGAAATATAGCCTTTTTCCAGTCAATTAAATTCAAACAAAATTACCAAACACTTTTGAATTTACCACGCTCACATATTAATTCAAAAAATTATGAAATTTGAAACCTGACAATAAATTGACATTCCGGATCCAACAAAAGTGGTTTCATCGAAAACGGAGGTCATTTGCAAAATGGTTATTTTTAAGGGCTATATATTATATTAATATATTAATATATATATATATATATATATATATTCAATAGCGACTATTCTGAATTTTAAACTAGACATAACTTTGAATTTATAATATGAAACCTAAATTTTTCACATGCATTAGAAAGATATAATTAAATAGATTCAAATGTTTCTGGTTTTACTGAAATCCGATTTATTTTGAATCCTATACATTCAACATAAATTTTAAATCGAATTTTCAAACTACCATGTCATTTCCAGCTTGTTTTCTAATTAAAATAAATTTATATGTTCTAACTTCATTTAGAATAAATTTTTAGTCGTTATTATTTAAAATAAATCATTTTAAATATTTAAAACTCATTAAAATAACTAAAAAAAAAAATTTAAATTGGTTCAGAAATTCCGAGTTGTTACAATCGCCCCCACTTAAAAAATCTTTTCATCCTCGAAAAGGAACGAACCTAAAAGTTGTTTAACTAACCAACTCAACTTTCATTCTGGCTTTCATTCTTCAACTTTTCAGTTTCTAAGAATTTTCAAATTTCTCAAAAATTTGGCTAACACCCTAAACTTTCGAAAAATTTCGCCATAACTTCCTTTTTACGAAGAGGGTTTGAAAATTTTATTGGGCCATATTAGGCACCCAATAAATCAATAAAAAGCATACACAATTTTTGTGACCTATCTATGCCCAAGGAAATGTGTAAACATCATAATCTCACTACCTTGCCCAGTGTTGGAAAATAAAAAATCCATGTGCCTTAATTAACAATAAGAGAGACGTGAATTTTTGTCATCTCCAGACCTGTGTAGGGTTTTTTAAAATCCAGCCATGAGCACCGTTACATGTATTCCTTAATTATGTCCATAATTAGTCTTCTGTTCAACCTGTAATTCAGTCTTTGCCATACAAGCATCTCGCCCGTATGGTAAATCCAAATCTCATCATATAAGCGCCAAATGCTTATATGGAATATGATATGATATGCTGTCTTCATGAAGTACGCCATGCGGTGCAGTTTATAATTTATTTG
Source organism: Allium sativum (assembly GCA_030737875.1). Classification (NCBI taxonomy): domain Eukaryota; kingdom Viridiplantae; phylum Streptophyta; class Magnoliopsida; order Asparagales; family Amaryllidaceae; genus Allium; species Allium sativum. The sequence goes on along the minus strand of CM060909.1, from coordinate 64,767,951 downwards.
TTGCTATCCTATGGCATGGTTTATAATCTCACATAGAACAACCATCACAACGCATCCAATTTCATTCACAGGAGTTTATATAAATAAAATTGCGCAATCAACTCATTAAGTTGTACCTATTTGTTGGGCATGCAAACTAATTCTCTACTCAAAAGTAAATCCATAACCTGTTCAACAAATTTATATACATGTATATGCATGCAATTCCAATCAATTTTCAATTTAATTCAATATTTGATTTGATTTGGCTTTACTTATCATTCTTTCTTTTATTAGTTTTATTAATCCAATATTTTATTATTCAAACTAATAATTACTCATCACAACCAGTAATCAACTAATTGATTAGCTTTTCAAATATGTAACTTTATATGTACTCAAAAATCATATTTTCAGTGTCAAACCATAAACAATAAACTCTAACTAAGTTTTGGTTCTCACACCAGTCAATTGGAAATATATAGATATCCCACTTTCGAAACTCGAATATAAATACTAATGATAATCGATTAATCACCAGGATCATCTCCGGACGAATAGGTGTGATTCCAAATCCATCCAGTATATTGAAGAGTTCGAATACACGTGGATCAGATGTAAATTAAAAATCTCCTTCTACCCGATAGTCCAAAATCAATTTATAAAATAAAATACTAAAATACATATAATAAGATATAATTGTCAAAACTAATTCATTTTTTTTAATGATACTCTTCGAACTCATTCTAGGATGCTACTGATCCTATCTCTAATGAGTCATTTTTATAGGATATTACTAATCGTATCTCTGATGCATTCTCTCGTTTGGTTCTAATGTGCCTTGTTCTCGAGCTCTATAAACCAAAGCTCTGATACCAACTTTAACGATCCAAACTTCCCGATCCCCGAAGAGATGGAGGAGCCCGGATTGCCTTGAGAACACGATGCATCGGAACAAACAATAAAACATTCCATTGCAGTTACAGCCATTTACATCAGAGTACAAGAATATATCAGAGTATGAACAAATATTACACAGCGGAAATAAAATAACATCAGAGATTAAAATACGAAGCAACGGAAATCAAAATGTATAAATACAATGTATAGCGGAAAATACATCAACTAACACGACTGAAAGAAATATACGGATACAAAGCTTTCTAAATATAGCTCCAACTGTAACCCAGGATCCTGTTAAATAGAAATCCGCAAAACCAAAACTACTGACTACCTGTGTGGAAAAGATGGGCACCCAGAGTTTAGGTGAAAACAATAAACTCTGAGTCAATCATGGGACTGGTGTGAGAACTAAAACAGTTACTATATCCTTAATTTAAAAGTTGGGAAATCATGGGACCACGCCGTATAACACGGAACGGGTTTACTCCACATGAATCTCAGTTTAAAATAAAACAACACAATGCTTTTTGGAAAATGAAGCTATTATAAGACTCAGGTCCCAAGACAAAATGCAACGCAAGCCAGAGGATAGAGTTTTCCTTATAATAGCCAAACATGCTTGGTACGTTTGAAACAAATCCTTTTGATTTACTATAAGTGCATAGTGCCAAAATCAACTTCAAATATAAATGTATCAATCATAGATGACAAAGGTACCATATATTATGCCTCCATACATAGGTTAACAACTAAAACCGAAAAGTCGCGTATTGGAAATTGGATTTCCATCATGAATCAAGGCAAGGGATGGTCCCCGTACCAATTCGAGTCACCTTTAGCAAGATGACTCAGGATTACACAATTTGGGCAACCATGGATCTAGCATGGCCAGCCTACACTTACTTTCGTGGATTGGTTATTCTTGAACAATATGTTTCCCAGTCCTATCGGACTTCTAAATTGGTCAGTACGTTGACCAATCATATCCGAGGTGCTTCACAATCCATCGTCCACATAAATAAAAATGTATGGGCTCCATACAATGACACCACTTCTAGCTAGAAAGAAACGTATGCACTCCCTGCGTTCCCTTATCCCGTTTTAGAATCATACCGAGGTGTGAGGTTCGCAAATTAACGCTATACACAAGGCTATGATTATTAAAGTTGTGCTTTGATTATTAACCACAAGACTCTTCTTTTCAACAAAAGCCTTTATAATTTGCATCTCAGCATGCCACATTGACAATTCACGCCTTACAACTGATGTCTATCAATATATAACCTCTAAGCTCGTACGTCTCAGAGAACGGTGTTAAGAAAGGGAATAAATTCTCCACCGCCAAACAGATATATATATATATATATTTAATAGAAGTCTATCAACATAGAATGAAATCCAATGTTAGACACGCATCTATTTACAAGTCCGTTCTGGGTATGAACGAAACCAGAGGCACCTTATTTCTCGTCCCATATGTCCAATACAGGAGAGAGGTCCTCGCATATCCGGTCGATCTCCAAATACGTCTGGATGATCACCACTTATTACCTTGTCTTGGGTGTATAGCCCAATCAAGACATCGTAATCATCCAAATGATGTGTAAAACTCCATTCTTCAACCACCATCTTCATTGCCGACTGTTAGGCATCGTATCAGTTATTCAGAATGGGATAAACCCAGTCTCACTCGCGTATTTTATAACCAATAATCTAGTGCTATAAAAACACATCATACGCCTCATTCCAATTCAGAATGTTTTTTATTCAAATATTCACATCTTAGGGAAAAGATTCCCAATAATTTTATCAAAGATAAATTCTTTTAAATTTATTCTTTAATCTTCCTTCGGATATCCACTTCAAAATATTTTATTTTATCCTTTAACAATTCTAAATCAAATTGAGGTTTATAAAACTAGTCGAGATTATCGAGCCGTGTCGAAGTAATCATTTATTTATTAAATCCAATCCCAAACTATTCATCCCATGGAGGAAAACTGGTAGTGCCCCATATCTAACACCCATGGTATTATCGGTAAAATTAATTACCATTTCATGTTCAAATCTAATTAAAGATTTAACTATCGCCTGGAGTAAAACTGGTGGTACTCCATTCTCGATCATTTCATGAATTCAATAAATTTAATTATCCCATTCTCAGTCCAATCTAATTAAATATTCATTAAAACTCCACTTAGTTTTAATCTCAAAAATCATTACTTTATGATTATTCAACTTTAGGAAAATTAATCCTGCTTTAACTGGGTTAAAGAACCAATGTCATTTAAAACATAGTTCATAATAAACCCAAATCAACTTCCATCAAATATGGAATCTTTGCGGAAAACAGATAAATATATATTTAATATAAATTTCTGTATCATACTAATAATATAATTGGAATAACGGCAAAGCCTTTTAAATTTTATATATAGTCTTCCTTTACAGAAGCTCATCTCGATTATCACCAAATCGAATTCCATTCAATTCCAATTTAATACGTTATATTGCAAAACTTTGCTTTGGAAAATTTTCATTAAATATTAATAAAAAGATTTATAAATTCCAAATCATATCTTCAATGTTAATTGGGTTATAAGAGCAAACGTTATTTAAAACATCATTCATAATGAAGCCATAATCATCTTTCATTTCCTTCCAATTTATAATTATAAATTGGAAAACCTTCATTCATCTTAATTAAAAGATTTATTCTTCTCTCAACGGGGTTTAAGGACGGTGTTATTAAAGACGCCATTCACGACAAGCCCGAAATCCAATCTGACATTAAATACAAGGCACTGAACAGAAAATAATATCGGCTTATATTCAATATCAAATTCTGAAACCAACGGATGTCGTATTGGGAATAACGATATCTGTATCTTCCAAATTCCTCAACAATATCCGTATAATCACGGAATCCAATATCGAAATATTCCAAAAATTAATTCCATTCCAATTTATTTATTCGAAAATTCTGGTTATATCAAAATCATTTACAATTCCTATTTATTTATTTAAAAACATTGGATTATCATTCTAGTTAATAACTAGTTCATTTCGATAAAAATAAATTTTTATCTTATTAAACTGAAACTTTTCATTCAAAATCTTTCCAAATCATTTATTATGATTTTACGCAATTTTTCCATATTTTTAATAATTTTATTAAGCCCCTTACAATCGGTTTCCAATAACGGCAACCGAGCTGCATTCATAGCGACCTTTTCTGAAATTGATTTGGACATAATTTGAAATCCAACCATTAAAATTTAAATCTCCTATATTCATTGGAAATGTCTTTCCGAGATGAACCCAATGATTCCGGTTTTAGGAGAATTCGACGGTCGGATCTCCCGTTACATCCATTTGAAGTGTTTTGGTTGAAATTCGCGAAGGGTCGCTACGCGGCGCGTTCTATTCAGGGCATTTGAATATATATAATACATTTCGTCGATTTCCATTTAAAACGTATTTTATAAATTCGTTTTAAAAAAACAATTCCAACTTCATTGTCAATTTTAAATCAAAATTGAATATTATATTTCAATATAATATTAAAATGATAATATTTTCAAAATATCTGATTTTGAAATCAATTCTTTTCGATATTTATTATAAAATAAATAAAATCGACAGAGAATTCCATTCGAGTTAAAATGGCATTTAACTACTCAAATTGGCTTCATATATTTCAATATTTTCGTGTCCATCCAAAATCGGATATCAAAATCATATTTTGATTATTCGCTGAATATCATTTTAAAATATTCATTATTTTAAAATATTCGTTATTTTCTGAATCAGAATGCGACTCATTTAATTACCATATAATTTCAGTTATATGGATTTCATACATCACATGTATTCAACAATAATGATAAATAATCATTCAACATTCAAACATCATTCAGAGTGCATTCTACAACTGTATAAGCATTAAAATAAATAAATAACGCTTATCACAGCCTATCAACCTATTGATTGGCATAAGCTAAATATTGGGATTAGTGCATGTCAAATATCATCCCAATACCCGTGTGGGGTTTTCAAACAACAACAATCTGTTTAAATAAATTATTGGTTAAGAATTTAACCAATTCTAATTCAGTTTGAATTATTTTTCTAATTAATCAATTTTCACTGTTTTTGTCCATGTTCATCCATCAGTTTAATATTAACATTTCTAACATATTAAATACCACAAATCATCATCACAAATCACCAAATCACCCAAATAAATAAATACTCAACTACCTAATGTCGTTTACGGCGCCATAAATGGCCATTCGCGGAGTATGAAATGATAGTGTCGCTAATATCCATACATCGCTTCATATTTATGTGATTTGTGTGAATTCACATGTTGAACTCCATACAATAGATTAAAATCAATACCGGCAATTTTTATATATTTACAGTTATAAAATAAACTAAAAAACTGTACAAAACTTTAGTGAGAGAATTCTAACATTAGGTTCCACTCCGTCAGTCCTTATTTCCAAATTTATGTACTGTTTGAGTTTGCATTTGCCTCAAATTCTAATATACTCGTTTTTGTCCTGGTCGGTTCCGTGGTGTAGTATTTTTCATTACGGTCCCAACGCAATTTGAATCGTTCAGTTTCGTTACTGTTCGCAGAAATTACAGCAGTTTGAATATTAATTACAAATTTAACATAGTTAAATAAAATTAATTTTCCTGATTACAACATTAAGGTTTTTAATACCCTTCTTCCTCGTTTTGATTTCTTTGAGATAACTTCCACCGTCGCCTTCAAGAATCGATCGTCGCCGCCGCCACAACCACTATGCCGCCAATCAACTACCACAAGGCGACTCGCCTTTCCACGCTCCCCCTCCTCCTCCTCTGGTGCCATGTTTGGCGGCCACCCACACCCCCAAATCCACTCTAAAGTCGGTCGCTTCAAGCCCTCGAATCGAGACATCCAGGCTATGAAAACCAATCTTCACCGTAAAACTTATAGAGCTCGAACATCTCTCTAATTTCCCTTTTGATATTTTTGAAATCGATTAGTGGATTGAAAGATATTAGGGTTTTTATTTTCGAGTGAAATCAGCCATTGGTTCATGCCTGAAGGCAGTTGATTTGGGGGACTAGGGTTTCTAGAGAATAGGGGCTATGTATATGAATATTTTATTATATTTAATTCTTTTAATATCAAAATTACATGTTCAACGATACGAACTCCAAATCAAACCCAACGGCTATCGTTCCTAGCTAAATACCCCCATTCCGGATATAATGAGATATATTTCATAAGACAATTCGACTGTGTTAATCAGTTTTTCTTTAAATTAAAATATAAATCAATATATTGAATTTTAAACATATATTTTAATTTACCAGGGCCACATACTGACTCCAAAAATTACAGAAAAATTAATCTAGCTATGTTTTGATGATACGGTCCTAACAAAACTAATTTCGTCGAATTTGGAGGCCGTTAGAAAAATGGCCTTTTTTCGGTCGATTAAATTCAAACAGAAATTACCAAACACATTTAAATTTACCACGCTCACGTATTAATTCCAGAAATTATGAAATTTGAAACCTGACAATAAATTGACATTCCAGATCCAAGAAAAGTGGTTTCGTCAAAAACAGAGGTCATTTGCAAAATGGCTATAGGGTTATATATTATATTAATATATATATATATATAAATTCCATAGCGACTATTCCGAATTTTAAACTGAACATAACTTTCAATTTATATTATGAAACCTGAATTTTTCATATTCGTTAGAAAGATATAATTAAATAGATTCAAATGTTTCTAGTTTTACTGAAATCCTATTTATTTTGAATCCTAAATATTCAATTGAAATTTAAAATTTAAATTTCAAACTACAGCGCCATTTCCAGCTTTTTTTCTTATTAAAATAAATTTATATGTTCTAACTTCATTTAGAATAAATTTTTAGTCTTTATTATTTAAAATAAATCATTTTAAATATTCAAAACCCATTAAAATAACTAAAATAGAAATTTTAATTTGGTTTCCGGGTTGTTACATGTAGTATAATCAAATTTGAGTAACCACCTAATAAAGGATATTATATTAGTTGCTCCAATAATTTAAAATAATATGCTTTATTTTGTGAATCCTTGCTATAAAATTATGTTATATGACATACAAACAAATTATTACATATTTGAGGTTCATGTGTAATGTACCATATTTTTACGATATAATAAGTAATTTATTTAATTATTTAAATAATGGGTTAGAGAATTAAATGGTTTGATTAATAAAAAAATATTGAATATTTAATTAATATAATAGTTAAATAATATATTTAATTTCTGAAGTAGTAGGAAATAGTGAAAATCACAATACTGTGTGAATTGGATCATTTAAAATATATAATTCAGTGTAGAGTTGAATTATATTCACGAATATATTGTATAAATGAAGTTTGAACATATAATTATATTATAATTATAATCGAGCTCGAAATGGCGCTGCAGTTCGCTGTTTGGTGATTTGAACTTGAACTGAATGTACAGGATCCGTTTTTAATCCGATTTCTATGAAACAAGAAACGTTCGGAGCTGGTGAAGTATATTTTTCTAGTTTAAGAGAAAATTCGGGATTTCATTGTGTAGATTTTGATTTAAGTCCAAATCATATTTTGGAAAAGTCACTATGGAATTCCTTTATAATTTATTGCGATTTATTTATATTATAAAAGGGTTTTTCAATATAAATTGAATATCGATTTAATCGGGATGTGAAATATCGAGTTAAAAATTTATATAGGAATATTCTGGTGTTGTATGATATTCTAGTGTGGATATATACGATAATATTTATTTATAAATATTTAATTTAATTATTTTTAAATATATTAATATTTAAATGGGTTTATTTAGAGCTTTAAAAATGGCCAGTCTTACAAAAGACCTCCATTTTCGACGAAACTAATTTTGTTGGATCAGGAATGTTAAATTATTGTTGGATGTCAAGTTTTGTGATTTATGAAGTCAGTATGTGGCCGTACGGGAATTTAATGTGAAATACAGTCGATAATTCGACTTTAAAATAGCTGTGTGAGCAAACGAAGTCGGAATTTGAAGAAACCAGTTTCGTTGGGTCCGTAATGTCGAACTGTAGCTGCATGTCCAGTTCCGTGATTTTTGGGTGTCATGTGTGATTACAGGAATTTTAGAGGACAAATAAAAATAGCGTTTGCTTAAAATTCAATATAATATTTGAATAAATAAATAATAAAATCTACTATAAAATACCCATAACCTCTTCTAAAACCTAATTTCATCTGTCCATAGTCAAACCAGCGCCGCTACCTCAGGATATGACAGCGGAATCACAACATGTAATAACATCAGAATAGCATAGCGTAGGATATAACTTAGTGAATAAAAGGGAAGTGATCAGTCATCATCGCCTGAGGCGGAATACATACATGCAGTGAGACATAATAAGGGTATCAGTCTACATCGCCGAAGGTGGTACATATACATACAATAAGAAGTACGGAAAGTAAATCAGTCTGCATCGCCCGTGGCGGAATCATAATATAAGTACAATAATGGCGGAAAATGTCAAAGTCATCTCTGTGAAGTCAGCCTCGCCATGAGCCAAAAATGCACTCTATGCAACAGTGCAGAGCCAAAAACAACCTGTCACCTGTGAACCAGGCTGCCCGTGTGAAAATAAGGGCACCCGCGTTTGCAAAGTGAAACAAACAATGAGTCAGTCATGGGGACTGGTATGAGAAATCTATTTAACAGTTAAACAACAGTAATTAAGCAAATCATAGGACCACGCCACTTTCGCGGAACAGGTTTACTCCAGTGATTGCTAGTGCATTTAAAACAAAGTAAATTCCTTTAAAACAACGCAATGCTTTTAAAAAGAAAGAAGACATTATAAGACTCAGGTCCCATCATACAATGCAACGCAAGCTGGAGGATAGAGTTTTACCTTATAATGGCCAAATATGCTTGATACGTGTAAAGCAAAATCAATTGATATTATTACAAGTGCATATATGTTTCAAAAATGAATAGCATCATAAATATCAATCATAGACGGCATAAGTGCCCCATACCACTATGTCGCCATATTAGTTCTACAATCGAGTCCGTTATTTCGTATTGGGAATTGGATTTCCATCATGAGTCGAGGCAAGGGGCATGCTCCTCTCCGCTTCGAGACATTCTAGCAAATGCCTCAGGACTACACACTCTGGGTAACCCCTGGATCGGTTGGGCCGGTCCTCTCTTACGTTTGAGGATTGGCAATTCCTGAGCACACGTTTCCTGGTCCTTACAGACCTATAATCGAGGCGCCTCGCATTCCAACAACCACATAGGTGAAAAATAGATATATATGTCAGGGCTGGTAAGTCACTGACACCACCATAGCTATAAAGAAACGTCGTGCTCTCCCAGTGGCCCGTATCCCGTTTTTAACTCATACCGAGGTGTGAGGCTCGCAAATCCACGCTATACACAAAGCCAGGCCACGTAGACCGTGCTTTGATCATCATCCACAAGACTTTTCTTTGCAACAGAAGCCTTGATCACAGCATCTTGGCATGCCACATAGGCAGTCCACTCCATACGATTGATTTCTATCGATATATAACCCCTGAGCTCGTACGTCTTAGAGAAGGGTGTTAAGCAAAAGAATAAATTCTCCGCCGCCAAACAGATATATATTTAACAGAGATCAATCAGTATAGAACAAAATCCAATGCCAGACACACAGTCCATTTACAAGTCCGTTCTGGGTCTGAACAAAACCAGAGGCATCAAATTCCTCGTATATCCGTCCAATCAACACATACGTTTAGACGGCTACTACTTCTGTCCCTTTCCGGTAGCTACTCCGGTCAGGAACCTCAGTAGCGCCCATCCAACCGATACGAAGATCGTCGGTCTTAAATCGTCTTTGCATTTTCCAATTCGCATCGCTCGATAAATTATTTGAAATGAGGGTTAGCTCGGCCTTTTCAAATAATTCAGGTCATTAGAATTTAAATCGATTCTTTCTATGGTTATATTATTCGACATCCATCTTTCAGTTCTTTAGTGTTATTTTCGTGTCAAACACATACAACCATCAAATATCAAACAATTCAAGCCCAATTGGTTTATTTGCAATCTATGTTGCTTATAATATTTTATAACGATTTTTCGCCATTTTTATTTATTTAAAAGTGGCCATATTTAATTAAACGACGTTTCAGGTCGTGTCGTGGCACTAGCGCTGTTTTTCTCCTAATTTGTTTTACACATATCGGAAAATATAACCATTGGATTTCTACAAAGTCTATATTAGTGGGAAGATATTCCCAAAGCGAACCCAATGGTTCCAGTTTCGTGAAAATCCGACGGTCGGATCTTCCACACTAGTCGTTTGAAGTTACGGTTTCAAAATTCGAACTGCAGCGTCGTTATTCGATTTAATTTAATTATATTTATATTTATATATAAATATAAACGATTCTGGTGCTGTTTTTCTTTAGATTTGAATTAAACATTCCGGACAATCCAACCGTTGGATTTTTACAAGGTTGGTGTCGTTGGGAAGATATTTCCAAGGCGAACCCAGCGATTGCGGTTTCGGGAAAATCCGATGGTCGGATTTCTCGCACTAATTGTTTCAAATTACGATTCCGAAACACGAACTGCACGGCTTCGATTCCCTTTTATTTTATTTATATTTATATATATAAATATAGTTCATTCTATAATTCCAACTATAGTTCATTCTATATTTTCAACTTCGTTTTCACTTCAAATATTTCACTAACGCCTTAATATTTCGAAAAATTTCGCCATAACCTCCTTTGTACGGGGAGGGGTTTGGAAATTTATTGGGTCGTGTTAGGTACCCAATAAATCCTAAAAAGCATTCACATATTTATAGTGATATATTCTTGTGTTTACGGGGGAGTATGTACAGATAATCACTCCAGAGAATAAATTCTCGTCACCCCGTTTCTGTGTGGAAATAAATAGTCCATGTGCCGTATCTAATAACTAGAGAGACGTGATTATTGTCAACTCCAGACCCGTGTGGTTTTTTTTATTAATCTGGCAATTTATCGTTATATTTTATATAGTCCATATCAGTCATCAGTTCAACCTGTAGTATATAGTCATCGCCATACAAGCCTCTTGCTCGTATGGTAAATCTTCCACCTCGTCACACAAGCTCCAATTGCTTATGTGGAATATGATGAAGTATGTCTATCGTCAAGAAGTATGCCATGTAGTGTAGTTCAAAATTAATTGTTACTATCCTATAGCGATATTTATTATTTCACACAGAATAACCAGCACTCCGCATCCAATGGCATTCACAGGAGTTGATATATAAATAAAATTGCGCAGCCAACTCATCAAGGTTTACCTATTTGTCGGGCATGCAAATAATTTCTTTATTCTACAACTAATCCATTTTTTCCTGTTCAACACATGTATATACATGCAGAACAAAGCTAATAATAATATTTCTAGCAAACTATTATTTATTTCAACACGTGTGTATTTTTATCAAAGCATATACATGATAAAAGAAATATTTTTATCGTCAAAAATATTTGTTCAACACGTGAATGTTTCTAACACTTCATATTTACAATAAAGGTGTAGTTTTTATTGTCTATTCAATTTATTTTAAAATACGATAACATTCAACACATGAATTTCAAATCGACGAACGAATTGCAACTCAACACATGAATATTCTATATAGTTTGTATATATATAAAAATGTGATTTTTATCGCTAAAACTATTTGTTTAAATTCAAATAATATTCAACACATGAATTTCAACTCAACGAATGAATATTCGATATAGTTTGTATATATATAAAAATGTGATTTTTATCGCTAAAGTTATTTGTTTAAATTCAAATAATATTCAACACATGAATTTCAACTCAATGAATGAATTGCAACTCAACACATGAATATTCGATATAGTTTGTATATATATAAAAATGTGATTTTTATCGCTAAGGCTATTTGTTTAAATTCAAATACTATTCAACACATGAATTTCAACCCAACGAACGAATTGCAACTCAACACATGAATATTCGCTTCAACATATGTAATTTATTTCAACGAACGAAAATTATTCTAACACATGTATATTTCGGAAAATTTCGGCAGCATAACGGCAGGTTAGTTAAAACCGGGACCGTCCCTAGTACGGCTACTCGCTCTACCTTAAAACCTCGCGGTTTTTGACAATGGGGATCATGCATCTAGTTCGCACGCAGGCGGCATGTTTTATTTTCAATTCCACAACCCTATTCTAATTTGTTTCAACCACAAGAGTATTTTTCAACCACAAAGGTATTTTTCAACCACAATATCAACCACAAACAATTATTTCCAACCATTCGTCATACCATATAATATCACGTCAATCACAAGCAATAAATATCGTCCATGGTTTGTGGACGAGGGGAGTACATATATATATATATATATATATATATGTATGTATTATATTATAATTCACTTGCATTTCATCACAATTCAAAGCATATATGTTTCATTCAACGCTTGTATAATTTATACATCGCTAATATAACTTATACAACACATGTACATGAGGTATACAATGCGTATATAATTTATACTTAGCTTATATAATTTATACAACGCGATTTCATTCACACAATTAGTTTAGATTCCTCACATTGGTTATTGCAGTGCTAAAAGTCGTAGGAAGATCAGAAAAATATGCGGCTTGTTCTAGATTGTAGAGAGCCTCCTTGCGGTCACGGTGTCTCCTGTTTCATCAAATTTCGTTAAAGAACGAAAAAGATATTATTTTTCAAAGTTTTGCAACGCTTTATAGTGTTATTTTCATTTCTGAATAATAAAGGTCGTACCTTTATTTTTGCTTCGAAACTAGGTTTGGGAATTTTGCAAAATCCGTGCAGTATGGGGATGATCGGCGGTGCTGACGTGGAAGGGGCCGGCGAGGGCTTCACGGCGCTGGTTTGAGGGGGTGCGATGGCGAATCGGGGCGGCGGCGGCGCTGGGAAGTCGACGACTTCCTCGACGTCGTTCAGGCGGAGGAGCTGATGATAGAGTGCGGCGCTTGGTCGGATGTGGAGAGGAGGCGAAGGGCTGTCGACTGGTGATGGTGGCGCGGCCTAGCGTCGCCTGTGGCGGTCGGAAAAGGGAAGAGAAGCGCGGCGCTTCCTGGATCGTCCAAATCGGCTAAGGCGGCTAGGGTTTTCGATTTTTTTTTAAAGAAAAATTCCTATTGGTCGGAGCTATATAGGAAATTTTAAATAGTGTTTTCACAAACGGACTCGAAATCAAACCCAACGACTGTCGCCCCTAGCTAAATACCCCCATTCCGGACACAATGGGATATGTTTCGTTGGCCAATTCGACTGTTACAGTCAGTTATTTTTTAAATTAAAATATAAAACATTCAATATTTAATTTGAACGTACATTTCAATTTGCCAGGGCCACAAACTGAATCGAAAAATTCCAGAAAAATAAATCTAGCTTTGTTTTGACGATACGGTCCTAACCAAACAAGTTTCGTCAAATTCTGAGCTCGTTTGAAAAACGGCCATTTTTAGGTCGACCCATTTTAACAGAAATTGACCAATCACATTTTCTTTTGCCCCGCTCACATACTAGCTTCAAAAATTATGAAATTTGAAACTTAGCAATAATTTGACATCCCGGACCCAACAAAAGTGGTTTCGTCGAATTCCGAGGTCATATGCAAAATATCAATTTTCAAGGGCTATATATGCTATATAGCGACCTTTCTGAAAATTCAATTGGCCATAACTTTTGATTCCCGCTATGAAACTTCGATTTTTCAGATTCGTTAGAAAGGTATTCATAAATAGATTTAAATATTTTCAGTTTCGCTAAAATCCGTTATATTTTCCACCCGGTACAGTTAGACAAAGTTTGTATTCAAAATTTCAAACTGCAATACTATACCCTATTCTCTATTTTATTGAAATAGGCTATTTCAATTATGCAAATTCTTTGGTAATAACCAAATTTAAAAATTTTAAATTGGTTCACATTTTCTGGGTTATTACAATAAACATCCATAGTGAAAATGATGAGCAAAATAAATCATAGAAAAGCAAATAAAAAAAATCTATAAATCATCTTATACATATATTTGCACTCATGAGGCAGTCTTCTTCAACCTGATACATGTTTTGTGGAGTTCGAATGCTCTATGCTTTGCTGCATATAAATCGTCGTCGGCTAAGGTTGAGTTTCGAGTAAGATAGGAGCTTCCGTACCTAGATTGAAGGTTGTTTTTGGGATCGGGGTGTGATTTAGCTCCAACGTACGAAGTTTGGGTGGGTTCGAATCAGATTTTTGTCGCAGCGTTTCTTCAAGCGACGGAAACCAGGTTGTTCGACACAAGAGGAAAAGAGGGATCCGAGTTTGAGTTTTGGGTGAGGAAGATATAGAGATTGTAATGAGAAGTGTAATGGTGTATTTCTTGTGTTGATTCATAGAGGAATGATCGAGGAAGTGGGTGATCAACAGTGCGGCAATGGCCTTCAAAAGATAGCGATGGAAATTTTGTTTTGGGGAAGAAGGACTTAGTATGCGGGTTGGGTATTCAAAAGTTAGTGGGCTAAGAAAAGAAAGGGTAAAGCCCAAATTGAATAAAATTAAGTTTTTATTTAATTTAAATACGTATTTACTTGTAAATCCGATAACTTTTGCGTACGTAATCAGAATTGAGCGAAACTGGATCCATTGGGATCGTATGGAAGAGTGCTTCACAATTGAAATGACTGGGAGTGAATCGGAGCTCGTTACAATTTATAGAAAAATAATTTGTCTGTCTGAATCAAGCGATAGTTATCGTTACTAACGATGATCGTCCAATGTGAGTACAACTCACTGACTCTATCAATTATATTTTTATAACGTATTTTTAGAACTGATAAATGATGGTTGATTCTGTGTGTTGACTGTTTGGTTGAACTACTAATTGATTGGCTGAAAATATCGATATATATATATATATATATATATATCGTTAATCAAATATTGATTCTGTTTATCAGAACATTTCATATTGAAACGAAATTGATGTGAATTATATTGTTTAACATCTGTAGATGCAGGAAAATAGGTCGGAGGTGTCCAACTGGATTCCTCAACATTTATTTTACTGTTTTTCATATATTGTGATATAAGATGTGATTTATAATCTGTTGTTGATTATGTGTGTTTGATCATTGTTATTTGGCACTTTTAAATACTAAAGGAAATACTGGAATGTGAAAAGGGAAATTTCAAACTAAAATTTGAAATAAAATATTTATATAAATCAAAGGGTGTTATATAAAAAGGAAATTTGAAGTGGATATTAAATTATGAAAGTTTATAAAATCAAAAAGGGTTTTAAAAAAAGAGAATTTCTGAAGTGTATATTGAAATAAGAATTTTATGAAATCAAAAGGGTTTTATAAATGAAAAGAAATATATGGAAACTAAATAAGAAACTTCTATATAAAATTATTAACAATTATATGGAAGTTTAAAAGACTGTTTTGGGTAAATTACTTAATAGAAGTAATAAGAAGTAAGTAAAGAAATACATGAAAGGAAATATTTATATGAAATAAATAGGATATTTTAAACGAAATATGTGGGAAACAAATATAATTAAATAAAAAAAGAAGGATTATTTGGAAAATAACTAAAATTATAAAAGGAAACAGGCGAGATGTTTAAGTACTATGAGATGGTGGATTTCAAGGGGATTTTTAAATAGAAATCTGTTTTAACAGATAAACTGGGCAAATAAATTTATAAACGATGTTTATAAATTAAAAAGAATATTTATCTTTTGATAAATGGAATATATAAGTCTGAACTTCTATAGAGAAGTAGAAATCGGTTTTAACACCGATATTTTAAATAGAATGTGAACTCAGCATTTATAAAGGGAATTTTAAATGAGATTTAAGTGTTAGAAATAAAAAGAAGATTTCGGATAAATAAATCTATAAATAGAAGTTGGAACTGGGATATTGTTTTTAAATACATAATCAAACTACAGGGATTGTATAAAATTGATATTATTCACATTCAACGTGAAAAATGGAATTAAGTAAAGATTTTAGAAATAAAAACAATAATAAAGGAAATTGGGTTTTTGGAATAAAGGTTAAATAGAGATGGGATTTCAAATGGTTAGAAATAAATAACTTGTTAATTAAGGGAAACTAGTGTTGTGATTGATAAACAATGTTTATAAATGAACTAAAATATAATTATCAGTGGATAATTGATATTTTAAATTCAATGGTAAATAAATGGGAAATTTGGAATTGTTTTGAAAAGGGAATGATGAAATCCATTTCGATACTCGAAATGTAAAAAGAGATTAAATAAAATCTGTGAAGATTTGTAGCTAGAATTCAACTAAGCCAATGTTTTAAAAATGATTTATTTGAAGAAATTATATATTGAATAAATCAGAATTTTACAAGGAAATTAGTATTCAGTTGGAAACCGATATTTAATTATCAAATATAAGTTATTCGAGAGATTATCAAATATAAGTTATTCGAGAGAGATTATCGAATATAAGTTATTCGAAGAAGAGAGTTAATCGAATATAAGCTATCCGAAAGGAAGAGTTATCAAATATAGTTTATTCTAAAGAGAGATTATCGAATATAGTTATTCGAAGAGAGATAATCGAATATAGTTATTCGAAAGGGGAGTTATCGAATAGAGATTATTCGAGAGAGAATTGTAAGTTGAAATTCGATTATATCGAATTAGGGAAAGTACCAATTACTTTCCGTTTTAAAACCAAGATTGATTTATTCATTAATAAAGTAGTTATTTGATTATTTTTCCAAATTAATAAGGAAGAGTTATATTTAAGTTATTTTATTTCGGAAGTATGGGATTATAGCACCATCGTTATAATAAAATGATTTTTGTAAAAGAAGTGGATTCATAAATAGAATCCGAGTTACGTAAGGAAGTTGGTTAAAAGATTTAAAAGTGTGAACTTTGTCTATTTCGAGGTTAGAAATGTTGTTCAGTTAAGGTCTGAGAGGTAATTATACCCCAACTTGATTGACTTCGTTTTTAACTAAGGAATGGATAAGGTACGGTAGTGAAGGTTAGTTAAGTGGATTTTGTTAACGAGTGTAATGGTTTGAATTGGCTTAGTGATGTTTTATTTTAACATCTGTTTAAATCAAATGAAGGAGTTTTGGAAATGATTTCCAAATAAGAATCAAAAATGTTTTCTAATATAGAAAATAAGGAATGAAAAAAATATGGAAATGTTTTCCAATGATTAATAAAGTATACTTTCTAAATTTAGAAAATAAGAATTTACGAATATATAGAAATGGGTAAATGGATAAATAAATGATAAATTAAATCAAAAGGGATAAATGTTGATTGATGATTGATTGATCGAATTTCTATCTGGAATCAAGATCGTTGGTTGTACATCTATTTTTCTTTGAAAGTTAAATCACCGACTATCGAAGTTTTTGACCATTTTCCATCGTCAATACGGAGAGACCGAGATCAGATTCATCATCTGAAAACGACTCTGTACGGACGTTAGCGTTGCGATCAAATATGATGGAAATAAGTGAAGACGGAGTTATGCAAGGGCTATCCTGTTTACAAAATAATGCCTTCGGTTTGTCCAGTCCCAGGACAACGTGAATGGACGAATGTCTGACAAAGTATATCTAACGTATCGCGTAAGTTGATCTCTTCAAACGTACTTACGTTTTGTGGCGGAGGAATTCGTTTCTCTTAGCTTTATACACATGGTATTTTTTTGGGGAAATCAATTTGTGATTTGGCGGGTATGACGATGTGGCATTCTAAGTGAAGGGTGGTCAGGTGTTCCAAAAGACATGTTATGACCTTAAGCCTCATCAACCGGGAAATGACAGAAATCGGGCAGGCAGTATGGCTCGGTGGGTCGCTCCCATTAGGGTGTATATCACCTATCTAGAGAAAATCCATTTCATTCTTTTATCTATTTTCGATGCTGTCCCTTTTCGGAAAACGGTGGGTAGCTCCCAACCGTTGGTGATATACATTTGATACATTCAAGCGAAATGAGTGGTTGGTCATGTGTGGGTCGGGTTACAAGAAGTTCTTGTTGAACCCAGTGTATTCGCCTCTAGAGATACCCTATCGGCAGGTGGTCCCATACCTTGTCATAGTCGGAATCCAATCTCCAATAAGCGCCCGCGGTTTTGTTTCTATACTATATATGTGGAACGTTAGATGCATACGTTCTGCTAGATTGTTTATTCCTTGTGATTAGACACTATTATAATATCAGAAAAGTATTGATTTTGAAAGTGTTTTGGGTTATCGTAAGGTAAAAACCGTCCGTGTTTATGTGTGGATCGATCTTACGATTACCTTTTCTTTTGAAAAGGATTTTGAAAAGTTAAACCAAATGATTTGAGTTTACTCACACCAGTCCTATGACCGACCCAGAGTTTATTTTGTTTTGTTTTCCCTAAACTTGTGCGGGCAGTCAAGTAGTTCAGGTCTTTACAGATATACTTGGAGGAGGTTGAAGCAGAAGGCTTCAGGATTATACAGCTATTGTTATTTCCGCTTTGTGTAAGTGTTTTACTATGATAATGTTATTCTATATATATACTGTTTTATTACAAAGTTGTGTTATATATTTTATTCGTTCCGCTGTGAGATTCGTATTACCCTGATTATGTTCTGTGGTGATCTTCTTCATCTTCTATTCTAATTTTCTATCTTATCTATTCTCACCCTCTAACTTCTTTCTATTAATGATCAGGTATTTCCGATGTCTGAATAGTCAACGTGGTAGTTTTGTGTTAATTTTCGGAGTCGAAAATTCCCGTTCATTATAGTGGTATCAGAGTTGAAGGTTAAGTAATTACCTTGGTTCTATGGCATGACTCAGTGGAGATGGGGTTAGCATTACCCTAGATTGAATTTGCGTGTACATATATATGAGCGCGTATTTGTTGTTCAGTATAAAATGATTTTTATATTGTGGAGATCTATTGGTTGAGTTGTTTATAAGTTCTGGTCGATTAGTTTGATCCACTGTATCGGTTGGAGTTTCTAAACACTCGAATACGATGAACCGACACGGCATGTTTTGAAAAGAGGGTAAACGAAATAATTTTACCAAATTATATTTTTGATATAAATGATTTATATTGAAATGATTATAGTATATTGGATGTGTTGGTTGTGATTATAATCAGATGGGATTATAATAAAAATGGTTATGTAAATAACCAATCAAAATTTGTATAAGTGTAATATATAGAAATCGGATGAATTAAATCTGAATTTAAATCAGAATTGAAATTAAAACCCTGGAAAGTTGGAGAAGTGTTGTAGATGGATTTGGATTGAATATGAGAATTTTGAAATCCTAAGAGATTTCAAATTGTTTTACGACATTGTGAATGGTGTTTTGAAATTGATTTCAAAATAGAAGTGTTTTAAGATAAAATTTTGAAATTGTTATAGTATTGAACTCACTTCGATAGCTGGAAAATAACCCTGATGATGATGGCCACATCATTAGTGTGACGACCGCCCATAACCCCCGCACTAAACAAGAGGAATAATGCGCTGAAAGGCATGCCAGGCTGCTATGGACGATCATCATAGTAAGTGAACACATCGAAACCTGTCGTAGAACTCACAGCGCAAGGATAAAATATAATAGAACATATACAACAGGTGATAGTAATGAGGTATCATATAGCAAACTTTTGAAACTCTTTCAATATTCAGAAAGATTATCCAACTGATATCCAAGTTTGTACATAAGGCCTCACTACAACTCTCAAGCAACTCAAACAGCGGAAATAGAAATACTAGATAGAATAAAACTGGTACGCTAGCCTCCTGCTCGTCATCGCTCAGCTTCCTCGTATCACTAAGCTCCATTACCTGTAACCTGCTACTTAGTCTGCCCATCCACAACCGGATGAACAGCCCAAGGTAACAAGAGGAGACATAAAACCTTGAGTCAGACAATAGTCTTAGTGAGCGATAATACAGCTAACAAACTTCAACAAGAAAGCATATGAGAATGGGTAAATGAACAACTTATCTACCCACATCACCAGAGAAGAACTCAACCTTATCTTCCCCACATCGGACAGTGATAGCCTTTACGACATGCATTTCAACCGTTCATCCATAGAAATCAGAACACCCATTCAATCATAGAAAACACACATGACATCCAGATAAGTCTCACGCAGACAACCCTAATCGAGTTTAACATTCCTCAAGTACTCTCGCCAGAGGCCTAGACCAATATCACTTAAGCACTCAAAGAACGTCTCCCTCGACTTTGGATAATCTATGTGAGATAATACAAACAGAACAACTAATCATCCATGACTGACTCTGGCTATCACTGCCAATCCTGCTTCGAAACCATCATTATCGTATGACGGCCAACCTTGCCATATGTCAAGGGCTAATGATAACCCCAGTTCTAGCATGAACTCTATATGCCCAACCTTGACACTAGGCCTTTCCCCAACCAGAAAGACCCAGGGTACTCGACCAACAACCGGACTTTTGGGCCTTTCAACGATACCCATCGTACCCCTGCTTTGAGCCTGCTAGAACTTACGACAACGATGACTTCTCGGCCTTCGCATCTCTAATCGTCCAACCTTGACGATGTTTCATAGCTCAAGCAACCTTCTCGAGCAGCCATTATCCACCAACTCACGACCTTTGAGTTGTCTCCGCATTCGTTGTTCCACCTTGATCAACGAACACATTCACCACTTCGAGCCTTCCTACTTGAACCACCTCGAAGTTACCTCATCACTAGAAGTGTCCGATCAGAAATTTCTACTAGAAATGCCGACCAGACCCATTCTGGACCGACCAGACCTCTTCCAGTACTTCTGGACCGATCAGACCCCCTGGACCGACCAGACCTCCCTTTGCTCCTCCTGGACTGACCAGGACCCTCCTGAGCCGACCAGACTCCCTCCTCAGCCTTCTGGACCGATCAAACCGACCAGCTCCAAGACCCAGTCAAAACCGACAAGAATTGCTCCAGAACGACCAGTCAAAACCGACCAGCATTGCTTCAGAATGACCAATCAAAACCGACTAGCATTGCTCCAGAACGACCAGTCAAAACCGACTAGCATTGCTCCAGAATGACCAATCAAAACCGACCAGCATTGCTCCAGAACGACCAGTCAAAACCGACCCCGATGCCTCCATTCCAACCAACCAGCTCCCTGACTTACTTCCCAAGCCATAACGTGACCGACCACCTCAGTCCAGACCCTTCTGGACCGACCAGAGCCATCAGACCGCCTCAACCGACCCGACTAGCTCCAAAACCGACCAGAAACCTGCACTGCTTCATTTCGACTTCGATTTCGACCAAAACTTCGCCAAACGACGAAACCGGTTCATCCAATTCATCCAAACACAACCACAAACATGTTATGCAACCAACTATATCACCATTCTAACAATTTCCATCAAAACACATAAATTTCCCAAAAACATGATAATTGAACATATGAACACAAATATAGATCTAACTTGCATAAACTCATGAAATAACATGAAACTTACCATTTAAATTATCTAGATCAGATCCTAAAGTGATTCACATGTAAAATAAACTTAGCATGGTGTAGATCTAAGGAAAATAACATGGAAATGATGAAATTAACAACATAAGACCCATATACTTGCATGCATCCGAATGAGAGATGTAAATCACTCACCAGTTCTTCTAATCGATGCAAAAATAATGAAAAAGCAATCCGGACAGCGAACACTTCGAATCAAATCCTTCAATCCGATGAATTCGCCCTTGAAACGATGTTGATCTAGCCTCGAATGGTATAGATCTTCGATTTCCCCCTTGGATTTGGAATTTTAATGGTGGAAAGGTGTTAGAGGAAGAAGGTGATCAAAGCCTCCCCATAAGAGAATGGAAAATGCCAACCTTTCTCCATACCCCTTACCCCCTATTTATAGTCTCCACCCACCCTCTAATGGGCCTTCTCCAAATCAGCTCATTAGCCTTCCAAAACCTGAACAGCCAACTGAAAAACCTTAAAACAGCGATTTCTCCCAAACCGCTGAACCAAATCCTTAATGTAACCACTCTACGGAAAGGCAATCATCAATTCCTTTCCAATGGCACAGGTCTCATCCCCTGATTTTCCCTGAGTCAAAAGTTATGCCCAGTACAAGACTGACAGGGGCAAAATGGTCACAAACAAAATCGGTAAAAATCATGGACATGTCACACATCCCCATAAGCAACATACTAAAAGATGAGAATGATCCAACCCTCAGGGAATAAAATAAAAATATTTTACGATCTTCCGATATGTAAAATGCGGGCTGTTACATTCTCCCCCCTTAAGAATTTCGCCCCCGAAATTCCAAGCAAACACGAGCAACCACAACAATTCTGCATGCCTATCATCCATGTGAAGCCAATTTTATCATCCAAACTAGCAACCATCAAGCCATGCATCCATAGCCTTATCCTAGCACGTGGAATTCTACCACACAACAACAAGATACAACGACACAACGAAGATACGATATCAAAGGGTCCTACCGATGAAGAGTTCTGGATGAGTCGCCCTCATGCTCTCTTCCGTCTCCCATGTACAATCGTCGCCATCTTCACTATATTGTACCTTGACTAGCTTAACCGTCTTCCTCCTAAGCTGTTTCGTATCATTTCCCATAACACGAAGTGGCCTACGAGGTTTCGCAACTGCGGTCTCGACTTCTAAATCTTCATATTGTTCTGGAGATACCACCACATTCGAGTCGTGCAAAAACTTCCGTAGAAACGACACATGGAAAACATTATGCATACTCGACATCTTCTCGGGTAACTCCAACCTATATGCGAGCTTTCCTATTCGCTCGACTATCGGAAATGGTCCAACAAACCTAGGAGCCAACTTCTTTTTACTTCCGAATCGAACCATATGCTTTAACGGTGAAATCTTCACAAAAACCATATCACCTACGTCGAATTCTAAATCCTTACGATGCTTATCGGCGTAACTCTTTTGACGATCTTGGGTTGCCTTTATTCGTTGTCGAACAATCTCGATACAATCCGAGGTTTCTCTAACCATTTCAGGCCCAAGTACCAACTTATCTCCAGTTTCTAACCAACAAGCTGGAGAATTGCACGGCCTTCCATACAACGCCTCGTATGGTGCCATCCCAATACTCGACTGGTAGTTATTATTATATGCAAACTCAACTAGATGTAGATGGTCCTCCCATGATCCTCCGAAGTCTAACACACAAGCCCTCAGGAGATCTTCTAAAACTCGGTTGACTCTCTCGGTCTGACCATCAATTTGGGGATGATATGTCGTACTTAAGCACAACTCGGTTCCCAAAGCTTCTTGCAAACTTTTCCAAAATCCACTCGTGAACAATGGATCCCGGTCACTTACTATACTCTTTGGGACACCATGGAATCGAACTATCCATTTCACATAAAGCTCAGCCAATTTTGACGCCGTCCTAGTCGTCTTGACAGGAATAAATCTCGCACTTTTGGTCAAACGATCCACAATGACCCAAATCCCTTCATTTCCTGCCCTAGTTCTAGGTAGTCCATCGATAAAATCCATCGATATTTGCTCCCACTTCCATGTAGGAACGTCTAATGGCTGAAGCAAACCACTCGACTTTTTCTGTTCAGCTTTCACCAACTGACAGTTCATACACTTGGAAATGAATTTTCCAATATCTCTTTTCATCCCTTCCCAGTAGTAGACTCGCTTCATGTCCTGATACATTTTATTACCACCGAGATGAATCGTTAGCTTCGAGTGATGACATTCTCTCAGAACCTCATCCCTCAATCTGTCGACATCAGGAACAACTAATCGTCCTTGCTTTCGAAGCCAGCCTTCTCGGTCGACCTCGAACTCCTTATCCTCTGGTTTCAGTTTCTGAATGGATTCGACAAGCTTCGCATCTTTCTTTTGGCCCTCGCCAATCCTTTCGATAAGAGTAGGTCTTATCGACAAGCTTGCCAACATTTCAGGTTCCAACTCACACCTTGGCCTGAAGTCGAACCTTACCTAATACTCGAGGCCCTTCCATTCCGAAAACATCGCTCCCAAACTTGCGTGTCTTCGACTCAATGCATCTGCAACTGCATTGCCTTTGCCAGGAGTATAGGCTATCCCAAAGTCATACGATGCCAGAAACTCTAACCATCGTTGCTGCCGAAGATTCAAATCCTTTTGGGAGAAAAGATACTTCAACGACTTGTGATCCGTAAACAACTCGAATCGTACCCCCAACAGGTAATGTCTCCATATCTTCAGAGCAAACACGATCGCTGCCAACTCCAAATCATGAGTTGGATAGTTTCTCTCATGTGGTTTTAGCTGTCGACTTGCGTAAGCCACTACTTTATCCTTCTGCATTAGCACTGCTCCAAGTCCAGTACCACATGCATCAGTATATACCACCATCTCTTCATTCCCACTTGGAATGGTCAACACAGGTGCACTCGTCAATCTCTCCTTCCAGATTTCGAACGCTTGTTCACACTTCGCATCCCATGCGAACACTTGGTTCTTCTTCGTCAATCCTGTTAATGGTGCAGCCATCTTAGAGAAATCCTTGATAAACCTTCGGTAATAACCAGCCAATCCAAGGAAACTCCGAACATCCGTTGCATTCTTAGGTCTATCCCAGTCCTGGATTGCAACAACTTTAGCGGGGTCAACCGCTATACCTTTTCCAGAAACAACATGACCTAAGAACCTCACTTCATCTTTCCAGAAGTGACACTTTGAGAACTTAGCTTTAAGCTGATGCTTTCGCAAGATCTCTAATACAACTCTCAATTGCGTCTTATGTTCTTCCACATTTCTGGAGTAAACAAGTATATCATCCACGAACACAAGCACGAACTTATTCAACTGATCTCTGAACACTCTATTCATAAGATCCACAAAATACGCTGGCGCGTTAGTCAACCCGAATGGCATCACCAACCACTCGAAGAACCCGGATGGTGTCCTAAAAGCAGTCTTTGGTACACTATCCTTAGCCACTCTCAACTGGTGAAATCCCGTTGCCAGATCCATCTGAGAAAACACTTTGGCTTCGTGAAGCTGATCGAATAAGTCATCAATCCTTGGCAACAGATACTTGTTCTTCTTAGTCACCTTGTTCAGCTCACGATAGTCCACACACAATCTTAACGAGCCATCTGCCTTAGTTGCAAACACGACTGGTGCACCCCACTCGGAGACACTTCTCCGAATGAATCCTTTTCCCAAAAGGTCACGAACTTGCACCTCTAACTCTCGCTGTTCCCTAGGCGCCATCCGCCTAAGGGGCATAACAATTGGTCTAGCACCTTCAACCAAATCGATCCTAAACTCGATCTCACGATGCGGCGGCAACCCTTTGACCTCGTCAAAGACATCTACATACTCATTAGCGATCAGCACTGATGATAGGTCTTCCTGTGGAATCCCAAGCGAATATAGATAACTCACGAAGACCCCGTCTTTGCGCTTACATCTAATCAACACCTTTCGTCCTTCCACATCCCCGACCCTCACCTCTAGCTTCTCGCAATTCACCCTTGCCGCATATCTCTTGAGCCAATCCATGCCCAAGATGATCCCATACCCAGCGAAGTTAAGAACAAAGCAATCACACATAAAAGAGCAACCATGACTCGATAATACTAGATCACAGCAAATCATGCACAAACTGGACGAACCCCCAACTGGATTTGTCACGATCAATGGCCTATCACAAATCTCGGGTTCCAAACCCAAGCGACAAACAAGCTCATTGCAGATGAATGAATGTGATGCTCCAGTATCAAACAAAACTCGAACTGAAACACCATTAATGGAAAAAGTACCTTGCACCACGACACCCTTTCCATGGCCCTGCTCTGAAGCTGCCTTGATGCAAGCTTTCTCTTCATTGCATCTTCAATACCTAAGTCTCCAAAGATTCGAACACATGAATCCATCCACCTTTGAACCTCTTCAGCTGGTTCAGTTCCTTTAAATGGTTTCCTTCCTAGAGATATAAAGTCCTTGCACATCTTTGCAAAATCTACTCTAGGAACTCGCACTCCTACATCCACCGTAGCCGCCACTGGAGCGTGTACCCTTCGCATAATTGCTTCCGCCATGGCTTCAAACATGGCCGGGCAATCTGGTTCACCACCATTTTCCCTTCCAGTATCTGCTCTCCTAGCAGCATGTCTTGATGGTCGTCTACTCCTTCTAAATCTGCAATCTAGAATAATTAGCCACTTCCAAGAAAAACTGCTAAAGAGATACAATCGCTACCACTATATATGTTAATATATATAATAAACATCCAACTGAAATCTACAAATACGTCTCTCATACGTAATTACGTCTTCGAACTTTGGCCAAAATCGTTGACCAGAGCTCTAATACCAAATGTGACGACAGCCCATAACCCCCGCACTAAACAAGAGGAATAATGCGCTGAAAGGCGTGCCAGGCTGCTATGGACGATCATCATAGTAAGTGAACACATCGAAACCTGTCGTAGAACTCACAGCGCAAGGATAAAATATAATAGAACATATACAACAGGTGATAGTAATGAGGTATCATATAGCAAACTTTTGAAACTCTTTCAACATTCAGAAAGATTATCCAACTGATATCCAAGTTTGTACATAAGGCCTCACTACAACTCTCAAGCAACTCAAACAGCGGAAACAGAAATACTAGATAGAATAAAACTGGTACGCTAGCCTCCTGCTCGTCATCGCTCAGCTTCCTCGTATCACTAAGCTCCATTACCTGTAACCTGCTACTTAGTCTGCCCATCCACAACCGGATGAACAACCCAAGGTAATAAGAGGAGACATAAAACCTTGAGTCAGACAATAGTCTTAGTGAGCGATAATACAGCTAACAAACTTCAACAAGAAAGCATATGAGAATGGGTAAATGAACAACTTATCTACCCACATCACCAGAGAAGAACTCAACCTTATCTTCCCCACATCGGACAGTGATAGCCTTTACGACATGCATTTCAACCGTTCATCCATAGAAATCAGAACACCCATTCAATCATAGAAAACACACATGACATCCAGATAAGTCTCACGCAGACAACCCTAATCGAGTTTAATATTCCTCAAGTACTCTCGCCAAAGGCCTAGACCAATATCACTTAAGCACTCAAAGAACGTCTCCCTCGACTTTGGATAATCTATGTGAGATAGTACAAACATAACAACTAATCATCCATGACTGACTCTGGCTATCACTGCCAATCCTGCTTCGAAACCATCATTATCGTATGATGGCCAACCTTGCCATATGTCAAGGGCTAATGATAACCCCAGTTCTAGCATGAACTCCATATGCCCAACCTTGGCAATGTCCAACCTTGACACTAGGCCTTTCCCCAACCAGAAAGACCCAGGGTACTCGACCAACAACCGGTCTTTTGGGCCTTTCAACGATACCCATCGTACCCCTGCTTTGAGCCTGCTAGAACTTACGACAATGATGACTTCTCGGCCTTCGCATCTCTAATCGTCCAACCTTGACGATGTTTCATAGCTCAAGCAACCTTCTCGAGCAGCCATTATCCACCAACTCACGACCTTTGAGTTGTCTCCGCATTCGTTGTTCCACCTTGATCAACGAACACATTCACCACTTCGAGCCTTCCTACTTGAACCACCTCGAAGTTACGTCATCACTAGAAGTGTCCGATCAGAAATTTCTACTAGAAATGCCGACCAGACCCATTCTGGACCGACCAGACCTCTTCCGGTACTTCTGGACCGATCAGACCCCCTGGACCGACCAGACCTCCCTTTGCTCCTCCTGGACCGACCAGGACCCTCCTGAGCCGACCAGACTCCCTCCTCAGCCTTCTGGACCGATCAAACCGACCAGCTCCAAGACCCAGTCAAAACCGACAAGAATTGCTCCAGAACGACCAGTCAAAACCGACCAGCATTGCTCCAGAATGACCAATCAAAACTGACCAGCATTGCTCCAGAACGACCAGTCAAAACCGACCAGCATTGCTCCAGAATGACCAATCAAAACCGACCAGCATTGCTCCAGAACGACCAGTCAAAACCGATCCCGATGCCTCCATTCCAACCAACCAGCTCCCTGACTTACTTCCCAAGCCATAACGTGACCGACCACCTCAGTCCAGACCCTTCTGGACCGACCAGAGCCATCAGACCGCCTCAACCGACCCGACTAGCTCCAAAACCGACCAGAAACCTGCACTGCTCTATTTCGACTTCGATTTCGACCAAACTTCGCCAAACGACGAATCCGACGAAACCGGTTCATCCAATTCATCCAAACGCAACCACAAACATGTTATGCAACCAACTATATCACCAATCTAACAATTTCCATCAAAACACATAAATTTCCCAAAAACATGATAATTGAACATATGAACACAAATATAGATCTAACTTGCATAAACTCATGAAATAACATGAAACTTACCATTTAAATTATCTAGATCAGATCCTAAAGTGATTCACATGTAAAATAAACTTAGCATGGTGTAGATCTAAGGAAAATAACATGGAAATGATGAAATTAACAATATATGACCCATATACTTGCATGCATCCGAATGAGAGATGTAAATCACTCACCAATTCTTCTAATCGATGCAAAAACAATGAAAAAGCAATCCGGACAGCGAACACTTCGAATCAAATCCTTCAATCCGATGAATTCGCCCTTGAAATGATGTTGATCTAGCCTAGAATGGTATAGATCTTCGATTTCCCCCTTGGATTTGGAATTTTAATGGTGGAAAGGTGTTAGAGGAAGAAGGAGATCAAAGCCTCCCCATAAGAGAATGGAAAATGCCAACCTTTCTCCATACCCCTAACCCCCTATTTATAGTCTCCACCCACCCTCTAATGGGCCTTCTCCAAATCAGCCCATTAGCCTTCCAAAACCTGAACAGCCAACTGAAAACCTTAAAACAGCGATTTCTCCCAAACCGCTGAACCAAATCCTTAATGTAACCACTCTACGGAAAGGCAATCATCAATTCCTTTCCAATGGCACAGGTCTCATCCCCTGATTCGACCTGAGTCAAAAGTTATGCCCAGTACAAGACTGACAGGGGCAAAATGGTCACAAACAAAATCGGTAAAAATCATGGGCATGTCACACATCCCCATAAGCAACATACTAAAAGATGAGAATGAACCAACCCTCAGGGAATAAAATAAAAATATTTTACGATCTTCCGATACGTAAAATGCGTGCTGTTACAATTAGTGTCATTTTCGTGTTCTAAGTGACGGATTACTAACAAAGAGATTGTTGTTGAAATTGTTTAGAAAAAACAAGTTGTTTGAAATTCAAAGAGGAATATTTGGTTTTAGAAAAACAATGCTGTTTGAAACTCCCGGGTAGAGATTGTTTGAAATAAAAACAAATTAAATAGAAAACTTGTGAAAGCAAATTTGAAATTTGAAATAAAGCCAGTTCAATGGTAATTGAATTGAATTGGATTAGAATGATATCGAGAATATTGGATTGTGGAATAGGAATCTGAAATAGTATTGGATTGATGAGTTAAGAATTGGAATCGAGAATGGAACTCGAGTTTGAAATGAAAATTGGTTTGGATATAAGCAAATGGCTGTGTTGAACAGAAAGTGATTGCAGTTTGGTTGGGATAACATTGGTATATACAGAATTGGTAACAGGTGGGAATGATATAATGGTATGCTAGACAAAAAGGTACCAGTTTATATTATATATGGGTTTGAGATTTTGATGAGCCGAATTGGCAAGTCGCTTGGCAATTTGATTTTCTTTTGGGTTGGAGAAGGCCTAGAGAGGCGAGTTGTAGTTGTACCTATTGACCAGTACAATGGAGGTGCTGGAGAAATTTTTCGAAAATTTCGGGTGTTAGAAAATTTTCAGAAATTTTGAAAATTTTCGTTAATAGAAATAAATTAATATTTTAATTGGAATAGATTGTTTAGTACAAACTGAAGTTAATAAATAAACGAATAATTTTAAACCAGTTAATAGGGTTTGTTTTCTACCTTAGCAATTTCGAGGACGAAATTATTTTAAGGGGGAAAGAATGTAATGTCCCGTATTTTTACGGTATAATAAATAATTTATTTAATTATTTAAATAATGGGTTAGAGAATTAAATGGTTATTTAATAAAAATAATATTGAATATTTAGTTAATATAATAATTAAATAATATATTTAATTTATGAAATAGTCGGAAATAGTGAAAATCACAATACTGTGTGAATTGGACCATTTAAAATATATAATTCAGTGTAGAATTGAATTATATTCACGAATATATTATATAAACGAAGTTTGAACTTCAACTGAATGTACAAGATCCGTTTTTGGTGATTTACCAGCTCGAAATGGCGTTGTAGTTCGCTGTTTGGTGATTTGAACTTCAACTGAATGTACAAGATCCGTTTTTAATCAGATTTCTATGAAACAAGAAACGTTCGGAGCTGGTAAAGTATATTTTTCTAGTTTAAGAGAAAATTCGGGTTTTCATTGTGTAGATTTTGATTTATGTCCAAATCAAATTTTAGAAAAGTCACTATGGAATTCCTTTATAATTTATAGCGATTTATTTATACTATAAAAGGGTTTTTCAATATAAATTGAATATAAATTTAATCGGGATTTGAAATATCGAGTTAGAAATTTATATAGGAATATTCTGGAGTTGTATGATATTCTAGTGTGGATATATACGATAATATTTATTTATTAATATTTAATTTAATTATTTTTAAATATATTAATATTTAAATGGGTTTATTTAGAGCTTTAAAAATGGCCAGTTTTGCAAACAACCTCCGTTTTAGACGAAACTAATTTTATTGGATCAGGAATGTTAAATTGTTGTTGGATGTCAAGTTATGTGATTTTTGAAGTTAGTATGTGGCCGTACTGGATTTTAATGTGAAATACAGTTGATAATTCGACTTTAAAATACGCTATGTGAGCAAACGAAGTCAGAATTCGACGAAACCAGTTTTGTTGGGTCTGTAATGTCGAACTGTAGCTGCATGTCCAGTTTCGTGATTTTTGGGTGTCATGTGTGATTACAGGAATTTTAGAGGACAAATAAAAATAGCGTTTGCTTAAAATTCAACATAATATTTGAATAAATAAATATTAAAATCTATTATAAAATACCCTTAACCTCTTCTAAAACCTAATTTCATCTATTCATAGTCAAACCAGCGCCGATACCTCAGGATAAATATCCACAGTGAAAATGATGAGCAAAATAAATCATAGAAAAGCAAATAAAAATCTATAAATCATCTTATACATATATTTGCACTTGTGAGGCAGTCTTCTTCAACCTGATACATGTTTTGTGGAGTTCAAATGCTCTATGCTTCGCTGCATGTAAATCGTCGTCGGCTAGGGTTGAGTTTCAAGTGAGATAGGAGCTTCCGTACATAGATTGAAGGTTGTTTTTGGGATCGGGGTGTGATTTAGCTCCAACGTACGAAGTTTGGGTGGGTTCGAATCAGATTTTTGTCGCAGCGTTTCTTCAGGCGACGAAAACCAGGATGTTCGACACAAGTGGAAAAGAGGGATCCGAGTTTGAGTTTTGGGTGAGGAAGTTATAGAGATTGTAATGAGAAGTGTAATGGTGTATTTCTTGTGTTGATTCATGGAGGAATGATCGAGGAAGGGGGTGATCAACAGTGTGGCAATGGCCTTCAAAAGAGAGCGACGGAAATTCTGTTTTGGTGAAGAAGGATTTAGTATGCGCGTTGGGTATTCACAAGTTAGTGGGCCGAGAAGAGAAAGGGTAAAGCCTAAATTGAATAAAATTAAGTTTTTATTTAATTTAAATATGTATTTACTTGTAAATCCGATAACTTCTGCGTACGTAATCAGAATTGAGCGAAATCGGATCCGTTGGGATCGTATGGAAGAAGGCTTCACAATGGAAATGACTGGGAGTGAATCGTGGCTCATTACAATTTATTGCAAAATAAATTGTCCGTCTGAATCAAGCAATGGTTATCGTTATTAATGATGATCGTCCAATGTGAGTACAACTCACTAACTCTATCAATTATATTTTTATAACGTATTTTTAGAACTAATAGATGATGGTTGATTCTGTGTGTTGACTGTTTGGTTGAACTGCTAATTGATTGGATGAAAATATCGAGATATATATATATATATATATATATATATCGTTAATCAAATATTGATTCTGTTTATCAGAATATTTCATATTGAAACGAAATTGATGTGAATTATATTGTTTAACATCTGTGGATGCGGGGAAACAGGTCGAAGGGATCCGACTGGATTCCTCAACATTTATTTTACTATTTTTCATATATTGTGATATATGATGTGTTTTATAATCTGTTTTTGATTATGTGTGTTTGATCATTTTTATTTGGTACTTTTAAATACCAAAGGAAATATTGGAATGTGAAAAGGGAAATTTCAAACTAAAATTAGAAATAAAATATTTATATAACTCAAAGGGTGTTATATTAAAAGGGAATTTGAAGTGGATATTAAATTATGAAAGTTTATAAAATCAAAATGGGTTTTTTAAAAAAAAAAAGGAATTTGTGAAGTGTATATTGAAATAAGTATTTTATGAAATCAAAAGGGTTTTATAAATGAAAAGAAATATGTGGAAACTAAATAAGAAACTTCTATATAAAATTATTAACAGTTTTATGAAGTTTAAAAGACCGTTTTGGGTAAATTACTTAACTGAAGTAATAAGAAATAAGTAAAGAAATACATGAAAGGAAATATTTATATGAAATAAATAGGATATTTTAAATGAAATATGTGGGAAACAAATATAATTAAATAAAAAAGAAGAATTATTTGGAAAATAAATAAAATTATAAAAGGAAACGGGCGAGATATTTAAATACTATGAGATGGTGGATTTAAAGGGGATTTTTAAATAGAAATTTGTTTTAATAGATAAACTGAGCGAATAAATTTATAAACGATGTTTATAAATTAAAAAGAAATATTTATCTCTTGATAAATGGAATATATAAGTCTGAACTTCTATAGAGAAGTAGAATCGGTTTTAACACCAATATTTTAAATAGAATGTGAACTCAACATTTATAAAGGGAATTTTAAATGAGATTTAAGTGTTAGAAATAAAAAGAAGATTTTGTATAAATAAATCTATAAATAGAAGTTGGAATTGAGATATTGTTTTAAAATACGAAATCAAACTAAAGGGATTGTATAAAAGGGATATTATTCACATTCAACGTGAAAAATGGAATTAAGTAAAGATTTTAGAAATAAAAATATTAGTAAAGGAAATTGGGTTTTTTGAATAAAGGTTAAATAGAGATGAGATTTCAAATGGTTGGAAATAAATAACTTGTTAAATAAGGGAAACTAGTGTTGTGATTAATAAACAATGTTTATAAATGAACTAAAATATAATTATCAGTGGATAATTGAGATTTTGAATTCAACGGTAAATAAATGGGAAATTTTGAATTGTTTTGAAAAGGGAATGATGAAATCCATTTGGATACTCAAAATGTAAAAAGGGATTAAATAAAATCCATAAAGATTTGTAGTTATAATTCAACTAAGCCAATGTTTTAAAAATGATTTATTTGAAGAAATTATATATTGAATAAATCAGAATTTTACAAGGAAATTAGTATTCGGTTGGAAACCGGTATTTAATTATCAAATATAAGTTATTCGAGAGATTATCAAATATAAGTTATTCGAGAGAGATTATCGAATATAAGTTATTCGAAGAAGAGAGTTAATCAAATATAAGCTGTCCGAAAGGAAGAGTTATCGAATATAGTTTATTCGAAAGAGAGATTATCGAATATAATTATTCGAAGAGTGATAACCGAATATAGTTATTCGAAAGGGGAGTTATCGAATAGAGATTATTCGAGAGAGAATTGTAAGTTGAAATTCGATTATATCGAATTAGGGAAAGTACCAATTACTTTCCGTTTTAAAACCAAGATCAATTTATTCATTAATAAAGTAGTTATTTGTTTATTTATCCAAATTAATAAGGAAGAGTTATATTTAAGTTATTTTATTTCGGAAGTATGGGGTTATAACACCATCGTTATAATAAAATGATTTTTGTAAAAGAAGCGGATTCATAAATAGAATCCGAGTTACGTAAGGAAATTGGTTAAAAGATTTAAAAGGGTGAACTTTGTCTATTTGGAGGTTAGAAATGTTGTTCAGTTAAGGTCTGAGAGGTAATTATACCCCAACTTGATTGACTTCGTTTTTAACTAAGGGATGGGTAAGGTCCGATAGTGAAGGTTGGCTAAGTGGATTTAGTTAACGAGTGTAATGGTTTGAATTGGCTTAGTGATGTTTTATTTAAACATCTGTTTAAATCAAATGAAGGAGTTTTGGAAATTTTTTCCAAATAAGAATCAGAAATGTTTTCTAATATAGAAAATAAAGAACGGAGCAAATTTGCAAATGTTTTGAAATGATTAATAAAGTATACTTTCTAAATTTAGAAAATAAGAATTTACGAATATATAGAAATGGGTAAATGGATAAATTAATGATAAATTAAATCAAAAGTGAAAAATGTTGATTGATGATTGATCGATCAAATTTCTATCTGGAAATAAGATCGTTGGTTGTACATCTATTTTTCTTTGATAGTTAAATCACAGACTATCGAAGTTTTTGACCATTTTCCGTCGTCAATACGGAGAGACCAAGATCAGATTCATCATCTGGAAACGACTCTGTATGGACGTTAGCGTTGCGATCAAATATGATGGAAATAAGAGAAGACAGAGTTATGCAAGGGCTATCCTATTTACAGAATAGTGCCTTCGGTTTGTCCAGTCCTAGGACAACGTGAATGGACGAATGTCTGACAAAGTATATCTAACAGATCGCGTAAGTTGATCTCTTCAAATGTATTTACATTTAGTGGCGGAGGAATTCGTTTCTCTTAGCTTTATACCCATGGTATTTTTTTGGAAGTCAATTTGTGATTTGGTGGGTATGACGATGTGGCATTCAAAGTGAAGGGTGGTCTGGTGTTCCAAAAGATACGTTATGACCTCAAGCCTCATCAACTGGGAAATGACAGAAATCGGGCAGGCAGTATGGCTAGGTGGGTTGCTCCCATTAGGGTGTATATCACCTATCTAGAGAAAATCCATTTCATTCTTTTATCTATTTTCGATGTCGTCCCTTTTCAGAAAACGGTGGGTAGCACCCAACCGTTGGTGATATACATTCGATACACTCAAGCGAAATGAGTGGTCGGTCATGTGTGGGCCGAGTTACAAGAAGTTCTTGTTGAACCCAGTGTATTCGCCTCTAGAGATACACTATCGATAGGTGGTCCTCATAATCGGAATCCAATCTCCAATAAGTGCCCACGGTTTTGTTTCAATACTATATATGTGGAATGTGAGATGCAAGCATTCTGCTAGATTGTTAATTACTTGTGATTAGCCACTATTATAATATCAGAAAAGTATTGATTTTGAAAGTGTTTTGGGTTATCGTAAGGTAAAAACCGTCCGTGTTTATGTCTGGATCAGTCTTACGGTTACCTTTTCTTTTGAAAAGGATTTTGAAAAGTTAAACCAAATGTTTTGAGTTTACTCACATCAGTCCCATGACAGACCCAGAGTTTATTTTGTTTTGTTTTCCCTCAATTCTTGGGTGCCCTAATTTGTGCGGGCAGTCAAGTAGTTCAGGTCTTTACAGATATACTTGGAGGAGCTTAAAGCAGGAGGGTTCAGGATTATATAGCTATTGTTATTTCCGTTGTGTGTAAGTGTTGTACTCTGATAATGTTATTATATATAAATATATGTATGTATGTATGTATGTACACTGTTTTATTACAAAGTTATGTTATATATTTTATTCATTCCGCTGCGAGATTTGTATTACTCTGATTCTGTTCTGTGGTGATCTTCTTCTTCAATTCTAATTTTCTATCTTATCTATTTTCACCCTCTAACTTCTTTCTATTAATGATCAGGTATTTCTGATGTTTGAATAGTCAACATGGTAGTTTTGTGTTGATTTTCGGAGTCGAAAATTCCCGTTCGTTACATCATGGCTTGGCTAAGTGAAGGAATTAATTTTTTAGAATTTTTTGTTTAGTTTTGTTTAATAAACAAGCGCTGTACTAATTAGCTTTGAAATTTTAGTAGCCAACGTTTTAGCCTAAAATATGGAACAATACAAAATCATAAAACATGTATTCTGCAAAATAGAGTTAAGTGTGGTAATTTGGCTTATCAATGTGGAAAAATTAAAGTGGGTGATTATTTTCTTACTTTTTTTGTTTGGAAATTATTTTTTGGTGCAATATCTAAGTGTTTCATATAAGCATAACCTAATGATAAATGAAAAGAACATATAAATTTTTCATATAAAAATATTTTTGTAGCATAGTTTGTTGTGTATTGCCATTGAAAATACATGTTAATGTTAATTGCAGTTATACTATTAGTATAAAATTTGATCACTCTGCAATTGTACTATTCTAAAATTCAATAGGTTTTATACTGTAGTTCATGACAAGTTAAATGTGAAATTCAAAAGATATTAGTATGTCATTCAATAATCCACTTCATCAATGTTTTTCAACTACTATTGCATTCCATACATACACAAGCACTGTATGAATAATAATATGTTTGCAGTTGTATAATATTGTAAAGTATACCCCAAATGTTCATGTTCATAATTACATATAAATGACTACAATGTGCAACACTCAGAACAAAAAATAGATGTATGCAACAATTAGCATTGGCAAGTGTACAATCACCATTGGCATAAATAATAATATGTTTGCAGTTGTATAATTTTGTAAAGTATATCCTAAATGTCCATCTTCATAATTATAAATAAATGACTGCAATGTGCAACACTCAGAATAGAAATAAATGTATGCAATAATCATCATTGGCAAGTGTATGATGTCAAGCCAGTTTATCAAAGTAAGTCATTTTCTTCCTACTAAGCTATTCATTTTATCATCTTGAAACCAAACAAACTCCACCATTCAGGATAGAACATCATTTAGAATGATAATCAATGTGATACTTTTCCTTACTACTAACTTATTTAAGGGATTTACAATATGGGTTACTACCACACCAAATAATTGTTCTGAAAAAGGCAGCATAGTTGAAGTGAACGAGTGGAAGCAGCGATAAATGCTTAGTTGTCATTCGATCAATGCATGCACGCTATCTCCATCGTGGATTTCCAAATATCCAATGTGAATGGCAGCATTCTGGTTATCTTGGCAATCTTCAGCTACCAAGAGAAGTGCATTGCCACAGATTTATTTAGGTGACTTAATATGTAGGCTTCTTTCTATAGCGGGGAGAATTGAATTAATAAAATCAGTAATTACACCTATGATCATGTATTAGTTGCTTATCTATCAACTTCCCGCAGCGACTGTTAGTAAAATTAACAAAATTTGTGCTAATTTTGTTTAGGGCGGAAAGAGTCATAGAATTGCATTGGACACTTTATATATATCGAAAAGTGAAGGTGGAGTGAGGTTAAGGAAATTTGACGATTTAAAATCTGCTGCTGCGTTAAAACTAATTTGGCACTTTGTGGACAGAGATAGCATATGGAAAAACTGGACGAAGAACATATACTATAATGAGAATAATTTTTAGGTTATGCAGGTGGATAATAACAGCTCATGCACATGGAAATCTACGACACAGGGCGCTGGGGCTAAAATGTATTAACAGAGGCATTGCTAATGGTCATGATAGAAGCTGTGGTTTGATCCATGGATAAATAATGAAATTCTGGTACACCTATTGGGATGGGATTTTTTGAGTATTTGCGGGGGAGAGAATCTAAAAGTTGATTGTCTTATACAGAATGGTGCATTCAATACCAACCAATTAACTGTCTCTAGAATGATAGCCGACAAAATCAATGAAGTTCAAATCAATTCAAACTTTGAATCAGACTATTTGAGTTGGAATAACAGTAAAGAAGGGTTTTCTTTTAAATCGGCCTAGGATAATTCAAGGACTCAAAAACCTGAACTAGACTGGTGTTCTATCACATGGAATTATATTAATAGCCCAAAAATGTAGATTTGCATGTACAAAGCAATTATGAATAGACTATCCACTAAGGACCATCTTATTAATTAGGGATACGACGTAAATCCTATTTGCGTTTTATGTAAGGACTGTACTGAAACAAGAAATCACTTGTTCTTCGATTGTTCTTATTCCTCTTATTTGT
The DNA here is from genome assembly GCA_030737875.1 of Allium sativum. Classification (NCBI taxonomy): domain Eukaryota; kingdom Viridiplantae; phylum Streptophyta; class Magnoliopsida; order Asparagales; family Amaryllidaceae; genus Allium; species Allium sativum. The sequence continues at coordinate 64,729,631 of CM060909.1, read as the reverse complement.
GGGCAAGGTGCAAGCTTAAGATGAATGATCCTCCAACCGTGGCTTGTCCGTTCTGCCTGACTGATGAAATGGAGCTTTTGAAATCCAAATACAGTACGAAAGACATCTCCAGAGACCTAGCCTTCAGCAGTATTTTCACCATCGTTTACCACATCTGGGCAGAAAGAAACGCTCGCACTCATGGAAACGGAGAAATGGACAAATTCAAAAGGTGGGAATTTATTGAATTGGAAGTGTGTTACCTGATGGAAAAATCGAAAATGAAGAATTTAACTCGTCATGAAAAGATGCTTAAGAACCGGGGTATTTAATGCTTGGATATTGGTTAATTATTTGTGTGCCGCTATGGAAGCTTGTAATTAGGGTTCTATTTTAGTTTAACTGGCATCTTTCCATCTTTGATCTATTTCCTTGCTTTGCTAAGGTTTTGGGATATTGGTACCAGATGCGGTCACGTTCTTGTAATTTGGGATCTGATAACTGGGCTTTGTATTTGTTTTTGGGCCTTGGTATTTTATTTGAGTCCTTTTTGAGCAAGTTTGTTTTATATTTTTATTTGAGTCCTTTTTGAGCAAGTATGTTTATATTTATACTTGGCTCTGTACTCAGGTACATTTTATTGATGCGTTATTAATAAAGCACACTCTTTTTCCCCATTTTGTACTCACACTGAGTACTAGTACAGGCTTTTAACGAGGTGGTTTACCCAGTTTCAATATATATATATATATATATATATATATATATATTCATGTTTTTTAAAAATAAAATCAGTTTGCTCCATTTATCCCTGAAGCTATTACAAGTATAAACATGATTTGAAACGTTACACATACTATTTAATGAATTTTACTAATGTGATTGACTCGTTTTTTAGTCAAAAGTAGGGAAATACTTTTTGATTCAAATAAAACCAGTGTAAATAACTATCAACCATGTTGTTTGGTTTCCGAATTGATCCAAATTTGTAAACATATGATGTGTTAATGCATCAAAATGTTTTTTTGTTACCTGCTTAAGTAATTCTGCAAAAAATAAAGGAGTTGCTTCGTGGAAAAATAATACATATCTATGGCAAAGGACGCATCACCCAAATATAGTGCATTTTCCTTGTTTATTAAATAAATCAAATCCCATTATATTCCTGACAGTGTATATAAGAAAAGTTAGCTTCTATGTTATCCTTTGATGGTGCTACATAATTTACTTTTATAAAACTAGATTACAAAATAACTATTTGTATATGTTTTCCAGCGTAAGGGAACCGTATTACACTTAAGTTAGCTTATGTGAAAAATTATGATAAGATTACCTCTTCATTTAAGTCATATTTCCCTTAGCAATTGGAAGCGGTTAGGCTTGATAAAAATTTGTTTTAATTTTTAGCAAGTCAATGGCACTATCTAGTTTTAACAATGAATTTACTGCATCATTAAAGTAGATATTCATAGGCATTATTACATATTTTGAGTAAGGAGTCTTGTCATGTAATAACCTGTATTTTTAGTCAATTTTATGAATTTTTAATTGATTTTAAGTGGATTCGGAGTGGTCAAATATTGAATCCGAACGAAAAAAAAGTTTCTAATTTTGTTTTATATTTTGCTAGGATTAAAACAAGGTTAGTGAGCTTTTAGAAATTTATTTAAAAGTAAATATTGAAAAATCATTAATTTTATATTATTTTAATGACCTGAAAATAGACAGTTTTTGAGACGGTCTTAGAATTCAAGTAAACCAGATTCATTAGATCTGTATTAGTGAATATAGTAGGATTTCAAATTTCGTATTGATTGGAATTGTTGGAGAATGGAGTTTTGATGACAACAACCTTATTTCAATTATCATTATTAATTGATTATAAAATATATACTAGCATCTCTATTTAGAATATATATATATATACATATATATGCCGGATTTGCATACATGACTTAAATACTAGAGACTGTACAGTTTTAGAGTTTCAAGAGATTCAAGATTCTCAAGATTTCAAGAGTTCAAAAAAAATACAGTAACAAAGTCTAGTTTATTTGTAAGACTCTGAATAACACTCCAGATTCAAATTCAAATAATGTTTTTCAAATTATAATTTTTAAATTTCAAATTCTATTTTCAAATTATTCTATCTTACTTATGATTTCAAACAAATTTAAAGTTTTTAATATATATATATATATAGTTTTATAATTTTATAGTTTTAAACCTTATAATTTTATAAATATGTTTATATAATATTTTTTATGATTTCATATGATTTTACACTTTGGAATATTCATTTATATCATTAAGTATTGATTCGAGAATTTCCAGAATATTACATATGTTTAAACACTTGAAAAATAGTTAAAAAAATAAAATTACTGTAATGTCCCGTATTTTTGGTAGCTAAATATTTATTATATTTAATATTTATTTAGAATAGTAATGGATTTAAATTATATATTTCATTTATAAAACAAAGTTTGAACGTTATAATTTTAAATGAACTAGAAATGGCACGGTAGTTCGTAAATTTCGTTTTGAACTTCAACTGAATATACAGAATTCGTTTTAAGTCGGAATTCTGTGAAACCAGAAGCGTTTGAATCGACTTGACTATATTTTTCTAATGTAAGAGAAAAATCGAGATTTCTTGTTATAAACGGTTAGTTATGTCCAATTCAAATTTTGAAACATTCGCTATGAAAATTGTTATTAAACGATAACGTTTATTAAATAAAATATTAACAGTTTTTATATATATTCTGACATCGTTTAACCAAATTTTTGAATGTAGAGTTTGAAATTCGCTTTAGTCTTATCCAAGGCTATATAGTATATATATTCGATAATATCAAAATTTTATTTTCCAATTCGAATTGGTTCCTTTCATTTCATATTTTATAACGTCCTAATTATCATGGCAATTGAAGCGGTTTATTTTAATAAATATGACGATATTAATTCATTACCATTTTATTTTTGGCCTTATATAAGATTTAAAATAATAACCAAATTTAAAGCCTTGTATTGCATATATACAATTTATATTACATACAGTTATATTTTAATGCAAAGAAAAGTACATATGTCCTAGCATGTACCGACGCAAAATAAAATGAAAAAGAAAAAGAAAAGAAGGAACGAATTTAATTCAAAATTTCGAGTACCTTGTTGCTTTTCAGTAAAAGTACAGCTCAAATTCAACACAAAACATTTAAAACTCAAATAAACAGTAAACAAGAATGGTAAATACAACAGTGAAACGCATGTATTTATTCACCAAAGGGCCCTAATCTATTAGAACAAACAGCTAAAACAATATATACATATATTGTACCATTAAAATCTATATAATTGAATCAGAAATACATCATATAAATATATACAGCAAATCTCACGTACAAACCCTTCTCTGCCAATACATATACATCAGTTCAAATCTTCTAATGAATACACAAAACAATTTGAACAAGAAATATATAAAATCAAATTCGAATAGACCATGTATAGTACTCGAAATCCAACAAAATCTTCCCTGCTTATGGCGCAGCCATCACCATCTCCATCAAAGCACCACTGTCCATCACGAAATTTCAACACTTTCACCATCAGTAAAATCAATCTGAGAAGAAAAAAAAGAACACTGCTATGAATAGCTAGGAATATATGTATAGATATATATATATATATATATATATATATATATATATATAAAGTTGAAAGATTTCCAATAAGAAAAATACCACATGTAAATAGTAAAATGTGCAACTAAATCAAACAAGAACAGTACACAAACTATTCAAAAGAAAACTAATTTATGGATATTTATTTTCTATATCAAATCAACTAAGGAAATAGCTATACAGCTAAGTATATATAGCTACTTCTGCCTCAAATCTATAAAGCTGAACAAATATTACGAACAGGAAAGAAATCTGAAATTTCAATATGAATAGACAATACAGACAGCTAGAAGAAATGTGACAGCCCGCCCCGCACCAGCCTGTATTTCCTCCGAAAGTGCGCTGTACACATGCCCGACTAGCACGGGACGGTCGCCAAAGAAAGGAAGGAAGGAAATGAACTAATCAAAGGACCTGTAGAATGTCTCACAGCGCATGGAATAAAATATAATAATAACATACTTGACATAAAACAGGTGAGACAGTGCATAAGCTGATAACTAAAATCAACATCAGAGCAGCGGAAATTCAAATACAGCTTATTACAACTTTCCAAATTTACTGTCTCCAAACAAAAGAAAGCTAAAGTAGAAGATACACCACCAATGCCCAAGCAGTGATCTTCAACAATACAGGGAGAATACTATATATGTTACGTGGAAGCCTCCTGCTCGTCTCCGGATCATCTACCCGTGCATCACCAGCTAACCTGTCTCTAGTCTGCTCGTGTGAGCACCCAGAGTAATAAGAGGAGACATAAAACTCTGGGTCAGACATAAAGCCTGGTATGAGCGATAAGCATCTAAACAGAGTAATAACAGGTATACTAAACCATACCTGAACCTGGACCTGCAACCAAAGAGTTAGTACCACATACCGTACAACACTCCAAGGTGCCATAATGAATAGTGTAACGAATACGGGGGTGGGGTGTGCATGTCATAATGATAGCAACCAAATCAACCATAGCAACCATCCTCACATCTCTCACTCAGTGCGCAAAGCATACGATATCTACCACTTTGAAACACTAGACAAAGTGAGGCAACGACGAATCCCGACTTGTAGAAACCCTGCTATGACCAAGCTAAACATATGGAGTCATGACCAAACATTTCAATGACCCACTTCATTGGTTGTAGCCCTTGGTTCTACCGATGCCATAATGGCCCTGAATCCGCCTTCGTACCTCCTACCATAGTGGTTCAAAGCTATAGACGTCGATAACTCCTTGGCACGCGTCCCGCAGCAAAGCCCAATCATGAAGCGAACTCGTTGATTCCCATCTGGATCTTGAGCTCTAGCTTCTCATTTGGACTTCCTTTGCATCTCGGGTTTTGGTCATCATCTTTATCCGGATCGGTCTTCATTCAGTTCGTAGTCATCACCGTCGGATCGTGAATAACCTCCTCCCCAGCTCGGATCGTGGCACACTCTCCAGGTCGGGTCGCCATCATCGGATCGTGCTCCACCTCGGATCGGTTCGCGGATCGTATCGCCTTCACCAGGTCGGATCGAGTCGAGGCACTCCCACTGGTTCGGGTCGTGCTCCATAGCTCGTGGCGCTTCCCTTCGGTCGTGGAGGCACATCGGTTCGGATCGTGAGCTTCTGAAGTGGATCGGTTCGGGTATGCTCACGAGAGGCGGATCGGGTCGTACCATCGGATCGGGGTCTTCAGCCATCGGCGGATCGGGTCGTGCCATCGGTTCGGATCGTGGAAGATGGGGCGGATCGTGGTACATAGGGCGATCCGATCCGGTATATTTCCTGCACTTGTTTTCCAGCGACTATCTTACGCCATTCGATGGCGTTTTTGACCAATCTAACTTCTCTAATCAATCACAAAACACTCCATAAAGTCATAACAACATGTAATAGCAACCACCAACACCAAACAACAATTCTAATGAAGCAAAATGGATCAAAAGTGGCCAAAACTCCTTATTTTCCCCTAAGCATGTTTAAGTAAAACTAATCATAAGGTTAACAAAACTTCGTCAAATTAAACCAAATTTCTACCAGAGGCATAAAATATTATTTTCGAATTTCTAAATATTTTTCTAGAATTTATTAGTGTGTAAATTCGCTAATCTTCACTAATTACCCTTAATTACCGTAATTAGTGCAAAAACTATGCAAATCACTCACCTTTGCCACAATAAAACTTCCAAATCTGAAGTGAACCTCTGATTTGCACGAATTCCAATATATAACAGCAGCTCTACCTCGGTCCTTGTGCTAACCCTCCTTGATTTGCTGCCTCTAAGCCTTAATCCTTGATTAGGAAGTGGTTTTGGGTGTTTTAGAGAGTTTTAGAGAGTGGAGGCCATGGCTAGGTTAAGAGGAATGAAAGTGGCGGCTGGAAAATGTCTAAAGAAATGTTTTCTAACCCTAATCAGCACCTATATACCCCTAAACCCGAAATTCCCCTTGGGCCTAGCTGCTAATCACCCGTTTAAGCCCAATTAAGCTGTTTTTCACCATCTGAAACTTGTTTCAGCCATATCTCCCAAACGGTGAGTCCGTTTGGCTAATGTGACCACTCTACGGAAAGAGAAACCATCATCCGGAGCCAATGGAAGTGGTTTCAGGTCAAAATTCCTTTCTAGTCAAAAGTTATGGCCAAAAAAGTGATAACTAGGGGTAAAATGGTCATTTAAAAATCGGGAAAAATCATGAACATGGGAAATGACCCCAATAGTCGTCCCCCAAAGTTACATGACCATACGACTTCGTATGTGACAGAAATAAATATTCTACAATTCTCTGATGCGTAGAATGCGGGTCGTTACACTCTCCCCCCCTTAAGAAATTTCGTCCCCGAAATTCCTTAACCCAGAACATACAAAGGATCCCGCATGCCTAACAGCCACGTACAACAATCAAACATGCAAAACAAGCAAACAAGCCTATCCTAGCATGCAGAAAACTAAATCGAAGTCAAAATCTTACCAGGCAAAGAGTTCTGGGTGTGACTTCCTAATGTTCTCCTCTGTCTCCCAAGTACAATCTTTCTCGTCCTCGCTCCACTGTACCTTGACTAGCTTCACCGCCTTCCTTCGAAGTTGGTTCATGTCGTGCTCGACAATACGGGCCGGCTTGCGGTTCCCAACCGCCTCGGGTTCTACTTCGAAGTCCTCCAACTGATCAGGTGAAATAGTCATATCTGAGTCGTGAACGAACTTCCTTAGTTGGGAAACATGAAATACGTTGTGAACTCCCGCCATCTTCTCTGGTAAGTCAATCCTATATGCCAAATTCCTGACTAGTTCGAGAACAGGGAATGGGCCAACGAATCTTGGTGCCAACTTGCCTCTCCTGCCAAATCGTATTACGCTCTTCAACGGAGAAATCTTGACAAACACCAAGTCGCCAACGGAGAATTTTAAGTCTCTTCTCCTCTTATCAGCATAACTCTTCTGCCTATCCTGGGCAGCCTTCATTCGTTGTTGAATGATCTTAATCTTATCTGAAGTTTCCCTCACCACATCTGGTCCAAGCATAAACTTCTCGCCAGTCTCTATCCAACATGATGGTGAGTTGCACGGTCTTCCGTACAAAGCTTCAAACGGAGCCATACCGATACTGGATTGGTAGCTATTATTATATGCAAACTCTACTAGATGCAAATGGTCATCCCATGATCCACCAAAATCCAATATACATGCTCTCAAGAGATCTTCCAAAATACGGTTCACCCTCTCCGTCTGACCGTCGGTTTGAGGATGATATGCGGTACTGAGATGCAACTCTGACCCTAGAGCCTCTTGTAAGCTCTTCCAAAACCCACTAGTGAACAACGGGTCTCGGTCGCTCACAATGCCTTTAGGTACTCCATGAAATCTTACTACCCACTTCATATACAACTCTGCTAACTTAGCTGCTGTTCTGGTCGATTTGACTGGTATGAATCTTGCACTCTTAGTCAACCGATCCACAATCACCCAAATGCTATCATGTCCCGTTCTAGTCCTTGGTAAACCATCGATGAAATCCATCGAGACTTGCTCCCATTTCCATTCGGGAATTTCCAATGGTTGTAACAATCCACTAGGCTTCTTTTGCTCGGCTTTAACTAGCTGGCAATTCATGCATTTGGATATAAACTTCCCAACGTCTCTTTTCATTCCTTCCCAATAGTAAGTCTGTTTCATGTCTCTATACATCTTATTACCACCGGGGTGTATAGTCAGCTTTGAGTGATGACATTCTCTAAGGACTTCATCCCTCAATCCATTGACATTGGGTACAACAAGCTTTCCATTCTTTCTAAGCCATCTATCTTGATCAAGCCCATACTTGTTCATCTCCTCATCGATACCCATCTCTAACTTGGAGATGATTTCCAATAGGTTAGGATCGTCCCTCTGACTAGAGCCGATCCGCTCAATCAAAGTGGGTCTGATCGTCAAACTTGCTAACATTTCTGGATCCAATTCGCACTTTGGTCTGAAATCAAACCCCGCGATAAACTCCAGTTGCTTCCATTTAAGGAACATAGCCCCTAAGCTGGCATGTCTTCTACTCAATGCATCAGCCACTGCATTGCCCTTTCCTGGTGTGTATGCGATGTCAAAATCATAGGAAGCTAAGAACTCTAACCATCTCTGCTGACGGAGATTCAGATCTTTCTGAGAGAAGAGATACTTTAACGACTTATGATCTGTAAACAGCTCAAATCTTTCTCCCAAGAGATAGTGTCTCCACATCTTTAACGCGAACACGATCGCTGCCAATTCTAAATCATGGGTAGGGTATCTTCTCTCGTGCGGTTTCAATTGCCGACTTGCGTAAGCTATAACCCTACCGCCTTGCATTAATACAGCACCCAGTCCGGTACCACAGGCGTCCGTGTATACCGTCATCTCTTCATTCCCTTTAGGAATGACTAACACTGGTGCGCTTGTCAACTTGTCCTTTAGACTCTTGAATGCATTCTCGCACCTTCCATTCCAGACAAAAGCTTGATTCTTTTTAGTTAACTGGGTCAATGGTGCTGCTATCTTGGAGAAACTTTGGATAAACTTACGATAGTATCCAGCTAATCCCAAGAAACTTCTTACCTCTGTTGCGTTCTTGGGCGTAGGCCAATCCTGTACCGTAGCCACCTTCGCCGGGTCCACGGCAATCCCATTTTCTGATACAACGTGGCCCAAGAACCTCACTTCCCTCTTCCAGAAGTGACACTTAGAAAACTTTGCTTTCAATTGGTGTTTTCTCAACACCTCCATCACTATTCTTAAATGTCCCTTGTGTTCTTCCTCTGTCCTCGAGTAGACCAAAATATCATCAACGAACACAAGGAAAAACTTATTCAACTGATCTCTGAATACCCTATTCATAAGATCCACAAAATATGCTAGGGCATTGGTCAGCCCGAATGGCATGACCAACCACTCATAAAACCCAGACGGCGTCCGAAATGCCGTTTTAGCTATACTCTCAGCTTCTACTCTAAGCTGATGAAAACCTGTCGCGAGATCCAATTGAGAAAATACTCTCGCGTCACTCAACTGATCAAACAAATCATCTATCCGCGGTAGAGGATACTTGTTCTTCCTCGTCACTTTATTCAACTCGCGGTAGTCTACACAAAAACGAAGGGAACCATCCGCCTTGGTAGCAAACACAACTCGTGCTCCCCATTCAGAAACACTCCTTCTGATAAATCCCTTCTTCAAAAGATCGCTGACTTGCACCTCGAGCTCTCGCTGCTCTCTTGGTGCCATACGACGAAGTGGCATCACTATAGGCCTGGCATCTTTTACCAAATCAATACGGAACTCAATCTCTCGGTGTGGTGGAAGTCCGGTCACTTCTTCGAAAACATCCGGATACCGGCCAACCACGGGCAAACCTGACAACTCACTATGCGGAATATCGAGGGAGTTTAGAAAACTAGCCAATACCCCCTTACTGGGTAGACCACCAAACACTATCCTCCGCCCATCATCCGCTCTAGCTGTCACCAACAAGCCCTCACAGTCTACCACCACCCCGTATCTTTGGAGCCAATCTACTCCCAAAATAATGCCAAACCCAGTAAAGCCCAAAACAAAGCAATCACAAACAAACATGCATCCATGACTCGATAAGACCACATTACGACAAATCATGCTAAGGCTAGTCGAACCACCAATCGGGTTCGTCACTACTAAAGGTCTATCGACAATCTCGGGCTCCAATCCCAACCTATCTACCAGGTCACTAGATATGAAAGAACTGGAAGCTCCGGTATCAAACAAAACTCTAACAGGAACATCATAAACAGAAAGCATACCTTGAATGACGACATTCTTTCCCTTCTCCGCCGCAGTTGGGGCATTCGACGAAGAAGGAATAGCATTAAGGGCATATGCTTTCACCATTTGCTTTTCCTTAGGAGGCTGTGGACACTTGTCCTTGTGATGTCCCATTTGGCCACAGTTGAAGCACTTCCTATCCGCTGGCTTGGCCCGACAATTACTAGCATAATGGCCCTTCTTACCACAGCAGAAGCACTCCACATCTTGCTTATTCTTTTTCTTCTGGCCATCCTTAGCTTGGTTCTGCTTTCTCTTATTCTGGGAACCACCCTTGCCTCCACCACTTGCTTGTGGCTTTGGCTCATCTGCGGATGCAACCTCAGTCTTCGGCTTAGGGTAGAGACTTTCTGACCTCAATGATTTCCCTACAATCGACTCAAACGACTCATCGATGTGGTTAATAAGTCTTTCCCCCAAGTACTGGTCCAAACCGGTTATGAATTTCTCATTCTTTTTCTCGGCAGTATCAATAAGAGATAACCCATATTTTGACAAAGTGTCAAATTCGGCAATATACTCGGAGACAGCTCTGCCATTCTGCTTGAGCTCCAAGAATTTCTTAAACAGCACTGACTTCTGAGCAGCTGGAATGAACTTCTCGCTAAAGCGAGCTTTAAACTACTCCCAAGTAATCTGATCTTCGGGGGTAGCTGCTTTTATAGCATTCCACCAATTCATTGCCCGCCCTTGCAGCTGACGGGACGCTAGCTTTCTCTTCATCGCATCCTCGATACCCAAATCCTCGAAGATACGTTCGCAACTATCCAACCAATCTTGAACATCTGTGGCCGACTCCGTTCCGTGAAACGACTTCCCACCAAGGCTAGTATAATCCTTATTCAACTTGGCGAAGTCGACCCTCGGCGCCTGCACTATTGGACCACCACCATTTCCACCATTGGGAGCTGCCCTCTGCACATCTCTAAGCATCTCTCTCATGAGGTCAGTAAACATTGTCCTCATGTCAGCAGCATTCCCATTATTGGCTCCCCTACCAGCACCTCTAGTATATCGGCTCATCGTCAATCTGAAAAAGGAAACGATTAACGACTCCATAGTGGTGCTAGTGCAGTACGACTTCATCCTTATACTAGTAATAGTATATATATATATATAGCTTTTAAAAACCAAAGTAATCACAAATACGCTCTCTCGTATACGTATATTATCTCTCCCTGATAGCTTCCGTAGGTTAACTACGCAACCTAGAGCTCTGATACCAAGTGTGACAGCCCGCCCCGCACCAGCCTGTATTTCCTCCGAAAGTGCGCTGTACACATGCCCGACTAGCACGGGACGGTCGCCAAAGAAAGGAAGGAAGGAAATGAACTAATCAAAGGACCTGTAGAATGTCTCACAGCGCATGGAATAAAATATAATAATAACATACTTGACATAAAACAGGTGAGACAGTGCATAAGCTGATAACTAAAATCAACATCAGAGCAGCGAAAATTCAAATACAGCTTATTACAACTTTCCAAATTTACTGTCTCCAAACAAAAGAAAGCTAAAGTAGAAGATACACCACCAATGCCCAAGCAGTGATCTTCAACAATACAGGGAGAATACTATATATGTTACGTGGAAGCCTCCTGCTCGTCTCCGGATCATCTACCCGTGCATCACCAGCTAACCTGTCTCTAGTCTGCTCGTGTGAGCACCCAGAGTAATAAGAGGAGACATAAAACTCTGGGTCAGACATAAAGCCTGGTATGAGCGATAAGCATCTAAACAGAGTAATAACAGGTATACTAAATCATACCTGAACTTGGACCTGCAACCAAAGAGTTAGTACCACATACCGTACAACACTCCAAAGTGCCATAATGAATAGTGTAACGAATACGGGGGTGGGGTGTGCATGTCATAATGATAGCAACCAAATCAACCATAGCAACCATCCTCACATCTCTCACTCAGTGCGCAAAGCATACGATATCTACCACTTTGAAACACTAGACAAACTGAGGCAACGACGAATCCCGACTTGTAGAAACCCTGCTATGACCAAGTTAAACATATGGAGTCATGACCAAACATTTCAATGACCCACTTCATTGGTTGTAACCCTTGGTTCTACCGATGCCATAATGGCCCTGAATCCGCCTTCGTACCTCCTACCATAGTGGTTCAAAGCTATAGACGTCGATAACTCCTTGGCACGCGTCCCGCAGCAAAGCCCAATCATGAAGCGAACTCGTTGATTCCCATCTGGATCTTGAGCTCTAGCTTCTCATTTGGACCTCCTTTGCATCTCGGGTTTTGGTCATCATCTTTATCCGGATCGGTCTTCATTCAGTTCGTAGTCATCACCGTCGGATCGTGAATAACCTCCTCCCCAGCTCGGATCATGGCACACTCTCCAGGTCGGGTCGCCATCATCGGATCGTGCTCCACCTCGGATCGGTTCGCGGATCGTATCGCCTTCACCAGGTCGGATCGAGTCGAGGTACTCCCACTGGTTCGGGTCGTGCTCCATAGCTCGTGGCGCTTCCCTTCGGTCGTGGAGGCACATCGGTTCGGATCGTGAGCTTCTGAAGTGGATCGGTTCGGGTATGCTCACGAGAGGCGGACCGGGTCGTGCCATCGGATCGGGGTCTTCAGCCATCGGCAGATCGGGTCGTGCCATCGGTTCAGATCGTGGAAGATGGGGCGGATCGTGGTACATAGGGCGATCCGATCCGGTATATTTCCTGCACTTGTTTTCCAGCGACTATCTTACGCCATTCGACGGCGTTTTTGACCAATCTAACTTCTCTAATCAATCACAAAACACTCCATAAAGTCATAACAACATGTAATAGCAACCACCAACACCAAACAACAATTCTAATGAAGCAAAATGGATCAAAAGTGGCCAAAACTCCTTATTTTCCCCTAAGCATGTTTAAGTAAAACTAATCATAAGGTTAACAAAACTTCGTCAAATTAAACCAAATTTCTACCAGAGGCATAAAATATTATTTTCGAATTTCTAAATATTTTTCTAGAATTTATTAGTGTGTAAATTCGCTAATCTTCACTAATTACCCTTAATTACCATAATTAGTGCAAAAACTATGCAAATCACTCACCTTTGCCACAATAAAACTTCCAAATCTGAAGTGAACCTCTGATTTGCACGAATTCCAATATATAACAGCAGCTCTACCTCGGTCCTTGTGCTAACCCTCCTTGATTTGCTGCCTCTAAGCCTTAATCCTTGATTAGGAAGTGGTTTTGGGTGTTTTAGAGAGTTTTAGAGAGTGGAGGCCATGGCTAGGTTAAGAGGAATGAAAGTGGCGGCTGGAAAATGTCTAAAGAAATGTTTTCTAACCCTAATCAGCACCTATATACCCCTAAACCCGAAATTCCCCTTGGGCCTAGCTGCTAATCACCCGTTTAAGCCCAATTAAGCTGTTTTTCACCATCTGAAACTTGTTTCAGCCATATCTCCCAAACGGTGAGTCCGTTTGGCTAATGTGACCACTCTACGGAAAGAGAAACCATCATCCGGAGCCAATGGAAGTGGTTTCAGGTCAAAATTCCTTTCTAGTCAAAAGTTATGGCCAAAACAGTGATAACTAGGGGTAAAATGGTCATTTAAAAATCGGGAAAAATCATGAACATGGGAAATGACCCCAATAGTCGTCCCCCAAAGTTACATGACCATACGACTTCGTATGTGACAGAAATAAATATTCTACAATTCTCTGATGCGTAGAATGCGGGTCGTTACAAGAAAAATCAAATATATGAATAAATTCACCATCAAAACTTTACAGACAATGGACATGGTGAATAAACAACTCAATGGTTTCATAGCTGTACCAAATCTATACATAAACAGTTCGATCTTTGTACATAGATCTAAACAAACAAGTACATGAAAATCCAACATAAAGTCTTAACATTTTTACTGTTAAATATCACACACAAACCAAGTTCCATCATAAATAGTTCGATCATAGCAGAACTGAAATGGAAAAGGACCATCACCTAGAATTTAATCACAAAAGTCTAAAACCTATGATGTTATAGTTTGATGTTGATATCGTTCTTATCTAGATCGAATTCAACTATAAATACATAACCACACCTCATTCCTGAACACAGCAACAAAAAAGGAAACCAAATTCGAATCACTCAAAGAAAATCAGAACAGAATAATATGTAAATCAAAATTTGGGAAATAGGTATCTGGAATCAATGATCAACACACTTTAATTGTGCATGTCTTGACGGAATTCCTGATGCGTGGTTCGGAGTTGAGGACTAAGGCTTTCGGTCAAATCTTCATGATGGAAGCCTCGGGATGAAGGCGCCTGAAAGGAGATCACAACAGAGGATCTGGTGTTCAGAAGGGTGGGGGTGTGGCGGCGTGAGGAGAGATGGCGACGGAGAGGATCTCAGATGAATCGGAATCTGGCGACTTCCGTTAATTTGAGTGTGGTGGAGCCTATAGTTGCTGGTCGGAGGAAAAAGCGGGTCAGAATGGAAGCCTGGACGGCGGCATCTCTGGTGAGGCCGGGGGTGTTGGGTCTGGTGGTAGCAGCTAGCGGCGGCAAGGGTGTAAAGGTGATGGAGGGTTTTGTTTTTCCTTATTTTGGTGGTGGCTGATAAAATTGTGAGGAGAACAAGGGGATCGGAGGGTTTTATTTGTGTGAAGGATAAAAGGGGCCAGTAAATTTCCTAATGGGCTGAACGAAAGTAAGGCCCAACTTTTCCCTTTTAAATAAAACCTTACTTAATTTAAGCGTTTTTATAACTTCGAATATTGATTTCAAGCGCGTACGTGGTCAGAATTCGATAAAACAGAAAACACCGGAACCGCGTCAACGAATACTACAGGATGGAAGAGAACCAGACAGGGTTGGAAGCAGCTGGATTTTTCGGTTAAATTAAACGTCGTTTAATTTAACTGAAACGAGCTGATTTAACGACGGAATCGAAACAAAGGTGAGTTAAACTCGCTCAGATCTCCCTACTTCTATTCTATAAGTTGGGTTTATATTTTTGTGCGCTATAATTGCTAATGAAATACTTGTTGTTGATACATATTCATATATTGTTTGAGCTGATGAAATTAAACATCTTTTAATTTCAATGAAACCCAAATCGTTGTTTTTAACGATTGGTTCCAATTGAGGTAAGTTACCTTATTGGTCACGTTTATAAAATAAACGTGTTTTAATAAATGAATTGTTTGAATTGATTGTTGTGGTTGATATTGAATTGTCGTTATAGACTGTTATGAAACCATTATTTTATTTGAATTGAATTGTTTTGATTAGATGGTTTATTCGGTTATGGAATGTTGACCTGAAATTCAATACTTGTCTAATTTAAATAAATGGGTGCTATTGGTTGAGTAATTAGCAGTATATGGCCTATAAATAAACAATTTTATAAATATCGATCTACCGTTAGGTAAATTGACGAAATGAAGTTATAAAATATATTTTATAACTGAAGACAGATTTTTAAAACTGTATTTTTGAATAAAAGTCTGTAAAAAGAAATTAATTATTTATTATTTATTAATTAAGCTTATAATGGATTATTAAATGATTTTATAAAAAATTTTCTGATACTTATCAGATTTATAAGTGAATAAGCAGAAATTAACTTAATGTGATAGATTTGAATAATCGTTTTGAGAGATAAATAAAAAGGCAATTTATTTAATAATTTATTAACTAATTTAACTAAAGGATTATTTGGAATTGTTTAACGATGTGATCGTATTTTGGATTGACGAAGTCAACTATTTGACTATGTTGATCAATTGTTTTGAAATAACAAGATGGGTTAAAGAATATTTATTTTAATTTAAAAAGGTTTTTTACTATTTATTCTATTTAATTGAGAAGTTAACTACGACGACCGTAGTAAGTGATTGAACTAGATTATAATTTTAACAATAATTTAAGAGGTTACTTTTATATTGAATTTCATTTAAAAGAAATCGAAGTTGAAATGAAATTTAGTCGAAGTGTGAAAGAAGGTTTGTGGATGGGTTTTGTATTAAAACCCGAGTCTTATGACAAAAGTATAAACGGGGTTTTTAGGAAAATACGATAGTTTAAATAAATGTTGGGTTAACATTTGGATTGAGAAATTGAGGTAAAATGGGTTGTATTAAACCAGAATTTTATAAACAAAGTTTATAAAAGGGAGGTGAGGTGCCCAAGCGTTAATTAGCATTACTTAGTGGAATTAAGTGGGAGTTGGCGAAATAAGATTTTCAAGGGAAAAGATTAAGGGTGACTTTGGTATAGAAGGGAGAAATTGGATTTTTGACAAAAGCCAAGGAAATAAAGTGTATCGTTTAAAGAAATAAAGGAAAGGTGATATTTTGATAAATAATTTCTTAATCAATACATTAAGAAACGATAGTTATACTCGAGGAAGGTTTTTTTTTCAAAGATAAAGAAGTTTTATAAACCATATTAAATGGAATAGTTAGATGAGGTGTATTAATATAAAGATCGACTTTTGAATTACAACTGATGTCTACCTAAACATAAGACCGTTGTTGATCAAGGTCTGAGAGGTAAATAAATACCCCAACTTGAATGACTTCGGGATTATCTGAGGATGATATTTATTTGTAATGGGAAAGGGGGAGAATAATTTATTATTTCATACAAGAAATAATGTAAATAAAAGGGTCGAGAAGTTATAATGAGATTCCCAAGTAATGAAAGTGGAAAATAAATGGTATTTCCGAAGTAAAGGAAATAAAGAAAGATGAGGTAATAATAAAAAAGGGTACTTCCGGGGTAGAAGGGGACTGAAAAGTAAGTTTTAGGAATGGATTTACTCTAAAAGGGATAAAGGAGAGTTAATGTACTCAAGTAAGGAAACCAAAAGTGATTCCGTCACATTAATTAACAAATGATGGGTTGAGTTGATTTTCCCCAGTTTAGATAATGGATAATAAGGTAATAAATGTTTTGAAACGATAGCAGAATAGAAAATTGATATTTCACAAAGTATAAAAATAAACAGTTTGAAATAACCTTATGCTAAATTTGAAATGAAAAGCTATATTTGGAATATTGAAATGTAAAAGAGTTTAAGATTAACTATCATTAATCATTTTAAGGCCAAGTACTGCTAAACACTGAACTAGTAAACTCATATTATTCTCACAATTATTTATTTGATAGTTAAATCACCGACTATCAAATCTGACCCATACGATTGTTGGTACGGAAAGACCGGGATCGAATACATATTTGAAATCCATTCCGACCAGCGAATACGTGAAAGAAGATTATTGAAGATAGAGAAACTGAAGACCGTCGATCTTCAAGACCGGAAGAACTACCGATTGAATTTCTCTGGTTTAGCAGCCGGAGATATTTCGATAGTGATTCTGTCGTGATTAAAATCTGCGGATTGCAAGGACTTCTCGCTACTGATCTATAGGGTGATTCCTAGGATGCAGTAGGAGAGTGCCTTCGGTTCATCCTATTCCTCGATGACTTGTATGGACGAATGTCTGACAGAGTATTTCCAACAGGGTCACATACGTTGATTTCTTCAAAACGCATCATATTTGGGTAGCTCCCAACTAGGGTATTTTTGTGGACGTCACTTATTGATATCTGGTGACACGACCAGAACTTCCCCGTGAAGGAAAGCACGGATGGCGTTGAGAACAACACAAATCGGAACACAAACAGAAGAACATTTCATTACTTATTACAACTATTCCATCAGAATACAAGAATATACAAGTGTATAAATAAATATTTCACATTCGATAAAGATCAGAGGCTACAATAAATTACGTAGCAGCGAGAAAACAATACAAAACACAACTGAAAGTAAAACGCGGATACAGAGCTTTCCGAGCATCGTTCCAGTTGTAAATCAGGATCCTGTGAATATAAATCTGCAAAACCAAAACTACTAGCTGCCCGTGTCGAAAATAGGGGCACCCAGAGTTTAGGTTAAAACAATAAACTCCAGGTCAGTCATGTGACTGGTGTGAGAACTAAAACAGTTAGTTAAAACTTTACTTTAAAAGAGAGTAATTCTAGGGACCACGCCGTATAACACGGAACGGGTTTCCTTCCAAGAATACCAGTGCATAGAATAAACAATGCAATGCTTTTTCGAAAAATGAAGCTATTATAAGACCCAGGTCCCATCACACAATGCAACGCAAGCCGGAGGATAGGGTTTTCCCTTATAATAGCCAAACATGCTTGGTACGTTTAAAACAAATCATTTGATACTATTATAAGCGTATAGTGTCAAAACAATTTCAGTCATAAATATCAATCATAGACGGCATTAATGACCCATACCACTATGTCGCCATACTAGGTTCTACAAATAAAACCGAAATATCACGTATTGGAAATTGGATTTCCGTCATGAGCCGAGGCCAGGGGCAAGCTCCTCTCCGCTTCGAGACACTCTAGCAAATGTCTCAGGACTACTCTCTCTGGGTAACCCTTGGATGCTTCAGGGCCGGTCCACACTTACGTTAATGGATTAGTATTCCTGAACACACGTTTCCCGGTCCTAACAGACCTAAAATCGAGGCGCATCATTCCAACAACCACATAGGTAAAAATAATATAAATGTCAGCCAGTTTAAACACTAACACTACCTCTAGCTAGAAAGAAACGCCGTGCTCTCCCTACAGTCCTTATCCTGTTTTTGACTCATACTGAGGTGTGAGGCTCGCGAATCCACGCTATACACAAAGCTGGGCCACGTAGGCCATGCTTTGATCATCAACCACAAGACCTTGTTTTTCACAGAAGCCTTGATCATCTGCCACTTAGGCATGCTACACAGGCAATTCACTCCATGCGACTGATGTCCATCGATATACAACCTCTGAGCTCGTATGTCTCAGAGAAGGGCGTTAAGAAAGAGAATAAATTCTCTGCCGCCAAATAGATGTATATTTAATAGAGATCAATCAACACAGAATAAAATCCAATGTCAGACACACAGTCCATTTACAAGTTCGTTCTGGGTCTGAACGAAACCGGAGGCACGTTCCTCGCATATCCATCGATCTCCAAGCAAGTCTGGATGATCACCAACTGTTTCTCTCCTCTCGGGTGTACAACCCAATCAAGATCATCAGTAATCATCCAAACGATGTGAAGACTTCTGGTCTTCAACCACCGTCTTCATCTTCGACTTATCGCCGAATCGGTTATTCAGAATGGGTATAAACCCGGCCTTTCCGAATAACCCGCGTATATAATAAACATGTGTTACACAAACACAATATATGCCTCATTCCAATTCATCAGTCACTTACCGTAAATTAGTAAGAGAACGATTCCCATAATATTAACCCCGAAGGCCGAAACCAGCATCAGATCAATACCCAGGAAACCATTCTTCTTAACTAACCTACAGTTAGTTTCTAAATTTCACATTCTTAGGGAAAGGTTCCCATTAATTTTATCAAAGATAAATTCTTCTAAATTTATTCTTTAATCTTCCTTTGGATATTATTTCAAACCATGTTAAGGTTTTCCAAACTAATCGGGATTAGCGAACCACACCGAAGTAATTATTTATTTTATTTCCCAATCCCAACCTATTTATCCCATGGAGCAAAACAGGTAATATAAATGGATTTATATATAAATTAAAATGAAGTTGAATGTATAAAAATATATATTAAATATAATCAAGCTCATAACGACGCTGCAGTTCGTAATTTAACGTTCTGAACTTCAATTGAGTGTATAGGAATCGTTATTAGTTGGATTTCTTCAAAACAAGAAACGTTCGAATCTGTTGAGCTGTATTTTTCTAATGGAAGTGAAAAACCAAGATTTCGCGTTATAGATTGACAATTATATCCAAATCAAATATTCAGAAAGTCGATATGAAATCGTATATCGACTGTAACGGTTTATTTGAAATAACTATATATCGGATACGAATTTGGATAAGGTTCTTTTGAGACATAGTGATAACTTAATTTTTAGAATTTTACTATAATTTTTAATTAATTAAATATGCAACTTTTTATTTGGAATATTTTGCACCCTGTATCAGTATTTCGGGGTTTCAAAATATGAGTCAACCTACCGATATTATTATATTTTTGGGATCGTGACACCTCGTTGAGCACGACTATAATCTTACTTTTGTCCGTAGTGGTCCATAAATAAATGGAATTCTATATAGCCGGTACCGCATAGTCTAAACAAAATTTATATAATCGGGTACACAATTTAATTAGGCAACTTGAAATCAACCTAAGCTATCCTATGCATAGCTGGAAAGAAGAACGTGCTAGTTGAGACCTTTGCTAGTTAATACTCAGGAAAAAAAATACCCAAGCACGTTCTACCTTCACTCAATACAAATACCTTTCCCGTATAAACCTATTATTCCTAGTAACCTAAAATCCAAAACCTATTACTAGTATTTAGCTGAAATGAAAACACATAGGATAACCATACCCTATTGCATGCTAAAGTATCATGCGAGCCATACCCTATTACTTCTCCATTAAGACTACAATCCTATAAATATGGTTGCATTTTCTCCATCTTCCAGCGACTAAAAAAACCAAATGCAATTGAACAAGAAAATATACAATAAATCCGATCTGCGAGGGCGTGTGAAATGGGAGCCATGCATCGGCATGTAGTCGAATCATCAGTGAATGATGGGGTTTTATCTTTTTGTTGAGCTTGGTTATGGCCGCCGGCCTTTGCACTGTTGTGTTCGGGTTTGCTGTCAGCATGTGACGAGGGGGATGAGTCGGGTGTATGTATAGCGGTGAGTGTATGGTTGTGGCGTGCATGGTGAAGGGGGGTTGCCTGTGCATACGTGATGAGTAAAAGAGAGTGATGAAGTGCGAACAAGGAGAAGCTTCTAAAGGAGCTGTCGTGAGTTTGAAACATGAAAGAAGGGGGGGTACTGCGTTCAAAAGGGCGGAGCATGGTGCTGGAGCTGTGCGCTTTGAGAAGTGGAGGAGCGGACATGAGGAAGGTGTTTTAAGATGTAGAAGAAGTCTGGTTTGTGTGGAGAAACGTGAATGGGAAGGAGTTCATATAGGAAGAAGTTTTGGTATGGTAAAAACCCATTGAGCCGGTTTGGAAATGTGCAGTCTGGGTTGGATTGCATGGACAACACAGTGTCCAGGAAAAATAAATGGAGAACTAGGGAGACGCGGATGGGTAGGAGGAGTGGAGCTGGGCTGTCGGTTCGGCTGAGGAGTGACTCGACGGAGTTGAAAAGTGCATGGTTGGATTTTGTGAAGTGGTGGGGAGCGTCGTGTTTATGGTATAAAGGAGGAGTTCTGTTTTGATCAGGAGGAAGATAACTGTGCAATTGAGTTTAAAGAGGGCGGTGCATTATTTTTGGAGAAAAATGATGTGTGGTTATGATACTGGGCACTTGCGTTTTGGCCTGGGAAAAGTGAAAGTTTGAAACTGTGATTAACAGTAGTTTGAGAAGTCAGCTGAAACGTGGGACTGATATTCGGTTATGGGAGAAAATGGGCTGGGTTTACGATACGAGGCCCAAAATGGAAAAATATAAATAAAAGGGGTGAACGTGAAAATTATGAAGAGGCAGAGTGCTGCACCCTAGCATGGAATGTTTATATTGCTGGAGAATGTAGGGGGCTTGCGGTTTAAACCAATTCAAAGTAGTGATGTTTATTTGCAGGGGCGTGTTTTTGTTGGGAGAAGTGAAGCACTCGGATTGTATTTCAGGAAAGTGAAGAAGACATCATGTGAGGGAGAACGTTGGCTTTTAATAGTGGCATTGGGCCAAGATCTTTGGTAAGCCCAATATTTAAAATATATGAAATTATATATGTAAACAAAGAAATCATGTTATGCGGTAAATGGTGTAGTCTGGGAACGTTGAGAATAGTAGTGCAATTGGCGATGGAATCGAAATGGACTCCAGTAATGGAGGACGGCGGTCGGAGGCGTTTGAAGAGGGACAGTATCCGACTGGTCAAATAAAATTGGAAGCTTGCAACTTCCTTTTGCTGCGTGAAAAGAAGAAAGGAAAGAAAAGGTAAAATCTGTGAAATAGTGAAATGGTACACGGACGGGATGTTCTTCTTGGTTTCGGAGGAGGGGCTTCTAATGGGCGCGGATCCAAACTGATGCAAATCGTTATTTAACGGTTTGCGCGCAAAGGTGAGTAAAATCACTAACTCTGATCTATTTTAAAATATTATAATTATATTTTAATGTGGTTTGAATGCTGTGTGACGGTCGATTAGGTAGATTACAATTAAATTGGTTGATATTATATATCTTGGCATATATACCCATCATCGGTTGGATATTAGTTCCATCGATTATAATATTCCCTAGTAGGAATCAGTGTAAACTGTTTGACTAACATCTGTGGATGCAAGAAACCGGTTGAAGGAATCCAACCGGATTCCTCAGTATTTATATGTACTATCTGTTTTGTATATGAACTGTTTGAACCATATTGAATGGAAATTCAACGTTAGTTTAATTTAATTAATAGACGATATCGATTAAGAAGGTGACAACAGTCGACCATAAAACCCATCGGTTGTTAAGGAGTTGATTGGCCGTCAGGCAAATCAACGAAGATAATTATAAAAATTTATATTTTTATAAATAAAGCGAAGTTTTAAATTATAATAGAAGTTCTATTATAAACCAGTATTTTAGAGTTCGTTTTTGTAAAATAAATAAAAACGATTATTGACATTTAAATAAGTTTATAAAGTAGAAATTATCCTACGATTAAATATTTGGATAATTATTTTAAGACAAACAATATAGAAATATTATTAGATTAAATATATTAATCTAATGGTAAGAAGTGATGAAGTGATTAAAATCAGTCAATGAATTTACTGATGGAATGAAGTTAATTTAAATCAACTGTTTAATTGAAAAATGATTATTAGATTAAATGGGTCCTTGTAAAGAAGTTATAAATAGAACCGTGGAATGAAGTTAAAGCGAAGAGTTAATGTTTAAAATAAATAATCATAAACAACGAAGATTTCAAAGTATGAATATGGTGTTATAAAATCATATTCCAAAATAAAACAAGGAAATACGATTTGATGAATATTATAAGTAATAAGGGATTAGAATACAGACTTATATCTGTTCTAAGGTAAGAACGTTGTCGATCAAGGCCTGAGAGGTAAATAGAATACCCCAACTTGTACGGCTTCACTATTACCGAGGAACAATATCAGTTTGTAACGAAAAGGAATGTCAATATTTGTATAAAGGAAATATGGTAGCATATTGCAAGTTTTAAAACTATAGCGATAAAATAACGTTGTTGACTAGGCTTAAGCGTGAATGTTTTGTCAAGATTAGTTATGAAGGAGAATATTACAACGTATGACAAGTTTTGAACTGCAATGATAAATTAACGCTGTTAACCAAACCTAAGCGTGATTTTTATATATAGCAGCACTTCCTAGGGAATGTAAACAGTTTGGTTTGAAATCCACTTATTCTAAAAGTAATAAGTAACGATGTCTGTCCAAAGAGATATAAGAAGGAGTTAGAAAGAGATATTAGAAAATTGTTTCAGAAAGCAATGATATCATTTTGATCTTCGAAATGTGATTAGAATTAAACCATTAGTATTTGAGATTTTAATTCAACGATGTCGAATGTATTAAAGTTAATCATTTTTAGGAATTATAATCTGATAGGATAATTAACATTTAGTTTTAAACAAATAAATGTTAATAGGATAGGAATCAGCATTTAGTTATAAACTTGATATTGATTTGATAAGAAGTTGACTTAGAAACAGAGTTTATAAAGTGGAATAGGAATATAAAAGTATGAAAGAGATTTCGGTAGACAAGATAAGGGAAATTATTACGTTAATAAAGAGTATATGATTAAGATGTTCAGATTTCTATAATAAGGGATGGTATTCACATTTCAAAGTGAATAATGTTTTAAAAGTGAACGTTGGGCCGATTAAAAGGTTAAAATGAAACTGGAAATATTTTCCGATGAAATTAGGTTGGATTATCCAAGTATAGAAATAAAGAATGTGAAATTAATGGAAATAGTTCGAACGTTAATAACGTATGATTAATGGAACATGAAAGAATAAGAGTTTATAATAACTGGAAATGTTTTCCGCGAAGTGTAAAAAGGCTAAAATGGGATTTGAGAAATATCTGGTAAGATATGGGAATTTGGATAATAAAAAGTACCCATGTTTATGTGATGTTAGTTATACATTAGAATGGATGTTTTTTTAGTTCGATAGTTAAATAACCGACTATCGAAGTGTTTTGACCATCGTTGTCGATATGGAGAGACCAGTTGGATATATTTTCCGGAAACCACTCCGTATAGGCGTAAGCGCTGCGAATTAGATATGCTGAAGATAATTGAAGACGGAGTTAAATGCAAGAGTCGTCCAGTTCCAGAATGGTGCTTTCTGTTTGTCCAGTCCCAGGACAACTTGTATGGACGAATGTCTGACAGAGTATTTCCAATGGTCACGTCGTTGATTTTTACGAATATACTAAGTTGGTGGGGAGAAGGTAACTTTTCTTTATTTTACACCCAGTGTGCATTTGTATAATCAATATGTGATTATAGATTTGACGATGTGGCATTCAAAGTGGATGCTGATCAGATGTTCTGAAAATAGACGTAGCCTCTAGCCTCACAACCAGGAAGTAACAAAAGTTGGGTCAGGCAGCATGGCTAGTTGGGTCATCCCCAAGCAGGATGTATTGTCACCAATCTAGAGAAAATTCATATTTATACTTATTTTCAATCTTGTTTCTTCGGGTGACGGTTGGATGGCCTACAACCGTGGTGGCAATATATTCGATACACTCAAGTTAAATGAGTGGTCGGTCATGTGTGGCCGGGTTGCAAGACGTTCTTGTTGAACCCAGGTGTATCCCCTCTAGAGTACACTGTTCGGAAGGTGCTCCCATACCTTGTCTATTGGAATCCATTCACGCCCTATGGTTTATGATTTTATAATATATATATGTGGAGCGTGAGATGCAAGCGTTCTGCTACTTGGATATTTATTTTCTTAGACATTATCATAATATCACCGGATTTGATATCAAAGATATTTTGGGTTATAGTAAGGTAAAAGCCGTCCATGTTTATGTGTGGGCTGGTCTTACTATTATCCTTTGTTTCAAAAGGATTTTCAAAGTGAAACAGTATGGTTGGAATTTACTCACACCTGTCCCATGACTGACCCAGAGTTTATTTTGTTTGTGTTTTCCCTAAACTCTTGGGTGCCCAAATTTGTACGGGCAGTCAAGTGTTTCAGGCTTTGCAGATTCACTTCGAGGAGCTGGAAGCAGAAGGTTTCCCCATTAGTAAGCTAGAGATTATTTCCGCTGTAATATATATGAGTTGTACTCTAATATGATATGTAAGTACAAATTCAGGTTTTTTATTTCAAAGTTATGTTATAATACCATTTATTCATTCCGCTGTGAGGTTCGTGTTTACTCTGATTCTGATGTTCTTCTTCTTCTATTATATTAGTTCTATCTTTTCTATCTCAACTTCTAATTTCTTTCTATTAATGATCTGAATTTTCGTGCACTTTAAGTTGAATGTGTAGTATATTAGTCAGCTCAAATTGGTACGGATTTTCGGGTC
Organism: Allium sativum; assembly: GCA_030737875.1. Classification (NCBI taxonomy): domain Eukaryota; kingdom Viridiplantae; phylum Streptophyta; class Magnoliopsida; order Asparagales; family Amaryllidaceae; genus Allium; species Allium sativum. The sequence continues at coordinate 64,704,033 of CM060909.1, read as the reverse complement.
ACTACAGTTCGTATCAGAGCTGAAAGTTAAGCAATTTCCTTGGCTCTGTGGCGTAACTCAATTGAGATGGAGTTAGAAATACTCTAGATTGAGCTTGAGTGTATATATATGAGTGCGTATTTGTGAATTTATATAAAAATTGTTTTATATTGTGTTGACTGGTCAGTCCAGTGGTTTATGAATTCTTATGGAAACAGTAATGCAAACTGTGTCGATAGGTGTTTCTAAACTCTTGAACAGAGTAGTTCGACATAGTATGTTTTGAAAAGAGGGAAAATGAAATAATCTTACCCAAAATCTATTTTGATATAAAGAAAGCATATATATTGGAATTATCTAATATATATTGAATATGTTAGTTGAAATTATAATCGAATAAGGTTATAATTGAATTGGTTATAAATAACTGATAAAGAATTCACATGAATACAATATATAAATTAGATAAATTGAATCTGATGATAAACCAGAATTGGAGTAAAACTCTAGAGATTTGAGAAGTGGTTGTAAATGGATTTGAATTAAATATATGGGAATTTTAAAATCCTGGGAGATTTGAAATTGTTTTCCAAGTGTTGTGAAAGATATTTTGAAATAAATTTCAAAATGTAAGTATTTGAGAATGAGTTTTGAAAGTAATATTGTACTGAACTCACTTCGATCACTGGAAAATAATTCTGACGATGCGCGCGCCATCATCGGTGTTCATTTTCGAGGTTCTAAGTGACGGATTTCTACCAAAGATTTTTTTTTGAAATAAGTTGTTCGAAAATTCAAATGTTTTGAATTGCTATGTTATGAATATATATATTTCAAACTGGTTTGAAATAAATCCCAGGAATTTGAATTCTGAAATACAAATTTAACTTATGGAGATAAAATAGTAAAAGTGGAACTTAAACTAAGATAAACGAAATTGGAATGAAATTGGAATGATCCAGAATGGCAATTAGAGAAATATTGAAGATTCAAGTTATTAAAATGAATTGATTCTTGGAGAATAAGAATCGAATTTTGAATTTGGAGATGAAGATAACTGATTTGAGAAACAAATCAGTAGATGAAATATCATAATAGAACTTAACAAGGTTAAGAGTTTGGGATTGTAATGGACTGGAGTTGAAATGGAATTTGCTTTGGAGATGAGCGAATGATTAGATTAAAGAATAAATTAATCGGAGATCAGTTGGAAATGCTTGGATATATGCTAGTTTGATAGAAGATGGCAGAGATAGAGCTGAATGTCGACGAAAAAAAGTACATTTTTAAATTATATTGAGGACGAGATTTGTAAACCTGTTGAGCAAGACGTTTGGCGGTTTGATTTTCTTTTGGATTGGAGAATGCCGAGAGTGGGCGAAATGTAGTAGTACCGATTGAGCCATGCAGAGTAGATGCTGGCAGAATTTCACGCAAATTTAAAATGTAGAAAATTTTCAGAGTTGTTGAAAATATTCGTTAGTAAAAAGAGAATTAATATTTTAATTAAAATGATTAATTAGTCCAATTAGAATTGAAACTGAGAAGTAAAACAAAAGATATTAACCTGGTTATAATAAGGTTTATAACATTTTCCCAACCTTAGTAATTTCGGGGATGAAATTCTTTAAGGGGGGAAGGAATGTAACGTCCCACATTTTTAACAGTTTGCGTTTGAATAATTAAACCAGTTTAAATATTGAATTCGTAATATAAATGGATTTATATATAAATTAAAACGAAGTTGAACGTATAAAAATATATATTAAATATAATAAAGCTCATAACGACGCTGCAGTTCGTAATTTAACGTTCTGAACTTCAACTGAGTGTGTAGGATTCGTTATTAGTTGGATTTCTTCAAAACAAGAAACGTTCGAATCAGTTGAACTGTATTTTTCTAATGGAAGTGAAAAACCATGATTTCGCGTTATATATTGACAATTATATCCAAATCAAATATTCAGAAAGTCGCTATGAAATCGTATATCGACTGTAATGGTTTATTTGAAATAACTATATATCGGATACGAATTTGGATAAGGTTCTTTTGAGACATAGTGATAACTTAATTTTTAGAATTTTACTGTAATTTTTAATTAATTAAATATGCAACTTTTTATTTGGAATATTTTGCACCCTGTATCAGTATTTCGGGGTTTCAAATTATGAGTCAACCTATCGATATTATTATATTTTTGGGATCGTGACACCTTGTTGAGAACGACTATAATCTTACTTCTGTCCGTAGTGGTCCAAAATTAAATGGAATTCTATATAGCCGGTACCGCACAGTCTAAACAAAATTTATATAATCGGGTACACAATTTAACTAGGCAACTTGAAATCAACCTAAGCTATCCTATGCATAGCTGGAAAGAAGAACGTGCTAGTTGAGACCTTTGCTAGTTAATACTCAGGAAAAAAATACCCAAGCACGTTCTACCTTCACTCAATACAAATACCTACCCCGTATAAACCTATTATTCCTAGTAACCTAAAATCCAAAACCTATTACTAGTGTTTAGCTGAAAAGAAAACACATAAGAGAACCATACCCTATTGCATGCTAAAGTATCGTGCGAGCCATACCCTATTACTTCTCCATTAAGACTACAATCCTATAAATATGTTTGCATTTTCTCCATCTTCCAGCGACTAAAAAAACCAAACGCAAGTGAACAAGAAAATATACAATAAATCCGATCTGCGAGGGCGTGTGAAATGTGAGCTATGCATCGGCATGCAGTCGAATCATCAGTGAATGGTGGGGTTTTATCTTTTTGCTGAGCTTGGTTATGGCCGTCGGCCATTGCACTGTGGAGTTCGGGTTTGCTGTCAGCATGTGACGAGGGAGATGAGTCGGGTGTATGTATGGCGGTGAGTGTATGGTTGTGGCGTGCATGGTGAAGGGTGGTTTCCTGTGCATACATGATGAGTATAAGAGAGCGATGATGTGCGAACAAGGTGAAGCTTCTAAAGGAGCTGTCGAGAGTTTGAAACATGAAAGAAGGTGGGGGGTACTGCATTCAAAAATGCGGAGCATGGTACAGGAGCTGTGCGCTTTGAGAAGTGGAGGAGCGGACATGCGGAAGGTGTTTTAAGGTGTAGAAGAAGTCTGTTTTGTGTGGAGAAACATGAATGGGAAGGAGTTCATATGGGAAGAAGTTTTGGTACTGTGAAAACCAATTGAGTCGGTTTGGAAATGTGCAGTCTGGGTTGGATTGCATGGACAACATAGTGTCCAGGAAAATAAATGGAGAACCAGGGAGACGCGGATGGGTAGGAGGAGTGGAGCCGGGCTGTCAGTTCGGCTGAGGAGTGACTCGACGGAGTTGAACAGTGCTTAGTTGGATTTTGTGAAGTGGTGGGGAGCGTCGTGTTTATGGTATAAAGGAGGAGTTATGTTTCGATCAGGAGGAAGATAACTGTGCAGTTGAGTTTAAAGAGGGCGGTTCATTTTTTTGGAGAAAAATGATGTGCGGTTATGATACTGGCCACTTGCGTTTTGGGTTGGAAAAAGTGAAAGTTTGAAACTATGATTAACAGTAGTTTGAGAAGTCGGCTGAAACGTGGGACTGATATTCGGTTATGGGAGAAAATGGGCTGGTTTACGATACGAGGCCCAAAATGGAAAAATATAAATAAAAGGGGTGAACATGAAAATTATGAAGAGGCAGAGTGTTGCACCCTAATATGGAAATGGAATGTTTATTTTACTGGAGAATGTGGGGGCTTGTAGTTTAAACCAATTCAAAGTAGTGATGTTTATTTGCAGGGGCGTGTTTTTGTTGGGAGAAGTGAAGCACTCAGATTGTATTTCAGGAAAGTGAAGAAGACATCATGTCAGGGAGAACGTTGGCTTTTAATAGTGGTATTGGGCCAAGATCTTTAGTAAGCTCAACATTTAAAATATATGAAATTATATATGTAAACAGAGAAATCATGTTATGCGGTAAATGGGGTAGTCTGGGAACGTTGAAAATAGTAGTGCAATTGGCGATGGAGTCGAAATGGACTCCAGTAATGGAGGACGGCGGTCGGAGGTGTTTGAAGAGGGACAGTATCCGACTGGTCAAATAAAATTAAGCTTGCAACTTCCTTTTGCTGCGTGAAAAGAAGAAAGGAAAGAAAAGGTAAAATCTGTGAAATAGTGAAATGGTACGCGAACGGGATGTTCTTCTTGGTTTCGGAGGAGGGGCTTCTAATGGGCGCGGATCCAAACTAACACAAATCGTTATTTAACCGTTAGTGTGCAAAGGTGAGTAAAATCACTAACTCTAATCTATTTTAAAATATTATAATTATATTTTAATGTGGTTTGAATGCCGTGTGATGGTCGATTAGGTAGATTACAATTAAATTGGTTGAATATTATATATCTTTGCATATATACCCATCATCGGTTGGATACTGGTTCCATCGATTATAATATTCCCTAGTAGGAATCAGTGTAAATTGTTTGACTAACATCTGTGGATGCAGGAAACTGGTTGAAGGAATCCAACCGGATTCCTCAGTATTTATACGTACTATCTGTTTTGTATATGCACTGTTTGAACCATATTGAATGGAAATTCAACGTTAGTTTAATTTAATTAATAGACGATATCGATTAAGAAGGTGACAACATCGGCCATAAAACCCATCGTTTGTTAAGGAGTTGATTGGCCGTCAGGCAAATCAACGAAGATAATTATAAAAAATTATATTTTTATAAACAAAGCGAAGTTTTAAATTATAATAGAAGTTCTATTATAAACCAGTATTTTAGAGTTCGTTTTTATAAAATAAATAAAAACGATTGTTGACATTTAAATAAGTTTATAAAGTAGAAATTATCCTACAATTAAATATTTGGATAATTATTTTAAGACAAACAATTTAGAAATATTATTATATTAAATATATTAATCTAATGGTATGAAGTGATTAAAATCAATTAACGAATTTACTGATGGAAGGAAGTTGATTTAAATCAACTGTTTAATTGAAAAATGATTATTAGATTAAATGGGTCCTTGTAAAGAAGTTATAAATAGTACTGTGGAATGAAGTTAAAGCGAAGAGTTTATGTTTAAAATAAATAATCATAAACAAAGAAGATTTCAAAGTATGAATATGGTGTTATAAAACCATATTCCAAAATAAAACAAGGAAATACGATTTGATGAATATTATAAGTAATAAGGATTAGAATACAGACTTATATCTGTTCTAAGGTAAGAACATTGTCGATCAAGGCCTGAGAGGTAAATAGAATACCCCAACTTGTACGACTTCACTATTATCGAGGAACAATATCAGTTTGTAATGAAAAGGAATGTCAAGATTTGTATAAAGGAAATATGGTAGCATATTCCAAGTCTTAAAACTATAGCGATAAAATAACGCTGTTGACTAGGCTTAAGCGTGACTGTTATGTCAAGATTAGTTATAAAAGAGAATATTACAACGTATGACAAGTTTTGAACTGCAATGATAAATTAACGTTGTTAACCAAACCTAAGCGTGATTTTTATATATAGCAGCACTTCTTAGGGAATGTAAACAGTTTGGTTTGAAATCCACTTATTCTAAAAGTTATAAGTAACGATGTCTGTCCAAAGAGATATAAGAACGAGTTAGAAAGAGATATTGGAAAATTGTTTCAAAAAGCAATGATATCATTTTGATCTTCGAAATGTGATTAGAATTAAACCATTAGGATTTGAGATTTTAATTCAACGATGTCGAATGTATTAAAGTAAATCATTTTTAGGAATTATAATCTGATAGGATAATTAACATTTAGTTTTAAACAAATAAATGTTATTAGGATAGGAATCGGTATTTAGTTATAAACTTGATATTGATTTGATAAGAAGTTGACTTAAAAACAGATTTTATAAAGTGGAATAGGAATATAAAAGTATGAAAGAGATTTCGGTAAACAAGATAAGGGAAATTATTACGTTAATAAAGAGTATATGATAAAGATGTTCAGATTTCTATAATAAGGGATGGTATTCACATTTCAAAGTGAATAATGTTTTAAAAGTGAACGTTGGGCCGATTAAAAGGTTAAAATGAAATTGGAAATATTTTCCAATGTAAATAGGGTAGATTATCCAAGTATAGAAATAATGAATGTGAAATTAATGGAAATAGTTCGAACGTTAATAACGTATGTTTAATGGAACATGAAAGAATAAGAGTTTATAATAACTGGAAATGTTTTCCGAGAAGTGTAAAATGGCTAAAACGAGATTTGAGAAATATCTGGTAAGATAGGGGAATTTGGATAATAAAAATGAATGTTAAATAAAAAGTACCCGTGTTTATGTGACCTTAGTTATACATTAGAATGGATGTTGTTTTACTTCGATAGTTAAATAACCGACTATCGAAGTGATTTGACCATCGTTGTCGATATGGAGAGTCCAGTTGGATATATTATCCGGAAACCTCTCCGTATAGGCGTAAGCGCTGCGAATTAGATATGCTGAAGATAATTGAAGACGGAGTTAAATGCAAGGGTCGTCCAGTTCCAGAATGTTTCTTTCTGTTTGTCCAGTCCCAGGACAACTTGTATGGACGAATGTCTGACAGAGTATTCCCAACGGTCACGCCGTTGATTTTTACGAATATACCAAGTTGGGGGGGAGAAGGTAACTTTGCTTTATTTTACACCCAGTGTGCATTTGTGTAATCAATATGTGATTACGGATTTGAGGATGTGGCATTCAAAGTGGATGGTGATCATACGTTCTGAAAATAGACATAGCCTCTAGCCTCACAACCAGGAAGTAACAAAAGTTGGACTAGGCAGCATGGCTAGTTGGGTCATCCCCAAGCAGGGTGGATTGTCACCAATCTAGAGAAAATTCATATTTATACTTCTTTTCGATTCTGTATCTTCGGGTGACGGTTGGATGGCCTACAACCGTGGTGGCAATATATTCGATACACTCAAGCTAAATGAGTGGTCAGTCATGTGTGGCCGGGTTGCAAGATGTTCTTGTTGAACCCTGGTGTATCCCCTCTAGAGTACACTGTTCGGAAGATGCTCCCATACCTTGTCTGTTGGAATCCATTCTTCAATAAGCGCCCTACGGTTTATGATTTTATACTATATGTATGTGGAGCGTGAGATGCAAGCGTTCTGCTACTTGGATATTTATTTGCTTAGACATTATCATAATATCACCGGATTTGATATCAAAGATATTTTGGGTTATAGTAAGGTAAAAGCCGTCCATGTTTATGTGTGGGCTGGTCTTACTATTATCCTTTGTTTCAAAAGGATTTTCAAAGTGAAATAGTATGGTTGGAATTTACTCACACCAGTCCCATGACTGACCCAGAGTTTATTTTGTTTGTGTTTTCCCTAAACTCTTGGGTGCCCAAATTTGTACGGGCAGTCAAGTGTTTCAGGCTTTGCAGATTCACTTCGAGAGCTGGAAGCAGAAGGCTTCACCATTAGTTAGCTAGAGATTATTTCCGCTGTAATATATTTGAGTTGTACTCTGATATGATATGTAAGTACAAATTCAGGTTTTGTATTTCAAAGTTATGTTATAATACCATTTATTCATTCCGCTGTGAGATTCGTGTTTGCTCTGATTCTGATGTTCTTCTTCTTCTATTCTATTAGTTCTATCTTTTTTATCTCATCCTCTAATTTCTTTCTATTAATGATCTGAACTTTCGTGCACTTTAAGTTGAATGTGTAGTATATTAGTCAGCTCAAATTGGTACGGATTTTCGGGTCACTACAGTTGGTATCAGAGCTGAAAGTTAAGTGATTTCCTTGGCTCTGTGGCATTACTCAATAGAGATGGAGTAAGAAATACTCTAGATTGAGCTTGAGTGTATATATATGAGCGCGTATTTGTGAATTTATATAAAAACTGTTTTATATTGTGTTGACTGGTCAGTCGAGTGGTTTATGAATTCTGGTGGAAACAGTAATGCAAACTGTGTCGATAAGTGTTTCTAAACTCTTGAACAGAGTAGTTCGACATAGTATGTTTTGAAGAGAGGGTAAATGAAATAATCTTACCCAAAATCTATTTTGATATAAAGAAAGCATATATATTGGAATTATCTAATATATATTGAATATGTTAGTTGAAATTATAATCGAATAAGGTTATAATTGAATTGGTTATAAATAACTGATATAGAATTCACATGAATACAATATATAAATCAGATAAATTGAATCTGATGATAAACCAGAATTGGAGTAAAACTCTAGAGATTTGAGAAGTGGTTGTAAATGGATTTGAATTAAATATATGGGAATTTTAAAATCCTGGGAGATTTGAAATTTTTTTTCCAAGTGTTGTGAAAGATATTTTGAAATAAATTTCAAAATGTAAGTATTTGAGAATGAGTTTTGAAAGTAATATAGTACTGAACTCACTTCGATCACTGGAAAATAATTCCAAGCGATGCGCGCGCCATCATCGGTGTTCATTTTCTAGGTTCTAAGTGACGAATTACTACCAAAGATTTTGTTTTGAAATATGTTGTTCGAAAATTCAAATGTTTTGAATTGCTATGTTATGAATATATATATTTCAAATTGATTTGGAATAAATCCCAGGAATTTGAATTCTGAAATAAAATTTTAACTTATGGAGATAAAATGGTAAAAGTGGAACTTAAACTAAGATAAGCGAAATTGGAATGATCCAGAATGGGAATTAGAGAAATACAGAAGATTTGAGTTATTAAATTGAATTGATTCTTGGAGAATAAGAATCGAATTTTGAATTTGGAGATGAAGATTACTGATTTGAGAAACAAATCAGTAGATGAAATATCATAATAGAACTTAACAAGGTTAAGAGTTTGGGATTGTAATGGACTGGAGTTGAAATGGAATTTGCTTTGGAGATGAGCGAATGATTAGATTAGAGAATAAATTAATCGGAGATCAGTTGGAAATGCTTTGATATGTGCTAATTTGATATAAGATGGCAGAGATAGAGCTGAATGTCGACGAAAAAAAAAGTACATGTTTAAATTATATTGAGGACGAGATTTGTAAACCTGTTGAGCAAGCCTTTGGCTGTTTGATTTTCTTTTGGATTGGAGAATGCCGAGAGTGTGCGAAATGTAGTAGTACCGATTGAGCCATGCAGAGTAGATGCTGGCAGAATTTCATGGAAATTTAAAATGTAGAAAATTTTCAGAGTTGTTGAAAATATTCGTTAGTAAAAAGAGAATTAATATTTTAATTAAAATAATTAATTAGTCCAATTAGAATTGAAACTGAGAAGTAAAACAAAAGATATTAACCTGGTTATAATAAGGTTTATAACATTTTCCCTACCTTAGTAATTTCGGGGACGAAATTCTTTTAAGGGGGAAGGAATGTAACGTCCCGCATTTTTATCAGTTTGTGTTTGAATATTTAAACCAGTTTAAATATTGAATTCGTAATATAATTGGATTTATATATAAATTAAAACAAAGTTGAACGTATAAAAATATATATTAAATATAATCAAGCTCATAATGACGCTGCAGTTCGTAATTTAACGTTCTGAACTTCAACTGAGTGTACAGGATTTGTTATTAGTCGGATTTCTTCGAAACAAGAAACGTTCGAATCTGTTGAGCTGTATTTTTCTAATGGAAGTGAAAAAGCAAGATTTCGCGTTATAGATTGACAATTATATCCAAATCAAATATTCAGAAAGTCGCTATGAAATCGTATATCGACCATAACGGTTTATTTGAAATAACTATATATCTGATACGAATTTGGATAAGGTTCTTTTGAGACATAGTGATAACTTAATTTTTAGAATTTTACTATAATTTTTAAATAATTAAATATGCAAATTTTTATTTGGAATATTTTGCACCCTGTATCAGTATTTCGGGGTTTCAAAATATGAGTCAACCTACCAATATTATTATATTTTTGGGATCGTGACACCTCGTTGAGCACGACTATAATCTTACTTCTGTCCGTAGTGGTCCGAAAATAAATGGAATTCTATATAGCTGGTACCGCATAGTCTAAACAAAATTTATATAATCGGGTACACAATTTAACTAGGCAACTTGAAATCAACCTAAGCTATCCTATGCATAGCTGGAAAGAAGAACGTGCTAGTTGAGACCTTTGCTAGTTAATACTCAGGAAAAAAATACCTAAGCACGTTCTACCTTCACTCAATACAAATACCTTCCCCGTATAAACCTATTATTCCTAGTAACCTAAAATCCAAAACCTATTACTAGTGTTTAGCTAAAAAGAAAACACATAGGAGGATCATACCCTATTGCATGATATAGTTTCGTGCGAGCCATACCCTATTACTTGTCCATTAAGACTACAATCCTATAAATATGGTTGCATTTTCTCCATCTTCCAACGACTAAAAAACCAAACGTAAGTGAACAAGAAAATATACAATAAATTCGATCTGCGAGGGCGTGTGAAATGGGAGCCATGCATCGGCATGCAGTCAAATCATCAGTGAATGGTGGGGTTTTATCTTTTTGCTGAGCTTGGTTATGGCCGTCGGCCTTTGCACTATGGATTTCGGGTTTGCTGTCAGCATGTGACGAGGGGGATGAGTCGGGAGTATGTATGGCGGCGAGTGTATGGTTGGGGCGTGCGTGGTTAAGGGGGTTGCCTGTGCATACGTGATGAGTATAAGAAAGCGATGAAGTGCGAACAAGGAGAAGCTTCTAAAGGAGCTGTCGTGAGTTTGAAACATGAAAGAAGGTGGGGGTACTGCGTTCAAAAGGGCGGAGCATGGTACTGGAGTTGTGCGCTTTGAGAAGTGGAGGAGCGGACATGCGGAAGGTTTTTTAAGATGTAGAAGAAGTCTGGTTTGTGTGGAGAAACATGAATGGGAAGGAGTTCATATGGGAAGAAGTTTTGGTACGGTGAAAACCAATTGAGGCGGTTTGGAAATGTGCAGTCTGGGTTGGATTGCATGGACAACACAGTGCCCAGGAAAAATAAATGGAGAACCAGGGAGACGCGGATGGGTAGGAGGAGTGGAGCCGGGCTGTCAGTTCGGCTGAGGAGTGACTCGACGGAGTTGAACAGTGCTTGGTTGGATTTTGTGAAGTGGTGGGGAGCGTCGTGTTTATGGTATAAAGGAGGAGTTTTGTTTTGATCAGGAGGAAGATAACTATGCTGTTGAGTTTAAAGAGGGCGGTGCATTTTTTTTGGAGAAAAATGATGTGCGATTATGATAATGGGCACTTGCGTTTTGGCTCGGGAAAAGTGAAAGTTTGAAACTGTGATTAACAGTAGTTTGAGAAGTCGGCTGAAACATGGGACTGATATTCGGTTATGGGAGAAAATGGGCTAGGTTTACGATACGAGGCCCAAAATGGAAAAATATAAATAAAAGGGTGAACGTCAAATTATGAAGATGTAGAGTGTTGCACCCTAGCATGGAAATGGAATGTTTATTTTACTGGAGAATGTAGGGGGCTTGCGGTTTAAACCAATTCAAAGTAGTGATGTTTATTTGCAGGGGCGTGTTTTTGTTGGGAAAAGTGAAGCACTCGGATTGTATTTCAGGAAAGTGAAGAAGACATCATGTCAGGGAGAACGTTGGCTTTTAGTAGTGGTATTGGGCCAAGATCTTTGGTAAGCCCAATATTTAAAATATATGAAATTATATATGTAAACAAAGAAATCATGTTATGCGGTAAATGGGGTAGTCTGGGAACGTTGAGAATAGTAGTGCAATTGGCGATGGAGTCGAAATTGACTCCAGTAATGGAGGACGGCGGTCGGAGGCGTTTGAAGAGGGACAGTATCCGACTGGTCAAATAAAATTGGAAGCTTGAAACTTCCTTTTGCTGCTTGAAAAGAAGAAAGGAAAGAAAAGGTAAAATCTGTGAAATAGTGAAATGGTACGCGGACGGGATGTTCTACTTGGTTTCGGAGGAGGGGCTTCTAACGGGCGCGGATCCAAACTGAAGCAAATCGTTATTTAACGGTTAACGCGCAAAGGTAAATAAAATCTCTAACTCTGATCTATTTTAAAATATTATAATTATATTTTAATGTGGTTTGAATGCTGTGTGATGGTCAATTAGGTAGATTACAATTAAATTGGTTGAATATTATATATCTTTGCATATATACCCATCATCGGTTGGATACTGGTTCCATCGATTATAATAGTCCCTAGTAGGAATCAGTGTAAACTGTTTAACTAACATCTGTGGATGCAGGAAACCGGTTGAAGGAATCCAACCGGATTCCTCAGTATTTATATGTACTACCTGTTTTGTATATGCACTGTTTGAACCATATTGAATGGAAATTCAACGTTAGTTTAATTTAATTAATAGACGATATCGATTAAGAAGGTGACAAAAGTCGACCATAAAACCCATCGGTTGTTAAGGAGTTGATTGGCCGTCAGACAAATCAATGAAGATAATTATTAAAATTTATATTTTTATAAATAAAGCGAAGTTTTAAATTATAATAGAAGTTCTATTATAAACCAGTATTTTAGAGTTCGTTTTTGCAAAATAAATAAAAACGATTGTTGACATTTAAATAAGATTATAAAGTAGAAATTATCCTACGATTAAATATTTGGATAATTATTTTAAGACAAACAATTTAGAAATATTATTAAATTAAATATATTAATCTAATGGTAAGAAATGATTAAAATCAATTAACGAATTTACTGATGGAAGGAAGTTGATTTAAATCAACTGTTTAATTGAAAAATGATTATTAGATTAAATGGGTCCTTGTAAAGAAGTTATAAATAGTACTGTGGAATGAAGTTAAAGCGAAGAGCTAATGTTTAAAATAAATAATCATAAACAACGATGATTTCAAAGTATGAATATAGTGTTATAAAACCATATTCCAAAATAAAACAAGGAAATACGATTTGATGAATATTATAAATAATAAGCGATTAGAATACAGACTTATATCTGTTCTAAGGTAAGAACGTTGTCGATCAAGGCCGGAGAGGTAAATAGAATACCCCAACTTGTATGGCTTCACTATTATCGAGGAACAATATCAGTTTGTAACGAAAAGGAATGTCAAGATTTGTATAAAGGAAATATGGTAGTATATTGCAAGTCTTAAAACTATAGCGATAAAATAACGTTGTTGACTAGGCTTAAGCGTGATTGTTATGTCAAGATTAGTTATAAAGGAGAATATTACAGCGTATGACAAGTTTTGAACTGCAATGATAAATTAACGCTGTTAACAAAATCTAAGCGTGGTTTTTATATATAGCAGCACTTCCTAGGGAATGTAAATAGTTTGGTTTGAAATCCACTTATTCTAAAAGTAATAAGTAACGATGTCTGTCCAAAGAGATATAAGAACGAGTTAGAAAGAGATATTGGAAAATTGTTTCAGAAAGCAATGATATCATTTCGATCTTCGAAATTTGATCAGAATTAAACCATTAGGATTAGATATTTTAACTCAACGATGTCGAATGTATTAAAATTAATCATTTTTAGGAATTATAATCTGATAGGATAATTAACATTTAGTTTTAAACAAATAAATGTTAATAGGATAGGAATAACATTTGGTTATAAACTTGATACTGATTTGATAAGAAGTTGACTTAGAAACAGAGTTTATAAAGTGGAATAGGAATATAAAAGTACGAAAGAGATTTCGGTAAACAAGATAAGGGAAATTATTACGTTAATAAAGAGTATATGATAAAGATGTTCAGATTTCTATAATAAGGGATGGTATTCACATTTCAAAGTGAATAATGTTTTAAAAGTGAACATTGGGTCGATTAAAAGGTTAAAATGAAATTGGAAATATTTTCTAATGTAAATAGGGTAGATTATCCAAGTATAGAAATAAAGAATGTGAAATAAATGGAAATAGTTTGAACGTTAATAACGTATGTTTAATGGAACATGAAAGAATAAGAGTTTATAATAACTGGAAATGTTTTCCGAGAAGTGTAAAAAGGCTAAAACGGGATTTGAGGAATATCTGGTAAGATATGGGAATTTGGATAATAAAAATGAATGTTAAATAAAAAGTACCCGTGTTTATGTGATGTTAGTTATACAATAGAATGGAAGTTGTTTTACTTTGATAGTTAAATAACCGACTATCGAGGTGTTTTGACCATCCTTATTGATATGGAGAGACCGGTTGGATATATTATTCGTAAACCACTCCGTATAGGCATAAGCGCTGCAAATTAGATATGCTGAAGATAATTGAAGGCAGAGTTAAATGCAAGGGTCGTCCAGTTCCAGAATGGTGCTTTCTGTTTGTCCAGTCCCAGGACAACTTGTATGGACGAATGTCTGACAGAGTATTCCCAACGGTCACGCCGTTGATTTTTACGAATATACCAAGTTGATGGGGAGAAGGTAACTTTTATTTATTTTACACCCAGTGTGCATTTGTGTAATCAATATTTGATTACGGATTTGACGATGTGGCATTCAAAGTGGATGGTGATCAGATGTTCTGATAATAGACATAGCCTCTAGCCTCACAACCAGGAAGTAACAAAAGTTGGGCTAGGCAGCATGGCTAGTTGGGTCATCCCAAAGCAGGGTGTGTTGTCACCAATCTAGAGAAAATTCATATTTATACTTCTTTTTTATTCTGTATCTTTGGGTGACGGTTGGATGGCCTACAACCGTAGTGGCAATATATTCGATACACTCAAGCTAAATGAGTGGTCGGTCATGTGTCGCCGGGTTCCAAGATGTTCTTGTTGAACCCAGGTGTATCCCCTCTAGAGTACACTGTTCGGAAGCTGATCCCATACCTTGTCTGTTGGAATCCATTCTTCATTAAGTGCCCTACGGTTTATGATTTTATACTATATATATGTGGAGCGTGAGATGCAAGCGTTCTGCTACTTGGATATTTATTTGCTTAGACATTATCATAATATCACTGGATTTGATATCAAAGATATTTTGGGTTATAGTAAGGTAAAAGCCGTCCATGTTTATGTGTGGGCCGGTCTTACTATTATCCTTTGTTTCAAAAGGATTTTCAAAGTGAAACAATATGGTTGTAATTTACTCACACCAGTCCCATGACTGACCCAGAGTTTATTTTGTTTGTATTTTCCCTAAACTCTTGGGTGCCCAAATTTGTACGGGCAGTCAAGTGTTTCAGGCTTTGCAGATTCACTTGGAGGAGTTGTAAGCAGAAGGATTCACCATTAGTTAGCTAGAGATTATTTCCGCTGTAATATATATGAGTTGTATTCTGATATGATATGTAAGTACAAATTCAGGTTTTGTATTTCAAAGTTATGTTATAATACCATTTATTCATTCCGCTGTGGGATTCGTGTTTACTCTGATTCTGATGTTCTTCTTCTTCTGTTCTATTAGTTCTATCTTTTCTATCTCATCCTCTAATTTCTTTCTATTAATGATCTGAACTTTCGTGCACTTTAAGTTGAATGTGTAGTATATTAGTCAGCTCAAATTGGTACGTATTTCGGGTCACTACACCTAGTATGTACTGACGCAAAATAAAATGAAAAAGAAAAGGAGGAACAAATTTAATTCAAAATTTCGAGTACCTTGTTTCTTTTCAGTAAAAGTACAGCTCAAATTCACCACAAAACATTTAAAACTCAAATAAACAGTAAACAAGAATGGTAAATACAACATGGAAACACATGTATTTATTCACCAAAGGGTCCTAATCTATTAGGACAAACAGCTAAAACAATATATACATATATTGTACCATCAAAATCTATAGAATCGAATTAGAAATACACCATATATATATATATATATATATATATATATATATATATACAGCAAATCTCATGTACAAACCCTTTTCTTCCAATACATATACATCAGGTCAAATCTTCAAATGAATACACAAAACAATTTGAACAAGAAATATATAAAATCAAATTCGAACAGACCATGTATAGTACTCGAAATCCAACAAAATCTTCACTGCTTTTGGCACAGCCATCACAATCTCCATCAAAGCACCACTGTCCATCACGAAATTTCAACACTTTCACCATCAGTAAAATCTACCTGAGAAGAAAAAAGAACACAACTATGAATAGCTAGGAATATATGTATATGTATATAAATATATAAAGTTGAAAGATTTCCAATAAGAAAAATACCACATGTAAACAGTAAAATGTGCAACAAAATCAAACAAGAACAGTACACAAACTATTCAAAAGAAAACTAATTTATGGATTTTTTTTCTACATCAAATCAGCTACGAAAATAGCTATACAACTAAGTATATGTAGCTGATTCTGCCTCAAATCTATAAAGTTGAACAAATATTACGAACAGGAAATAAATCTGAAATTTCTATATGAACAGACAATACAGACAGCTAGAAGAAAAATAAAATATATGAATTTATTCACCATCAAATCTTTACAGACAATGGACATGGTGAATAAACAACTCAATGGTTTCATAGCTGTACCAAATCTATACATAAACAGTTCGATCTTTTTACATAGATCTATGCAAAAAAGTATATGAGAATCCAACATAAAGTGTTCACATTTTCACTGTTAAATATCACACACAAACCATGTTCCATCACAAACAGTTCGATAATAGCAGAACCGAATTGAAAAAGGACCATCACCTAGAATCTAAGCAGAAAAGTCTAAAACCTATGATGTTATAGTTTGATGTTGATATCGTTCTTATCTAGATCGAATCCAACTATAAATACATAACCACACCTCATTCCTGAACACAGCAGCAAAGACGGAAACCAAATTCGAATCACTCAAAGAAAATCAAAAACAGAATAACACGAAAATTAAAATTTTGGAAATACTTATCTGGAATCAAGGATCCACACACTTCAATTGTGCATGTCTTGGCGGAATTCCTGATGCCTTGTTCGGAGTTGAGGACAAAGGCTTTCGGCCAAATCTTCATGATGGAAGCCTCGGGATGAAGGCGCCTGAAAGGAGATCATAACAAAGGATCTGGTGTTCAGAAGGGTGGGGGTGTTGCGACGTAAGGAGAGGTGGCGGCGGAGAGGATCTCAGATGAATCGGAATCTGGCGACTTCCTTTAATTTGAGTGTGGTGGAGCCTACAGTTGCTGGTCGGAGGAAAAAGGTGGTCGGAATGGAAGCCTGTACGGCGACATCTCTGGTGAGGCCGAGGGTGTAGGGTCCGGTTGTAGCAGCTGGCGGCGGCAAGGGTATAAAGGTGATGGAGGGTTTTTCTTTTCCTAATTTTTGTGCCGACTGATAAAATTGTGAGGAGAACAAGGGGATCAGAGGGTTTTATTTGTGTAAAGGATAAAAGGGGCCAGTCAATTTCCTAATGGGCTGAACGAAAGTAAGGCCCAACTTTTCCTTTTTAAATAAAACCTTACTTAATTTATTTATTTTTATAACTTTGAATGTTGATTTCAAGCGCGTACATGGTCAGAATTCGATAAAACAGAAAACACTGGAACTGCGTCAACGAATACTACATGATGGAAGAGAACCGGACAGGGCTGGAAGCAGCTGGGATTTTCAGTTAAATTAAACGGCGTTTAATTTAACTGAAACGAGCTGATTTAACGACGAATCGAAACAAAGTTGAGCTAAATCACTTAGATCTCCCTACTTATACTCTATAAGTTGGGTTTTTATTTTTGAGTGCTATGATTGCTAATGATTTACTTGTTGTTGATACATATTCATATTTTGTTTGAGCTGACGAAATTAAACGTCGTTTAATTTCAGTGAAACCCAAATCGTTATTTTTAACGATTGGTTCCAATTGAGGTAAGTTACCTTATTGGTCACATTTATAAAATAAACGTGTTTTAATAAATGAATTGTTTGGATTGGTTGTTGTGGTTGATATTGAATTGTCGTTATAGACTTTTATGAGACCATTATTTTATTTGAATTGAATTGTTTTGATTAGATGGTTGATTCAGTTATGGAATGTTGACCTGAAATTCAATACTTGTCTGGTTTAAACCAATGGGTACTATTGGTTGAGTAATTAGCAGTATATGGCCTATAAATAAACCATTTTATAAATATCGATCTACCGTTAGGTAAATTGATGAAATGAAGTTATAAAATATATTTTATAGCTGAAGTCAGATTTTTAAATCTGTATTTTTGAATAAAAGTTTGTAAAAAGAAAATAATTATTTATTATTTATTAATTAAGCTTATATTGGATTATTAAATGATTTTATAAAAAAGTTTTCTAATACTTATAAAATTTATAAGTGAATAAGCAGAAATTAATTTAATGTGATAAATTTGAATAATCATTTTGAGAGATAAATAAAACGGCAATTTATTTCAATAAATTTTATTATTAACTAATTTAACTAAAGGATTATTTGGAATTGATTAACGATTTGTGATCGTATTTTGGATTGTCGAAGTCAACTATTTGACTATGTTGATCAATTGTTTTGAATTAACAAGATGGGTTAAAGAATATTTATTTTAATTCAAAAAGGGTTTTTACTATTTATTCTATTTAATTCAGAAGTTAACTACTAACACCGTAGTAAGTGACTGAACTAGATTATTATTTTAACAATAAATTAAGAGGTTACTTTTTGATTGAATTTCATTTAAAAAGAAATCGAAGTTGAAATGAAATTTATTCGATGTGCCAAAGAAGGTTTATAGATAGGTTTTATATTAAAACCCGAGTCTTATGACAAAAGTACAAAAGGGGTTTTTAGGCAAATACGATTGTTTAAATAATGTTGGGTTAACATTTGGATAGAGAAACTGAGGTAAATGAGGTTGTATTGAACCAGAATTTTATAAGCAAAGTTTATAAAAGGGAGGTGAGGTGCCCAACCGTTAATTAGCATTACTTAGTGGAATTAAGTGGGATTTGGTGAAATAAGATTTTCAAGGGAAAAGATCAAGGGTGAATTTGGTATAGAAAGAAGAAATTGGATTTTTGACAAAAATCCAAGGAAATAAAATGTATCGTTTAAAGAAATAAAGGAAAGGTGATATTTTGGTAAATAATTTCTTAATCAATGAATTAAGAAATGATAGTTATACTAGAGGAAGGGTTTATTTTTCAAAGATAAAGAAGTTTTATAAACCATATTAAATGAAATAGTTAGATGAGGTTTATTAATATAAAGATCGACTTTTGAATTACAACCGATGTCTATCTAAAGATAAGGCCATTGTTGATTTAGGTCTGAGAGGTAAATAAATACCCCAACTTGAACGACTTCGGGATTATCCGAGGATGATATTTATTTGTAATGGGAAAAGGGGAAAATAATTTATTATTTCATATGAGTAATAATGTGAATAAAAGGGTCGAGAAGTTATAATGAGATTCCCAAGTAATGAAAGTGGAAAATAAATGGTATTTCCGAAGTAAAGGAAAGAAAGAAATATGAGGTAATAATAAAAAAGGGAACTTCCGGGGTAGAAGGAGATTGAAAAGTAAGTTTTAAGAATGGTTTTACTCTAAAAGGGATAAAGGAGAGTTAATGTACTCAAGTAAGGAAACCAAAAGTGATTCTGTAACATTAATTTACAAATGATGGGTTGAGTTGATTTCCCCCATTTTAGATAATGGGTAATAAGGTAATAAATGTTTTGAAACGATAGCAGAATAGAAAATTGATATTTCATGGAGTATAAAAATAAACAGTTTGAAATAACCTTATGCTAAATTAGAAATGAAAAGCTATATTTGGAATATTGAAATGTAAAAGGGTTTAAGATTAACAATCATTAATCGTTTTAAGGCCAAGTACTGCTAAACACTGAACTAGTAAACTCATATTATTCTCATAATTATTTATTTGATAGTTAAATCACCGACTATCAAATCTGACCCATACGATTGTTGGTACGGAAAGACCAGGATCGAATATATATTCGAAAACCATTCCGACCAGCGAATATGTGAAAGAAGATTATTGAAGATAGAGAAATTTAAGACCGTCGATCTTCATGAGCGGGAAAACTACTGATTGAATTTCTCTGGTTTAGCGGCCGGAGATATTTCGACAGTGATTCTATCATGATTAAAATCCACGGATTGCAAGGACTTCTCGCTACTGAACTATAGGGTGATTCCTAGGATGCAGTAGGAGAGTTCCTTCGGTTCATCCTATTCTGGGATGACTTGTATGGACGAATATCCGACAGAGTATTTCCAACGGGGTCACGTACGTTGATTTCTTCAAAACGCATCATAGTTGGGTAGCTCCCAACTAGGATATTTTTATGGGCGTCAATTAGTGATATCTGGCGGTTCTGACGATGTGGCATTCAAAATAAATGGTGGTCAGATGTTCTAAAGATAAATTCGACCTCAAGCCTCATCATCCGGAAAATAACAAAAATCGGGCAGGTAGCATGGCCATGTGGGTCGCTCCCATTATGGTGTATAATCACCAATCTAGAGAAACTCCTTTTGCTTCTTTAATCTATCGATGCTGTCCCTTTCGGGAAACGGTTGCTAATCCCAACCATTGGTGATATACATTCGATACACTCAAGCGAAATGGGTGGTCAGTCATGTGTGGACCGGGTTGCTAGTAGTTCTTGTTGAACCCTGTGTATTTTCCTCTAGAGATACACTATCGGCAGGTTTGTTCCATACCTTGTCATAATCGGAATCCAATTCCCAGTAAGCGCCTGCGGTTTTTGATTGTATACTGTATATGTGGAGGGTGAGATGCAAGCATTCTGCTAGATTGATATTTATTTTTATTTAGACATTATTATAATATTAGAACAGATATTGATTTCAAAAAAACGTTTTGGGTTATCGTAAGGTAAAAACCGTCTGTATTTATTTGTGAATTTGGTTTTACAATTATCCTTTTCTTTCGAAAGATTTTGAACTTAAAAATCAAGTTGGATGATTTCCCTTAAAGCTTTGCGAGTTTTTTCTTTCACTCTGGTTCACTAGACTGACCCGGTGTTTTGTAAATGCTCGGGTTAGACCGAGGTGTACAGATTCAGGTTATCGGATGCTGCAAAGTTCAGAGATGAGCTGGAGGTATTCAGGCATATGATGTCTAATATTTATTCCGCTGTGTGACTGTTTATGAGAACTGATTATTATAACTGTTCAAGGGTGTTAATGTACTCTGATACTGTAAGTATTTTAAAAGCTCTCAGTAGAGATTTATTTCTGTATTATATTTTGATTCTGTTGTGATGTGAGACTCTGTGTTGTGTTGATTCTTCTTCTTCTATTCTTATATTTCTTTCTTTTTTATCTCGCCCTCTAATTTCTTTCTATAAAACGTTCCGGCGTTTTCGGTGTTTGGAAGGTCGACATGAGTTACGGTAAATGTATTTATGTCGATTTTCGGGGCCGAAAATCCTGGGTCGTTATGGTGGTATCAGAGCTATCGGTTTAGTAATAACCTTGGCTCTGTGGCGTAACTCGATAGAGATGGGGCTAGTAATACCCTAGATTTAGTTTGAGTGTATATATATGAGAGCGTGTTTGTAGATTTTATATACAAATGTTTTGTATTGTGTTCGTTGATCGGTTCAAGTGTTGAAAAACATTGAACTGATAATGGATACAATATTGTTTTGTAAAGAGGGTAAATGAAATAATCTTACCCAATATATATTTTTGTATAGAAAAGAAATAATTTTATGAAGTTTTTGAGATATTGGGTGAATGGGATTCAAAATTTGGTTAAATTTTTGAATTGGAACTTAACTGGTTAAGTGAAATCGAATTAATAATTAATAATGATATTGAGATTAAATTAAGAAATAATGTTGTAATTAAATAAATTTGAATTGAATTTGGAAATTTAATGAATAATAATTAAATAGAAATCAAATGAATATAAATCGGTTGGTGTTGAAATATGTTGAACTAAATTAAATAGTAATATTGAATGTGAATTTAATTTACTTGATTGAGTTTGTTGTGCTTTGGTTGTTGATTGATTGTTGTCTGCTTGTTAGATTGGCTGAATAAAATTCATCCATGGGTTGATAAAGAGTTAAATAAACTAAAATCCATAAAAATGAATTGTTATTTAAATATTTCATATATATGTTACTTATATGATGGATTGAGTTAAGTATAGGTGTCGGATGATTATGAGGACTGAATTTGATTGCGTAGATTGCACGTAAATTGAATAGTAGACTCAATAGTCCTCGAAAAAGGTACGCCTACGCGAAAATATAAATTCCGGGTTTTGATGTTTGTTTTTCCGACTGTGTGGGTCGATATTATTTGTTCCTACGATATCGCAGGAGTCCCTCCGTGCAGGGAATATGCTACTGAATTTTGCCGAGAATTTAAAGAGTTGGAATATTTTCGATATTTTTGAAAAATTTGTTTTACCATAATAAATTGGTTTTTCTTTACAATAAAATATATTTTTAAAGTTAATGGGATTTACAACATTTTTCTTACCTTAACAATTTCGGGGACGAAATTATTTTAAGGGGGGAGAATGTAATGTTCCGTATTTTTGGTAGCTAAATATTTATTTAGAATATTAATGGATTTAAATTATATATTCCATTTATAAAACAAAGTTTGAATGTTATAATTTTAAATGAACTAGAAATGGTGCGGTAGTTCGTAAATTTCGTTTTGAACTTCAACTGAATATACAGAATTAATTTTAAGTCAGAATTCTGTGAAACTAGAAGCGTTTGAATCAATTCGATTATATTTTTCTAATGTAAGAGAAAAATCGAGATTTCATATTATAAACTGTTAGTTATGTCCAATTCAAATTTTGAAATAGTCGCTATGAAAATCGATAACGTTTATTAAATAAAATATTAACGGTTTGTGTGTGTATATATATATATATATATTCAGACATCGTTTAACCAAATTATTGAATGTCGAGTTTGAAATTCACTTTAGTCTTATCCAAGGCTATATAGTATATATATTCGATAATATCAAATTTTTATTTTCCAATTCGAATTGGTTAATTTCATTTCATATTTTATAACGTCCTAATTATCATGGCAATTGAAGCGGTTTATTTTAATAAATATGACGATATTAATTCATTACCATTTTATTTTTGGCCTTATATAAGATTTAAAATAATAACCAAATTTAAAGATGGTGTACTGCATATATACAATTTATATTACATACAGTTATATTTTAATGCAAAGAAAAGTACATATGTCCTAGTATATACCGACGAAAAATAAAATGAAAAAGAAAAGAAGGAACAAATTTAATTCAAAATTTCGAGTACCTTGTTTCTTTTCAGTAAAAGTACAGCTCAAATTCACCACAAAACATTTAAAACTCAAATAAACAGTAGATAAGAATGGTAAATACAACAGTGAAACACGTGTATTTATTCACCAAAGGGTCCTAATCTATTAGGACAAACAGCTAAAACAATATATACATATGTTGTACCATCAAAATCTATAGAATCAAATTAGAAATACATCATATATATACAGCAAATCTCACGTACAAACCCTTTTCTGCCAATACATATACATCAGTTCAAATCTTCAAATGAATACACAAAACAATTTGAACAAGAAATATATAAAATCAAATTCGAACAGACCATGTATAGAACTCGAAATCCAATGAAATCTTCACTGCTTACGGCACAGCCATCACCATCACCATCAAAGCACCACTATCCATCACGAAATTTCAACACTTTCACCATTAGTAAAATCAACCTGAGAAGAAAAAAGAACGCAACTATGAATAGCTAGAAATATTTGTATATATATATAGATACATATATATATATATATATAAAGTTGAAAGATTTCCAATAAGAAAAATACCACATGTAAACAGTAAAATGTGCAACTAAATCAAACAAGAACAGTACACAAACTATTCAAAAGAATACTAATTTATGGATTTTTTTTCTATATCAAATCAGCTAAGGAAATAGCTATGCAGCTAAGTATATGTAGCTACTTCTGCCTCAAATCTATAAAGCTGAACAAATATTACGAACAGGAAAGAAATCTGAAATTTCAATATGAATAGACAATATAGACAGCTAGAAGAAAAATCAAATATATAAATATATTCACCATCAAATCTTTACAGACAATGGACATGGTGAATAAACAACTCAATGGTTTCATAGCTGTACCAAATCTATACATAAACAGTTTGATCTTTGTACATAGATCTAAGCAAACAAGTACATGAAAATCCAACATAAAGTCTTCGCATTTTCACTGTTAAATATCACACACAAACCAAGTTCCATCACAAACAGTTCGATCATAGCAGAAGTGAAATGGTAAAGGACCATCACCTAGAATCTAAGCACAAAAGTCTAAAAACTATAACGTTATAGTTTGATGTTGATATCGTTCTTATCTAGATCGAATCCAACTATAAATACATTACCACGCCTCATTCCTGAACACAGAAGCAAAGAAGGAAACCAAATTTGAATCACTCAAAGAAAATCAAAAACAGAATGATACGAAAATTAAAATTTGGGAAATACATATCTGGAATCAAGGATCCACACACTTCAATTGTGCATGTCTTGACAGAATTCCTGATGCCTTGTTTGGAGTTGAGGACCAAGGCTTTCAGTCAAATCTTCATGATGGAAGCCTCAGGATGAAGGAGCCTGAAAGGAGATCATAACAGAGGATCTGGTGTTCAGAAGGGTGGGGGAGTGGCGGCGTGAGGAGAGGTGGCGGCGGAGAAGATCTCAGATGAATTGGAATCTGGCGACTTCCATTAATTTGAGTGTGGTGGAGCCTACAGTTGCTAGTCAGAGGAAAAAGGGGGTCAGAATGGAAGCCTGGACGGCGCCGTCTCTGGTGAGGCCTGGGGTGTGGGGTCCGGTGGTAGCAGCTGGAGGCGACAAGGGTACAAAGTTCTCTGGTGAGGCCTGGGGTGTGGGGTCCGGTGGTAGCAGCTGGAGGCGACAAGGGTACAAAGTTGATGGAGGGTTTTGTTTTCCTAATTTTGGTGGCGGCTTATAAAATTGTGAGGAGAACAAGCGAATCGGAGGGTTTTATTTGTGTAAAGGATAAAAGGGGCAAGTCAATTTCCTAATGGGCTGAACGAAACTAAGGCCCAACATTTCCTTTTTAAATAAAACCTAACTTAATTTAAGTGTTTTTATAACTTCGAATATTGATTTCAAGCGCGTACGTGGTCAGAATTCGATAAAACAGAAAACACCGGAACTGCGTCAACGAATACTACAGGATGGAAGGGAACCGAACAGGGTTGGAAGCAGCTGGATTTTTCAGTTAAATTAAACGGCGTTTAATTTAACTGAAACGAGCTGATTTAATGACGGAATCGAAACAAAGGTGAGTTAAACTCACTCAGATCTCCCCACTTATATTCTATAAGTTGCGTTTTTATTTTTGTGTGCTACGATTGCTAATGATATGCTTGTTGTTGATACATATTCATATATTGTTTGAACTGACGAAATTAAACGTCGTTTAATTTCAGTGAAACCCAAATCGTTATTTTTAACGATTGGTTCCAATTGAGGTAAGTTACCTTATTGGTCACGTTTATAAAATAAACGTGTTTTAATAAATGAATTGTTTGGAATGATTGTTGTGGTTGATATTGAATTGTCGTTGTAGACTGTTATGAGACCATTATTTTATTTGAATTGAATTGTTTTGATTAGATGGTTGATTCAGTTATGGAATATTGACCTGAAACTCAATACTTGTCTGATTTAAACCAATGGGCACTATTGGATGAGTAATTAGCAGTATATGACCTATAAATAAACCATTTTAAATATCGATCTACCGTTAGGTAAATTGACGAAATGAAGTTATAAAATATATTTTATAACTGAAGACTAATTTTTAAATCTGTATTTTTGAATAAAAGTTTATAAAAAGAAAATAATTATTTATTATTTATTAATTTAGATTATAATGTATTATTAAATGATTTTATAAAAAAAATTCTGATACTTATCAGATTTATAAGTGAATAAGCAGAAATTAACTTAATGTGATAGATTTTAATAATCGTTTTGAGAGATAAATAAAGAGGCAATTTATTTGAATTAATTTTATTATTAACTAATTTAACTAAAGGATTATTTGGAATTGATTAACGATGTGATCGTATTTTGGATTGACGAAGTCAACTATTTGACTATGTTGATCAATTGTTTTGAATTAACAAGATGGGTTAAAGAATATTTATTTTGATTTAAAAAGGGTTTTTACTATTTTAATTGAGAAGTTAACTACTACCACCGTGTTAAGTGACTGAACTAGATTATTATTTTAACAATAATTTGAGAGGTTACTTTTTGATTGAATTACATTTGAAAGAAATCGAAGTTGAAATGAAATTTAGTCGAAGTGTGAAAGAAGGTTTGTGGATGGGTTTTATATTAAAACCCGAGTCTTATGACAAAAGTATAAAAGGGGTTTTTAGGAAAATACGATTGTTTAAATAAATGTTGGGTTAACATTTGGATTCAGAAACTGAGGTAAAATGGGTTGTATTAAACCAGAATTTTATAAACAAAGTTTATAAAAGGGAGGTGAGGTGCCCAAGCGTTAATTAGCGTTACTTGGTGGAATTAAATGGAAGTTGATGAAATAAGATTTTCAAGGGAAAAGATTAAGGGTGAATTTGGTATTGAAGGGAGAAATTGGATTTTTGACAAAAATCCAAGGAAATAAAATGTATCGTTTAAAGAAATAAAGGAAAGGTGATATTTTGGTAAATAATTTCTTAATCAATGAATTAAGAAACGATAGTTATACTCGAGGAAGGTTTTTTTTTTCAAAGATAAAGAAGTTTTATAAACCATATTAAATGGAATAGTTAGATGAGGTGTATTAATATAAAGATCAACTTTTGAATTACAACTGATGTCTATCTAAAGATAAGACCGTTGTTGATTTAGGTCTGAGAGGTAAATAAATACCTCAACTTGAACGACTTCAGGATTATCTAAGGATGATATTTATTTGTAATGGGAAAGGGGGAAAATAATTTATTATTTCATATGAGAAAAAATGGAAATAAAAGGGTCGAGAAATTATAATGAGATTCCCAAGTAATGAAAGTTGAAAATAAATGGTATTTCCAAAGTAAAGGAAATAAAGAAAGATGAGGTAATAATAAAAAGGGTACTTCTAGGGTAGAACGAGATTGAAAAGTAAGGTTTAAGAATGGATTTACTCTAAAAGGGATAAAGGAGAGTTAATGTACTCAAGTAAGGAAACCAAAAGTGATTTCGTAATATTAATTTACGAATGATGGGTTGAGTTGATTTCCCCCCGTTTAGATAATGGGTAATAAGGCAATAAATGTTTTGAAACGATAGCAGAATAGAAAATTGATATTTCATGGAGTATAAAAATAAACATTTTGAAATAACCTTATGCTAAATTAGAAATGAAAAGCTATATTTGGAATATTGAAATGGAAAAGAGTTTAAGATTAACTATCATTAATTGTTTTAAGGCCAAGTACGGCTAAACACTGAACTAGTAAACTCGTGTTATTCTCATAATTATTTATTTGATAGTTAAATCACCGACTATCAAATCTGACCCATACGATTGTTGGTACGGAAAGACCGGGATCGAATATATATTCGAAAACCATTCCGACCAGCAAATATGTGAAAGAAGATTATTAAAGATAGAGAAATTGAAGACCATCGATCTTCATGAGCGGAAGAACTACTGATTGAATTTCTCTGGTTTAGCGGCCAGAGATATTTCGATAGTGATTCTGTCGTGATTAAAATCTACGGATTGCAAGGACTTCTCGCTACTGATCTATAGGGTGATTCCTAGGATGCAGTAGGAGAGTGCCTTCGGTTCATCCTGTTCCTGGATGACTTGTATGGATGAATGTCCGACAGAATATTTCCAACGGGGTCACATACGTTGATTTCTTCAAAACGCGTCATAGTTGGGTAGCTCTCAACTAGGGTATTTTTGTGGATGTCAATTAGTGATATATGGCGGATCTGACAATGTGGCATTCAAAATAAATGGTGGTCATATGTTCTAAATATAAATTCGACCTCAAGCCTCATCAACTGGAAAATGACCAAAATTGGGCAGGTAGCATGGCTATGTGGGTCGCTCCCATTAGGGTGTTGTAACGACCCGGAAAATCTGAACCAATTTAAAATTTTTAAATTGGCTAAAATAATGGATTTTAAATATTTAAAATAAATATATTAAATGATAGCAATGAAAACTGAGTTTGAATCGACAATTGAAAAGGAATATAATTATTTTTAATTATAAACAAGGCCTGAAATGGCCCTGTAGTTTCAAAATTTGAATTCAAACTTTGGCGGACTGTACCGGGTGCAAAACAAAACGGATTTAAGCGAAGCCAAAAATATTTAAATCTGTTAGTGAATACCTTTCTAACGAATCTGAAAAATCGAAGTTTCATAGTGGAAAGCAAAAGTTATGGCCAAATGAATTTTCAGAAAGGTCGCTATGGAATTTATATAGCCCGTGAAATTGGCCATTTTGCATACGACCTCGGAATTTGACAAAACCACTTTTGTTGGATCCGGGATGTGAAGTTATTGCTAGATTTCAAATTTCATAATTTTTAAAGCTAGTATGTGAGCGTGGCAAAGGAAAACGTATTTTGGTCAATTACAGTTAAATTGGATCGACCAGAAATGAGCATTTTTGCAAACGGTCTCAGAATTCGACGAAACTAGTTTTGTTGGAACCGTATCATCAAAACGTAGCTAGATTTATTTTTCTGGAATTTTTCGAATCAGTTTGTGGCCCTGGCAAATTGAAATGTACGTTCAAATTAAATTTGAATGTTTTATATTTTAATTTGAAGGAAAACTGACTGAAACATTCGAATGGGCCTTCAAAACATATCCCATTGTTTTCGGAATGGGGGTAAAACACTAGGGACGACAGTCGTTGGGTTTGGATTGGTGTTAGTATGCGAAGAGGGGTATTTTTGACGAAAAAATTATATAAAATAAAAAAATCCTTTTGGCCAGTCGATCCTTCTCTCTCCCCGTAACCCCTCTGATCGAAGGCGGAAACCACCTTCCAACTTCCTAGCCCGATTTCTCCCGATCCACCTCACGAAACCATACCCTCCTTTAGAGAAATTTGTAGTACTCATCAGGATCTTCAAATCCATATAGGATTCTTGATTTTCATTTGAGTATCCTTCGAGTTTCGAAGCCCCGAAGTCGCCGACTTTGCGCCGCCGCCAACATCACCTCCGACCACCAAGTTCGACGAGGTTGCCCTCGTTCTGCGCGACTCTCCTTCCTCTTCCAGGTGGCAGTGGCCGATTGTCCTATAGTGCAACGGTTGTCAAGAAAAATCAAAACCTAGTTCTGAACAGTTTTAGTGAGGTACGGCTGATTTAATCTTTAACTATATTATAGCAGTTTAAAGCGCTACGGTTTTGATTTCGCTGTAAAAATCATATCTTTTTTATGTATTGACGAAATTCAGTGAAACAAGAGACAGTGGACTCGTGTGGACGTCTACTACATTCTAGAAGAGACCGCATATTTTTCTGAGCCTTCTACTATTTTTGGTGGAGTGGAACCCAATGTGAGATTTCTAATTTATAAACGATATGGAAAACGACGATGTATAAATTATATGGTCGATGTATGAGTTATATAAGCGTTGTACACCTCTTGTATAAGCGTTGTATAAGTTGTACGTTCGATATATAAGTTGTATATGCGTTGTAAAAATTATATATGTGTTGAAATAGAAGGGAATTGCTATATATATATATATATATATATATATATAAATATATATATATATATATATAAATATATATATATGCCCCTCGTCCACAAACCATGGACGATATTTATTGATTGTGATTGGTGTGAAAATTGATTGATAGCGAATGGTTGATTGGAATTATTTGTGGTTGATATTGATTGATTGTGGTTGAAAAATACCCGTTTGTGGTTGAAATATTTGGTTGAAACCACATAGGATTAGTTTGTGGAAAAGAAATAAATATACATGCCGCCTGCGTGCGAACTAGATGCATGAATTCCCATTGTCAAAAGTTGCGAGGCTTTAAGGTAGAGCGAGGAGCCGTACTAGGGACGACCCCGGTTTTAACTACCCTGCCGTTATGCTGCCGAAATTTTGAATAATATTTTTGTGTTTGAATTATTTTCATTTGTTGAAACTATATTTATTCGTTGAATAGAAAACCGTCATGTGTTGAATCGATATTCATTCGTTGAATTGAAATTCATGTGCTGAATGGTATTCGTGTTTTTAAATATAAAAATCACATTTTTATCTATATATACAAATTATAGAAAATCTTCATATGTTGAATCGATATTCATTCGTTGAATTGAAATTCATGGGTTGAATGGTATTCGTGTTTTTAAATATAAAAATCACATTTTTATCTGTATATACAAACTATAGAAAACCTTCATGTGTTGAATCGATATTCATTCGTTGAATTGAAATTCATGTGTTGAATGGTATTCATGTTTTTAAATATAAAAATCACATTTTTTATCTATATATACAAACTATAGAAAACCATCATGTGTTGAATCGATATTCATTCGTTGAATTGAAATTCATGTGTTGAATGGTATTCGTGTTTTTAAATATAAAAATCACATTTTTATCTATATATACAAATTATAGAAAACCTTCATGTGTTGAATCGATATTCATTCGTTGAATTGAAATTCATGTGTTGAATGGTATTCGTGTTTTCGAATATAAAAATCACCTTTTTATCGATTTATATAAACTATAGAAAACCTTCATGTGTTGAATCGATATTCATTCGTTGAATTGAGATTCATGTGTTGAATGGTATTCATATTTTGAAAGAAATTGTTTTATAATAAAAATCCCATTTTTAACATCAATATGAAATGTATAAAATAATCTTGTTTTGAAATAAATTATTTTATAATAAAAATCCTATTTTTATCACCTATATTAACTATATAAAATAATCGTGTTTTGAAATAAATTGTTATACATTAAAAATCACATTTTTATTATATACATGAATTGGTAAAAATAGTGAAGTGTTGAAATAGAAGCCAGTTAGATAAAAATATCATTTTTATCAAATGTATGAAAAGAATATAGCTTTGAAATCAAAGAATCGATATATATATATATAAATAGAATTGAAATATATCGAATAACGACGCTGCAGTTTGTATTTTGAAACCGTGATTTCAAACGATTAGTACGGGAGATCCGACCATCGGATTTTCCTGAAATCGCAACCGTTGGGTTCGCTTTGGAGATATCTTTCCAACGGCACCAACTTTGTAAAAATCCAACGGTTGGATTGTCTGGAATGTTTAATTCAAATTTGAAGAAAAACAGCGCCAGAATCGATTATATATATATACATATAATTATATTTAATCGAATACCGACGCTGTAGTTCGTATTTTGAAATCGAAACTTCAAACGATTGTACCGGGAGATCCGGCCGTCGGAATTTCCCGAATCTGGAACCGTTGGATTCGTTTTAAAAAAATCTTTCTAACGATGTAAATTTTGGGAAGATCCAACCGTTAGATACTCAGATATGTGTAAATCAAATCTGAAGAAAAACAGCGCCACGGCGCGTTATGGCCCGAAGCGTCGTTTTGAATAAATTGGCTATTTTAAAATAAATAAAAATAGCGATAAATCGTTATAAAATATTATAAACGATATGGATGTGAAATTTAGAAATTAACTGAAAGTTGGCTAAGTCGAATAGTTTCCTGGGTGTTGATCTGATGTTGGTTTCGGCCTTCAGGGTTAATATTTGGGAATCGTTCTCTTACTGATTGACGGTTGGTGACTAATGAATTGAAATGATGCGTGTATATGTTAGTGTTGCACTTGTTTATCATATACGCGAGTTGCTCAGAAAGACCGGGTTTATCCCATTCTGAATAACTGAATCGACGATAAGAAATCGAAGATGTAGACGGTGGTCGAAGACCGGAGATCTTTACCTCGTTTGGATGGTAACCGAGGTCCTGATTGGGAGGCATCTCGAAATATGGATAATGAGTGGTGATCGTCCTGACGTACGTGGTGATCGATGGGTTTGCGAGGTATTTAGTGCCTCCGGTTTCGTTCAGACCTAGAACGGACTGGCAAACAGATAGTGTGTCTGACATTGGAATTTATTATGTGTGATTGATAGCCATCAGTTGCACGGTGTGGATTGCCTGTATGGCATGCTAAGATGCAATGATCAGGGCTTCTGTTGAAAAGCAAAGTCTTGTGGCGATGATCAAAGCGCCGCCTGTGTGGCGTAGCTTTGTGTATAACGTGAAATCGCAAGCCTCACACCCCGGTATGAACCAGAAACGGGAAAATGGACCTCAGGGAGGACATGCGTTTCTTCCTAGCTAGAAGTGGCGTCAGTGGTTTTACACGCCCTGACGAGTTTGACTTATGTGGTTGTTACTGTTGCGAGGCGCCTCGGTTTGATCGGACGATCCGGGTCCGATGGAGTCATTCGTTGGCTCACTTACGCCCCATAGGGCGGGGAAACGCATTGTTCAGGAATTTTAATCCACATCGGTGGACCGGCCCTGACGATCCAAGGGCCCACCTGAGTTTGGGTCCTGAGGCTCGGGCTAGGCAGTCTCGAAGTTGGTAAGGACTATCTTTTGCCTTGGTTCATGACGGAAAATCCAATTTCCAAATACGACACCGTGCGGTTTTGATTGTATATATATGGAGACATGATATATGGTACCCATGCCGTCTAGGATTGATAGTTTATGGTTTGAAATTATTTTCAAAACATATAAACACTAGTAATAATATCAATTGCTCTTGTTTTATTAGTATCTACCATATTTTGGTCATTATAAGGTAAAACTCTATCCTCTGGTTTGCATTGCATTGTGTGATGGGAACTGAGTCTTATAATGGCTTCATTTTTTATAAAAAGCATTGCGATGTTTAAAAGAATGATTTGTTTTGAAGCACTGGCAATCCAATGGAGTAAACTCGTTCCACGAAAGTGGCATGTTCCTGTGATTAGCCATATTTTGAATGTGTTGAGTAGATTTCTCATACCAGTCCCATGACTAACTCGTAGTTTGTTTCACTTTCAAACTCGGGTGCCCCTTTTTCTACACGGGCAGCCTTGTATTCAGGTTTAGCTGGTTCTTTCTGGATAGCTGGAGCTGAAGATGGATTCTATCATTTATCTCTTTTTATGCTGTTCAGCTCCTATTGTACATATTATGTTTGTTTTCCGCTGTAAACATTTATGTATAATTGAACTGTATTTGTACTAAGTAAGATCCGGTATACTGTGTAACTCTGATGATTATTGTTTATCCAGTGTATTATTGTTCATTATCTGGTGTATTTATTTAATTCTGTTCTGCTGTTATCTGTTTATGTGTTATATTCCAAAGATTACCCTTGCCGCCGTTAGTACGGGGTTTGGGGTCGTCACATCCTGGTATCAGAGCTTTGGTTAAGCTTAGTGCTGGAATATAACATATTAACGAACTCGTCAGAAATAGAACCAGTAGTGTTCTAAGACGGGTAACTCCATACAGATAGGATCAGTAATATCCTAGTATGAGTAAAGCAGGATGAAATTACACCTCGTTAGACACATTTACAAGTGAAGTATGTGTTTCTATATTTTAAATTATCTTTTCTGTGACTTGACACTTGATCTGCTAATTGCAGAAATACTAGAAAAATGAGTGTCAGGAACAGAAGAAATGCAGAACCCGATCTAGAGGCTCTATTAAAGAGATATCGAAATCTGAACGGAGCACAGTTCTCGGGCAATGAATCTATAATTCAAACTCAAGCTTGGATGAGTTTTGTTGAGAGAATTTTTGAACGTATCCAGTGGAGTGATGACCACAAAAGGTTAGTAGCATCTTGGGCGCTCAAAGAAGAAGCTTTAATCTGGTGGGAAACAATCATCAAAGATAATCCAGAAGGTGATATCACCTGGGACAGATTCAAAGAGATTTTCCTAGAAAGATTTACTCCTCCTGAAGCGACGGAGCGATTATGTGATGAATTTTCTTATCTGATACAAGGTGATATGACCATCCCAGAATATCATAAGAAATTCAACGAACTTGCTCACTTTGCTCCTCATCTGATTCAAGATCCAAAGATGAAGAATCTGAGATTTATTCATGGCAAAAGAAAATATCAGAATAGTGTGATGAGGAATGTAAAGCTTCCTTTTTCTGAAATGATTTACATGGCTTATCAGTATGAAGATCTTCATAAGAAAGGTATGTTGCGCGGCGAAGAGGAAGTCTGTTCTAGTAACAAAGAAGAGTCGGAAACTGATATTCCTGAAGACAGTACGAGGTCTGAGGTCAGTAAAGAGCCTAAAGTCAATCGAAAAAGGGCCAGATCTGAAAAAGAACCAGCCACGACTGTCATGTGCAAGAACTGCAATCAGATAGGGCATTTGTCCAGAAAATGTAAATCTGTAAACAAACGAGGGAAGAGTGGATTTGGACCCAGTAAGAAGGTTCATGAGGGCAGAGGATGCCATAAGTGCCATCAGGCTGGGCATATTGCAAAAAACTGCCCGCTATCTCAGAAATCTGAAGCAGTACATGTAAATGAAGTAGTAGAAGTGCCTGCATCTTCGTCTGCTCAGGAAAGGCCAGATGTTTTAGAAGGCACGCTTACTGTCAAAGACATTCCTGTTAAGGTATTGTTTGACACTGGCACGTCGCGAAGCTTTATTGCAAAGAATGCAGCTGAGAAGCTGGATTTGAATTTGAAGAAGCCCAAAGAACCAATGACTGTCCAGAATCCGGTTGGGGGTTCCATTGATCTCAGTTGGGTTTGTGGAGTGTCGGTTTCTTTTTCTCATTTTCGGTTTCCTACCATCGCGGTCGTCATGAATTTTAAAGAGTTTGATCTTATCTTGGGGTTAGACTGGCTGACCAAGCACGAAGCTGAGGTTAAAAGCACCGACAGAGTCGTTAAGGCGAAGATTAAATCAGGTGATTATATAACCATTCCCTGTGAAGGTCAGAATGCCAATAGAAAAGACTTCTGGGCAGCTTTGGATGTTTCTCCTGTTCAAATAGAAAATATCCCTGAAGTCACAGAGAATATTCCTGACCTCATCAAAGACATTCCTATCGTCAAGAATTATGCGGATGTGTTTGAAGAAGTTGTTCGCTTACCTCCGCAGAGAGAAATTGATTTCAAAATTGCTTTAATTCTGAATGCAAGGCTGGTAGTTCACGCTGTTCGAAGAATGTCCTTGAAAGAGAAAGAGGAATTAGACAATCAAACACGACAGCTCGTATGGAAGGGTCTGATCAGGCCTAGTTTCTCTGATTGGGGAGCAACAGTGGTGTTTGTCCCAAAATCTGATGGTACTCTACGGCTATGTGTGGATTATCGGGATTTGAACAAGCAGACAATAAAGAACAAATATCCATTGCCGAGAATCGATGATTTATTGGATCGTCTGAATGGAGCGCAAGTATTCTCAAGGATGGACCTAGCTACAGGCTTCCATCAACTTCGAATTACCGAAGAGTGTGTTCCAATGACAGCATTCAGAGGTCCCGACTTATTCTACGAGTGGTTAGTAATGCCCTTCGACTTATGTAACGCTCCAGCCTATTTCGTCGATCTAATGAACAGAGTATTCAGAGGAGTATTGAATAAATTTGTTCTGGTTTTCATTGATGATATCCTTATCTTCTCTAAGTTAGAAAGCGAGCACGAAAAACATTTGGAACAAGTGTTAGAAATTCTCAGAAAGAATGTGTTAAAAGCAAAGTTTTCCCAATGTATATTCTGGCAAGATGAAGTGAAATTTCTAGGCCATGTCGTATCGAAAGAAGGAATTGCTGTGGATCCAAGTAAAATCACGGCTATTCAAAACTGGAAACAGCCCAGTACTCCTACAGAAGTCCGCAGTTTTCTCGGATTAGCTAGTTATTACTGGAAGTTCGTTAAAAACTTTTCGAAGATATCTGGTCACTTAACGAAGCTTACAAAGAAGCACTCTAAATTCAAATGGACTCCAGAAAGTGAAGAGGCTTTTGAAGAGCTAAAGTTAAGATTAACGACAGCTCCAGTGTTGACCATCATAGATGGCAATCAGGATTTAAAAGTCTGGACTGATGCTTCTAGAGAAGGCCTTGGAGCAGTGTTAACGCAGATAGGTCAAGTGATTGCTTATGCTAGCCGTCAGCAGAAGCCACACGAGAAAAACTACGTCACTCATGATCTTGAGTTATTGGCTATAGTATTCGCTTTGAAAATCTGGAGACATTATCTTCTGGGTAAGAGATTCGAACTATTTACAGAACACCAGTCGTTGAAATATCTTTTCGCCCAGAAAGACCTGAATTTGAGGCAGCAACGTTGGCTGGAGTTTCTTGCAGCATATGACTTTGAAATTATATACACTCCAGTGAAAGCCAATGTCGTGGGGCCATGCGTTAAGCCGAAAGAATGAAATGATTGCCAGTTTTATTATCACGACTTCATTGATAGATAAAATATTTGCTCTTCAGAAGGATGATCACTTTATTCAGAAGATCAGAGAGATAATTCAACAAGGCAAACCCTCGAGTTTTCAAGTTGATAATGATGGGATTCTAAGGCTGAAAGGTCGAATCTGTGTCCCTAACATTGCTGAGCTCTGCAAGGAAGTTCTGGATGAATGCCACAAGTCAAAACTTAGTATCCAT
This sequence comes from Allium sativum, assembly GCA_030737875.1. Lineage (NCBI taxonomy): Eukaryota > Viridiplantae > Streptophyta > Magnoliopsida > Asparagales > Amaryllidaceae > Allium > Allium sativum. Next base: position 64,667,367 of record CM060909.1, on the reverse strand, counting down.
CCGGGAGTAAGAAAAATGTACAATGACATCAAACGCACTTTCTGGTGGAAGTCGATGAAGAGGGACATTTCTTTATATGTTAGCCGATGCCCTACTTGCCAGCTAGTCAAAAGTGACCAGCAGAAACTGGCTGGGTTATTGCAACCGCTGGACATTCCAGGTTGGAAGTGGGAACATATTTCCATGGACTTCATTGATGGTTTGCCCAGAACCAGAAAAGGAAATGACAGTATTTGGGTGATCGTAGATCGCTTCACGAAGACCGCCCATTTCATACCTGTCAGATCAAACATAACTGCTCAGAGTCTGGCGTAGATATATTTCAAGGAAACAGTTAGACTACATGGAGTGCTGCTCAGTATAGTCAGTGATAGAGATACAATATTTACTAGTAAATTCTGGGAGGCAGTTCAAGTCGAACTGGGAACAAAGCTGAACTTGAGCACCGCTTATCATCCTCAGACAGACGGTCAGACTGAGAGGGTAAATCGGATTTTAGAAGATCTATTGCGGGCTTGTGTTCTAGATTTCGGTGGATCATGGGAAGACCATCTGCACTTGGCTGAATTCTCATATAATAATAGCTACCAGGCGAGCCAGACAATGTTGCCATTCGAAGCATTATATGGTAGACCGTGTCGAGCTCCTGCTTATTGGGTCGAACCCGGTAGTAGACTTGTATTGGGACCTGATATGATCCGAGAAGCTGCCGACAAAGTCGATTTTATTAAGAAACGATTACTGGGCGCTCAAAGCCGACAAAAGAGCTATGCTGATAGGAGAAGAAGAGATATATCCTTTGCTGTTAGCGACTATGTATATTTGAAAGTATCACCGATGAGAGAAGTTATCCGGTTCGGTAAAACTGGAAAGTTGGCGCCCAAATTCATCGGTCTGTTTCCTATTCTAGAACGGATCGGAACTCTTGCTTATAAGGTTAAATTGCCTGATTGGTTGCCTAGAGTTCATGATGTATTTCACATATCTCAACTTCAAAAGCACGTTCATGATCCAGACTTGATCGTGGAAGAAGCAGCTCAACAGGATATTGAAATTACCCCAGAATTAGCTGTGAGAAGAGAGCCGCTAAAGATCATCGGCAAAGAAACCAAAGAGCTGAGGAACAAGAAAGTTCACTTGGTCAAAGTGCAATGGAGTGGAGATCCACGAGATTGTACTTGGAAAACTGAGGAGAGCATTCAGAAAGCCTATCCTAAGTGTCGAGTAGATATCTCTGATTGACTCCGGTGCAAGGTACATCTACCATATTTTGAAATTTCCAGTTGTTCTCTACCTTGTTGTTATTTCCTTTCCATCGATATGCATTTTCAATTCTATGATTTTGAAAAGTTAAAAACAATTTGATTGTTGCTTGTGTTGTGTGATAGTAAATTTGATTAATTAAATTATTAAAACGATAGTTAATTTAATCGATAAGAGAATAATGGTAGAATTTATTCATTTAAATCACACATTGAACTGATTAGAAAATAGATAGAAATATATACATGTGCATTATATATGTTTGAACAGGTAATTGGATAGCTGTTGAGTAAAGATTTAATTTGTGTGCCCGACAAATAGGTAAACCTTAATGAGTTGGATGCGCACTTTTATTATTATATCAACTCCTGTGAATGCCATTGGATGCGGAGTGCTGGTTGTTCTGTGTGTAATAATAAACGTCGCCATAGGATAGCAACAATTAATTTTGAACTACATTGCATGGCATACTTCTGAAGATAGGCATACTTCATCATATACCACATAAGCATTGGCAGCTTGTGTGACGAGGTGGAAGATTTACCATACGAGCGAGAGGCTTATATGGCGATGACTATATTTTACAGGTTGAACTGATGACTGATATGGACTATTTAAATTGTAACGATTAAATTTCCAGATTAATAAAAACCCCACACGGGTCTGGAGTTGACAATAACCACGTCTCTCTAGTCATTAGATACGGCACATGGACTATTTATTTCCCACACGGGACGAGGTGACGAGGATTTATCCTCTGGAGCATTTAAAATACACACTCCCTCAGGCTTTGACAGGGTGACGAGAATTTATTCTCTGGAGTTATTATCAATACACACTCCCCTGTAAACACCAGAATATATCACTATAAATATGTGTATGCTTATTAGGATTTATTGGGTACCTAATATGGCCCAATAAATTTCCAAACCCCTCCCCGTACAAAGGAGGTTATGGCAAAAAATTTCGAAAATTCCGGGTGTTAGCCAAATTTTTGAAGAATTTGAAAATTCTCAGAAACTGAAAAGTTGGAGAAAGGAAGCCTGATCGAACGTAGAGTTGATAAATCAAACCACTTTCGACTTTGTTCCTTTTCGGGGACGAAAAGTTTTAAGTGGAGGAGATTGTAACGACCCGGAAAATCTAAACTAATTTAAAAATTTTAAATTGGCTAAAATAATGGATTTTAAATATTTAAAATAAATATTTTAAATGATAGCAATGAAAACTGAGTTTGAATCGACAATTGAAAAGGAATATAATTATTTTTAATTATAAACAAGGCCTGAAATGGCCCTGTAGTTTCAAAATTTGAATTCAAAATTTGTCGGACTGTACCGGGTGCAAAACAAAACGGATTTGAGTGAAACCAAAAATATTTAAATCTGTTAGTGAATACCTTTCTAACGAATCTGAAAAATCGAAGTTTCATAGCAGAAAGCAAAAGTTATGGCAAAATGAATTTTCAGAAAGGTCGCTATTGAATTTATATAGCCCGTGAAATTGGCCATTTTGCATACGACCTCGGAATTCGACGAAACCACTTTTGTTGGATCCGGGATGTGAATTTATTGCTAGGTTTCAAATTTCATAATTTTTAAAGCTAGTATGTGAGCTTGGCAAAGGAAAACGTATTTTTGTCAATTACAGTTAAATTGGATCGACCAGAAATGGGCCTTTTTGCAAACGGTCTTAGAATTCGACGAAACTAGTTTTGTTGGAACCGTATCGTCAAAACACAGCTAGATTTATTTTTCTGGAATTTTTCGAATCAGTTTGTGGCCCTGGCAAATTGAAATGTACGTTCAAATTAAATATTGAATGTTTTGTATTTTAATTTGAAGGAAAACTGACTGAAACATTCGAATGGGCCTTCGAAACATATCCCATTGTGTTCGAAATGGGGGTAAAACGCTGGGGACGATAGTCGTTGGGTTTGGATTGGTGTTTGTATGCGAAGAGGGGTATTTTTAAGGAAAAAAAATAAAATAAAATAAAAAAATCCTATTGGCTAGTCGATCCTTCTCTCTCCCTGTAACCCCTCAGATCGAAGGCGGAAACCACCTTCCAACTTCCCAGCCCGATTTCTCCCGATCCACCTCACGAAACCATACCCTCCTTTGGAGAAATTTGTAGTACTCATCAGGATCTTCAAATCCATATAGGATTCGTGATTTTCCATTGAGTATCCTTCGAGTTTCAAAGCCCCGAAGTCGCCGACTTTGCGCCGCCGCCAACATCACCTCCGACCACCGAGTTCGACGAGGTTGCCCTCGTTCTGCGCGCCTCTCCTTCCTCTTCCAGGTGGCAGTGGCCGATTGTCCTATAGTGCAACAGTTGTTGAGAAAAATCAAAACCTAGTTCTGAACAGGTTTAGAGAGGCACGACTGATTTAATATTTAACTATATTATAGCAGTTTAAAGCTCTACGATTTTTGATTTCACTGTAAAAATCATATCTTTTTCATGTTTTGACGAAATTCAGTGAAACAAGAGACAGTGGACTCGTGTGGACATCTTCTACGTTCTAGAAGAGACCGCATATTTTTCTGAGCCTTCTGCTATTTTTGGTGGAGTGGAACCCAATGTAAGATTTCTAATTTATAAACGATATGGAAAACGATGATGTATAAATTATATGGTCGATGTATGAGTTATATAAGCGTTGTACACCTCTTGTATAAGCATTGTATAAGTTGTACGTTCGATATATAAGTTGTATATGCGTTGTAAAAATTATATATGTGTTGAAATAGAAGTGAATTGCTATATATAAATAAATATATATATATATATATATATATATACGCCCCTCGTCCACAAACCATGGACGATATTTATTGATTGTGATTGGTGTGAAAATTGATTGATAGCGAATGGTTGATTGGAATTGTTTGTGGTTGATATTGATTGATTGTGGTTGAAAAAGACCCGTTTGTGGTTGAAATATTTGGTTGAAACCACATAGGATTAGTTTGTGGAAATGAAATAAATATACATGCCGCCTGCGTGCGAACTAGATGCATGAATCCTCATTGTCAAAAGCTGCGAGGCTTTAAGGTAGAGCGAGGAGCCGTATTAGGGACGGCCCCGGTTTTAACTACCCTGGCGTTATGCTGCCAAAATTTTGAATAATATTCATGTGTTTGAATTATTTTCATTTGTTGAAACTATATTTATTCGTTGAATAGAAAACCGTCATGTGTTGAATCGATATTCATTCGTTGAATTGAAATTCATGTGTTGAATGGTATTCGTGTTTTTAAATATAAAATTCACATTTTTATCTATATATACAAATTATAGAAAACCTTCATGTGTTGAATCGATATTCATTCGTTGAATTGAAATTCATATGTTGAATGGTATTCGTGTTTTTAAATATAAAAATCACATTTTTATCTATATATACAAACTATAGAAAACCTTCATGTGTTGAATCGATATTCATTCGTTGAATTGAAATTCATGTGTTGAATGGTATTCGTGTTTTTAAATATAAAAATCACATTTTTATCTATATATACAAACTATAGAAAACCTTCATGTGCTGAATTGATATTCATTCGTTGAATTGAAATTCATGTGTTGAATGGTATTCGTGTTTTTAAATATAAAAAACACATTTTTATCTATATATACAAATTATAGAAAACCTTCATGTGTTGAATCGATATTCATTCGTTGAATTGAAATTCATGTGTTGAATGGTATTCGTGTTTTTGAAAATAAAAATCACCTTTTTATCGATTTATATAAACTATAGAAAACCTTCATGTGTTGAATCGATATTCATTCGTTGAATTGAGATTCATGTGTTGAATGGTATTCATATTTTGAAAGAAATTGTTTTATAATAAAAATCCCATTTTTAACATCAATATGAAATGTATAAAATAATCTGGTTTTGAAATAAATTGTTTTATAATAAAAATCCTATTTTTATCACCTATATTAACTATATAAAATAATCGTGTTTTGAAATAAATTGTTATACATTAAAAATCACATTTTTATTATATACATGAATTGGTAAAAATAGTGAAGTGTTGAAATAGAAGCCAGTTAGATAAAAATATCATTTTTATCAAATGTATGAAAAGAATATAGCTTTGAAATCAAAGAATCGATATATATATATATATAAATAGAATTGAAATATATCGAATAACGACGCTGCAGTTTGTATTTTGAAACCGTGATTTCAAACGATTAGTACGGGAGATCCGACCATCGGATTTTCCTGAAATCGCAACCGTTGGGTTCGCTTTGGAGATATCTTTCCAACGGCACCAACTTTGTAAAAATCCAACGGTTGGATTGTCTGGAATGTTTAATTCAAATCTGAAGAAAAATAGCGCCAGAATCGATTATATTTATATATATATATAAATATAATTATATTTAATCGAATAACGACGCTGCAGTTCGTATTTTGAAATCGAAACTTCAAACGATTGTACCGGGAGATCCGACCGTCGGAATTTCCCGAAACTGGAACCGTTGGATTCGTTTTGAAAAAATCTTTCTAACGATGTAAATTTTGGGAAGATCCAACGGTTAGATTTTTGGATATGTGTAAATCAAATCTATAGAAAAACAGCGCCACGGCCGCGTTATGGCCCGAACCGTCGTGTTGAATAAATTGGCTATTTTAAAATAAATAAAAATAGCGATAAATCGTTATAAAATATTATAAACGATATGGATGTGAAATTTAGAAATTAACTGAAAGTTGGCTAAGTCGAATGGTTTCCTGGGTGTTGATCTGATGTTGGTTTCGGCCTTCGGGGTTAATATTTGGGAAATCGTTCTCTTAGTGATTGACGGTTAGTGACTAATGAATTGAAATGATGTGTGTATATGTTAATGTTGCACTTGTTTATCATATACACGAGTTGCTCAGAAAGACCGGGTTTATCCCATTCTGAACAACTGAATCGACGATAAGAAATCGAAGATGTAGACGGTGGTCGAAGACCGGAGATCTTCACCTTGTTTGGATGGTAATCGAGGTCCTGATTGGGAGGCATCCCGAAATATGGATAATGAGTGGTGATCGTCCAGACGTACGTGGTGATCGATGGGTTTGCGAGGTATTTAGTGCCTACGGTTTCGTTTAGACCCTGAACGGACTTGCAAACGGATAGTGTGTCTGACATTGGAATTTATTCTGTGTGATTGATAGCCATCAGTTGCACGGTGTGGATTGCCTGTGTGGCATGCTAAGATGCAATGATCAGGGCTTCTGTTGAAAAGCAAAGTCTTGTGGCGATGATCAAAGCGCCGCCTGTGTGGCGTAGCTTTGTGTATAACGTGAAATCGCAAGCCTCACACCCCGGTATGAACCAGAAACAGGAGAAGGGGCCTCAGGGAGGACATGCGTTTCTTCCTAGCTAGAAGTGGCGTCAGTGGTTTTACACGCCCTGACGAGTTTGACTTATGTGGTTGTTACTGTTGCGAGGCGCCTCGGTTTGATCGGACGATCCGGGTCCGATGGAGTCATTCGTTGGCTCACTTACGCCCCATAGGGCGGGGAAACACATTGTTCAGGAATTTTAATCCACATCGGTGGACCGACCCTGACGATCCAAGGGCCCACCTGAGTTTGGGACCTGAGGCTCGGGCTAGGCAGCCTCGAAGTCGGTAAGGACTATCTTTTGCCTTGGTTCATGATGGAAAATCCAATTTCCAAATACGACACCGTGCGGTTTTGATTGTATATATATATATATATATGTGGCGACATGATATATGGTACCCATGTCGTCTAGGATTGATAGTTTATGACTTGAAATTGTTTTCAAAACATATAAACACTAGTAATAATATCAACTGCTCTTGTTTTATTCGTATCAACCATATTTTGGTCATTATAAGGTAAAACTCTATCCTCCGGTTTGCGTTGCATTGTGTGATGGGAACTGAGTCTTATAATGGCTTCATTTTTTTATAAAAAGCATTGCGTTGTTTAAAATAATGATTTGTTTTAAAGCACTGGCAATCCAATGGAGTAAACCTGTTCCACGAAAGTGGCGTGGTCCTGTGATTAGCCATATTTTGAATGTGTTGAGTAGATTTCTCATACCAGTCCTATGACTGACTCGTAGTTTGTTTCACTTTCAAACTCGAGTGCCCCTTTTTCTACACGGGCATCCTTGTATTTAGGTTTACCTGGTTCTTTCTGGATAGCTGGAGCTGAAGATGGATTCTATCATTTATCTCTTTTTATGCTGTTCAGCTCCTATTGTACATATTATGTTTGTTTTCCACTGTAAACATTTATGTATAGCTGAACTATATTTGTACTAAGTAAGATCCTGTATACTGTGTAACTCTGATGATTATTGTTTATCCAGTGTATTATTGTTCATTATCTGGTGTATTTATTTATTTCTGTTCTGCTGTTATCTGTTTATGTGTTATATTCCAAAGATTACCCTTGCCACCGTCAGTACGGGGTTTGGGGTCGTCACAGGTGTATAATCACCTATCTAGAGAAACTCCTTTTACTTCTTTAATCTATCGATGCTGTCCCTTTCGGGAAACAGTTGTTGATCCCAACCGTTGGTGATATACATTCGATACACTCAAGCGAAATGGGTGGTCGGTCATGTGTGGGCTGGGTTGCAAGACGTTCTTGTTGAACCCAGTGAATTTTCCTCTAGAGATACACTGTCGGCAGGTGGCTCCATACCTTGTCATAATCGGAATCCAATTCCTAATAAGCGCCTACGGTTTTTTTATTGTATACTGTATATGTGGAGCGTGAGATGCAAGCGTTCTGCTAGATTGTTATTTATTTGTATTTAGACATTATTATAATATCAGAATAGATATTGATTTCAAAAAAACATTTTGGGTTATCGTAAGGTAAAAACCGTCTGTATTTATGTGTGGATTTGGTCTTATGATTATCTTTTTCTTTCGAAATTTTGAACTTAAAAATCAAGTTGGATGATTTCCCTTAAAGCTTTGCGAGTTTTATTTCACTCTGGTTCACCAGACTAACCCGGTGTTTTGTAAATGCGCGGATTAGACCGAGGTGTACAGGTCCAGGTTATCGGATGCTGCAAAGTTCAGAGACGAGCTGGAGGTATTCAGGTGTATTATGTCTAATATTTATTCCGTTGTGTGACTGTATATGAGAACTGATTATTATGATTGTTCAAGGGTGTTAATGTACTCTGATACTGTAAGTATTTTAAAAGCTCTCAGTAGAGATTTATTTCTGTATTATATTTTGTTTCCGCTGCGATGTGATACTCTGTGTTGTGTTGATTCTTCTTCTTCTATTCTTATATTTCTTTCTTTCTTATCTCACCCTCTAATTTCTATCTATAAAATGTTCCAGTGTTTTCGGTGTTTGGAAGGTCGACATGAGTTACGGTAAATGTATTTATGTCGATTTTCGGGGCCGAAAATCCTGGGTCGTTACAATTACTATACATATGACGACACATAAGAGGCTATACAACTATCAAAAATTCAATTTTTAAAGGAAGTGCCTTTTCACTATCTGTAACGTTTCTGAAACGTTGCAACCATATAAATCTTACAAATAGGGGATGTTTCCAAAAAAATTCATAATTCTTCTTTTCTATCTTTGCTCCTCTTCATCCCACCATTATTCTTTATCATTTTATTGATTTCTACACTTCTACTTTGCCGATTCCTACTCAAAATATATATAACTTCTTCTTTTCTCACTCTTTATCCATTACTCTCTGAATTGAAGTGCTATAGAAGAGTTATAGGGTTGCTGTAATCATTTGGGAATTGTTTGAAAGGGTGTGTTCTTTGTAGCCCTGAAATAAAAGAAAGGGAGCGGTGTAAACCTTATAGCCATGAAATCAAGGGTGGTTGGAGCGGTGTTAACCTTGTAGCCGTGAAATCAAGGGGATTATACTTGGATATTGATAATAATAAAACTCTACGCACTCCAGCATTGTGTGGGACTGAACGTTAGAGTAATCTGAACCAGTATAAAATCATGTGTGTTCTTTCCTTTGCTGCATTTATTTTTGTCTGTTTCTATGTCTGTGTTTGATTTTGTGCCTGTTATCATCTCTGGTGTGTTTGATTCATTTAGTAGATCATTTAAGTCTAAGTTTTCTGTAAATTTCTTATAAACACTATTCATCCCCCTCTAGTGTTAGTCTTTCCTTAAGATCCACATTAAGCATTCCCTAACAATTGGTGCGAGAGCATAGGTTTTCAAAAAGTTCATAATCTGGTTTTTGAAAATATTAAATGGAAACCAACAATGGTAATAATAGTTCTTTTGTAGAGGGTCAATCCACTGTTAGACTACCGCTGTTTAATGGCAGTAATTATTCTTATTGGGCATGTAGAATGAAAATATATTTACAATAGTAGGATTGAACACATGGATTAGTACATAGACTGAATATGTTGAACCCACAATTAATTTTGCACAATAAACTAGTGAACAAAAGGTTGTTGCATGAAGCACTTATAAATCCACGAATATGTTGTTTTGTTCATTAGATAGAAATGAGGTCAATAGAAATTCAGTTTCTAAATCTGCTTGTGAAATATGGAGAACATTACAAGTAACTCATGAAGGAACCAATAAAGTTAAACTGATAAAGATATCAATGCTAATTAATCAGTTTGAGTTATTCAAAATGAACAAGAACGAATCTATCTCCAATATGTATTGCTGATTCCAAGAGATCCTGCATTCATTAATAGCATTGGGGAAAACATATTCAAAAGATGTCCAAGTCAGAAAAACATTAAGTTCATTGACTCTAGAATGGGATCAGAAAACATTGGCAATTCAAGAAGCCAATATTGTCAGTGGAATGAAGATTGAGCAGTTAATCAGGAATTTGATGTCTTTTGAAGTCCAATTACAGAAATGAAAGGAAAATAAACCAACTGAAAAGAAATCCATAGCATTTAAAGCAATAATAAATGGTTTTGATTCAAGTAGCGAAGACAATGAAGAAATTGCTTTAATGACAAGGAACTTCAGAAAATTCTTAAGGTATAAAAGAAGAAATAATTTCAGAGAAATAATCAAAGAAGTTCAGGAAGAAATGGTGATCAACGTTATAACTGCAACAAACCAGGCCATATAAAGAGAATGTGTTCATATTTAGAAAAATCAAATCAACAGACAGACAATAGTAATTCATCGAAAAAAAGAAAGAGGGCATACGCAGCAACTTTAGATGATTTAGATTCTTCATCAAGCGATGAAGAGCTAGAAACTGGAAATCCAAATATGTGTTTCAGAGCGATTCAAAATTCAGAAAAATATCGAAGAAATGAATCTAAAAATCAGGTACACCTTAATTAATTTTTTGGTTGATTCGGATGAATGGATGTTTTGCTTGTTTTGTTTGCTTTGTTTGAAGTTGAAATTTAAATTTCAAATTCAAACTTGAACTTTAAAATTCAAATTCAAATTTTGAAATTCAAAAATAATAATAAAATAACAAAATAAATTTTAGATTTTTTTTAGGTTAATATTATTTCAGGAAATAGTAAAACCTGAAATATAAATCAATAATATATATAATAAAACTAAAAGTCAGAACCATATGTCCTTTGAATTTCAACATGTATGTCGACATACATAAACACATATGTCGACATAAAGGTATGTAAATGAAATTCAATTTTTGAATTACAAAAGTTTAAACTTTCAAACTTCCCTCCAACTTTTCACCAACTCCTAAGGTCTGAAAAGGTGTCATTGATTTCATAAAAGTTGTGCCCATTCAATCCCTGTTTATATATCTATTCAATCATATTCTCTCTACCTCTCATTCAAATTTCAAACAACTTTGTTCATATGTGTACTCTTCAAAAACTCTTTAAAGGCTTCCTCTAGCACACCTCAAATAATGAGATTATCCAAAACCATCAAAGGATATTTCTTCAATGATAGAAAAGCAAAAAATGCCAATGTTGACTACCTAGCAAATGAGAAAGTCAATATGGGTGCCTTTGCAATCTTTGAAGATTTTCCATCTTACAATCATTTTTCTCTCTTTGAAGAAAATGGAGTCTTGAGTCTAATAGATTCACGGGATAACAATGAAGCATGTTATTCTAATCTAGTCAAAATGTTCTATGCAAATCTAAATCATGGCTTTTACGAAGGAGATGAAAATCAAATATGGAGTAGCGTAAAAGGCACTCAAATTGTTTTAGATTGTGAAATTTTGGGTAATCTTGAATTGTGAAAGTACGGGCTCGGATTTTTCGAATTTCGAAATTGATGAAACGGATTTGGAAACCTTTCATCACTTATTTGAAAGCGACGCTCATTTGGAATTCAAATTTTGCTTTTTCCGCCCAAATGCAAGAATCTTCAACCTCCTCCTTCAACATACCATCGCCCCTCTTTCCGGAAACTTCAACAACCCTACCATCAAAGTCCAAAAAGCAATCTTTGCTATCATTAGTGTTTATGACATCAATTGGGCCGGTATGATTCTAAAGAACTTAAGCTCAAAGAAATGTCCACAAGAGAAAACACTCTTTATTATGGAGTTTATCTTACTTGGGTTTTCAAATATTTGTAGTTGATCTCAAAGGAGAAGAATTTGTATCAAGAAAGGTGTTTGACTCCACAAATATACATCTTATGCAAATTCCACTCACCTTCAAGCCTTGCGATACATTCGAAGATAAACAAGCTCGAATGCAACAAGAACAAGATCCTATGGATATCAAAGAAGAAGAAGAAGTTTCATTGGAAAGTGTAGAATGTCCATCCAATACTAGAACCATTTCCAAAGAAATGCTTGTTAAAAATCAAGTAAAGCTAGCCAAGAACCAAAAGAAGATCAAGAAAACCCTTACTAAAATGTCTAAGTTCATTTGAAAAATAGAAAGAAAACTTGGAATGTCATATTCCTCCTCATCATTTGCAGAAATGTAAGCTTATCTAGTTTAAGTTATCTTTCGTATTTGCTTTCGAATCTCGTATTTAATTTTTTGTATTAGTTGAATGTATTTGCTTTTAAGTAGTAATGAATCGTATTTATTTCTGTCAAATTTACTATAAAAACATATAAGAATTAAATAAATTAACATAATATAATAAAAATTAACAAATAATTGAAAATTTCCAAAAAAAATTCTAATGTATGCCGACATACATTTATCACTATGTCGACATATAACTGCCAGGTTTTCAAATTTGTTCAAAATTTAAAATTTAAATAACTAACTAATGTCTACTCAATTCCAACGAATTCCAAACCATATAAATACCTATTTCTTTCAGAAAAATTTATTCTATCATTTCTCCTTCTTCTCTAGTTAATTCTTATCTAAAAATATCAAATTATAGGAAATCCAATTCATAATTTGAGTGAAAATCTTGAAGGAACATTGAATTCTTTCAAGAATATCCTTTCTATAGTACTTGCAATCAGCGTCATCTAGAATTAATTCATATGGAAATGGTAGAATATCAAGAGAAACACTTTGAAATAATTCGTTGATCAATCTCTTCCCATTTCAGATATGAAAACAACAAAGCACCACTCACCAATGAAGAAGACTGGAAGGACATTAAGAAATACCCAATCTCTGGAAAAGATGAGTGGGTGGAAGTTCAAAGAGACATTTGATTTGAAATTGTTTGGTATGATTTGTTTGATTGGTTTGATTTGAATTTGTTTGAACATTGTTTGTAAATATTGCTTGGTCTGGATTGCTAGGATTTGAAACTTGTATGGATTGAATACATTTGTTATATTTTATGTAACACCCCGTAATTCTGTGACATTAAGATTCTCAAATTAAAGTATAATTAATTTTTAAAAGAAAATTTAAAAGAAAAAGATCCATGCAGTTGTTTAATTTAAGTATTGTAACTAACATGAAAAAGAGAAGTAAGGAGAGAACAATAATTATTATTGTTCTAAGACTTAGTAACAAAAGCCTTTGTAGCTCAGTTGGTTAAGGCATTGGATTTGTAGCATGGAGGTCGGGGGTTCGAACCCCGGCGGCGGCATAATTTTTTATCTTTGTTTTAGAGAGGGCCAACTGAACATGCAAATATATGTGCGTATACAAATTCAAAATTTGAAAGGATAAGAACGTACATATAAGGAAATAAAGAAAATATATATATACATATGAGAACATAAATATATATATATATATATATGCAAAAATATATGTATACGAAAGATAAAATTCAAGATAAGGCTACAGTCAATGAAATATGGCAACATCATTTGAATTTTGAAAATAAAATGAAAGTTGTGCGTATATATATACGCGTAAAATGGTCGTTAGAGGAATTGTATACATATAAGAATATTTCATGTGAATAAAACAGTTAAATAAATTCCAGAAATTCAAAAGTTTGAAAATCAAACTTTTACGCCAAAATAGCTTGTGGGACCCAATGCTGACTCAGCACTGCGTGTATGATAAGGTTTGGCTAGATTCATCTACGTACCTGGACTATTTTCTTAACTAGGTTCAATGCTGACTCAGCGTTGCGTGTATGATAAGGTCTTGAGCAGCTATATAAACAGCCCTAGTCTTCATTCTCTTTGCACCAATTCTCTTATATCCTTATGCTGCTAAGATTCATGGCTTCTTCCCCTCCTCTAAATTTTCTTAAATAAATAAAATAAAATATGATTCAAGACGAGGAGATGCTGCTAAAAGACTTTTAAGGAGGGATTCAAATCAAAGTTTCAAGTGAAGAATTCAAAGGCTAGCTCAAACAAGTTTCAAGCAACGACGCACGAATCATAGCCACGCTTTCCTTCTTTTCTAGATCTATTTTCTGTAAGTTGGTTATTTCTAGATCTGAATATTTTGTTTTATTTGTGACATGAAATTAAAGGAATAGAGGAATATGCCAAATCTCTCTCTCTCTCTCTCTTCGAATTTGTGTTTATACTCTTGGACTGAATTAAGAACTGTTACGATTCGAGGACAAATAAGACTGTAACCGTGACTATGACTATAGAACTGTGGCCTTTGAAAGCATATGCCTTTGGACTATGACATAAGCCTTTGATTTTGGGACATATAAACATTGCCTATGACAATGACTTATGACTATGGGGATTATTTTCCCTTTTGGACTACGAACATCGCATATGACTATGGACATTTCCTATGACTGTGACTGTGACTACAAGGATTATTTCCTTGACTAGGCCTATACCTTTGATTTGGACATAAACTATTACTTATGACATAATGAGGACAACTGTGATTTTGACACCCATGATTTATGATTAGGAAAATATTGCTTTAGTTTTGTGATTGAGAAGTTAGGTCTAAACCCAATTATTTATTCTACCTGTTCCTTGGTTTTTCTTTGGTTTTAAGACAGTGGGAATTTACCTATTAAGTTAGGTCTACCCACGTTCTTGAACCTATTTTGCCCATTCTTTGGTTTTAAGACAGTGGGAATTTACCTATTTAGTTAGGTCTACCCATATTCTTGAACCTACATTGTTATCCAAACCTTTTTATGCCAATTATTCCTTCTTGTCATTTTGATTCATTCCCTTTTTATCTACGAATCTAGATTTATTTATAATCTAGGTTGAATCACGATTATTCGAACGGTGGGAATGCGATTTGGGGAAAAACATGGAAATGAATATGAACGTAATTGTAAACTTGGAAATTGGCATAATTTGGAATATGTATTATGACATGCATATTAAAATGAAAACGGGGAAATTTGACATGGATTAGGGAATATGTGATTTTGACATATTAAATTTAGCGTTAGTAAGTAAGCTAAATTTTAGGCATAAAATGTAAACTAGAAAAATAATTCTAGTTTTGCCATAAATTGTGAATTAGGATGTTAAACCAAGATTGGGTTAATTAAGGTTGATTTGGAATAAGTATATTAGCACAATTTTGAATTTATTCATAATTGTGAGCAATTGTCATGTTTGGAATAAATTATGGTTAGCGACACTAAATTTGGTATAATTTACATACCAAAAAGTATAAATATGATAAATAAGAGAGAATGGGCCATAATAATAAATGTGACAATGTACATTAAAAGAGTAGTAATGAAATAAGTAAATTAGGAGTAATTTACTTATAGAATTCGTCATAAATGTTAAATTGTTCATTTACCACAAAATATGTAACTTGGTTAAGTTTTGGCCATAAATTATAAACTAGGATATTTAATCTAGTTTCGGCAATGAAATAGGAAATGGCCTAAACTGCATGTTGGGTTAGGACTTGGGCCTAGAATATAAGTTACTAGTAGGCTTGACAAATAAATATAGGCCAAATTTGTCTACAAAGGGGAAATGGGCTTTTGAATAAATTGTTAACAATTTATAAACAAAAGAAAAGTATTTTGATAACATCCCTTTTTATAACACATAGACCAGAAGGTTCTAGGGTGACAGAGAGGATAGTGTCTAGGCTTGGGTTTGGAAAATACAAGTTTCCTGCCCTCCCTGGCTATCCCTAACTGATCCGAAGGACGGGATGGTTGTTTTCAAAACCGGATTTGGAAATTAATCAAAAAACCCTTTGAACTTAGAAAACATGAATATGCCTAACCCGAGGTTAGACTGAGTTGCGGTGTAAACCTGCCCGGAACCGACCGGCTCATCCAGTAACCGCAGCAATATCTGTCTAATGTGAGAGGTTGCGGCTTTAATTTATTAATTAAAGCTAGAACAAGAATGGGAGAGTTAAGTCCATAGAAACACTTAACCAATTTAACACAGTTAAGCAAGAATGGGTAGGTTAAGTCCATAGGAACACTTAACCGACTTAACAAAGTTAAGCTAGAATGGGAAGGTTAAGTCCATAGGAACACTTAGCCAACCTAACACAGTTAAAGCTAGAATGGGAGGGTTAAGTCCATGGTAATACTTAGCCAAATTAACATGTTGACTAGACTAGAAGGTGGGGTTAAGTAAAGTTAATACACTTAGCCAATTTAACATGTTAATTAGACTAGAGGTTGGGGTTAAGTAATACACTTAGCCAAATTAATATGTTAACTGGACTAGACCATAGGGTTAAGTAAACTTGAACGCTTAACCATCAGAATATGATAAATGAATAGGGTTAAGTAAAAAGCATGAAGGGATAACACTTAACCAGTGTAATAGGAAAAGGGAAGAGGGTTAAGATAGCTTGAATCGACTAAAGACACTTAACCAACCCAACCTGGCGAGAAAGAAAACTAAGTAGTAGACCTCAGTTGAAAAAGGGACTAAGTAGTAAAACTTAGTTAAGAAAACAAGGAATTTGGAAACTAAGTGGTAAACCTTAGTTAGTAGAACTAAGTAGTAATTCTTAGTATAACACGAAGGAGCAGACATCCATCTGGTTTTAAGAAGGCTCCAACGAATTGGGTTACGAAGCCCGAGGCTTCGAGGGGACGTGAGGGTACTCTTGGTATCCCTCTGTGAGGCTGCAGATGATCATCCTGGGCTCACAGAGGTTAAGGTCTGCGTTAGAAGAACCGAGGGTATGCCTTGGTTGCAATATATATATGGCAACCTAAAGACTAGGATGGACCGGCGTGATTCGGCGAGAAAACGGTAGCCCTGTGATAGCAACTCGTCGTCTACCATCCATCTTGAGTCAGTCGAGATACGTGAAGCGGAAAGGCGGAGAACTCCAAAAGACCATAATTGCTATCTAGTTATGGGTGAGGATGGCCATAGGATAGTGGGGCACCGGGGGCCGGCGTATAGTTCTCATTTTACAAAGGGTGCCTTTCATTAGTTGAGGGAGGGGTCAAGTGGGACCATAGCCACTGGAATAAAAACAGACCTTAGCATCTGCACCGGCAGATATCTGAAAGCTCCCGACCGAGTTCTGTATTCCTTGATTTGCCCTGTCACAGGACTCGGACCGCACATTACAGGACATGTGCATCTAGACAAGCGATAACGATTCGCGATACATGCGTGGGGAAGTATAGGAACATATACCACTCTAGGTAGTGTGTCTTAGACTTGGGGGCATCGTTCGACAGGTAGCATAATCCCTAGTTGGACTAGGTGGCATAAATCCGAGAAGCGTTCAGCAGATAGCGTAAACTCTAGTTAAATCTAGAAAGCATCTGATAGAAAACCCTAGATTTGATCTAGGTAATAAATAATGAATGTATGCCGGAAGGCAATGGAAAATACAGGGATTGGGATCACGTTATCGTTACTAGTTGGAACACTAGGTAGGTGGTGCAGAGATATAGAAATCAGTATAACAAGGAAATAGCGAAGCGGCGAAGTATTAGAGCGAAGCGGTGAAAGTATTAGAGCGTATCCAGTTTATCTTATCTTAGCATATCTTGTGATTACCTTGTCCAATCTTGGATACCCTATCGTCATGGTGTAATCTTGTATTCAGTTAATTCATGTCGTTTTGTTTTCCATGTTCACATGCTAGAAGTTACTGAACTTACTCAGGCTTTATGTCTGACTCTGTTTTTCTTTCGTCTTCTTTTCTTCCGTTCCCCCCCCCCCCAGGTAGTAGAGGAGGGAGTAGTATAGCTCAGGTTAAGTTGGACTGTCACTCTTTCCCAGCTTGAAGATTTATCGAAGTCTGCTTGGATTCTATTATCAGATACTATGGCTGGCTCATGCAAAAATTGGGGAATATAAATGTTGTTTTATGCTTCTTTATTTTGTAAGACAGATGATACTCTGATATTGTAAAGAAATCATTGTACAAATTATTTTATCAATAAAGCAAAGTTTTATCTTCCACTGTTTAATTTCTGTCTGTCTTGTAATTTATCTACATCTTTTACCCTAAATGCTCCACAGAACTTAGTGCATTCCCTTTGTGAGTGACACTAACGGATGTGGGGTGTTACACGTGGTATCAGAGCCAGGTTACCGGATCAGATAAAGATTTGAAAAATTATTTTTCAAAATAGTTTTTAAAGAAGCATTTTCAAAAGAAAAAAAATTTGTTTTAAAGGCATATTCCCCAAAGCCATACGCATTGTCTCTTCTTCCTCTGTTTGAATTCTTGTCTCCTTCTTTCTTGAGTCTCTGGGGCTCCTGGCTTTCTGGGAGGTAACCTCATCGAAGGGCAAAGTAGTGCCCGGCTTCCATCCATAGCCGTAGTTGTTTCATCTACGGGCAGTTTTCTTTCAAAGCTTATAAGGTTTTCCGGACGATGGAGGCAGTTTTCGAGAGATTTGTCAACATGACTACACACGGAAGGGGATGAGGAGTTTGGCTAAGGAGCATAACCCTAGGATGAGGAATTCATGGATGTAGACTTAGCACACGAAGGAGGAAGAAATTATAAAGCCTAAGACAAGAGGAAGTATCTTTACTAGGGTATGATAGGGCATATACTTAAGGACAAGGGCAAGAACGAGGACAAGATTTTCAGAAGGACAAGTACATGCTTTCGCCACCAAGCGTACCTAGGAGAAAGGTAGTCCGGTTGGAAGAGTCTAGTTTTCTGTTCGTGCTATTTCCTTAGGTTCTAGCGCTTCTCATTTGTTCATATCCACTTTCATAGTTGGGTCTCTGCACCATAGTACTTGTATAGTAGAAAGATCCCACTAGAGTCTCAAATCCAATTGGTGGTCCGACCAGTTTATTTTTTTGTTAGTAGGGATTTGAGAATAGCTATCGAGTTTGATTATGTCATCTCACGTAGATCGTCTAAATTCGGGGAAGATATTCCTTGGGTGCTTGTCTGATATTGGTTTAGGCCTTTGGGGCTTGTACTTGAGGAATGTCGAGTTCGACTAGGATGGTTTGCGTGAGAGATGAATAGTTGTGACAGGCGCTCTAAAAAGCGCGTAGTGATCTTTCAACCCTTATAGTTATGGCATGGTGGATAAGGGAGAGACCTCTAATCATACACTTGGTACCGTGATTGACATCTGTTTACTTTGGAAATGGAGGTTAGGAACTTCACAATCGTGAAGATAAATTGTTTAAGATACAGTGGAGTAAAGCTCAAGAAGGCTAGATACTAGCAACATGCCCTTTTTCCTTAAGGGTGCATCCTTGATTTCTCTGTTTAGGAGCTTTACGCGTAGTTGTTTCTCTCTTTCCAAAGTATATCCTCTAGGTCGTATCTGCGATCCTTAGGTAGAAGCCAATGGATGTAAACATGTATTTGAAACATGTTATGGTTGAATGGTTGCAAATGGTTGCTCGTGGATGCATATGCATACATATTAGGCACTAGATCAAGTTCGGACGCTCTCATATTGCATTTACATATATGCATTTGTTTATAAGTTGAACTTGATATGATATCATATGGACGTTGCATATGGATGAATGGCTGTGCACGCATGTAGTATTTACATGACTAGGGATGTTTGCATGCATGATTGGATGCATGGCACTAACATGATTTGCATTAAGAAGGTCAACTGAATCAGTAGACCGCCTGATTTTGCATTAGATAGAGACATATACACACACTATGCATATGAACATGAAAGCATTAGAAATCTTTTAAGGACAATGAATGCCTGTGATTGAATGGTTGAGTAGATGGGTGATTGGATGGTAGGACACATTCTTCCTAACTTGAAGATTTCGGGGACGAAATCCTTTTAAGTGGGGGAGAATGTAACACCCCGTAATTCTGTGACATTAAGATTCTCAAATTAAAGTATAATTAATTTTTAAAAGAAAATTTAAAATAAAAAGATCCATGCAGTTGTTTAATTTAAGTATTGTAACTAACATGAAAAAGAGAAGTAAGGAGAGAACAATAATTATTATTGTTCTAAGACTTATTAACAAAAGCCTCTGTAGCTCAGTTGGTTAAGGCACTGGATTTGTAGCATGGAGGTCGGGGGTTCGAACCCTGGCGGCGGCATAATTTTTTTATCTTTGTTTTAGAGAGGGCCAACTGAACATGCAAATATATGTGCGTATACAAATTCAAAATTTGAAAGGATAAGAACGTACATATAAGGAAATAAAGAAAATATATATATACATATGAGAACATAAATATATATATATATGCAAAAATATATGTATACGAAAGATAAAATTCAAGATAAGGCTACAGTCAATGAAATATGGCAACATCATTTGAATTTTGAAAATAAAATGAAAGTTGTGCGTATATATATACGCGTAAAATGGTCGTTAGAGGAATTGTATACATATAAGAATATTTCATGTGAATAAAACAGTTAAATAAATTCCAGAAATTCAAAAGTTTGAAAATCAAACTTTTACGCCAAAATAGCTTGTGGGACCCAATGCTGACTCAGCACTGCGTGTATGATAAGGTTTGGCTAGATTCATCTACGTACCTGGACTATTTTCTTAACTAGGTTCAATGCTGACTCAGCGTTGCGTGTATGATAAGGTCTTGAGCAGCTATATAAACAGCCCTAGTCTTCATTCTCTTTGCACCAATTCTCTTATATCCTTATGCTGCTAAGATTCATGGCTTCTTCCCCTCCTCTAAATTTTCTTAAATAAATAAAATAAAATATGATTCAAGACGAGGAGATGCTGCTAAAAGACTTTTAAGGAGGGATTCAAATCAAAGTTTCAAGTGAAGAATTCAAAGGCTAGCTCAAACAAGTTTCAAGCAACGACGCACGAATCATAGCCACGCTTTCCTTCTTTTCTAGATCTATTTTCTGTAAGTTGGTTATTTCTAGATCTGAATATTTTGTTTTATTTGTGACATGAAATTAAAGGAATAAAGGAATATGCCAAATCTCTCTCTCTCTCTCTTCGAATTTGTGTTTATACTCTTGGACTGAATTAAGAACTGTTACGATTCGAGGACAAATAAGACTGTAACCGTGACTATGACTATAGAACTGTGGCCTTTGAAAGCATATGCCTTTGGACTATGACATAAGCCTTTGATTTTGGGACATATAAACATTGCCTATGACAATGACTTATGACTATGGGGATTATTTTCCCTTTTGGACTACGAACATCGCATATGACTATGGACATTTCCTATGACTGTGACTACAAGGATTATTTCCTTGACTAGGCTTATACCTTTGATTTGGACATAAACTATTACTTATGACATAATGAGGACAACTGTGATTTTGACACCCATGATTTATGATTAGGAAAATATTGCTTTAGTTTTGTGATTGAGAAGTTAGGTCTAAACCCAATTATTTATTCTACCTGTTCCTTGGTTTTTCTTTGGTTTTAAGACAGTGGGAATTTACCTATTAAGTTAGGTCTACCCACGTTCTTGAACCTATTTTGCCCATTCTTTGGTTTTAAGACAGTGGGAATTTACCTATTTAGTTAGGTCTACCCATATTCTTGAACCTACATTGTTATCCAAACCTTTTTATGCCAATTATTCCTTCTTGTCATTTTGATTCATTCCCTTTTTATCTACGAATCTAGATTTATTTATAATCTAGGTTGAATCACGATTATTCGAACGGTGGGAATGCGATTTGGGGAAAAACATGGAAATGAATATGAACGTAATTGTAAACTTGGAAATTGGCATAATTTGGAATATGTATTATGACATGCATATTAAAATGAAAACGGGGAAATTTGACATGGATTAGGGAATATGTGATTTTGACATATTAAATTTAGCGTTAGTAAGTAAGCTAAATTTTAGGCATAAAATGTAAACTAGAAAAATAATTCTAGTTTTGCCATAAATTGTGAATTAGGATGTTAAACCAAGATTGGGTTAATTAAGGTTGATTTGGAATAAGTATATTAGCACAATTTTGAATTTATTCATAATTGTGAGCAATTGTCATGTTTGGAATAAATTATGGTTAGCGACACTAAATTTGGTATAATTTACATACCAAAAAGTATAAATATGATAAATAAGAGAGAATGGGCCATAATAATAAATGTGACAATGTACATTAAAAGAGTAGTAATGAAATAAGTAAATTAGGAGTAATTTACTTATAGAATTCGTCATAAATGTTAAATTGTTCATTTACCACAAAATATGTAACTTGGTTAAGTTTTGGCCATAAATTATAAACTAGGATATTTAATCTAGTTTCGGCAATGAAATAGGAAATGGCTTAAACTGCATGTTGGGTTAGGACTTGGGCCTAGAATATAAGTTACTAGTAGGCTTGACAAATAAATATAGGCCAAATTTGTCTAAAAAGGGGAAATGGGCTTTTGAAATAAATTGTTAACAATTTATAAACAAAAGAAAAGTATTTTGATAACATCCCTTTTTATAACACATAGACCAGAAGGTTCTAGGGTGACAGAGAGGATAGTGTCTAGGCTTGGGTTTGGAAAATACAAGTTTCCTGCCCTCCCTGGCTATCCCTAACTGATCCGAAGGACGGGATGGTTGTTTTCAAAACCGGATTTGGAAATTAATCAAAAAACCCTTTGAACTTAGAAAACATGAATATGCCTAACCCGAGGTTAGACTGAGTTGCGGTGTAAACCTGCCCGGAACCGACCGGCACATCCAGTAACCGCAGCAATATCTGTCTAATGTGAGAGGTTGCGGCTTTAATTTATTAATTAAAGCTAGAACAAGAATGGGAGAGTTAAGTCCATAGAAACACTTAACCAATTTAACACAGTTAAGCAAGAATGGGTAGGTTAAGTCCATAGGAACACTTAACCGACTTAACAAAGTTAAGCTAGAATGGGAAGGTTAAGTCCATAGGAACACTTAACCAACCTAACACAGTTAAAGCTAGAATGGGAGGGTTAAGTCCATGGGAATACTTAGCCAAATTAACATGTTGACTAGACTAGAAGGTGGGGTTAAGTAAAGTTAATACACTTAGCCAATTTAACATGTTAATTAGACTAGAGGTTGGGGTTAAGTAATACACTTAGCCAAATTAATATGTTAACTGGACTAGACCATAGGGTTAAGTAAACTTGAACGCTTAACCATCAGAATATGATAAATGAATAGGGTTAAGTAAAAAGCATGAAGGGATAACACTTAACCAGTGTAATAGGAAAAGGGAAGAGGGTTAAGATAGCTTGAATCGACTAAAGACACTTAACCAACCCAACCTGGCGAGAAAGAAAACTAAGTAGTAGACCTCAGTTGAAAAAGGGACTAAGTAGTAAAACTTAGTTAAGAAAACAAGGAATTTGGAAACTAAGTGGTAAACCTTAGTTAGTAGAACTAAGTAGTAATTCTTAGTATAACACGAAGGAGCAGACATCCATCTGGTTTTAAGAAGGCTCCAACGAATTGGGTTACGAAGCCCGAGGCTTCGAGGGGACGTGAGGGTACTCTTGGTATCCCTCTGTGAGGCTGCAGATGATCATCCTGGGCTCACAGAGGTTAAGGTCTGCGTTAGAAGAACCGAGGGTATGCCTTGGTTGCAATATATATATGGCAACCTAAAGACTAGGATGGACCGGCGTGATTCGGCGAGAAAACGGTAGCCCTGTGATAGCAACTCGTCGTCTACCATCCATCTTGAGTCAATCGAGATACGTGAAGCGGAAAGGCGGAGAACTCCAAAAGACCATAATTGCTATCTAGTTATGGGTGAGGATGGCCATAGGATAGTGGGGCACCGGGGGCCGGCGTATAGTTCTCATTTTACAAAGGGTGCCTTTCATTAGTTGAGGGAGGGGTCAAGTGGGACCATAGCCACTGGAATAAAAACAGACCTTAGCATCTGCATCGGCAGATATCTGAAAGCTCCCGACCGAGTTCTGTATTCTTTGATTTGCCCTGTCACAGGACTCGGACCGCACATTACAGGACATGTGCATCTAGACAAGCGATAACGATTCGTGATACATGCGTGGGGAAGTATAGGAACATATACCACTCTAGGTAGTGTGTCTTAGACTTGGGGGCATCGTTCGACAGGTAGCGTAATCCCTAGTTGGACTAGGTGGCATAAATCCGAGAAGCGTTCAGCAGATTTTAAACTCTAGTTAAATCTAGAAAGCACCTGATAGAAAACCCTAGATTTGATCTAGGTAATAAATAATGAATGTATGCCGGAAGGCAATGGAAAATACAGGGATTGGGATCACGTTATCGTTACTAGTTGGAACACTAGGTAGGTGGTGCAGAGATATAGAAATCAGTATAACAAGGAAATAGCGAAGCGGCGAAGTATTAGAGCGAAGCGGCGAAAGTATTAGACCGTATCCAGTTTATCTTATCTTAGCATATCTTGTGATTACCTTGTCCAATCTTGTTGACCCTATCGTCATGGTGTAATCTTGTATTCAGTTAATTCATGTCGTTTTGTTTTCCATGTTCACATGCTAGAAGTTACTGAACTTACTCAGGCTTTATGTCTGACTCTGTTTTTCTTTCGTCTTCTTTTCTTCCGTTTCCCCCCCCCCCCAGGTAGTAGAGGAGGGAGTAGTATAGCTCAGGTTAAGTTGGACTGTCACTCTTTCCCAGCTTGAAGATTTATCGAAGTCTGCTTGGATTCTCTTATCAGATGCTATGGCTGGCTCATGCAAAAATTGGGGAATATAAATGTTGTTTTATGCTTCTTTATTTTGTAAGACAGATGATACTCTGATATTGTAAAGAAATCATTGTACAAATTATTTTATCAATAAAGCAAAGTTTTATCTTTCGCTGTTTAATTTCTGTCTGTCTTGTAATTTATCTGCATCTTTTACCCTAAATGCTCCACAGAACTTTGTGCATTCCCTTTGTGAGTGACACTAACGGATGTGGGGTGTTACATTTTAGAATAATATAGGCATGAATTTAGGGGGATTTATGTATATTAATACTATAGTATAGAATCAAGTACTATAATCATAGAATATATAGATAGACATAGGTTATAGATATTTATGGTATAAATTTAGATGGAGTATATTAGAATTTCATTTTGTTGATGACAAAGGAGGAGAAATTATAAAATAAGGAATAATTAGGCTTAATTTAAGGGGGAGTATGTAGGATTCTTGGTGTAAAGGGGAGAAGTATCTGAATCAACTAGTATGAACAGGTAAGAATATTTCATAAACCAAGGTTGTCATCAACAAAGAGGGGTAGATTATTGGGGAATGGAGTTTTGATGAAAACAACCTTATTTCAATTATTATTATTAATTTATTATAAAACATATACTAACATCTCTATCTATAATATATATATATATATATATATGCAGGATTTGTATACAAGAATTAAATACCGAAGACTGTACAATTTTAGAGTTTCAAGAGATTCAAGATTCAGAAGAGATTCAAGACTCATGAGTTATGAAGTTATCAAGATATCAAGAGTTCAAGAAAAATATAGTAATAGAGTCTAGTTTATTTGTAAGACGCTGGATAGCATTCCGGGTTCAAATTCAAATTCTTTTTTTTTTTAATTCAGATTTTAAAATTTCAAATTTTGTTTTCAAAATTCAAATTCTGCTTTCAAATTATTTTGTCTTACTTATGATTTCTAACAAATTTAAAGTTTTAAATATATATAAGTTTTTGTATATAGTTTTATAATTTTATAGTTTTAAACCTTATAATTTTATAAATATGTTTATATAATATATTTTTATGATTTCATATGATTTTACACTTTAGAATATTTATTTATATCACTAAGATTTGATTCAAGAATTTCCAGAATAATATATATGTTTAAACCCTTGAAAAATAGTTTTAAAAAGTTAAAATTACTATACATATGTCAACATATATAGGAGGCTATGTCGATATACAACTGTCAGAAATTCAATTTTCAAAGGAAGTGTCTTTTCACTATTTGTAACGTTTCTGACTATTGCGGCCATCCAATCTTATAAATAGGGGCTGAGTTTGAATTTTTTCATAACTCTTTTTCTTTATCTTCACCCTTCTTCATCCCACCATTATTCTTTAACATTTTATTGATTTCTACACTTCTACTTTGCTAATTTCTACTCTAGTTATATAAAGCTTTTTCTTTTCTCACTCGCTATCAATTACACTTTGAATTGAAGTGCTATAGAAGAGTTATAGGGCTGTTGTAATCATTTGGGAATTGATTGAATGGATGTGTTCCTTATAGCCCTAAAATCAAGGAAAGCGAGTGTGTAAACCTTATAGTCGTGAAATCAAGGGTGGTCGGAGTGGTGTTAACCTTGTAGTAATGAAATCAAGGGGAATGTACTTGGATATTGATAATAATAAAACTCTACGCAATCCAACGTTGTGTGGGACTGGACGTAGGAGTAATCCGAACCAGTATAAAATCCAGTGTGTTCTTTCCTTTTCCGCATTTTATTTTTATTTATTTCTTTGTCTGTGTTTGATTCTGTGTCTTTGACCATCTGTGGTGTGTTTGATTCATATATTAGATCATTCAAGTTTAATTTTTTTGTAAATTTCTTATAAACGCTATTCACCTCCCTCAAGTGTTAGTCTTGCCTTAAGATCAGCATTCCCTAATATGAATTACGGTTTGATCATACGAGTTGAAAACGCATAGAGTCGTTGTATTGAAATCGACTTAAAATAAGCAGTTCTGAGTCATATTGGAAAAATTGACAACATTTATAAAATAGCCTTAAAATTGTTTAAATATATATATATATATATATAAAATAAATAACTCATTTATAAATTTTCTAGTTAAATTTTATCCATAAAAATCATTAGTTCACTTACACTAGTTTTCAATTGGAAATTTAAGTTGTGTAGAGATTTATATTCGTAAATGGCTATTTGAAAAGTCTTTAATTCTATTTTAAATGGTTAACGACAACCTTAATGACCTATTAACATGTAGTATTTGTTTCATGGAGTTTAATTGATTTAAGGGGGATATTATCATCCTTAGACAAACCTTAAGGTTAAGTTAAAAAAAAAAAATTAAGTAACCACTTCCTTTTTTCACAGGTTCCTAAAATCTCCAACATTATACAACTCATCTCCTCTCTATAACACTTGTCATCCACTTCCATTACACCACTTTCCATGGTACTAAAGCATGTGATTTTCTTTTGGGGTATCATCCTCTTATACTCCCTCTTTTTCCCAAAACCACTTCCTTCTCTCTTCCTTTCATTTCACTTCTTTTCTTCCAAGCTCCAAAAGAACAAAAATGGCCTCCCTCCCCATGTAACTCACATCCTAAACTTCCATCCCCCTTCTCCCCACTTTTCTAACTCCAAACCACTTTATTTCACTTCCTTTCCTCCTTACTAGCACCCCTTTACCTTAATTTGCAAGCTTAAGCCCCAAAACACCCTAGGCCGAGCCTTATTAGACCAAAAATCCCACATTTCCAACTTTAAAACACTCACATATCCCTCTCCTTTATCGATCTAGGTGACTACTACATAAAAATCAAATTTTTACTACAAGCTCAAAGGTTATATGGTTAGTGATTATCGATTATATATTATGGAATGACCGTGCGACATAATAAGTGATGTGTTATTGATGATCAAAGCATGGCTTATTGAAGTGTGGCTTTGTGTAATGAGACATCGACAAGCCTCAAGTTACGAAAATGACTGAAACAGGAAAAGATGGGACAAGGTTATGGGGTTCGCAACCCTTAGGGGATAACCATTTTCATCTAGACTTTTAGCGCAACACTATGGTATGGAGCCTAAATGTTTTGCTATGAGGTTTTGATGTGGTAGTGTTATGGTATGGATCCCAGGCATTTTACCATTGGGGTTTTGTTGGAAATTTAGGTACCCGTGGAAAAGGTCGATAACGACTGGGAAATGTCATACTCGTATGGCATTGCTTTAAATGGCACCAATGGCCTTGTGTTGGCAGAGTAGGGTTTACTTCTTGGGACATCCCTCTAGAGACGTTCCCATTCGGTAATGAAGTTCCTTAGCCTTCGTCAATTATTGGAAAACCCCACTTTGAGAACTGTAAAGACCCGCAAATCCCCACCCTTTGAATCGACCATAAACCACACAGGTCTGACCCAAAAAGTGAAAATCTACGAATACTTTAACTTTGGGCATACAACACATTACAACAGATAACAGAAGACTTTTATAACACTATAATAAATGTTACATCAAAGTACAGAATATACATATCAGAGTACATTGGAATATAATTACAGCGGAAGATAAATACAAAAAATGTAATATACTGCAACGGAAGAACACAGCGGAAGACTCTCTATCTCTGGACACAGCTCTAAGCTTCAACCCAGAATCCTGCTTAATATATCTGCAAAAATAGCTACTAGACTGCCCGTGTGGAAAATATGTGCACCCGAGTTTGCCAGTGGACAAACTACAGGTCAGTCATGGGACTGGTGTGAGAATTCTACTTAACCTATATAATATAATAAGGCTAATCACAGGACCATGCCACTTTCGCGGAACGGGTTTTCTCCTATAGATTGCCAGTGCATAAAGTAAAGTAAATCGTCAAAATAACGCAATGCTTTTTAGAAAAATGAAACAATTATAAGACCCAAGTCCCATCACACAATGCAACGCAAACCGGAGGATAGGGTTTTACCTTATAATGATCAAAAGATGCTTGATACGATAAACACGGTATTATATAATAATAGTGTGCAAACAATTTGAAATACAACAAAGTAAATGTATTAATCCTAGACGACATGAGTGCCCCATCCCACTATGTCGCCAGATATAGGTATACAATCAAAACCGCGTGATGTCGTATTGGAAATTTGGGTTTCCATCTGAGTCAAGGCTAGGGAGGAGATCCTTACCGATTCGAGACAATCTAACAAATGCCCCAGGATTGGTACTATATCCAACCCTTGGATCCTGCAGGGCCGGTCCATACGTTAATGCTTAATGGATTGGCAATTCCTGAACACACGCTTCCCGGTCCTTTTGGACCTATAATATGGCCAGTGGCGACCGCATAAACCGAGGCCTCGAAAAATCCAACAACCACAATGAATAAATGCCAGCGCTGGTAGGTCCCTGGCACCACTCTAGCTAGAGAGAAAACGTGTGCACTCCCTGCGTTTGCTTCTCCCGTTTTAGACTCTACCGGGCTGTGAGGATCGCGAAGTCACGTTACACAAAGCTATGCCTAAATAGACTATGCTTTGATCATCCCACAAGGATCTGCTTTGCAACAATAAGCCTTGATCAAGTGCAACTTGGCATACCACATCAACAACTCGTATCATGCGATCGGTAATTATTTAACATACAAAAGGGTGTTAAGCAAGAGAATAAATCCTCCGCCACCATGCATTGTCAACTTAAATCTCTTATTTGATTACAAAAGCAACATAAAGATTCAATCTTTATACGTCATTCAAACGCAACATAAAGATTCAATCTTTACATTGGATTATTTCATGAAGACTCTAAAGTTATGTTTTTTTTTCATTTTTTTCTTCTTAATTTCATGTTTGCACAAAACGCTAAAATATTATTATAATTCATGTTTAACAATAACGCTAAAATTTGATTAAAATTATGTGTTTACAATGAATGCTAAAATTTAATGTATAACAACACATCATTTGGTGTCTACACGTAGCGATGATACCAAACATGAACAAAATATAGATCTATTTAGAATAGATCTAAGTATACATGAATAACTCAACATCCAAAACTCAAAGCATAGCAAATGTGATTACAAATAAACAATGAAATTTCAATGCGAACATAGATCTAGCTAACGCAGATATATTAATTAAGAAAAATAATTAAATTAAATTAAATTAAATTTTAAATTTAGAATTGCTCACCTTGGATATTAAATCAAAACTGAATCAAAAGGATCAAAGATTGTACACAACAGATCTTGAATGTTATGTTGCGTGTCGTTGTCCCAATATCACAAACGTTGTTGCGTTCTGAATCGGATTGAATCAAAAACACATTTTTAATAATTAAAATTAAGATTAGAAATGAAATCAAGCATTGCAAATTGATAAAATAAAATTTATATAACCTTTGAATTGTTCAAATCTTTGAATCACGATAACTTGAGCTACGGTTGACGGTTTTGGGTGTCGTTTGTAGGAGGATGGAGTGCTCGGAGAGGTGGATATTCGGCTGGAAGGGGGTGGGATGCGGTTGCAAGGAGGAGGAGCAGCGGATCCATAAAGTCAGCGGATTTGGAGAGGTGATTCGAGAGCTACGGACAACGGTTTGATGTGAAATTGGTCGGAGAAGAAAGAGGAGGAGAAGAGCTTGAAAAACTTCCAAAGGATGGGGATCTAAAAGTGAGTGGATTAGGAGATAAGGAGGAGAGAAGGAGAAGAAGACATGGCGGCTACGGGTTCAGGTGCGTGAGTTTCTGATCGGGAAGAAGAGATGCCTCGGTTTGCGTGTACTTTTATAATATTTTATTAATTTATTATCCATTAAAGGCCCGTTTTGCAACTTTGTCCAATTTCAGCCCAAAGACTGTCGTTCTTAAGGTTTTGACACCTTCTGAACGCAATGGAATGGGTCTCGGGGCCCAATTCCGAAATTTGTACATATTTTATTTAAAATTCCATTAAAAGTTAATTAATTAAATATTTACCGTACATTTAAATATGCCGGGGCCACATACGGACTCTGAAAAATCTAGAAAAATTATTTTTGGCTTTCTTATGACGATACGGTTCTAACGAGACTAATTTCATCGAATTCTGAGACTGTTTGAAAAATGTCTATTTTTAAGGCGTTTAAATTTAACTGAAATAGTCAAAACACATTTTCTTTTCCCATGCTCACATATTAATTCAAAAAATTCTGAAAATTGAAAACTAGCAATAATTTGACATTCCGGTTCCAACAAAAGTGATTTCGTCGAAAACCGAGGTCGTTTGAAAAATGACTATTTTTAAGGCCAATATATTTAATATTAAAAATATATGTTTAAACAAATAAATCCCAAAACTCAAAATATTTAAGTGTTTACTGTTTTTCAATGTAGAAACATCATTCTGAACTCAATCGAAGTGGTTTCGAGTTCAAATTCCTTTGTATGCAAAAAGTAGCATTTTGACCTTATAAATTTCATAGCGACCTTTCTAAAAATTGAATTGGCCATAACTTTTGATTTCCGCTATGAAATTTCAATTTTTCGGATTCGTTGGAAAGATATTTTTAAATAGATTCTAATATTTTTGGTTTCACTAAAATCCGTTAAATTTTGCATCCTGTACGGTCAGTCAAAGTTCAAGTTTGACTTTTCAAACTACCGCGCTATTTCTAACTCTTTTGTTAATTAAAATTAAATTATTCATTCTAACTTCGATTTAAATCAAATTTGTGATCATTATTATTTAAATAAATTATTTTATATTGTCAAAATTCATTAAAATTTCCTAAAATAAAAATTTTAAATTTGTTCTGATTTTTGCGGGTTGTTACAATCGCCCCCACTTAAAAACTTTTCGTCCTCAAAAAGGAACGTAGCTAAAAATAGTAAAATTAACTATCTTAATTTTAAATTTTAATGGTAGATTATCTTTTCAAAATATACATAACTTTATATATATTAAAATCATATTTCAAAGAATAGATTATAAATATCAAAAATACGTTAATTATAAATTCGTAACTCTGAACTCGTTCTAAGGCATTACTAACCCCATCTCTAACAAGTTTACTCATTCTAGGATACTGCTGGTCCTATTTCTAATGAGTATTCTTATTGGATATTACTAATCCATTCTCTGATGAGTCTTTTGTTCAGTTCTAACAAGTTGTACCCCAAAGATTTGAGCTAACCAGAGCTCTGATACCAACTGTAAAGACCCGCAAATCCCCACCCTTTGAATCGACCATAAACCACACAGGTCTGACCCAAAAAGTGAAAATCTACGAATACTTTAACTTTGGGCATACAACACATTACAACAGATAACAGAAGACTTTTATAACACTATAATAAATGTTACATCAGAGTACAGAATATACATATCAGAGTACATTGGAATATAATTACAGCGGAAGATAAATACAAAAAATGTAATATACTGCAACGGAAGAACACAGCGGAAGACTCTCTATCTCTGGACACAGCTTTAAGCTTCAACCCAGAATCCTGCTTAATATATCTGCAAAAAATAGCTACTCGACTACCCGTGTGGAAAATATGGGCACCCGAGTTTGTCAGTGGACAAACTATAGGTCAGTCATGGGACTGGTGTGAGAATTCTACTTAACCTATATAATATAATAAGGCTAATCACAGGACCACGCCACTTTCGCGGAACGGGTTTTCTCCTATAGATTGCCAGTGCATAAAGTAAAGTAAATCGTCAAAATAACGCAATGCTTTTTAGAAAAATGAAACCATTATAAGACCCAAGTTCCATCACACAATGCAACGCAAACCGGAGGATAGGGTTTTACCTTATAATGATCAAAAGATGCTTGATACGATAAACACGGTATTATATAATAATAGTGTGCAAACAATTTGAAATACACCAAAGTAAATGTATTAATCCTAGACGACATGAGTGCCCCATCCCACTATGTCGCCATATATAGGTATACAATCAAAACCGCGTGATGTCCTATTGGAAATTTGGGTTTCCATCTGAGTCAAGGCTAGGGAGGAGATCCTTACCGATTCGAGACACTCTACCAAATGCCCCAGGATTGGTACTCTGTCCAACCCTTGGATCCTGCAGGGCCGGTCCATACGTTAACGCTTAATGGATTGGCAATTCCTGAACACACGCTTCCCGGTCCTTTTGGACCTATAATATGGCCAGTGGCGACCGCATAAACCGAGGCCTCGAAAAATCCAACAACCACAATGAATAAATGCCAGCGCTGGTAGGTCCCTGGCACCACTCTAGCTAGAGAGAAAACGTGTGCACTCCCTGCGTTTGCTTCTCCCGTTTTAGACTCTACCGGGCTGTGAGGATCGCGAAGTCACGTTACACAAAGCTATGCCTAAATAGACTATGCTTTGATCATCCCACAAGGATCTGCTTTGCAACAATAAGCCTTGATCAAGTGCAACTTGGCATACCACATCAACAACTCGTATCATGCGATCGGTAATTATTTAACATACAAAAGGGTGTTAAGCAAGAGAATAAATCCTCCGCCACCATGCATTGTCAACTTAAATCTCTTATTTGATTACAAAAGCAACATAAAGATTCAATCTTTATACGTCATTCAAACGCAACATAAAGATTCAATCTTTACATTGGATTATTTCATGAAGACTCTAAAGTTATGTTTTTTTTTCATTTTTTTCTTCTTAATTTCATGTTTGCACAAAACGCTAAAATATTATTATAATTCATGTTTAACAATAACGCTAAAATTTGATTAAAATTATGTGCTTACAATGAATGCTAAAATTTAATGTATAACAACACATCATTTGGTGTCTACACGTAGCGATGATATCAAACATGAACAAAATATAGATCTATTTAGAATAGATCTAAGTATACATGAATAATTCAACATCCAAAACTCAAAGCATAGCAAATGTGATTACAAATAAACAATGAAATTTCAATGCGAACATAGATCTAGCTAACGCAGATATATTAATTAAGAAAAATAATTAAATTAAATTAAATTTTAAATTTAGAATTGCTCACCTTGGATATTAAATCAAAACTGAATCAAAAGGATCAGAGATTGTACACAACAGATCTTGAATGTTATGTTGCGTGTCGTTGTCCCAATATCACAAACGTTGTTGCGTTCTGAATCGGATTGAATCAAAAACACATTTTTAATAATTAAAATTAAGATTAGAAATGAAATCAAGCATTGCAAATTGATAAAATAAAATTTATATAACCTTTGAATTGTTCAAATCTTTGAATCACGATAACTTGAGCTACGGTTGACGATTTTGGGTGCCGTTTGTTGGAGAATGGAGTGCTCGGAGAGGTGGATATTCGGCTGGAAGGGGGTGAGATGCGGTTGCAAGGAGGAGGAGCAGCGGATCCATAAAGTCAGCGGACTTGGAGAGGTGATTCGAGAGCTACGGACAACGGTTTGATGTGAAATTGGTCGGAGAAGAAAGAGGAGGAGAAGAGCTTGAAAAACTTCCAAAGGATGGGGATCTAAAAGTGAGTGGATTAGAAGATAAGGAGGAGAGAAGGAGAACAAGACATGGCGGCTACGGGTTCAGGTGCGTGAGTTTCTGATCGGGAAGAAGAGATGCCTCGGTTTGCGTGTACTTTTATAATATTTTATTAATTTATTATCCATTAAAGGCCCGTTTTGCAACTTTGTCCAATTTCAGCCCAAAGACTGTCGTTCTTAAGGTTTTGACACCTTCTGAACGCAATGGAATGGGTCTCGGGGCCCAGTTTCGAAATTTGTACATATTTTATTTAAAATTCCATTAAAAATTAATTAATTAAATATTTACCGTACATTTAAATATGCCGGGGCCACATACGGACTCCGAAAAATCCAGAAAAATTATTTTTGGCTTTCTTATGACGATACGGTTCTAATGAGACTAATTTCATCGAATTCTGAGACTGTTTGAAAAATGTCTATTTTTAAGGCGTTTAAATTTAACTGAAATAGTCAAAACACATTTTCTTTTCCCACGTTCACATATTAATTCGAAAAATTCTGAAAATTGAAAACTAGCAATAATTTGACATTCCGGTTCCAACAAAAGTGATTTCGTCGAAAACCGAGGTCGTTTGAAAAATGACTATTTTTAAGGCCAATATATTTAATATTAAGAATATATTTTTAAACAAATAAATCCCGAAACTCAAAATATATAAGTGTTTACTGTTTTTCAATGTAGAAACATCATTCTGAACTCAATGGAAGTGGTTACGAGTTCAAATTCCTTTGTATGCAAAAAGTAGCATTTTGACCTTATAAATTTCATAGCGACCTTTCTAAAAATTGAATTGGCCATAACTTTTGATTTCCGCTATGAAATTTCAATTTTTCGGATTCGTTGGAAAGATATTTTTAAATAGATTCTAATATTTTTGGTTTCACTAAAATCCGTCAAATTTTGCATCCTGTACGGTCAGTCAAAGTTCAAGTTTGACTTTTCAAACTACCGCGCTATTTCTAACTCTTTTATTAATTAAAATTAAATTATTCATTCTAACTTCGATTTAAATCAAATTTGTGATCATTATTATTTAAATAAATTATTTTATATTGTCAAAATTCATTAAAATTTCCTAAAATAAAAACTTTAAATTGGTTCTGATTTTTGCGGGTTGTTACAAGAACAGTTTGGGTCGGTATACGATTCTGAATCTGGATCATCCGCTACGTGCCCATACGATTTTCTATTATAGATCCTACATAAACCGCATAGGAGGTCAATATAATATTATGGTATCTATACTAGCTAAGATTGATACATTTATTTATGAAAGTGATTTTTACACTATGCACTAATAATAATATAAGAGGGTTTTCATGTATCAAGACTATTTTGGTTATTATAAGGGAAACTTTTCCCAAGTGTGGGTTTGCATTATGTGCGTGGAGTAAGACCTTATGGTAGCTTCATATTCTAATGAGCATTGCGAGTTTTTATGCACCGGTATTCATAATACGGCGTGGTCCTACGATTTACCTTACTTTAAATTGAAATTATCTATTTTTAGTTCTCACACCAGTGCCATGACTGACTTAGAGTTTATTATTTTTCCCACCTAAACACTAGGTCCCATATTTTCTACATGGGTAACTAGTACTTTTGGTTTTGCAGATTTTTAGCAGGATTTTGGATAATGGATGGAGTTATACTCTGGATCATTTCGGTGTCCTCCGCTAAGATTATTTTTTTCGCTGTGTATTAATTGTTTTACTCTGATACTTGCGATTTACTAAAAAATATTCTTGTACTTTGATGTGAAATTGTTGTAATAATAATGAAAAGTTCATTTGTTTGTTCCAATGTGCAAGTACCTCTAATAATCCACCACTGACAACGGTTGAAGTCGATTTAATTACTGGGTTGAACCGGACCGGAAGGTGGGATGTTACAAAAATGGTATCAAAGCTTTGGTTTACAAAGCTTTGGGGTATGACTCATTAGAACAGAAGGAAAAAACTCATCAGAGCTAGGATTAATGATATCCTAGAAGAAAAACTCATTAGAGATGGGGTTAGCAATGCCCGAAATGAGTTAAAAGTATTATGTATACAGGAATGCATATTCATAGTAAGAAATTGATTTTAAAATCAGTTTTGAAAGATTTTATTTTTAATATAGAGGATTTTGAAAGGTATATTTTAAATATAAAAGGTATTTGGTAAATAACTCGGAAGGGTTATCTAGATGGAATTATAAATAAATTTATTTACGTCTTCCTTCCTTTTCGAGGACAAAAAGTCTTTAAATATGGGAGATTGTAACGACCCGTATTTTTAGATAATTTAAAATATGATTTTTTAATTGATTTTAGTGGATTTTGAATGGTCAAATATTGAATTTGGACCTGAAAAAGATCTAATTTTGTTTTATATTTTACTAGGACAAAAAAAGGTTAGTAAGCTTTTAAAAATTTATTTAAAAGTAAATATTGAAAAATCAATAATTTAATATTATTTTAATGACCTGAAAATAGATAGTTTTGAGACAATCTCATAATTTGACGAAATTAGATTCATTGGATCCGTATTAGTAAAATATAGCAGAATTTCAAATTTCGTATTGACTGGACTTACGGTTTGATCATACGAGTTGAAAATGCGCAGAGCCGTTTTATTGAAATTCAACTTAAATTAAGATGTTTAGGGTAATATTGCAAAAATTTAAAACATTGATAAAATAGATTTAAAATGGTTTAAAAATAAATGTATATGATGATGAACTCATTTATAAATTTTCTAGTTAAATTTTATCCGTAAAAAATTATTAATCCATTCATTAGTTTTCAATTGGAAATTTGAGTCGTGTAGAGATTTATATTCGTCAACGGCTATTTGGAAAGCCTTTAATTTTATTTTAAATGGTTATTGACAACCTAAATGACCTATTAACATGTACTAATGGTTTCATAGCATTTAAATTAATTTAAGGGAGATATTACCTTCCTTAGAAAAAACTTAAGTGTAAAGTTAAAAAAATTAATTTAAGTAACCACTTCCCTTTTTCACAAATTCCTAAAACCTCCAACATTATACAACTCATGTCCTCTCCATTGCACTTGTCAACCTCTCCCATTCCACCACTTTTCATGGTGCTAAAGCATGTGATTTTCTTTTGGGGTGTCATCCTCTTATACTCCCTCTTTTTCCTAAAACCACTTCCTTATCTCTTCCTTTCATTTTGCTTCCACTTCGCTTCCACTTCGCTTCTTCTTCTTCCAAGCTCCAAAAGAACAATTGGCCTCCCTCCCCTTGTAACTCACGTCCTAAAACTTCCATCCCCCTTCTCCCCACTTTTGTAACCCCAAATCACTTTATTTCACTTCCTTTCCTCCTTACTAGCACCCCCTTACCTTCATTTGCAAGCTTAAGCCCCAAAACACCATAGGACAAGCCTTATTAGACCAAAAATCCCACATTTCCAACTTTAAAACACTAACATACCCCTCTCCTTCATAGATCTAGGGTCCTACTACATAAAAAATTAAAATTTTATTATGTTTTAATAAAAAAATCAATTTTTGTGCTTGTTTTCAAAGTTGAAGTCCTAACACTTAAAGAATGAAGGAGTGGATCCCTCGGAGAACATGAACTTTTGTTAATAAGTATAGTGAGGAAAAAATACATGTTTATGTGTTAAACTAGGGTATATTTGCTTATAAGTATGTATTGGTTTGATGTGACGATGAATGGTTTGATTTTGAGTTGGGTTGATTGTAACTAAGTATGGAAAGCATGAACAATTAGTGTAAAAAGTTGAAAATGTCACATTTGTTTGTTTAAAGCATGAACACCTAGTTTAAAGTGTTAAAAATGTTGTCTTTGTTTCTTAACCATGTACACACTTTGGTTAAAGTGTTAAAAATCCTTTGTGTGTTAAACATATGGACACCTAGGTTAAATTGTTAACAATGTCTCCTTTGTGTGTTGAACATAAGAACACGTAGGTTAAACTGTTAAAAATGTCTCCTTTGTGTGTTAAACATGTACACATAGGTTAAATTGTTAGCAATGTCACCTTGGTGTGTCTAAAGTATGGACACTTAGTCAAAAATGTTAAAAATGTCACATTTGTTTGAATATGATATGAACCCTTATGTAAATGACACCTGTGTTGTTATTGGATGTTGTATGATGTTATAGAATGCTTATGATTGATTGATGATTAGTTAATTGCGGCTAATCTATTTTGAAAAATTATAAGCATTTTCAAATGCAAAAGAAAGTAGTAAGATCCAACGGTTAGATTCTGAAATAAATCAAAATAAAATTTCTAGAAAAATTAAGAATTTGCAGTTAGCAACCTAAAATTGGATTATTATGAAACTAACTATTATTAAATTATTAAAAATAGGGATAAATTATGATAAATCATAATTAATGGTGTGAAAGTGATTTGAATTGGCAAAATGAACTTTTGGATTATATAAAAGTTATTTTGACTAAACCATTTAATGTAAGCTTATTCGCAGCGCTTTTTGTGATGTTATTACAACCTTTCCAGAAAAGGACTATTTAAAGGTTTTAAACTAAATAAATTTCATCTATGACTTGAGTAATCATTTTTGAATGATTAATAAATTAAGTTTGAAATTTAATGGGAATCGATTTGGTGATAATCGAGATAAATATCTGTGGATGAAGACATATACTGTTTAAGGAATTAAATAGCCTTTGCCGTTATTCAGCTCACAGTATTAGTCCGATACGGGAATTTATATCGATTATGAGCTAGTATGATTTCTGTGAAGAGTCCATTGTAAATGGAAGTATGATTTTGGGTGAGTTGTGACTATTTTTTTTAATAACATTGTTATTAACCCATTTAAAAAATGGATAATTGTGAAGATTTAAAACTAAATTAGAGTTTTAAATAAGTCTTTAAATGAAGATTTGAATGAATGAAATGAGAAAGGGATTGATAAAGGTAATTATAATTTACCAAAATGAGTGTAGAGTTGGATCAGGGGTGAGGAGCTAGTCACATTCTATCATAGGTAGAAATTGCCCTAGACCGATAAAGTGGGAATGGTGTCTCCCTCTATATTCCATTAAGTGAATGGGAAAGGGATTTTTATTTTTGGGTAATAACCTTTGGATTAAGGTTTAATTGAAATCAAAGAATAATCCAAAATAGAATGAAACTTGCGATTTCCGTGTGTATTCTCCACATGTTTTTAAATTTGCGCTTACTATTCGGAAAGATCGGGAACAGTGTTTGGATTCGTAAACCATTCCGAACAATAAAATGGTGTGTTGAAGCAAGTCGAATGTTATCCAAGACGATGGTGAATGAATTACGATTTGCAAGGGATCTCACACGCAGGCGGGGTCGTGGAATAGAGTGCCTTCGGTTTCGTTTAACCCAAAACAGACTTGTATGGATGTGTTTCGGACATTGTATTTTGTAGCGTGTGATTGATTTCTGTTAAACATATTTTTGTTGGTGGCAGAGAATTATTATCTTAGCTTAACACCCTTCTTTGAGACATACGAGCTCAAAGGTTATACGGTTAGTGATAATCGATTATATATTATGGAATGACCGTGTGGCATACTAAGTGATGTGCTATTGACGATCAAAGCATGGCTTATTGAAGCGTAGCTTTGTGTAATGAGATTTTGACAAGCCTCACATCCCGAAAATGACCGAAACAGGAAAAGATGTGGCAAGGTTTTGGGATTCGCGACCCTTAGGGGACGACTCTTTCCTTCTAGATTTTTGAAGCAACACTATGGTATGGATCCTAGTTGTTTGCCATGTGTTTTTGATGAGGTAGTTCTATGGTATAGAACCCAGGCATCTTACCATTGTGGTTTTGTTGGAAATTAGGGTACCTATGGAAATGATCGGTAACAATCGAGAAATGGCATATTTGTGTCACATGGCTGTGAATAGCACCGACGACCATGTGTTGGCAGAGAAGGGTTTACTTCTCGGGACGTCCCTTTAGAGGCGCGCCCAATCGGTAAGGAAGTTCCTTAGCCTTGGTTATTTGTTGGAAAACCCCACTTTAAGGACAGTTTGGGTCGGTACACGATTCTGAACCTGGATCATCTAATACGTGCCTATACAGTTTTTATTGCAGATCCAGCGTAAAACGCGTAGGAGGTAAGTATAATATTATGGTACCTATGTCGGCTAAGATTGATACATTTATTTGCGAAAGTGATTTCTACACTATGCATTAATAATAATATAAGAGGATGTTGACATATCAAGCATATTTTGGTTATTATATAGGAAACCTCGTCCAAGTGTGCATTTGCATTGTGTGTGTGGCGCGAGACCTTATGATAGCTTCATTTTCTAAAAAGCATTGCAAGTTTTTATGCATTGGTATTCATATGGGAAAAACTTGTTCTGTGTTATACGGCGTGGTCCTATGATTTACCTTACTTTAAAATGAAAGTAATTAATTTTAGTTCTTACACCAGTTCCATGAGTGACTCAGAGTTCATTGTTTTTCCCACCTAAACTCTGGGTGCCTATATTTTCCATATGGGCAGCTAGTAGTTTCGGTTTTGAAGATTTTTAGCAGGATTTGGATTATGGCTGGAGCTATACTCTGGAATATTTCGTAGTCCTCCGCTGAGAGTTTTCTTTCTGATGTCTATTTTTTCCTTTGATATTTGCAATGTACTCTGATATATTCTTGTACTCTAATTTGAAATTGTTGTAATGTTAATGAAAAGTTTTTTTGTTTGTTCAAACATATATGTACCTCTAACAATCCACCTTTGAGAATGGTTCATGTCGGTTTAATTACCGGGCTGAACCAGACCCGAAAGCGGGATATTACATCTCATTTGTTTTGAGTATATAGAAAATTCTCCATTAAAAGCTATTAATCGCCAATGCTTTTCCATCCTTCGGGTTTGTTGCTATAACTTTCTATGACATCGATAAGTTTGCATTAATAAGAAATATTATTTCATATTATTTTAATTGTTCTTATATTTCTTTGGATTCTATATTATAGTTCCATTATAATTACATATAACAATTGCACTACTGACGAAATCTAGCATGCAATATAAGCGACCTCATTTCAAGCATGCATCACCACTTCCTATGTACTTAGTTTCTCGAATATTCTATGACTTCAGCAAATATACCTGCAGCAAAAAGGTGTTTCCCAATTCAGGTAGGCTTATTTGCAAATTAATCTCCCCTATTGTGTTTAGGTGTTTGTCTTACATCATTGAAGTAAAGTTTAATCACAAAATATTTTTTACTTATGTATTTCTCTCTTTTTTTGACAATTTTAAACCAGCATTTCCAAGCATATATTTACCAAGGATTGAGCCATTAGTTTACTGCATTTGGGAATAGTTTGATGCAAATCTAAAATAATTTTATTTCTGCTTGTCTTTGCTTATGTTGATTTGAATAATGATAGGAACTAGTAAATGTATTTGTTTGCTGAACTTTCCCACAAACGTTAATTTTATTTTAGTTTTATTTAATTTTCTATTTATTGGATCAGTATTTATGCACAAAGTCTTTCCTAATGAATGGAGTCAGTGTACAAATATTGCTTCATATCCTTATTTTTGCAGTTTGTTTTCTTCCGCCAAGAAACACTTGATTGACTTTGTTATATGACATTAGTTATATTATTTTAATGGCCTTCAGGAGGTGGTGTCATCTGCCTTGGTTTTCGTATGTTATCTGGGCCAAAAAGTCGGATTCAATGAGATTAGTAAGTCTTTTACAATTTTCGCTGTGTTTACTTTGTTTAATGAAGATATGGCACTATTTATGATGCCTTGCAGATTTGATATTTTTTCTACAAGAGCAAGAGAAAATGACTGGAAGGTCTATGTGATCTTTGTTTAATAAACACTCTTTTTTGGTCTGGTATGTCAAATGTCACATGCAACTGACCCGGTTGTTGAAAATGTTTAGATTATATATGCTCCTTTCATACAATCTGTTTATGTTTTACATGACCTGGTCCATCACTATTTTTATATAAACTGATTTTGTGTTAACTTGATGTCTATAGGTGTGGTTGAATCTGCTTGGGTATCTACAGGTGCAATAGGGTGTTGAGGTTGAAACTGCCTGGGTGACTACTTCAATGTTAGGATTAGAATTAACTTGGTGTAAATGATACATATATGTTTCATACATGAAAGATGCAAAATTGAATTTAGAAAAAATATTTTGAAGCTTGTTTTAAAAATTATTATGCATGTTAATGATGGTTTACAACTTGCGGTATTTTGCATGAGATACAAGTATATTTGTTATCCTATATGTATATAACTCGACTATTTGGAGCTAGCATGGAGTCTATAGTTATTGCTATGAAATATGTATTATTGTGTATGTAACTGATATTAGTGTTGAATATATATCTAAATGGTTGTTTATGAAATGTATGTG
The DNA here is from genome assembly GCA_030737875.1 of Allium sativum. Lineage (NCBI taxonomy): Eukaryota > Viridiplantae > Streptophyta > Magnoliopsida > Asparagales > Amaryllidaceae > Allium > Allium sativum. Next base: position 64,624,753 of record CM060909.1, on the reverse strand, counting down.
TGTATTATTGACCAAAGTGGAAACATCAATATAGTATATGCAATCAGTTTCAGCGGTAAGGATGGTAAAAGTGGGAAATAACCATTAGAAACTTAGAGGAACTAATGTTTATAACCATTTCAAATTTTGATAAACTAACGCTTATAACCATTAGCAATTAACTAAATAGTTTGAATCATAACAGTTTTAACCGTGAGTAAATTGAGCATTGTCACGGTTATAACCTTTAGAATAATTCAGAATATAACGGTTTTTACCATTAGAAAACAATAATTTGTAACGGTTTTAAACATGGGGAATAGATATTCTAATGCTTATAACCGTGATAAATTGTGTTGTTTCTCACGGTTATAAATGTTAGAACAAGCGTCATCCGAAAATTTCCCACGCTTCTGTTTACACAGCAATAACCATTACAAAACTATTTCCTCATGCTTATAAGTATAGGTATATTACTTTTCTAGTGTTGTGGAAAGTGTTGACCTTCTTGTTGCATGTGACCACAAAGTATCTACCGTTGAACACATAATGACCATGTTAAATGGTTTAGACACAGATTATGAAACAGTGGTTGCAATTATCAGTGGTAAATAAGTTTTACCATCTACTCAGTCTGCTCACTCTACCTTGTTTGCACATGAAATCAGGATAGAGCAAGAAGAATTCTTGATTCATACATTTCAGTTTAATTTATAGCAAATCAAAGGGGTAGAAATCTAGAAAGGAATAACTACACTATCAAAAGTAACACTGGACAAAGGAATAATCAAGGTTATAAGAGAGGTCCAACTGAAAGAGGCAGAGGAAAAGGTGGTAGATGAAGTAACAATAATAGATCAAAATGTCAAATTTGTGAGTAAACTACACATACAACAAATAGGTATTACTACTGGTTTAAAACAAATTTCAATACAACACAAAACCCAATTTCAACCGGGCCAAAAAAACTCTCCCTACAATGCCAATCTAGAAAATATGCAATCAGACACAAGAAGTATGTCAGATGGTCAGAGAATACAAAATCTAAACATACTTGATTCTGGAAGATTAGATGAGGTATGCAATGAACATTAGTACCTGATTCAGAAGCAATTCACTATGTTACAACCAACTTGCAAAACTTAAACACTGGCAGCAAAGAAAACAAAGATACGTAACAACCCGCATATTTGACGATAGTGTATTTAAATATTTTATTTAAATATAACGTCGTTAATCCTTATTCTTATGTATGACCAAAAAGTCACATTTTGCATATGGATGTATTTGGACTCGAAGCCACTTCCATTGAGTACGGATCATCGTTTACAACTTTTTTGACTATAAGCTTCGATACATTTCGAACATGTCAAATTTTGGACTTTGGACTTGGGTTTAGGTTTGCCAACCTAGCTCACCCTTAAAGATCCTACGACCCACTCCCCCCTTCTTCTTCATCCATTTCCTCATACTCCATAAAATTAGAAATAGGGAGAGGGAAATTAAAATTCCGTAAGCCCAAGTTTGATTTAGGAATCCAATTTAAGTTGAATTCACATGCAAATTCGAAGAGAGGAAAGTTAATCTCTCTCTACTTTCTCTAGCTTATCTCCTCTTCTATTTTTGAGAATTCCTAAGCTTAACATTTAGGGCTTTTGTTTGCATGTGCATTTTCATTGATGTAACGACCCGCATTCTACGCATCGCAGGATCGTAAGATATTTATTTCTTTCACATATGAAGTCATATGATCATGTAACTTTGGGAGACGACTATTGGGGTCATTTCCCAAGTTCATGATTTTTGTCGATTTTTAAATGACTGTTTTGCCCCTAGCTGATCTTGTTTTGGCCATAACTTTTAATTGGAAATGATTTTTGACCTGAAACCACTTCCACTGGCTCCGGATGATGGTTTACAATTCCGTAGAGTGGTCACATTAGCCAAATGGACTCATCGTTTGGGAGATATGGCTGAAACAAGTTTCAGATGGTGAAAAACAGCTTAATTGGGCTTAACCGGATGATTAGCAGCTAGGCCTAAAGGTGATTTCGAGATTTGGAGTATTTAAGGGCTGTTAGGGTTAGGGATTTTGGTTTTTCTCATTTTCCAGTCGCCACATACATCTTAGAAAACCCTAACAATGGCCTCCAACATCTAGAATCATCCCTAATCACTTCTTAATCAAGTTTTGGCTTAAACTACCTCAATTTAAGGAGAAAAAGCACCAAAGCAAGGTTAGAGCTGCTGTGTTACATTGGAAACAACGCCAAATAGTAGATTATTTCAGATCTAAAGTTTATTTGTGGCCAAGGTGAGTGATTAGCAATGTTTTGACACTAATTACGGCTAATTAGGGGTGATTAGTGATAATTAGCGAAATTATAGCTCATAAAAATCTAGAAAAATTTGTAAAATTCTAAAATGATATTCTAAGACTCTAATAGAAATTTGGGTTAATTTGGTTAAGTTTTGCTAATCCTATCATTAGTTGTTGTTAAACATGATTAGGGGAAAACATGGGTTTTTGGGTTTGTTTGATCCTTATAAACATGTCATATTGTTGTTTTAGTGTTTGTGGATGATTATACATGTTGCTATGACTTTATGATATGTTTTGTGATTGCATAGAAAAATTAGAATGGTTGAAAACGCCGACGTTTGGCGAAAATAGCTTGCTGGAAAAACTTGTAGCAAACCGGATAGGAGCGTTCGAATAGGAGCATTCAGATAGGAGCATCCGGATAGGAGCATCCGTATAGGAGCATTCGGATAGGAGCATCCGGATAGGAGCATACAGATAGGAGCATCCGGATAGGAGCATTCGGATAGGAGCAACCGGATAGGGGCATCCGATCCGAACCGGATAGGGGCATCCAATCCGAACCGGATAGGGGCATCCGACCCGAACCAAATAAGAGCATCTGAGCACCCGAACTGAACTAAAAAGGAGCATTCGAGCGGAACCAAGCAGGAGGGGGAGAACTGAACCGAACCGGAGGATCGAACACCAAGTAGACCTAAACCCGAGATGCAAAGGAAGTCCAAATGAGGTGTTGTACCTCAGGAGCTAGATGGGAACCAAGGAAGGAACTTCATAATTGGGCTTTGCTGCGGGACGTGTGCTAATGAGTTTTCAATGTCTATAACTTTGGATCACTATGTGTAGGGGATACGTGAATGGATTCAGGGCCACAGTGGCCTAGGTATGACTAAAGAGCTTTAGACCAATGAAGTGGGGTCATTTGTAAAGGTTTGGTTATGACTCCATTTGGTAAGCTTGGTAGTAGCAGTAGTTGTACAAGTTGAACTCCATCACTACTTCGATGGGTCTAGTGATCGAAGCGGTAGATATCGTATGCTTTACGCACTGAGTGAGAGATGTGAGGATGGTTGCTATGTTTGATTTGTTTGCCATCATTATGACATGCACACCCCCACCCCCATTATCTTTACACCATTTATTCAATGGCACCTTAGAGTATTGTACGGTATGTAGTGCTAATTCTTTGGTTGCAGGTCCAGGTTCAGGTATGGTTTAGTATACCTGTTATTGTTCTGTTTTGTTGCTTATCGCTCATACCAGATTTTTGTCTGCCCAGAGTTTTATGTCTCTTCTTATTACTCTGGGTGCTCTCACGAGCAGACTAGAGACATGTTAGCTGGTGATGCACGAGTAGCTATGCTGGAGACGAGCAGGAGGCTTCCATGTATGATATATATAGATATTCTTCCTGTGTCGCTACGGGTCACTACTTTGGGCATTAGTAGTGTACCTTTTCCTTTGCATAGATTTAGAGACAGTTTGAAAAGTTGTAATAATGGTGATGTGAAACATAAGCTGTATTTGGATTTCCGCTGCTATGATGTGTAGTTTTAGTTTTCAGCTTATGCGTTGTCTCGCCTGTTTTATGTCAAGTATGTTGTTATTATATTTTATCCTATGCACTGTGAGACATTCTACAGGTTCTTGATTAGTTCATTCTCTTCTTTCTTTTCTTCTGACAACTGTTCTGTGCTAGCTAGGCATGTATACAGCGCACTTTCGGAGGAAATGCCGGCTGGTGCGGGGCGGGCCGTCAAACTTGGTATCAGAGCCCTAGGTTGCGTAGTTAACCTAGGGAAGTTATCAGGGAGAGATAGTATACGTATATGAGAGCACGTATTTGTGATGATTTTGATTTTTAAAAGCTATATATATATATATATATATACTATTAGTATAGCTAAGGATGAAGTCGCACTGCTCTAGCACCACTATGGAGATGGTTAATCGTTTTCTCTTTACAGATTGAACGATGAGTCGATACGCAAGAGGTGCCGGTAGAGGAGCCAATAATGGGAATGCCGCTGACATGAGGACAATGTTTACTGACCTCATGAGTGAGATGCTTAGGGATGTGCAGAGGGCAGCTCCCAATGCTGGTAATGGTGGTGTTCCAATAATGCAGGTGCCTAGGGCCGATTTCGCCAAGCTGAACAAGGATTATACTAGTCCTGGTGGGAAGCCGTTCCATGTAATGGAGTCGGCCACAGATGTTCAGGATTGGTTGGATAGATGCGAGCGTATCTTCGAAGACTTAGGTATCGAGGATGCGATGAAGAGAAGGCTAGCATCCCGTCAGTTGCAAGGACGGGCAAAGAATTGGTGGAATGCTATAAAGGCAGCTACTCCCGAGGATCAGATTACTTGGGATCAGTTCAAGGTTCGCTTTAGTGATATGTTCATTCTAGCTGCTCAGAAGTCAGTGCTTTTTAAGAAATTCTTGGAACTCAAGTAGAATGGCAGAGTTGTCTCGGAGTATATTGCCGAATTCGACACTTTGTCGAAATATGGGTTATCTCTTATTGATACTGCCGAGAAGAAGAATGAGAAGTTCATAACTGGTTTGGATGGATACTTAAGGGAAAGGCTTATTCACCACATCGATGAGACGTTTGAGTCGATTGTGGGGAAAGCATTGAGGTCAGAGAGTCTTTACCCTAAGTTGAAGACTGAGGTTGCATCTGTAGAGGAGCCAAAGCTGCAAGCAAGCGGTGGAGGCAAGAATGTTTCTTAGAATAAGAGAAAGCAGAACCAGACCAAGGATGGCCAGAAGAAAAAGAATAAGCAAGACGTTGAGTGCTTCAGCTCTGGTAAGAAGGGCCATTATGCTAGTAATTGTCGGGCCAAGCCAGCGGAAAGGAAGCGCTTCAACTGTGGCTAAACGGGACATCACAAGGACAAGTGTCCACAACCCCCTAAAGAAAAGCAGATGGTGAAAGCATATGCCCTTAAGCTATTCCTTCTTCGTCGAATGCCCCAACTGCGGCGGAGAAAGGAAAGAATGTCGTTATTCAAGGTATGCTTTCTTTTTATGATGTTCCTGCTAGAGTTTTGTTTGATACCGGAGCTTCCAGTTCCTTCATATCTAGTGACCTGGTAGATAGGTTGGGATTGAGCCCGAGATCGTCGATAGACCTTTAGTAGTGACGAACCCGATTGGTGGTTCGACTAACCTTAACATGATTTTTCGTAATGTGGTCTTATCGAGTCATGGATGCATGTTTGTTTGTGATTGCTTTGTTTTGGGCTTTACTGGGTTTGGCATTATTTTGGGAGTCGATTGGCTCCAAAGATACGGGGTGGTGGTAGACTGTGAGGGCTTTTTGGTGACAGCTAGAGAGGATGATGGGCAGAGGGTAGTGTTTGGTGGTCTACCTAGTGATGGGGTAATGGCTAGTTTTCTAAATTCTCTCGACATCCCGCATAGTGAGTTGTCAGGTTTGCCCGTGGTTGGCCAATATCCGGACATCTTCGAAGAAGTGACCGGGCTTCCACCACACCGAGAGATTGAGTTCCGTATTGATTTAGTGAAAGATGCCAGACCTATAGTGATGCCACTTCATCGTATGGCACCAAGGAAGCAGCGAGATCTCGAGGTGCAAGTCAGCGATCTTTTGAAGAAGGGATTTATCAGAAGGAGTGTTTCTGAATGGGGAGCATCAGTTGTGTTTGCTACCAAGGCGGATGGTTCCCTTCGTTTGTGTGTAGACTACCGCGAGTTGAATAAGGTGACGAGGAAGAACAAGTACCTCTACCGCAGATAGATGATTTATTTGATCAGTTAAGTGGAGCGAGAGTGTTTTCTCAGTTGGATCTCGCGACAGGTTTCCATCAGCTTAGAGTGGAAGCTGAGAGTATAGCTAAAACGGCGTTTCGGACGCCGTCCGGATTTTATGAGTGGTTGGTCATGCCATTCGGGTTGACCAATGCCCCAGCATATTTTGTGGATCTTATGAATAGGGTATTCAGAGATCAGTTGAATAAGTTTGTCCTTGTGTTCGTGGATGATATTTTGGTCTACTCGAGGACAGAGGAAGATCACAAGGAACATTTGAGGATAGTGATGGAGGTGTTGAGAAAACACCAATTGAAAGCAAAGTTTTCTAAATGTCACTTCTGGAGGAGGGAAGTGAGATTCTTGGGCCATGTTGTTTCAGAGAATGGTATTGCCGTGGATCCTGTGAAGGTGACTACGGTACAAGATTGGTCTACACCCAAGAATGCAACGGACATAAGAAGTTTCTTGGGATTAGCTGGATATTATCGTAAGTTTATCCAAGACTTTTCCAAGATAGCAGCATCGTTGACTCAGTTGACCAAGAAGAATCAAGCTTTCGTTTGGGACGAAAGGTGCGAGAATGCACTCAAGAGCCTAAAGGAAAAGTTGACATGTGCACCAGTGTTAGTCATTCCTAAGGGGAATGAAGAAATGACGGTATATACGGATGCGTGTGGTACCGGATTAGGTGATGTATTGATGCAAGGAGGTAGGGTTGTAGCTTATGCAAGTCGACAACTGAAACCGCATGAGAAAAGATACCCTACCCATGATTTGGAATTGGCAGCGATCGTGTTTGCACTGAAGATGTGGAGACATTATCTCTTGGGAGAAAGATTCGAGTTGTTTACCGATCATAAATCGTTAAAGTATCTCTTCTCTCAGAAAGATCTAAATCTCCAACAGCAAAGATGGTTAGAATTCTTGGCTTCCTATGATTTCGACATCGCATATACACCAGGAAAGGGCAATGCAGTGGCTGATGCATTGAGTAGAAGACATGCCAGTTTAGGGGCTTTGTTTCTAGAATGGAAGCAACTGGAGTACATCGCTGGGTATGATTTCAGACCAAAGTGCGAATTGGATCCAGAAATGTTAGCAAGTTTGACGATCAGACGCACTTTGATTGAACGGATTGGTTCCAGTCAGAGGAACGATCCTAACCTATTGGAAATCATCTCAAAGTTAAAGATGGGAATCGACGGAGATAGGAACAAGTATGGGCTTGATCGAGATGGATGGCTTAGAAAGAATGGAAGACTAGTTGTACCCAATGTCAATGGATTGAGAGATAAAGTGCTTAGAGAATGTCATGACTCAAAACTGACTATACCCCCTGGTGGTAACAAGATGTACCGAGACATGAAGCAGACCTACTACTGGGAAGGGATGAAAAGAGACAATGGGAAGTTTATATCCAAATGCATGAACTGCCAGCTAGTTAAAGCTGAGCAAAAGAAGCCTAGTGGTTTGCTACAACCATTAGAAATTCCAGAATGGAAATGGGAACAAGTGTCAATGGATTTCATTGATGGGTTACCAAGGACTAGATCGGGCCATGATAGCATTTGGGTGATTGTGGACCGATTGACTAAGAGTTCAAGGTTTATACCCGTCAAGTCTAACAGGACGGTAGCTAAGTTAGCGGAACTGTATATAAAGTGGGTAGTGAGATTCCATGGAATACCCAAAGGCATTGTGAGTGACCGAGATCCGTTGTTCACTAGTGGATTTTGGAGGAGCTTACAAGAGGCGTTAGGATCAGAACTACATCTCAGTACTGCGTATCATCCTCAAACCGACGGACAGACAGAGAGGGTGAATCGAGTGTTAGATGATCTCTTGAGAGCTTGCATATTGGATTTTGGTGGATCATGGGATGACCATTTGCATCTAGTAGAGTTTACATATAATAATAGTTATCAATCCAGTATTGGTATGGCTCCGTTTGAAGCTTTGTACGGAAGACCGTGCAACTCACCGTCATGTTGGGTAGAAACTGGTGAGAAGTTTGTGCTTGAACCTGATGTTATAAGAGAAACTTTAGACAAGATTAAGGTTATCCAACAGCGAATGAAGGCTGCCCAAGATAGGCAGAAGAGTAATGCTGATAAAAGGAGAAGAGAATTAAAGTTCTCCATTGGCGACTTGATGTTTATCAAGATTTCTCCGTTGAAGAGCGTGATACGATTTGGCAGGAGAGGCAAGTTAGCACCAATATTTGTTGGTCCATTCCCAGTTCTTGAGAAAATTCGGAATTTGGCATACAAAGTTGAATTACCAGAGAAGATGGCAGGAGTTCACAACGTATTTCATGTTTCCCAGTTAAGGAAATTCGTACACGACCCAGATGTGACTATTTCACCTGATCAGTTGGATGATATCAAAGTTGAACCCGTGGTAGTTGGGAACCGTAGGCCAATGCGTGTTGTTGGGAATGATATGAAGCAACTTCGAAGGAAAGCGGCGAAGTTAGTCAAAGTTCAGTGGGGCGAGAATGAGAATGACTGTACTTGGGAGACAGAGGAGAGCATTAGGAAGACGTATCCAGAACTCTTCGCCTGGTAAGATTTTAACTTCGATTTAGTCTTTCCGCATGCTAGGATAGGCTTGTTTTGTTTGTTTTGCATGATTGATTGTGTTATATGATTGGTAGGCATGCGGGATCCTTTGTATGTTTTAGGTTAAGGAATTTCGGGGACGAAATTTCTTAGGGGAGAGGGGGGGGGGGGGGAGAGTGTAACGACCCGCATTCTACGCATCGCAGGATCGTAGGATATTTATTTCTTTCACATACGAAGTCGTATGGTCATGTAACTTTGGGAGACGACTATTGGGGTCATTTCCCATGTTCATGATTTTTGCCGATTTTTAAATGACCGTTTTACCCCTAGTTGATCTTGTTTTGGCCATAACTTTTGATTGGAAAGGAGTTTTGACCTGATACCATTCCATTGGCTCCGGATGATGGTTTACAATTCTGTAGAGTGGTCACACTAGCCAAACGGACTCATCGTTTGGGAGATATGGCTGAAACAAGTTTCAGATGGTGAAAAACAACATAATTGGGCTTAACCAGGTGATTAGCAGCTAGGCCTAAAGGGGATTTCGGGATTTGGAGTATTTAAGGGCTGTTAGGGTTAGGGATTTCGGTTTTTCTCATTTTCCAGCCGCCATATACATCTTAGAAAACCCTAACAATGGCCTCCAACATCTAGAATCATCCTTAATCACTTCTTAATCAAGTTTTGGCTTAAACTACCTCAAATTAAGGAGAGAAAGCACCAAAACAAGGTTAGAGCTGTTGTGTTACGTTGGGAACAACGCCAAATAGTAGATTATTTCACATCTAAAGTTTATTTGTGGCCAAGGTGAGTGATTAGCATTGTTTTGACACTAATTACGGCTAATTAGGGGTGATTAGTGATAATTAGCGAAATTATAGCTCAGAAAAATCTGGAAAAATTTGTAAAATTCTAAAATGATAATCTAGGGCTCTGATAGAAATTTGGGTTAATTTGGTTAAGTTTTGCTAATCTTATCATTAGTTGTTGTTAAACATGATTAGGGGAAAACATGGATTTTTGGGTATGTTTGATCCTTATAAACATGTCATATTGTTGTTTTAGTGTTTTTGGATGATTATACATGTCGCTATGACTATATGGTATGTTTTGTGATTGCATAGAAAAATTAGAATGGTTGAAAACGCCGTCGTTTGGCGAAAATAGCTTGCTGGAAAAACTTGCAGCAAACTGGATAAGAGCATTCAGATAGGAGCATCCGGATAGGAGCATTCAGATAGGAGCATCCGGATAGCAGCATTCGGACATGGGCATTCGGATATAAGCATGCGGATAGGAGCATTCGGAAAGGAGCATCCGGATAGGAGCATTCGGATAGGAGCAACCGGATAGGGGCATCCGATCCGAACCAGACAGGGGCATCCGATCCGAACCGGATAGGGGCATCCGACCCGAACCAAATAAGAGCATCCGAGCACCCGAACTGAACTAGAAAGGAGCATTCGAGCCGAACCAAGCAGGAGGGGGCGAACCGAACCGAACCGGAGGATCGGATATCAAGTATACCTAAACCCGAGATGCAAAGGAAGTCCAAATGAGGAGTTGTACCTCAGGAGCCAGATGGGAACCAAGGAGGGAACTTCATAATTGGGTTTTGCTACGGGACGTGTGCTAAGGAGTTGTTGATGTCTATAACTTTGGATCACTATGTGTAGGGGGTACATGAACGGATTCAGGGCCACAGTGGCCTAGGTATGAATAAAGAGCTATAGACCAATGAAGTGGGGTCATTTGTAAAGGTTTGGTCATGACTCCATGTGGTAAGCTTGGTAGTAGCAGTAGTTGTACAAGTTGAACTCCGTCACTACTTCGATGGGTCTAGTGATCGGAGCGGTAGATATCGTATGCTTTACGCACTGAGTGAGATATGTGAGGATGGTTGCGATGTTTGATTTGTTTGTCATCATTATGACATGCACACCCCCACCCCCATTATCTTTACACCATTTATTCAATGGCACCTTAGAGTATTGTACGGTATGTAGTGCTAACTCTTTGGTTGCAGGTCCAGGTTCAGGTATGGTTTAGTATACCTGTTATTGTTCTGTTTTACTGCTTATCGCTCATACCTGACTTTTGTATGACCCAGAGTTTTATGTCTCTTCTTATCACTCTGGGTGCTCTCACGATCAGACTAGAGACAGGTTATCTGGTGATGCACGAGTAGCTATGCCGGAGACGAGCAGGAGGCTTCCACGTATGATATATATAGATATTCTCCCTGTGTCGCTACGGGTCACTACTTTGGGCATTAGTAGTGTACCTTTTCCTTTGCTTAGATTTAGAGACAGTTTGAAAAGTTGTAATAATGGTGATGTGAAACATAAGCTGTATTTGGATTTCCGCTACTATGATGTGTAGTTTTAGTTTTCAGCTTATGCACTGTCTCGCCTGTTTTATGTCAAGTATGTTGTTATTATATTTTATCCTATGCGCTGTGAGACATTCTACAGGTTCTTGATTAGTTCATTCTCTTCTTTCTTTTCTTCTGACGACCATTTCGTGCTAGCTGGGCATGTGTACAGCGCACTTTCGGAGGAAATGCCGGCTGGTGCGGGGCGGGCCGTCACAATTGAAGAGTCTTGTATTTTGACCGTAGAGAAGTCATTCTAGCTTGATATTGGATTGATTCCTTGCTACCTACAATCAAAGGGGAGTTTCTATGAACTCACATCTATGCCTCAAGTATTCATGCTTGTCTAGTGTGCTCTTGGCACGTATATTTTTCTTACGAAATGTGTATTTGGTCATGTTGATTTTGTTTACGTTTCAACATTTTTTAATTTATGAGTTTCGGTTTCATTTCGATGATTTTTCAAATGAATCTTTGCGTGATTATTAGTTTGGGTGTTATAAGTTGTTTTGGCAAGCCTTCGATGCTCCATTTTTGCATGGATAACATTACAAGCCTTCATGCATTTGTCGTTATCACTTTGAGCATGTTATTTAGGCAATATTATGCATAGGCTCAAGTTCAGACATCTTAATATTTTAGGTCAGACGTCTGACCGCTACGAAAAATTAAAAAACAAGAGGAACATAATTCAGATGTCTGAGTTTTTTTATTCAGATGTCTGGTCAAAAAAGTCAGACGTCTGAAATAGCTCAAAATGAGCTAAATCCTTGCTGTTTCAAGAAATTGCAAATTCAGACGTCTGAATTTTTAATTTAGACATCCGAATCTTGTTTTTTTGCTGTTGACCAGTGGAAACCACGGTCAACAGCTTAGGCCCATTCAGGCTCTTTCCCGGCCGAGCTTCGGTCCATTTCGACTTTATTCGTGACTTTTCAGTTTCTATGGTTCGCAGATTTCTGCGTTTTGATTTCATGTACTTTCTATTTATTTGTGGTGAACGAAATCATAATCGATAGTCATGAGATTTTTATTTACGTTATTAAAACGTAAATCCTTAGTTCAGTCGTCATTTCGATCGATATTATGCGAGATTTGCCACTTCGAAATACATAAAATGGTTTCAAATTATTAGTAGATACCTAATGTTTTACTAAACGGTTTCTATCTCCACTTCATTATATGAAGTTATTTTATAAATTGATTTACACATCTACTAGTACATATTATATAAACATTTTTCTCGTTTGTATGAGAAATCTAATTAAACGTCTTAGCAAAAGCAAGGACTATGACACTGTAACGACCCAGTTTTTAGCAACTTCGGTTATCGTCATAAACTCAATGACGACTAACCAAACATCGAAAAAATACCGGTATTTAATGAAAGAAATTAGAGGGTGAGAATAGATAAGATAGAAACTTAGAATAGAAGAAGAAGAAGATACAACATCAGGGTAACACGAATCTCACAGCGGAACGAACAACATATAATAGATAACATATCCTTGGAATAAAATCAGTATATGTATACAGTAACATTATCAGAGTACAACACTTACAACACAGCGGAAATAACTATAGCTATATAATCTTGAAGCCTCCTGCTCCAAGCTCTCCAAGTATATCTGTAAAATCCTGACTACTTGACTGCCCGTATAAAATTGGGCACCCAAGAGTTTAGGGAAAACAAAACAAAATAAACTCCGGGTCAGTCATGGGACTGGTATGAGTAAAACAGTTTAAAACAGTTTGAACAAGTAAACGATATCTCATAAGACCACGCCGTATAACGGAACGGGTTTTTCCCTTATGAGAATCCAAAATATCTTCATATCAAAAACCTTTTGATATTATAATAATGTCTATCAACCACAATATAATAATTATCTAGCAGAAACGCTTTCATCTCACGTTCTACATATATAGTATACAATCAAAACGGCAAGCACGTATTAGGTAATGGATTTCCAACTATAACAAGGTATGGAACCACCTTTCGCTAGTGTACCTCTAGAGAGGAATACACTGGGATCAACAAGAACATCTTGCAACCCGGCCACACATGACCGACCACTCATTTCGCTTGAGTGTATCGAATGTATATCATCAATGGTTGGGATCAGCAACCGTTTCCCAAATGCGACAGCATCAACAATAGATTTTTAGAAGCAAATGAAACTCTAGATCAGGTGATTATACACCCTAATAGGTGCGACCTACATAGCCGTGCTGCCTGCCCGATTTTTGTCATTTCCCGGTTGTGAGGCTTGAAGCTACGCTTATCTTTTACATACCACATTATAACGACCCGGATTTTGAGCGACTTTGGTTATCGACATAAACTCAATGTCGATAACCAAAACATCGAAAAATCCTGGAAATTAATGAGAGAAATTAGAGGGTGAGGATAGATAAGATAGAAACTTAGAATAGAAGAAGAAAAGAAGAACTTACATCATTAGAGTAACACGAATCTCACAGCAGAACGAACAACATATAATATATAACATAACTTTGAAATATAACAGTTATGTATACAATAGCACTTATCAAAATACAACACTTACAACACAGCGGAAATAAACTATAGCCATATGATCCAGAAGCCTCCTGCTCCAGCTCTTCAAGTATATCTGTAAATCCCGACTACTTGACTGCCCATACAAATTTAGGCACCCAAGAGTTTAGGGAAAACAAAACAAAATAAACTCCAGGTCAATCATGGGACTGGTATGAGTAAAACAGTTTAAAACAGTTGAGCAGGTATATGATATCTCATAAGACCATGCCGTGAATACAGAACGGGTTTTTCCCTTATGAGAATCCAAACATCTTTGACAAAGCAATATCATTCTGATATTATAATAATGTCTAAGTACAAATAGATATCAATCTAGCAGAAACGCTTTCATCTCATGTTCTATGACTGGTATGAGTAAAATAGTTTAAAACAATTTGAACAAGTAAACGATGTCACTTAAGACCACGCCGTATAACGGAATGGGTTTTTCCCTCATGAGAATCCAAAATATCTTTATATCAAAAACCTTTAGATATTATAATAATGTTTATCAACCGCAATATAATAATCATCTAGCAGAAACGCTTTCATCTCACGTTCTACATATATAGTATACAAATCAAAATCGCAAGCACGTATTGGATAATGGGTTTCCAACTATGACAAGGTATGGAACCACCTTCTGCTAGTGTACTCTAGGAACGATACACTGGAGTTCAACAAGAACATCTTGTAACTCAGCCACACATGACCGACCACTCATTTTGCTTGAGTGTATCGAATGTATATCACCAACGGTTGGGATCAGCAACCGTTCCCGTATATATATATGGGACAGCATTGATAGATTAAAGAAGCAAATGAATATTCTCTAGATAGGTGATTATACACCCTACTTCGGTGCGACCGACTTAGCCATGCTGCCTGCCCGATTTCTGTCATTTACCGGTTGATAAGGCTAGAAGCTACGCTTTATCATCACATCAGATTCACTTCGAATGCCACATTGTCAGATCCATCGAAAATCACCAATTGACGTCTATGACAGTACATTACGTTTTAGCTAAAGAAGTTTCCTTCTCCGCTTCCACTCTTGGTACGGTTGAAGAAATCAATGTACGTGACCTTTCTGGAAATACTCTGTCAGACATTCATCCACACAAGTCATCCTCATTCACTTAGAATGTCACATTGTCATACCGCCAAATCACAAATTGACTTATCCAAAAATAACACGGGTATACAACTAAGAGAAACGAATTCCTCCGCTACCAAACGTGAATACGTTTGAACAGACCAACTTACGCGATCCATTGGATATACTCTGTCAGACCTTCGTCCATACAAGTTGTCCTGGGACTGGACAAACCGAAGGCACTATTCAGTATATCCATCTTAGTCACTGTTATCTAAGACTTATAAAACAGCCCTTGCACTTTACTCCGTCTTCAATTATCTTTGGCATATATGATTCGCAACGCTTATGCCAATACAGAGTGGTTCTTTGGATAATAATCCAACCGGTCTCTCCATATTAACAACATTAAAATGGTCAAAACTTCAATAGTCTGTGAGTTAACTATCAAAGAAAAACAAGTGTGCAAACAACGATATTATTTCCAGATGGAAATTATATCGATCAATCATCAAACAACTTTTATCCTTTTAATTAATTTATCATCTATTTATCTTATTTGTCATTTCCTGTTTCCCTATATTCAACATTTTCTTAATTTCTAAATTTAGGAAATATATGTTATTACCATTGGAAAACATTTCCATTTCTTGTTTTCTATACTAGAAAATAATTCTGGTTCTTCTGTGGAAAACATTTCCAAAACTCGTACATTGGTCTGAGACAGATGTTTAACAACCCATCGCGATGCCAATTCCAACCATTTCACTTATTAACTCAATTCCCCTAACCATCCTTTACTACCAAACCTTAACCATTCCTCAGTTAAAACGAAGTCAATCAAGTTGGGGTATAATTACCTCTCAGACCTTAACTGAACAACGGTTTAAACTTTGGGATAGACAAGGTTTATCCTTTAAAACTTTAACAAACTTCCTTACGTAATTATCTTTCAAAAAATCTCTATTCGATAACTCCTCCATTCGAATAATTATATTCGATAACCTTTCTTTGAATAAACTATATTCGATTTACTCTATTCAACTAACTCTTATTGATTTAACTCTAATCGATTAACTCTATTGGATTAACTCTATTTGCTTAACTTTATTTGATTTATTCTATTCACTTAACTCCTATCAAATAAACTATATTCGATAACTCCTCTAACTCTATTCGAATAAACTATATTCGATTAACTCCTTTACTCTATTCGAATAAACTATATTCGATTAACTACTTTACTCTATTCGAATAGACTATATTCGATTAACTCCTTCTTTCCGAATAAACGATACTCGATAATCTCTCTTCGAATAACTAATATTTGATAACTCTTCTCATTCAAATATCTTATATTTGAAAATCTCACTTTCGAATAAACTATATTCGATTAACTCTTTTCGCATAACTCTCATTCGATTAATCTCACTTCGATTAAACTATAATTGATAACTCCTTTCGATGAAACTAACATCGATAACTCCTTTCGATGAAACTAACATCGATAACTCCTTTCGATGAAACTAACATCGATTAATCTAACTTGATGAACTTAACTCGATTTGATTAACTCGACTCGACTAACTCGACTTACTTGTTCGACCAATTTGATTCGATTTACTAGGCTCGACTAACTTGGTCGACCCACCCGATTAACTCAACGTCTTTATCTTAACTTATTTCTCACTTGATCAACTCGATTACTTAACTCGATTACTCTTTATCAATAACTTAACTCTAATCGATTTACTTACCTTAATCGATTTACTAAATTAGCTTATATTTGACTACTTTATTGATTTATAAAGATTTCCCTTTTTACAACGTTTATTCATTTATAAAGATTTACTTTTAGTAACAGTTCTTCACTTTATAGATGTTCCTTTGATTTAATCCTATTTATTTAATAAATAAATATTCCTTTCAATTTTATTTATTTAACCAATAAATATTCCCTTTTTATCTTTCTATTTATTTACTAAATAAATATCTCGTTTACAACATTCTATTTATTTTCTCTAAATAAATATTCCCATTAAATCTATTTTAAATGGTTTTACAAATATCTCCCTTTATAATCTATTGTAAATGGTTTTACAAATACTCCTTCGTTTATTATCTTTATTTATTTTCTAAATAAATAATTCATTTTTCATCTTGTTTTACAAACATTTCCCTTTGTATTTGTTTTACAAATAATTTCCTTTATATTTGTTTTACCAATATCTTCCTTAATAAAACTCTATTTGTTTTATAAATAATGCCATTTTTTTATCCTATTTATTTTCTAAATAAATAATCCATTTAAAATGTCTTACTTATTTATCTTAAATAAATAATTCACTTTATAAATATTCCACTTTATAAAGATTTTCCTATTTATAAATATTCCATTTATAAATAAATTCCTTCTTTAATTATTCTATTTATTTTCCAATAAATATTCCTCTTTATAAAATCCTATGATTTTATAAATACTTTATTTTCAAAATATTTCCTTTTATAAAATCGATTGATTTTATAAAATTCCTTTATATTTCAATATACATTGAAATATTCCTTTTCTACATCCCAGGGTCTTTTATGATATTAAAATATCGAATAACAATGATCAACATCATTCTAACTCATGTAATCCATAACATATAATATATCACATCATACATCAACATATATGAAAAAAAGTAAAATAAATGTTGAGGAATCCAGTCGGATTCCTCCAACCTATTCCCCTGCATCACAGATGTTAGACAATACGATTAACATCGATTCACTTCGATGTGAAATATTCTGATAAATAGAATCAACATATAAATATTTAACGGTTTATATATATATATATATATACATAGATATATATATATATATATATATATAATTTCTACTAACTGACTAGCATTTCAATCAAACAGTCAACACACAGTCAAACAGACAATATTTAACAGTTCTAAGAATACGTTGTAAATATAGAACTGTACAGAGTTGGTGAGTTTTACTCACGTTGACGCATTAACCGTTAAATAATCGGTTTGCGTAATTTGACTCAGTTGGACAATTTATTTCACCATAAATTGTAACGAGCTCAGATTCACTCCCGGTCAGCTTCATTGTGAAGCTCTCGTCCCTACGATCCTAACGCAACTTGTTTCGTCTGATTTGATACCGTATGGATAAGTTATTGCATTACGAAGTTTACACGATAATTAAATTTAAATAAAACTAGTTAAAAGGTTTCATGGGCTTTAACCTTTCATTTCGGGCCCAATACCCCATCACACAGCCCACGGCCCACCCCCTTTTCTTCTTCCCCGTCGCCTGTAAGCTGCTCTTCCATTTGAACGGATTTCAACCGGCGAGTTCTCTTCTGCCGACCCACGGTTTCTCAAAACAAGACCACCTTTAAAGTCTCCTTTTCGTTCTCTTCAACCTGAACCCCACCTTGCCCAAATCGCACCAGATTTTCCCGAACGCGACTCGAGTCCTCCCAGGAAACATGTGACATCAAACTGCACCGAAACACCCAACATTCTCACAAATGATGTGGCTTTCCTCGCTGAACCCAGCTATCCACTCAAACTCACACTCGCTTCACCACAATCCAAGAATTCGAGAACCCTAGTATACCAGAACGGACGCTGCTCAATATACAATGAACCAAAATAGGTTCGAACCCCCTGAAATAGACATGAATGTGAAGAGAAACCCTTTCTCATTTCAAATCCATATGTTATAGGATTTATTGAATTTTATTTGGATTCATTTGGATTTTTATTTCTCACGAGATTTGTTTTCAGGAAAAATAAGTGGCGGCTCCTTTAATTTGACCGAATGAGGAATGAAATTAGGTTTTAGAAAACTTTGTGGGGGTGTATATAGTGTTAATAAATTTCTAGATATTTTTTTTTAGATATTTTAAGATATTTTCTCTTAAGATATTTTAGTTTTATTCGTCTTCTAAAAATCCGTATGCTCACACACGATACCTAAAAATCACGAAACTGGACATGTAGCTACAGTTTGACATTACGGTCCCAACGAAACTAGTTTCGTCGAATTCCGACTCCGTATGCTCACACAGCGTATTTTTAACCGTCAAAATACTGACTGTTTTCCACTCTAAAAATTCGTACGGCCACACAGTGAATCTAAAAATCACCAAACTTGGAATCTAACAACTATTTGACATTACGGATCCAACAAAATTAGTTTCGTCGAATTCCTACTTCGTTTGCAAAAGTGGCTATTTTTAATGCTCTAAATAACCTATTTAAATATATAAATATATTTAAATATTATTAAATTTAATATTTAAAAATAAATATTATCATCTATATTCACAGAGGAATACCATACAGCTCATATAAAATCCTATATATATTTTTAACTCGATATTTCGATCGGGGTCGACCCGGTATTCGATTTATAATTTAATTCCCTTTAATTAAATTAAATGGCCAGGGCGCTGCTTTTATGAGAATTTGATTTGGACATAACTCAAAATCTACACGACGAAATCCCAATTTTTCTCTTCCACTAGAAAGAAATACTCCACCAGCTCCACACGTTTCTTGTTTCACAGAAATCCGGCTTAAAACGAATCCTGTACATTCATTTGAAGTTCGAATCACCAATTTACGAACTGCAGCGCCATTTCAAGCTCGATTTTAATTATAATATAATTATACGTTCAAACTGATGTCGATTGAATATATTCGTCAATATAATTCAACTCTAAGCTGAATTAAATATTAGGGATGACCCCGTTCACAGAATATTGTGATTTCCAATATTTTTGATTATTTCTGAATTAAATATATTATTTCATTTATTATTTTAATTAAATATTCACCATTATTTAATTCCACGACCAATAAATTCTTTTAAATTACCTTTTAAATAATTAAATAAACTAATTATAATACCTCTGCCAATGCGGGTCATTACAATCTTCCCCACTTAAAATAATTTCGTTCTCGAAATTGCTAAGTTAGAGGACGACCCTATCTATTGGAATTCCTAAGATTTGTTTACCCCTTATTTCTGATTCCAACTTAACCAATTAATATCGACTAAAATATTTATTCATTCCAACTAACTAAAATTTTAAAAAAATTCTGAAAATTTTCTAACACTTTAAATTTTTGGAAAATTTCGCCATAACCTCCTTTGTATAGCCCTACCGGTAAAACCACAACTCGCCTCTCTAGGCCTTCTCCAACCAAAAAGAAAATCAAACAGCCAAGCGACTTGCCAATTCGGCTCATAAATCTCATGCTTATATCAAATATAAACTTGTACCTTTTTGTCGGGCATATCAACCTTATCACTTCACCTGTTATCAATCCAACGTATAATAATGTCATCTTAATCAATTTCCAATCTGTTTTTGCCCACAAATCAAACCATAGGCTTGTACCTAAGTCGAATTAAATTTCAAATTCGAGTTCCATTCTCGATTTCAACTCTTAACTTCCTAATCCAATTTTCATTCCAGATTCTTATCTCGACAATCAAATTTTATTCAAGAACAAATTTTTCTTGATATCATTCTATTCCCATTCAATTTTACACTTAACTGGGTTTAATTCAATTTGCTTTCACAAATTCACATTTAATTTGTTTTAAATTAAACCATCTATTTCTGGGAGTTTTAAACAGCTTTGTTTTTCTTCTCAAAAATCCACTTTTCTTTTTGGGATTCAAACCAACTTGTTTTTCTCAAAACAATTCAGAAACAAAATCTTAGGTAGTAATCCGTCACTTACACACTCGAAAATGAACACCGATAATGTCATGATCAACATTGGAATCTATTTTCCAGGTACTGAAGTGAGTTCAATACTATAACACTTTCAAAACACATTTTTTTAAACATTTCCACTTTGAAATCAATTCCAATATCCTTTTACAATGTTGTAAACATATTTAAAATCTCCGAGGATCTTAAAATTCACATATATTCAATCCAAATCCTTTTACAAACACTTATTCAAATTTCCAGAGTTTAAATTTCAATTCTGATCTTAATTTCAGGTTTAATTCATCTCGATTCCATATATTTCACTTAGATGAATTCTGATTGGTTATATATATCCATTTCACATTTTAAAATCTTACCCGATCATAATTACAACCAATATATCAAATATATATATTTCCTCTATATCAGGATATACTCTGGGTAAACTTATTTTAATTTACCCTCTTTACAAAACATATCGTGTCGACCCATCGTATTCGAGTGTTTATAAACTCCTACCGATACAGTGAATCAAACTGATCGACCAGAACCCATAAACAACTCAGCCAATTAATCTCCACAATATAAAACCATTTTTATATCAAATACAAATACGCACTCGTATATATACACTCAAACTCAATCTAGGGTGTTACTAACCCTATCTCTATCGAGTCACGCCACAGAGCCAAGAAATACTTAACTTAAGCTCTGATACCAACTGTAACGACCCGGATTTTGAGCGACTTTGGTTATCGACATAAACTCGATATCGATAACCAAAACATCGAAAAATCCTGGTAATTAATGAGAGAAATTAGAGGGTGAGGATAGATAAGATAGAAACTTAGAATAGAAGAAGAAAAGAAGAACTTACATCATCAGAGTAACATGAATCTCACAGCGGAACGAACAACATATAATATATAACATAACATTGAAATATAACAGTTATGTATACAATAGCACTTATCAGAGTACAACACTTATAACACAGCGGAAATAAACTATAGCTATATGATCCAGAAGCCTCCTGCTCCAGCTCTTCAAGTATATCTGTAAATCCCGACTACTTGACTGCCTGTACAAATTTAGGCACCCAAGAGTTTAGGGAAAACAAAATAAACTCCGGGTCAGTCATGGGACTGGTATGAGTAAAACAGTTTAAAACAGTTGAACATGTACATGATATCTCATAAGACCACGCCGTGAATACGGAACGGGTTTTTCCCTTATGAGAATCCAAACATCTTTGACAAAGCAATATCATTCTGATAATATAATAATGTCTAAGTACAAATAAATATTAATCTAGCAGAAATGCTTTCATCTCACGTTATATGACTGGTATGAGTAAAACAGTTTAAAACAATTTGAGCAAGTAAATGATGTCTCATAAGACCACGCCGTATAACGGAATGGGTTTTTCCCTTACGAGAATCCAAAATATCTTTATATCAAAAACCTTTTGATATTATAATAATGTCTATCAACCGCAATATAATAATCATCTAGTAGAAACGCTTTCATCTCACGTTCTACATATATAGTATACAAATCAAAATCGCAAGCACGTATTGAATAATGGGTTTCCAACTATGACAAGGTATGGAAACACCTTCTGCTAGTGTACTCTAGGAACGATACACTGGAGTTCAACAAGAACATCTTGTAACTCAGCCACACATGACCGACCACTCATTTTGTTTGAGTGTATCGAATGTATATCACCAACGGTTGGGATCAGCAATCGTTCCCGTTTATATATGGGACAACATTGATAGATTAAAGAAGCAAATGAATATTCTCTAGATAGGTGATTACACACCCTACTTCGGTGCGACCGACTTAGCCATGCTGCCTGCCCGATTTCTGTCATTTACCGGTTGATTAGGCTAGAAGCTACGCTTTATCATCACATCAGATTCACTTCGAATGCCACATTGTCAGATCCATCGAAAATCACTAATTGACGTCTACGACAGTACATTACGTGTTAGCTAAAGAAGTTTCCTTCTCCGCTTCCACTCATGGTACGGTTGAAGAAATCAATGTACGTGACCTTTCTGGAAATACTCTGTCAGACATTCATCCACACAAGTCATCCTCATTCACTTAGAATGTCACATCGTCATACCGCCAAATCACAAATTGACTTATCCAAAAATAACACGGGTATACAGCTAAGAGAAACGAATTCCTCCACCACCAAACGTGAATACGTTTGAACAGATCAACTTACGCGATCCATTGGATATACTCTGTCAGACCTTTGTCCATACAAGTTGTCCTGGGACTGGACAAACCGAAGGAACTATTCAGTATATCCATCTTAGTCATTGTTATCTAAGACTTATAAAACAGCCCTTGCACTTTACTCCGTCTTCAATTATCTTTGGCATATATGATTCGCAATGCTTATGCCAATACAAAGTGGTTCTTTGGATAATAATCCAACCGATCTCTCCATATTAACAACGTTAAAATGGTCAAAACTTCAATAGTCTGTGAGTTAACTATCAAAGAAAAACAAGTGTGCAAACAACGATATTATTTCCAGATGGAAATTATATCGATCAATCATCAAACAACTTTTATCCTTTTAATTAATTTATCATCTATTTATCTTATTTGTCATTTCCTGTTTCCCTATATTCAACATTTTCTTAATTTCTAAATTTAGGAAATATATGTTATTACCATTGGAAAACATTTCCATTTCTTGTTTTCTATACTAGAAAATAATTCTGATTCTTCTTTGGAAAACATTTCCAAAACTCGTACATTGGGCTTAGACAGATGTTTAACAACCCATCGCGATGGCAATTCCAACCATTTCACTTATTAACTCAATTCCCCTAACCATCCTTTACTACCAAACCTTAACCATTCCTTAGTTAAAACGAAGTCAATCAAGTTGGGTATAATTACCTCTTGGGCCTTAACTGAACAACGGTTTAAACTTCGGGATAGACAAGGTTTATCCTTTAAAACTTTAACAAACTTCCATACGTAATTCTCTTTCGAAAAATCTCTATTCGATAACTCCTCCATTCGAATAATTATATTTGATAACCTTTCTTCGAATAAACTATATTCGATTTACTCTATTCAACTAACTTTTATTGATTTAACTCTAATCGATTAACTCTATTGGATTAACTCTATTTGCTTAACTTTATTTGATTTACTCTATTCACTTAACTCCTGTCAAATAAACTATATTCGATAACTCCTCTAACTCTATTCGAATAAACTATATTCGATTAACTCCTTTACTCTATTCGAATAAACTATATTCGATTAACTCCTTTACTCTATTCGAATAAACTATATTCGATTAACTCCTTCTTTCCGAATAAACGATACTCGATAATCTCTCTTCGAATAACTAATATTCGATAACTCTTCTCTTTCAGATATCTTATATTTGAAAATCTCACTTTCGAATAAACTATATTCGATTAACTCTTTTCGAATAACTCTCATTCGATTAATCTCACTTCGATTAAACTATAACTGATAACTCCTTTCGATGAAACTAACATCGATAATTCCTTTCGATGAAACTAACATCGATAACTCCTTTCGATGATACTAACATCGATTAATCTAACTTGACGAACTTAACTCGATTTGATTAACTCGACTCGACTAACTCGACTTACTTGTTCGACTAATTTGATTCGATTTACTAGGCTCGACTAACTTGGTCGACCAACCCGATTAACTCAACGTCTTTAACTTAACTTATTTCTCACTCGATCAACTCGATTACTTAACTCTAATCGATTTACTTACCATAATCGATTTACTAAATTAATTTATATTTGACTACTTTATTGATTTATAAAGATTTCCCTTTTTACAACGTTTATTCATTTATAAAGATTTACTTTTAGTAACAGTTCTTCACTTTATAGATGTTCCTTTGATTTAATCCTATTTATTTAATAAATAAATATTCCTTTCAATTCTATTTATTTAACCAATAAATATTCCCTTTTTATCTTTCTATTTATTTACTAAATAAATATCTCGTTTACAACATTCTATTTATTTTCTCTAAATAAATATTCCCATTAAATCTATTGTAAATGGTTTTACAAATATCTCCCTTTATAATCTATTGTAAATGGTTTTACAAATACTCCTTCTTTTATTATCTTTATTTATTTTCTAAATAAATATTTCCTTTTTCATCTTGTTTTACAAACATTTCCCTTTGTATTTGTTTTACAAATAATTTCCTTTATATTTGTTTTACCAATATCTTCCTTTATAAAACTCTATTTGTTTTATAAATAATGCCTTTTTCTTTATCCTATTTATTTTCTAAATAAATAATCCATTTAAAATGTCTTACTTATTTATCTTAAATATATAATTCACTTTATAAATATTCCACTTTATAAAGATTTTCCTATTTATAAATATTCCATTTATAAATAAATTCCTTCTTTAATTATTCTATTTATTTTCCAATAAATATTCCTCTTTATAAAATCCTATGATTTTATAAATACTTTATTTTCAAAATATTTCCTTTTATAAAATCGATTGATTTTATAAAATTCCTTTATATTTCAATATACATTGAAATATTCCTTTTCTACATCCCGGGGTCTTTTATGATATTAAAATATTGAATAACAATGATCAACATCATTCTAACTCATATAATCCATAACAGATAATATATCACATCATACATCAACATATATGAAAAACAGTAAAATAAATGTTGAGGAATCCAGTCGAATTCCTCCAACCTGTTCCCCTGCATCACAGATGTTAGACAATACGATTAACATCGATTCACTTCGATGTGAAATATTCTGATAAATAGAATCAACATATAAATATTTAACGGTTTATATATATATACAGATATATATATATATATATATATATAATTTCTACTAACTGACTAGCAGTTCAATCAAACAGTCAACACACAGTCAAACAGACAATATTTAACAGTTCTAAGAATACGTTGTAAATATAGAACTGTAAATAGTTGGTGAGTTTTACTCGCATTGACGCGTTAACCGTTAAATAATCGGTTTGCGTTATTTGACTCAGTTAGACAATTTATTTCGCCAAAAATTGTAACGAGCTCGGATTCACTCCCAGTCAGCTTCATTGTGTAGCTCTCGTCCCTACGATCCTAAAACAACTTGTTTCGTCTGATTTCGATACCGTTTGGATAAGTTATTTCATTACGAAGTTTACACGATAATTAAATTTAAATAAAACTAGTTAAAAGGTTTCATGGGCTTTAACCTTTCATTTCGGGCCCAATACCCCATCACACAGCCCATAGCACACCCCCTTTTCTTCTTCCCCGTCGCCTATAAGCTGCTCTTCCATTTGAACGGATTTCAACCGGCGAGTTCTCTTCTACCAACCCACGGTTTCTCAAGACAAGACCCCCTTTAAAGTCTCCTTTCCATTCTCTTCAACCTGAACCCCACCTTGCCCAACTCGCACCAGATTTTCCCGAACGCGACTCGAGTCCTCCCAGGAAACATGCGACATCAAACTGCACCGAAACACCCAACATTCTCACAAATGATGCGGCTTTCCTCGCTGAACCCAGCTATCCACTCAAACTCACACTCGATTCACCACAATCCAAGAATTAGAGAACCCTAGTATACCAGAACGGACGCTGCTCAAAATATACCGAACCAAAATAGGTTCGAACCCCCTGAAATGGACATGAATGTGAAGAGAAACCCTTTCTGATTTGAAATCCATATGTTATAGGATTTATTGAATTTTATTTGGATTCATTTGGATTTTTATTTCTCACGAGATTTGTTTTCAGGAAAAATAAGTGGCGACTCCTTTAATTTGACCGAATGAAGAATGAAATTAGGTTTTAGAAAACTTTGAGGTGTATATATAGTGTTAACAAATATCTAGATATTTTTTTTTAGATATTTTTAGATATTTTCGCTTGAGATATTTTAGTTTTATTCATCTTCTAAAAATCCGTGTGCTCACACACGATACCTAAAAATCACGAAACTGGACATGTATCTACAGTTTGACATTACGGTCCCAACGAAACTGGTTTCGTCGAATTCCGACTCCGTATGCTCACACAACGTATTTTTAACCGTCAAAATACTGACTGTTTTCCACTCTAAAAATCCGTACGGCCACACAGTGACTCTAAAAATCACCAAACTTGGAATCTAACAACTATTTGACATTGCGGATCTAACAAAATTAGTTTCATCGAATTCCGAGTTCGTTTGCAAAAGTGGCTATTTTTAACGCTCTAAATAACCTATTTAAATATATAAATATATTTAAATATTATTAAATTTAATATTTAAAAATAAATATTTTCGTCTATATTCACAGAGGAATACCATACAGCTCAGATAAAATCCTATATATATTTTTAACTTGATATTTCGATCGGGGTTGACCCGGTATTCGATTTATAATTTAATTCCCTTTAATTAAATTAAATGGCCAGGGCGCTGCTTTTATGAGAATTTGATTTGGACGTAACTCAAAATCTACACAACGAAATACCGATTTTTCTCTTCCACTAGAAAGATATACTCCACCAGCTCCGCACGTTTCTTGTTTCACAGAAATCCGGCTTAAAACGAATCCTGTACATTCAGTTGAAGTTCGAATCACCAATTTACGAACTGCAGCGCCATTTCAAGCTTGATTTTAATTATAATATAATTATACGTTCAAACTGACGTCGATTGTATATATTCGTCAATACAATTCAACTCTAAGCTGAATTAAATATTAGGGATGACCCCGTTCACAGAATATTGTGATTTCCAATATTTTTGATTATTTCTGAATTAAATATATTATTTAATTTATTATTTTAATTAAATATTCACCATTATTTAATTCCACGACCAATAAATTCTTCTAAATTACCTTTTAAATAATTAAATAAATTAATTATAATACCTCTGCCAATGCGGGTCATTACACACATCTCCATATTAACAACATTAAAATGGTCAAAACTTCAATAGTCTGTGAGTTAACTATCAAAGAAAAACAAGTGTGCAAACAACGATATTATTTCCAGATGGAAATTATATCGATCAATCATCAAACAACTTTTATCCTTTTAATTAATTTATCATCTATTTATCTTATTTGTCATTTCCTGTTTCCCTATATTCAACATTTTCTTAATTTCTAAATTTAGGAAATATATGTTATTACCATTGGAAAACATTTCCATTTCTTGTTTTCTATACTAGAAAACAATTCTGGTTCTTCTGTGGAAAACATTTCTAAAACTCGTACATTGGACTGAGACAGATGTTTAACAACCCATCGCGATGCCAATTCCAACCATTTCACTTATTAACTCAATTCCCCTAACCATCCTTTACTACCAAACCTTAACCATTCCTCAGTTAAAACGAAGTCAATCAAGTTGGGGTATAATTACCTCTCAGACCTTAACTGAACAACGGTTTAAACTTCGGGATAGACAAGGTTTATCCTTTAAAACTTTAACAAACTTCCTTACGTAATTATCTTTCAAAAAATCTCTATTCGATAACTCCTCCATTCGAATAATTATATTCGATAACCTTTCTTTGAATAAACTATATTCGATTTACTCTATTCAACTAACTCTTATTGATTTAACTCTAATCGATTAACTCTATTGGATTAACTCTATTTGCTTAACTTTATTTGATTTATTCTATTCACTTAACTCCTATCAAATAAACTATATTCGATAACTCCTCTAACTCTATTCGAATAAACTATATTCGATTAACTCCTTTACTCTATTCGAATAAACTATATTCGATTAACTACTTTACTCTATTCGAATAGACTATATTCGATTAACTCCTTCTTTCCGAATAAACGATACTCGATAATCTCTCTTCGAATAACTAATATTTGATAACTCTTCTCATTCAAATATCTTATATTTGAAAATCTCACTTTCGAATAAACTATATTCGATTAACTCTTTTCGCATAACTCTCATTCGATTAATCTCACTTCGATTAAACTATAATTGATAACTCCTTTCGATGAAACTAACATCGATAACTCCTTTCGATGAAACTAACATCGATAACTCCTTTCGATGAAACTAACATCGATTAATCTAACTTGACGAACTTAACTCGATTTGATTAACTCGACTCGACTAACTCGACTTACTTATTCGACCAATTTGATTCGATTTACTAGGCTCGACTAACTTGGTCGACCCACCCGATTAACTCAACGTCTTTATCTTAACTTATTTCTCACTTGATCAACTCGATTACTTAACTCGATTACTCTTTAGCAATAACTTAACTCTAATCGATTTACTTACCTTAATCGATTTACTAAATTAGCTTATATTTGACTACTTTATTGATTTATAAAGATTTCCCTTTTTACAACGTTTATTCATTTATAAAGATTTACTTTTAGTAACAGTTCTTCACTTTATAGATGTTCCTTTGATTTAATCCTATTTATTTAATAAATAAATATTCCTTTCAATTTTATTTATTTAACCAATAAATATTCCCTTTTTATCTTTCTATTTATTTACTAAATAAATATCTCGTTTACAACATTCTATTTATTTTCTCTAAATAAATATTCCCATTAAATCTATTGTAAATGGTTTTACAAATATCTCCCTTTATAATCTATTGTAAATGGTTTTACAAATACTCCTTCTTTTATTATCTTTATTTATTTTCTAAATAAATAATTCATTTTTCATCTTGTTTTACAAACATTTCCCTTTGTATTTGTTTTACAAATAATTTCCTTTATATTTGTTTTACCAATATCTTCCTTAATAAAACTCTATTTGTTTTATAAATAATGCCATTTTTTTATCCTATTTATTTTCTAAATAAATAATCCATTTAAAATGTCTTACTTATTTATCTTAAATAAATAATTCACTTTATAAATATTCCACTTTATAAAGATTTTCCTATTTATAAATATTCCATTTATAAATAAATTCCTTCTTTAATTATTCTATTTATTTTCCAATAAATATTCCTCTTTATAAAATCCTATGATTTTATAAATACTTTATTTTCAAAATATTTCCTTTTATAAAATCGATTGATTTTATAAAATTCCTTTATATTTCAATATACATTGAAATATTCCTTTTCTACATCCCAGGGTCTTTTATGATATTAAAATATCGAATAACAATGATCAACATCATTCTAACTCATATAATCCATAACATATAATATATCACATCATACATCAACATATATGAAAAACAGTAAAATAAATGTTGAGGAATCCAGTCGGATTCCTCCAACCTGTTCCCCTGCATCACAGATGTTAGACAATACGATTAACATCGATTCACTTCGATGTGAAATATTCTGATAAATAGAATCAACATATAAATATTTAACGGTTTATATATATATACACAGATATATATATATATATATATAATTTCTACTAACTGACTAGCAGTTCAATCAAACAGTCAACACATAGTCAAACAGACAATATTTAACAGTTCTAAGAATACGTTGTAAATATAGAACTGTACATAGTTGGTGAGTTTTACTCACGTTGACGCATTAACCGTTAAATAACCGGTTTGCGTAATTTGACTCAGTTGGACAATTTATTTCACCATAAATTGTAACGAGCTCAGATTCACTCCCGGTCAGCTTCATTGTGAAGCTCTCGTCCCTACGATCCTAACGCAACTTGTTTCGTCTGATTCGATACCGTATGGATAAGTTATTGCATTACGAAGTTTACGCGATAATTAAATTTAAATAAAACTAGTTAAAAGGTTTCATGGGCTTTAACCTTTCATTTCGGGCCCAATACCCCATCACACAGCCCACGGCCCACCCCCTTTTCTTCTTCCCCGTCGCCTGTAAGCTGCTCTTCCATTTGAACGGATTTCAACAGGCGAGTTCTCTTCTGCCAACCCACGGTTTCTCAAAACAAGACCACCTTTAAAGTCTCCTTTTCGTTCTCTTCAACCTGAACCCCACCTTGCCCAAATCGCACCAGATTTTCCCGAACGCGACTCGAGTCCTCCAAGGAAACATGTGACATCAAACTGCACCGAAACACCCAACATTCTCACAAATGATGTGGCTTTCCTCGCTGAACCCAGCTATCCACTCAAACTCACACTCGCTTCACCACAATCCAAGAATTCGAGAACCCAAGTATACCAGAACGGACGCTGCTCAATATACAATGAACCAAAATAGGTTCGAACCCCCTGAAATAGACATGAATGTGAAGAGAAACCCTTTCTCATTTCAAATCCATATGTTATAGGATTTATTGAATTTTATTTGGATTCATTTGGATTTTTATTTCTCACGAGATTTGTTTTCAGGAAAAATAAGTGGCGGCTCCTTTAATTTGACCGAATGAAGAATGAAATTAGGTTTTAGAAAACTTTGTGGGGGTATATATAGTGTTAACAAATTTCTAGATATTTTTTTTAGATATTTTAAGATATTTTCTCTTAAGATATTCTAGTTTTATTCGTCTTCTAAAAATCCGTATGCTCACACACGATACCTAAAAATCACGAAACTGGACATGTAGCTACAGTTTGACATTACGGTCCCAACGAAACTAGTTTCGTCGAATTCCGGCTCCGTATGCTCACACAGCGTATTTTTAACCGTCAAAATACTGACTGTTTTCCACTCTAAAAATTCGTACGGCCACACAGTGAATCTAAAAATCACCAAACTTGGAATCTAACAACTATTTGACATTACGGATCCAACAAAATTAGTTTCGTCGAATTCCTACTTCGTTTGCAAAAGTGGCTATTTTTAATGCTCTAAATAACCTATTAAAATATATAAATATATTTAAATATTATTAAATTTAATATTTAAAAATAAATATTATCATCTATATTCACAGAGGAATACCATACAGCTCAGATAAAATCCTATATATATTTTTAACTCGATATTTCGATCGGGGTCGACCCGGTATTCGATTTATAATTTAATTCCCTTTAATTAAATTAAATGGCCAGGGCGCTGCTTTTCTGAGAATTTGATTTGGACATAACTCAAAATCTACACAACGAAATTCCAATTTTTCTCTTCCACTAGAAAGAAATACTCCACCAGCTCCACACGTTTCTTGTTTCACAGAAATCCGGCTTAAAACGAATCATGTACATTCAGTTGAAGTTCGAATCACCAATTTACGAACTGCAGCGCCATTTCAAGCTCGATTTTAATTATAATATAATTATACGTTCAAACTGATGTCGATTGAATATATTCGTCAATATAATTCAACTCTAAGCTGAATTAAATATTAGGGATGACCCCGTTCACAGAATATTGTGATTTCCAATATTTTTGATTATTTCTGAATTAAATATATTATTTCATTTATTATTTTAATTAAATATTCACCATTATTTAATTCCACGACCAATAAATTCTTTTAAATTACCTTTTAAATAATTAAATAAACTAATTATAATACCTCTGCCAATGCGGGTCATTACAATCTTCCCCACTTAAAATAATTTCGTCCTCGAAATTGCTAAGTTAGAGGACGACCCTATCTATTGGAATTCCTAAGATTTGTTTACCCCTTATTTCTGATTCCAACTTAACCAATTAATATCGACTAAAATATTTATTCATTCCAACTAACTAAAATTTTAAAAAAAATCTGAAAATTTTCTAACACTTTAAATTTTTGGAAAATTTCGCCATAACCTCCTTTGTACAGCCCTATCGATAAAACCACAACTCGCCTCTCTAGGCCTTCTCCAACCAAAAAGAAAATCAAACAGCCAAGCGACTTGCCAATTCGGCTCATAAATCTCATGCTTATATCAAATATAAACTTGTACCTTTTTGTCGGGCATATCAACCTTATCACTTCACCTGTTATCAATCCAACGTATAATAATGTCATCTTAATCAATTTCCAATCTGTTTTTGCCCACAAATCAAACCATAGGCTTATACCTAAGTCGAATTAAATTTCAAATTCGAGTTCCATTCTCGATTTCAACTCTTAACTTCCTAATCCAATTTTCATTCCAGATTCTTATCTCGACAATCAAATTTTATTCAAGAACAAATTTTTCTTGATATCATTCTATTCCCATTCAATTTTACACTTAACTGGGTTTAATTCAATTTGCTTTCACAAATTCTCATTTAATTTGTTTTAAATTAAACCATCTATTTCTGGGAGTTTTAAACAGCTTTGTTTTTCTTCTCAAAAATCCACTTTTCTTTTTGGGATTCAAACCAACTTGTTTTTCTCAAAACAATTCAGAAACAAAATCTTAGGTAGTAATCCGTCACTTACACACTCGAAAATGAACACCGATGATGTCATGATCAACATTGGAATCTATTTTCCAGGTACCGAAGTGAGTTCAATACTATAGCACTTTCAAAACCCATTTTTTTAAACATTTCCACTTTGAAATCAATTCCAATATCCTTTTACAATGTTGTAAACATATTTAAAATCTCCCAGGATCTTAAAATTCACATATATTCAATCCAAATCCTTTTACAAACACTTATTGAAATTTCCAGAGTTTAAATTTCAATTCTGATCTTAATTTCAGGTTTAATTCATCTCGATTCCATATATTTCACTTAGATGAATTCTGATTGGTTATATATATCCATTTCCCATTTTAAAATCTTACTCGATCATAATTACAACCAATATATCTAATATATATATTTCCTCTATATCAGGATATACTCTGGGTAAACTTATTTTAATTTACCCTCTTTACAAAACATATCGTGTCGACCCATCGTATTCGAGTGTTTATAAACTCCTACCGATACAGTGGATCAAACTGATCGACCAGAACCCATAAACAACTCAGCCAATTAATCTCCACAATATAAAACCATTTTTATATCAAATACAAATACGCACTCGTATATATACACTCAAACTCAATCTAGGGTGTTACTAACCCTATCTCTATCGAGTCACGCCACAGAGCCAAGAAATACTTAACTTAAGCTCTGATACCAACTGTAACGACCCGGATTTTGAGCGACTTTGGTTATCGACATAAACTCGATATCGATAACCAAAACATCGAAAAATCCTGGTAATTAATGAGAGAAATTAGAGGGTGAGGATAGATAAGATAGAAACTTAGAATAGAAGAAGAAAAGAAGAACTTACATCATCAGAGTAACACGAATCTCACAGCGGAACGAACAACATATAATATATAACATAACATTGAAATATAACAGTTATGTATACAATAGCACTTATCAGAGTACAACACTTACAACACAGCGGAAATAAACTATAGCTATATGATCCAGAAGCCTCCTGCTCCAGCTCTTTAAGTATATCTGTAAATCCCGACTACTTGACTGCCTGTACAAATTTAGGCACCCAAGAGTTTAGGGAAAACAAAACAAAATAAACTCCGGGTCAGTCATGGGACTGGTATGAGTAAAACAGTTTAAAACAGTTGAACATGTACATGATATCTCATAAGACCACGCCGTGAATACGGAACGGGTTTTTCCCTTATGAGAATCCAAACATCTTTGACAAAGCAATATCATTCTGATAATATAATAATGTCTAAGTACAAATAAATATTAATCTAGCAGAAATGCTTTCATCTCACGTTATATGACTGGTATGAGTAAAACAGTTTAAAACAATTTGAGCAAGTAAATGATGTCTCATAAGACCACGCCGTATAACGGAATGGGTTTTTCCCTTACGAGAATCCAAAATATCTTTATATCAAAAACCTTTTGATATTATATTAATGTCTATCAACCGCAATATAATAATCATCTAGTAGAAACGCTTTCATCTCACGTTCTACATATATAGTATACAAATCAAAATCGCAAGCACGTATTGAATAATGGGTTTCCAACTATGACAAGGTATGGAAACACCTTCTGCTAGTGTACTCTAGGAACGATACACTGGAGTTCAACAAGAACATCTTGTAACTCAGCCACACATGACCGACCACTCATTTTGTTTGAGTGTATCGAATGTATATCACCAACGATTGGGATCAGCAATCGTTCCCGTTTATATATGGGACAACATTGATAGATTAAATAAGCAAATGAATATTCTCTAGATAGGTGATTACACACCCTACTTTGGTGCGACCGACTTAGCCATGCTGCCTGCCCGATTTCTGTCATTTACTGGTTGATTAGGCTAGAAGCTACGCTTTATCATCACATCAGATTCACTTCGAATGCCACATTGTCAGATCCATCGAAAATCACTAATTGACGTCTACGACAGTACATTACGTGTTAGCTAAAGAAGTTTTCTTCTCCGCTTCCACTCATGGTACGGTTGAAGAAATCAATGTACGTGACCTTTCTGGAAATACTCTGTCAGACATTCATCCACACAAGTCATCCTCATTCACTTAGAATGTCACATCGTCATACCGCCAAATCACAAATTGACTTATCCAAAAATAACACGGGTATACAGCTAAGAGAAACGAATTCCTCCGCCACCAAACGTGAATACGTTTGAACAGATCAACTTACGCGATCCATTGGATATACTCTGTCAGACCTTTGTCCATACAAGTTGTCCTGGGACTGGACAAACCGAAGGAACTATTCAGTATATCCATCTTAGTCACTGTTATCTAAGACTTATACAACAGCCCTTGCACTTTACTCCGTCTTCAATTATCTTTGGCATATATGATTCGCAATGCTTATGCCAATACAAAGTGGTTCTTTGGATAATAATCCAACCGGTCTCTCCATATTAACAACGTTAAAATGGTCAAAACTTCAATAGTCTGTGAGTTAACTATCAAAGAAAAACAAGTGTGCAAACAACGATATTATTTCCAGATGGAAATTATATCGATCAATCATCAAACAACTTTTATCCTTTTAATTAATTTATCATCTATTTATCTTATTTGTCATTTCCTGTTTCCCTATATTCAACATTTTCTTAATTTCTAAATTTAGGAAATATATGTTATTACCATTGGAAAACATTTCCATTTCTTGTTTTCTATACTAGAAAATTATTCTGATTCTTCTTTGGAAAACATTTCCAAAACTCGTACATTAGGCTTAGACAGATGTTTAACAACCCATCGCGATGCCAATTCCAACCATTTCACTTATTATCTCAATTCCCCTAACCATCCTTTACTACCAAACCTTAACCATTCCTTAGTTAAAACGAAGTCAATCAAGTTGGGTATAATTACCTCTCGGGCCTTAACTGAACAACGGTTTAAACTTCGGGATAGACAAGGTTTATCCTTTAAAACTTTAACAAACTTCCATACGTAATTCTCTTTCGAAAAATCTCTATTCGATAACTCCTCCATTCGAATAATTATATTTGATAACCTTTCTTCGAATAAACTATATTCGATTTACTCTATTCAACTAACTTTTATTGATTTAACTCTAATCGATTAACTCTATTGGATTAACTCTATTTGCTTAACTTTATTTTATTTACTCTATTCACTTAACTCCTGTCAAATAAACTATATTCGATAACTCCTCTAACTCTATTCGAATAAACTATATTCGATTAACTCCTTTACTCTATTCGAATAAACTATATTCGATTAACTCCTTTACTCTATTCGAATAAACTATATTCGATTAACTCCTTCTTTCCGAATAAACGATACTCGATAATCTCTCTTCGAATAACTAATATTCGATAACTCTTCTCTTTCAGATATCTTATATTTGAAAATCTCACTTTCGAATAAACTATATTCGATTAACTCTTTTCGAATAACTCTCATTCGATTAATCTCACTTCGATTAAACTATAACTGATAACTCCTTTCGATGAAACTAACATCGATAATTCCTTTCGATGAAACTAACATCGATAACTCCTTTCGATGATACTAACATCGATTAATCTAACTTGACGAACTTAACTCGATTTGATTAACTCGACTCGACTTACTTGTTCGACCAATTTGATTCGATTTACTAGGCTCGACAAACTTGGTCGACCCACCCGATTAACTCAACGTCTTTAACTTAACTTATTTCTCACTCGATCAACTCGATTACTCTTAATTGATAACTTAACTCTAATCGATTTACTTACCTTAATCGATTTACTAAATTAATTTATATTTGACTACTTTATTGATTTATAAAGATTTCCCTTTTTACAACGTTTATTAATTTATAAAGATTTACTTTTAGTAACAGTTCTTCACTTTATAGATGTTCCTTTGATTTAATCCTATTTATTTAATAAATAAATATTCCTTTCAATTCTATTTATTTAACCAATAAATATTCCCTTTTTATCTTTCTATTTATTTACTAAATAAATATCTCGTTTACAACATTCTATTTATTTTCTCTAAATAAATATTCCCATTAAATCTATTGTAAATGGTTTTACAAATATCTCCCTTTATAATCTATTGTAAATGGTTTTACAAATACTCCTTCTTTTATTATCTTTATTTATTTTCTAAATAAATATTTCCTTTTTCATCTTGTTTTACAAACATTCCCCTTTGTATTTATTTTACAAATAATTTCCTTTATATTTGTTTTACCAATATCTTCCTTTATAAAACTCTATTTGTTTTATAAATAATGCCTTTTTCTTTATCCTATTTATTTTCTAAATAAATAATCCATTTAAAATGTCTTACTTATTTATCTTAAATATATAATTCACTTTATAAATATTCCACTTTATAAAGATTTTCCTATTTATAAATATTCCATTTATAAATAAATTCCTTCTTTAATTATTCTATTTATTTTCCAATAAATATTCCTCTTTATAAAATCCTATGATTTTATAAATACTTTATTTTCAAAATATTTCCTTTTATAAAATCGATTGATTTTATAAAATTCCTTTATATTTCAATATACATTGAAATATTCCTTTTCTACATCCCGGGGTCTTTCATGATATTACAATATTGAATAACAATGATCAACATCATTCTAACTCATATAATCCATAACAGATAATATATCACATCATACATCAACATATATGAAAAACAGTAAAATAAATGTTGAGGAATCCAGTCGGATTCCTCCAACCTATTCCCCTGCATCACAGATGTTAGACAATACGATTAACATCGATTCACTTCGATGTGAAATATTCTTATAAATAGAATCAACATATAAATATTTAACGGTTTATATATATATACAGATATATATATATATATATATAATTTCTACTAACTGACTAGCAGTTCAATCAAATAGTCAACACACAGTCAAACAAACAATATTTAACAGTTCTAAGAATACGTTGTAAATATAGAACTGTACAGAATTGGTGAGTTTTACTCGCATTGACGCGTTAACCGTTAAATAATCGGTTTGCGTTATTTGACTCAGTTAGACAATTTATTTCACCAAAAATTGTAACGAGCTCGGATTCACTCCCAGTCAGCTTCATTGTGTAGCTCTCGTCCCTACGATCCTAAAACAACTTGTTTCGTCTGATTTCGATACCGTTTGGATAAGTTATTTCATTACGAAGTTTACGCGATAATTAAATTTAAATAAAACTAGTTAAAAGGTTTCATGGGCTTTAACCTTTCATTTCGGGCCCAATACCCCATCACACAGCCCATAGCACACCCCCTTTTCTTCTTCCCCGTCGCCTATAAGCTGCTCTTCCATTTGAACGGATTTCAACCGGCGAGTTCTCTTCTACCAACCCACGGTTTCTCAAGACAAGACCCCCTTTAAAGTCTCCTTTCCATTCTCTTCAACCTGAACCCCACCTTGCCCAACTCGCACCAGATTTTCCCGAACGCGACTCGAGTCCTCCCAGGAAACATGCGACATCAAACTGCACCGAAACACCCAACATTCTCACAAATGATGCGGCTTTCCTCGCTGAACCCAGCTATCCACTCAAACTCACACTCGATTCACCACAATCCAAGAATTAGAGAACCCTAGTATACCAGAACGGACGCTGCTCAAAATATACCGAACCAAAATAGGTTCGAACCCCCTGAAATGGACATGAATGTGAAGAGAAACCCTTTCTGATTTGAAATCGATATGTTATAGGATTTATTGAATTTTATTTGGATTCATTTGGATTTTTATTTCTCACGAGATTTGTTTTCAGGAAAAATAAGTGGCGGCTCCTTTAATTTGACCGAATGAAGAATGAAATTAGGTTTTAGAAAACTTTGAGGTGTATATATAGTGTTAACAAATATCTAGATATTTTTTTTAGATATTTTTAGATATTTTCGCTTGAGATATTTTAGTTTTATTCATCTTCTAAAAATCCGTGTGCTCACACACGATACCTAAAAATCACGAAACTGGACATGTATCTACAGTTTGACATTACGGTCCCAACGAAACTGGTTTCGTCGAATTCCGACTCCGTATGCTCACACAACGTATTTTTAACCGTCAAAATACTGACTGTTTTCCACTCTAAAAATCCGTACGGCCACACAGTGACTCTAAAAATCACCAAACTTGGAATCTAACAACTATTTGACATTGCGGATCTAACAAAATTAGTTTCATCGAATTCCGAGTTCGTTTGCAAAAGTGGCTATTTTTAACGCTCTAAATAACCTATTTAAATATATAAATATATTTAAATATTATTAAATTTAATATTTAAAAATAAATATTTTCGTCTATATTCACAGAGGAATACCATACAGCTCAGATAAAATCCTATATATATTTTTAACTCGATATTTCGATCGGGGTTGACCCGGTATTCGATTTATAATTTAATTCCCTTTAATTAAATTAAATGGCCAGGGCGCTGCTTTTCTGAGAATTTGATTTGGACATAACTCAAAATCTACACAACGAAATACCGATTTTTCTCTTCCACTAGAAAGATATACTCCACCAGCTCCGCACGTTTCTTGTTTCACAGAAATCCGGCTTAAAACGAATCATGTACATTCAGTTGAAGTTCGAATCACCAATTTACGAACTGCAGCGCCATTTCAAGCTTGATTTTAATTATAATATAATTATACGTTCAAACTGACGTCGATTGTATATATTCGTCAATATAATTCAACTCTAAGCTGAATTAAATATTAGGGATGACCCCGTTCACAGAATATTGTGATTTCCAATATTTTTGATTATTTCTTAATTAAATATATTATTTAATTTGTTATTTTAATTAAATATTCACCATTATTTAATTCCACGACCAATAAATTCTTCTAAATTACCTTTTAAATAATTAAATAAATTAATTATAATACCTCTTCCAATGCGGGTCATTACACACATCTTCATTCACTTAGAATGTTACCTCGTCATACCTGCCAAATCACAAATTGATTTATCCAAAAATAACACGGGTATACAGCTAAGAGAAACGAATTCCTCCGCCACCAAACGTGAATACTTTTGAAGAGATCAACTTACGCGATCCATTAGATATACTTTGTCAGACATTCTTCCATACAGGTCGTCCTGGGACTGGACAAACCGAAGGCACTATTCAGTACAACCATCTTAGGCAATTGTTATCTAAGATTTATACAACAGCCCTTGCACTTTACTTCGTCTTCAATTTTCTTTGGCATATATGATTCGCAACGCTTATGCCAATACAGAGTGGTTCTTCAGATAATAATCCAACCGGTCTCTCCATATTAACAACATTAAAATGGTCAAAACATTGATAGTCTGTGATTTAACTATCAAACGAAAACATGTCTGTGTACACACAATAATCTTATTCCCACATGGAATTATCGATCCAATCATCAACCATATATATATATATATTCATGTTTCCTTATTTTCTACATTTAGAAAATATACGTTATTAACATTGGAAACATTTCCATAGCTTATTCATGCATCACTACCATTCCACAACTATTAGTCCCTAACCGTAAATTAGTAGGAGAACAATTCTCGAAGTATAAACCCCGAAGGCCGAAACCAACATTAGATCGATACTCAGAAAACTATTCAACTTAACTAATCTCTAGTCAGTCTCTAATCTTTTTTAACTCTATTTCGATTAACTCTAATTGAATAACTCTATTTGTTTAACTCTTATTCGAATAACTAATATTCGATTTACTCTAGTTGCTTAACTCTTATTCGAATAACTAATATTCGATTTAACTCCATTCGCTTAACTCTAAATCGCGGCGATCACAATGGTTACGCCTGATTCCCTCAGGAAACATACGACCGCCGTAGGCTATTTGCAGCCCTGCGAATTACGCTAGCAGTCGTCAAAATGGCAACTTATCCTGAGTAACTATGTTCGATTAACTCCTTTCGATTAACTCGATTCGATTTACTCCTCTATTTATTTTCCCAATAAATAATCCTTTATTCTATTTATTTTCTAAATAAATAATCCTTTATTCTATTTGTTTTCTAAATAAATAATCCTTTATTCTATTTGTTTTCTAAATAAATAATCCTTTATTCTATTTGTTTTCTAAATAAATAATCCTTTATTCTATTTGTTTTCTAAATAAATAATCCTTTATTCTATTTGTAAATGGTTTACACATATTCCCTTTTCTAATCCTTTTCACAAATATTTTCTCTTTAATAAGTTCTAATTCATTTTATAAATGAATTTCCCTTTTATAAAATCTTTGATTTTATAAATAACTTTCCTCTTTATAAAACCCCTTTGGATTTTATAAATATTTTGTTTTCAATAAACACTTTGAAAATCCCCTTTCTACATTCCAGTATTCCTTATGGTATTTAACGTACCATATAACAATGATCGGTATCATTCAAACATATAAAATCATCAACAGATTTCATATCACATCATATAACACAATACATGAAACAAAACAATATTTTATATATTGAGGAACCCAGTTGGGTCCCTCCAACATGTTTCCCTGCATCACAGATGTTAAACAATAAAATTAACATCGATTTCATTTCAATATGAAATATTCTGCTAAACAGAATCAATATTTAATTAACGATTTATATATATATCGTTATCTATGATTTCAACCAATACACAAGCAATTCAACCAAATAGTTAACACACAGCAATCAACAAAAAATTACCAGTTCTAAGAATACATTGTAAAAATAGAACTGTTCAAAGTTGGTGAGTTTTACTCACATTGGAAATTCATCGTTTAAGAACGATAAATTGTTTGTTTGATTCGAATCAAACAATTTATTTCGCCATAAATTCAAATGAGCTCCAATCCACTCCCAGTCAGTCTCATTGTGTTGCCCTCGTTCATACGATCCCAACGGATCTTGTTTTGTCCAATTCTGATATCGTATGATAAAGATATGTAATTTACAATGTTAATACCTTATTTAAATTAATTATAACTTAGATTTTAAATCCACATGGGCCTTACCCTTTTATAAAAATGCTGGCCCAATTAAAACGTCCCACCTGACCCAAAATCCTCTTCTTCCTCCAAGTCAAAATAACGCGACCTCCTCCTGTTGTGAACACACCATTACCGCCCCTTTTCACTCAAGCTTCTTCACAAACACTTCCCGAATGAACAAACTAATAT
This sequence comes from Allium sativum, assembly GCA_030737875.1. Taxonomy (NCBI): domain Eukaryota; kingdom Viridiplantae; phylum Streptophyta; class Magnoliopsida; order Asparagales; family Amaryllidaceae; genus Allium; species Allium sativum. Next base: position 64,582,759 of record CM060909.1, on the reverse strand, counting down.
TCAACAAAATGCTTCTCATCTAATGTGTGATTAACTAAATCCCGTGAGCCCTTCTTCCTCCCCAACATTCAAAATGTCGGACCTTTAACAACAGCCATCACCCAATCTCGAGCTCCCTTTTCTCTCATGTCCTTCCATGAAATCAAATACCAAGATCGCCATTACACTCCCCTTCAAATTCTACACCTCTCCATACCAATAACTTCATCCTCGACGCCCTCCTCCAGCTTCTGACACCGCACCCAAAACCGCATCACACAGAAAACCTCCGAACCAAATTACCACAAAATCTCCCAAAATTACAACAAACGAAACGCCTTAACATCCTAAACCCAAATACGAACACAAATCCACCAATCGAACCTTTTATCTTCTTCTATGATCAACCCTAGCTTGCGGTTCCGAAGACCACTACCCAGTACAAGCATCGAACCCGGAAAGAATAGCATAGAACCAACGAGATACTCCTTACAAACTCCAATGCACTAGTTTTGAGATTTATAAGATTTTATATGATTTTACTTTGATTTTTGAAGAGATGTATTTGCTCATATTGGAAGAAGTTTGTGGCGGCTCACTTTTTGGTTTACAGGAAGATGAAGGAGAATTAGGTTGTAACGTTTTTGAGGGGTTTATTTATAGGATTTTTGTTTTCCTTTTGTATGGATTTCTGAGGGCCAAGTATTTTGTTTTGAACCAAAGGAAACGGCTGGTTGAAATGAATGAAACATGGACCCTTTGTTTTATGTTATAACTTTTGTTAAAGTTATTATATAGTGCATAGATATTTTTCTGTATCCATTTTCGTAAATCCATTCAAGCACGAACAACAACAGATAGATATAAAGATACCATTGTGACTAGTAAGGTACCACGATTTCAAAAATATAAAAATACCGGTAGGTTAACTCATATTGTGAAACCCCACAATCGCTGATTAAGGGTGCGAAATACTCCAAATAAAAATTTGCTTATTCAATTAATTAAAAATTACTGTAAAATTATTAAAATTAAATTATCGTTATGTCTCAAAAGAACCTTGTCTAAATTCAAACCCAATAATCAAATATTTTTAAACAACCGTTATGGCCACGAACGAATATGCCGTTGTTTTTCTGAATATTTGATTTGGACATAAATCAAAATCAACACGAAGAAATCCCAATTTTTCTCTTCCACTAGAAAAATATACTTCACCACCTCCTTACGTTTCTTGTTTCACAGAAATCCGATTTAAAACGGACCCTGTACATTTAGTTGAAGTTCATACCGCCAAATAGCGAACTGCCGCGCCATTTCGAGCTCGTTTATAATTATAATATAATTATACGTTCAAACTTCGTTCAAATAATATATTCGTTATCGTAATTCAAATTCTAAACTGAATTATATATTTTGAATTGTCCAGTTCATATTATATCGTGAATTCCACCAATTCTGATTATTTCAGAATTAAATATATTATTTAATTATTATTTTAATTAAATATTCAATCATTGTTTAATTAAACGACCATTTGAATTTAAATCACTAATTATATAATTAAATAAGTTAATTATATATCGCAGAAAATACGGGTCGTTACAGACACCATGCATTTACTTCGACGATTAATTCTTGGACTCGTTCGATTGAAAAACCATAATGATCGTTTTATGTTTTGAGTGGAAATTTATGACTCATTCGTTAATATTCGAGTAGAGCTAGTGGTTATGGGATACATCTAAACTCTTATAATTACTAGCTTGGAGTAATTTACACTTTCCTTGATCAATTAAGATCTTTTTGAGATTTTAGACAGCTTTATGCGATGTCTCCGAGGTATGGAATTTATTCCATATTTTTAATGATCTTCGGATCATTTTGAGGAACTTCGATTCATTTGAGTATTTTAATGATCTCCGGACCATTTTGAGGAACTTTGGTTCATTTTGTGGAATAGCACTACTTTGCCTAATTATGATCTTTTTATGGATTTATGCTTTTGACGGCCTTCAGACCGTTTTGCGGGGTCGCGACCCGCGGTCTTCGGACCATTTGAGGAGCTTCGACTCAATATTATAGGCTAGCTACCTAGAGATCGCGTCTCATCTGGGATACACGTGTTGATTGAGTCTTCAGACTCCCGTCTTGAGATGCCCCCCCCCTTGTGATTCTCTAGATTCCTAATTTATTGATTTCTGGAATTTGGAGTTTTATTGATATTGAGTTATCAATTTTTGAGTTGATTTGATATGAGTTATCATTTCCTATGAGTGGCTATATAATTTTGAATAAGATATTCTTTTATATAGGTATAGATTTGAGATATACCATAGACATTTCTGGACTTCACACATACACATGACATTGTTAGTATCATATTTATGTATACATTTATTTATATCTCTTATTATATCCTAGTTAATGAGATAAGTACAGCTAGACTGATCTGTTTATTGTTTATCTTTGTGTAAATAATACTCGGGTCAGACCGAGGTATTTTATGTGATTCTTCTTGACTCCAGCAAGCACTATCCTGCAGTTTTGGGAAAACTTCCTTAATGTTGTATTATTTGGGTTATATGTATATGAAACTCCTTTGTATACATATTATTTTGAGTAGCCTTGTACCTATTATTTTGTTGTATAGTGGATCGACTACGACCACTATCTTGTATTTACGCTCATGTGTAATATTCATATCTATTTCCTCCTTAGTGATGTGAATATCTATGTCTGACTCTGATTATTTGTTATGTATGTTATATTGCTTTCTGGATTATATATAGCCACTATGTAGTATATTTGGACTTGAGTTAGATATGTCGGATTTCCTCTTGAGATTTAAAAAGTTAGACCATATAGTCCGACATATTTAACACTTGTTCAAAGATAATATACAGACGGTCGCTCCTCAACAGCCTTATTCTTCGTGTTAGTTGTCATCATTGCTTGCAATGGCCTTAGCTAACGCTAGTATAGAGGTGGGGCATTACACTTGGTATCAGAGCTAAGTTTGGAACAATATAAGTTATTATGGCGAGGGTCATTGTCTTAAGTCTCTCTTAAGAAATCATGTTTAGGATTTATCTCGAGTCTTAGGACCCGTCATATCCTATCTTATATCATGATCCTTGTTTGACCAATCAAATTTATTTGACTTCATCTTTGTGACATCTTGGTCGAGACAAACTTAGAGTCCCGTCCTTTCCTTGTGTAGGAATTAAATTTGTTTTCAATTTTTGTGTTGAAATAACTTTTGGGACTTAGTTTTGAAGATTTCTATTAAAATATAATTTTGGCCAAGTAAAATACTAATCCTCTTGAGATTAGCCTTGCGAAGCGAAAACATAATTTATTTCCTCTAAGCATTATGAAATGTTTTCGTTTATTTATTTATGATAAAAAAATTTAGTTCGTAAATAAATGGTTGCACCTTTGATTATTTACTTATAAATTTGTGCCCTATTTGGACATAATTTGTTTTATTGTGTTGAGTTGCCCATTGAGTATGTTAGGAGTTCTAATTGAGAAGTGGGACGCCACGATATCGATAAGAGTTTCTGAACACTTCAATGAGATGATTGCGGAATCATCCCTTATATTAAATATTAATGATTTGCATCGCCATTGAACCATAGCATTAACAACTAATTTAAATAAATAAATAATTGGCGAGGCAAATCATTAGTATTGATTGTTAATTTGCAACCATAGGGATTTTAATACGAAAATGATTTGAGAATGGGATATATATATATATATATATGAACGTCGTATATATTCTTTACACCTTTCATAGTTTGAATTTTAACTATGAATTTGAGATATCTTATTTTGGTAAGGAAAATAATGCCTATAAGGGTACTGTCCTCTTTGTCCTTTATGATAATGGTTACCATAATCATCTCATTAGAGTTCCGTTGAATTATAATCATCCACCTTCTATGCATCAAAGGAACTTAAGGACAGTATGTGCTTAGGAATTAGAGGGCGCTTTGTTTTGTAACTAGTATGTAGATTTTCCAAACCTATGTTTTGTAAAAATTCTTACATGCTACCTTGAGTTTTCATTACCCATTTATTTTACTATTGATATGATTTTGTTTTCTTTAGGTAATGATTACGTATTCTCTATTGCTTTTATGTGTTACTTGTTTCAAACAAGTAATTTTGCCTTTTCGATTGAATAAGGAATTTAATTAAATGCCTGGGTAAAATCGAGTGGGTCGAAACACTTGCATTTACTTTGACGGTTAATTTTTGGACTTGGTCAATTGAAATTCAGTTTCATTATTGGATGTTGATCTCGATATGTTTAAAGAAAATAATGTTGGTGATGACTGCAGCATCATCGAGATTATTTTCATATTTCCGAGCAAGAATTGTTTGAATTGGTTTCCATTCTTCTTATGCTCGGTTATAATCTCCATTTTGAACACTCTTGAGTGTCTTTTAGGCTATGCTTTTTGCAAAATTTCTATGATCATTTTTGTGTTTTATAGTGGAGTTTGCAATTTGTTCGTGAATATTTGAGTTAAGTCAGTGGTTATGGGAAATTTGGCCAAACTCGCTTATTTACTAGCTTAATGTAAATTACGTTTTCTTTGTTGGTCGTTGATGATCACTTTATGGTTTTGATCTTTTGATCATTTGTGGAGACTTTATGTTTTTCCAATCTCGTGGCTGGCAAAACTGCTTTTGGGAGGTGTCAGCGACCTTATCGAGGTCATTGTGGTCAATTCGGATCCACCTCATATTATTTATTTGTTATTGTGTTATTCATAAATTCACTATTTTTGTGATGATTACCTTATATATATATTTACATTGCTTCGAAGACATCGAAATATTCGTGATTATATGGTGATTTATTTAATTTATGGGTTCTCTTTATTTATACATGACACGAATTACTTATGTGTTCATTTATGGAGATGTATCCATTTTTGCGTTATGAGAACCATTTTTGAATAACATTTTGATTTATGGATTTATATGCTCGCACTTTTTATGGTTTGAGTGTCTTTCCATTTTACATTTTTCTAGATATCTTTGAGTGATTTCTGGAACTTGGGTGATTCGAGTTTTTTTTCATTGGAAATTATCTTTGATCTTCTTTTGAAAAGCAATAAGTTATATTCTCTTATTGATCTTAGTTTCTTGTTTCCGTATGTCAATTTTGGATCTCCAGGCTTTTGTAATTGGGGATCTTGCATGAATTCCCACCTTTTTCTCTCGTATACTAAATTGGGTTTAGTATTTTGATAAATCAACTTTGCAATAAGTTGTTATTCCCTTGAGAAATTATTCATGAGACTAACTTTGGTTGATTTTTTAAAAAAAAAAAAATCATATTTTTATGGATGATTAACTCTCCTTTATGCGGTTATTCTTTCCATACTTACTTGCATGTCTTGTTTGCTTTAGCTTCATGGTGATTCTCATGATGGATTGACCTATCTATTCTGAGGTCCGCATATTATTTTCTGAGAATATCATCCATCTTCGACATCCCCCATCTGTGAGACATATTATTGTAGTTCTTAACGATTCTAATTTAGATTTGTTAGCTTTCTTTTGTTTTATAAATTCCCACAACAATGAGAATGACATTAAAGAAGACGTTTTTTTGTATTTCACATTACTCATGAATTTTTGGGATCCTTACATCCATTTTAGGATGACCACCTTGATAGGTAATTGAGTTTGAAAACTTATTTTTTTTTTCATTTTTGGCTCGATCTATCTATTTGATCGTTTCCTAAGTGATCGACCACTGAGGGTAAAGGGAAGCCATTTATGGAGAAATCCGATGGAATATTTTACCTTTGCAACCACGACAAGCTTAATAAATTCCTTATTTCGGATTGATGACAATTCGGTGAGTTAATTATGCTATAGTCATCTCACTTTTGGACTTAGCGATCAATTTTCACCAATCCTTTATTTTGTGTTTTTATTGTCATTGTAGTTAACAAATATTCTAGTTTTATTTGTCGCCCATTAATGATACGAATTTTTGAGGTTATAACTCGATGGGTTTAACCTCATCTTGGTTGGTGATATTTTTGTGTATTTGAAATCAGAAAGTTTTCATGCTTGATGGAATTCTTTCAAATTCTACCATTTATCATGTTACATGATTTAGAGTTGTTCGGAAAATATTAAAGGACATGCTAATATTTCAAATTTGAGATTTTGGGGTCTATTGGAAACCTAAAAGTTTCAATTTATTTATTTTTGGAATATTAGAGAATGTGCTAATATTTCCTATTTTGGGTGTATAACCTGGATTTTTATTTCTTGATTTTTTTCCCCAACGAGATCGCTTATCCTTGTGAATGGAATATATATGACCAATATATACATCCTATTCCATGTATGAAAATTTTGTATGCTAAAATACTTCTAAGAAACTTTATAAGGGATAAAAGTTTCTAGCTGGAACATGATAAGTAATGTTCGATGATTTTGGATAGCTGCTATTTCAACTTTCTAATTTGATTGATTAATTAGTTTGTGTGGAAAACGTAAGAGTAGGTTTATAGTTTATAAACCTATTAAACGTTAAATGAATTAATTAAATTTTATTAAAACGAGCTTGCCACGTAATGAAAGTTCGTAAATTCTGATTTGGATTTCAAAGGAGTATATAGAATCCAATACAAGTCGGAATACTTCGGAACAAGAATTATCCGGATCTACTGGATTATAGTTTTCTAGTGAAAGAAAAATAAGTTAGTTTCTCGTATAAGTTCATGACTTTTATTTGAACATTATACGTGTATAAACTTAAGTTATATAGTGTTTTAAAACACGAAGTTAAAGTTTTATTCAAAATTGAATTTTTGAGCTAATCTATTTTTATATAGGTCAAGTTAATGCTGGGTTGTTATCTATATTGAGTTTTTCCTTAAATAATTGCGAGGACGCAATTTCTTTAAGGGGGAAGTCTATAACAACCCGCATATTTGACGATAATGTATTTAAATATTTTATTTAAATATAACGTCATTAATCCTTATTCTTATGTATGACCAAAAAATCACATTTTGCATATGGATGTATCTGGACTCGAAACCACTTCCATTGAGTCTGAATCAACCTTTACAACCTTTTTGACTATAAGCTTCAATATATTTTGAGCATGCCAAAATTTGTACTTTGGACTTGGGTTTGGGTTAGCCAACCTAGCTCACCCTTAAAGCTCCTACAACCCCCCTTCTCCTTCATTCATTTCCTCATACTCAACAAAATTAGAAATGGGGAGAGGGAAAGGGAAATTAAAATTCCCTAAGCCTAGTTTGATTTAGGAATCCAATTCAAGTTGAATTCACATGCAAATTCGAAGAGAGTAAAGGTAATCTCTCTCTACTTTTTCTAGCTTATCTCCTCTTCTATTTTTGAGAATTCCTAAGCTTAACATTTAGGGCTTTTGTTTGCATGTGCATTTTCATTAAGGAGTCTTGTGTTTTGATCATAGAGAAGTCTTTCGAGCTTGATATTGGATTGATTCCTTGCTTCCGATAATCAAAGGTGAGTTCCTATGAACTCACATCTATGCCTCAAGCATTCATGCTTGTCTAGTGTGCTCTTGGCACGTATATTATGCTTATGAATTATGTATTTGGTCATGTTGATTTTGTTTATGTTTCAACATTTCCTAATTTATGAGTTTTGCTTTCATTTCGATGATTTTTCATATGAATCTTTGCGTGTGTGTTAGTTTAGATGTTATAAGTTGTTTCGGCAAGCCTTCGATGCTCCATTTTTGCATGGATAACATTACAAGCCTTCGGGCGTTTGTCGTTATAAATTTGAGCATGTTATCTAAGCAATATTATGCTTAGGCTCAGGTTCAGACGTCTGAATCAGACGTCTGACCTGCTACGAATAATTAAAAACAAGAGGAACTGAATTCAGATGTCTGAGTTTTTTTTTTAGACCTCTGAATTGAAATTCAGACGTCTGGTCAAAAAAATTCAGACATCTGAAATAGCTCAAAAATGATCTAAATCCTTGTTGTTTCAGGAAATTGCAAATTCAAACGTATGAATTTTTAATTCAGACGTCTGAATCCTGTTTTTCTGTTGTTGACCGGTGGAAACCACGGTCAACAGTTTAGGCCCATTCAGGCTCTTTCCCGGCCGAGTTTCGGCCCATTTCAATTTTATTTGTGACTTCTCAGTTTCCCTGGCTCGCAGATTTCTGTGTTTTGATTTCATGTACTTTCTATTTGTTCGTGGTGAACGAAATCATAATCGATAGTCGTGAGATTTTTGTTTACCTTATTAAAACGTAAATCCTTAGTTCGGTCGCCATTTCGATCGATATTACGCGAGATTTGCCACTTCAAAATATATAAAATGGTTTCAAATTATTAGTTGATACCTAATGTTTTATTAAACGGTTTCTAACTCCACTTCATTATATGAAATTATTTTATCAATTGATTTACACATCTACTAGTATGTATTATATATAACTTTTTCTCGTTCATATGAGAAATCTAATTAAACGCCTTAGCAACAACAAGGACTATGACCCCTTGCGTTTACTTCGACGGTTAATTCTTAGACTCGTTCGATTGAAAAACCGTGGTAATGGTCATTTTATGTTTTGAGTGGAAATCTACGACTCGTTCGTAAATATTCGAGTAGAGCTAGTGGTTATTGGACATACAGCTAAACTCTCATAATTACTGGCTTGGAGTAATTTACACTTTCCTTGATCATTTATGATCTTTTTGAGGTTTTAGACTAGCTTTATGCGATGTCTCCGTGTTATGGAATTTATCCCATATTTTTAATGATCTTCGGATCATTTTGAGGAACTTCGGTTCATTTGTTTATTTTAATGATCTCCGGATCATTTTGAGGAACTTTGGTTCATTTTGTGGAATAGCACTACTTTGCCTAATTATGATCTTTTTATGGATTTAAGCTTTTGACGGCCTTCAGACCGTTTCGTGGGCTCGCGACCTGCGGTCTTCGGACCATTTGAGGAGCTTCGGCTCAATATTATAGGCTAGCTACCTAGAGATCGCGTCTCATCTGGGATACACGTGTTGGTTGAGTCTTCGGACTCCCATCTTGAGAAGGCCTTACCCCCTCCCTTTGTGATTCTCTGGATTTCTAATTTATTGGTTTCTGGAATTTGGAGTTTTATTGATATTGAGTTACCAATTTTTGAGTTGATTTGATATGAGTTATCATTTCCTATGAGTAGCTATATAATTTTGAATGAGATATTCTTTTATAGCTCTGATATAGATTTGAGATATACTATAGACATTTCTGGACTACACACTTATACATGACATTGTTATTATCATATTTATGTCTACATTTATTTATATCTCTTATTATATCCCAATTTATGAGACAAGTACAGCTAGACTGATCCTTTTATTGTTTATCTTTGTGAAAATAATACTCGGGTCAGACCGAGGTATTTTAGGTGATTCTTCTTGACTCCAGCATGGATTATCCTCTAGTTTTGGGAAAACTTCCTTAGTGTTGTACTATTTAGGTTATATGTATATGAAACTCCTTTGTATACGTATTATTCTGAGTAGCCTTGTACCTATTCTTTTGTTGTATAGTGGATCGACTATGATCAATATCTTGTATTTACACTCATGTGTAATATTCATATCTATTTCCGCCTTAGTGACATGAATATATGTGTCTGACTTTGATTATTTGTTATGTATTATATATTGCTTTCCGAATTATATATAGCCACTATGTAGTAGAATTGGACTTGAGTTAGATGTGTCGGATTTCCTCTTGAGATTTGAAAAGTTAGACCATATTATCCGACATATTTAACACTCGTTCAAAGATAATATACAGATGGTCGCTCCTCAACATCCTTTTTCTTTATGTTAGTTGACATCATTGCTTGAAATGACCTTGGCTAACGCGAGTATAGAGGCAGAGCGTTACATATAATCTATTTGTATTGGTAATGGTCACGACATAAATATAACACACACTGGTAATGCACAAGTTAAGGGTAAAAGAATACTTCACCTTAATAACTAGTCAAGAGTGCATAAAATAAAGAAAAACCTTATCAGATTGTCACAATTTTCACTTGGCAATGATGTATACTTTGATTTTTACTCAAATCAACGTGTTGTTAAGAATGTTAAAACTAGGCAAATACTATTGGAGGGTGAAACACAAAATGACCTTTACAAGTTCGACTTTTCAAAATCAAATGACAACTGTTCAAAAAAGATAGGTAATTGGTGCAATCTTGTTGAATACAACACAAGTCAGACTATGAAAAATGTATTTGATTTTTGGCACTGTAAATTAGCTCACCCAAATATTAAGACTGTAAAGAAATTTTGGACTAATAATAATGTTGGTGTTAATATGTCTTTTTAAATTTGCACTTATTGTCAGAAGGGAAAAAGTCAAATGTTGTCTTTTCCTTTATCTCAAACCAAGTATAGTAAACCATTGCAACTTATTGTTGTTGATTTATGGGGATCGACGCTAATAAATGCATATTACACTTATATCATTTGTAAATGCTCATTCAAGGTATATTTGGATTTATTTTGAAATACAAGTCACTCAAAGGATACTTTGAGAAAATACATAGAGTGGCTTGTCCCTACATCTCAAAACTAAATATCCTAGTTGAGAGAAAACACAGGCGCATTGTTGAAACTAAAACTATTAGTTAAAGCTTCTCTTCCCTAAAGTTTTGGCCTAAAGCATATGCTACAACAATATGTTTGATTAACAGATCACCCAGCAAAGTGATTCAGTACAAAACTCTAATGGAATCATATTTAAGGAAATCCAAATTATCAAAATGTTAAAACATATAGGTGTTTCTGCTTTTCTCATCTAACACCATATAACTCACAAATTAGATTTTCGATCTACACCATGCACCTTTTTAGGGTATGTTAAAAATCAAAAGGGGTACTACAACAGCCTCGATTTTTGTGATTACCTATAATAACAATTAAGAAATTATACTGAGGATTATAATTCATTAGTTTGCGAAGACAATTTAAAATAATTATCTAAATTGAACTTGGTGATTGGGTTTGAGGTAATTTGGAGACTTGGAGAAAATTTGAGTGCTTAATCATTTAAAATGATTAAATTAGGTATCTGGGCCAACATATTGGATTTTTAGTTAAATTGTGGTAAGTAAATGTGTTAAATAAAGTTTTAGGAAAACTTTATAATATGAAATTAAGATGAAATAAATATTTATAAGATGCTATTATGTTATATTGCAATAAAATTGCAATGCGTATAATGAATTTTTGATGTAAGTTTGGTTTTACTTTTATTAATAATTGGGTTAAAAGCACCAAATTTTTGTCCGTTGTGAACTTTTCAAAATGCTCATATGTGTAACTTTCAAAATATTAAATTTTTATATTCAAATTTATACCTAAAAATCGAGGAAATAAAATCTCTTTGCAATTAATTTAGACGTATTCTAACCTAAATGTTGATTCCAATTATTTTAAGTGAAACTGTTCAAACATAAGTTCTTTTTGGATAAATGAACCAATACCATTAATAAAAATTGTAATACCTTTAGCACCGCGCTTTTTTAATCAACATAAATTAACGAAATTGCTCTTTTCATATCACTTAAAAATATGATTTACTATAATAAACTTTCTTTACATCTTCAAATCTCTCCTTTACAAATATTATCAAATTTTAATATCATATACAAATTGGATTTAACATATAAAATTCATTTACAAGTTCATTCTTTGTTACTTAATAATATAACTAAAACTTAACACAAAAACAATTTGATATTGCAATTTGTACAAACGCCGACAAATTTTAATACCACTTAAAATATGATCTAACAAATAAACGTACTTTTGACATCGTTTTTATCGTTTAACAATATGAATAAAAATAGCAATAAATTAAAAAAAAAAGTCAGATATTATAACTTAGAAAATAAATCATACTAATTACACATGATTCAGTGCAAAAATATAATTAAATACCCATGCAAATCATTTTTCCCTGAATATGCTAAACATATACAGTTCCTAAAATTATGATTCACGCGCAAAACATGTGTCATGATCTTGCATAAAGAACGTGCCATAATGCTTGCAAATATAATTGAGTTGTAAATAAGATGTAGAAATATAAATATTGATGAAAATATATATCGTGTGTTAAAAATAATTTTAATATGTTGTATAAGTAATTTTTTTTTTTAAAAAAAAACCGGCATCTATCCAACGATGGCGAATGGAAAAATCATCGACCTTTTTGGACTCTTTATCATTTCTGATATTTCTTTCCTTTCACTTTTCATTTACTTCTTCAATCGTTTTCTTCCTTCTCAGATCTACCTTCTACTCCTTTTCTATTTCATCTTTCGTCGTTTGTGGGGCTAGCATCGTTTTTTCCCTTACTCGGATCAGTTTGTGCTTTCTCTTTATTTGCATCTCGGATCAGCTTTCTGTCTTACCAGCTTCTCACACTTACCTTGCTAACTCCTAGCTGTGTTTTTCCTCTACTTTCTCCCTACTCCTGCTGTGTTTCCTCTCATTCTCCACTAGCTCTTCCCAGTCTTGTGCTCCATCCGTTTCGCGACTTATCACCTATATTTCCTTCCCATTTTCACGTGGTTCTTCTATCTCTGTGTACCTACTGAAATGCAAGCCATTTGGCTGTTGATCGATCTTTATCAACGTGCTAGTTGAGTATATATTTTGGTGTGACTTTCATGACTTCAGGTTCTATTCCGATCTAACTTTTTTTGGTCATTTTGTTGGACCTGGTTATGTTGGGGTATTGGTTTTTTGGGTGAGTGATTCGATTTGGGATTAGTTTGTGTTGCGGTGTGATTGTGTGCATGTTGAGTAGTAGTTGTTGTGTTTGAGAGTGGTCAGTTACTGTTTTGTGTTTTTAGATTCTAGATCTGGTTTTTGGGGGTGGGTTGTTCTAAGTTGTTGGCGTGCTTTCCATTGTTTCACCACCCACTACTCGTTTAGCAATCAAGGTGAAGCTTAGCTCTTGTATTTGCTGGATATTGTGCGTGGTCTTCCTATGCCTGCCAACTTCTTGGCCAGTGCTATCTACATGTGTTTTTAAGGGTGGACGTGGTTTGGTTTGGTGTGGAAAATACTTCCGCACCGCATCAAACAGTTGATCAAAAATGAAAATTATTATACTAACCGTTCAAACGATTCGGTTTTAGTGTAATACAGTCCGGTTTTTGTTCGATCTGGTTCGAACCCATATTAAATATGAAATAAAAGAACTGCTTTCGTCAACAATCAATTTATGATTGGGTGATGTTGTATCACTTAAAGGTTAAAATATATAGTATTATCCTAAATTGAAATATTAGTAACTATACGAATAGTTCAATTTTGCCATTAATGAAATTTGAAATTGTTTTAATACAGTATCTAGACATCAATGGTAATCAACGCATAAACCTTAAGTAAGATAGCTCAAATAAGATTATAATTAGCATTATCCAAAAAATGATATGAAAACTATTTTGCTGAAACTATATTTTTTTTTCCTTTTGGGATAACGATTGTTATTAATATAACATCAAAAGCTAAAAATAGAATATCATTAAAATAAAAAAAAATTAGATTGGAATTAGTTATATTTTAATCATAACATTACTAGTGTAAGTATGCAGTTCGGTTTGGGTTAATACGGTTAGATCAATAATTCAAACCGCAATCGAACCGTATCGCTATGAGTCCGTTTGGTTTGGGGTATTTTCTTTATAGAGAGGATTCAGTCCGGTTTTTCGCACCATTTTACGGTTCGGTCTGAGCAGTTTCTGCATTGTGGTATGGTTTGTGCCCACCCCTAGGTGTTTTTATGCCAGTTTGAAGGCCATGGCTCCTCTGCCCCGGCTTCCGTACTTTGTCACATTGTTCAGGGTATGTCATTCAACTTCTATACCGTGTTGTTTCTTCCTCATTGAAGAAGTTGTTCCTAGCTAAGTTACGTCATTTTGTTACGCTTGTTACTCTCGATATTTCAACAATGTCAGTCTGTATATGTTAAAGATGCAAGGAATTCTTGGGACGGTGCCCATGTCAAATATTGTAACTCTACATTGAGCAAAGTACCCTACAATGTGCGAATGATGATGTTGGTGTCCTATAGTTGTACTTTGGTGTTAATGTACGTTGTTTGCTCAGTGTTTGCTACAGTGGGTTTAGTATGTTACTAATTGTGATGTACTTTTATTCTTTATGTGAAATTGCACTTCAGTTCAAGTATGTAACAGTGTATTTCTATGCACTATAACAAATTGCTCCCTGGGTGGATTTTGAGATCATTTTAGTATAGACAAAGGCTCCAGCCTCTTTTCTGTAAGTTAGGATGGTTGTAGTGGACGGTCCATCTTAAAAGGTAATAGTAGCAGCTAGTCGATCTTACTACCTCCTATAATAATGTATTTATTATTTGTTAAAATAAAAAGTATTACGGACCACTTTAAAAATTGGTCGGTCTTGCCAAAAAAAGTAATTTATGTCGAAATATTATGACTTATACAATAATATCTTAAAATGTAATTTTTTTTACATTAAAATGTACAAATGCACAATTTGTTGTAAAATGTAAGTTTTATGTCAACTTGTGCAAATTTATGTTAAAAATGTTTTAAAATACTTTAAATATATTGTAAATTTTTTGTAAAGTTAAACTACATGTTTGGTTGTTAGCTTAATAAAATATAATGTGTTCTATGTGTTAAACCTCTCTTTTTAACCAAATACAGCCTAAACTAAATGTTAATGGCCCAAATTAATCACCAAAATGCTGACTAAGGCTTAATTAGAGGGATTAGGAGAGGATTTTTCTAGAAAATTATATCCAGTACGTTCCCTTCTTTTGAAACCTCCTTCTAAGAATAGAAGTCACTACAACAAATATTACATTTTAGAACATTGAATAAATGTTGTCAATGTATTTCAACAACGTTTATCATAATGTTGTTACATCCACAGTTATGAAAAGTAGGGTCCTTTTAACAACATTTACCTAAACGTTGTAGAAGAGTTAGTTATAACAAAATATAAATATAGTGAAAATACAAGAAAAAATTTAAAGAATTATATACCACATTGTTAGAATGTTGTGAAATAATCAATTACAACATATTTCAAATGTTAGGACATGTTTTTTTACGATGATACTTATATGTTATGTATATGTTTTTTCGATGATTTTGAAACAATGTAATATAATTTCAACAACGTTGTTTACGTATTGTAGAATAATCATTCACGTCATTTAGTAGAAGTTGTGTACTAGTTTTTTTTAACTATTTTTAAACGTAGTATTTTAATCTTTAATCATATTTAATGAACGTTGTAAATACAAATTAGACGACATTATTTAAACGTTAATCAAACTTCATGTACGTCGGTTTTCGAACATTGCAAACCAAAGTTTTACAACTGTGTTTAACCGTTATAATTTGTGTAACCATCATGATTGCAAACCGTGGTAAATATATTATCTACAACATTGCTTTAATATAAATAAAAATACAGTTAGATCATACAATAAACGTCGTGCTTTCATACGTTACAACTAATGACAAGTGTTGTGCTTTCATACATTACAACAATTGACAACGTTGTGCATAAATATACAAATATTATACCTATATTTGCATGTTATACCTTACATTTCAGTAATATCTACACATCACAACAATATGTTTATTATAATCACAAATGTTATTAAATATCCAACCATAAATATTCACAAACATCGTATACATGACGAAATATTGGAACAACTATTGATTTACTAATAGAAAAATCTATTGTATAAGTTATCACAAAACATCGTCTCGTGTGCACGACAAGCATTTATAGATAAATTGGAACAAAGATGATACTATTTCAACTGGAAATACGATGACAGCAGCAGTCCTCTTCCAAAAAGCAAATTTATTCCCATATTATCTGCAACATAAGATTGTCATCAACCGTTAATTTGTTTACTGTAATAAGACAATTAAAAAAAGGTGTACATATGCTATGACAATTAAAAAAAAACGTGTGCGTGGGACTTTTTTACTGAGCATGATTATTTTCTTTCCATAATTACATTTTCCACATCTTCCTAGCCTACTACCGTTTACCGAAAAGTGAAAACTGAACAACAAGTGACGTTTGAGAAATTGAACTACAAATTACACTCAAAGGGCCAAAGTCACACAAACTCATCTACTCATTTGCTTTTTATTCAGCAACTCAAAATCAAATGCATCAATAATTGGAGCCGACCAAAAGGACGAAAAAACCGACCAGCCTCTTCCTAAAAACCCACTTCCTACAGCACCAATGCAAATTCCAATGCCAGCTCCAATGACAATGAAGCAGATGAACACCCTGCACCCAATGACGCGTCCACCGACGGACTACAACTTCATCGAAACGAACCCCCTCATCGCCGGACGGATCCGCACCCGCAGCTTCATATCTGAAATGTTCGCATCCAAACCCGACAAAATTTCCTCCACCTACAACCTAGTTGAGAAAATGCACTTCTTGTACGTCCATGTCGTAAAAGCACGAGACCTACCCGCATCAGACCTTTCCGGATCTGTTGACCCATATGCCGAGGTGAAACTTGGAAACTATAAAGGCGTAACTAAACACGTTGAGAAGAATCAGAACCTAGTATGGAATCAGGTGTTCGCCTTTTCCAAAGAGCGGCTCCAGGCTCACTTTCTAGAAATCGTAGTTAAGGACAAGGATCTAATGAAGGATGATTTCGTGGGCCGGGTCGGGTTCGACATGGCAGAAGTTCTGGTTCGGGTACCACCCGACAGCCCGCTCGCTCCACAATGGTACAGACTGGAAGACAAGAGGCGGAACAAAAATGGTAAAGCCGAGTTAATGCTTGCAGTATGGATGGGCACTCAGGCCGATGAGGCCTTTCTGAATGCTTGGCATTCCGATGCGCATTCCGTTTCCTTATCGGATCTTGCCCAGACCCGATCCAAAGTATACTTTTCACCTAGATTGTGTTACTTGCGGGTGCAGGCCATAGAAGCACAGGATTTGCTGCTTTCGGATGGATCCAGGCCACCCGATGCATACCTCAAAGTGCAGCTAGGCGGACAGACAAGGCGCACACGTCCGTGTAACACACAATCCGTTAACCCGATATGGGGTGAGGAGTTGGTGCTTGTGGCCTCTGAGCCATTGGATGAACCTTTGGTGATTACCGTAGAAGATCGCGTTGGCCCAGGAAAGGATTACACCATTGGTGGAGTCGTTTTGCCAGTGTCAGCAGTTGCCCACCATAGAACTGATCACAACAAAATGGTCGAATCCCGATGGTACAATCTAAGCAGACCAAAGAATGTTACAATCGAAGAAGGTGAAGAGAAGATGAAGGAAAAGGAAAAGTTCTCCAGCAAGATTCATCTACGTATATTCCTCGATCTCGGGTACCACGTGCTCGACGAAGCATACACATAGCATCCTAGATATATAAACATACACATAGCATCCATAAACTCAGTAGATTCCCCTTGTCTTTGAGTTCTGTCCCGCCTTTCTCTCAAAGGCTAAGTGCACCAATAAGCCGCTATGCCTATACTTATTCCAAATAAAAGCATTATTGCATCTGAGCCCAAACTATGAAACATTGACTAGTATGTGTCTGTGTTCTTGCAAATATAGTAAATCAATCCACATGGTGTATATTAAATAATAGCATCCAGTTGAATCAAATTCTATTCTCAGCCAAAAGCACGGCTTCTAATCATGGTCAAACCCTTCTGACCAGCTCATCCCAAGGGATTAAGTTAACCCAGTACTGAACATCTAATAGCTACCTGTATGAAGGCCAAAAAATTGAAGCTACCATGCACACACCGGTACTCAAGAATAGGTTGTTACTACCATAAAAACACAAGTGAAATCCTATACCATAAATAAATCAAATATCATTAAATGTTTAGACATGAAGAGTCCAAACCAGGTTGCTTTCTTCTGTGCTTAGTGATAACCTGCACCAAACAAACTTTTGTCTTCTCCTATCATTGCACGTTTGTCTTCTCTTGTAACAATCAATTTTGCTAGTTTCTGCTACTATCGCATACTATAACAATCAATTAAGCCAACTGCTCCAAGACTCTTCGTAGTCCCGGAAACTTTCTTGATAGATTCAGTCCCTGATATAATTGAATGAATATCCACATAGAAGAATTTTTCCTTCCACTTTCCTCTTGTTCAATAGGTCAGGGTTAAATTTCACCACTGAAGAGTCAATAAATGCATCATTTTCATCTGCCTTTCTCAGCATCGCGGATGCCATTTCAAGCGAGGTATTTCTCATTGCATACTTATGTTTTTCAACGTCTAGTTTGCTCTTCTCAGCATCACTTTGAGCAACCAACTTGCTAAGCTGTTCACGTCTAATTTCAAGTTATTTGCGTTTACAATCCAATTGCGACTTCAAATTCTACGGGAATGGTCATGAGCTAGGCACTGCATCTTCTGTATTCCTATATTGTAAGCCTGAAGTAGGGACTCTTTCTCTTCCACTACTTTACTTGAATACATATCAGTTCATTAAAAATCCCATGGACATAAATTAAAAAAATGAACATGATGAATTTCTGTCCATGGGATTTTTAATGAACTGATGACTAGTACAGTTCAAATTTCACACTGAAGAGAAACAGATCTGCATCCTCAATTTTCGATTAAACTCCCAGATTTTCCTAATATTTCATAGATAATTTATGTGTACATATCAAACTTTTATCGTTCAAATATGGGTTTTCCAGTTGTATGGAAAGAGTATTGGATTCCACCCAATTGCTTCAAGATTTAAAAAAAAAAGGATAAACGTGAGAAAAGGTTGTACAAAGATGGGCTATTCGGTATGAGAGTCCAGAAGGCAGGAAACTTGCAAACGAGGATTTGTTGGGCGAAACAGTGAGCCACTTTTCACATGAGACCAACACCCTTTTTCTTGGCTTAATTTATACACAGATAAAGCTTCTCTTTCAAACAGGCTTCGATGAAACAGTGAGGATTTTTTTTTTCGGGGGACAAATGAAGGTTTCGTCCTTATTTAGTAGTTCAATGAAATACACAAGACACACCCTCTTTGGCTTTTAAGATATTAGATGCCTGGCCAATTTATGCTAAAAGAAAGCCGGGGAAGACCACAAACGTAAAGTTCCTACAAACTGAAACTTTTTAGAAAACGCAAAAGTCTAACTAATGTTTAACAACTTTCCTTGTTTAACTTCTCCTGGATTTCAGGCTGTTATGTTGCTTTCATGTGATGGCATTTATCTTAAATTACAACATTTTTCTTAACACTACCCTTAACTCTACAGTTACCAAGACAATGTTTGGTAATTTAAAGGATTTTGTCATAGGTAAGTAATTGACTGCTAGGATAATAAGATGACCTTATACTGACTCATGTAGGTCGAACTTGCTGTAGATTAGAGTCCTGAAGCATCTATGAAACTTGAAAACATGTTTGCATAAATTTGGCATGATAATTGCTGATGTTTTCATTAGACACAAACGTACAGAGAATAACTAATACCCAAAAAACACTAACGATTATGTGCTAAAAGCTTTTTGAAAGAATTTAGATCAGAGAGAAGAGAGAGATGAAACAGTAAACAATCAAAAGACTACATTTTTATTAATATGAATTGATTCTCTATTACAATGCTAATCCCTATATTTATAGAGTCAATTATTCTCTAGAATATTCCTAGCACATTCTTTATTCTGGAACATATTCCATGGCATATCTCTTGGCATATTCTCTAACACCAAATATAAGATAATGTATTTATTTGTCCTTATCTCAACATTAACTCATTCTTAATATCTTTCCTTAATATCCCAACATAATATCTTTCCTTAATATCTCAACACCCCCCCTCAAAATGGAGCATGCGGATCACAAATGCCCATCTTGGATTGCATCTTGGATTGCATCACGAACAAAATGACAGTCAGCTTCAAACTTCCATACGCCATCAGCAACTCTTCACTTTTAACAAGTGGTTTTTAAAGTGGACCAACCACTCAATAATGGTTCTTAAAGTGGACCAACCACTCAATAATGGTTTTTAAAGTGGACCACACTCAATAATGGTTTTTAAAGTGGACCACACTCAATAATGGTTTTTAAAGTGGACCAACCACTCAATAGTTTTTAAAGTGGACCACACTCAATATACAGTCAATAATGGTTTTTAAAGTGGACCACACTCAATAATGGTTTTTAAAGTGGACCAACCACTAGAAATAATGGTTTTTAAAGTAGACCAACCACTAGAATATATTGGTTTTTAAAGTGGACCAACCACTAGAAATAATGGTTTTTAAAGTGGACCAACCACTAGAATATATTGGTTTTTAAAGTGGACCAACCACTAGAGGTAATGGTTTTATGGAAGATGACTGACAATTATTATAGTAGATCCATCAGCAGGGCAAAAGAATATATCAGTTGAGGGGGATGAATAGCCATAACAAATGCCAAACGAAAATCACAAGATCAATGTGCCAAGGAGCAGCAAACAGAATCAAATTAACCAAGTTCATAGCCTTCAGGGATGAGCAAATACGAAGAAAAAAAATGTAGCACAGCAAAACTCATCATAGATAGCCACAATAGTGAACCCTCTTTTTTTTTTAATAATTATATACATATCTCTTTCCTCCCTTTAACCTGCTCTGATACCATGAAAGAATTTAGATTAGAGATAAGAGAGAGATGAAACAGTAAACAATCAAAAGACTACATTTTTATTAATATGAATTGATTCTCTATTACAATGCTAATCCCTATATTTATAGAGTCAATTATTCTCTAGAATATTCCTAGCACATTCTTTATTCTGGAACATATTCCATGGCATATCTCTTGGCATATTCTCTAACCAAATATAAGATAATGTATTTATTTGTCCTTATCTCAACATTAACTCATTCTTAATATCTTTCCTTAATATCCCAACATAATATCTTTCCTTAATATCTCAACACTTTTAAAATAAAAATTCGTGCATGAGACTGAAGGTTATGATTGTAAGGACTTACACTAACCAGGTCTTCAGCTTGCATGACCAGTTTACCAGACTTCTATTAGATACTGCAAGCCCTACAAACATGGAACAGCAGATGGATTAGCATATATAAGCAGTTATAGTAATTGTTGCAACATATAGGAAACAAAAAACCGTAACAGCAAACAATCGCGTGGATCAACGTTCACCTGTAATGTTTACTCTTAGTTGACATTTATAAAACACTACAGAAGAACCATGAGATGCATACAACTAATGTTTAACCTAATATTCAGTATGTTGATGTAATATAGTGTTACCTAATGTGTGACTTACAGCGTGTTGAATTTTGTTGATTTAACATTGCCACGTACTAACTAATTTTAATACCACGAGTAACATAAATCGATAAATATTAGTCAGCACTAAGTCTCGTTTATATTCATATTTTGCATGTATTCATATCTAATTAATTTATTTCATTATGTTGTTACTCTTACCTGCTTCTTATAAAATACTAAATGAGAAGCATAAGAATAAATCCCGTAAAAGATAAAGGTGCAGATCAGCAGTATTTAAAATTAACAATAATGATCTAATTTAGGAAGTTTATGCAATCGTGTACACGTGCAAGTTTTAAAGAAAATGAAATGTGAGCCATATTATTTTCAACGTAGCCTAAAAATCATAATCCAAATTTGTCATGCATATCATATGATAGACATAACATAGTTTTTTTTTTTTTTCAAAAAACAGCATGATTAACTAAACATATAACAAATAAAAAAGTTATTATGCATGTTACAACAACCTAAGCTGAATAAAAGAAGAAGAAAAAAAATCATCATACCAAAGCACAATGATTTTGGACTGATAAGTTTTGACTATGCTACGATGGAGCCATTAGCTGAACAATGGAAATAAGAGAAGCTACACCAGTATGCCTTCATGACCCTTTCTTCCAAAGCCATCATCTTCTTCCAAAGCTTCATCGAGTTGTGATATATCCAAAGGTTGACAACTTATATAGGAATCCTCCTTCCACATTTCTAATTCAAGAAATCCTCTAGACGGTGGTTTCAATACAACATACCAATTAGAGGCATCAGAATCTCTTGAGTAGAAAACTTGCCTATCTTGTGAAGCTAAAATAAAAGGATCATTCTGGAATTGATTTTGAAATTGGTGAAGATTAGCTAATATAAAACCATCTTCCATCTTAACACCACGATCAGTATTATCCCAAGCACATTTAAATAAAGGAATTTGCATAACATGGTAATCTAGCACAATAATTTGTTGAAGAACACCAAAATAAGCCTTTGAATTTGTACTTATATTCAAATGTGAATCACTCACGCCAGTTGCTTCAATCATTATACCACTATTTTGGGTTGACCTTTCAATGCACTGGATATGAAATCTTGTTAGAGAATATGCTACAGGATATAACAGGAAACCTATTATGACCTGGAGAATATGCTATGAAGGATATGCTATGGAGATATAACAGGAAACCTGTAACGAACCGGGATTTTCGACTCCGAAAATCAACATCAAACTACCGTGTTGACCATTCAGACATCGAACATTCCAGATCATTAATAGAAAGAAGTTAGAGGGTGAGATAAGAAAGAAAGAAATATTAGAATAGAAGAAGAAGAAGAATCAACACAACACAGAGTCTCACATCGCAGCGGAACAAAATATAATACAGAAATAAATCTTTATTGAGAACTTTTGAAATACTTACAATATCAGAGTACACATCTGGACAGTGATACTAATATGTCCTCATATAACACACAGCGGGATAATAATATCATACGTCTGGACTCTTCCAGCTCGTCTCTTCACAGCAGTCGATAACCTGAACCTGTACAACCCGGCCTAACCCGAGCATTTACAAAACACCGGGTCAGTCTGGTGAACCAGAGTGAGAAAAAACTCGCACAGTAATAAGGGTGAATCATCCAATCATGATTTTAAAGTTCAAAACCTTTTCAAAAGAAAAGGATAATCGTAAGACCAAATCCACACATAAACACGGATGGTTTTTACCTTACGATAACCCAAAACATTTTTGAAACCAATATCTTGTCTGATATTATAATAATGTCTAAATACAAGTAAATAGAATCTAGTGGAACGCTTGCATCTCACGCTCTACATATATATAGTATACAATCAAAAACCGCGGGCGCTTATTGGAGATTGGATTCCAACTTGACAAGGTATGGGTCCACCTTTCGATAGTGTATCTCTAGAGACGAATACACTGGGTTCAACAAGAACTTCTTGCAACCCGGCCCTCACATGACCGACCACTCATTTCGCTTGAGTGTATCGAATGTACATCACCGACGGTTGGGATCAGCAACCGTCTCCCGACAAGGGACAGCATCGAAACATAGATTTAAGAAGCAAATAGGATTTCCTCTAGATAGGTGATCATACACCCTAATGGGAGCGATCCACATAGCCATGCTGCCTGCCCGATTTTTGTCATTTCCTGGTTGATGAGGCTTGAGGTTTAGATTTACCTTTGAACACCTGGTCATCATTCACTTTGAATGCCACATCATCAGCTCCGTCAGATATCACTAATTGACGTCCACAAAAATACTCTAGTTGAAAGCTAGAGAACGGCGATTCCCCGCCAACAACTATCGTACGTTTGAAGAAATCAACGTACGTGATCCTTTGGAAATACTCTGTCAGACATCCGTCCATATACGTCATCCAGGAACAGGATGAACCGAAGGCACTCTCCTACCGCATCCAATATAGGAATCACCCCATGGATCAGTAGCGAGAAGTCCTTGCAACCCGTAGATTCCAATTACGACAGAATCACCGCTTATCTCTGCTTGCCAGGCAGAGAATATTAGTGGTCCTTCCGTTTATGAAGATCCACGGTCTTCAATGCTCCATCTCGATCATCTTCTGAGATCTTCACGTATTTGTTGGTCGGAATGGTTTTCGAATAAATTCGATCCCGGTCTTTCCATACCAACAATCGTATTGGGAGGGTTTGATAGTCGGTGTTTTAACTATCAAATATATATACAGTGTTTCAAACATGACACTCCAATGAGTTCACTGGTTCAGTATTCAGCATCACTTGGCCTTTAAATCAAACTGATTTACTTTTGTTACATTAAACTTCTAACTCTTTAATATTCAAAAATACGATATTTGAATAACTCTAATTCAATTAACTAACATTCGACTTACTCTTATTCGCTCGACTCTAGACTGCAGCGATCACAATGGTTACGCCTGATTCCCTCAGGAAACATCCGACCGCCGTAGGCTATCAGCAGCCCTGCGAATTACGCTAGCAGTCGTACGAAATGGCAACTTAGCCGAATAATTATGTTTGGCTAATTCTATCTCGAATAACTATATTCAATTTCTCATTTAAATCTTCCTTTCAATCATCTTTTAAATTCGGAAATCCAATTAGTTTTAACAAAGACATTTATAGCACATATGTCATAACAATAGCGTTATAATTACTATTTAGATTTACAAAACAACAGCGCTATAATCGCTGTTTAGGTTTATAACCCATTTACTATAGCAAAACGCTACAGTCGCTATATTAGATTTACAAAACATATATTATAACAACAGCGTTAAAATCGCTGTTTAGATTTTCAAAACATATCCACTAACGTCTCTTACGATTACCAACTAATACTATCTTCGGATAATCCCGATGTTGTTCAAGTTGGGGTATTTTAGTTACCTCTCAGACCTTGATCAACAACGTTCTTATCCTCAGATAAAAATCAGCTGTAATCAACCCATATTCCATTCCAGTCTCAACAAATTCCATTTCTCTGATTTGGTTATACCACTTTATGACCCATTTCTTACCCAAATTCACCTTCGATCACTTTCGCAAATTTCCTTTCCAATCTATTCGAATATTTCTACTTTTGAAATCTTATTCCAACTTCTCATTTTTTTACTTGATCTTATCACCAGGTAACGTTAATTTAAAATTAACGCTTTTAACACTTTAAATCCCATTTATAACTCTGGTTTAACTTAACCCCTTTTTCGTAATCTCCTTTCACTTAATTCGAATAATTTCATTTGATTTCATTTCACTTCAATTACTCTTGAAAGTAATTTCTAAATTATTATTAATCAAAATGATAATTTATATTCAATCGTTAACTACATTAGTAGTTAATTTCTTTATTCACTAAAATAAATAGTAAATCCTTTATAAAATCTTATTTAAAGTTAAAAACCATATCCCTTAACTATTTCATTTCGCAAATTCGAAACAAACTCATTTAATAGTCGATTCCAGTTAAACCGGTCGATCTTTGTCAACTCAAAACTCGATTTTCTTGTTAATCGGGTTCAATTAGTTCTCGCTTTTAATTAATAATAATTAATTTAAATAATTCCATTAATTGTATTTTTTTAACAAAATAATTATCCAAAGTTACCATTCAATTTTATTTCTTGTTCTCGTACTTATACATCTGATTAATATCAGAATTAACTTTATAAAATAAATCAAAGTCTTCAATAAATAAAATATTTATTTATCTCTCCTTTATTCAAAATAATATATCTCAAAATCTGCTTCAGTTATAAAATAAATTTTATAACTCCGTCTCTATCGATTCACCTGACGGTGAATCACTATCTGTAACCCGATTGATTTTAAAGGCCATACTCTGCCAAACACTTAACCGATATCGCCTATTGGTTTAAACCAAACAGATGTTGAATATTCAATCAATAATCAACCATCAAATCAATCACACAAACAGATCAGTTCATATATGAGCATATGAAAATAAATAATACATTTTTGAGGGATCCGGTTGGGTCCCTCCAACCTGTTCGTCCCTGTATTCAAATGGTTTTCTCAAATCAGGCTATTCAGTTTTGTTTAACTGATAGCAATAATTAACGACCATTTAACATCAACCACAAGAAATGCAAACAATTCAACCATTTGAAACACGTTTATTTTTTAAACGTGACCAACCAAGGTGAGTTGCCTTTATTGGGACCAATCGTTAAAAATAACGATTTGGAATTTCACTGAAATTAAACACAGTTTAATTTCATCAGTTAAATCAACAAACAAGTGTATAACTAGCAAATAAGCAATCATCAGCAAACAGGGCACACACAAAATAAAGAACCCAATTTATATAAAATATGAATGGGAAAACTGAGTGAGTTTAACTCACCTTGAGTTGATACCGTTGTTTAAAATAGTTCATTTCAGTTAATTTAAACAAGTGTTTAAATTTAACTGAAAATCACAGTTGACTCCAATCACGTCCTTTTCGGTTCCATGACTTAGATCGCATCAATATGATTCCAGTCCCGCTTTGTTTGTCGAATTCTGATAACACAGGTATAAGTTATAAATATTATAACAATACGATTAATTAAAATAATTATTTTCCTTAATTAACTATTAATTAAATTGTTAATTACTTTTGATTTAATCTAAATATGGCTTGGTGCTTCCTTTGTTCTGGCTATCGAACACCCGGCGTCGTCTCCCATCCATGTACAGCACCCTGCATGGTTCCAACCATGATTTCATTAACTGACTGTTCTAAATAGTTTCTTAGTCAAGTATAGTTAATAACTAAATTATATAATTACTTGATTAAATTATAGTTAGGATAAATACTGGCATGATTTCCCTTCCGCCTTGTTTCCTGATGTTTTCCCCTTCACGCATTTTGTGGTCCCTTTTCTTTTTTCTTTTCTTTTCCGGTCATCTTCCATTCTATGCACATACACAGAAGAACCCACGTCCTTCATCAATCCTTTCACCGCACCAGGTCATACCACTTCATCATGTCCTCCACGCCGCTTCGCCATACTGCTCCTCTACCCCTACTGTATTAAACCCACCGCCTTAGCACATACTTGCGCATCTTTCATCACACAACCCGAACTGTCCTCCTTCCAGAAGACTTACCCCACGCTACATGACCAAATCCACACCTCAACCTCCACGCCATCACAACCGTACCCCTCCCCATGCTCCTTTATTTAGTTCTCATGCAAGAAAACTGATGCTCTCCTCGATCCCTTTCGCATGCAGACCATCCATTGTTTCACGTCCCAATTTTGTTGCATGGAACCCCAACCCCATGCCCCTTTGTTTTTAATTTATACTGGAAGAAGTTTTTTTTTTTCTGTAAAGGGACTCACGGTTTTGTCTTCAGTAGAGAAGTGGATGAGAGAAAATAGAGCAGCATGTATGTTTATATAGGAAAAAGAACCGTGAGCGGCAAGGCAATATAGAAGATAGGTCTGCTGATAAATTAGAGTAGGGTGTGTCTCGAGGGTCTACTTGGTCCGCACGGTGTTACAGATAGGCAGACAGGAAAAGAAATGTCCAGGCGCCAGCAAAGAAATGAGAGCAGTGAATGTCGGTGCGTTCTTTTAGTTCATTCAAAGCTTGGTCGACTGAGTTTTAAATATTTGTGTGACGAACGATTTCTGTTTACTGATAAAAGAGCTATTCTTGGTGTAAAAAGGTATTCCGGACCCAATGGGACAAGTTTCGTCGAAATCCGAGGTCGTATGGAAAATTTTCCTTTATGAAACCAGAAATGAACACGCGTTTAATTTTTCCACGGTCACCAGGTAAATCAAATCCCCTTGAAACTGCGAACCTCAACAATAACTTTTCGATACGAACCCCACGGCACTAATTTCGTCGCATTCTGAGACTGTTGCCCCGGTAGGCTGTTTTTACCGCAAACCGCCCTACCCTTTTTAACGCCAAATTTCTCGATCTCTAAAAACAACAAACTATATACTTATTCTGACTCTAATCGACGATACGAACTCAACGGAACTGGTTTCGTGCCCAAATTCGATCATCTGCTCAAGTTATGCCCAGATATTCCTTTATTTATTTAAATACGCGCTATAGCAAATGAGCGGACATTTACTGCTACCGTGGTCACATACGATATCGGTTTGCCACGCCATTCAACACCGTACAATAATTTAACGATACGGTTCTAATGAAACTGATTTCGTCGAAATCTGAGTTCGTTTGCAAAACGGCTATTTTAAAGGCCTATAACGGTTTTCCATAGCGACTATTTCAAAATTTGATTTGGCCATAACTTACTATTTATAACACGGAATATGGATTTTTCTCTTTCATATGAAAATTATCGTCAATACGGTTCCAACGTTTCTTGTTTTACAGAAATCCGACTTATATCGGATCCTGTATTCTCAGTTGAAGTTCAAAACTCCAATTTACGAACTGCACGCCATTTTGAAGCTCGATTTATATTATATATAAATTATAACGTTCAACTTCGTTTTTAATAACGAATTAAATATTAAATTCCATTAATATTCCCAACATAATATTTAAAACTAATTTAAATATTCAGATTCAAATGGTCGAAGAACACGGGTCGTTACATTCTTCCCCCCTTAAAATAATTTCGTCCTCGAAATTGCTAAGATAAGAAAAACGTTATAAACTCATTAATTTCAAATCCAATTTTATTTTTAAATTAGAAACCAATTCAATACTGTATATAGATATTTTCAAAAATATTGAAAATTTCCTAACACATTAAATTTTCGAAAAATTTCGCCAGCACCACCTCTGTACGGCTCAATCGGTACAACCACAACTCGCCTTTCTGGGCCTTCTCCAACCCAAAAGAAAATAAAACAGCCAAGCGGCTTGCCAAATCGGCTCACAAACTTCCAAATCCACATAAAAATAAACGTGTACCTTTTTTTTTTTTTTTGTCGGGCATATCATTATATCATTTCCATCTGCTGCCCTGTCAGCATATACAATTGTATTCTCCAACCAAAATTCCAATTTTATCCTCTGAACTAAATCCTTCACGTGTCCAAGCCAAATCCCATTCTTAACTCAATTTCCATCCACCATCAATTTCAACTCTTAGCTTACCAGTCCAATACCATTTCATATTCCTGTCTCACAAATTCAAAATTTGATCCTACTTGATATATTTTATCCCGATTCAATTTCCAGTTAATCGGTTTCAATTCAATCCATATTTGCTTTCACAAACTTTTATTTAATTTTGCCTTGTTCAAACAATTTTCCTGGGAGTTTCAAACAGTTCAGCTTTTTCAAAAATCAAATATTCCCTTTCAGGGTTCAAAACAACTTGTTTTTCTCAAAGCAATTCAAAACAAAATCTTTGGTGGTAATCCGTCACTTACTACTCGAAAATGAATACTGATGATGCGGCCGTCATCATCAGAATTATTTTCCAGTGATCGAAGTGAGTTCAATATTATATTATTTCAAAACTCCAATTTTAAACACTTTCATTTTGAAATATCTCCAAATATAAATGCTTGGAAAATATTTTCAAATTCTCCCAGGATCTTAAAATTCACATACATTTAATCCAAAATTACTTTTCACACTCTTCTAATTTTTCACAATTTCAATCTAAATTCTGGTTTAACTTCAAATTTAATTCATCTGATTCCATATATTATCTCCATAGGAATTCTGATCGGTTACTTACATAACCATTCAATTATAACACATCCAATATACTATAATACTCCAAATATTAATCATTCTTTTATATTCAAATACCATTTGGGTAAAATTATTTCATTTACCCTCTTTCAAAAACATACTGTGTCGAATTATTCTGTTCAAGAGTTTAGAAACACTTATCGACACAGTTTGCATTACTGTATCGACCAGAATTCATAAACTACTCGACAAACCAATCAACACAATATAAACAGTTTTTATATCAATTTACAAATACGCGCTCATATATATATACACTCAAACTCGGTCTAGGGTATTACTAACCCCATCTCTACTGAGTCACGCCACAGAGCCAAGGTAATCACTTAACCTTCAGCTCTGATACCACTGTAACGAACCGGGATTTTCGACTCCGAAAATCAACATCAAACTACCGTGTTGACCATTCAGACATCGAACATTCCAGATCATTAATAGAAAGAAGTTAGAGGGTGAGATAAGAAAGAAAGAAATATTAGAATAGAAGAAGAAGAAGAATCAACACAACACAGAGTCTCACATCGCAGCGGAACAAAATATAATACAGAAATAAATCTTTATTGAGAACTTTTGAAATACTTACAATATCAGAGTACACATCTGGACAGTGATACTAATCTGTCCTCATATAACACACAGCGGAATAATAATATCATACGTCTGGACTCTTCCAGCTCGTCTCTTCACAACAGTCGATAACCTGAACCTGTACAACCCGGCCTAACCCGAGCATTTACAAAACACCGGGTCAGTCTGGTGAACCAGAGTGAGAAAAAACTCGCACAGTAATAAGGGTGAATCATCCAATCATGATTTTAAAGTTCAAAACCTTTTCAAAAGAAAAGGATAATCGTAAGACCAAATCCACACATAAACACGGATGGTTTTTACCTTACGATAACCCAAAACATTTTTGAAACCAATATCTTGTCTGATATTATAATAATGTCTAAATACAAGTAAATAGAATCTAGTGGAACGCTTGCATCTCACGCTCTACATATATATAGTATACAATCAAAAACCGCGGGCGCTTATTGGAGATTGGATTCCAACTTGACAAGGTATGGGTCCACCTTTCGATAGTGTATCTCTAGAGACGAATACACTGGGTTCAACAAGAACTTCTTGCAACCCGGCCCTCACATGACCGACCACTCATTTCGCTTGAGTGTATCGAATGTACATCACCGACGGTTGGGATCAGCAACCGTCTCCCGACAAGGGACAGCATCGAAACATAGATTTAAGAAGCAAATAGGATTTCCTCTAGATAGGTGATCATACACCCTAATGGGAGCGACCCACATAGCCATGCTGCCTGCCCGATTTTTGTCATTTCCTGGTTGATGAGGCTTGAGGTTTAGATTTACCTTTGAACACCTGGTCATCATTCACTTTGAATGCCACATCGTCAGCTCCGTCAGATATCACTAATTGACGTCCACAAAAATACTCTAGTTGAAAGCTAGAGAACGGCGATTCCCCGCCAACAACTATCGTACGTTTGAAGAAATCAACGTACGTGATCCTTTGGAAATACTCTGTCAGACATCCGTCCATATACGTCATCCAGGAACAGGATGAACCGAAGGCACTCTCCTACCGCATCCAATATAGGAATCACCCCATGGATCAGTAGCGAGAAGTCCTTGCAACCCGTAGATTCCAATTACGACAGAATCACCGCTTATCTCTGCTTGCCAGGCAGAGAATATTAGTGGTCCTTCCGTTTATGAAGATCCACGGTCTTCAATGCTCCATCTCGATCATCTTCTGAGATCTTCA
This sequence comes from Allium sativum, assembly GCA_030737875.1. Taxonomy (NCBI): domain Eukaryota; kingdom Viridiplantae; phylum Streptophyta; class Magnoliopsida; order Asparagales; family Amaryllidaceae; genus Allium; species Allium sativum. Next base: position 64,551,333 of record CM060909.1, on the reverse strand, counting down.
CGTATTTGTTGGTCGGAATGGTTTTCGAATAAATTCGATCCCGGTCTTTCCATACCAACAATCGTATTGGGAGGGTTTGATAGTCGGTGTTTTAACTATCAAATATATATACAGTGTTTCAAACATGACACTCCAATGAGTTCACTGGTTCAGTATTCAGCATCACTTGGCCTTTAAATCAAACTGATTTACTTTTGTTACATAAAACTTCTAACTCTTTAATATTCAAAAATACGATATTTGAATAACTCTAATTCAATTAACTAACATTCGACTTACTCTTATTCGCTCGACTCTAGACTGCAGCGATCACAATGGTTACGCCTGATTCCCTCAGGAAACATCCGACCGCCGTAGGCTATCAGCAGCCCTGCGAATTACGCTAGCAGTCGTACGAAATGGCAACTTAGCCAAATAATTATGTTTGGCTAATTCTATCTCGAATAACTATATTCAATTTCTCATTTAAATCTTCCTTTCAATCATCTTTTAAATTCGGAAATCCAATTAGTTTTAACAAAGACATTTATAGCACATATGTTATAACAATAGCGTTATAATTACTATTTAGATTTACAAAACAACAGCGCTATAATCGCTGTTTAGGTTTATAACCCATTTACTATAGCAAAACGCTACAGTCGCTATATTAGATTTACAAAACATATATTATAACAACAGCGTTAAAATCGCTGTTTAGATTTTCAAAACATATCCACTAACGTCTCTTACGATTACCAACTAATACTATCTTCGGATAATCTCGATGTTGTTCAAGTTGGGGTATTTTAGTTACCTCTCAGACCTTGATCAACAACGTTCTTATCCTCAGATAAAAATCAGCTGTAATCAACCCATATTCCATTCCAGTCTCAACAAATTCCATTTCTCTGATTTGGTTATACCACTTTATGACCCATTTCTTACCCAAATTCACCTTCGATCACTTTCGCAAATTTCCTTTCCAATCTATTCGAATATTTCTACTTTTGAAATCTTATTCCAACTTCTCATTTTTTTACTTGATCTTATCACCAGGTAACGTTAATTTAAAATTAACGCTTTTAACACTTTAAATCCCATTTATAACTCTGGTTTAACTTAACCCCTTTTTCGTAATCTCCTTTCACTTAATTCGAATAATTTCATTTGATTTCATTTCACTTCAATTACTCTTGAAAGTAATTTCTAAATTATTATTAATCAAAATGATAATTTATATTCAATCGTTAACTACATTAGTAGTTAATTTCTTTATTCACTAAAATAAATAGTAAATCCTTTATAAAATCTTATTTAAAGTTAAAAACCATATCCCTTAACTATTTCATTTCGCAAATTCGAAACAAACTCATTTAATAGTCGATTCCAGTTAAACCGGTCGATCTTTGTCAACTCAAAACTCGATTTTCTTGTTAATCGGGTTCAATTAGTTCTCACTTTAAATTAATAATAATTAATTTAAATAATTCCATTAATTGTATTTTTTTAACAAAATAATTATCCAAAGTTACCATTCAATTTTATTTCTTGTTCTCGTACTTATACATCTGATTAATATCAGAATTAACTTTATAAAATAAATCAAAGTCTTCAATAAATAAAATATTTATTTATCTCTCCTTTATTCAAAATAATATATCTCAAAATCTGCTTCAGTTATAAAATAAATTTTATAACTCCGTCTCTATCGATTCACCTGACGGTGAATCACTATCTGTAACCCGATTGATTTTAAAGGCCATACTCTGCCAAACACTTAACCAATATCGCCTATTGGTTTAAACCAAACAGATGTTGAATATTCAATCAATAATCAACCATCAAATCAATCACACAAACAGATCAGTTCATATATGAGCATATGAAAATAAATAATACATTTTTGAGGGATCCGGTTGGGTCCCTCCAACCTGTTCGTCCCTGTATTCAAATGGTTTTCTCAAATCAGGCTATTCAGTTTTGTTTAACTGATAGCAATAATTAACGACCATTTAACATCAACCACAAGAAATGCAAACAATTCAACCATTTGAAACACGTTTATTTTGTAAACGTGACCAACCAAGGTGAGTTGCCTTTATTGGGACCAATCGTTAAAAATAACGATTTGGAATTTCACTGAAATTAAACACAGTTTAATTTCATCAGTTAAATCAACAAACAAGTGTATAACTAGCAAATAAGCAATCATCAGCAAACAGGGCACACACAAAATAAAGAACCCAATTTATATAAAATATGAATGGGAAAACTGAGTGAGTTTAACTCACCTTGAGTTGATACCGTTGTTTAAAATAGTTCATTTCAGTTAATTTAAACAAGTGTTTAAATTTAACTGAAAATCACAGTTGACTCCAATCACGTCCTTTTCGGTTCCATGACTTAGATCGCATCAATATGATTCCAGTCCCGCTTTGTTTGTCGAATTCTGATAACACAGGTATAAGTTATAAATATTATAACAATACGATTAATTAAAATAATTATTTTCCTTAATTAACTATTAATTAAATTGTTAATTACTTTTGATTTAATCTAAATATGGCTTGGTGCTTCCTTTGTTCTGGCTATCGAACACCCGGCGTCGTCTCCCATCCATGTACAGCACCCTGCATGGTTCCAACCATGATTTCATTAACTGACTGTTCTAAATAGTTTCTTAGTCAAGTATAGTTAATAACTAAATTATATAATTACTTGATTAAATTATAGTTAGGATAAATACTGGCATGATTTCCCTTCCGCCTTGTTTCCTGATGTTTTCCCCTTCACGCATTTTGTGGTCCCTTTTCTTTTTTCTTTTCTTTTCCGGTCATCTTCCATTCTATGCACATACACAGAAGAACCCACGTCCTTCATCAATCCTTTCACCGCACCAGGTCATACCACTTCATCCTGTCCTCCACGCCGCTTCGCCATACTGCTTCTCTACCCCTACTGTATTAAACCCACCGCCTTAGCACATACTTGCGCATCTTTCATCACACAACCCGAACTGTCCTCCTTCCAGAAGACTTACCCCACGCTACATGACCAAATCCACACCTCAACCTCCACGCCATCACAACCGTACCCCTCCCCATGCTCCTTTATTTAGTTCTCATGCAAGAAAACTGATGCTCTCCTCGATCCCTTTCGCATGCAGACCATCCATTGTTTCACGTCCCAATTTTGCTGCATGGAACCCCAACCCCATGCCCCTTTGTTTTTAATTTATACTGGAAGAAGTTTTTTTTTTTTTCTGTAAAGGGACTCACGGTTTTGTCTTCAGTAGAGAAGTGGATGAGAGAAAATAGAGCAGCATGTATGTTTATATAGGAAAAAGAACCGTGAGCGGCAAGGCAATATAGAAGATAGGTCTGCTGATAAATTAGAGTAGGGTGTGTCTCGAGGGTCTACTTGGTCCGCACGGTGTTACAGATAGGCAGACAGGAAAAGAAATGTCCAGGCGCCAGCAAAGAAATGAGAGCAGTGAATGTCGGTGCGTTCTTTTAGTTCATTCAAAGCTTGGTCGACTGAGTTTTAAATATTTGTGTGACGAACGATTTCTGTTTACTGATAAAAGAGCTATTCTTGGTGTAAAAAGGTATTCCGGACCCAATGGGACAAGTTTCGTCGAAATCCGAGGTCGTATGGAAAATTTTCCTTTATGAAACCAGAAATGAACACGCGTTTAATTTTTCCACGGTCACCAGGTAAATCAAATCCCCTTGAAACTGCGAACCTCAACAATAACTTTTCGATACGAACCCCACGGCACTAATTTCGTCGCATTCTGAGACTGTTGCCCCGGTAGGCTGTTTTTACCGCGAACCGCCCTACCCTTTTTAACGCCAAATTTCTCGATCTCTAAAAACAACAAACTATATACTTATTCTGACTCTAATCGACGATACGAACTCAACGGAACTGGTTTCGTGCCCAAATTCGATCATCTGCTCAAGTTATGCCCAGATATTCCTTTATTTATTTAAATACGCGCTATAGCAAATGAGCGGACATTTACTGCTACCGTGGTCACATACGATATCGGTTTGCCACGCCATTCAACACCGTACAATAATTTAACGATACGGTTCTAATGAAACTGATTTCGTTGAAATCTGAGTTCGTTTGCAAAACGGCTATTTTAAAGGCCTATAACGGTTTTCCATAGCGACTATTTCAAAATTTGATTTGGCCATAACTTACTATTTATAACACGGAATATGGATTTTTCTCTTTCATATGAAAATTATCGTCAATACGGTTCCAACGTTTCTTGTTTTACAGAAATCCGACTTATATCGGATCCTGTATTCTCAGTTGAAGTTCAAAACTCCAATTTACGAACTGCACGCCATTTTAAAGCTCGATTTATATTATATATAAATTATAACGTTCAACTTCGTTTTTAATAACGAATTAAATATTAAATTCCATTAATATTCCCAACATAATATTTAAAACTAATTTAAATATTCAGATTCAAATGGTCGAAGAACACGGGTCGTTACAAAACCTATCATGAAGATAAAACAGGAAACCAATTATGGAGATAAAACAGGAAACCTATTAGGATATATTTTATGGGATATCATAAATTCTGCCTTTAATGCTTTCCTTATATTTGATTGTAAAAACTTGTATAAAGGGAGAAGGATTTCTCTTGTAATGAACAACAAAAATCAATAAAATGTAGTCTTCTAATGTTCATTGCTTTGTCTCTCTCCTCTCTTTGTATCAGAATTCCAACATGGTATCAGAGCCAGGGGAGAAGGAGAGAGATATGTATATATATATATTAAAAAAAAAAAAAGAGTCGGCGGTCCCTATAACCAGTGCAGCACCGTCGAGTGGTCTTCGCCTCCTCTGTTTCTGGCGATTTGGTTTTCCTACTGATTGAAGAGTATTGGGATGGAGTTTGTTTATGATGAAGGCTGTTTATGGTGATGAAGTATGGTGATTGTTGGCTGTTGTGGTAGTCGATGCTGTTTTTTGTGTCTTAAAAAAAAAAAAAAAAAAATCTTGTTGCTGCTTGCGGATTTTTTTTTAAAGTTTGGCGTTTGTTGTGGCTATTCCCCCCTGCTGATATATTCTTTTGCCCTACTGATGGATCTATTATGATAACAGCCAGTCATCTTCCATTAACCTCTAGTGGTTGGTCCACTTTAAAAACCAATATACTCTAGTGGTTGGTCCACTTTAAAAACCATTGACCTCTATTGAGTGTGGTCCACTTTAAAAACCACTAATATTGAATGTGGTCCACTTTAAAAACCATTATTGAGTGTGGTCCACTTTAAAAACCATTAATATTGAGTGTGGTCCACTTTAAAAACCATTAATATTGAGTGTGGTCCACTTTAAACACCATTATTGAGTGTGGTCCACTTTAAAAACCATTTATATTGAGTGTGGTCCACTTTAAAAACCATTAATATTGAGTGTGGTCCACTTTAAAAACCATTATTGAGTGTGGTCCACTTTAAAAACCATTATTGAGTGTGGTCCACTTTAAAAACCAGTTGAAGGCTTTAATTTGAATGACCAGTGCTTGGAGTTTGGAGCTTCTATTTGGGCCACTCTTCGGTTTGGAGCTTCTATTTGGCAAACTCACGATTTTCAGCATCGTGAGTTTGAGGGGGGATGTTAGAGAATACGCTACAGGATATAATAGGAAACCTATTATGACCTGGAGAATATGCTATGAAGGATATGCTATGGAGATATAACAGGAAACCTATCATGAAGATAAAACAGGAAACCAATTATGGAGATAAAACAGGAAACCTATTAGGATATATTTTATGGGATATCATAAATTCTGCCTTTAATGCTTTCCTTATATTTGATTGTAAAAACTTGTATAAAGGGAGAAGGATTTCTCTTGTAATAAACAACAAAAATCAATAAAATGTAGTCTTCTAATGTTCATTGCTTTGTCTCTCTCCTCTCTTTGTATCAGAATTCCAACAAATCTGCATCCATTTATAATATAACCAGTATATGTAGCCACTTGTCTTTCAGGACCAAACGATAACCATTTTATCTTCTCAGAAACATGATTTTTTGTCTTAATCTCCATTTCAACCTATATAGTAAGTTAAAATCGACTATAACAATATTGTAAGCACATGTGCTTTTTACATATGAGGCACAAATACATGCAAAAATAATAAAAATCAAATTAATAGAATCGTACCTTTTTTTGAAACCAATCACAAAAAGTAGCTGAATGTTGATTCCAAAGCAATGTTTCATTCATGATCAAGCGATTGTCTAAATGCTTCAGTTCGTCCATATGCTTTCTAAAATATAAAACAGTGGCATAACTTATAAGTATTACATTATTTAACGTATAATTTAGTTTATCGGATCTCATTAGACTTACTTCTCATAAGACTGCACTTCTGGCATATTAAAAAGCACATAACGATGTGCAATTTTAAGCATTTCATTAGACATGGTAACATGTTTTTCTTTACTAATTGGACGTCCGATATGTGAAGCATTATTTTCAAATTCTTCATTTCGACCATGCTTCGCATCTATTTCAACATTTTGTTTCACATAACGCGAACAATATCTCATGCACTCTTCAGTAAGATAACTCTCTGCTATGCATCCTTCAGGACGTGAGGGATTTTGAACGTAGCCTTTCAGTATTTTCATGTATCTACAAAAGAAATGGATGATTATCAAAAAGATTTCATTTCAATTTATTATTTATGTAAAATTATTTACCTATACATAGTATATCTTTCTGTATGCACTATACTTTCTATTGCTTTCTACTTTGGCATAGTAATATAAAAACTTCACATGACATTGTCATTTGTACATTGACCAGTTTTTAAAAAATAAAATATATATCAACTTCTAGCTACATCTGACGGAGTTTCGTTAATAAAATGGTTCTCATGCATAATTCAATATGATAAATAATTATGCTTTATAAATCAATGACAATGATAGAATTTGTCAATACTTTTGATCTATATCAGAGTAAATGCATCTAATCATCATCAAAATTTGATATTTATTTCATTTCAACAAGGTAGAAGGATTTTAATTGAACGATGAATCCTATATGAACTATATAAGATAGTTATACAAAACAAAAGGTGATAATATGTCACCTTTCAAATGGATACATCCACCGATATTGTACAGGACCACACAATCTTACTTCTCTCGTCAAGTGAATAGTCAAGTGTGTCATAATAACAAAAAATGATGGAGGGAAAAATCTTTCGAACATGCACAATATCTCAGCAACTTCATTTTCAAGATGCTCCAACCTATTTCGATCTACTATTCTTTGGCATATTTCATTAAAAAAGGAACACAACCGAAATATTGTGTTTCTCGGACCCTTGGGTAAAAGCCCTCTCAAAGCTACAGGTAATAATTGTTGCATTAAAATGTGGCAGTCATGAGATTTCATTCCTATTATGTTATCATCCTTTGAGAAGCATTGTCGAATATTAGATCCATAGTTGTCAGGCACCTTTAACTTTCTGAATCGATTATAGAAAATTTGTTTTTCTTGCTTTGTTAAGGTGTATTGAGCAGCTGGAAGGTATGTCTTTCCGCCTATTTCTTATGGATGCAGCTCTTTTCTTATTCCCATATGTTGTAGATCCTTACGAGAGTTTAGCCCGTCTTTTGATTTCCCTTTTATGTTCAAAATTGTTCCGACTAGACTTTCACATATATTTTTTTCAATATGCATTACGTCCAAGTTGTGACGTAGCAGCAAATCCTAAGCACATTATAAAATTTTATCACTCGCTTTTGTGTGAAAAAAATTAAACTGGAAATTCAAAGATGAAACACTTGTGTAATAATGATAATAGTTTTTACCTTCCAGTAAGGCAGCTCGAAGAAGATGGACTTCTTTTTCCACATGTAAGTGCTTCTATCATACACAGCTTTTTTCTTCTTTTGGTTTTGTCTCTTTCTCTTAGCAACTCTGCCATTATTCGTGTTCTGTTCTTTTACTTTCTTTCCCCAATGATTTTGAATATTACTTACAGATTTTAGCACGTTTATACCACTCATTATCGTTGGCTTACCTCGTTCTTCGACTTTACCAACGAACCAACTTTTTCTTTTTCGAAAAGGATGATCCGAAGATAGAAACCTTCTATGGTGCATGTATACACACTTACAACTGAAAGGTAACCACTCTGACAATGTATTAACCCCACAAATCGGACATCCGGTCTTACCTTTGGTTGTGCAACCAGCTAGATTGCCATAAGCTGGAAAATCATTTACAGTCCATAGTAAAACAGCATTCACCTTGAAATAGGTCTTACTAAAGGCATCGTACACCTCCACACCATTATTCCATAACTCCATCAAATCATCTATCAGCGGCTCTAGGTAAACATCGATGTCATTACCTTGTCACAAAAATAAATAATTTTTGATAAGCTTGTCAATTCGAACAACATGCGAAAAGTAATACTATGACGTAAGTTGTTGTTTTTTGGGACTTCAAAATTTGTATTCCTCAATCAGAATAAAAGCGAAAAATTCAATTCATCAATCAAAAGCATAAACACCAACAAGAAAATTTCTTTTAAGTAGGTCGCAGTATTAATACATGCAAGAACTTCCGTGAGAGTGTAAAAAAAAGGACAGAGTTTACCTGGTTGCCTAGGGCCTGGAATCAACAAAGATAACATTAGATTTTCTTTTTTCATACATGACCATGGAGGAAGATTATACGTGACGAGTACTACAGGCCAACAACTATAAGTTGATCTAGGATCGGTGAAAGGGCTAAATCCATCAGTTGCAAGCCCAAATCTCAAATTTCTTGGATCAGAAGCAAAATCGGGCCATTTTTGTCAATTTTCTTCCAAGCCAAAGAATCGACCGGATGTCGTAATTTTTCATCTTCGCTTTTGTTCATATCATGCCACCTCAATTGCTCTGATGTTTCTGGAGATTTAAACATTCTTTTAAGTCTAGGTATAACTAGAAAGTATCTTAGCACCTTAACTGGAACATTTTTCTTCTCATTACCATTGTCGCCTTTTTTGTACCTTGAAAAACCACATTGTGGACATTTATCTAAGTTCGCAAAGTCTTTTCGAAAAAGACAACAATCATTCTCACAAGCATGTATTTTTTCATAATTAAGATTGAAACACTTGAGAAACTTTTTAATCTCATAGTTGCTTTTAGGAAGCAAATTTTCATTTGGTAACATATGGTCATGTATCGCCTTCAAAAGTTCATTAAAACTCTTAGTTGATAATCCATTCTCAGTTTTAATTCGATATAAAGCTAATGTGGCAGAAATCTTTGTAGATTTTTTAAAGCCATGATACAAAGGAAGTAAAGAATCTCCTATCATATCATCTTGAATGATGCTTGGATCGTTCAAAATCACTTCATCGTCAAAAGCATCGGCGTATAATTTATATGTATCCAAAAATTCATTATCTTCACAATCATCTTCAACATTAATATGTCGTTCTCCATGCAAAATCCATGTAGTATAAGTTGGGTCCATACCATTACAAACTAAATGCTCAAATACAGCATATCCAAATAGATGAGCACCCAAGTTATGAAATTTTGAGCACGGACAACTGATTTTATTAACTTGTTCCATGGTTTCAGAACCAAATTTCGCATTTGTGTTCTTAACAAGTTGCTCATTGTACTTAAAAGCTTGGTTAATGAAGTTCCAAGCTCCTTCTCTATATTCGCTTGTGACTCTAAAACGTAAAATATTTTTTTTTTGTGACATGAAACAGATGGTACTAACAAAAATATATCGGTTTAATGAAATTGTATAGTACAAACCTGGGTAGATGAACCCAAGACTTCTCTAGCCCATTACAAAATGGTGGCATATTATCTTCGACTGCAAAAAAAAATATAGCTGATTAAATTATTTAGATGTTATATGTTATTTAATCTACATAACGGTAACATACATGAAAGTTATTCAAAGAACAAGCAGAACCTTTACATGATTAAATTCTCTAAAAACAGGTACTTATAGCCATACATGAACAAACAAAAACAAACATTTTCAGCACGTGACATTTGAATTTATAATGCTCCTACCCAACTCCAAATGAGAGGCATAACATTCTTCTTCATCATAGGCATGTGTAGAAATAACAACCAGAAAATATCTATAGAAACAACAACCAGAAAATATTGGAATTTCATTAAACATGCCATATCTATCTTCCAACTTGAACGCAACATATATTATATAGTATGTAGCTCGTGCCGATGGCACGAATATAAATGTTTCTATTAAATCTGCAAAGTTGCATATTGTGCTTTATGCGTGGATTTATCAGACTAAATATTATTATGCATAAAAAGAGAATGGAACAATAATATGTTATTGAATTAGGCCTAAATCAATGAAAATGTTCCACATATCAACGTTTGGATATTGTAACTTGAATGAACCGAGTGCCCTTTACCTCTTGTTCTTGTACATGATGAAACTGTATTTCAATTAGCGTAATCTACTTCTGTTTGATTTAACGAAACACACTTTGGACTTGTACATGATGAAAGCGTGTTTCAATTAGTATAATCTACTTCTGTTTGATTTAAGGAAACACACTTTGGACGCAAGATTTACAATTAGCGTCTTTAGCTAGAATTAAGAGTTCGGAAATCAGAAATAAGAGTCCACATGCAGAAACTAGATTAATTAGTTATTACTGGAATTAATTTATTATTATAATCGTCATTAGTAATTATCTACCTAAATGCTATTAATTATTATTTTAAATTAGGTGAAATGTATAAATTAGTTATGATCAGTAAACAATCAGTGCAACTTCATTAAATAATAAAATAACATAGCTTTACTTCAAAATACAACCCCATCGGTTAAAATGTTTTAAAATGCAAATGGAGAAAACCACTATTTGTTCAGCAGATAAAAATTAAACATCAATTCAATTGTTCAATTTCGTAATGCAACACAAATGTTTGTTTATTTTATTTTCCACTGGACAAAATGCTCATTTTTAACATATAAAAGCTATTATTTGCGAGCATAAGACGTAAAGCAACAAAAAAAAGAAAAAAAATGTTGCATTTAACAAATGGTTGCATAAAAATAAGCACATATCCATGGAGAGCAATAATCAACATATAAAAGCTATTATTTGCACATGTATTATGAAAACTTGCAGAGGTTAATGTATGTATGTGTGTGTGTATGACTCATATATTGAGACCTAGCATTGAATATAAATTCATTTCAGATGCTCCTTGTATATATCATACTTGGCAAATATCCAATACGTACAACTTGCCAGCATGTATTTTTCTATGATTAAAACATTATTCAAGATCATTAATTAAGCGGATGATCCACATGACAACAGACGTAAATTTAAGGAAATATTTACCCAATTAACAATAGTCTTACACATAGCAAGAGCAAGGAATAACACTGATTATAATAGTTGATAAACTAAACGTTATTTTTCAACCTGTAATAAATATGGTACATCCAATTACATTATAAACAAATGGAAGAATTTAAATTATTAAATATGAAACAATATGACAAATACTTCCAGGTTATTCAAGTTGAAAATGACAAATACTTTCAGATTATAGTAATGGATTTCAACATTAACATAGATGCAAAGATTTAAAAAGTGACTCATGTTCCCATGTTTAAAGAAAATAATAATTGAAGGTGAATGAATTTTAGCGAGAATGTAAGTGGAACATGCCGTTTGATTCAAATGATTAAACATAAAGTATCATTCGAGAATCAAGAACACATAAATATCGTGCCAAAGTTGTAAACGCTCAATTAAATCTTGCATTTACCTACCTTATCAGCAGCTTTATGTTATAGAAAAAAATGTCTATTTTACTTAATCACCGGATCTCCTTGCTTCAGAAGCAAAATATTGTAAATAAAAAAGATCTTTTCATGCACAGTTACCAAATTAACTACGGAATAACTGCAATTCAGCTAGGTGATTTGCTCATAATTGATTGGAAACGTTGATATGTCAATGAATGTGAATTTAATGCGTGGATACAAAGAAAAGAACAATCATAGATTAAATGTCAATAATCCATCTATATTAAAATACTTAACAACATAATACAAAAACACCTTTACAACCTAATACATAATACACTTCCTCAAATTTACAACCCAAGTAATCAGTGTTTCAATATTGTTAACGTAGGTAATGCGAGGCTTTGGCAAAAAAATATTCTAAATAAGTAATAAAAATAATCGATGTGATGGAATTGAATTCATGATACAAAATTTTATAGAAAAATCTTACTTTCTTTAATGAAATCCTTTAAAACGATGAAATTAAAATAGGTAATAGGAAGCAAATAAGGGCATAGTTTATTTCCATAGCACTGAGACTGAAGATGACACATGATAACTTCAATTTACTCTTGCAAAGCACTACTTTAAATACTTAATAATGGTATCTGTGTAAGATATATTAACTACTAAAAGAACAAAAAAAATAGAATATAATAATATACAGAAATTTCAAATTCTGAAGTAATCACAGCAGAATGTTTACAAAAACTACCAGATTTCAGCATATGACAACCATTATGACATCTCCTATTTGCAAATGTAGAGTTGAATGATAAACAAATGAAATTTGCCCATCCAGCAATCCAGGTTTACTTAGCTTTAAATTTAGCTTAACAAACATAAACTTGCGTATCAAAAGCTTTTATGTGTGTGTATCTAACATACTGTAAACCTTTGTTTACACATGTTAGATTTCCCAAATTGGTTATTAGATATTGTGTAAAGCGTTATCAGATTTTAATATTCCAATGCATCTGCAGGAAGTTATAATATGGATAATGGACTAAACACACTACGTAGAGAATTATCGGATATCAATATGCAAATGCATCTGCAGAAAGTTATAACATGGACTAAACATTAACCAAGTACCATATTTATGTCTTTCGATTAATTATGAGACAAAAAGTTTCGTCTTAACTATAATTTCTATATACAACATTGTTAAATCAACATAATTTCTACAAATGCATCTACAGAAAGTTATAATATGGACTCAAACTGTCTGCAAACATGCTATTGAGAAATCCCACAATCTTCCGAAAAAAAACTATGCATGGTTAAAGACTTTCCAAGTAAAGATTACATTTTCAGATATTGGCAAAAAGCAGCCAATGTTTTGTATAACAGTTTGTAATCAGATTAAAAAGCAGCCAATGTTTTGTATAACAGTTTGCAAAAATAATAGTGACAATCAAGGATTATACTAGCGTCCTGGTTTGGAGATTGAAATGCTAAGATTAAAGTATAGAAATTCGTTTAACAGTCTGTAATCAGATTAAATATTCCTTGTACCCAGCTAGGGCTAGAGGATGGGTAGACATAAATAAACCTTGCACACGAAATCAAACTTAAAATAAATCTTAACATAAAAACCAGAAAATAAAAACCATAATTAAAAATAGTAATACTCAGAATAAGTTAATACCAAGACAGGTGAAGTGCCGACGTCGATGAGTTAAGAACCCGACAATTGAGACTGAAATAAAAAGAAAGAGGGGCAGAGAAGGGAAGTCACCTTCGCTGGAAATCGGGTGTGCAGAAGAAGTCGATAAACGGAGGCTTGAGTTTGAGTGGTGGAAAGGGAACGGTCATGCCCATGCAGCGCGATTCGACACTGATAATAATCGTTTGTCCCGATTTGAGCTACTGTTGATAGCATCGATGTTTTCAAGATGGCGGGATTAATGCTGGAAAAAGTAGATCGAATTTTTGGGAGAGAGGGAGTGAGCAATTTGGGATCAATCAGGAAGCAGCGGATGAAAAATTAGGCAACTGTGTTAGGCGGTCCAAATATTCTTTTTATAACAATTTTGTCTTCGAAAAATAACACTTCTGCATATTGGAATATTGGAATTTATGTGACACAATATAGTAATATACATTTGGCTACCACTTGCATATCCATATTGGTTGGTTTTCTAATATGAATAAATCAACTGTTTTTTAAAAAACGTCGTGTGTTTATTTTAAATTTTTGAGCAGCTATTACTGGTTGTTAACGGATTTTTATTATTATCGTATGAATTCAAACTCAAATTCAACCGTCAATAAAGTCTACCGTTTCGGACGGGGCACTGGCTTCTAGGTCACAAAGCGATGCGCCCGGTTCTCGAAAATGTCTTCAGAAAACACAAAGCGATTCGTCGCAGTCGGGATTCTTCTTATTATCAAATATTGGTTTTATTTGGGGAAAAAAAATCTTAGGTTTAAAGGGAGAGTTCGGCGGTATCGATGGTATAATGAACATAGACAAAAAGTTGTGAATGCATAGATTAGGAATTCTTTTGTATATATTAAACAAAAAAACCATCGAGTGAGTTGCTGTATACTTATCTAGTAATTATTAGTATGTATTCCCTATATGCCTCCAGCATATACAAGTAATGTAATGCCCACAATTGGAGAGCGTTACATACTCTAATTTCAAAATGAGTCGTTATGCGGTCTCAATGTATCTTGATCATGAATATTTAAAATAGCATATATGATAAATTACTCGCAATACAATGTTTTGTAACTATTATCACAAAATATATTATGTATGGTTTTCCTATTTGATAAACTTGTAATCAAATTAACATAAAGTATCTTTTATTTTGAACAAATTCGTCAATGGGTTGTATGTATGTGTGTGTGTGTGTGTATATATATATATATACCCGGAAAATACGAGCCAATTTAAAAATTTTAATTTGGTTATTTTAATGAATTTGGAGGAATTGAAATAAAATATTTCAGTTAAATAACAAGTTAGAAATAGTGCGGTAGTTTAAAATTTTGAATTCGAACTCTGACTGAACGTACAGGATGCAAAATAAAACGGATTTTAGCGAAACCAAAAATATTTAAATTTGTTTAAGAATATCTTTCTAACGAATCTGAAAAATTGAAATTTCATAGCGGGAATCAAAAGTTATGGCCAGTTGAATATTCAGAATGGTCGCTATAGAATGAATATAGCCCTTGAAAATAGACATTTTGCAAAGGACCTCCGTTTTTGACAAAACCACTTTTGTTGGATCCGGGATGTCAATTTATTGCTATGTTTCAAATTCCATAATTTTTGGAATTAATATGTAAGCGTGGCAAAGGAAAATATGTTTGATTGATTTCAGTCAAATTGGATCGACAAGAAAATGGTCATTTTTCAAACGGTCTCAGAATTCGACGAAATCAGTTTTGTTGGGACCGTATCATCCCAACATAGCAAGATAAATTTTTCGGGAATTTTTTAGAATCAGTATGTGGCCCCGGTAAATTAAAATGTACGTTCAAAATAGAATTTGAATGTTTTATATTTTAATTTGAAGAATAATTGACTGTAATAGTCGAATGGGCCTACGAAACATATTCCATTGTGTCCGGGATGGGGGTATTTAGCTAGGGGCAATAGTTGTTGGGTTTAAAATGGAGAGTTCGTATGGAGAAACACAAATTTTTGAAATAAAATATACATCGACCAATCATATTTTTCCATTCATTAATTAATTTTATAAAAAAAATCAGAAAACTCTCGTCTCTCTCCAGATCGACGGCGAAACCCGTTTCCTCTCTTCCCGTCCATTTTCCGGCCAAACCACCACGAATTAACCCCAGCCCCTTTGGAAGTTTTTTGAAGCCCTTCTCCTCCTCTTCAAATCCATATAAAGTATATGGTGACAACTTAGTGAATAGTTGCTATATTTAGTTTCCCTTTTCATTAAGTAAATGGTGACAACTTGGTGAATTAAAGAGGGAACGAACACGTAGGGATTGGGAAATTGAAACGTAAAAAGACGGGTCCGATTATTAATTAAATTGGCCTGAAAGGTTAGCACAAAAAAACGAACGGTTTTTTAAATTAAAAGTGAATGAATGGAAATCTAAAATGGAACCAATAGTTTTTAGTTTGAAAAAGAAACCAAAACTTAGAAAGAAATACGTTTTAAATTTGAGAAGGCACAGGATCGTTTTCAAAATAAAATAAACAGGGAATAAATGGATTTGAAATTTAGACAAAAACGAACACAGTTATGGCATTATATATAACGAACAGTTTTGTAATCAAAAAGTGAACGATTAAAAGATTTTAAATCTTAGATTATGATTATCGTTCGAAAATTCCTCCAAATCAAGGGGCTTCTGTCTTACATGCAGACCAAACAACGAAGCCGATCCAAGGTAAATCGAAATATTTTAATCTAAATTCCAGATCTGATTTTCCTATGTTTAATTCAAATAGTAAGCCTGATCTGAGTGATTTATCTTCGATTAAGCCTAAGTCTTGGATTGATGTGGTTTCCAAAAATAGATCTCATTAGAATCAATCAAATTGAAATTTTATGAACCTTCTGTTAAGGATAACATGAGAGTGGTTGTAATAGAGGAAGAGCTAGTAAGAACAGGAGTTAAAGAAACATGATATTTTGGAAGATAGGTATCATGACAAACACATGTCTGATACTGTTGTTAATATCTCGGCAACTCGGATTAATAAAGATGACAATGAAAAGGGGATTAATATAAACAAATAGGAGAATGCTTCCTTGGCTCCAATGTTAGAAGATCAATCAAATTCGAAGGGTGATAAATCTGGAAAGGCCATAAATTGTTGTTAATGGATTTTTACTATATCGTTCGAATTCAACCGCCAATAAAGTGTATCATTTCATACAGGACACCCCCTCCTAAACCACTACAACCTGACCGGTCAAGTCGAAGGTTCGCTTTTAGAACTAAATTCTTTGATGATTGACCCATGGAATTGAATTTGAAAACCAAATGTAAAGTTTAAATTTGAAAACTTTAACGTATTGTTGTTAAAATATTGAAAAAAAATAAACCTCAATAAATAAAAAGCATGTAACATTGCTGATCCGCTTTTTGGCATAAGGAACAGACGAAAGGTGGATCAGGTTTGTTAATCTTTCTCTTTGATTCGGGATTGTCTATTTAAAATACATGTAATCCATCTTTTAGTCTCTCATTTCATACATTTGGACCAAAATTTTGAACTTTTTAATGGGCTTTAAACCCGGTTTAAGCTCAAATAAATATTATTCATTAACAATTATTATGTACCAAGTTTCTCTGGTTAAAGAATTCGACTTTTAGTTGTTTTGAGTTGATTGTGATACAAACCCAATATAAATGAGGAGACGAACCATCTCTTGGGTTATAGTTCACTTCCAACAACTATTTAAGCCAACAATGGTCAATTGATAGAGTTGGGCCATAATTTGACTTTAATTAAAGCAAAACTTCCATAAGATTCACAGTATTCTCACGTCCAGATAACCGTGCAAGTTGGTTAAATTGATATTTTGTCGTATCTTACTTATATACTAAACAACATAAAACTATCGAGTGAGTTGTTCCATACCATTAATCAAATTAACTAAACCAAATAACATATTATAACAAGTGTATACTAAACATAAAGTATCTTTTATTTCGAACAAATGTCAACGGGTTGGATATAAATTTCGAGTATTATAGAATATAGTTACTTTACCCCTACATCTTAAATATTTCGGACGACTCGGATTTAGAGAGAAAGATTAGCAAATTTCTCAGGCTCGTAATATCCTTGTATAGTTATTCTATAGATAGTGATACAATAGAGGTGGAACCGTATAAAACTCCATTTTAAGCTTACAAGGGACATTTAAAAATAATATGATTTACAAATATATTTTTTGTTAAAATTTTATTTATTTATTGTAAAATATCAACTTTTTAAGTTTGAATCTATATTCCTATTATTATTTAACGGAGAACGAATTTGTAAATAAAGTTTTGTTTATTAGATCTTAATTTTAAAGCGATGTAAAAACTTGTTAACATTATTTATTGATGATGTTTTATATTTGTAGATATACTACAACTATTAATAAAGGTATATTAAGATTTAAAAATATTTATAGATCATACTATTAGTTTAAAATTTATTTTGATGTTTGCAACATCTTTTTTATTCAGGCTTGACTTTTATTTATATTATTAACTAATAATTTATTTGATAGATCATATTTTAAGTGAGTATAATATTTGATAGCATTTGTAAATAAACGTTTTGTATTTGTAGATGAATGTTTTGAACTTGAAAAAAAAAAATTATGTTATAATATCTTATGATTTTTAAGTGTGACTCTTAACTTCTATTATTCATCAACGAAAAAAGAATATATATATATATATACACACATATATATATATATATGAAGATTATTGGTAATTAAATCCTATTTTTAAGCGATATTAAGACTTGTTAATATTTATAAATAAATTTTTTGAATTTATAAATAAATTTCATGTGGAAGATCTTATTTTTGAGTGACATTATGATCTAATAATATTTCTAAATTAATATGTTAAATTAGTAAGTGAAATTTATTTTTAAGATCCTATATTTTTGCAATAATAAGTTTATAGTATATAATGGCATTTTTGATAGTTCATGTTTATACCAAAAAAGTGTGACACTATGATCTAATTTACTTAATTATCTCCACTTTTGTCTCCTTAGATCTCTCTCATTTTAAATATTCTTCAGCATGTTATTTTTTGATGTTTAACTAAGATTAAAAAAAAACTAGGTTTTTTAAACCATACAATGCAACGGTCGGTTTCCCACCATTAGAGAGTTTTTTTCACTACAACAAAACAGTCCTTTTACAATGGGCAAAAACCGTTGTAATATGCATTTCACAACGGGCGTATGCCCGTCTGAACATGCGTTGTCGTAATAGCTCCTAACTATTTGACAACGGGCATTGACTGTTGTAAAGGACCGTTGTAATAACTTGCTCTGTCACGTGCAATGACTTTATGACAATGGTTATAAACCCGTTGTAATAGCTGATAAATTACAAGCGGCTTTTGCCCGTTGTAATACAGTGTATTACAACGGTCGTTGACCGTTGTAATATACTACTATACTGCTTTGTAAACCTGCTTTACAACAGGACATCGACCATACACAATAACTATTCAAATCAAATAAATATAAACCTCTTTACAACAGGCCATCGACCATACACAATAACTATTCAAATCAAATAAATATTTTATTATACTTTTGAATAGTACAAAGTTATGTTTATCTTCGTTACACTAACTATACAAAATGTTCATTTGTACAAGTATTGCCGCACTACATACACTCCGTTACACTCACTCTCACTCTCAATGTCTTCATCTTTAGTGATTGACCCAAAACCAATTGCTAAGCCTATAAAGCTCTTCAAATTTGTACTCAAACCAAAAAACAAGTAGCTAGAAATGAAGGTAGTGCATAGTTAATGTAAGCATAATCAATATAAACATTTTGATGCATGCCGAGTTGGCGGTTTTATAAAAGAAACACAGTTCTAAGGCTATATGTTTTATTTTCATCATGAGTGAGCAAAAATTCAGTCAGGTGGGTTACCTTAGTGAGCCATTGTCAACAAAAACACAGTGAAGTTGTCCTCCAATTGCCTTATGAACAAGCGTAGCTGCAACAGCAAAATCTACTCCTGGTAGTGCACAAATGACGTAATAAATGCCAATTAGAGAAGACAACATAAAAATGAAGGGAGAAAAATGTAAATTTAGGTTTAGGTTAGTGGAATTAGTAGTATGCTGATGTTCGTTTGTTGAAATGATGATCAATAAACAAACATGTATACATTCTAGGAACTGTTTCATCGTACTAAAGAATCCACCAAAATGAAAGTTCATCGAATATTTATCATCATCAATTATAGAAAGCTACAACCAGTTAGCATACATTAGAAAATCAAGTGTTTTCATAGTACAATTCAGAGTTCTAAAAAAATGAGATAATATATATCATAAAGTATACGTAAGTCAATGGAAAAAAGATGAGAAAAAGTTAGAACATGTAGTGCAAGTACATTATAAATCGCGCACTGAACCATTAACTCAAATTCAAGGGCTCGGATTGAAGAAAATATTTTTCTATTTATATTCAAAATAAAAGGAGGTAGGTCAACTAAGAATAAGTGTCACCATGATATCAGGTCTTTTATTCGACAACGTATCTTATGCACAAAAGGAAAAATCTCAACACAAAATTCAAAGATATATCTATCAGCTGATTCCTTTTTATGTTTATGTTAAAATAATCCAGTATCAGATGTTATTTTTGAATATTTGTGGTATTAGATTCACTACTAACAACCATAAACTTTGAACCAATATCTAATTTTGAACTTGCTATTAACTACAGGTAAATTGGTTTTTTCTTTATTTACAACTTCTACAGATTCAGTTAGGAATCTAATTTTTTTCCTTCTCGGACTTCGAGACTTTTATCCTAAAATTTCAAGGTCAACTTTCGTTTATCACATCATAGATCAGTTTGAATAACTGTGCACGTGTGGTAAACGAAACAACCATTGTTAAGATACAATTGTAGGATAAGGAGCTCACCTGTCCACAAAATTAATGAATTCACCTCATTGACACATGGTAGTTTATTCGAGACTGGTAAGTAGGTTGTTTTGTTATTTACTTTTTGCAGACTAATTTATTCAAATTAATGTTGATTTCCAACTACTGCGATTTTTTCACTAAAATCTTAATACATCTACATGCATTTGTATGTACATGTGGATTTTGATTTTTTGCCCAGAGAAGTAGTTGCTAACAAATATCCATCCTGGATTACACTTATTTAAGAAACAAAGGCAGTGAACATGGTTTGAATAGGGATTGAATAAATTATATTAGTTCATATTTATGTTACACTTGGATAGAACTGTATTTCTAAAATAATTTAATCATAGATTTTTTACGAAAGATTAGCTTGTCTATAAATATTTAAAAACCATTCCAACGAATAAACATCATGCAGTTGTCATATAGATTTGGTTGAAATGCGTCTAAAGTTTTCAAGAATGTTAGGTAATTAAATATAGAATTAGCGTTTTAAGGCTGATGTTATGATAGTTGTTATCGTAATGGGAAAATAAACAACTCTGTAATAACTGGTGCATTCGGAATTCGATAACCTTCAGCTCAGATTTAGCTCTAAAAGGACAATTTACAAACACTATTGCTAATTTTAAACACATGTGTTTTTAGTGTAGCCTTTCACTTAGTCACCAATCCAGCAAGCATATAATTTCTTCTCGCTAAGAAATTTTGGTTCCGTAACTTCATAGGTAACTATTCTTACCAGGAACTACATAACTCCAAATTATTTTCTACTTACAGAAATATAATCATAGCAAATCAAACAAAAGACATGAAGGTTTTCATCTTCGTTCTCAGCATACAATTAAAGTCAGACGATACTTTGTTCTGTATTATAAGAGTGATAAGATTTTCACACATTACTGGATAACTAATCAAATGAGATTAAACTATCAGTAAATAATTCTTAACAAACGAATTAGATCATTAGATTTGAAATAAATAAAGTACCTATAACTTACCCCAAGAGATTGGAAGTCCACCATGCTAAGGATGTAGTTCACATCCTCTGCCTTCCACAGGGCTTATGCTTCTTTAAGATCTGACACGTACTCTTGTCAAAGTACAGAAGGGAACTAAAATTAGGATTTCAGTTTAGCACTAAAAATTTGCATTGAACTGAGAAATGTTTGAGGAAAATAAAAGCAGAACGAAGACATCATGTTAAACTGCTTCAAATTATTATACTCCATTAAAGTTAAGCAGACGTCCTATTATGTAGACTGAACAACAACAAACGATGAAAACTAAAATAGCAAGATAATGGACACATGAAAGGATCAAACCTTGAAACTTGATGTAGCAAACGCAAGCAATCCGTGGAATCAAACATTGATGATTTTATTAATTTAAAGACTAAAAGGGGGAAAAAATCACTTGAAGGAGAAAACACAGGCGAATCCTAATATGAGAATGACGTCAGTTCAAGCTTTATTATGAAATAATCGAAAACAATATCTGGAATTCATGAATTCCAGAACCAATATCTAGAAATCGATTTAGCAACTATATCTAGACTCACAAATTCTGAAAGGGACGAATCCAAGAATTTGCTGTAAGTGGATTAGTGTCCAGTATTGAATTCGGAGCTGACGAAGAGAGAAGAGGATGGAGTGAGCTCGCGATGGAGGAATTTGTTTATAGGTATGGAGCTCGGATTTAGATTTAGGTTTTGGCAATTTGGGGATCAGGAAGATGCGATTGGATTTTTTTATCGTTAGTTTGAAGTGAAACATAGAGGGAACACGGAAATCAACGAATTAGTGTAGCGGGAATGAAAACCCAAAGCGGGAAGCTGTTCCCAGATGTCTAATGCTTCATTACCATCATTCTGTTACTTATAATTGCTAATCACTACTAGAAAAAAGATGATTTAAGTTTTAATTTTTTCCATTAATTTTTTAACTTTATTTTAAAATAAAAAGCAAATAAGATATACCGTGACGGGGCGCTGCCGTTCGGGACGTCAGCCGTTTAAGTCGACTATCGTATTAAATTCTCATATTTAATCTGGTCACAATTTATAGTTAAATCTGGCCATTGTATTTATTTTTGTCACATTTTATAGTTAAATTTGGCCAAAATCTACTACGGTTTGGCAGTGGAAAGCAAATCCATAGCAATTTAGCAATGGATTTGCCATGGAATTGATTTTTGTCATAGTTACTTGTTACTTTCAAGCTTTTATTCTACAAATAAAAGTCGTGGCTTATCCATAGGAATCCATTGCAATTCATTGATGGAAAATTCCATCACAAAAAACAATGTCACTAAATTTGATAATTCTGGTAGTGCATCATTGAATGAAATCTAATATGTATACAATAATATAAAGAAAATGTCATTATTTAAAAAAAAAATTACAGCTATTTGGGTAAACATTGTAGATATGTTTACTTTTACAATGATGTTATAAATAATATAATATTATTGTTAATAATTATTACTAATGATTTGTTATTAAACATAATATTATTAATGATTAAATGTTAATAAATAATATAATATTATTAATGATTATTAATTAGTAATATAATATTATGGTTAATAATTAGAAATATGTGAGTAATGATTAATTAAATAAAACATATACTAATTTTATGAAAGTATATATTGTAATTATTAAATTATTGGCTGTCGAAAATTGGCACCTATTACAATGGGCATTTTGTGAAAATGGGTAAGTGGGAAATGAAAATAAGGAGGAAATAGGGTGGCAAACAGGGTCGGGTTTTTTCAGCTCGTTATTTTCTCTCACATTGTGTCATGGACATCTGATTTGAGCATTGGGTTTTAGGTCATCACAGGCTAGTTTGTAAGTACATATTTTGTTAGTACAATAATAACGGAAGCTAATGCTATTTTCAAAGAGGGGAAGAAAACATAAAGCAATCGTTAGTTACGAAAAGCTATAAATAATGATTTATACAATTTTTTATTGATAATTATTAATTATAAATCGACATTTATAACTAATTAATTAGATAGTAGTTATCTTTTATTAATTAAAAATTACCAATTATCAATTGTAATGGTTTTTTCAATTTTCTAATTAAAAATCGTTCATTACTAAAACTACTAAATATTAAATCAAAATTGTTATTTATTAATTTATAAGTTGGTATTTATAACTATTATTTATAATTTACTATGTACTTTTAAGTAAGTATTATTGATTCTTAATTACACATTATCAGTTATAATAAATTATTAATTATTAATATAATATTATTAATGATTGATTATTAAATATTAATAAATAATATAATATTATTAATGATTAGTAATTAGTAATATAATATTATACTTAATAATAAGTAATATATGATTAACGATTAATTATTAAATAATCAAAATTAATTTTATGGAAGTATTGTAATTATTAATTGTTGACTGTCAAAATTGGCGTCTATTACAACGGACATTTTATGACCGTTGTAAAATATACGTCTATTACAACGGACAATTTGTGACCGTTGTAAAATAGATATCTATTACAACGGGCCTGAAAATGACCGTTGTAATAGCGTTTATTACAACCGGCATTATACGGCCGTTGTAAAAAGGGTGTTGTACAGGCATCTATTACAACGGTCCAGAAAATGACCGTTGTTATATCTTTCTATTACAACGGGCAGCAAACGCCAGTTGTAAAATGGACGTTGTAATAGATCTGTTCTGTTGTAGTGTTTTTTCATTAATCATATTTTTTTATGTTTAACTTGCATACTGTTTTGAAAAAAAAATCATCTTTTCCAAAACAAAAAAAAATCCTGTAACATGTCTATGACATTTCTTCTTAAATCTCTTCAATTTACTATACTTAATATTAACTGGTCTAATTCACTTAAAATTCTTAATATTTGTCTCCGTAAATCACTCAAATTTTAAACATTATCTATCACATTATTTTTTGATATTTAACAAAGATTAATGAAAAAAAATAGTTTTCTTTTATTATTCGATCTAACGGCCGGTTCCTCACCGTTGTACTGTTGTACTAGTTAAGTTAATCTTCTACTAAAAATTCACTACAAACAAAATATATTTCCAAACATACTTTTACTTATAATACATATCGTTTGTTTTGTACAAGCGTTTACTTAAGCATTGTAAAATTTTAAATTTATAACATTAAAAATTCAAATTATGAAAATTCAAAATTTAAATCTTCAACTTTTGAATTTAAAAGTATAAAATTTTAAACTTTTGAACACATTAATATTGGAAATCCAAAACTTCAAATATGAAAATTTGAAATGCGTGTTTAAAAGATGTACAAAAATTATACTAAATAAATAATAGTTGATTAATAAATATCAACTATCATACGTGTTTAAAAGTTGCAAACCTGGGGAACTATTTTTTATATCTATGCACGCTCGTTAACGCAACAGATTTTTTCTTTCTTCTTTTTTTTGCGCGAAACACAACCGCACAGAGTGACAGATCAATAACTTCGTCCAGGGCATCTCAATTGCGATTATGGCGGCATGTTTTGGAGGGTTATGGAGGCATAATCAACGCTTAATTCGGCCACTCAATCATGTTCTGTATTCCAGTATAAAGTTCGCTTCTCCAAGATCAACCCTGCGAACGATCTGGCTCGATTTCTCCTTCACTCCAGGCACGTGTAAGTCTGATGTTTCTTTCTTCTTTTGATATTAGGTAATCACGATGTTAGTTTCAAACAGTACCAATTGATGTTTTTAATAGGGTTTACAATTAATTTGTGATGTTTTTGGTAGAAGTTTATGGTTTGCTAGTTCCAAAGTCTATCAGATTTCTTTGATTTGGTTCAACCATGTGTTGCTAATTTGTTTTCCAGCAGGATTTCTATAGATTTTAGGTTAGGAAAGTTAATTAAATTTCTTATTCTTTCTTAAATCGTTCAATGTTTGTTATTGTTCCGACTTAATCTTCTGAACAGTGTTCTGTATATGCTGCAGTACCGTAGTAGTTCAAATACGTCTTAATTTAAGACAGTAGGTATGACTCACTGGTTTTTGTTCTGAAGTTAGCTAAAGTGGGATAGGAAATATTTTATGTGAATCACCAAACGGTCATTTCAAACTATTACTCAACTCATATGCAACGTTAATAAAATTTTGTCGTATGATGCATATTTTTACCAAGTTGTATCTTCATATGTGATAACTGTTGGCAGATATTGTTTGCCGGTTACTATATATGATGTTCAAGTCATTGGAAAAATTTAGATTGTTGTTAATTCCTAAGATACTTAATTAATAAGAGGTATTGATGGAATTTTTGTTTGCATGGGAAAAACTATTTGAAGCAGTGATCACCTTCAATTTGGATTAAGGACCGTGGGTTTCATGCATAAGCACATGGAGGTAACTACTGCTTTAATATGCAAATTTATATTTATATTTGTATACCATATCACTGACAACAGAATTAAAATGGTTTAAGCTTGCCAAAAAAATAACTCGTTCGTCAAAAAGACTACAACCATCACGAATAGACGTTACTGGAGTCCAGGAGGGCATCAACCAAGAGTCACGCTTAGATGACTCGCTTGACGTAATTCACTGATAATACACAACCCTTCTCTTTGTTAATGGTTTTTTTTCCATATAAATTTAAAGTTTATTTAATAACTAATGTTGCAGAAATCAAAAAGTACTGGAAAGCGGGCCAAAAGACCACAGCCTTTGCATTCAAATTCCGCTTTGCTTGAGGATGATAACATTCAAGAGTCCAACTTAAATGATTCATCATTGCCAGATGACACAACAGTGGAACAAAATGACCCTAACAAAAAGGACAAGAACCCTGAAGTCCAAAAGAAGAAACGTGGCAAAACGAAACTCAAGGGTTTAGGAATCCAAAATTCATGTTGTGTAGGCATAAATGTGGATTTTAATGAAAAGGGGCAGCCAATATGTGATAATTCTATTAAATTAGCCTCTTTCATTGGTGCGCTAGTTCGTGATAAAGTCTCAATACTTTGTGATGACTGGAGAAAGGTTCCTGCAGATCATAAAGACAACCTTTGGGCACTTGTGGTGGTAAGCTTAGTACTATCTCTCATTTTTCCCTCATAGTTGCATAGTTCAGAGTTGGTAGCTTGTACTACACCTACATCCAATAACATATGCAAGGCAAAAAATGATAATCTGAACATAATATAACAATAAGATTAGATCATATCATAATATTTTCATTAATGTTCAGTAATTGCAGTTATGTATTGGAAAAATGACAGTTCTACAATGATACTAATCTTCAATAAGCCCGTATATCTTCTTCATGCGTGAGTGTGAATACCATATATGCGTCATTGTTAAAATTTTGAGGCTGGTTTGGAGCTCTCATAGGAGGCCAATAGGTGTTACTTTAAGAAAGATGAACCTTATTTTGCTTTTTTATTTTTACCTCTTTTGTAATATATGTCAGAATTATAGTAACAGCTAAGGTTTGAACATAGCTGAAGTACTAGTAATGAACTGTATCATGTTTGGCTTTGTTTTACTCCTAAAGGTAGTTATTGTCCTGATGCATGTAACAGTTTCGCACCTTTAAATTCAGTATAATGCCAAATAAGTTATTTAGCATGATATATATATATATATATATATATATATATATATATATATATTAGTTGTATAATGTATGTAAATGTTTTTATACAATGTGGCCGCTCTGTTATTTGCATTATAGGATAAAATAAATATACACCAGTTGTTCAACTAGAAAGATCTAACTGAATAAATATATGTACGCATATGAATGTACGCTCGCATCCGTGTGTGTTTGTGCTTAATATTATATTTGATATTGATCTTATACTTTTGTTTGTTACAGCAAAGGTATAACTTGGATGAAGCACACAAAGACTACATATTGAAGAAAATGTCAATTTGTTTGGGAGAGCATAGATGCAATGTGGGGAATGATGTAGCACAAGCTCAGCTGTTGGGTCAGGAAGAAAAATCCAAAAAACTTGCTGAGTTAAAACCTTTGAATTTGACCGATCATGAATGGAGTGAATTCATAAAGACCAGACTTTCAGTAAAATTTCAAGTAAGTTGAAACCATCCATAAATGAGTGTAATCTTTTATATTACTATTAGATAATTATTATTCAGTTCATGTATACATGATGCGCCTAAACATTTTTATGAATCGACATGGCAAACTGGACAAAAAATATAATACCATAATTCTAGTGCGATAATCAATGATTATAAGTCCTAGTACAGCTAAATTTTACATATAATGCTTGAGGTGTTTCAGTTATTGGAAACCATCACTCGCTTACTTTGTACCATGAGAAATTCTTAGTTCTTTTGATATACATAGTCAAATAAATTTGCTTGTTTGTAAAAATATCGGTTAGGTGACATGCTTACCATTTAACCATCTGTTCATTTTTTTCTTCTTCCTATTATAGCTGCTTACTGTTGTTATCTTGAAAATTTTGTAATATTTAAAATGATTCAGTAAATTAAAGTGAAAAAGACTATATATTCAATCATTTCCAAATTTGTTACTTGCTTGTATTTTTCCCAAACTGAAATCTATAGTCAAAATTTATGTTTAGAGCGACAAAATAATAATAATAATAATCATACTCACCAAAAGCACAAATAAATTGAAAAAATTTGTCATTTTTTAAACATAACTAGCATTTTGAAGTTCTTATATTTGTTGGATAAATTCATTTTCTTCTTCACATTACAAATGGAAAGAAAACCGTTTTATTCTTTTTCCTTATTTGGAATCAGGTAACCTAAAAGAGAATGATTTAAGAATAAGGGTTCTGTAATCGAAGTCTGTCATTTGTCAAAAACTAGTTGATATAAAAATAACAATTTTAGAGTTGTGGTTCCTTGCTTGGATCACTCAAAACACTCCTTCCTCACAAAATAAACAGCGGAAGCTTTACTTCTTCTTTTTTCCTTTTTTTTGGCCCTTCGTCAAGTGGAATTTGGCAGCGAACCATCCTCAAACACATGCATTCCTGCCCTTTTGTTTTTTTTCTACGATTTTCTCCTTTATTTTGTATTCTCTTAACTGTTTTTCTCATCCCTGCTGATGCCCAAATGTATGCAATGCCCTGTGCTTAGGCCCAGTATGCACTGGGTTAAATTCAGCTACAATCACAGACAAGTGTTAGTATTAGCAGCAAAACGATATTTCAGTATAATTTGAAAGGAAAAAATATTTTGATGAATTCTTTTGATATAGGCCAAAAGTGTTTTGATGAAGAAAGTAAGGGAAAAACATACTCGGCCACACACGATGAGTTGACGAGGTTACGCAAGATTAGAGCAAAAATTGGTAAATATGCATTTTGTACAATTGTTGTTGATATTGTTTCGTTAATACATTCGTTTGTTAAAATATAGCAACATAATTTTATCCATGAAATGTTGCAGAAGCAAGAAAAGCCAGATGAAGAGATAACTAGAGTACTCTTATGGACTGAAGGGCGCTTAAACAAGGATCGAAAACCGACAAATAAAGCTGTTGAAGAATCGATGGTAAGGAAAACACATTATTATTTATATAATATAAACTAATGTAAAAGTAATATTAGTTCAAAATTTACTGTTTATATTTTTTATCATAGGCAAAAACAAATAACGTAGTCTTATTTGAATTATTCATATAGAACCCTTCATATTTTGCATGCCTAACAATCAGTTGATATTATCCAGAAAAAAATAGAGCAGTATAACAGCTTACAGTCCAAAAAATCAAGACTATCACTCAAAGATGATGCCCTTTCAAATGTTCTTGGCAAAGACCGGCCTGGTAGAGTGAAAGGGCTTGGATTTGGAGTTACAATGTCAAAATTGAAAGCTCAAGCACATACCAATAAAATGATGCTCACACTAGAAGAAAACGTGAGGGAACTTCGGGCTAAGGTGGACATGTTGTTGCAAGTAAGCGCGGGAATTTTTTTTCCATGCTTTGCCATAATTTGTTTAAAACTATTGTCTCATTTTTTTTTCCCGTGTTCATGACAGTCAAATCATCAAGCTGATAATGAACACTTCCCTGAGCTTAATAATTCTATGGTAAATATTAAAATAATGCAACCTTATTCTATCTTGGTTTAAATTGTTCCCATTTAATGAACTAGTATAATTTAATTTATAGTCCAAGCAGTCAAACGATGTTGAGAACCATGTCAGCTATGAAAAAGTTGGACACTACAACAAAATGACCCTATTACAACGGTGGAACACCGTTGTAATATACATTTTACAACGGTGGGCAAACCGTCGTGTATTAAGAAGTTGTAATAGGCTAATATCTTTTATAAATTTTCTGCACTGTTGCAACACCGTTGTAATATGTATATTTTACAACTTTTTTCCACCGTTGTAATAAGTTTATTACAACAGTTATGCACCGTTGTTGTTTTGATTTTTACAACTAATTATAACCGTTGTGATATATTTTATTACAATTTTTATATTTTATAATTGTAATATATCCACAAATTATATACACATTACTAATAAAAGAATTCATTGCAGAACATATTATCTACAAAACTGAAGATATCAAACAAACTGAAAACATGAACCAAAACAATCTATTATTAATTTCAAACTCATCAATTTTTTTACATAATACACCGACAAAACTGAAGATACAAAGACTTTATAACAGTTCTAACTTTCTTATGCTCCTGTTAATCTGCTTGTGCTCCTTTTTCTCCTTAATATCCATTCCTAAGAAAGAAATTATCAAACTGTTAGTGTTGCAGTATAGATTTATGCATGTAACGAAAATTGGAAAAATGTGAGTGCACAAAATAAACAGCTAATACAATGCATTCAAACCATTATATACGTAAATAACCTGACCATTATATACAATGCATGTAACGTTGGATGATTCATTTTGTTATATACAATGCACTGAAAAACTTTGCCGTGGCAAAGCTATGCAGTGCAATCACTTTGCTGCAGCAAAGCTTTGCACAGCAAAGCTTTGCACAGTGTGCAAAGCTTTGCCGCAGCAAAGCTTTGCACTGTAAATAGCAGTGCAAAGCTTTCCCGTGGCAAAGCTATGCAGTGCAATCACTTTGCTGCAGCAAAGCTTTGCACAGCAAAGCTTTGCACAGTGTGCAAAGCTTTGCCGCAGCAAAGCTTTGCACTGTAAATAGCAGTGCATCACTGCATAGCTTTGCACTGCAAAGCTTTGCCGCAGCAAAGCTTTGCCAGCAAAGCTTTGGCAAAGCTTTTACATAGCAAAGCTTTGCCAGCAAAGCTTTGGCAAATAGCAGTGCAAAGCTTTGCTATGTAAGGCAAAGCTTTGCAAGCTTAGGCAAAGCTTTGCAAGCTTAGGCAAAGCTTTGCAGTGCAATCACTGCATAGCTATGCTGCAGCAAAGCTTTGCCAGCAAAGCTTTTGCATAGCAAAGCTTTGCACTGCAAATAGCAGTGCAAAGCAAAGCTTTGCAAGTTTTGGCAAAGCTTTTGCACATATATACATCCAGATTTGAGTGCATAAAACCATTTGTCACGAACCATTTCCCAAGAACCAAGCTAAATATGCCAATTCCTTCTACAATAACCTGAATTTCGGAAGAAAAAATAATTAGAAAAACTTGCTCAGGATAACAAAAATCTTCAAATCTTATGATATTAATAGATCCCATTTACGAATCATGCCTCTCCAATTATGTCATAACTCTCAAGGTGTTGCAGTTTATTAATCAAGCCCAATATTCATACCAATCAAATCTGGATGTATATATGAGCATTCACATCTATTAATGGCATACAATCAATCATTATTATTAACTAATATCTCCCTTTACTACATTCTCAGATCTTATATAGGTGCAACCAGGAACGAATCATTAACACAACCATACATTCAAACAAGAATACACACATCACGTAAACAATCTCAACTTTCTGAGATTAAATCGTGTATGTCAATGTCTATAACAAACAGGCTCAACTTTCTGAGATTAAATCTTATTTAGCTCTATGTACACAACTAATGGCAAACAAATGGCAAACAAATCAAATATCACAACTTTCTGAGATTAAATCGTGTATGTCAATCTCAACTTTCTGAGATTAAATCTTATTTAGCTCTACGTACACAACTAGTGGCAAACAAATCAAATATCACACATCCATTCACGGGAACCATCCACACTAACCCATGAATCAAACATTAAGCACATATATCTCATTATCTTAAGCATACAGGGAGATATAACACACAAACAGGCTGCCTATTAAAGGTCTTAGTGCCAAAACGAGGGAAAAATAAACTCACCAGGCTTAGATCTCGACTTTATCCCTTTTTTGAGGTCCCAATTTGGCTGCGAGGTCCTCCTAGACTCGTTGCTCCCTCTCTCGAGCTCATCTCCATCACGAACCCATCTTTGTTTTGATGCGAGATAATCGATTTTATTGTTTTTACCCCAATTGAATTTGCTACGGCTTTCGGCCATTATCGGTTTCATTTATTTTGAACGAGACGAGAATAAAAATTGAAAAGGGTCGGCTGATATTTTCTTTTGTTTTCAATGTATTATACGGCTAGGGTTTTATTTTCTGGCCAATTCCCATTTTGCCCTCCCTTGGTTATGTTAACCCTAAATTTTGGATTTGCCCGCCTAAATTTTCGATTTGCCCGCCTAAATTTTCGATTTAGAGAATGCGTGAGCTGCTTTGATTACTTGTATCCAAGGAAAAGTTGTAATTATTAGCAAAAAAAATATTTTTGAATCTAAGGAAAGCTTCTAAGCACTTTCTATTAACTAATTTTATTTAACAGCTATTCTTAATGATTATTTGTTAACCATCAATCGTCAGTTAAACAGTTAATACTTATTTATTGATTACTAATTTTAAATTTTTTAATTATTAATTAGTAATAGAAATAATTTCATATTTTGAATTAATTATCAATTTTTATTTTATTTCATATTTTGATCACGTTGGTTAAGTCATCTAAATACTCACTTCGATTTTAAGGTTCAATTACCATAAGAAAAAAAAGAAAAAAAACTAACTAGTTTTTCGAAATTTTGGATATTTTATAAAAGTTCTAGTTCATTGATTATTATTTTTTTAATTAATTTGTGAAAATTTCAATATTTTATAAGTTTCGTCTAGAAAAAATTAAACTTTTTTTGAAATATTAGATGTTAAATATAATTATTACCCATAACTATTAAATATTAAATTCTAGTAATAAGTATTACTTTTTAATTATTAAAGATTGATTTCTTATTAATCGTTCGTTATTATAAATTAATTATTAACTATAATCTTAGTTAGTAATCTCTTCTTCTTGATTATTAATAGCAATCATTAATTATTAAATAATAATAGTTATTACTTATAAATAATTAATATAAATGTATTAAATATTAATTATTAGTTGTATTAAAATATAGTCATATATTACAACGGTCAAAAATAAAAGTTGTGATAGGCTTTTATTACAACTGTCAAAATAACACAGTTGTTAAACATAAGATTATTACAACAGTGCGTTTTGCAAGGTTGTAAAAAGGGATCTATTACAACGGTGCTTTTGCACCGTTGTAAAATTAAAGTTGTAATATGGTAATATATATGTTCTTTACAACAATGATTATTGCACCGTTGTAAAAAAGGATCTATTACAACGGTGCTTTTGCACCGTTGTAAAATTAAAGTTGTGATATGGTAATATATATGTTCTTTACAACAGTGATTATTGCACCGTTGTAAAAAAGGGTATATTACAACGGTGCTTAATTTATGCACCGTTGTAAAATTAAAGTTGTAATATGGTGTTTTTGTTGTAGTGGGACCAGCTGTTTCACATGACCCGGCGTTTGGAACTAAATGCAAATTAATGAGCTGGTATAAGAAAGGGGAAGTGGTGGCTGAAGGTGTAATTTTTTCCACAAATCCCTGCGATCTGGTTCACTTCAAACCTCTAGGACTTGATGTTTGGAAAGTATCTGTCGATTACGCTAAGGATGAAGAAGCTTATTTGTGGCGAAGTACAGATGAATTTAAAGTTATTGGAGATGTTGTAGGCTCTACGGTTGCTTGGAGCAAGGAGTTCATCAATTTAGATCTTTCTTCGTAACCAGATAGTAATTTAGTTCTCGTAATAAAGTACTTGAATTAGGTTGTTTGATTTGTTTTTTTCATTTTAGGATGTTTGATTTGGTTTTTCAGTTTAGAAAGTTTGTAATGTTTTGATGTTCTTAGATGTTCAACCAACAATTTGCATAATTTCATTTCTAGGTTTCTTCAATTATTTGTTCATGGCATTTCTATTCTAATTAATTCAGGTCATAAAGATGGTATTGAATAGCATATGATGTGTTTTCACATATGCTTTTTGGTTCTGCTATTTTCCGTTTGGTCTGATTAGCAAGTTCATGTATAGAGATATGTCATGTGCATTTATACAACCTCATAGTCTTGATTATGCTAACTGTATTTTGTTGTGCATTTTATGCAACATTGTTTCTATGGCAAACTTTGTTTCTATGGCATTTTATACAAAGCCAAACAGGCAGGCGGAGCAGCTGTGCGGGATACCAAGGAGATCGTGGTGCACCACATATTTGCTACATGACTGCCTCCTGACGACAGACCCAAAATCAAACTGAATTATTGAGGTTTGGAGGAACAATTTTCATTCAACCTTTTACCGAATCAATGCTCGCATTTATTGACTAACTGGAGGTGGCGAGAAATCGAATCCAACAAACTTTTATTGGACCCATGGTGTTCAAACAGAATTATTTTCAGGTACTGCTTATTTGCCGTCAATAACTATGATTTATAAATTATAATCGTTCTGTCTGTTAAATTTTCTTGCTACAAATGTAGTACAATGCAAATTTTGAACTGTTATCTTATTTTTATTTGATTAGGTATTGCCACCCTGTTAGATTATCCCAATGACAACTCTATATAAGTACGGAAAAATTGGTTTTGTTTGTGTGAAATATGCTTCTTGCTGGAAATCTTGAGTGGACTGTAAGGAGAAAACATGATTTATTTCAACTGCATTTCCTCATTATTTTGCAAATACAGTAATACTTTTATTTGACTACAGCGTCTCAGCCCCTTTTAAGTGACATACACACACACACACACCCCTGTTCACAGTCACAAAGTTGAGAAATCTAGGAGATGCTTAGCAAATTTGATGGATGGTCCTTTGATAAATTTATTATTAGCTTAAAACAAAAATTTCAGGCAGTGCATTTTCTCTTTAACTTCCTCCAGCGATCAAAGAAGCATGTAATTATTTACATATATTCAGTTGCAAATAAGCGTGTTCATATAATTTCTGTGCAATTGTATTATTAAGTTGTAAGCTACTTTCCCTTTTATGTTAATAGTAAATAATTATATTTTAGCATGTACTGTATGTGGTAACCTTTTGTAAACTCATCTAATAAGTTCTTTGCTTGTATTTTTATGTGCCTTTAGTTTGGTTTGTATTGTAGATAATTGGTTTAAATTGTAGATAATATCTCATGGACATTTTCGAAAAATTTAGACGAAATGGAAAGAAAATAATTACTTGCATATTTGACAACATTTTTTCCTACTGCACAATTAACATTTTGTCTATGTTTAATTTGAACAATTTGTTGTTGGCATATTTCTTTAATTATATCTTACCCACTTTGTAACTTCACATATAATTTTCCTGGTCTATTCTATGTTTTTATTGCATAATTGATTCTACTTTTAATCTACTACCTTAATTTCATATATTAAATCATTTATGCATAACAGCTTAGTAATTATTATATTCATACGATTTTTCTTAACTGATTTGTTTCCGTTACATATTACTTTCCTTTTAACACTTATTTGCATTAATTACTACTTTTTAATCTAGTATATGCGATAGCCTTTATTGCTTACTAATGTAGTAAATATAATTCTTATACCATTTACATGCATTAGTTGATTTACATTACAGTCAATAATAATGTAGACAATTAACTAAATTGAAAATGTATGGGAAGAAACTAATTAGTTGCACCATGTGCAAAATACAGTGTTATCGGTCTATATATTTGAATCATGTGTTACACACTATACAAATTATATGTTTACACTGTGATTGTTTCCATGATTCATTGCTCAATCAAATCATCTTTAACTAACTATCCTAATTTCATATGCATACCATTTATGCTCAGTCAATTCAAAAATCATAATCCAGTATTTAGTATAGTTTACTGCAGTTGATTTGATTATGTTCCACATTACTTTCCCCTTTATCTTATGAATAAACATATACTATTTTTTAATCTGTTATATATGGAATTTTTTTATACTTACTAATTTGATAATTTCTATGTTTACTGCAGTTGTGATGTTCGTTCTTAAATACATGAAATTTATTGTCATGCTAGCAGTAAATTTAGCGTGAAATTTTGCAGTAAATTTAGCATGAAATGGCATAGTGATACCAAATTTGTTGTCATGCTTGCAGTAAATTTAGCATGAAATTTATTGTTTAAAGGGACTTAAATATGCTATTTACCTATTTTTAGACGTGGCTAATGCTTGTTCTTGCTTGTAGGCAAGTGAAACCATCTTTGGACATGCTTGAGAATGAAACTGAAGTTCATCCAAAATGGTATTTTATTAGCTATTGGCAGAAGATCTGGGATTATAACAAGGCTGCATAGATTCTTGTTTTGCTCTCGTCCTTTCGTTTTCTTGTACTGTATGCCTTCATATTGATTATGAGCTCTCCTTTGTCATTGTTCCTTCTTTAATGATATGATTGTTGTTCAAATTTTTAATTTGATCTTTTTAAAGATTTCATGCAGGCCATGATGTAACTTTTGTTTATGTTACTCAATTCAAAGAACATGAGATGTATTGAATAATTTATCATATATAATAGTGCATAAAGCATGTTCATTTCAGAGAACATCAGATGTATTGTCTCATATTTGTTATTTCTGAAGTGTGTGGCTTATCCTTTTACTGTGCTGTTTCAGCTACGCATCTGCATGCATTTCCTTCATTTTTCTGGTTTATATGTCCACAAGATAATTGCTTTAGTTTTTGTTTATAAATTTTCTATCTTCAGGCTAAATTTATTTTTTTCTACAATAAGTAAACATGAGGATGTCCTTGTTACTACTTTAGATTTTAAAATGATCTTTAACTAGTTTTCAATGTCATATTATTTTAATTGATTTTAAATTTAAATAAGCATAATTAGTTGACTATAACTGGTTTAACCGACCGAAAAAACCGGTATTTTTTCGTTTTGGTTATTTTGGTTTTCAAATGAATTCGGGCGGTTTGGTTATTATTTATGGTGACTTCCCTCCTTTGCCCTCTACTCTTGTACAGTATTTGTTCTTGTCGTTCGGGTTTCGCCAAGCTGTTCTTATGTATTCTGGTTTTGTAAATAAAGTTACCCCTGTTCAAAAAAAAAAAAAAAAAAATGTAAATTTGACATGTCCAGATAAATGTGATTAGCATTTGTTGTCTGCATTTTAGGTGTAACATTTATGGCTAGAAAAAGAGAAACATGCCAAATGATGTTGTAATATTACCTGCTGACTAATCTGGTTGAACTGAAAAGTAGACTGAGATTTGACCCGAAACTTTAACGATACTTTAACCTATAGTCTAGTTGTTTTATCGATTGTGTTCTTTGACTCTATCGTAAAGTGGAAAACTTTTGAAACTGAATTTATCATATCACATGCATCTGCTTAGAATTTGTAAAATGATTAAAAGAAGTTACTATTTTTGAATGTAATAATGCAGGCGGGGCAGAAAAATTGTCTTAATAAAAGAAAATTAAATGTCATCTCTACCTTTTTTCAATGAAATGATGAATTCGTTGTCTAGTATCTACAAGCTTTTTTTCTCAAATTTTCATGTTTTATTTTCAACTTCTGATTCATTTTTTAGTGTTTTAATTTTTGAAATACGTACTTTATATACTATATGCTTTTTGAATTTAAAATTAAAAAATTAAGAAAACAAATATGTGGTTTCATATATGTAAATCAAGTTCATTATTTTTTTCAAAATTATGAAAACAAATATATAAATCCTTTATACCAGATCAAACATAACAACTGAAGTAAAAGAGAAAAGAGACCAGCTTTGGATTTGGATAAGATATGGTTTCAAAAAATAAAATTATATGAATCCAGTTCATTATGGAAAATAATATTTAGAATCTGGTATCATATCAATTCGTATTGTAATAGAAAAATCAAACCACTATCAAACAAAGCAGTAGTTAGACCAACAGTTTGTTTCGTTATTATCAATACTTAGTAATGTGGATAATAACTTGTTATAGTTTAATTAACAGAATAATATCCGGTATGTTTTTTAAATTTCATTTCAAAATAATTAACATAAACAACCATTATGAATGATGATACCTTCATGTGGATTGGAGAGGTCACCACAAGCCTAACTAGACTTTGATATTATTTATATCCTAGAGCCTTAGTTGAAGAATTGAAAGTTGTAGGGCATAAAAATGAAAATGTACAATAAACTATACGAACGAGTGATAAAAAAACATCCGTTGTAAAAGAAAAGAAGCTTTACGATATGAACTAGCTTTATTAAATATGATGTACTTTGCAATTTCGAACGAACGTCATCAAACGTAAAGTATATGACTACAACAATTTTGTCTTAGACCAAAAATTACAACAAGAAGTTCAAATATGAGAATTAACATCACTGATAAAAATTTGTTAAATAAAATATCTTTAACAACATAAGATAGACATCGTCATAAATATGAATTATCATAGCATTATACGAATGTTGTAAATTATATAAAAAATAAAATTTACAATTATTTGTTGTTGTTGTTTAACTTTGAGTTTACAACGTTTGGTAAATATCGTTGAGTACTACAAATTTACAATATTTAAAAAACGTTTTTGTATATGCATGTTTCAATAACATTACATATATGTTATGATCAAAGTATATATAAAACAATGTACAAAAGTCATCGTTAAAAATTATTTTTGATGACAGTTTAAACCAACATTGTAAATAGTCTTATTTTACAACATTTATATAGGGAATGTTGTTTGGAAAAATCTATTACGACTTTTTTCTTAACAAATGTTATGAAAGGTTCTATGATTTTACAACACTTTGATGAACTGTCGCAGAATCAATGTTGTAAAAGGGTGTTTTTGTTGTAGTGAGTACACAATTAGAGGAAAACAAAAAATCTCCTCCTAAAACCAAATGCCTCACTACGAATTTAAAATAAAAAGCTAAAACATTTTGCAAGTTCAAACTATAATCATGTAAGTTTGAAAGGGATTTTCTTGTATGTTGAGATTTCTTCTTTGCATAATGTTGTAACTATATTTCCAAATTGCTGAGAACTAAAGGCAAGCTAAAGGCTCAATATTTGCTCAAATCTATTGTTATAACTTGCTATAAAACGCCAAATCGACGAGTAAAAATCACGTCTTCTAGTTTATCAATGGTTTGCAGTCTTATTGTATCAGTGAGCATGCAATTTACTATTAACGCAAAAGTTTCATTTTTATGTTTACAACCGAAAACAGCTCTCTGCCCAACCTTGTATTATCATATCTTCTTTAATACTTGCTTAAATTATTCCAAACTTGTTTTGAATGATAGTATTGTTTTTGGTCTTTTGTCGAATTTCAGGTTAACCAGACCTCTGTATCATGTTGTAATGTTGTATTAAAGTCTGAATCGGAGAAGATTTCACACATAGGAAAATTCTTGTGCCCAGGTCGACCTATAAACTTCTCTGGGTCGACCTAGGCATATGAAGGTAGACCTCAGGGCGGTCCTCGATAATATATGGGCTGTTCCCTACTTTGTTTTGATGCTCGGGCTATTTTCCTGTTTAGTTGAACTCTGCTCCAATTTCCTGGAAAATTCTAAGTATTTTTGATGAGTTTGAAGTGAAATTTGTGTGATGATTTTGTTGGCTTAATCTTATAATAGATAAGCCAATACTATCATCAATTTGCACACTGAATTGGTGAAGTTTATGTGTTTTTGTTGTTGATTTCATGAGATTTCTGACACTGTTCACGTTTTATAAAATGGTTTCAATATGGAATATATATATATATATATATATATATATATATATTGCTTTGAGACAAATGATTTTTTGATGTTTTGTTTTTTAAAATAAAAACGTCTTAAGGCTATGCTATATACCATATTTTTCGATATACAAAGGTTTCAAAGAAACAAATCAAATGATTTCAGAGTCGTTTTATAAGGTTGCTTTCTCAAATCTAAGTATTTTCTATACATAAAACCTCATGATTTTACACCCTTCGAGAAGTCGAGGTTATGATATAAGTGATGTAGTATACCGTGTGGTATGGGACACTTTGGCTTACTGTATTGATTAATTCTTGACTAGTTGATTGAAGCTAATTATTCTTTAGACGTGTGGACTATGCTGACTAGTAGTAAATCTATTAGTGAAACGTAAGATACGAGACATATTATTTTCACCTTTCGAGTTACCGATTGGAAGTTTGTGGCACATTATTGTTGTTTTTTGTTGTTGCCAGTACTTGCTTCGGCGCGGGGAAGGGGGAGGACCTAGGTTCGAACGAAGTCTCTTATATACATATTCACTTGGCCGGGGTTTTAAGTTACACTCGACCGGAGGGGTCGTAATGATGGGAACCTGAATATGTATATAGTACTCAGCAAACTCGGGGGAAGCTATTATATATATAATGCATGCGTTGTTTATTGTTTGAATCCATCTTCTGATGATATTTGATGTTCAGATCCATTTTGATGACATTTGATGCTTTGGATCCATCTTTGATGCTTTGTTGATTTGTTGCTATTTGTTGTTTTGGATCCTATTTAAGATTCCATAATTGATGCTGATATTGATTCATTTATGTACCCTTGGAGCAACTATGATGTTCACGTATATTTGGTGCTTTCACTTTGTTGTTTGGAGCACTCGTAAGTGTTCTATATGTACATTGCTATTTGTTGTTCATGTTGTTAGGACACTATTCATGAGATCATTGTATGGTATTTAGTTGTACCCTATCTCATAAACTCTTGTTGCACTCAG
This sequence comes from Allium sativum, assembly GCA_030737875.1. Lineage (NCBI taxonomy): Eukaryota > Viridiplantae > Streptophyta > Magnoliopsida > Asparagales > Amaryllidaceae > Allium > Allium sativum. The sequence continues at coordinate 64,510,686 of CM060909.1, read as the reverse complement.
TTGAACCTACTCTTTCTCTATTCGAGATGAGTTACCCTTATGAGGTTATATTCATCTTTCGTGATATAAAGATACTATTTAAACTAGGCTGACCCTCGTATTTTATACTCCAGTCTGATCGAGTTGCAGGTTTGGTTGTTTCTAGATTTTGCTTAGCAATATCATCCTGGATATATTTTTCGACCTTTTTGGACTTGTCTCGTATAATTTTTGTGTAGTTACCTCATAATTGATTCTCACTCTAATATATGTACATATTCTTTTGTGGGAGATAATGTTGCATATATTGTGGATTGTATATCAACTTACGTATATTACTTTGTGTTATATTTGATGTATATATCTATATATGTGACTGTGTGTTTGCCATTCTGTGATTTGTATTATCTATCATAGTTATATTTTGTTCTAAATCGACCCCGTCTCCATTGTAGTATTGTACTAGGCGAGAATTAAATATGTCAATCCACTTGACTGAGAAAATTCTGAGCACTTTATCAGCATATTTGATACTTATTTAATATAAGATTATGGATTATCGCTCATAACCAACGATATTCTTTGTATTAGCAAACTATATTACTCGTTAATACTCTTTGTTAACACGGGTCTCGGAGTGGGACGTCACGAGCACAAATCTAGACAGCAAAGTAAAGTTGAAAATGTCTAGAGATGTTGTGTTTATGAATAAATATTTCCCTTTTCAACACAAAGTGTGAATTGCACAAAAGATATACGACCTACTGGTATCTATATCACCTATGCCAGTATATGTGCATAATGGTCGACGATTACCTATAGGAACCGAAGAAGACAACTCAGCTACTCAAACACGCAATGCCCTCAGTGGAGCCAGTTCAAAAAGAAACTAAGAAGCCAAGAGACATCACATCTTCACAAACAAATAATTAGCAAGAAAACAATATAGATAACATACATAAGGAAAATACTGATCACACAAGCATGCATAATGAACAAGGAAATAAAGGTCATTCAATGATAACCAGATTCAAGAGAGACATCTTTAAACCAAATGTGTACACAGCCAAATCACAGCAAATGATGAACCACACACACTAGAGGAAGAACTTAGCATTGACAATTGGAGAAATGCAATGCATAAAGAGTACATGGTAACTCTTAAGAAATAAAACTTAGAAACTAGTGCAACTGGCAGCGAATAAAAATACAGTTGGGTGCAGATAGACATTCAAATTGAAAAGAAATTTAGATGGAACTTTTCAAAGGTACACAGTAAGGCTGATGACAAAGGGATATACTCAACAAAATGGATCAAATTTCAATGAAACTTACTCATTAGTGGCAAAATCAACAACTATTAGAGTATTTTAACAATTGCCCCACATAAAAGATGGTACATCAGATAACTAGATGTAAATAATGCATTTCTGAATGGTGAGCTAAAGGAAGAAATATACATGCGACAACCGCTAAGATTCAATCAATCAGGGAAAAAGCAAATGTGTGCAAGTTAAAGAAGGCACTTATGGTTTAAAGTAAGTTCCTAAGGTGTGGCTTGATAAGATGAAACTGACATGTCAAGACTGAAATGTCTCCAGGCCAAATCTAGCACTTCTCTATTCATTAAATTCAATAATAATTCTACAACCTTTATTGTAATATATGTGGATGATTTCATAATTACAAGTGACAGTGAAAAGAAAATCAGAAGTGTCATTCAGTTTTTAGACCAACAATTTTAATTAAGGATCTTGGTGAAATCAACTACATCCTAGGAATAAAGGTTAATAAACTGGCAAGTTAAGAGATATATCTATGTCAAAGAAAATACATTCAAGAGATGCTTGTTAAGGCAAAAATGCATGATGCAAAATCTTTAGCAACTTCAATGACTAGTAATTTACGTTTATCTAAACATAAGGGTGAAGCTATCATAAATGCAAAAGAATACAGAAATATTGTTGGCGTATTGCAGTATACTACAATCACCAGATTAGAAATATCATGTAATGTGAACACAGTCAGTCAATTTATGCATCACCTCTAGATGAACGCAAGAAGACAGTAAAAAGGATACTACGATATCTGAAAAGGCAATCAATCACGGTCTAATACTCAAACCAAGTAAACATCACTGGATTTAGGGATGCTGATTGGAGATCAGACCCTGATGGCCAAAGGTTAACCACAAGATACTATATATACTTAGGTGATAATACTCTTTCTTGTTGCTCAAAGAAACAACTTACAGTATCAGATCAAGTACAAAATAAGAATACAGAAGCTTAGTAAGCATAACAGAAATAATGTGGGTTAAATCTTTACTCAGTGAACTTCACACCCAAATAGGCAATAAAGCAATTATATGGTGCCACAATTAGAGTGATGTATCATTATCAGCTAACCCAATACTACATGTACAAGGACCAAACACATGAAACTAGATTTATACATTGTTAGAAAACAAGTTAACAACAAAATCGAGATGAATCATATACCAACGTCGTATCGGAGAAGTGACATCTTTACAAGACACTGTCCGTCCTTACCAAGACACTTTCGGGGAGGGCTCGTCTGGACCCAACGAACAGCAAACACCATTTCGGACCAGTGAAATTGCCCAATTTCAGACAATTTGCACTTTGCCCTCTGAATTTCACTCGAAATTCGGGTGAAATTCAAAGGGGAAGTGCAAATTGCCCTGAAATGGGGCAATTTCACTGGTCCGGACCAGGGAACCCCCTGGTCCAGACGATCCACTCCCAACACTTTCACCATAGAACTTCTGCAAGTTTAGAGAAGACTTAAAAGGTCAAAAGCTTCAACGAACCAGTCAGAAAAGAAACCAACTCATCTTAAGTACAATGCTATTCGGGTCAACAACAATTACTTCCAGTTAAATCTAATGGTCTTCCAGATGATTCCAAAAGCCTCAAAGTAGATCCAGGAAGCAAAACAGCTCAAGCAACTTAAACTCTAAATCGCCATAAACATCTCAACTTTCCATGATAATTATGAAGATCAGGGATAAATCAAACATCTAAATGCTTATATTCATTTAGATTTAGACATTTAAAGCATGATTTCGAGTAATCAGAAGAAGAATGTGGAATTGCCATGAAGAAGGGTAGGGCAGAAACCCTAGCTCGGTTTGATGGAGCAAATTGGAATCGAGTGTCGATTAAGAAAAACATATTATATTCTCACAAGGGCACTTCATTATTTTCAATAATGTGTACATAAATAATAATATTCAATCTGAAATCAAGATAACCCCAAAATTCGAATTTGTCAATGCCATCTCCAGCTCAACTCTAAGCGATCTGGAATCCCTAGAATATATAATACATCACTTCCCTGTGGAAAATGATGCCATTATTGACCGAGCCTAAAAAATACAATATGGCTAATTCTATTTCAACCCAAAGAAATGCTGAGTAGCCCCCCGTTTTATCCAAAAAATACGAAGACCAAAATACCCTTTCTTTGTTATATTTTTTTTCCAGTTTTTTTGCACATCCCGCAGTAGTCCTACGTGGTTTCATGGTGTACCTCGAAGTAGTCCTACGTGGTTTCTTAGTGTACCCCGTAAAGCCAGTACGTGGTACTCTAAGGAACCACGTAGGGCTACCACGAGGTACACAGTAAAACCACGCAGTCACCTCACGTGGAAGGGTATTTTTGGCTTTTTTTAAAATTAGCGGGGGGCTACTCAGCAAAATTGGGGGTATATCCATTTTTTCAACTTCTGGGGGGCTACTTAGCACATTGCTGGGTTGAAATAAAATTTGCCATACAATATATCGCTCCCTTGTGGATAATTATGGCGTCTTTGACCATCGACCAATACAAGCTGCTCTATGTAAAAAAAGCTTTCAACAAGCCAGAGCTGTTCAACTCACACATCCCTCTTCTGCAATGAAAATGGTAGTGATCCTCCATGCTACTCTATCTTTGCTGCTCTCTCTCTTCCTAATCCTAGCATTTGCACCTCCAACCTCATCAACATCCGAATGCAGCGAACACGAAGCAAATGTTCTTTTAAAGCTGAAGCGTTCATTAGGCAATCCAACAAGCTTATCAACTTGGAATAAATCTACAGACTGCTGCCAATGGAATGATATCTACTGCGATGGCAACAATGTCACAAGTCTTTCTATCTTTAGCTCCGACGCCACCGGCACAATCTCACCCTCCATTGGTAAACTAACACATCTGAAATTTATTCGCATAATGTACTAAACCTCAAAGGCCAAATTCCTCCATCTATTGGCAAACTCATCAATCTCGAGTATGTAGGAATCAGTGTTAACCCTATGTTAACAGGAAGCATACCTACAGCTCTATGCAAACTGCACAAACTTGAAGTCCTTAATCTAAATAATAATCAACTTAATGGGTCTGTTCCTGGTTGCTTTATAAGGAGTTTGTTGGAGTTCAATGTTCAATACAATAAGCTCACTGGACCAATTCCAGCCTCTTTCTTCAGTATCTCTGCATACAAAAATACCCCACTTCGACTTTTTCTCAATGACAACAAGCTTACAGGTGCTGTTCCAGCTTCATTAGGTAAGTTTTCCTTCGACACAATTGATCTTTCCCGCAATCGATTCACCGATGCAAGAGTGCTGTTTGGGGAGCAGAAGAAGACCAGGCTTATGTTTCTATATCGCAATAAACTGGCATTTGATCTGTCCAAAGTCAATTTTCCGTTAACCCTTGAAGAACTATTGTTACAAAAGAATAAGTTAACTGGAAGCATCCCTAAACAGATAAGCAAGCTGAAAGACTTGAAGTCCTTTTATGTGTATAGCAACAAATTGTGTGGACCGATACCTCCTGGTCCTTACCTCAAGAACTTGGTTAGCCCATTGCTGAGTTTCGCTGATAACAAATGCTTATGTGGAGCCCCGCTTGGACCATGTCACTAGGCTCGTTGAGTGCACTTTAATTGCTATGTAAGCCAGTGATTGGTTACTAATAAAGAACTTCACTTACTTGATTTAACAGCAGTGTGATTCAGTGGTGATATAATATACGTGGCTTATGAAATCTCAGTTAAACCCAATACACACATGCATTGTATATATGAAAATGATGTATATACATATATGTTTCTATGTATATATTCCGGCATGTATCTACAGTGCTTAATCGATAATTGCTCTATGGACTCTACTCTCCTTTACCTGTAAGCTCGTTGAAATACGAACTCTAAACGCCCGTTACACGTTCACGCTATTTTAAATGCATAATTAGGCATGCACTCAAGGTTTGGCTTGTAACCAGCAAAGTACATATCGGTTCATTTTGAAACCAAAGCATCAGCATAACAAACATGACAGTACTAATGATATTTACACTACTTCCACTCTTCAATAATGTTGCAATTTACCTGCACTGTGAACATAAAATATTAAGTTTAAATTTACATAAGTAACTGGTTCATGTTATTTTATAATATGTTATGTATTCACGTTTTTTATTATGGTAATTAACAAATCAACAGATGTGCCAATATTGCTAGCTGGAGCCTGGAGGTTGAGTCTTTAGTAGAGTTTAGACTGTCAACATAAACAAAGCTTATATATATGCACTTGGCTCAAATTTTGCTGGTCGGGAGTCAGGTCCAAATTAATTGAATGGGTTGTTTAAATGAGCAGTCGTGTTCAGAAGGTTGCCGAGGTATAACTCAAATCTGGGTCTTATGTTCGAATTAAAATGCATCCTACTTGCTAAGGTCAATGCCGGATGTAATAAATGTCCCTGATGAGGAGTGTTAAAAGGATCATATGGAATGCCTAGTGCATTGATATCGTTATGGGGATTCATGCATTTAATAACCATATAAATTTACACCTTTAACGTGGCGGCGTTATTATTATATTTATTTGGTGTTACATCATATCTGAGTGGATATGCTTACATACTACAATTACATTCTGGTTTGAAGTGTGCCAGAACACTACATTAACGCAGAAGCTTGACAGAATATCAAGACTACTAAGTGCGAGAAGGGACACTAGTCCCCAACCACATCACATGGTCCCGTTACCTTCCAAAACTTAGCAAAAAGAGCAGCAAGGTTAGGGAAGTAAGGGACCGATTGCTTGTTGTAAATGTAACTTCTTTCCCAGGTTTCATCTTTAAGAAGTTGCTCACTGAAGATACCATCTTTACCTTCTGTTGCCAGAATTAATTCCTCGCCATCAATACTGTACCTAAGAGCTCGCATTTCACCTTCGCCACCAACAAATAAGAAAAAAGAGTCAGTTCCAGGTTGGTATCTCATCTCCGACTATTCATGCACACACACGATTATTCCATACAACATCATCAGTAGTCAGTACCAGCAGCAATTACCCCACTAGCTGCGGAAGCAGAGACCTCCGAAACAGCGGCTGAGCCCACAGTTGCCATGGTGGCAGGGCCCTCAGAAGCTATAGCAGAAACTACCGATATAGAGGGAGCTGATTGCTTAATAGGTGCCTGAGAAGCAGGGGCTGCTATCGAAGAATTGGTAGTTTGGTCAGTAGGATTCTCTACAACTGTAAGGTTGTCATGTCTTCGACTGTAGCTTGGGTACTGACAGCTTTCGGCTTTGGCTTCCATAAGAGAGTAGGTTTTCGAAGTAGTATTTTGGCAGGTGTTACAGAGTTATCTACAAGGGAGTGCGAACATGTTTCGTCATTATGACCGAAGGAGTGACATTTCAAACAGATTTTTGGTTGCCATGAATATGATACATCAATATCAACGTCAAATCCCTCAACTAAAGTGACCTGAAGCTTGTCAAGCAACAGCATGGTAGGGGAGACTTCAATAAGTGCCCGGGCATATTTCATACTCTTTCTAGCTATTGTATTTGAGTCAAAGCATCGTAGCTTACCAATCAAGTTAGCAAGCCAGTTTAAACCGACAAGAGGTTGAAGAACCGAGGGGATATTGGTAAGTGTGGCCCAAACCGGGATCGAGAGAATTTGTTCGCGCGTCTTACCAACAGTGACACTCCATGGAGTGATAATGAAGGGCTTCCCTTCAATTACCAATGGATCGCGCTCGAGGACATCCATTTTGTCTGCTTGATTACTTAATTTAAGGTAAAACATGGTGTCAAAGAATTGAACATTAAGCTTACCCCTTAACTTCCAATAACGGTTGCAGTTTTCACGAACAATATGGTAAGGTGGCGTGGAGTCGAGGAAAAATCCAACCAAATGGTCAGACCAGTAGTTTTCTCCAACTTGTTGTACATCTGCAGGCATTACGCTAGGGCCATTTACAATCTTAGTTCCAAAATGTTCTTGTGGTGTACAGAAACCCGCTGCCATGGAGAGGGTATTGAACAGGGACTTCCAACTAGGAGCAAGCTCAGACGTGGTTGTAGCAGGAGAAGTTGCCGTGGCAGCTACTACAAACGGTCTGACATTTACACAAACACTTGGTGTACAACGGCTACCAATCAAGAGTTCAGATGACTTCAGAACAGCAGACGACAAGCCAACATAGTTACCTTCCCTATCCAAACCATTAGATTCATCACCCAAAGCTAATTGTTCGTTGTTACCAAAGACAGGGACGGAACGATCCTTCCACCTTGCACTGACAGAATTAACAAGCAATGGCGATACTGGTGTTTTGGAAAGGTTTCCAGGAAGACCGGAGGCAGGCGCTCAACGATGTGAAGCTTCTGCAGTTAGGTCATTCGTTAAAGCAGTAAAAGAAAAGCTCAAATCATCAGGGTTCAGGCGAGATCTGAAGGAAGTAGAGTCTGAGTGATATGCTCTGTCAGATCTCGACTAAGAAAGAGGGCTGGATAGGGTAGATTTGGGGGAAGAGGAGCGCCGGCGAGGCATCGGATGGGCCAAACGATTTAACGTTGGAGGCCATTAAATAATTTAAATGGAGAGGCCATTAAACGAAGGAAAAAGTGGATATGCTTTTTCATTGGGGATTGTTAAAGAGACTCCACATTTGGTTAAGAGGAGGATAACTTTAAGGGGACTCCAGCTTATTTTTTTGTTGTTAAGGGGGGTTTGGTTTATTTGAAAAAGAAAACAAAACGAGACCAAACTACCCAAGGCTTGTCACTTATGTTAAACTCTAACTTACTAAATTCAACGCAAATAACAAACTTGGAAATTACTAAATATATCAATTACTCAAATTAGATACAAAACATTAGATTAAATTTTTTGTTTTTGCATTTATTTTAAATTAACCATACCAATTCTAATATGAAATTAAAATTAATTACCTAATCTAATGCCTTCTGATCACCATGAAGCTTTCTTATGTCTCCGTTATATTAAATACATCTTTTTTTATTTGGCATATTCTATTTATACACCGAAAACCACTTAACATACACCATTAATTTTTATAAATTATATTACTAAATTACACTTTTCTCATAGTTACTTTTTTAAAACTTTTGCATATAAAAAGTCAAATTATTCTTAAAAGTATTAAAACTTGATGCAAACAATATATGTTAACAAAGATGTTAATGAATTATTTAATCATGAAATCTAAAATTTCAATTAAGAAAACATTCAGAAATAATGTCTAATTTAGAAATGTTGATTTATTTTGCAAAATTACAGTAATTTTGTTGAAATTGAATTTTTTTTTCAAAAAGTTTATAAAAAATACAGTATTAGTAAAAGAAATAAATTTCGTTTTATTAAATTTTACTCAGTTTGATGCAGAATTTCTAATTTTGGTTAATTGTGTTTTAAGTTTGAAAGAGGAAAAAAAATAAGATGAGAACATTGATAATTTAGTAAAAGAAACGGTGTATGTAAAATAATATATGGTGTATAGTAGTTTATTATATTATTATTTTTGTTTATGTTTAGCAATTTTTGGTGTATAAATAGAATTAGCCTTTTTATTTTTATGTGCATTATTAAATTGTTAGCATTAATTAAGGTTTAAGTTACATGGTTTATTTTAATGAGGATTATAGGGGGTTAATATCGGAATTTTAATTTATATGTTTAAGGGGAGGTTGATTTATTTTGTCCTCCCCATAACAATTATACAATAAATAAAAATTGGTCCTCCCCTTAACCAAATGTGGAGTCCCATTAACAATCCCCTTTTCATTTTTATTTTAGTGGTGAATAAAATTGCATTCCTCTCCATTTCTATTTACTTCTCATTTCCTTATTGTTTATAATACGTTATAGGCACGGGAATATGTCAGAGGTATTTAATTTAAATTATCATGTACATATGCTAAGATCAACTACTTATGCGATGCTCGCGGACCGGACTAGGTGCATCTACGGGGTTACGACTCCGGTCGGTTTACCTGAAAAAAATTCAAATAAAATTCATACTCAAGTTTGAAACCTCTTAGATTTGTGGATTTGTTCTGTAATTAGTTTTAATTTGAGAATTCTTGATTCATAAATCTCAGGATATATTTTGTAATTAATTTCTGTTTAATAATTCTTGTTCATGCTTCTACATCTATTTCCTAATATTTTTTTCTGATTTATACTTGAATTGTAATGGATCTACTTTTTCTAACCCAAACAGGTTTTTTGAATATATTCAAATAATCTTTTGATCTAATTTTGAAAAGATACTTTTATTACCACGTCGATAAGAAGAGCACCAGATATTGAAACTATGATCACCAATAACCAATATAGAATTGGGTTTGTGTTTAACAAAATTAAAGAATTAAAACTAAGCTATAAACCATAATTTTCTCTTAAGAAAAACCCTTGATCAAGAAAGCTCTTATTGTCCGAAAATAGCTTATATAAAGGAGATTTCCATTCAGGCAAATTACCATTTTTTTTCCTTCCAACAATAAAAAATTTCCCCCATCAAACTGGTGAAAATTAGTTATTTATCAAATCAGACATCTTATTCTACATTCAGAATGTCCAATGCAGGAAACAAGATGTTTGGAATTTTTCTTGGACACTGTCCAGAAACTCAGACATCTAAATTTTGAAATTCAGTCGTTTGAATCAAAATTCACACATTTGAATTTACTCTGGACCGGGGCTTTGTCCTTCTCTGCACCTTATCACTTCATGTTGCGATATTATATGCTCTCAAACTTCAAATCATGCGCCATTTTCACCGATTTCAAGCTATTTTCGATCTTTTCAATTTGACATATAGTTTCGCCATAAAATTTAACATCAGCAAGTAGAGTCAAACTGGTTAACCTAGGGTTTGGAATAAATTTGAATATAACTTTGATGTATACCCAAATCTGTGAGTCAAACGCGTTTCTTTATGTACTTAAGTAGCAAGAACAAAGTGAGAACATGAGACCATGGATGTGAAACATGACAGAATTACTTAAATAATAACATTCAATCTGAAATCAAGATCATTTCAAAATTCAAAATGGCCAATGCCAATTGCAACACAACTCTAGGTGATCCCAGAATATAATATATCACTCCTCAGTGGAAGACGATGTGATTATTGACTAATGCTAGGATAACGTAATATGTCAGTACCTTGTGAAAAATAATGGCATCATTGACCAATACAAGCAGCTTCTATATAAAAAGCTTTCAACATGAGCTATTCAATTCACACATCCCACCTCTCCAATGAAAATGGTAGTGATCTGTGCTTCTCCATCTTTACTCATCTATCTCTTTCTAATCCTTGGATTTACAGCTCCAACCTCATCAACATCCAAATGCAACGAACACGAAGCAAATGTTCTTTAAAAGCTGAAGCTTTCACTAGGCAACCGAACAAGCTTATCGACTTGGAATAAATTCATAGACTGCTGCAAGTGGAACGATATCTCCTGTGATAGCAACAATGGAACGGGTCATACCATCTCAGACTCTGATGCCACATGCATAATCTCACATTCCATTGGTAGGTTAACGAATCTCGAAACTCTTCTCATAGCGTTCAACCGAAACCTTAAAGGTGAGATTCCTCCATCTGTCGGAAAACTCATTAACCTCGTGTACGTAAACTTCCTTTGACACTTGAACGACTATTCTTACAAAAGAATAAGTTAACGGGAAGCATCCCTAAACAAATAGGTAAGCTGGAAGTCCTGATAGATTTTTATGTGAATGATAACAAGTTGTGCATACCGATACCTTCTGGTCCTTACCTCAAGTACTTGGATAGGTCATGGAAAGTTTTGCGCATAACAAATGTTACGTGGAGCACCGCTTGAACCATGTCGCTCTGGTAATTAAGTGCACTTTAGTTGCTATGTAAGCCAGTGACTGGTTACTAATAAAGATCTTTACTTATTTTATTTAGGTTAATTCTATTTACACCCCAATTGTTGCCTTTCCCACCCCATTGAAAGCTTAAAAAATAAATGACAAATTTACCCTTGTATCTTATTCAAGACATCTTATTAAAAATTATAACGATATTAATATATTTTGATAAGACAAATGGTTTCGGAGAAAAATAAGGTTTTATAAAGTAAATTGTGTTTATATCAAATTTGCAGTTTTTATTTTTTACGTCTTTCTTTCCCTTAGTGTTGTTTGATTTTAGGATTTTTAGTATAATATGTAGTCCAATTATTTTTAAATTGAGCTGAAATATAACTTTTTGATAGACTGCAAAAAGTATGAAAATAATAATTGTTACTACCAAATTCAATACCGAAGACAGTTGTCGTTGAAGGGGTGTCGGACCGTAACTAGCTCAGGATGATGATCCGAAAGCCTGGAGCCAGCATCAGGTTAAAGCCGAAAGCATAAGGAAGGCAAAATTCTCAAAGCAGGAAGCAGATGGGAAGGAAAGGATGAAAGCCTATGAACCGAAACCAAAGCCGTGACGGTAGGCACCAAGCCAAACCAAGGGATGCTAAAGGGCTATTGGCACTAATTTATTTAGTGCTGATACAAAGGAAGGCGAAGGTATTAGAGACACAAGAAGCCGAAACACCAATAAAGTGTCCCGGAAGATGGCTATCAAATTCAAAGCTTGTCGGTCATCAAGAGCAACTTCAGAAGTCATCAAGAAACGTACCGAAATCTCACTATCGAACGACCGAACCCACTTCCGATGATTCACCAAAAGCAAGTCAAAGCTTCTAAGAAGAAAAGATATCCACACTAACCCGCTTAGTGTCGATATCAAAAGGAGTAACATATCCTGAAACATAGGAAATTGAAGCATGAAAGAATATATTATGAAGACTTAAAGACATAACGAGAAGCTTATTACTGAAAACCGAAAGCCATTCCCTAAGCTATCTATACCAACGGGCTTGGTGTTGATACGAAAGGTGGAGGTATCATCAAAGAGGATCTCCAAAGACCGAGACCAACTTTTCAAGAGCGAAGACCGACACACTAAAGGCTATGTTATATCAATTAACAATACAGTCGAGACTAAGGCAACCGGTACCGAAAGGGTAAAGGCGGACGATACGTAGCTGCTGCCTCCGAAAGAGGCTGCTGCTGGACCAATGACAGAAGAGGTCCCGATTTGTCTATAAATAAGACCCCAGGGGTCACATTTTAGGTGACTTTTCTCATTCGTGATTCTTGTACTCGTTAATTTTAGATTAAACCCTAATTTCTAAATCAATTTGGGGATTTCCTTTGTAAACTCTTACATACTCAAATCCATGAGCAATAAAGAGTATATCAACACTTAGCATATTTTTTATGATTTACTTTGCTACTCCTTGCACCTCCCTGCTTATGTCTTCTCTACAACAAATGCTTCATACGCAATCTTAAGTCTTCCCCCAAGAATTATTGAACAACCCTTCCACAAGCCTTTTTAGCTTTCAAACTTGCTTTGCGCTTGGGATCCCTTATCCCTAGTTAACTGGTGGTTTTGAGTTACGGAAGTGTGATACTCACCCCTTTGAGGGAAGATTAACTAATCTTTGGGCTCTTAACCTTGATGTCTAGAAATGATAAACTAACTCAAGCTTGTGGGAACTAAATAATCCCTTATTTCCCTTAGGTCCACTTCCTTAGATCTATCTCCGGTGTTGACGAAAAATATCGTTAACATTTTGGCGCTAGAAGGAGGGCTTGAACCTCCAAACTTTTGAATTTCTTAAACCACATTTCTAACTGTGTTATTCCATCCCATACTGGACTAAAGCTTTGAAGAAGCAAGAATAATCGGTAAAGGATCCCAACAAGAGTCTTTCGGATCTCAAATAGCTATGGAAGATATTTTTGCCCCAAGTGATGGAAGAACAAAGGCTTCGGCTAAAAATCCTACAAGTTGAAAGTGGAAGAAAGGAAGTAAAACCTTACAACCTTAATCGTTGGAGTATTAACCCTTTTCACATAGGTCCAACCCCTATATTCACCATGAATGGTTCCACCTCAAAAGAATACAATCTATTCACCCACCTGGAAAGGTCATTTACGCACAAGCTAAAGAAACTATATTTGAACAAAGAACATTGGAGAAAACCAAATGGGGTGCATCAAGGCGTCCTGAGAAGGTCACCACTCAATCTCACAACATAATAAAGAGAAAGCTCAAAGGTAAGGAAGGGCTAATGAAGTCAAGTAACAAGAGGATTAAGTTCCAACGACAAAAGGGGATCTTTGAATCAAGATTGCCGAAGGAATGCAAACTTATAACAACCATTGAGAATGTGTACTTTCTAACTAAACACTAATTCAACTATTGGCCATCCTAAAAGAAGAAGCCTAAAAAAGAAGTCAAATTTGGAGGGCTCTATTGCTACCATCATATGATGAATGGGCACGAAATCAATAATTGCTGAGTTTTAGAAGGAATGACCAGGTTCACTAGACAAGGGAAACTGTACAGATATACAAAGAAAACATAGTCAACTTAAACAGTGAATTCTCTAAGAAAAGAAAGCTTTCATAACAAAGGGTATGGAAACCCTCATGAAACGTTTGAATAGCCTGGAATGGGTCAAGAGAACAAATTGATAAAAACACTTGTCACCACCAAGATGGCCAGGGCAAGGCACCCCTTGGAGGGGGGTGATGGTAAGCCTTTTCTCCGTGCCCAAATCAGAAATGGCAAGGTTAAAGCATCAAAAGCATAAGCCTCTGATCCACGCTAGAAATGGTTGAGACAGAGCATCTAATTAGCAATGCCCTGCCTCTGCTCGCCAAAGAGTACGCCTTGCCTACGATGGCTAGGGAAGAGCATCGAAAGAGTAAGCCTTCAAGTCGCATTTACTTTGACCCGATTAAAGCATCTAAACCATTATCACCGCATATGATGGCTAGGGTAAGGCGCCTAAGGGAGGTCAGGTAAGCCTTTGGGTCCTGCTTGAGAATAAGCTAGCCAAGCACACCGAACGCGTAGGACCAAAGAGTGGCCAAAAAAGAACGTACATCCTCTGCTTTGACGAATGAAAGCCCAAAGAGTGGCTAAGTAAGCATGTACACCCTCTATTTGCATAAAGGCTGGAGCAAAGAGGACAAAAGGCTCTAAAGGAGCATTCTAAGCACGTAGTCGCCTCTGCTTATACAAAATCCCGTGGGAAGGGGACGAAGGCTCAAAGATAGAGCCTGCAAAGCACGCATGTCCTCTGCTTTAAGAAATAAGCCTGGGGTTGGTGTAGACAACAACAAATACCAGAAGAGCATTTCCGGTCTTTCATCTATCAATTACCCGAATCTGGGTTAGTTTGGGACTTCTGTTAATGCTAGATAAGGATTTCTGGTCTTCTATCTATCAATTACCCGAATCTGGGATAGTTCGGGATTTCTGTTAATGCCAAAAGAGGATTTATGGTCTTCCATCTATCAATTACCTGAATTTGGGTTAGTTTTGGACTTTTGTTAATGCCAGAAAAGGATTTCCGGTCTTCCATCTATCAATTACCCGAATCTGGGTTAGTTTGGGACTTCTGTTATACCAGATTGATTTATTATTCTGTTATTTCTTGTCATAGACTAGTTACCATATGCATCTATCATTCATATTCTATAAGATTGAATTATAAACAATATATGTTAGGTGTGCATGGGATGATGTAGTAGGACTTAAACGAAAGAACATCCCCAGCAAAGGCAAAGGTTATGCGTCAGGTGATATCCTTACTGCTCACAACCATATTTATGGCGTTACATGTGCAGGTCATCATATATAAAGCATAGTAATACCAAGTATCTGACATTCTACATATTTTCTGTAAGAAAGTTTTTACTAAGTGCATATGTCCCTATCAGGGGAAAAACAATCAAGTTTTAACATCAAAACTCAAGCATAACCATAGTCAAGTTCTCAAAAAGATCATTTGCAAGTTACTTGAATAATTCTCAGGACAAGAGACAAGCTCTCTTAACTATGTTCAAAGATTAGCAGAGAAGGAAAGCATAGAATCAAACGGAATCCCAAATCCTTCTAGTAAACCGGAGGGCATTTGCGGCGATCTCATTCCTCAGCCAGAGGACTGTCATAGCCTCGAGTCAACGTCGATCGATATGTTCGAATCTCTTTTAAGAATTTATCCTTCTCCTCACCTGAAAAGTCAAGACGAATTCGAGAGCTTCAGGCGCTAACCTTCTCAAGGTCTCTGATAAAATAGTATCATGCTAGTGTCAAAGATTTAATGTGAAGAGATATCTCGTAGTACTCCCTCTTCAACCTAACATAATCTCTTAAAAGGTCTTTGGAAAGCAAACCCATAGCAGGGGACAAATTCTGGAGAGAATATTAAGGAATTAGGAAAAGATAAATCCCATTACATTGGAAATTGAAAAAATATACACATTACAAATAATCCTCTTGTTCATACAAAATAAATCTCTTAAAAGTTTCAGATACAAATATATGCTTATTAAACTTGAGTTTTTCTAATGATATAGTTCTATGGGTATCGAAAAACTCGCGGAAGATTCCAGCAAACGCTGGGAAGAGGATCAATGCTGTATTCATCTAGATATTTTCTATCGAGACACTAAGCAAGCCTCCCCTATTAAACTTGAATTTTTCTAATGGTATAGTTCTCTGGGAATCGAAAAACTCACAGAAGATTCCAGCAAACTCTGGGAAGAGGATCGATGCTGTATTCATCTAGATATTTTCTATCGAGACACTAAGCAAGCCTCCCCTATGATCATCTAAAAAGGAAAAATCCATTATTTCATATCCATTGTAAATTCGATACAAAAATTCTACTAGTACATCCATATCTTCAATTAACATCCAGAAAAGGGTCATGAGTTCAACGTTATCCCTCAAGGGTCTTTCGCATCGCAATCGAGCAGTTTTCAACCTGGGAGAAGCCTCCCTCTTTTTGAAAAACAATAGCTTCACAGCACTTTTATCAAGGAGATGATATCTATCAGATAAAATGTTATATTCGCATGTTTGTTTGTTTAGCTCTCTAGTAAGACGGACCACTTCTGATGGTGCCTTTTCAAGAAGGTGGTGCTTAAAACCTAATTTTATCCTTTTCATCTATGCGAAAAAGAAAAAGACAATTATTGAAAATGAAAGCCAAAAGGAAACCAAAAATGCTATCGAACCTTGGAAACAGGAGAAGAATCCTGTGGAATCTCAACAGTTTCCGGATCTTTATTAAGTGCTTCACCACAATCAACAAAACCTAGGGAGGCACCATCGGCATCCATAGGGGCGTCATCACTAATGCCCTTGTCTTCATTAGGAGTTAGAAACTAGAGGCTATCATCATCAGTAGTGCAAGTAACTTTTGATGCCATAATAACATCTCCCCCATCATTTAGCACTCTACTCATTTAAAGTGATATCTTCTATAAACAAAAGTCTGGCTACATGAATCTCGTTCCTCTCGGGAAAGGCACCTCCCTCCTTCATATTAGCTACCTTGGATATAACTGTTTCTATCAAGAATGAGTTGAGAGAAGAAAAGTCTATGTCTGAACATTTGTTGTCTGGATAGATGAGTAAAAGAGCATCCTCAAAAGACCTAACCATAATGTAACAACCCGTAATTTTAAGTATATTTTATTTTAATTATTTAATTTTGATTTTATAAGATACTTTGTTTATCTAAAACTCAATTTATTTTTGATTTTTCTGAAATAACTATTTGATTTAATTCAAATTTTGGTTTTTATTTATTTTAATTGTTTGGATTGTATTGAAATAATAATATTGATTTATGATTTAAAATTATATTGTTTATGATTTTATAAGATAGCTATTTCAAATCTTATTTGTTTAATTTATTTATCAAGTTTATTTATTTGGATTTGAAAATTTATTTCTTAAGATTTTAATTTAAATATTAACTCGTATTTTATTGATTTACTAATATTATGTAATTTGTCTTATATATTAATAAAATTTTATCTTTATTTTTATTTCAATACATTTCTCTTATAGATCAGTCGTTTATATTAACCATCGTTGTCGGAAACATCATTTAACTTATATTTGGCTGAGACCGTTTCGCCGTCCGTTCACTTTCTATATTTTATACGTTCGTTTTCATTTAAATAAATGAAAAAAATAAAAAAATCATATTCAACACCGAAGACAACTGTCGGTGAAAGGGTGTCGGACCATAACTAGCTCAGGTTGGTTATTCGAAAGCATGGAGCTGGCATCAGGTTAAAGCCGAAAGCATAAGGAAGGCAAAACTCTCGAAGCCAGAAGCAGACGGAAAGGAAAGGATGAAAGCCTATGAACCGACACCAAATCCGTGACAGAAAGGCATCAAGCCAAACTAAGGGATGCGAAAGGGCTATCAGCACTAATTAGTGTCGATACAAAGGAAGGCGAAGGTATCAGAGACATAAGAAGCCGAAACACCAATAAATTGTCCCAGGAGACAGCTATCGGATTCAAAGCTTGTCAACTATTGAGAAGCAACTTAGAAGTCATCAAGACATGTACTAAAAGCTCGCTATCGAAAGGTGAAACATTTTCGTAGATTCACCGAAAGCAAGTCAAAGCTTCTAAGAAGAAGAGCTATCCACACTAACCCGCTTACTGTGGATACCGAAAGGGGTGATGGATCCTGAAACATAGGAAATTGAAGCACGAAAGCAAATACTATGAAGACTTAACGACAAAATTGGAAGCTTAGTACCAAAAGCCAAAATCCATTCCATAAGCTGTCTATACCAACAGGTGTGGTATCTATACGAAAGGTAGAGGCATCATCAAAGAGAAGGTCCAAAGACCGAGACCAGCTTTTCGAGAGCGAAGACCGACACCCTAGAGGATATGTTATATCTATTAACAATACAGTCGAAACGAAGGCAACCAGAATCGAAAGGGGAAAGGCGGCGGCACATAGCTGCCGCATCCGAAAGAGGCTGTTGCTGGACCAATGAAAGAGCAGGTCCTGATTTATCTATAAATAAGACCCCCAGGGTTCACATTTTAGGGGACTTTTCTCATTCTCCATTCTTGTACTCATTTATTATAGAGTAAACCCTAATTTCTAAATCCATTTGTGGATTTCCTTTGTAAAATCTTATGTACTCATATCCATGTGCAATAAAGAGTGGATCAGCACTTAACATATTTTCAGTGATTTACTTTGCTACTCCTTTCACCTACCTCTTTATGTCTTCTCTACAACAAGTGCTTCATACGCAAGTTTAAGTCTTCCCCTAAGAATTATCGAACTACCCTTCCACAAGCCTTTTTAGCTTTCCAACTTGCCTTTCTCTTAGGGGTTCCTTGTCCCAAGGTAACTATTGGTTTTGAGTTGCGGAAGCGTGATACTTATCCCTTTGAGATTCAAGTAACTAATCTTCAGGCTCAAAACCTTAATGTCTAGTAATGATAAACTAACTCAAGCTTGTGGGAACTAAATAATCCTTTATTTCCCTTAGGTCCACTTCCTTAGACCTATCTCTGGTGTTAACAAAAAATATCGTTAATAATAAATATATATTACAGCTTTCCATTGTTAATGTAAATGTATTTGTTTGTGGAAAAAAAATAAAGGGCAGTTTCGGTATTTTTTGGGGTGAGAAAAGCAAAAGGGGGGGTGTAATGTTTTTTTATTTGAACAATGGGGTGAGAAAGGGAAAAGGTGAGAAGTAAATAGATTTAGCCTTTGATTTAACAGTAATGCGATCCAGTTGTGATATAACATATGTTACTTACGAAATCTCGATGTTCATCATCACCAGAATCTACTAATTAACCCCTATACACACACTCGTTGTATATATGAAAATGATGTATATACGTATATGTTTTTATGTCTATATATTCCATCATGTATCTACAGTGTTTAATTGATAATTGCTTTATGGACTTTGGCTCCGTTTTCTTTAAGTTCATGGATAATTAAAAATTGCATGCCAATGACAAAGCTATATATAATGCACATGGATAATTATATTAATAGTTCATTAAATCCAGATCATTAAATATTCATTTATCTTATGTACGAATTTAAATACATCCTACTTCCTAAGGCCAGTGCCATGTGTTAGGGATTGCGGAATGAATAGTTAAGGCAAAACTAACACCAGAGGGAGGGGTGAATAGTGTTTTTGAGAATTTTAACAAAATCTAAAACTTATATGATCTACTATATGAATCACACACCATACACAAAATCAAACACGAACACAAAGATAAACAAAAATAAAATGCAGAAAAGTAAAAAAACACATCGGATTATATACTGGTTCGGGTTACTCCTACGTCCAGCCCCACGCAACGCTGGATTGCGCGGAGTTTTATTACTATATCAATATCCAAGTACAACCCCCTTGATTTCACGGCTACAAGGTTCACACCAATTCCAACACTCTTAATTTCATGGCCACAAGATTACCACCTATTCCCTTGATCAAGTATATTCCCTCTGATTTCCCGGCTACAAGATTAACACCGCTCCATTTCCTTAATTTTAAGGCTACAAGGCATACACCTTTTCCTAAACACTTCCCAAATAATTACAACAGCCCTATAACTCTTCAATAACACTACGATTTAAAGAGTAATTAGTAGAGAGTGAGAAGAGAAGAAGTTTTATATAAATAGAATTGAATTCGGCCCAATATAAGTGTAGAAATCATAAAAATATGAAATATTAAAAGTGTAATGAAAGGGGATGAAGATGGAGAAGAAGATTGATTAAAAAAAAATCGAAATCAGCCCCTATTTATAAGATTTGAAAGGTTACAACATTCTAGAATGTTACAAATAGTGAAAAGAAACTTCCCTTCAAAATCAAAAATATGACAGTTATATGTCGATATGGCCATCTTTATATGTCGACATATCCCTTCACAAAATTGTGTTTTGAGCATTTTTGAAGTGTTTCAATATATATATAATTCTGGAAATTCTTGAATTAAAACATAGTGTTATAAATAAGTATTATAAAGTAGAAAATCATATGAAAACATTAATATAAAATATATGAACATATTTATAAAATTATAAAGTTTAAAACTACTAAATATAAGTATATAAAAGTATATAACTATATAAACATATAAGAACTTATAAACTTTAAAACTTGAGTTTAAAATCAAAAGTAAAATAGAGAAACTTAATTAGAATAAAAGCTGAAGATAGAACTTGAAAATAGCAATTTGAAAATCAGAAATTGAAAAACAGAATTTGAATTTGAATTTGAATTTGAATTAGAACCTCGGGTGTTGTTCAAGTCTTACATAAACTAGACTCTATTACTATATTTATATTGAACTGTTGAACTCTTGAAATCTTGATTACTCATGAGTCTTGAATCATCTCTGAATTCTGATTCTCTTGAACTCTTAAACTCTTAAATTGTACAGTCTTCTGTATTAATTCCTGTATATAAATCCTGCATATGTATGTATATAAATATATATTTATTCTAGATAAAGGTGTTAGTATATATTTAATAATCAATTAATATTGAAATAAGGTTGTTTTCATAAAAAATCCATTCTCCAACAATCTCCCCCTTTTTGATGAGACAACTTTAGTTTATAAAACTTCATACCTGTTCATACCTATTAATGATCATCCTTCTAATACTCCCCTCGACTATATGAATCCTATAAACTATGTCTATATTTTGTAATTTCTCCCCCTTTGGCATTATCCAAAAAAAAAAAAAAATCTAAGCTACTCCCCCAAAATCCTATAACTATCTAAATAATTCCTATGCTAAAGAAAAGTACTCCCCCTTAATTCTGAATATATCTATATAATCCTTATACTAAACAAAAAATGCTCCCCTTGAATTCTAAATCTATATATAAATCCTATAATAATAATACTTCCTAAATTCATGATTGTACATCAATTAGGAATGAGTATCAAAGTATTATAATTACATATGTATTATGTCATATATACAAACCAAACTAAGCACACCACACCATATGTTTAATATATACAAGTTAAAAGTCAATCAATCCAAATCAAAGAAATTAAAAAAAATCAAACCAATCAAATCATACCAAACAATCAAACATTTCTTAAGACTTCTACCCAACTGTCTTCTCCAAAGATTGGATCCTTCTTGATGGCCTCCCAATCTTTATCTTCTTTGGTTGGTGGTGCCTTAGCGAGATTGTTATCTTCATCTCTGAAAAGAGAGGAGATTAGCCACCGTATTGCAACAAAATGCTTTTCTTTCTATTTAAACATCTTTATTTAGCTTAATTCAAGATAACACAGGCTTCGTAGAATTATAGAGAGGATGTTCTTGAAGAAATTCAGTGTTTCTTCAAGATTTTCACTTAGATTAAGAATTGGATTTGCCATAGTTTTGATAAGAAATAAATAGAGAAGAAGCAGAAATGAAATAATGAAGTTTTCTGGAAGAAATAGGCTTAAATAGGGTGTGGAATTCGTTGGATTTTGAATGGACATGAGTTAGTTATTTAATTTTAAATTTTAAAAAGATTTGAAGATCTGGCAGTTATATGTAGACATAGCAAAATATATATGTCGACATACTTGCTTTAAAATTTTGAAAATGTTCAAATATTGAATCTTTTGTTTGTATATTTGATTCCAGAGTATTTACAGAAACTAAAAGATGATTTTGACATAAATAAAACTCCATTCATTACTTCATAAAAGTAAATGCATCCAACTAATTAAGATACACTAAATACGAGATTCAAAAACAAATACAAGCGAATAATAAAGATATATTAAACTAGATAAACTAGTTTTCAGTAGATGATGATGAGGAAGATGAAATTCCAAGATTTCTTCCTGTCTTGCTTATGAATTTAGTCACTTTGGAAAGATTCTGTTTGAGCTTCTTTTGATTGTTGGCGATTTTCACTTGGTTTTGAATAATCATCTCTCTGGAAATGGTTTTATTGTTGAGTGGACACTCAATACTTTCTAAAAAAGTTTTGTAACGACCCGCATTCTACGCATCATAGGATCGTAGAATATTTATTTCTTTCACATACGAAGTCGTATGGTCATGTAACTTTGGGAGACGACTATTGGGGTCATTTCCCATGTTCATGATTTTTCCCGATTTTTAAATGACCATTTTACCCCTAGTTATCACTGTTTTGGCCATAACTTTTGACCGGATAGGAATTTTGACCTGAAACCACTTCCATTGGCTTCGGATGATGGTTTCTCTTTCCGTAGAGTGGTCACATTAGCCAAACGGACTTACCGTTTGGGAGATATGGCTGAAACAAGTTTCAGATGGTGAAAGACAGCTTAATTGGGCTTAAGCGGGTAATTAGCAGCTAGGCCCAAGGGGAATTTCGGGTTTAGAGGTATAGGAGGTCTGATTAGGGTTAGGTTATCACTTTCATTTCAGTTTTGAGCCGCCACAAACCTCCTTGAAACCTTAGTAATGGCTTCCTACATCTAAGACACCCCAAAATCACTCTCTAATTGAAGATTAGGCTTAGCAACACCAAATTAAGGGGAAAAAGCACCAAAGCAAGGTTAGAGCCGCTGTTAGACATCAGTATTCGCCCCAAATCAGAGGAGTTTCAGTTCTGAGAATTTCATTTGTGGCCAAGGTGAGTGATAGCATCATTTTGACACTAATTACGGTGATTAAGGGTAATTAGTGAAGATTAGCGAATTTATACGTAAATAAATTCTGGAAAAATTCTTAAAATTCTAAAATAATGTTTTAAGGCTCTGTTAAAAATTTGGGTTAATTTCGATGTGTTTTGCTAATCATATGCTTAAACATGATTAAGAGGGATTATAGGCAAATGTGAGGTTTTAGCCACTTTTGATTCATTTTGATTCATTTAAATTGTTGTTTGCTGTTTGTGGTTGCTATTACATGTTGCTATGACTCTATGGTATGTTTCATGATTGATTAGAATAGTTAAGTTGTTCGAAAACGTCGTCGAATGGCGTAGAAAGCTCGCTGGAAAGTTGCAGAAGTGTGCAGGTTCCGAACCGGTTCGGATCGGAGAAAGGGGTCGGATCGGACTAGGGAACTGACCAAGGGAATCCGAACTGGATGGGGACTTGCCACTGGAAGAAGTTTGGCAGGAAGGAAGGCCATTGCTTAGAGTTGGAGTTGGAGCAGATCGGATCGGAGTAGGCTAGGGAGCGGAGCGGATCGGACTGAAGTAAAGCGAAGTGATCGGATCGGAGTAGAAGAAACGAGGGAGCTGATCGAAGAAGGAGCATGAACTGGAAGGAGGATAGCAACCCGACCCGACCCGGAGTGAAGAAACCCGAACCGAACAGACGAGGGCAATGATTGCCGAACCGAACTGAAGGAGGAGTCACTGAACCGACCCGACCCGGAGGGAGACACCGACCCGACCCGAAGTGGACTACCGACCCGACCCGATGATGGTGATGACTACCGAACCGAACAGAACTCTAGGACTGTTAATGTACGACAACTCTTCTGAAGACCCACTCCAATTCGACCAAACCCGAGATGCAAAGGAGGTCCAAATGAGAAGTTAGAGCTTAAGATTCAGATGGGAATCAACGAGTTCACTTCATGGTTGGGCTTTGCTGCGGGACGCGTGCTAAGGAGTTATCGACACCTATAGCTTTGGACCACTATGGTAGGAGGTACGAAGGCGGATTCAGGGCCATTATGGCATTGGTAGAGCCAAGGGCTATGACCAATGAAGTGGGTCATTGAAATGTTTGGTCATGACTCCAAGTGTTTGGCTTGGTCACAGCAGGGTTTCTACAAGTCGGGATTCGTCGTTGCCTCAGTTTGTCTAGTGTTCCAAAGTGGTAGATGTCGTACACTTTACGCACTGAGTGAGAGATGCGAGGATGGTTGCTATGGATGATTTGTTTGCTATCGTTGTGACATGCACACCCCACCCCCGTATTCTTACACTATTTATTATGGCACCTTGGAGTATTGTACGGTATGTGGTACTAACTCTTTGGTTGCAGGTCCAGGTTCAGGTATGGTTTAGTATACCTGTTATTTCTCTGTTTAGATGCTTATCGCTCATACCAGGCTTTATGTCTGACCCAGAGTTTTATGTCTCTTCTTATTACTCTGGGTGCTCACACGAGCAGACTAGAGACAGGTTAGCTGGTGATGCACGGGTAGATGATCCGGAGACGAGCAGGAGGCTTCCACGTACTATATACATAATATTCTCCCTGTGTTGTTGAAGATCACTGCTTGGGCATTGTTGGTGTATCTTCTACTTTAGCTTTCTTTTGTTTAGAGACAGTAAATTTGGAAAAATTGTAATAAGCTGTATTTGGATTTCCGCAGCTTTGAGATTGATGTTGGTTTTAGTTATCAGCTTATGCACTGTCTCGCCTGTTTTATGTCAAGTATGTTATTATTATATTTTGTTCCATGCGCTGTGAGAAATTCTGCAGGTTCTTTGATTAGTTCATTCCCTTCTTTCCTTTCTTCTGACGACCGTCTTGTGCTAGTCGGGCATGTGTACAGCGCACTTTTGGAGGAAATGCAGGCTGGTGCGAGGCGGGCCGTCACACTTGGTATCAGAGCTCTAGGTTGCGTAGTTAACCTAAGGAAGTTATCAGGGAGAGATAAGATACGTATACGAGAGAGCGTATTTGTGATTACTTTGGTTTTTTTTAAAAAACTATATATATACATATATATACTATTAGTAGTATAAGGATGAAGTCGTACTGCACTAGCACCACTATGGAATCGTTAATCGTTTCCTTTTTCAGATTGACGATGAGCCGAGATGCTAGAGGTGCCGGTAGGGGAGCCAATAATGGGAATGCTGCTGACATGAGGACGATGTTTACTGACCTCATGAGAGAGATGCTTAGAGATGTACAGAGGGCAGCTCCCAATGGTGGAAATGGTGGTGGTCCAATAGTGCAGGCGCCGAGAGTCGACTTCGCCAAGCTGAATAAGGATTATACTAGCCTTGGTGGGAAGCCGTTCCACGGAACGGAGTCGGCTACGGATGTTCAGGATTGGGTGGATAGTTGCGAACGTATCTTCGAGGATTTGGGTATCGAGGATGCAATGAAGAGAAAGTTAGCATCCCGTCAGCTGCAAGGGCGGGCAATGAATTGGTGGAATGCTATAAAGGCAGCTACTCCCGAAGACCAGATTACTTGGGAGCAGTTTAAGGCTCGCTTTAGTGAGAAGTTCATTCCCGCTGCTCAGAAGTCAGTGTTGTTTAAGAAATTCTTGGAGCTCAAGCAGAATGGCAGAGCTGTCTCGGAGTACATTGCTGAATTCGACACTTTGTCAAAGTATGGGTTATCTCTTATTGATACTGCCGAGAAGAAGAATGAGAAATTCATAACTGGGTTAGATCAGTACTTAGGGGAAAGGCTTATTAACCACATCGATGAGACGTTTGAATCGATTGTGGGGAAAGCGTTAAGGTCGGAAAGTCTCTACCCTAAGTCGAAGACTGAGGTTGCATCCGCAGATGAGCCGAAGCCACAAGCTAGTGGTGGAGGCAAAGGTGGTTCCCAGAATAAGAGAAAGCAGAGTCAGGCTAAGGATGGCCAGAAGAAAAAGAATAAGCAGGATGTGGAGTGCTTCAGCTGTGGTAAGAAGGGCCATTATGCTAGTAATTGTCGGGCCAAGCCAGCGGATAGGAAGTGCTTCAATTGTGGCCAATTGGGACATCACAAGGACAAGTGTCCACAGCCTCCTAAGGAAAAGCAAATGGTGAAAGCATATGCTCTTAATGCTATTCCTTCTTCGTCGAATGCCCCAACAGCGGCGGAGAAGGGAAAGAATGTCGTCATTCAAGGTATGCTTTCTGTTTATGATGTTCCTGTTAGAGTTTTGTTTGATACCGGAGCTTCCAGTTCTTTCATATCTAGTGACCTGGTAGATAGGTTGGGATTGGAGCCCGAGATTGTCGATAGACCTTTGGTAGTGACGAACCCGATTGGTGGTTCGACTAGCCTTAGCATGATTTGTCGTAATGTGGTTCTATCGAGTCATGGATGCATGTTTGTTTGTGATTGCTTTGTTTTGGGCTTTACTGGGTTTGGCATTATTTTGGGAGTAGATTGGCTCCAAAGATACGGGGTGGTGGTAGACTGTGAGGGCTTGTTGGTGACAGCTAGAGCGGATGATGGGCGGAGGATAGTGTTTGGTGGTCTACCCAGTAAGGGGGTATTGGCTAGTTTTCTAAACTCCCTCGACATTCCGCATAGTGAGTTGTCAGGTTTGCCCGTGGTTGGCCAGTATCCGGATGTTTTCGAAGAAGTGACCGGACTTCCACCACACCGAGAGATTGAGTTTCGTATTGATTTGGTAAAGGATGCCAGACCTATAGTGATGCCACTTCGTCGTATGGCACCAAGGGAGCAGCGAGAGCTCGAGGTGCAAGTCAGCGATCTTTTGAAGAAGGGATTTATCAGAAGGAGTGTTTCTGAATGGGGAGCACCAGTTGTGTTTGCTACCAAGGCGGATGGTTCCCTTCGTTTGTGTGTAGACTACCGCGAATTGAATAAAGTGACGAGGAAGAACAAGTATCCTCTACCGCGGATAGATGATTTGTTTGATCAGTTGAGTGGCGCGAGAGTATTTTCTCAGTTGGATCTCGCGACAGGTTTTCATCAGCTTAGAGTGGAAGCTGAGAGTATAGCTAAAACGGCATTTCGGACGCCGTCTGGGTTTTATGAGTGGTTGGTCATGCCATTCGGGCTGACCAATGCCCCAGCATATTTTGTGGATCTTATGAATAGGGTATTCAGAGATCATTTGAATAAGTTTGTCCTTGTGTTCGTTGATGATATTTTGGTCTATTCGAGGACAGAGGAAGAACACAAGGAACATTTAAGAGTAGCGATGGAGGTGTTGAGAAAACACCAATTGAAAGCAAAGTTTTCTAAGTGTCACTTCTGGAAGAGGGAAGTGAGGTTCTTGGGCCATGTTGTATCAGAGAGTGGTATTGCCGTGGACCCAGCAAAGGTGGCTACGGTACAAGATTGGCCTACGCCCAAGAATGCAACAGATGTAAGAAGTTTCTTGGGATTAGCTGGATATTATCGTAAGTTTATCCAAGGTTTCTCCAAGATAGCAGCACCATTGACCCAGTTGACCAAGAAGAATCAAGCTTTTGTCTGGGATGAAAGGTGCGAGAATGCATTCAAGAGTCTAAAGGACAAGTTAACAAGCGCACCAGTGTTAGCCATCCCTAAGGGGGATGAAGAGATGACGGTATACACGGATGCCTGTGGTACCGGACTGGGTGCTGTATTGATGCAAGGCGGTAGGGTTGTAGCTTACGCAAGTCGGCAGTTGAAACCGCACGAGAGAAGATACCCTACCCATGATTTAGAATTGGCAGCGATCGTGTTCGCGTTAAAGATGTGGAGACACTATCTCTTGGGAGAAAGATTTGAGCTGTTTACAGATCATAAGTCGTTGAAGTATCTATTCTCCCAGAAGGATTTAAATCTCCGTCAGCAGAGGTGGTTAGAGTTCTTAGCTTCCTATGATTTTGACATCGCATACACACCAGGAAAGGGAAATGCGGTGGCTGATGCATTGAGTAGAAGACATGCCAGCTTAGGGGCTATGTTCCTTGAATGGAAGCAACTGGAGTATATCGCGGGGTTTGATTTCAGACCAAAGTGCGAATTGGATCCAGAAATGTTAGCGAGTTTGACGATCAGACCCACTTTGATTGAGCGGATCGGCTCTAGTCAGAGGGACGATCCTAACCTATTGGAAATCATCTCCAAGTTAGAGATGGGTGTCGATGAGGAGGTGAGCAAGTATGGGCTTGATCAAGATAGATGGCTTAGAAAGAATGGAAAGCTTGTTGTACCCAATGTCAATGGATTGAGAGATGAAGTGCTTAGAGAATGTCATCACTCAAAGTTGACCATACACCCCGGTGGTAACAAGATGTATCGAGATATGAAGCAGACTTACTACTGGGAAGGGATGAAAAGAGACGTTGGGAAGTTTATATCGAAATGCATGAATTGCCAGCTAGTTAAAGCCGAGCAAAAGAAGCCTAGTGGGTTGTTACAGCCATTAGAAATTCCCGAATGGAAATGGGAGCAAGTCTCGATGGATTTCATCGATGGTTTACCAAGGACTAGATCGGGACATGATAGCATTTGGGTGATTGTAGATCGACTGACTAAAAGTGCAAGGTTTATACCAGTCAAATCGACCAGAACGGCAGCTAAGTTAGCAGAATTGTATATGAAGTGGGTAGTGAGATTTCATGGAGTACCTAAAAGCATTGTGAGCGACCGAGACCCGTTGTTCACTAGTGGGTTTTGGAAGAGCTTGCAAGAGGCGCTAGGGTCAGAGTTACATCTCAGTACCGCATATCATCCTCAGACCGACGGTCAGACGGAAAGGGTGAATCGTATTTTGGAAGATCTCTTGAGAGCATGTATATTGGATTTTGGTGGATCATGGGATGACCATTTGCATCTAGTAGAGTTTGCATATAATAATAGTTACCAATCCAGTATCGGTATGGCTCCATTTGAAGCTTTGTATGGAAGACCGTGCAACTCACCATCATGTTGGATAGAGACTGGCGAGAAGTTTATGCTTGGACCAGATGTGGTGAGAGAAACTTCAGATAAGATCAAGGTCATTCAACAACGAATGAAGGCTGCCCAGGATAGGCAGAAGAGTTATGCTGATAAGAGGAGAAGAGACTTAAAATTCTCCGTTGGCGACTTAGTGTTTATCAAGATTTCTCCGTTGAAGAGCGTAATACGATTTGGCGGGAGAGGCAAGTTGGCACCAAGGTTTGTTGGCCCATTCCCTGTTCTTGAATTAGTCGGGAATTTGGCATATAGAATTGACTTACCAAAGAAGATGGCGGGAGTTCATAACGTATTTCATGTTTCCCAACTAAGGAAGTTCGTTCACGACTCAGATACGACTATTTCACCTGATCAGTTGGAGGACTTCGAAGTAGAACCCGAGGCGGTTGGGAACCGCAAGCCGGCCCGTATTGTCGAGCACGACACGAAGCAACTTCGGAGGAAGGCGGTGAAACTAGTCAAGGTTCAGTGGGGCGAGGACGAGAATGATTGTACTTGGGAGACAGAGGAGAACATTAGGAAGACTTATCCTGAACTCTTTGCCTGGTAAGATTTTGACTTCGATTTAGTTTTTCCGCATGCTAGGATAGGCTTGTTTGCTTGTTGTGCATGTTTGATTTTTGTTATATGCGGTTGTTAGGCATGCGGGATCCTTTGTATGTTTTGGGTTAAGGGATTTCGGGGACGAAATTTCTTAAGGGGGGGAGAGTGTAACGACCCGCATTCTACGCATCATAGGATCGTAGAATATTTATTTCTTTCACATACGAAGTCGTATGGTCATGTAACTTTGGGAGACGACTATT
Source organism: Allium sativum (assembly GCA_030737875.1). Lineage (NCBI taxonomy): Eukaryota > Viridiplantae > Streptophyta > Magnoliopsida > Asparagales > Amaryllidaceae > Allium > Allium sativum. The sequence goes on along the minus strand of CM060909.1, from coordinate 64,481,023 downwards.
GGGGTCATTTCCCATGTTCATGATTTTTCCCGATTTTTAAATGACCATTTTACCCCTAGTTATCACTGTTTTGGCCATAACTTTTGACCGGATAGGAATTTTGACCTGAAACCACTTCCATTGGCTTCGGATGATGGTTTCTCTTTCCGTAGAGTGGTCACATTAGCCAAACGGACTTACCGTTTGGGAGATATGGCTGAAACAAGTTTCAGATGGTGAAAGACAGCTTAATTGGGCTTAAGCGGGTAATTAGCAGCTAGGCCCAAGGGGAATTTCGGTTTTAGAGGTATAGGAGGTCTGATTAGGGTTAGGTTATCACTTTCATTTCAGTTTTGAGCCGCCACAAACCTCCTTGAAACCTTAGTAATGGCTTCCTACATCTAAGACACCCCAAAATCACTCTCTAATTGAAGATTAGGCTTAGCAACACCAAATTAAGGGGAAAAAGCACCAAAGCAAGGTTAGAGCCGCTGTTAGACATCAGTATTCGCCCCAAATCAGAGGAGTTTCAGTTCTGAGAATTTCATTTGTGGCCAAGGTGAGTGATAGCATCATTTTGACACTAATTACGGTGATTAAGGGTAATTAGTGAAGATTAGCGAATTTATACGTAAATAAATTCTGGAAAAATTCTTAAAATTCTAAAATAATGTTTTAAGGCTCTGTTAAAAATTTGGGTTAATTTCGATGTGTTTTGCTAATCATATGCTTAAACATGATTAAGAGGGATTATAGGCAAATGTGAGGTTTTAGCCACTTTTGATTCATTTTGATTCATTTAAATTGTTGTTTGCTGTTTGTGGTTGCTATTACATGTTGCTATGACTCTATGGTATGTTTCATGATTGATTAGAATAGTTAAGTTGTTCGAAAACGTCGTCGAATGGCGTAGAAAGCTCGCTGGAAAGTTGCAGAAGTGTGCAGGTTCCGAACCGGTTCGGATCGGAGAAAGGGGTCGGATCGGACTAGGGAACTGACCAAGGGAATCCGAACTGGATGGGGACTTGCCACTGGAAGAAGTTTGGCAGGAAGGAAGGCCATTGCTTAGAGTTGGAGTTGGAGCAGATCGGATCGGAGTAGGCTAGGGAGCGGAGCGGATCGGACTGAAGTAAAGCGAAGTGATCGGATCGGAGTAGAAGAAACGAGGGAGCTGATCGAAGAAGGAGCATGAACTGGAAGGAGGATAGCAACCCGACCCGACCCGGAGTGAAGAAACCCGAACCGAACAGACGAGGGCAATGATTGCCGAACCGAACTGAAGGGGGAGTCACTGAACCGACCCGACCCGGAGGGAGACACCGACCCGACCCGAAGTGGACTACCGACCCGACCCGATGATGGTGATGACTACCGAACCGAACATAACTCTAGGACTGTTAATGTACGACAACTCTTCTGAAGACCCACTCCAATTCGACCAAACCCGAGATGCAAAGGAGGTCCAAATGAGAAGTTAGAGCTTAAGATTCAGATGGGAATCAACGAGTTCACTTCATGGTTGGGCTTTGCTGCGGGACGCGTGCTAAGGAGTTATCGACACCTATAGCTTTGGACCACTATGGTAGGAGGTACGAAGGCGGATTCAGGGCCATTATGGCATTGGTAGAGCCAAGGGCTATGACCAATGAAGTGGGTCATTGAAATGTTTGGTCATGACTCCAAGTGTTTGGCTTGGTCACAGCAGGGTTTCTACAAGTCGGGATTCGTCGTTGCCTCAGTTTGTCTAGTGTTCCAAAGTGGTAGATGTCGTACACTTTACGCACTGAGTGAGAGATGCGAGGATGGTTGCTATGGATGATTTGTTTGCTATCGTTGTGACATGCACACCCCACCCCCGTATTCTTACACTATTTATTATGGCACCTTGGAGTATTGTACGGTATGTGGTACTAACTCTTTGGTTGCAGGTCCAGGTTCAGGTATGGTTTAGTATACCTGTTATTTCTCTGTTTAGATGCTTATCGCTCATACCAGGCTTTATGTCTGACCCAGAGTTTTATGTCTCTTCTTATTACTCTGGGTGCTCACACGAGCAGACTAGAGACAGGTTAGCTGGTGATGCACGGGTAGATGATCCGGAGACGAGCAGGAGGCTTCCACGTACTATATACATAATATTCTCCCTGTGTTGTTGAAGATCACTGCTTGGGCATTGTTGGTGTATCTTCTACTTTAGCTTTCTTTTGTTTAGAGACAGTAAATTTGGAAAAATTGTAATAAGCTGTATTTGGATTTCCGCAGCTTTGAGATTGATGTTGGTTTTAGTTATCAGCTTATGCACTGTCTCGCCTGTTTTATGTCAAGTATGTTATTATTATATTTTGTTCCATGCGCTGTGAGAAATTCTGCAGGTTCTTTGATTAGTTCATTCCCTTCTTTCCTTTCTTCTGACGACCGTCTTGTGCTAGTCGGGCATGTGTACAGCGCACTTTTGGAGGAAATGCAGGCTGGTGCGAGGCGGGCCGTCACAAGTTTCTTCTTTTTCTTTGACTTCCATAGCTGCTTGTTCTTATTGCATTCGAGCTTGTTTGGCTTCGAATGTCTCATATGGTTTGAAAGTGAGAGGAATTTACATGAGATGTATGTTTGAGGAGTCAAACACCTTTCTTGGCACAAATTCTTCTCCGTGAAGATCAACTCCAAAGTATTTGAAAATGCGAGTGAGATAAACTACATAGTAAAGAGTGTTTTCTCATGATGAAGTTTCTATGTCTTGAACTCTTTAAGATCATCTCGCCCCAATTGATGTCACAACCACCAATTACAGCAAAGAGGGCTTTTTGAACCTTGAAAGTTGGATTATTATAGTTTTCGGAATGAGGAGTGATGGTATGTTTGAGGAGAAGGTTTATGATTCTTGTTTTCGGACGGAAAAAGTGATTTTTGAATTTCACGTTAGTATCGCTTTCGAATATATCATGATAAGTCTCCAAATTTGTTTCATCGATTTTGAAATCAGAAAAATCCGAGCCCGTGCTTCTACAATTTAAGATATTTCCCAAGATTTCGGCATCATGAACAGTTTGTGTGCTTTTGACACTACTTCAAAATTGGTCTTCATTGCCTTCGTAAAACCCGTGATTAAGATTCATATAGAACATCTTGACAAGCTTAGGATAACACACTTCGTCATTATCCCGAGAGCCAATTAAACTCAAGACTTCGTTGTGATTGAAAAGAGAGATAAGATCATAGGAAGGAAAGTCTACAAAGACGGCAAAAGCACCCGTATTAACTTTAGCATTTGCTAAATAATAGGTACTGGTAGCTTCTTTGTCATTATGTAGATAACCTTTAATGGTTTTGGTTAATTTTGATTTCTAAGATGAACTAGAGGAAGCAATTGAATTGATTGCTTTAAAGAGAACAGATATAAAGAATATAGTTTGAATTGTGAATGAAAGGTAGAGAGAATAGATGTATATATATAGAAATTGAATGGATATGAATTGAATAGGCTTAACTTTTCAGAAATCAATGACACCTTTTCAATCCTTGGGAGTTGGTAAAAAGTTGAAGAGAAGTTTGAAAGTTTAAGCCTTTGAAATTCAAAATTTAAATTTCAAATCACAGGCTGATATGTCGACATATGGACATATGTATGTCGACATATGTGTTTTCTTTCAAAGGACATTTGGTTTTTGTGACTTGTGATTTAAATTTTAGATATATATTTCAGGTTTAACGGTTTCCTGAAATAATTCTAATCCTAGAAATCATCCAAAAAAATTATTTTATTAACCATTATTTTATTATTATTATTTTTAATTTCAAAATTCAAATTTCAATTTTGAATTTTAAATTTCAAGTTTGGATTTTAAAGTCTAATTTTTTTAATTCAAAATAAACAAGGCAAACAAACAAAACAACCATTCAACCAAATAAAATTTAAAAATAAATTAAGGTGTTTATGTCAAAAATGACACAAACACCAAATGGTGCAAATGTGCACTTTACCAATTTGTTAAGATTAAACATAGAACCGCGATCACAAAAATAGAAGCATAAAGTTAAGAACACAAAGAGAATTTTATAGCGGTTTGATTCAGAATGAATCTACGTCCACTTTCCAATCATTTTCCATTATGTAATTCCATTTACAATATGCACAAACTCTCTTTACATTAAATTTTCTCTTTCCTCTCTGTTCACTCTCTTTACGGACTAGTTTTACTTGAATGTGGCAAAGAAAAAATGAAGAGATCTTTAGCTTTGTGATAGTGAGAATATGAATCCTTAATCACTTAGGTTCTCTGATCCTTCTCAATGATCTTCGTAGATTTTATCGTGAATTAGCATTCAATCTAGGCTTCCTAGAGGATTAGAGGAGATTAGAGATTGTTTGAATGGTGTTGGAAAGATTTATTATGTAGTTTGAATAAGATCCGATGAGCTTCGGTTCCATTGGAGAGAGCTTCAATGTTGATTGGAATGGATTTGATTCGCATGAAGTTGAAGAGATGTTGTTTAATCCTTGGAAGCCATTAATGAAGCTTGAAATGCAGCTTGGAGGTTGAAGAAATGGTTCGGCAGCCTTTCGGGGTGAAGAAAATCGGTTCTCCTTAAAGTGGGGTTGGACCTCTATTTATATGTGTGGAGCAAATGAGGAAAATAACCAAAATATGTACAGAAATGCCACTGAGTACAGCTGGCAACAGCTGGAAAAGTACAGTTGGGTACAACTGGCATCGGTCAATCGGTCATATTTTTTGGATACCAGTTGGTCCCTGTTTTGCAACACCGTCCGCCTTCTTCGGTTTATTGCCGGTCGGCCTCATAACATTACACTCTTGCCTTTTATATTTGCATACCGTTTGGATATAATTACTCCAGAAATTAAACATACCCCTTCACAGTACAAAACCACGTGTTTCTCTTTTTGTATGCTTTGATTTGTTAAGGTGCTGGACCTTTATTTCCTTTATATGTTTCACAATTCCTTTTGGGGTTCAAATATTACAAGATTGCCGTCACTTTATTATTTGCTGAAGCCTCTTCACTTCCTGACCGAGAGGTATGGACGCTGCTGACCGACCAGTGGTGGGAGAGCTGAGCGACCGGCTGAAGATGGAGGAGCTGAGCGACCGGGTGTAAAGAGCTGCTGACCGACTTGAGCTGGATGTTGACCGACCAATGCTTGGTGAAGCTGACCGACCGGTATCTAGAGGAGCTGACTGACCGATCAGTGACGATGCCACTTGACCGCCCGAGATGGAGGCTGGAGCAAGGTTTGATACAATGCACTCCTAATGTTTGTCAAAATGTTTGAATGAGCTTTTAGCTGGTTAACACTTGCCCCTTGGAGCCTGTATTTTCGTTTGCGAGAAATGCAGGCTTTGAAATGAAAGTTGTTGATATAATTTGCACTGAGATCCAGTTATAGCTTTTTGTTCTGCTATGGCGAACCATTCCATGCTTTGTGCTACCTGTTCTGTAATTAAAACAAACAATCGCACGGTTTTGGACTTATACTCACCATCGACTGTCCATATCGATAGCAGATAAGTTAATCATTAAAAACGACTTATAGCGAATTTTATTTTGAACTAAATAGAGTGTTTGTGCTGAACTTTTTTTATTCAATGGTTTAAACTCATTGATAATTATCTGCACAAACGCGATATTCTAAATCGAATTCGCATTTAACGATTAAAATCTACTACTCGACAAAAGCCGACTGCGAATTTCAAACGCTATTGTTTTAATGACTTTCATGGTAATGTATGATATTTCATATTTGTGGAATTCGTAGTTGTGACTTATTTTCCACTTCTTCTTGGTGAAGCTTTAGATACTCATGCCCCCGTTTCGAGTTGAAATTTAGAACTTGTCGTGTTTGAGTTTTTCAAACACTACGCAGGTTAAATGGTTATTGTTCATACTCTGTTTGTAACCTGGCTTGGTTAATTTAGTCACTGGTGTCTTTTGCCACTCAATTATACTAATTAATCCAAGCGTCGGTGATTCTAGAAGGAATTCTCCAGGAAAGGCCTTTGATTACAACCCCCAATGTTTATTGTTATTGCATCTGGTACTCCCTGATTCTGACGATCAATTGGGTGCCTCCGGAGAGGACTTTTGTTGAAATCCCAATAATCCGTTGTGTCTTGAAATAATCAGACATCACGTGGATTAATTAGAGGTTCGACATTTTTCACATCTAAAATAATCAGATGTTACGCAGATGGATTGATCATTCCTCACGCCTGATCCTACCAGATGCTACGTAAATGGGTTTTTCTTTCTTCATGTCTGATCATATCAAACGCTACGCAAATGTGTTGCTCATTCTTCACATCTGATCATATCAGATGCTACGCAAATGAGTTGTTCATTCTTCACATCTGATCATATCGGATGCTATGCAAATAAATTTCCCATTCTTCACATTTAATCATATCAGATGCTACGCAAATGAGTTGTTCATTCTTCACATCTGATCATATCAGATACTACACAAATGTATTGCTCATTCTTCACATCTGATCATATCAGATGCTACGCAAATGAGTGGTTCATTCTTCACATTTGATCATATCAGATGCTAAATAAATGAGTTGTTCACTCTTTACATCTGGTCATATCAGATGCTACGCAAATGAGTTGCTCATTCTTCACATCTGATCATATTAGATGCTACGCAAATGTGTTGCTCATTCTTCACATCTGATCATGTCAGATGCTACGCAGATGAGTTGTTCATTCTTCACATATGATCATATCATATGCTATGCAAATGAGTTGTTCATTCTTCACATCTGATCATATCAGATGCTATGCAAATGATATCAGATGCTATGCAACTGAGTTGTTCATTCTTCACATCTGATCAAATCAGATGCTACGCAAATGAGTTGCTCATTCTTCACATCTAATCATATCAGATGCTACGCAAATGTGTTGCTCATTCGTCACATCTGATCATATCAGATGTTATGCAAATGAGTTGTTCATTCTTCACATCTGATCAAATAAGATGCTACGCAAATGAGTTGCTCATTCTTCACATCTGATCATATCAGAAGCTACGCAAATGAGTTGTTCATTCTTCACATCTGATCATATCAGATGCTATGCAAATGTGTTGCTCATTCTTCACATCTAATCATATCAGATGCTATGCAAATGAGTTTGATACTTTTCACATCTGATTTTTCAGATGCTACGCAAGCGGATTTGTCGGCTGTTATATCGTTTTACAGGGCAGCTGTCAGTCTCTTTGTCGTATTCTTGACTTGGTAGGCTGTTTCTATTTAAAAATTGATGCTGTGAAATTTTCACTTTGGGAAATGCCCTTTCCATAAAAGTTACAGCTCTCGTGTTTGTTACCATGACGCTTGTTCGTTGTTTGGATCTTTGCGACTTTCCCATTTACTTTTCAATGCGTTGCTTCTTTATTTTTGCATTTATGCACTTGAATTAGCGTTGTTGGGGTCGCGATGCTACAAGAACAAGCAATCGACAGATGGCCTGTAATATGAAATCATCTTTTAAGAAAGTTTTCATATGACATATAATTTTGCAAGCAAGAAATTCATTCAGACTAATATGCTCTTAGTCGTAGAGCTAATGTTGCATCACTTGCAGATTATTACAGACTATTTACAAGAAGTTTTGAATACAACAGAAAGCAAAACGCGAAGTAAAGAATGAACTAAAGCATGAAATAGAGCAGGAAGTAAAGCGGTAGCAACGTTGATTTTTTATTCTAAGCCATTGAAATTGAAGCATAATCAATGGTTATCAGTTGATGATAAGCCTTGGTATGATTTGAGCGGAGGCTACGTTGCTTGGACCAGACCTATCATTTGATGCCCGTTGCCCCTAGGGAGATGTAGAAGGATTCATGGCTTGCGGGTTCTTTACATACTGCTGTAGCCTGTTTTTCCTGATCAACTCCTCAATGAGGTTCTTTAGGTGGCGACATTCATTAGTGCGATGACCAGGCTGGTTGTGAAATCTGCATAATTTTCCCGAGCTCGCTGCTTTGTCGCTTATCCTTATCAGATCTGGCTCCACATACTCTTCAGAATTCTTTGTTGCAAGATAGATATTTTCAGGAGTGTCATTTAAAGGCGCTAGTTCTGATGAGTTGAAAAGGCGAGACTTTTTATTAGCCTTGTTGCCATTCCCATCATTAGTGCGCTTCTGCCCCTGAATATTATTCTGATTATACTGAGCAACAACATTTTTAGAAGCTTCAGGAAGTTGATTTGAATTAGACATCTGAAGAGGTGCAGCCATATTCTCCAATCTCATGTACTCCTCGGCCTTTTTATAGAATTTGTCAAGCGTGCTTGGATCTTTCATTTTGATCCAATTTGCCAAATTTGCTATTCTGATCTATAGCACTGATTAGAGACATTAAGATTATACAAGGCTCGGGATTTCCTACTTCGGATACAGCAGCATAAAATCTTTTGAGGAAAGCTTTGACAGATTATTCTGGCTTTTATTTCATTGACGTAAGAGAAATGACATCCTTCACCTTTGTAGCTTGCAGCCTGAATTGCTCTTTGAATTTCAGAATCAAATCATCGAATTGGTTGATGGATTTGGGCGGGAGCCTTGTGAACCATAGCGATGCGACAACTTCTAGATAGAGAGGGAAGCACAGGCATTTGATCTCGTCTGCTGCTTTAGCTCAATTCATATACCGTTCGTATTTGTATAGGAAGTGATTTGGATCAGAATTTCCGTTATACGACGGCAGAGTAGGATGAGTGAACTTTTTGGGGAATTCAGCCTTGCGGATCCTCTTTATGAATGGGTTTTGTCGAGAGAGAAGTCCCATTCCCTTTCACTATCCTTGCGAGGCATATTGTCTTTCATGATTTTACCACATCCGTGATATATTCCTTAGAGTTGTGTTGTTCCGGAGAGCGGACCTCAATCTCTTTTCCAGATGCTCGTCTTGGCGAGCAATCAGATTTAGATGATCTAGGTCTTTTACTTCCACTATGGGGAGGTTCCCCCTTTACGGGACTTGCAACTCGTCGGTTATTCCGATCGGAGTGGTTTTCATCTTTGATTTTTGAGTCTTCGACATTAGCATCGTCTTTGCCAACAAATCATTCCAAGTAGTCATTATGAGGATCGGTGGCTGATGAATTTGCATTCTCTTCAAGGTTGACATGGATTTTTGGAGGAGGAGCGGGATTTGCTTGAGCGTTTAGGAGAGCGCTCACTTTATCCATCAAAGCTTGATTTGCATCCATGAGAGTTTTGTTACTTCGAGGCTTCCATGCGTTGACTCAAGTCAGCGACGACGGCGTCTAATTCAGGTTTAGTCACTCCTTCCCCGGATATTGAATTTTCTCCACCTTCAATTCAGTTGGTGAGTGGAGTAGTTTCATTATTAGCAACATTGTCGTTTTCCTCAACGATATTGCTAGTGGTCTTCTTTGATTTGGCCATGATCTCGGACAAGGCCTTGAATTTTGACGAGAATTCGTCGATTGGCCTAGATCTTAATTTTGCGGAATCTATGGTGGAAGTAGGCTTAAAACTTCAATATGAAGGAAGAAGATGCGAACACGGCCCCATAGTGGGCGCCAAATGTTTGCGCCAAAAATGAAACAAACACCAAATAGTGCAAATGTACACTTTACCGATTTGGTAAGATTAAAATGTAGAATCGCGATCACAAAAATAGAAGCACAAAGGTAAGAGTACAAAGAAATTTTTATAGTGGTTCGATTCAAAATGAATATACGTCCATTTTCCAATCATTTTCCATTATGAAATTCCGTTTACAATATGCACAAACTCTCTTTACATTAAATTTTCTCTTTCCTCTCTTTTCGCTCTCTTTACGGACTAGTTCCACTTGAATGTAGCGAAGAAAAAAATGAAGAGATCTTTAGCTTTGTGATGGTGAGAATATGAATCCTTAATCACTTAGGTGCTTCCATGATCTTCGTAGATTTCATCGTGAATTAATGTTCAATTTAGGCTTCAGAGAGGATATTAGAGATCGTTTGAATGGTGTTGGAAAGATTTATCATGTAGTTTGAATAAGATCCGATGAGCTTCGATTCCATTGGAGAGAGCTTCAATGTTGATTGGAATGGATTTGATTCACATGAAGTTAAAGATATCTTGTTTAATCCTTGAAATCCATTAATGAAGCTTGAAATGGAGCTTGGAGGTTGAAGAAATGGTACGGCAGCCTCTCGGGGTGAAGAAAATCGGTCTCCCTTGAAGTGGGGTTGGACCTCTATTTATAAGTGTGGAGCAAATGAGGAAAATGGCAAAAATATGTAGTGTAGAGAACCGGTCGGTTGGCTGTTTATTTACAGAAATGCCACTGAGTACAGCTGGAAAAGTACAGCTAGGTGCAACTGGCACCGGTCGGTTGGTCATTTTTTTTGGATACCATTCGGTTCCTATTTTGCAACACCGTCCGCCTTCTTCGGTATAATGCCGGTCGGCCTCATAACATTACACTCCCGCCTTTTATATTTGCATACCGTTCGGCTATAATTACTCCAGAAATTAAACATACCCCTTCACAGTACAAAGCCACATGTTTCTCTTTTTGTATGCTTTGATTTGTTATGGTGCTGGACCTTTATTTCCTTTATATGTTTCAATATTCCTTTTGTGGTTCAGATATTACAAGATTGTCATCACTTTATTATTTGCTGAAGCCTCTTCACTTCGTGACCGAGCGGTATGGACGATGCTGACCGACCAGTGGTGGGAGAGATGATCGATCGACGATGGAGGAGCTGACCGACCGGGTGTGATGAGCTCCTGACCGACTTGAGTTGGATGCTGACCGACCGGTGCTTGGAGAAGCTGACCGATCGGTATCTAGAGGAGCTGATCGACCGGTCACTGATGATGCCGCTTGACCACCCGAGATGGAGGCTGGAGCAAGGTTTGAAATAATACACTCCTATTGTTTGTCAAAATGTTTGAATGAGCTTTTAGCTGGTTAACATAAGGCGTACCCGCTTTTTAGATCCTTTTCTTTGAAATTTTCTGAATTCTGAATTGCTGTGAAGCACATATTTGAGTTTTCAGTTTCTGGCTCTTCATCACTTGATGATGAATCTGAATCATCTAACGTTGCTGCATATGCTTTCTTTCTCTTCTTTGATGAATTGCTATTGTTCATTTGTTGATTCGATTTATCTAGATATGGACGCATTCTCCTTATATGTCCTGGTTTACTGCAGATGTAACATTGACCATCATTTCTTCCCGAACTACCTTGATTATTATTTTGCGGATACTATTTCCTCTATATCTCAGAAATTTTCTAAAATGTCTTGTCATTAGGGAGTTTCTTCATCACCTTCACTACTCGAGTCAGAATCATTTGTTGTTGCTTTAAATGTGATTTATTTCTTCTCAGTTGGCTTGTTTTCCTTTCTTTTTTGTAATTGGACTTCAAAAGACATCAAATTTCTGATTAACTTCTCAATCTTCATTTCAGTGACATTATTGGCTTATTCAATCGCCAATGTTTTCTGATCCCATTCTAGAGTCAATGAATTCAATAATTTTCTGACTTGGTCTACTTCAGAATAAGTTTTTCCAAGTGTTGTTAATGACTACACTATCTCGTAAAATCTTCAATACATATCGGAGATAGACTCATTCTTGTTCATTTTGAATAACTCAAACTGATTAACTAGCATTAAGATTTTAGTTTCTTTAACTTTACTAGTTCCTTCATGAGTAACTTGTAAAGTTCTCCAAATCTCATAAGCATTTTTACATACAGACATTCTATTAAACTCGTTCCTATCTAATGAACAAAATAACATATTCACGACTTTAGAATTGCTTTGTGCAGCAGCCTTTTGTTCATTTGTCCATTGTGCAAGATTAGTTGTGGGTTCAACAAACTCATTCTGTGCAATACTCCATGTGTCTAATCCTACTGATTGTAAATATATTTTCATTTTGCATGCCCAATATGGATAATTACTACCTTTAAATAGTAGTGGTCTAACAGTGGACAAACCCTCTACGAAAGAACTATTATTATTACCAATGTTGTTGCCATTATAACTATTTTCAAAAATAAGATTATGAACTTTTTGAAAGATATTGCTCCGATACCAATTGTTAGGCATTACGGAATGGATCGTTAAGGCAAAACTAACACTAGAGGGGGTGAATAGTGTTTTTGAGAACTTTAACAAAATCTAAAGCTTATTGATCTACTATATGAATTACACACCACAGAGATAATCACAGACACAGAATCAAACACAAACAAAATGATAAACAAAAATAAATAGCAGAAAAGAAAAGAACACACTGGATTTTATACTGATTCGGATTACTCCTAGGTCCAGTCCCACGAAACGATAGATTGCGCATAGTTTTATTACTATATCAATATCCAAGTACAACCCCCTTGATTTCGTGGCCACAATGTTAACACAGATTCCAACACTCTTGATTTCACGGCCACAATATTATCACCGATTATCTTGATCAAGTATATTCCCTTTAATTTCCCGACTATAAGGTTAACACCGCTCTGTTTCGTTGATTTTAAGGCTACAAGAAACACACCTTTTCCCAAATAATTACAACAGCCCTATAACTCTTCAATTACTCTTCGATTCAGAGAATAATAAGTAGAGAGTAAGAAGATAATAAGTTTTATGTAAATAGAATTGAATTCGGCAGAATATAAGTGTAGAAATCATAAAAATATGAAATATTAATGGTGTAATGAAACAGGATGAAGATGGAGAAGAAGAATGATAAAAAAAAAATCGAAATCATCAAAAAAATAAAATCGAAATCATCCCTATTTATAAGATTTGAAAGTTTGCAACACTTCTGGAATGTTACAAATAGTGAAAAGACAATTCCTTTCAAAATAAAAAATATGACAGTTATATGTCAACATGACCATCTTTGTATGTCGACATATCCCTTCACAAAATTGAGTTTTGAGCATTTTTGAATTGTTTTAATACGTATATATAATTCTGGAAATTCTTGAATTAAAACATAGTGTTATAAACAAGTATAATAAAGTAGAAAATCATATGAAAACATAAATATAAAATATATGAACATATTTATAAAATTATAAAGCTTAAAACAATATATATAAGTATATAAAAGTATATAACTATATAAACATATATGAACTTATAAACTTTAAAACTTTAAAACTTGAGTTTAAAATCAAAAGTAAAATAGAGAAACTTAATTAGAATAAAAGTTGAAGATAGAATTTGAAAATAAAAATCTGAAATTTGAAAATCAAAAATTGAAAAATAGAATTTGAATTAGAACCTGGAGTGTAATTCAGAGTCTAACATAAACAAGACTTTATTACTATATTTATCTTGAACTCCTGAAGTCTTGATTACTCATGAGTCTTGAATCATCTCTAAAATCTGAATCTCTTGAACTATTAAACTCTTAAACTGTACAATCTTCAGTATTAATTCTTTTGTACAAATCTTGCATATGTATGTGTGTATATATATATATATATATATATATATATATATTGTGACGGCCCGCCCCGCACCAGCCGACATTTCCAATGAAAATGCGTTGTGCCGATGTCCAACCAGCACGGGACGGTCGCCAAAGAAAGGAAAAGAAGGGAATTTGAACTAGCAAGGAACCTGTAGAATGTCTCACAGCGCATGGAATAAAATATAATAATAACATACTTGACATAAAACAGGCGAGACGGTGCATAAGCTGAAAATTAAATCATGATAGCAGCGGAAAATTCAAAATACAGTTTTGTTCCACATCATCATTATTACAACTTTTCAAAACTATCTCTAAAGAAAATAAGAAAGGTACACTACTAATGCCCAAAGTAGTGACCAACAGCGACACAGGGGGAATATATATATATATATATCATACGTGGAAGCCTCCTGCTCGTCTCCGGCACAGCTACCCGTGCATGATCACCTGACCTGTCTCTAGTCTGCCCGTTTAAGAGCACCAAGAGTAATAAAAAGAGACATAAAACTCTGGGACAGACAAAAGTCTGGTATGAGTGATAAGCAGCAAAACAGAACAATAACAAATATACTAAACCATACCTGAACCTGGACCTGCAACCAAAGAGTTAGTTCAAAACGATGTACAATACTCTAAGGTGACACTAACATATGGTGTAAAGATACGGGGTGGGGGTGTGCATGTCATAATGATGGCAAACAATCAAGCATAGCAACCATCCTCACATCTCTCACTCGGCCCGTAAAGCATACGATATCCACCGCTTTGATCACCCAAATCCTTGCTATGATCACTCTGCCCCATGGAGTCATAACGACTCCACTTCACTGATCCATATCCACTAATCCTTGCTATGTCCACTCTGCCATATGAAGTCATGATGACTCCACTGCACTGGCTCACAGCCATGCTACGATCACTCTGTCCTATGGAGTAATAACTACCCCACTGCACTGATACGTAGCCTAACATCCGTCTCGGTGGTGAATCAAAGTTGTAGACGTCGATAACCCCTTTGCACACGTCCCGTAGCAAAGCCCAACTCATGAAGTCAACTCGTTGGTTCCCAACTGGATCCTGAGTTCTACTTCTTATTTGGACTACCTTACTTCCTATTTGGACTACCTTTCTTTCTAAGTAACATTCTCTAAGCACTTCATCTCTCAATCCATTGACATCGGGTACAACTAGTCTACCATTCTTTCTAAGTGATCCATCCCGATCAAGCCCATACTTGTTCATCTCTTCGTCGATTCCCATCTCTAACTTGGAGATGATTTCCAATAGGTTAGGACCATCCCTCTGACTGGAACCAGTCCGCTCAATCAAAGTGGGTTTGATCGTCAAACTTGCTAGCGTCTTTGGATCCAATTCACACTTTGGTCTAAAATCGTACCCTGCGATATACTCTAGTTACTTCCATTTTAGAAACATAGCCCCTAAACTGGCATGTCTTCTACTCAGTGCATCAACTACCGCATTTTCCTTTCCTAGTGTATATGCGATACCGAAATCGTAGGAAGCCAAGAATTCTAACCATCTTTGCTATCGGAGATTTAGATCCTTCTAAGAGAAAAGATACTTTAACGATTTATGATCAGTAAACAACTCGAATCTTTCTCCCAAGAGATAATGTCTCCACATCTTCAATGCGAACACGATCGCTGCCAATTCCAAATCATGGGTAGAATATTTTTTCTCATGCGGTTTTAGCTGCCGACTAGCATAAGCTACAACCCTACCTCCTTGCATCAATACAACACCTAGTCCGGTACTACATGCATCCGTGTATACTGTCATCTCTTCATTCCCTTTAGGAATGACTAAACTGGTGCACACGTCAACTTTTCCTTTAGACTCTTAAATGCATCTTCGCACTTTTCGTCCCAGACGAAAGCTTGATTCTTCTTGGTCAACTGAGTCAACGGTGCTGCTATCTTGGAGAAGTCTTGGATAAACTTACGATAATATCCAGCCAATCCCAAGAAACTTCTTACGTCTGTTGCATTCTTGGGCATAGACCAATCCTGTACCGTAGCCACCTTTGCAGGGTCCACGGCAATACCATTTTCTGAAACAACATGGCCCAAGAACCTAACTTCCCTATTCCAGAAGTGATACTTAGAAAACTTTGCTTTCAATTGGTGTTTTCGCAACACCTCCATCACTATCTTCAAATGGTCTTTGTGTTCTTCCTCTGTTCTCGAGTAGACAAGTATGTCGTCCACGAACATAAGAACAAACTTATTCAATTGATCTCGCAATACTCTATTCATAAGATCCACAAAACATGCTGGTGCATTGGTCAACCCGAATGGCATGACCAACCACTCATAGAATCTAGATGGCGTCTGAAAGGCCATTTTAGCTATACTCTCAGCTTCCACCCTAAGCTGATGAAAACTTGTTGCGAGATCCAACTGGGAGAACACTCTCGCGCCACTCAACTGATCAGACAAATCATCTATCCGTGGTAGAGGATACTTATTCTTCCTCGTCACCTTATTCAACTCGTGGTAGTCCACACACAATCGAAGGGAACCATCTGCCTTGGCAGCAAACACAACTGGTGCTCCCCACTCTGAAACACTTCTTCTGATAAATCCCTTCTTCAAAAGATCGTTTACTTGCACCCCGAGCTCTCGCTACTCCCTTGGTGCCATACGACGAAGTGGCATCACTATAGGTCTGGCATCTTTCACTAAATCAATATGAAAATCAATCTCTTGTTGTGGGGGAAGTCCGGTCACTTCCTCGAAGAAAGTCCGGATACTGGCCAGCCATGGGCACATCTGACAACTCATCATGCGAGATGTTGATGGAATTTAGAAAACTAGCCATTACCCCATCACTAGGTAGACCACCAAACACTACCCTCCGCCCATCATCCGCTCTAACTGTCACGGGAAAGCCTTCACAGTCTACCACCACCCTATACTTTTGGAGCCAGTCGACTCCCAAAATAATGCCAAACCCAGTAAAGCCCAAAACAAAGCAATCACAAACAAACATGCATCCGTGACTCGATAAGACCACGTTACAACAAATCATGCTAAGGCTAGACGTACCACCAATCGGGTTTGTCACCGCTAGAGGTCTATCGACTATCTCGGGTTCCAATCCCAACCTATCTACCAGGTAACTAGATATGAAGGAACGGGAAGCTCCAGTATCAAACAATACTCGAACAGGAACCTCATAAACAGAAAGCATACCCTGAATGACGACATTCTTTCCTTTCTCCGCCGTGGTTGAGGTATTCGATGAAGAAGGAACAGCATTAAGAGCATATGTTTTCACAATCTGCTTCTCTTTAGGGGGTTGCGGACATTTATCCTTGTGATGTCCCACTTGGCCACAGCTGAAGCACTTCCTGTCCGCTGTCTTTGCTCGAAATTCTTTAGAATAATTGACCTTCTTGCCACAACTAAAGCATTCAACATCTTTCTTGCTCTTTTTCTGACCATCCTTAGCTTGGTTCTGACTCTGCTTCGTTTTATTCTGAGAATTATTCTTGCCTCCACCGCTTGCTTGCGGTTTTGGCTCCTCTGTAGATGCAACCTCATTCTTCGACTTAGGGTATAAACTCTCTGATCTCAAAGCTTTCCCCACAATCGATTCAAACGTTTCATCGATATGGTTTATAAGCCGTTCCCCCAAGTACTGATCTAAGCCTGTTATGAACTTCTCATTCTTCTTCTCGGGAGTGTCGATAAGAGATAATCCATACTTCGATAAAGTATCGAACTCAGCAATATACTCGGAGACTGCCTTACCATTCTGCTTAAGCTCCAAGAACTTCCTAAACAACTCTGACTTCTGAGCAGCTGGGATAAACTTTTCACCGAATCGGGCCTTAAACTGATCCCACGTAACTTGATCCTCCGGAGTAGCTGCCTTAATAGCATTCTACCAATTCATCGCCCGTCCTTGCAGCTGACGGGATGCTAGCTTTCTCTTCATCGCATCCTCGATACCCAAGTCTTCGAAGATATGCTCACAGCTATCCAACCAATCCTGAACTTCTGTTGTCGATTTCGTTCCGTGGAACGGCTTTCCACCAAGACTAGTGTAATCCCTGCATAGCTTAGCGAAATCGGCCCTAAGTGCCTGCACCGCTGCACCACCACCATTTGCAGCATTGGGAACTGCTCCTTGCACATTTCTAAGCATCTCTCTCATGAAGTCAGTGAACATCGTCCTCAGGAGCATTCCAATTATTAGCTCCTCTACCTGTACCCCTAGTGTATCGGCTCATCGTTCAATCTGTAAGGGGAAAACGATTAACCATTTCTTCAGTGGTGCCAGTGCAGTGCGACTTCATCCTTAAATATAATATATATATATAGCTTTTGAAAACCAAAATATCACAAATACGCACTCTCATATACGTACTATCTCTCTCTGGTGTCTTCCCTAGGTTAACTACGCAACCTAGAGCTCTGATACAAAATGTGACGGCCCGCTCCGCACCAGCCGACATTTCCAATGAAAGTGCGCTGTGCCGATGTCCAACCAGCACGGGACGGTCGCCAAAGAAAGGAAAAGAAGGGAATTTGAACTAGCAAGGAACCTGTAGAATGTCTCACAGCGCATGGAATAGAATATAATAATAACATACTCAACATAAAACAGGCGAGACAGTGCATAAGCTGAAAACTAAACCATGATAGCAGCGGAGAATTCAAAATACAGCTTATGTTCCACATCATCATTATTACAACTTTTCAAAACCGTCTCTAAAGCAAAATAAGAAAGGTACACTACTAATGCCCAAAGTATTGACCAACAGCGATACAGGGAGAATATATATATATATATATATATATATATATATATATCATACGTGGAAGCCTCCTGCTCGTCTCCGGCACAGCTACCCGTGCATAATCACCTGACCTGTCTCTAGTCTGCCCGTTTAAGAGCACCCAGAGTAACAAGTAGAGACATAAAACTCTTAGTCAGACAAAAGTCTGGTATGAGCGATAAGCACCAAAATAGAACAATAACAGGTATACTAAACCATACCTGAACCTGGACCTGCAACCAAAGAATTAGTACAACAAGATTTACAATACTCTAAGGTGACACTAACATATGGTGTAAAGATACGGGGGTGGGGGTGTGCATGTCATAATGATGGTAAACAATCAAGCATAGTAACCATCCTCACATCTCTCACTCAGTGCGTAAAGCATACAATATCCACTGCTTTGATCATCCAAATCCTTGCTATGATCACTCCGCCCCATGGAATCATGACGACTCCACTGCACTGATCCATAGCCACTAATCCTTGCTATGTCCACTCTGCCCCATGAAGTCATGATGACTCCACTGCACTGGCTCACAGCCATTCTACGATCACTCTGTCCTATGGAATAATAAGTACCCCACTACACTGATACGTAGCCTAACAACTGTCTCGGTGGTGAATCAAAGATGTAGACGTCGATAACCCCTTTGCACACATCCCGCAGAAAAGCCCAACTCATGAAGTCAACTCGTTGGTTCCCAACTAGATCCTGAGTTCTACTTCCTATATGGACTACCTTTGCATCTCGGGTATTGGTCGAATTGGGGTTGGTTTTTAGAAGAGTCGCCGCGTAATCGCAGCTCTAATCCGATTCGGTTCGGTTGTCCTCCCCTGGTTCTGTTCGGCTTGCTCCCGTTCCTAGCCATCAATCTGGCTCGGTTCGATATATGAGGTCCCCCATGTCACATCGGTTTAGTTCGGCACTCTTGGTCTTGGTCCGGTTTGGTTCGGTGCTTTGCCCCTTGGTTCCGTTCGTCCTTCTTGCTCCAACTTACTCGTTCCGATCCGATCCCATGTTCCATCCAGACCCGATCCGATTTCCGACCCAACTCCAACTCTAAGCGAATGGCCTTCCTTCTTGCCAAGTCTCTTAGGCTGATTTCCGATCCGAACCAAATTCCCTTGCTCAGTTTCCTTATCTGATCCGAGCCCTATTTCCGATCCGATCAGAACCCTGCACATTCCCTGCAACTTTTCCAGCGACTATTTTACGCCATACGACGATGTTTTCGACCATTCTAGCTTTTCTAATCAATTACAAAGCATGCCATACAATCATACCAACATAGAGAATCAACCATAAACACCAAAACAACAATATGATATGTTAAAATGGATCAAACATTCCCAAAACCCATATTTTTCCCCTTAAGCATGTTTATGCAAATCTAATGATAGGATTAGCAAATCTTGACCAAATTAACCCAAACTTCTAACAGAGGTTTAAAATAATATTTAAGAATTTCTAAACATTTTTCCAGATTTTAACATGCATAATTTCGTTAATTAAAACTAATCACACTAATTAACTGTAATTAGTGTAAAAACAATGATAATCACTCAACTTAGCCACAAATTACTTATAGATCTGAAAGCTTCTTCGATACAGGTCGAATCTCTGTGTGTTCCGACAACTTTATCCCAAAGTTGATGCTAATTTGCCTTGATTTGATGTAGATTAGGCTAATACTTGACTAAACAGTGATTAGAAGGTGTTGTAGGAGTTGGAGGCCACTGCTAGGTTGAGAGGAATGATAGGTGGCGGCTGAAAAATGAGAAAAGGATGTTCTCTAAACCCAAACAGTCCTTTTAAACTCCTAATCCCGAAATGGGTTATGGGCCCTCTTGCTAATCACCATAATTAGGCCTGGTTAAGGTGTTTTTCGCCTTCCAAACCTTGTTTCAGCCATATCTCCCAAACGGTGAGTCCGTTTGGTTAATATGACCACTCTACGGATAGGTAGACCATCATCCAGATCTAATGAAATGGCTTCAAGTCTAAACTCCTTACCAATCAAAAGTTATGGCCGAAATAAGATCAGCCAGGGGCAAAATGGTCATTTAAAATCCGGCAAAAATCATGAACATGGGAAATGACCCCAATATTCATATCCCAAAGTTAAATGGCTATACGACTTCGAATGAGAAAGAAATAAATATTCAATGATCCCCTGATACGTAGAATGCGGGTCGTTACACATATTCTGGATAAAGGTGTTAGTATATATTTTATAATCAATTAATATTGAAATAAGGTTGTTGTCATCAAAACTCCATTCCCCAACACCGGATGCAATAAATGTCGCCAAAGTGGAGAGTTAAAAGGACCATAGTTGTAACGGCTCGAGGATTTTCAACCCCGAAAATCGACACAAAAACTCCATGTCGAATTTTCTAGCATCGAAAACACAGGAACGTTAATAGGAAGAATATTAGAGGGTGAGATAAGAAAGAAAGAAATATTAGAATAGAAGAAGAAGAAGAACCAAACACATCACAGAATCTCATATCGTAGCAAAACAAAATATAATGTAGAAATAAATCTTTACTGAGAGCTTTAAAAATACCTACAATCATCAGAGTATATCAACACATCTGGACAGTTATAATATCTATCCTCATATACAATCACACAGCGGAATAACAACTAGATATTATACGTCTGGACTCTTCCACCTCATCTCTTCATAGCACTGGTAACCTAAACCTATACAACCCGGTCTAACCCGAGCACTACAAACGCACGGATCAGTCTGGTGAACCAGAGTGAGAAAACATACTAAGTTTATAGGTAACATCCAACTTGATTTTAAAGTTAAAATCTTTTCGAAAGGAAGGATAATCGTAAGACCAAATCCACACATAAATATAGACGGTTTTTACCTTACGATAACCCAAATCATTTTTTTAAATCAACACTTTTCTGATATTATAGTAATGGCTAATATCAAGTAAATAACAATCTAGCAGAACGCTTGCATCTCACGCTCTACATACATAGTATACAATCACAACCGCGGGCGCGTGCTGGAGATTGGATTTCCAACTATAGCAAGGAATGGGACCACCTTCCGACAATGTACCTCTGGAGATGAATACATTGGGGATTCAACAAGAAAATCTTGCTACACCGGTTAAACATAACCGGCCACTCACCTCACTTGAGAGTACCGAATATATCATTACCATGGTTGGGGGCCAGGTAACCGAACCGATAGCATACATATAAAAATAAAGGGTCAACCGAAGGCATTTGATTTCACCAGATTAGGTAATGATATAAATTTTTGATGGGTGTGACCCACATAGCCATGCGACCTACCCGATTATATACCATTTCCTGGTTGAAGAGGCTTGAGGTCATAATTAATTAATTAATTTACCTTGATTTTAATTTTATGTTTTAGAACATTTGATCACCATTCACTTTAAATGCCACATTGTCAGATCCGCTAGATATCACTAATTGATGTCCATAAAAATATCCTGGCGTTATGCTAAAAGAAGGTGTCTTCTCTGCCAACAATAGAAATACGTTTGATGAAATCAACGTACTTGACTCTTTTGGAAATACTCTGTTAGACACTCGTCCATATAAGTTATCCTGGGATGAGACAAACCGAAGGCACCTTCCTACTACGTCCTTGAATTACCCTATGGATCAATAGCGAGTAGTCCTTGCAATCGGATAGATTCCAATCACAACAGAAACACTGTCGAAATACCTCTGGCCGCTAAACCAGAGAAATTTGGTAAATAATCCTTTCGCTCATGAAGATCCACGGTCTTCAATTGCTCCATTTTCCATTATCATTTTTCACGTATTTGCTGGTCAGAATGGTTTTCAAATATAATTCGATCCCGGTCTTTTCGTACCAACAATCGTATTTATCCAGATTTGATAGTCGGTTATTTAACTATCAAATAAATAATAATGAGAATAAAATGAGTTCACTAATTCAGTACTCATCATTACTTGGCCTTAAAACAATTAACGAATGTTAATTTAAAACTCTTAAATCTTTCGATATTTTAAAATATAGTATTTACTTTTTATTTAAAGAGTATTCACAAAACCATCTTAAATACAGTAGGATTAAATCACATATATATTCCGAACTTTGGTTTCAATAAATTTCATGTAAATGTTATTACTTGAAGACAATTTCAAGTAAATTCCATGTCGAACTTTGGTTTCAATAATATTCAATAAATCTCCTAAATTATTATTAATTAAATAAATAATCTATTTCTCCGTTAACTATTGTATAATTTGTTGACTTCTTTATTTGCTAAATAAATAAATAAATTCTTTTTTTTGTTTTTTTAAATCTTATTAAGATGACACACGTGCTTCACACACGGCTGATTTCCCTTTTTATAAACTTCATTTCAATAATATTTAAAAATCTATATCCAATTATAAAATAAATTTCATAACTTCATATTTATCAATTTACTTGGCGGTAAATCCATATTTACGACACGATTGATCTTTAGGTCAACTACTGCCAATTACTCAACCAATGCTACCCATTGGTTAAAATAAAATAAATGTTGAATTTCAGTCAATGGTTAACAATGAAATCATTCATCCAAACAAATGGATTTTAATAGTCCAAATAACGATAATATGAAATAAATAATATATAAATATATTTGAGGAATCCGGTTGGATCCCTCCAACTTGCTCTTCTCTGCCTTCGAATGGGTTACTCAAATAATATTTTTCCAATTCAATTTTACTGATTATTTCTATAACAATAAAATAACATTAATATCAATCATTCTATTTAACAATCAATAACAACCATTCAAACAATTCATTAATTTAAACACGTTTATTTTAATAAACGTGACCAGCAAGGTAAGTTACCTCGATTGGAAATAATCGTTAAAATAATGATTAGATTTCATTTAAATTTAACTAACATGCAATTCAACCAATTCATATAATATACATGTGAATATTCAGCATACAACAAACAATCAACAATTATAGCACACAAACTATAAAACCCAACTTATATAAAATATAAGTGGGAATAAATAAGTGACTAAACTCACCTTGAATTCCCATTCGATGTCAAATCAGCTTGATTTAAAAGCTCCAGCTGCATTCAATTCGATCCATTTCAATCCAAAATGTTACATTCAACGGTACGAGCCCGACGCCACTTGTTTCATTCAATTCCATTTCTGTATAACATAGTTATAAATTCAATATGGTATTCACTATAAATTAATATTATTAAAACTTTAATAATAATTTTTTATTTTTCGCTCATTAATGCTTACTAATCCTTGTTTAGGCAAGTCCTATACTACCAGGCGGCAATGATTTAAAGTCCTATAAAATCTACTGATAACATTTGACTCAAACGAGAGAATTTCTATAAGTTTACATAACCAAAAATGATATGCTGACAATATTTTATATAAAAAACTCCATAGGACAATTGATATGTTTCCACGCTCGTTATTATATAGAGATTGGGTATATCATATAAACTAGCAGGCCACTTTATGCATAATTCGAATCTCTAGACCCGTTAAATATACCATATGGTGCGTTAACCCATACAGTATGTCAACCAACAACCCTTACAGCCAACATCAATTTTCACAGATTACAAACACTTTTGAACGAAAAAAAAATTCGAGGCTCTCGCTGATTATACTTACTGCTTTTCCATACTGGCAAATAAGTTCATGGGAATTTCTAAATATAAATATAAATATATTTTGGGCTAGGTTCATGTATACACTTCCAGGCTACTTTATATATAAAACTTTATATTATATAAATTACTAAAATTTTACTTACGTTTTTATACTAATATTAGGCAAATTCAATCTTACTTAGGCATATTAATTCTCTACTACATGTTGCTTATCCATTTCGAATCCACTAGTGTACACAGAACCCACGCCCTTTTGTTCAAAACAGTTTTCTCCAAACCTCACCACGTTTCAGTTATTAACAGTTTAAATTAACACAATTTAATAAATAAATTAATTCCTAAATTATGCTTAAGTTAAAATAATTACGTTAATTTTGAACAATCAGTTTGCAGGCTACTTTGTTTTCTTCAGTTCCATTTCATACTCAACCCACCTCCTATCGCATACTTAAATTTCCACCAACGCCATCAAAATTCTTTCACCGATAGCCATCCTCTGTGCCTCCAGTCCCCTTAACCACCTCCAGCGTTTGCTCTTAGACATGAGCTCCCATTCGTTGCCAAAATGAACACGAACTCCACACCTCCTCGTTATGGACTGCCGCGCCACCGAGCCACCGGAGCTCCGCTCCCCTACCCAGCTTCGACGCCTTAGACTCTGCCCACAACCGAGCCCTGACATTCCCTGATCAAAACACAAGCATCATTCCACAGGTTAACAGCTCCACCCGAAACAGACAGACGCCACCGGCTCGCCGACTTCACCACGAGCCGCTGCAACACAGTACTCCGACCATTAGTTCTGACATACAACACCTCACCCTCCACAAATGGCACAGCTTCATCACCTCGAACTACAGTGTGCTTCGCGCATACACAACCCCAAAATCTCATGTCAGACAACCACCACTCTCTCCCAGGTTCGAGACCAGCCACCCCCACTATAGTCCTTACCGTACATCGTATGAGTATCAGAGCTCCTCCCCTTCGCTAACTTCCTACCATCGCGTGAAACAAGACCTCCTCCCCGTCCAGACAGAACACTCCCCGCCTCAACATGAACTACGCCTGGTACCCGTAGCCGGAACACTTCTTGACTGCAACAACAGAGAACCCTATGGCTGATGCTTCACGTTGATGAATTAACTTTTTTTTAATAAAATGGGTTCGATTTAATTCTGAAAGTGGTACAGGTAAAAATAGGAGAATAAGTGGGAGTTTTCGGTTTTAATGGTGCTGAGGAAGTGTGGTTTACATTTACAGAGAAGAAGGAAAAATAATGGAATGGAGCAGTGCATTTATACAAGAAGAATGCTACCAACAGTCGCCCAAAAGCAAGTGCAAGTGATACTTGCCATGTGATTGGGTGATACCATGGCAATGGGACCCATCTACTATTTAACAATTAATTAAAATACCTTAATGATACTGTCCTGACCAATCACATGGCAAGTATCACTTGCACTTGCTTTTGGGCGACTGTTGGTAGCATTCCTCTTTATACAAATACGTCGTCTCCACGTTTTGTGGAGTAGGTGTGGCTTTTCATAATGTAGCTATTGAAAATAGAGTATGGTTTTCTTATGTTATTTAACATTCTGTATGGTAGCTAATAGAAAAATGTAGAATAGCTGTTGATGCTGACTAATGTAGCCTGTGCAAATGTTATAGGCATGCGTGTGTTTAGAATTACCGAGAATTAGGGTGATAGGGTAGCTAGCCATGTGTTCTCCTTTTAATATTATGAAACAACATGGTATAAGGTAGGAGTGGACACGTCTAGAGTTGTACGTACAAAATGCATGTGTAGTTTTAATTTTAGTTGGCTAGTACAGAAGAATAGAAAATTTATTTTCCTTAATAGTTAAGTATGTACAATATTTACCTTATGTTAAATTGGAATAGAGAAGATTATATTTTACCATGTGAAGATTAGACGCATGAAGGGTGAGTTTTGTTTTATATATGTGCTTATTTATACATAGGCTTGTTTTCTTCCCAAATTTAAGTTGTACGTTTTGTTTTCAAAAGCTTAGAACCTAAGCAACTCATTTTCTTAGCTTATAAGTCTTTTTTATTATGTTCTAAATTTGCTTTGGGTTGGTGCGTTTATTTCTACACCGTCATTTAATTCCTACTGCTATTAATATCTCACTGAAATTATTAACTATTTAATGTAATCCATTACAAATATAAATTGTAATTTTAAATTACTCCAACGATAGTTTATTATATAGTTTATTACATCTGGATCTAATTAGGTTTATAATTAGTTAAAAATAAGGTAATTGATTGACATAGAAATGTGTTTATTTTATGCTTTTATATCTTATCTTTTGTATATAAATAAATATTACTTGGGTATTGTTTTGTTACTTTTACAGATATTCCAACCCAGCCCGCATGCAACCAGAAAAGTAGAGAAATGGAGATCAGATTGCTATATATTTATATTTTGAAGAATTGTAGATGATGATCTCACATCTAGTTGCTGTTGGACAAGAAAAAGATTGATAAAAAGACCATGCACATATCAAATCAAGGGAAGCTTGACAAAGAACCAAGAGGAAAAGAAGAAAGGCCAAAAATTTAATAGATTTAACTAAGGGCCATTTGAGACTCTCATTGTAAACTCTTTTGTGAATTCCCTAAGGCCCATCTATCATTGTATTAGGGTTAGGGTTAGGGTTTGGTTATTCCCTATAAATACCCTTATAATGTCATTGTAGCCACCATCCTATCCTATTCTATATTCTCTTCTCCATTAATAACAGTTCTTCTTCTTTTTATTATTTCTGCATTTTTCTTTTTCTTAGCAATCGGTGTTGTCTTCACAATTAGTTTTGGAAGAACACCAATTGTATTTTACATTTTTTTGTTAGTGATTAGTCGTTTGATTAGTTTCAGCGAAAATTCTAATTTACTTTTTGTTGTTCTTCTTATTCTGCACTTTTATTTTCTGCCTTGTTGTTCTTGTTTTGTAATTTACTTTCTTTAGTGATTAATCGTTGATTAGATTCAACGATAATCCTAAGTTCGCAATTTCAATTTGTTTTTATTTCAATAAAATCTCCAGGCTTCGTCTAACTCGCCCAAGAGATTAGATAAATAATTTAATTTTAATTTACCTCCTTGTATTCGACCTGTATGCTACACACCTGTGCGCTTGCAGAATTTTTTTACAAATATCGCGCTTTTCTAGCGTCGATCAAGTTTTTGGCGCCGTTGCCGGGGAGGTAACAATTGAATTTTATTATTTATTTAATTTCTGATTCGTGTTAGTTTTTTTTTCTTTTTGTTTGATTTTGTAAAAAAAAAATCTTGCCAAATTTTCTTTTATTTTCCTATTGTTTTCTTGTAGATATATATAGATAAAAATCTTGATTAGTTGATTGTGTATCACATATTGATATCATAATCTCTAAGACAAGGAAAAAAAATCTTGCCACTTTTTCTTTTAATTTTCCTTCTTTTTTTCATTTATTTCTTTTTTTTTATTTTGCATTTCTTCCAATCTAATTCCTTCAAGAAGAAAAAAAATATATACAAAAAAAGAAAGTTTCTAATTTTTCTTCAATTTCTTTCCATCTTTCTACCACCTTGCTGATTTTCACATTTTTCTTTTCCCTTTCATTTTCTTTTTATTTGTTTCCATCTTTTGTCTACAACTTTCTAAAAAAAAAAACTTTTGCAATTTCTTCTCTGTCTACTTTGATTTCTTTCTTGTTTTTGTCTTCTTTTATTTCTTTCCTCAATTCCTTCTACCCTTCCCCTCTACTCAAAAAACCTTGCTTTTTTTCTCTTATTTCCTTCCTCTTTTATTTTTTTTTCCTTTTTTGTTTGGGTTTTTACCATTCATTTCTTTCCCTTTCTTCTTGTTCAAATTTTCATAAAAAAACCTTCTTTTTTTTATTTTATTTCTTTCCAATTGCATTTCTCATTCACCTCCTACAATCTCTCTTTCCATTTTTTTTCATTTATTTCTTTTCGGCTCTCTCCTTCGTTGGAAAAAAAACAACTTTCAATTTTCCTTTATTCTTTCCATCTTTCCACTTTCTTTCCAATCATCTACATTCTTTTTCTTTTTACAAATTTCAAAATAAAAATAAAAAAATAGTTTCCTCTTTTGCACTTTTTTTTCCTTTCTTCTTTTGTCTTTCTTGTTCTCGATACATTTGATTTCTTTTCTTCTCTTAAAAATTTCCTTTCTTTTCAAAAAAAAAAATCCACTTTTGATTTCTTTCCTCTTTATTCCTCCTTTCTAATTTTCAATACAATTACTTCTCATTCTTCTTTTACAAGTTCAAAAAAAAAAATCTTGCCATTTTTCTTTTATTTCTTCCCTGTTTTCAACTTCTTTCTCCTTTCTTTCGTTTGTTTCCCCTCTTACTAATATCTAGCATCCTTTCTTCTTTTACAATTTGCTGAAGAAAAAAATTCCTTATATAAATTTCTCTTCTCTGCCTTGTAATTAATTTTCTTTCTTTTCTCCATTTATTTCTTTCCCTTTTCAAGTTTTTCCTTTTTCATTTTTTTTTGTCTCTTCTAATTTTACAACAATAAACAAAAGAAAAAAATTCTTTCTGTTTTTGTCTTCTCTTTTTTTGCTTTTCCTTCTCAATTTCTTTTCCAAATCTTTTACAATTACTTTCCTTTCTTCCTTTACAATTCTCTTTCTTTCCTGAAATCTCTCTTCCCTTTTTTTGTCATTTGTTTCTTTCCTATTTGTCCACTTTTTCAACAATAAAAAAAGGGGAGGTCATTAAAAGATTCTTTTTTTTTCAATTATTTTTCCCTGCTTCATTTCTTCCCTCAAATCAAATACCCCTTCCTCTCACATAATCTCATTTCACCACAGTTTTTTTTTCAATCCACACTTTAGCACCGTCTTCTCCAAAAGTTAGCTTCTTTTTTTTGTTAATTCCTTTGTTTCTTTTGCTTTTTTTTGTTATTCAATTCATTCAAAAAAAAAAACCAAAAAAAACAAGATTTCGAACTAAGGACAAGGTGACTGGAGTTCAAGCAACAAATCAAGATTTCAGAAATCAAAAGAAATTGCAAATAGTGAGATTTCAATCATTGACGCTACTCATTTTTTCTGGATGGACAGCCATACCCCACTGTAAATTTCTTTTAACTCTACAGGTGCTCTGCTGCAAAGAAAAAAAATATAGACAATTGTTGTAAAAAAATTCTGCAGGGGTAGCGGCTTGCTATGTACAATTTTTAATTTTCTGCAATTTATTCTGTGACTGTTCTATGACTGAATTTTCTGAATATATTTGGTGAGGAACGAATTTCCATTGCTACTATCATCAATCTCATCGTTTTTCAACAATAAAATTTTGATTTTTCAAAATAATATAATTGAAAAGTGGTGTTTTGTGAAGTTGACTGTCTCGTATAATTGGATCGCGGATATATATTAGTTCAATTTATTGAACTTTTAGCAAAAGAGGTTGCATACTACCTGTAAAACATTGATCGTATCCCTTAGTATTTGTACTATACGTGAACGGCCATAAGACCCTCTTCCCCCTTCCAATTGAGTCAGTTAATTAATAGAGCACAGCTTAGTATTTTATATTATTTTGAAGCAAGAATAATTTCTGTCTTACCGTGACTTCTTTAAAATGTCTGATTCAAAAAAATCATTGAGAGATATGTGGGATAATAATCGGAGTAAACGTCCTCTTGAAGAGTATGATTTTGAATT
Organism: Allium sativum; assembly: GCA_030737875.1. NCBI lineage: Eukaryota > Viridiplantae > Streptophyta > Magnoliopsida > Asparagales > Amaryllidaceae > Allium > Allium sativum. The sequence goes on along the minus strand of CM060909.1, from coordinate 64,451,334 downwards.
GCAACTCATGAAGCAAGATTTTTCAAAATTTCGCGAGCCAAATGTCAACAATTTTCAAAATTTTCAAAATGACCAACATTTTCAATGTTATGATCGAAATGGCGACTTCAATTCAAACTTCAATAATTTCGATTATGTTCGAAATGGCGACTTCAATATATTGGCGCCAAAAACTTGATCGACGCTAGAAAAGCGCGATATTTGTAATAAAATTCTGCAAGTGCACAGGTGTGTAGCATACAGGTCGAACACAGGGAGGTAAACTAAAATTAAATTATTTATCTAATCTCTTGGGTGAGTTAGACGAAGCCTGGAGATTTTGTTGAAATAAAAACAAATTGAAATTGCGAACTTAGGATTATCGTTGAATCTAATCAATGATTAATCACTAAAGAAAGTAAATTGCAAAACAAGAACAATAAGGCAGAAAATAAAAGTGCAGAATAAGAAGAACAACAAAAAGTAAATTAGGATTGTCGCTGAAACTAATCAAACGACTAATCACTAACAAAAAAATGTAAAATACAATTGGTGTTCTTCCAAAACTAATTGTGAAGACAACACCGATTGCTAAGAAAAAGAAAAATGCAGATATAATAAAAAGAAGAAGAACTGTTATTAATGGAGAAGAGAATATAGAATAGGATAGGATTGTTACAATGGGTATACATGTGCTTATATAGGTGAACTGAAAAACATAATCCTCTAATGGGCCATGACTCAACCTCTTGAAAATAATATATTCACAAATAAAAGAGATAAGATAAACTTGAATTATTCCATGCAGCTTTCCTCTTTTGATTGGTCATGTGGCAAATTGCTTGGCATTTTCCAAGAGATTTGAGGTTGATTGGTAAATTGATTGGCATCATGATAGGCATCTATCTAATCAAATCTTCATCTTTATGGAGAGTAAAAATGAAAGATTCCCTTTGATTTATCTATGAATACTTCCAATTCTTGAAATATTTATTAGTGTATATCATATATTCATACATATGAATATATATATATATACACCATAAATCACTAATCCATAAATTCTTCAAAGCAAGGGAGGCAGTGTGAACGCGTTCCATTCTTCAGCAAAAAGAGAATTTGATGGGAATCGAACCCAGGTCTTTCTGTACAGATTTCCATGCCTTAACCAATGTGCTACAGCTTCCTTTGTGATTAAAAACTTGTTGAGATAGGAAAGTAGCTTCTTTTTCTTATCAGTGGTCTTTTATTTAATGAAGGAGACAATTAATCAATGACCTGTAAAAACACACAAAATACCCAAAGTAGCATTTATTTATATACAATAAAGATTAGATATAAGCATAAAAATAAACACATTTCTGTGCTAATTAGTAATTGATTATCATATTTACTCCAAGAAATATCCATTATATTGTTAATGTATATATGTTATTATTAATTGCATGAACGAACTTTATACAGAGGTCAAGTTCATTAAACCCAAAAAAATTAATAATTAAATAATAATAAATTATTTTCATTGTATATATCCAAATAGACTATATATAGAACTTCAAATATAAAGTATACAATTCGATATCATAAATTTTGAATCAACCGTTATTTGAATTATATTAAAATCCTATTTAATCAATTAAATAAACGTTATAATTTAATAACAATTTCCATAGTGACTATTTTAAATTTTGAATTGGGCATAGCTAACAATCTGTAACACGAAATCTGAAATTTTCTCTTTCATACGACTATTAAAATCAGTTAGATTCAAACGTTTCTTGTTTCACAGAAATCCGACTTATATCGGACCCTGTACATTCAATTGAAGTTCAAAATTCAATATTACGAACTGCAGCGCTATTTCGAGCTCGATTTATAATATATAAATTTAACATTCAAACTTTGTTTTAAATAAACGAATTTAAATATTAAAATCAATTAGTATTCAAAATATAATATTTAAAATAATAAATTAAATATTAGACCACTGAAAATACGAGACATTACAATCTTCCCCCCTTAAAAGAATTTCGTCCCCGAAATTACTAAGGTAGAAAGAATGTTACGAAACAATTATCTTTAAAATGCCATTGATTTTAAATAAAAACCATTCCAATATTATTAAAAATATTTTATCATTTCCAAAAATTTCGAAAAAAATTCTAACCCGTAAATTCCCGAAAAATTCGGCAGTCTCCCCTGTATGGAGTGACATCTGCGATATCGCAGGAACAAATAATATATATACGTCGACCCACACGGTCGGAAAACAAAATTCAAAACCAAAAATTTATAATTTCGCGTAGGCGTACCTTATGCGAGCACTATTGAGCATACTTGCTCAATTTATTACGATTTATTCAACCAAATTCAATTCTCCGGCCTTTTAGCACCTGTACTTATCTTAATAGAACATATAAGTAACATCTGCATGAAATTTTTATTAACATTTCCTTAATCAACAAGTATAACCACATGAATTCCAAGATCAAATATGAAATATCAATTCATTTTAAAAATATATGTAAATACTAGGGATTATCATTCAATTTCAATTCATATGCGATTTCATTCCAATTTATTATACTGGAGTTTATTTCTCGGTTTCCAATTCATTCATCTCCATTAAATTGGTGACTAATTTTATTCAAAGAACCTATCATCCACTAACAACGATTCACAATCATCAACCAATCCACAACCAAATCAACCAAAATCAATTGAATTTTCATTCAATATTAATATTTTACTTTGGTTTCACATATTTGAACCTCAACCGGTTAATATTCGATTGATTTCTATTTAATTGTTATTCGTTAAATTTCCAATTTCCAAATATATTTAATTTAATTCAATTTCAATATCATTATAAACTTAATTTTACTTAACCAGATTAAGTTCTAATCAAAAATTTAATCCAATTTGGATTTTATTCAAATTAATCAAACAAAACAACACTCGATAATTTGATAAAATTATTGTTTTTCTATACAAAATATAATTTTTGTAAAATTATTTCATTTACTCTCTTTACAAATCAATATTGTGTTCATTGCCAGTTCAATGATTCTCAATATTTCAACCGATCAAATAACACAGTACAAAACATTTGTATATAAAAATTTACAAATACGCGATCACATATATACACTCAACTCAATCTAGGGTATTACTAACCCCATCTATATCGAGTTATACCACAAAGCCAAGTTTATTACTAAACCATTGCTCTGATAACATTTTAACGGCCTGAGGATTTTCAGCCCCAAAAATCGACACAAAAACTCCATGTCGAACTTTCAAGCATTGAAAACACAGGAATGTTAATAAAAAGAATATTAGAGGGTGAGATAAGAAAGAAAGAAATATTAGAATAGAAGAAGAAGAAGAGCCAAACACATCACAGAGTCTCACATCGTAGCGGAACAAAATATAATATAGGAATAAATCTTTACTGAGAGCTTTAAAAATATTTACAATCATCAGAGTATATCAACACATTTAGACAGTTATAATATTTGTCCTCATATACAATCACACAACGGAATAACAACTAGATATTATACGTTTGGACTCTTCTAGCTCATCTCTTCATAGCACTGGTAACCTAAACCTGTACAATCTGGTCTAACCCAAGCATTACAAATGCACATATCAGTCTGGTGAACCAGAGTGAGAAAACACACTAAGTTTATAGGTAACATCCAACTTGATTTTAAACTTAAAATCTTTTCGAAAGAAAGGATAATCGTAAGACCAAGTCCAAACATAAATATAGACGGTTTTTACCTTACAATAACTCAAATAATTTTTCGAAATCAATACTTTTCTGATATTATAATAATGGCTAATATCAAGTAAATAACAATCTAGCGGAACGCTTGCAATTCACGCTCTACATACATAGTATACAATCACATCCGCGAGCGCTTACTGGAGAATGGATTTCCAACTAGGGCAAGGTATTGGACCACCTTCCGACAATGTACCTCTGGAGATGAATACATTGGGGATTCAACAAGAACATCTTGTCACCCCGGCCAAACATGACCAGCCCATCACTTCACTTGAGAGAACCGAATATATCATTACCACGGTTGGGGGTCAGCCAACCGAACCGATAGCATACATATAAAAATAAAGGGTCAACTGAAGGCATTTGATTTCACCAGATCAGGTAATGATATACCCTTTTGATGGGTGCGACCCACATAGCCATGCGACCTACCCGATTTTATACTATTTACCGGTTGAAGAGGCTTGAGGTCATAATTAATTAATTAACCTTGATTTTAATTTTATGTTTTAGAACATCTGATCACCATTCACTTTGAATGCCACATTGTCAGATCCGCCAGATATCACTAATTGATGTCCACAAAAATATCCTGGCGTTAAGCTAAAAGAAGGTGTCTTCTCTGCCAATAACAGAAATACAATTGAAGAAATCAACGTACGTGACTCTTTTGGAAATACTCTATCAAAAACTCATCCATATAAGTTATCCTAGGACGGGACAAACAAAAGGCACCCTCCTGCCACATCCTTGAATTACCCTATGGATCAATAGCGAGTAGTCCTTGCAATCCGAAAAATTCCAATCACGACAGAATCACTGTTGAAATACCTCTGGCCGCTAAACCAGATAAATTTGGCAAATAATCCTTTCGCTCATGAAGATCCACGGTCTTCAATTGCTCCATCTTCCATCAGCATTTTTCACGTATTTACTGGTCGGAATGGTTTTCGAATATAATTTGATCCTGGTCTTTCCGTACCAATAATCGTATTTGGCCAGGTTTGATAGTCGGTTATTTAACTACCAAATAAATAATCATGAAAATAAAATGAGTTCACTAATTCAGTACTTGGCCTTAAAACAGTTAACGAATGTTAATTTAAAACTCTTAAATCTTTCGATATTTCGAAATATAGTATTTGCTTTGTATTTAAAGAAGTATTCGCAAAACCATCTTAAATACATTAGGACTAAGTCACATATATATTCCAAACTTTGGTTTCAATAAATTTCATGTAAACGTTATTACTGGAAGACAATATTCAACTACTATTCTTTCAGAATAAACTTATTTCAAAAACTTAACCTTTTATTTCCTTTTACTTTTGGAAATATCAATATATATATATATATATATATATATATATATATTGTCAAATCTTCTCATTTCCGTTACTTTGGAAACCTCATTATTTATATCTCAAATCTGGCCATTTACTTTGCATTATTATTTCTCATATAGAAACAATAAATTATCCTTAACATCTTTTCCATTCCAACTAATATCATTCTCGAATAATCCTGAAGTCGTTCAAGTCGGGGTATTTATTTACCTCTCAGACCTTGATCAACAACGTTCTTGTCTTAAAATAGATATGAATTATAATCCAAAAACCCTTATTTATTCTAATATCAAATCAAATCCCAATTAATAATTTACTTAAATTGTGATTTTTTAATCCATTTCTAATTTTGAAAATCGCCTTTCAAATACATCTTTTATTACTTAATTTGTTGATTAAGTAAATGCTTGTTAAATATCCCCATTTTACTTTTAATTTCCATTAATCAATTGGTTTTATAACACGGTTTTATTTACAAAATCTTTTACTCCATACCATTTCAAAAATCTCTTGTCCAATCCATTTAACTATTTCCATTTAAGATCTCCTTTCAATACCGTTCATTTCACTTTATTTCATTATTATGTAACGCTAATTTAAAAATAACGATCTAACTCCACATCTCCTTTTCATAAATCAATATTGATAACCTCAAGTTTAATATAAACCCTTTTATCTTGATTTCCTTTACATAATTCATATATTAAGTAAACCTTAAATTTAAGCAGTTGTGTTCGCTTAAAAATCCCTTTATAACTTCGTTGTAAAAATTCGAGTTTTAATATACTCGTTCATACACTCCTTCCATAATTCAATTTGATTCGATTTCAACTTTGATTGCTTTTAATTGAATTTCAATTAAAAGGTAATCTCCTAAATTATTATTAATTAAATAAATAATTTATTTCTTCGTTAACTATTGTATAATTTGTTGAGTTCTTTATTTGTTAAATAAACAAATAAATTCTTTTTTTTTGTTTTTTTAAATCTTACTAAGACGACACACGTGCTTCGCACACGGCTGATTTCCCTTTTTATAAACTTCATTTCAATAATATTTAAAAATCTATATCCAATTATAAAATAAGTTTCATAACTTCATTTTTATCGATTTACTTGACGGTAAATCCATATTTACGAAACGATTGATTTGTAGGCCAATTGCTGCCGATTACTCAACCAATACTACCCATTGGTTAAAATAAAACAAATGTTGAATTTCAATTAATGGTCAACAGTTAAATCATTCATCCAAACAAATGGATTTTAACAGTTCATATAATGATAATATGAAATAAATAACTTATAAATATATTTAAGGAATCCGGTTGGATCCCTCCAACTTGTTTTTCTCGGCTTTCAAATGGGTTACTCAAATAATATTTTTCCAATTCAATATTACTAATTATTTCTATAACTGTAAAGAACATTAATATCAACCATTCTATTTAACAATCAATCACAACCATTTGAACAATTCATTAATTTAAACATGTTTATTTTAATAAACGTGACCAATAAAGTAAGTTACCTCGATTGAAAATAATCGTTAAAAAAACAATTAGATTTCATTTAAAGTTAACTAACATGCAATTCAACCAATTCATATAATATATATGTAAACTTTCAGCACACAACAAACAATCAGCAATTACAGCACACAAGCTATAAAACCCAACTTATGTAAAATATAATTGGGAATAACCGAGTGAGTAAACTCACCTTGAATTCCCATTCGATGTCAAATCGGTTTGGTTTAAAAGCTCCAGCTGCATTTAATTCCGTCTGTTTCAATCCAAAATGTTACGTTCAACGGTACGAGCCGGACGCCACTTGTTTCATTTAATTCTATTTCTGTATAACATAATTATAAATGCAATACGGTATTCACTATAAACTAATATTATTAAAACTTTTATAATAAATTTTTATTAATCGCTTATTAACGTTTATTAATCCTTGCTTAGACACGTCCTATACTACTCGGCGGCAATGATTTAAATTCCTATAAAATCTGCTGATATCATTTGACTCAAACGAGAGAATTTCTATAGGTTTATATGACCAAAAATGATATGCTGACAATCTTTTATAAAACAAAAAAAAACTCCATAGGTTCATTGTAATGTTTCTACGCTATATATATACAGAGAGGGAGGGAGGGAGGGAGAGAGAGAGAGCGCATATCATATAAACTAGCAGGCCACTTTACGCCGAATTCGAATTTCTAGACCCGTTTAAATATACCATATGCTACATTAACCCATACAGTATGTCAACCAATAACCTTACAGCCAACATCAATTTTCATATATTACAGACACTTTTGTACCAAAATAAAAAAAAAATTGAAGGCTCTCGCTGATTATACTTACTACTTTCTTATACTGGCAAATAAGTTCATGGGAATTTCTAAATATAAATATAAATATATTTGGACTTGGTTCATGTATACACTTCCATGTTACTTTATATACAAAACTTAAATTACTAAAATTTTACTTATGTTTTTATACTAATATTAGGCAAATTCAATCTTACTTAGGCATATTAATTCTCTACAACATGCTGCTTATCCATTTCGAATCCACTATTGTAAATAGAACCCATGCCCTTTTGTTCAAAACTGTTTTCTTCAAACCTCACCACGTTTCAATTATTAACAGTTTAAATTAACACAATTTAATAAATAAATAAATTCCTAAATTATGCTTAAGTTAAATTAATTATGTTAGTTTTGAACAATTGGTTTCCAGGCTACTTTGTTTTCTTCAGTTCCACTTCATACTCACCCCAGCTTCCATCGCATACTTAAATTTCCACCACCGCCATCAAAATTCGTTCTCCGATAGCGTTTGCTCCCAGACATGAGCTCCCATTCACCGCCAAAATGAACACGAACTCCACACCTCCTCGTTATGGACTGCCGTGCCATCGAGCCACCGGAGCTCCGCTCCCCTACCTGGCTTCGACGCCCTGGACTCCGCCCACAACCGAGCCCTGGCATTCCTTGATCAAAACACAAGCATCATTCCACACGTTAATAGCTCCACCCGAAACAGACAGACGCCACCAACTGGCCGACTTCACCATGAGCCGCTACAATCCAGTACTCCGACCATCAGCTCCTACGTACACCAACTCACCCTCCATAAATGACACAACTTCATCACCTCGAACTACAGCGTGCTTCGCGCACACACACAGCCCCAAAAGCTCATGTCAGACCACCACCCCTCTCTCCCAGGTTCGAGACCAGCCACCCAACTATAGTCCTTCCCGTACATCGGATTGGAGCTCCTCCCCTTCGCTGACTTCCTTCCATCGCCTGAAACAAGACCTCCTCCCCGTCCAGACAGAACACTCCCCGTCTCAACACGAACGGCGCCTGGTACCCGTAGTGGGAGCACTTCTTGACTGCACCAACAGAGAACCCTATGGCTGATGCTTCACGTTGATGAATGTTTAACTTTTTTTATATATGTATAAAATGGGTTCGATTTAATTCTGAAAGTGGTACAGGTACAAATAGGAGAAAAAGTGGGAGTTTTCGGTTTTAATGGTGCTGAGGAAGTGCGGTTTACGTTTACAGGGAAGAAGGAAAAATAACGAAATGGAGCAGTGCATTTATACAAAGAAATGCATGGTCTCCACGTTTTGTAGAGTAGGCGTGGCTTTTCATAATGTAGGTGTTGAAAATAGAGTAAGGTTTTGTACGTTATTTAACATTCTGTAGGGTAGCTGATAGAAAAATGTAGAATGAGAAATGCTAAGGACAGTCGCTTTAAGGCAACTGTCCATGATACTCGCCATACAATTGGCTGTTATTGTGATAGTGGGGCCAATATATAACATGGAAAACTGCATAAAAATAATTACATAGAATCTTTGACCAATCAATGAGCGAGTATCATGGACAGTTGCCTTAAAGCGACTGTCCCTAGCATTTCTCAATGTAGAATAGTTGTTGATGCTGATTAATGTAAGCCTGTGCAAATGTTATAGGCATGCGTGTGTTTAGAACTGCCGAGAATTAGGGTGATAGGGTAGCTAGCCATGTGTTATCCTTTCAATATGATGAAACAACACGGTATATGGTAGGAGTTGACATATCTAGAGTTGTACGTATAAAATGCATGTGTAGTTTTAGGGTGCGTTCTTTGCGAACGGGAACGGGGTATTTGAGCGTGGCATTTGAGCGTGGTACTGTAGCAACGGGGAATTGTGTTTTTAGCTGCGAACGGGGTATTTGAGCGTGGCATTTGAGCGTGGTATTTTTGAAATAAAGATAAATAGATATGATATGTCGAATACGAATACAAATACAGTTACAAATACAAGTACAAATACAGCTACAAATACAAGTACAAATACAACTACAAATAAAAAGAAAAATCAGTGCAGACCAGCAGCAACCAACCCATCTCTAATGGAATCTCGAACTAATGACATCTCTTGGTGTCCATCTCGATGCACCGGCTTAGTGCCTCTATTCGTCGTATTTCTCATAGTATAATATTCCATCAAATACTCATCGGGGATTTTTTCAGGATCATCATCAAAAGCCATAAAATCTGGTTCACCACTATTATATTTGCGTATGAAGTTGTGTAAGGCCATTGTAGCTACGACAACTTTGACTTGAGTTCGAAACGTATATGTAGGCATCTTATTGAGAATTGTAATTTTTTTTTTCAAATACCAAATGTTCTTTCTACGGCCATCCGTAAGCTCGAATGATAGAAATTAAACACTTCATTGGCCGACTTTGGTTGATTCATGGTTTCATGGAAATGCGGAATATGATACCTCATATTTTGATATGGTGGTAACTATCCGGTCTGTAGTGGATAACCCGAATCAACCAAATAATATTGTCCATCTGGAGGTGTAGGAAAGTTAGAGTTTCTATCGTTTGTAACAGCATTAAAAATTCTACTATCATGTGCAGTCCCTTCCCAACCAGCCATCACATACGTAAACTGTAAATCGAAATCACAAACCGCTAATATATTTAGAGTTGCAAAACCTTTTCTTCCGATATACGGGGCAATTTGATCACGGGGTAAATGTGCAGATACGTGCGTACCATCTATAGCACCAATACAATTTCTGAAATACGGATAATACCGGGAAGAAGATCTGATGTGCTGTGGAACAGTATTAAATTGTTGTTCCGTTGGTCTTATTATAACAACAGCGAGTGACTGAAAAGCGTTTAGTACATCATGAAAACAAACGGAAATAGTGCTACCTGATCGTTGAAATCTTTCACTAAGTTGTCTATTAGAAAGCCCTGTAGCCATTGTATAAACGAATATTCCAACCATTTCGATGACATGCATTTCTGGTCTAGAAGCGAGACCATGTTGTTCCAATTTTTCACATATTGAGTAGAAACAAAGTCTTTTCATCCGAAAATTATTTTGACAACGGTTTTGATGACCATTCAAAATTTCGTTAACCCAAGCTAAGCCGGTAAACTCTGAAGTATGTATCCTCGTCATATGATTTCTACTAGCATCCTGGATGAGTGAAATCCCGTAGAGATCAAGCAAATCGTCGAAATCGGAGGAAGAATCAGAGGAAGACATTAGTTTAGTTGAAGAATAAGATTGAGACGAAGAAGAAAGGAAGGAATATGATGTTGAAGGGAAGAATGAAGAAAGTTATAATATATAAGAGGAGGAGGGAAGTTGAAAAAGAAGCCGTTGGCGTCCGACGCGTCGGACGCCAACGGCTTGTTTTCCAACTTCCACCAGTCGTTCCATTTGGGCGTGGAATTTTCCGTTCGCGTCCGACGCGTCGGACGCGAACGGCAAATTCAGCGTGGAAACAAAACGCTGCGAACGGCCCCTTAATTTTAGTTGGCCAGTACAGAAGAATAGATTTTTTTTCTTAATAGGCAAGTATGTACAATATTTACCTTATGTTAAATTGGAATAGAGTAGATTATATTTTACCATGTGAAGATTAGTAGACGCATGAAGGGTAAGTTTTGCTTTATATATGTGTTTATTTATACATAACTTTGTTTTCTTCCCAAATTTAAGCTGTACGTTTTGTTTTCAAAAGCTTAGAACTTAAGCAACTCATTTTCTTAGCTTATAAATCTTTTTTTATTATGTTCTAAATTTGCTTTGGGTTGGTGCTTTATTTCTACACCGTCATTTAATTCCTACTGCTATTAATATCTCATTGGAATTATTAACTATTTAATGTAATCCATTGCAAATATAAATTAGAGTTATAAATTACTCCAAAAATAATTTATTATACAATTTATTACATCTGGATCTAATTGGGTTTATAATTAGTTAAAAATAAGGTAACTGATTATCATATTTACTCCAAGAAATATACATTATATTGTTAATGCATATATATTATTATTAATTGCATGAACAAACTTTATACAGAGGTCAAGTTCATTAAACCCAAAATAATTTAATAATTAAATAATATTAAATTATTTTCATCGTATATATCCAAACAGACTATATATAGAACTTCAATTATAAATTATACAATTCGATATCATAAATTTTGAATCAACCGTTATTCAAATTATATTAAAATCCTATTTAATCTATTAAATAAACGTTATATTTTAATAACGATTTCCATAGCGACTATTTTAAAATTTGAATTGGGCATAACTAATAATCTGTAACACGAAATCGGAATTTTTCTCTTTCATATGAAAATTAAAATCAATTAGATTCAAATGTTTCTTGTTTCACAGAAATCCGACTTATATCGGACCATGTACATTCAATTGAAGTTCAAAATTCAATATTACGAATTATAGCGCTATTTCGAGCTCAATTTATAATTATATAAATTTAACATTCAAACTTCGTTTTAAATAAACGAATTTAAATATTAAAATCCATTAGTACTCAAAATATAATATATAAAATAATAAATTAAATTAAATATTAGACCACTGAAAATACGGGACATTACAATGGGGAACGCCGAACCCATTAATATTGTTAAGGGAATTCATGCATTTAATAACCATACAAATTTACATCTTTGCTCGATCCACTTGAGGAAAGAAAAAGTATAAGCACATTATAGACATATTTGATACTTCTTTAATATAAGATTATAGATAGTCGCTCCTAACCAACCCTATTCTCCGTATTAGTATACGGTATTACTCATTATACTCTTTGTTAACAGGCATCTCAGGGTAGGGTGTCATGAGTTAAATGTCTATACAACTACATTAAGTTGTACATGTCCAAACATGTGCTTAATGAAATAAATATTTCCATATGCAAAAGAAAGTGTGAAAACTACACAAAAGATATACAACCCAATGATATCTATATCGTTTGTGCTTGTATGTGTGCACAATGATCAAGGGTCACAAACAGGAAGTAAAGAAAATAAACTCATCTACTCAACACACAATGCCCTTAGTGGGGTCAATTCAAATATACAAGAATCAATAGACATCTCATCTTCACTAACAAAAAATTAGCAAGAAAACAATACTGATTACATGTAGGAGGAAAATACTGATCAAACAAGCATGCAAAATGGACAAGCAAATAAAGGCCATTGAACGATAAACAAATCCAAGAGAGTCATCTTTTAAACCAAAGTTCTACACTGCAAAGACAACAAGTGATGAACCATAAACATTAGAGGAAGAACTCAATAATGCCAACTGGAGAAATGCAATGCATGAAGAGGACAAGACAACTCTTAAGAAATAAAACTTAGGAACTGGTGCAATTGCCAACACATAAAAATGAAATTGAATGCCGATAGACATTCAAATTGAAAAGAAACTCAGATGGAACTATTCAGAGGTACAAAGTTAGGCTGATGGCAAAGGAATATACTCAACAATATGGATCAGATTTCCATGAAAAACTCATTCACCAGTGGTAAAACCAATAACTATTTGAGTTATTTTAACAATTGCTTTACATAAAGGATGGAATATCGGACAACTGTATGTAAATAATGCATTTCTTAATGGTGAGCCATAGAAAGAAATATACATGTAACCACAAGGATTCAGCCAACTAGGGAAAAATCAAATTGTGTGCAAATTAAAGTAGGCGCTCTATTGTTTACTGTTTAAAGCAAGCTCCTATGGAATGGTTTGATAAGATCGAACAGACGTTGTCAAAACTAAAATGTCATTAAGCTAAATCTGACATTCATTAGTAATTCTACAATCTTTATCTCAATATATGAGGATGATTTCATAATTACATGCGACGGTGAAAAGAAAATAAGAAGCATCACTTAGTTTTTAGACTTATAATTTTCAATGAAGGATCTTGGTGAAATCAATTACTTCATAGAAATAGAGATTGACAAACTAGCAAGTTTAGAGATACATCTATGTCAAAGAAAATATAATAAGGAGATACTTGTCAGGGAAAAAATGCTTGAAGTAAAATATGTACCAACTCCAAAGACAAGTAATTTACATGTATCCAAGCATAAATTTGAAGCTATCACAAATGCAAAAGAATACATAAGTATTCTTGGAGCATTATAGTGTGCTACAATCACTAGATCAGAAATATTATATATATAGTGTGAACAAAGTCATCTAATTATGCATCAGCCTCTAGTTGAACATTGGAAAGCAGTAAAATGAATACTGCGATATCTGAAAGGGACAATCAATCATGGTTTACTACTCAAACCAAGAAAGTCGTTAAAAATCACTGGATTTAGTTATGCTGACCGGGCATCGAACCCTGATAACCATACGATTTAGTATGTACTTAGGTGACAATCTTACTTCTTAGTGCTTAAAGAAACAACTTGTTGCATCCTAATCAAGCACGGAATCAGAACACAGAAGTTTAGCAACCACAACAATAGAAATAATGTGGGTTAAATCATTACTCAATGAACTTCACATTCAAATCGACAATAAAGCAGTTATATGGTATGACTGTTTGAGTGTTGTTTCGTTATTAGCAAACTCACTACATATACAAGGACTAAACATATGAAAATCAAATTATACTTTATCAAAGAACAAGTTAACAGCAATAAAATCGAGATTAATCACATACTGACGTCTTACCGGAGAAGTGACATCCTTACTAAGGTGCTGTCAACAAAGGACCTCTGTAAGTTTAGAGAAGACTTGAAGGTCAAAAGCCTCATCGAACCAGTCAGAAAAGAAACCAACTCATCTCAAGTTCAATTGTACACGGGTCAAAACCAATCACTTCCAAATAAATCGAAAGCTCTTCCAGATGATCCAAGAAGCCTCAAAGTAATTCCAAAAAGCAAAACAACTCAAACTCATAAACAGGTCCAGCAGGACAGCCCACCAAGCCCTCGGGCAAGGGCAGCCCACTGGGTTGAGGCAACAGAAAAACAATTTTATTTTTTTATAAAATTTTCATATATTATTATAAAACTTTTATGCTGTGAAGCATTTAGTGGTCAGGTGGTAAGGCTGGGAAATAAATGTTTGGTGATCCAAATTTCGAAACCTGGCAGATTACTCTGTACGTTTTAAATTTTCATCTTAAAACAAGGTTTTCGCATTTAGGGGTTCCACACTGTAAATTTCATTCCAGATTCAAAATTCGGCTGGTACTTTGTACAATACATTTTTTTAATAACTTTCAATCCCAAACTGAACTTGGGCAACAAAATCCCTGGACCGGCTCTGGCCATAAACATCCCGACATTTGATGATATTCATGAAGATTAAGGGGAAATCAAACATCTAAAGACTTATATTCACTTAGATTTGGACATTTAAAATATGGTTTCGAGTAATCAGAAGAAGAAAGTGGAGATCACATAAAGAAGGGTTAGGGCCCAAAAACCCTAGTTCGACTTGAGGGAGTGAATTGGAATAAAGTGTTGATTCATAAAATATTATTTTATATTCTCAACAAGGGCATTTTCGCTATTTTCAATAATGTGTACAGCTGTTACATTAGACCACTTCCACTTGTATTTGTGTGTGTGTGTATGTATGTATATGGGAAGTCTATATAAACACAAAAAACAGACACAAATGGTGACACAATGAATCTACACCATTAGATTGCCCCCGTTTTCCACCCCTCACATAAAGAAAAACTGATCCAACAACTTAGATTTTGTGTCTTTCTATTTATGTCATATATACATATATATATATATATATATATATATATATATATATATATATATATACATATACATATATATATATATATATACATATATATATATGTATATACATATATATATATGTATATAGATATACATATATATATATGTATATACATATATATATATCTATATATGTATATATATATCTATATATGTATATGTATAAATAAGCTTATATAGAGAGAGAGAGAGAGAGAGTGTGGTCGTACATCAAAAGCAAGTGAAAAATAACCGAAAAATAGCTTGATCCATTAATTTACTTTCTCGATGCTATCTATTAACTTTAAGATATGCAAGAAGCTCATATCTAGCTCAAGTTAAGCTTATTTGTTTGTAAGCGTCATCAAATTGTTTAACATTGACGAAGGATTTGGAATTTAATAAAACTGAATATAACTTTGGTATATTGCCATAATCTATGAGTCAAACTCTTTTCCTTCATGTACTGGAGCAGTGAGAACTAGGAGATAACATGAAACCAACGATGTCAAATAAGACAGAAAATACATAACTAATTATATCCAATTTGAAATCAAGATCACCCCAAAATTCGAAGTTGCCAATGCCATACCCAATGTTAAGAAAAGATCAGCATTGATTAATTCAATGCTATTAGGATTTTTTAGTAATAGAGTTGTTGTTCAATAATATGGCTGCATGTGTGACCTGGTCTCATGCAGACCCGTAGGGAGTTAGCTAGTTTTATGGTAGATCTTTTGTATTTTGAATTTCTTGTTTTCTGCAATGTAAGTTCTCTATTTAAGAGACATATTATCTTCTATAATATTTATCAATTTGAGATTTGATCAAACACAATGTGCAATTTTGATAACCAGTTTTAACAATTGGTATCAGAGCAGCGTCACAAGGGGCCTGATTGAGAGTTCAACACTAGAGGGTAGCTAGCCAGTTCAAATGGAAGAGTGCAGCAACAACGGGAAAGAATTTGTTGTCCCCGCTATTCCAAAGTTCAATGGTCATTATGACCACTGGGCTAGACTAATGGAAAACTTCATCCGTTCAACGGAATACTGGGATCTTATCGAACATGGAATCAGCAGACCAGAAGGAGCAGTGCCAACTGCGGTAGAACGAAAGACAATTGATGAGCAGACTTTGAGAGATCGCAAGCTTAAGAATTTTTTATATCAGCCAATCGATATGGAGATTCTTGACACGATCCTCAATACGGACACCAGTAAACAGATATGGAATAACATGAAGCAGAAGTATCAAGGTTCAACCAAGGTCAAAAGAGCTCAATTGCAAGCCTTGCGCACAGACTTTGAGATACTTTGCATGAAGGAAGGATAAACTGTTAATAGTTTCTTTGCAAGAGTTCTTGCGATAGCCAAGAACATGAAGTCATGTGGAGAGAATGTCCAAGAAACCACTGTTAAACAAAAGATCATGAGATCTTTAGCCCCAAAGTTCAATTATGTGGTATGTGCTATTGAGGAATCAAATAATATGGATACTCTCACACTTGATGAATTGCAGAGTAGTTTGTTGGTTCATGAGCAGCGCATGTAGGGTGCAGTCGAAGAAGAGCAGATGCTTAAAATTTCAAGTGAAGAAAGGGGAACTGGAATAAGAGGACGTGGATCTTATAGAGGAGGCTATAGAGGTGGACGTGGTCGAGGCAGGAATAACAGAGCAACAATTGAATGTTTCAAGTGTCATAAATTAGGACATTTTGCCAACGAGTGTCCTAATTTGGAGAGAAGTGCGAACTATGCGGAGTTAGACGAAAAGGAGGAGCTGTTACTCATGGCCTTCCTTGATAAGGAACTAACACAGAGAGACGACGTATGGTTTCTAGATTCAGGGTGCTCGAACCATATGTCAGGTGACAAGAAGTGGTTTACTAATTTAAATGAAGAGTACCACCATTATGTCAAACCGGGAAATAGCACAAGGATGCAAGTACGAGGGAAGGGAAATGTCGGGCTTTCACTTGCAGGAAGAATACATGTGGTGAGTGATGTGTATTACGTAGCAGACTTATCAACAAATTTACTAAGTCTGGGACAGCTACAAGAAAGGAACCTGGCTATACTAATCAAGGATGGAACCTGCAAGATATACCATCATGAACTGGGGCTGATTATGAATACATTCATGACTTCTAATAGAATGTTTGTGCTGCCATCACAGGTGCTAGCATCATCGTGCCTTCAAGTAGCTCTCACCACAGAAGACATTTCGAAGCTTTGGCATCAAAGATTTGGGCTCTTAAATCAGGAGAGCTTATATTGCTTGTCGAAGAAGCAAATGGTGAAGGGGTTGCCAGTAATACAAAAGACCAGTAATATCTGTGAAATATGTACCAAAGGAAAGCAGCATCGAGAGTCAATTCCAAAAGCGGCCAAGTGGAGAGCCTCAGAACAACTTCAGCTTGTGCATACTGATATCTGTGGGCCGATTACACCAATGTCAGTAGGAGAAAAGAGGTATATTTTGACTTTTATTGATGATTATAGTAGGAAAACTTGGATTTATTTTCTATCAGAGAAAAATGAAGCACTGGCACACTTCAAAAAATTTAAGATCATGGTTGAAAATGAGGCTGAAATGAAGATTCGTTGCTTAAGGAGTGATCGAGGAGGTGAGTTCAATTCCAAAGCTTTCAATGAGTTTTGTGCTGCTAACGGTATTAAGAGACAACTTACAGCTTCCTACACGCCCCAGCAAAACGGGGTGGCGGAGAGGAAAAATCGTACCAAAATGAACATGGTGCGATGTTTGCTAAATGAGAAGTGCATGCCTAAGAAGTTTTGGGGAGAAACAGCTAAGTGGACAACTCATATTTTAAATAGATGTCCTACCTCGGCTGTGAAGGGTAGAACGCCTCAGGGAGGATGGAGCAATGTCAAGCCTACAGTAGATTATTTCAAGATATTTGGGTGTGTTGGCCACGTACACATTCCAATTCAGAAGAGAGCAAAGCTTGATGAAAAGAGCCAAAAATGCATTTTCTTGGGTGTAAGTGAGGAGTCTAAAGCCTATAAGATGTATGATCCAGATTTACAGAAAGTCATTATTAGCCGAGATGTAATATTTGATGAGCAGCTAGGTTGGGACTGGCAAAGAACATAAGAAGAAGCGGAACAAGATATTTTGGTAGTTGAGGAAGATGAAGGTGATGTAAGCAGTCATGAGGAGAGTTCCAGTAGCAGCACTGGTTCTCAAGGAATTTCAAGTGATGATGTGAATGAAGATGAGGTAGAAAATCAAATGGTGGAACAAACATGTGGAGGAGGTAGAAAGAGAGCTGCACCGCGATATTTGCAAGACTATGTAAATGGAGAAAGTTTCTCTGAAGATGAAGAAGCCGACCAACACTTAGCTATGTATGTTTCATGTGAAGATCCAATGAGCTTTGATGAAGCTGTGAAGGAGGATAAATGGAAGGCGGCTATGGATGCAGAAATACAAGCTATAGAAAGGAATCATACATGGGATTTGGTGGACGTACCTGCTGGGATGAAGAAAATCGGAGTAAAGTGGGTATATAAGACTAAGGTAAATGAGAAAGGCGAGGTTGATAAATATAAGGCTAGATTGGTCGTCAAAGGATATATAATGCACAGAAGTATGGTATCGATTATGATAAAGTTTTTGCTCCCGTTGCTAAATGGGACACTATAAGGATGTTGTTTGCAGTATCTGCACAAAAGGGTTGGAGTATATTTTAGCTTGACGTCAAGAGCGCCTTTCTTCATGGAGTGCTGAAGGAAACTGTTTATGTTGAGCAACCTATCGGATATGTGAAAATTGGAGAAGAACATAAGGCCTACAAACTCAAAAAGGCATTATACGGACTCAAACAGGCACCAAGAGCATGGTGCAGCAAGATTGAGGAGTATTTTGTCAGTGAAGGTTTTAGTAAATGCAGTCATTAGCATAATTTGTTTACTAAAGGTAAAGCTACAGGAAGCTTTCTCATTGTGAGCCTATATGTAGATGATCTTATATTTACAGGAAATGATCCTAAGCTATGCGAAAGATTTAAAGCATCCATGAAAAAAAGGTTTGAAATGACAGACTTGGGTCATATGAGATATTTCTTGGGAGTTGAGGTTCAACAATTTGATAAAGGAATTTTTATAAGTCAAAAAAAGTATGCAGCTAATATAATCTCAAGGTTTGGAATGGAGGAGTGCAATCCAATAAATAATCCTATGGTGCCTGGGACGAGTTTATCAAAGGAGGAAGGAGGAGAAGTAGTTGATGTCACTCTCTACAAACAGCTAATTGGTAGCTTGATGTACTTAACAGCTAACATAATGTATGCTGTTTGTTTCTTAAGTAGATTCATGTTTAGTCCAAAGGAGGCTCATTTGACTGCAGCTAAACGAGTCTTGCGTTATATCAAAGGTTCATCAAAGATAGGACTATTTTACAGAAGAAGCCGAGGCTAATTCATTGGAGGGCTATACAGACAGCGACTTTGCAGGAGATTTTGATAGTAGCAAGAGTACTTCTGGGTATGTATTTGTGATGAGCAATGCAGCAGTTGTGTTGGTATTTTATAGTTTAGAGAGCTACATTGTTTGTTCACAAAACCAATTGGTTGATGTGAATTGTAGCTTCTTAGTATATATCCAGGATTTTAGTTGAACATTTCCCGATGTGGGACTTATATTTTCATCAAGTTGCTTGGAGTTCAAGAAAACAACCTGTTGTTACATTGTCTTCAACCGAAGTCGAATACGTAGCTGCTTCTGCTTGTGCGTGTCAAAGCATGTGGATGAAAAGACATTGAACAGTTTTAATCAAGATCAATATGAGCGCATTACAATTTACTGCGACAATAGCTCTTCGATTAAACTGTCCAAGAACCCTGTTTTTCATGGTAAAACAAAACATATTAGAGTTAAGTTTCACTTCTTGCGAGATCTAGTGAAAGACGGAGAGATCGAGCTAGTTTATTGTAGAACAGAAGATCAAGTTGCTGATGTGATGACCAAGCCTTTGAAGCTTGAAGCATTTCTGAAGATGCGTCGTTTACTTGGAGTACAAGACTATGATGTTGCAAACTGAGTTACGTTTGTAACTTTCAGTTTGGGGGAGGCTTTGTTAAGAAAAGGTCAGCATTGATTAATTCAATGCTGTTAGGATTTTTTTTAGTAATAAAGTTGTTCAATAATATGGCTGCATGTATGATCTGGTCTCATGCAGACCCGTAGAGAGTTAGCTAGTTTTATGGTAGATCTTTTGTATTTTGAATTTCTCGTTTTCTGCATTGTAAATTCTCTATTTAAGAGACATTATCTTCTATAACTATAATATTTATCAACTTGAGATTTGATCAAACACAGTGTGCAATTTTGATAACCAGTTTTAACACCCAACACAACCCTAAGCGATCTGTAATCCTGAGGCTATATATATAATGTACCACTACCGTGTGGAAAATGATGCCATTATTGACCAAGCCTAAAGAAAATACAATGCATCAGTGCCTTGTGGAAAACGATGGCATCATTGATTAATATATACAAGCTGGCTCTATATAAAAAGCTTTCAACGGGAGCTATTCAACTCACACATCCCACTTCTGCAATGAAAACGATAGTGATCCGTGCTCCTCCATCTTTACTGACCTCTCTGATCTTCCTAATCCTTGGATTTACAGCTCCAACCTCATCAACATCCGAATGCAACCAACATGAAGCAAATGTTCTTTTAAAGCTGAAGCGTTCATTAGGGAATCCTACAAGCCTATCAACTTGGAATAGATCTACAGACTGCTGCCAGTGGAACGATATCTACTGTAATGGCAGCAATGTCATTGGTCTTTCTATCTTTTCCTCCGACGCCACCGGCACAATCTCACCCTCCATTGGTAAACTAACGCATCTCAAATCTATTACCATAATGTACAACCTAAACCTCAAAGGCGTAATTCCTCCATCTATCGGCAAACTCATCAACCTCGTGTACGTAGGAATCAGTGTTAACCCTATGTTAACAGGAAGCATACCGGCAGCTCTATGCAGACTGGACAAACTTAATACCCTTAATCTAAATAATAATCAACTTAATGGGTCTGTTCCTGGTTGCTTTGTAAGGAGTTTGATAGAGTTCGATGTTCAATACAATAAGCTCACTGGACCAATTCCAGCTTCTTTCTTCAGTACTTCTGCATACAAAAATACCCCACTTCGACTTTTTCTCAATGACAACAATCTTACAGGTGCTGTTCCTGCTTCATTAGGTAAGTTTTCATTCGAGACAATTGATCTTTCCCGCAATCAATTCACAGATGCAAGAGTGCTGTTTGGGGAGCACAAGAAGACCAGGGTTATGCGTCTGCATTACAATAAATTGGCATTTGATATGTCCAAAGTCAATTTCCCGTTAACCCTTGAAACACTATTGTTACAAAAGAATAAGTTAACTGGAAGCATCCCTAAACAGATAAGCAAGCTGAAAGACATCAAGTACTTTTATGTCTATAGTAACAAATTGTGCGGAGCAATACCTCCTGGTCCGTACCTCGAGTACTCGGTTAACCCAATGCTGAGTTTTGCTCGTAACAAATGCTTATGTGGAGCCCCCCTTGGACCATGTCATTAGGATCGTTAAGTGCAGTTTAATTGCTATATGTAAGCCAGTGATTGGTTACTAATAAAAGATCTTTACTTATTTGATTTAACAGCAGTGTGATTCAGCTGTGATATAATATATGTTGCTTATGAAATCTCAGTGTTCATCATGATCACCGGAATCTCAGTATGTCCACACACACATTATTGTATGAAAATGATTTATATACGTATATGTTTGTATTCCGGCATGTATCTACAGTGTTTAATTGATAATTGCTCTATCTATGTTTTTATATACGTATATGTTTGTACACACACACACATTATTGATAATAACTCACAGTTCGGCTTATAACCAGCAAAGTACATACTGGTTCCTTTTGAAACCAAATGCATCAGCATGGATTATTTTATATGCATAATATGCATGACAGTACTAATGATACTTTGCACTACTTCCACTCCTTCCCATTAATGTTGCAATTTAGCTGCTCTGTGAAAATAACATAAAATTCTAAGTTTAACTTTACCTAAGTAATTGGTTCATGTTTTTTATTATATGTTATATATATTCATGTTTTATGTTATATGGTAATTAACAAATCAAAACATGTTCCAATGCTAGCTGGAGTTGAAGTCTTTAAACATGTCCAAATTAATTGAATGGATTGTATAAATGAGCAGTCGGGTTCAGAAGATTGCCTAAGTATAGTTCAAATCTGGGTCAAGATATGCTTTACTTAATGCACAACGGTAATAAATAAAAATTGCATGCCAATTGACAAAGCTATATATAATGCACATGGATAATTATATCAATAGTTTATTAAATCCAGTTCATCGGATATATTCGTTTATCTTATGTACGAATTTAAATACATCCCACTTGCTAAGGCCAGTGCCGGGGGCAATATACGTAGCTGAAGAGGAGTGTTAAAAGGATCATGTGGAATGCCTATCGCATTTAATATCGTTAAGGGAATTCAAGCATTTAATAACCATATAAATTTACATCTTTAACATAGCCGTGTTACTATTATGCTTATGTGATGCTACATCGTATATGAGTATGTGAATGAATATATGCTTTTTTTAGCAGTGACTAAAATTCTATTCTGGTCCTTTTCTAAGTACTTCTCATTTACTTGTTGTTTACACTTTACATTACATTATAGACACAAGATTATATTAAAGTTATTTAATTTAATTATCATGTGCACATGCTAAGATCAACCATTTATGTGGTGCTTGCAGATCGCTCTTGATCAAGCAAGTTCTTATTGTCATCTAATCTGAAAATAGCTTATATAAGAGAGTTTTTCATCCTGGCAAATTACTATTCTTCCCTTCAAACAATCCAAAATTTTCCTCAACCAAACTGGTGAAAACCAGTTATTTCCCGAATCATATGTCTGATTCTACATTCGGAATAATGCAGTAAACCAGATATTTGGAATTTTTCTCGGGCACCGTCCAGAAACTCAAAACATCTAAAATTTGATGTTAGCATTTCGGAATTCAGTCATATGAATTAAAATTCACACATTTGAGTTTACTCTCAGCCTGGGATTTGTCCTTCTCTGCAACCTTGTTGCTTCACGTTGTGGTATGTCAAGCTCTCAATTTTGAATCACACGCCGTTTTCACCGATTTAAAGCTATTTTCGATCTTCTCAATATGACATATAGTTTCGCCATAAAATTTAACATCAGTAAGCAGAGTCAAACTGATTAACCTAGGGTATGGAATAAATTTGAATATAACTTTTGATGTATACCCCTAATCTGCGGGTCAAACGTGTTTCTTTATGTAGTTGGGAAGTGAGAACAAAGTGAGAACATGAGACCTCGGATGTGAAACAAGACAGATTTACATAAATAATAACAGTCAATCTGAAATCAAGATCATCTCAAAATTCAAAATGGCCAATGCCACACGTGCAACACAACTCTAGGCGATCTCAGAATATAATATATCACTCCCCAGTGGAAAACGATGCCATTATTGACCAATGCTACGATGTGGAAAATAATGGCATCATTGACCAATACAAGCTGCTCTATATAACAAGCTTTCAACGGTAGCTATTCAACTCACACATCCCACTTCTCCAATAAAAATGGTAGTGATCCGTGCTTCTCCATCTTTACTGATCTCTCTGATCTTCTTAATCCTAATTGGATTTACAACTCCCACCACGTCAACATCCAACTGCAGCGAACACGAAGCAAACATTCTTTTAAAGCTGAAGCGTTCACTAGGCAACCCAACAAGCTTATCGACTTGGAATAAATCCACACACTGCTGCCAGTGGAACGATATCACCTGTGATGGCAACAATGTCACGGGCCTTACCATCTCTGACTCTGATGCCACAGGCACAATCTCACGTTCCATTGGCAAATTAACTCATCTCAAAACTCTTCTCATAATGTTCAACCGAAACCTCAAAGGCGAGATTCCTCCATCTGTCGGCAAACTCATTAACCTTGAGTACGTAAGAATCATTGCTAATCCCATGCTAGCAGGAAGCATACCAACAGCTTTATGCAAACTACGCAAACTTACCAATCTCAATCTAGATGATAATCAACTTAGTGGGTCTCTTCCTGGTTGCTTTGGAAAGAGTTTGATAGAGTTCAGTGTTAGAAACAATAAGCTCACTGGGCTTGTTCCGCCTTCTTTCTTCAGTACTTGTACATCCAAAAATACCCCACTTCGACTTTTTTTCAACAACAACAATCTTACTGGTGTTGTTCCAGCCTCATTAGGTAAGCTGTCATTTGAGACGATTGATCTTTCCATTAATCAATTCACTGACGCAAGAGTTTTATTTGGGGAGCACAAGAAGATCAGGTCTATGTTTCTACATTACAATGAACTGGCATTTGATCTCTCAAAAGTTAAATTTCCTTTGACACTTGAAGAGCTATTCTTGCAAAAGAACAAGTTAACTGGAAGCATCCCTAAACAGATAAGTAAGCTGAAAGACATGAAGAATTTTTATGTGAATGATAACGAGTTGTGCGGACCGATACCTTCTGGTCCTTACCTCAAGTACTTGGATAGGCCAATGGAAAGTTTTGCTCATAACAAATGCTTATGTGGAGCACCGCTTGAACCATGTCGCTAGGATCGTTATTAAGTGCAGTTTAATTGCTATGTAAGCCGTTATCAGTTACTTATGAACTTTTTTGCTTACGTGATTTAATAGCAGTGTGATTCAGTTATGATACAACATGTAACATGTTGGTGACTTGATGAAACCCTGAATCGTGAAATATTAACTTGTTTTATAAAGAAATCGACTTAAGAGGTACTTTATATGATGATTAACAGATGTGTCCTATGTTCTACGTACTTTACAAACAGGAAGGTGTACTTTATATATGATAATTAACAGATATGCCAATGCTAGCCGGAGTTTAGAGCCTTTAGACCGTCAATATAAACAAGTTTTATAAACTCGGCTCAAATTTTGCTCCATGCGAGTCAAGTCCAAATGTTTTTAACTAAGCAGTCATATTCAGAACGCTGGCTAGTCTAACCCAAAGAACAGGTGTAATTCAAATCTGGGTCAACATACGCTTTAACGTACGTATACGTACAAGGGGATTAAATAAAAATCGCATGCCAAATATGACAAACTATATTCTCCAGATGATCAGGTATTCTTTTTAAGTTTATGCAGGAATTAAAATACATCCTACTTGCTAAGGCTAAGGCCAATGCCATGTGCAATAAATGTCCCCGAATTGGAGTGTTAAAAGGATTATGTGGAATGCTGAATGTATTTAATATGGTTGAGAAAATTCATGCATTCAAAGACCATATAAATATACGTTCTTGACCACGTTTTACTAATAAATTTGGAAGATTTGTAGATGTCAACAAAGGCCATGCCATGATGGAGTTCAAGCTTTGTTCCATTTACTTTCAACTTAGGTGCGTTACTGGAATTCAGGCTTTGTTCCATTTGCTTGTCAACAAAAGAAGATCGTGCCCATAAAGAGTTAGACTACAAGCATAATTCATTAGGTAGTGCAGTGCACAAACATAATTCAGAAACTCGCTAAAAATACAGGCCTCCTTTCCATGGTTCAAAACTCCAGTGGAATTCAGGCTATTTGGCAATTCCGTTCTAGATCCCGTCAAAACCAAAATAGAGTCCGGATGAAATTCTGGTTCCTGACAAAATTCCTGATATTCTCTTCAAATATGGGGAGAAAAATCAATAAAAAGTTACCTAAAATAAATAATAAACGAAAAATATATAAAAAATTAGAAAAGTGTTGAGAATTAATCTCAAGCACTTTAGCCAAGTTTTTAGGAATAGAAAGAGTCAAATCTCTATTATAGCGTGATTAGTAATAATTCAAATTTATGATCCTATTTTTATTGAGAGAGCTTTTAAAGTTGCTATTATTTAGGAAAAGATATTTTTCCATAAATGTTTAGGTATTTCCTAGAATATTGCAAATCTAGAATGGTCTATTGTATGCTATAAATAGAAGAGCTCTCTCCTCATTTGAAAAAGCAAAATGTGAACAAAAAGAAAGAAATAAAAAAAGTAGAGTTTCTATTTTCTTGCAGTATTTGTTTTCTCCTTCTGTGTTTGCTATAATTCTCAGAGACTATCCAGTAGTTCATATAGTTAACAAATTAGTATCAGAGCTAGACAAATTTTCAACAAAAAGAAAATGAATTTAAAACCTTGCTCATATGACATTAAAAGTTGCTCATATGAGATCATATGTTTCTTTGATAGCAATGGTCATGCGCTCTCAATCATCCGATAAGAAGTTCATGTTTTTGTGACCGATCTTAAATCGAAAAATGATTTGCTTAGTGCATTAAATACCAAATAAAATCTCATGTCCCCAAAGTTCTCTGTCCCTCTATGCCCAACCAATCAACTTAAATTCCACCTTTTTTCAATTAAACCCTCTTTTATTTTTGGACTTAATTGCAAAAAGATGAAAATCAGGTATTCTTATTGGTTAAATACAGGGGAACAAAGATTTTTGGAGACAGGGGATTAACTCTCATTAAATACATATGTGATATCTTGAAATGTAAAATACACGTCATTTATAGATTCTTCAACTTTCATTTCAAATAATGAAAATTAACTCATAAGCAGAGCAATATTTATAAATTTTTGTTTATTTCAGTGCATTAGTTTTTATTGTTGTTTTTTAGCAAAAGGGATATATATAGCAAAAAGGAGAAAAAAAAAAATCTCATATTCGAAGGCGTACAGAAACAGTTTAGTAGTTCACGAGAGCTACTAAAACTGTAAATCAACAACAAACTCAAAAGACTAACACTAGAGAACAAACCCTCCCCTCACACACTAGCAGTAAAAGGCG
Organism: Allium sativum; assembly: GCA_030737875.1. NCBI lineage: Eukaryota > Viridiplantae > Streptophyta > Magnoliopsida > Asparagales > Amaryllidaceae > Allium > Allium sativum. Next base: position 64,424,117 of record CM060909.1, on the reverse strand, counting down.
GACCCTAGAAACAAACGGAACCGAAAATATAGGAAGCACAAACAAGAACGGACACAAAAGACCCATAGAACAAGGATGCTCCAACTGTTAAATTTTGGTGATATAAAATCATAAATAGGTCTAAACAAATATGCAAAATGAAAAGTAAATATTTTTATTATGGAAATGCATAAATTATTGATTGCATTTGCATGAGATGACAAATAAATAAATGCAAATTATTTTCTTCCGTCTTTGCTAGTGAAAGGAATTAGCAATTTACATGCTATATTTGCGTCATTTATTTTCTTTGCAATTTGCCTCCATTATTTATTATCATATTTTGGTAATTTGATTAATGACTCACATAGATTTATCTGGCTATATATTGGTGGATAGACTTCATTATAAACTCATCCTGACATGGTGTCAGTGATCTCTAAATGGAGTGTCTTTTCTTGTTAAGCCTAATTTGAGGTTTGGATATGTAAACTATTATTTTGTAATCTCTTCTAATTCTCTCATATGGAATAAAATCTCTCTTTTTGAACTGAACGTACTCTATCTCGATGGTAGTGGAACCAGTATAAATATTGTGCATCTCTTTGTTTCTTCATTATAATTATTTACTATTTGTTTGAAGTAATAGAATAATTCCTATCACATTAGATTGATGTTCAACTGGAAAATCTAGATCTTGTGCATTGTTCTTCTGCGTTTGTGCAATTTTAACATAATAGTTCGGTATCAGAACAATTTGTGCGATTGTCGCTCAACACCAACCGCACCCAGCAACAACAAAGAGAGACCTCAAATAAAACAATGAATCTGAACCGTCCGAAGCAAACTCGCCCAAGCAGCAGAACCCATCCAAAGAAATCGCGCCCTAGCAGCAGATCCTGAACAAAGCCCAGAATCCAAAGTAAATCCAACCAAAGACAAGCAGTAAACCTTAGACTCAGCACCTGAAAAAAACACAAAAAACTCACCCAACGCCTGCGCGAGGTAAAGGACCCAGAGAGACATCGAAAGCACGAGCCAAAACAAAAGAGCTAGGGTTCAAAGCTCCCTTGGAAGGTCTATCACGAAATGCAAAGAAGACATCATCTTTAACTTTCCGGATGATAGAAAACAAAGACATAGGAAGGTAATCGAAAATAGCTTTGATTCGAGAACACCGAAAATGTCAACAAATAAGACACGGGATAAGAAGGAACAACAAGGACATCAAGGTCTTACCCTTCCTACCCTCCCACCATAACCAAAGCAAATCGTGCAAAGAAAGGGCACCACCCCCTAATCCAACCAAAGCCCCGAAGTAAGTTCAGACAAGACGGGCACAATCTCCAACGAAAAACAAATGAGAAGTAGATTCCCTATTTTCTGCTCCACAACACCGACAACGAGACACCTACGGGATGTTGACCCTTTAAGGTTTTCATCTAATGGTAGACCCTCATGAAAAATTCTCCACATAAGAATGGAAATCTTGGGAGGGATACAGATGTCCCAAATGAAGGAGAAAAAGGGAATTCTCGCAAGTGGAACTCGAGTCGAGTTCCACGCATATCTAAGAGAGAAAGAACCGCCATTCCAACTTATCTCCCTGTCGTGAGAGTCAGAAGAAGCCTTCACAGACTACATGTGCTTCCAAGTCTCACAAGCAGAAGACGGAATCCCGGAGAAATTCGTTGGCTAAAGATGATGATATTTAGCATGAAGGAATGATGCCCAAAGAGAGTCGTTTGATTGGAACCTAACCCATAGTTTACAAGCATAAGCTTTGCAGATATCCTGAGGGTCACGTAAACCAAGACCTCCCTCTCGCTTAGGATGGCAAATGACATCCCAAGCGATCCCGTAGTGATGTTTAGCTTCTTTTTTACTCTCATAGAAAGAAAGAAGAAGCTAACGAATGATACAAAGGGAAAAAAGAAGAGGTGGGAGTCATGGCCGCAAACACATCAGACCCAATAGAGTCAAGAAGGGACTTAATGGGAACAAGCCTACCGGCCTGGGAAACGAGGGAAGAATTCCATATGAAAATCTTACCTCTAGCTTTATGGGTCAGAGGGTTGAAATTGAGTTTGCGACCTTTATACAAAAAAACACCAAGATAAGTTAAAGGCAGAGAGGCACGACAGAAATCAACGAAGGTTTCAACCCTAGAAATCCTAATCGATGACATACATTTGGATTGAATAAAACAACTCTTCGAAGTGTTGAAAAGCTGGCCCGAACATCGCTCGTACTGACGAAGGAAAATCAGAAGCCGTTTAAAAGACCGACAATTCTCGTTAATGAAGAGGATGATGTCATCCGCAAATGAAAAAGACGAGATAACATGGCAACCAGACGAAATACCAAAGCGATAAATCTAACCCGCTATAGTAAGAGAATGAACACCGCGGATGAAAACTTCCATGGCAAGGACGAACAGTGTCCGTCAATGGTGGTCCCCTTATCACAGATCCCTACCTGATTGAAGAAACCCATTAGCCGAACCATTAAATAGAATGGAAAACCAACAAATTGAGAAGAGCCTCCAAACCAAATCTATTAGAGGCTCCGAGAAACCAAAAGCTTTGAGAACCTGAATCATGAAAAACCAGGACATGCGATCGAAAGCCTTCACCATGTCGAGTTTAATCACCACATTAGATCCTCTAACTTTGTGGTCTAACTGAAAGATAAGTTCTTGAGTAGGAAGAACATTATCAGTGATAAGCCTACCTTTAACAAAGCATGTTTGGGACAACAAAATAACACAATTTAGAAAAGGTGATAGTCCAGAGGTTAACACCTTCGAAATGATTTTGTTGGAGAAATTGCATAAGCTGATCGTCTGAAATCCGAGCAGGATCAAGGATTTTCACATCTAGGGGTAAGAACAACATTGGTAAATGTTCATCCCTTAGGAAGAACACCACCTTAGAAGAAGAATTCGATCGTGAGGCAGAAGTCCAGCTCGATGATTGGCCAGACACTGTGGTATAAGACATCCTTGAAACCGTTAGGGCCGGTTGCGCTGTCCTTGCTCAAAGTGAACACATAAGACCTAATTTCCGAAGTGGAAGGAGGGAAGAAAAGGCAATCCACCTCTTTCGAAAGAATAGGCCGAGGAATGAAGGACAACATAGAGGGGTCATAAAAAGAGATAGAAGCACTGAACAAAGTTTTGAAAGTGAGAAACGATTGTCTCCTTAACGTCTTCGAGAGAGGAAGCCATATACTGATCAGGGTGGAGGATTTGGTGAATAGTAAGAATAGTATTCTTATTTCTGATAGATGAATGGAAAAATTAGAATTTGAATCGTCGTCGACTAACCACTTAAGCCTAGCCTTATGATGGAGGAAGTCATGCTTGATGCGCAACTCGGAGTCGAATGCTAGTTGTACCTAGACTCAACTTGCCTTGTTAGAAGCGGAAGGATCTATGTCATAAGAAAATTCTATAAGAACTAAAGTCTCTTCCGTTGAGTTAACCCTGTCGAAGATATTCTTAAAAAACAAAAGAATTCCAAAGCCTGAGACATGATTTAAGATGCTTAAGTTTAAGCAAGAAAACATCAATAAGACTGCCTATAGCGGCTGCATTCCAAGAGTCTTCCACTGTCTGGTGGAAAGAGTTATCAGTTTGCCACATGGAGAGAAATCGGAAAAAAGAAGGGTCCATTAAGGCAAGAGGAGAATGATGAAAAATCATCGGCGCATGGTCCGAGTTAGCGCGATGAAGATGAAAAACAGAGCAAGCGATGGGAAGGTTAAACTAACCCTATGAACCGAAAACACTATCAAGTTGGGAAAGGATCCAGTTATGACCATCTTGGTTGTTACACCAAGTGAAAGAAAAGCCAACAAAAGGCACTTCAGACATGCTTGATTCAATAGTGAAAACATTGAAATCAGAGACCGCTGAGCGGTTAATAGAGGAGCCACCCTGCTTTTCCGCTTGGCAAGAGACGACATTGAAGTCTCCTTTGATGACCGAGGCTACAAAGCCCAGGCCAGCAAGAGACAAATGTCAGACCAAAGGGGCAAATTTTCAATACGATCGCATTTGTCGTAAACCGAGGAGAAAAGAAACGGAGACGAGAAGGGATCGAGCAAACAAGAGAGAGAATTTGAGACGAGTCAAAAATAAGAATAGCGAAGACGTCTTTAGCCCAAAGAATCAAAATTTTGTTAGAGACGTTGGTAACACCTCCCCCAAATCCTATGGAAAGAATAGTCTGACAGCACCTCAAAAACCATGAACAGGTCAAGAAGTGCTACCAAACAGATGGAATGCTTCTTGACAACGTGTTTAAGTCTGGTAAGAGACACATCTGTAACACCCTGCATTTTTAATTAAATAATAAAATAAGAATAACTTAATTAAATATTCGGAATTAAGTGGAACCGGAATCACCGTTGCGTTCGTCTCGGAATTCTAGTTCAAATAGAATCCAAGTTTGCGTAAAATAGATAACGTATGAAGAAGTTATGGGCATTAGAAGTTTGTATACACATAAGGTTCATATATATATATATAAAGATATTAATAATAAAATATTCCATAAGAAAAAAGACAAAGCGCGCGGGTTGACCCACCCATGGAGGGGTCGATCTATGGGTCGACCCACCCCAGATTTGGGAAAGTTCTGAAGTGCGAATCTGGACTGTTTTATGGCTATATTCGTTTCTTACTCAACGCTACGTGTGAAGGAACATCTATAAATAGGCTAGTAGAGCCTAACCTAAATCTCATATTTTCTGAGAGGCTACCTAAGCTTTGCCATTCTTCCTCCTCCTCAAATCTCTTCAAAAAAATAGGATAATTAGTTTAAGGAAATTCTGATTCAAGATCTGGAGGAAAGTATGTATATCTACAAATGGGTATTCAAAACTCAAATTGAAGTGAGGTAAATTTTTAGATCTGGTCAATTTAGATTTCCCTTCTTTCTTCCCTTTTTCTTTTAGTTTGAGAAATGTGAATCCATGGTTATTTAGGTTTTAGACTCAATTAGGGGAGCCATGGAATGTTAGGTCTGGACAAGATTCATGAATTGGAAAGCTATTAGCTAAGTGGATTTAAGTAATGTCTTTTTGATAATGGTATATTTATCGTTTGGCGTTCCCCATTAATACATATAATAAACTTGCTGAAATGCTTAACCTGCTGTATTATACTAAAATGATTAATCTGTTGACCTGCAAACCTCCTAAAATGTATGACCATGTAAATCTGTAAGCTTAATTCAAGATTAAGTGGAAAACTATGTACTAAAACTGTTTAGGACATGTTAAAAAGAATATTGTTGTATATAGAACCATCTTAAGAACCCATTAATTGGCATATTATGTACGTGAACCCTTGACTGTAAGAATTGGGATAATTCCATGTTAATCTGTTAGGTTGGAATAATTATATGATTGGATAATTACATGTTATTCCTTTAAAGTTGGGTTAATTACATGTTAGAAGAACATGTGACATGATAATCAGTTAGAATAGACTTAATATGATATTAACTTATTAAGTATGACATGTAAAAAAATAGAATTACAGTAAAAATTTGGAAGAACGGACATGCCTAAATTATATGAAAAATTTACAGTAATTAAGAAATTGTAACCACGCTTAGACACGACGTTAAATTCAACTTGTGGTAGAAGTCTGCCAGGAACCGCCTAGCAAATCCAGCATCCACAAGTGGTTAATTTAATGTGAGGGGTCTAGTGTGTAAATATACATGTAACGGTGCCAAGACACGAGGTTGAGTCTAACTTGTGGTAGAAGTCTGCCCGGAACCGCCCGGCAAATCCAGCGTCCACAAGTGGTCGGCTTAATATGAGAGGCATGGTGAATAAACACATATATGAATATATGCATATAGTAAGATAGAAATAAATGGAATTAACTGTAATTAATGGAAATGAATGAAAGTTACAACAGTAAAACAATTGGAATGAACGGGGAATGATAATAACCTAATATGAATAAACATGAATAGGAAAAGAAAACGTAATAGGAAGGCTTGTGCTAGGGACAAGTGGAAATTATAACTTAGGTTAAAATAAACGATAGGGGGAATGAGATAACTTATGATGAGATAAGTTGTACTTAATCATAAATTAAATAATCTGTAAACGTGGAAACCTGCTGTTTGTAATAAGTAGAGAAAAGAGGGGAAAACTTATTAAATACAATAAGTTGTACTTAATTATGCAATAAGTAACTTGTAAACCCAAGAATCTGAATCCTGTTGATAATAATAACATGTTAAAGTCTTATTAATGAACTTAAATGGGTTAAGCTATATAACCGAGATTAATAAGCAAAAGAAACTTGTTAACTTGAATAAGAAGTTAATATGATTGAAATAACCAAGTTAAATTGGAATCTGATGCGGTAGACCAAGTGCGTAATTAAACGGTTAGACATAGGGTCTAATAACACATTAAACTGATGCGCTTGGACCAGTTCGTACGTCTGAAGGTGAATAACCAAATGGGTTAGATCATCGTGGTGTCATAGGACACGAGGGGAGCGCACGTCCATATGATTATTATGCATGTTGTTCAACTGATATTCTGTGTAACAACCCATATTTTTAACCGTTCAAAATCGATAATAAACCACACATGTCGACCCAAACAAATCTCAAATATAGGTAGTTATTGGGAAAAGAAGAAAAAGAGGAAAGAAGAAGAACAAAACAGAGTTCTCACAGCGGAAGGACAACATATAATAACTAAATAACAGTTTAAAACAGTTGAAAGATACATATAGCTATAACATACAATGATTATCAGAGTTATACATATACAGTTACACATACATGGCAGCGGAAACAAGATGCAGCGGAAAAATACTATATATAGTAGATATATACCAACTTCGTCTTCGTGCTCCAAGGAAGGAAAATCTTCGCTAGCTGCAACATCTGCTGACCTGAGCGTATTGCATTAAAAAAACACAACAAAAACTCGGATCAGCACTAAATCATTCTCATATTAGTCAAATTTAAATACGGAATAACATCAATGTCATGGGTACAGTAACTCAAGAGATGTTACGGAATTTTTCCATCACTCAAGGATCCGTTAAACTAATACATAGATAGTATATTACGCTATTATGATAGTGTCTACTCAGTAAAGTATAAATACTGAAAATAGCGTAAGCGGGATTACATTTTTACCCTTACACCGTTATAATAACGTAGTCTATATAGTACCGTAAACCCACCGTAAATGATGGCATCAGAGGGCACTCCATAGTTACGATACAAAATCAAAATCGTATGGGGCTCGATAAGGATAATATGATAAGGCACTTGAGGCAATGCCCAGGGTAGGATTCTACCAATTGCACTCCCGGACCGGTGGTAATGCATAGCAGCCACTACTGCCCACCTCGGAACACACTCCCAAAGTTATAAATGGGCCCAAATCATCATCATCATAATAGTCATAGAAATAGTGTCGAAGAAGTGTGTCCGATCAAAGGTGCTACCTCAATTAGTCACGGTATAGCTCCTGTTTTAGTCATTTCAATTCTGACCCGAAGGTCAGGGCTATTTCGTCATCGATCATCTCCTTCGATCCAATAATCGCCTCCAAGTCATCATACTCATTCTGGATACGTCATAACGTTCACAGTTGTCAAAGTGGTATCGACACCGACAGAGGGTATGCCTTATGTCGACTCCTGTCTCTTTAACAACCAACGCTTACAATTTCACATGGGTTGGTTCTTTTACATTCACAAAGGTTCGTTTCATATCCAAAATATCATATTTTGTTTCGAACCAAATTTATCTTCAAAGTGTAGAATATAATTTCATATCAACATATCATAATCATACCAAACCGAATATATTCTAAACTAGAATATTTTCATTTCATTATATTATAATCATATAATATTTCACCAAAACGATTTATATTCAAGTAGAATATACTTCATATCAATGATTATAATTATCTCAAATCGATTTTAATTCGAAATCCATTCATATTCAATAAGGTATAAATTCCCATAACGACCCATTCATATCATTTATGGAATCCATTATATTCGAATAAAATATCAATTACATTTCCATGTAAAATTTGTTAAACTCAATTCATATTTGAATACTTTATCTCGACTCCATCTCGAACTAGGGTTTAAATACAGCACTTTCTATTCAGAAGAAATTTACGATCATTACTATAACTAAAAATAAATAGATGCTTTTAAATAAAATCTTTATATAAACGTATATAGATAGAAATACTGGTTAAACAACATAAGATAATTTAGGTCATTATGAATATATATATATATATATATATATATATATATATATATATATATATATATAAAATAAAATTTTTACTAGTAAATTTAAATAATAAAATATATAAGAAACATTTAAGCTAAAATAAATAGTCTATATGTAAAGTTAAATAATAAATTTTAAGGAAAGAATAACTTATTTGAAATCAAACATTGTAAATATATATATATAATAAAATTTTCTTTAATCAAAATATCTCCTTTCTTCTGAACTTCAAATACTTGAGCCCATACTCTAGTCTCAATGGAGTTACTTAGTTAAAAATCTTGTTTTCAAACGCCATTTAAACCAATCTTTTAATTTTAAGAATTCGAACTCATATTCGAAACTGAGTTAAACAACTCAGAATACCTCGATCTCCTTATTCAAAATTTCAATTCAACAAGAATTTATTTCATTCAAATCCACCTCATAATTTTGAATAATTCCAAATCATATTTACATCCCAATTTAAGAATTTCCACTTTGTTTTGGAAAATTTTCCTTAACCCTTTTTTAATAAACGTTCCAAGTTCAGAATCTTTAAGAAATGGATTTATCGAGTATCGGCACATTCTTCTGAATAAAAATTCCATCAAATAAAATTTTCAAATATTTAAAATCATTTGACCAACCGATGTCTGTATATAATTATCTATCCAATGGCCAAGTGATTTTAAATTTAATTTCTCAATATTTCAGGGACGGATCTATCATTTCAATCCACATCTGGGTCACAGATATTTATCATTTCAACCTGCGTTCTTAATTCATTTTAAATCGATCAATCCCGGGTTGATTCGACGCCCGCAACATCAAGGGTAAATAGGATTAATCGTCATGATGAACATACAACATGCATATACTGAATAAAGGAACATTTCAGTACTAATATCAATTCATCGATCAAATCAAACCAAGGCATTCATCAAAACCGTTTAATTCAAACGGTAAGTATTAAATCATTTCACTGATTAACAAGCATCGGGGTTTAACTAGAGTTTAGTTAACCAGAGTAACTAGTTATCGACTTAAATTCCTCGGATTCACACTCCTGCATGTCAGTTTCAAACAACATATCAACAATCAACACAACCATGCAACCAAACTTACTTCATAATTTAATTTAATAAACATGTGAATAATTTAGTCATTCGTGAGCGAAGAATCACTCACCTTTGGGTCCTTAGTGGATCGGATGTCCAATCAAAGCCCAAAATTCCGCAGTCTCTAAATGCAGCGAAACCAGTCTCAGATCGTCCGCAGTCTTGCCAAGATTCCAATGCACCCAACCGCGTCCGAATCCGAGTCCATACGCAAAAGTTATTGATGTTTTAGCATTTGAAATTTGAATTTATGAAATAAATAGAACTTTAAATCCTCACCACTTAACTCCTGCCACGTCATCTCCCTTCACACAGAAATCCCGCTCTTCTTCTAATTTGCTACAGTAATCGGCGCACCAAGGAACCCAAAACCGACGAACATTGAACGCTGATTTCACCCATCTCTGACCACGATTGATGCTCCAACCACCGGCAACCCGAAGCTCCTTGATCGACGCCTCCATCCCAGGTGGTGCCATCACCTCCGGTCAAACCTTTGACCGCTGCCGGACACATGAATTCAAGGGTTTTCAAACCCTAATTTTCAAATTCCCACTTCCTCAAATCGAATCCGACACCAAGGTTAACATCGACGCACTCCTCAGGTCCCTTTCAACAATACCCAGAAGTTTGCTTTCCCAATTAACCCCTAAATCGAAAACCACTAATTCGAGCCCTAGGGTTTCGAGTACTGTAGCGTTTGACCGCAATTTCTGGCAAATCCGCTTATTGCATGTCGAAACAAATCATACCCACACCTTCGTATCGTCGAGCCCTTCGAATTGATATATAATTTGCTGGGGTTTGTGGAGATTTGATTTTTGAATTTGTATTTTCTTTGATCTAGGGTTTTAAAATTTTTGTTTCAGCCATTAAAACAAATTATGAAGGAGAGTGTATACGTATAAGTGAAGAATGAGCTGATGAGGTGGAAAAGAACTTAAGTTTTACATATATATATATATATATATATATATATATATATATATATATATATATATATATATAGGGTCCAACATAAGAAACAAACAATTATCTTATTACATTGATTCTATTCGCGTTTTCTCCCGTACGCTCAAACGGTAAGTCGGATTGTAACGCAAATTGAAATCCTACCATAATTTACCATTCCGGTTCCGATGGCGCCGGTTTCGTCGAACTCTGAGACAGTTGAAAAATCAGTTAAATTTTCATAGTTAATTAAATAAATAAAATATTCAATTATTCGATTAACCGTTTAAATTTAAATTTAAATATTTAAAAATTTCCATTTTAAATTTAATTCTAACCTAAAAAAATTTTACACATCGATTTCCCATATTTCAAGTTCCTAAATTTGATTCCTTAGAATTTTAAATTTGAATTTCAAATCTTTAACTTAAACAATTCATAATTTCACCATTTAAATCAATTTAACCTGAATTTCCCTTTTTACTTAAACCACTCATATTTACTTTGTTATTAAAATATTAAGTTCAAAATCATCATATTTCTAAATAACTAAATTTGGAAATCTATTCATACTCAATTCAATAATCATCATTATTATTAACAACAAAATTTGATTTTCATCCAATATATTCAATTTCACTTATTTTAAATTGAAATTTAAATATACTGAAATTATGGGATGTTACATTCTCCTCAACTTAAAATCTTTTCGTCCTCGAAAAGAGAACGAAGTACGATATTGACCATATTCATACTTCCAAATCCATACTTATACAATAGTATTTATAAAATAAGCTATACGATTGAAAAAAAATCTTATAAATTTTCTAACTCCCGAAATCACGAAAAATTTCGGTAGCATCTCCTTTGTCCGGAGAGGTCTGGATATCACAACATATATATATATATATATATATATATATATATATATATATATAGATTCAGTTATACATCTCATCCTACGATGAGGCATCACAAAATGCGGAAACAAAATATAAAACCACCAAAACCTTATAAAACAAATACGTACCTTTCTTCATCGTTTATTTGCATTTTTTACTTACCTTAGCACTTAGTATTTAGCGCAAGCGAGCCCAAAGCGTAGCGCGACTTCCCTACACCTGCTACAAACTCACATAGGAATAAGAATCCAACATATAAATAATACATAGCAATGTACACAACTTACACTACATATTTGAACACTTCAACAACGAAACAACATGTTAACAACATACCAGCAAACAAATCAACGATTATCACCTATAAATGATGGAATTTGACTAAAAGACACTAGGCAAAGGTTGCAGCTTTTGTTTCAGGCTTTCCGAATTGTCCGGATTTGTCGAATTCGGATAATTCATTCAAAAGTTATGCTCATTTTAGTGAAGGCGAACACCTCAGCCCGTACACTGAAAAATGCAGATCTGAAATGTTCTATCCGCTTTTTAACCTTCTAAACATCAGAATTTGACTCGGCATATTAAGGGAAAGTTTATTTTACATTCTGGCCTTTCTGAATTGTACACGCACATCAAAATTCGACGTTTCGTTTGGAAGTTATGATCAAAACAACATTGGTATTCAGTTTAGATTTTTATTTTCTGTGCATAGAACTACGACTAGTTCTTGGTTTTCAACCTAATAGACTTGGAAACTAGACCAGGCTTTATTAACAAAGGTTTTAATTCAGATTCTAAGGTTTCCGAAAAGTCCGGAATCATCGAATTCCGATTATCCCTTCAAATGTTATTGTCATTTTAGTTTCAACTTATCTTATATTTCAAGTTCACATAACATCGATTTATTTTATTAGGAGTTTGAACCCTTTCGATTCTAATAATTTGTAAATCTTTAACACTTCAATTTGTTATCACTTCATTGCTCGAGAAATGGATTCACATTCGATTTGCTTACCCTATCCCGATAAATTTTATTCTCTCGTTCCGTTTCAAGCACTGATTCTAGTTAAAACTTGAATTTTATTCTGACTTCTACTACTAACGTAATTTTATTAAATTCTTAACTCATTTACATGAATCAAATTGCCAAATTTTATCACTCATCTCTTTCCTAGGCGCCAAATTCTCAATTGATCTTCTAGCTTTTCTTATACCTTATTCCATATTTCCAAGATAGATTTCTAAATTCACTTTCATGTCTTAATCAATTCAACCAAATTCCTTTAAGTGTCGATTTACTTAAGTTGGAGTTTCCAATCTTAGCAAAACCTTAACCATTAGATTTGGTTATCACTTACTCAACGATTTACCTTTAGTTGTTCGTATGACTCAAATTATACTTATTCAATTCAATTATCTATATGAATTCTGAATCGATTATTTATTTTCCCTAAGTTGGTTTCATTGTATTGAATCCACCTACTCCGATTGTTTATTTTATATCACCCTTCAATATTTAAAACTCCCAAATTAGAATTCATCTAATCGTTATATTATTCCGAGTAAGCTAATTTACATTTGCATCTTATTTCATTTGTCTGACACTTCGATTCATACTTTTAATCATTCTCTCCTTCACTTATTCCCATTCCCTTTTAAATTAAAGCTTAAAACCACTCCAGGTATCCTCAATCATTATTATTATTAAATTTCTCTAAACCAACTTTACTTAACTCGATTTCCCTTCTCAAATGAAGTTTTATTCCATTCGACAACTGATTTGCATTCTATTCCTTTTAATTAACTATACTCAGTTTTACTTTCGATATGAAATCTTAATGAGTTTTACCTAGGCCATAAGCAAATTACCGTTTATTCACTCAACAGAGTTACCCAATTAAACTTGGTTGACTTAAGTCGAATCCTAGTTTCACACTAAGTTTTGATTTGCCCCAGCACTTCTATTAAGTAAACTTAGATTTTATTAAACCTTATTATCGCACTTAAGAGTTTTAAATGGTATTTTCCCCCTGTCCTTAATATTTAAATCCATTCCTCAGCTCCAAATCAAATACTAATAATAGAGTTAATTTAGTACTTAATCAATATCATTAATTAAGATGAACTTAAATGCTTGATTCCGGGTTTTATACCATTTATAGAAAATCATACCATATAAGGAAATTTTAAACCCAGATCCTTGAATTAACAAAGAACCTAGAAATTTCAATTCTGGTTTAATTTAAACTCACTTTAAATAATATACATTAATATTTTCTTTATATACTTTTATACCATATGGAATTTAAATCCAAAACTTTTACCCACCAGTTATGAAAGTACGGAGTGGTCTCCCCCACTTAGACACTCCATAATAAACGTCGATAATGCGTGCACTTATTACCGAAGTCATTTCTGATGTTCGAGAAGGGATTACACACTTATTTCTTTTAAATATCCTTTAAACCATTCCTTTCGAAAATACTTATAATATGATATTATTTCAAAATTCGACAAAACTATTTTCAAAAGTACCCCAGGATCAAGTTTCAAGTTCATTTCTATTTAAATCTCAAACCTTTACCCGCAAATTTACCTATAGGTATTTCATTTCAAATATTTCATTCCTAATTTAATTTCTTATTAAAATTATTATCGAATCACCGTAATAGGTATTCACTTAATATTATTCCTACCAACGACCAATGTCTATACACTTAAAACCATAAATAGTATATAAATTATATATAAAATATAATCTAAACCATATCATGTCAATTCATTCCGTTCGATTATTTAAAAATTCCTATCGATCGTATGGCGTCCCATATATCGACCAGAATCCATAAATACTCAACAGAATAATCAACACAATATAAAAATCATTTTATATCAAATGTACAAGTACGTTCTCTCATATTACTCAAACTCATTCTAGGGAATTTCTAATCCCTATCTCTAATGAGTTTATTCCCAAACAGAGCCAAGGTTATCACTAACCATCGCTCTGATACCAAATGTAACAACCCATATTTTTAACCGTTCAAAATCGACAATAAACCACACATGTCGACCCAAACAAATCTCAAATATAGGTAGTTATTGGGATAAGAAGAAAAAGAGGAAATAAGAAAAAAAACAGAGTTCTCACAACGGAAGGACAACATATAATAACTAAATAACAGTTTAAAACAGTTGAAAGATACATATAGCTATAACATACAATGATTATCAGAGTTATACATATACAGTTACACATACATGGCAGCAGAAACAAGGTGCAGCGGAAAAATATTATATATAGTAGATATATACCAACTTCGTCTTCGTGCTCCAAGGAAGGAAAATCTTCGCTAGCTGCAACATCTGCTGACCCGAGCGTATTGCATAAAAAAAACAACAAACACTCGGATCAACACCAAATCATTCTCATATTAGTCAAATTTAAATACGAAATAACATCAGTGTCATGGGTACAGTAACTCAAGAGATGTTACGGAATTTTTCCATCTCTCAAGGATCTGTTAAACTAATACATAGATAGTATAATACGCTATTATGATAGTGTCTACTCAGTAAAGTATAAATACTGAAAATAGCGTAAGCGGGATTACATTTTTACCATTACACCGTTATAATATCGTAGTCCATACAGTACCGTAAACCCACCGTAAACGATGGGCATAAGAGGGCACTCCATAGGTATGATACAATCAAAATCGTACGGGGCTCGATAAGGATAATATGACAAGGCACTCGAGGCAATGCCCAGGGTAGGATTCTACCAATTGCACTCCCGAACCGGTGGTAATGCATAGCAGCCACTACCGCCCACCTCGGAACACACTCCCAAAGTCATAAATGGGCCCAAATCATCATCATCATAGTCATAGAAATAGTGTCGAAGAAGTGTGTCTGATCGAAGGTGCTACCTCAATTAGTCACGGTATAGCTTCTGTTTTAGTCATTTCAATTCTGACCCGAAGATCAGGGCTATTTCATCATCGATCATCTCCTTCGATCCAATAATCTCCTCTATGTCATCATACTCATTCTGGATACGTCATAACGTGCACAGTTGTCACAGAGGTATTGACACAAACAGAGAGTATGCCTTATGTCGACTCCGGTCTCTTTAACAACCAATGCTTACAATTTCACGTGGGGTGGTTCTTTTACATTCACAAAGGTTCGTTTCTTATCCAAAATAGCATATTTTGTTTCGAACCAAATTTATATTCAAAATGTAGAATATAATTTCATATCAACATATCATAATCATACCAAACCGATTATATTCTTAACTAGAATATTTTCATTTCATTATATTATAATCATATAATATTTCACCAAAACGATTTATATTCAAGTAGAATATACTTCATTTCGATGATAATAATTATCTCAAATCGATTTTAATTCGAAATCCATTCATATTCAATAAGGTATAAATTCCCATAACGACCCATTCATATCATTTATGGAATCCATTATATTCGAATAAAATATCAATTACATTTCCATGTAAAATTTGTTAAAGTCGATTCATATTTGAATACTTTATCTCGACTCCATCTCGAATTAGGGTTTAAATCCAGCACTTTCTATTCAGAAGAAATTTACGATCATTACTATAACTAAAAATAAATAGATGCTTTTAAATAAAATCTTTATATAAACATATATGTATAGAAATACTGGTTAAAACAACATAAGATAATTTAGGTCATTATGAATATATATATATATAATAAAAATTTTACTAGTAAATTTAAATAATAAAATATATAAGAAAAATTTAAACTAAAGTAAATAATCTATAGGTAAAGTTAAATAATAAATTTTAAGGAAAGAATAACTTATTTGAAATCAAACATTGTAAATATATATATAATAAAATTTTCTTTAATCAAAATTTCTCCTTTCTTCTGAACTTCAAATACTTGAGCCCATACTCTAGTGTCAATGGAGTTACTTTGTTAAAAATCTTGTTTTCAAACGGCATTTAAACCAATCTTTTAATTTCAAGAATTCGAATTCATATTCGAAACTGAGTTAAACAACTCAGAATACCTCGATCTCCTTATTCAAAATTTTAATTCAACAAGAATTTATTTCATTCAAATCCACCCCATAATTTTGAATAATTCCAAATCATATTTACATCCCAATTTAAGAATTTACACTTTGATTTGAAAAAATTTCCTTAACCCTTTTTTAATAAACATTCCAACTTCAGAATCTTTAAGAAATGGATTTATCGAGTATCGGCACATTCTTCTGAATAAAAATTCCATCAAATAAAATTTTCAAATATTTAAAATCATTTAACCAACCGATGTCTGTATATAATTATCTATCCAATGGCCAAGTGATTTTAAATTTAATTTCTCGATATTTCAGGGATGGATCTATCATTTCAATCCACATCAGGGTCACAGATATTTATCATTTCAACCTGCGTTCTTAATTCATTTTAAATCGATCAATCTCGGGTTGATTCGATGCCCGCAACATCAAGGGTAAATGGGATTAATCGTCATGATGAATATACAACATGCATATACTGAATAAAGGAACATTTCAGTATTAATATCAATTCATCGATCAAATCAAACCAAGGCATTCATCACAACCATTTAATTCAAATGGTAAGTATTAAATCATCTCACTGATTAACAAGCATCGGGGTTTAACTGGAGTTTAATTAACTAGAGTAACTAGTTATCGACTTAAATTCCTCAGATTCACTCTTGCATGTCAGTTTCAAACAACATATCAACAATCAACACAACCATGCAACAAAACTTACTTCATAATTTAATTTAATAAACATGTGAATAATTTAGTCATTCGTGAGCGAAGAATCACTCACCTTTGGGTCCTTAGTGGATCGGACGTCCAATCAAAGCGCAAAATTCTACAGTCTCTAAATGCAGCGAAACCAGTCTCAGATCGTCCGCAATCTCGCCACGATTCCAACGCACCCAACCGCGTCCGAATCCGAGTCCATACGCAAAAGTTATTGATGTTTAATATTTGAAATTTGAATTTATGAAATAAATAAAACTTTGAATCCTCACCACTTAACTCCTGCCACGTCATCTCCCTTCACACAAAAATCCAGCTCTTCTTCTAATTTGCTAGAGTAACCGGCGCACCAAGGAACCCAAAACCGACGAACTTTGACCGCTGATTTCACCCATCTCCGACCACGATTGATGCTCCAACCACCGACAACCCAAAGCTCCTTGACCGACGCCTCCAACCCAGGTGGTGCCATCACCTCCGGTCAAACCTTTGACCGCCGCCGAACACATGAATTCAAGTGTTTTCGAACCCTAATTTCCAAATTCCCACTTCCTCAAATCGAATCCGACACCAAGGTTAACATCGACGCACTCCTCAGGTCCCTCTCAACAATACCCAGAAGTATGCTTTCCCAATTAACCCGTAAATTGAAAACCCCTAATTCAAGCCCTAGGGTTTCGAGAACTGTAGCGTTTGACCGTAATTTCTGGCAAATCCTCTTATTGCATATCGAAACAAATCATACCCGCACCTTCGTATCGTCGAGCTCTTCGAAATGATATATAATTTGCTGGGGTTTGTGGAGATTTGATTTTTGAAGTTGTATTTTCTTTGATCTAGGGTTTTAAAATTTTGTTTCAACCATTAAAACAAATTATGAAGGAGAGTGTATACGTATAAGTGAAGAATGAGCTGATGAGGTGGAAAAGAACTTAAGTTTTACATATATATATAGGGTCCAACATAAGAAACAAACAATTATCTTATTACATTGATTCTATTTGCGTTTTCTCCCGTACGCTCAAACGGTAAGTCGGATTGTAACGCAAATTGAAATCCTACCAAAATTTACCGTTCCGGTTCCGTTGGCGCCGGTTTCGTCGAATTCTGAGACAGTCGACATATCAGTTAAATTTTCATAGTTAATTAAATAAATAAAATATTCGATTAACTGTTTAAATTCAAATTTAAATATTTAAAAATTTCCATTTTAAATTTAATTCTAACCTAAATAAATTTTACACATCGATTTCCCATATTTCAAGTTCCTAAATTTGGTTCCTTAGAATTTTAAATTTGAATTTCAGATCTTTAACTTAAACAATTCATAATTTCACCATTTAAATCAATTTAACTTGAATTTCCCTTTTTACTTAAACCACTCATATTTACTTTGCTATTAAAATATTAAGTTCAAGATCATCATATTTCTAAATAACTAAATTTGGAAATCTATTCATACTCAATTCAATAATCATCATTATTATTAACAACAAATTTTGACTTTCATCCAATATATTCCATTTTACTTATTTTAAATTGAAATTTAAATATACTGAAATTATGGGATGTTACATTCTGCCAGCTCCAAATGGAAGGGGAAGCACGCGACTTCCTGGGATGTGGAGGGTACTCCTGGTAGCCCTCTTTGCGGTGATAACGCTTAGGTTGTGCTCGCAGGGGCTGGGTCTGCGCGTTACTAGCTGGTGAGTTTACCTTGATTGCCAAGATAGTGGACAATCAGAAGGCTGTAGGGTGGCTTAGGTTACTCGACGATCTTGTTGCCTTGTGACTAGGCGGGTTACGACCATTTCTGTTTTCCTATGGTGGGTCTAATTATCTGTTTGATAGTAGTTGTCGGGTGCCAACCATCGACAACCAGCGTGATGCGTGATGCGGAAAGATGGAGAGCTAAACCAAATGATCGTAGATCTTTTACTATCAAGGCTTTGGTTGAGGGACATGCCAATTAGGATTTGTTGTTTGTTTTTTTCTCTAGGGCCATGTCACTAGCTTTCACTTTTGTTTGTCTTTCGCTAGTTAAGGGAGGGGTCAGGTGGGACCATAGCCACTGTGAAAATGCAGACCATAGCATCTGTGTATACAGATATCTGAAAAAGCTCCTGACCGAATTCCGTGTTTTTGATACCGCCCTGTTATGGAACTTGGTGCACAGTAGATAATATGTGCGGATACATGCATACCGTTTCCGGATGGCGTATCATAAAGGTTACAACATCTGGTATGATTAACGATACGTACGTGAGAAAGTCTAGATACATGCATTTCTGCTTCAGGTGTTGTATCGTAGACTTTAGGGCATTACTCTATGATGAAATCTGAATCCAATCGAATGATTCGAAGGTGGCAGTACGAACGCTTACATAACATGGCGATGGCAGGACTATGCGAAATGTAGCGTTGTTATATTGATTCATACGTCGCTCCGACGTAGGATGGGGGATTGCGTATATTTATGTGGCGTTATGGTAGAGACTGTGCGACTGGTGTACCATGGATTGTACCATAATGTTGATGGTAGCTACATATATACTATATTAGGTTAATCCATTGGGAAGTAGATGGGTACGACGTGTGTATAAGCCTTGAGTGATGTTAACTCAAGTAACCAAATAAATAAGAAAATGTAACTGAATGGTATATATAGGGTTATCCAAAATGTGTAGTTTAAATCTAGTCACCAGGACTTGTGTTCTGAGCCCCTCCTCATAACATACTCGCAGGTTAGATTTGTGGCAAAGATATGATAGCTTTGAATACTGGTTAGGCAGGATTATTATCTAGGTAAGGCTATATTTTGATTATATTATGTTTTATCCATTCCGATGTGAAATGTTTTCTGAGCTATGATATATTTTATATCTCTGTCTTTTCTGCAGGATACCAGACAAACCAACATGAGTTTCGATAGATTAGAATTTTGAAAAAAAGTCGGTCTGTTGGAATTCAGGTTGTTACATCTGATATCAGAGCCTAGGTTTAGGATTCCTGTATAGATAATGAGTGGACGTATTTGTATTTTTAAAATAAAATATATTATATATATATATATACACACACACCTAGATCCATAGAGGAACCCACTAAATAGGAAAAGCATAATATGGTAAAAGTTGGGATATCTTTTTTGTACACTAAAGGAATGAACATGGTAATCTGCGACCCTTAGGTAATTTGGGTGGGAAGTGTACAATATACTTTGTATGTAAGAAAGGTGAATCCCATGTTTTAGTATTCCAGGTTAGTGGGTTTAGCAGTAAAACCTTATAAATTGTAAAGGGTTAAAAAGAGAAAAATGAATTAGGAATATATATAGTTGGGAGAACTGACTTTGTGGGAGTGTCTAGGAAAGCCTAGGTAAGTTGGAAACACACTTTGAGTCTAAACCCATTTTTAGCTTTTAAGAACTTGATATTGTAAAAGCATCTAGAAGACGGTTTATGGTGTTTTCAAGTTTTAATCTTAAAAGTTATAGTTTTAAAATATGTAAAGAACATATTTGAAGAGTGCACATTGTGTTTTGAAGTAAAATGTGGTATATTTTGGAAACAATGATTTCTTGTGAAAATTTTATCTAAAATAAAATTCTCTCAGTAAAAGGTGCAGATTACAGAGCATGTATTGCTGCTAGTTTGTTGAAAATGTTGGGCGGACAAAATGTTGCAATTTGTTGAAAACTAGAATTTTTAGTAAAGGAAGTTTTGAAATCTCTATTCTTTCGACAATCATTTTTGACAATTGTTTTGACATAAAAGTTTGTTGGGTGGACAAATTAAGTTGTAGAAATTAAGAATTGAGTAGATGTTTGCACCTTGTACTAAGTAACTGAGCTGACCTTATAGACAAGAACAAGTTGTAAACCTGAATGAGAAATAGTTGTACTTATCTACTCCAGTTTTTGTGATTTGAAAAAAAATTTGAATGATTTACACTCTTTTAAAATGACATGTTTTATGGTTTGGTAAAAGTAAATGTTGGTGAGGAAAATAAAATTTTGATACTTTTAACTTTTGGAAGAAAAGTGAAATGGAAAGGTCAAATCGTGTTTTAAAAAGTACGGAGTAGGTAAAAATTAATGCCTGGGGAAGACGGGAAAAGTTTTGAGGTTATGAAACAGATAGCGAGAGTTATCTTGGAATAATGGTAAGTTCCCGTAGAATGCATAAGCATGGAAAAGCCTAGGGTGTTACTTGGAAACGATTATTGGCACACGACTAGGATTAGAAGGCTTATTTCAAACTAAACCTAGATCAGAGGATTAAGTTAAATAAGCTAAGAAAAGAGTAATGGCATAACTAAAAAGAAAATAACAAATTCAGTAAAGCAAAAAACATGATAGTTAGATAAAAATGGAAACTTCTAAGAATACATGAATAAGAATGAATTTTTCTAAGATAAGTTGAAACAAAAATCTATAACAAAGAAAGTTTTCTTATGTGGGTTTTTCTTAGATAGGAAAATATGTAGAATATTTGAGGAGAAAGATGAAGAAAGTTTTTTGGAGGAAGAGAATATTTTATTGCTTTTATTCTCACTTTCTTGATTTCTTACATTGTAAATACATATCCTTATTTATAAATGCTTATTTTTACCCAAAGGATAATTCTAGATAAGATTTAGGTTTAATACATTACCAAATATAAATCAAATAAGCAAAACAGTAAATATATATTGCAATTAACACATGCAATATATAATTACATTTAATGCAATTTAATTTATTTCCAACAATGCTTCCCTTAAAATAAAATTGCTACTTGTTCCCAAATTCTCTGCGCTTCTTCTGAAGATTTTTCCACTACGTGCCTTTGTCAAAATATCAGTCATCTGGTCACCTTCTTTGAGAACATCTCGATTTTGAATCCTTTTATACCTGACGTGCTTTGGCAAGAAAAAGAACGATATGATTATACATTCGTTGATTACATTGACTTTGTTATCCATCGTTGAGCTCTTCAAAACAAATTCATGAGTCTTCATTTTGCTTTTATCATATCTTCCATAATTCTCCAAATATAAATTTTTTGACATTCGAACACTTTCATTGTTGTAAACTTTGATCCACACATTTGAACTTTCTTCATATATTTTCCAAGTTTCAAGCATCTGAAATTTTCCAAAAAACATTGACTCAAAAATAAAGTCGTTAGTTATATGAGATAAATAATCAAGGTTGTTGTTATTTGAAATTGCATCAAGATCTTTAACCGCAACTTTATTTTCTTCTTCCATGGTATCGTCCTCTTTCTCATCTTTATTTTTCTTCTTACCATTGTCCTTTGGTTCTTTATCCTTAACTCTCTCTTCTTTGTTCTTTTTTACTTCCTCTTTTTCACTCTTCTCTTCTTCCACAGTATCTTCCTCTTTCTCATCTTTATTTTTATTCTTACCTTTGTCCTTTGGTTCTTTATCCTTAACTCTCTCTTCATTGTTCTTTTTTATTTCCTCTTTTTCACTCTTCTCTTCGTTCTTGTCCTTGTCTTTCGCTCTATTCTTCTCTTTCTTCTCCTTAACATTGCCTTCTTCATTTTCATCTCCCTTACATTTACCTTTCTTTTCTTCTTTATCCTTCACTTCTTCATGTTCATCCTTTTTGTGTTTATCCTTAATTTCTTTCCCTTCACTCTTCTCCTTTGCATCATCATCTACGTTTTCATCTTCTTCTTGTTTTCCTTTCTTTTCCTTTTGTTTTTTCTTCTCTTTCTTCTTCTCTGCCTCTTTGCCTTCATCATCTTCATTCTTGTCCTTCGTTTCTTCCCCTTTTTTCTTGACATTCTTCTCCTTTGGATCTCCGTCTTCATTATCATCTTCTTCTTGTTTCCCTTTCATCTCTGTTCCTTTCATCTTCTCTGCCTCTCTGCCTTCATCCTCATTTTCTTCATTTTTGTCCTTTATTTCTTTCCCTTTTTTCTTCTCCTTTTCGCTGTTGCCCTCGCTATCGTTTTCTTCTTGGTCTTCATCAACAATCTTCTTTTCTTTCACTTCTTCAAAATTTTCATTTTCTTCTCCAATGAACGAGCTTCGCAAAATCTCCCAAGCTTGCTTTACAGAAGTGGCACGACATATTTTGTCAGAAGCATCATCATATGTATCTATTCGCTGATAGATATAAAACAAAGCTTGTTTGTCTTTCATTTTCAATCTTCTTAATTTATCCTTTTCAGCTTGTGTTAATTCTTCCTTATCTTCAACTTTGGTATACCCGTTTTCAACAATCACCCATACTTCTTGAGATCCCAGAAGAAATTTCATTTGAACACTCCATTTACCATAAGTTTCTTTGGTTAATTGAGGTACAAAAGGAACAGATAAAGAGTTGTCCATTTTAATTGAACAAGGCTCTGATACAGTTTGTAGAATATTTGAGGAGAAAGATGAATAAAGTTTTTTGAAGAAGAGAATATTTTATTGCTTTTATTCTCACTTGCTTGATTTCTACATTGCAAATACATATCCTTATTTATACATGCTTATTTTTACCCAAAGGATAATTCTAGATAAGATTTGGGTTTAATACATTACCAAATATAAATCAAATAAGCAAAACAGTAAATATATATTGCAATTAACACATGCAATATAAAATTACATTTAATGCAATTTAATTTATTTCCAATAAAATAGGGAATCTTTATATAATAGTTTCATAAAAACTAGGTATAGATGGAAAAAGGTACTTAAAAGAAAAACGGAAGATGTGAACTTTTTCGTTTTCCACCTTTTTGTAACATAGGAAATCAAATTTAGAAAATTAGATTTTTTTCTGAAGTTCGAAAAAATAATTTCTTGGTAGGGTTTTGGATGCAAAAATTGGATGAACTACGCTCTTACTCAGTAAGAGTGTGGGAAAATTTCGATGAAAAAGTGTTTTGATTTTCAAATATTGCATTCATATAGAAATTGCCAGTATATTTAGGATGTGTGCATCATGTTTTCAAAGGGATTTTCAAGAAAATTTGCTTTCATATAGGAGGTACTGCTTAGGCTTTTATTTCATTCATGTATTATTATGTTGAATTACATTGTGCTTTAGTACGCAAATGGTTTCAAAAAATTGGGTGCACACTTGATGGTTGTGATTTATGCGAGGAATTATTTGATTTTACCCTTACCAAATTTCGGGGACAAAATTTCCTAAGGGTGGGAGAATGTAACACCCCTCATTTTTAATTAAATAATAAAATGAGAATAACTTAATTAAATATTCATAATTAAGTAGAACCGGCATAACCGTTGCGTTCGTCTCGAAATTCTAGTTCATATGGACGCTAAGTTTGCGTAAAACAGAAAACATAGGAAGAAGTTATGGGCATTAGAATTTTTAATACACATAAGGCTCATATATATATATAAACATATTAGTAATAAAATATTCCAGAAGCAAAATGACACAGCACACGGGAAAATGGTTTGTTAAGGGTCGACCCACGCCCCTTAGGGGGTCTACCCATGGGTCGACCCACTCAAGGGTGTGTCAATCCATTGGTCGACCCCAGATCTGGGAAAGTTCTGAAATGTGAATCTGGACTGTTTTGTGGCCATATTCATTGCCGACTCAGCCCTGCGTGTGCAAGATCACCTATAAATAGGCTAGTAGAGCCTAATCTAAATTTCATAATTTCTAAGAGGTTACCTAAGCTCTGCCATTTTTCATCCTCCTCAAATCTCTTCAAAAAAATTGGATAATTAGTTTAAGGAGATTCTGATTCAAGATCTGGAGGTAAAGAATGTATATCTGCAAATGGGTGTTCAGAACTCTAATCGAAGTGAGGTAAATTCTTACATCTGGTTAATTTAGATTTCTCTTCTTTCTTCACTTTTTCTTTTAGTTTGAGAAATGTGAATCCATGGTTATTTAGGTTCAAGACTTTGTTAGGGGAGTCATGGAATGCTAGGTCTAGACCAGATTCATGAATTGGAAAGCTATTAGGTGAGTGGATTTAAGTTATGCCTTTTTGATAATGGTATATTTATCATTTGGCATTCCCCGTTAATACGTACAATAAGCCTACAGAAATGTTTATTCTGTTGTAATCGACTGAAATGATTAATCTATTGAACAATAAATCTGCTAAAATGTTTGAACATGTAAATCTGTAAGCTTAAGTCAAGATTAAGTGGAAAAGTGTATATTAAACTGTTTATGGCATGATAAAAAGATTATTGTTGTATATAGAATCATCCTAAGAACCCATTAATTGGCATATTATGTACGTGAACCCTTGACTGTAAGAATTGGGATAATTACATGTTAATCTATTAGGTTGGAATAATTACATGATTGGATAATCACATGTTATTCCTTTAAAGTTGGGTTATTTTCACGTTAGGAAGAATATACGACATGATAATAAGTTAGAATGGACTTAATATGATATTAAGTATGACATGTAAAAAAAATAGAATTACAGTAAATTTTTTGGAAGAATAGACATGCCTAAATTTTATGGAAAATTTACAGTAATTAAGAAATTGTAACCGCGCTTAGACACGCGGTTAAACTCAACTTGTGATAGAAGTCTGCCCGGAACCGCCCGACAAATCCAGCATCCACAAGTGGTTAACTTAATGTGAGGGGTATAGGGCATAAATATACATGTAATGGTGCTAACACACGAGGTTGAGTCCAACTTGTGGTAGAATTCTTCCTGGAACCGCTCGACAACTCCAGCATCCACAAGTGGTTGGCTTAATGTGAGAGATCTAGTGCATAAACACATATATGAGTATATGTATATAACAAGATGGAAATAAATGGAATTAACTATAATTGATGGACATGAATGAAAGTTACAGCAGTAAAAGAACTGGAATGAACGGGGAATGATAATAACCTAATATGAATAAACCTGAATGGGAAAAGGAAAGATAATAGGAAGGCTTGTCGTAGAGACAAGTGGAAATTATAACTTAGGTTATAATAAACAATAGGAGGAACGAGATAACTTGTAATGAGATAAATTAAGTTATCTGTAAATCTGAAAACTTGTTGTTTGTAATAAGTAGAGAAAAGAGGGGAAAACTTATGAAATACAATAAGTTGTAATTAATTATACATTAAATAACCTGTAAACCTAAGAATCAGAATCCTGCTGATAAAAATAATATGTCAAAGGCTTATTAATCAACTTAAATGGGTAAGTTATATAACTGACATTAATAAGCAAGAGAAACTTGGTTACTTGAATAAGAAGTTAATATGATTGAAATAACCAAGTTAACTGGGAATCTGGTGAGGTAGACCAAGAGCGTAATTAAACGGTTAGACATAGCATCTAATAGCACATTAAACTAATGCGCTTGGACCAGTCCGTACGTCTGAAGGTGAATAACCCAACGATGTAGATCATCGTGGTGTCATAGGACACGCGGGGAGCGCTCACCCATCTGATTATTCTGCCTGTTGTTCTGCTGATATTCTGCCGGCTCCAAAGGACTGAAAGGGGAAGCACGTGGCTTCCTGGGACGTGGAGGGTACTCCTGGTAGTCTTCTGTGTGGTGACAACGCTTAGGTTGTGCTCGCAGGGGTTGGGTCTACGCGTTACTACCCAATGAGTATACCTTGATTGCAACGATAGTCAGCAATTAGTAGGCTGTAAGGTGGCTTAGGTGATTTGACGATCATATTTCCTTGTGATTAGGTGGGTTACAACCATTTATGTTTGCATGTGGGGGGTCTAACCATTTGTTTGACAGTAGTTGTCGGGTACCAACCATCGACAGTTAACGTGATACGTGATGCGTGGTGCGGAAAGACGGAGAGCTAAACCAAAAGACCGTAGATATTTTACTATCAAGGCTTTAGGTGATGGACATGCCAATTAGGATTTGTTGTTTGTTGTTCTCTAGGACCACGTCACTAGCTCTCACTTCTGTTTGTCTTTCACTAGTTGAGGGAGGGGTCATGTGGGACCATAGCCACTGTGAAAATGCAGACTGTAGCATTTGTGCATACAAATATCTGAAAAAGATCCCAACCAAGTTCCATGTTTCTTAAACCGCCCTGTTACGGAACTCGGTACATAGTAGATAATATGTGTGGATACAAGCATACTGTAACGACCCGTATTTTTCAGCGATGTATAATTAATTTATTTAATTATTTAAATAGTGATTTAGAGATTTATATGGTTGTTTAATTAAATAATATTGAATATTTAATTAATATAAATAATAGAATAATATATTTAATTCAGAAATAATCAAAAATAAGGGAATTAACAATATATTGTGAATTGGATTATTTAAAATACATAATTCAGTTTAGAGTTGAATTATATTAGCGAATATTTTATATAAATGAATTCGAACGTATATATTATATTTTAATTAAATTCGAGCTCGAAATGGCGTGATAGTTTGCTATTTGGCGATTCGAACTTCATCTGAATATACAGGGTCCGTTTTAAATCGGATTTCTGTGAAATAAGAAACGTTCGGAGCGAGTGAAATATATTTATCTAATAAAAGAGAAAAATCGGGATTTCATTGTGTAGATTTTGATTTATGTCCAAATCAAATTTTACAAAAGTCGTTATGGAATTCCTTTGAAATTTATAATTATATATTTATATTATAAAAGGATTTAAATATAAATCGAATATCGATATAACTGAGAACTTTGAAATATTGAATTATAAATCCAATTGGACCTGTATGGATTCTAGTGTGAATAAATACGATAATATTTATTTTTAAATATTTAATTTAATTATTTTTAAATATATTTATATATTTAAATGGTCTATTTAGAGCTTTAAAAATAGCTAGTCTTGCAAACGACCTCTTTTTTCGATGAAACTAATTTTGTTGGATCCGCAATATTAAATTATTGTTAGATTTCAATTTCCGTGATTTTTGAAGCCAGTATGTGGCCGTACGGATTTTTAATGTGAAAAACAGCCAGTATTTTGACGGTTAAAAATATGCTGTGTGAGCAAACGGGGTCGGAATTCGACGAAACCAGTTTCGTTGGGTCTGTAATGTCAAACTGTAGCTGCATGCCCATTTTCCTGATTTTTGGATATTGCATGGAATTATAGGAATTTTTATTCGATGATACATACAGCAGATGATTTTAATGGGATAAAATAATTAACATAAGAATATCCTAATTAGTTTCTCTGACCAAAAGGGAGTCCACGCTACCTCTTTTCCTAACCGCACACTCAATGTTAAAATGCAAGAACACCATTCCCTTCCTCAAACAAAAACGCAGCAAAGTAAAATCAAAAAAAATGAAATCAAGTCCAACAAATCACTATATGGATATATTTGAGATCCATGAAGCAAGAGCTTCACGTCGATGTGTTCTTCGACAAGTGCGACACTGGTTCCAAATGCTCGAAAATACACAGCGAGTTCTAGGGTTCGATATTTTGGGTACTGTGAGCATCAATGTGGATTTTTGATGACGTATTCGAGTTAGTTGAGTGTTTTAGCTATTGCGTGGAGGTTTGGTAGGATTCAGTGGTGTAATGTGTCGATACCTGTAATGGTTATCGCGAGCAGCTCCTGAAGTCGAAAGTTGGGAAGTAGGTGCGAGCTTCCTGAAGTGGTGATGAATATGAAGTGTGTTCGATGAGGAGTTCGGTGGTGGGATCCGTTTGGACTTCGGTTGATTGGTGAAGGGGTTAAGGGGAATGGAAGATCCGTCGAGTGGAAGCTTTAACGAGCTGGAGTCTCGTTTGGGAAGAAGGATAAACGGGTTTGGGCATTGGAAAATAAGGGTGGGCCGATTTAAAGGGTAAACGGGCCCAATAAGAAATCCTTATTTAAATTAAACTATTTAAAGATGTGTATAGCTTGTAAATTAAATATCTTCATCATATGTTAACCGAATTCAGCGAAACAAGATCCAACAAGATCGTATGGACGACGACTACAAAATGGGACAAACAGTGAGTGGATTGGATCTCATTTGAATTTATGGAAAAATAAATTGTTTGATTCAAATCAAACAAACAGTTTATCGTTCTTTATCGATGAACTGCCAAAGTGAGTAAAACTCACTAACTCTGAACAGTTATATTTTTATAACGTATTTTTAGAATTGATAAATGATGATGGATTGCTGTGTGTTGACTGTTTGGTTGAACTGATAATTGATTGGTTGAAATTATAGATCTAGTGGTATATATATATATATATATATATATATATATATATATCGTATATCAAATATGGATTCTGTTGATCAAAATATTTCATGTTGAAATGAAAGCGATGCTAATTATATTGTTTAACATCTGTGGATGCAGGGAAACAGGTTGGACGGATCCAACTAGATCCTCAATATTATTACTGTTTGTTTTCATATATTATGATATGTGATGTGATATATAATCTGTTGTTGATTATGTGTGTTTGAATGATATCGATCATTGTATTGGGTTTTTTGAATACCATATATAATGCTGGAATGTAAAAAGGAAATTTTCAAAATATTTATATGAAATAAATAAGATTTTTATAAAAGGAATTATTTATAAAATCAGAATATTTTATAAAAGAAGATATTTATAAAATCATAGAATTTTATAATAGGGATATTTATGTAGAAAATAAATAAAATTAATAAAGGGAATATTTATATGATATAAATAAGATATTATAAGGAATTATTTAGAAAATGAATAGAATTGGAAAGAAATATTTATTTGTTAAATAAATAGAATAAGAAATTATAAAGGAAATATTTATTTAGAAATAAATAGATTATAAAAGGAAATATTTGAAAAATGAATAGAGTGTATTAAAAGAGAATTTTACACTAAGGAAAGTTTAGACCCGTGCTTCGCACACGGGTATAACAGAATATGAATATAAAGTAGATTTTAAATAGAAATATATTTTTACAGATAAGTGGAGAAGACAAATTTATAAATAATATTTTATAAATTAAATAAAATGTTTATCAATGGACAAATAGAATATATAAGTCAGGACTTATATAGAGAAGTAAGAATCGATTTCAACATCGATATTTGAAGCTAAATATGGACGTAGGAGTTAAGAAATGGAGTTAAGCTAAATTAGAAACTGACTGAAGATTAGTTAAGTTGAATGGTTTCCCAAGTGTCTGTATGATGTTGGTTTCGACCTTCGGGATTGATACTTAGGGAATTGTTCTCATACTTGTTTACAGTCAGAGGCTGATAGATGTGGAAGAATAATCATATGTGAATAAGCAAATGGAAATGTTTTCCAGTGTTAATAACATATATTTTCTAAACATAGAAAATAAGGAAATATATATATATATATGTATGTATGGTTGATGATTTGATCTATAATTCCATGTGGAAATAAGATCGTTGTGTGTACATGGACATTTTTCATTTGATAGTTAAATCACCGACTATCAAAGATTTTGACCATTTTAATGTTGTTAATATGGGGAGACCGGTTGGATTATTATCCGAAGAACCACTCCGTATTGGCATAAGCATTGCAAACCAAGTATGCTGAATATATTGAAGACGGAGTAAAGTGCAAGAACTATTATATAAATCTTAGATAGAGATTGCCTAAGATGGATGTACTGAATAGTACCTTCGGTTTGTCCAGTCTCAGGACAACTTGAATGGACGAATGTCTGACAGAGTATATCTGGTAGATCGCGTAAGTTAATCGTTTCAAACATATTTACGTTGGTGGCGGAGGAATTCGTTTCTCATAGCTTATACCCATGGTATTTTTGGGGAAATCAATTTGTGATTTGACGGGTATGGTGATGTGGCATTCAATGTAAATGAAGACGTGATTTTTATATAGATACGTTATAAGCTCAAGCCTCATCAACTGGGAAATGACATAAATCGGGCAGGCAACATGGCTAAGTGGGCTGCACCCAATTAGGTATATTGTCACCATCTAGAGAATATTCATTTGTTACTTCTTTCAATTCTGTATCTCCCGGGAACGGTTATGTTGCTAGCAACCGTAGGTGACAATATATTCGATACATTCAAGAGAAATGAATGGTCGGTCATGTGTGGCCGAGTTACAAGATGTTCTTGTTGAACTCCAGTGTATCTCTTCTAGAGTACACTGAGCGGAAGTTGGATCCATACCTTGTCATAGTTGGAATCCATTTCCCAAATAAGAGCCCGCGGTTTTGATTGTATATTATATATGTAGAACTTTAGATGCAAGCATTTCTGCTAGATTTCTATTTACTTGATCTAGACATTATTATAATATCAGACAAGTATCATTTTAGAAATATTTTGGGTTATCATAAGGTAAAAACCATCCGTGTTTATGTGTGGGTCGGTCTTATGATTATCCTTTGTTTCAAAAGGATTTTGAAAGTTAAATCAAATGATTTGAGTTTACTCACACCAGTCACATGGCTGACCCAGAGTTTATTTTTTTTGTTTCCCCTAAACTCTTGGGTGCCTAATTTTGTACGGGAAATCAAGTAGTCGGGATTTACAGATACTTGAAGAGCTGGAGCAGGAGGTTTCAGGATTGTATAGCTATTTTTATTTCCTCTATGTTGCAAGTGTTATAATCTAATAATGGTGTTATATGCAGATACTGTTTTATTTCAAAGTTATGTTAGGAAATATATTTATTCGTTCCGCTGTGAGATTCGTGTTTACTCTGATGTTGTATGTTCTTCTTCTTCTATTCGAAGTTTCTATCTTATCTATTCCCACCCTCTAATTTCTTTCATGGACTATCCGGTATTTCTGATGCTTGATTAGTCGACATCGTGTTTGGTGTCGATAACCAAGGTCGTGAAAACCCGGGTCGTTACAGTGATATCAGAGATTAAGGTTAAGTAATTACCTTGGCTCTGTGGCGTGACTCAGTAGAGATGGGGTTAGTAATACCCTAGATTGAGTTGAGTGTATATATACTAGCACATATTTTTTATTCAATATAAAATGATTTTATATTGTGGAGGTTTATTGGTTGAGTTGTTTATGAGTTCTGGTCGATCAGTTTGATCCACTGTATCGGTAGGAGTTTATAAACGCTCGAATACGATGAACCGACACTGTATGTTTTGAAAAGAGGGTAAATGAAATTATTTTACCCAAAATATATTTTGATATAAAAAGAGTATAGATATTTGAAATATTATGGTATATTGGATGTGTTGGTTGTGATTATAATCAGATTAGATTATAATTGAAATGGTTATATAAATAACCAAATGAAATTTGTATAAGTATTA
The DNA here is from genome assembly GCA_030737875.1 of Allium sativum. Lineage (NCBI taxonomy): Eukaryota > Viridiplantae > Streptophyta > Magnoliopsida > Asparagales > Amaryllidaceae > Allium > Allium sativum. Next base: position 64,391,848 of record CM060909.1, on the reverse strand, counting down.
CAAAGTGAATTAAATCTGGAATTTAAATCAGAATGGAAATTAAAACCGTGGAGATTTGGAAAGGTGTTGGTAAATGAATATGGATTAAATATATGAGAATTTAAAAATCCTGGGAGATTTTAAATTGTTTTACAAGCATTGGAAATGGTATTTTGAAATGTATTTCAAATGGAAGTGTTTAGAAATGGTTTTAAAAGTGATATAGTATTGAACTCACTTCTATCGCTGGAAAATAAATTCTGATGATGATAGCTGCATCATCATTGTTCATTTTCGAGTTGTTAAGTGACGGATTACTACCAAAGAAATTGTTTTTGAACTGTTTTGGGAAAAACAAGTTGTTTTGAATCCTGAAAAGGAAGGTTTGATTTTTGGGAAAAGAGAAGTTATTTAAAACTCCCAAGAAAGATACTGTATGAATTAAAAGCAAATTTAATTGAAATTTGTGGAGACAAACTGGAATTGAAACCAGTTAAGTGGTAAATGAAATTGAATTAGATTAGAATGATATCGAATACAATTGTATTGGGAGATAAGAATTTGAAATAGAACTTGATTAATGGATTATGAGTTTGGAATCAAGAATGAAACTTGAGTTGAAAAGGAATTTGGTTTATAAGCGAATAACTGTGTTGAACAGATATTAATCGGAAATTGGTTGAGATAACATTGGTAAATGTTGAATTGATAACAGGTGAAAGTGATAAAGTTGATATGCCCGACAAAAAGGTACAAGTTTATATTTGTTATAAGCATGAGATTTTGATGAGCCTTTTTGGTTAGCCGTGTGGCTGTTTGATTTTCTTTGAGATGGAGATGGCCTAGAGAGGCGAGTTGTACCGATTGACCAGTACAAAGGAGGTGCTGGCGAAATTTTTCAAAAATTTCGGGTGTTAGAAAATTTTCAGAATTTTTGGAAATTTTCGTTAATAGAAATAAATTAATATTTTAACTGGAATGGATTGTTTAGTTGAAACGGGAGTTAAAAAGTAAGCGAGTAATTTTAACCCAGTCGATAGGGTTTGTTTTTTAATTTAGCAATTTCGAGGACGAAATTATTTTAAGTGGGGAAGAATGTAACGACCCGTATTTTTCAGCGATGTATAATTGATGTATTTAATTATTTAAATAGCGATTTAGAGATTTATATGGTTGTTTAATTAAATAATATTGAATATTTAATTAATATAAATAATAGAATAATATATTTAATTCAGAAATAATAAAAAATAATGGAATTCACAATATAGTGTGAATTGGACTATTTAAAATATATAATTCAGTTTAGAGTTGAATTATATCAGCGAAAATATTATATAAACGAAGTCGAATGATTAAATTATATTTTAGTTAAATTCAAGCTCGAAATGGCGCGATAGTTCGTTATTCGGCGATTCGAACCTCAACTGAATATACATGGTCCGTTTTATATCGGATTTCTGTGAAATAAGAAACGTTCGCAGCGGGTGAAGTATATTTTTCTAATGAAAGAGAAAAATCGGGATTTCATTGTGTAGATTTTAATTTATGTCCAAATCAAATTTTAGAAAAGTCGCTATGGAATTCCTTTGAAATTTATAATTATATATTTATATTATAAAAGGATTTAAATATAAATCGAATATCGATATAACTGAGAACTTTGAAATATCGAGTTATAAATCCAATTGGAGCTGTATGATATTCTCGTGTGAATAAATACGATAATATTTATTTTTAAATATTTAATTTAATTATTTTTAAATATATTTATATATTTAAATGGTCTATTTAAAGCTTTAAAAATAGCAAGTTTTGCAAACGACCTCTGTTTTCGACGAAACTAATTTTGTTGGATCCGCAATATTAAATTATTGTTAGATTTCAATTTCCGTGATTTTTGAAGTTAGTATGTGGCCGTACGTATTTTTAATGTGAAAAACAGCCAGTATTTTGACGGTTAAAAATACGCTGTGTGAGTAAACGGGGTCGGAATTTGACGAAACCAGTTTAGTTGGGTCTGTAATGTCAAATTGTAGCTGAATGCCCATTTTCATGATTTTTGAATATTGCATGGAATTATAGGAATTTTTATTCGATGATACATATAGCGGATGATTTTTATAGAATATAATAATTAACATAAAAATATCCTAATTAGTTTCTCTGAACAAAAGGGAGTCCACGCTACCTCTATTCCTAACCGCACACTCAATGTTAAAACGCAAGAACACCATTCCCTTCCTCAGACAAAAACGCAGCAAAGTTAAATCAAAGAAAATGAAATCAAGTCCAACAAATCACTAAATGGATATATTTGAGATCCATGAAGCAAGATCTTCACGTCGGTGTGTTTTTCGACAAGTGCGACACTGGTTCCAGATGCTCGAAAATACACAGTGGGTTCTAGGGTTCAGTATTTTGGGTACTGTGAGCATCAATGTGGATTTTTGATGTCGTATTCGAGTTAGTTGAGTGTTTTCGCTATTGCATGGAGGGTTTGGTAGGATTCGGTGGTGTAAAGTGTCGATACCTGTACTGGTTATCGCGAGCAGCTCCTGAAGTCGAAAGTTGGGAAGTAGGTGCGAGCTTCCTGAAGTGGTGATGAAGATGAAGTGTGTTCGAAGAGGAGTTCGATGGTGGGATCTCTTTGGACTTTGGTTGATTGGTGAAGGGGTTAAGGGGAAGGGAAGATCCGCCGGGTGGAAGCTTCAGCGAGTTGGAGTCTCGTTTGGGAAGAAGGATAAACGGGTTTGGGCATTGGCAAATAAGGGTGGGCCGATTTGAAGGGTAAGAGGGCCCAATAAGAAATGCTTATTTAAATTAAACTATTTAAAGATTTATATAGCTTGTAAATTTAATATCTTTGTCATATGCTAACCGAATTTAGCGAAACAAGATCCGACAAGATCGTATGGACGACGACTGCAAAATGGGATGGACTGGGAGTGGATTGGAGCTCGTTTGAATTTATGGCAAAATAAATTGTTTGATTCAATCAAATAAACAGTTTATCGTTCTTTAACGATGAACTGCCAAATTGAGTAAAACTCGCTAACTCTGAACTGTTATATTTTTATAATGTATTTTTAGAATTGATAAATGATGATGGATTGCTGTGTGTTGACTGTTTGATTGAACTGATAATTGATTGGTTGAAATTATAGATCTAGTGATATATATATATATATATATATCGTAAATCAAATATGGATTCTGTTGATCAAAATATTTCATTTTGAAATGAAAGCGATGTTAATTATATTGTTTAACATCTGTGGATGCAGGGAAACAGGTTGGAGGGATCCAACTGGATTCCTCAATATTATTACTGTTTGTTTTCATATATTATGATATGTGATATATAATCTGTTGTTGATTATGTGTTTGAATGATATCGATCAATGTATTAGGTATTCTGAATACCATATATAATGTTGGAATGTAAAAAGGAAATTTTCAAAATATTTATATGAAATAAATATAATTTTTAGAAAAGGAATTATTTATAAAATAAGAATATTATATAAAAGAAGATATTTATAAAATCATAGAAATTTATAAAAGGGATATTTATTTAGAAAATAAATAGAATTAATAAAGGGAATATTTATATGATATAAATAAGATGTTATAAGGAATTATTTAGAAAACGAATAGAATTGGAAAGAAATATTTATTTGTTGAATAAATATAATAAGAAATTATAAAGGAAATATTTACTCAGAAATAAATAGATTATAAATGGAAATATTTGAAAAATGAATAGAGTTGTATAAAAAGAGAATTTTACACTAAGGAAAGTTTAGACCCGTGCTTTGCACACGGGTATAACAGAATATGAATATAAAGTAGATTTTAAATAGATATATATTTTTACTGATAAGTGGAGAAGATAAATTTATAAATAATATTTTATAAATTAAATAAAATGTTTATCATTGGATAAATAGAATATATAAGTCAGGACTTATATAGAGAAGTAAGAATCGATTTCAACATCGATATTTGAAACTGAATATGGATGTAGGAGTTAAGAAATGGAGTTAAGCTAAATTAGAAACTGACTGGAGATTAGTTAAGTTGAATGGTTTTCTAAGTGTCTATCTGATGTTGGTTTCGACCTTCGGGATTGATACTTAGGGAATTGTTTTCATACTAGTTTATAGTCATAGGCTGATAGATTTGGAAAAATAGTGATATTTGAATAAGAAAATGGAAACGTTTTCCAGTGGTAATAACATATATTTTCTAAACATAGAAAATAATGAAATATGAATATATATATATATGGTTTATGATTTGATCGATAATTCCATGTGGAAATAAGATCGTTGTGTGTACATGTACATTTTTCATTTGATAGTTAAATCACCTACTATTAAAGTTTTTGACCATTTTAACATTGTTAATATGGAGAGACCGGTTGGATTATTATCCGAAGAACCACTCCGTATTGGCATAAGCGTTGCAAACAAAGTATGCTGAATATATTGAAAACGGAGTAAAGTGCAAGGGTTATTGTATAAATCTTAGGTAGAGATCACCTAAGATGGATGTACTGAATAGTACCTTTGGTTTGTCCAGTCCCAGGACAACTTGAATGGATGAATGTCTGACAGAGTATATCTGGTAGATCGCGTAAGTTGATCGTTTCAAACGTATTTACGTTGGCGGCGGAGGAATTCGTTTCTCTTAGCTTATACCCATGGTATTTTTGGGGAAATCAATTTGTGATTTGATGGGTATGATGATGTGGCATTTAAAGTAAATGAAGACGTGATCTGTATAGAGATACGTTATAACCTCAAGCCTCATCAACTGGGAAATGACAGAAATCGGGCAAGCAACATGGCTAAGTGGGCCGCACCCAATTAGGGTATATTGTCACCATATAGAGAATATTCATTTGTTACTTCTTTCAATCTGTATCTCCCGGGAACGGTTATGTTGCTAGCAACCATAAGTGATAATATATTCAATACATTCAAGAGAAATGAATGGTCGGTCATGTGTGGCAGAGTTACAAGATGTTCTTGTTGAACTCCAGTGTGTCGCTTCTAGAGTACACTGAGCGGAAGGTGGATCCATACCTTGTCATAGTTGGAATCCATTTCCCAAATAAGAGCCCGCGGTTTTGATTGTATATTATATATGTAGAACGTTAGATGCAAGCGTTTCTGCTAGATTTCTATTTACTTGATCTAGACATTATTAGAATATCAAACAAGTATCGTTTTAGAAATATTTTGGGTTATCATAAGGTAAAATCCATCCGTGTTTATGTGTGGGTCGGTCTTATGATTATCCTTTGTTTCAAAAGGATTTTGAAAGTTAAATCAAATGATTTGAGTTTGCTCACACCAGTCACAAGACTGACCCAGAGTTTATTTTGTTTGTTTTCCCTAAACTCTTGGGTGCCTAATTTTGTATAGGCAGTCAAGTAGTCGGGATTTACAGATACTTGAAGAGCTGGAGTAGGAGGCTTCAGAATTGTATAGCTATTGTTATTTCCGCTATGTTATAAGTGTTATTATCTAGTAATGGTAATGTATACAGATACTGTTTTATTTCAAAGTTATGTTATGAAATATATTTATTCGTTCCGCTGTGAGATTCGTGTTTACTCTGATGTTGTATGTTCTTCTTCTTCTTCTATTCTAAGTTTCTATCTTATCTATTCCCACCATCTAATTTCTTTCATGGACTATCCGGTATTTCCGATGCTTGATTAGTCGACATCGTTTTTGGTGTCGATAACCAAGGTCGCGAAAACCCTGGTCGTTACACATACTGATTCCGGATGGTGTATCATAAAGGTTACGACATCGGTTACGATTAAAGATAGGTACGTGAGAAAGTCTAGATACATGCATGTCTTCTTCGGGTGGTGTATCGTAGACTTTAGGGCATTACTCTGTAATGGAATCTGAATCCAATCCAATGATTCAAAGGTGGTAGTCCGTACGCTTACATAGCATGGCGCTGGCGGGACTATGCGGAACGTAGTGTTGTTATATTGATTTGTACGTCGCTCCGACGTAGGATGAGGGATTGCATATATTTCTTTGTCGTTACGGTAGAGACAGTGTGAGTGATGTACCATGGGTTGTACCTTAATGTTGGGGATAGCCACATAAATACTATATTAGGTTAATCCACTGGGAAGTTGATGGGTACGACGTGTGTGTAAGCTTTGAGTGTTGTTAATTCAAGTAACTTAATAAATAAGAAAATGTAACTGAACGATATATGTAGGGTTATCCAAAATGTGTAGTTTAAATCCAGTCACCAGGACTTGTCTTCTGACCCCCCCTCCTCATTAAATACTCCCAGGTTAGATTCGTGGTAGAGATATGATAGCTTTGGATACTGGTTAGGCAGTATTATTATCTGGGTAAGGCTATATTTTGATTATATTATATTTTATCGATTCCACTGTAAGATGTTTTCTGATCTCTGATATATTTTATTTCTCTGTCTTTTCTGTAGGATATCAGACAAACCAACACAAGTTTCGATAGATTAGAATTTTGAAAAAAAATTGGTATGTCGGAATTCGGGTTGTTACAGCATCGTTGCCAATGCTACAGATGTTCCAGAACAGAAAATTAGCCATACAAACACAGAAGGTAATAACAAAAAGAAGAAAATGGATCAAAATAAATAAGAAAAACAAAAACAGCAAGGCACAAAATTAGATAAGGTATAGGTTATGTCGAGTAGATCTAATGATCTACTCGGCCGCTGCTATAAAGCGAGTGCGAATAATTCGGGGGTTTCTGAAAAGTCAGTATGTACGAATTAAGCAGGATCAGGTATTTTATACTGGTTCGGACTTCCCATCCTACGTCCAGTCCCGAAGCTCCTCTTCGGAATTCACTATCATTCCCTCTTTTAACCTGCAGGAATAGGTTAGTACACCCGAGCCCCAACAAGGATGCCTCTCACCTGAGAAACTACACAGGACTTCAACAATTATAAGTGTTTTGACTTCTGCTTTTTGTTCTTTGATCAACACGAATAGTCAATGTTTTATGTACACCCTTCCTATAATCTTATCCTCAAGTATATGATGTGTATGTGAATACTAAAAGAAGTATATTACTTATTGAGTCAAGAGATATGAAATAATTTCAATGAATCAACAAGTAGTTTGAATATGAGAGCTTTTTAGAATGCAAGAGTATAGAGATGAAGATCAAAAATAGAATAGATTTTCAAAGAATCGGTAATTAGAAAAACTGAGTTTGAAGTGTATATATAATGGTTAAAAGGTAGTGATCCTTTATGAAGAGTTTAATCAAAGGGATGCACCCATTTCTTTCCATAAATGAAGAGAAACCTTTTCATGAAGAATGACAACCTTTCATAAAAGTGACTGTTATGTCGAATCAGTCAGCTGGTCTGAAAATCACCAATCAGATGGTTAATAATAAAAAATATTTATATTTGAAAATTGCTTGAATAAAATAGCCATTACTGTACATTTTTATGTTTACCAGTCGAGTGGTAGAAAACTAACCAGTCGACTGGTTAGTACAAAAATGTGCAGTTCTGGTTACTAGTTAACTAGTTGATTTTTGACTAGTTGACTAGTAGTTGCTACAGGTTGACTAGTAGATTTTTAGCTAGTTGACTAGTAGTTGCTACTAGTAGACTAGTAGATTTTTAACTAGTCAACTAGTTTTTTCATAAATCCATAGTTTCTTCGTGCATTTATGTAGAATTATTTGAGGATAGAATTTAACAATATTCTAACACACTACACACACACATAAACATATAATCGATCTTTATTTCTTCGTTGTCATGAATCAAAAATTTTGTGAATCAACAGTTTTATGGCGAAGGTCTCGAACGCTCTCTCGATAGACGAAGAGTAGGAGCTTCTGAGCAGGGAGCAAAAAGCCTACTAGAAAAAAACCAATGAAGGAGAGACCGATAAACAGCCAGACGAGACAGAATCCAATGCTCCTGAACAAGCAGCGCGTCAGTTCTTAGTAAGGCGAGAAAGCCGATCGTTAATGATCGAAATCTCGGTTGTACTAAGAAAAGGAATTGAGTGCGAATACAGAGTGGAAGTGACCTATAAACTAGAAGAGGAAAAATCCAAAGACATAGGAGAAGAAGAAAAAGATTGAAATGTGGTAACGCCAAGGGATCGCGTTACACCATACTGAGTGGAATCTTCGTGGACATAATTGTCATCAGATTGACAATCGTGCACCGACGAGAGAGTCCTAAAGACGACGGAGAAAACAAACTGATTGACAAGGGAGAAACGAGGAGGCATAGCCACATCAAGAAAAGCCTGATGTACGCGATACTCAAAAGGAAGGAAAACAATGGTTAACACCGTATAGATGTGCAATTGACCAACCGCTATACGACCTCCACCAGTTCCTACGAACTAGAGCACAAACAACCCGAACCAGCAGGAAAAAAACATCTAAACAACCAAAACCCATCGCAACACCCGGCAACAACTAACAAATTATTGATTGATTCGCAGTGGCAAAACAACATAGGGAGGGACACAAATAAAAGGAAGAAGGAAAATAGAAATGCAGCACCGTGGCTCAAGCCCGAAGAGATCGAGCACGTTGCCAGGAGGATGGAAAAGCATAAGCCCAAAGAACCTGACACAAACCCATTAAAAATGGACCGGCCAGCACACACACACACAACCAGCCAAACGAATTAACCCAAACTCAAATGCCTTACAACAAAGAGACGCTAATCAACAATCAACATACACAAAGCCAATCCCAAGGGGAAAAAGGCACACACGAGGGGAGGGGGAGGGGAAGATCACAACAGGTGTGCCAATGACTGCACTGAAGGAGACACAACACAAGTGCAAGGCACCACAACAGGCACAAAAACCAAACTAGGAATAGAAGATAAATAGAAAGCAGAAAAGGAAAAGGGTGGAAAAAACAGACCCTGATGAGGAACACCTAGGGGGATAACTAGCCTACGAGCACTAGCTAGCAAGTCACCAAGCATAACCAGCGACCCCGTCTCCACTGCCACGCCAACGTCACAAATGATTGGCTGAACCGGAGATGGGACACATCCCAACACTCAATGGACGAGCAATCCACCTTAGACAAGTGATTGAGCTTACCACCCCTCTGTTTTCCGAAGTAATACACTGGAGGAGCTTGCTTCACTACAATAGCCTCCTCAGCTACAGAAAGCTCACCAAGAACATCGAAGAAATTACTGATGCAAAGAGGAGGGAGTGCACGAGCTTGTGCACATCCCTTTTCACTAGTAATCGTGAATGAAATCCCTAGAAACCGAGTGGGTCGTCGTTGGTGCCACTTTAGACCTAACTGTAGAACAACAAGAAGAACGCCGACTACGGAAATGCTTAGGGGACCAATAGACAAGCCAAGCATGGGCCACTCCGAAATGGGACAATTAAAACAAGTCAATACTTTAGACAACAATCAGATGGGGGGATCAAATCCCCTGATCCAACACAAACATCCTCAGGATCCACAACCTCCCCAAAAGAACGAAGACCAATGAGTGAAGCAGTAGAAACATGCAAAAACCTCAAAACTGCTACTCCAGAAATAGATTTCAGAAGAAACTGAATAGGAGTGATCAAATCCCCTATATTAGTCCCTTCAAGATCCTAAACGGAGGGGGAGTTATAAGGCATTGCCAGAGCACAACGATCACGCTGCCTCACGAACGAGAAATCAAACTTAGTGCATTAGTTCCTTCATGTATGTCACATAATGTATTCACATGTACGCACAAATATTCAATTAAAATCATTTTTTTCAAGTGAGGAAAAATATGCATTTACAATTTTAGAATTTAACTGAGTGCTACTTTTTGGAGCACCATCCACAACTCATAAGAGGTTGGGTTTAGTGTGGGATGATGAATTTGAATGACATGCCAAATATTGTAGTCAACACAATAATATAAATTTCAGTTGATATTTCCAATAAGCAAATTACCTACGAAATAAAGTGGTGGTCGACCTATAGACCATTATTGTGTAGTATGATAACTAGATATTGATATTTTCAAAAATCAGCGTTAGTAATAGTTTTTAAAACCTACCCTGGTATCATTTGAAAAGCCTAGATTGCTACTAGTAATTACTAGAAAGAGGTTGAATAACACCTATGGCAGTTAGGACTTTGACATCAGCGATAATGTTTTTTTCCTCAAGGGTTAAGCTTGAGAATCCATTCCAACTTCTTGCTTAGACGTTTTATTCATCGCAACATTGTGCAATATATGCACATCAATTCAACAATAATTTTTTCCTAACATTTGTTTATTTTCTCATGCTTATGATTTATAACTCGACTATTAACTTTGGAACATTTTTCATTTTTGACACAAAGAGTAAGGGATTTTCTATTCTCAGGTTGTTGAATGTATGAAAGAACATACAAACCATGTTTTTAACAATTAGCAATGATCATGCAAATCAATGGATAAGAAGCATAAGTTGTTGAATTATATCATTATACATGAAAGTAAAAATTATTTTGCAACAAAAAATAAATACCTATACTTGAAAGTATTTAGTCATCACACACTTCTTGTGTGCTCTATGCTCAAAAGTTGAAAAGTTAATTTATCAACACAAAAACCATTAACTTGTTCATTTGACATTTTTCAACATAAAAAATAAAGAATTCCTGCAAAAATCTTAAAGTTCGCATTTATACAGGTTTATAATTCAACTGATCCGTTTACGAATACATGCCATAGAATGACTACTTTAGGTTTTTTTTATAAAAAAAGCAAGAATACTCATTTATGGAAGAATTTCGACTAAGTCAATGTTCTAAACCATCACATAATTATAAAAGCAACACCAAACCATTGAATGACAAGTTCAAATGATAAATAATATACGTGCATGATACGTTTTTGAAATTTTTGCAAGATGATCAACAAGGAAACTGATAAAAACAACAAAACAATCATATAATAGTTGATATGGAAAAATCTTAATCATTATTGAGTTAATATTCGATTCGATTGTTTTTTTGATTATTTTTTGCATTCTAGCCTTCATGAAGAAATTTCATTGGAAAAAAAAATCCAAATTTTATCGCAAGATTTCTGTTTTCTAGTAGTAATACGATACTCTTTTTGGAACCTTGAATTATTTTTGAGTTAAGATGCATAACGCCCCCCAGACCTAGAACCATTTTTGAGTTAATATTCATGAGAACCCCTTAGACCATGAATCATTTTAGGATAAAACCGCAAAGTACGGGGCATTGAACAAACAAAACAAGGTCAGGAAAGCAAGGTCATATTTAAAGTGCATTAAAGGACAAGATGCACTCTCATTCAATTAAGAAGAGTAACTTTCCTGAGCTCTTTCCATGTGGTTATGAATTCTTATGAATATATGTTCAATTTAGTTATAAACAAAAGTTAGATATTTATTAACATGAATTTTTCATTTTTCTACGTGTTATTCTCAGTAAAAACTAACCACTCATTTGTAGATAGTTTAAATTTAAGCGAACGATGAATATAGCTCCGCTAATAAAAAAATGTTAGCTAACTTGTTTCTCTTAGTATTAAATTATACTTCTCAATTCTTTTTAACATCTTGTTGTAATAATCATGAAAAAATAGTGAAACTTTAAACAAAAATCATAATATGGAACAAATTATTTCTTTACAATGGTTAAATGTTCATTTTAGAGATTTTCAGTTTGATTGCCATCACGGAAACAATAAAAAATTGTACAATAGAATTACTAATTTGGTAAACTACATAATTAAACTACGCTGTTTATCCTAGAAATTTTTTTGCGTCTTATGTTGAAAATTTTGCGATTCGAGACGATTCTGAGGAAGATAATGTCGTAATTTTGACTTCAAAAATCATTGGATTTTTTTCCAAATAACTATTTAGCCCTTTAGGTACAATCGAGTAATCGAATTATTGTTTTTTAGGATTTAATGAAGCCTTGAAACAACGTAACCATACAATTTTGATTAGAACAATAACACTTTTATTTGATTTCTAATGATGCAAAATTCGAAGGTAGAATTGATTGAAGAAGCGGAAAAACAGGATCTGTAACACTTCTATTTTTCCAATACCTTGTAGGCATCACAAAAACTATTTGGATCGGAAGCGTTTTGGAACACAGTAATGGCGCCGCAGTTTTGTGTGTAGGAAGAAAAAGATTTAAAAAATTGAATTGAATTCATAACTGATCTGGGGATAGCTAATTATAACGATGGAGGAAGTATCATTTCGTCAATCGTCTTGACTTTTCCAATGGTTCAGAACCAATATAAACAGTCGCGTCTATTCGTCACAACAATCATGCCTTCACGCCTTCTTAAATTTCCAACGGCCAACGAACCATTGCAAATGTCCCGCCTTATTCAAATTTGGGGTCCATAACGGGCTAAAAGCCAGCAGTTTACTATTTTCAATTTCTGTCCAAAAGTACGTTATTAAATCGAAACCTATACCCAGCTCGGTTCGGTTAAGACGGACAATGATGCACGTGTGGTGGTTTTGAATGATTTCCATCCTCACAACAAAAGCAAACATTTGGATGCTCCAAGGCTCCAATCTTCTCTAGAAAATCATGTACTTAAAAAAGTATAGACCCCAATATCCCAAGATGTAGGATTTATGCTCTTCTTCGTTCTTCTCTTTCCCTCCTCTTCTCTCTTTATGAAAACAAAAATCAACAAGGGTCCATTGTTCGAAAATACCTAACACTCTTAATATTTTCAAGATTGGATAATTAAAATAAGTTTAAAAACAAAATGGATGCATCACTTGTTTGATTGCCTAGGTACCCAAGTGGGATCAAGCCAAAACATAGTTCAAAGATCAAGAATTGCATTATCATGAAAACCAACATATAAATAAAAGGTATTTTAGGATTTGAATATTTACTTGGTATAAACCATTCAAGGCCTTATCGAAATTCAATCGTGAACGAATCTTGAACTAGTTATCCCTAGTTATAAAATCGGATCAATCACACATGTTGATTTCTTGTGTAAAGTGTTATGAGTTGCACACACGTTAATGACCATGCGCTTTAAATTATGGGTTCATGAGTCTACTTTAGAAAGCGGTCTTATTTTATTAGGAAACGACCTGATTTCCATACTCATATAAGCAAGTTTATTAAGTTGTCTTTATGATAACCATTTTAGGCATATAGACTTATTAAGCATATTTATCCATTCCTTGTTCTTGTAGAATCCAACACTAAATATTATAGGAGCTCATGATTTATTGTTCAATAATTATTCTCTTAGCTTGTTGGCACCCATTAATTTTTGTCTATTATTTTCAAAACATAAGTTGGATTTCTAATAAGAATGATCAACTTTCATTCACAAACTTTAATCTCATTTCCTTCGACTTTATAATAATCAGTACATTTAGAAGACTCTTAACGAGTGGTTCAACCCTATTTTTCTTCATTTTTATTTAGTTAACAGTCAGTACTCCACTTTTGAGTAATTGTCTTATCATTTATATCTTAGACTCACATGTCTAGACTTGGCATTATATGTTTTATATTGAAGACATTATATACTGTAGCTTGATTATCACACTTAATCAAAACTACTGGATAAGACATCCATAATTGAATTTTTATTAATAATTTTTTAAGTCATTTTGCTTTTTTACACGCATCTCTAATTCAAACAACTCTGACAACACTGTTGAATCAGAGATACAGGTTTTCTTCTTGAAATTCGAAGATATAGCAACAACACCTCCCAATGTAAAGATCCGTGCAGTTAGAGACTTGGATTTGGATTTTACATTGTTACAGGTCACATCACTATATCCTTCTATTACATCAGAACATTCTTTATAAGATAAACCATAGTTAATGGTTTCTTCCAAATAAGCTAAAATTCTGGAAATACCTTTTCAATGTTTGAAACTGATTTACTCGTAAATCGACACAATCCGCTTATAGCATGTGCGATATCTGGTCCAATTTAATGCATGACATACATATAACTCCCAATAACACTGGAATACTCAAGTTGAGAAATGATGCGTTCAGTGTTCTTTTCTAGTTCAATATTATGATCTAAAGGAGGTTATGTTGTTTTATTACTATAATAACCAATTTTTTGGAGGAACTTCTCAACGTAATGAGACTGAGTTAGTAACAGCTCCCCCTCTTTTCTAATGATTTTAATTTCCAAAATTACATGAACGACTCCTAGATCTTTTATATCAATTTTAAAAGATAGAAACTTCTTGATTTCATTTATATAAGATATATTGGAACCAAATATTATCATGTCATCAACGTATAAACATATTATAAAATAATATATGTATTATCTGATTTGCTAAAAATATATTTTTAGTATCATTAACAATTAATCCATATAATAACAATGCTACTTTATCAAATATCACATGCCATTGCATGAGATTTTGTTTCATACCATAGAGTGACTTTACTAATTTGCGGACTTTCATTGTTGCTCTGTGATTTAAATACCTTATGGTTGTTTTACATATATACCGTCTAAATCTTCATTTAGAAATGCAGACTTTACATCCATTTGATGTATAATCAATTTATGTACTGATGTCAGTGATATTAAACATCGTATAGAAGAGATGCGTACAGAAGGAGCATATGTATCAAAGTAGTACTCTACTCCATGTCTTCACTCTTATCCCTTAGCAAATACTCTGGCTTTAAACTTATCAACGGATCCATATGTATTCAACTTTTTCTTGAATACCCATTTACATCGTATAGGTATAGCACTATGAGGTAAATCACTTAAAACCTAAGTTTGCTTTAACAACATGCAATTTATATCATCATTGATAGTTTCTTCAAAAATGTGAAATCTCCTGAACTCATAGCCTCAGATAAAGTTTTTTGAATCACCATCAACGTTCATTACAATTTAGTCGCATTAAGGACTTCGTCCTTATTGTGCTCTATAAGATATGTTATGAAGTCAAAACTACAATCCTTCTATATTCTTGCTCTCTTACTTCTCTTGTGTTCGGTATTATTATCTGGTACTAATACTTTCTTACTATTTTGAGTAGGGGCACACACATCGTCATTGATATCATCAGTCATATTAGGTTCTAAACTATATGAACTCAATGGTATCTCAACTGTTTTATTTTCAAATAATTCTACATCTAGAAATTCTATAACTTCTAAGATGTCAAGAATTAGGATTATATAAGTTATACTACTAAGTGAATAACCTATGAAAACACATTTAAATGCACTATTACCTAACTTTGATGGTTTAGGGTCTAGTTTTCTAATATATGCTAAATAACTTCACATTGTTAGTCTTGTAAGATTAGATTTCCTATTAAACCATCATTCATAAGTGGAAATATTATTCTTTTAAATAATACTATATTTAAAATATAACATGCAGATAATTTAGCATCACCCTATAAGTTATAAGGTAAATTAGAACATATAAGCATGACATTAACCATTTCTACTTAAGTTCTATTTATCCTTTTAGCAACACCATTTTGTTGTGGTGTATAAGAGATAGTGCATTGATGAACTAAACCATGTTTTTTATTTAAAAAGTGAAATCAATTGAGAAATATTCACACCCACGGTTCGAGTGTAGCACTTCTATTTTAACACTTAATTGTGTTTTGACTTTTTGTAAATTTTAAATTTATTAAAAGTCTCATCTTTAGTTTTCATTAGATACACATAAACATATCTAGAATAGTCATCAATAAATGTGACATAATATTGACTACCACCATATACCAAATCACATCACCCAATAAGTTATAAGGTAAATACCAAATCAAGAAAATAAATCAGTTTTCCTTTCCTTTGATTTGAAAGATTTATAGAATATATTTTTTAAACGCATATTTCACATTTAGAGACATAATTCAAATAATAATACAAAATCATTCCTAATTTATTCATATTTTTAAAAGATTTATAATTAACATGTCCTAGTTTAGCATGCTATAAACTAACAGAATCAACAATATAAATAGAAAATATCTTTATTAGATTCAACTTAATCAAGTCACTACAAGAGAATCTATGTCCAATGAATTCGCAGTTCTTGGACAACAATAACTTATCTGATTAATAAACCATCTTGAATCCTCTTTTGTTAAGAAGGCATCTAAAGACCAAATTCTTATACATATCTGGTACGTAAAATACATTAACAAGTGTAAGAACTTCCAGAGATGGATGGAAGTTCTATAGCCAGTATCAAGCCACCCGACCATTATCAATGCCACAAACGGGGTTTACCTCTTGCACTACAATGACAAGTTTGCCTAAGATCACATTTACGTTTTGTTGTTTCTTCCGCAGACAAAACAGTCGGGCATGGTGGCCAGGCTTTTTACAACAATAACGAGAACCTTTCTTTTTATTCTTCTAGGCTTTAACTTATTAGTTATTTCAACATTACTTGCCTTAGAATGAAACTCAATTTGTGGATTATGATCTAGTTCATATTTACGAGTCCTCTTCAATGGGAAGAAGTGTTGTAAATCATCCAAATCATAATCTATTTCTACATGCTTTAATTTTTTCTTATAATCATTCCAAACACTAGGAAGTCTAGAAATTATAGCTCCAAAAACATAAGATTCAAGAAGAATTATTCTAGCATCTTTAAGTTGATCCACTAATAATAAGATTTAACTTACTTTCTCAACTATGGACTTATTGGAAACCATTTTAAAATAAATAAAACTAAAAATAAGAAATTTTTATTAGTTGCCTCAAATATGCATATTTGCTTTCCAATTCAGTTCAAAGTGCCATAGCAGTTTGCAACGTTCTGTGAGCATTGTAGACAATGCATTCAAAATGCGTCATCTACACAGAAAAACATCTTCTTTACACTTTGCACGTTTCTCCTTTAGAGCGGCATTATTCTTGTCAGTTTCACCTAGTATATTTTTCAAATCATTTTTTTGGCAGAGCCGACAGGGTTGAGTAGCCTTTATTAATATACCGAAGTCGAAAACATAGTTACAAGGGAAGAGAAAAAACAATAAAGAAGACAAGAGAATACACGCCATATTAATGCTAAAAGAAGACTGCACAAGAAAACAAAAAATAACAAAAGTTGCAAGCTGTAGTAGCTTTTCTTCAACAGCAATAATTTTCAAATCATCTTTCAAAAAAAAGAACAATATGATGGATCTAAAAAAGAACTTCGTAGGCTCTTGCCAACAAGTAAAATTATCTCTATCAAAACACTCTAGTCGGGTTAAATGTTAATTCATGACTTGCAAGGTGCTCGAACCTTCCATGGTTGAAGATATTGTCTGAAAATTTATTGAAAAATTTGATGTTCGAGACGGTCGTACTTCTGATTTTAAGGATATATGAAATAGATTTTTTTCAGACAATAGTTAAACCTATCAAGTACAAATGAGTTGTCAGAATTCAATGAAGCCTTGAAACAGCGTAATCAAATTCAAAATTTATGCGATTTTGATCTGATAATGAACATTTTGATTTCAGATGATGCAAAATTTGAAGACATTATAGATTGAAAGGGAATAACAGAATCTGCAACACTTCTGTCTTAGCAATACCCTGTAGGCTTCACAAAACTGTTTGGGTTGAAGGCGTTTTGGAACACTGTAATGGCGAAATATGTTATTGGACCAAAAATCATACCTGGTTCGATCGGACGGACGACGATGACGCGTGTTTGGCAGTTATCTTTGACTTCCCTTCTCACAAAAGGGCAAGCATTTTGATGCGCTAAGGCCCCAACCTCTTTTAGAAAATCCTATGCTTAAATAAGCATAGACCCCAAGAACAAAAGATGTAGGGCTTGTGCTCTTTTTTCCTCTTCCATTTCCCACTTCTTCTTTCTTCATGAAAACAAAAAACAATAAGGATTTGATGTTTGAAAATATTCAACATCTTACTTCGAAATTTTTTGAATTTCAACTATATATGTTTGGTTACATAAAATTTTCAGGAGTTGAAGTTCCATTGAGGGTAACCAAATTTAATACACATACACAAGGGGACTATCAAACAGAGAATATGTTTGTCGATGGATATCTAATAATAAATCGATATTTCGAAACAGTTAGGGATACAATCATATTTTAATAACATTGCATTATTATTTTAATAAAACTTATAGAAATGAAATATTTGTACAAATGTTATACATTGAGGGTAGCAGTATTTATTTATATACAAAAAAAACAATATGTAAGTAATGAGCTTCGGTCCAGATTGCTGCTTAGCGATGATATGCGGATAGCCCCAATAAGTTATGTTATGCGAAAGAATACCCTGTCCAGATCATTTATCTCAACACCTTGTCTCAAGCGAAACTATGGTTTCCTCTCCTTTCCATCTACTCCGCTGTCATTTTCAACTTTCAACTCCCCTCTTAATCAAGCAAAATTCTTCAATGACAAAGCCTCTATTCGTATGTATGCTTTCTAATAGAAAGAAGAAATGTGGTCCACGGTTAACTCGCCATTTTCTGTCTTCTCTCGAACGAAGTGGAGATCTATTTCCATGTGCTACGTGCGAGAGTGTTGGATGAGATTAACTGAGAGAGAAACTTCTCTGGAGTTATCACACCAAATAAATAGCTTCGTCGGTGGTCTAAATCCTAATTCCCAAATTAGGGTCTCGATCCAAATCAGTTCGTCGGTGGTGCTTGCGATGCAATGATACTGCTTCATTACTAGAGCAGAAGACAGTACTCTGCTTCTTCATGCATCAAGAGATTAGGTTCTTACCGAGGTATACGCAGTATCCTGACACAGATCTACGATCATCAATGTCGTTCGCCCAATCGACATCATTGTAAGCTTCTAAATTTATCTCTATACTTGATTTCAGTGTTAATCCGTAGTTTATTGTGCCATTTAAATATCTTAATATATGCTTCACTGCCTTGCAGTGATCAGTCAGTGGACTTTACATGTGTTGGCACACTTTATTGTCACTATTGCATATCTCATGTCTAGTGATTGTCACATACTATAATGCACCAAAAATACTTCGATATTGCTTCATATTATCTATTGGTTCACCTTTGTGCTTGGATAGTTGTAAATTGCTGACCATTGGTGTATGCAACTGCTTAGCTTGTTCCATCTTAGCCTTGAACAATATTGGGGTCTCTTCCCATATTAATCCCGTCTACCTATTAACTTGTTTAGCACGTAAACTTTCCCAAATCAATCGTTCTTCTTTCCATTTCTGCAGTTCACAAATTCTATCACTTCCATCATGATTACACAAACCATAACACAAACAAATCAATGCAACTATTAATTTCTATTTAATATGTATAATAACCGGTCTTTTGGTCTGATTGCCAAATGTACGTAGGACACGCTCAACTCAACATATCGCATAACATTAAAGCCTGGAGTGTTGCAGAGGAGTTAAGGAAACGAGCGGAGAAGGGGTCGCGTAGAAAGAAACCTCACACACCTCAAAGCACCGCCAAATCAATACCTCGAACTCCATAAAGACGGGAATCTCGCTAACCCCGATTCCCCTATGCTCGTGCCAACATCCTTTGTACCCTATGGGGTACGAAATTCGTACCCCACCGGGTAGGAAATTCGTACCCCACCGTGTATGAATTTCGTACCCTACGGGGTACGAAATCCGTACCCCACTGGGTATACCCCCATGGAGGGGTACGAGTTTCTAGGCTCTGGCATGGCGGGATTCGAATTCTGGGCGGTTTGCACTATGGGATTTGAGATTTCTTGTATGGTCCCCTACTTCTACTACTCTTACCTACTCCCACCTAACCACTCCACTATAAATACACCTCAAGCTCACACTTCAATGGGGTTGGAATTTGGTGATTTGACATCTCTTGAGATCTCCAAGTAGCCTCTTTAATGACATCCATGCTTTGAGAAAGAAGAAGGGAAAAAGTGTCTTTTTCCTAATATTTGCATACGACGAATACGACCTCATAGAACTTAGAGATGTATGTAAAAGGATGTCATGAGTTAGTCTCAACCTTGTAACTCTTTGTTATTAATAATATTCCGACTCATCCAAAGTGGACGTAGGCCTTTTACGAGACCGAACCACTATAAATCTCTTGTGTTATTTATTGCTTTCTGCACTTACTTTTCAGCGCAAAACCATAATTCTTAAGTAATTGAGAATTTTGGGTGTTCACGACATATTTTGCTGTTTACATTTTGGTGCTTTCACTGAGAAAACTTGGATTCGCTTCTTTATCGCACATTACCATCTCAACTTCGACATGCTTTATATTTTTTCATTAACCTGCTGCCAAGTCCGCTTACGATGGCAAAGCACAGAAGAATGAATTGATCGGCTCTTATGCCGTAGCCGAAAGTGGAATGTCCCAGCAACCTCAACCGGCGGATATCCCGGCCGCAACTGAGACCCTTCCTCATGTGCACCCCGAAGCTCCTACAACACAAGTCAAGACCACACACTTAATAAGAAGTATGAGAGCACAGCTCTCGAGCTCAATCAGGCATTGAGAGACAACGTCGACCTCATGCGCCAACCCCAAGAAAGTCAACGCGTTGTCGCCCGACTTCAGCTCACTCGAAACAATGCCTGACCATGACGTACCATATCAGAAACTTCCACTTTCGAGTCTAGGGGTCCACATTAGAGAAGGAGGTTTAGCCACATTAACCATGTCGTCGCCCGCTCCAACGCATGTACCAACGGCAATGCCAACATCTGCGACAATGGCAATGGTAATGGAAACGGCGACCGAACTGTCGTCACTTACAAAGAGGGGCACAATATCATGACCATTCCCGACTGATTATCAATGACGAGCTGGGCCCGAGCAACCGACCCCCTCCTCGAAAGAGCCCAACTATCGCCACTCAGAACCTTGGACCTAATTTCCCGGTGGCCCAGAAAGCCCATGTTCTTCGGATCAAAATGTGCATCAACCTGATCAGCCTCTCCGCCCCCGCCAAAACCTGATCATAGATGTTAATGACATGGAAGACGATGACCCAGATGTGCATCATAGGAGGCGACTACGGGGAAGGACTCCCGAGGTTTGAAGACACCAATGGGTTCCAACGGCAAACCCGCATCCAACATCTCTCCCCGACATGGTCCAGAGGATCATGAGAAAAATGCGAGCGAACGCCAATGACTCATGGGAAGCCCACATAAGGCGTAATCCCTTCAAAAGAATTGTGAATGAAGCTGAATGGTCGCGACGCTTTAGCATGCCACAAATGCCACTTTATGACAGCACGACTGATCCCTGTGCCTTCCTAAACCGCTATAAGTTGCAAATGGACTATAGTTGGGCCACCGACTGGGTCATATGCAAGTGTTTCCCGTCTTCTTGTCAGGCACTGCTTTACTCTGGCTGTCTCGCCTTCCCCCCCATTCTGTCAACAACTTCGGCCAATTGGCCACCAAATTGGTTATGTAATTCAGAATGCACGTCCCAACTCAGAAAATCGCCCTCACTCTGTCTAATTTGTACCAAGGACCCACTGAGTCACTCAAGAGCTACCTATCGTGGTTTAATACCTCCCTTGCCGAGGTAGACGACCCAGAGCCTCGTACCATGCCTTTCCAACTTGCAAAAGGCGTCCTCCCCACTTTCGAATTCGGGTCCTGGATCGACAGAAAGCAACCAAAGATTCTTGAAGATTTTTACAAAAAGGTCGGACAGTTCTTGTGTCAAGAAGAAGCAAGGCATAACCGAATCCCTCGGGCTAGTCATTCCAACAACTCGAATGATGATACCATCAACGAGAGCACCAAAGGGAGATAGGTCGGAGAACCTTTCGATAAGAACTAGGGGCAGGCCTCTATAAATCAAAATCGAATTATAGCAAGCAGGGCGGCCGCAACAACAGCCAGGTACCAACGAAACCCAAGAAGCCCGGCTGCTACAAGGCTTACGAGACCTACACCCCGCTGAATGAAGACTTGGAAGCAATCTAAAGGAAATATGTAATACGCTTCAGTACAAGAAACCACACTCCAGGGAGTCCACTAACCACTAGAAGAACATTGGCAAGTATGACATGTATGGGCATAATACCAATGATTGTCGTCAACTCAAGGACGCAATCGAAAAGCTTATTTGTGAGAAGCACTTGAGCAGTACATGCAAGGTCATTTTCCTCCCGAAGAAAACTCGGGTTCTCCGGCACCAGCACCCGCCAAGACCGCTCCTGGTCCGTCCAACTCAAGGCGGGGGATTGTGATCAACACTATCTGTGGCGGGCCTTACCCCACGCACGAAAGCTTTCAGAAAATGGAGGAGTACGTGAGCCCGATAAAGCACGTAACCTATGAAGCTTTCTGCACTCCGGACAAGTCCATCCCCGCTAAACTTCAGAAGACAATGCGGGACGACATCGTCTTCCGAGAAAGGGAGTCTACGGGAGTTGAGATCTCAACCATAGACCCTCTCGTGATTACTGCTCAGATCGGTTCTGCTTCCGTCCGAAGAGTATTGATAAACTCAGGGAGTTCAGTCAACATCATCTTCAAAGCCTCCTACGATCAGATGAAGTTGGAAACCAAGGACTTAAAACCTTGTTATGCCATGATCCACGACTTCAGCGGATCTTCTAATCATCCGGTGGGTATGGTCAACCTAACCGTGGAGCTTGGAGATGGGGATCAAATTTGGGTCCTTACTTTCGTGGTTAATGACATCATCTCCCCATATAATGTCCTCTTTAGACGTCCCTTGCTTACAAAGTTCCGAATCTGCATGTCACCATGGTCCCTCCTAAAGAAGTTCCCAATGGAAAATGGGATCAGTACAGTTAAAGGTGACCAAGCAACTGCAAGAGATTGTTATGCAATAAAATGGAAGAACGCGCACAATATGGACAAAGGCAAGACTGTGCCTCTTCCTTCCTATGCCAAGACCGTCTCCGCATAGCAATCAAAGGCGTCTGAGTCTTGACTTAGGCGCCAATACCGTCTCTCCGACGATCTCGATCCAAGGAAGGATGAAAAGCCCGATTATGAGAGAGCTACTCCAGTTGAACCTACGGTGGACGTTCCGATCAGCCCTGATGACCCATCAAAGGTCTTGAAAATTGGATTGTAACTTCACCCCGCAATAAAAGAAGATCTCGTGGATTTCATAAGGGCTAACCTAGACGTATTCTCTTGGATCCATTTAGACATGAAGGGCATATCCCCACGATCTCTTAACACCAGCTAAAACTCGATATCACACTACATCCGGTCAAACAGAAAAGCCGCTTCTTGGGACCCGAAAGGTCCATCGTGCTCAAGGAAGAAGTAGACATACTACTCAATAATAACTTCATTCGTGAAGCCTACTACCCTGAATGGATTTCTAACCCAGTTCTGGTCAGAAAAGCTAATGGCAAATGGCGAACGTGCATAAACTTCTCTGACTTAAATAAGGCATGCCCCAAGGAAAACTTCCCACTTCCGAAGGTCGACCGACTTGTTGATTCGACCGTCGGATACTAGCTCTTATCCTTTATGGACGCTTATTCAGGCTACAATCAAATTTTGATGTATCTCCCTGATCAGGATCACGCCTCCTTCATAACCGATCTTGGGCTCTATTGCTACCGCGTCATTCCTTTTAGTCTCAAGAATGCAGGAGCCACTTATCAACGGATGGTTAACCGCCTCTTTAAAAAACAGGTTGGGAGATTCATAGAGTATACGTAGACGATATGCTGGTAAAATTTAAAATATCGAATGACCATGTCCGCGACCTCTCCGAAATATTTGATGTCCTCTGCCATTACGACATGAAACTCAACCCCCTGAAGTGCTCCTTCGGAGTTGCCTCAGGAAAATTCTTGGTTTTCATCATCAATTCTCGAGGCATCGAAGCTGATCAAGACAAAATCAAAGCTATGCGGGATATTCAAGTCCCTCAGAACATCAAAGATGTCCAAAGCTTAAAAGGAAAGGTCACCGCATTAAGTCGATTCATCTCTAGAGCTACTGACAAATGCATTCCCTTTTTCGACTTGCTTAGGAAAGGGAAGCGCAATTTCGAATGGACTGCAGAACGCGACGCCGCATTCGAGGACATATTGAATCACTTAGAGTGACCACCTATCTTGTCCAAAGTCGTGGACCATGAGGACTTATACATTTATTTGGCTATTTCCATGCAGGCAATAAGTTCGGCACTAGTATGCATTGAAGGTCGTGCCCAGTGACATGTCTACTACATCAACAAAAGATTGACGAGGGCGGAGAAGAATTATCCAAAACTGGAGAAACTCGCCTACTACTTATTGATCTCCTCCCTGAAACTACGACTATACTTTCAGTCTCACCCCATAAAAGTCTACATTGACCAACCACTACTACCGGTCCTACAATGACTGGAGGTCTCTAGAAGACTATCAATGTGGAGTATAGAGCTGAGTCGGTTTGAGATAACATTCGTCCCCCGTTGAGCCATCCTCGCGCAGACTCTCGCAGGTTTCATAATAGAATTCAATGCCCCCAAGGAGTCTCCTCCTGAGAACGTCGAGGCCCCCAGCATGCCACGAAGGCTATTTGTAGATGGATCCTCTAATAGAAAATGCTTCGGACTCGGAGTCATTGTCATCACTCCAGAAGAGCGTCCGATATGTTACGCTTTAAAGCTCAATTTCCCTACTACCAATAACGACGCAGAATACGAGGCCTTGATAGCCGGACTTAGAATCGCAATCGAACTTGACCTAAAGACCATTCAAATCTTCTCTGATTCACAACTCATCGTGCGCCAGGAACATGGAGAATACCAAGCCAAGGGGACACGGCTCGCTCCATATCTTTCCTAGGTTCGGGAATTGCTCACCAACATCGACCACTTCGTCATTACACTCATCCCTCAAGAAAAAAAATGAAAAAGCAGACTCGCTAGCCAGGTGGAAAAGCTCCGAGGATACACAGCTCATGGGGATCTCCCCGTTGAAGTGATTGATTCACCAAGTATTAGCCAGAAGCAGACTGATGCGGTCATGAACACCGAGACCCGAACCCGAATCCTAGATGACCCCTATCAAGAACTATCTACAACACGGGACCCTCCCGAGACATTACTGGGAAAAAAGGGCGCTCACTTGTTAATCAGCTCGCTACATTCCCATGGAAGGAGTGCTCTACCATAGAGGTTTCTATGTCCCGCTACTTCGGTGTGTAGCCCATGATGATGCCAACAGTGTGCAAAAACATACACGAAGGTGAGTGCGGCGACCACACCGGAGGGCAAACCTTAGCAAGAAAAATCATCAAACATGGCTACTTTTGGCCCATGCTTGATCAAGACGCTGCGAAGTATGCTCGCAAGTGCGACATATGCTAATGCTTCTCAAAGATTCCAAGAACCCCGCCTACCGAGTTGACGCAAATGGTCAGTCCATGGTCGTTCATCATGTGGGGAATAAACTTCATTGGAACTCTTCCAATGGCTAGAAGAGGGGCACGTTATGCCATCATCGCAGTTGATTACTTCACCAAATGGGCATAAGATGAAGCTCTCGCCACGATCACTACCAAGAAAGTAATCAACTTCGTCGTCCGCAACGTCATCACCTGCTATGGGGTCCCTCAGGCCATTATCTCCGACAATGGAACCTAGTCAGAGAGCGCCGAATTCAAAACCTTCTGTCAGCGGCACAACATCGAAAGGAGATTCTTGGTGGTGGATCATCCTCAAACCAGTAGGCAGGTCGAGGCTATTAACAAAGTGATTATATCCATCATTAAGAAGCGTCTAGAGAAAGACGGAGGCATGTGGGAAGACGAACTCCTTTTGGCCCTATGGGACTACCGGGCTGCCCACAAGTCTGCTACCAGACACACTCCATTCGCCCTTGCCTATGGATCCAAATGCGTCATCCCCATTGAGCTCAAGCATCAATCTCATCGGGTTACCTACTACGACCCGAAAACCAATCAAGATTTACTTATGGAATAACTCGATTTACTCGAGGAGAAGAGAAATGAAGCTGAACTTAGAGCCGCCGCCCAATGACAACGAGTACCCGATACTTCAACTCCAGAGTCCGCCGCAAGGATCTCAACATCGGCGTCCTCGTCCTGAAATGGATCTTTCCCCTCATTGATTGGCCTCAGTCCTCGTCAGGAAGGTATGTATGCCATACAACTTAAGCTCAGAGATGGAATTTTCAAGCTAGCAACCGTACATGGAGCCGAGCTCCCCAGGCATAGAACAACGAACACATCCGCCGCTACTTTACATAACTTAGTGTACAGTTGTTTATGCTTTCCAACGATGTTTTTTGTCTTGAAATTCAAGGCATTGTAAAGGCTGTTACTGCCAATTTTATTAGTAGGAACGATGTTCAGTTTCACGTGTCCTCTCCATATTTACTTCTTGCATGATATGTTTGATTGACCATTAAAACTAACTTACGTACACCAATATTCAAACATTGCATCGGCACCCCGAGCATGGGAGTCGATGCCACCTTTCGAACCTCGAACCAACATTGAGGACAAACATCACTGGCACCGATCGAAACCCAGAGAACGGGAGCCGCTATTCGAGTCCCTGGCCCGTGACGCGACTGAGTATAAATAACTCTAACTCGAGTCTCAGCCCAGCACTGAGTATAAATCGATCCGCTTCCAATTCCCCAGACTTAGGGGTAGCCCGCCAGCCAACCTAGCGCGATACCAACTACTCATGCGACTCACTCTGGGCATTTGTCGAATCTCGTCCTTGCACCAAGATTGAGCTTAAATCGTTTCTGCTCCTAAGCCCCAGGGCTTGAGGGTAGCCTAACGGCCACCATCCAACCTCCAAGTTTGGATCCGGTCACACTGAGGAAATTAAACGACGCCCTCGTGCTCTTAACCCAAATGAACGACGAAGAGCCAAAAATCGGACGAATCGCGATGTCCTCGCCTTCACTCTACTTGGGACAAACTCAGGGTAGCCCAAGGTACTAGGCGCCTAGCCTGGTTTCCATGTTCCGTTCCGTGGGTTCCTG
This sequence comes from Allium sativum, assembly GCA_030737875.1. NCBI lineage: Eukaryota > Viridiplantae > Streptophyta > Magnoliopsida > Asparagales > Amaryllidaceae > Allium > Allium sativum. The sequence continues at coordinate 64,364,859 of CM060909.1, read as the reverse complement.
AGCCGAGGGAGACCTTCCACAAACAAGAACCAGCACTCGATCTCCACACTACTAGAAATGCCCCAGAGCGAGATCTCTGATCACATTTCTGTTAGTGTAACAATAAGTATGCTTGTGTAACTACAAGACACTGGAAAACATGAGACGAACATTTGAACGCTTAACACGAAATGCAATTTTACTAATTAATATTTCCTTTCACACATACATGAAACAAACTACATGTCTTATATCTTTTCTTTCTAATGACAAATTGTACATGAAAACCACACCATGTCTTTAAAGACCAAAAGCGATGGACGTACTCGCGTATATTATCGGCCTATATAACCAAAATAACGGTAACATCTATTACAGTTACTAACGCTACTCATTCTTCTTCTTCTTGTGCTTCTTTTTTTACAAATTCAGCACTAGATGACTCCCTAGTGGTAGGCCTCTTCCTCCCAAATCTTCTCCCGCTTCTTCCTCCTCGGCCCTTAGGGGGAGTCACCAGCTCGTGAGAAACCAAGGTGCGCCTTTCGCCCTCATACTCACCACTCGTGATATCCATGATCTTGGTAGGGCAGTGTACTGCAATGGCTTGGGGTAGTATTAGCTACAAGGGCTAGCATAGCATCACCCTTTCCTAGGACTTCCTTAGCCTCCAGCTTCACTTTCTTCTTTGCCTCTCTGGCATCATTTTGGTCGGCTAGCTTCTTGGATTGAATTTCACGGCATCATCATCCTTTAGCTTCTTAAAGGTCTCCTTAGCTCTTTGCTTAGCATCATCATCTTCCTTCCTCCTAGACTCCGCGGCCACTCACTCCTTCTCAGCCTCGTCGGTGATCTTTTTCTTCCGAGCCTCTTCGGCAATCCTCTCCCTCTCCACCTCGGCACCGTCCTTCTTATTATCGACTATAGCAGTGGCTCTCTCCTTGGCATCCTGTCTGGCCTTCACCTGAGCCTCCTGCCTAGTAGCCTCATCATTCCTCCTCTTATCTTCCTGCTCTTCGGATTTAGCCACCTTCTGAGCCTTTTGGGCCTCCACCAGAGCTTGCATCGAAGACACGTCGGCCTCCGTAGGACCAATCACATGGGCACTCTGGCCGTCCACAACTTCTCCTTCCTCAAGAAGGCTCATATAAATACTGGACCCCGACTCAACATCCAAGAAAGTGTCCAATTGGCCGTCTCCCTCTCCAAGTTGTATATCTAGTAGTCCTTGCCCAGATTCTTTTATTTGGGGGAGCATGGGGGCAAAGCCCGGTGTCGTAGTGGTTCAAGGAAGGGACGCATAGTAAAAACACAACCTTTTAGTCCACAAATTTGGTAATCACATCATCTTCGGGAATTTGTGATAAAGAGAATATACCACCGGATAGAGATGGTGTAGGTATGATGAGGAGTGCACTCTCTGTGGCAGATAAAGTAAGTCAAGTCATTCCTAGTCCCGGGTGCTCAGCGAGACCCAGACCAAAGCTGTGGGATCACTGGTTGTGGCGGATTCGGGAACCGGTGGCCGATAAGAGCTTCATTCTGCAAATGTCTCGGCTACAACCACGCCCTCAGTAGGAACAAACTTCACCTTTTCTGCGGCATGTTGCGCTAGTCTCTCCCTTTCTACGTCCTCCTCTAACAGTTTCTTCCCTTCCTCCAACGTGGCACGTTCCTCATCAGTCAGGAGGTATGTCATCAGCTGATGCTTATTTAGGGTTCCTACATCCACTTGACGTAGATAAGCCTCATGCAACATCAGTCTCTCCCATGTCTGTGCCAGCACCCGAGGGTAATCCTCAACCCAGGAGATTCCACGGGACTTTATAACCTTGACATACATGTTCCGAATATACTCTTCTAGGGACGCTCTCGCTAGAACCTCCGCATCCTCAATCTCCTCCATCAATTGCTCCACCTCCCTCGGGTGCTTAACCTTTAATCCATCCATCAATCTCAATACATCCTTATTACTGGCCTCGGCATCCTTCTTTTCCTTCATCACCACCTCTAGCTGCCTTCTCAGCTCAATGACCACCGCATCCTCAGCCCTCAAACTCTCAATCTCTGCCTTTAGAGCCTCAATTTCCTTCTGAACTGAGATACCTGCTCGTTATCTTTCTCCATTTCAGCATTTACTTTTTCCATATCGTCTTTGTCCCTTTTCAAAACTAAGTTCTCAGTTGTTAACGAGGCTGCGGTATCCTTGACAGTTGAGTTGGCATGTTCCGCCTCCTTTTTTAGCATCTCGTACGTCTGCTTCAGCTCCACTGTGACAACAACACTAAAAGTTAACATTCGAGGGCATAAAGGTGAGCGAAGAAATGTTTACAACACATGAAGAAAATCTACCTATTTCCTTCTCCAAGTTACGAATGGTGGTCCGCTCGGCAATGATAGTCAACCCATATTTCAAGATCTCCAGGTTCTTCTTCCTAATCAGTTCCGAGAGATGGAACGAATACCTGGTGAGCTCCTTGGCCTGGTGATACATGGCCTTCACATGCATCCACACCTCCTTGGAATACTTAACAGGAATCGGACTGATATCAGGAAGGAATATCAGTTCCTCGAAGTAATGTTGGGGAAAATTTTCCTTTAACATCGCTTTCCTCTCCTCAGCGGAAAGCTCTCGGCTCTTGGGCACCGCCAACTTCTGCTTCTTCTTCTTAGCCAACTCCTTCTTCTTTGAATAACTAGTTCCATGCTCTTTTCCTTTGGATATATGGGCAGGAGCCAAAGCTGCATTATGAGAAGGAGTTGTTGACGAAGGGTGTGGAGTGCCCACTACATCGAATCGAGAATCTGCCCTAGATGATCGGGTAGGAGGAGTTGGAGATCGCTGAGATCGGTCCCTATGGCGATAGTCACTACCGCCATCCTATGGAGGTGGAGATTCACCAAACGAACTAGTCCCTCTCCTAAAACTATCAGGAAAAGTGACCCTAGGGAATCAACGACCTCCATGCACATAACTTCGTCCTCTACGTCATCTTACCATATCACCTTCCAAAGAAACAACTCAAAGTCAGATACTTCGCACATACAAGAAAGTGTTGTGTGATGCGGTACTTATGAGTGTGTGCCCTAAGTGTTCTCTCAACAGACCGGATGGTGGTCCACCCGAAGGAGTGAGCTCCTCCGCAGCTAAAGCTAACACTTCCATACTTGTCTTACCAAGCATGGGAGACAAGTCTAGAGAAGCTTATTAAGGTCATCAAACTGGACCTCTTTCTCGAGTGGGATGGCAGTCTCTGAAGGAGTCATCAGAGGCTGCGACCTTATCCACGCCCCTGCCCCCACTCATTTTTTATAAGTGAAATGGGAGAATTCAATGGGTCCTTGTCCCTGACGACTTCCTCCTCATCGCCATCTTCATCCCCGCCTGCTTCTTCTTGGGTCTTAGCAGCCTTTCGCGGTTTAGGTCCAGCAAGAGGCGTCTTCCTCTTCCGAATAGGATCCCCTTTATCTTTCCTTGCCTCCGCTTTCTGTTAACCGCCTGCAACGGAGGGCCTGAGTATAGCTCGATTTCCCGGGAGCAGTCCTGCACGACGAAGGAGATCTTGACTTATGACTTTATCGGTAGAACGCTACTCAGCCGGTATCGCTTGTAGAGCCTCAAGGGGTTGTTGGTACTCGAGGCCGGTGTGCGCCTCAGGGTTTCCTGCCATGACAAAACGAAGTCAAACATAAAACATAAAATCCGCGAACTTTAAAATAAAACACGAAGCTCAAGAATGCTTACTTCCTTCCGACCACCTCCTAGTGAATCCGGGGGGGACAGCGCACAAAGAACCATTCAATTTTTATACAGTCTATTTGGGCCGCGTCCCGACAAAAAACTTAGTGGCAGGCGAAGCTTCCAGAATATACTGAGACGGTGATATATTAGCCCTCCTCTTTAGTTGAAACAAATACTGAATGTCCTCTCCGGTGGGTTCTAACCGCAGATATTCCTGGTAGAGAATGTAGGTGGTTAAGAGGGAAGCATACACATTTGGATGCAGTTGCGATGGCGCAAGGCGGAAGTAATATAGAATGTCCTAAATAAAATTGTTGGACGGGAGCATGCACCCAGTAATGCAAACCTTCCTGTTCTAGGCAGTATATCCCTCTGTAGTGAGTGAGCCCTACCATACTCTCTTGGTGGGCGAACGTCGAGTTCGAGAATGCGAAACCATAACGCCATTTTCTTAACCGTCGGTGCGTCCATGTGTGATGGCACCAAATCTAGTGGATTTTCAAGTATAACAGCATTGACCAACGTATTTGGTGCCATTAGCGCTTCCCCTTCAACGATTTCCGCATCCTCTACCTCCTCATGTATGACCAGAGAATGTTGCCTTTCGGGTTGTTCCCCATGCTCATAAGTCTCTGATAGACATGTCGCTTGAGAAGGGGTTGATCTCTCAGAAGTCTCAAGCTCGCTGTCCGACGAGCTAGCATTGCTAGTTGAGTCAGAGGTATGCGACGACGGTAAAGAGATTTGAGCTTCCAAAGTCTGCTCAGTCATAGATCTTGTCTTCATGGCTAGCTATACTTTTAACACACTAGAATTAGACAACGTAGTTGATTAACCTGTACCCCTCGTGTCAGTGTAAACTAGCATGTGCATGTTGTGACGGCCCGCCCCGCACCAGCCTGCATTTCCTCCGAAAGTGCGTTGTACACATGCCCAGCTAGCACAGAGCGGTCGTCCGAAGAAAAGAAAGAAAGGAATGAACTAGTCAAGGAACCTGTTGAATGTCTCACAGCGCATGGAATAAAATATATTAACAACATACTTGACATAAAACAGGTGAGACAGTGCATAAGCTGATAACTAAAATCAACAACAATCATCAGAGCAGCGGAAATTCAAATACAGCTTATTGAAAATTTTCCAAATTTACTGTCTCTAAACAAAAGAAAGCTAAAGTAGAAGATACACCACCAATGCCCAAGCAGTGATCTTCAACAATACAGGGAGAATATTATGTATATATTACGTGGAAGCCTCCTGCTCGTCTCCGGACCAACTACCCGTGCATCACCAGCTAACCTGTCTCTAGTCTGCTCGTGTGAGCACCCAGAGTAATAAGAAGAGACATAAAACTCTGGGTCAGACATAAAGCCTGGTATGAGCGATAAGCATCTAAACAGAGTAATAACAGGTATACTAAACCATACCTGAACCTGGACCTACAGCCAAAGAGTTAGTACCACATACCGTACAATACTCTAAGGTGCCATAATAAATAGTGTAAGAATACGGGGGTGGGGTGTGCATGTCATAATGATAGCAAACAAACCATCCATAGCAACCATCCTCACATCACTCACTCAGTGCGTAAAGTGTACGACATCTACCACCTTGGAACACTAGACAAATTGAGGTAACGACGGATCCCGACTTGTAGAAACCCTGCTGTGACCAAGCTAAACATATGGAGTCATGACCAAACATTTCAATGACCCATTTCATTGATCGTAGCCCTTGGTTCTACCAATGCCATAATGGCCCTGAATCCGCCTTCGTACCTCCTACCATAGTGGTCCAAAGCTATAGACGTCGATAACTCCTTGGCACACGTCCCGCAGCAAAACACAACCATGAAGCGAACTCGTTGATTCCCATCTGAATCTTGAGCTCTAACTTCTCATTTGGGCTTCCTTTGCATCTCGGGTTTCTGTCATCACCCTCCGGATCGGTCTTCATTCTGTTCGTAACTTCCTGGTTCGGTTCGCAGTCACCAGCTCGTAGCCATCAACCTCGGATCGGTTCGGATCATCCTTCACGCTCGGGTCGGATCGTGGAAGCCTTCCTGGTTCGGTTCGCCAGCGTCGGATCGTGTCGCACCATATGGATCGCACCTCGTCAGCTCGTGGCGCCTTGTCGGGTCGGTTCGGGCTTATCAGTTCGTGGCAACCCACTGGTTCGGGTTGAGCTACCCATCTGGATCGTGGCGCCTCATCAGCTCGTGGCGCTTCCTCCCCAAGTTGGATCGTGGTCTTCCCTTCGTGGCTCCGAGCTCTGGCACGTGGCGCGGTTCGAGCAGGCGGGTCGGTTCGTGGGCATGGGGGCGATCCGATCCGGATAAATTCCTGCACTTCGTTCCAGCGACAGTTTCTCGCCATTCGACGGCGTTTTTGACCAAACTAACACTTCTAAGCAATCACAAAACACACCATAGAGTCATAGCAACATGTAATAGCAACCACAACAGCAAACAATCACTCAAATGAATCAAAATGGATCAAAAGTGGCCAAAGCTCCTTATTTTCCCTTAAGCATGTCTAAGTAAAACTGATCATAGGGTTAACAAAACTTAATCAAACCGAACCGAATTTCAACCAGAGGCATAAAGCATTATTTAAGAATTTCTAAATATTTTTCCAGAATTTATTAATGTATAAATTCGCTAATCTTCACTAATTACCCCTTAATTACCGTAATTAGTGCAAAAACTATGCAAATCACTCACCTTTGCCACAATAAAACTTCCAAATCTGAAGTGAACCTCTGATTTGCACGAATTCCAATATATAACAGCAGCTCTACCTCGGTCCTTGTGCTAATCCTCCTTGATTTGATGCCTCTAAGCCTTGATCCTTGATTAGGAAGTGATTTTGGGTGTTTTAGAGAGATTTAGAGAGTGGAGGCCATGGCTAGGTTAAGAGGAATGAAAGTGGCGGCTGGAAAATGTCTAAAGAAATGTTTTCTAACCCTAATCAGCACCTATATACCCCTAAACCCGAAATTCCCCTTGGGCCTAGCTACTAATCACCCGTTTAGGCCCAATTAAGCTGTTTTTCACCATCTGAAACTTGTTTCAGCCATATCTCCCAAACGGTGAGTCCGTTTGGCTAATGTGACCACTCTACGGAAAGAGAAACCATCATCCGGAGCCAATGGAAGTGGTTTCAGGTCAAAATTCCTTTCCAGTCAAAAGTTATGGCCAAAACAGTGATAACTAGGGGTAAAATGGTCATTTAAAAATCGGGAAAAATCATGAACATGCGAAATGACCCCAATAGTCGTCCCCCAAAGTTACATGACCATACGACTTCGTATGTGACAGAAATAAATATTCTACGATCCTATGATGCGTAGAATGCGGGTTATTACACTCTCCCCCACTTAAGAAATTTCGCCCCCGAAATTCCTTAACCCAAAACATACAAAGGATCCCGCATGCCTAACAACCACATACAACAATCAATCATGCAAAACAAGCGAACAAGCCTATCCTAGCATGCGGAAAACTAAATCGAAGTCAAAATCTTACCAGGCAAAGAGTTCTGGGTGTGACTTCCTAATGTTATCCTCTGTCTCCCAAGTACAATCATTCTCGTTCTCGCTCCACTGTACCTTGACTAGCTTCACCGCCTTCCTTCGAAGTTGCTTCATGTCGTGCTCGACAATACGGACCGGCTTGCGGTTCCCAACCGCCTCGGGTTCTACTTCGAAGTCCTCCAACTGATCAGGTGAAATAGTCATATCTGAGTCGTGAACGAACTTCCTTAGTTGGGAAACATGAAATACGTTATGAACTCCCGCCATCTTCTCCGGTAAGTCAATTCTATATGCCAAATTCCCGACTAGTTCAAGAACAGGGAATGGGCCAACGAATCTTGGTGCCAACTTGCCTCTCCTGCCAAATCGTATTACGCTCTTCAACGGAGAAATCTTGACAAACACCAAGTCGCCAACGGAGAATTTCAAGTCTCTCCTCCTCTTATCAGCATAGCTCTTCTGCCTATCTTGAGCAGCTTTCATTCGTTGCTGAATGATCTTAATCTTATCCGACGTTTCTCTCACCACATCTGGTCCAAGCACAAACTTCTCGCCAGTCTCTATCCAACATGATGGTGAGTTGCACGGTCTTCCGTACAAAGCTTCATATGGAGCCATACCGATACTGGATTGGTAGCTATTATTATACGCAAACTCTACTAGGTGCAAATGGTCATCCCATGATCCACCAAAATCCAATATACATGCTCTCAAGAGATCTTCCAAAATACGGTTCACCCTCTCCGTCTGACCGTCGGTCTGAGGATGATATGCGGTACTGAGATGTAACTCTGACCCTAGAGCCTCTTGTAAGCTCTTCCAAAACCCACTAGTAAACAACGGGTCTCGGTCGCTCACAATGCCTTTAGGTACTCCATGAAATCTCACTACCCACTTCATATACAACTCTGCTAACTTAGCTGCTGTTCTGGTCGATTTGACTGGTATAAACCTTGCGCTTTTAGTCAATCGATCCACAATCACCCAAATGCTATCATGTCCCGTTCTAGTCCTTGGTAAACCATCGATGAAATCCATCGAGACTTGCTCCCATTTCCATTCGGGAATTTCCAATGGCTGTAACAATCCACTAGGCTTCTTTTGCTCGGCTTTAACTAGCTGGCAATTCATGCATTTGGATATAAACTTCCCAACGTCTCTTTTCATTCCTTCCCAGTAGTAAGTCTGTTTCATGTCTCTATACATCTTATTACCACCGGGGTGTATAGTCAGCTTTGAGTGATGACATTCTCTAAGCACTTCATCCCTCAATCCATTGACATTGGGTACAACAAGCTTTCCATTCTTTCTAAGCCATCTATCTCGATCAAGCCCATACTTGTTCATCTCCTCATCGATACCCATCTCTAACTTGGAGATGATTTCCAATAGGTTAGGATCGTCCCTCTGACTAGAGCCGATCCGTTCCACCAAAGTGGGTCTGATCGTCAAACTTGCTAACATTTCTGGATCCAATTCGCACTTTGGTCTGAAATCAAACCCCGCGATGAACTCCAGTTGCTTCCATTCAAGGAACATAGCCCCTAGGCTGGCATGTCTTCTACTCAATGCATCAGCCACCGCATTGCCCTTTCCTGGTGTGTATGCGATGTCAAAATCATAGGAAGCTAAGAACTCTAACCATCTCTGCTGACGGAGATTCAGATCTTTCTGAGAGAAGAGATACTTTAACGACTTATGATCTGTAAACAACTCAAATCTTTCTCCCAAGAGATAGTGTCTCCACATCTTTAACGCGAACACGATTGCTGCTAATTCTAAATCATGGGTAGGGTATCTTCTCTCGTGCGGTTTCAATTGCCAACTTGCGTAAGCTACAACCCTACCGCTTTGCATCAATACAGCACCCAGTCCGGTACCACAGGCATCTGTGTATACCGTCATCTCTTCATCCCCGTTAGGAATGACTAACACTGGTGCGCTTGTCAACTTGTCCTTTAGACTTTTGAATGCATTCTCGCACCTTTCATCCCAGACAAAAGCTTGATTCTTCTTGGTCAACTGGGTCAATGGTGCTGCTGTCTTGGAGAAACCTTGGATAAACTTACGATAATATCCCGCCAACCCCAAGAAACTTCTTACATCTGTTGCATTCTTGGGCGTAGGCCAATCCTGTACCGTAGCCACCTTCGCCGGGTCCACGGCAATACCATTCTCTGATACAACATGGCCCAAGAACCTCACTTCCCTCTTCCAGAAGTGACACTTAGAAAACTTTGCTTTCAATTGGTGTTTTCTCAACACCTCCATCACTATTCTTAAATGTCCCTTGTGTTCTTCCTCTGTCCTTGAGTAGACCAAAATATCATCAACGAACACAAGGACAAACTTATTCAACTGATCTCTGAATACCCTATTCATAAGATCCACAAAATATGCTGGGGCATTGGTCAGCCCGAATGGCATGACCAACCACTCATAAAACCCAGACGGCGTCCGAAATGCCGTTTTAGCTATACTCTCAGCTTCCACTCTAAGCTGATGAAAACCTGTCGCGAGATCCAACTAAGAAAATACTCTCGCGCCACTCAACTGATCAAACAAATCATCTATCCGCGGTAGAGGATACTTGTTCTTCCTCGTCACTTTATTCAACTCGCGGTAGTCTACACACAAACGAAGGGAACCATCCGCCTTGGTAGCAAACACAACTGGTGCTCCCCATTCAGAAACACTCCTTCTGATAAATCCCTTCTTCAAAAGATCGCTGACTTGCACCTCGAGCTCTCGCTGCTCCCTTGGTGCCATACGACGAAGTGGCATCACTATAGGCCTGGCATCTTTTACCAAATCAATACGGAACTCAATCTCTCGGTGTGGTGGAAGTCCGGTCACTTCTTCGAAAACATCCGGATACTGGCCAACCACGGGCAAACCTGACAACTCACTATGCGTAATGTCGAGGGAGTTTAGAAAACTAGCCAATGCCCCCTTACTGGGTAGACCACCAAACACTATCCTCCGCCCATCATCCGTTCTAGCTGTCACCAACAAGCCCTCACAGTCTACCACCACCCCGTATCTTTGGAGCCAATCTACTCCCAAAATAATGCCAAACCCAGTAAAGCCCAAAACAAAGCAATCACAAACAAACATGCATCCATGACTCGATAAGACCACATTACGACAAATCATGCTAAGGCTAGTCGAACCACCAACCGGGTTCGTCACTACTAAAGGTCTATCGACAATCTCGGGCTCCAATCCCAACCTATCTACCAGGTCACTAGATATGAAAGAACTGGAAGCTCCGGTATCAAACAAACTCTAATAGGAACATCGTAAACAGAAAGCATACCTTGAATGACGACATTCTTTCCCTTCTCCGCCGCTGTTGGGGCATTCGACGAAGAAGGAATAGCATTAAGAGCGTAGGCTTTCACCATTTGCTTTTCCTTAGGGGGCTGTGGACACTTGTCCTTGTGATGTCCCATTTGGCCACAGTTGAAGCACTTCCTATCCGCTGGCTTGGCCCAACAATTACTTGCATAATGTCCCTTCTTACCACAGCTGAAGCACTCCACATCTTGCTTGTTCTTTTTCTTCTGGCCATCCTTAGTCTGATTCTGCTTTCTCTTATTCTGGGAACCACCCTTGCCCCCACCACTTGCTTGTGGTTTTGGCTCTTCTGCAGATGCAACCTCAGTTTTCGGCTTAGGGTAGAGACTTTCTGACCTCAATGCTTTCCCTACAATCGACTCAAACGACTCATCGATGTGGTTAATAAGCCTTTCCCCCAAGTACTGATCCAAACCGGTTATGAATTTCTCATTCTTCTTCTCGGCAGTATCAATAAGAGATAACCCATATTTTGACAAAGTGTCAAATTCGGCAATATACTCGGAGACAGCTCTGCCATTCTGCTTGAGCTCCAAGAATTTCTTAAACAGCACTTACTTCTGAGCAGCTGGAATGAACTTCTCGCTAAAGCGAGCTTTAAACTGCTCCCAAGTAATCTGATCTTCGGGAGTAGCAGCTTTTATAGCATTCCACCAATTCATTGCCCGCCCTTGCAGCTGACGGGACGCTAGCTTTCTCTTCATCGCATCCTCGATACCCAAATCCTCGAAGATACGTTCGCAACTATCCAACCAATCCTGAACATCCGTGGCCGACTCCGTTCCGTGGAACGGCTTCCCACCAAGGCTAGTATAGTCCTTGTTTAGCTTGGCGAAGTCGACCCTTGGCGCCTGCACTATTGGACCACCACCATTTCCACCATTGGGAGCTGCCCTCTGTACATCTCTAAGCATCTCTCTCATGAGGTCAGTAAACATCGTCCTCATGTCAGCAGCATTCCCATTATTGGCTCCCCTACCAGCACCTCTAGTATATCGGCTCATCGTCAATCTGAAAAAGGAAACGATTAACGACTCCATAGTGGTGCTAGTGCAGTACGACTTCATCCTTATACTACTAATAGTATATATATATATAGCTTTTAAAAACCAAAGTAATCACAAATACGCTCTCTCGTATATGCATCTTATCTCTCCCTGATAACTTCCCTAGGTTAACTACGCAACCTAGAGCTCTGATACCAAGTGTGACGGCCCGCCCCGCACCAGCATGCATTTCCTCCGAAAGTGCGCTGTACACATGCCCAGCTAGCACAGAGCGGTCGTCCGAAGAAAAGAAAGAAAGGAATGAACTAGTCAAGGAACCTGTTGAATGTCTCACAGCGCATGGAATAAAATATATTAACAACATACTTGACATAAAACAGGTGAGACAGTGCATAAGCTGATAACTAAAATCAACAACAATCATCAGAGCAGCGGAAATTCAAATACAACTTATTGAAAATTTTCCAAATTTACTGTCTCTAAACAAAAGAAAGCTAAAGTAGAAGATACACCACCAATGCCCAAGCAGTGATCTTCAACAATACAGGGATAATATTATGTATATATTACGTGGAAGCCTCCTGCTCATCTTCGGACCAACTACCCGTGCATCACCAGCTAACCTGTCTCTAGTCTGCTCGTGTGAGCACCCAGAGTAATAAGAAGAGACATAAAACTCTGGGTCAGACATAAAGCCTGGTATGAGCGATAAGCATCTAAACAGAGTAATAACAGGTATACTAAACCATACCTGAACCTGGACCTGCAGCCAAAGAGTTAGTACCACATACCGTACAATACTCTAAGGTGCCATAATAAATAGTGTAAGAATACGGGGGTGGGGTGTGCATGTCATAATGATAGCAAACAAACCATCCATAGCAACCATCCTCACATCACTCACTCAGTGCGTAAAGCGTACGACATCTACCACCTTGGAACACTAGACAAATTGAGGTAACGACGGATCCCGACTTGTAGAAACCCTGCTGTGACCAAGCTAAACATATGGAGTCATGACCAAACATTTCAATGACCCGTTTCATTGATCGTATCCCTTGGTTCTACCAATGCCATAATGGCCCTGAATCCGCCTTCGTACCTCCTACCATAGTGGTCCAAAGCTATAGACGTCGATAACTCCTTGGCACACGTCCCGCAGCAAAACCCAACCATGAAGCGAACTCGTTGATTCCCATCTGAATCTTGAGCTCTAACTTCTCATTTGGGCTTCCTTTTCATCTCGGGTTTCTGTCATCACCCTCCGGATCGGTCTTCATTCTGTTCGTAACTTCCTGGTTCGGTTCGCAGTCACCAGCTCGTAGCCATCAACCGCGGATCGGTTCGGATCATCCTTCACGCTCGGGTCGGATCGTGGAAGCCTTCCTGGTTCGGTTCGCCAGCGTCGGATCGTGTCGCACCATATGGATCGCACCTCGTCAGCTCGTGGCGCCTTGTCGGGTCGGTTCGGGCTTATCAGTTCGTGGCAACCCACTGGTTCGGGTCGAGCTACCCATCTGGATCGTGGCGCCTCATCAGCTCGTGGCGCTTCCTCCCCAAGTTGGATCGTGGTCTTCCCTTCGTGGCTCCGAGCTCTGGCACGTGGCGCGGTTCGAGCAGGCGGGTCGGTTCGTGGGCATGGGGGCGATCCGATCCGGATAAATTCCTGCACTTCATTCCAGCGACAGTTTCTCGCCATTCGACGGCGTTTTTGACCAAACTAACACTTCTAAGCAATCACAAAACACACCATAGAGTCATAGCAACATGTAATAGCAACCACAACAGCAAACAATCACTCAAATGAATCAAAATGGATCAAAAGTGGCCAAAGCTCCTTATTTTCCCTTAAGCATGTCTAAGTAAAACTGATCATAGGGTTAACAAAACTTAATCAAACCGAACCGAATTTCAACCAGAGGCATAAAGCATTATTTAAGAATTTCTAAATATTTTTCCAGAATTTATTAATGTATAAATTCGCTAATCTTCACTAATTACCCCTTAATTACCGTAATTAGTGCAAAAACTATGCAAATCACTCACCTTTGCCACAATAAAACTTCCAAATCTGAAGTGAACCTCTGATTTGCACGAATTCCAATATATAACAGCAGCTCTACCTCGGTCCTTGTGCTAATCCTCCTTGATTTGATGCCTCTAAGCCTTAATCCTTGATTAGGAAGTGATTTTGGGTGTTTTAGAGAGATTTAGAGAGTGGAGGCCATGGCTAGGTTAAGAGGAATGAAAGTGGCGGCTGGAAAATGTCTAAAGAAATGTTTTCTAACCCTAATCAGCACCTATATACCTCTAAACCCGAAATTCCCCTTGGGCCTAGCTGCTAATCACCCGTTAGGCCCAATTAAGCTGTTTTTCACCATCTGAAACTTGTTTCAGCCATATCTCCCAAACGGTGAGTCCGTTTGGCTAATGTGACCACTCTACGGAAAGAGAAACCATCATCCGGAGCCAATGGAAGTGGTTTCAGGTCAAAATTCCTTTCCAGTCAAAAGTTATGGCCAAAACAGTGATAACTAGGGGTAAAATGGTCATTTAAAAATCGGGAAAAATCATGAACATGGGAAATGACCCCAATAGTCGTCCCCCAAAGTTACATGACCATACGACTTCGTATGTGACAGAAATAAATATTCTACGATCCTATGATGCGTAGAATGCGGGTTGTTACACATGTGGTGCAATGCAATATCAAGATACTATAGTTTACAAGTCAAGAACGTAAGGCACCAACTCGCAACTACGTATCACGTAAAATATACAAGCTAAGTCCCATAGTTGGACAGTTTGATCACAGTTCAATTATATGCTCTAATCCTATGTGTAAATTCAAGTCATCGGTCACACGACCATCAACATATGCACTAGTTCAGTCGCACAAGCAACACGAAGGCGATACGAATTCAGAAGCAGACAATCGAGAGTCTGAAGTCTCAGAAGGGAAACACGGTGCATTAGCGAAAGCAGAGGTCCCCGAGAATGACGGGGAGACTTCGTACCCCATGCTTAGGGTACGAAATCTCGTACCCGATGGGGGTACGAACCTCGTACCCCACGAGGGAACAAAGTTCGTATGAACGAAGTTCGTATCCCATAGGGGTACGAATTTTGTACCCTACGTGGTACGAAGTTCGTACCTGAACAAGGGGTATGAAGCCCCGTACCTTCGAAACCAACAGGGTACGAAAAGATCGTACCTACATTCAAGTACGATTTTCATACCACGACCGAGGGGGTACGAACTCCTCTCCCACCAATCTCCATGATTGTCTCTTCTCCTCCATTATGTGCCACTTCAAGCCTTCGACTCCCCCTCTCTCCCTTCCTCTCCAAATCCTCTCACTACTCGACCACATCTCCCCGTTCTCAAAGCCCGGCGTAGCGAGTAACTAGCGCCGATCTCGGCCCAAACTCGGTCAAGAACTGCTTCAACATCCCCTCCAGGCGCTATGGCCAAGCTCGAGAGAGGAGGCTCGCAACCTTAGCCACGGTCAAAACCCACCTTTAAATGCCGAGTTCAAGATTTCGGGTCCAAAACACAATGTCCAAATCGCAAATAACAAGAAGAAGAAAGAGAGAGTGGGGAAGGGTGCACCTATTTATATGGGGTGCTACTGACTTTTCGTATTCCGCAACAGGGAACTAATTTACGTACCCCAGCGAGGTACGAAAATTCGTACCCCAACGGGGTACGAATTTTCGTATATCCGTGTGAGGTACGAAATTTTTGCACCCCGATCTCGGGTACGAGTAAAAAAAAAAAGAGAAGAAAATAAAAAAATATGTATATATATAAATGTATATATATACACAATGCATATGTACATGCCAGTGACTACCCAAGCTCGAGTTCATTACGACGTGTCTACATAACAACGTAAACACGATGTCCGACCCATGATAGCTCATTCACAATTGTAATGTAAACGAGCTCAAAAACTAACGTCTTTTTCATGAGTTTATAGGAAAAACCGATGAATCAACAAATACTTCAACCAACGCAAAGTACATCATGCCAAGACAAGACGTACTTTGGGGAGCATTTGCCAGCCTTTTGGTCGGATTCCCAAAAGTACGTAGGACACGCTCGACTCAACATATCACATAACGTTAAACCCTGGAGTGTGGCCGAGGAGTTAAGGAAACGAGCCGAGAAGGGATCTCGCAGAAAGAAACCCCACCACTCCTCAAAGCACCGCCAAATCAACACCTCGCCAAATCAACACCTCGAACTCCAGAAAGTCGGAAATCTCGCTAACCCCAATTCCCCTATGCAAGTGCCAACATCCTTCGTTCCCTACGGGACACGGAATTTGTACCTCACCGGGAACGAATTCCATACCCCACTGGGTACGTCATTCGTACCCCATGGAGGGGTGCGAGTTTCTGGGCGCTGGCACAGCAGGATCTGAATTCTGGGCGGTTTGCACTATGGGATCCGAGATTTCTAGTGTGGTCCCATACTTCTACCTACTCTTACTTACTCCCACCTAACCACTCCACTATAAATATCTGTAACACCCCGTAATTCTGTTAATATTAATATTCATAAATTAAAGAATAACTAATCTCATACATGAGAATTGTGGGAAACGGGTTGCACCATTGTGTTCGTCTCGGAATTCTGGTTGAAATAGAGTCCGAGTTTGCGTGATTTGGACTTCGTATGAAGGAGATATGGCCATCGGAAGTTTCAGAAAATTCAAAACAGATTTCAGAGAATTTAAAATTTAAAATTCGAAGTCAAACAGGCTAGGCGGGAAATTTCCCACCCAGCACCCTAGGTCGACTGGGGAGTCGACACCCCCCCCCCCAGGTCGACTGGGGAGTCGACTAGGCAGTCGCCCTGGGTGTCGACCTGGTCCAGTCGGCTAGGGTTTGACTGAGCCCAATCTTGAGCTGCTGATGTGTCTTTAGGGCTGAGTTGGCAAATTTAACGGTTCAGTTTAGTTCTGAGTTGATCTGACGGTCTAAATAAATCCTAAACTCTATAAATACCTAGGTAGTCTCTCACTTTAAACTCACATGAAAAATAGAATAGTCACCGTCATACCGCCGCCATGGAACTCAGTGTAGCCGCCACCAACTAAGAAGGAAGAAGCTAATCAAAACCCTAGTTCTACTCAACTCTAAAGCAAATCAAGACTCTCTTTCTTCTCTAATTGTGAGTATGATGATCTTAACAAGATAATTATTAAACTAATTAGATTAAGTTATGAATGGATTATAAGTGAATGGTGTGGATTGTCATATATGTTGTTGTAAACCTTTTGCTATCATGTATGTTGTAAATCCTATGTTATGTGATGATGATATCCTATATGTTGTAAATCATGCTATGATGATATTGTATAGGTTGTAATTTTCTATGCTAAGTTGTGATAAATCATACATGTTATAAAGTCATGATGTTATTACCTATGCTAATTAGTTCATGTTAATCAAATCATAAGGTTGATATTATTTGGGCTATGTTGATCTATATGACAAATCATGTATGCAAGTTTAGATTGATTAGTAAAGATTATGAACATATGCCATGACACCTATTTAGATCTAGAATTGTGCTATGACATGTGTGAGTTCTAGGTGTTAGATGCTAGTTCACACCATCATTATGTTGCCTAAACCATATATGCAAGTCCATACATGAATTTGGATTATGATCATATTATGTGAATTGTGACATTTTACCAAACAAGTTGACTTCTTTAGATCCATGACATGTGTAGTTTCATGCAAGTTTCACCCCTATTATGATTAGATCTATTTTATTTGTCTATATGTTATGATAATTTAACTTTGCGCTATGAGTCTAATGTATATTTTGCGTTGAATAAGCGAACGTATAACGTGGGGTAGGGGTAATATTAAGGATTTAATATTGAGAAATTGGGGTGCAATTGATATGATTTTGCATGCCATAAGTGGATGGCCATAATTGAGTCAATTATGGACATCATTAAAATTGGAATTAATTAATAATTTGAATAGGTAATTATTAAAACTGAGGTAAAAGATTGTAAGTGTTAATCAATGCTTAGGACACGAGGTTGGACTCGTTTGTGACGTAAAACTGCCTGGACCCGCCTGACAAATCCAGTAGTCACAAATGTCAGCCCAATGTGAGAGGTCCTAGGCCCAAATTAAAGCATAACAGTTGTAAAGACACGAGGTTAGACTCTTTTATGGTGTAAGACTGCCCGGACCCGCCCGGCAAATCCAGCTGCCATAAATGTCAGTCTAATGTGAGAGGTCTTTATGAGGTTATGGCCTGAATGAATTAAAAAAATACTTAACCAGATAAACATGTAAGGTGGGACATGGGGGTTAAGTAGGTGCCTTGGGTGGCATGAGGAATCTAGTGGGTGCCCTTAGTGGCATGTGAAATACGATTAGTAAGACTTAACCAAACACACATGTAAATGAACATGACTAAGAGGGTTAAGTGGGATATACTAGTGGGGACAAGCTTAGGTGGGTAGCTTGTGGGAGCCCATTTCAACCAGTATCCCAAACGTATCTTTGTGGGCTCGACCCAAGTCGAGGATGGGACACGCATACTGGGCTTGACCATAAGAGGCCAAAACGGGGTAGCGGTGGCAACGCAAGTCCAACGGGTTTCATATGCGTGTGTGTACCCGGGCTGGTAGGTAAGACGTTGTTGCATCGTGTAGGTATAAGCCGTGCATTCCCCAGTTGTATCGGGTTGCCACTTTAGGGGAGTGATACACCCCACTGTGGGGCCAGCACGGGTATCTACGAGTAGGGAGCCGATCGAAAGTGGGTAGTGGGGTACACCTAGCGGAGATAGGGGCAGACGACACCTATGTAGTCAGCTAGGGGTACACGAAGCTATTTATTTAATTTCTAGTGAAGTGAGTGGGATCAACCTTTAGAGTGACTGATGTGGTGCAGTGTAGTAATCATTCGTTAGTAATTAGGTGTGCCTTTAACGTTATCTTTATCTACTCTTCCATACCCAATAGTTCATAGACATTTCCTTGTTTTCCAGCTTATGCCTTAGTCTAGTTACTTTGATAATAGTATTGTTAGAATTATCATACTCGCCAGACTTTATGTCTGACCCCCTCTATTTCTATCCTTTTTCCCCCTCCAGGTCCTCAGGGTGGACCCAGCTCTAGTGGAGTTTGATTGGATTGCTTTATCTCTCTTTTGGAAAGCTTGGACCGTTGAAGTAAAGTCCAGCTTGTTATCTTCTTTAATGGCTATTTATGTAACAGGATTATGTATTTTGTTTTATTAAGATGGATATTGTACTTGACTTTGATTGATGGTTTTGTGATGTAACAAACATGTTTAATTTCCGCTGCAATAAAATGAAGTTTTAGATTTCCAAGTACTACTTATTATCTGTCTTGTTGTAATTTTTCTGTTCTATATTCACTTAAAACCTCCATGGAAGTTAATGCATTCCCTTTGTGAGTGACATTAATGGACGTGGGGTGTTACACGTGGTATCAGAGCTTAAGGTTACCAGAACAGATAATTTTTTTAGAAAAACTATTTTTCTAAAGTATTTTTGGAAGAAGTGTTTTCAAAAACATGTCTTAATGAGTCATTTTAAGTGGAAAGTTTTTAAGAAAAAAACATAATCCCTAATAGCCATATATCTTTATCTTTCGAATTCTCCATTTTGAATCTTTCCTTTTTCGTTTCAGCATGGCTGAAGATCTTAACCTTCCGGATGGTGTAACGATACCAAGATGGTATAGGAGGTTATTAGAGGCTAGGGCCGCTGCAGGTCCAGCCAACGTTCCTCCACCACCAGTTGCACCCGCTCCTCCTCCCCCTCCTCGCGCTGATACTTTTGCAAAGACATGCAAGGAATTTAAGGCTATGGGTGGGAAACCTTTTCAAGGGTCAGAAACGTTTGTGGAAGCTAGAGATTGGCTTAAGGAGGTGGAAGAATTGCTAGAAATCTTTGAAGTAGAAGAAGGGAGGAAAGTCAAATTAGCAGCTTAGTTAATGAAGGGAGAGGCCTCGTTTTGGTGGGAGGTCACTAATGGGGAGCGTCCTGTTGACTCTTGGGCGGATTTCAGGCGTAGGTTTGAAGCGAAGTTTCTCTCAAGGGCAGAAGAGAATCTATACATGGAAAGGTTCTTGACATTAAAGCAAGGAAGCTCATCAGTGAAAGAATATGTTAACAAATTTAATCAGTTAGCAAGGTTTGGCTTGGACTTAGTGAACACGCCGGAAAAGAAGGCCCTGAGGTTCGTTAATGGATTGAATGAACCATTGCAAGGGTTGGCTATGACCCACATCCCTATGGGGGCCACCTTTGAGAAGCTAGTAGACATGGCACTCATGCACGAGGAGAAAGGCGCTAATGCTAATAAGGCACCCGAGAAGAAAGGGGATCAGAAAAACCACAACAGCAAAACAAGAAGGGTGGTAAAGACAATAATGGCAAGGGAAAGAAGAAATGCTTTAACTGTGGGACACCAGGCCATCTCAGCAAGGATTGCAGAAAGAAAAAGAAGACTGGTTGTTTTCACTGTGGCAAAGCGGGACATCTAGTGAAGGACTGCCCAAAGAAGGGGCAGAGGGCAGGGTCTACCTCGGGAGGACAGGTGCAGGCTCTTATGGCACTAAGGCAGGCAAGGGGACAAGTTCAGGCTCTCGCGGTCCCACCGCTGCAAGAACGAGGTAGAACCATTTCTGTTGAAAGCTTAGTTTTTCTGTTTGATCATCCTGTCCGTACTTTATTCGATTCGGGCGCATCGCATTCATTTATCTCGACATCATTAGTTGAATCACTGCACTTAAACACCAGTTTAGTAGAGGATCCCTTAGTTGTTTCGAATCCAATTGGGGGCTCAGCTTATTTGTCCATGATGTGTTTGGATTTGAAAATTTCTATACTTAGCGTTGAGTTTAGATGTGATGCTTATGTTTTGGGCTTCACGGGCTATGGGCTAATTTTAGGAATGGATTGGTTATCCAGAAATGAGGCCGTTCTTGATTGTGAGATGAGAGTAGTTAGGCTCATGACTCGCCTTGGCAACACTCTCGAACTCTTTTGTAATCCCATAAATTCCGTTATGCTAAGTTATCTAGAATTGCTTGACGCGTCGGTGGAAAATCTACGATCTGTTAGAGTGGTCCGAGAATACTCGGATGTGTTTGAGGAGGTGAAGGGCTTACCTCCGAAGCGGGAGATAGATTTTCAAATATATCTTGTGGATAATGCAAAACCAGTATCTTTGCCAGTACTCCACATGGCTCCTCGTGAAAGGAGGGAACTCAATAAGCAAGTGAAGGAGTTGCTTAAGAAGGGGTTTATAAGACGAAGTATATCGGAGTGGGGTGCTCCAGTAGTATTTGCCACGAAGGAGGATGGGTCCCTTAGACTGTGTGTGGACTATAGAGAACTTAATAAGCTTACTAAGAAGAATAGGCACCCACTACCGAGGATTGACGATCTCTTCGATCAGTTAGTTGGCGCATCAGTGTTTTCGCAGTTGGACTTAGCCACTGGTTTCCATCAGTTGAGAGTGGCTGAGGATAGCATAGACAAGACTGCCTTTAGGACTCCGGACGGTTTCTATGAATGGCTAGTGATGCCCTTCGGTTTGACAAACGCCCCCGCATACTTTGTTGATTTGATGAGTAGGGTGTTTAGGGAGTACCTTAATAAATTTGTGGTGGTCTTTGTAGACGACATCTTGATCTTTTCTAAGAATGAAGAAGAGCATGCCCTACATCTTAGGGAAGTGTTGGAGACTCTACGAGCGCATAACCTTAAAGCTAAATTTACTAAGTGTCACTTCTGGAGAGAGGAAGTGCGATTCTTAGGGCACGTGGTTTCCAAAGAAGGGATAGCTGTGGAACCCGCGAAGGTGGTGGCCATCCAAGATTGGAAGGTACCTAAAAATGCTACCGAAGTAAGGAGTTTCTTGGGGTTGGCTGGCTACTATAGGAAGTTTATCAAAGACTTCACGAAAATATCAGCTCCATTGGCACGCCTGACGAAGAAGAACCTAGTCTTCGCGTGGGACGTAGATTGTGATGATGCATTCCAACGTTTAAAGAGGGCTTTGACCACAGCCCCAGTCTTAGTATTGCCAGATGGGAGTAAGCCATTTACCGTTTATACTGACGCTTGTGGGACAGGACTAGGCGCAGTCCTAATGCAAGAGGGAAGGGTAATAGCCTTTGGTGGAAGGCAGTTGAGAGTGCATGAAAGAAATTACCCTACACATGACCGAGAGTTGGCCGCTATTGTTTTCGCGCTTAAGTCTTGGCGTCATTATCTTTTTGGCGAGAAATTTGAATTGTTCACTGACCACAAATCGCTAAAATACTTATTCTCTCAGAAGGACTTGAATTTAAGGCAGCAAAGGTGAATGGAGTTCTTAGCATCCTACGACTTCGAGATAGCATATACCTCTGGCAAGGGTAACGTAGTGGCCGATGCCTTAAGTATAAAAAGATTATCCTTATGTCCTTTGTTTGTTGAGCGGCGAAGTTTAGAGTTCATTTCTACATTTGACTTTACACCTTCCGTTGACTTTGTACCCGGTTTGCTAGCATCCTTAGAGGTTAAACCTACGCTTTTGGGACGGATTGGTGAGACACAGCGAGACGACCCACAGTTGGTTGAGTTAGTAGAAAAGCTCAAAAGAGGGGAGTCATCAAGCCATCTTCGTAGGTATACCCTAGATGATAAGGGTTGGTTGCGTAGGGATAGTAGACTTTGTGTACCTCGAGACGAAGGTTTGAGGAAGGCTATTCTTAACGAAGCACATCGTTCGAAGATGACCATTCATCCCGGCGGGACAAGATGTACAAAGACATGAAGCGAGTTTTCTTTTGGGCCGGTATGAAGAGGGATGTGGCCGAGTATGTCGCTAGATGCTTGGTGTGCCAACAAGTAAAAGCACAGCAAAAGAAACCCGGTGGGTTGCTTCACCCATTAGAGGTTCCACTATGGAAATGGGAAAGTATCTCGATGGACTTTGTGGATGGATTACCAAGATCAAGGAAGGGTAATACGGGGATTTGGGTTATAGTAGATAGACATACTAAAAGCGCCCATTTTATTCCCATGAAGAGTAAGAGGACTGCTCCATGGTTAGCTTCTGTATACGGCCGAGAGATAGTTCGTTTGCATGGTGTTCCTTCTAGCATAGTAAGCGATCACGATCCTATCTTCACTAGTGAATTTTGGAGAAGCTTGCAAGAGGCGGTAAGGACTCAGTTATGTTTGAGCACCGCATATCATCCTCAGACGGACGACCAGACCGAGAGGGTGAATCGT
Source organism: Allium sativum (assembly GCA_030737875.1). Taxonomy (NCBI): domain Eukaryota; kingdom Viridiplantae; phylum Streptophyta; class Magnoliopsida; order Asparagales; family Amaryllidaceae; genus Allium; species Allium sativum. Next base: position 64,341,938 of record CM060909.1, on the reverse strand, counting down.
ATTCTAGAAGATCTTTTGAGGCTGTGTATCCTAGACTTTGGGGGTACATGGGAAGAGCATCTTCCGTTGGTAGAGTTCGCATATAATAACAGCTTTCAATCTAGCATTGGCATGGCACCTTTCGAAGCTCTTTATGGATGACCTTTTCGTTCACCTACATGTTGGTGGGAATCTACGGATAAGATCTTACTTGGGCCCGATATGATTAAAGAGACTTCGGAAAAGATCGACTTGATTCGAAGGAGGATGAAGACGGCGCAAGATAGGCAGAAATCTTATGCGGATAAGAGGAGGACAGATCTTGAGTTTGATGTTGGGGACATGGTCTTTATCAAAGTGTCTCCATTACGAAATATCGTTCGCTTTGGGTCCGTTGGGAAATTAGCACCAAGGTTCGTAGGGCCGTTTCCTATTAAGGAGAAGATTGGACAGATGGCATATAGAGTGGAGTTGCTTGAGAAACTTAGTGGTGTACACGACGTATTCCATGTGTCACATTTGAGGAAGTGCTTGCACGAGACCGCAGAAGTGGTAGAGCCGAGCTTGCTTAGAGAGGTGGAGATAGAGCGTGATGCGACGATTCGACGAGTTCCTACAAGCATTCTTGGGTCGGACATCAAGAAGTTGAGGAATCGAGAGGTCAGACTAGTCAAAGTGCAATGGGGAGATGATGAGAGCAACGCTACTTGGGAGACAGAAGCGAAGATGCGTTCGTTGTACCCTTTTCTTTTTGAGGGTATGCCTTTTAATTTCTCCTTTATCGTTTAGCTTGTACTTATCTTATCTACAGTATGTCCTCTCGCTAGTATCTTTGACCTTTAGTTAGGATAATCCTATGGTTGAAACATGTGTTTGAGACATGTTATGTATGATGGATGCAAAGTGGATGCAAGCGTTTGCTAGTGGTTGCTCGTGGACGCATATACACACACTATTAGGCACTAGATCGGCTCAGTCACTTCATACTGCATATTGCATATAAATGGATGTATTTAGTAAAATGGATGTATGATGATTGTATTATCATATGGATGCTGCATTCAGATGATGATTGTGCACGCATATAGAGATAATATGTAGCATTAAGGAACTTTTGCATACATAATGGACGCATGGCACTATCATGATTTGCATTAAGGAGGTCAACTGAATCAGTGGACCGCCTGATTTTGCATTAGATATGGACACATACACACACTATGCATTTAAACATGAAAGCATTAGAAGTCTATAAGGACAATGGATGCCTGTGTTTGATGGTTGAGTAGATGGATGATTGGATGTTAGGATATACATTCTTCTTTACTTGAAGATTTCGGGGTCGAAATCCTTTAAGGAGGGGAGAATGTAACACCCCGTAAATCTATTAATATTAATATTCACAAATTAAAGAATACCTAATCTCAGACATGAGAATTGTGGGAAACGGGTTGCGCCATTGTGTTCGTCTCGGAATTCTGGTTGAAATAGAGTCCGAGTTTGTGTGATTTGGACTTTGTATGAAGGAGATATGGCCATCGGAAGTTTCAGAAAATTCAAAACAAATTTCAGAGAATTTAAAATTTAAAATTCGAAGTCAAACAGGCTAGGCGGGAAATTTCCCGCCCAGCACCCCAGGTCGACTGGGGAGTCGACAGCCCCCCCCCCCCAGGTCGACTGGGCAGTCGACCTGGGTGTCGACCTGGTCCAGTCGGCTAGGGTTTGACTGAGCCCAATCTTGAGCTGCTGATGTGTCTTTAGGGCTGAGTTGGCAAATTTAACGGTTCAGTTTAGTTCTGAGTTGATTTGACGGTCTAAATAAATCCTAAACTCTATAAATACCTAGGTAGTCTCTCACTCTAAACTCACATGAAAAATAGAATAGTCACCGTCATACCGCCGCCATGGAACTCAGTGTAGCCGCCGCCAACTAAGAAGGAAGAAGATAATCAAAACCCTAATTCTACTCAACTCTAAAGCAAATCAAGACTCTCTTTCTTCTCTAATTGTGAGTATGATGATCTTAACAAGATAATTATTAAACTAATTAGATTAAGTTATGAATGGATTATAAGTGAATGATGTGGATTGTCATATATGTTGTTGTAAACCTTATGCTATCATGTATGTTGTAAATCCTATGTTATGTGATGATGATATCCTATATGTTGTAAATCATGCTATGATGATATTGTATAGGTTGTAATTTTCTATGCTAAGTTGTGATAAATCATACATGTTATAAAGTCATGATGTTATTACCTATGCTAATTAGTTCATGTTAATCAAATCATAAGGTTGATATTATTTGGGCTATGTTGATCTATATGACAAATCATGTATGCAAGTTTAGATTGATTAGTAAAGATTATGAACATATGCCATGACACCTATTTAGATCTAGAATTGTGCTATGACATGTGTGAGTTCTAGGTGTTAGATGCTAGTTCACACCATCATTATGTTGCCTAAACCATATATGCATGTCCATACATGAATTTGGATTATGATCATATTATGTGAATTGTGACATTTTACCAAACAAGTTGACATCTTTAGATCCATGACATGTGTAGTTTCATGCAAGTTTGACCCCTATTATGATTAGATCTATTTTATTTGTCTATATGTTGTGATAATTTATCTTTGTGCTATGAGTCTAATGTATATTTTGCGTTAAATAAACGAACGTATAACGTAGGGTAGGGGTAATATTAAGGATTTAATATTGAGAAATTGGGATGCAATTGATATGATTTTGTATGCCATAAGTGGATGGCCATAATTGAGTCAATTATGGACATCATTAAAATTGGAATTAATTAATAATTTGAATAGGGAATTATTAAAACTGAGGTAAAAGATTGTAAGTGTTAATCAATGCTTAGGGCACGAGGTTGGACTCGTTTGTGACGTAAAACTGCCCGAACCTGCCCGGCAAATCCAATAGTCACAAATGTCAGCCCAATGTGAGAGGTCCTAGGCCCAAATTAAAGCATAACAGTTGTAAAGACACGAGGTTAGACTCTTTTATGGTGTAAGACTGCCCGGACCCGCCCGGCAAATCCAGCTGCCATAAATGTCAGTCTAATGTGAGAGGTCTTTATGAGGTTATGGCCTGAATGAATTAAGAAATACTTAACCAGATAAACATGTAAGGTGGGACATGGGGGTTAAGTAGGTGCCTTGGGTGGCATGAGGAATCCAGTGGGTACCCTTAGTGGTTGTGAAATACGATTAGTAAGACTTAACCAAACACACATGTAAATGAACATGACTAAGAGGGTTAAGTGGGATATACTAGTGGGGACAAGCTTAGGTGGGTAGCTTGTGGGGGCCCATTTCAACCAGTATCCCAAACGTATCTTTATGGGCTCGACCCTAGTCGAGGACGGGACACGCATACTGGGCTTGACTATAAGAGGCCAAAACGGGGTAGCGGTGGCAACGCAAGTCCAACGGGTTTCATATGCGTGTGTGGACCCGGGCTGGTAGGTAAGACGTTGTTGCATCGTGTAGGTATAAGACGTGCATTCTCCAGTTGTATCGGGTTGCCACTTTAGGGGAGTGATACACCCCACTGTGGGTCCAACACGGGTATCTACGAGTAGGGAGCCGATCGAAAGTGGGTAGTGGGGCACACCTAGCGGAGATAGGGGCAGACAGCACCTATGTAGTCGGCTAGGGGTACACGAAGCTATTTATATAATTTCTAGTGAAGTGAGTGGGATCAACCTTTAGAGTGACTGGTGTGGTGCAGTGTAGTAATCATTCGTTAGTAATTAGGTTTGCCTTTAACGTTATCTTTATCTGCTCTTCCACACCCAATAGTTCATAGACATTTCCTTGTTTTCCAGCTTATGCCTTAGTCTAGTTACTTTGATAATAGTATTGTTAGAATTATCATACTCGCCAGACTTTATGTCTGACCCCCTCTATTTCTATCCTTTTTCCCCCTCCAGGTCCTCAGGGTGGACCCGGCTCTAGTGGAGTTTGATTGGATTGTTTTATCTCTCTTTTGGAAAGCTTGGACCGTTGAAGTAAAGTCCAGCTTGTTATCTTCTTTAATGGCTATTTATGTAATGGGATTATGTATTTTGTTTTATCAAGATGGATATTGTACTTGACTCTGATTGATGGTTTTGTGATGTAACAAACATGTTTAATTTCCGCTACAATAAAATGAAGTTTTAGATTTCCAAGTACTACTTATTATCTGTCTTGTTGTAATTTTTCTGTTCTATATTCACTTAAAACCTCCATGGAAGTTAATGCATTCCCTTTGTGAGTGACATTAATGGATGTGGGGTGTTACAATATCACTCAAGCTCACCCTTCAAAGGGGTTGGAATTTGGTGATTTGACATCTCTTGAGAGCTCCAAGTAGCCTCTTTAATGGCATCCATGCTTTGAGGAAGAAGAAGAGCAAAAGTGTCTTTTTTACTAATATTTTTATATGACGATTATGACCTCATATAACTTAGAGATGTATGTAAATGGATGTCATGAGATAGTCTCAACCTTATAACTCTTTGTTATTATTAATATTCCAACGACTCTTCCAAAGTGGACGTAGGCCTTTCACGAGACCGAACCACTATAAATCTCTTGTGTTATTTACTTCTTTCCTCACTCACTTTTCCGCACAAAACCATAATAATTAAGTAATTGAGAATCTTGGGCGTTTACGACATATTTTGTCGTCAATAATGTATCTTCTATTCTTGCATTATACTCTTATCCTAACTTCAATGTAATTGCAGCTAATCAACCTAAACACACCGAGCATATCAACGAAAACCAACAGGAAGTTAAAAGCACTCACGCTTTTGTAGCTGCATACACCGCATAAAGCGGGTCAGACGGAATAACAATTGCAGCACCCGACCCGTTATTAACAATAACATCTTTCTTCCTTTTGATCATACCCGAAAGCACAACATGCGTAACCCTAGTAACTCCCTCCACATTTACCTTAATCGAGTTCCTTAATAGCTCATCATCAACTTCGTGAAAATATCGTGCATACGGATACGACACGCCTGCGTTATTGACCGAAACACCCACATCTTTTCCCATGATAGCATCCTTAATCCTTTCGATACCTTCCACCAAATCGCCTGAAAAGTCCACAACTACAGTCTCGACTTTAATCCCGCTGTTTTTAGACAAAATACTCGACGAAACGTCTTTCAATTTTTTCGAGTTTCTTCCTACTAAAATGAGAACCTTTCTGGAAAACTAGAAAGAAAACGATATTCTGATGTCGTTGGTTGAGCCTGTGATTATGGCCCAAGAACCGTACTTCTTAAGGATTTCCCCGGGCGTAAGAATGTAACGTAAACCCATAAAAGAAGCTTGAATGAGAGCTTAGTGAGCATGATGATGCCGAGGACTGAGAGAAGAAGAAGTTAGGTTGGCTAGGATTTTAGAGAGGATAAGATAGTGCAAAGATCCATGAATTCGATCTCTTAATTTTTAATTTGGATATGAGGATACTGGGCTTACGGAAGAGAAAATTGAGTGAATTGCCGAGCTTGAAGATGTCCAAATCGCAAATGTTTGACTTTCTTTATCTTCTGTTCAGATTGTTAGAGAGGAAGAAACGAGGTGGCGAGTTTTTGTGTAGTTAGTTGAAGGCAGTGTACAAGAATGTGAGGAAGGGAATGGAGTGGAATTGAAAAAGTGGAAATCAAAATGAAATTAAATTTTTTTTGTGGTGTTTTAACAGTACAAATAGAAAGAAGAACAAATGGTTGGAGATATTACAGGTTAAAAGGTTAATGGATCAATATGGGAAGAGACCCCCCCCCCCCCCCTCAAACTTAGGATTAACTAAAAATAATTCAAACTCTGGTTTAATGTGGGAAGACAAGTGAAATTTGGGATTAATCGTGTCAATTTACCCTATATATTTTTGATATGTACAATAACAACATCAGCAGATCTTGTGACCTTGTTACGTGTTTAAATACGTTTATTTGATGCTCAATACTATTTTTTATCATGAGTCAACCCACTATTGTTCTGTTTTCCAAAATCTTTAACCTACAATCGGTATAATTCTCTCTCAGCCACCTTAACTTTTTACAACTAAACAAAACTATATGTTGAGAGTACTGTCAATGCCACTCCGAAAACGGTCAAGGGGGGTCACTTTTTGTTTTTTCTTAAAATTTACTAAGGGGAAGATCATTTAACATAGCCTCCGCTTAACAATTTATAAAATATAGACCAAAATGCCCTTTTATTATTTTACCCAAATTACTTTTACTATTCGTTAAACCCTAATCATCTTTTCTTCTCAGAGTAAACAATTAAACACTTTTCATGGAGGAACCAATTTCTAACAAAATTTCTAATTTTGAAAAGAAGACAAGATTTTTACTTAAAAAAGCGAAATCACCGAAAAGGTAACAATTTACCGCAAAAAACGAAGGTTCGTTTTCGATCATCTATTTTCTGCATGTTATTTCCAAACTTTTTACTGAATTTCAGTATGTTCTTGTAACGACCCAAGGATTTTCGACCCAGAAAAATCGACACAACGTACCATGTCGACTATTCAAGCATCGATAATACTGAACCATTAATAGAAAGAAGTTAGAGGGTGAGAAATAGAAAGATAGAAAGTTAGAATAGAAGAAGAAGATCACAACAGAACAGAATCAGAGTAAACACAAATCTCACAGTGGAATGAACAAATATATTAAATATCAACTTTTGAAATACAAAATTATAACTGTATATACATACCAGTATAACACATAACATCACATCGGAAATATACTATATATATAACTAATGTTGAAGCCTCCTACTCCAAGCTCCTCCAAGTATACCTGTAAAATTCCGTCTACTTGACTGCCCATACAAATTTGGGCACCCAAGAGTTTAGGGAAAACAAAACAAAAAAATTCTGGGTTAGTCATGAGACAGGTGTGAGTAAACTATAATCACTTGGTTTAACTTTTAAAATCCTTTTAAAAGAAATGATAATCATAAGACCGATCCACACATAAACACCGACGGTTTTTACCTTATGATAACCAAAAATATTTCTCAAGATCAATATTTTCTGATATTATAATAATGTCTAAATCAAGTAAATAGCAATCTAGCAGAACGCTTTCATCTCATGTTCTATATATATATTATACAATCAAAAACCGTGGGCTCTTATTGGGTAATGGATTTCCAACTATGACAAGGTATGGAACCACCTTCCGATCAATGTACTCTAAAAGCGATACACTGGAGTTCAACAAGAACATCTTGTAACTCGGCCACACATGACCGACCATTCATTTCTCTTGAATGTTCTGAATATATTATCACCTTATGGTTGGTATACCAACATAACCGCTCCCGGGAGATACAGAAGCGAAAGAAGTAACAAAAATATGAATATTCTCTAGATGGTGACGGTATATCCTAATAGGGTGTGACCCACTTAGCCATGTTGTCTGCCAGATTTTTGTCATCTCCTAGCTGATGAGGCTTGAGGTCATAGCGTACCATTATTTAAATCACATCTTTATTTACTTTGAATGCCACATCATCATACCCGCCAAATCAAATATTGATTTCTCCAAAAATATCACGGGTATAAAGCTAATAGAAACGAATTCCTCCACCACCAACGTAAATACATTTGAAGCGATCAACTTACGCAATCTATTAGATATACACTATCAGACATTTATCCATACACGTTGTCCTGGGACTGGACAAACCGAAGACACTATTATGTAAATCCATCTTAGGAAATTTATATCTAGGATCGCCAGAACATCCCTTGCACAAACTCCGTCTTCAATAATCTTCATCATATTAGATTCGCAACGCTAATGCCCATACGGAGTGGTTTTCAGATAATAAACATGATCCCGGTCCCTCCGTATTGACAACGGAAAAAGGGTCAAAATCTTTGATAGTCGGTTATTAACTATCAAAGGTAAACATCCATACACACAACGATCTTATTTCCAAATGGAAATTATATCAATCAACCATCAATCAACATTTAGTCCCTTTAAATTAATTTAACCTTAATTTATTCTTTTCCTAATTCCCCGTTCCCCGATATTCTTAAAAACCATTTAGCCTTTCCCAATTCTGGGAAAACATTTCCATATATCTACAACTTTTTATTTTCTATATTTAGAAAATATACTCTATTAATATTGGAAAACACTTCCATTTTCCATTTACGCATTACTATTCTTCCATCGCCATCAGTCCCTAACTGTAAACTAGTACGAGAACAGTCCCCGAAGTATCAACCCCGAAGGCCGGAACCAACATCAGATCAATACTCAGAAAGTCGTTCAACTTAACTAGTCTCCAGTCAGTTTCTAATTTCCTTAACTCCATTCTTTACTTCTTGTTTCACAAATCGTTTCCTTTTTATAACCATTTTAATCTTGTAAATCGTCTACTCTAAAATTATTATTCACTTTATAACGTGAATATTATTCTTCTATAGAAATCTGGACCCATTTTATTAAATCAAATCTTGATTTAAATAAATATTATCATTATAGTTTAACATCTCATCTATCTAGTTCTTTTATAAATTCATGCTTTATATTTCATTTCATAAACTTTGTTTATGAGTTATAACAACATGTCGAATACTTATTTAATTTTTAACTATTCAAATGAAATATTAACTATCCCGTAAAATTCTAAATTTTATAATATATAATTCCTAAAAATAATTTATTTTATATCAGTTGACATAGTTGAACACTAATTATAATTCTTTATGGATTTATTCAATTCTATTTACATTTCGAACATTGGAATAAATTCATTGTTTACTTTTCAACAAATCCCCAATTTATTTAATAATAATAATTAAATAATAATATTTATAAACATCATTTTTAAATTATTTCACTTGTTTGAATATAATTAAAACAATTTATTTTATTTTAGCCCAATCGAAATTCCAATTCTATTTTAAAAATAGTTTTTTCTTTTTAACAATCCCAAATTCTTTTACAATATATTTGAATATATTTTTCGGTATTTAAATACCAATTATTTTAGGTCAATGTTATTTAAACACCCCAAACACACAATAACCAATCACAGATTATTCGTCACATCATATAATGTAATATATGGAAAGCAACAATATAATTGTTGAGGAATCCAGTTGGATTCCTCCAACCTATTTCCCTGCACCACAGATGTTAATAAACATAAATAACACAATGTCATATTAATATTAAATATTTTAATAAATAGAATCAATAGTGAAGCAACCTTTTATATATATAACGTTATCTATATTTTCAACCAGTTAATTAGCAAATCATCCAAACAACCATCACACACAGCATTCAATCATTTTTTTCAATATTAAATAACGTTTATAAAATTATAAAATTGGACAGAGTTAGTGAGTTTACTCACATTGGACGTTTATCATCAAATAACGATAATCTGTCGTTGATTCAATCGAACATTTTAATTTGTATAAAATTCAAATGAGCTCCATTTGATTCCAAACCAGTTCCTTCGCGTAGCCTGCGTGAATACGATCCCAACGGATCTGATTTCGTCAAATTCCGATAACATACGGGGAAGATATGATTTTTACAATATATTGCATAGTTAAACATCATTAACATTAATAAGTATATAATTATACCCTAAATTATAACTTCTAATCCTCGTTTTAAACCGTTAACAAGGGTGCTCATTATCCTTCCTCCTCCCAGTATTTTCATTGCCATAGCCGACCACTTTAGATCACTTTCTCTCTTCATAGATTAATTTAATTTAAAAAATAACTTAATTTGAATTTAAATAGTGTGCTTTACCATTTTTGTTAAATCACGTGGATCCATTTAAGAGGGGTCAATTCTTTTGTGCCCATTTTGGGTATGCTCCATGTGCCCATTCAATGGAAGCCTACTGATTTCCGCTTTTTTACAATTAAGTCCTTGTGACAATTGAGGGGCTTAACTGTAAAAGATGGAAATCATGAGGCTTTCATTGGGTGGACACACGGGGCGCACACACAAAAATAGGGACAGATGCCCCTGACCCACTTTATAACTCTTCTTCCCAAAAATGTATTCTGCTACACATTTCAAAGCCATATTCGAACCTCCTCCATCGAGCTGCAACTTTGATTCCAAAAACCAACATTACCACTACACTTTCCTTCCACCCGCCATTAAAACGAAACCAAACTGCACCAAAAATGTTTCCGCTCCAGCTAGACTTCCACCATGCCGTCCCTGCTCTGGACTTCACGCAACATGACACAACACCGACCAAACTCCTCCTCTTCACACCTTAAGTCCAATCCCACCGACCCGGCAACCTCTCGCATCCATCATCTGAAATCCGCACCTGCTGTAACGTTGCGTCACCACACCTTAGTACCATCTTTCATTTTCTTGTGTTCCACTTGTTTCTCGTAAGCTCCTGTCCATTTGCTCCTCCTACAATCCGCGAGCTCCTGTACAAACGCATTGCTCTAGCCTCCTGTTAATTATTTGAACACCATTTCTAGTACTAACACACCCCATTTCGAAAATAAAAATTTGCCAGCTTTATCACGTGAACTCCCTCTCCTCAACATCACTACACCTCTTTAACTCCTACCCATGGCCATGACTGACCACACAACTCCATCACCACTCCATCACCATCCTCCGTTCGCACCACTCGACAGAAAACCGACTTCGCCCTTGCCCTTGAACGTTCTGCACCAGTGCAAACCTTTTCGCCCCTAAACCCTACCAATGCTGTTATTTTCTAAGCCATTCATTGGATGCGAGCTTAGCTTTTTGATAACGTGGGTACCCAGGAGTAGAAGTGAATTCCATGATTCGAGTTTACACATATATACGTTTCAGATTTAATGTATGTTTCTATTCGTTGAAGTCATTATTATGTATTTCCGCTATTTTGTCGGGAAAAGAAGAATAGGAGTTGAGCTTTTGTTATTTATAGGCAAGACTATTTCTATTGCCACCCCGCTTTCTTCCTTACACACCCCATCGATTCACATTTCCCTTTCCCACCCCATTTTTTTCCGTTTTCACCCATTTTTTAGTTCATTTTTACAGGGACATTTTAGTAAATGAAAAAGAAAAATTAACGGTGGAGTGAGAACAGTAAAATGTGGAAGGAGAATAGAGCTTGTCTTTTTGTCTTTTTATGTGAATAAGTGCAAACCCGTGCTTCGCACACGGTCATTGTCTCATTCGGTAAACTCAACCGATTTTATTATTAAGATATGACTAACGCTGAAAAAATGTGAATCAAACTATACAAAAACAAATTAATGTTAGTTAATCCTATCAATAAATGATTTAATTGAAAAAAAAACAGTACAAAAGAAAAGATATTGGATTTTATTATTAAGATTATTGATTTACTCAAACTCATATATAAATTTATGTTTAAGGAGAACTTGTTAATTATTTTTTATGTATAAGAAATTTGACTTAGTTTTAGATGGAAGAACTTTTTATTACTAAACAAATTATTAGAAGTGTTTGAGCTATAAATTTGAATACAATAGTAAAAGTTGCATTAATTCAGTTAAATTTGATTAAAAAACATCATTTGATTAAAAAAATCATTTCATGAAACGAATTCAAACACGTATAATTTCATAAAGTTAGTTTGGTTCTAACCAAATATCGATCATGCTTATGAATTGTTTTTCTCTATTATATAAAAATCCAGTGCAATGTTTCGAGGTAACATGATTTTCAAGTTGTGTATGAAAAATTAACTACGAAGACCATGTTTAATGTCTCTGGCTTTCTTCATTTTTTATATTTTGACGTCTCAATGGACTGTAGCTATGCCCATCGTGGCCTTTGCTGGAATTGGTAACCTTAGGGATAAAAGATGGGGCTTGCTGGCGTTCAATAGACCAAGCCACACCAAATAATTTTGGCACATACGTTCAAATGAGTAAATTAAAGTGAATAGGGACAGAAGTTACAGAACATAATCCACGATTGCATGCAATCGCAATTATCGAAATACATGGTTACCCAACATTGTATACACTTGTTGATTTTGATCTCAACATTTTGCTTTCTAGAGACATTGGCTGCATTGTTCATGCTTCCTTTGTCTTTATAGATAACATGAAGTAACTAATATAATGGATCCAGTAATTTAACTTAATTTTCATCGTTTACCAATTCCCTTAACAACTTAACTATACTTTGGTTTGTGCATGCATTCATATTTGAGAACACACCCATGCACGTAATATACTTTGTATGTACATAAAAAAAAAATTTGTGGAAGATCCTGATGCATGCGGGCTTATTGCAATTCTAAGAATGCACTTTAGATGAATAAAAACCTCCATGGAATAAAATAATTAAAAGAGACACAGGTTGCCTCGGTTGGCTAGAAAACCAAGTATTAAGAAATTTATTAATTGTCTACAAAAAGGAAGATAAAATTTGTCATTGCTGTGAAGGTAAGCTTCTACATCTTAGAAGCTTCTATCCTTTAGCTACCAAACTCATTTGCTGATATCAGATGGATGTTTGTGGAGCTTTGGGTGAACTTTTCAGCACTCAGTTCACTTCCCTTGTTGCGCAGTAGCTTCATTTCGTGCATTGTCATTTTACTCCTACATGAACAAACTTCAGCATGGCAAATGTGCCAGATGGATATGGAAATGGGGAAGAATCTCACCATATACATAATACATATGCCACTGATCATGGGAGTAATGGGAGTAATCGCTCACAGTATACATGTTTGCAGATAGTGGTGATCAGTAATTTCTTGCAGCAATATTTCGTCAGTATAATGTTTGCACATGTTTGTTGTAAGATGTTTTATATTTTACTGAGAACTGTGAGGCTGCTGATATAACTGGAAGGAAAAAAAACCTTCTACACATTCAACAACTGGTTCAAAAACTAAACATATTCTCTTGATTTTGTCGCCAACCAAAATAGACATATAAGAGGAAAAAAAAAGATAATCTTGTAGTTTTGTAGGTTTAAAGTCCATAACTTTGTAAATGTATTATTTGCCAACAAACGAAATGACAAAAAAACCATTTATTTAAAGGAAAACTTATTAGCCAGTACTCATCAAGCCATAAACAAACATATAATTGTTACATTATTATATCTCTAGCCAAACATTCTAAGACTGAATTGAAGCAACAATGCTTAAACTATAAGTACTAAGAAAACGTTAAATAAAAACTATATTAATAAATTTTCTAAATGTATCAATTCATCCTGATTACCTCCGAATTTGATAAGCTTTTTTTATATAATGAGAAATCGCAAAATGCATCTTCATTTGAGCTTAACCAAATAAGTGATAATTCCATTAGAGAATTGATTAACAATGCGATAATTAAAAGATAAAGAGTATTTCTTCAATAAAAATACTTGATTATGAAAATTTTCTTTCAAATTGACAATCACTTGCTGGTCTAATATATGAAACCTCTAAGTTGTACACTTGTTTCACCATAATGAATCTATTATAATTCTGAAGATGTTAATGATTAGTTACGTTAGCTAAATGACCAATTTGCAATCAACTTGTGTTTACTTAGTAATTTGTAGCATTTTATTCATGGACAATGTTCACCATTCCGGCAAACAGACCAGAAACAATTCATATACATATTTGGAATCAGTATTAAATCTATCGATTACTAAATCCTAGCAGGGAAAATAGTGAGGTTCATCCAAAAAAAAAACTAAAACCATTTTTAAATGTATAAGTTTAATAATTATTGTAGATTTTAAATGCAGTGATTTTAACTTCATTTCAAATATACTATTTGTCGATGGATTGGAATAACCGAACAAATACTTCATTTATTTATGGTAAACTTATTTATTTAGATTGACACTCATCAACTCATGTGGATATAGCTTTTACATTATATCTTCATCCTAAAATCTTATGACAAAAGATGAACTAAAAAAATCATTTTTTTGTGAAAGCTAAAAAAAGGTCATTAAAGCAGTGTTAATAAATTCTCTATATCTACAATTTATTTTGGTTATCTGCAACCCTTCGTAAGTTTATTTGTCAAAAACTCATAGATCCATCTTCATTTACACTTAATCAAATGAGTAAAAATTCCACAGAAAAAACAATTAATTAGATAACTAAAATAAAATTATGCGAAAAATACCTAATTATGAATGATTAATTTCAAATTAACCATCACCCATCGTTATTGAGTTGGTTTAGTATCTAAGATCCCCTAAATTACACCCCAGCTATTCCAAGGATTCTATCACAATTGAGAAGAGAAAAATTGATTAGTTATGTTAAATCCTTATCAGTACGCAATCAAATTGTATTTTGGTAATTCATATGTTTTCTTCATTGGCCAAACTTTGCCTTCTAATAAGTAGACATGAAATTAGGATGATCAGTAAACATATTTGAGGTTAGCTCTTGATTTATTATTAGCTAAATCCAAACATGGAAAACCAAGATTAGTTGTAGTCTAAATATATGTAAATCATTTGAAAAATACATTTGTAACATAGATTGGCATCGCATGAAAAGGATACTTACTACTTATGCAATTTATCATCATATCAAACAAAAAAAAGTTAGACATAGACATAGATTTGATCACCAATAGCAAACCAATAATCATGACTCAACCATAAGCAAACGAAAATAAAGAAAACTTCCCCAAATTAGAAAATTAAATAGCGTGAGTGTTTGAGTACATGCCTTGAGGATTACCAACATAATAAGGATCCCTAGTGTGCTGATCTCAGAGAGAGAGAGTGAAATTATCGAGGACTACTCCTGTGAAAGGTAAAATTGTGAATCAGAGAAGAATTTAGAAGAAGGTCGTGAGAAATTTGAATGGTTATAAATGAATAAACTAAATGCAATAATATAGGTTGTTGGAAAGAGAGTAAATAAGAAAAATGTAAAAAGACAAATAATAGGGGAGGCAAAAAACGTGAATCGCTTAAGTGGGAGTTTGAAATTTTATATGACATTATAGCATACATCCCGTTTACATAATAATAATAATAATAATAATAATAATAATACAATTTAATACCTTCAAGTAAATAATATTCATTCTAGTGAAATAGAACACCCAAATGTTATTCAACATTGTTTCTCTATCCAAGTTTGATATTACAAACTGATAAGATGAAATTTCAAACACTGAAGGCGCAAACTACGGACATAAAGAGAATAAGTGTGTTTACTTTATGTGAAATGACAATTCTTGTAGAACATACAATATGCTGGATATTTGAGAACACAGATGTAAAATACTACCGAATACTTATAGAAATTACTACAAATCAGCATGATTGATTGAGGAAAATTATTGCACAACTATGATCAATGACCACATATTCAATATAATCATGTTTGCAACTCTGCATATACTTGGTAAGAAGTTTGAAAAGGACCAAATATTGATATTTTATACACTGTTAATTTTCAAAAAAAAATTCAAGGTGCTTCAATGTTTTGTACAAATAATAAAATTAACAATAAGTTGGACAGTTCTTTTTGCGTATCTTTGTGGAGAGAAATAAGTTGGATTTTCATGTTTATACACAACACAGTGAAGACAACCAAAATTTTCCCTTTAGCACCATGGTAGTAAACGAAAACATGCAGACATGTTAGCAAAATAGAATAAAATATATATGCTTTTTGGGATTTAAGACCTCAGCTAGAGACCCTTTTTTTTTTTTAATTTCATAGGAAAGGAGGATCACCTAGACCTTTATATCTTAAAAGGTGACATAGTACATAAGGAAGAAATTGTTTCCTTACGACAATCTCTTTCATACATGGGGTATGTAAGAACTCTGCGCATATCAGTAACATTAATACAGAAAATGTTACATGTGGTAATAAAAATAATCAATATAAGATCAGATACAAAATAAGCAAGGCCGAAAACCAAAGCTACTGACTCTTTCATCCAGTTATAGCATACTTGTGCCATGATAGAATTGTTATTGAGAACAAAACATAAAAAATACAATGAATTTAACTTAACCTATTGCATGTGAACATAGTTCCTATAATGCAATGTCAGTAGAGAATATAACAGTGAGTTGTAGTTAGTGCCCGTGCTATTAAAAAAAAGTACAACCTTTACACTTTGTGAGAACTCTTCAACAATGAGCTACAGTATGAAGGGAATATGAGTAGGATTTATAAGCAAGGGGATCTAGATTCCTCCCAAATGTGAGAATGTTTTAGTAGGAAAATTTATTAAGACTGGCTATTTAAAAAGACTGGCTATCAAAGAATTATAATTGCACACATAAAAAATATTTAGTTCATACTTTAGTTTGGTAAAAAGAAACTTGAACCTGTTATAGATGCTAACCATGGTAAACAAAGGGGAAAAAAAGCTTATGCAATATCAAAGAATTACTTGTTTATATATGTTGTCCTTGGGTGATGGTTATATACATCAAACAGTCATGTCAAATTCAATAGATTAGACAGTATGATAATCTATGAGCATGGTTTTCAGTAACTTGTATTCTGAAGAGATCGAACCCTACAATTTTGAACTTTGCAAAAATAACAGAGTCTGTACTCCAGTTACTGGATAATTTATGGCAAACAGAGAAAGAAAACTGTTACTTCTGCATTTATTTCATAATTCATAGTATGTAACAAACTTATGTTGCTAATGATATTACCTCTTACGAATCTAGTTGCTACATCTGGTACAATGTATAGAAACATATGTTATCCTTTCCAAGTTCCTATTAGTGAAACCAAAAGGAAAAGCACAATAATCAAGATATAAACAAATAGTATAATGTATGAATTAGTTAACATCTTTCATGAATCCATAATGTCTAGATAAAAGTTTGTGCAGGATCTCATGCACCGATGCAAGAAGATATCCCGCTACGAAAATCATGAAGAAAGCCACAAATGTTGCTGCCATGGAGTGCATGAATAAGCACATACAAAGACTGAGGCTTAGATACATTACAGCTGGCTAAAGACTCGAAATACAAAAGTGCAAGAAAACTGCAAAGCCAAACTGTCGTAGATCATGCTGCAACTTCTTGAGCCGCATCAAATAAAGCCTGGTCTACAATTTGGGGAAATATCCAATGCATAATGATTAAGAAGTCTATCAACTAACATGTGCAGCTGTGCATTGGACCGCGTACAAAAATTTGAATGACCTACGAATTGCACTAGGATGCCTGCCTATGTGAAGGCTTTGGAACTGATGATCCAGTCATAGACATGAACTACATGTCCATTATCCAAAGCCTGGTGCAGAGAGCTTGCTAAACATGAGTTGCAAGATATAAATCATGTGCAAAAATTCAACTTGGGGTCGCCTAAATGCACAACATTATATGGTGTATATAATTAGATGTCACCAACTTCTCATTTTTTGGAATATAAGATGGACACATGACAAATGCATATAGACATTCAAAGAGTGGAAAAGGTCGTGCTTACCAAATAAACAAAAGTACTTAGAAGTATGGGAAACATGTTTAGCTACAGTCCCAATCAATGTATTTATGGAATGTTAAGGAAAAAAACATGCGTATAGCAGGCCCAGTTAATTTGATTTCCATTTATCCAGTTGTATTAGTACAATATATTCTCAATTATTACTTTGTACTTGTGAATTTGTTGTCTTATTATTATATCGTATTATACTGGAATAGTTGAACGGTGGCTCTTCCCGATTTTGTAGTTACATTGCTTCAGCTATTCTACCACATTTTACATGTGTATCTACTAAATAAAGTTACCACTTTCTACCTGAAATCCAATTCAACATGCTCGCCGTAGAAAACAATTTTTAAGCACAGACCTTTGCTTTCTAATTCAAATGAAAAAATGTAATAATTTTCAAGTAAATGAAAAACCAAAATATTTACTAACTAACCTTATTATCACATCTACAAATAAAAAGTAATCATTCAACAAAAAAATAAACTCATGTCAAATAATTGCCATTATCAGACATCAAACAATAAACTGAAAATTTTATGATAAATCAAAGAATAGTCATATTCATTTATAGATGGACAAAATATAAAAATAAATTTATATGATTTACATTTGAATGACTTAGATGTCACAATTACCTAAATGTCCGTAACAAATCATATGATTTGATTCATTCATGCGTGGACTTGAACTTCGCACTAAAAAAGGTCGTTGATAAAGGATATCTTATAAAAAGAGAATTACTTGTCAATGGAAAACAATTTCAATGATACTTTCATGAAGAAATAGACCAAAGAAAACATTGTATAGCACACCCCTAAGTTTTCATGCATAAAACGTTAAGAACTTGATCAATACGATCCTTAATAAAGAATCAGTGCAAAATGCAAATAAAATAAATAAACGTAAAAATCAATAAAAATCATTATAGACACATCCAAGTGCTAGCTGATGTCCTATTCATGGACATCTTTCATTATCAAGTTTCATTGAAAATATGACATTCATGTCAATGTTCCATCTTTCTAGAACCTAAAAGCCATGCAGACGAACTTGACTCAGACGAACTTGACTCAGAATGATATACAGAACATGAATACTGGTTTAGATTTCAATCATGTATCTAACTTGCAGTTCGCAACAATATTATTAATATTATTAGGTGACACAATCACAACTTAAAAGCCACAATAATTGTCATATTTTACGATAAACTGTAGCTAGTTTAAATTTGATTCACCACCTAGCAGAGATATAAATGCCTTCGGAGTAACAATAAAAAAAAAGGCTGATGAAATGAGCATAATGGTTTTTGTGTAGGATCTGTTCACAACAATATTATTGGAATAAAATGAAGCAAGAATAATAGAGGTTGAACTATATTAGAAACATTGGAAATATTATAGGAAATAAAATGAAGAAGAGTGAAAGTTAGCATAGGAGGATACCTGATTGCATAGGATATGACTGAAGGCTTTATTCCAAAGAGCAACTCCTAATTATCTACCCGAGATCAAAAAACTAATATCTTGAACTAATGAAAACCCAACTTGTATAATCATAAATACCAACTTGTAAATGATTCAAATCAATACACTCAACTTGCAATAACAAAGAAACACTCTCACCCGAAAAAATTCGCCTCGGTAACTAATCGATATATAAGAGATACACACATTTTTAAAGGATAGAGGCAGCACAGAAAAAAGTACAGAGGAGCAAATCTAGGCACGGCGTCCTTTGCATGTTTTGGAGAAGCTGATGACATTGGACAAAAAGAAGCAGCCACTGGCGATTAGGTGAAGAAGAGATGCCAAAATGATCGTCGATGGTAAAATAGTGTTTGATCTTGGAAGTGAATTTGACTTACAACATCTTCAGTTGAAATTGGAGTCCGGAATTAGATGGGATAAGGAGGAAACTCAAAAAAGAAAAAAGGAAAGCTGAAATCAGAACCGAGAAAGAATGAGCCAAAAGAACTTATGCGCACAGAAGAGTGACGGTTTATTTAGAATTCTTTGTGGATAACTTCAGACTCCAAAAAGTAATACTGGCTATTTTTTTGATTTTTTTTTAATACTGGTTAATTATTATATAGTATAGATAAGTACATTATGTAGGCAATCATTTTATGCCTTTCTTACAGCTTACTCTTTTGGCACATATTCCAGTTGCTGGCACTATAATGAGAGGGAAGATATTTCTCAACACACAAACACTTTTAATCTTTTGGCACCCTTTTCTATTTTATTTTTATAGCTCTTTATGAAATTCTCCATCCCTATATATCTATGTTTCTCACCTCTCCTACAAAGATACAGACAGCTAATCATTCTTTATTTTGATTTATTGGCATATACATGAAATCTTGTTGTATGTGATCATAAATATAGCCGTGAAAATTACTTTAGTTGAATTAAATTATGGATTAAAAGATCAACAAAAAGTCATCATTTTTAAGTAAATAGCATACAAAGAATGTATAAATAAAAAAATAAAAGCATTTTGCATAATCACATCCTAGTTAGTTTAGCAAAACCTTCCTAGAATAAATAACTCAAACATGGTAACTATTCATATCTTAATGATTATTTTACATCATATTGCAGAATCATATGAGAAAAAATAGAACGATAGAAATTACACTGAACATAAATTCTATTGAAACGAATCGGTTGACCTTAATTTAACTCTCGTTACTTTTGATAAACACAATAAAATTTAAGCGCAATTAGAGTCATAAATAAATGAAATCATGGAATGCAAATACAGATGATGTCCAACAAAACGAAATTAATAAATTTAAATTCAAATTCAGTTGGTTTATGTCATTTAGCTTTTAGTTTAAGAGTCTAAGAACATATCAATAAAAGCGATATAAAATTTACCACATACCTTTTAAGTAATACAACAATAATTTTGTATTTGGAATTTTGAATATGAAAGAACCTGCTTTGAAGGATATATGGTTTCGTTCAAGGAGCTTCAATTCAAAAACCTAAGTGCCAATATTAGAAAATTGTATCTAATATAATTGTATGTAAGTGCAGACAAAACTAACCATATACAGGAGAAATCATTGACTTCAATAATTTAGATACGTAAAATGAAAAAATATACAGTGTAGTAGGAAAATCAAATGATTGGTTTTGAAGGGTATCTAAAACTCATTGCTGATTAAAACAGCCAAGGTAGGGACTGCATACAAAGTTAAGCAAAAGAGCATGAAAGTTGGGGAATCTAAAGGAACTTTTCATGACAAAGGAATTCTTCAAATGCCAAAACTGCAATCTACAACTAATAAACACAAAGCACAAAATAGAAAGTTAACCTTCAATCTCGGTATGGAATACAAACTTCTAAGTCCGCTATTACTTTTAAAGGAATCCGAAAATGAATTTTAGCATAATAATAATCTGAAATAAATTTAGTGAAATACAAAATTCAGATATAGCCTAACTATGTTTGGATGTGGAAGAACAGTTGCGACTACCATACATAGTTCAACCAAGTTACCATTAAGTTTCATCACTATATTATTAGTTCCCCACCTTAACACCTAACACAATAAAAATATATGATAAATCATAACTTTCTGAACAATAATTAAATACTTTATCAGTATTAAAAAATAAGGTAATTCTAAACCTTTAGACTAATAATTTAATACTTCCTCAACTGGAGAGTGATGAGAGGATATGTCAACCTATGCTGCTTTGGAATCCTGGCCTTTGCCAACTTGAAGTGTATTACCATCCAAGTGAAGATCTAAAATGAAAATTGGAAAAAAAGGCAGGGGATAATATTTAATCGAGAGAAAGGAGTTGAACGTATTTCATTCATTTTTTTATGCACCCATTTGAAAGTTTAAACCTCTATTTCAATGGCCACAATCGAGAGAAAGGAGTCGAAAGTATTTCATTCATTTCTTTATGCACCCATTTGAAAGTTTAAACTTCTATTTCAATGGCCACATGCACTGAAATATGTAGTGGACAGATATCAAAAATCCACTAACCGCCAAAAGTAAAACTCAACTCCCAAAAAAACAAATCTAGTAAGATCTGTTTAACAGCAAAGCAATCACCCTGAATTATAAAAAGCAGTCAACTATAAAACAACAACCAAACAAAAAGCATTCAACGATAAAATTCAGCTTAGACAGAAAATTGATACCTTTACATGTTGAATTAGAAAAAAGGTGGTTCCAAATGTTTGCAGTAAACAACAAATTGATTTGAATGTAGTCGAAGCAGTAGTGTTTGGAAACAACCATATGAAAAGAGGCAAACCGCTGTTGTACAGGCGAAGAGAAATCCCAAATACGCGATGGTGGTTATTTCCCCTAAAACATGTCGGCGAGAAACCTAGGGCTAACTTCCAGTCTTTGCAGCAGGATTTATTTACCTTCAAATACGCCGTCGATGTGGTAAGAAGAGAAGGAATAACGATGGAAAGATACCAGTTGGCTAAAATTGCTACTGCTGGTGAAGGAGGTCGACAAACCACACAATTTGGGTTGCTGCTACAGAATCTGATGATCACCGGCTGGAAGGGGGAAGATGGAAGCACTGTAAGATTGGAAAAGGTCGATCGGTTGAAGAGGGGATGGGACGAACTTTCGTGCTTTGGGACCCACCTAGCGCCGATTGGAAACAACTATCGGTGGAAGATGACGCGTTTCATGGATGGGGGAAGGCAGAGTTGACATGACTCTTGGGAGAGAAGAAGGGTTTGGGGGTTGAGATGGGAGGTAGGAGAATGCGTAGGTATCAGATAGGAGTAGGGTTCGAGAAGATAAATTCGGGAAAGGGGGGATTAGTCGGTTCAGCTTTAGATAAGAGTAGAAAATTCAGGGGGCTTGTGAGAGCTCGGTTGCGAACTCAGTAATTATAATATAGTATAGATGATAACGAGTTGTGCGGACCGATACCTTCTGGTCCTTACCTCAAGTACTTGGATAGGCCAATGGAAAGTTTTGCTCATAACAAATGCTTATGTGGAGCACCGCTTGAACCATGTCGCTAGGATCGTTATTAAGTGCAGTTTAATTGCTTTGTAAGCCGTTATCAGTTACTTATGAACTTTTTTGCTTACGTGATTTAATAGCAGTATGATTCAGTTATGATACAACATGTAACATGTTGGTGACTTGATGAAACCCTGAATCGTGAAATATTAACTTGTTTTATAAAGAAATCGACTTAAAAGGTACTTTATATGATGATTAACAGATGTGTCCTATGTTCTACGTACTTTACAAACAGGAAGGTGTACTTTATATATGATAATTAACAGATATGCCAATGCTAGCCGGAGTTTAGAGCCTTTAGACCGTCAATATAAACAAGTTTTATAAACTCGGCTCAAATTTTGCTCCATGCGAGTCAAGTCCAAATGTTTTTAACTAAGCAGTCATATTCAGAACGCTGGCTAGTCTAACCCAAAGAACAGGTGTAATTCAAATCTGGGTCAACATACGCTTTAATGTACGTATACGTACAAGGGGATTAAATAAAAATCGCATGCCAAATATGACAAACTATATTCTCCAGATGATCAGGTATTCTTTTTAAGTTTATGTAGGAATTAAAATACATCCTACTTGCTAAGGCTAAGGCCAATGCCATGTGCAATAAATGTCCCCGAATTGGAGTGTTAAAAGGATTATGTGGAATGCTGAATGTATTTAATATGGTTGAGGAAATTCATGCATTCAAAGACCATATAAATATACGTTCTTGACCACGTTTTACTAATAAATATGGAAGATTTGTAGATGTCAACAAAAGGCCATGCCATGATGGAGTTCAAGCTTTGTTCCATTTACTTTTCAACTTAGGTGTGTTACTGGAATTCAGGCTTTGTTCCATTTACTTGTCAACAAAAGAAGATCGTGCCCATAAAGAGTTAGATTACAAGCATAATTCATTAGGTAGTGCAGTGCACAAACATAATTCAGAAACTCGCTAAAAATACATGCCTCCTTTCCATGGTTCAAAACTCTAGTGGAATTCAGGCTATTTTGGCAATTCCGTTCTAGATCCCGTCAAAACCAAAATGGAGTCCGGATGAAATTCTGGTTCCTAACAAAATTCCTGATATTCTCTTCAAATATGGGGAGAAAAATCAATAAAAAGTTACCTAAAATAAATAATAAATGGAAAATATATAAAAAATTAGAAAAGAAAATGAATTTAAAACCTTGCTCATATGACATTAAAAGTTGCTCATATGAGACCATATGTTTCTTTGATAGCAATGGTCATGCGCTCTCAATCATCCGATAAGAAGTTCATATTTTTGTGACCGATCTTAAATCGAAAAATGATTTGCTTAGTGCATTAAATACCAAATAAAATCTCATGTCCCCAAAGTTCTCTGTCCCTCTATGCCCAATCAAACAACTTAAATTCCACCTTTTTTCAATTAAACCCTCTTTTATTTTTGGACTTAATTGCAAAAAGATGAAAATCAGATATTCTTATTGGTTGGATACAGGGGAACAAAGATTTTTGGAGACAGGGGATTAGCTCTCATTAAATACATATGTGATATCTTGAAATGTAAAATACACGTCATTTATAGATTCTTCTACTTTCATTTCAAATAATGAAAATTAACTCATAAGCAGAGCAATATTTATAATTTTTTGTTTATTTCAGTGCATTAGTTTTTATTGTTGTTTTTTTTTAGCAAAAGGGATATATATAGCAAAAAGGAGAAAAAAATCTCATATTCGAAGGCGTACAGAAACAGTTTAGTAGTTCATGAGAGCTATTAAAACTGTAAATCGACAACAAACTCAAAAGACTAACAATAGAGAACAAACCCTCCCCTCACACACTAGCAGTAAAAGGCGGACCCCAGAAACAAACGAAACCGAAAATATAGGGAGCACAAACAAGAACGGACACAAAAGACCCATAGAACAAGGATGCTCCAACTATTAAATTTTGGTGACACAAAATCATAAATAGGTGTAAACAAATATGCAAAATGAAAAGTAAATATTTTTATTAAGGAAATGCATAAATTATTGATTGCATTTGCATGAGATAACAAATAAATAAATGCAAAAATATTTTCTTCCGTCTTTGCTAGTGAAAGGAATTAGCAATTTACATGCTATGTTTGCGTCATTTATTTTCTTTGCAATTTGCCTCCATTATTTATTATCATATTTTGGTAATTTGATTAATGACTCACATAGATTTATCTGGCTATATATTGGTGGATAGACTTCATTGTAACTCATCCTGGCATGGTGTCAGTGATCTCTAAATGGAGTGTCTTTTCTTGTTAAGCCTAATTTGAGGTTTGGATATGTAAACTGTTATTTTGTAATCTCTTCTAATTCTCTCATATGGAATAAAATCTCTCTTTTTGAACTGGACGTACTCTATCTCGATGGTAGTGGAACCAGTATAAATATTTTGCATCTCTTTGTTTCTTCGTTATAATTATTTACTATTTGTTTGAAGTAATAGAATAATTCCTATCACATTAGATTGATTTTCAACTGGAAAATCTAGATCTTGTGCATTGTTCTTCCGCGTTTGTGCAATTTTAACATAATAGTTTGGTATCAGAACAATTTGTGCGATTGTCGCTCAACACCAACCGCACCCAGCAACAACAAAGAGAGACCTCAAATAAAACAATGAATCTGAACCATCCGAAGCAAACTCGCCCAAGCAGCAGAACCGATCCAAAGAAATCGCGCCCTAGCAGTAGATCCTGAACAAAGCCCAGAATCCAAAGTAAATCCAACCAAAGAAAAGCAGTAAACCTTAGACTCAGCACCTGAAAAAAACAAAAAAAAACTCACCCAACGCCTGCGCGAGGTAAAGGACCCAGAGAGACATCGAAAGCACGAGCCAAAACAAAAGAGCTAGGGTTCAAAGCTCCCTTGGAAGGTCTATCACAAAATGCAAAGAAGACATCATCTTTAACTTTCCGGATGATAGAAAACAAAGACATAGGAAGGTAATCGAAAATAGCTTTGATTCAAGAACACCAAAAATGTCAACAAATAAGACACGGGATAAGACGGAACAACAAGGACATCAAGGTCTTACCCTTCCTACCCTCCCACCATAACCAAAGCAAATCGTGCAAAGAAAGGGCACCACCCCATAAACCAACCAAAGCCCCGAAGTAATTCCAGACAAGACGGGCACCATCTCCAGCGAAAAACAAATGAGCAGTAGATTCCCCATTTTCTACTCCACAACACCGACAACGAGACACCAACGGGATGTTGATCCTTTAAGGTTTTCATCTAATGGTAGACCCTCATAAAGGACTCTCCACATAAGAATGGAAATCTTGGGAGGGATACAGATGTCCCAAATGAAGGAGAAAAAGGGAATTCTCGCAAGTGGAACTCGGGTCGAGTTCCACGCAGATCTAAGAGAGAAAGAACCGCCATTCCAACTTATCTCCCTGCCGTGAGAGTCAGAAGAAGCCTTCACAGACTACATGTGCTTCCAAGTCTCACAAGCAGAAGACGGAATCCCGGAGAAATTCGTCGGCTGAAGATGGTGATATTTAGCATGAAGGAATGATGCACAAAGAGAGTCGTTTGATTGGAACCTAACCCATAGTTTACAAGCGTAAGCTTTGCAGATATCCTGAGGGTCACGTAAACCAAAACCTCCCTCTCGCTTGGGATGGCAAATGACATCCCAAGCGATCCAGTAGTGATGTTTTGCTTCTTTTTTACTCTCATAGAAATAAAGAAGAAGCTAAGGAACGATACAAGAGGAAAAAAGAAGAGGTGGGAGTCATGGCCGCAAACACATCAGACCCAATAGAGTCAAGAAGGGACTTAATGGGAACAAGCCTACCGGCCTGGGAAACGAGGGAAGAATTCCATATGAAAATCTTACCTCTAGCTTTATGGGTCAGAGGGTTGAAGATCGTATTGATTTTGCAACCTTTTTACAAGACAACACCAAGATAAGTTAAAGGCAGAGAGGCACGGCAGAAATCAACTAAGGTTTCAATCCAAGAAACCCTAACCGATGACATACATTTGGATTGAATAAAACAACTCTTCGAAGTGTTGACAAGCTGGCCCGAACACCGCTTGTACTGACGAAGGAAAATAAGAAGCCATTTAAAAGACTGACAATTCTCGTTAATGAAAAGGATGATGTCATCCGCAAATGGAAAAGACGAGATAACATGGCAACCAGATGGAATACCAAAGCGATAAATCTAACCCGCTATAGTAAGAGAATGAACACTGCGGATGAAAACTTCCATGGCAAGGACGAACAGTGTCTGCGAATGGTGGTCCCTTTTTCACAGACCCCTACCTGATTGAAGAAACCCATTAGCCGAACCATTAAATAGAATGGAAAACCAACAAATTGAGATGAGCCTCCAAACCAAATATATTAGAGGCTCCGAGAAACCAAAAGCTTTGAGAACCTGAATCATGAAAAACCAGGACATGCGATCGAAAGCCTTCACCATGTCGAGTTTAATCACCACATTGGATCCTCTAACTTTGTGGTCTAACTGAGAGATAAGTTCTTGAGTAGGAAGAACATTATCAGTGATAAGCCTACCTTTAACAAAGCATGTTTGGGATGACAAAATAACACAATTTAGAAAAGGTGATAGTCTAGAGGTTAACACTTTCGAAATGATTTTGTTGGAGAAATTGCATAAGCTGATCGTCTGAAATCCGAGCAGGATCAAGGATTTTCACATCTAGGGGTAAGAACAACATTGGTAGATGTCCATCCCTTAGGAAGAACACCACCCGAGAAGAAGAATTCGATCGTGAGGCAGAAGTCCAGCTCGATGATTGGCCAGACACTACGGTATAAAACATCGTTGAAACCGTTAGGGCCGCTTGAGATGTCCTTGCTCAAAGTGAACACACAAGACCTACTTTCCAAAGTGGAAGGAGGGAAGAAAAGGCAATCCACCTCTTTCGAAAGAACAAGTCGTGGAATGAAGGACAATAGAGAGGGGTCATAAAAAGGGATAGAAGCACTGAACAAAGTTTTGAAAGTGAGAAACGATTGTCTCCTTAATGTCTTCGAGAGAGGAAGACATAGACTGATCAGGGTGGAGGATTTGGTGAATAGTAAGAATAGTATTCTTCTTTTTGATAGACGAATGGAAAAACTTAGAATTTGAATCGTCGTCGACTAACCACTTAAGACTAGCCTTCTGATGGAGGAAGTCATGCTTGATGCGCAACTCGAAGTCGAATGCGAGTTGTACCTAGACTCAACTTGCCTTGTTAGAAGAGGAAGGATCTATGTCATAAGAAAATTCTATAAGAACTAAGATCTCTTCTGTTGAGTGAACCCTGTCGAAGATATTCTTAAAAACAAAAGAATTCCAAAGCCTGAGACATGATTTAAGATGCTTAAGTTTAAGTAAGAAAACATCAATTAGACTGCCTGTGGCGGCTGCATTCCAAGAGTCTTCCACTGTCTGGTAGAAAGAGTTATCAATTTGCCACATGGAGAGAAATCGGAAAAAGGAAGGGTCCATTAAGGCAAGAGGAGAACGTTGAAAAATCATCGGCGCATGGTCCGAGTTAGCGTGATGAAGATGGAAAACAAAGCAAGCGATGGGAAGGTTAAACCAACCCTCCGAACCGAAAACACGGTCAAGTCGGGAAAGGATCCAGTTATGACCATCTTGGTTGTTACACCAAGTGGAAGAAGAGCCAACAAAAGACACTTCAGACATGCTTGATTCAATAGTGAAAACATTGAAATCAGAGACCGCTGAGCGGTTAATAGAGGAGCCACCATGCTTTTCCTCTTGGCAAGAGACGAGATTGAAATCTCCTTCGATGACTGAGGCTACAAAGCCCAGGCCAGCAAGAGACAAATGTCAGACCAAAGGGGCAAATTTTCAGTACGATCGCATTTGTCGTAAACCGAGGAGATAAGAAACGGGGACGAGAAGGGATCGAGAAAACAAGAGAGAGAATTTGATACGAGCCAAAAATAAGAATAGCGGAAACATCTTTAGCCCAAAGAATCAAAATTTTGTTAGAGATGTTGGTAACACCTCCCCCAAATCCTAAGGAAAGAACAATGTCTGATACCATGAAAGGCTCAAGAAGTGCTACCAAACAGATGGAATGCTTCTTGACAACGCGTTTAAGTCTGGTAAGAGATGCACCTGTAACACCCTGCATTTTTAATTAAATAATAAAATGAGAATAACTTAATTAAATATTTGGAATTAAGTGGAACCGGCATTACCTTGCGTTCGTCTCGGAATTCTGGTTCAGATAGACCCCAAGTTTGCGTAAAACAGATAACGTATGAAGAAGTTATGGGCATTAGAAGTTTGTATACACATAAGGTTCATATATATATATATATAAAAAGATATTAATAATAAAATATTACATAAGAAAAAAGACAAAGCGCGCGGGTTGACCCACCCATGGAGGGGTCAATCTATGGGTCGACCTACCCCAGATATGGGAAAGTTCTGAAGTGCGAATCTGGACTGTTTTTTGGCCATATTCGTTACTGACTCAGCGCTGCGTGTGAAGGAACACCTATAAATAGGCTAGTAGAGCCTAACCTAAATCTCATATTTTCTGAGAGGCTACCCAAGCTTTGCCATTATTCCTCCTCCTCAAATCTCTTCAAAAAAACAGGATAATTAGTTTAAGGAAATTCTGATTCAAGATCTGGAGGAAAAGAATGTAAATCTACAAATGTGTATTCAGAACTCTAATCGAAGTGAGGTAAATTTTTACATCTGGTCAATTTAGATTTCCCTTCTTCCTTCCCTTTTTCTTGTAGTTTGAGAAATGTGAATCCATGGTTATTTAGGTTTTAGACTCAGTTAGGGGAGCCATGGAATGTTAGGCCTGGACAAGATTCATGAATTGGAAAGCTATTAGCTGAGTGGATTTAAGTAATGTCTCTTTTAATAATGGTATTTTTTTCGTTTGGCGTTCCCCATTAATACAAATAATAAACATGTTGTATTCTACTGAAATGATTAATCTGTTGAACTGCAAACCTCCTAAAATGTATGAACATGTAAATCTGTATGCTTAATTCAAGATTAAGTGGAAAACTATGTACTAAAACTGTTTAGGACATGTTAAAAAGATTATTGTTGTATATAGAACCATCTTAAGAACCCATTAATTGGCACATTATGTACGTGAACCCTTGACTATAAGAATTGAGATAATTACATGTTAATCTGTTAGGCTGGAATAATTATATGATTGGATGATTACATGTTATTCCTTTAAAGTTGGGTTAATTACACGTTAGAAGAACATGTGACATGATAATCAGTTAGAATAGACTTAATATAATATTAACTTATTAAGTATGACATGTAACAAAATAGAATTACAGTAAAAATTTGGAAGAACGGACATGCCTAAATCATATGAAAAATTTACAGTAATTAAGAAATTGTAACCACGCTTAGACACGACTTTAAATTCAACTTGTGGCAGAAGTCTGCCAAGAACCGCTCGGCAAATCCAGCATCCACAAGTGGTTAATTTAATGTGAGGGGTCTAGTGTGTAAATATATATGTAACGGTGCTAAGACACACGAGGTTGAGTCTAACTTGTGGTAGAAGTCTGCCCGGAACCGCCCGGCAAATCCAACATCCACAAGTGGTCGGCTTAATATGAGATTCATGGTGAATAAACTCATATATGAATATATGCGTATAGTAAGATAGAAATAAATGGAATTAACTGTAATTAATGGAAATGAATGAAAGTTACAACAGTAAAAGAATTGGAATGAACGGGGAATGATAATAACCTAATATGAATAAACATGAATGGGAAAAGGAAACGTAATAGGAAGGCTTGTCCTAGGGACAAGTTGAAATTATAACTTAGGTTATAATAAACGATAGGGGGAATGAGATAACTTATAATGAGATAAGTTGTACTTAATCATAAATTATGTAATCTGTAAATCTGGAAACCTGCTGTTTGTAATAAGTAGAGAAAAGAGGGGAAAACTTATTAAATACAATAAGTTGTACTTAATTATGCAATAAGTAACCTGCAAACCTGAGAATCTGAATCCTGTTGATAAGAATAACATGTTAAAGGCTTATTAATGAACTTAAATGGGTTAAGCTATATAACCGAGATTAATATGCAAAAGAAACTTGTTAACTTGAATAAGAAGTTAATTTGATTGAAATAACCAAGTTAACTGGGAATCTGATGTAGTAGACCAAGCGCGTAATTAAATGGTTAGACATAGGGTCTAATAACACATTAAACTGATGTGCTTGGACCAGTCCGTACGTCTGAAGGTGAATAACCAAATGGGTTAGATCATCGTGGTGTCATAGGACACGAGGGGAGCGCACATCCATCTGATTATTGTGCCTACTATTAAGCTCCAAATGGAAAGGGAAGCACGCGACTTCCTGGGATGTGGAGGGTACTCGTGGCAGTCCTCTTTGCAGTGATAATGCTTAGGCTGTGCTCGCAGAGGTTGGATCTACGCGTTACTAGTTGGTGAGTATACCTTGATTGCCAAGATAGTGGACAATCAGAAGGCTGTAGGGTGGCTTAAGTGATTCGACGATCTTGTTGCCTTGTGACTAGGCGGGTTACGACCATTTCTGTTTGCCTGTGGTGGGTCTAATTATCTGTTTGATAGTAGTTGTTGGGTACCAACCATCGACAACCAGCGTGATGCATGATGCGGAAAGACGGAGAGCTAAACCAAAAGATCATAGATCTTTTACTATCAAGGCTTTGGGTGAGGGACATGCCAATTAGGATTTGTTGTTTGTTGTTTTCTCTAGGGCCATGTCACTAGATCTCACTTTTGTTTGTCTTTCACTAGTTCAGGGAGGGGTCAGGTGGGACCATAGCCACTGTGAAAATGCAGACCATAGCATCTATGTATACAGATATCTGAAAAAGCTCCCGACCGAATTCCGTGTTTCTGATACCGCCCTATTATGGAACCCGGTGCACAGTAGATAATATGTGCGGATGCATGCTTACCGTTTCTGGATGGCATATCATAAAGGTTACAACATCTGGTACGATTAACGATACGTACGTGAGAAAGTTAAGATACATGCATGTCTGCTCTGGGTGGTGTATCATAGACTTTAGGGCATTACTCTATGATGAAATCTGAATCCAATCGAATGATTCGAAGGTGGCAGTCCGAACGCTTACATAACATGGCGATGGCGGGACTATTTGAAACGTAGCGTTGTTATATTGATTCGTATGTCACTCCGACGTAGGATGGGGGATTGCGTATATTTATGTGGCGTTACGGTAGAGACTGTGCGATTGGTGTACCATGGATTGTACCATATTGTTGAGGGTAGCTACATATATACTATATTAGGTTAATCCATTGGGAAGTAGATGGGTACGGCGTGTATGTAAGCCTTGAGTGATGTTAACTCAAGTAACCTAATAAATAAGAAAATGTAACTGAATGGTATATGTAGGGTTATCCAAAATGTGTAGTTTAAATCTAGTCACCAGGACTTGTGTTCTGACCCCCTCCTCATAACATACTAGCAGGTTAGATTTGTGGCAAAGATATGATAGCTTTGAATACTGGTTAGGCAGGATTATTATCTAGGTAAGGCTATATTTTGATTATATTATGTTTTATCCATTCCGATGTGAAATGTTTTCTGAGCTATGATATATTTTATATCTCTGTCTTTTCTGCAGGATACCAGACAAACCAACATGAGTTACGATAGATTAGAATTTTGAAAAAAAGTCGGTCTGTTGGAATTCGGGTTGTTACATCTAGTATCAGAGCCTAGGTTTAGGATTCCTGTATAGATAATAAGTGAACGTATTTGTAGTTTTAAAACATAAATATTATATATATATTTATATATATATATATAGAGAGAGAGAGAGAGGGAGAGAGAGAGAGTGAGAGAGAGAGGAACCCACTAAATAGGAAAAGCATAATATGGTAAAAGTTGGGAATCTTTTTTGTACAACAAAGGAATGAACATGGAAATCTGCGACCCTTAGGTAATTTGGGTGGGAAGTGTACAATATACTTTGTATGTAAGAAAGGTGAATCCCATGTGTTAGTATTCCAGGTTAGTGGGTTTAGCAGTAAAACCTTATATATTGTAAAGGGTTAAAAAGAGAAAAATGAATTAGGAATATATATAGTTGGGAGAACTAACTTTGTAGGAGTGTCTAGGAAAGCCTAAGTAAGTTGGAAACCCACGTTGAGTCTAAACCCATTTTTGGCTTTTAAGAACTTGAAATTGTAAAAGCTTCTAGAAGACGGTTTATGGTGTTTTCAAGTTTTAATCTTAAAAATTACAGTTTTAAAATATGTAAAGAACATATTTGAAGAGTGCACATTGTGTTTTGAAGTAAAATGCGGTATATTTTGGAAACAATGATTTCTTGTGAAAATTTTATCTAAAATAAAATTCTCTCAGTAAAAGGTGCACATTGTAGAGCATGTATGGCTCGCTAGTTTCACGTTATATGGTATGAAAGGATTAAAAAGAAAAACATAGAAAATGTTGCATTTTGATGTTTCATTTTGTTGAAAACTAGAATTTTTAGTAAAGGAAGTTTTGAAATCTCTATTCTTTCGACAATCATTTTTGATAAATTTTTTGACATAAAAGTTTGTTGGGTGGACAAAATAAGTTATAGAAATTAAGAATAGAGTTGATGTTTGCACCTTGTACTAAGTAACTGAGCTGACCTTATAGATAAGAACAAGTTGTAAACCTGATTGAGAAATAGTTGTCCTTATCTACTCCAGCTTTTGTGATTTGAAAAAAATATGAATGATTTACATTTTTTTTTTAAAATGACATGTTTTATGGTTTGGTAAAAGTAAATTTTGGTGAGGAAAATAAAATTTTGATACTTTTAACTTTTGGAAGAAAAGTGAAATGGAAAGGTCAAACCGTATTTTAAAAAGTACGGAGTAGGTAAAAATTAATGCCTGGGGAAGACGGGAAAAGTTTTGAGGTTATGAAACAGATAGCGAGAGTTATTTTGGGATAATGGTAAGTTCCCGTAGAACGCGTAAGCATGGCAAAGCCTAGGGTGTTACTTGGAAATGATTGTTGGCACACGACTAGGATTAGAAGGCTTATTTCAAACTAAACCTAGATAAGA
Source organism: Allium sativum (assembly GCA_030737875.1). NCBI lineage: Eukaryota > Viridiplantae > Streptophyta > Magnoliopsida > Asparagales > Amaryllidaceae > Allium > Allium sativum. The sequence continues at coordinate 64,308,318 of CM060909.1, read as the reverse complement.
GGATTAAGTTACATAAGCTAAGAAAAGAGTAATGGCATAACTAAAAAGGAAACAATAAATTCAGTAAAGCAAAAAATATGACTGTTAGAGAAAAATGAAAAATTCTAAGAATATGTGAATAAGAATGAATTTTTCCAAGATAAGTTGAAACAAAAATCTATAACAAAGAAAGTTTTCTTATGTTGGTTTTTCTTAGATAGGAAAATATGTAGAATATTTGAGGAGAAAGATGAAGAAAGTTTTTTGGAGGAAGAGAATATTTCATTGCTTTTATTCTCACTTGCTTGATTTCTTACATTGCAAATACATATCCTTATTTATACATGCTTATTTTTACCCAAAGGATAATTCTAGATAAGATTTGGGTTTAATACATTACCAAATATAAATCAAATAAGCAAAATAGTAAATATATATTGCAATTAACACATGCAATATATAATTACATTTAATGCAATTTAATTTATTTCCAACAATGCTTCCCCTAAATTAAAATTGCTACTTGTTCCCAAATTCTCTGCACTTCATCTACAGATTTGTCCACTACGTGCCTTTGTCAAAATATCAGTCATCTGGTCACCTTCTTTGAGAACATCTCGATTTTGAATCCTTTTATACCTGACGTGCTTTGGCAAGAAAAAGAACGATATGATTATACATTTGTTGATTACATTGACTTTGTTATCCATCATTGAGCTCTTCAAAACAAATTCATGAGTCTTCATTTCGCTTTTATCATATCTTCCATAATTCTCCAAACATAAAAAATTTGACATTCAAACACTTTCATTGTTGTAAACTTTGATCCACACATTTGAACTTTCTTCATATATTTTCCAAGTTTCAAGCATCTTAAATTTTCCAAAAAACATTGACTCAAAAATAAAGTCGTTATTTATATGAGATAAATAATCAAGGTTGTTGTTATTTGAAATTGCATCAAGATCTTTAACCGCAACTTTATTTTCTTCTTCCATGGTATCGTCCTCTTTCTCATCTTTATTTTTCTTCTTACCTTTGTCCTTTGGTTCTTTATCCTTAACTCTCTCTTCTTTGTTCTTTTTTACTTCCTCTTTTTCACTCTTCTCTTCTTCCATAGTATCATCCTCTTTCTCATCTTTATTTTTATTCTTAACTTTGTCCTTTGGTTCTTTATCCTTAACTCTCTCTTCTTTGTTCTTTTTTATTTCCTCTTTTTCACTCTTCTCATCGTTCTTGTCCTTGTCTTTCGCTCTATTCTTCTCTTTCTTCTTCTTAACATTGCATTCTTCATTTTCATCTCCCTTACTTTTACCCTTCTTTTCTTCTTTATCCTTCACTTCTTCATGTTCATCCTTTTTGTTCTTATCCTCATTTTCTTTCCCTTCACTCTTCTCCTTTGCATCATCATCTACGTTTTCATCTTCTTCTTGTTTTCCTTTCTTTTCCTTTTGTTTTTTCTTCTCTTTCTTCTTCTCTGCCTCTTTGCCTTCATCTTCTTCATTCTTGTCCTTCTTTTCTTCCCCTTTTTCTTGTCTTTCTTCTCCTTTGCATTTTTGTCTTCATTATCATCTTCTTCTTATTTCCCTTTCTTCTCCGTTCCTTTCATCTTCTTTGCCTCTCTGCCTTCATCCCCATTTTCTTCATTTTTGTCCTTTATTTCTTTCCCTTTTTTCTTCTCATTCTTCTCCTTTTCGTCGTTGCCCTCGCTATCGTCTTCTTCTTGATCTTCATCAACAGTCTTCTTTTCTTTCTCTTCTTTAAAATTTTTCATTTTCTTCTCCAGTGAACGAGCTTCGCAAAATCTCCCAAGCTTGCTTTGCAGAAGTGGCACGATATATTTTGTCAAAAGCATTATCATATGTATCTATTCGCTGATAGATATAAAACAAAGCTTGTTTGTCTTTCATTTTCAATCTTCTTAATTTATCCTTTTTAGCTTGTGTCAAATCTTCCTTATCTTCAATTTCGGTATACCCATTTCCAAAAATCACCCATACTTCTTGAGATCCAAGAAGAAATTTCATTTGAACACTTCCAGTATATTTAGGATGTGTGCATCATGTTTTCAAAGGGATTTTCAAGAAAATTTGCTTTCATATAGGAGGTACCGCTTAGGCATTTATTTCATTCATGTATTATTATGTTGAATTACATTGTGCATTAGTACCACTACAAGAAAAACTGAGATTAGCGACAGATTTTTAGCAGCGGAAAATTTCGTCGCTAATTAGCGGCGGATTTCCGTGTGCTTTGTAAGAGAAAATATTTTGGATTTTATATGTCATCTTATTGTAAATTATTACCGTCGAATACTAATTCTGTCGCTAAATCAATGGAAATTTCAGCTCTTTACCGTCATCTAATATTTGACGCTAAATTCCGTTGCTAATAGAGTCGGATTACCGTCGACATAATTTTGAAGCTATTTTCCTGCAGTTTTCCAAGAGATTTGAAACGAACTTTTATATTTTTTATTTATTAAATTTTTTAAATTTGTGTTATTACTTAGTAATTAATTAGTAAATTTAAATTTTAAATAATTAATGTTAATAATACATTAGTAATTAATAATAAATAATAACTATTAGAAGTAAATAAAATTCAATAGTTAATGCTGAATAATTTTTTTTTGAAAATTAATGCTGATTAATTATTAATTACTATGTAATATAAATTTACTTGAAGCGCATATATGCTTGAACCTGGAACCCTCAACCCGAAGGTATTGTTCGAGATTAGACGTCAGATTTTGAATCTTATTAAACAACATTAATAATTAATAATAATAACTATTGATTAACACAGAATATTTTTCAAATAACACCTACAATTCAAAATCAATATTAAATAATGATAATTAATTAAAATAATAATACTAATTTAGTAATCAATAAATATTGGTGTTAAATACGTAATACTTAAATAATAATAATTAATAATTAGAATATAATAATTAATAGATACTACTAAATAATAGAAATAATTAATTAATTTGAAATTCAAATAACTCATATTAATAATTAATCAATAATTAGATTACAATTAATTAATAAATAAATATTTAATATTTAATTAATAACTTACATAGTCAAACCGACCGTTAGGGAGGTTTGCTTACTATCACTAGCCAAAATGGATTTCTCTAAAGCCAAAAAACATGCCTCGTTTTTCTCCCGTATTCTGTCTTTATCCGCGTCTCCTTCTTTTCTATTTCCTCTCTGCAAATATCCCTCATTCCTTTTTTTGTTTTTTATGTTTGCCAATTTCAACGCCTCTGTATTTTCATTTTCTCAAATTATCCCGTTTCCTGCGTTGCTCCCAATCGGTACTTATTCCAAATCATCTCCTCCTACTATATATATCCTCTACCAAAATTGATTCCAAATCAGAGACTCAAAGACTTGTGCTGCAATTCATAAGAAGGAAAAAAACCTATTTGCAACCATTTTGCTGTCTCAAGGTACTGTTCTTCCTCAAACCTCAATTTCCTAGGCTCACTTTTTGTTACAATCATTTTGCTGTCTCCTTTTGGTGAAAAGGTACTGGTTTCAATTTTAATTTTATTTGTCGAAAGGATATATGATGTATTCTTGACCTAGGACTTTTTTTCTAAGGATTTTTCATTGCTCAATGGAGTCTTTTGCTGACTAAGAACAAGATAAGGGGATGAACCTATGTCAAACCTTAAAAGTGTACAAACATATGTGAAAATGAGAACGCTTTAAATAATTTGTTTTACTGCTTCAGTCTTTCTTCTTTGAAGTCCATGTTCATATTTTGTTGAAAATATTAACTAAAATTGTTGTGAATAAATACCCATTTTTTATCTTTCAACTAAGTTTGTGCTCATTTTTCAGCTTTACCAGTCTGCACCTATATTTTTCTTTTTGGTTTCAGCATTGCTCTGCTTGGTTCAGATTTATTCAGGTAAGCTTTTTTTATATTAGCAATCTTACAGTTGATGGAAATTTTGTTTTTTGTTGATGGACATTTATTCCCATTTTGAAAACGGATTTCAGATTTTTCAAGTATCCATTAACAACTCTAGATTGTTGTAGGGGATCACTAATGCAGGAGAGCATGTTTTCTATTGTGAATACGAATATGATGTTTACTATAACAGTTTCAAGCGCATCCCAGATATCCAAGATGACGATGAGATGAGAATGGTAAGGAAAATGAAAAGGATACTGAGTGGAAAATGACAAAGAGCTTAGCTTATGAAACCGATGATGGTTCTGAAAGTGAAGATTGAGTTGCAGATTCTACTGCACATAAACATCATTCCCATGAGTTGGCTGCAAACTCCAGTAAAGGAAGAACATTTGATCTTTACAAGATTGGGATAAAGAAGATCCCATAGCATGTTAAATGCCATAAACTGACTTAGAAAAGGCGAAGCAAACACTGTAGTTGGCGGCGTTGCCTAAATCTTTACCTTGTAGAATGAAATGGATGAGACAGCTTCATTCATGAAAGGTGCTATTTATGGCAAACAATGGTTTGGGGCGCTGTCTTTTTATTCATGGTGTTCCTGGAATTGGCAAGACAATGAGCGTACTTGCAGTGAGGCGAAATTTAAGGTCTAAAGTTGATGTGGGAAAAAAGACACCCTAAAGCTTTGTTGAGGTCAGTGGCTCGAAGTTGGCTTCTCTTGAAAATATATATAAGATTCTTAACCTTTTGTGTGAGGGATTAACTGGAGACAATTGGGTGGAAAAAGACTCTTAACCATTTGAATGATTGGTTTTCTGATGGAAAGAAATCAAACAAGAATCAACCTTGTATTCTGGTTGTAACAGTTCTTATGTATACATGAATCCGTGTTGTATTACATTAATTAATGTAGACTTCTTGTATTCCTGTTGTAATAGCTCAATGTAACGAATTCAAATCCGTGTTGTCTATCTTCTTGTATTACACTAAATGTTCTTTGTATTGTCGGTGAATCCAAATAAAATTATTTCTGCTTGTTTTTGTGAACTACCACCGGTTTAAGTTCCTTGTAGATGATTGATCTGGAAAAAAAATAGACAAACTATATATTAGTGACAATGTTGCCAAGATTTATAATTATAATAACAAAAATTTACCTAAGATTTATATAAGGAACTTGAATCTAGTACAAAAAAATTAACTAATATTTATAATAATAATAAGTTAACTAAAATTTATAAATAACAAATAAGTTTATAAAAATTTGCAAAATAGTTTAAAAATTTAATTAACTAAGATTTATAATAACAATAAGTTAACTAAAATTTAAAAATATTAAATAAGTTTATAGACATTTGCAAAATAGTATAAAAATTTAACTAGGTTTTATAAAAATCAACAAATTTAGTTTATAAAAATTAACTAAGTATATAAAATATATAAAAAATCTTATATACTATTATAATAAATATTTTTATAATTATTATTATGTTTATAATAATAATACTAAGTAAAAAAAGGTTTATATATATATATATAAATATTAGATAAGTTTGTAAAAAATAGCTAAGTATTATTAAAATCAAATAAGTTGGTTTACATGTACAATTCGATGTAATTGGACTCTTAAACTACATTATAATTTTTTTTATTAAAATCTGACTTAAAATAAAAAAATTCATTTTATATTATGTACTTTAACGGTCGGTTTTCCCACCGTTGTACGGTAATACTAGTATGTTATACAATAGAGGTACACAAGTTTCCCTAAGTTAGAAATAAACGGGTCGGTTGCAATTCTTAATTTCTTATTTCGTAACTTTTAGTTAGGGTTCCCTGTTCGTTCACTGCTTCATTTTCTCTTGAGACGCCGTAGCCTAGGGTTTTCTTTCCCAGTTCTCATTCTCACATTTCGTTTTCAATTTTTAATAGATCCGATCATCCACAGCAGTTTCCCCTTCCAAAATTTTCAATCTTCTCCAAACGGAAAACAACAGCGCCTAGGGTTCTCTAAACAGCAGCGTCGTAGCCTAGGGTTCCCCAAACAGCAGTCTTCTCGGTCGATCTACAGCGGCTGGTGTGAGTCAATCTCCATCCTTCTATGACTTCTATCAACGATCCAGAAAGGTATTTCGATTAGGAATGAAATATTGGTAAATACTAAAAATTTATGGCTTTTCGTTGATCTATTACAAAATTAAACTGGGAAACGCCATGAGGATTGTGGTGCAAATGACATGGTATTATTTATTGAAACTTTAGTATATCTTGTGTTTTCCTTGTACAGTGGTGTCAGTTTTAGCCAAATATATGCTTTCTAAGATTCAGGAACTTGGAAGAGAAACTTGTGAAATCAAACTAATGCCTTCGTAATTTATGATAACTAAAATTTGTTGTAAGTTACAATATTTTTTTTTTTCCTTAAGAAAGGTAAAATAAAAAAATTGTCATATTACACACTTCATCTGTAGCCACAATGGAAGTTCACTGATGAATCAAACTATTCTAACATTGTAAAGTCAAAAATGAATGTATATCTTTTTTTATTTCAAGTGGCATGTTGAATTCAACTTCTAATTGTTGCAGGCAGAAGCCTTTGCTTCCTGAATTTGATTCAGCAGAAACACGCACTTTGGCCGAGACATTATGCAGGTAACATTGAACAAAATCCCTTTCTGTTATTATTGTCCCCCCCTACAATTATCAATCAAGATAACGTGTTGCTTTCTTTTCCATTTATAGGGACATAATCCGTGCCAGTCCAGATGTAATATGGGATAGCATTAAAGGGTTAGAAAGTGCAAAGCGTCTTTTAAAGGAAGCAGTAGTCATGCCCATAAAATATCCAAAGTATGTACGTATGCATTTTATTTTTTCTTGTTATTTATCTCCTTATTTTTGGTTGCACATTTAGTATTTATGATGTCTAGTACAGTGCATACACAAGTACTTCATGTGTAGGCATCATTTGGTAGATGTAGTAATATACTTACATGCATGCATATGTAATCTGCACATACACTTTGTAGTAAACGACCTTATTAAATATCGTCATCTATGCATACGCTTAGCAACTGATATTTATTTAGCATTTTCTTACTAGTATATATCCGTAAGGTGTAATATAGAAATATCTAATAAAAATAATTTGTCAAAGTAATAATTTTCCATTGGATCAGGATCATGCCTTTGCTATCACTATAGGATTCTATTTATCAGACGACATAGGTCGTAATGATGATCTTAAACCTTATTTTTGTTGCAGTGGTATGTAAATCGAGCACTATTGTTGTAGATCTTTGTGCACTTCAACGGTTTATACGTTTAGGGCCTGTTGTTAAACCATAATAAATATGTTGCATGATAAGATAAAAACTAATTTGAATATTCTAAAGAGAGCTCCATTCCTCAATCCCCAAATTTATGTGTTCATGTCCCAAATTAACACAACATATTTAGTTTAAAGACTAGTTAGCTGTAAAATATTCTCACTGTATTCTATGTAGTTCAGATTTTGTATTCTATTGAAACTGTTCGTATGAAGAACCAATCTTCAATGCTATTCTCACTGTATTCTGTTTAGCTGTAAAATATTTAGTTAATTCCCATTTGACGTGTGAAATATGGGATGGATTTACCGACCCTATGGTCATGTTTACTTACAATGTTCATGTGGTTTCAAATGGTTGACTCGTTACAGTATGCTGCATATACTTTAGATTGAATAATAAAATGGTTAAACTATCTGAGTAGGGTTTAAAAAATAAAATATATTTTTAGTAATTTCAGTGCATAATTAGCTATACAATGGGTGGAGAGTTTATGTTTAACAATTGCCATAAAATTAACTTCTTTGCTGCGGATAAAATCAAATAAATCTTCCTGCCCTGTCACAGAATTTAAACCCCTCACATTCCAGAATAGAAGTGACATGTTTACTATTTATTTTCTGAGATTCCCTGAGTTTTTACACCTCCGGGCGGGCATATGTCTTCTTTATTCTTCTTTGATTTTGACTTAGATCTGGTTTTGATTTGAGATATAAGGTTGTTCCATTTTAGGTGTAATTCAACAAAAGGTTCTCCACTGATTGTAACTTCCTTACCTTGTGAATTGTTCAGATTCAATTTGCATTTTTCCTATTTAGACTGCTTGTTGAGCTGTCTGACTCTTCTGTAGCTGTGTCTTGAGATCAGAGCTTGGAAATGCCTTCGTTTTCAGACCCAGACATTCTGTCACTTGTGATCTTTTCATGAGACAAGTACATAGCATCAGAGCCGCAATTATTTTGTTCAGGTAATTTTTTGCACTGCATATCTGCTTCAGATAAACTAGTGTTTGTTTTGTAAGATGTTGTGTAACAGTTCTCAGCCTTCTCACTATTTATATGTCAGTAGATGCTAGAATATCAAAAATATTTGATGTGATGATCTCTTTACAGTGCGCGTGTGGATTTTGCTGATCCTCCATGTCCGTAGTAGATGAATTCATGGCTTTTTTGAATAATTGACACTATCTTTCGGTAAATTAGCATAAGATTTTTTAGTTAGACTAGGCTCCATTTAACTGCAAATGTTTCAGCATAATTGTTGCATCCGTCTCTATGGTGATTGCTTTGATTTATGCTTGGAATTTGGATTCAGGAAACAAAATTAGTACAGAAAGCTAGAATAACACTGCAGTGGAGTCAACCGTTTCACCACTACTCGCTACATCCTAGCTGGTAACTATACCGTAACAGAACAACTGAATATTTTGAGTTTATACTTATACAGTGTACAATATTTTAGCTGATATGACTCATATGAACCAAAATCGTGGAACCTTTTCCTTATTTCTTTTTTAATAAAGATTACATTATATTGTAATAAAAAGTTATCTATTTGCCCCATTATGCATTTGTTATTTTACAATACCGACAATCTAAGTGAAATCATATTTTAGTTATATTATTCATACAAGTAATTATAAATTGTTTCCTTTTCAGTTTACTGCGTTATTCTATTCTAACAGGTACAACGGACAATGTGGCAAATTCTGGATTAATCACCGAAGATGAAGATACTGAGTGTGAGAGTGAGTGAGTGTAACTGAGTGTATGTAGCGAGCCAATGCTTGTACAAATAGGCATTTTGTATAGTTATTGTGTAACAAAGAGAAACATAATTGTGTACTATTTAAATGTGTAATAAAATATTTGTTTGAATAAAATATTTATTTAAAATTAGAAATTTTGAGTTAAATATATTAATTTGCGCAAATATTTTATATTACAACGATTATAGCTCTTTGCAAGTTTTGTTGTAGAGATTTGTGACAAATTACCGACATAAATTTAAGGTGAATCAGAAGTTGAAATAATCCGTCGCTAATCCCTTGGTATTTAGCAAGGGTTTACCAACTCCTTATTTAAGTAATGTTTTATTATAATTTATTTATCCGTCGGTAAATAGTCGGTATATAAATTAATAAATAAAATTTATTTTTATTGTAAAATTAGTAAATTGATGGAAAAATGTCGGAAACCTCTTGCAAAATTCCGTCGCAAAATATGACACAGATACCGTCATGGTTTTTACCGACCATACAGTTACGTCGGAAATCCGTCGCTAAGGCCTGTTTAGCGACAGATTTGAAGCAGATTTTGCCGCTGCTATTTTCGGTTTTTCTTGTAGTGTACACAAATGGTTTCAAAAAATTGGATGCACACATGATGGTTGTGATTTATGCGAGGAATTACTTGATTTTACCTTTACCAAATTTCGGGGACAAAATTTCCTAAGGGAGGGAGAATGTAACACCCCTCATTTTTAATTAAGTAATAAAATGAGAATAACTTAATTAAATATTCATAATTAAGTGGAACCGGCATAACCGTTGCGTTCATCTTGGAATTCTAGTTCAGATGGATGCCAAGTTTGTGTAAAACAGATAACATAGGAAGAAGTTATGGGCATTAGAAGTTTTAATACACATAAGGTTCATATATATATAAACATATTAGTAATAAAATATTCCAGAAGCAAAACGACACAGCGCACGAGAAAATGGTCTGTTAAGGGTCGACCCACACCCCTTAGGGGGTCTACCCATCGGTCGACCCACTCAAGGGTGTGTCGATCCATGGGTCGACCCACCCATGGAGGGGTCGACACACCCCAGATCTGGGAAAGTTCTGAAATGTGAATCTAGACTGTTTTGTGGCCATATTCATTGCTGACTCAGTGTTGCATGTGCAAGATCACCTACAAATAGGCTAGTAGAGCCTAACCTAAATCTCATAATTTCTAAGAGGTTGCCTAAGCTCTGCCAATTTTCATCCTCCTCAAATCTCTTCAGAAAAATTGGATAATTAGTTTAAGGAGATTCTGATTCAAGATCTGGCGGTAAAGAATGTATATCTGCAAATGGGTGTTCAGAACTCTAATCGAAGTGAGGTAAATTCTTGCATCTGGTCAATTTAGATTTCTCTTATTTCTTCACTTTCTCTTTTGGTTTGAGAAATGTGAATCCATGGTTATTTAGGTTCCATACTCAGTTAGGGGAACCATGGAATGCTAGGTCTGGACCAGATTCATGAATTGGAAAGCTATTAGGTGAGTGGATTTAAGTTATGTCTTTTTGATAATGGTATATTTATCGTTTGGCATTCCCCGTTAATACGTACAATAAGCCTGTAGAAATGTTTAACCTGTTAAAATCGGCTGAAATGATTAATCTGTTGAACAATAAATCTGCTAAAATGTATGAACATGTAAATCTGTAAGCTTAACTCAAGACTAAGTGGAAAAGTGTGTATTAAACTGTTTAGGGCATGTTAAAAAGATTATTGTTGTATATAGAATCATCCTAAGAACCCATTAATTGGCATATTATGTACGTGAACCCTTGACTGTAAGAATTGGGATAATTACATGTTAATCTATTAGGTTGGAATAATTACATGATTGGATAATTACATGTTATTCCTTTAAAGTTGGGTAAATTTCATGTTAGGAAGAATATGCGACATGACAATCAGTTAGAATGGGCTTAATATGATATTAAGTATGAACTGTAAAAAAAAAAAGAATTACAGTAATTTTTTTGGAAGAATGGACATACCTAAATTTTATGGAAAATTTATAGTAATTAAGAAATTGTAACCGCGCTTAGACACGAGGTTAAATTCAACTTGTGGTAGAAGTCTGCCCGGAACCGCCTGACAAATCCAGCATCCACAAGTGGTTAATTTAATGTGAGGGGTCTAGTGCATAAATATACATGTAACGGTGCTAACACACGAGGTTGTGTCCAACTTGTGGTAGAAGTCTGCCCGGAACCGCTCGACAACTCCAGCATCCACAAGTGGTTGGCTTAATGTAAGAGATCTGGTGCATAAACACATATATGAGTATATGTATATAACAAGATAGAAATAAATGGCATTAACTATAATTGATGGACATGAATGAAAGTTACAATAGTAAAAGAATTGGAATGAACTGGGAATGATAATAACCTAATATGAATAAACCTGAATGGGAAAAGGAAAGATAATAGGAAGGCTTATCCTAAGGACAAGTGAAAATTATAACTTAGGTTATAATAAACGATAGGGGGAACGAGATAAATTATAATGAGATAAATTAAGTAATCTGTAAATATGGAAACATGTTGTTTGTAATAAGTAGAGAAAAGAGGGGAAAACTTATGAAATACAATATGTTGTAATTAATTATACATTAAATAACCTGTAAACCTGAGAATCTGAATCCTACTGATAAAAATAACATGTCAAAGGCTTATTAATGAACTTCAATGGGTTAAGTTATATAACTGACATTAATAAGCAAGAGAAACTTGGTTACTTGAATAAGAAGTTAATATGATTGAAATAACCAAGTTAACTGGGAATCTGGTGAGGTAGACCAAGCGCGTAATTAAACGGTTAGACATAGGGTCTAATAGGACATTAAACTGATGCGCTTGGACCAGTCCGTACGTCTAATGGTGAATAACCCAATGATGTAGATCATCGTGGTGTCATAGGACACGCTTGGAGCACACACGCATCTGATTATTCTGCCTGTTGTTCTGTTGATATTCTTCCGGCTTCAAAGGACCGGAAGGGGAAGCACGTGGCTTCCTGGGACATGGTGGGTACTCCTGGTAGTCTTCTGTGTGGTGACAACGCTTAGTTTGTGCTCGTAGGGGTTGGGTCTGCGCGTTACTACCCGATGAGTATACCTTGATTGCCATGATAGTCGACAATCAGAAGGCTGTATGGTGGCTTAGGTGATTCGACGATCATATTTCCTTGGGACTAGGCGGGCTACGACCATTTATGTTTGCATGTGGCAGGTCTAACCATTTGTTTGATAGTAGTCGTCGGGTACCAACCATCGACAGTCAGCGTGATACGTGATGCATGGTGCGGAAAGATGGAGAGCTAAACCAAAAGACCATAGATATTTTACTATCAAGGCTTTAGGTGATGGACATGCCAATTAGGATTTGTTATTTGTTGTTCTCTAGGACCATGTCACTAGCTCTCACTTCTGGTTGTCTTTTACTAGTTGATGGAGGGGTCTGGTGGGACCATAGCCACTGTAGAAATGCAAACTGTAGCATTTTTGCATACAGATATCTGAAAAAGATCCCAACCAAGTTCCATGTTTCGGAAACCGCTCTGTTACGGAACTCGGTACATAGTAGATAATATGTGTGGATACAATCATACTATTTCTGGATGGTGTATCATAAAGGTTATGGCATCGGTTACGATTAATGATAGGTACGTAAGAAAGTCTAGATACATGCATGTCTGCTTTGGGTGGTGTATCGTAGACTTTAGGGCATTATTCTGTGATGGAATCTGAATCCAATCCAATGATTCAAAGGTGGCAATCCGTATGCTTACATAGCATGGCGCTGGCGGGACTATGCGGAACGTAGTGTTGTTATATTGATTTGTACGTCGCTCCGACGTAGGATGAGGGATTGCGTATATTTCTTTGCCGTTACGGCAGAGACAGTGTGAGTGGTGTACCATGGGTTGTACCTTAATGTTGGGGATAGCTACATGAATACTGTATTAGGTTAATCCACTGGGAAGTTGATGGGTACGACGTGTGTGTAAGCTTTGAGTGCTGTTAACTCAAGTAACTTAATAAATAAGAAAATGTAACTAAACGATATATGTAGGGTTATCCAAAATGCGTAGTTTAAATCCAGTCACCAGGACTTGTGTTCTGACCCCCCTCCTCATTACATACTCCCAGGTTAGATTTGTGGTAGAGATATGATAGCTTTGGATAGTGGTTAGGCAGTATTATTATTTGGGTAAGGCTATATTTTGATTATATTATATTTTATCGATTCCACTGTAAGATGTTTTCTGATCTCTGATATATTTTTTATCTCTTTCTTTTCTGTAGGATACCAGACAAACCAACACGAGTTTCGATAGATTAGAATTTAAAAAAAAACTGGTATGTTGGAATTCGGGTTGTTACAGCATCGTTGCCAATGCTACAGATGTTCCAGAATAGAAAATTAGATATAGAAACATAGAAGGTAATAACAAAAAGGAGAAAATGGATCAAAATAAATAAGAAAAAAAATAGCAAGGCACAAAATTAGTTAAGGTATAGGTCATGTCGAGTAGATCTAATGATCTACTCGGTCGTTGCTATAAAGCGAGTGCGAATAATTCGGGGGTTTCTGAAAAGTCGGTATGTACGAATTAAGCAGGTTCAGGTATTTTATACTGGTTCGGACTTCCCATCCTACGTCCATTCCCGAAGCTCCTCTTCGGAATTCACTATCACGCCCTCTCTTAACTTGGAGGAATAGATTAGTACACCCGAGCCCCAACAAGGATGCCTCTCGCCTGAGCAACTACACAGGACTTCAACAATTATAAGTGTTTTGACTTCTGCCTTGTGTTCTTTGATCAACACGAATAGTCAATGGTTTAAGTACACCCTTCCTATAGACTTATCCTCAAGTATATGGTGTGTATGTGAATACTGAGAGAATTATATTACTCATTGAATCAAGAGATATGAAATAATTTCAATGATTCAACAAGTAGTTTGAATATGAGAGCTTTTTAGAATGCAAGAGTCTAGAGATGAAGACCAAAAATAGAATAGATTTTCAAAGAATCAGTAACTAGAAAAACTGAGTTTGAAGAGTTTAATCAAAGAGATGCACCCATTTGTTTCCATAAATGAAGAGAAACCTTTTCATGAAGAATAACAACCTTTCATAAAGGTGACTGTTATGTCGAATCAGTCAACTGGTGTGAAAATCACCAGTCAGATAGTTAATAATAAAAAAATATTTATATTTTAAAATTGCTTGAAAAAAATAGTCGTTACTGTATATTTTTATGTTTACCAGTCGAGTCATAGAAAACTAACCAGTCGACTGGTTAAAACAAAAATGTGTAGTTCTGGTTGCTAGTTGACTAGTAGTTGACTAGTAGTTGCTACAGGTTGACTAGTAGATTTTTAACTAGTTGACTAGTAGATTTTTAACTAGTTGACTAGTTCTTTTCATAAATTCATAGTTTCTTCGTGCATTTGTGTAGAATTATTTGAGGATAGATTTTAACAATATTCTAACACACTAAACACACACATAAACATATATACTAACTCTTCAATCGATCTTCATTTCTTCATTATCATGAATCAAAAATTTTGCGAATCAACAGTTTTGTGGCAAAGGTCTCGATAAACGAAGAGTAGGAGCTTCTGAGCAGGAAGCAAAAAGCATACTAGAAAAGAACCAATGAAGGACAAAGAGCCAGACGAGACATAATCCAACGCTCCTGAACAAGCAGCGCATCAGTTCTTAGTAAGGCGAGAAAGCCGATCGTTAACAATTGAAATCTCGGTTGTACTAAGAAAAGGAATCGAGTGCGAATACGGAGTGGAAGTGACCTATAAACTAGAAGAGGAAAAATCCTATGACAGAGGAGAAGAAGAAAAAGATTGAAATGTGGTAACGCCAAGGGATCGCATTACACCATACCGAGTGGAATCTTTGTGGACATAATTGTCATCAGATTGACAATCGTGCACCGATGAGAGAGTCCTAAAGACGACGAAGAAAACAAACCGATTGACGTGGGAGAAACGAGGAGGCATAGCCACATCAAGAAAAGCCTGATGTACACGATCCTCAAAAGGAAGGAAAACAAAGGTTGACACCGTATAGATGTGCAATTGACCAACCGCTATATGACCTCCACCAGTTCCTACGAACGAGAGCACAAACGACCAGAACCAGCAGGAAAAAACATCCAAACAACCAAAATCCATCGGAACACCCGGTAGCAACTAACAAATTATTGATTGATTCGCAGTGGCAAAACAACACAGGGAGGGACACAAATAAAGAGAAGAAGGAAAATCCAAATGCGGCACCGTGGTCAAGCCCGAAGAGATCGAGCACGTTGCCAGCAGGATGGAAAAGCACAAGCCCAAAGAACCTGACACAAACCCATTAAAAAGGGACCGACCAGCACACACACACAACCGGCCAAACGAATTGCCCCAAACTTAAATGCCTCACAACAAAGAGACGCTAATCAACAATCCACATACACAAAGCCAATCCCAAGGGGAAAAAAGGCACACACGAGGGGAGGGAGAGGGGAAGATCACAACAGGTGTGCCAAAGACTGCGTTGAAGGAGACACAACACAAGTGCAAGGCACCACAACAGGCACAAAAGCCAAACTAGGAATCAAAGATAAATAGAAAGCAGAAAAGGAAAAGGGTGGAAAAAACAGACCCTGACGAGGAACACCTAGGGGGATAACCATCCTACGAGCACCAGCTAGCAAGTCACCAAGCACAACCAACGACCCCGTCTCCACTGCCACGCCAACGTCACGAATGATTGGTTGAACCGGAGATGGGACACATCCCAACACTTAATGGACGAGCAATCCACCTTAGACAAGTGATTGAGCTTACCACCCCTCTGTTTTCCGAAGTAAGACACCGGAGGAGCTTGCTCCACTGCAATAGCCTCCTCAACTACAAAAAGCTCACCAATAACATCGAAGCAATTACTGATGCAAAGAGGAGGGATTGCACGAGCTTATGCACATCCCACTTCACTAGTAATCACAATTGAAATCCCCAGAAACCGAGTGGGTCGTTGTTGGTGCCACTTTAGACCTAACCATAGAACAACAAGAAGAATGCTGACTATGGAAACGCTTAGGGGACCAACAGACAAACCAAGCATGGGACACTCCGAAATGGGACAAGAAAAACAAGGCAATACTTTAGACAACAATCAGATGGGGGGATAAAATCCCCTGATCCAACACAAACATCCTCAGGATCCACAACCTCCCTGAAAGAACGAAGACCAATGAGTGAAGCAGTAGAAAGATGCAAAAACCTCAAAACTGCTACTCCAGAAATAGATTTCGGAAGAAACTGAATAGGAGTGATCAAATCCCCTATATTAGTCCCTTCAAGATCCAAAACGGAGGGGGAGCTATAAGGTGTTGCCGGAGCACAACGATCACGCTGCCTCGCGAACGAGAAATCAAACTCAGTGCATTAGTTCCTTCGTGTATGTCACATAATGTATTCACATGTATGCACAAATATTCAATTAAAATTATTTTTTTCAAGTGAGGAAAAAGATGCATTTACAATTTTAGAATTTAACTGAGTGTTACTTTTTGGAGCACCATCCACGACTCATAAGAAGTTGGGTTTAGTGTGGGATGACAAAATTAGAATGACATGCCAAATATTGTAGTCAACACAATAATATAAATTTCAGTCGACGTTTCCAATAAGCAAATTACCTACTAAATAAATGGTGGTCGACCTATAGACCATTATTGTTTAGTATGATAACTAGATATTGATATTTTAAAAAATCAGTGTTAGTAATAGTGTTGAAAACCTGCCCTGGTATCATTTGAAAAGCCTAGATTGCTACTAGTAATTACTAGAAAGAGGTTGAATAACACCTATGGCAGTTAGGACTTTGACATCAACAATAATGTTTTTTTTCCTCAAGGGTTAAGCTTCGGGATCCATTCCAACTTCTTGCTTATACGTTTGATTCATCGCAACATTGTGCAATATATGCACATCAATTCAACAATAATTTATTCTTAACATTAGTTTATTTTCTCATGCTTATGATTTATAACTCGACTATTAACTTTGGAACATTTTTCAATTTTGACTCAAAGAGTAAGGGATTTTCTATTCTCAGGTTGTTGAATGTATGAAAGAACATACAAACCATGTTTTTAACAATTAGCAACGATCATGCAAATCAATGGATAAGAAGCATAAGTTGTTGAATTATATCATTATACATGAAAGTAAAAATTATTTTGCAACAAAAAATAAATACCTGTACTTGAAAGTGTTTAATCATCACACACTTCTTGTGTGCTCTATGCTCAAAAGTTGAAAAGTTAATTTATCAACACAAAAACCATTAACTTGTTCATTTGACATTTTTCAACATGAAAAATAAAGAATTACTGCAAAATCTTAAATTTCGCATTTATACAGGTTTATAATACAACTGATCCGTTTACGAATACATGCCATAGAATGACTACTTTGGGTTTTTTTATAAAAAAAGAAAGAATACTCATTTGTGGAAGAATTTCGACTAAGTCAATGTTCTAACCCATCACATAATTATAAAAGCAACACCAGACCATTGAATGACAAGTTCAAATGATAAATAATATACATGCATGACAGGTTTTTGAAATTTTTGTAAGATGATCAACAAGGGAACTGATAAAAACAACAAAACAATCATATAATAGTTGATATGAAAAATCTTAATCATTTTTAAGTTAATATTCAATTCAATTGTTTTGTTGATGATTTTTTGCATTCTAGCCATCATAAAGAAATTCCATTGGAAAAAAATCCAAATGTTATCGCAAGATTTCTGTTTTCTAGTAGTAATATGATACTCTTTTTGGAACCTTGAATTATTTTTGAGTTAAGAATCATAATGCCCACCCAGACCTAGAACCATTTTTGAGTTAATATTCATGAGCATCCCCTTAGACCATGAATCATTTCAGGATAAAACCGCGAAGTACGGGGCATAGAACAAACAAAACAAGGTTAGGAAAGCAAGGTCATATTTAAAGTGCATTAAAGGACAAGATGCACTCTCACTCAATTAAGAAGAGTAACTTTCCTGAGCTCTTTCTATGTGGTTATGAATTCTTATGAATATATGTTCAATTTAGTTATAAACAAAAGTTAGATATTTATTAACATGAATTTTTCATTTTTCTACGTGTTATTCTCAATAAAAACTAACCTCTCATTTGTAGATAGTTTAAATTTAAGTGAACAATGAATATAGCTCCACTAATAAAAAAATGTTAGCTAACTTGTTTCTCTTAGTATTAAATTATACTTCTCAATTCTTTTTAACATCTTGTTGTAATAATCATGAAAAATAGTGAAACTTTAAACAAAAATCATAATATGGAACAAATTATTTCTTTACAATGGTTAAATGTTCATTTTAGAGATTTTCAGTTTGATTACCATCACGGAAACAGTAAAAAATTGTACAGTAGAATTATTAATTTGGTAAACTACATAATTAAACTACGCTGTTTATACTAGAAATTTTTTTGCGTCTTATGTTGAAAATTTTGCGATTCGAGACGATTCTGATGAAGATAGTGTCGTACTTTTGACTTCAAAAATCATTGGATTTTTTTTTTCAAATAACTGTTTAGCCCTTTAGGTACAATCGAGTAATCGAATTATTGATTTTTAGGATCTAATGAAGCCTTGAAACAACGTAACCATACAATTTTGATCAGACCAATAACACTTTGATTTGATTTCTAATGTTGCAAAATTCGAAGGTAGAATAGATAGAAGAAGCGGAAAAACAGGATCTATAACACTTCTATTTTTCAAACACCTTGTAGGCATCACAAAAACTATTTGGATCGGATGCGTTTTGGAACACAGTAATGGAGTCACAGTTTTGTGTGTGTAGGAAGAAAAAGATTTAAAAAAATTAAATTGAATTCGTAACTGATCTGGGCATTGCTAATTATAACGATGGAGGAAAGTATCATTTCGTCAATCGTCTTGACTTTTCCAATGGTTCAGAACCAATATAAACAGTTGCGTCTATTCGTCACAACTATCATGCCTTCACGCCTTCATAAATTTCCGACGGCCAAAAAACCATTGCAAATGTCCCGCCTTATTCAAATTTGGGGCCCATGACAGGCTAAAAGCCAGCAGTTTACTATTTTCAATTTCTGTTCAAAAGTACGTTATTAAACCGAAACCTATATCCGACTCGGTTCGGTTAAGACGGACAATGACGCACGTGTGGTGGTTTTGAATGATTTCCATTCTCACAACAAAAGCAAACATTTGGATGCACCAAGGCTCTAATCCTCTCTAGAAAATCATGTACTTAAAAAAGTATAGACCCCAATATCCCAAGATGTGGGATTTATGCTCTTCTTCGTTCTTCTCTTTCCCTCCTCTTCTCTCTTTATGAAAACAAAAATCAATAAGGGTCCATTGTTCGAAAATATCGAACACTCTAAATATTTTCAAGATTGGATAATTAAAAAAGTTTAAAAACAAAATGGATGCATCACTTGTTTGATTGCCTACGTACCCAAGTGGGATCAAGCAAAACATAGTTCAAAGATCAAGAATTGCATTATCGTGAAAACCAACATATAAATAAAAGGTATTTTAGGATTTGAATATTTACTTGGTATAAACCGTTCAAGGCCTTATCAAAATTCAATCGTGAACGAATCTTGAACCATTTATCTCTAATTATAAAATCGGATCAATCACACATGTTGATTTCTTATGTAAAGTGTTATGAGTTGCACACACGTTAATGACCATGCGCTTTAAATTATGGGTTCATGAGTCTACTTTAGAAAGCGGTCTTATTTTATTAGGAAACAAGCTGATTTCCATACTCATATAGACAAGTTTCTTAAGTTGTCTTTACGATAACCATTTTAGGTATATAGACTTATTAAGCACATTTATCCATTCTTTGTTCTTGTAGAATCCAACACTAAATATTATAGGAGCTCATGATTTATTGTTCAATAATTATTCTCTTAGCTTGTTGGCACCCATTAATTTTAGTCTATCATTTTCAAAACATAAGTTGGATTTTTGATAAGAATGATCAACCTTCATTCACAAACTTTAGTCTCATTTCCTTCGACTTTATAATAATCAGTACATTTAGAAGACTCTTAACGAGTGGTTCAACCATATTTTTCTTCATTTTTATTTAGTTAACAGTCAGTACTCCACTTTTGAGTAATTGTCTTATCATTTATGTCTTAGACTCACATGTCTAGACTTGGCATTATATGTTTTATATTGAAGATATTATATACTGTAGCTTGATTATCACACTTAATCAAGACTACTGGATATGACATCCATAATTGAATTTTTATTAAAAAAAAATTAAGTCATTTTGCTTTTTTACACGCATCTCTAATGCAAACAACTCTGACAACACTGTTGAATCAGATATACAGGTTTGCTTCTTGAAATTCCAAGATATAGCAACAACACCTCCTAATGTAAAGATCCATGCAGTTAGAGACTTGGATTTGGATTTTACATTGTTACAGGTCACATCACTATATCCTTCTATTACATCAGAACATTCTTTATAAGATAAACCATAGTTAATGGTTTCTTCCAAATAAGCTAAAATTCTGGAAATACCTTTTCACTGTTCGAAACTGATTTACTCGTAAATCGACATAATTCGCTTATAGCATGTGCGATATCTGGTCTAATGTAATGCATGACATACATATAACTCCCAATAACACTGGAATACTCAAGTTGAGAAATGGTGCGTTCAGTGTTCTTTTCTAGTTTAATATTATGATCTAAAGGAGGTTATGTTGTTTTGTTACTATAATGACCAATTTTTTGGAGGAATTTCTCAACGTAATGAGACTGAGTTAGTAACAGCTCCCCCTCTTTTCTAATGATTTTAATTTCCAAAATTATATCAACGACTCCTAGATCTTTTATACCAATTTTAAAAGATAGAAACTTCTTAATTTCATTTATATAAGATATATTGGAACCAAATATTATCATGTCATCAACGTATAAACATATTATAAAATAATATATGTATTATCTGATTTGCTAAAAATATATTTTTAGCATCATTAACAATTAATCCATATAACAATGCTACTTTATCAAACATCACATGCCATTGTATGAGAGTTTGTTTCATACCATAGAGTGACTTTACTAATTTGCGAACTTTCTTTGTTGGTCAGTGATTTAAATACCTTATGGTTGTTTTACATATATATCTTCTAAATCTTCATTTAGAAATGCAGACTTTACATCCATTTGATGTATAATCAATTTATGAATTGATGTCAGTGATATTAAACATCGTATAGAAGAGACGCGTACAGAAGGAGCATATGTATCAAAGTAGTACTCTACTCCATGTCTTCACTCTTATCCCTTAGCAAATACTCTGGCTTTAAACTTATCAACGAATCCATATGTATTCAACTTTTTCTTGAATACCCATTTCATCGTATAGGTTTAGCACTATGAGGTAAATCACTTAAAACGCAAGTTTGCTTTAACAACATGCAATTCATATCATCATTGATAGCTTCTTCAAAAATTTGAAATCTTCTGAACTCATAGCCTCAGAAAAAGTTTTTGAATCACCATCGACATTCATTACAATTTAGTCGCATTAAGGATTCGTCCTTATTGTCCTCTATAAGATATGTTATGAAGTCAGAACTACAATCCTTCTCTATTCTTTCTCTCTTACTTCTCCTATGTTCGGTATTATTATCTGGTACTAATACTTTCTTACTATTTTGAGTAGGTGCACACACATCGTCATTGATATCATCAGTCATATTAGATTCTAAACTATATGAACTCAATGGTATCTCAACTATTTTATTTTCAAACAATTCTACATTTAGAAATTCTATAACATCTAAGATGTCAAGAATTAGGAATATATAAGTTATACTACTAAGTGAATAACCTACGAAAACACATTTAAATGCACTATTACCTAACTTTGATCGTTTAGGGTCTAGTTTTCTAATATATGCTAAACAACTTCACATTGTTAGTCTTGTAAGATTAGATTTCCTATTAAACCATCATTCATAAGAGGAAATATTATTCTTTTTAAATATTACTATATTTAAAATATAACGTGTAGATAATTTAGCATCACCCTATAAGTTATAAGGTAAATTAGAACATATAAGCATGACATTAACCATTTCTACTTAAGTTCTATTTTTCCTTTTAGCAACATCATTTTGTTGTAGTGTATAAGAGACAGTGCATTGATGAACTAAACCATGTTTTTTACATAAAAAGTTAAATCATTTGAGAAATATTCACACCCACGGTTCGAGTGTAGCACTTCTATTTTAACACTTAATTGTGTTTCGACTTTTTGTAAATTTTAAATTTATTAAAAGTCTCATCTTTAATTTTCATTAGATACACATAAACATATCTAGAATAGTCATCAATAAATGTGACATAATATTGACTACCACCATATACCAAATCACATCACCCAATAAGTTATAAGGTAAATACCAAATCAAGAAAATTAATCAGTTTTCCTTTCCTTTGATTTGAAAATTTTCTAGAATATATTTTTTAAACTCATATTTCACATTTAGAGACAGAATTGAAATAATAATACAAAATCAATCCTAATTTATTCATATTTTTAAAAGATTTATAATTAACATGTCCTAGTTTAGCATGCTATAAACTAACAGAATCAACAATATAGATAGAAAATATCTTTATTAGATTCAACTTAATCAAGTCATTACAAGAGCATCTATGTCCAATGAATTCGCAGTTCTTGGACAACAATAACTTATCTTATTAATAAACCATCTTGAATCCTCTTTTGTTAAGAAGGCATCTAAAGACCAAATTCTTATATATATCCGGTACGTAAAATACATTAACAAGTGTAAGAACTTCCAGAGATGGATGGAAGTTCTATAGCCAGTATCAAGCCACCCGACCATTATCAATGCCACAAACGGGGTTTACCTCTTGCACTACAACGACAATTTTGCCTAAGATCACATTCACGTTTTGTTGTTTCTTCCGCAAACAAAATAGTTGGGCATGGTGGCTAGGCTTTTTACAACAATAACAAGCACCTTTCTTTTTATTCTTCTAGGCTTTAACTTATTAGTTATTTCAACATTACTTGCCTTAGAATGAGACTCAATTTGTAGATTATGATCTACTTCACGTTTATGAGTCCTCTTCAATGCGAAGATAGTGTTGTAAATCGTCTAAATCATAATCTGTTTCTGCATGCTTTAATTTTTTCTTATAATCATTCCAAACACTAGGAAGTCTAGAAATTATAGCTCCAAAAACAAAAGATTCAAGAAGATTTATTCTAGCATTTTTAAGTTGATCCGCTAATAATAAGATTTAACTTACTTGCTCAACTATGGACTTATTGGAAATCATTTTAAAATAATTAAAACTAAAAATAAGAAATTTTTATTAGTTGCCTCAAATATGCGTATTTGCTTTCCATTTCAATTCAAAGTGCCTTAGCAGTTTGCAATGCCCTGTGAGCGTTGTAGACAATGCATTCGAAATGTGTCATCTACACAGAAAAACATCTTCTTTGCGCTTTGCACGTTTCTCCTTTAGAGCGGCATTATCCTTGTCAGTTTCACCTAATATAGTTTTCAAATCATTTTTTTGGCAGAGCCGACGGTGTTGAGTAGCTTTTATTAATATACCGAAGTCGAAAACATAGTTACAAGGGAAGAGAAAAAACAAT
Source organism: Allium sativum (assembly GCA_030737875.1). Lineage (NCBI taxonomy): Eukaryota > Viridiplantae > Streptophyta > Magnoliopsida > Asparagales > Amaryllidaceae > Allium > Allium sativum. The sequence goes on along the minus strand of CM060909.1, from coordinate 64,284,501 downwards.
AAAGAAGACAATAGAATACACGCCATATTAATGCTAAAAGAAGACTACACAAGAAAACAAAAAATAACAAAAGTTGCAAGCTGTAGTAGCTTTTGTTCAGCAGCAATAATTTTCAAATCATCTTTCAAAACAAAGAACAATATGATGGATCTAAAAAAGAACTTCGTAGTCTCTTGCCAACAAGTAAAATTATCTCTATCAAAACAATCTAGTCGGGTTAAATGTTAATTCATGACTTGCAAGGTGCTCGAACCTTCCATGGTTGAGGATATTGTCTGAAAATTCATTGAAAAAATTGCGGTTCGAGACGGTCGTATTTCTAATTTTAAGGATATATGAAATAGATTATTTCAGACAATAGTTAAACCTAACAAGTACAAATGAGTTGTCAGAATTCAGTGAAGCCTTAAAACAGCGTAATCAATTTCAAAATTTATATGATTTTGATATGATAATGAACATTTTGATTTCAGATGATGCAAAATTTGAAGACATTATAGATTGAAAGGGAATAACAGAATATGCAACACTTCTATCTTAGCAATACCCTGTTGGCTTCACAAACTGTTTGGGTTGAAGGCGTTTTGGAACACTGTAATGGCGAAATATGTTATTGGACCGAAAATCATAACTGGTTCGATCGGACGGACGACGACGACGCGTGTGTTGTAGTTATATTTGACTTCCCTTCTCACAAAAGAGCAAGCATTTTGATGCGCTAAGGCTCCTACCTCTTTTAGAAAATCCTATGCTTAAATAAGCATAGACCCCAAGAACAAAAGATGTAGGGCTTGTGCTCTTTTTTCCTCTTCCATTTCCCACTTCTTCTTTCTTCATGAAAACAAAAAACAATAAGGATCTGATATTTGAAAATATTCAACATCTTACTTCGAATTTTTTTGAATTTCAACTATATTTGTTTGGTTACATAAAATTTTCAGGAGTTGAAGTTTTATCGATAATAACAAAATTTAATACACAAACACAAGGGGACTATCAAACATAGAATATGTTTGTCAATGGATATCTAATGAAAAATCGATACTTCAAAACAGATAGGGATACAATGATATTTTAATAACATTTCATTTTTATTTTAATAAAACTTGTAGAAATGAAATATTTGTACAAATGTTATACATTGAGGGTAGCGGTATTTATTTATATACAAAAAAACAATATGTAAGTAATGAGCTTCGGTCCAGATTGCTGCTTAGCGATGATATGCGGATGGGCCCGATAAGTTATGTTATGCGAAAGAATACCCTGTCCAGATCATTTATCTCAATGCCTCGTCTCAAACGAAACTATGGTTTCCTCTCCTTTCCATCTACTCCGCCGTCATTTTCAACTTTCAACTCCCCTCTTAATCAAGCAAAATTCTTCAATGGCAAAGCCTCTATTCGTATGTATGCTTTCTAATAGAAAGAAGAAATGTGGTCCACAATTAGCTCGCCATTTTCTGTCTGCTCTCGAACGAAGTGGATATCTATTTCCATGTGCTACGTGCGAGAGTGTTGGATGAGATTAACTAAGAGAGAAACTTCCCTGGAATTATCATACCAAATAAATAGCTTCCTCGGTGGTCTAAATCCTAATTCCCAAATTAGGTTTTTGATCCAAATCAGTTCGCCGGTGGTGCTTGCGATGCAATGATACTGCTTCAGTACTAGAGCAGAAGACAGTACTTTGCTTCTTCATGGACCAAGAGATCAGGTTCTGACCGAGGTATATGCAGTATCCTGACACAGATTACGATCATCAACGTCATTCACCCAATCGACATCATTGTAAGCTTCTAAAGTTATCTCTCTGCTTGATTTCAGTGTTAATCCGTAGTTTATTATGCCTTTTAAATATCTTAATATATGCTTCACTACCTTGCAGTAATCAGTCAGTGGACTTTACATGTGTTGGCACACTTTATTATCACTATTGCATATCTCAGGTCTAATGATTATCACTTACTGTAATGCACCAAAAATACTTCGATCTTGCTTCATATTATCTATTGGTTCACCTTTGTGCTTGGATAGTTGTAAATTGCTGACCATTGGTGTATGTAACTGCTTAGCTTGTTCCATCTTAGCCTTGAATAGTATTGGGGTCTCTTCCCATATTAATCCCGTCTACTATTAACTTGTTTAGCGGGTAAACTTTCCCAAATCAATCATTCTTCTTCCCATTTCTGCAGTTCACAAATTCTATCACTTCCATCATGATTACACAAACCATAACACAAACAAATCAACGCAACTATTAATTTCCATTTAATATGTATAATAACTGGTCTTTTGGTCTGATTGCCAAAAGTACGTAGGACACGCTCGACTCAATGTATCGCGTAACATTAAAGCCTGAAATCTTGCCGAGGAGTTAAGGAAATGAGCCGAGAAGGGGTCGCGCAGACAGAAATTTCACACACCTCAAAGCACCGCTAAATCAATACCTTGAACTCCAGAAAGTCGGAAATCTCGCTAACCCCGATTCCCTTATGATCGTGCCAACATCTTTCGTACCCCACCGGGTACGAAATTCGTACCCCACCGGGTATGAATTTCATACCCTATGGGGTACGAATCCATACCCCACTGGGTATACCTCCATGGAGGGGTACGAGTTTATAGGCTCTGGCATGGTGGGATTCGAATTCTAGGCGGTTTGCACTATGGGATCTGAGATTTCTGGTATGGTCCCCTACTTCTACTACTCTTACCTACTCCTACCTAACCACTCCACTATAAATACCCCTCAAGCTCACACTTCAAAGGGGTTGGAATTTTGTGATTTGACATCTCTTGAGAGTTCCAAGTAGCCTCTTTAATGACATCCATGCTTTGAGGAAGAAGAAGGGCAAAAGTGTCTTTTTCCTAATATTTGCATATGACGGATACGACCTCATATAACTTAAAGATGTATGTAAAAGAATGTCATGAGTTAGTCTCAACCTTGTAACTCTTTGTTATTAATAATATTCCGACTCTTCCAAAGTGGACGTAGACCTTTTACGAGACCGAACCACTATAAATCTCTTGTGTTATTTATTGCTTTCTGCACTTACTTTTCAGCGCAAAACCATAATTCTTAAGTAATTGAGAATCTTGGGTGTTCACGACATATTTTGCTGTTTACATTTTGGTGCTTTCACTGAGAAAACTCGGATTCGCTTCTTTATCGCACATTACCATATCGACTCCGACGTGCTTTATATTTTTTCATTAACATGCTGCCAAGTCTGCTTACGATGGCAAAGCACAGAAGAATTAATTGATCGGCTCTTCTGCTGCAGCCAAAGCTGGAATGTCCCAGCAACCTCAACCGGCGGATATCCCGGCCGCAACCGAGACCCTTCCTCCTGTGCACCCCGAAGCTCCTACAACACAAGTGAAGATCCACGCGCTTAATAAGAAGTAAGAGAGCACAACTCTTGAGCTCAATCAGGCGTTGAGAGATAACATCGACCTCATGCGCCAACTCCAAGAAAGTCAATGCGTTGTCGCCCGACTTCAGCTCACTCGAAACAATTCCTGACCTCGACGTACCATATCAGAAACTTCCTCGTTCGAGTCTAGGGGTCCACATTAGAGAAGGAGGTTTAGCTACATTAACCATGTCGTCGCCCGCTCCAATGCATGTTCCAACGGCAATGCCAACAGCTGCAGCAATGGCAATGGTAATGGAAACGGTGACCGAACTACCGTCACTTACAATGAGGGGGCACAATATCATGACCATTCCCGACTGATTATCAATGACGAGCTGGGTCTGAGCAACCGACCCCTTCCTCGAAAGAGCCCAACTATCACCGCTCAGAACCTTGGAACTACTTTCCCGATGGCCCAGCTAGCCCATGTTCTTTCGGATCAAAATGCGCATCAACCTGATCAGCCTCTCCACCCACGCCAAAACCCGATCATAGATGTTAATGACATGGAAGATGATGACCCAGATGTGCATCATAGGAAGCGACTATGGGAGAGGACTCCCGAGGTTTGACGAAACCAATGGGTTCCAATGGTAAACCCGCATCCAACGTCTCTCCCCGACATGGTCCAAAGGATCATGAGAGAAATGCGAGGGAACGCCAATGACTCATGGGAAGCCTACATAAGGCGTAATCCCTTCAAAAGAATTGTGCACGAAGCCGAATGCTCGTGATGCTTTAGCATGCCGCAAATGCCACTTTATGACGGCACGAACGATCCCTGTGCCTTCCTAAACCACTGTGAGTTGCAAATGGACTATAGTTGGGCCACCGACTGGGTCAAATGCATGTGTTTCCCGTCTTCTTGTCAGGCACTGCTTTACTCTGGTTCTCTCGCCTTCCCCTCCATTCTGTCAACAACTTCGGCCAATTGTCCACCAAATTGGTTAAGTAATTCAGAATGCACGTCCCAACTCAGAAAGTCGCCCTCACTCTGTCTAATTTGCACCAAGGACCCACTGAGTCACTTAAGAGTTACCTCTCGCGGTTGAATACCGCCCTTGCCGAGGTAGACGACCCAGAGCCTCATACCATGCCTTTCCAACTTGCAAAAGGCATCCTCCCCACTTTTGAATTCGGGGCCTGGATCGACAGAAAGTAACCCAAGATTCTCAAAGCTTGTTACGAAAAGGCCGAACAGTTCTTGTGTCAAGAAGAAGCAAGGCGTAACCGAATCTCTCGGGCTAGTCATTCCAAAAACTCGAATGATGATACCATCAACGAGAGCACCAAAGGGAGACAGGTCGAAGAACCTTTCGATAAGAACAAGGGGCAGGCCTCTATAAGTCAAAATCGAATAATCGCAAGCAGGGCCGCCGCAACAACAGCCAGGTACCAACGAAACCCAAGAAGCCCGGCTGCCACAAGGCTTACGAGACCTACACCCCGCTGAATGAAGACTTGGAAACAATCTAAATGAAACATGTAATACGCTTCATTACAAGAAACCACACTCCAGGGAGTCCACTAACCACGAGAAGAACACTGGAAAGTATGACATGTACGGGCATAATACCAATGATTGTCGTCAGCTCAAGGACGCAATCGAAAAGCTTATCCGTGAGAAGCACCTTGAGCAGTACGTGCAAGGTCCTTTTCCTCCCGAAGAAAACTCGGGTCCTCCGGCACCAGCACCCGCCAAGACCGCCCCTGGTCCATCCAACCCAAGGCGGAGGATTGTGATCAACACTATCTGTTGTGGGCCTTACCCCACGCATGAAAGCTTTCGGAAAATGGAGAAGTACGTGATCTCGATAAAGCACGTTACCTATGAAGCTTTCTGCACTCCGGACAAGTCCATCCCCGCTAAACTTCAGAAGACAATGCGGAACGACATCGTCTTCTGAGAAAGGGAGTCTACGGGAGTTGAGATCTCAACCATAGACCCTCTCGTGATTACTGCTCAGATCGGTTCTGCTTCCGTCAGAAGAGTATTGATAAACTCAGGGAGTTCAGTCACCATCATCTTCAAAGCCGCCTATAATCAGATGAAGTTAGAAACCAAGGAGTAAAAACCTTGTTATGCCATGATCTACGACTTCAACGGATGTTCTAATCACCCGGTGTGTATGGTCGACCTAACCGTGGAGCTTGAGGACGGGGATCAAAGCCAGGTCCTTACTTTCGCGGTTAATGACAATATCTCCCCTACAATGTCTTATTTAGACGTCCCTTGCTTACGAAGTTCCGAATCTGCATGTCACCATGGTCCCTCCTAATGAAGTTCCCAATGGAAAATGGGATCGGTGCAGTTAAAGGTGACCAAGAAACTGCATGAGATTGTTATGCAATAGAATGGAAGAACGTGCGCATTAAGGACAAAGGCAAGACTATGCCTCTTCCTTCCTGCGCCAAGACCGTCTCCGCATAGCAATCAAAGGCGTCTGAGCCTTGGCTCAGGCGCCACTACTGTCTCTCCGACGATCTCGATCCAAGGAAGGACGAAGAGCCCGATTACGAGAGAGCTACTCCAGTTGAACCTACGGTGGACGTTCTGATCAGCCTTGATGACCCATCAAAGGTCTTGAAAATTGGATTGTAACTTCACCCCGCAATAAAAGAAGATCTCGTGGATTTCATATGGGCTAACCTAGACATATTCTCTTGGATCCACTTAGACATGAAGGGCATATCCCCGCGATCTCTTGCCACTAGTTAAAACTCGACATCACACTACATCCGGTCAAACAGAAACGTCGCTTCTTGGGACCCGAAAGGTCCATAGCGCTCAAGGAAGAAGTAGACAGGCTACTCAATAACAACTTCATCTGTGAAGCATACTACCCCGAATGGATTTCCAACCCAGTTCTGGTCAGAAAAGCTAATGGAAAATGGCGAACATGCGTAGACTTCTCTGACTTAAACAAGGCATGCCCCAAGGAAAACTTCCCACTTCCGAAGGTCGACCGACTTGTTAATTCGACCATCGGATACCAGCTCTTATCCTTCATGGACGCTTATTCAGGCTACAATCAAATGTTGATGTATCTCCCTGATCAGGATCACACCTCCTTCATAACCGATCTTAGGCTCTATTGCTACCGCGTCATTCCTTTCAGTCTCAAGAATGCAGGAGCCACTTATCAACGGATGGTTAACCGCCTCTTTAAAAAACAGATTGGGAGATCCATGGAGGTATACGTGGACGATATGCTGGTAAAATTTAAAATATCGAACGACCACATCCGCACCTCTCTGAAATATTCGATGTCCTCTGCCATTACGACATGAAACTCAACCCCTTGAAGTGCTCCTTCGGAGCTGCCTCGAGAAAATTCTTGGGTTTCATCGTCAATTCTCGAGGCATCGAAGCTGATCCAGACAAAATCAAAGCTATCCAGGATATTCAAGTCCCTCAGAGCATCAAAGACGTCCAAAGTTTAAAAGGAAAGGTCACCGCATTAAGTCGATTCATCTCTAGAGCTACTGACAAATGCATTCCCTTTTTCGACTTGCTTCGGAAAGGGAAGCGCAACTTCGAATGGACTACAGAATGCGTTGCCGCATTCGAGGACATATTGAATCACTTAGAGTGACCACTTATCTTATCCAAAGCCATAGACCATGAAGACTTATACATTTATTTGGCTATTTCCATGCAGGCAATAAGTTTGGCACTAGTACGCATTGAAGGTCATGCCCAACGACCTGTCTACTACATCAACAAAAGATTGACGAGGGCGGAGAAGAATTATCCAAAACTGGAGAAACTCGCCTACTACTTATTGATCTCCTCCTTGAAACTACAACTGTACTTTCAGTCTTACCCCATAAAAGTCTACATTGACCATCCACTACTACCGGTCCTACAATGAGTGGAGGCATTTGGAAGACTATCAATGTGGAATATATAGCTGAGTCGGCTTGAGATAACATTCGTCCCCTGTCGAGCCATCCTCGGGCGGACTCTCGCAGATTTCATAATAGAATTCAACGCCCCCAAGGAGTCTCCTCCTGAGAACGTCGAGGCCCCCAACATGCCATGAAGGCTATTTGTATATGGATCCTCTAATAGAAAATGCTTCGGACCTGGAGTCGTTGTCATCACTCCAGAAGAGCGTCCGATATGTTACGCTTTAAAGCTCAATTTCCCTACTACCAATAACGACGCAGAATACGAGGCCTTGATAGCCGGACTTAGAATCGCAATCGAACTTGACCTAAAGGCCATCCAAATCTTCTCTGATTCACAACTCATCGTGCGCTAGGAACATGGAGAATACAAAGCCAAGGGGACACGGCTCGCTCCATATCTTTCCTAGGTTCGGGAATTGCTCACCAACATCGATCACTTCGTCATTACACTCATCCCCCAAGAACAAAATGAAAAAGCAGACTCGCTAGCCAGGTGGGAAAGCTCCGAGGATACACAACTCATGGGGATCGACCCGTTGAAGTGCTCGATTCACCAAGTATTAGCTAGAAGTAGACTGATGCGGTCATGAACACCAAGACCCATACCCGAATCCTAGATGACCCCGATCAAGAACTATCTACAACACGAGACCCTCCCGAGACGTTACAGGGAAAAAAGGGCGCTCACTTGTCAATCAGCTCGCTACATTCCCATGGAAGGAGTGCTCTACCGTAGAGGTTTCTATGTCCCGCTACTTCGGTGTGTAGCCCGTGATAATGCCAATAGTGTGCAAAAAACATACACGAAGGCGAGTGCGGCAACCACACCGAAGGGCAAACCTTAGCAAGAAAAATCATCAGACATGGCTACTTTTGGCCCACGCTTGATCAAGACGCTGCGAAGTATGCTCGCAAGTGCGACAGATGCCAATGCTTCTCAAAGATTCCAAGAACCCCGCTTACCGAGTTGACGCAAACAGTCAGTCCATGGTCGTTCATCATGTGGGGGAATAAACATCATTAGAACTCTTCCAATGGCTAGAGGAGGGGCACGTTATGCCATCATCGCAGTTGATTACTTCACCAAATGGGCATAAGCCGAAGCTCTCGCCACGATCACCACCAAGAAAGTAATCAACTTCGTCGTCCGCAATGTCATCACCCGCTATGGGATCCCTCAGGCCATCATCTCCGAAAATGGAACCTAGTCTGAGAGCGCCGAATTCAAAACCTTTTGTCAGCGGCACAACATCGAAAAGAGATTCTTGGTGGTGGATCATCCTCAAACCAATGGGCAGGTCAAGGCTATTAACAAAGTGATTATATCCATCATTAAAAAGCGTCCGGAGAAAGACGGAGGCATGTGGGAAGACGAATTCCTTCTGGCCTTATGGGACTACCGGGTCACCCAAAAGTCTGCTACCAGACACACTCCATTCGCCCTTGCTTATGGATCCAAAGGCGTCATCCCCATTGAGCTCAAGCATCAATCTCATCGGGTTACCTACAACAACCTGAAAGCCAATCAAGATTTACTTATGGAATAACTCGATTTAGTCGAGGAGAAGAGAAATGAAGCTGAACTTAGAGTCGCCGCCCAATGACAACAAGTACCCGATACTTCAACTCCAGAGTCCGCTGCAAGATCTCAACGTCGGCGACCTCGTCTTGAAATGGATCTTTCCCCTTATTGATTGGCCTCAGTCCTCGTTAGGAAGGTCCGTACGCCATACAACGTAAGCTCAGAGATGGAACTTTCAAGCTAGCAACCGTAGATGGAGCCGAGCTCCCCAAGGCATAGAACAACGAACACATCCGCCGCTACTTTACATAACTTAGTGTACAGTTGTTTATGCTTTCCAACGATGTTTTTTTTCTTGAAATTCAAGGCATTGTAAAGGCTGTTACTGCCAATGTTATTAGTAGGAATGATGTTCAGTTTCACGGGTCCTCTCCATATTTACTTCTTACATGATATGTTTGATTGACCATCACAGCTAACTTACGTACACCAATATTCAAACATAGCATCGGCACCTCGAGCATGGGAGTCGATGCCACCTTTCGAACCTCGAACCAACATCGAAGGCAAACATCACTGGCACCGATCAAAACCCCGAGCACGGGAGCTGGCAGCGCTACACGAGTCCCTGGCCCGCGACGCGACTGAGTATAAATAACTCTAACTCGAGTCTTAGCCCAGCACTGAGTATAAACCGTTCCGCTTCCGATTCCCCAGACTTAGGGGTAGCCCGCCATCCAATCTTGCGCGATACCAACTACTCAGACGGCTCACTCTGTGCATTTGTCGAATCTCGGCCTAGCACCGAGATTGAGCTTAAATCGTTTCTGCTCCTAAGCCCCAGAGCTTGGGGGTAGCCCAATGGCCACCATCCAACCTCCAGGTTTGGATCTGGTCACACTGAGGGAAAGAAACGATGCCCTCGTGCTCTTAACCCAAATGAACGATGGAAGAGCCAAAAATCGGACGAATCGCGATGTCCTCACCTTCACTCTACTTAGGACAAACTCCGGGTAGCCCAAGGTACAAGGCGCCTGGCCTGGTTTCCATGTTCCGTTTCGTGGGATTCCTGAGCCGAGGGAGATCTTCCACAAACAAGAACCAGCACTCGATCTCCACACAACTGGAAATGCCCCAGAGCGAGATCTCTGATCACATTTCTGTTAGTGTAACAATAAGTTTGATTGTGTAAGCACAAGACGCTGGAAAACATGAGACGAACATTTGAACACTTAACACGGAATGCAATTTTACTAATTAATATTTCCTTTCACACATACACGAAACAAACTACATGTCTAATATCTTTTTTTTCTAATGACAAGTTGTACATGAAAACCACACCATGTCTTTAAAGACCAAAAGCGATAGACGTACTTGCGTATATTATCGGCCTACATAACCAAAATAACGGTAACATCTATTATAGTTACTAACACTCCTCATTCTTCTTCTTCTTGTGCTTCTTTTTTACAAATTCAGCACTAGACGACTCCCTAGTGGTAGGCCACTTCCTCCCAAATCTTCTCCCGCTTCTTCCTCCTCGGCCCTTAGGGGGAGTCACCAGCTCGTGAGAAACCAAGGTGCGCCTTTCGCCCTCATACTCACCACTCGTGATCTCCATGATCTTGGTAGGGGCAGTGTACTGCAATGGCTTGGGGTAGTATTAGCTACAAGGGCTAGCATAGCATCACCCTTTCCTGGGACTTCCTTAGCCTCCAGCTTCGCTTTCTTCTTTGCCTCTCTGGCATCCTTCTGGTCAGCTAGCTTCTTGGATTGAACTTCGCGGCACGATCATCCTTTAGCTTCTTAAAGGTCTCTGTAGCTCTCCGCTTAGCATCATCATCTTCCTTTCTCCTAGCCTCCGCGGCCACTCTCTCCTTCTCAGTCTCGTCGGTGATCTTTTTCTTCCGAGCCTCTTCGGCAATCCTCACCCTCTCCACCTCGGCACCATCCTTCTTGTTCTAGACTATAGCAGTGGCTCTCTCCTCGGCATCCTGTCTGGCCTTCACCTGAGCCTCCTGCCTAGCATCCTCATCATGCCTCCTCTTCTCTTCCTGGTCTTCGAATTTAGCCACCATCTGAGCCTTTTAGGCCTCCACCGGAGCTTGCATCGAAGACACGTCAGCCTCCGCAGGACCAATCACATGGGCACTCTGGTCGTCCACAACTTCTCCTTCCTCAAGAAGGTTCATATAAATACTGGACCCCGGCTCAACATCCGAGAAAGTGTCCAATTGGTCGTCTCCCTCTCCAAGTTGTATATCTAGTAGTCCTTGCCCAGATTCTTTTATTTGGGGGAGCATGGGGGCAAAGCCCGGTGTCATAGTGGTTCAAGGAAGGGATGCATAGTAAAAATACAACCTTTTAGTCCACAAATTCGATAATCACATCATCTTCGGGAATTCATGATAAAGAGAATTTACCACCGGATAGAGATGGTGTAGGTATGATGAGGAGTGCACTCTCTATGGCAGATAAAGTAAGTCAAGTCATTCCTAGTCCCGGGTGCTCGGCGAGACCCAGACCAAAGCTGTGGGATCACTGGTTGTGGCGGATTCGGGAACCGGTAGCCGATAAGAGCTTCATTCTGCAAATGCCTCGGCTACAACCATGCTCTGAGTAGGAACAAACTTCACCTTTTCTGCGGCATGTTGTGCTAGTCTCTCCTTTTCTATGTCCTCCTCTAACAGTTTCCTCCCTTCCTCCAACGTGGCACGTTCCTCATCAGTCAGGAGGTCTGTCATCAGCTGATGCTTATTTATGGTTCCCACATCCACTTGACGTAGATAAGCCTCATACGACATCAGTCTCTCCCATGTCTGTGCCATCACCCGAGGGTAATCCTCAACCCATGAGATTCCGCGGGACTTTATAACCTTGACATACATGTTCCGAATATACTCTTCTAGGGACGCACTCGCTCGAACCTCCGCATCCTCAATCTCCTCCATCAATTGCTCCACCTCCCTCAGGTGCTTACCCTTTAATACATCCATTGAGCTCAACCCATCCTTATTACTGGCCTCGGCATCCTCCTTTTCCTTCCTCACCGCCTCTAGCTGCCTTCTCAGCTCAACGACCACCGCATCCTCAGCCCTCAACCTCTCAATCCCTGCCTTTAGAGCCTCGTTGTCCTTCTGAAGCTGAGATACCCGCTTGTTGTCTTTCTACATTTCAGCATTTACTTTTTTCTGGATCATCTTTGTCCCTTTTCAAAGCCATGTTCTCAGTTGTTAACGAGGTTGCGGTATACTTGATAGTTGAGTTGGCATGTTCCGCCTCCTTTTTCAGCATCTCGTACGTCTGCTTCATCTTCACTGTGACAACAACACTAAAAGTTAACATTCGAGGGCATAAAGGTGAGCGAAAAAAAGTTTACAACACATGAAGCAAATCTACCTATTTCCTTCTCCAAGTTACGAATGGTGGTCCGCTCGACAATGATAGTCAGGCCTTAGTTCAAGATCTCCAGGTTCTTCTTCCTAATCAGTTCCGAGAGATGGAACGAATACCTGGTGAGCTCCTTGGCCTGGTGATACATGGCCTTCACATGCATCTATACCTCCTTGGAATACTTAACCGGAATCGGACTGATATCAGGAAGGAATATCAGTTCCTCACAGTAATGTTAGGGAAAAATTTCCTTTAGCATTGCTTTCCTCTCCTCAGCGGAAAGCTCTCGGGTCTTGGGCATCGCCAGCTTCTGCTTCTTCTTCTTAGCCAACTCCTTCTTCTTCGAATAACTAGTTCCTAGCTCTTTTCTTTTGGATATATGGGCAGGAGCCAAAGCTGCAATATGAGAAGGAGCTGTTGACGAAGGGTGTGGAGTGCCCACTACATCGAATCGGGAATCTTCCCTGGATGATCGGGTAGGAGGAGTTGTAGATCGGTCCCTATGGCGATAGTCACTGTCGCGATCCTATGGAGGTGGAGATTCACCAAACAAGATAGTCCCTCTCCTAAAGCTGTCAAGAAAAGTGTTCCTAGGGAATCGGCGACCTCCATGCACATAGCCTCGTCTTCCATGTCGTCTTGCCATATCACCTACAAAAGAAACAACTCAAAGTCAGATACTTTGCACATACAAGAAAGTGTTGTGTGATGCGGTACTTATGAGTGTGTGCCCTAAGTGTTCTCTCAACAGAACAGATGGTGGTCCGCCCGAAGGAGTAAACTCCTCCGCAGCTAAAGCTAGCACTTCCATACTCGTCGTACCAAGCTAAGGAGACAAGTCTAGAGGAAGCTTATTAAGGTCATCAAACTGGACCTCTTTCTCGAGTGGGATGGCGGTCTCTGAAGGAGTCATCGGAGACTGCGACCTTATCGACGCCCCTGCCCCCACGTCGTTTGTTATAAGCAAAACAGGAGAGTTCAAAGGGTCCTTATCCCTGACGACTGCCTCCTTGTCTCCAGCTTCATCCCCGCCTGCTTCTTCTTGGGTCTTAGCAGCCTTTTGCGGTTCAGGCCCAGCAAGGGGCATCTTCCTCTTTCGACTAGGAGCCACTTTGTCTTTCTTTGCCTCCGCTTTCTGTTAACCGCCTGCAATGGAGGGCCTGAGTATAGCTCGTTTATCTGGGAGCAGTCCCGTACGACGAAAGTGATCTTGACTTATGACTTTATCGGTAGAACGCTACTCAGCCGGTATCGCTCGTAGAGCCTCAAGGCGTTGTTGGTACTCGATGTCAGTGGGCGCCTCAGGGTTTCCTGCCATGACAAAACAAAGTCGAACATAAGAAATCAAATCCGCGAACTTTAAAATAAAACACGAAGCTCAAGAATGCTTACTTCCTTCCAACCATCCCCTCGTGAATCCAGGGGGACAGCGCACAAAGAACCATTCATGTTTTTATACAGTCTATTTGGGCCTTGTCCCGACAAAAAACTTAGTGGTAGGCGAAGCTTCCAGAAAATACTGAGATGGTGATATATTAGCCCTCCTCTTTAGTTGAAACAAATACTGAATGTCCTCCCCGGTGGGTTCTAACTGCAGATATTCTCGGCAGAGAACGTAGGTGCTTAAGAGGGAAGCATACGCATTTGGATGCAGTTGCGGTGGCGCAAGGCGGAAGTAATACAACATGTCCTGAATAAAATTGTTGGTCGGGGGCATGCACCTAGTAATGAAAACCTACCTGTTCCAGGCAGTATATTCCTCTGGCGGTGAGTGAGCCCTACCATCTTCCCTTGGTGCGCAAACGTCAAGTTAGGGAATGCGAAACCGCAACGCCATTTTCTTAACCGTCGCTGCGTCCATGTGTGATGGCATCGAATCCATCAGATTTTCAAGTATAACAACATCGACCAACGTATCCGGTGCCACTAGTGCTTCCCCCTCAATGATTTCTGCATCCTCTACCTCCTCATGTATGACCAGAGAATGTTACCTTTCAGGTTGTTCCCCATGCTCAGAAGTCTCTGACAGACATGTCGCTTGAGAAGGGGTTGATCTCTCAGAAGTCTCAAGCTCGCTACCCGACGAGCTAGCATTGCTAGTTGAGTCAGAGGTATGCAACGACGGTAAAGAGATTTCAGCTTCTGAAGTCTGCTCAGTCATAGATCTTGTCTTCATGGCTAGCTATACTTTTAACACACTAGCATTAGACAACGTAGTTGATTAACCTATACCCATCGTGTCGGTGTAAACTAGCATGTGTGTGTGGTGCAATGCAATATCAGGATAATATAGTTTACAAGTCAAGAACGTAAGGCGCGACGACGACCACAAGTCCTTCAGACCATCTCCGTTGTTGCAACCAACTAGAGATACTGGATTCGCACCAACTCGCAACTACGTCGCGTGTAAAATATACTAGCTAAGTCCCATAGTTGGACAATTTGATAACAGTTCAATTATATGCTCTAATCCTATGTGTTAATTCAAGTCATCGATCACACGACCATCAACATATGCGCTAGTTCAGTCGCGTAAGCAACACAAAGGCGATACAAATCCTGAAGCAGACAATCGAGAGTCCGAAGTCTCAGAAGGGAAACACATGCATTAGCGAAAGCAGAGGTCCCTGGGAATGACGGGGAGACTTCAGACCCCATGCTCGGGGTACGAAATCTCGTACCTGATGGGGGTACGAACCTCGTACCCCACGAGGGAACGAAGTTCGTATCCCATAGGGGTACGAATTTCGTACCCTACGTGGTACGAAGTTCGTACCTGAACACGGGTTACGAAGCCCCGTACATTCGAAACCAACAGGGTACGAAAAGGTCGTACCAACTTTCAGGTACGAATTTCATACCACGACCTAGGGGGTACGAACTTCTCTCCCACCAATCTCGATGATGGTCTATTCTCCTCGGTTATGTGCCACTTCAAGCCTTCGACTCCCCCTCTCTCCTTTCCTCTCCAAATCCTCTCATTACTCGATCTCTTAAAGCCCGACGTAGCGAGAAACTAGTGCCGATCTCGGCCCAAACTCGGTCAAGAACTGCTTCAACATCACCTCCAGGCGCTATGGCCAAGCTCGAGGGAGGAGGCTCGCAACCTTAGCCACATTCAAAACCCACCTTTAAATGTCAAGTTCAAGATTTTGGTTCCAAAACACAATGTCCAAATCACAAATAACAAGAAGAAGAAAGAGAGAGTGGGGAAGGGTGCACCTATTTATAAGGGGTGCTACTGACTTTTCGTATTCCGCAATGGGGAAATAATTTACGTACCCCAGCGAGGTACGAAAATTCGTACCCCAACGGGGTACGAATTTTTGTATCCCCGTGTAAGGTACGAAATTTTTGTACCCCAATCTTGGGTACGAGTAAAAAAAAGAGAAGAAAACAAAAAATATGTATATATATACACAATGCGTATGTACATGCCAATGACTACCCAAGCGCGAGTTCATTACGGCGTGTCTACATAACAACGTAAACACGACGTCTGACCCATGACGGCTCGTTCACAATTGTAATGTAAACGAGCTCAAAAACTAACGTCTTTTTCATGAGTTTATAGGAAAAACCGATGAATCAACAAATACTTCAACCAACGCAAAGTACATCATGCCAAGACAAGACGTACTTTGGGGAGCAAATGTTTGCCAGCCTTTTGATCGGATTCCCAAAAGTACGTAGGACACGCTCGACTCAACATTTCACGTAACGTTAAACCCTGGAGTGTGGCCGAGGAGTTAAGGAAACGAGCCGAGAAGGGGTCTCGCAGAAAGACACCTCACCACTCCTCAAAGCACCGCCAAATCAATACCTTGAACTCCAGAAAGTCGGAAATCTCGCTAACCCCGATTCCCCTATGCACATGCCAACATGATTCGTTCCCTACGGGATACGGAATTCATACCTCACCGGGAACGAATTACGTACCCGGTGAATTCCATACCCCACCGGGTACCCGGGTACGTAATTCGTACCCTATGGAGGGGTACGAGTTTCTGGGCGCTGGCACAGCAGGATCTGAATTCTGGGCGGTTTGCACTATGGGATCCGAGATTTCTGGTGTGGTCCCATACTTCTACCTACTCTTACTTACTCCCACCTAACCACTCCACTATAAATATCTCTCAAGCTCACCCTTCAAAGGGGTTGGAATTTGGTGATTTGACATCTCTTGAGAGCTCCAAGTAGCCTCTTTAATGGCATCCATGCTTTGAGGAAGAAGAAGAGCAAAAGTGTCTTTTTTATTAATACTTGTATATGACGATTATGACCTCATATCACTTAGAGACGTATGTAAAAGGATGTCATGAGATTGTCTCAACCTTGTAACACTTTGTTATTAATAATATTCCAACGACTCTTCCAAAGTGGACGTAGGCCTTTCACGAGACCGAACCATTATAAATCTCTTGTGTTATTTACTGCTTTCCGCACTCACTTTTCCGCACAAAACCATAATTATTAAGTAATTGAGAATCTTGGGTGTTTATGACATATTTTGTCATCAATAATGTATCTTCTATTCTTGCACAATACTCTTATCCCAACTTCAATGTAATTGCAGCTAATCAACCTAAACACAGCGAGCATATCAACGAAAACCAACAGGAAGTTAAAAGCACTCACGCTTTTGTAGCTGCATACACCTCATAAAGCGGGTCAGAGGGAATAACAATTGCAGCACCCGACCGTTATTAACAATAACATCTTTCTTCCTTTTGATCATACCCGAAAGCACAACATGCGTAACCCTAGTAACTCCCTCCACATTTACCTTAATCGAGTTCCTTAACAGCTCATCATCAACTTCGTGAAAATATCGTGCATACGGATACGACACACCCGCATTATTAACCAAAACACCCACATCTTTCCCATGATAACATCCTTAATCCTTTCGACACCTTCCACCAAATCGCCTGAAAAGTCCATAACTACAGTCTCGACTTTAATCCCGCTGTTTTTAGACAAAATACTCGACGAAACGACTTTCAATTTTTTCGAGTTTCTTCCTACTAAAATGAGAACCTTTCTGGCAAACTGGAAAGAAAACGATCTTCTGATGTCGTTGGTTGAGCCTGTGATTATGGCCCAAGAACCGTACTTCTTAAGGATTTTCCCCGGGTGTAAGAATGTAACGTAAACCCATAAAAGAAGCTTGAATGAGAGCTTAGTGAGCATGATGATGCCGAGGATTAAGAGAAGAAGAAGTTAGGTTGGCTAGGATTTTAAAGAGGATAAGATAGTGCAAAGATCCATGAATTCTATCTCTTAATTTTTAATTTGGATATGAGGATACTGGGCTTACGGAAGAGAAAATTGAGTGAATCGCCGAGCTTGAAGCTATCCAAATCGCAAATGTTTGACTTTCTTTTTCTTTTGTTCAGATTGTTAGAGAGGAAGAAACGAGGTGGTGAGTTTTTATATAGTTAGTATAAGGCAGTGTACAAGATGGTGAGGAAGGGAATGGAGTGGAATTGAAAAAGTGGAAATCAAAATGAAATTAATTTTTTTGTGGTGTTTTAACAGTACAAATAGAAAGAAGAACAAACGGTTGAAGATATTACAGGTTGAAAGGTTAATGGATCAATATCGGAAGAGACACCCCCTCAAACTTGGGATCAACTAAAAATAATTCATACTCTGGTTTAATATGGGAAGACACGTGAAATTTGGGATTAATCGTGTCAGTTTACCCTATATATTTTTGATATGTATAATAACAACATCAGCAGCTCTTGTGATCAGTGTACTCTAAAACCACGGGCTCTTATTGGGTAATAGATTTCCAACAACGAAAAGGTATGGAATCACCTTCCGATCAGTGTACTCTAAAAGTGATACACTGGAGTTCAACAAGAACATCTTGTAACTCGGCCACACATGACCGGCCATTCATTTCGCTTGAATGTTCTGAATATATTATCACCTTATGGTTGGTATACCAACGTAACCGTTCCCGGGAGATACAGAAGCGAAAGAAGTAACAAATATGAATATTCTCTAGATGGTGACGGTATATCCTAATAGTGTGTGACCCACTTAGCCATGCTGCCTGCCCGATTTTTGTCATCTCCTGGCTGATGAGGCTTAAGGTCATAGCGTACCATTATTTAGATCACATCTTTGTTTACTTTGAATGCCACATCATCATACTTGCCAAATCACAAGTTGATTTCTCCAAAAATATCACGGGTATAAAGCTAATAGAAATGAATTCCTCCACCACCAACGTAAATACGTTTAAAGCGATCAACTTACGCAATCTATTAGATATACTCTATCTGAAATTTATCCATACACGTTGTCCTGGGACTGGACAAACCGAAGACACTATTGTGTAAATCCATCTTAGGCAATTTCTACCTAGGATCGCCAGAACAGCCCTTGCACAAACTCCGTCTTCAATAATCTTCATCATATTTGATTCACAACGCTAATGCACATACGGAGTGGTTTTCTGATAATAAACATGATCTCGGTCTCTCCGTATTGACAACGGAAAAATGGTCAAAATCTTTGATAGTCGGTTATTAACTATCAAAGAAAAACATCCATACACACAACGATCTTATTTCCAAATGGAAATTTTATCGATCAACCATCAATCAACATTTAATCCCTTTAAATTAATTTAACCTTAATTTACTCTTCTTCCAATTCCCCCTTCCCTAATATTCTTAAAAACCGTTTAGCCTTTCCCAATTCTCGGAAAAACATTTCCATATATCTACAACTTTTTATTTTCTATATTTAGAAAATACACTCTATTAATATTGGAAAACACTTCCATTCTCCATTTACGCATTACTATTCTTCCATCGCCATCAGTCCCTAACTGTAAACTAGTAAGAGAACAGTCCCCTAAGTATCAACCCCAAAGGCCGGAACCAACATCAGATCAATACTCAGAAAGCCGTTCAACTTAACTAGTCTCCAGTCAATTTCTAATTTCCTTAACTCCATTCTTTACTTCTTGTTTACACAAATAGTTTCCTTTTTATAACCATTTTAATCTTGCAAATCGTCTGCTCTAAAATCATTATTCACTTTATAACATGAATATTATTCTTCTATAGAAATCTGGACCCAGTTTATTAAATCAAATCTTGATTTAAATAAATATTATCATTATAGTTTAACATCTCATCTATCTAGTTCTTTTATAAATTCATACTTTATATTTCATTTCATAAACTTTGTTTATGAGTTATAACAACATGTCGAATATTTATTTCATTTTTAACTATTCAAATCAAATATTAACTATCCCGTAAAATTCTAAATTTTATAATATATAATTCCTAAAAATAATTTATTTTATATCACTTGACATAGTTGAACACTAATTATAATTCTTTATGGATTTATTCAATTCTATTCATTTCGAACATTGGAATAAATTCATTGTTTACTTTTCAACAAATCCCCAATTTATTTAATAATAATAATTAAATAATATTATTTATAAACATCATTTATAAATTAATTCACTTGTTTGAATATAATTAAAACAATTTATTTTATTTTAGCCCAATCGAAATTCCAATTCTATTTTAAAAATAGCTTTTTCTTTTTAACAATCCCAAATTCTTTTCCAACATATTCGAATATATTTTTTGGTATTTAAATACCAATTATTTCGGGTCAATGTTATTTAAACACCCCAAATACACAATAACCAATCATAGATTATTCATCACATCATATAATGTATTATATGGAAAGCAACAATATAATTGTTGAGGAATCCAGTTGGATTCCTCCAATCTGTTTCCTTGCACTATAGATGTTAATAAAAATAAATAACACAATGTCATATTAATATTAAATATTTTAATAAATAGAATCAATAGTGAAGCAACATTTTATATATGTAACGATATCCATATTTTCAACCAGTTAATTAGCAAATCATCTAAACAACCATCACACACAACATTCAATCATTTTTATCAATATTAAATAACGTTTATAAAATTATAAACTGGACAGAGTTAGTGAGTTTACTCACATTCGACGTTTATCATCAAATAACGATAATCTGTCGTAGATTCAATCGAACGTTTTAATTTGTCTAAAATTCAAATGAGCCCCATTTGATTCCAAACCAGTTCCATCGCGTAGCCATCCGTGAATACGATCCCAACGGATATGATTTTGTCAAATTCTGATAACATACGGGGAAGATATGATTTTTACAATATATTGCATAGTTAAACATCATTAACATTAATAAGTATATAATTATACCCTAAATTATAACTTCTAATCCACGTTTTAAACCGTTAACGAGGGTGCTCATTATCCTTCCTCCTTCCAGTATTTTCATTGCCATAGCCGAACACTTTAGATCACTTTCTCTCTTCATAGATTAATTTAATTTAAAATAACTTAAATTGAATTTAAATAGTGTGCTTTACCATTTTTGTTAAATCACGTCGACCCATTTAAGAGGGGCCAATTCTTCTGTGCCTATTTTGGGTGTGCCCCGTGTGCCCACCCAATGGAGCCCCCTGATTTCCACCTTTTGCAATCAAGTCCCTGTGACAATTGAAGGACTTAACTGTAAAAGGTGGAAATCAGGAGGCTCCCATTAGGTGGGCACATAGGGCACACCCAAAATAGGGGCAGAAGAATTCATCCCATTTAAGAAAGCCCCTAACCCACTTTATAACTCTTCTTCCCAAAAATGTAATCTGCTCCACATTTCAAAGCCATACTCGAACCTCCTCCATCGAGCTGCAACTTTGATTCCAAAAACAAACATTACCACTACACTTTCCTTCCACCCGCCATTAAAACGAAACCAAACTCCACCAAAAATGTTTCCTCTCCAGCTAGACTTTCACCATGCCGTCCCTGCTCTGGACTTCACGCAACATGACACAACACCGACCAAACTCCTCCTCTTTACACCTTATGTCCAATCCCACCGACCCGGCAACCTCTCGCATCCATCATCTGAATTCCGCACCTGCTGTAACGTTGCGTCACCACACCTTAGTACCATCTTTCATTTTCTTGTGTTCCACTTGTTTCTCGTAAGCTCCTGTCCATTTGCTCCTCCTACAATCCGCGAGCTCCTGTACAAACACATCGCTCCAGCCTCCTGTTAATTATTTGAACACCATTTCTAGTGCCTAACATGATAGAATGAAAAGAGGAGGAAATTTTATATTTTGTTTGAGGAAGAACACTTTTTTATATTTTCCTTACTTTTATTTTTCACTTTCCCTTACATACAACACTCTTTCTTTTTTTCTAAGACTTATCCCCCACTCACAACACTTTTACTTGGGTGCTTCATCCCTTACAACTAAATGACCACTCATATATATAGTGGTTTACATGACTTCTCAAAAGACACAACATTAATTAACATGACTCTCTAAACAAACAGACACAACACTTAACAAACGAACATGACTCTTGACTCTAATGACACTACCTTTTCACTAATTGACATAACCATTCACCTTTTTAAATTTTCCAATAATCTTGCATTTAATGTTTACCCAACAAAACTCCCCTGTAAACTTAAATGCTTTATTCCTCCAAGGGGGTTTATATACGTCATCGACCAAATCAGCATACGGAGGCGTTTCCTCCTTAGCAGCATCCTTTTCAACATAGTCCCTGTACTCTTCCAATGTGGTTGCACCAATGCACCTCAATTGCTCTCTAACCAACATTGGTTTGAACAAATTGACAGCATCCCATTTTTCTCCTTGTCTCATATTATTTATTTTCTTTCTTATTTTCTCCATCTTGCTTTTCACTTCACCGGAAACTTCCATAATATTTTGTTTGTTGCTTTCTTTTACCTCCTCGATAACTTTTTCAACTTTGTTCTTCTTTTGGTCTACGATGCTCTCATCTGATTTTACCTTTGGAGATTTGACCATCACTGAGTCCGCTAACTTAGATAATCCTTGTTTTGCTTCCTCATCAAGACTCTCTTCTTCTTCACTTTCCATTAGTGTCTCCTCAATCTCGTCCTCTTTTTCTTCATCTTCAAAATTTTCTTCCACTTTTTCTTTGACCACTTAGTCCTCTACTTTTTCAACATTCTCTTCTACTTCAGGTTTTTTGTCTTTAGCAATTTTCTTTCCCATCAGCTCCGCTTTGAATCTTTCGATCTCTTCTTCATCATCTTCGTCAACTTCCTCTTTATTTTCTCCTTTGTAATCCTTTGTATAAACCTCTTTCAGCAAATTCCACGAATCTTTTGTTGTTTTTTCTCCATTAATATGACACCATGCTTCTTTATCTACGTTCTCACTCAGCACCATAAAAGCTTGAAGATCTTTCCTTCTCAAGCTTGTGAATGCCTCACTCTCTTTCTCCGTCATGTTTTTAACGTCTTTTGGCCACTCATAGCCACTCTCAACAATCTCCCATAGTCCTTTGGAGATTAACTCTTCTTTCTTTCTATAACTCCACTTTTCAAAGTTTTCTTTTGTGAGAACGAACAATGAGAAGAATAAAAATACCATAGTTTCGAGCTAGCTCTGATACCACTTTGTTTAATCGAAGAAGAGGAGAAAAAATATTAAATTCTTTTCTTTGCTGAATTTCTTTCTTTATTTCACTTTCTCTCTTACATTCTTAACCAAATGACAATAGGCTTTATATAGATAGCCTTACATGACCCTTCAACTTAAGAGACACACCAATTCACAATAGACACCCTAACTTCCATAAGACTCTTAACATAAAGACACTTAAACTTACGAACCAACACTTACTTAATACTAGACACATTGACTCATAAACATACATGACTCTTTATTTTTTTTCTCATTCCCAATAACAATTAAAGTTTACTCAACAAAACTCTTTGTTTAATCGAAGAAGAGGAGAAAACAATATTAAATTTTTTTCTTTGTTGAATTTCTTTATTTCACTTTCTCTCTTACATTCTTAACCAAATGACAATAGGCTTTATATAGATAGCCTTACATGACCCTTCAACTTAAGAGACATGCCAATTCACAATAGACACCCTAACTTCCATAAGACTCTTAACATAAAGACACTTAGACTTACGAACCAACACTTACTTAATACTAGACACATTGACTCATAAAAAGACATGACTCTTTATTTTTTTTTCTCATTCACAATAGCAATTAAAGTTTACTCAACAAAACTCCCCCGTAAACTTTAAATGCTTCTTCCATCCATCATGCCAATCATTTTCTTGAATTTATTGAGAAGTACTTTTGGTAGTGGTTTTGTAAAGATGTATGCGGCTTGATCCTGACTTGTCACATGCACCAGTTCCACACTTCCTTCCTTCACACGATCTCGGATAAAGTGAAAACGAGCATCGATGTGTTTGCTTCTTTCATGGTTTACTGGATTCTTTGCCAACTCAATTGCTGATTTGTTGTCAACATGAATCACGGTTGCACCAAGTTTCCTTTGCTCCATCTTACTTAACAAATTTCTAAGCCATATCGCATGACATATACAAGAAGATGCTGCCACATATTCAGCTTCACACGTCGAGAGCGTCACAATTGGTTGCTTCTTTGAAAGCCAAGTAAACGCAGTATCTCCCATAAAGAACACATATCCTGAGGTACTTTTCCGATCATTTATGTCTCCGCACCAATCGATGTCGGAATAGCCAACTAACTTATAATCACCTGTCTTTGAGTAGAACAATCTGTGTGACACCGTTCCTTGTATGTATCGTAAGATTCGCTTCACCGCCTTCCAATGTGAATGAGTCGGCTCCTCCATGAACCGACTTACAATTCCGACACTTAATGATAGATTCGGCCTTGTTCATGTGAGATAGCGAAGGCTTCCTATCAAACTCCGGTATCTACTCACATCAACACGTTCTCCTCCATCGAACTTTGAAAGTTTCGCACCTGGTTCCATTGGTTTTGATACCGGGGTGCAGTTTTCCATCTTGAACTTCTTCAAAATCTCTTTTGCATATGCCTCCTGTGATATAAAAATTCCCGTCTCTACTTGTCTAACCTCCAATCCCAAGAAAAACTTCATCAAACCTAAATCTGTCATCTCAAATTCCCGTGTCATTGTGCTCTTAAATTCTTCTATCATTTCATCATTGTTACCCATAAAAATGAGATCATCGACATAAAGAGCAACAAATAATATATTACCTCCTTTCTCCTTTACATAAAGGGCATGCTCGTAGGGACATTGCTTGAACCCGTTCTCCTTGAAATATGAGTCGATACGTGTATTCCATGCCCGTGGTGCTTGCTTCAACCCGTAAAGCGCCTTCTTCAATTTTAGCACCTTCTTCTCTTCTCCGACTTTCATGTACCCAGGTGGTTGTTCGATGTAGACGTCTTCTTCAAGCACACCATTCAAGAATGCCAACTTGACATCCATTTGAAATATTGGCCATCTGAATTGAGCAGCTTGTGAAATGAGCAATCGAATTGTCTCCATTCTTGCAACAGGAGCAAATATCTCGTCATAGTCGATTCGTGCTTTTTGCTTGTATCCGTTTGCAACAAGTCGCGCCTTATACCGTTCTATCTCGCCTTGAGCATTCATCTTTTTCTTGAACACCCATTTCACACCAATGGGTTGACTTCCTTCTGACAATTCTGCAAGCTCCCATGTTTTGTTGCGGTTAATTGCCTTAATCTCCTCGTTCATGGCAGCTTGCCACTTCTTGTCTCAAACCGCATCTTCAAAACTGACATTTTCAGCATCAGACAAAAGACATACAAGGTGTACCTCATTTGTCGAATCATACAAATCTTGCAAACTTCTCATTTTTGGTTGTAGTGGTTCATCTTCATTGTCAGTTGTTTCAGTGTATGTTGATATACTTGCTGGTGCAATGACTGATGATTCTCCAACTTCTATAACCTCCTTCGAATTATTCCAGTCCCACTCGCTTGCTTCGTCTACTCGCACATCACGACTCATCATCACCTTCTTGCTAATCGGGTCGAGCAGGTTATACCCTTTTGTCTTCTCATCATACCCAATGAAAATATATTTTTTGCTTTTGTCTTCGAGCTTCGTTCTTCGTTGACCTGGTACGTGTGCATAAACCACACTACCGAACACCCTGAAAGAAAAACTGTTGGCTTTTGTCCGCTCCAGGCCTCTTGTGGTGTTTGATCATTTAACTTTACATGTGGACATCGATTTTGTACATAAATGGCACACTGTACAGCCTCTGCCCAGAATTCCTTCGGCATCTTCTTACTTTTGAGCATTGATCGAATCATGTCGAGAATAGTCCGGTTCTTCCTCTCGGCCACACCGATTTGTTGAGGAGAGTATGGTGCAGTTAAAAATCTCCTTATGCCTTGCTCCTCGCAATATCCATGAAAGCCGCTGAAGTATACTCGCCACCTCTATCGGATCGTATAGCTTTGATGTGTCTACCAGTTGCCTTCTCTACCATCACTTTGAATTTTTTGAACACCTCGAGTGTCTCAGATTTTTCCTTCAAAAAATAACCCCAAGTTTTTCGTGAGAAGTCATCGATAAAAGAAATAAAGTACCTTTTACCGTTGAAGGATTCGGGGGTGATTGGTCTACATATGTCGGTATGAATCAACTCGAGAATATGTTTAGCTTGATATTCTGCATTCTTTTGAAAGGAGGTTCTTGTTTGCTTGCCAAGCACACAATCTTCACAAAGTTTTCCCTCATAATCCATGTCTGGCAGTCCGTGCACCATGTCCTTCCTTGCTAATTTCTTTAGACCACCATGATATTGATGACCAAAGCGAAGATGCCACAGCGACGCCTTGTCTTCTACGTTGACCCGCAAACATTTTTCCTGCACACTTCTCAATTTCAGTTTGTACATCCGATTTCTTCCCATCTCAACTCGAGCAACTAGACGCCCTTCATTGTCCTTCAGCTGTAGTACCCGATTTTTCATGAATACCGAGTATCCCTTCTCCATGAGTTGCCCCATGCTCAAAATATTGCTTTTAAGATCAGGTACATAATAAACATTCTCAATTGATCCTTCTATGCCATCTTTTTGTAAATAATGAATCATACCTTGCCCTTTTACTTGGATCTTTGACGCGTCTCCAAATGAAACGTGTCCATCTTCAACCTCTCGCATCCCCCTGAATAGGTGCTTGTGTCCGCACAGACGGTTACTAGCACCTGAGTCAAGATACCACTCTGTGTCGCTGTCGGAGACGGTATTTTTATAAGCCATCATGAGAACACCATCTTCTCTTGCCACCTCTTCCGCAACTAGATTCACGTTTTCTTCCACCTTTTTCTTGGAATAGCACTCTCTTGAATAATGTCCATACTTTCCACAATTATAGCACTTGATATTTGATTTGCACTCTTTTGCGTAGTGTCCATGCTTGCCGCAGTTATAACATTCCTCGTTTGAATAATTTGACCGGCCACCTCTACCACGACCACGTCCTCTTCCTCGATTATTTTGTTGGCTTGACTGTCCTTTTTTCTCATGATTTTCACCTTGACCGCGGCCTACACCAACGCGAATATTGTTCCGACCTCCACGACCACTACGTCCTCTTCCACGAATGTGTTGTGCATACACCACCTTGTCTTCCTTGAGACTTGCCTTAGCTTGCAAAGCCTCTTCGAGTAGCTCTTCTTTCTTTTTCTTTTTTCATTGTTCATGTGCTTCCAGAGAACCCGCAAGATCATCAATCGTCATTTCCTCCAAATTCTTTGACTCTTCAATTGCACATACAACGTTTTCGAAATTGTCGGTCAATGACCGCAAAATCTTTTCCATAACCCTTGCATCAGTTATATTTTCTCCATTGCATTTAAGTTGATTCACCACTGTTTGCACACGTGTAATGTAGTCGGATACTCCTTCCGATTCCTTCATTTTCATTGCTTCCAACTCGCCACGAAGTGTTTGAAGCCGCACTTGTTTAACTTTATCAGCACCCTTGTAGACCTTTTTTAAAATGTCCCACGCTTCTTTCGAATTTGCTGCACCATTAATTTTTTCGAATCCCGATTCATCCACTGCTCGATACAAGACGTAAAGAGCATTTCTGTCTTTCACACGCATTTCTTTCAATGTCTTTAATTGATTTGCCGACAAGTTAGCGGTGTTTTCTACTTCCATGTAGCCATTTTCGACTACTTCCCATGCATCATGTGCACCTAGCAATGCACGTATTTGAATACTCCAATTGTCATAATTCAACTTGGTAAGTTGTGGAAGCGGTATATTCGCCAGTAATCCCGAATTCGCCATAGCTCCGATACCAATTTGATAGAATGAAAAGAGGAGGAAATTTTATATTTTGTTTGAGGAAGAACACTTTTTTATAATTTCCTTACTTTTATTTTTCACTTTCCCTTACATACAACACTCTTTCTTTTTTTCTAAGACTTATCCCCCACTCACAACACTTTTACTTGGGTGCTTCATCCCTTACAACTAAATGACCACTCATATATATAGTGGTTTACATGACTTCTCAAAAGACACAACATTAATTAACATGACTCTCTAAACAAACAGACACAATATTTAACAAACGAACATGACTCTTGACTCTAAAGACACTACCTTTTCACTAATTGACATAACCATTCACCTTTTTAAATTTTCCAATAATCTTGCATTTAATGTTTACCCAACATAACACACCCCATTTCAAAAATAAAAATTTGCCAGCTTCATCACGTGAACTCCCTCTCCTCAACATCACTACACCTCTTTAACTCCTACCCATGACAGACCACACAACTCCATCACCACTCCATCACCATCCTCCGTTCGCACCACTCGACAGAAAACCGACTTCGTCCTTGAACGTTCTGCACTAGTGCAAAACTTTTCGCCCCTAAACCCTACCAACGTTGTTATTTCCTAAACCATTCATTGGATGCGAGCTTAGCTTTTTGATAACGTGGGTACCCAGGAGTAGAAGTGAATGCCATGATTGGAGTTTACATATATATACGTTTCAGATTTAATGTATGTTTCTATTCGAAGTCATTATTATGTATTTCGGCTATTTTGTCTGGAAAAGAAGAATGGGAGTTGAGCTTATGTTATTTATAGGCAAATGTTTACTTAGGTCGTAAGGAAAATAAAATATAAACCAAAGTACAATGTACATTAGCCGTGAAGTAAAATAATTTAGTACATCCGCATTGAATTGGAAAGAAATTCTCGCAGACAAAAAGGACCGTGTACACACATATATTTGGGGATACCCTTTTCTTTTCCTTTCATGCCTTTTAAGTTTTAAGTTATAAAGATTAACTTACCCAATTACGTAAAATTTCGTTCATGTATGGACCGCTGCCGACATAAATAAAAATACAGTCGTGATGAGCAATGTGCCACGATCACAAATATAAAATAAAATAGACAAGTTAACTTATTCTGTGAAACCCTAAAATGCAGATATAGAGGGTAAAATACTTCAAATAAAAAGTTTCTTATTTCCAAAATAAAAATTACAGAAAAATTCTGAAAATTAAATTATAACCACGTCTCGAAAATCTTGTCCAACTGCGAAACCAATATTTAATTAAAATTAAATATATCGTTATGTTTTATAATCTATTCCATAGCGACTATTCGAAAATTTGATATGGACATAACATATAATCCATAATATGAAATCTCGATTTTTCTCTTCAATTAGAAAAATACAGTTTAACAGATTCAAACATTTCTTGTTTCATAGAAATCCGGCTTAAAACAGATTCTGTATATTCAATTATAGTTCAAAACGCCAAATTACGAATTAGCAAGACATTACGAGCTCGTTTATAATTATATTATAAATTATACGTTCAACTGTCGTTTATAAATAAATTCATTATTCTAATTCAAATATAAACTCTATTAAATATCCCATATTATCCCGTTTACACAATTTTGTCATTTCTACTGTTTCCGACTATTTCGGAAATTAAATTTTATTATCTCATTATTTAAATTAATTTAAAGATTCAAAGTATTTGAATTCAAACCATTTAAATTATCAAACCACTATAATAAAATAAATAAATAAATTAGTAAATTACTAAAATTTCGGGATGTTGCAGTTCTTGTCAATTTTTACCGTGTTTTGTGTATCTGAATGGAGGGTAAAATCGGGTTTTATTTATTTATTTTTTCATTGTGTTTGGCCTCCGTTAATAATTTAATTTTTAATAGAGTGAAATTAAAATATGCCCCCCTCCCCTTTTATCCGTTTATGGAGTGGCATTAACATTATTCTATGTTGAGTTTTCAAATGAATTGCATTACTATTTCAAGTTTTCAAATGAAGCTAACAGAGAATTTTTTTTTAAACTCTGATCCAATTTTTATAAGAGGACGTATGCTCATTATAACTAGATGGGATCCGTTTATAGGAAATACACAAACCCAGATTAAAAAAGTTCCTATTTGGGTACATTTTTATCGAATTCCTACCATTCTTTGGACGTTAATGGGTATAAACTGGCTTGTTTTCCATGTGGGGAGACTAATATGTTTGACAATAGTACTTAAAAGTTGCAACAATTTAGATATGCAAAAGCCTTGACGGAGATTTCTTCAGACTTTGATCTCCCTGATAAATAGCGGTAGACGGTCTTGGTAAGGATTGTCCATTAGTTAGGTTAGCTTATGATTGGAGACCCAAAATTTACACCATTTGTAAAGTCTTTGGCCATACATCTAGTGACTGTGAATTTAATGCTAAGGCAGATGGGGAAAACGAGAATCATGTAGAGGATTTGGACACTAACCATCACGTAAGATTTAGAGATCAAGCTGGACATTATTCGAGGAAGTCTAACTCAAATGTCAATCAAAGTAATTGGACTTCAGTTAATACAAAAGCTAAGAAATTTTGGAGAAAGAAGGGAGGGATTAATAACAAAGCCACTGAAAATGTGGAAAATGATTTACCTAAGATTAATGATAATCCGTTTGATGTTCTAGCAACAGAGAATGATGCAAATGGTTATACAGATGAGGATAATGCAGAGAACAATTTAAATTCCAGCGTGCATGTTAATGGAAAAGAGTTAACTAACAGTAATTCTGTTGCTGTTGTTGGTCTAGAATTGCAAGTGCATAATGTTAATGAGGCTGCATTTCAAAACATAATGGGTAATAGTGATACACAGATTGTAGATGAAGAAATGTTGGTGGGTAGTCTCTTTGATGAAAATATTACTTCTGCTGATCAATCTAAGCAATTACTGGTATAAGCATCCCTGTTGCATCTCCAGGTTCAACAGGTTTGAATGCTAATGCTTTCCAAACTACTATAATGTTGTTAATACATCCACTTCTAGTACAATTTCTATTGCCACTAAATCCAGCGCTTCAGCAACTTTATCTTCTACACCCTCAAAATCTTCCCCTTATCATAACACTTGAAACCTCCCTCGTCTCTTCAACTACCACCGCAAAATGAGACAGGATCAAGTCTGACTTTTCCTATTTTTAACACTGCTCTCATATCCACTGAGGAGCTGTAACACCCCACGTCCGTTAGTGTCACTCACAAAGGGAATGCACTAAATTATGTGGAGCATTTAGGGTAAAAGATGCAGATAAATTACAAGACAGACAGAAATTAAACAGCGGAAAATAAAACTTTGCTTTATTGATAAAATAGTTTGTACAAAGATTTCTTTACAATATCATAGTGTCATCTGTCTTACAAAATAAAGAAGCATAAAAATACGTTTATATTCCCCAATTTAAGCAAGAGCCAGCCATAGCATCTGAAAAGAGAATCCAAGCAAAACTTCGGCAAATCTTCAAGCTGGGAAAGAGTGACTGTCCGACTTAACCTGAGCTATACTATTCCCTCCTTTACTACCTGGGGGGGGGGGGGAACGGAAGAAAAGAAGACGAAAGGAAAACAGAGTCAGACATAAAGCCTGAGTAAGTTCAGTAACTTCTAGCATGTGAACAAGGGGAAAAAAAACGACATGAATTAATTGAATACAAGATAACACCATGATGTTGGGTTGGCAAGATTAGACAAGATTAACACAAGATATGCTAAACTAAGATAAACTGGATATGCTCTAATACTTTCGCCGCTTCGCTATTTCCTTGTTATACTGGTTTCTATATCTCTGCACCACCTAACTAGTGTCCCAACTAGTAACGATAACGTGATCCCAATCCCTGTATTTTCCATCGCCTTCAGGCATCCATTTATTTATTTGTTACCTAGATTTAATCTAGGGTTTTCTACCAAGTACTTTCTAGATTCCTCTAAAGTTTACGCTATCTGCTGAATGCTTCTCGGATTCAGTATTTATGCCACCTAGTTCTACTAGGAATTATGCTACCTGTCGAACGATGCCCCCAAGTCTAGGACACACTACCTAGAGTGGTATATGTTCCTATACTTCCCCACGCATGTATCGCGAATCGTTATCGCTTGTCTAGATGCACATGTCCCATAATGTGCGGTCTGAGTCCTGTGTCAGGGCAAATCAAGGAATACAAAACTCGGTCGGGAGCTTTCAGATATCTGCCAATGCAGACGCTAAGGTCTGTTTTTATTTCAGTGGCTATGGTCCCACTTGACCCCTCCCTCAACTAATGAAAGGCACACCTTGTAAAATGATAACTATACGCCGGCCCCCGGTGCCCCACTATCCTATGGCCATCCTCACCCATAACTAGATAGCAAGTATATGGTCTTTTGGAGTTCTCCGCCTTTCCACCTCACGTATCTCGACTGACTCAAGATGGATGGTAGACGACGAGTCACTATCACAGGGCTACCGTTTGCTCGCCGAATCACGCCGGTCCATCCTGGTCTTTAGGTTGCCATGTATTGCAACCAAGGCATACCCCTGGTTCTTCTACGCAGACCTTAACCTCTGTGGGCCCAGGCGGATCATCTGCAGCCTCACAGAGGGATACCAAGAGTACCCTCACGTCCCCTCGAAGCCTCGGGCTTCGTAACCCAATTCGTTGGAGCCTCCTTTTTACTCAGACGGACATTCGCTCCTTCCCGTGTTATACTAAGAATTACTACTTAGTTTTACTAACTAAGATTTACCACTTAGTTTCCAGAATCGTTGTTTTCTTAACTAAGGTTTACTTAGTTCTCTTTCCCGTCAGTTTAGATTGGTTAAGTGTCATAATCAATTCAAGCTAACTTAACCCTCCTCATTTATCCTGTTAAACTGGTTAGTGTTGTCAGTAACTCATGTTTACTTAACCCTACCACAAACCAAGTTATATTGGTTAAGTATTTATTACTTAACCCTACCCATTCAACCTGTATTGGTTAAGTGTTCCTTTTTAACTTAACCTTACCCGTCTGTTTTCACTAACATGTTTTTAATGGTTAAGTATTGTCCCTTCATGTTTTAGACTTAACCCCATTCCTTTATCACAACCTGATGGTTAAGTGTTCAGGTTTACTTAACCCTACGGTCTAGCCTGGCTAACATATCAAATTGGCTAAGTTTATTAGATTTTACTTAACCCCAACAAATCTTGTCTTGCTACCTTGGGTTTGGTTAAGTGTTTCTATGGACTTAGCCCTCCCATTCTGGCTTAACTGTGTTAAGTTGGTTAAGTGTTCCTATGGACTTAACCCTCCCATTCTAGCTTAACTGTGTTAAGTGTCAGTCTGGACCTAACCCCACCCATCAGTCTAGTTATCATGTTGAACTGGTTAAGTGTCTTAGTTAACTTAACCCTACCATTCTTGTTCTAGCTTTAACTAAATAAATTAAAGCCACTACCACTCACATTAGACAGATATTGTTGCGACTACTGGATGTGCCGGTTGGTTCCGGGCAGATTTACATCGCAACTCAGTCTAACCTCGGGTTAGGCCTATTCATGTTTTCTAGTTCAAGGGTTTTGACTAATTTTCAAATCAGGTTTTGAAAGTAACCATCCCGTTCGTCAGATCAGTTAGGGATAGCCAGGGAGAGCAGGAAACTTGTATTTTCCAAACCCAAGCCTAGACACTATCCTCTCTGTCACCATAGAACTTTCTGGTGTATTATTACAAGAGATGTCGTTAAGAAACCTTTAATTTGTCTAAGTTTATATTTCCTCATTTAGGACTAATTCTATAAGTAAATTAATCCAAATTTACTTATTTCCCAATTACCCTTTTAATATCAATTGACTACATTCATTCTTATGGCCCATTTCCCCTTTCTAAATCATATTTATGCTTTTTGGTATGTAAACTATACCAAATTAAGTCTCACTAACCATGATTTTGCTAAACCTGACAATTATTCCCAATTATGGTCAATTTCACATTTATGCCAATATACTTACCGTGCCAAATTAGCTAATTCAATTCCGACTCAACCTTCTAATTCACGTCAAACTAGTCTTATTACCCTAGTTCTCTATTCATGAAAATGCTAGATTCACACGTCAATACTAGATTCAAATTACACATCTTATAATTTATGTCAAATTTATCTAATTTGCATTTCCATGAACATGCCATAATACATGTTCCCAATTTATGCCAAATTCCATGTTTTACAACTATGTTTTAGTACATTTCACATTATGCCCAAATCGTATTCCCACCGTTCGTATAATTGCGATTCAATCTAGATTATGGATAAGTCTAGACTCGTAGAAATTAGGGAACGAACCAAAGATGCTATGCAAAAGATAGACATACTAACTGGCATAAAAAGGGTTGAATAACGACGTCGGTTCAAGAACATGGGTAGACCTAACTTAATAGGTAAATTCCCAAGGTCTAAAACCAAAGAAAACCAAGAATAGACAGAATAGAGACATAGGTTCAAGAACATCGGTAGACCTAACTTAATAGGT
Source organism: Allium sativum (assembly GCA_030737875.1). NCBI lineage: Eukaryota > Viridiplantae > Streptophyta > Magnoliopsida > Asparagales > Amaryllidaceae > Allium > Allium sativum. The sequence goes on along the minus strand of CM060909.1, from coordinate 64,250,439 downwards.
AAATTCCCAAGGTATAAAACCAAAGATAACCAAGAATAGACAGAATAGATGATCGGGTTTAGACCCAATTTCATAGTCACAAAACTTAAGCAACACTTTCCTAGTCATGAATCACAGGTGTATAATCACAGATGTCCTTGTTATGTCATAGGCAATAGTTTATATTTCCTAATCAAAGGCATAGGCTTAGTCAAGGAAATAATCCTCATAGTCACAGTCACAGTCATAGGCAATGTTCATAGTCATAGGAAATGTCCATAGTCATAGGCAATGTTCATAGTCATAGGCATATGGTTTTAAGGTCCATAGTTTCATAGTCATGGTCTTATTTGTCCTCGAATCATAACTGTTCTTTAATTAGGTTCAAGAGTATAGGCACTGATTCGAATAGAGAGAGAGAGAGAGAGAGAGAATTTAACATATTCTTTTATTCCTTTAATTTCATGTCACGAACAAAGAAAAACGTTCAAATCTAGAAATAACTGACTTACAGAGATTAGAACAGAAAGATGGCGTTGCTAAGATTCGTAGAAAAACAGTCGTTGAAGTCATTTGAACCTCCTCTTGAATCCTAGCTTGACTCGAACCTCTTCTTGAAAATCTTTTAGCAGCACTTCGTCGTCTTGATTTATTTTATATATATTATTTATTTAGTTAAGAGGAGAGGAAGAGGCCATGTTTCAACAAGAATATTTGCAGCATAAGGGTAGAGGAGCATTGTGAATAGAGAAGAAGACTAGGGCTGTTTATATAGTGTTAGGCGGACGAACCTGGTCAGAATGACGTCCAGATACATCAGAACGAACAGGGTGCAGAAGGCTGGAAAAACAGGGGGTGTCGACCCCTAGGTCGACTACTCGACTACCCAGGTCGACTACCCAGTCGACCTGGGTAGCCCAGGTCGACTACCCAGTCGACCTGGGTGTCTGGGGCGGGAATTTTCCCGCCCTGGCCAATCCGGCCCGATTTTTGAAATTTGAATTTGTTTTCTGTCTGTTCGAATTTTAAACTAAACTCTGAAACTTCCGGAGGCCATATCTCCCTCATACGGACTCCGATTTACGCAAACTCGGACTCGTTTTCATGCAGAATTCCGAGACGAACGCAATGGCGCAGCCCGTTTCCCTTGATTTTGATTTTAACTTTTAATTCTGCCTTGATTTGTGAATCTTAGTGTAATAGAATTACGGGGTGTTACATTCTCCCCCACTTAAAAGGATTTCGTCCCCGAAATCTTTAAGTTAGGAAGAATGTGTCCTACCATCCAATCACCCATCTACTCAACCATCCAATCACAGGCATTCACTGTCCTTAAAAGATTTCTATTGCTTTCATGTTTATATGCATAGTGTGTGTATATGTCTTTATCCAATGCAAAATCAGGCGGTCTACTGATTCAGTTGACCTCTTTAATGCGAATCATGTCAGTGCCATGCGTCCAATCATGTATCCAAGCATCCCTAGTTATGTAAATACTACATGCGTGCACCTCCATTCATCCATATGCAACATCCATATGATAACATGTCAAGCTCAACTTTTACAAACAAATACATATTTGTAAATGCAATATGCAAGCGTCCGAACTTGATCTAGTGCCTAATACGTATGCATATGCATCCACGAGCAACCATTAGCAACCACTTGCAACCACCAACCATAACATGTTTCAAACACATGTTTACATCCATTGGCTTTTACCTAAGGATCGAAGATACGACCTAGAGGATATACTTCGGAAAGAGAGAAACTATTATGCGTAAAGCTCCTACAGAGAAATCAAGGATGCACCCTTAAGGAAAAGGGTATGATGCTAGTATCTAGCCTTCTTGAGCCTTACTCCACTGTATCTTAACTAATTTAACTTCACGATTGTGAAATGCCGGATCTCTATTTCCAAAATAAACAGATGTCAGTCACGGTACCAAGTATACGTACTAAGATGATTAGAGGTTTCCCTCTTATCTGCCATGCCATAACTATAAGGTTCGAAAGGTTACTATGCACTTTTTAGAGTGCCTGCCACAACTATTCATCTCTCACGCAAACCATCCCAGTCGAACTCAACATTCCTCACGTACAAGCCCCAAAGGCCTAAACCAATATCAGACAAGCACCCAAGGAATATCTCCTTCGAATTTAGACGACCTACGTGAGATGATAAAAACAAACTCGATAGTTATTCTCAAATCCCTACTAACCAAAAATAGATTGGTCGAACCACCAATTAGATTTGAGACTCTAGTGGGATCTTTCTATTATACAAGTACTATGGTGCAGAGACTTAACTATGGAAGTGGATATGAACAAATGCGAAGAGCTAAAACCAAAGGAAAGAGTACGAACAGCAAAACTAGACTCTTCCAACAGAACTTTACTACCTTTCTCCTAGGTACGCTTGGTGGCGAAAGTATGTACTCGCCCTTCTGAAAATCTTATTCCTCGTTCTTGCCCTTATCCTTAATTATATGCCCTATCCTACCCTAGTAAAGATACTTCCTCTTATCTTAGGTTTTATAATTTCTTCCACCTTCGTGAGCTAAGTCTACATCCATGAATTCCTCATCTTAGGGTTATGCTCCCTAGCCAAACTCCTCATCCCCTTCCGTGTGTAGTCATGTTGACAGATCTCTCAGAAACTGCCTCCATCGTCCGGAAGACCCTATGAGCTTCGAAAGAAAACTGCCCGTAGATGAAACAATTACGGCTATGGATGGAAGTCGGGCACTACTTTGCCCTTCGATGAGGTTACCTCCCAGAAAGCCAGGAGCCCCAGAGACTCAAGAAAGAAGGAGACAAGAATTCAAACAGAGGAAGAGAAGATGGTGCGCATGGCTTTGGGGAATATGTCTTTAAAACAAATCTTTTCTTTTAAAAATGCTTCTTTAAAAACTGTTTTGAAAATAATTTTTCAAATCCTTTATCTTATCTGGTAACCTTCAGCTCTGATACCACGTGTAACACCCCACGTCCGTTAGTGTCACTCACAAAGGGAATGCACTAAGTTCTGTGGAGCATTTAGGGTAAAAGATGCAGATAAATTACAAGACAGACAGAAATTAAACAGCGGAAAATGAAACTTTGCTTTATTGATAAAATAGTTTATACAAAGATTTCTTTACAATATCAGAGTGTCATCTGTCTTACAAAATAAAGAAGCATAAAAATACATTTATATTTCCCAATTTAAGCAAGAGCCAGCCATAGCATCTGAAAAGAGAATCCAAGCAAAACTTCGGCAAATCTTCAAGCTGGGAAAGAGTGACAGTCCGACTTAACCTGAGCTATACTATTCCCTCCTTTACTACTTGGGGGGGGGGGGAACGGAAGAAAAGAAGACGAAAGGAAAACAAAGTCAGACATAAAGCCTGAGTAAGTTCAGTAACTTCTAGCATGTGAACAAGGGAAAAACAAAACGACATGAATTAACTGAATACAAGATAACACCATGATGTTGGGTTGGCAAGATTAGACAAGATTAACACAAGATATGCTAAATTAAGATAAACTGGATATGCTCTAATACTTTCGCCGCTTCGCTATTTCTTTGTTATACTGGTTTCTATATCTCTGCACCACCTAACTAGTGTCCCAACTAGTAACGATAACGTGATCCCAATCCCTGTATTTTCCATCGCCTTCAGGCATCCATTTATTTATTTATTACCAAGATTTAATCTAGGGTTTTCTACCAAGTACTTTCTAGATTCCTCTAAAGTTTACGCTATCTGCTGAATGCTTCTCGGATTCAGGATTTATGCCACCTAGTTCAACTAGGAATTATGCTACCTGTCGAACGATGCCCCCAAGTCTAGGACACACTACCTAGAGTGGTATATGTTCCTATACTTCCCCACGCATGTATCGCGAATCGTTATCGCTTGTCTAGATGCACATGTCCCATAATGTGCGGTCCGAGTCCTGTGTCAGGGCAAATCAAGGAATACAGAACTCGGTCGGGAGCTTTCAGATATCTGCCGATGCAGACGCTAAGGTCTGTTTTTATTTCAGTGGCTATGGTCCCACTTGACCCCTCCCTCAACTAATGAAAGGCACACCTTGTAAAATGAGAACTATACGCCGGCCCCCGGTGCCCCACTATCCTATGGCCATCCTCACCCATAACTAGATAGCAAGTATATGGTCTTCTGGAGTTCTCCGCCTTTCCGCCTCACGTATCTCGACTGACTCAAGATGGATGGTAGACGATGAGTCGCTATCACAGGGCTACCGTTTGCTCGCCGAATCACGCCGGTCCATCCTAGTCTTTAGGTTGCCATGTATTGCAACCAAGGCATACCCCTGGTTCTTCTACGCAGACCTTAACCTCTGTGGGCCCAGGCGGATCATCTGCAGCCTCACAGAGGGATACCAAGAGTACCCTCACGTCCCCTCGAAGCCTCGGGCTTCGTAACCCAATTCGTTGGAGCCTCCTTTTTACTCAGACGTGCATTCGCTCCTTCCCGTGTTATACTAAGAATTACTACTTAGTTTTACTAACTAAGATTTACCACTTAGTTTCCAGAATCGTTGTTTTCTTAACTAAGGTTTATTTAGTTCTCTTTCCCGTCAGTTTAGATTGGTTAAGTGTCATAATCAATTCAAGCTAACTTAACCCTCCTCATTTATCCTGTTAAACTGGTTAAGTGTTGTCAGTAACTCATGTTTACTTAACCCTACCACAAACCAAGTTATATTGGTTAAGTATTTATTACTTAACCCTACCCATTCACCCTGTATTGGTTAAGTGTTCCTTTTTAACTTAACCTTGTCCATCTGTTTTCACTAACATGTTATTAATGGTTAAGTATTGTCCCTTCATGTTTCAGACTTAACCCCATTCCTTTATCATAGCCTGATGGTTAAGTGTTCAAGTTTACTTAACCCTACGGTCTAGCTCAGCTAACATATCAAATTGGCTAAGTTTATTAGATTTTACTTAACCCCTGGAATCTTGTCTTGCTACCTTGGGTTTGGTTAAGTGTTTCTATGGACTTAGCCCTCCCATTCTGGCTTAACTGTGTTAAGTTGGTTAAGTGTTCCTATGGACTTAACCCTCCCATTCTAGCTTAACTGTGTTAAGTGTCAGTCTGAACCTAACCCCCCCCATCAGTCTAGTTATCATGTTGAACTGGTTAAGTATCTTAGTTAACTTAACCCTACCATTCTTGTTCTAGCTTTAACTAAATAAATTAAAGCCACTACCACTCACATTAGACAGATATTGTTGCGACTACTGGATGTGCCGGTTGGTTCCGGGCAGATTTACATCGCAACTCAGTCTAACCTCGGGTTAGGCCTATTCGTGTTTTCTAGTTCAAGGGTTTTGACTAATTTTCAAATCAGGTTTTGAAAGTAACCATCCCATTCGTCGGATCAGTTAGGGATAGCCAGGGAGAGCAGGAAACTTGTATTTTCCAAACCCAAGCCTAGACACTATCCTCTCTGTCACCTTAGAACTTTCTGGTGTATTATTACAAGAGATGTCGTTAAGAAACCTTTAATTTGTCTAAGTTTATATTTCCTCATTTAGGACTAATTCTATAAGTAAATTAATCCAAATTTACTTATTTCCCAATTACCCTTTTAATGTCAATTGACTACATTCATTCTTATGGCCCATTTCCCCTTTCTAAATCATTTTTTTTTGAGCAAACGGATATGTAGCACGAGACTACACAACCGATTATATAATAGATAGTAGTAATTTTCCAACTGACAAACCCAGTTGGTGGTCCAAAAAATACGTCCAGTCTAACCCCTTGGGCAATACAACATCAAACATATACAACTTAGATACTTGGCATATTAATTATACATAGATAGTGTCCAGTACTAAAGTAACATCATAAACCATCACACAAGCTCTCTGCTGGAAGCTGGGTCATTGCTATCAACCGAGTCAGATGGAGAGGAGGCCTGAGGCAAAGCAAATCTGAAAGCTGGAGCATGGCTACCACCAGAACTTGTCCATGTAGTAAAAATATGGATAATGCGATGACATATACTTGAAGTCGAGCTAACATTATTACTAAAAATCCTTGCATTTCTTTCTTTCCACACACACCAACTATAAACAGCAAGGAAAGCATCTACTAGTGAATTTGGAGGTGAGAATTCCCAATGTTCGAAAAAGGAGGAGATGACAGGGATGAAGCCAAGTAAGAAAGAACTTGAAGCAGCCCAAATAGGGTAGGTGCATTCGCAGACAAAGAAAAGGTGATGGATGGTTTCTGCATGCATATTACAGTAAGCGCAGTTGGGATCAGATGCAATGTTACATCTAAACAGCTTCTCTCTAGTATTGATCTTCTCGTGAATCAAACACCATTGGAAGAAGAGGATTCTAGGAGCCAGTTTGCATTTCCACAATCTTTTGAATTTGAACCTTCTCCCAGAGAAATTCGGAAATTTGTAGCAAGAGGAAACAGAGAAACCACTAGATGGGGATAATGACCAAATTAAGTCTCACTAACCATGATTTTGCTAAACCTGACAATTATTCCCAATTATGGTCAATTTCACATTTATGCCAATATACTTACCGTGCCAAATTAGCTAATCCAATTCCGACTCAACCTTCTAATTCACGTCAAACTAGTCTTATTACCCTAGTTCTCTATTCATGAAAATGCTAGATTCACACGTCAATACTAGATTCAAATTACACATCTTATAATTTATGTCAAATTTATCTAATTTGCATTTCCATGAACATGCCATAATACATGTTCCCAATTTATGCCAAATTCCATGTTTTACAACTATGTTTTAGTACATTTCACATTATGCCCAAATCGTATTCCCACCGTTCGTATAATTGTGATTCAATCTAGATTATGGATAAGTCTAGACTCGTAGAAATTAGGGAACGAACCAAAGATGCTATGCAAAAGATAGACATACTAACTGGCATAAAAAGGGTTGAATAACGACGTCGGTTCAAGAACATGGGTAGACCTAACTTAATAGGTAAATTCCCAAGGTCTAAAACCAAAGAAAACCAAGAATAGACAGAATAGTGACATAGGTTCAAGAACATGGGTAGACCTAACTTAATAGGTAAATTCCCAAGGTCTAAAACCAAAGATAACCAAGAATAGACAGAATAGATGATCGGGTTTAGACCCAATTTCATAGTCACAAAACTTAAGCAACACTTTCCTAGTCATGAATCACAGGTGCTTAATCACAGATGTCCTTGTTATGTCATAGGCAATAGTTTATATTTCCTAATCAAAGGCATAGGCTTAGTCAAGGAAATAATCCTCATAGTCACAGTCACAGTCATAGGCAATGTTCATAGTCATAGGCAATGTCCATAGTCATAGGCATATGGTTTTAAGGTCCATAGTTTCATAGTCATGGTCTTATTTGTCCTCGAATCATAACTGTTCTTTAATTAGGTTCAATAGTATAGGCACTGATTCAAATAGAGAGAGAGAGAGAATTGACATATTCTTTTATTCCTTTAATTTCATGTCACGAACAAAGAAAAACGTTCATATCTAGAAATAACTGACTTACAAAGATTAGAACAGAAAGATGGCGTTGCTAAGATTCGTAGAAAAACAGTCGTTGAAGTCATTTGAACCTCCTCTTGAATCCTAGCTTGACTCGAACCTCTTCTTGAAAATCTTTTAGCAGCACTTCGTCGTCTTGATTTATTTTATATATATTATTTATTTAGTTAAGAGGAGAGGAAGAGGCCATGTTTCAACAAGAATCTTTGCAGCATAAGGGTAGAGGAGAATTGTGAATAGAGAAGAAGACTAGGGCTGTTTATATAGTGTTAGGCGGACGAACCTGGTCAGAATGGCGTCCAGATACATCAGAACGAACAGGGTGCAGAAGGCTGGAAAAACAGGGGGGGTCGACCTCCAGGTCGACTACCCAGTCGACCTGGGTGTCTGGGGCGGGAATTTTTCCGCCCTGGCCAATCCGGCCCGATTTTTGAAATTTGAATTTGTTTTCTGTCTGTTCGAATTTTAAACTAAACTCTGAAACTTCCGGAGGCCATATCTCCCTCATACGGACTCCGATTTACGCAAACTCAGACTCGTTTTCATGCAGAATTGCGAAACGAACGCAATGGCGCAGCCCGTTTCCCTTGATTTTGATTTTAACTTTTACTTCTGCCTTGATTTGTGAATCTTAGTGTAACAGAATTACGGGGTGTTACAGGAGCCGACAAGCTCCCTTACAAAATGAGACAGAATCAGATCTGTAGCTGGGTACACAGGAGCTGCAGTCAGTCAGAACAGTTGTCAATGATCAGCACACGCTAGACTAGTAGAGTGCCTGTGAGTATCACGAGATGCAGTGCACTTGTCACGAAGAGCGTTTACCAACTAAAATTCCTTTATATAACATAAGATTTACTTCCCAACTAACACCCAACGCTAATACAAACATGATCAAACAGAGTCGGAAATACAAAACAAAAGCGTAGAAGTTCCAAACTGTACAAAAAGGTAAATATCAAAACAAACGGTCGTCTTCTGACTAAATCTAATCATTTTTTGCCCTTGGCCAAGAGCTCAGCTGCTGCAGTCTTTGCAGCAGATTTTGAAAGGTTACTTGGTCTAATTGAACTCTTTGGATTAAGAGCTTTTCGTATCTTGAACACAGCCCACACTGTTCCAATTGCATGTCCTGCTGCCCCGAGCCCTTCACTTGTAATTTTAGCGGCTGGATCCCCATACCTTGTCAAAAGTTACAAACATGCTTTGGATGAAATTCTCTGTATTTTTGTTCAACACAAAAATAGTTTCTTGCACATGATGATACAGAAGACAAGTTGATACCTGTGAGATATTAGGCTAGTTGTAACAGTGGATGAAGTTTCCAGAACATTCTTTCCAGCCATTTCAGCAGCATCACATATCTTCGCTGCAAAAAGAATAAAATGTTTTATTTAGAAGCAGGGAGACTGTACAATTTTACAGCAGCTGTAAGGCAAAGACAACACATTATAGACGCATCTGCAAACGAACTTCACATTTCAGATGGCTTATACTATCATGGAAGGTACATAAACTCGCATACAAACATCAGAAAAAATTGTAGGTGAACGTGTGTATAAGAAGATGCAAGGAAAGCATACCAAATCCATCAAGTGAAGCAAGGATTATCTCTCCTGGCAGTAGCTCGAAAAATTTCTTGCCAATTGTGGAATTCACAATAGAACTAGTGAAAAACCCAGAAACCCTTAATACACCAGATAGGATGCTGCTCACCACATTTTCGGACATTTTAGTTATGCCTTTCACCCTGACCAAGATCCAACACGACAGTGAGTTTACTTGAAATACTGAACGCTTGGTCAAATGCAGTAAGAATGGAGTCATGTGTATGTCATTAGTTTAATTATCTAGACCATTTTGCTGCTAAGAAAAATATTGTTATTCCTGAGTCTACAAAACAAGACAGTGCGCTTATTTATTTATAATGATACTCTTTTAACATAATAAATAATATGTGCGTTTGTGTCTGTGTGTGATAAAGTGTCACAAAACCCTTGACATTTGTTGATCCATTAGATTGGCAATTTCCCTAAAATATTCATAGGGTTATTAGCTGGTTATGGAATTAGACATGGAATGGGTAGAAACAAGATTTGTTCAATCGGAGCATCGACAAGTTTTCCAAAGAATCCAGACATAATTTCCATCAATACAGCCAGTATCCATTACAGCAAAACAACGCGTAAACTATAGATTTGCAAGAATTCCACGTTCACTGTATCAATTTGTTTAGTCTACCACCTCTCAAAATGAATATGATAACAACATGTACCCTGCTTTATGGAACCTGGGCGAAAATCACACAAAAGATACACATGACTTCATTTAAAATGTTAATCATATACCTTTCAAGTTTTCAACAACCTGGTACTGCAAATAGACATAAGATGGAAACAAACCTTTTCATTCTATTTAGAGCATTTTCATTAACCTCGCCAGCATCCTCATTTTTGTCCATCTTCCTTTTCAGAAAGCTCTCACCCCACTTCATCCTTTCCACAGTCACATCTCCACACCACAAAATCCCCTTTATAACCTTCTCTGACCCTTTGGCAATTAATTTTGCCACAGAACTGCTATACTCATCAACGTTTGGCGCTAATGTGGTCCAGTACGCTGCTGTCCTCTCCTCCATCAATTCCTTTTTTGGTCCCTCCTTCACATCTTCAGGTGCCATCTCTTTCGCAATTGAAGCGCCAATTATCTGATGCACAAAACAATTTATTTTTTCAAGGAAAAAAAAAACTTTCTAAGTATATTCGTCCCAGTTGGTCTCATAAATTGCAAAAGCACTTGGTTTATTGGTTTCTCAAGCAAAGATAACGTTTACTTTTATTAGCATCTTAAACTTGCCAGAATTAAGCTAAACCGGTAAATTTTGAACAACTTCCTCGAAACAAACTGCACAAAATTCAACTTCTATATATTTACTTAAAAATCAAATTATTATATAAATTTTCTAACCTGGGATTCAACACTTCTGGAGCTGAGCACATCCGGGAATGGCTTCTTTTCATAAGTAGTGTCAAGTAAAAGCATGGGCAGATTTATTTATTTATTTTCCATGATGATATTCAAAATATGAGTTACGTCAAAATCAATTTTCCTTATTCGTAACTTCTTCAACTTTTAAGTTAAGAGTTCAAATTTGATGCCAAAATTCCTATTTTACAAGTAATTTATACCATTCTATGTTAATTTAAAATTATGCCATTACCAATGAACATTTAAGTAAGGTAACTTTTATATCTATCCTCAATTTTGATCAGTTAATTCACATCTATGTTAATCCACAGAATAATTATTAGTTGATCCATATGTGGCTTAACTAATCAATCAATCAAATGTCTTTTCTTGTTTCTTATTTTCATTGATAAACAACATTTTATGAATCAAAATGAATATTATTTGTATGAATGAGAAGAATGAATTAGAAAACTAAATGTTCCGTTGGATATTAATATTTACTCATAGTGATTACCCACTGGAAAAGTAACATGTATTAGGTCTTCAAAAACCATGTATTTAACGAACCCATCTCATATAAAACCTAAATCAAAATTATATACAGCTGGTATTTCTATGAATTGATACTTTCTTCTTCGCCAATCGAAATTGCTTCTATATTTTCTCAACTCCACAGCTCAAATTGTTGAATGTTCATTTGATGATGGGTTTAGTACATTTTGTAAGAAAAGTCAAAGAAGGTGATGCGTAGATGGCTCACAACAATCGAAACCAACTACTCATATCAAAATAATTCACTGATTATTTATGCCATTATTGAGCAATGTGATATTCGATCATAGTGAGGGAATAATTTAAGCAGACACCGATGTTGTTGATAGCTTTGATATAACATAAATGCGGTCAGTGCATACCAGAGACTGGGAATTTATTACGAAAAAGTGGTTATGTTTGAGCATATTCATTGACATTTTCCAATTTGCAGCGCACGCAAAATGCTCACAGTTTTGAGAAGATTCCACAGACAAAATAAAAACAATACCATGAATATACTAAATAAATTTATATTTTCTGCAAGAGGAAAATCATGATTAAAAGTAGGGTCATGAGCTGAATCATATTGTGAGGATGTAAACAAAACTTACTTTACGGTTTTCAAATCGAAAATTACAATTCAGCAAATTACAAAATGTAATTGTTCCTATCACCCAACAAATTTTCGGGTAGGACGCCTGTTGAACAGACGTCTGGACTTTAGGCGCCCAACGTCAGGGCGCCTGTTGGACAGGCGCCCCATCTGATACTTATATCAGCGCTGTCATCAAATGGTAGATTTCTATACTCAATTTATTACCATAATATTTATTGTTATGTAATTTGTGTGTATAGTGGAGAAGTTCAAATGTCCCACATGATAGAAGAAGATGGAAATTGAAAGTATATATTGTTTTGTCCAATATGATAAACAAATTGAGTAAAGCCCATAAATAAGAGATGGGCTAACTAATTGGGCTTACATTTAAATAGTCATAGATAGACACTTGGGACATCTTGGGACTTGACGCTTCGAATTTTATTTTTTTAAATTCGAATACGCGACAGTTGCATCTTCCTGAACAGACGTGCCTTTTCCCAAACGATATCATCTTCTCTATAAAATGCGGCTCTCTCCGCACAGTCAAAATATGTACTAATCTCTTCTCCTTCTCTCTCACAAGAAATCTCAAGCCTTGTTGTATCCTGCGAACAAATTTCATGTGCTAGGGAAATATTGTTTTCGGACAGTGTTTAACACGCCTCAAGGCTTTCAATCATTCTCTATTTCCATCCTATCTGTTACTTTAACATTTATACTGGATGAATAAATACAATTGAACACGTAGTAAAAAAATTAAGCAATTTGCTTATGCGATCATTTCCTAGCAATACCAAGTCGCAAGTACGTACAATTCACTGATATATATTTCTGTGGTTACCTGTGGTGCACAAACATGTTCTTGGATCATGAGACTATTATACTAATGTTGGTGAAACTAAAAGTTAACAATGTGTACTTGATTACAAAATATTAGTTGACCTTTACTGTTGCATGCAGATTTTTAGAGAAAAAGATAGAGAAAAATGCTTCACACTTATTCTATCGTATTTATATGGTTTTAGCAGGTGAAATAAATTGGTGTTGTTTGTCCCTATCAAGGTCTCTCTAGCAGGTGAAATAAATTGGCCATTTCTCATATTAGGGTAGGGCGCCTGTTCAAAAGGCGCCCTATACCAGGGCGCCTGTTCAACAGGCACCCCATACCCGGGCGCCTGTTCAATAGGCGCCCCATACGTTCACTTTTTTATAATCGAAATAGCTGAATTTTGAACCAATTCAGAAATATACACTCTGTTGGAAGCTATATTCAGTGCAATTATTACATATCCGTAATAATGAATCATTGTTAGAGATGCTCTTATTATACAACTACAAATCAAAACAATACCCGACTTAAGCAAATAGTCATAACAGTATAAATCTCAAGCACATAACAAGGTACCTCTCCTTTTCCCCCAACTTGCTGAACTTCAAAGCTGCTGCAACTCCCAAGAATCGAATCCAACTCTTCCAACAGCTTCTCCTGCCCCTTTGAAGCAAAAGTAAGCCCATAATTCAACATCTCACCCTCGCTCTCGCCTCTCACACTTGGATCACGCAGAGAAAAGAAGTAATGTGACCCATCAAGCTTCATCGTCGCCTCATCCCTCGTGATCGGCCATTGAATATCCCTTATCCTCGCGATGACCGCAACCACATTCTTCCCTTGCTTGATCCTGAAGATTGAAAACTCGCCAGACGCTAGCTCGACGCTGTTCTTCCTGTCGATCAGATGAAGCAAGGCGCCCGGGACACTGATTAGGGTTTCCTCTATCGGTAGTTCCTGATCTGTTGAGCCTGATGTATCGGAGTCCGGGAAGAGGTTCTCAGCTAGGTCTTTCATGTCGAGAGAGGGGTACAGCGAGGAGGAACCGGTAGGGTTTGGGTTTGAAGATTGTGTTGATGCCATTGTAACGAGAAAAAAAAAAGGGAATATAATGAGATATTTATGTAAAAGGAAGTTGCGGTTACTTTAGGAAGAAGATAGCGGGAGAAGGTGATGACATGGCATAAAAAGGCGGTGCTATGGACTAAAATATTGCGTGCCCGTGTCGATGGGTCGCCATGTGTGATATGCAAAACATTGTTGTGTACGTGCCATTTCTTGAGTTTGGAAACTTTTGTCGAAAGTTGATGCTTTTAATCAATTTAGCTAGAAGCCTCTATGACTTAGCTATATCTGTAAAAAATTAGCACTGCCCTACGTTCAGTTATCAGCTCGATTAGAGGTTGTCAGATATTTGACCGGTGTTCATATCATTATTGTTAAAGACAAACTGAGAATTAAAACTATAAGGGGAATAGGATTTTGTTCACATCCTTTTTAGGGATGTGAACAAAACACTCGATCCCGCATTGGACCCCCCTGATTTCCACCAATGCGGGACCGAGTGTTTTGTTCACATCCCTTAAAAGATGTGAACAAAATCGCACTCACTATAAGAGTGAGTTTGATTTCCAATAGAAAGAAGTATTTAAAATGACTATTTTGAAAGGGTATTTGAAGAACGGGAAATATGTTTTTTTTCTTTTCGAAAGGGGCAAATTGGAAGGGGAAGAGTTATTATTTTATTGTTTTTGTATTGGGTGCTACCATTCACACCCCAATTTACATTTCCGGTCATCTTCCTAAATTTAATACAAATTATTATGTTTTATATACTTCTGGCTACCATATATTATTCCTTCACTCGGTTATTCACCACCGTACTTCTCCTAAGAAAAACACGTACTTCTTTACAATTTAAAACTCTAACAAAAGCATATATTCTTTTGTGTCTAATAAAGATGGAAGATGAAGATAAAAGAGAGATTAGAATTGCTTTATTTTTTATTGTTTTCTATTATGTTATAGAATATGTTGTTAAGGTTTCTTCAATGGTTAGGGTTTTCCATTCCGTTTTAGGATATTTTTTCCGCTCCGGTGAAAATTTCACGTTTGGGGAACATTAAATTTGATGACGTTGTAATAGAGAATGACAATGTAAGTTTTGACTTGTTGGATTTTATCCATATAACTAACGTATCTTTTTTTACAAATTGATACCTTAGCTATTTTTTGACATTTGAATGATGATAAACTAGATGATAAACATGATGGTTCTGATAATATGATGCAAGATGTTTGATCAAATGACTCAAAAGACATAAATGTTGATTTGACGAATCATCTCACAGCCGATGAAGTAAGTATTTCATTTTAAAAAATTAAAATCGTTAATGTGGTTATGAAAATGGATTATTTTAATTTTTTCTTAAACTGTTTGATTTTAGGTATTTGATTCGTAGAGTACATTGATGTAAGGGAAGAAGGAAACGTTCATGCAGAGGAAGGAGCTGGTGACCTCTGCATTTTTTGGTTATTAATTTAGATGGTGGCCAGCAGAGAAAATTTGAAATATTTGGGGTGCTTTTAGTTTTGGTGGCCGGAAGTGTCAACAGGGGTGTGAATAGTAGCACCCTTTGTATTTGTGTTTATTATAATTATTATTGAATGCAAAATACAAATTGTAGAATACAAATTACAAAATACAAATTGAAGAATTTAAACACCATTACAACATAGAATATCATTTCATAAAATCAAACAACAATAAAAACATAAGAAAACTACAGCTGTCAAGCCCTCAGCTTCAGAACATAATGAATAACATAACGCCTAAGCTATGCGGGCTTATCAAACATAGAATTAAAAGGGTTGTGATCGCTTCTATTATTCTCTAGCAGAATAATGACATGTAACGATACGGATTTCGCCCGACCCGATCGATAAATCGGCCAAGACCGTCACTACAAGAAAAATACCCTATTGCAACTAGCTATTTGCAACAGGCCTCAAATGTCAGTTGCAGTAAATGATATTTGGCAACAGACCTTTCGTAGCTGTTGCAATAGATAAGATTTAACAACGGACTTTTCATTCCTGTTGCGAAAAACATAATTTTTTACAACAGCGCTTTCATGTCTGTTGCGAAAACATACTTCTAGCAACTGCTCTTTCATTCCTGTTGCAATAGACATATTATTTGCAACTACACTTTCAAACCAGTTGCAAAAATTATATATTTAGCAACTGTTTTCACCAGTTGCGATAACTATAATTTTTTTGCAACAGGTAAAGCGACTTGCAAAAAACGTACTTTTAAAAATCATTATCAGTAATTATATAATAATTAAGATTAATATTTAATGATTATTAATTAATAATAAAGTTTAAGTATTATAAAGTGATATTTATAATTGATAATTATATAATAATAATTAATATTTAAATAATAATAAAATAAATAATTATTAAATAATAATAAATTAATAATAAAAACTACTTGATAATGATTAATAATTAATTTGAAATATGAATATCTTTAAATATTAAATAAATAATAAATAATTCATAAATTCATAATAAATAAATAAACAATAATTGATTTATATTACTATTAAGGAGTAATTAATAATTGATAATAATTTCTAGTATGGATTATTTTATAATTTGTTAGTGGTTGTTGAGAGTATCGAACTTTAAGTTCAGATATGTGGTTGCGTTGTGTGGTAAAGTGAAAGATGATGGTTGAAGGGATTTAAGATTGGTTGCGGGTTTGAAGGAAACTTGGGGAATCGAAGCGAGGGGTGGCGTTGGCGGGTTGGGCTCAACTGTTCAAGCGTGAAGGATGATAGTCGGTTGTGCTGTCGGAGGGGCATAACAATGATTAAATTTTAGCAGCTAATTTTAAATAATTACTATTAAATAATTTACTTTTATTAATTATTATATAATGAAGATTAAACTAATATTTCATAATTATTAATTAATAATAAATTTTAATTATTACAAGTGGTACTTAGCATTTTATTGATGAATGATGCTCAATGAATGAGATATGATTTGTTGAACTTGATAAATGATAATTAATATTTAATTCACAAATGATATTATGTAAGACTGTCTGCAAATAATAAATTAAAAAATGTTACGGATGTACAGCTAAATTAATTTGCTTATGCCGCCATCAGTTTTCGGTTCCCGCTTAACATTTCAGTAAATCTACCTCTACACTATGTCCATTTAGATCTAGAAAATTGAACTTAAAACCTAAATTTTTAAGAATTCAATAGCGCGTCCCTACCCTCACCACTCACTGGTTCGCCCTAACCCTAACCGCAATCCCCAGTAGCCTACAAATCCTAATTCTACGCTTCTCTACCCAACGCGATGGTGGACAATCTCCAGATCGGCGGCGGCGGACCACATGACCCTTTGCCCTTCATCTCGTACCGACCCGGCCCTCCTTCCCTTTCCTTGATCCAAAGGAATAGCCGTGCTTCGTAGTTGAGGCTCACCTGTCCTCCGTCTATTCCCGGTCATCCTCCGCCCAGAGCTCCCACCTCTCACCTGTCCTTCTTCTATGAAGTTCGGAAGGTAATCAACAACTACTGTGCTCATATTATATTCCAGCATCAAATTAACTTTTTAGCTTTCGCTATGACTGATTTTTTGGCGTGTTTGGTCATGGATCTTGTATGGTTTTCAGTTTGTCGGTGGTTGGAGTTGCTGACTCTCTAGGTAAGATGCCTTCATCCTTTTACTTACGAAAAAGCTTAGTAACTTCTTTGCTACTCTTTCTAACAGAGGGTTTTAAATTTTCGATAATCAGTCAGTGCCTGTCCTTTACCAAAGCAAAGCAGTGGAAGCAACTTCTTTGTGCTCCAAATTTCTAGGGCACCAAAAGTTCGCTGCCGTATCATAAACAAAGCACGCGTAAAGGAAATACATAGTCGCACATTCTCCAAGCCTTTCAGCAACGCGGAAGAAGAAGAGGCTGGAGGCAAAGGTAGACTATCCGGAAGTTATCTCTTATATAAATGGAGAAAATAGAGATGGTAGAGAACGATTTAGAGCAAGGAGCTGCTGAGAGAAGGCTTATCAGGTCTAAGTGGGGATCAAAACCAGAAATTCTGGTACGGATATGACTTTTACTTTTATGTAGCTTTTAGCATTGTTATTTTTATTTTGAAATTCGGTTATTTTTGGTATCTTAGTTAAGAAGGATGAAATTGCTGTACCGGACTCTGAGAAGTTCAATACCATTGTTAAAGAAATGGATTATCTGCATCGAAGTGGTAATTTTTATTTTATTTTGAACGGAATCATTTTAACTTTATTCGGTTTCAAATGCATTTTTATTATTCCCATTGGAAAAAGGCATGTTATTTGTGTTAAGGGATTGCATATTGTATAGATTTTAACTAATTAGTTCCAGTTTCTGTCATCTGTTTGGGGGTATGAATTTGGTTCCTAATCTCTATGTTTATACATAATCTTGAGGATTTGTCTTTGTTTGGTGTTTTGATTGTCGGTCTTTGGGTTGGCTTGAGCTTACTGCTCTGTTTCGTACATGCCATAAAAAACCTCAAAATTTATAACCAATAGTCCGACTTAGCTATTGCATACATTCAAAACTTAACTATCTAAAATTTGCAGTAGAGCATACTCCTACTGATCATTTGTTTCCGTAAACAATCGCTACGTGCATTTATTATTTTAATTAAAAGCTTGGCCTCGATTATTTTCAACAAGTCAATTAATTTTTCTTGTATTTCAATCATTTTGTTGCTTTCATGACAAGCAGCTTATGCACGGTGCTGTAACGGCTGGAAATTTCCGACTCCTCGAGAGTCGGAAATTCCGAGACGTTAGTGAAAGAAATTAGAAGATGAGATAGAAAAGATAGAACTAATTAGAATAGAAGAAGAAAAGAAGCACTTGCATCATCAGAGTAACACGAATCTCGCAGCGGAACGAATAACATATAATATATAACATAACTTGAAATACAACAACTAGGTATACAATAGCAGTTATCAGAGTACAGCACTTACAACACATCGGAAATAAACTATAGCTATATGATCCTGAAGCCTCCTGCTCCAAGCTCTCCAAGTATATCTGTAAATTTTAACTGGTTAACTCAAATGGTTTAACCTAACTGGTTAACTCAAATGGTTTAACCTAACTTGATTTACTTGTCTCGATTAACTGAACTAATCCACTTAGTTTAACTTAGTTAATTCACTTTGATTGACTCTAACCGATTTACTTAGTTTAACTCAGCTAATTCACTTTGATTAACCCAACTAATTTACTTCGATTAACCAATTAGTTTAACTTGACTAATTCACTTCGATTAACCGCTTAGTTTATCTTAACTAATTTACTTTGGTTAACTTAACCAATTACTTTGATTAACTCGACTAACTTGCTTTGGTTAACCTAACAAATTACTTTGTTTAACTCGACTAACTTGCTTTGGTTAACCTAACCAATTACTTTGTTTAACTCGACTAACTCGATCAACTTAGTTCGATCAATCATTTAACTTGGTTTAAATAACTCATTTGGCAAATCTAGTTTTAACTAACTCATTTATTTATTCTAAATAAATGATTCCCTTTGTAAATATTTCATTTCTAATGTGGATAACCCCTTTTGTAAATTTCGTATTCAATTTCTAATTGAATATCTCCTTTTATCTTATTCAATTCTGGGTGAACGACTCCCCCTATAATATCTTATCCAAGTTCTAATGAATAATCTGGTTTAAATATCTTATTCAAGTTCTAATGGATAATCCTGTTTTAAATATCTTATTCAAGTTCTAATGAAAAATCTGGTTTAATATCTTATTCAAGTTCAAATGAATAATCTGGTTTAATATCTTATTCAAGTTCTAATGAATAAGTCTGGTTTAATATCTTATTCAAATTCTAATTGAATAGGTCCTTTATAAATTATTCCATTCATAAAGATTTCTATTTATAAATATATTTTATTTATAAATATTCTGTTTCCACATGCCGGTATGTTACGGTGTTCTAACTTATCAAGTTTCGATGTCCAATATCATCCATACACACAAAATCAGCAACAGGTTATAAATCACATCATACATTAAAATATATGAAAACAATAGAACAACTGTTGAGGAATCCAGTCGGATTCCTCCGACCTGTCTTCCCTGCATCCACAGATATTACACAATAATATCGATATCACTTTCAGTTCCAGATGATATATTCTGATAAACAGAATCAATACAGACATTTAACTAACTAACTAGCAGTTCAATCAATCGGTCAACACAAAATCAAACAGTCAATATCTAACAGTTCTAAAAATACAACATGCAAATATAAACTGTTCAGAGTTGGTGAGTTTTACTCACATTTGCAGTTCATCGTTAAAGAACGATAAACCGTTATTTGATTTGAATCAAACAATTATTTCGCCGTAAATTGTAACGAGCTCGGATTCACTCCCGGTCAGTCTCATTGTGTTGCTCCCGTCCAAACGATCCCAACGCAACTTACGGTTTGTCATTCTGATTCCATATGGAGGAGATATGATGATTACAATTAAATACGATATTTAAATAAATTAAACTTGGACTTAAGAAGTAAACGGGCCTTTACCCTAGTCAATATTGTCGGCCCACTCCCCTATAATACCAGACCCGACCCATCCTCCTTTTCTCCCCCAAATTGGAAATGCGGCTACAGTTTGTCAATGGCCAAACCCGACAGACTTTGCTCCTCCATTCCTCCTTTGTTTCACCACCCAATCCAAAACCAACCCCACCAACGTCCTCCTCTTGAGCTCCTCTACCGCCTCATCCCCAAAGCATCGCACTCGAACCCAAAGGAGGAAATCGCGGTTTCCCTTTGAACCCGTACTGTACCACGTCGCTCCACCAAACACCCCATCGCACCACCTGAAAACCCGTCTGTAGGTGCTCCTCTACCCTCGCAACTCGAATACAACCTTAAATCCGCGAACTGATGCAACGATTTCTTCAAGAATCGAACCCTAATTTGCTGAGGACGCCGCGAGCCAGCAAGATGAAATCGAGTTCAACAAAAAGGGTGTTAGTAGCAAGTTCTCGCTAGGAGAAAACCACCAGATTTTGTTTCAGCATTTTTAGGAATTTATTTGTATATTCTTTTGATTTTCTTTCTTGGAAATTTTTCACTGTAAACACATTGGTGGACTTATATAGTTGCGTTGGTAGTTGGTATCAGTTGTGGCTGAGGAGGAATGGTGCGTGGCCATCAGTTTGACCGAGAAAATATGTTGGGATATTTTTTTATTGATTTATTTATTTTATTTCCTTGAATTTCTATTTGTTTTGGGTCCTAAAAAAATCACTGCGACCTCATATGATACCCAAAAATCACCAAACTTGACATGTAGCTAGTGTTCGACATTACGGTCCCAACGAAACTGGTTTCGTCGAATTCCGACTCCGTATGCTCACACAGCGTATTTTTAACTGTCGAAATACTGACTGTTTCTCACTCTAAAAATCCGTACGACCACACAGTGACTCTAAAAATCACGAAACTGGAAATCTAACAACTATTTGACATTGCGGATCCAACAAAACTGGTTTCGTCGAATTCCGACTTCGTTTGCAAAAGTGGCTATTTTTAACGCTTTGAATGACCCATTTAAATATATAAATATATTTAAATAAAATAAAATTAAATATTAATAAATTAATATTATCGTATATATCCATATACGATGTCGTCCGGCTCCAGAATATCACCTCAGATTTTATGACTTGATTTCCAGACTCCAGATTATCCCGATATTCAGTTCGTATCGAAAAATTGATTTATAACGTATATAACGCGTCGCAAATTATAAAGGAATTCTACAGCGACTTTTCTGAAATTTGATTTGGACATAACTCAAAATCTACACGACGAAATCTTCATTTTTCTCTTCCATTAGAAAAATATACTCCACCAGCTCCACATGTTTCTTATTTCACAGAAATCCGGCTTAAAACGAATCCTGTACATTCAGTTGAAGTTCGAATCGCCAAATAGCGAACTGCCACGCCATTTCGAGCTCGATTATAATTATATTATAAATTATACGTTCAACTATCGTTTATTTAATATATTCGTTATTTAAATAATTAAATAACTTAATTATTATACCTTACAAAACGCGCCATTACAGGTGCCTTATTTTGTAATTAATAAGAAGGGTATTAAAAAAGAGAGGAAAGAAATATTACGTTCAAGAATATAAAGAATGATCATCTGATCAACCATCTCTGTTTCTATTGACTTTAGTTATGTTCACTTCTACATACAAGTAGAACAGAGAGCTCTTGTTGCTCTCACTCGGTTGCTATCCAAATAACCATAACAATTTGCCTACACTTTTAGACTCTCAGCTCTTTGTTTGTGTAGCTTGCCCCCGGATATCTTTTGGCTTCTTTTGCTTCCCACGTAATTGCCCCAAGCAACTACAATTATTAATTAGTTTTTCTCCTTTTCTACTACTGTTTTTTTGCATGCATTTACCTCTTAGTTTTCATGTACCCTTCCATTTCTTGTTATTTTTTTTCCTGTAAAAAGGAATAATGAAGGTAGAAGCAAAGAAAAAGTGATTCCTTCGAATTTATGTTTGCCCATACCATGATACTGTAGAAGATTGAATAACATAGCTACTGGGAAGAGATGTGTGGCGAGCGAGGCTACTGGGAAGATGCTGGAGAGTGAGTGTCAAAGAGTATGTGTTTCTGGTTGGGGTTGTGCTCTTAATTAAGTTAATAATAAATGAGGGTTAATTGCTTATAAGGGGGAGGGGGGTGTTTATTTTTTGGTTGATAGTTTAAAATATTTCAGATTCATAAAACAATGATATCAAGCATTTACAACATGTTTGGAATTCGTTTCAAATGAATGGCGCTACTTGTGCTTCGCATGTTGCAGGGAAAAATGTCAGGAAATTACTCATAGAGTAGCCTATGCACTAGTATGGACCTAGCCAGTACGATGAAGCAAGCTGAGAGCCTTTACAGCAAACTTGGAGCATGAACTACATGTTTATTCTCTTGTTGTAGTATACGTATGATAGAGTAGAAATATGATTAGAAAATATTCTATTCGAAAACATGTGTTGTGTGAGAGAAGAAATGGTTATACATGAGTGGTGTATGAAAATTGTACAAAGTTTTGTTGTAATTGTTTGTACTATTAGAACTTTGATAAAATAAAATTTTTATTTGTTTATTTTATTCTGTGATATACACTATTACTAAAACGAATACATTTAATATGTAATATCTATAAGCTATAATACTTTTTTTTGTTACATATTTATGGATCTATTGCAACAGGCATATACTGTTGCAAAACGATCTGTTGCAACAGCAAAAGCCTGCTGCAAAAAGTATACAGCAACATCTTATTGCAACAGGCAGAAAATGTTGCAAACTTTTTGCAACTTCGGCTATACCAACTGGCGTAGGCCTGTTGCAATAGGTCTACTGCAGCAGATATCGCCTGTTGTGAAAAGTATTTTTTGTTGTAGTGCGTTCAAATCCCGCATACGTTAACTTTGGGAATACAACACATCAGAGCAAATAACAGAAGACTTTTATTACATCATAATAATGTTACATCAGAGTACATAATATATCAGAGTATACCGAAAAATAGTAATACAACAACGGAAGATAATTTACAATGAATTTAATACATTGCAGCGGAAGTGAATAAACTTAGCACAGCAGAAGACTATCAATGCTCTGGACACAGCTTTAAGCTTCGATCCAGAATCCTGCTCAATACATCTGCAAAATAAGGTACTCGACTGCCCGTATGGAAAAGAAGGCACCCGAGTTTGCAAGGTGAAACAAACCACGGGTCAGTCATGGGACTGGTGTAAGAAATCTTACGTAACATATTTAATAATAAGGTCAATCACAGCACCACGCCGCTAACGCAGAACGGGTTTACTCCATTGGATTGCCAGTGCATAAATAACAACCATAAACAAACTTATGGATCTACAATGCATCATACAACATGCAATTCCTTAATCTACCCATTTAGGCTTAATCCCTAACTTAGATTTCAAAATCCAATTCACTTTGCAGAAATTATTTCTTTGGACTTTATTTCCCGATTTCTTTTATTTCAAATCATTTGAAATACATATCTAGTTTTTATAATAAAGTAGATTTCACTTCGGGATCTCAAAAACAAAACATTTGGAAATATGAATTCCAAAACGTAACAATATATACAAACAAATATGCAACCAAATATCAGTCATGTTCCCTCAGACAAGGCTGTACGTGCCCTAACCAATATATATATATATATATATATATATATATATATATATGTGCACCTAACGGCTACACTAACGATGCACCATCCCACCTATGGGGGAAAACATACACCTTTCTCCACTTTTAGTCACTCTCGGGTCACCCGATCTATAGCCACATACTTGCTAAATCATTTTATATCCCAAAGTATGAAAATCATTTCACAACATAATAATCACAGGTCTTTCAAACTATAGTACTTTTCTAAATCATTTTGGAGTTGTCGGGTTTAGTCCTCGAAATCCTTTCTGTTTTATAAAACATTTTATAAAACATTCCCTATCCAAAATCGGGAATAATTCATCTCTTTACCTAAGAAAATCACTTTTCAAAATCATTCATTAATTTTGAAATAAACAACATCGCTAAACACCTTATAGTCAAATCATGAAGTGTTTCACAAGATGTTAGCATACCTATATTTCTACTCAACCCAATGCTAAATGTAAAAAACATATTTTACTCATAAACTGGTTGAGCATAATCCATTCAATCAATCAACCATAACATGTCAATTTTATATTTTGCATTCATATGTTAAAATTTTAACATTTCAACATTTATAGTCATATAATGAATATTTCATATATATTCGTTCAGTACATTAAAAATGTAAATTTTAACGTTTCAACATTTATAGTCATATAAGGAATATTTCATATATATTCATTTAGTACATTAAAAATGTAAATTTTAATGTTTCAACATTTATAGTCATATAATGAATATTTCATATATATTCATTCGGTACATTAAAAATGTAAATTTTAATGTTTGAACATTTATAGTCATATAATGAATATTTCATATATATTCATTCGGTACATTAAAAATGTAATTTTTTTTATGTTTTCAACATTTATAGCTCAACCATAAATATTTCATAAATCTTATCTTTACGTTGAAACATACTTTACATTAAAATATAGCTTTTAATGTTTTCAACATTTCTATCTATACAATGTATATTTTGCATAAATAATACTTTACATTTAAAATGGAATTTTTAATGTTTTCACATTTTTCTCAATACAATGAATATCTCATTTCATTCTTACATTAAAAATATGATTTTTTAATGTTTCAATATTTTATTTCAAACAAATTATCATTTCTCACCTTTTCTACATATACGATAAAAATGTAAATTTTATCGTTAACATATTTTCATTTCAAATAAATGAACATTTTTATATTAACATGACATTTCAAAATAAATGACATTTTAATTCACATGACATGTTTTCTAACATAAATGATATTTTAATTCACATGACATGTTTTCTAACATAAATGACATTTTTGTAACTACAATTTATACATTAACATAACAAATAACATTAATGTTTTTATGTATATGCAAATCCTACTTTTAACATAACAATAAAAATGATATTTTTATTTTTAATAATTCTAGTTCAACACAAAATGACATTCTTACTTTGTTATTTCTAATACAACAAAAATGAAAATATTATTTGCTGATTCTAATTCAATAAAAAGGGACAATTTTATTTGCTGATTCTAATTCAACAAAAAAAGGACAATTTTATTTGCTGATTCTAATTCAACAAAAAGGACAATTTTATTTGTTGATTCTAATTCAACAAAAAGGGCAATTTTATTTGCTGATTCTAATAGGCCATTTATATTTTAATAACATTATTAACCAAAATGATATTTTCAATCTAATATATATTATTTCTAATAAAAATGATGTTTTTATTCTAATATAACTTTTTTTTACTAGAAATGACATTTTATTCTAGTATAACTTTTCTAACAAAAGTGATTTTTTTTTCTAACATAACTTTTCTAACAGGAATGTTATTTTTACTCTAACATAACTTTTTTAATAACAAAAGTGATATTTTTACTCTAACATAACTTTTTATAACAAGAATGTTATTTTTATCTAAAATGAAAATTCTAGCAAAAATGACGTTTTTTTATAATATCATGATAATTCTAAATAAAATGACATTTCGTAGTAACATGACACAAAAATGTTTATTCTAATTTTGTATACAATCTATTATATAAACATGACACAAAAAATGTCTGTTCTAATTTTGTCAAAAATATAATTCAACAAATCATCATTAACACAGTCAAACAATCAATCTTATTTTTTCACGATGCATATATTAAATGTTACAATCACAATCAATATAAATATATATATATATTTCTATATATATATGTATATAATTTTTATTTTAAATTCAAATCGATAAATCTCACAGTGGTATTTCTCTGAATTTCCAACAGTTTCCCTTTCAGATCTGGTTTGCTCCATCATCTAGATCTCCTCTTCACGATTCCAACGCTTCGCAAAACGTCGAATTCCATCTCTGTTTGAACGAGATATGATAGTTTTAAACTTAATTACGTTAATAAATTTATTAATTATTATTTAAACTTTAATTAGGCTTAACGTTAATCATTTTTCCATTTGGCCGTTCATCCTCTGATCCAAGGGCCGATACTGCTCCTTCTTCATCGTGTTATCCCAGCAACCGCAAAACCCAATTGTCGCACCCTCTCTCTCCTCGCGCACGACTATCGGGCCCTTAGGAGTTGATCGGAGAATGGCACTAGAACCGTCGTCGCGTCATCACTCATCGCCAGAAGGGCGCCTCCTCCAATGGTCCTCTTCGCTTGAAAACTGCAGTCAAATGTCGCCACTTCCTGGTCCAAATTCGAGCAGCACGGATCATGGATGATGATCATCCTCATACGAAATTAAAGATCAAAAGGGCCTCTTGAATTTTCGTTTAGAATCATAGGATAATTTGCGATAAATTAGGAGATTTTAAGGTTTGAAATTAGGATAAAATCGACCATACGTTTTGAAGAATGGCGCTACTGTTAGAAGGGAATTAGGGTTCCGTATTTGTAGCATATTTATACCGTATTTATGGTGTATTTTATATTTATTTAATTATTTAATTCAAACAAAAAGCCTGTTAACCTATACAAACTCCAAATCCAGCCCGGCGAGAGTTGCCCCTAGCCAAATATCCCCCTTTCGAACGCAATGGACTAGGTCCCGTCAACCCGTTTGATCGTTTTAGCCCGTTTTTCTTTAATTTAAAATATAAAAATTTAATTATTTATTTTGATCGTACATTTTAATTTACCTGGGCCACATACTGACTCTTAAAATTACAGAAAAATTATTTATAGCTTTGTTTTGACGATACGGTCCTAAAAAAAACTAATTTCGTCGAATTTGAAGACTGTTTAAAAAATGGCCATTTTCTGGTCGATCCATTTTGATTGAAATTGACAAAACACATTTTCTTTTGCCACGCTCACATATTAATTCTAAAATTTTTGAAAATTGGAATCTAGCAATAATTTTCCATTCCGGTTCCAACAAAAGCGGTTTTGTCGAAAACGGAGGTCGTTTGTAAAATGGCTATTTTAAAGGTTATTTTTTATATTAAAACATATATAAATTCTACAGCGACTTTCCTGAATTTTAAACTGGACGTAACTTACAAATTATAAAGTGAAATCTCAGTTCCTTACACTCGTTAGAAAGATATTGTTGAACAGATTTAAATATTTCTTGTTTCGTTCAATTTTGATTTAAAACGAATTAGGTATATTGAACTGAAATTAGAAATCGAATTTTCGAACTACCGCGCCATTTCAAACTCCTTTTATAATTAAATAAAATATATTTGTTCTAACTTCGATTTAAATAAATTTTTCCGTCGTTATTATTTAAAATAAATTATTTTAAATATTCATAATTCACTAAAATTACTAAAATAAAATTTATAAATTGGTTCAGAATTTGCGGGTTGTTACACGACACCTCTAACTCCTGATAGCCATCATAATGGCGAACTGACATATACAGATTTATAAGCTCATCTCATTCCATGGACAGAGGAGCAGAACGAGAAAGGCCAACACCGGACCTGATCTGCCTACTTGTCGAACGTCTCGAGATCTCAGTAGTATCTCCCCGAATAAAATCGCCAAACATCTGGGCCTCATGCAGATGAACTGGTTAAGAGGACGGAACTAAGTACTGGCATTTGTCAGTACGAATGCAACCTCCAAACAGTGAGCCCAGCTCTCTGAATCGCACTGGGGACCCATTCTTGAATTTGCATGATGCTAATTGCAATGTTTGCCCACCAATTGTCCGGACCAACGACAGTATCCATCTGCTCGTCCCATTGCCCACCGTGAATCTGTAGCGGCCTGTTCAACATATTTCAGTCTCTTTTCATGTTATCGAACTTTTTCTTATTTGACCAACATTGTAACAACCTGGATTTTTACAACGTGCTAAGACAAGAATCAAGGCAAAATTTAATTATAAAAGCTGAATCAGGGGAAATAGGCTGTGCCATTGCGTTCGTCTCGGAAAAATACGCGAAATAGAGTCCGAGTTTTTGAAAAACGGAGCCCGTATGACCAAGTTATGGCCCGTCAAAGTTTTCAGAAAATTTCAAGTTCAAAAGCAGTTCAAATTTAAATTCAGAATTCAAATTCAGCCAAAACAGACTGGGCGGGAAAATTCCCGCCCATACAGGTCGACAGGGGGGTCGACACTAGGGTCGACCTCCCCCCCCCCCCAACTAGGTCGACACTAGAGTCGACCTGGGGGTCGACCTCCCTGGTCGGCCAGGTCGGCCTGGTGCACTTATTTTGGCTGTTTGGACCTGTTTCGTTGGCTAATGACGTGATTTGATGGCTCAGATTCGATTTAGGGTTAATCCTATGGCTAAAACTACTCCTAATCTCTATAAAAAGACCCCTAGACCTAGCTTAACCCTCACAAATCACTCTTGCAATGAAGTGCTGCCCAAATCTCCATTGATCATGGCCTCTATCTCCAACTCCAAGAGACTATGCATTCAAACTAGATCCGAATCAAAGGTGCTAGATTGCTACATCAAATCAAGGGAGTGGATCAACGTTGCTAGGCCAATTTCATGACGATTCATGCTCATAATCCCTTAGCCACGCTATGTAAGTTCTAGCTACTTGTAGATCTAAACGATAGTTCTAATATGACATGGAATAAAATGCGATGAACATAGGTATGCTAGCCTATATGAACCTTGTCATGCCTCTTTTGCTTGAACCTACGATTTTAGGCTATGTTTAGTGACTAAATCAAGTTACACATGTTGCATTGGACTTAGTTTGCCATGCAAGATTGAACCTTTATTTGTGGGATGTTGGCATGAACACTTGGAACCATTTTGACTTGTGAAATATGTGCATGAATTTGACTTGGGGCTTATGCATGTAAAAGAACCCAAAACCCCTTATGATTTCATGTTTATGTGAGGCCAAACCCCTTATGATATTATGCATGTTTGAGGCCAAACCCCTTATGATACCGTGCATGTTTGTGGCCAATCCCTTTATGACATCGTGCATGTTTTGAGGCCATTATGCAATATGCTAGTTATGTGAACACCTTTGCCTCAATTTTCACCATGTTTAACATGTGATTCATCTTTGCCATCTTGTACCCATCTTTGTCATATTATTCCAAACATGTTGATTCGCTTTCTTGTGCGTTGGGGACACGTTTTGGGTAGTTTAGGCAAACTTGAAAATGGGCTATGAACTTGACATGGAACTACATGGAACATGTAATGATAATAAACGTGAACATGACATGAAAACATGACTTGGAATATGACTTGAAAACTTGACATGGGGTTACATGAAAACATAGACTTAAAAAGGGGTTTAAACTTGACATGAACATGACACGTAGAAAAACATGGAAGTGGCTAACTCGAGGTTGGGTTGAGTTTGTAGCATAAATCTGCCCGGACCCGCCCGACAAATCCAGTGGCTACAAACAATAGGACCCAATGTGGGTAGTTGGTCATATCGCGCTTGAAACCCGAGGTTAGACTAGGTTGTGGTGTAAATCTGCCCGGACCCGCCCGGCGTAACCAGTAACCACCACAACGTCTAATGTGAGAGGTTGAGAGTGCATTAATTCAATTAATGCCACATGATAAGGTTAAGTAAATCTGACTAATGACACTTAACCGATATGACATGAATGGGTAGATTAAGGAAACCGGACTTGATTTCTTAATGATACTTAACCGTAAAATACAGTTAGGGGATGAGGTTAAGCTAATCCATACTTAACTAATCCGACTCGGTAATTAGATGGGGTTAAGTAACCTACACTTAACTAATCTAAACATGGTAATTAGATGGAGTTAAGTTAACCTGCACTTAACTAATCTAAACACGTTAATTAGATGAAGTTAAGTTAACCTAGACTTAACAAATCTAAACACGGTAATTCGATGAGGTTAAGTAACCAATACTTAACCAATCTAACATGATAATTCAATGAGGTTAAGTAACTTATACTTAATCAATTATACATGATGATTTGATGAGGTTAAGTAACCTATACTTAACCAATCTAATATGAGAACTTGATAGGGTTAAGTCACAAGACCGTTTGAATATACTTAACCATTGTAATACGATTAGTGGATAGGGTTAAGCTAACCCATACTTAACCAATCCGACTCGATAATCTAATGGGGTTAAGATAATCTATGCTTAACCAATCTAACACGATAATATGATAGGGTCAAGATAAACTAATACTTAACCAATCTGACTTAATAATTGAATAGGGTTAAGTCATGAGCTTCTTGGTATACTTAACCAACTTGTAGGGCTAAGTCTTGAGCTTAAATACTTAGCCAATCTTGACATGATTCGTAGGCGGGTTAAGTCATGAACTGGAATGACAACACTTAACCCATTAGACCAAACCCTAGTTCAGGGGACTAGGTGGAAAATCGTGGTTAACAAGGATAACGGGAAAGGGAACTAAGTGATAAACCTTAGTTTAGGATAACTAAGTAATAATTCTTAGTCAAGGGATTTGGACCAGTTCACAGATAGATGAGTAACCCGATACGTAGGTCATCGCTTAAACACACGAGGAGGAGCGAATTATCTGACTTAGATAAGGGCTCCAACGAACTGGGTGATGAAGCAGTAGCTTCGGGGGACGTGAGGGTACTCTTGGTATCCCTATGTGAGGTTGCAGATGATCCGCCTGGGCTCACAGAGGTTAAGGTCTGCGGTAGAAGAACCAAGAGTATGCCTTGGTTGCTGTGCGAGCAACCTAAAGACGGGGATGGATTAGCGTGGAGTCGACGATACATGATTTTTTCCCTGGATATCGCGTCGTCGACTACTTACCATCTTTAGTCAATCGTGTACGTATACGGAAAGGCAGAGAACTCCCAACAGACCATATACTTGCTATCGAGTTATGGGTGAAGTGGGCCAATAGGTTAGTGGGGCATAGGTTACCGGAGTATAGTTCTCGTGCATGATTTTTCTTGGATTGCCTTTCAGTAGTTGAGGGAGGGGTCACGTGGGACCATAGCCACGGATACAAAAACAGACCTTGATATCTGCATTCGACAGACGACTTAAAACTCCCGACCGAGTCTCGTATTTCTTGATTTGCCCTGGCACGAGGCTCGGATGGCACATTGAGATACATGTGCAGTTAGACATGGAAAATCGATTCACGGTGCTTACGTGGGAAAAGGGCACGGTTGACGGGTAGCGTAATCCTTAGTAGCCCTAGGTGGCTAAAACCCAAACCGAGATACGAAAACATTCATTAGGTAGCATAATCCCTAGCGGTCCTAGGTGGCATAAATCCTAGGTGAACATGCGATAGTTCATGGTAAGAAAACATAACCAGATCAAGGGTAGCAGTCCAAAACAACTTCAAGGATAAAATGGTACTACGTTGAGGTGGTATAGATTTACATGGGAAAGCCCGTACGGCCTACGGCAAAGGACTGAACTTATACATGGAAAGAAACATACGAGTTAGGAAAACCTATGTACGCGAGATATTAGGACGACATGGACCATTTCTTGACTTTGGTCAAGGGACATTTTATAGTTAACTCATGACATGGGTTGGGATGCTAGTACGGGAGGTGCAGAGCAAATATACATGATAGATACCTTGAGATATTATACTTGATAGAAACCTGACGATGTGATACTTTGATTTACCTTGACACCGTAGTTCATCATGATACCTTAGTTTATCTTGATACCGTAGTTCACCCTGTTATCTTGGTTTAGTTTATCTATCTTGTCGTCATCCTTATGTTTATTTCCAAGTTTATGCATGTCATGTTACCTTTACCTGTTTTTATGCTGGAAGTAGATAGGACTTACCAGTCTTTATGACTGACCCCGTTTTCTTTTGCCTCCTTGTCTTCCGTTTCCCCCCCAGGTTTTCAGGGAGGAAATACTGTTGTTTAGTTCGGACCTCTTATGCTTGAAGGTCATCATGTATAGCTTGGTCTTCTCTTGGCTATGGCTGCTTCACCGCTTTATTTTGGGGGAATAATTTATGAAAAGGTTTTATGCTTCTTTGCTATTGCAAGACAGGTTTTGATGTATTCTGATGTAAAAGGCTTTAGACCTTATTTTATAAGGTAATGAAATTTGTTTTACTTCCGCTGTTTTATATATGTTCTATCTTGTAATATTTCTGTGCATGCTTACCTCGATAATGCTTCCCCAAACCTAGTGCATTCTCTTTGTGAGTGACCCTAGCGGAGGTGGGGTGTTACATTTGGTATCAGTGCAGAAGGTTACCAGACTGGGCAAAAGTTTTTAAAACCTTCTGAAAACTATTTGAGAAACCGTTTATAAAGAAGCATTTTTCAAAAAAAGTTTTTAAAGGCTATTCCCCAAAAGGCCATTAGCACTATCCTTTGTTTCCTTGATTGAATCTCTTTTCCTTTCTTTCCTCCATCGGTAGTCACAGTAGTTTTAACTATGACTAATCCTTGTCTAGCCACGTAAGTGTTTTCCGTGCGATGGAGGAAGTTCTTGAGAGACCTGTTGCCGCGTTATAAGAAAGGATAGTAAGAACAAGGATAAGGGACACAAGCTTAAGGATAGGCAACTTGTTGGTATGGCTTAAGCCACAATGGAGGAAAAACGGGACGGGTAGTTAAGAATTATGGGACAAGGACAAGATCATCGAGAGGGCAATTGTATACTCTCATTTCTAGCGTATCTCGTAAGGATGGTAACGATCTTGTTAAACGTTTAGCTTTTCCTCTCTATCATCCCGTTAGGACTTTGTTTTGATCATAGCATCATTTAAGTCTGCTTCGATAGTTGAGTCTCTACACCTTAGTACTAGCATGGTAGAGGATCCCATTTTTGTCCCAAATCTGGTTGGAGGATCGGTCCATTTTTTCGTGACTTGTTTAGAATTGAGAATGTAAATGCCAAGTGTTGAGATTAGAAGCAATGCTTATATTGTTGAGCTATGGATGGATTCTAGGGATAAAGTGGTTATCCAGTTAGGGATACCATTCTCGGTTTTGGAAAGAGGGTAGTTAAACTCCCAACTTGCCTTGGTAATACCCTTGAAGTCTCGTATAACCTTTTGGGTTTTGTCATGGTTAGTTACCTAGAATCTCTTGATGCATTTATCGGAAATCTCTGATCCGATCGAGTAACGTTCGCCAATAAGGCGGATAGTTCATTCCGCTTAAGCATGGGTTATTGGAATCACCCTAGTAAGTGCACGTGGTAACATGGATTGGCATCGGTAAACGAGGTCCAGAATTCACTAGTGAATTTTGGAGAGCTTGCATGAGTACGCAGATATGTTTGAGCCGAGCATACTAGGGAAAGAATAAGTGAAGGTGAAACGAGAGGCGACGATGAAAGGAGTTCCAACTCATACCTTGGAAATAGGAATCAAGGAGCTACGAAAATCATGAAGTCAAAGGTGGTCGAGGCACACTGTAATTAAGCTCAAGGAAATGCGGCTTAAACGCGCGCATCATATCTCTTTTTAAGAGTATATCGTTGATCCCTGGTTCTCCTGTATAGCTTGCTTGCATGCTATCGCTTGGTGGATATCCTCTCGATCCTGTTTCCGTTGCAAACCCCATAAGGAGTTTATCTTGTTTATCTCCTCGATTCTATCTTGGGAACCTTAGGTAGAACCCTATGGATGTAAACATGTATTTGAAACATGTTATGATTGATATGGTTGCAAATGGTTGCAAGTGGTTGCTCGTGGATGCGCGAATACACACTAGATACTAGATCGACCCAGTCACATTTCATGTTGCATATGCACGAGTATTTATACTTGCTTATGGATGAAATTGAATATGTTATCATGTGGAAGTTGCATGTGGATGAATGGTTGTGCACACATATAGTGTTTATATGACTAGGACTATTTGCATACATGTTGGACTCATGGCACTAAACATATTTTGCATTAGAAAGATCATTCAGGCCTGATCATTAGCATTAGCTAAGGAACATATACACACACTTTCTGC
Organism: Allium sativum; assembly: GCA_030737875.1. Classification (NCBI taxonomy): domain Eukaryota; kingdom Viridiplantae; phylum Streptophyta; class Magnoliopsida; order Asparagales; family Amaryllidaceae; genus Allium; species Allium sativum. The sequence goes on along the minus strand of CM060909.1, from coordinate 64,216,226 downwards.
ATGTGTTCATAAAGCATTAGGAGTCTTTTAAGGACCATGGTTGCCTGTGGATGATGTTTTGAGCAGATGGATGATGGATGGTAGGATACGTTCTTTCTAACTTGGAGATTTCGGGGACGAAATCCTTTAAGTTGGGGGAGAATGTAACAACCCGGATTTTTACAACGTGCTAAGACAAGAATCAAGGCCGAATTTAATTATAAAATCTGAATCAGGGGAAACGGGCTATGCCATTGCGTTCGTCTCAGAAAAATACGCGAAATAAAGTCCGAATTTTCGAAAAACGGAGCCCGTATGACCAAGTTATGGCCCGTCAAAGATTTCAGAAAATTTCAAGTTCAAAAACAGTTCAAAATTAAATTCAGAATACAAATTCAGCCAAAACAGACTGGGCAGGAAAATTCCCGCCCAGACAGGTCGACAAGGGGGTCGACACTAGGGTCGACCTCCCCCCCAACCAGGTCGACACTAGAGTCGACCTGGGGGTCGACCTCCCTGGTCGGCCAGGTCGGCCTGGTGCACTTATTTTGGCTGTTTGGACCTGTTTTGTTGGCTAGTGACATGATTTGATGGCTCAGATTCGATTTAGGGTTAATCCTATGGCTAAAACTACTCTTAATCTCTATAAAAAGACCCCTAGACCTAGCTTAAACCCTCACAAATCACTCTTGCAACGAAGTGCTGCCCAAATCTCCATTGATCATGGCCTCTATCTCCAACTCCAAGAGACTATGCATTCAAACTAGATCTGAATCAAAGGTGCTAGCTTGCTACATTAAATCAAGGGAGTGGATCAACGTTGCTAGGCCAATTTCATGACGATTCATGCTCATAATCCCTTAGCCATGCTATGTAAGTTCTAGCTACTTGTAGATCTGAACGATAGTTCTAATATGACATGGAATAAAATGCGATGAACATAGGTATGCTAGCCTATATGAACCTTGTCATGCCTCTTTTGCTTGAACCTACGACTTTAGGCTATGTTTAGTGACTAAATCAAGTTACTCATGTTGCATTGGACTTAGTTTGCCATGCAAGATTGAACCTTTATTTGTGGGATGTTGGCATGAACACTTGGAACCATTTTGACTTGTGAAATATGTGCATGAATTTGACTTGGGGCTTATGCATGTAAAAGAACCCAAAACCCCTTATGATTTCATGTTTATGTGAGGCCAAACCCCTTATGATATTATGCATATTTGAGGCCAAACCCCTTATGATACCGTGCATGTTTGTGGCCAATCCCTTTATGACATCGTGCATGTTTTGAGGCCATTATACAATATGCTAGTTATGTGAACAACTTTGCCTCAATTTTCACCATGTTTAACATATGATTCATCTTTGCCATCTTGTACCCATCTTTGTCATATTATTCCAAACATGTTGATTCGCTTTCATGTGCGTTGGGGACACGTTTTGGGTAGTTTAGGCAAACTTGAAATGGGCTATGAACTTGACATGGAACTACATGGAACATGTAATGATAATAAACGTGAACATGATATGAAAACATGACTTGGAATATGACTTGAAAACTTGACATGGGGTTACATGAAAACATAGACTTAAAAAGGGGTTTAAACTTGACATGAACATGACACGTAGAAAAACATGGAAGTGGCCAACTCGAGGTTGGGTTGAGTTTGTAGCACAAATCTGCCCGGACCCGCCCGGCAAATCCAGTGGCTACAAACAATAGGACCCAATGTGGGTAGTTGGTCATATCGCGCTTGAAACCCGAGGTTAGACTAGGTTGTGGTGTAAATCTGCCCGGACCCGCCCGGCGTAACCAGTAACCACAACAACGTCTAATGTGAGAGGTTGAGAGTGCATTAATTCAATTAATGCCACATGATAAAGTTAAGTAAATCTGACTAATGACACTTAACCGATATGACATGAATGGGTAGGTTAAGTGAAACCGGACTTGATTTCTTAATGATACTTAACCGTAAAATACAGTTAGGGGTTGGGGTTAAGCTAATCCATACTTAACTAATCCGACTCGGTAATTAGATGGGGTTAAGTAACCTACACTTAACTAATCTAAACACGGTAATTAGATGAAGTTAAGTTAACCTACACTTAACTAATCTAAACACGGTAATTAGATGAAGTTAAGTTAACCTAAACTTAACTAATCTAAACACGGTAATTCGATGAGGTTTAGTAACCAATACTTAACCAATTTAACATGATAATTCAATGAGGTTAAGTAGCTTATACTTAACCAATTATACATGATGATTTGATGAGGTTAAGTAACCTATACTTAACCAATCTAATATGAGAACTTGATAGGGTTAAGTCACAAGACCGTTAAAATATACTTAACCATTGTAATACGATTAGTGGATGGGGTTAAGCTAACCCATACTTAACCAATCCGACTCGATAATCTGATGGGGTTAAGATAATCTATGCTTAACCAATCTAACACGATAATCTGATAGGGTCAAGATAAACTAATACTTAACCAATCTGACTTAATAATTGAATAGGGTTAAGTCATGAGCTTCTTGGTATACTTAACCAACTTGTAGGGCTAAGTCTTGAGCTTAAATACTTAGCCAATCTTGACATGATTCGTAGGCGGGTTAAGTCGTGAACTGGAATGACAACACTTAACCCATTAGACCAAACCCTAGTTCAGGGGACTAGGTGGAAAATCGTGGTTAACAAGGATAACGGGAAAGGGAACTAAGTGATAAACCTTAGTTTAGGATAACTAAGTAATAATTCTTAGTCAAGGGATTTGGACCAGTTCACAGATAGATGAGTAACCCGATACGGTAGGTAATCGCTTAAACACACGAGGAGGAGCGAATTATCTGACTTAGATAAGGGCTCCAACGAACTGGGTGACGAAGCAATAGCTTCGGGGGACGTGAGAGTACTCTTGGTATCCCTCTGTGAGGTTGCAGATGATCCTCCTGGGCTCACAGAGGTTAAGGTCTGCGGTAGAAGAACCAAGAGTATGCCTTGGTTGCTGTGCGAGCAACCTAAAGACGGGGATGGATTAGCGTGGAGTCGACGATACTTGATTTTTGCCCTGGATAGCGCGTCGTTGACTACCGACCATCTTTAGTCAATCGTGTACATATACGGAAAGGCAGAGAACTCCCAACAGACCATATACTTGCTATCGAGTTATGGGTGAGGTGGGCTAATAGGTAAGTGGGGCATAGGGGGCCGGAGTATAGTTCTCATGCATGATTTTTCTTGGATTGCCTTTCAGTAGTTGAGGGAGGGGTCACGTGGGACCATAGCCACGGATACAAAACGAACCTTGATATCTGCATTCGGCAGACGACTTAAAACTCCCGACCGAGTCTCGTATTTCTTGATTTGCCCTGGCACGGGACTCGGACGGGACATTGAGATACATGTGCAGTTAGACATGGAAAAACGATTCACGGTGCTTACATGGGAAAAGGGCGCGGTTGACGGGTAGCGTAATCCCTAGTAGCCCTAGGTGGCTAGAACCCAAACCGAGATACAAAAATGTTCATTAGGTAGCATAATCCCAAGCGGTCCTAGGTGGCATAAATCCTAGGTGAACACGCGATAGTTCATGGTAAGAAAACATAACCAGATCAAGGGTAGCAGTCCAAAACAACTTCAAGGATAAAATGGTACTACGTTGAGGTGGTATAGATTTACATGGGAAAGCCCGTACGGCCTACGACAAAGGACTAAACTTATACATGGAAAGAAACATACGAGTTAGGAAAACCTATGTACGCGAGATATTAGGACGACATGGACCATTTCTTGACTTTGGTCAAGGGACATTTTATAGTTAACTCATGACACGGGTTGTGATACTAGTACGGAAGGTGCAGAGCAAATATACATGATAGATACCTTGGGATATTATACTTGATAGAAACCTGACGATGTGATACTTTGATTTACCTTGACACCGTATTTCATCATGGTACCTTAGTTTATCTTGATACTGTAGTTCACCCTGTTATCTTGGTTTAGTTTATCTATCTTGTCGTCATCCTTATGTTTATTTTCAAGTTTATGCATGTCATGTTACCTTTACCTGTTTTTATGCTGGAAGTAGATAGGACTTACCAGTCTTTATGACTGACCCCGTTTTCTTTCGCCTCTTTGTCTTCTGTTTCCCCCCAGGTTTTCAGGGAGGAAATACTGTTGTTTAGTTCGGACCTCTTATGCTTGAAGGTCATCATGTATAGCTTGGTCTTCTCTTGGCTATGGCTGCTTCACCGCTTTATTTTGGGGGAATAATTTATGAAAAGGTTTTATGCTTCTTTACTATTGCAAGACAGGTTTTGATGTATTCTGATGTAAAAGGCTTTAGACCTTATTTTATAAGGTAATGAAATTTGTTTTACTTCCGCTGTTTTATATATGTTCTGTCTTGTAATATTTCTGTGCATGCTTACCTCGATAATGCTTCACCAAACCTAGTGCATTCTCTTTGTGAGTGACCCTAGCGAAGGTGGGGTGTTACAAACATTGTAGTCCAGTCCGGTGCACTGGTTGCACACCGCTGCGATCTACTGGTACCAATTTCCAACGTTATGCGCACAAGATTCCAAATGTTCCATGCATACATTGATGAAAGCATTAGCGGTGTCGTTGTTCCATAATAAATGACATAAACCAAAAAGCCACTTTATGAGTATTTTTTTGCATGAAAAAATAAGAAGTGGTTGATGGGAATAGAAAAATTAATTGACAACACATGAAAAGAGAAATTAATGTGTAAGACAAAAATAATAAGTAAGGGTTAAAGTGTCATCTGAAATTTTTCTTAATTCTTGTGCAAACCACTAAATCTTCTTTCATTATGAACCGGAGGAAATATTATTTACCAAGTTAGTTTGAGTATTAATGGTAATAACTATCAGTTTTATTTTTATTACGTACTTGATATAATGTGTTATGTTGATCAATTAATTTAACTGAAAATATATTTAATAGAAATCTCACAAATGATATTGTTTATGATAATATTTACAAAGTATAGTAACCGTGAGTAATTTAGCATAATAATTATAAATATATCGTTTTAGATATTTCTAGTCAAGACGCATCGACACTGAATATCAATGTATTTGTTGGGATTATGGTACAAAACACCCTCAAATGCTAGAAAATGCATTATAATTGACTATTGAGAGGCACTAAGTGGTTACTACTGGTAGTTATTGAATAGCTACAGAATGAATCATCTGATAATTTTATGTTATTGTAACTAATGTTAAACAGAAAATGTCAATGTTTCTCGACTTAAGAATATTGTTGATCTTCGATACAAAAGCCCTTCTTTTATTGTACTAAAATCATAGCTCAACATTCATCGAGTGACTATGATAGAAATATTACAAATGCATCGCTACTTAAGAGAATGTCTGTCTCCTTTGATATATGATGTTAGCATCACATTTAACTCAAGCCAACTCAAAGTTAAAGTTTATAGTTAGAGCATTTGGTTAATATTAATTGTTACCATTGAACCAATGATTTTTTTAGGCTAGTAGAGTTAAATATTGATGATATTAAAATTTTGACAATTATCAAATTCCATAAATTCGAAGTTATATTATTTTGACGAAGAAAATTGGTATAAAATAAATGTCACAACTGCGTAATGCTTAATAAAATAAATTGAAATCTTAACGAAGCTATGTAAGCAGTAAGTCTGGTTAAGATTTCTTTCCACTTAAAACATCCTACACCCCTTAATATCCCTAAAATAGAAACACTAAAAAATACATGACGTTTGTAGGTATAACTGAATAACATCACAGAGACTAAAATGTATAAAACATGTAAAATAGGTACAATGAAAACATAAAGATAACATAGCTTATTATTAATTTCAAAAAATAACAATTATCTCAGAAAGTCAACATCAGATAATAATAATAATACTATGTTAAAAACCATATGTCTCAATCAGCCTCCCCAAAAAATAAGAGTACATGAAATCAAAATCCTCTTTCATGTAACATTACAACACAATCAACTGAAAATAATAAAAGGAAAGGAGATACATCATAACTCCAACAAGCTCCTCCTCCAAGAAATCTGAAATAATCAAAATCAACCCTTCAGTCCTAACGGGGGGAAAAAGGGAAGAAAGGGGAGTAGACCAGACATAAAGCCTGGTGAATAAAGTACTTACTAGCATGATAAGTAACTAAAAGATTAGACTTGATAACAGTTTTGCATCTATGCACAAAATAGATCAATACTAACAGTAAGTCATACAACCAAGTTTCTTCTTTAATAATTTGCACTTTATACTATTCTCTGGGTTTTCACATCCGACTATTTGGGGTTTTATGATATGCTTCTTATTACTCTGCATGCTTTTAAATGAGCGGACAAGGCAGGTTGGTGTGTTTGAATAGCTGACTAGAGACGAGAAAGAGTCTCCTACGTATTATATATATGTACTATAATCCTTGTTTTTTTTTGTTATCACTATTTCGGGAATTAGTAGTGTAGTCAAGTAGAGATAGTTTCATTTGGAGATGTATCTGTACTTAATCACTTGACATTTATTCTGTAATGGGTTCGATAATCTGATGATTATGGTTATTTACAACTTATAATGTCTCGCCTGTTTTATACCAGTTATGTTAGTATTATACTTTATACCATATGCTATGAGATATATGATAGGTTTTGGGATTATCCTTCTATCTTTTTCATCCTTTTCTTGATGATCGTCCTGTATTGGCCGAACACCGCCACAACGCTTAGTCAGGTGTTGACCAGTACAGGGCGGTCCTCACATCTGGTATCAGAGCTTAGGTTGTGTAATTAACCTAAGTAGGTGATGTCTAAAGGAAGAGTATGTCAATATGAGAGCATGTATTTGTGATATTTTGATTTTCAAAACTATATAAATATATATACTATTAGTATATTTAAGGGGGGGGAGGAGGGGGTCGCACTATACATACTCTGCTAAGTAGAGTTCCTTAGAAAGACAATTATTCGACTCTTTTACAGATTTAAGGATAAATCATCAAACAAGGAACGCTGCTAGGAACTTGGCTTCCGGAGTGGAGGAAGAAGATGGTTTGGGGGCGAATGCTACCAATACCCTTGACATACATACCATGTTCGCTTCCTTCTTATGGGACATGGTGAGGAATACCTAAGGGATTGCTCTGAATAATGCTAGAGATGGGGCAGTAGTGCAGAGGCCTCGAGTCAATTTTGCTAAGCTTTGCAAAGACTATACTAGCCTGGGAGGTAAGCTATTCTATGGGACGGAATCGACTATGGAAGATTGTCTGGATAATTACGAGCGCATCTTTGAGGATCTTGAACTCAGCGATGCCTTGAAGAGGAGATTGGCCTCACGTCAGCTTCAGAATAGGGCCATGAATTGGTGGAATGTTGTTGAGGCTGCTACTCTAAAGGATACGTTCAAGGTTCGTTTCTGTGAGAAGTTCATCCCATCTTCTCATAGATCAGAGTTTTTCTGAAAGTTCCTTGAGCTTAAGCAAGGAGGTCGTCCTATCACTAAGTATATTGCTAAGTTCGATGCTTTGTCGAAATATGGAATGTTACTTATCGACACCACTGAAAATAAGAATGAGAGGCTCATTACCGGGTAAGATGATCACTTAGGGGAGAAGCTGATAAATCATATTATTGAGACTTTCGAGTCCATAGTAGGTAGAGCTTTAAGGTCTGAGAGCCTCTACCCTAAGTCGAAGATGGAAGTCCTTGTCGCGGAAATCGTCGTTGTTTCTAAAGAGGAGTCAAGACCATTGGTGAGTGGTGGAGGCAAGATGAAGTTACCTAACAAGAACAAAAGGAAACCAATCTCGCTTAAGTGAGAGAAGAAAAAAGTTCAAAGATGAGGGGGCTTTCTTCACGTGCGGGTAGAAAGGCCATTTCATTAAGGACTGCAAGGCTGGCGATCAAAGATGTTATAATTGTAATAAAGGATTGCCCGGAATCATCCAAGTATAAGAAGTTAGTGAAAGCACATGCTATCGATGTCTCCCTACCTCGTCGAGTTTCCCAATAGTGGTGAGGAAGGAAAAATGCATCGTTATCCAAGTGATGCTATCCATTTTCAATATCCTAGTTCTGGTATTGTTTGATACCAAAGATTCACATTCCTTCATATCTAGTGACCTGGTAGATAAGTTGGGATTGGAACCTGAAATATTCGACCAACCGTTGGTTGTGGCAAACCTAATTGGTGGTTCGACAAGTCTAAGTACGATTTGCCATGGGTTGGTCTTATCGAGTCATGGATACATGTTTGATTGTGATTTTTATTATCTTGGGCTTTATGGGATTTAACATTATTCCTTGAGTTGATTGGCTCCAAAGGACAGGGTGTGGTGGACTATGAGAAGTCACTAGTAACTATTGTAGCGGGTGATGGGCGGAGAGTGGTGTTAGGTTGTTTACCTAGTGATGAGGTGATGGCTGCTTTTTATATATTCACTTCATTTTCAGCATGATGATCTATCTAGTGCAGCTATTGCGAGGGTGTATTCGGACATCTTCGAGGAAGTGACCGGACTTCCAAAACATAGAGAGATCGAGTTTTGTATCAACTTAGTGAAAGATCCCAGACCAATAGTGATGCCTCATAGGGGTATAGTGCCAAGGGAACAGAGGGAACTCGAAGTGCAATTCAATGACCTTTCGAAGAAGGGGTTTATTCAGAGGAGTATATCTAAGTGGGAACCACCAATAATATTCACTAATAAAGCGGATGGTCCCTTCAGTTATATGTTGATTACCGTGAGCTGAATAAGGCGACTAGGAAGAACAAGTATCCTCTTCCGTGCATCGATGATTTGTTTGATCAACTCAATGATGCTAAGATATTTCCTCAGCTTGATCTTGCGATGGATAGCAAAGGAAAGCTTATCCAAAACGGTGTTTTGAACGTCGTCATGTTTCTATGAGTGGTTGGTTATGCCGTTCGGGTTGACTAACTCACCAGCGTACTTTGTGGATCTCGTGGACCGAGTCATCGGGGATCAGCTTAATAAGTTCGTAATTCTATTTGTTGACGATATTTTGGTATACTCGCATACCGAGGAAGAACACAAGGAACACTTGGAGATTGTTATGGAGTTGTTTAGGAGACATCGCCTAAAAGCTATGTTTTCTAAATGTCACTTTTGGAGAAGAAAAGTTCGATTCTTGGTCCATGTTGTTTAGAAAACGGTTTTGCTGTGTATCCTGCCAAGGTAGCATAAGTACAAGATAAGGCCATACATAAGAATGCAACCGATGTGAGAAGTGTCTTGGGGTTAGTTGGGTATCATCATAAACTTCTCTAGGATTTTTCTAATGTACCGACACCGTTGTCTCAGTTGACTAAGAAGAATCAGGCTTTTGTCTAGGTTGGAAGATGCGAGGGTGCATTTAAAGGTCTAAAGGAGAGGTTAATTAGTGCTCCGGTGTTAGTTATGTCGAAAGGAAATGAAGAGATGACGGCATACACTGATGCTTGTGGCATCAAGTTATGGTGCAATATTAATGCAAAGGGGTAAAGTTGTTGCTTACGTTAGTCGACAACTGAAATTACATGAGAAGAGATACCCCACGCATGATTTGGAACTAAATGTAATTGTTTTTGCACTGAATATATGGAGACATTCCCTTTTGGGAGAGAGATTCAAGTTGTTTACCGATCACAAGTCATTGAAGTATATTTTCCCTCAGAAAGATTTAAATCTCCGTCAGTAAAGATGTTTGGAATTTCTGGCGTCCTACGATCTTAATATCATATACACTCTGGGAAAGGGTAATGCAGCGACTGATGCATTAGGTAGAAGACATGCCAACTTGGGGGATATGTTCTTAGAGTGGAAACAATTGGAGCATATTGTATGTTATAACTTTAGGCCTAGATGTGAGTTGGAACTATAAATGTTGGCAAGTTTAACAACCAAACCTACCATGATTGAGCAGATCGGTTCTAGTCAGAGGAGTTATCCAAAATTAGCAGGAGTCATTACCGAAGTTTAGGTGGGTATTAACTTGGACAACGAAAAAGTTTATGAACTCGACCATGATGGTTGGCTTTGAAAATATGGAAGGTTGGTGGTACATGTTACTACCAAAATTTCTACCAAGATAGGCTGACGGTGAAGGGGTATCGGACTGTCATAGACAAAGAAGAGTACCCGTAAGCAGAAGCTAAGCACAGGGTGAGACCGAGGGCCTAAAAGAAGTATCCGGAAGGACCAACAACTGGCACCCACCACAAAAAGGGAATCTTAAATCCAGTACGAAAAGAGACTACCGGCAAGGTAATTCCAGCAGGAAGGGTAACTGACAAGAAGTCATTCAAAATCAGAAGCTGATAATGAGAGCGACCAAAAACCCTATAAATTGACACCCAGAAAGGCAAAAGGGCTATCATCATTAACTTTCTTAATGCCGATACACTAAGAGATAAAAAGCATCAAAAGCACGGGGTTTGAAACACAAGGAGATCCTCCGGAAACAAGTTACAGTGATCATAGTTGGCTGATCACCAAAAGGACACTTCAACAAACAATCATTAAAGCACCATAAAGTTTCTGAGAAACCTGAACACACTTTAGGAGGTTACTTAAAGGGGTGGTGTATACGAGACCTAATACTTGAAGCATGAAGACAAGTTTTACACGGAATCAATAGCAACACCGGGAACTCGTATCCGGAAGCATATAGCCGAAAGACCATATCCAGAAGCCTAAAGCTTTCCTAGTGTTATCCCTACCAACAGGATTGATATTGATACTGTGAAGATAGAGACAACATCAAAGGGAAACTCTAAAGACCAATACCATCTCTCCGAGAGCTAGAGATGGCACCTTACAGCCCCCGAAACCAGGGGAAAAGTGGACGAAAGTTAAAGCTTTTGAAAGCGAAGGAAAAAGCGGACGACAAGGGACTTAGCTGGCCCAATAACATAAGGGGCCTTGATTTATCTATAAATAAGATGTCATGGGTCCCATTTTCGGGGATAAATTTTCATTTATCAATCTTGTTCTCCTTCTCTCAAGCTAATTTCCAAATCGAATTAGGGATTTCTTCAATTCTTGTAATATATCCTCAATTAATAAAAAGGAGAAGTTTGAGACTTAAGCATTTCTCGATTTGATAACTGTATTGTGTTTATAATGATTAGACGGGGAGTTAATACTAACCTTTTTTATGATGGATCTAATCATCCCTCATTCGATAGAGGGAAAACCCTAGGTAAAACCAAGGCTTCCCCCTATCGGATGACCATTATGGGATTTAGCTCTTTCATGGTAAGCCTAATGCAACCCAACCGGGGAATGGAGCTTGCTGTGAACTTGTAACTTGATATTTGATGCAACCAAGGTCTCCCTAGGCCAGTTCGATGCAGAAGTATCATATAAGTCAATAGGTATTCTAGCACATAAACAACCCAGCGTTGTGAGGGATTAGTCTGTTTCCTCTTAGCACAATGTATATCATTTTATTCTAGATCTAAAGGTGGCTAATGAATAAGGCTTCAATCTTATCTAACTATTAGAAACCTTTCTCCAAGGTCATCTTCGACCTCATAGCCTCGCAAGCGTGATACTCACCTCTTGAGGGAAGAGTAACTAATCTTCACAATTAGAGTCTTGGTACCTAGGTATCGATGGAACTAATTAAAGAACACTGATCCAAGTTTGCGTCCTAGTGACCTTTAGGTCACCCTTGCATCAAACTACTAAGTATATGTATCGTTTTACTAGTTCGGGTGTTGATGAAAAATGTCGTTAACATTTTGGCGCTAGAAGGAGGGCTGAACCTTTGACTTTACATTTACCCTATTAAAGATTAATCTGGTAAACTTATTGCTCCGTGGCACGGAAAGATGAAATCAAAAGGATTGGAGGAGCGAATTAAGGAACTAGCTCCTAATGTAACCCTTACGGAAACGTGAGTCTAACGTTCAATCTAAACAATAACGAGGAAGGAACAACTTCTAACACAGTGCAACCACCAAACCCAAATGCCATGAAGGAAAATTTGCTAAAATTATGGCTCTAGAGAAACAAATCCAGGAGATGCAAGATAAAACAAATGCTAATCAAGCGCAGAAGTCTTTAAAGCTCACTAAGTCCAGCCAAAGAGGGGTGGATGAATCTCAGAAGAGAAAGGCTCCCGTTTAACATTCTAAAGTGAAAGAGAAGCTCAAGGTAGCTTCCCCTAAGAAGAAGAAAAATCCCTTTTAACATGTATAGATCATCAATGTAACCAAGGACAATTTGGGAGCTCTACTTCTAAAGGTTATGATACGAAGAGGGTGAATTATGACAACACAGAGGCTTATCTCAAAGACATCGCCAGAAAAGCCTTCAAGGACCTGTTGGGAAGCAAAGGGAAAAGAACCCTAAATAATAGGGTTAATGACAACGAAAGAGTAGCCCCCTTTACCGACAAAATCATGGGTACTATAATACCATCTAGGGTGAAGGTTCCCACCATAAAGTATCTTGGAACTACTGAACCTGATGATCATGTAATGGCTTTCGACAGTCAAATGGATCTCTATAATGCTTTGGGGGCCTTAAGGTGATGTATTTTCCTAGCAACCCTCCACGGAGAAGCAACTAAATGGTATCGTCGATATAGAGAGAATACCACTTACTCGTGGGAACAATTCGCTTATGAATTTTCTGCACAGTTTTGCATCTACAAGGATCTGACAGTTGATTACACAGTTATCGCTAATATCAAGCAAAGGTAAGGAGAGTCCCTAGGAGATTACTTGAAAAGGTTCCATATAGAAGCATTAAAGGCCAAAGATATGGATGATCGTGACAAGTTAATTGTTGTGAATTCGGGGTTGATTGAAAATACCCCCTTCTGGAAAGAACTATACATTAACGGTTGTAAAGACTTACGAGACTTCCACTTTCATGCTGATAAATTCACCCGCATGGATATATTGTACTTCACCAAGAAGAAGTTTGGGCCTTGAAGGGAAGGAGGAAAGCCGAGCTTCGGACAAAAAACCCAAGGTGGAAGGTTCAACCAGGATGGAAATCAGAAAAGACCAAAATGGGAGGATTCTAACACCAACCCGGTCGCTTTAAGCAAGCCCATTTCCTTTGTGTATGCTATGGAAAAAGAAAGGGCCAACAACTTCCCTGTCTCGTTTAAAGCCAAGAATTGCCCAAAACCTCATGTCGGTGGAAAGTATTATGAGTATCACAAAACAAACGGGCATAAGACAAACGAGTGCAAGGTTTTGGATGAGATTATTCAGAAGCTTATCTATGAGGGGCATCTGAAAGAGTTTGTTCTGAACAAGTCATTGTCTGCCTAGCATACGAACGGACAACAAAAGGTTTCAACCAACGCAATAGAAGCCACAGTGGAGCAAGGTCATCTGGACTTGGGACCGTCGACAAACCGAATCAATGTGATCCATGGTAGACCACACCCTATTGGAAGTTTCCCGGTTGCTAGAAACCGATATCTACGAGAGGCTTGTGAAGGGATATTCTCCATTCGAGAGGAACCATCATTGAAGAATGCCCGTTATACTCTCAAAATGCACAACCTAGTGATTTCCTTGGACGAGATGAAGAAAGGGGTCTGCCACCCATACAATGACCCTCTCATGATTAAAACTCAAATTGGCTCTCTGTTGTAGCCAAGATCCTTGTTGATACTGGAAGTGCAGTCAACGTCATCTTTAAGCATGCTTTCGATCAGATAGGGATCTTAGATGAAAATTTAGAACCAAGTAATGAGCTAATCTTCGGCTTCAACAACAAAGGATCAACTCTAGTAGGACAGATCAACCTTTAGGTCCAAGTCGGGTTATCTCCTCTCCACTGAACCTTTGAAACTCTTTGTGTCGTGATCGACCAACCATCTTGTTACAATGCTCTCTTTGGTCGACCTACTCTGGAAGAAATGGATGCTTTTGTCTCTTCCAAATACCCGATGCTAAAATTCTTGACAAAGCAAGGATGGGGTACCATCAGAGGGGAACAATTTAGTCCTCGCGAATTGTACTTTGCAACGGTTGACAAATACAAAAGGGAGTATTCTTCGTATTTTGATTCCTCTACTATTTTTCAACCTTTGGATAATGGATTCTTCCATCCAACATTCGAAGCTAAAATAAAAATCAACAAAACTAACAAACGTACAAATGATAGGTACACTTCCTTAAAATGAAAAAGGAAGAGGGTGGATAACATAAACTTGGCAGAGGAGGAAGAAATTATAACAGATTTAGAATCTCAAGGGGAGATAGAGAGGATAAAACCAATAAAGGATTTGGATTTGATGGATGTAAGCGTTGATCCAAAGGATGGAACCAAAGTTATCAAGATAGGAAAAATGTAAACATAACCTTTGAGAAGCAACCCAGTTCAGTACTTATAACTCAACAAGGATGTTTTCGCTTGGACTCATTCATACGTGGTTGGAATCAATCCCTCTATCATGAGCCATGCCTTAAGTATCAACCCTTCTGTAATCCCGGTTCGATAAAAGAGAAGGAAATACAATAGAGACCGGCCAGAAGCTTTGAAAGAGGGGGTCAAAAGGTTAGAGACAAACGGGTTCATCCGGGAAGTTTTTTATCCCAAGTGTCTAGCTAACCCTATGCTGGTAAAAAAGTCCAACATAAAGTAGAGAATTTGCGTTCATTATACATATTTAAACAAAGCTTTCCCAAAGGATTTTTACCTCCTTCCACGAATAGACCAGTTGGTTGATGGAACGAGTGGACATAAAATATTATTTCTTATGAATGATTACTCGAGGTATAATCAGATTCGCACAAACTTGATGAAGAACATACAAGCTTCATCACCGACCGAGGACATTTTGTTATAAAGTAATGCCCTTTGGGTTAAAAAACACTGGAGCAACATACCAAAGGATGGTTAACAGAATGTTCCAAGAGAAGATAGGGAGTAATATGGAAGTACACGTAGATGATATGTTAGTAAAGTCCGTCAAAGCAGAAAGCCACTTGAAGGACTTAGAAGAGATGTTCAACATCTTAAGAAACTATCAAATGAAACTAAACCCACAAAAGTGTTCTTTTGGGGTCCGATCCGGAAATTTCTTGGGATATATGATAAGTGAACATGGCATTGAGGCTAGCCCTGATCAAATCCAAGCCATAAAGGACGTGGAAGAAACCAAAACAAGCAAAGAAGTCATGAGCTCAAACGGAAAAGTTGCAGCCCTTAGCAGGTTCATTTCCAAAACCACCGACAAATGTGTCCACTTCTTCGATGTAATAAAGAAAAAGAAGAATTTTGAATGGAATGAAGAATGTAGAAAGGCCTTTCGAGAGTTGAAAGATTACTTGGGAAAACCCCCGATCTTATCCATCCCCGAAAAAGGGGAAGACTTATACTTATATATGGTCATTTCAGAATATGCGGTAAGTTCGGTATTTATAAGAGAAAGGGATGGAACTCAACACCCAATTTACTATGTTAGCAGAAGGCTAAAAAATGTAGAAACTCGATACTCCATAGTGGAAAAATTAGCATATTGCCTAATACTCATAGCACAGAAGCTCAGAGGTTACTTCCAAGCACATTCCATTTAGGTTCTAACGAGCTTTCCACTTAAGCAAGTTTTAGCAGACCGGAAACCTCAGGAAGGTCAGTGAAATGGGGAATTAAGCTTAGCCAATATGAAATTGAGTTTCAACCTCAAGAAGTTATCAAAGAACAAGCTCCAGCATATTTTATGAATGAGTGCACAAGCTTTATTACAGAAAAATCAACTAAGGAAAGTGACCTAAAAGCTAAGTGGCAATTGTTCGTAGATGGAGCTTCAAACGAGCAAGGAGCAGGGGCAGGATACATGATAATTACCCCTGATGGGCACCGCTTGCATTATGCGATGAATTTAGGGTTTTCATCTACTAACAACGTAGATGAATACGAGTCAGTGTTGGCAGGATTGAACCTAGCACTACAGTTGAAATTACCTCGAATATCAATCTTTAGTGATTCATAACTAATGATAAATCATATAATGCAAACATATCAAGTCAAAGATGCATGATTGGCCCTATATATAAAAGGGATACTAAAGATGCTTTCCCAGTTTGAGGATTTCTCATTAAATCAAATCCCAAGGGGTGAGAACACCCAAGCTGATTCACTAGCCAAGCTGGCCAGCTCCTGAGGAGCACCCGAAAATCGGATAATTCCTGTAGGGTATGAGGAAAGGCCCAACACTGAGCATGAAAGTCCCAAAACAGGAAAGGAGTTATCAGTCCTAACTAGATCCCAAGCTGCGAATAAAGAAAATGAAATGAATAAGGAGGTTACTTCTGATACAGAACCTTCTTCAGCAGAAGTGAATTATCATTACGAAAATACCTGGATGAATCCTGTCATGAGTCACCTCCTGAATGGGATTCTACCCATTAGTAGGCAAGACGCAAGAAAAATAAGACACTAAGCCCCGACATTTGTGATTACGAATGAGATTCTCTATAATAAAGGGAGCTCACTTCCCTACCTAAGGTGTGTAAGCCTTGAGAATGGGCTTAACCTATTGAAAGAAGCACATGAAGGTTTGTGCAGAGACCATTCCACTGGAATCAAGTTGGCTAAGAAGGTCATGCGACAAGGCTTTTATTGGCCACAAATGGTTAGCCAAGTAATAGAATATGTCAAGAAGTGCAAGAAATGCCAATGGTATTCCAAGATACCTCGACTACCTCCAAGTGAGTTAGCCACTATTTCAAGCCTATGGCATTTTGATGTATGAGGAATAGATTTGACTGGGACTTTTCTAGTCTTCAAGGGTGGAGCTAAGTATGTCATAGTGGCTATTGATTACTTTACCAAATGGGTGGAAGTAGAACCCCTTCCGACAATCACATCTAAGAAGGTGTTGAGATTTGTGATAAAGAATATTGTTGACCGTTCTTTGGGATTCCTTACAAAATCATATCAAACACAATTCAAAAGCAAAGAATTCACTTGATTTTGTGATAAGAATGGGATCATCAAAAGCTTCTCCTCAGTAGCACATTCGAGAGCAAATGGAGTCGTTGAGGCCGCAAATAAAACCATAAAGACAATTCTTAAGAAACGACTAAATCAAGCTAATCGGAATTGGGCAGAAGAGTTACCCTTAGTACTTTGGGCATATAGAACTTCCACCAAAATGACAATATGACATAACCCATTTTCTCTAACCTATGGATGCAGAGCCATGCTTCCAATTGAAGTCGAAATCCCTTCACATCAAAGGATAGCTTACGCATTTGATCCAAACCAAGAGTTAAAAAAGGAGTCCTTGGACCTAATACAACAATTAAAGGACGAGGCTACGATCAGAATAGGCGAATACCAAAGGAGAATCACAAAGTACTATAACTCAAGGGTCAAAACTAGAACCTTCACAAAAGGTGATTTGGTCTTATGATGGGTAATGGCCAACACAAAGAACCCGTTGGATGGTCCGCTTGGCCCAAACTAGGAAGGGCCCTTAATCATCCATCAAGAAGTCATACCCGGGACATATCGACTATGCGAGCCAAATGGTGACCTCGTTCCAAGAACATGGAACTTAGAACATTTAAGGCCATACTTCTCAGCAGTGATTAAAGGAAGGTCTTCTTAAGAATATTCACACACCTAAGGGTATGGAAACCCTCCCAAAGCTTAAAGCAATCGAAGGTGGGACAAACTACAAACAGATAAAAACCCTTGTCACCGCCGAGTTAGCTACGGAAAGGCACCCCCTGGAGGGGAGGGGGTGGTATATAAGCCTTTCTCCGCGCCCAAGACATAAAGGGCCAGGTTAAAGCATCAAAAGCGTAAGCCTCCGACCCACACTATAAAATGGTCGTGACGGAGCATCTAATTAGCATGCCCTTTTTCTGCTCGTAGAAGAGTACGCCCTGCCTCGGCTATGAACAAAGCACGTCCTACCTATGCTCATAGAAGAGCACATCCTACCTTTGCTTATGTTCCTCGTTACCCGCAGAAGGTAACACAAACCCCTATCATCTCCAACGATGGTCAGGATAGGGAACCCCTTGGAGGGGGTGGAGTGTAAGCCTCTGTCACCACCTACGATGGCTAGTGTAGAGCATCAAAAGAGTAAGCCTTAATTCCACGTCTAAGATGTCCCGGTTTAATCATCTAAGACCTTATCATCGCCTGCAATGGTCAGGGTAAAGCGCTTCTTTGGGGGAGGGGGAGGTCGAGTAAGTCCTTGGGCCCTGCTTGTGGATAAGCTAGCCAAGCGCACCGGACGCACAGGCCCAGAGAGTGACCAACAAAGCAGTACATCCTATGCTTTAAAGATAAAAGCCCAGAGAGTGGACAACAAAGCATGTACATCTTATTCTTTGATGATAAGAGCCCAGAGAGTGGCTCCCGAAGCATGTACATCCTCTGCTTCATGAATCAAACCCGAAAGGGGTAACGAAACTAATGGCCAGAAGTGGATTTATGGTCTTCAATTCTTAATGCCCAAACAAGGTTGGTTCGGGACTTCTATTATTACCTTGAGTGGATTTCTGGTATTCAATTTTTAATACCCGAACAAGTGTTGGTTCGGGACTACTACTATTAGTAGAAGTGGATTTTTGGTCTTCAATTCTTAATGCCCGAACAAGGGTTGGTTCATGACTTCAATTATTACCAGAAGTGGATTTCTAGTCTTCAATTTTTAATACCCGAACAAGGTTGGTTCGGGACTTCTATTATTATCAAAAGTGGATTTCCGGTCTTTAATTCTTAATATCCGAACAAGGGCTGGTTCAGGACTTCTATTGATACGAGATATGGATTTTTGGTCTTCAGTTCTTTGTACCCGAAAAAGGGTTGGTTCGGGATTTTTATTATTCTCAGAAGTTGAATTTCTGGTCTTATATCTTTGATACCCGAAAAAGGGTTGGTTCAGGACTACAATTAACACCAGAGGCGGGTTTCTGATCTTCAGTCTTTAATGTACAAATAATAGTTGGACTCAGACTCTCCTTCCTTTCCGAAAGGCAAAGTTATAACTTTATATTATAGACACCTTAGTGAGAATTCTATTGACTTTCGTTTTGTATCCTGTAGCCTACTACAAAGATGGTGTCATGGGCATTTCATTGTGGAATCCGATATTAATAATAATACCCATTCACGATCGGCAAACAGGAAGTTACCTCAACTCTCTCCTTTATTTTCCAATAAGATATAAAGTATAAATAAATATTAAACAAAAGACTCGAGTCTAATATAATATTAATGACCAATCCCAAGCAACACCTTATCCAGTATGTATACAAATCATTATAAAAACTAACATGTAATATCGGTTATTGAAGATCTTGCAGGAGGAACACGAAGAAATCCAGAAAGGAAGTTTGACTTGGAAAGTCAAAAAAACCCCTTCACTAGCAAATGTTACTACCAAAATTTCTACTGAGACGGGCTGACAGTGAAGGAGTATCGGACTGTCATACACAAATAAGAGTAACCCATAAGCAGAAGCTAAGCACACGGTGAGACCAAGGGCCTAAAAGAAGTATACAGAAGGACAAGCAACCGACACCCTTCACAAAATGGGAATCTTAAATCCAGTACGAAAAGAGACCACCGGTAGCGTAATTCCGGTAGGAAGGGTAACCGATAAGAAGTCATTCAAAACCGGAAGTTGATAACGGGAGAGACCAGAAACACTATAAAATGACACCTAGAAAAGCAAAAGGGCTATTGGCATTAACTTGGTTTATGCCGATACACTAAGAGATAAAAAGCATCAAAAGCACGGGGTTTGAAACACAAGGAGATCCTCCGGAAACAAGTTACCGAGACCACAATTGGGTGATCATCAAAAGGACACTTCAACAAACAATCATTAAAGCATCGGAAACACCCTTCCGGGAAAACTAAGCACACTTCAGGAGGTTACGAAAAGGAGCGGTGTATCCGAGACCTAATACTTGAAGCATGAAGATTTTTTTTTACAAGGAATCAATAGCAAGACCGAGAACTCATATCTGGAAGCATATAGTCGAGAGACCATATCTGGAAGCCTAAAGCCTTTCTAAAGTTATCTATACCGACAGGATTGGTATTGATACTATGAAGATAGAAACAACATCAGAGAGAAACTATAAAGACTGAGGCCATCTCTCTGAAAGCCAAAACCGGCACCTTACAACCCCCAAAACCAAGGGGAAAAGCGGACAAAAGTCAAAGATTTTGAAACTGAAGGAAAAAGCGGCCGATAAGGGCCTTTGTTGGCCCAATAACAGAAGAGGCCCCGATTTGTCTATAAATAAGACCCCAGGGGTCTCCTTTTCGGGGCTGAATTTTCATTTATCAATCTTGTTCTCCTTCTCTCATGCGTAAACCCGAATTTCCAAATTGAATTGAAATTTCTTCAACTTTTGTAATATATCCTCGATTAATAAAAAGGAGGAAGTCCGAAACTTAAGCATTTCTTGATTTGATAACCATATTGAGTTTATAATCGTTAGACAGGGAGTTAATACTAGCCTTTCTTATGATGAAGCTAATCACTCCTCATTTGATAAAGGGAAGACCCTGGGTAAAACCAGGGCTTCCCCCTTATTAGATGGACATTACGTGACTTATCTCTTTCATAATAAGCCTAATACAACCCAGCCGAGGAATGAAGATTTCTGTGAACTTTTAACTTGATATCTGACGCAACCAAGGCCTCCCTAGGCCGGTTCGATGCGGAAGTGTCATATAAGTCGGTTAGATTTCTAGCATGTAAACAACCCAGCATTTTGAGGCATTAAGGGATTTCTTGAAATTGATGATGCTGGTATTGGAGTGTGGTATAAAGAGTAGAAGAGCAGTATTTTAAGTGATGGAATGCAGTAGGCTTAGTGATTTTAAGTGAAGAGCTCATAGTGATTGTTGTTGCTGTGTTGATGAAGGCCTTTGGCTCAAGTGATTGTAGTTGCAGTAGTGATGGTTCAAGTGATTGCATGATGGTACTGGACTTGTTTTGTTTTGTTTGTGTAGAATTAGTATGCGGTATTGAGTTTTTTTTGGTTTGGTTGTAATATTGTATAGCCATTTTTTCTCAATGCCGTAGAGTAGTTCAACTACTATAGTCATACTGTATATCATTGTAATAGTTTCTAGTGTGAAATAATAATAATAATTGTCTTTCAAAAATGTATATAATTTTATTCTAGATCTAATGGTGACTAATGTATAAGGCTTCAGTCTTATCTAACTAGTAGAAACCTTTCTCTAAGGTTATCTTTGACCTCATAGTCTCACAAGTGTGATACTCACTTCTTGAATGAAGAGTAACTAATCTTTGGACTTAGGGTCTTGGTACCTAGGAAACGATGGAACTAGTTAAAGAACATTGATCCAAGGTTTCATCTTAGTGACCTTTAGGTCACCCTTGCATCAAGCTACTAAGTATACGTATCATTTATACTAGTTATGGTGTTAGCGAAAAATGACGTTAACAGTACCCGACATCGATGGATTGAAGTAGGAGGTAATTCGAGAGTGTCATCACTCGAAGTTAACTATACATCCAACTGGTAATAAGATGTATCATGATATGAAACGAACATACTTTTGGGATGGTATAAAGAAATATCTTAGGATATTTATTTCTTAGTGTAAGAATTTTCAAATGGTAACAACAGAATAAAAGATAGTGGTTTGCTACAACCGCTAAAGGTACTCTGGTGGAAGTGGAAACATGTTTCAGTGGACTTCATAGATGGATTACCAAGAACTCGGTTGAGGAATGATGGTATTTGGGTCATCGTGGAATGATTGACCAAGAGTGCCTGATTAATATCGGTCAAGTCGAATAAATCCATTGCTAAGTTAGCTGAATTGTATGTTAAATGGATTGTGAGGTTCCATGGAACTCCAAAGGTAGCAGTGAGTGACGAAGACCCCCTGTTTACTATGGGTTTTGAAAAATCTTACAATAAGCATTAGGGTCTGTAACACCACGTTTTTTAACAACACTAAAAGAGAATAAATTAAATAATAATTAATTTAATACTCAAAATTAAGGGAAACGAACCACGCCACTGGGTCCGTCTCGAAATTCGGGTCAAGGTAGACATTTGATTTGTTTAAAACGGACACCGTATGAAGAAGTTATGAGAGTTATATATATGTATATGTATATAGGGTACAAGAATTCAAAATCAGGTCCAGAAAGTTCAAAAAAGTTCAAAATTCCAGAATTCGAGTTAAGCGGGAAAATTCCTGCCTAGGGGAGTCGATCCCCTAAGGGGGTGTCAACCCCTAGGTCGACCCCCCAAGGGCTGACGTGGCTAAGTCGGTTTGGAGGCTGGCAGCTATAAATACAGGCTCATTTCTCTTGTTTTCTTCACTGAAAATTAATGGAGTCCTAAATGCTGCTTGTGCCTGGACTGAATCAAAATTCTTTCTTCTTCTACAATCAAATTTAGAGATTCAAGCATAGATCTAAGATTCATCGACTATTTTCTTCTCCTCCTATTGTTCTAGATCCAAACGATGTGAGTTTCAGTTGCCTTTATATTTAAATAAATAAAAGTAAACATGATATGATTGTAAATTTGTATCTATGCCTGTGACTGAATCATATCAGATCTATTGTAATTTGTGAATCCATAATATTGTAATTTGGATTTATGCCTATGACTGAATCATATGAGATTATGGGCATAATTGGTAAAAAGGTGAAAATTGGCATAATGTGAATAATGTATATGTATATGAATTTGGGCATATAATTTACTATGAACATAAGTGGGGAAAAAGGGGCATGAAATTTATAACGACATAGGAAAAATTGGCTAATAATGAAATGCCTAGGATTATAGTAATTAGAAATTGTAATTGCGCCTAGACACGAGGTTAGATTGCACTTGTTGTGGAAGTCTGCCCGGGCCCGCCCGACATATCCAACGACCACAAGTGGTGAATCTAATGTGGGAGGTCTAGGTGCACAAATACGAGACATGCTAAAACACCAGGTTATGCCCAATTTGTGGAATAAGTCTGCCCGGACCTGCCCGACATGTCCAGCATCCACAAATGGTTGGCTTAATGTGGGAGGTCTAGCATACCATAACCATAAATGAAATTATGGTAATAAACCTTGAATACTTAACCTAGTTGAATCCATAGGGATTGTATGAATATAAACTTAAGTTGAGGTTAAGTAAAATTTGGTTGAACAGTGGGCGGATTAAGTAAATCTGAGGGGGTGGGTAATATTTTCATATAGGCCCACAAACTTAACCCGATAAGGTTATATAATTAAAGACACCTCGTTGTATATATAACTGATGGAAATATTAGAGTTATGTAATCATAGACACCTTTTTAGGGTAAACATAACTTATAGAAATGATAGGGTTGTGTAATTAAAGATACCTAGTGGTATACAAAACCAATGAAAATCCTAGTGGGGATACAAGACAAGGGGGAGAGCTTGTATCAAATTGTGTGGGACCTATTTCAGTCAGTAACCCTTAGAAGGTATCAAACGAGTACTCCGAACTAGGTCGGAGTTGGGGTATGCTTAGTGGGCTGAATGTAAGAGATCCGAATGAGGAGGGCGGTGCGGGCGGCGCAAATCGACCCGAGACATGTGCGTGCATGGGCCGGGTAGAGGGGGTTAAGATGACCGTGACACTGTAGGTATGGCTGTGCATATCAGCATACGGTTGCCACTATTGGACGTGATACATCATATGGTGGGGCCGACACAGAGTATTTACGCGGAATAGGGAGCCGATCGATTAGGGTAGTTGTTAGGATACATTGGGACGTATACCTAGGTCTACCATTTTATAGTTGTTGGGATCATCTCATTATGGTTATACTAGTATTAGTGTAGGGTAATTGATATACACGTAAATGTGTATATTTTATACACTTATTTATCTTATTTTATCTTTAAAATAACTGATACTGTGTATTTATAGTTGTGTTTCCAGATTATTCGAGGTGAATGGATTAATGCACTCAATTATTGAAAAGCTTGAAGAATTTGTGCAAGAAGAGTGTTGATTTTTAGATCTGGATTAAAGCTTGAAGATCTGAAGAGATGTTGTTGTTCAACTACTTTCTGCTGCATATTTCAGAGTTAATATTCAATGCTTTTCTGATCACTTGGAGTTCTTGTTCATACTCAAGGCTATTGGAGTTGAAGCCCGCAACCTATTTTCTCTACATGCGTTCACACTAGCTCAATTGCAAGGCTTCTCATTCAAACGCGTTCACACTTAGCTACTTGATTTACTTGTTATTTTGGAAATGGGTTTTTGTCCCACATTGTGGAATGAGCTATCTAGTCTTGGCCAAAGCAACTATAAATATATTGTATCTCCTTCACCTTAAAACACACTTAGTTTTATTATGTAATTCTCTTCTTGGAATAAAACTCTTCTCCCTTTCTCTTAGTTGTTATTTTATTTTATTTATGTTAATGTCTGTTATTTTCTTTTTCTCTTCTTCTTTAGCTATGTTTAGCTAATCCCCTTTGATTAGGGGGTGATGACGCTAATATATATGATTCAACATGAATCACATAGCCTATAGATGAGGACTTTATATATGTAGATCTGGATCTGAATCAAGGGTTAGATCTGAACCTTCATGTTCTGTGTCGTTTAAGAGCTATGCTCCTTCACAGGGTATATTTGTGTTCGATCTAACAATTATCAGATTTAGATCTAATCTTAGGGTTTTAGAAATTAATTGGTGAATCTGTCCTGATAGCCTATGGTTGTTTAAGAGCTCAGCTCCTGCATAGGTTATGCTTGTCGTTATTTACTTATTTGTTTCTAAGAACTAAATATCGTTGATTCATGTTAGTGACAGAAACATAAATTAGATCTATATTTATTTGTTGGCTATTGATGAGTGTGAATCCAATCTATGTCGTTATCCCCTATTTGCTTTCTCTTATTATATAAATCTCTCTTTTTATTTGCTGTTACTTTCTGTGTTTTCAATCAAGCAAAATCCTGGAATAACTTGATTTGATTTATTAATTAAAATATTTTTGGTCCTAGAGTTCGACACCCTCTACAACAATCCTTTTTGTTTAGGAAAGACGAACAGATCTTACAGTTGTTTACAATGGTTTGATTTGTTCGCAAACAAATTTTGGCGCCGTTGCGGGGGACCAAAATATTTTTTTTAAATCATTCAGGTTATATTTAATTTTAATTTTAATTTTATTTTCTCTGTATTTTTCTTTCATAAAAAATATATTTTATTTTATTCCCTTTTGTTTTCTAGCGTAGATAGAAAAAAAAATCTTGATTGGTTTGATTTGGTGTTAGTCAATGATACTGTAATCTTCGTACTAAAAAAGAAAATTTTGCAGAATTTGGTTTGATTTCTTTCTTGATTTGGATATCTTTCCTTTTTCTTATTCCTTTTCTAGTCTGTACATTTCTTTTCTACAAGTAAAAAAAATCTTGCCTTTTGTTTTTTTATTTCTCTCCTTTTTTTTCAGTACAATTTCTTCCCTTTTCTTTCACAAATTTCTTTCCTTTCAATTCCCACAAATAAAAAAAAATTGCGTTCCTTTTCTATTTTCATCACCAAAGTTCTGCCAATCACACAATCTCCCATTCACAAAAGAATCCTCCCTCCCTGCTTCGTTGTCTACAAACCTCATCACCCATTCACCTGCAAAGCAATCCCGTCAACACTTCACTACCAGACAGCTACAAAACTAACAGCCACCACAATTCCTTCACCGCCCTTCGACCATCACTACCATACTTGCCATGGTCCGAATTGCTGTTCCTCAAACCAATCTCTAACCCAATTCAACAATCTCCTCACCCCATTGCCATAAATTCTTACAAACCCCTCTTTCACATCTGCACCAATACATACTTCACCCTCCAGTTCACCAATTCACCTTACTCAACCTCGTACAAAACTCTCCACCCAAGTCCAACTATATCCTTTCTACCCTCACGCTAGTGAGAAACCACAGATCACACACTGCTTCCATCCTGAACCCACAAGGCATCGTCTACCACATGTCAGAACTCAATTTCCCTCCAGCCCTCTCACCACAAACGAAGTCAGCACATCGAATTCCAACAGTTCCTTCATTGTAAAATCTGAACGCTAGTCCACAAATCAAATGTTGGCCCCTCTTCAAACCGCAAAGATCATACCCGATCGAAACCCCAGTCGAATTCCAAAGAAGAAAACCAATTTCGCATCATCAGCAATTCACTCTCAAATCAAGAAGCGATACCCACCGCAGGCCAATTCTCCCTTCGTATCGAATTCCAAACGGAAAGAGAAAAAGAAAAATTGAATTTAGCGAGATTTGCTCTCTGAAATAATGGAGCGTTTTTTTTTAGTTTGGGTACTAGTTGAGAAAAAGGGGGTTCGAGCTTTTTATTGTAGTCGGTCACTTTGACTGCGTGTGAAACGGGTGAAGGGTAGTTTAATTCTTTCTGATTTCTTTCCTGATTTTGTTTGATTTTGGATATCTCGTTCGTTTTTGTTTGTTCGGTTTTAGGGTTTATTTGAATTTTTTTTTTATATATACGATCTGTTGATATAGATAATAAGCTTTGACTATTGGGGAGGTTCTTTGTTTGATAGGTCAGGCGTCCACTTGGCGTTGAAAGTTGCTCTGCTTTGTGGAGCATCTCAATTATGTTGTCATTTTTCTTCTTTATTGGTCTCTAGTTTTCAATTGATTTCGTTGTGGGTTTATTTGCCAAAGTGCTAATAGGTGTTTGTTTTATTTTTGTTTTCTTTGTCATTTATTTTAGTTTGCAATTTTCTTTCTTAAAAAAAAATTTGAAAACAGGTACAGTGGAAATTTGAAAAAGGTCTTAAAAGCAGCGCAGTCAAGTAATTAATAGGAGGCGTAAACAACAAAAAGCAGCGGACTATTCAGTGTTCGAGCGGTTGCACAACAAGTGGGGTGTGAACGCGCTAGCGCGACTCAATTGCACTGGACGGACTGTCGATCAAGGTGAGTATTTTCTAACTCTACAGGGACTGCTGCTGCAAATAAAAAAAATATAGACAGTGCTTGTAAAAATCTTCTACAGAGCATCAACTTGCTTGTAAAAAATATATATATATATATATTTCTGTAATTTCCTGGTCTGTGACTGTTCTGAGACTGTTCATTCTGTGACTGAAAAAAAAATCGCGTTCATCTTAGTTTTGTTTTTATTTTCTGAGGACTTCATTATATTTTGACAAATTGGTTTAGTTCTAACGGATTATTTCTCGGTGTCTAGACTACGGCAGAGTAATAACCATTTATAAATATTGCGGTGATTCGTAAATATTATATCGGTTGTTCCTCTGAAGGTACTTAAACCTTCGGCTGCATTGCTAGGGTGATTCCTGGTGCACCGATAACTCCTGTCCGTTAACTGACTGAGAAATCTTTTGTTGAAATAAATCAATCCGTCATTATATAATTCTAGAAATTGTAAATAAGTAATTTGCATTAGGTTCATTAAAAAAAACAATTTTCTTTTGTGTCTAATTCTTTTTCTCTCAAAAAAAAAAAGAATTTCAAAACAATTCTCGTTTTGTAAAAAAAAAAAATATTCGCTTCTCAAATTTGTTTTTTCTCGTCTTCCTTATTCTTCTCGCTAGTGCATGCGTAATTGGAATCGTGATCCTTCAGATAATGGTTTAGTTCGAACAAGCATTCCTTTAACCGTGGCCGAAGAAAATCCTCCTCGATCTCTTATGGATAGATACTTCCCCGATCGGGTTTCTATTCCTTCTTGCATCATATTGCCCGCCCCAACAGGTAACCACTTTGAAATTCATTCGAATCACATAAATACTCTTCCAAAGTTCGGCAATCTAGAATGTGATGATCCTTATATTTTCTTGACCAAATTTGAACAAGTTTGTGCAACCCTGAAATTTCAACAATTAAGTGATGATGGAATCAAACTTAGGTTAATTCCATTTGCACTTACCGATTATGCTGAGAAATGGTTGTATAGCTTGCCTTCAAATACGATTGGAACTTGGGGTGAATTTTTGAACTTTTTTCAAAAGAAATTTTACCCTTTGGAAAAAACATCCAAAATTCGAAACGAAATCGTCAATTTTCATCAATTTGGGGGTGAATCCTTTGAAAAATATTTTGAAAGATTTAAAGAGCTTCTAGTCAAATGTCTACATCACAATTTCGGAAAATGGACTCTTTGTAAAATTTTATACGATGGACTTGAAAATAACTCTCGAACCATGCTCGAATCGATGTGCCAAGGAAATTTTATAGCCCAAGATCACAATGCCGCTTGGCAATTTCTCGAAAATTTGGCCGAAAAATCATCTCAATGGGAAAGATATAACGAGAAATCAATTTATTCCCGATCTAACGCCATTCGGTAGGATCATTAGTAGCCTTAGAAGCAAAAACATACGCGATGATATCCAAATTCGATAATGTCCTTTCATCAACTCAAATAAATCAAGCTCAAGTGTCTCAGACCTCATGTTACAAATGTAACGATCCTAACCACATAGCCGATCAATGCCCACATTGATTGGAACAACTCAACGCATTTAACAAAGCTACGAACGACCCATTCTCCCCAACGTACAATCCAGGTTGAAGAAACCATCCTAACTTCTCTTGGACCCTAAGCAATGCAAATTCGAATGCGGTTCGACCGCCTTTTTAGGCATTTTCGAATAATCCTTCGAAACCTCCCTTTCAACAAACTCCATACCAACATCCTGCGCCACCTTCTCAACATCAAGCGCAACAATCTTTTGTTCCCCAAGACGATAAACGATTGACATCACTGGAGAAAACTCTCGAAGAATTGACTAAAGAGACAACTCAAAATCTCCAATCAAATAGCAATCTTCAAAATTTATTGACTTCGCACATGCAAAGAACGAGTCAATCGATTGCTAAACATGAAATGCAAATGAGTCAGTTAGCCACTTACGGAAGCGAGCGGGAACGAGGCACTTTCCCGAGTCAACCCATTCCAAACCCCAACCGTCAAAATCCTAACTCCAACCAAATTCACATCATTCAAGATTCAAACGTTAGTCACTTGAATGAGGTCACGACTCTTAGATCTGGCAAAAAGATTGACAACCATGCAGTCAACCCAAGCAATTTACCAGACAATCTTCCAACTCTGACCGAAAATTCGACAAACTCATATCAAAACATTGAGCCCATTTCTGACAAGGGTTATCCTCAACTCAAGTGTCCCAACCTACTGAGTTGTCTGCTCCATTTCCTCACAGACTCCGACCTAGGAAAAAGACAGATCAACTAGAAAAGATCCTTGAAATATTTAAGCAAGTTAAAGTGAATATTCCTCTTTTAGATATTATACAACAAGCTCCACAGTGCGCGAAATTTCTAAAAGATTTGTGCACTCATAAACGTCATACACATGTACCTAAGAAAGTGTTTCTAGCGGTAACTCTAAGCGAAGTCTTATCCCAATCAATGCCAGTGAAATACAAAGATCCTGGCTGCCCCACAATATCATATACTATTGGGGACAAGAAAATCGATAGATGCCTGCTAGACTTAAGTGCTAGTGTTAACTTGCTTCCATATTCCGTCTATCGCCAATTAGGGCTAGGAGAACTGAAACCCACCAAGGTTACCCTTCAGCTTGTTGACCGTTAATTAAGAAACCTGAGGGCAAAATTGAGGATGTATTGATCAAAATAGGCGAATTCATCTTTCCAGTCGACTTCATTGTCCTAGAAACTCAATAGGTAAGCCATCCTGCGAACCAGATCCCTTTGATTCTAGGACGACCCTTCTTAGTAACATCTAATGCTCTTATCAATTGTAGAAATGGGTCTATGAAACTTTCTTTCGGTAACATGACCGTCGAGCTAAACATCTTTAGAACCGAAAACTCTCCTAACTCTCATGTGGACCAGTTTTCTGAAATCCATGCTGTCCACGATAATGAACCCGAGCTCGACCATCTGAATAACGAAATTGAATCGAATTACGGAACCTTGTTTCAAGATATTCCCGAAAATGTCTCTGATTCGATTCCTGTCGAGCCGATCACAATTGAGCCTATTCCTCAACCAATTTCTTCGGTTGAGTCGTCCCCAAAATCTGAACTCAAAGTGCTGCCCAATCATCTTAAGTACGCTTACTTAGGAGACAATGAAACTTTTCCTATCATTATCGCTTCTGATCTTATTTTAGAGCAGGAACAATTGCAACTTCCCATCCTTAAGAAAAACAAGGAAGCACCTAGTTGGTCCATGGCTGATATTAAGGGGATTAGTCCTTCGATAGTCCAACATCGAATCCACCTTATAGATGATGCCAAGCCCACTCGTGATCCCCAGCGTCGACTGAACCCCATCATGAAAGAAGCAGTTCGTGCTGAAATCCTTAAATGCCTTGACAATGGAATCATCTACCCGATTTCCGATAGTCAATGGGTTAGTCCGATTCATGTTGTACCTAAGAAATCAGGGATTACTGTGATCCAAAATGAAGCTAACGAGCTTATCCCAACCCGCACCCAGACCGGTTGGCGTGTTTGCATTGACTATAGGAAACTTAACGCTACAACACAAAAGGATCATTTCCCTCTGTCATTTATCGTTCAAATGTTAGAACAACAAGCCGGTCACGAGTACTATTGTTTCCTTAACGGGTACTCGGGCTATAATCAAATCCCTATCGCTCTTGAGGACCAAGAGAAAACCACTTTCACTTGTCCATTTGGTACATTTGCGTACCGTCGTATGCCTTTTGGTCTCTGTAATGCACCTGCAACCTTTTAGAGGTGCATGATTAGCATTTTTTCTGATATGATCGAGCGATTTTCGGAAGTGTTCATGGATGATTTTTCCATCTTTGGGGATTCCTACACTGAGTGTTTACATCACCTGGATCTTGTTCTTAACCGTTGCAAAGATAAACACTTAACGCTTAATTAGGAAAAGTGTCACTTCATGGTCAAACATGGCATTGTTTTAAGACATGTCATCTCTAACAAAGGAATTGAAGTAGACAAAGCCAAAATTGAGGTTATCTCGAATCTTCCCATTCCTAAATCCGTTAAGGACATCCGATCCTTTTTAGGTCATGCTGGCTTCTATCGTCGTTTTATAAAGGGTTTTAGCAAAATCACTCGACCTTTGACCAATCTTCTTGGTAAGGATGTTCCTTTCGACTTCAATTCTGATTGCATTTCATCTTTTGAGCATCTTAAAAATGAACTTGTCTCTGCTCCGATCATCTGCTCTCCCAACTGGAAGCTGCCTTTTGAAATCATGTGTGATGCCTCGAATTTCGCTGTTGGCGCTGTCTTAGGACAACGTATCGATAAAATTCTTCATGTCATTTACTACTCGAGTAAGACTTTGAACGATGCCCAAATCAATTATACAATCACTGAAAAGGAACTCTTGGCAGTCGTTTTCGCTTTAGAAAAATTCAGACCTTACCTAGTTGGCTCACACATCACTGTTCGTACTGATCATTCCGCACTTAGGTACCTTTTCTCTAAAAAGGATGCTAAGGCTCATCTCATTCATTGGATCCTTTTACTTCAAGAATTTGACCTTACCATTAAGGACAAAAAGGGATCTAACAATGTTATTGCAGACCACTTGTCTCGTCTTTCAAATGCCCCGTCTTCTCCTCTTCCGATCAACGAGAATTTCCCTGATGAACAACTATTTTCTCTATCCACTGATCCTTGGTTCGCTGACGTTGTCAACTACTTAGTCACCAAACAGACCCCTTCTTTTTGGTCTAAGCAGGATAAACACAAATTCTTTTCCCAAGTGAAACATTTTTATTGGGACAACCCCTATCTTTTCAAGTGTTGTCCCGACCAAATCATTCAAAGATGTGTACCTGACACTGAAACTCACAGTGTCCTCTCTTTCTGTCATGACCAAGCCTGTGGAGGTCACTTCGGTCCCAAAAAGACAGCCAAAAAGGTTCTCCAATCGGGTTTCTACTGGCCCAACCTTTTCAAAGACGCGTACGAATTTTGCAAAACTTGTGATCGATGTCAATTCTTAGGGAAAATTTCTAAATGGAATATGATGCCCCTAAACCCCATTCTAGAGGTCAAAATTTTTGATGTGTGGGGTATAGACTTCATGGGACCCTTCCCTAATTCTTTTGGGAACCTTTACATTCTCTTAGCTGTTGATTATGTTTCCAAATGGGTCGAAATTGTTCCATGCAAAACAAACGATAACAAGGTTGTTGTGCGCTTCTTCTAGGTTTGGCACACCTCGCACAATAATCAATTATTATGGAACACACTTCTGTAATCCTTCTTTTGAAGCTCTCATGAGAAAGTATTTGATAACCCACAAGTTATCCACTCCTTACCGTCCTCAAACTTGTGGGCAAGTTGAAGTATCAAATAGGCAGATTAAACAAATCCTCTGTGAATCGAAATCGTAAAGATTGGTCCCAAAAGTTAAATGACACTCTTTGGGCTTACCGCACTGCTTTTAAAACAAACTTAGGTATGTCCCCTTATCGGTTGATTTTTGGTAAGCCATGTCACTTACCAGTTGAACTAGAACATAGGGCGTTATGGGCAATAAAAACTTTGAATCTTGATTTAGAGCAAGCAGGAGAACATAGGAAGCTTCAACTTAATGAACTTGATGAAATTCGAAATGATGCCTATGAAAATGAACGAATTTACAAGGACAGAACAAAAGTTTTTCATGATAAATCAATTTTACGTAAAACTTTCATGCCAGGTCAAAAAGTTCTGTTGTATTACTCAAAACTGCATTTATTTCCAAGTAAGTTAAAATCTAGATGGACAGGACCTTACACTGTACGGACTATTTTTCCGTATAGTGCGGTTGAAATTGAGAATCCAACCGATGGATCATCCTATAAGGTCAATGGTCAACGCCTTATACCTTACTTGGAACCAATACCCAACCAAGAAGAAGAGGTCATGGTCCTCCATGAGCCACATTACATTCGGTAAGACGCACTAACCCTCTTTTGTACATATGTAAATATTCTCTTATTTGTTTTCCCCTTTTCACTAAGATATGTCTGATTAAGACTGTGAGGACACAGTCACACTCAAGTGTGTGTGGGGGGGGGGGGGGGAATTTGCATTACATCAACAATCAAATTTTATGAACTAGGTCATTCATTGAACAAGGATTAACTTAAACTCATAAATAACACCTTGGTTCTTGTTTGATAAGTTGAATTTTTTGGTGATGGGAATGAACACTATTTATTCATTGAATTGTAATGTGTCTTTTTAAGATGCTAGCTTGAGACTGTGTAGACGTTAGTTGTGTTCTGGAGTAAGCGTGTCAACCCTTGTTTACATGTTAGAATGTGCAAGTAAAAAAAATCAAAAAAAAAAATCAAATAATCATGATTTTGCACTTACATTTGTTGGATTTTCTGAGTTCGTTTTCATGCATAATATTTTCTTTTCCACTCAAATTTTCAAAATCGTAAGTTCTAAATCCACTTGGCCCACTAAAGGAGAAATGACTCATTGTAGCGTTCTTCTTCGATACCTCACATTATTCAGACCCAAGTTTTAGTCGATTTACATTCATGTTTTGACAAGTTTTTTTATATTGGTATACTAAAGAACCTTTTGTTTAAAGGTTAATAAACGTCATTTTTTATACCAATATTACACTACCCACTCCGTACTTGTTTTAAGGTAGGATAACCATATACCACATCTTATTTTATATGGGTTATCTATCCTACGAAACTTTGCTTATCATTCCTTTCAGCTTTTTGTATAACATCAATCCAAACTTGTGTGTTGAATTAGGGTTATAGAAGTAGAGTAACCAGGGCACAAAACTTTCCTTTCATGAAGTGTTGGTTTAGTAGAGGAGGAATCAAATGAAATCATGTACGGCATCATTCCATTCCATCTCCATTCATCATTCATCATGCAAAAGAAAAAAAAAGAAGAAGAAGGAAAAAGAAGAAGAAAAAAAATGAAATAAAGAGAGAGTCTCTCAGAAGAAAATAGTCATTCATCATTCTTGACTATAAAGCATTCAGCTCCATTCTATCCACATCCATTATACCATACTTGGAAGTGAGGATTGTAGTAGAGGAGATGAAAGGAAACAAAAATGTACATATGTGCTTTAGTATTACTTTATCTTTTGTAGCTTGAAGTTCAATTAATACACTTGCCCTCTTATCTATAATATTTTTAGAACTTACAAATTTTTCCTTCATCTATGCATAACTCATATCCAATACATTACAGTTACATTGGTGCAAAATTATTCAAAAAAAAAAAAAAAGATTGGGTGCACATTGTCAGTGTGTAGAACTTTGGTTGACACCACGCTCTTAACCTTCAAGACAATTACAGTGTTATCAAGGAATTACGACTTAGCTTGAAATTTTTAATTCATTTTTGCACTAATTATGGGATGGACAATTTGGGGCTAACCGTTATTATTGAAGTTAGGTGAAATCCTTGGAATATGAAAGACCTTAAATATATTGTTTGATTAATCTGCGTACTTAAGACGCTTTGGATTTTGTGGGTAGTATCCGCTGAAATCTCTCATGAGACAACACTCGTCCTACTAGGAACACCTAGGGATTTAACGGCTTGTTGCATAAGCTAAATGCAATCGTGTTTCCTACGAAAGTGTGACATATCTTAGTTTAGTTTATTCGAGGACGAATAAAAAGATAAGTGTGGGGGTATTTGATATACACGTAAATATGTATATTTTATACGCTTATTTATCTTATTTTATCTTTAAAATAACCGATACTGTGTATTTATAATTGTGTTTCCAGATTATTTGAGGTAAATGGATTAATGCACTCAATTGTTGAAAAGTTTGAAGAATTTTTTGCAAGAAGAGTGTTGATTTTTAGAGCTGGATTAAAGCTTGAAGATCCGAAGAGATGTTGCTGTTCAACTACTTTCTGCTGCATATTTCAGAGTTAATATTCAATGCTTTTCTGATCACTTGGAGTTCTTATTCATACTCAAGGCTATTGGAGTTGAAGCCCGCAAACTATTTTCTCTGCATGTGTTCACACTAGTTCAATTGCAAGGCTTCTCATTCAAACGCGTTCACACTTAGCTACTTGATTTACTTGTTATTTTGGAAATGGGTTTTTGTCCCACATTGTGGAATGAGCTATCTAGTCTTGGCCAAAGCAACTATAAATATATTGTATCTCCTTCACCTTAAAACACACTTAGTTTTATTCTGTAATTCTCTTCTTGGAATAAAACTCTTCTCCCTTTCTCTTAGTTGTTATTTTATTTTATTTATGTTAATGTCTGTTATTTTCTTTTTCTCTTCTTCTTTAGTTTTGTCTAGCTAATCCCCTTTGATTAGGGGGTGATAACGCTAATAGATATGATTCAACTTGAATCACATAGCCAATAGATGAGGACTTTATATATGTAAATCTGGATCTGAATCAAGGGTTAGATCTGAACCTTCATATTCTGTGTCGTTTAAGAGCTATGCTCCTTCACAGGGAATATTCATGTTCGATCTAACAATTATTAGATTTAGATCTAATCTTAGGGTTTTAGAGATTAATTGGTGAATCTGTCCTGATAGCCTATGGTTGTTTAAGAGCTCACCTCCTGCATAGACTATGCTAATCTTTAGAAGTATACACTTTATCATGTTTACCTTGTCATACCCACCTTATATGTTGTTATCTCTCTTATCCACTTTATATCCTTCCATGTTTCTTTTACTTATTTACTTACTAAAAGTAACTGGACTCTCCAGACTTTAAGTCTAACCCTTTTTGTTTCCTCTTCTTTCTTCCGTTCTCCCTTCCCCCAAGGTTCTCAGGTTGGGAATACTCAGGCTTGACCGTGATTCTGATTTCATTTTGCTGGAGCTGCTTTGATGTATGGCTCAAGCTTCTATCCTTGCTACTTTGGATATATTTTATTTGGGGAATTTTGCTTCTTTTATGTACTCTGATGTTTTAAAATACAAGACAATATTTTCAATGATGTAATGGTTTTTATGTATTTTAGACATGTGATGTTTTCAGACCACATTGCTTTATGTTAAATAAAGTTTTTGAATTCCGCTGTCATTTTTATATCTATCTTGTAATATTTCTGTTTCTGTTTACCTATAACGCTTCACGAAACTTAATGCATTCCCTTTGTGAGTGACAATAATGGACATGGGGTGTCACACTTGGTATCAGAGCTGAAGGTTAACAGATTAGATAAAAAAAATTGAAAATTATTTTCAGAAAGGTTTTAAAAGAAGGTAATTTTCAAAAAGAAAAGTCTGTTTTGAAAAACATATTCCCCAAACCCATATGTACTATCTTCTGATCCTTTGTGTAAATCTCTTTCCTTTTCGTTTCAGCATGTCAAGGGAACCTAACATTCCATAGGGTGTTACGATACATAGCCGGTTCTGTAGGTATAGAGGCTACACCGCCTGCCAAAGGCCAAAGAAACGTTCCTCCCCCAGGTGCACCGTCGTTCCTCCTCCTCCTCCAAGAATAGATAATTTCGCTAAGATCGGCAAAGATTTCTATGCCACTGGAGGGAAGCCATTCCGTGGAATCGAAACATTCATAGAGGCAAGGAATTGGCTCAAGGAGACCGAAGACTTGTTCGTAATCTTTGAAGTGGAAGATCGGAGAATGATTTAGTTAGTTGCCTGGCTACTGAAAGATGAAGCTTCGTTTTGGTGTGAAGTTACCTAAGCTTGACGCTCGGTACAGACATGGGATGATTTTAGACAAAGATTTGAAATGAAATTTCTTTCCTAAGATGAGAAAAACATGCAGATGGAGAGGTTCTTAGCGCTCAAACAAGGAAAAAAATTATTAAAGAATATGTGAACAAATTTAACCAGCTAGCAAGGTTTGGATTGGAATTGGTTGACACTCCGCATAAGAAGGCTTTGCAGTTTGGTAAAGGGCTGAATGAACCCCTTCATGGGTTAGCTATGTCCTAACCAATGGGAGCTACTTTTGAAAGGCTTGTTGATATGGCCCTGATGCATGAGGAAGACAAGGGAGAAAAGAACCAAATAAAAGCTAAGGAAACAACGCAAAATAAGAAGGCATGGCCTAAGAAAGGACAAAAGCAACAACAATAACAAAAGAAAGGTGGAAAGAATGACAAGGCTAAAGATAAAAGAAAATCTCACAATTGTGGGAGAGAGGGTCACTTGGTCAAAGACTGTAAAAGGAGGAAGAATATTTGCTTCAATTTTGGGTAGGTCGGACACTTTACTAAGTAGTGCCCAAAGAAATAGGGACCACAGGGACAAGGCCAGAGGGCAGAATCTTCTGGAGGGCAGGTGCATGCTCTCAGGATCAGTGCTCTAAATAGAGGTAGGAAAATTTTCGTGGAAGGTTTGATTTATCTTTCCAGCCATCCTATTAGAACTCTTTTTGATTCTGGCGCTTCACATTCATTTATATCTAGTTCTGTGGTTGAATCTCTACACTTAAATACTAGTATGGTAGTGAATCTCGTTATTGTCTCAAACCCCATCGGTTTTCGGCTCATTTATCCATGATTTTTGGGGTTGGAGGATATCTATCTTAGGCGTCGAGTTTGAGCATGACGCGTATGTGCTCGGGTTTATGGCCTACGGGTTGATTCTAGGGATGGATTGTCTAACCATGTATGGTGCCATTCCGAATTGTGAGAGAAGGGTCGTTAGGCTTCTGACTTGTCATGGGAGGACCCTCGAGATTTTTTGTGATTCGCAAGGATCTATTATGCTTAGTTTCCTAGATTCACTCGATGCATCTATCGATGATGTGCAATATGTTCCAGTAGTCCGAGATGATTCTGATGTCTTTGATGAGGTTCGGGGTTTACCCCCAAGGCATGAGATAGATTTTCGCATATATTTGGTAGACAATGCAAAGCCAGTTGCATTGCTAATGCACCATATGGTTCCAAGGGAAAGGAAAGAGCTGAGTAAGCAAGTAGGAAAGCTACTTGAGAAAGGATTTATCAAGCGAAACATATCTAAATGGGGTGCTCCAGTATTATTCACAACTAAGGGGGATGGTTCGCTTAGTTTGTGTATGGAATATAGAGAGTTGAATAAGTTCACCAAGAAGAACAGGCACCCACTTCCGAGGATAGATGACTTGTTTGACCAACTTGTTGGTGCCTCGATATTTTCTCAGTTAGACCTGACCACAGGGTTTCATCAGTTGAGGGTGGATGAGGACAGTATAGATAAGACTAGTTTCAGGATTCTAGATGGTTTCTTTGAATGGCTCATAATGCCTTTTGGGTTGACGAATGCACCCACCTATTTTGTTGATCTGATGAGTAGGGTGTTTCAGGAGTTTCTAAATAAATTTGTTGTGGTCTTTTTTGATGATATCTTGATCTTCTCAAAAAGTGAGGAAGAGCATGCCCAACATTTGAGGGAAGTTTTAAAAAACTCCGTGCGCATCAACTTAAGGCAAAATTATCCAAATGCCATTTTTGGAGAAAGGAGGTGAGATTTCTAGGGCATGTGGTTTCTAAAGAAGGGATAACAGTAGATCCCACAAAGGTGGTTGCAGTTCAAGACCGGTAGATTCCAAAGAATGCAACGGAGGTGAGAAGCTTTTTGGGGTTAGCAGGCTATTATAGGAAGTTCATTAAGGACTTCACAAAGATATCAGCTCCACTTACCATGCTGACGAAAAAGAATTTGGTGTTTTCGTGGGATATAGATTGTGATGTTGCTTTCTAATGAATGAAGATGGCTCTAACAACGGCCCAAGTCTTGACCTTGCCCGACGGGAATAAAGTGTTTACAGTTTACATCAATGCATGTGGGACGGGGCTTGGTGTGGTTCTGATGCAAGAAGGAAGGGTAGTATGTTATGGAGGAAGATAGCTACGAGTCTATAATAAGAACTACCCAACCCATGATTTAGAGCTAGCTGCCATAATACTCGTGCTCAAGATGTGGCGTCATTATTTGCTTAGAGAGAGGTTCAAGTTGTACACCGATCATAAATCTCTTAAGTATTTGTTCTCGCAGAATGATCTTAATTTAAGGCAACAAAGGTGCATGGAATTCCTAGTTTCTTATGACTTTGAAATTGCTTATACGGCTGGCAAGGGTAATATGGTGGCAGATGCACTGAGTAGGCATAGGATGGCCTTAAGTCCTCTGTTTGTGGAAAGGAAAAGCTTGGAGTTCATATCGACCTTTGATTTTAGACCCTCCACCGAGATTTTGCCTAGTTTGTTTGCATCGCTAGAGATATGACCTAATCTTATGGAACAGATGGGAGCTTCGCAGCGAGATGATCCACATATTTCAGACATCTTTGATAGGCTCAGTAAAGGGGAGACTTCTAGTCACCTCAGTAGATATTCCATTGACGATAAAGGGTGGTTCCGATGAGATGTAAGGCTTTGTGTTCCTCAAACTGGAAGTTTGCTAAAGGCAGTCCTAGAAGAAGCCCATCATTCTAAGATGACTATTTATCCAGGCGGTGATAAGATGTATAAATACATGAAGAGGGTTTTCTTTTGGGATGGGATGAAGAAAGATGTGGTAGAGTTTGTTTCTCAATGTTTAGTTTGTCAGCAAGTCAAAGCTGAGCAAAAGAAGCCCGATGGTTTACTTCATCCTTTGGCGGTTCCACATTGGAAGTGGGAGAGCAACTCTATGGATTTCATAGATGGTTTTCCTAGATCAAAGAAAGGCAACACCAGTATTTGGGTGGTAGTAGATAGACTTACTAAGAGAGCTCATTTTATTTCAGTTAAGAGTAAAAGGACAACAATGTGGATGGCAACAGTATATGTTCGAGAGATAGTCCGTCTTCATGGAGTACCTTCCAGCATCGTATGATATCGTGACCCCATCTTCACTAGTGAGTTTGGGAGGAGTTTGCTAGAAGCATTAGGAACACAGTTACGTTTGAGCACCGCTTATCATCCTCCGATCGATGAGCAGACGGGGAGGGTGAACATAATTCTTGGAGATCTTTTGAGACTGTGTATCCTAGACTTCGGAGGGACTTTGGAAGAGAATCTTTCTTTAGTAGAGTTTGCCTGTAACAACAATTATCAAGATAGCATTGGCATGGAACCCTTCGAAGCATTATACGGACGACCATGCAGGTCACCAACTTGTTGGTGGGAATCTACAAAAAGGCTATTGCTTAAACCAGATATGGTTAGAGAAACATCCGAAAAGATTAATCTTATTAGACGACGAATGAAGACCGCTCAAGATAGGAAGAAATCCTACGCTGACAAGAGAAGGACTAACATAGAATTCAAAGTAGGAGATATGGTTTAAAGTGTCACCTTTGAGGAATGTGGTTCGCTTCGGATCTGTAGGGAAGTTGGCACCATGATTCGCAGGGCCATTTCCCATAGCAGAAAGGATTGGCCAAATGGCCTATAGAGTAAAGCTGCTAGAGAGACTATCCGGTGTTTATGATGTTTTCCACGTTTCTCACTTACAGAAGTGTTTGCATGATACCGCGGAAGTAGTTGAGCCGAGTGCATTAGAAGAAGTAGAGGTGGAACAGGAGGCGACAGTCAGATGAGTTCCTTCCCGTATTCTTGGATCAGAAGTTAAGAAGCTACGCAATAAAGAAATCAAGTTGGTGAAGGTTCGATGGGGATATAACCCAGAGGATGCAACTTGGGAGACCGAAGACAAGATTTGTGCTTCATATCCTTTGCTTTTCGAGGGTATGATCTTAACTTCCTTTTCCAAAGCTTTCATTTATGCTTGTTTCTATCATTTAAGTATATCCTATCGATCAAATCTTCGACCTTTAAGTAGGAATCCCCATGGATGTAAACATGTGTTTGAAACATGTTATGTTTGATGGATGCAAGTGTTTGATAATGGCTGCTCGTGGATGCATATACACACACATTAGGCATTAGAT
The DNA here is from genome assembly GCA_030737875.1 of Allium sativum. Taxonomy (NCBI): domain Eukaryota; kingdom Viridiplantae; phylum Streptophyta; class Magnoliopsida; order Asparagales; family Amaryllidaceae; genus Allium; species Allium sativum. Next base: position 64,175,336 of record CM060909.1, on the reverse strand, counting down.
CAACGCAATCATTTTCATACTGCACATGGATATGTGAGCATTTTTCTTCTTTTTATGGATGAAAATGGATGTATCATCATATGGATGTTGCATTTGGACGAATGATTGTGCACATATAGAACTTACATGTTATAGTAGGATTATTTGCATACATATTAGATTCATAGCACTAACATACATTGCATTGAGGAGATCAACTGGATCAATAGATCGCCTAATTTTCGCATTAGTGTTGGGACATATAAAAACACCCTTGCATATGCTCATACAAGCATTAGAAGTCTTTAAGGATAATGGATGCCAGTGATTGATGGATGAGTAGATGGGTAACGGATGATAGGATATGCATTCTTCTTAAATTGAAGATTTCGGCGATGAAATCCTTTGAGTAGGGGAGAATGTAACACCTCGTATTTTAGCAACACTAAAAGAGGATAAATTAAATAACATTTAATTTAATACTCATAACTAATGGAAACAAACTGCACCATTGCGTCCGTCTCGAAATTTTGCTCAAGATAGACATTTGGTTTGCGTAAAACAGATACCGTATGAACAAGTTATGAGGATTTAAAGTTTGTATACGCGCATATATATAGGGTCCAAGAATTAAAAATCAGGTCCAGAAAGTTCAAAAAAGTTAAAAATTCCAGAATTCGGGGTGAGCGCGAAAATTCCGGCCTAGGGTAATCGACCTCTTAAGGGGGTGTCGACCCCCCAAGGGGGTGTCGACACCAGGATCGACCCCCCAAGGGGGGTGTCGACACCAGGATCGACCCCCTAAGGGGTGGGTCAACCCCCTAGGGCTGACGTGGCTAAGTCGGTTTGGAGGCTGGCAGCTATAAATACAGGCTCATTTCTCTTGTTTTCTTCACTGAAAATCAATGGAGGCCTAAATGCTGATGGTGCCTAGACTGAATCAAAACTCTTTCTTCTTCTGAAATCAAATTTAGAGATTCAAGCGTAGATCTGAGATTCATCAACTATTTTCTTCTCCTTCTATTGTTCTAGATCCAAATGCTGTGAGTTTCAGTTGCGTTTAGATTTAAATAAATAAAAGTAAACATGATATGACTATAAATTTGGATCTTTGCCTGTGACTGAATCATACCAGATCTATTGTAATTTGTGAATCCATAATATTGTAATTTGGATCTATGGCTGTGACTAAATCATACCAGATCTATTGTAATTTGCAAACTATGACATTTTGAATTGACTGTAACTAGGATCCCAACCTTTATCATGTCAGATCTACTTTTAATTATAGATCTAATTTGTTATTCGGACTATCTTATGATTATCATGTTGTGGTCAATTTAGATCTGACATTAGTTGGACATCTAAATTCTTATTTAGATCTAATCATGCCTATTATGACATCCCTGCTATGTTAGAACATGTTTTATTATCACCCAGTTCACCGATTGTTCTTATATGTCCGTCCTATCATTATGCCATCATATGCTTATGTTAGTTTGTTAGAATAAACATCTCGGTCATCTTCCCTTCACCCTTTTCCTTTTTTTATTTTATATAGCCAGGCTAATTTGAGCCTAGGCATGCCGCTAACTTATACAATTACATTGGTTTGGGAACGAGGGGAAAAACATTGAAATTGGGCATATCTTATGAATTGGGAATTTGGACATAATTATTAAAAAGGTGAAAATTGGCATAATTTGAATAATGTATATGTATATGAATTTGGGCATATAATTCACTATGAACGTAATTGGGGAAAAGGGGCATGAAACCTATAACGACATAGGAAAAATTGGCTAATAATGAAATGCCTAGGATTACAATAATTAGAAACTGTAATCGCGCCCAGACACGAGGTTAGATTGCACTTGTGGTGGAAGTTTGCCCGGACCCGCCCGACATATCCAACGACCACAAGTGGTGAATCTAATGTGGGAGGTCTAGTTGCACAAATATGAGACGTGCCAAGACACAAGGTTAAGCCCAATTTGTGGAAAAGATCTGCCCGGACCCGCCCTGCACGTCCAGCATCCACAAATGGTAGGCTTAATGTGTAAGGTCTAGCATACCATAACCATAAATGAAAATATGGTAATAAACCTTGAATACTTAACCTAGTTGAATCCTTAGGGATTGTATGAATATAAACTTAAGCTGAAGTTAAGTAAAATTTGGTTGAACAGTGTGTGGGTTAAGTAAATCTGAGTGGGTAGGTAATATTCACATATAGGCCCACAAACTTTACCCGATAAGGCTATGTAATTAAAGACACCTAGTGGTATACATAACCGATGGAAATATTAGAGTTATGTGATTAAAGACACCTTTTTAGGGTAAGCATAACTTGTAGAAATGATAGGGTTGTGTAATTAGAGACACCTAGCAATATACATAACTAATGGAAATCCTAGTGGTGATGCAAGACAAGGGGAGAGCTTGTATCAAATTGTGTGGGACCCATTTTAGTCAGTAACCTTTAATAGGTATCAAATGAGTACTCCGAGCTAGGCCAGGGTTGGGGCACGCTTACTAGGCTGAATGTAAGAGATCCAAACGAGGAGGGAGGTGTGGGCGGTGCAAACCGACCGGGGACATGTGCGTGCATGGGCCGGGTAGAGGTGGCTAAGACGATTGTGACACCTGCAGGTATGGCTGTGCATATCAGTGAAGGGTTGCCATTATAGGAGGTGATACATCCTATGGTGGGGCCGACACAGTATCTACGCGGAATAGGGAGCCGATCGATAAACTATTGGTTAGGATACATTGGGACGTATGCCTAAGTCCACCATTTTATAGTTTTTGGGATCATCTCATTTTGGTTATACTAGTATTATTGCAGACTAATCTTTAGAAGTATACACTCTATCATGTTTACCTTGTCATACCAACCTTATATGTTGTTATCTCTCTCTTATCCACTTTATATGCCTGTCATGTTACTTTTACTTATTTACTTGCTAAAAGTAACTTGGTTGAAAAATTAACAGGATAATTTTGGTTCCATATCCTCAACCAAAAAATATGATGATGATGACTATGATAAAGCAAAGATTAGGGTAGACTCTATGAAAACCCTTGTAAAGGTTCAATGCAGCAGTTACTTTGGTGGATCAACTATACCCATCAATAGTTTTGATAACTATTTTTTTATAGTGTTCAAGATAACATATCTTTAAGATATCATTGGAAAGGGATCCCTTAAGAGGCCTAGGGTAGTTCTACCATGAAGTTAATTGATTTTTAAGGCAAGAGGATATAAAGCCAGATCGGGAAGCCTTAGAATTCAATACTACTAATGATGAGGATCGTCTGTTATGGGAAGAATAAAACAAAGCATAAGCTCGAGTATGGTTATGGCTGGTACAATAAGAAAATAAGAGACCCAATTTTTTTTCATATACGGATTTGTATGCGATCTTGGAAAGGATATTCAAACCTTTCAAGGAGATTCACGAACATGATGACTTCCGATTTGAAGGCCAGTAAGAAGGTAACCCACGTAACGGGAGAGAGAATCAGGAAAATACTGTTCGTTTCGTGATATAGATGGCTATATTACAAATGAGTGCATGCATTTGAAGGATATAATAGAGGAGCGAGTTAGGAATGGACAACTAGTGTAATGTGTTCGAAATAAAATCGTGATAAATGGAACAAGAGCAGCCGTCGGTCGCATTGCATATGAGCAAATATGGATCTAGTTTGTGTCAAGGAATCATCATTTATCGATGACTTGGATCAGAATATGGGTAATAAAATGGCTAAGTGTTTACCAGCCTTTTATCCCAGTTCCCAAAAGAAGTTTAAGCCCACACGACTCGTCCCATTACATGGATCAATAGCTCAAAAGCGTTGCCGAAACGTTCAGGATTCAAGCCCAATTAGAGTCATAAACGAATAGTCGTCTCGGCTTGACCAAGCTGCTTAAACTTCAACCAACACTTTGGGATCGGCATTGAGCCTCAACATCAGCTCGTATCCTGACCTAACAACTCTTCAAAACTTATCTCCCTGGATCGACACTACTCCAATTTCATACCCCTCAGGATACAAATCCCATATTCTGTATCCTTTAGGATACAAATTCCTGATTTTGTATCCCTTGGGATACGACTCCCAATTTTCATATCCCTAAGGATACAATTTTTTTATATATCCCTCTTCCAGCTTAACAACTTCATATCCCACGACTCAACCTAAAAACCATATCCTCCATTCTTTATTTATATCCCATACGGTCTTTTCACTTTTTCTATCCCGAAAGATACGAAAGATTTTCATATTCAAGAAAGACCAACTCCCACGGATATGAAATCTCCATCATCTAGGATACAAAGAAAAGCATCCAATGATACAAAGAAAAAGTGTAATAGGGATACAAAGTCAAAGTGTCACCATGATATGAAGAAGAACATGGAAAGACTCAAGAGAAAGCTAACTCTGGGTACACGTACCGATCTCAGCATACAAAATGTGGGGGTGAGCTCTACTTCCTCACATACTCCACTTACTTCCCCTGCCACCTCTCTTCTGTAAAGACCCACCTTCCTGCAACATAAAGGGGTTGGCTCCTTATTCTCCTGGCTTCTTAGGAAGAAGATAGTACTCATACGTCCTTTTAAGCACCTTCCTTCACTTTGAGAAGAAGAAGAACCATCATCTTGGACATTTGGACCATATTAGCCTACCTTGGAATTTCCGGAAGAAGGATTAAAACCCATCATTGGACCTCCTTGCCACCATGGCCGTGGTAGCTTTAGAATAGAATCCTTGTCTCATGAAGGCTTCTCCTTCCATTTTTAAGCATTTGGATCACAAAAGAAAACCTTAAGCCTCATTCTCCAAGCATAGCAGTCAGGATCACTCATCATAACAATTAGAATTATCATAACTCTTGTACATTCAGAGATATACCGATTCCATACTGTAACTTGTACAAGTGGATTAATAAAGCACCAAAATTTCAGAGTGTACATTGGCACTGATAAGCCGAACCACTATAATTATTTTGACCGTGTTCCTGCATTTTCCCCTGCATACTTACATCGCATATCACATACTTTCCACTTTGGACATTTATTTTCACTTTCATGCAAATCACGAGTGTTAACGACCACTTTTGATGTTAACACACATGATTGCCACTGAAGTTTTCCAAGAACTCACGAGCACTTTGGGATTGGAAGTAACAACGATATTCTGGATGTTTATTTTCAATTCCAACACAACTTAGTGAAGGCGTACTCCCCGATTCTGAATTTGGGGCGTGGGATAATCGAAAGCCACCTAAGTCTCTATAATTTTTTTACGAGAAATCCAACTAATTCCTATGTTAAGAACAAGCGCAAAGGAATTGAGCTTATCGCTTCGACAACTTACTTCGAGATGAAGACCCGAGCTCCAACGACTCCGGTCCAAATGCTCCGCACGAACAATGGTAAAATTGGAAACATTGGAGGTGGTCGCAACAAGAAAAGGATGTATCTTCGACTTCCTTCTTCCCATGACTACACTCCACTCCATGAATCCGTCGAGAACATTTACCTTACGGCTTGAATTGTCCTACAGTACAAGGAGACAGCTCCAAGAGGACCATCAGACGAAAAAGAAAACCGGAAAGTACCGATGGTTCCACAAAGTCCATGGTCATGATGCAAACGAATGCCGTCACTTACATGAGAACATCAAAAAGCTCATCTACAAGGGAAAGATTGAGATGTACCGATAGGACCCATCACATAAATTTTTTGAGTAATTCAACGGTCGCCAAGGATTTCAACCAACCAGGACTCTACCTAGTAACTAGATCCCTCGGGATCCACCTTTTGACTCAACCAGATTGCAACACAAATATGTAACTCAATCAATGCCACACTAAACTTTTCATCTTGCTCGAGTTACACCTATTATGAACTTAGTTTAATTTCCTTCCAGTAGTAGTTTGGTTGCATGTGTTAATTTTGACAAGTTGCTCAAGATGTGTTAGAACTAACTTGATTGTAATCCTTGTGTGAAATGGCAAAACATTAGACTCAATCTTCGAGATTCACTAGTGGATCTTCGAAGTACCGTTATCACATATACAATTGAATAAGCTCAACCACCATTACTCCCGAGACTAGGGAAAGTACTCCAAGTACGATGGACTTGGCTCGACCTATCTATGCTCAAGTGTACTCTAGCAGTGGTTTTTTGGCACCACTACTCTAAGTCCAATAGACTTAGCATGACTAGGCGTACTCAGGAATCGGTCTATTTGTACCACTTCACTCGAACTCTGCACGACTCGAGTTTCTCGAGAGTGGAGTTTCAACCAACCCAAATCTAAGTGCAAAGCCAAGTCACATTACACAAGTACAACTTTCGAAAAGTGTAAAAGCACTTAAGAACATAGAATCACAACTCCCATCAACACAGTGGCCTCTGAGGTCATCACCAGATAAATTAGCTTGCGATTCGCTCCCAACTTTATCTCCCTCATCGGAGACGAAAGGGGAACGAAAGGCGAGCCCTCTTCTCTAATGGAAACTTCCACTTCTCCGTCGTCATGGCCCTAGGCCTCTACCTGAGTTCCAGCCATTCCCAGCCAGCTAAAGGCACGCTAGGAAGCACATCCAGAAGTGCTCCCGAGGGCACTTGTCCTTTACTAGTCCCGCGACCTTCTCCATTAGCGCAGTGGTCTTCGAGTTCACTTCTAACAAACACCTCTATTTTGTTGTCATCACACACTCTCACCTCCAATTAAGCTCCGATTACCTCCTAATCAGCCAGGGAATATTGAGAAGCGCAACCAGAGGCACACCACTAAAGTAGGACCGAAGGCACCAGTCCTTCATTAGTTCATGTGTACTCACTGCCGCCATCTTCTCCCCGATCAGTGGAGCAATCTTTTTGGGAGAGAACCCAACATGCAAAGAAGATGGTCCGAAACCAAAGTCCCGACACCGCGGAAGTCACCTTTGGCATCCTTCGATGCTAGGACTCCTTGCATAAAAATGGTCCGAAAGCCAGTGACAACCTTTAGGTTTATAACTTAAATCATCGTCATCGTCGAACTCCGACACAACATGCAGATCGAACCGCAATTACGACATGATCAGATAAAGAACCGAATCTCTGAACTGATAACTCAATCATATATTTGCATCTTATATGCATATCTGAGTGGTCGCTTCGGACAAATTTGCTTCTCGAACATTACGCCAACCAATTGTGCTTCATTTGACTTCAAATCCAATCCAATCGTGCGACATCGCACGATGACCCGAACTTGCTAACTCGGGCTCGGGATCGGAGAACAAGACAATTTCCTACTCTTCGAAAAACACAAAAATATGGCTAAGTACTATACATGCGGAGTTGAAAGCTCGTGTCCCCACATACTTACCATGGATTCTTGTGTTTTTACGGCTTAGCTTCAGAATCCCGAATCCCCAAGACTCCTCCTACACACTCAGAGCTAACTATATAACACCAAGTCAATTTATATGAGTATAACACTGAAAATTTGAAGAGTTCTTGAACACTTAGAACGCTAGGGGATGAAAGAAAAGATACTTTTATTCACATATCACAGTACAATCTTTTACCAATGACATGATGTACATAACGTCCACATCGTTCCTCTAAAAAGTGAGAGTCGTACTCGCACATTTTATCAGTTTATAAAAAACTATCCACAATAATCACTTGGACGAGCCACCCATCTTTCCCCTCTTCTTCTTCTTCTTCTTAAATTCAGTCTCGGGTGGCTCATCCTTCTTCCTCTTCCTTTTCGACTCCCCACTTCCAGACTTCTTCTCCTTTGGTGGAGTTAAGGAAGTGCAGGGTCTGAACTCATATCAACCAGTAACGGTTGTCGGGAGGATCTGTACTTCCTTTACCTCGCTCTGGATACTTGTGGTATCATCCTCTGGGAGGATTTCCTCCAGTGGAGGAGGGATAGCTTCAATGATGTCTCCTGAAGTTTCGAGCTTCTCGACCTCTTTCTAAGCTTTTCGGCCTTCCTCTTGGTTTTCGTCGTCGCCTGCCAACCTGCCTTTAGCTTTTCTTCCTCATAGGCCTTTATCTTCTACATTTCCTCCTCAGCTCACTTCTGGGATGCCTCATGCTCCAATTTATTTCCAGCCTCCTCCTGCACCTTTGCCTGGACCACCTCATGTGCCTTCGCATGGGCCTCCCCCTCGGCTTTCTTCCTTGACTCCTTCTGAGTTTTGAGTTTAGCCTCCTCATGCGCTTTCTTCTTCATATCAAGTTCCTTAAACTTCATCTACAGTTGATCTTTCTATTCTTCGACTATACATGTTCTGTCCAACTAGCTCTGTCTACCCCATTATATGGCATCTGCACCTGCTGATCTTTTCCTTCATCAAGTACTTTAGCAAAGTCATCCAATCTAAACTTTCCTATTTCTAGGTAAAAATCATCAAGCCGCCCGAACTCTCCCTCTATTTTTGTTTTATAAGCATCTATGCCAGGTCCAATTCCAGCTATCGCTTTTTCTTCTAATGTACCTGCATGTTGAGGAGAAAAACAAGTCAGCTTATTTCCGCTTTGTGCTATCATCCTTTTAAGTGTCAGAGAGAAAGTCAGCATACCTTCCGGCAATTGATGTGTGGCTCCCGTGGACGCTAGCACTTCGGTAGTCGACGAAAGAAACTCGGAGCGGGTGCAGACGGGCCACCAACGGAAGCGGAAGTAACGACTTGCTGCTGTTGGGGAAGGGCTTCGTAAGCCACTATGATGCTCTCGATTACAACTTTTTTACCCTTCTTAACAACACGTCTTTCCGCCTCGTCCGCCTCACGAAGTTTTCTCCCTTCCATTAACACCCAACACTCATCCTCCGTCAGATGTTGGTCCATCAACAGCGCCTCATCTATCGACTCCACTTTTAGGGTAGCGGCTTCATCCCCTACCAGTTTTTCTCGAGTCAAGGCCAAGTTTTGAGCATAGTCATGGACCCATGAGACCCCACGGTGTCAAAGCATTTTGATATATGAACCCCAGACCGCCAACTCCATGTCCCTCTCTACCTCCTCTCGGGCCTCCATGACTTGTCTTTTGAGCTCTTCTAGCTTAGTTTACATAATGCTCTGACTCCATCTGTTTGGCTTAGAACTTCTTTATTTGAAGCTTCTGTTGCCCCTTCTCTTTCCTAGCCTGATCATGCTCGACATGGTGTGTTGCAAGCGCTCGCCTGATCTTCTAAGTTTCCTTCTTCGGTTGTTGAGTCTCTTCATTCTCCTCAGCCAACACCCGATTGTTCGCTTTTAGCTACTGCACTGTTTCGTTCTCTTCTCGCAGCCTTTGGTTCTCCTCAAACATGGCTTTATTGTCCTTCTACAGGCAAGTGGCTTGGGCTAATGCAGAGGCTAATATGTCCTTGTAATATACGCTAGCCGATGCCATTGCCACCTTCTTGTCCTCAAACTCCTTTTTCAGTGCATTTGTTTCGGCAGTAGAGAGTTAGTATATAAAACTGTTACTTGAAAACATGGAAATAGATGTAACTCCGGACCATGTTTTACCTATCTTCCTATCCTGAGTCGCGAGACTCTCTTGCTTAAGGTTGTGTTCGATCTGCAAACTAAAAATGCGTGTACGTGCTTAGTATAGTACACACAGATTGTGTAATATGATGCACCACACACAAGTATGAAATAATAGCTAATCATAGAAATGTATAAAACAGCAAAATAGAAAAATCACACCAGGGATTTTTATACTGGTTCGGAGCATCGTCCTGCGTCCAGTCCCAGATTTCTATCTGGATTTTCACTAACAACCACCTCACTTCACCGGGAGGAACATGTATACAACACCCGAGTAGACGAACGGGATTTCAAGCCTCTAATAACACCGAGGACTTCAAACCTTGCCTCTTACAACACCGAGGACTTCAACAAAGATGAATATAATTGTTGTTGACAATATGTGTTCTTGATAACACGAATTTGTCACTTGTGGTACAACCTTCCTATAGTCTTATCCTCAAATAGAATATTTGTGTATATGAATATTCGGAAGTGGATATCGTATTGAATCAAAAGAATATTAAATAAATTCTAGGATTCAAACGATATTATATAAATATGTGCAATTGAGCACTTGAGAATACAGAAATGTGATCAAGAATGTAGATAACAATAAGTCAAGTTAGGATGATAGAAATCGATGATGGGAATGATGATCTCATGGTGTTTATATAAGGAATAAAAAGTTGTAACCCTTTGTGAAGAGTTACAAACAATGATCATGATTGTTGGTGAAGAGAAAGAGAAGCAACCATTGATGAAAAGGAAGTGTCTATTACGAATGGTTGCTTTCTGGAAGAAAACGGTCGACAGGTTAAAAAGGGCCAGTAAACAGGAATTTAAATATATATACATATACGTTATGTTTATGTGTACACATTTATTGTGCAAACTGGGCAGAAACGGTCGACTGGTCGAAAACCAGGCTATCGACCATTTTCACCTAGTGTGCACAATTAATATGTACATATATATATATATATATATATATTTGTATATATATATTGATAATTTCGAGATATGTGATTATTTGAGGATAGATTTTAACATAAGTAACACTACTAAAACACCAAATAATCAACCTCTAATGTAAAATACCATATGTAGCTCTTTGTGTCTCTTCAAACCAATGATTATCTTCTTTTTTTCGATCACGACTTATCTCTTTGCAGAGATCAAAACTCTATGAAATCCTTGACTCAACATTCTCCTTCTTTTTGATTGATGACAATATAGCTATGAATCTCCCCCTGTATATGATCTCCCCCTGAAATTGTGCCTGTATATAAGCTATATAAACTCTATGAAATCCTTGACTCAACATTCTCCCTCTTTTTGATTGATGACAATATAGCTATGAATCTTCCCCTGTATATGATCTCCCCCTGAAATTGTGCCTGTATATAAGCTATATTTTCCCAAATATATATTGTTAGTACCATTTTCTCCCCCTTTTTCATCGACAAAAAAGAGTTTCTAAATAGATAAATAAGTGAGGACGAAAATGATACTATCAGAGTTATAAGCAACATAAACTAATACCATAAGTCATGCCAAGAGTCACACACACAAGTCTAAAACAAATAAAACAAGGAACTATTTAGACACAAGTGCCGGATCAAGTCTGAACGCAAAATAAAGTCATAAGTGCATAGCAAGAGATAAACTAAGAAGTAAACTAAGAAGATTCGGATTCCGTCTCATCATCATCTTATTCTTCTTCTTCAATAACTTGATTTTTTCCACGACCACGTCCACGGCTAGTTTCTGAGCTTGTACCATCCTCCGAAGATGTCCAAGCAAAAGTAGGAGGGGCTGGACATTTGCCAAGGTCTTCAGCTTGCATAGAAGAAAATGCACCACACGACGTTGCTTCCTATAGAGTTCTGAAGAAAGAATTAATTTTATTAAAGCATTTGTCACTCTTTGTATCCATTCGTTTAAGTCTTTCTTCGAGTAGAAATTGATTGCGAGCTATGGTGTTAAGCAAGTCCTTTATAGAAGAAGATGATCATAGAATTTTAACTTCTTCAGGTTTTGGGCGGGATGATCGTGATGAAGTTCCTTGATGTCCTTGTTCTTTCCATTGTTCAAAAAGCATAATATTGAAGTATGGATCGAGAAGCTTCATCCGTTTAATTGATGTTTTGTTTATGCATTTGGGCCTTGAAACAGACGACTCAGGAGGTGTGATGCCACAATCAAACAATAGGCACATGATATATTCATTATAGAACAAATGTGGCCTAGTACAATCGTTTACTTGAAAAATCTCATCAAAAATTATACCAATCCAATTGATACAAATATCCCCATAGATTGCATATAATGTCTTGAAATTTTCTTTATAGACAACATCAAAATTTCCTATTCTCGGTAATAGAGAGTGCATAAGGGTATGATGAAGAACTCTTGCAGTAGGTCGTAAACCTATGGATTTTGTGCTATCCTTGTCATCTTCAATGAATTGATGGCTAATTTGATTACGGACATGGACATTGAAAAAATTACTCAAGAATTTTTCACCTAAAAATGAAGAACCAAGAACAATTGCCATTCTTTCACATGAGATAAACACTTGTTTGCTACATACAACAGACCAAAGGCTTCGTTCGAAATTTTATGCCTTGTATTTCTCTAAATTCAAGTTAGCATAGAATAATTTGATCATAACATGGTTAATTTCCACATTATTTCGATCAAAATCAATTAGGGTTCCAGTATCAGAACTCTTCGCTAAGTTAAGAACATGATAACTAGAAAAATCAGAGAATTTAACAAACGAAGAAGGATGAATTGTGAAATCTTTCATCTTATTCCACCTTTTGACTGCAACTGGATCAACTAACCACTTCTTTACTGAGATATCAATAGGTTGTAGTTCATAAGTTGAAGCTTTCTTCAATTTCTTTTGAGGAGGTGCCATTTGAATGATATTAGAGGAAGAATTTCGATTTCTAGGGTTTTGGAGTTTTTGAAAAGGAACTGGTTGAAGGATAAAATGAATAGATGGGTTGAAGAAGTGACTGTATATATATATAAAAACAGTTTTTGCCATAACCGGTCGACCGTTCATTTTTACCGATCGACCATTTTTGACCAGAAATCAAAACGGTCGACTGGTTAAAAATGGCATGTCGACTAGTTTTAGTCTGGGCTGTTTTTTCTTGGTTTTCATACCATTTCTGATATTAGTCAGTCCAAATGAAATAGAAATTACTCAAACATAGAATACAATAGTACATGAGTAATACAAGATAATACAACCACGATATACGTTTGATGTGAAGTAGATGAATTGTGATCGGTAGAAACTTCTTTGATATTGGATATATGTGGTGTCCATGGTGACCAATTTTCTCTTGCTCTTTCATTCCTATTATAATTTCTTTCCCATGAATTTGGGCTTCTAGAGGATGAAGGCATGTTTGTCATAGGCTCATGTACATTATGTTTATTAGAGCCACAAAAGAACATTGCATTTTCTCAAAAAGAGATAGTCGATCTGAGGTCAGTCTTTGCTCGTAATGTAGCTGTCTTTGAAGATCAATCTGATGTTTTGGTAATGATGAATCTCGTCGATCTTTTCTTTGGTACGGGGTGAACAAAAAAACATTTTCTTTTCCCATTTTGAAGTTGGCGTATTTACGGGGGTATGATTGCATTGGTGATGCTTTGATTTGTGTTTTGGAGTTTCGAGAGAGTAGTACTCTTCTAGCTCAGAACTTGTGACAGAAATATTGGATTTTTGAGCACATTTATCATATATATGTGCCATGATCAGCTTGGGAGACTAAGATGGAGAGAATACCTAGTTTATATAGGTTTTTCTCTATATATAAACTTGAGGCTAAGAATTACCAGGAATACTTGGCCGTAGAAGAATTAAAAGCTCATATTCAATTTTCCCAATATAACAATAGCGAAAAATAGCTAATGTTTTGAGTAAATATAAACCGAAAGTGAAAAGAACTAAAAATATAACATTAGTGATAAAATTACTTGTCAAGTTCTTTTCTGGAGATAAGACCAAGCTCTCTATGTAACTTACTGAAACTAGACTCAAGTAGAGGCTTAGTAAAAATATCTGCTAGTTGATTATCAGTTTGGACATATTCGAGACATAAATTTCCTTTTCGATATTGTCTCTCAGAAAATGATGATGGATATTAATGTGTTTGGTTTGAGAGTGGTTCATAGAATTTTTGATAAGTTTATAGCACTGGTGTTATCACAGTATATAATAGAATTTGATAAATGAATATCAAAATCTTGAAGTGTTTGTTGCATGTATATTAGTTGAGTACAAGCAAGAGATACTGATATATATTCAGCTTCACATGTTGATAGTGAAACACAATTCTATTTCTTACTGAACCAAGAGACAAGTGATTTTCCAATAAAATGGCACGTACCACTTGTACTTTTTTTATCCATTCGAGAGCCTCCGAAATCAGCATCACAATATGATACTAATTCGAATGGACATTCTTTTGGGTAGAAAAGACCAAAATCTTTGGAATTATACGTTTCACTGCTCGTAGATATGATTCCTTTGGATCTGCTTGAAAGCGTGCACATAGACAAACACTCATCATTATATTTGGACGATTGGCTGTAAGATAAAGAAGAGAACCAATCATGCTTCGATATAGTTTCTGGTCAACATTCTTACCATTTTCATCTTTTTCAAGATGTGTAGTTGTACTCATGGGAGTAGGTTTACCAGATGTGTTTTCTAATCCGAAGCGATTGACAAGATTTCCGTAGTATTTTTCTTGATTAATAAAAATACCGTTCGGAAGTTGTTTGATTTGAAATCCAAGAAAATATGATAGTTCTATCATATGAGACATTTCAAACTCTTTGATCATAATATTTGCAAACTCTTTGCAGAGTTTATCATTTGTTGAACCAAAGATAATGTTGTCTACATATATCTGGATAACTAAAATATCTTTTCGAGAATGTTTGATAAACAAAGTTTGATCGACTTTGCCTATTTGAAATCCTTAGTTAATAAGATAGCTACATAGCCATTCATACCAAGCACAAGGTACTTGTTTTAGACCATACAGAGCTTTCTTACGTTTGTACACATAATCAGAATATTTTTGATGTACGAACAAAGGAGGTTGTTCGGCATATACATTCTCTTTGATAAATCCATTGGGAAAAGCTCTCTTGACATCCATCTAATAAAGTCTGAAATTATGGTAACAAGTAAAAAATAATAAGATTCTAATAGCTTCTAGTCAAGCAACTGGTGCAAATGCTTCTTCATTATCGATACCTTCTTCCTAATTATACCCTTGTGTTACTAATCTTCCTTTATTTCTAGTGATATTTCCTTGTTCATCAGCCTTATTTTTATAGACCTGTTTAGTACCAATAACTGACTGATCAGTTGGTCTTCGAACAAGTTCTCATACATTGTTGCGCTCGAACTGATTTAGTTCTTCCTGGTTGGCAATGATTCAGTAGTCATCTGTAGCTGCCTCTTTTGGATTCTTAGGTTTGATATTTGAAAGAAACGCAACATGACCTATTTGATGGAGTTGACTCCTTGTTCTAATTTGTGATGTTACTTCCCCGACTATATTTTGAACTGGATGATCTCTTAATATTCTTAGAGGAGATCGTATTCTTGGTGGAGATTGTAACACACATGTTTGAGGAATACCCTCAACAGTTATTTCGGAGTCAGAATCAACATTTGTGATGATTGGATTATCAGTGACCATAGTTTTGTCATCATCTAATATATTATGAGGGTGGTGATAGAATCCATCAATTGAGACATGAAGTGATTCTTCAATAGTTTTGGTTCGTTTATTAAATATACGATAAGCCTTGCTCCATTCCGAATAACCGACAAATATTCCTTCATCGGCCTTTGGATCGAATTTGCCAAGCTAGTCTTTCGTATTTAAAATAAAGCACTTAGAACCAAAGACTTTGAAGTATGAGATATTAGGCTTTCTGTGGTTAAATAATTCATAAGACGTATTCTTGTGAGATATCGAATGGATACACGATTCAGAACTTAACATGCAGTTGCAACAACTTCTGCCCAAAAATGTTTTGGTAAAGTGGTTCCATTTAATAACGTTCTCGCATATTCTTGTAAGGTCCGATTTTTCCATTCTATAAATCAGTTTTGTTGCGGAGTTCTAGGAAACGAAAAATTATGATATATACCTTTCTTTGTACAAAAATTTTTAAATTCATTATTTTCAAACTCTCCGCCATGATCACTTCTTATATTTTTAACTTTAAGCCCATCCGATTTCTGAATTCTCTTGACGAAAGATTTGAATTGTTCGAAAGTGTCACTTTTGTTTTTCAAGAAAATAGTCCAGGTGTAACGAGAGTAATCATCAACAGTTACAAACTCATATCGACTGTGATTTATTGACTGAACCTTAGTTGGTCCGAAAAAATCCATATGCAGTAACTCAAGTGGTTGTAATGTTGATATGACGTTCTTTGATTTAAAAGATGATTTGGTCAATTTTCCTAATTGGCATGCGTCACAAATGTTGTCAACCTTAAAGCCCATTTTGGGTAGTCCTCTAACTAGATCGTTTTTGGCTAGCTTGTCAATAGTTCTGAAGTTTATATGATCGAAGCGTTTGTGCCATAGCCATGGATCATTATCATTAGCCACACGACACATATCTGAATTATGATTAATATTCATATTCAAAAAATATATATTTCTGTCTCTATAACATTTGAAAACTAAATTATGGTCTTTGTCTAAAATACTACACTTATTATCTAAAAAGGAAATTGTAAAACCCTTGTCACATAACTGACTAACACTAAGTAAATTGTGTTTCAAATTTATAACTAGCATGACGTTGGTAATAAGAGGTAAGTTAGATGTACCACAATTGCACACATCGCCTTTGCCGATGATATAGACTTTTGAATTATCTCCAAAAGTGATGGAGCCACCATCTGAGTATGTAATATTTATCAATAAGCTCTTGTCTCCAGTCATGTGCTTCGAGCAACCACTGTCCAATATCCACTTTCCTCTTTTCTTAAGTGGGTCCTGCAAAAAATAAGATTAAGTCCATGGTACCCACCTTTTAATAGGGTCCTTAGAGTTAGTTCTTAGGAGTCCAAACCCATACGGGTCCGGTATCCCCTTTATATAAATAATTTGAATTAAGATGCACAGTATTCATGAAATGTCGAAAATATTTGTTCCTAATCAAATTGTTATTTGTTTTAGGAACCCATATCTTGATAGTCTTGACATTTCTCTTTTTAAATTTCACAATTGGTTTTGGCTTGGAATATAATAAACTAAGATTTTTCTTAGCTTCATCTTTCTTCTTCTTGAGATGTTTCTTGGTTTCTTGTTTCTTATATCCCAAACCTTGTTTGTTTGAAGCAGGTTGTGAACTTTCAATGAATTTTGTAAAATTTTCTTGACCTTTATTGAAGTTAGAAACATTTTAGTAATATCGTCTAACTTAGTTTGTAAACTAGCCTTTTATAGGTCTAGAATTTTGACTTTTGTCTTAAACTCATGATTTTCTCTTATTGAGTTTCAATTTCTTGACTCAAAAGAGATAATTGAGAGTCAATATTAGATAATGATTCTTGAAAATTTTCAAGTTCTTCTTCTAATATTTTCTTCTCGTCTTTTAATATATCTCATTCAAACTCTGCTCTACTCAAATCTTCTTTGGCTTCTTTGAATTGTCGTTTCATGTCTTTATATTTAACTATCAATTCAACATTAATATCAAGTTCTTCATCAAATGTAGGAATTTGTACCTCATCTTCTGCTGCCATGAAACAAACGTTTTCTTTTTCATTTTCTGTATCACTTTCACTTTCTGACGAAGACGAGTCTGAATCATCCCATGTAACTGAGAATGCACGTTTCTTTGATTTATCCTTCTTGTATTTGAATTTTTCATTTTCTGACTTTTCTTTTGCTCCAGACAATCCTTGTGCATGTGCTCCATTTTGTGGCAATTGAAACATTCTATAGCGGATGAAGATGGTTTATTTGATCCAGTTTCTTTTGTTATATCGACTTGCTTTTTGTTGTTTCAGGAATTTTTTATAACCTTTTGCAATGAATGCTAGGTCTTCATCTTCAGAATCTGATTCATCTTCATCTTTTTCAGCATGAAATGCAACATTTTTCTTTTCTTCTTTCTATTCCTTTCTGGCCTGTAAATTAGCTTCGTAGGACATTAGATTTCCTATCAATTCATTTGGCTTCATGATGGAAAGGTCATTATCTTCTTCAATTGCTAAAACTTTTCCTTTCCATTCACTAGTCAAAGAATGTATGACAGTCGAAACAACATCAAAATCTGAATATTTTTATCCTGCACCAATAAATGCATGATGAATAGTTTGAAACTGTGAATACATATCATTGATTGTCCCATTCGGCTTCATTTTGAAATTTTGAAACTGACTTTTCAGCATGACTGTTTTGGCTTGTTTAACCTTGTTAGTACCTTCATGAGTGGTTTCCAGCGTTTGCCAAATTTGATATGCAGTGGTGCAGATACTAACGCGGTTATATTGATTTTGGTGTAATGCACAAAACAACATGTTTATTGATTTTGCATTTATGGCTGTTGCCGTTTTCTCAGCCGGTGTCCATTCTGAATAATCAATGTTTGGATTCACTATTTCTTTTTGGGCAGCATTCCAGGCATCATAGCTATTTGACTGCAAGAAGAATGACATACGCATTGCCTAATAGCTGTAATTAAGGCCATTGAAGAATGAAGGTCTTTGTGTCGATTGTCCTTCCATGTAAGTGGTGTTTTGAGTGCTAGTACTTTCGTTATTTTCCATATTACAAGAATATATCAAATAAGTGTGTTATGGTTATATGATTACCTTCCTCTGATATCAAATGAAAATGCGTGTACGTGCTTAGTATAGCACACACGGATCGTGTAATATGATGCACCGCACTCAGGTATGAAATAATAATTAATCACAGAAATGTATAAAACAGTAAAAGCAGTAAAATAGAAAAATCACACCGTGGATTTTTATACTGGTTCGGAGCACCGTCCTACGTCCAGTCCCAAACTTATTTCTGGATTTTCACTAACAACCGCCTCACTTCACCTGGAGGAACAGGTATACAACACCCGAGCAGACGAACGGGATTTCGCTCCTCTAATAACACCGAGGACTTCAACACTTGCCTCTTACAACACCGAGGACTTCAACAAAGATGAATATAATTTATGTTGACAATATGTGTTCTTGATAACACGAATTTGTCACTTGTGGTACAACCTTCTTATAATCTTGTCCTCAAATAGAATATTTGTATATATGAAGATTAAGAAGTGGATATCGTATTGAATCAAAAGAATATTAAATAGATTCTAGGATTCAAATGATATTATATTGAATATGAGCAATTGAGCACTTGAGAATATAGAAATGAGATCAAGAATATAGATAGTAATATGTCAAGTTAGTATGATAGAAATCGATGACGGGAATGATGATCTCATGGTGTTTATATAAGGAATAAACAGTTGTAACCCTTTGTGAAGAGTTACAAACAATGGCCATGATTGTTGGTGAAGAGAAAGAGAAGCAACCATTGATGAAAAGAAAGTGTCTATACGAAAGGTTGCTTTTTGGAAGAAAACGGTCGACAGGTTAAAAAGGACCAGTAGACAGGAATTTGAATGTATATACATAATATTTATGTGTACACGTTTATTGTGCAAACTGGGCAGAAACGGTCGACTGGTAGAAAACTGGACGGTCGACTGGTAGAAAACCGGACGGTCGACCGGTTTCACGTAGTGTGCACAATTAATTTGTACACATATATATCTGTATATATTGATAATTTCTAGGTATGTGATTATTTGAGGACAGATTTTAACATAAGTAACACTACCAAAACACCAAAAACTCAACCTCTAATGTAAAATACCCTATGTAGCTCTTTGTGTCTCTTCAAATTAATGATTATCTTCTTTTTGTCGATCACGGCTTATATCTTTGTCAGAGATCAAAACTCTACGAAATCCTTGACTCAACACAAACCTTGAGTTTCTATGTACTTCTTGAAGATTCACTCCGAGAGTCTCCTCGCATATTTCACTATGCCATAGATTGCATATTGCAACACCAGATAAGTGATGCAGGAAGTGCCAACAAATGTTTCTATAGGCCAAAGATTATCTGTGGCAACACATTCTAGGTGTTGCGTTTAGTTGCATTGCATTAGAGCCAAAGGCCACGTCTTTACGACCCTAAGGCAACATCGATACAGGTGTTGCCACAGGTACTAAATTTACAAAAATGTAGGGCCTACTAAAATCTGCATCCCGATTTAACGGGTCCCCACTAAAATCTGTAGCCCGGGTTCATGGAATCCTGTTGTTGGGCCCACATGCAATAATCAATGGCAACACTTTTACCATTGGGTAGCAACACTATATCATAGCTATGACAACATTCAACATCACATACTGCAACATTATATCATAGCAATAGCAACATTACATAATATACTGCAACATAACAATAATTAACATGACACTGAAATTAACAAAGAACTTTTTATTTCAAATTAACCAGCAACAAAAGTACTACTTACTAAACTACAAAATAACCAATAAATTCAATTTCACAGGCATTTTAGTTACAAACACAGCAGTACTAAATTATTGTATAGCGCGAGCCTCCGTTCAGTGCCTCTATTGCCTCGAGTGCCTCTAGTACGTTCAGTAACAATTTCTTGAACAATCTTATCACTGCCTCCTTCATTTATGTGCCTCAGTTCATTTGCATTTCAGTACAAACTGAGTTTTATTTGCATTTCAGTTGCATAACTGAATTATATAACTGAGTTTCATTTGCATTTAATCTTCATAACCGAGTTGCAAAACTGAGTTGCATTTCATTTGCATTTTAGTTGCATACCTCAGTTTATGGCCTGCATGCCTTGATTGCAAATTGATGCAATGACTCAATTTGTTCAAATCACAAACGATACCGAGTAAACAATTAGATAGTTACAATGTGCATAAAACTATCAGTAATCAACACTATATGTTTAATGGGCAATGTGGCAAAAATTATCACTAATCTTCAATGTGGAAAAAATTATCACTAATCTACAATGTGAGAAAAATTAAAATCATACCTGGAAAACTATCCAAACATTGCCATAGCAACACACAAAGAACTCCAAACATGATCTAGGACATAGCTAAAGCCGTTGCTAAGAATTTTCCTCATTCCTCGTGTTTTCCACATTTAATGCGCATTAGGGCCAACTCTTCCTTCATATCTTCCACAAATTCATCGTCATTTTCCCATTTTGCTTTTGCTTCAGCAGCTTTTCTTCAATTATATTCCTTTTCACGAGCAATTACGATATAGTCTTTTCATTATCCATCAATTTAACAGTAGTATCATCCAATTCCGCATTGCTATTGATTTCATACACTTCGTCATGCCACATAAAATATCCGCAATTGCCATTCTGCACATATCTTAAATTCTCGACTAAAACATCATGAAAGATATGATAATAGACAAAGCAACCAAAAAAACCTAATTTATACTTACCGGCCACATGGGGCAACCAAGAAAACTTCTTCCCCGCATTCGACCCTTCCTTCACTGTCCTCATCTTCACTGGGATTTTGTGGTGGCAGTTCTTTCTTGCAGCTGTTGTTGATGAATTTGAAGTAGAAACTGATTTAGCGGTCACTGAACTCAAATTGAAGGAAGAATCAACGTGTTATCACAAAGTGCAAATCATTTCAGTAATATCACAGGCTATAAATGATTATGTGTATATTCCATATCATAAATTTCAGGTAGTAGGCTTTCAGGCATGTATTTCATGCATTCAGTACTTGTGTGCATGTATTTATTAGACAATCTTACACACAGACAACACCAAAACAAAGCTCACATCAAATTTTAGAAGCATGCATCATGAAGAAACAATCATCTATTAGCAGTTTATTGATCCATGTGTGCAGATACAATGATGTCAATAGTGATGCACACATCAATGTGCAACAGGTTTCTTAAGAAATTTCTGATTGGGAACTAGGTGAAAAATCTTGCATATGACAAACATGAAAATACTTAAGAAATGAATAATATCATGTATATGTAAGCATCCTTATGAAACCATTTTCATAAACCACTGTATCTCTTATTAAAAAGCTAGCAGTATCATGTCTCAATCAACACTGTGTTATTAAATTGATTAATAACCAATTGCTGCTCAAAGAACATTTCAGCGAATCAACATACAGAAGAACCACAAATAACAGAAACTAATTGTATACAACTTCAAATTGAAAAATGTTTGGATTCATTGACAAATAACAAACAAGAATTTTTAATCATCTAACACGAATTATACTCATGGCGATAATAATTTCAGTTTCTTGACAGACTAATTAATAGTGGTGATAAAAAAAAAGCAACAGAAACGAACATGAGAAACACAGAATAAAAAGCTAGCACCTTTCTTCTTGGATTGACTGCCATTTGATGACGAAGAAGGGGAGAGAAGTGGGTGCGTTTGGAGTTGGAGTTGAAGACTAGCTGGAATAAGTGTAGGACGCAGAGAGGGTTGGAGTGGAAGTAGTAGGTGAATGAAAATTAGGGATTGGAATTGGAAATTTGGGGGTGAGAACGAACAGTTCTGAGTTGAGAAAGAGCAAAGGAATGAGTACCATAAGCTGATTTCCTATTGGTGGTGGAGGATTATAACAGATTAGTGAGGTATCAACTACATATGTTGTTTTAAAAAGGTAAATTCACGGATAAATATTCATCTTTTTATAAATGCAGATTGATGATGTAGCAAATTAAACTTATAAGTTTATAACTATAGCTACTGCAACACAATTTGATATCTATGCTAACACATTAAAGAGTGCATTGTAATAGACAAAAATCAGCATAGCTGTGGCAACATTTTAGCTGGCAACACCTTGGATTTTCATTTCAGTAGGCCATCTGTGGCATATTGTTTGTACAACTCTCGATTCTGGCCGTAGACGACATACAATCGCCTTCAAACATCTTCGTCGTTGCGTTGTAGGATCGGATTAATATCTGGTAGTCACAGCAACTCTTCTAAGTAAAAGCGAGGGAATGACTGCCCCAGTATCTCTTTCCTCATGTCAACACTCAATTCTGAGATCACTCACATGTCGGGCAGTGTCGGGCCCCGGCCCCTTGCATCCCTTCCTCTGAATCTTGATCCTTCGCTAGGCCTGATCCTGCCTACGGCTGATGCCACTGATGCGAGATTTGCTACATATGAAGGGGGGATCATCGCCGCCTATTGCATTATGCTTGTTATTTCTTCTTCTTTTTTGGTATCTGATGGTCTCATGCCTCCTGGCAGAGGCACTGTGTGTGAGGGTTACTCTCGATAGTGACGGCTTGTAACGGACTGACTTTCAAACACTTCGAAAGTCGAGGCATTATTAAGAAAAAGAAGAAAAAGATAGAATTAAATAAAAATCTGAATCTCACATCGGAACTAGATAAAATACAATACAACACATAATTTATAGATATTCTTATAATCATACATTAGAGTTTCTCAACATACAGATTATACATACATATGTTCTCATGACCTATCCAATTTACACCCCATAATATAACATAGGGTTACATAGATATAGTAGCATGATTGTTATTCTAGGAACCTCCTGCCAAATTTCTCGAAAGGGTAGTGATTCAGAACCTGGATCACTTGACTACTCATAATAATTATTATGAGTACCCAAGATTTTAGGAAAATAACAATAAAATAAATTATGGGTCAGACATAAGCCCAGTGTGAGTAAAGAATTTAATTTCAAAAATAGTTGAGAAATTAAGGGTGTCTTATAAAACTATGTTGCACATAAATGGCTTGTTTAAATTTAGAATAATTTTGAAAAGAATGGAATTCTCGTAAGACACGACCACCCATAAATATGGCACGTGTTTTTACCTTACGATAGCCAAATCACCTTTTTAAATCAAATCTAGTGATATTATAATAATGTCTATCATTTCACAAATACATAAGAATATAGCTGAAAAGCTTGCATCTCACTTTCCAACATAGTTGGTTTACATCTGAAACCTTACGGCTCGTATTGGAATTTTGATTTCCAATAGGACCAGGTATGGAACCACTTTCCGATTAGTGTTCTCTAGTGATGAAACATTGGGGTTTAACAAGAACATCTTGCAACCTGGCCATACAAAACCGACCAGTCATTTAACTTGAGTGTACCGAATATATCACCACCACGACTGGTAGCTAATAAATCGAATTTATTCTGAAGCATACAAAAAAGGGACAATCAATTCTCTAGATCAGGCGATGATATACCCTAATAGTTATCAACCACATAGCCTTGCTGCCTCCCCAATTTAATTCGTTTACCGGTTGATGAGGCTTGAGGATAAAATTACCTTTTTGGAAATTCATTTTCACTTTGAATGCCACATTGTCAGATCCATTCATTACTAGTTGATTTATACAAAGATACTATGGGTGTTAAGCTAAAAGAAATTGCCTTCTCTAGCACCATTCTTGGTATATTGGTAAAAACCAACATACGTGATTATTGAAATTACATTGTCAGACATTCATCCATATAAGTTCGTTGTAGGACTGAACGAAACCAAAGGTACTAACTCTACAACATTCATTTTGGAATCACCCTCAGAACTAGTAGCAATATCCATTGCTTTTCAATGTCTTCATAACTTGACTTCAATTTAATCGAGCGCCTAAGTTGAATCAAAGTGGTATTCGGATTTCATATTGAAAATTGATCCCAGTCTCTTCGAATCAGTGAGCATTAATATTATTTAGGACAAATCACACTTTAAGAAAATAGTGTATTATTTGTTAATAAGGAAATTTATTTTGAATTATTATGACCTGTCTACTGACATTAACTTGCTTGCATAAATCACTTTTTAGATTTCAGAACAGTGGTCAATACAAGACGTTTTAATCTTAATAAAATATGTTAACATTTTATTTAAATTAGTAAATTTAAGTAATCATTACATAGCAACGGAAATTTTGATTAACACTTATACAATACAATATAGCCTATTTGGGATGATTTGATAATTTAAATATGAACTAAATATAGTTTGAAAATGTTTGAACTTAACTTTATATTATATTTATTCAAAACTTTTTCTGAGAATAAATTAATTTAGTTCAAACTTTGATTTTAAATGACTTTGTTTAAAAAAATCTATATGAACATGCAGATTCAAACAGCTAAATATCACCATGGCTTTTGAAGTCATATTTCCTTTTTCTTCTCCTTTTCTCCTTTTTCTTCCTTCATTTTCTTTACTTTCCGTTTAAGGCCCGGTCCATCGCAATAGCTACACACACATCTCCCCATCCTTCATTCTCCGCCAACAACCAATTTTCCTAAGCAAGTTATTTGATAATGTAGTATTTAAACTTTATAAGATAATTTAAAGTTACAAACATTGGTTTCCTTTTTATTCTACTCTTTTTAATTTGTTTTATGGGCTAGGGTCCAACCCATTCTCCATGCATATACTTCCCAACCTAGAATGCTACCTCCTGCCGCATTATGCTTCCTTTTTTGTTATGCAAAGGTATTCAGTTCAAGCTATTTTACAATTACACTAGACACTACTTCACTTTTTTTCTTTTCCATTGGCTCAATCTACCCATCACGCAATACCTGCCTCACCCTTCTTATTTGATGATTTCTACTCATTCTCCCATGCTAAATCTTTTATAATATAGCAGTGTTTTAGTTTGAATATGTTTACACAAAACATTGTCTCTTTCTTTTTTTCTTTTACATAGGCCCATCCCAGCCCACGTCAGAACTGCTTCATGCCCATGCACCAGATCTTCTCCTGACCTTCCAATACTTGCGTGATTACACATAGTAGAAGACATGATGCTACCTGATGCATCTTAACATAGTGCATACACACTTAGCCTTATCTCCCACCCTTTCTTTTCTTTCCTTGCCTCTCTTTCCCTCCAATTTATGTTTCCATCATACCAGTGCACAGTGTGCACTTGTGCACATGCACTAATGCCGCCGTGTCCATCCCCACCCCCCGACCATCGCCACAAACCATAATGCCTCACCTAAACCCATTTTTATCCCAAAAATTTACCACCTCCCGTCAAATAAAAACATGAAGCTTTACCAATACCCCAATCTATAAAATCACCATGCACTGCCACGTCACCTGTAGCAGCCCAGAATTTTGGCAATATAAATTAATTATTAGAATTTCAAAAAATAGGAATTTTTGCAAATGATGGAATTTGATCCCAAGACTTTAACCGTTGCGTTCGTCTCAGAATACTAGTCAACTTTCATGTTTGGAGTTTCGCGATCGAAGTCCATATGAAAAAGTTATGGATGAAATACGAACGTGGACGGAAAATAAATAAATAGAATATTTATTTAATAACCTAACTTAACTAACCAAGCCGACCTGGACAGTTTGATGCTCAGGCGATTGACACGGGGGTCGACCGACGGTCGACCGCCCAGGTCAACCTAGTGAGCGTCAAACAGCCCAGTGACGGCTAGGTTTTGAAGTATTGGTTTATTATATTATATAAAGGAACAAATATATATAACTTATAACTAGTCTGACGGTTCTAGGCTATTGTCACCTCTATAAATAAAGGGGTAAAGCCCCATTCTCTTCCATTCAAATCTACAGAGGCAGCGTAGCTCTGCCATTTTTCTTCCTCTTCTAACCTAATTTATAAATAAAATATATTCATATATATACCAAATCAAATCAAAATTCATATGGAATTGGAAAGATTAATAGATTCAATGGATGAGGATGTTCAACAATAGATTCTTTGCTCTCTTCCATTTTTCTTACATTTCTACAGATCTACCCTTCCTAGATAAATTATAAATTTTTAAGAATTTGAGGATTGTAAGCCTATAGGTTTCAAAACTGAGAAATTGGAAGCTATAAGTGAGTGGGAGATTTACTAATGCAGTTATAATGACTTATCTATTTCATTTGAATCCAATCTATGTTTTATGCCTATCAGATCTGCTTATTTAAATAATTGTGAATTTTTGGCAACCATCAGATCTGACTATGAATATGGTTAGAATTGGTAAATGATAAGTTGTGATTATGTATAACATGAATTGTAGGATTCTTAAATATTTTCCCTACATATTACTATAATTATGTCATGAAATATATGGTTTCTTTCAAGAGCTGGTAGATTAGTTTTAGTTAGCTCTGTGATGTCTTTTATCCCTACTTATTGGATGGCCGTTCATCATTTTCCTCAATGGATTATTGAGAAAATCGATAGAATTAGGCGCAATTTTCTCTGGAGTGGAGATAACTTTTGTAGAGGTTATAAATGTTTAGTTAACTGGGAAGTTCGCGTTAGATCGAAGAAGGATAGGGGTCTTGGGATCTTAAATCTTTATAATTTTAACTCTTCCTTATTAGCTAAGTGGTTATGGAGATTTAGGAGCCCAGATGTGAAGGCTACTTGAAAGCAGATTGTTTGTAAATTTTATTATTCCACGGGTGAATTTTTAGTTGGCTCTAGTTATAGTTGGATGAATAGATTATCTTATTTTTGGAATTCTGTTTTGAAATCTTTAGATATTTTTTAGTTCAGGTTGTAAGTTGACTGTTCATTCGGGTAATATTACTTTCTTTTGGCATGATGCTTGGATTTCTAGGATTCCCCTTAAAATTGAATTTAGAGAGCTTTTTGAGATTTGCTGCTTTAAAGATGCTTTGATTATAGATGTTCATAGAGGTAATTTAGATCTCGCGTGGGAGTTTACCTTTGAAAATTCTTTAGAAGGGGTAGTGATGAGACAATTTTCCTTACTGAGAGCTAAGTTGGATATGTATCATTTGGATGATAATGATGATATTATTTGTTGGGGTCTTGATAAGAGTCTTTTGTACACTACTAATTCCATGTATAATTTTCTTAATTTTTCTAAGGTTACTATGTTTCTTTTTAGTTATTTTTGGAAGTCTAGTTCTCCGCCTAAAGCCAAGTTTCTTATGTGGTTGATTATTCATAAGAAACTTAATACGGTTGAGCTTTTAAAGAGGAAATGTAACACCCCGTAATTCTGTGACATTAAGATTCTCAAATTAAAGTATAATTAATTTTTAAAAGAAAAATTAAAAGAAAAAGATCCATGCAGTTGTTTAATTTAAGTATTGTAACTAACATGAAAAAGAGAAGTAAGGAGAGAACAATAATTATTATTGTTCTAAGACTTATTAACAAAAGCCTCTGTAGCTCAGTTGGTTAAGGCATTGGATTTGTAGCATGGAGGTCGGGGGTTCGAACCCCGGCGGCGGCATAATTTTTTATCTTTGTTTTAGAGAGGGCCAACTGAACATGCAAATATATATACGTATACAAATTCAAAATTTGAAAGGATAAGAACGTACATATAAGGAAATAAAGAAAATATATATATACATATGAGAATATATATATATATATATATGCAAAAATATATGTATACGAAAGATAAAATTCAAGATAAGGCTACAGTCAATGAAATATGGCAACATCATTTGAATTTTGAAAATAAAATGAAAGTTGTGCTTATATATATACGCGTAAAATGGTCGTTAGAGGTATTGTATACATATAAGAATATTTAATGTGAATAAAACAGTTAAATAAATTCCAGAAATTCAAAAGTTCGAAAATCAAACTTCTACGCCAAAACAATTCATTCGAAATTCAAATTTCTACGCCAAAATAGCTTGTGGGACCCAATGCTGACTCAGCACTGCGTGTATGATAAGGTTTGGCTAGATTCATCTACGTACCTGGAATATTTTCTTAACTGGGTTCAATGCTGACTCAGCGCTGCGTGTACGATAAGGTCTTGAGCAGCTATATAAACAGCCCTAGTCTTCATTCTCTTTGCACCAATTCTCTTCTATCCTTATGCTGCTAAGATTCATGGCTTCTTCCCCTCCTCTAAATTTTCTTAAATAATTAAAATAAAATATAAATTCAAGACATGGAGATGCTGCTCAAATCTGTTCAAGAGAAGATTCAAATCAAAGTGAAGAATTCAAAGGCTAAATCAACAAAGCTCGAGCAACGACATACGAATCTTAGCATCGCCGTTCTTCTATTCTAGATCTAATTTCTGTAAGTTGGTTATTTCTAGACTTGAACGTTTTATTTTTATTTGTGACATGAAATTAAAAGGATATAAGAAAAATGCCTAATCTCTTCACTTGCATCTGTGTTTATTTAAGTTTTTGGATCTAATTCTTGATTATGGCCCAGAACATACTATGACTTTGATTGACGACCTATGACTATTGAACAAAGAGGATATGCCTATGCCTATGATCATGATTATGAGAACTATGACCATGAACCTATTGCCTTTGAATTACGAACATGAACCGTGATATGGGACATACAACATATGACTATGACATTGCCTATGACAATGACTTATGACTATGGGAATTATTTTTCCTTTTGGACTATAAACATTGCCTATAATTATGAACTTTGCCTATGATTCATAATTAGGAAAATTGTTGCTTAAGTTTTGTGGCTATGAAATTGGGTCTAAACCCGATTATCTATTTTATCTGTTCCTTGTTTTTCTTTGGTTTTAGACTGTGGGAATTTACCTATTCAGTTAGGTCTACCCATGTTCTTGAACCTATTCTATCTATTAGTTTTAGACCGTGGGAATTTACCTATTAAGTTAGGTCTACCCATATTATTGAACCTACGTCGTTATCCAAACCTTTTATGCCAGTTATTATCCCTTTTCATAGCATCTCTGGTTCATTCCCTATTTTCTACGAATCTAGATTTATTTACAATCTAGGTTAAATCACGATTATACGAACGGTGGGATTGCAATTTGGGGAAAATATGTAAATGAACATAAATGTAGTTATAAGCTTGGAAATTGGCATAGATTGGGAATATGTATTATGGCATGTTCATAGGAATGCAAATTGGATAAGTTTGACATATTAAATTTAGTATTAGCAAGTAAGCTAAATTTTAGGCATGAAATGTAAACTAGAATAATAATTCTAGTCTTACCATAAACTGTGAATTAGGAATGTTAAATCAAAATTGTGTTAATTAAAGATTTGGAATAAGTATATTAGCACAATTTTGAATTTAGCCATAATTGTGAGAAATTGTCATGTTTAGAAAAAATTATGGTTAGTGACACTTAATTTGGTATAATTTACATACCAAAAAGTATAAATATGATAAATAAGAGGGAATGGGCCATAATAATAAATGTGACAATGTACATTAAAAGTGTACTAATGAAATAAGTAAATTAGGAGTAAATTTACTTATAGAATTTGTCATAAATGATAAATTGTTCATTTACCACAAAATATGTAACTTGCATGTAGGTAAAGTTTTGGC
This sequence comes from Allium sativum, assembly GCA_030737875.1. Taxonomy (NCBI): domain Eukaryota; kingdom Viridiplantae; phylum Streptophyta; class Magnoliopsida; order Asparagales; family Amaryllidaceae; genus Allium; species Allium sativum. The sequence continues at coordinate 64,145,312 of CM060909.1, read as the reverse complement.
CATAAATTATAAACTAGGATATTTAATCTAGTTTTGGCAATGAAATAGGAAATGGCCTGAACTGCAAGTTGGGTTAGGACTTGGGCCTAGAATATAAGTATACTGGTGGGCAGGACAAAATGAAAATGGTATAGGCCAAGTTTATTTAAAAAGGGAAAATGGACTTTGAAGATAAATTGTTGACAATTTATATATGGACAAAAGAAAGGTTTTCTCTTTGAACAACACATACACCTGAAAGTTCTAGGGTGACAGAGAGGATAGTGTCTAGGCTTGGGTTTGGAAAATACAAGTTTCCTGCCCTCCCTGGCTATCCCTAACTGATCCGAAGGACGGGATGGTTGTTTTCAAAACCATATTTGGAAATTAATCAAAAACCCTTTGAACTTAGAAAACATGAATATGCCTAACCCGAGGTTAGACTGAGTTGCGGTGTAAACCTGCCCGGAACCGACCGGCACATCCAGTAACCGCAGCAATATCTGTCTAATGTGAGAGGTTGCGGTTTTAATTTAATTAAAGCCAGAACAAGAATGGGAGAGTTAAGTCCATAGAAACACTTAACCAATTTAACACAGTTAAGCAAGAATGGGTGGGTTAAGTCCATAGAAACACTTAACCAACTTAACACAGTTAAGCTAGAATGGGAAGGTTAAGTCCATAGGAACACTTAACCAATTTAACACAGTTAAGCTAGAATGGGAAGGTTAAGGAACACTTAACGAACTTAGCACAGTTAAAGCTAGAATGGGAGGGTTAAGTCGATGGGAATACTTAGCCAAATTAACATGTTGACTAGACTAGAAGGTGGGGTTAAGTAAAGTTAATACACTTAGCCAATTTAACATGTTAATTAGACTAGAGGTTGGGCTTAAGTAATACACTTAGCCAATTTAATATGTTAGCTGGACTAGACCATAGGGTTAAGTAAACTTGAACGCTTAACCATCAGAATATGATAAATGAATAGGGTTAAGTAAAAAGCATAAAGGGATAACACTTAACCAGTTTAACAGGATAAGGGAAGAGGGTTAAGATAGCTTGAATCGACTAAAGACACTTAACCAATCCAACCTGGCGAGAAAGAAAACTAAGTACTAAACCTCGGTTGAAAAGGGGACTAAGTAGTAAAACATGGTTAAGAAAACAAGGAATTTGGGAACTAAGTGGTAAACCTTAGTTAGTAGAACTAAGTAGTAATTCTTAGTATAACACGAAGGAGCGGACGTCCATCTGATTTTAAAGAAGACTCCAACGAATTGGGATACGAAGCCCGAGGCTTCGAGGGGACGTGAGGGTACTCTTGGTATCCCTCTGTGAGGCTGCAGATGATCCGCCTGGGCGCACAGAGGTTAAGGTCTGCGGTAGAAGAGCCAAGGGTATGCCTTGGTTGTAATATATGGCAACCAAAAGACTAGGATGGACCAGCGTGATTCGGCGAGAAGACGGAAGCCCTGTGATAGCAACTTGTCGTCTACCTACCATCTTCAGTCAAGCAAGACACGTGAAGCGGGAAGGCTGAAGGACTCATACGGACCACATACTTGCTATCTAGTTGTGGTTGCGGGGTGTTGTTGGCCATAGAATTAGTGGGGCAGATAGGGGCCTTCGTACAGTTCTCATTTTACAAGGGTGGCCTTCCATTAGTTGAGGGAGGGGTCGAGTGGGACCATAGCCACTAGAAAAACAGACCTTAGCATCTGCATCGGCAGATATTGAAAGCTCCCGACCGAGTTCCGTATTTCTAGAGTAGCCCTGACAGCGGAACTCGGACCGCACATTACTGGACATGTGCATCTAGACAAGCGATAACGATTCGCGATACATGCGTGGGAAAAGTCTAGGAACATGTACCAGCCTAGGTGGTGTGTCCTAGACTAAAGGGCATCGTTCGACAGGTAGCATAATCCCTAGTTTAGAACTAGGTGGCATAAACCCTGAATCCAAGAAGCATTCAGAAAAATAGCGTAAGTTCTAGTTGAATCTAGAAGGAACTTGATAGAAAACCCTAGATTAGATCTAGGTAATTAAATAATAAATGGATGCCTGAAGGCGACGGAAACTACAGGGATTGGGATCACGTTATCGTTATTAGTAGGGACACTAGTTAGGCGGTGCAGAGATATAGAAACCAGAATAATAAGGTAATAGCGAAGCAGAGAAAGTATTAAAGTATATCCAGTTTATCTTGCCTTAGTATATCATGTGGTAATCTTATCTTATCCTGTTGACCCTATCATCATGGTATTGTCTTGTATTCAGTTAATTCATGTCGTTTCATTTTTCCCTGTTCACATGCTAGAAGTTACTGACTTACTCAGGCTTTATGTCTGACTATGTTTTTCTTTCGCTTCTTTTCTTCCGTTCCCCCCTAGGTAGTTGAGGAGGGAATAGTATAACTCAGGATTAGATTGGACCGTTGCTCTTTCCCCAGCTTGAAGATTTGACGAAGTCGTCCTTGGATTCTCTTTCACATGCTATGGTTGGCTCTTGCTATATTGGGGAATATAAAATGTTGTTTTATGCTTCTTTATTTTGTAAAGACAGATGATACTCTGATATTGTAAAAGAATCTTGTACAGACTATTTTATCAATAAAGCAAAGTTCTATTTTCCGCTGTTTAATATTTGTCTGTCTTGTAATTTATCTGCATCTTTTACCCAAAATGCTCCACAGAACTTAGTGCATTCCCTTTGTGAGTGACACTAACGGACGTGGGGTGTTACACGTGGTATCAGAGCTGAAGGTTACCGGATCAGATAAAAGATTTGAAAAATTATTTTCAAAAGGTTTTTAAAGAAGCATTTTTAAAAGAAAGGATTTTATTTAAAGGCATATTCCCCAAAGCCATACGCATTGTCTCCTCTTCCTCTGTTTGAATTCTTGTCTCCTTCTTTCTTGAGTCTCTGGGGCTCCTGGCTTTCTGGGAGATCTCATCGAAGGGTGAAGTAGTGCCCGACTTCCATCTATAGACGTAGTTGTTTCACTTACGGCCAGTCTTCTTTCAAGCTTAGTAGGGTCTTCGGTATGATGGAAGCAGCTTTCGAGGGATTTGTCAACATGGTTATACACAGAAAAAGGTGAGGAGTTTGGCAAAAGGGAGCACAACCCCAGGATGAGGAAATCATGGATGTAGGTTTAGCTCACGAAGGAGGAAGAAAATTATAAAAGAGGAAGTATCTTTACTATGGTATGATAGGGCATATAATTAAGGACAAAGGACAAGATTTTCAGAAGGGAAAGTACATGCTGAGCGTACCTAGGAGATAGGCGGTAAAAGTTTCTGTTGGAAGAATCTAGTTTTTCTGTTCGGATTTAGCACTTCACATTTGTTCATATCCACTTCCATAGTTGGGTCTCTGCACCATAGTACTTGTATAGTAGAAAGATCCCACTAGAGTCTCAAATCCAATTGGTGGTCCGACCAGTTTATTTTTTTTAGTAGGGATTTGAGAATAGCTATCGAGTTTTCTTATATCATCTCACGTAGACCGTCTAAATTCGGGGGAGATATTCCTTGGGTGCTTGTCTGATATTGGTTTAGGCCTTTGGGGCTTGTACTTGAGGAATGTCGAGTTCGGTTTGGACGGTTTGCGGGAGAGATGAATAGTTGTGGTAGGCACTCCAAAGAGCACGTAGTGACCTTTCGACTCTTATAGTTATGGCATGACGGATAAGAGGGAAACCTCTAATCATCTTAGTGCGTATACTTGGCACCGTGATTGAAATCTGTTTATTTTGGAATTGGAGGTCGGAAACTTCACAATCGTGAAGTTAAATTGGTTAAGATACGGTGGAGTAAAGCTCAAGAAGGCAAGATACTAGCAACATGCCCTTTTTCCTTAAGGGTGCATCCTTGATTTCTCTGTTTAGGAGCTTTACGCGTAGTTGTTTCTCTCTTTCCAAAGTATATCCTCTAGGTCGTATCTACGATCCTTAGGTAGAAGCCAATGGATGTAAACATGTATTTGAAACATGTTATGGTTGAATGGTTGCAAGTGGTTGCAAATGGTTGCTCGTGGATGCATATGCATACGTATTAGGCACTAGATCAAGTTCGGACGCTCTTATATTGCATTTACATATATGCATTTGTTTATAAGTTGAACTTGATATGATATCATATGGACGTTGCATATGGATGAATGGATGTGCACGCATGTAGTATTTACATGACTAGGGATGTTTGCATGCATGATTGGACTCATGGCACTAACATGATTTGCATTAAGGAGGTCAACTGAATCAGTAGACCGCCTGATTTTGCATTAGATAGAGACATATACACACAATATGCATATGAACATGAAAGCATTAGAAATCTTTTAAGGACAATGAATGCCTGTGATTGAATGGTTGAGTAGATGGGTGATTGGATGGTAGGACACATTCTTCCTAACTTGAAGATTTCGGGGACGAAATCCTTTTAAGTGGGGGAGAATGTAACACCCCGTAATTCTGTGACATTAAGATTCTCAAATTAAAGTATAATTAATTTTTAAAAGAAAAATTAAAAGAAAAAGATCCATGCAGTTGTTTAATTTAAGTATTGTAACTAACATGAAAAAGAGAAGTAAGGAGAGAACAATAATTATTATTGTTCTAAGACTTATTAACAAAAGCCTCTGTAGCTCAGTTGGTTAAGGCATTGGATTTGTAGCATGGAGGTCGGGGGTTCGAACCCCGGCGGCGGCATAATTTTTTATCTTTGTTTTAGAGAGGGCCAACTGAACATGCAAATATATGTACGTATACAAATTCAAAATTTGAAAGGATAAGAACGTACATATAAGGAAATAAAGAAAATATATATATACATATGAGAATATATATATATATATATATGCAAAAATATATGTATACGAAAGATAAAATTCAAGATAAGGCTACAGTCAATGAAATATGGCAACATCATTTGAATCTTGAAAATAAAATGAAAGTTGTGCGTATATATATACGCGTAAAATGGTCGTTAGAGGTATTGTATACATATAAGAATATTTCATGTGAATAAAACAGTTAAATAAATTCCAGAAATTCAAAAGTTCGAAAATCAAACTTCTACGCCAAAACAATTCATTCGAAATTCAAATTTCTACGCCAAAATAGCTTGTGGGACCCAATGCTGACTCAGCACTGCGTGTATGATAAGGTTTGGCTAGATTCATCTACGTACCTGGACTATTTTCTTAACTGGGTTCAATGCTGACTCAGCGCTGCGTGTACGATAAGGTCTTGAGCAGCTATATAAACAGCCCTAGTCTTCATTCTCTTTGCACCAATTCTCTTCTATCCTTATGCTGCTAAGATTCATGGCTTCTTCCCCTCCTCTAAATTTTCTTAAATAATTAAAATAAAATATAAATTCAAGACATGGAGATGCTGCTCAAATCTGTTCAAGAGAAGATTCAAATCAAAGTGAAGAATTCAAAGGATAAATCAACAAACCTCGAGCAACGACATACGAATCTTAGCATCGCCGTTCTTCTATTCTAGATCTAATTTCTGTAAGTTGGTTATTTCTAGACTTGAACGTTTTATTTTTATTTGTGAAATGAAATTAAAAGGATATAAGAAAAATGCCTAATCTCTTCACTTGGATCTGTGTTTATTTAAGTTTTTGGATCTAATTCTTGATTATGGCCCAGACCATACCATTAATTTTATTGACAACCTATGACTATTGAACAAAGAGGATATGCCTATGCCTATGATCATGATTATGAGAACTATGACCATGAACCTATTGCCTTTGAATTACGAACATGAACCGTGATATGGGACATACAACATATGACTATGACATTGCCTATGACAATGACTTATGACTATGGGAATTATTTTCCCTTTTGGACTATGAACATTGCCTATAATTATGAACTTTGCCTATGATTCATAATTAGGAAAATTGTTGCTTAAGTTTTGTGGCTATGAAATTGGGTCTAAACCCGATTATCTATTTTATCTGTTCCTTGTTTTTCTTTGGTTTTAGACTGTGGGAATTTACCTATTCAGTTAGGTCTACCCATGTTCTTGAACCTATTCTATCTATTAGTTTTAGACCGTGGGAATTTACCTATTAAGTTAGGTCTACCCATATTATTGAACCTACGTCGTTATCCAAACCTTTTATGCCAGTTATTATCCCTTTTCATAGCATCTCTGGTTCATTCCCTATTTTCTACGAATCTAGATTTATTTACAATCTAGGTTAAATCACGATTATACGAACGGTGGGATTGCAATTTGGGGAAAATATGTAAATGAACATAAATGTAGTTATAAGCTTGGAAATTGGCATAAATTGGGAATATGTATTATGGCATGTTCATAGGAATGCAAATTGGATAAGTTTGACATATTAAATTTAGTATTAGCAAGTAAGCTAAATTTTAGGCATGAAATGTAAACTAGAATAATAATTCTAGTCTTACCATAAACTGTGAATTAGGAATGTTAAATCAAAATTGTGTTAATTAAAGATTTGGAATAAGTATATTAGCACAATTTTGAATTTAGCCATAATTGTGAGAAATTGTCATGTTTAGAAAAAATTATGGTTAGTGACACTTAATTTGGTATAATTTACATACCAAAAAGTATAAATATGATAAATAAGAGGGAATGGGCCATAATAATAAATGTGACAATGTACATTAAAAGTGTAATAATGAAATAAGTAAATTAGGAGTAAATTTACTTATAGAATTTGTCATAAATGATAAATTGTTCATTTACCACAAAATATGTAACTTGCATGTAGGTAAAGTTTTGGCCATAAATTATAAACTAGGATATTTAATCTAGTTTTGGCAATGAAATAGGAAATGGCCTGAACTGCAAGTTGGGTTAGGACTTGGGCCTAGAATATAAGTATACTGGTGGGCAGGACAAAATGAAAATGGTATAGGCCAAGTTTATTTAAAAAGGGAAAATGGACTTTGAAGATAAATTGTTGACAATTTATATATGGACAAAAGAAAGGTTTTCTCTTTGAACAACACATACACCTGAAAGTTCTAGGGTGACAGAGAGGATAGTGTCTAGGCTTGGGTTTGGAAAATACAAGTTTCCTGCCCTCCCTGGCTATCCCTAACTGATCCGAAGGACGGGATGGTTGTTTTCAAAACCATATTTGGAAATTAATCAAAAACCCTTTGAACTTAGAAAACATGAATATGCCTAACCCGAGGTTAGACTGAGTTGCGGTGTAAACCTGCCCGGAACCGACCGGCACATCCAGTAACCGCAGCAATATCTGTCTAATGTGAGAGGTTGCGGCTTTAATTTATTAATTAAAGCCAGAACAAGAATGGGAGAGTTAAGTCCATAGAAACACTTAACCAATTTAACACAGTTAAGCAAGAATGGGTGGGTTAAGTCCATAGAAACACTTAACCAACTTAACACAGTTAAGCTAGAATGGGAAGGTTAAGTCCATAGGAACACTTAACCAATTTAAAACAGTTAAGCTAGAATGGGAAGGTTAAGGAACACTTAACGAACTTAGCACAGTTAAAGCTAGAATGGGAGGGTTAAGTCGATGGGAATACTTAGCCAAATTAACATGTTGACTAGACTAGAAGGTGGGGTTAAGTAAAGTTAATACACTTAGCCAATTTAACATGTTAATTAGACTAGAGGTTGGGGTTAAGTAATACACTTAGCCAATTTAATATGTTAGCTGGACTAGACCATAGGGTTAAGTAAACTTGAACGCTTAACCATCAGAATATGATAAATGAATAGGGTTAAGTAAAAAGCATAAAGGGATAACACTTAACCAGTTTAACAGGATAAGGGAAGAGGGTTAAGATAGCTTGAATCGACTAAAGACACTTAACCAATCCAACCTGGCGAGAAAGAAAACTAAGTACTAAACCTCGGTTGAAAAGGGGACTAAGTAGTAAAACATGGTTAAGAAAACAAGGAATTTGGGAACTAAGTGGTAAACCTTAGTTAGTAGAACTAAGTAGTAATTCTTAGTATAACACGAAGGAGCGGACGTCCATCTGATTTTAAAGAAGACTCCAACGAATTGGGATACGAAGCCCGAGGCTTCGAGGGGACGTGAGGGTACTCTTGGTATCCCTCTGTGAGGCTGCAGATGATCCGCCTGGGCGCACAGAGGTTAAGGTCTGCAGTAGAAGAGCCAAGGGTATGCCTTGGTTGCAATATATGGCAACCAAAAGACTGGGATGGACCAGCGTGATTCGGCGAGAAGACGGAAGCCCTGTGATAGCAACTTGTCGTCTACCTACCATCTTCAGTCAAGCGAGACACGTGAAGCGGGAAGGCTGGAGGACTCATACGGACCACATACTTGCTATCTAGTTGTGGTTGCGGGGTGTTGTTGGCCATAGAATTAGTGGGGCAGATAGGGGCCTTCGTACAGTTCTCATTTTACAAGGGTGGCCTTCCATTAGTTGAGGGAGGGGTCGAGTGGGACCATAGCCACTAGAAAAACAGACCTTAGCATCTGCATCGGCAGATATTGAAAGCTCCCGACCGAGTTCCGTATTTCTAGAGTAGCCCTGACAGCGGAACTCGGACCGCACATTACTGGACATGTGCATCTAGACAAGCGATAACGATTCGCGATACATGCGTGGGAAAAGTCTAGGAACATGTACCAGCCTAGGTGGTGTGTCCTAGACTAAAGGGCATCGTTCGACAGGTAGCATAATCCCTAGTTTAGAACTAGGTGGCATAAACCCTGAATCCAAGAAGCATTCAGAAAAATAGCGTAAGTTCTAGTTGAATCTAGAAGGAACTTGATAGAAAACCCTAGATTAGATCTAGGTAATTAAATAATAAATGGATGCCTGAAGGCGACAGAAACTACAGGGATTGGGATCACGTTATCGTTACTAGTAGGGACACTAGTTAGGCGGTGCAGAGATATAGAAACCAGAATAATAAGGTAATAGCGAAGCAGAGAAAGTATTAAAGTATATCCAGTTTATCTTGCCTTAGTATATCTTGTGGTAATCTTATCTTATCCTGTTGACCCTATCATCATGGTATTGTCTTGTATTCAGTTAATTCATGTCGTTTCATTTGTCCCTGTTCACATGCTAGAAGTTACTGACTTACTCAGGCTTTATGTCTGACTCTGTTTTTCTTTCGCTTCTTTTCTTCCGTTCCCCCCCCCCCCCCAGGCAGTTGAGGAGGGAATAGTATAACTCAGGATTAGATTGGACCGTTGCTCTTTCCCCAGTTTGAAGATTTGACGAAGTCGTCCTTGGATTCTCTTTCAAATGCTATGGCTGGCTCTTGCTACATTAGGGAATATAAAATGTTGTTTTATGCTTCTTTATTTTGTAAAGACAGATGATACTCTGATATTGTAAAAGAATCTTGTACAGACTATTTTATCAATAAAGCAAAGTTCTATTTTCCGCTGTTTAATATTTGTCTGTCTTGTAATTTATCTGCATCTTTTACCCAAAATGCTCCACAAAACTTAGTGCATTCCCTTTGTGAGTGACAATAACGGACGTGGGGTGTTACACGAAAAATATTATTTTTGATGTTAAGTGTATTTTGTGGTACTTTGGATGAGGATGTTGATCATTTATTTTTCTCTTGTTCTATTACAAATTTTATTTTAAGTATGGTATAAGGAATTTTTTTTTTAGTTTTTTAGATTCTTTTAGTAATATTGTTCATTATTGGAATTGTAGTAGATTTGTTTTTAAGCACATGCAGAGATATGTGCTGGATTCTTTAGTGTCTGTTATTAGTTGGTTCATCTGGGGAGAGAGGAATCAAATATTGCTTCATTTTATTTCTGTTTCTATTGATAAACTGATTACTAGGATTATTACATTCTGTCTAGATTGGATGGATAACTCTCATTATAAGTTATACAGAGAAGCTCATTTTGAGAGATGCTTGAATAAGGTTAGATATAATTTGAGTTTATTTATTAGAATTAATAGGTATTTTAGTTGTAATAGAATTTGCATTTGTTATTGATTTCTGCTTTTTTTTGTTTCTTGCTTGTCTCTTTTTTTCCTTTTTTTACTTCTCCTTCACATATATGTATGGAAATGTATATATATATAAATATATATTTACACACACACACTCATATATATATATATGTGTGTGTGTGTGTGTGTGTGTGTGTGTGTGTGTATGTGTGTGTGTGTCATTAGCTTATGGTTTGGTTAGTTTTTTCAGGTCTTAGGTATTTGATTGTAACTAAGGAGCTTTTTGGGCAGCTATTTTGGATGGTTGTTTTTTTTGCTTTGGAGTTTCCAATAGTGTTTGGAGGGCTTTTTTGTTTGTTCTGTTGCTCATGTATTCGTTGTTTTTAGTTTGGAGTGGCTAGTTTATTGTATTGGTGTAGATATACTTCACTATCGGGTGGTGGCCTTACCGGAATTCGATATTGAAGTACGATGGGCGGTGGTTTATCCATAGCTCAGTTATCTATTATCCTATGCGTACTTATAGTCATGTCTTATGTAGATTTTTTTGTTGCCTTTCTGTCCTATTGACTGATTATGTAAATTGTATTTTTAGTTATTTTTATATGTGTGCTCTCTTATTTTTAGAAGATCACACATTTTGGTTTTCAAAAAAATAATAATTTATGTCATGAAATATGTTGTACATGTTACGTAGCATCGTGGATCTAGAAATCAGTCCCATTAAACATAAATTTGTCGTAATTACGCTCCATATCTTTAATTCAGTGCTGAAATATGAAATATGTGAATTTGGGTAAAAAGATCAAATTTGAGTATTATGTGATTGTAAGAATAAAAGAAATATTCCTATTTGTATTCAATATTGTTGGGTTTTTGGATTAAGCATTGTAAAATATGTCTTTTTCCTCCTTAAATATAAAGAGGCATTATTTGGAATCACACGAAGTATGACTAAAAGGATTAAAAAGGGAAAAGTTGCGCAAAGGTACATATAAATACATATATTTACATGCAATTTGAATCGACTATTCCAATATATACATATTACATATATTTCTTGTGATTTGGAAATATTTCAAATTCCACCAAATAGGCATTATTTTACAATGACTACAGCTAACGGTCCTTTGTGAGACTTGAAACCTTTTGGAAAGTTTGAATATAAAAAGAAATGTTTAGTTAATCGATTAGACCAAATCATACATTAAAAAGAAAAAGAAAATAAAATATTAATAACTACGTTAACTGAACAAAAACATAGAAATAAATATATACAAATTATTCGTTCGAATTAGCGCAAAACGGTGAAATATACATTGTATGGAATGTTTGAACGGTTGGATAAGGTTCAATTATGGAATTATGTGTAAATATAATCCATTTTGAATTAGTATATTTGTGGTGACCATTTTGTAGCAATCAATGTAATAACTACTATAAATAAGACCGTAAATTAAAAAAAAACCATTGTAACCAATATTGATTTGGGAAAATAAATGTGTGATGGGAAAAAGGATATAATTCATAAAATCAATTAGGATAATTGTTGAGAACGCCAATTAGGAAATTTGAATTATAACCGCATTCAGACACGAGGTTAAACTCAACTTGTGGTGTAAGCCTGCCCAGAACCGACAATCCAGTAACCACAGATAGTCAGTTTAATGTGAGGGGTCTAATGCATAAATATAATCGTATTAAGGCACGAGTTTAAGTTCACTTGTGATAGAAGTCTGCCTAGAACTGACCGACAAATCCAACATCCACAGTCGGTCAACTTAATGTGAGAGGCCTGATACGTAAGTATATATAACTGTCAAATAATAAATAAATGAATAAAAATAGAAATAGTCCGTTGGGGTACAACAAATAGATAACTTGGGACTGATTAATAGTTGCCTTAGGAAAATATGACCTTTATAAAGATCAATAAAAAGGAGATAAAAGGAAATGGGTGTCATAAGGGAATTTAAGTTTGTCATTTAAACACTAAGTCTAAATTAGGGAAGGTATTAAATAAATATCCAAGGGAAAAAGGAATATAACCTTCCTTATTAATAGTAATGTAAATAGAAAATATAGCTGGACTTAGTAGGTTACTAACGTAAGATATTATTAACAATATAAACCCGTGACGCAAATAAATGGTGTACGTATATTATTTCCGTATAAAGGGACTAAACGTGAATGACTTAATAACGTAGCCTACTTTATGTAAAAAAGGTAAAGGTGTTAAAGGCAAATGGGGTACAAACTAATAACCTTCCCGTATTGTCCGCTTCCTAGGTCCTAAAAGGCTACGTTACTAGGGTTAAAGAGTCCACCAGGGAATAAGTTTTTAGTGTTGGGGTCTTAAATGGCATGTGTGTGGACCTACCCAAACCTGAAAATTAAAAAGCTCAGATATGGCTACCTATCCTACGGAAATTAATAAGTGACTAAGGAGGTTCTTTAATAAGGTCATCTAGAAGGTATAAAAAATGATAAAATACCTTCTCTTACCTTATGTGGGGCAAATGTATATGCGTGAATGACGGAAGCCTTAACTAGTAGGGCCCATAGCTAGTGCCCTCTAGTTTATGTTAACTTTGAATACGTTACCGAGGGTTAATAAGTGACCAATAGGTCCGCCTAGGGTCTTAAGAGATCAAAAAGAATCCACCCTATCTATTATTGATAGTTAGGCGATAAACAATAAAGAATAGTGAACGGGAATATATATGGAAACCCCGTATTAGGGGCCCACTCTCGATACAGTGAACCAATTAATCTCTAGTATAAAGGCTTCACAAAAATATGTGTAAAGTCCCTATCTCGGTAATATACTTTGGGAATACTACTTTGGGAAGAGTAGTAGTCATGTGTAAACATTAACAAGGTTGGTTTAGAACCACTAACCTTGTCAGGCATACAACTTGGGTTGGACCAAACGGAATATATCTATGTTATAGTCTGTGTTGTACATTTCTTAGTCATGAGAACTTGTTATTCTGACCACCCTCCCCATTACAACCTCCTAGGTTCCTAGAGAAGGTCGGGTTCTCACAGATGATTAACTTTGGCTTTCGATTCTCGTTCTCTCTCATGCTCTGTATTGGCAAAGTGACTTACTTTGAAAAGGTAGTAACTTGAGTTAATACTAGTTATCCTATTTTGTTTCCACCGTGAGTTACATTTATTGTACTCTAATTATGATCATACTCATTTGTTGTAGGTACCAGATATAACGCTCCATGCTTGGATGTGTTCAAGTTTTGATTTTTGCCAAAATTTGGGTGTAGAAAAGTGTGGGGTGTTACATTTGGTATCAAAGCCTAGGTTAAATGATCGGTGAAATTAGTTAAATTGGGAATCGTGAGAGAATGTAATTTGGCTCTCTTTTCTGTTTTTCTTCGTCTTTCTTACTCGACTTTAACCTATTTCGACAATAAAAATTATTCGTGGACCCAATAATATAAAACGGGCTTTAAGCGACTAATAGTTGAAATATGTTGAGTTACGAGTTCCTAACTGCTTTTGTCTTACCCCACAGTACATTGGAAATCTCGTCTAGAAGAGCAGGAGACGACATATGGTGTATTCCGTTGATTGGAGATTGGAAACTAGAATAAAATATATATGTTAACATAAAAATCTAGCTACAACCGAGATAGTCATAAATTCCTGGTTTGGTTTCGTTGGTGGTTCCAGTTAAGACCATTACTTGATCTGAAACGTAGAAAAAGCGCACATTAATATGTTGTATCCATTTCGAAAATATAATTACGAGGTTTATCCATTCATTACTTCGTTAAAAATTCCGAATCTACCTTTGTTGAGATATTTCAATTGAGTTCTTGGCCCTGTATTCGAGGAAATTTACTTTTAAAACTATTTGAAAAATAAAAATGGATTTCAACTATTTTGAAATACAGTTTTGGAAAGTAGTTTCTGAAGATGTGGTTTTAAAATTTTAATCTATTCATATTTCGAAATTATAGAGCTATTGTGTAATTTTAATAAATATAGTCTGAATGGTAGGAAAGATCGAATTAGGAAGGGCAAGGAATATGCCATTAAATATGAAAACAAAAATAATTATTCCCTGTGATTTTTAGTATCCGTTTCCAATTTATATTGAATAATTTATTGAAATTACCAAAATTAACCCTTAAGATTCTAAAGCTCAAACATTTTTGGACATGAAAAGGTTTTTGCGGTTTGAAATATAAAACTAGAATATAAATAGTAATAATAAAATGGATTTATAAATAGGAAACCATCAGTTTATAAATAAATTCCATTTTTGGAAAAGTTTTATTTTTTTCCGAAAAGGGCAAAGAAAAATCCTTCATTTTGATTATTGGGGTATTTGAATTTGAATCGCTTAGTTTATGTCGGCTAGTAAGGGGAAAATCTGTTTTATAATTTTATCACAGATTTCACGCTGATTTCTTGTTTTAGGTTCGTTCGTTTCGGTGCGCACAAATCTTTTTGGAGGTAGGGAAAATGCATTGAAAAATTTAATTCTTGACTAGACGAGTGGTGGAAGTCGATACGAGAATGTAGTTTGGAGTAGAAGTCGTTTCGACGTAAATAGAAAATTAAAATTTAACTTGTAAAAATTAAATGGGTCATTGTGCCGAGGTTCAGACCGTGCCCGCATTGGGCAAGCGGTCGATCGCATAGCGGTCAACCAGCTGTAACACCCCACCTCCGCTAGGGTCAATCGCAAAGGGAATGCACTAGCTTTGGTGGAGCATTATCTATGTAAACAAACACAGAAATATTACAAGGCAGAACATATAAAACAGCGGAAGAAGAACCAAATTTTATTTCTTTAAAAAACTAGAACGGTCTGAAATCTTTTACATCAAAATGCTATTAAAAATCCATTACATCAAAATCTGTCTTGCAATTGTAAAGAAGCATAAGACCATAGTTATAAATCATTCCCCAATAAAGCAGCAAAGCAAGCCATAGCCAAGAGCAATCCAAGCCTTCATGAAATAGCCTTGGAGCTTGGTAAGATCCGAACTAAGCTGTGTTCCCACCCTGTGAACCTGGGGGGGGGGGGGAACGGAAGAAAAAGAGGCGAAACAAACTGGGTCAGTCATAAAGATTGAGTAAGTCCTAGTGACTTTCAGCATAAAAACAGGTAAAGATAACATGGCATGAATAAAATGAAAGTAAACATAAGCATGGTGACAAGGTAAGCTACGGGCACGATAACTAAGAATAACATCATAGGATTTCTATCATGTACAACATTGCAAGGCTCCCGTTCAGGACGAACTAAGTATAGTTTCGCACGATTTCTATCAAGCATCACAAGATTTCTCTGCTTCACCATTAAAACTATATCTATTTGCTCTGATTTCCTAAATTCTCTGCACCAACTGTACTAGTATCCCAACCCGTATCATCCTTTCCATGTATATGTACAGTCCCTTGCCGCGTATCGTACGGGTTTCATCACGTATTTCTATACTACTTCAACGTAGTGCCACTATTCTTGAAATCGTTTGGACTGCCACCCTTGTTCTGTCTAGGTTTCCTTATCTTGAACTATCGCGTGTTCAACTAGGATTTATGCCACCTAGGGCCACTACGGATTATGCTACCTATTGAACGTTTTCTAAATTAGATTAGGATTTATGCTACCTAGGACCACTAGGGATTATGCTACCTAACGAATTCCACGTAACGATCTATTAATCGATCGGCTCCCTACAAGTCCTAGCTCGTTCATGTGTCTGTGTCATACGACCCTATCCAGAAATGTAGTTACCTGTGCTAGGTCCACCATAGGGTGTACCAAGTCCTATGGTGCCAACCACCGACAGGAATCAAGCATGCACAGTGTAAATCTATGGGTGTCCAATGCATGCTTTTTCAACTCCGGACTACGTGCATGACCATAGCCCGCCTGAACCTACAATGGCGCACCTACCCAGCCGTCGTTCTGGTCGCTTACAATCAGCCCAGTAATCGTGCCCCACCCTGCCTAGTTCCAGGGTACCATGATACATCTAGTGGGTTACTGCTGAAACGGACTGCGTAACTAGGGTTTCCGTCAAGTAGGTTAAGTGTTATCATTTAAATTCGAGACTTAACCCCATTGGTCTGGCATGTCAAGTTGGTTAAGTGTTGTCATTCAAGTTCATGACTTAACCCGTCTACGTGTCATGTCAAATTGGTTAAGTGTTGTCGATTAAGTTCATGACATAGCCCTACGAATCATGTGTCAAGTTGGTTAAGTATATTCAAGCGGTTCATGACTTAACCCTATCAAGTCATCGTGTCAAATTGGTTAAGTATAATCAAGCGGTTCAGGACCTAACCCTATCAAATCATCGTGTTAAATTGGTTAAGTATATTCAAGCGGTTCAGGACTTAACCCTATGAAGTCATCGTGTTAAATTGGTTAAGTATATTCAAGCAGTTCAGGACTTAACCCTATCAAATCATCGTATTAAATTGGTTAAGTATATTCAAGCGGTTCAGGACTTAACCCTACCAAGTCATCGTGTCAAATTGGTTAAGTATATTCAAGCGGTTCAAGACTTAACCCTATCAAATCATCGTGTTAAATTGGTTAAGTATATTCAAGCGGTTCAGGACTTAACCCTATCAAGTCATCGTGTCAAATAGGTTAAGTATATTCAAGCGGTTCATGACTTAACCCTATCAAATCATCGTGTTAAACTGGTTAAGTATATTCAAGCGGTACATGACTTAAACCTATCATGTGGCATTAATTCATTAGTGCACCCCAACTTCTCACATCAGACCTATTGTTGTGGTTACTGGATATGCCGGGCGGTTCCGGGCAAATTTACACCAAAACTCAGTCTGACCTCGGGTTTCAAGTGCGATATGACCAACTACCCACATTGGATCCTATTGTTTGCAGTAACTGGATTTGCCGGGCGGTTCCGGACAGATTTACACTGCAAACTCAACCCAACCTCGAGTTGGCCATTTTCAAGTTTATCTAATTGTCATGCCCACATTCAAGTTTTCATGTCAAAATTCATGTCGAGTTTTCATGTCAAATCGTGTCAAGTTTTCAAGGCAAGTTTCATATCAAGTCGATGTCAGGTTCGTGTCCATGTCCAGGTTCAAGTTATAACAGCGTTTATGTTTCAAGTTTTTCCTATTATCGAGTTCATAATTCATGTTCATAACCAATTCATGTTTTTGCCTATTCTACCCAAATCGTATTCCCATCGCACGTGAACGTGAATCGATCTATACTACAAATAAATCCAAATCCCGAAATAGGGAGAATAGCATCAAAACTATGATAGGCAAAAGGGACTAGCATAAAGCAATAAAAGGGGTTACAAGACTAGCATGACATAACTTGAGATAGTTGATTACAACATCACTGACATATTGGATTTCAAATCTAGCACGATAAGGTGATAGTCATGGTCAACGCTGACATAAAAGAATAGGCATGCAAAGGCAATCCAAATACAAGAATAATGGATCCAATGGTTTTGGTGTACATAATAGCGAATAAGCTAAGCAAGTCACACCCTTGGTATGAGATCCAACAAACTGCAAATTCGGTATACAACATGGGTTTCAATCAACTATAATAGTCCCAGGTTATTAACCCCAATAGTCATGGTCATAGGTAGAAATCTCATAATTAAGAATCCTAAGCGATTAATCACAATAGTCATGGTTAATTATCCAAAAGATTTCTAGGCAATAGTCCTAGGCAATTAACAGTAATAGTTTCAAGGTCATGGTCATAGATAATGGTCTTATGTTCATAATCATAGGTAATAATCCTCATAGTCAAGAGTCATAGGTGATTAACCACAATTGTCCTTGTCATAGTCATAGGCAACAGTCTTACGTTCACCGTCATAGGCATAGGCATAGACTTATTAGTCATAGGAAATCTTTATGTTCTCAATCATAGTCCTTGTCTATTAACAATAGGCATGTTAAGGTTATAGACACGCGAGAGTTTGATTTACAACATGAATAGGTCCAAACCAATATTCACGAAAGTCAAGATCCAAGACGAACAAGAATAGATACGAATCAATTACCATACATAGATCCAATTCCAATTTATAACATGGATATTAAGTTTACAGCTTTTATCTAAAAGTAACTTAAACTTACAGTGCGTGGATCGAGAATTAGAAAGCAAAATTTGACTGTTGAATCTCTATTTGATCGATCGTGTTCTAATTGAAATCCCCTCAATTTTCAAATCCCTAAGCGTAGTCTTGATGGAGAAGGAGCAGTCATTTTTCTTCCTTCTTATCTTTTTTATTTTGATTATATTAGAAGCAGCATAAGGGTAGAAAGAAATGGTGTGGAGGAAATGAGACTAGGGGGCTGTTTATATAGGGTTGGGCAGACAAATCTGGTCAGAAAACGAGTCTAAATACGTCAGGATGCATCTGGTTTAGAAAAGTGGTTCGGGAGGCAGGTCGACCCCCAGGTCGACACTATGGTCGACCTGGTCCCTGGGAGGTCGACACTATAGTCGACCCCCAGGTCGACCTGGTCCATGGGCGGGAATTTTCCCGCCCAGTCTGATCTGGGGTTTGAATTCGAATTTCGAATTCGAATTTCGAGCTGTTTTTGATTCTGAAAATTCCTAAAACTTCGGAGGGTCGTATCTCCCTCATATGGACTCCGATTTTCGAAAACTCGGACTCTATTTCATGTAAAATTTCGAGACAATCGCAATGGCGCAACCCGTTTCCCTTGATTCTTGTTTTAAAAATTAATTCTGCCTTGATTTCTAGTTTAAACATGTTATAAAAATATGGGTTGTTACATTCTCCCCTCCTTAAAGGATTTCGTCCCCGAAATCTTCAAGTTAAGAAGAATGTGTCCTACCATCCAATCATCCATCTACTCAATCATTAATCACAGACATCCATTGTCCTTAAGAGATTTCTAATGCTGAATGAATATATGCAGAAAGTGTGTGTATATGTTCCTTATCTAATGCAAATGATCAGGCCTGATTGATCTTCTTAATGCAAAATATGTTTAGTGCCATGAATCCAATATGTATGCAAATAATCCTAGTCACATAAACACTATATGTGTGCTCAAACATCCATCCATATGCAACATTCACATGATAACACATTCAATTTCATCCATAAACAAGTATAAACACTCATGCATATGCAATATGAGATGTGACTGAGCCGATCTAGTGCCTAATGTGTGTTATGCAACCACGAGCAACCACTTGCGACCACTTGCAACCACTTGCAACCATCAATCATAACATGTCTCAAACACATGTTTTACCCAATTGTTCCTACCTAAAGGTATAGTCGAACGATAGAAGCAAGTAAAAACTTTGTGCCCATTAGGCAATGTCAAAGCTGGAAATCTATGTCACATATATACTGAATAGGAGAAGATCTCCATAAGCACCAGCCCATATCCTATAAAACCCAAAAAGTTTAGTCAACCCAACAGACACCCTCAAGCCCCAACATGTATTACTAACATATGAGTCATGCTCCTTATGGGGTTTCTAACAGAAATTGGATTGAGAATAGGACCAAGAGGATATACCTGAAAGATAGCATGCAAATAAGCTGTACAGGAAAAGAGGGATCAAGGATATACTCTTAAAAAGAAATATGATACGCGTATCTAGTCTTCAATCTTCTGAGTCGCATTTCCTTGAGCTTAACTCCATTTTGCTTTCACCGTCTTTAACTTCACAATTTCGTAGCTTCTTAATTCTTGTTTCCAAAATGTGAGTTGGAACTCATTCCACTGTTGCCTCTCGTTCCACTTTTACTTATTCTTCTTCTACTCGGATTAAACATAACTGCGAACTCATGGTTTCATGCAGCTCTCCATAATTCACTAGTGAATTCTGGATCTCATTCACTTACTAGAAGGTATTCCACATAAATGAATTATCTCTTGAAAATAAACAGATGTCAACCATGTTGCCAAGTGTACTTACTAAGGTGATTTTCTGTAACTCATGCATAAGCGAAATGAACCATTTGCCTTAGTGGCGAACACTACTCGAGCGGATCGATAAATGTACCATGAACGGATTGATAAATGTATCAAGAAATTCTAGGTAACTAAACATGGCAGAACCCTATACTAGACTTCGAGGGCATTACCGGGGCAAGTCAAGAGTCTAACTACCCTCTTTTCATACTCGAGAATGGTATCATTTCTGGACAACCACTCCATCCCTAGAATCAACCCATAGCCCAAAAACATAAGCTTTACTTCTAAACTCAACACTTAGCATAGACATCCTCAAATCCAAACAAGTCATGAATAAACGAGTCGATTCCCCAACAGGATTTGAGACAAAAATGGGACCCTTTACTACACTAGTACTAAGGTGCAGAGACTCAACTATCGAAGCAGAATTAAAAGGATGCGATGTACCAAAGACAAAGTTCCCACGGTATGGTAGAAAAGAAAAGCTAAACTTTTAACAGAAACGTTACCACCTTTCTTAGGTATGCTAGTAGTAAGAGCATACAATTGCCCTCTCAACGACCTTGTTCTTTGCCCTTGTCTTTGTCCTATGATACTTAACTACGTGTCCCTTTTTACCATACCAACGATGTCCTTTCTTGTCATGGGTTTTATTTTTCTTTTACTTTGACCCCTTCCCTTTCACCTTTTCCTCCTTCGTGGATTACGCCTTATCAACAACTTTCTCATCCTTAGACTTGTGTTTTTTTATCCTTGTTCTTACTATCCTTGCATAGCTTGTTGACAAGTTTCTCGAAAGCTACTTCCATCGCATGGAAACCCTACAAAGCTTGAAATAAGATTAGTCGCAAGTAAAACTACTACGGCTACAGATGGAAGTTGGACACTACTTTGCCCTCCGACATGTGTCGCATGCCTACAAACTATGGTGAAAAAGAAAGAGAGAAGGGACTCAAGGAGAGAATCAAAAGATAGTGCATATGGCTTTGGGGAATGTGCCTTTCATAAAACAAAACTTTTCTTGAAAAATGCCTCTTTGTAAATGGTTTTGAAAATAATTTCAAAAGGTTTTAAAAACTTTTGCCCAGTCTGGTAACCTTCTGCTCTGATACAAAATGTAACACCCCACCTCCGCTAGGGTCACTCGCAAAGGGAATGCACTAGCTTTGGTGGAGCATTATCTAGATAAACATACACAGAAATATTACAAGACAAAACATATAAAATAGCGGAAGAAGAACCAAATTTTATTTCTTTAAAAATCTAGAAAGGTCTGAAACCTTTTACATCAAAATGTTATTAAAAATCCATTACATCGAAATCTGTCTTGCAATTGTAAAGAAGCATAAGACCATAGTTATAAATCATTCCCCAATAAAGTAGCAAAGCAAGCCATAGCCAAGAGCAATCCAAGCCTTCATGAAATAGCCTTGGAGCTTGGTAAGATCCGAACTAAGCTGTGTTCCCACCCTGTGAACCTGGGGGGAGGGGGGAACGGAAGAAAAAGAGGCGAAACAAACTCGGTCAGTCATAAAGACTGAGTAAGTCCTAGTGACTTTCAGCATAAAAACAGGTAAAGATAACATGACATGAATAAACTGAAAGTAAACATAAGCATGGTGACAAGGTAAGCTACATGCACGATAACTAAGAATAACATCATAGGATTTCTATTATGTATAACATTGCAAGGTTCCCGTTCAGGACGAAGTAAGTATAGTTTCGCACGATTTCTATCAAGCATCATAAGATTTCTCTGCTTCACCATTAAAACGATATCTATTTGCTCTAGTTTCCTAAATTCTCTGCACCAACTGTACTAGTATCACAACCCGTATCATCCTTTCCATGTATATATACAGTCCCTTGCCGCGTATCGTACGGGTTTCATCACGTATTTCTATACTACTTCAACGTAGTGCCACCATTCTTGAAATCGTTTGGACTGCCACCCTTGTTCTGTCTAGGTTTCCTTATCATGAACTATTGCGTGTTCAACTAGGATTTATGCCACCTAGGGCCTCTAGGGATTATGCTACCTACTGAACGTTTTCTAGATTCGATTAGGATTTATGCCACCTAGGACCACTAGGTATTATGCTACCTAACGAATTCCATGTAACGATCTATTAATCGATCGGCTCCCTACAAGTCCTAGCTCGTTCATGTGTCTGTGTCATACGGCCCTATCCAGAAATGTAGTTACCTGTGCTAGGTCCACCATAGGGTGTATCAAGTCCTATGGTGCCAACCACCGACACGAATCAAGCACGCACAGTGTAAATTTACGGGTGCCCAATGCCTGCTTTTTCAACTCCGGACTATGTGCACGACCGTAGCCCGCCTGAACCTACAATGGTGCACCTACTCAGCCGTCGTTCTGGTTGCTTACAATCAGCCCAGTAATCGTGCCCCACCCTGCCTAGTTCCAGGGTACCATGATACATCTAGTGGGTTACTGCTGAAACGGACCGCGTAACTAGGGTTTCCGTCTAGTAGGTTAAGTGTTGTCATTTAAATTCGAGACTTAACCCCATCGGTCTAACATGTCAAGTTGGTTAAGTGTTGTCATTCAAGTTCGTGACTTAACCCGTCTACGTGTCATGTCAAATTGGCTAAGTGTTGTCGATTAAGTTCATGACTTAGCCCTACGAATCATGTGTCAAGTTGGTTAAGTATATTCAAGCGGTTCATGACTTAACCCTATCAAGTCATTGTGTCAAATTGGTTAAGTATATTCAACCGGTTCAGGACTTAACCCTATCAAATCATCGTGTTAAATTGGTTAAGTATATTCAAGCGGTTAAGGACTTAACCTTATTAAGTCATCGTGTCAAATAGGTTAAGTATATTCAAGCGGTTCATGACTTAACCCTATCAAATCATCGTGTTAAACTGGTTAAGTATATTCAAGCGGTACATGACTTAACCCTATCATGTGGCATTAATTCATTAATGCACCCCAACCTCTCACATCAGACCTGTTGTTGTGGTTACTGGATATGCCGGGTGGTTCCGGGCAGATTTACACCACAACTCAGACTGACCTCGGGTTTCAAGTGCGTTATGACCAACTACCCACATTGGATCCTATTGTTTGTAGTAACTGGATTTGCCGGGCGGTTCCGGGCAGATTCACACTGCAAACTCAACCCAACCTCGAGTTGGCCATTTTTAGGTTTATCTAATTGTCATGCCCACATTCAAGTTTTCATTTCAAAATTCATGTCGAGTTTTCATGTCAAATCATTTCAAGTTTTCAAGGCAAGTTTCATATCAAGTCGATGTCAGGTTCGTGTCCATATCTAGGTTCAAGTAATAACAACGTTCATGTTTCAAGTTTTGCCTATTATCGAGTTCATAATTCATGTTCATAACCAATTCATGTTTTTGCCTATTCTACCCAAATCGTATTCCCATCGCACGTGAACATGAATCGATCTATACTACAAATAAATCCAAATCCCGAAATAGGGGGAATAGCATCAAAACTATGATAGGCAAAAGGGACTAGCATAAAGCAATAAAAGGGGTTACAAGACTAGCATGACATAAATTGAGATAGTTGATTACAACATCACTGGCATATAGGATTTCAAATCTAGCAAGATAAGGTGATAGTCATGGTAAACGCTGACATAAAAGAATAAGCATGCAAAGGCAAGCCAAATACAAGAATAATGGATCCAATGGTTTTGGTGTACATAATAGCGAATAAGCTAAGCAAGTCACACCCTTGGTATGAGATCCAACAAACTGCAAATTCGGTATACAACATGGGTTTCAATCAACTATAATAGTCCTAGGTAATTAACCCCAATAGTCATGGTCATATGTAGAAATTTCATAATTAAGAATCCTAAGCGATTAATCACAATAGTCATGGTTAATTATCCAAAATAGTTCTAGGCAATAGTCCTAGGCAATTAACAGTAATAGTTTCAAGGTCATGGTCATAGATAATGGTCTTATGTTCATAATCATAGGTAATAATCCTCATAGTCAAGAGTCATAGGTGATTAACCACAATTGTCCTTGTCATAGTCATAGGCAACAATCTTGCGTTCACCGTCACAGGCATAGGCATAGTCTTATTAGTCATAGGCAATCTTTATGTTCTTAGTCACAGTCCTTGTCCATTAACAATAGGCATGTTAAGGTTATAGACACGCGAGAGTTTGATTTACAACATGAATAGGTCCAAAGAAATATTCACGAAAGTCAAGATCCAAGACGAACAAGAATAGATATGAATCAATTACCATACATAGTTCCAATTCCAATTTATAACATGGATATTAAGTTTACAGCTTTTATCTAAAAGTAACTTGAACTTACAGTGCGTGGATCGAGAATTAGAAAGCAAAATTTGACTATTGAATCTCTATTTGATCGATCGTGTTCTAATTGAAATCCCCCCAATTTTCAAATCCCTAAGCGTAGTCTTGATGGAGAAGGAGCAGTCCTTTTTCTTCCTTCTTATATTTTTATTTTGATTATATTAGAAGCAGCATAAGGGTAGAAAGAAATGGTGTGGAGAAAATGAGACTAGGGGGCTGTTTATATAGGGTTGGGCAGACGAATCTGGTCAGAAAATGAGTCTAAATACGTCAGGATGCATCTGGTTCAGAAAAGTGGTTCGGGAGGCAGATCGACCCCAAGGTCGACACTATGGTCGACCTGGTCCTTGGGAGGCCGACACTATAGTCGACCCCCAGGTCGACCTGGTCCATGGGATGGAATTTTCCCGCCCAGTCTGTTCTGGGGTTTGAATTCGAATTTCGAATTCGAATTTCGAGCTATTTTTTATTCTGAAAATTCCTAAAACTTCGGAGGGTCATATCTCCCTCATACGGACTCCGATTTTCGAAAACTCGGACTCTATTTCATGTAAAATTTCAAGACGAACGCAATGGCGCAACCCGTTTCCCTTGATTCTTGTTTTAAAAATTAATTCTTCCCTGATTTCTAGTTTCAACATGTTATAAAAATACGGGTTGTTACACCAGCGGTCAATCCCGTAACGACCCGGGGAATTTTCGATCTTCGATATCGGCATATAACACCATGTCGACTATTCAAGCATCGAAAACACCGGATAGTCCATGAAAGAAATTAGAGGGTGAGGATAGATAAGATATAAACTTAAAATAGAAGAAGAAGAAGAACATACAACATCAGAGTAAACATGAATCTCACAGCGGAACGAATAAATATATTTCATAACATAACTTTGAAATATAAATCTGTACTTGAATATGCATATCATTTCCAAAGTACAACACTTACAACACAGCGGAAAAACCATAGCTATATAATTCTGAAGCCTCTTGCTCCAGCTCTTCAAGTATCCGTAAATCCCGACTACTTGACTGCCCGTACAAAATTGGGCACCCAAGAGTTTAGGGAAAACAAAACAAAATAAACTCCGCGTCTGTCATGTGACTGGTGTGAGTAAAATCAAATTATTTGATTTAACTTTCTAAATCCTTTTGAAACAAAGGATAATCAAAAGACCGATCGACAAATAGACACGGATGGTTTTTACCTTACGATAACCCAAATCATTAGTAAAACAATATTATTCTAATATTATAATAATGTCTAACACAAGTAATATCAATCTAGTAGAAACACTTGCATCGAATGTTCTACATATATAATATACAATCAAAACCGCAGGCTCTTATTTGGGGGAATGGATTCCAACTATGACAAGGTATGGATCCACCTTCCGCTCAGTGTACTCTAGAAGCGATACACTGGAGTTCAACAAGAACAACTTGCAACTCGGCCACACATGACCGACCACTCATTTTGCTTGAGTGTATCGAATATATTATCACCTTACAGTTGGTAAACCAATATAACCATCCCCAGGAGATACAGAATTGAAAGAAGTAACAAATATGAATATTCTCTATATGGTGACAATATACCCTACTTGGTTGCGAAAAACTGAGTCATGCTGCCTGCCCGATTTCTGTCATTTCCCAGTTGATGAGGATCGATGTCAAAACGTATCTTTTAATAGATCACTCCTCCATTTACTTCGAATGCCACATCGTTATACCCGTCAAATCACAAATTGATTTCCCCAAAAATACCATGAGTATAAGCTAAGAGAAACGAATTCCTCCGCTGCCAACTTAAATACGTTTGAAATGATCAACTTACGTGATCTACCAGATATACTCTGTCAAACATTCATCCATTCAAGTTGTCCTGGGACTGGACAAACCTAAGACACTATTCTGTACATCCATCCTAGGCAATCTCTACCTAGGACTTATACAACAGCCCTTGCACTTTACTCCGTCTTCAATTTGTCTTCGATCTATTTGATTCGAAATGCTAACGCCCATACGGAGTGGTTCTTTGGATAAGAATCCAACCGGTCTCTCCGTATTGACGACGGAAAAATGGTCAAAACTTTGATAGTCTATGATTTAACTATCAAATAAAAACATGTGTGCAAACAATGATATTATTTCCAGATGGAAATTTTATCAATCAATCATCATTTAACATTTATCTCTTTAGTTCATTAATTCACTTATCTCCTATTTCCATATATTCTAAATTCTTATTTTCTATTATCAGAAAACATTTATGATTCTTATTTGGAAAACATTTCCAAAACTCCTTCACTGGATTTAAAGCGATGTTTAAATCAAACATCACCATGCCAACTCAAACCATTTCACTCATTAACTAAATTCACTTAACCATCATTCACTATCAAACCTTACCATTCCTTAGTTAAGAAGGAAGTCAATCAAGTTGGGGTATAATTACCTCTCAGACCTTAACTGAACAACGTTTTAACTTCGAAATAGTCAAAGTTTATCTTTTAAATCTTTAACAAACTTCCTTACGTAACTCTTTTTCGAATAAATCTCTATTCGATAACTCTTTCCTTCGAATAAACTATATTCAATAATCTCTCTTCTTCGAATAACCTATATTCGAATAACTCTATTCAATTAACACTATTCGATTAACTCTAATCGATTTACTCTTATCAGTTGGCTCTATTTGATTAACTCAATTCTATTAACTCTATTTGATTAACTCTATTGGATTAACTCTATTTGATTAACCCTACCGGATTAACTCTATTCAATTAACTCTAACTAATTTACTCTTATCAATTTACTCCTTTCGAATAAACTATATTCGATTAACTCCTTTCGAATAACTAATATTCGATTAACTCCTTTCGAATAACTAATATTCGATTAACTCCTTTCGAATAACTAATAATCGATAACTCCTTTCGAATAACTAATATTCGATAACTCCTTTCGAATAACTAATATTCGATAACTCCTTTCGAATAACTAATATTCAATAACTCCTTTCGAATAACTAATATTCGATAACTCCTTTCGAATAACTAATATTCGATTATTTCTCTTATTCGAATAACCTTATTCGATAACTCTTTCTTCGAATAAACTATATTCGAATAACTCTAATCCGACTAACTCTAATTCAATTAACTCTGTTCGAATAACAAATATTCAACTAACTCTTGTTTGATTAACTCTATTCGAATAACTCTAGTTCCATTTAACTCTAATCGATTAACTCTAACTGATTAACTATAACTGATTAACTCTAACTGGTTAACTCTAACTCTGATCGATTAACTCTAACTCTAATCGATTAACTCCTCTAACTCATTTTGATTAACACATTTTGATTAACTCCTTTGATTAACTCTACGTCCATATTCAGTTTCAAATATCAATGTGGAAATCGATTCTTACTTCTCTATATAAGTCCTGACTTATATATTCTATTTATCCAATGATAAATATTTTATTTAATTTATAAAATATTATTTATAAATTAATCTTCTCAATCTATTGGTTACAACAGATTCTAGTTTAAATCTTTGCTTAAATCCATATCATATTATACCCGTGTGCGAAGCACGGGTCTAAACTTTCCTAATGTAAAATTCTATTCACTTGCCAAATATTTCCTTATATGACATTCTTTTTCATTTCCCAATAAATCCCTTTTATAACTCTATTTATTTTCTAAATAAACATTTCCTTTTTATAACACTATTTATAAATGTTTTACCAATATTTCTCTTTCTATTTTATTTGTAAATGTTTTACAAATATTTCTCTTTCTGTTTTATTTGTAAATGTTTTACAAATATTTATCTTTCTATTTTATTTGTAAATGTTTTACAAATATTTCTCTTTCTATTTGTTTTACGATATTTCCCCTTTTATATTTGTTTTACAAATATTTTCCTTTTATATTTGTTTTACAAATAATTTCCTTTATAAAAACCCTTGATTTTATAAATATTCCTTTATATAAAATCCTTTGATTTTACAAATATTCTATTTCAATATATAGTTTGAAATCTACCTTCTATATAAAATCTTTCGATTTTATATAATATTTTATTTCAATATAGTTATTGAAATTTTCCTTTTTCATCGCAGGGTTTTCTTACAATATTTAAAATACCAATCAACAGTGATCGATATCATTCAAACACACATAATCAACACAGATTATATATCACATCATATATCACTATATATGAAACAAAATAGTATTTTATATGTTGAGGTACCCAGTTGGGTCCCTCCAACCTGTTTCCCTGCATCACAGATGATAACAATATAATTAACATCGATTTCATTTCACTATGAAATATTCTGCTAAACAGAATCAATATTTGATTAACGATTTTTATATATATATATATATATATATATATATATATATATCGTTATCTATAATTTCAACCAATACATAAGCAATTCAACCAAACAGTTAACACACAGCAATCAACAGATAATTAGCAGTTCTAATAATACGTTACAGAAATATAATTGTTCAGAATTGGTGAGTTTTACTCACATTGGATGATTATCGTTAATAACGATAACCATCGCTTGATTTGATTCTGACAATTTATTTCACTATAAATTGTAACAAGCTCCAATTCACTCCCAGTCAACTCCATTCATGTCCGTCCCTATGATTCTGTCGGATCCTGTTCGTTGAATTTCATTCTTATCAGCCTAACCAAGCCCATCTTCTCCAAACAAAACCCCAAACCGTATACCCCTTCTCCTTCCCGATATATGAGCTGCTCATCCCTTCAGATAAAACATTCCAATTCCTCTTTCATTACTCTATTATCCAACAAATGTTAAAAAAAATTAAACAAAACTTTTAATTAAACTATTTTTACTTTAATAAAGGGGCCTTAACTTTTTGTAGATGGCCCAACCCTCCGTCCTAAAGCCCATCCGTCCATCTAAAAGCCCATCCCTCACCATTTTTCCTTCTCCAAACACGGATAGTTGATGCCAGAATTTTTCACGGTTTCATCATCCCCTTCTTCATCTTCAGGTTTTGAATGCCTACGAAATTCTCAGGCCAAACTCCATACCCAAAAATCCGTACTCCTTCTTCACTATCAGATCCATGCTAACCCTCCGATTTAACTCCCCAACGCGTTGGTCCAGCTCCTCCTCCATAAACACATTTCTGCTCTCATATATTTCGAACGCCAACAGACATAAAAAGCATCAAACTCCCTCAGTACCTCACGCAACCGCTAGTTCAACCAACCTCTGGCCTCACGTCCACATACTGACCCCCTTCTCTCCTACTGCTCGTCAACCTCGTCACCATACACCTCAACTCGTCGGCCTCCCAATCCCCTCGTCGAACAGCTCGCGGAAAGAAATTCCAGTAGCTACATTGACCAAAAAGACCGCCGAATCCTTCCAAGAACTCATGACAGATGCAACTTCTCGCCACAAGTTCAAAAACACTCTCGAATTTGCGAATCCATGCCTCCATTTGCTGAAAACATCAGCCCTAGTTTTTCTACTATAAAAGCCTTCGACGGAAACCCTGCTCGAACTCAGCAATACATACACGAGATAGAAGAGCAGCCTCAGTAGAATCCATATCTATATATTTGTGGATTTATAGATTTTTATTTTAATTTCTAGAAATTTTTGAGATGCACGATTTTTGTCCGAGGAAGTTCTCTAGTGGTGGCTCGAACTGTTTTCGATCGTGAGGAAACTGAAATTAGGTTAGAAGGGTGTTAAGGTTATTTATATAGGAGGATTTTATAATTTTATATTCGATTATTTTATTAAATTTTAAGTAACTACTGTTTTTATTTGTCCTTTAAAATTCCTGTAATCAGATATGACATCCAAAAATCACGAAAATGGACATGTAGACATAGTTCGACATTACGGTCCCAACGAAACTGGTTTTGTCGAATTCCGATTCCCTTTTCTCACACAGTGTATTTTTAAAGGTCAATTTATCAACTTTATTTCACATTAAAAATCCGTATGGACACATACTGACTTCAAAAGTCACGAAACTTGACATCTAACAATAATTTGATATTGCAGATCCAACAAAATTGGTTTCGTCGAATTTGGAGGTCGTTTGCAAAACTGGCTATTTTTAAAGCTCTAAATAACCCATTTAAATATATAAATATATTTAAAAACAATTAAATTTAATATTTAAAAATAAATATTATCGTATATATATTCACATACGATATCATACAGCTCTAAAATCTTCTTACCTGGATTTATAGCTCGATATTTCAAAGTTCCTAGTTATATTGTTATTCGATTTATATTGAATCTCTTTTATAATATAAATAAATCGATATAATTTATAAAGAAATTCCACAGCGACTTCTCTAAAATTTGATTTGGACATAAATCAAAATCTACATGATGAAATCCCAATTTTTCTCTTCCATTAGAAAATATACTTCACCATCTCTGAACGTTTCTTGTTTCACAGAAATCCGATTTAAAACGGCTTCTGTATATTCGTTTAAAGTTCGAATCGCCAAATTATGAACTGCCGCGCCATTTCGAGCTCGATTATAATTATATTATAATTATGTGTTCAAACTATCATTTATATAGTATATTCGTTGTTCAAATTCAATTCCAAGCTGAATTATATCTTATAAATAATCCCATTCACAAGATATTGTGAATTCCACCATTTTTGATTATTTCTGAATTATATATATTATTCTATTATTTATATTAATTAAATATAAATATTATTTAATTCAAGTTATCGATATCGCCAAATCGATATTTAATAATTAAATAAATTAATTATTCTACAGTAAAAGTACGGGACGTTACATTCTTCCCCCCTTAAAATAATTTCGTCCTCGAAATTGCTAAGGTAGAAAACAAACCCTACTAACTGCGCTTACAAATTTATTTGTTAAATTCTTAAATTCTAGTTTCACTGTACCGATTAATTTAAATTAAAATATTAATTTATTCCTACTAACGAAAATTTCCATAAACTCTAAAAAAATTCTAACACCCGAAATTTCTAAAAAAAATTGCCTGAACCTCCTTTGTACTGGTCAATCGGTACAAATACAACTCGCCTCTCTAGGCCTTCTCCATCCCAAAAGAAAATCAAACAACCAAGCGGCTTGCCAAGCAGGCTCATAAAATTACCAAACTCATTGAAAATAAACTTGTACCTTTTTCTCGGGCATATCAACTTTATCACTTCCATCTGCTACCAATTTTTGCAAATACCAATGTCAACCCAATCAAATTCCAGTCTGCTTTTATCCACAAATCCAACAATTCGCTTATACCTAAGTCAAATTCAATATCAAATCAAAGTTCTATTCTCGATTTTTAAATTCTTTACTCATCAAACCAATACCATTTCGGATTCCTATGCCACAAATCCAATTTTCTCGATATCATTCTAACCCAATTCAATTTCCATTTAATTGGTTTTCAATTCAATTCCAATTTATTTCCACAAATTTTTATTTAAAATTGTTGTTAATTCAACAATCTATTTCTGGGAGTTTTTAAACAGCTTTGCTTTTCTCAAAAGTCAAACTTTCCCTTTCAGGATTCAAAACAACTTGTTTTGCCCAAAACAGTTCGCAATTGATATCTTTGGTAGTAATCCGTCACTTAGAACTTGGAAATGAACACTAATGATGTCGCGATTCATCATCAGGGTTATTTCCCGGCCATCGAAGTGAGTTCAATACTATGTAACTTTCCAAAACCATTTCTAAACACTTCTATTTTGAAATACATTTCAAAATACCATTCTCAATGCTTGTAAAACAATTTAAAATCTCTCAGGATTTTAAAAATTCTCATATATTTAATCCAAATCCATTTACAAACACTTTTACAAATTTCCAGAGTTTTAATTTCATTTTTGATTTAAATTCAGATTTAATTCATCTGATTTCATATATTACACTTATATGAATCCTGATTGGTTATTTACATCCATTTCAATTTAAATCTTACTCGATTATAATAGCAACAAATATATCCAATATATTATATTTCCAATATATATAATTTCTCTATATCAAAATATACCTTGGGTAAAATTATTTTCATTTACCCTCTTTTCAAAATATATCGTGTCGGCCCATCGTATTCGAGTGTTTATAAATTCCTACTGATACAGTGAATCAAACTGATCGACCAGAACCCATAAGGAACTCAACCAACAAAGCTCCACAATATAAAATCATTTTATATTGAATAACAAATATGTTCACTCGGATGTATACACTCAACTCAATCTAGGGTATTGCTAACCCTATCTCTACTGAGTCATGCCATAGAGCCAAGGTAATTACTTAACCTTTTCTCTGATACCACTGTAACGACCCGGGGAATTTTCGATCCTGGATATCGGCATATAACACCATGTCGACTATTCAAGCATCGAAAACACCGGATAGTCCATGAAATAAATTTGAGGGTGAGGATAGATAAGATACGAACTTAGAATAGAAGAAGAAGAAGAACACATAACATCAGAGTAAACACGAATCTCACAGCGGAACGAATAAATATATTTCATAACATAACTTTGAAATATAAATCTGTACTTGAATATACATATCATTTCCAAAGTACAGAATTTACAACACAGCGCAAAAACCATAGCTATATAATTCTGAAGCCTCTTGCTCCAGCTCTTCAAGTATTTGTAAATCCCGACTACTTGACTGGCCGTACAAAATTGGGCACCCAAAAGTTTAGGGAAAACAAAACAAAATAAACTCTGGGTCAGTCATGTGACTGGTGTGAGTAAATTCAAATTATTTGATATAACTTTCAAAATCCTTTTGAAACAAAGGATATTCATAAGACCGATCGACACATAAACACGGATGGTTTTTACCTTACGATAACCCAAATCATTAGTAAAACAATATTATTCTGATATTATAATAATGTCTAACACAAGTAATATCAATCTAGTAGAAACGCTTGCATCTAACGTTCTACATATATAATATACAATCAAAACCGCGGGATCTTATTTGGGGTAATGGATTCCAACTATGACAAGGTATGGATCCACCTTCCGCTCAGTGTACTCTAGAAGCGATACACTGGAGTTCAACAAGAACATCTTGCAACTCGGCTACACATGACCGACCACTCATTTCGCTTGAGTGTATCGAATATATTGTCACCTTACAGTTGGTAAACCAACATAACCATCCCTAGGAGATACAGAATTGAAAGAAGTAACAAATATGAATATCTATAGATGGTGACAATATACCCTACTTGGCTGCGAACCACTTAGCCATGCTTCCTGCCGATTTCTGTCATTTCCCAGTTGACGAGGCTCGAGGTCAAAACGTATCTTTTAACAGATCACTCCTCCATTTACTTCAAATGTCACGTCGTCATACCCGTCAAATCACAAATTGATTTCCCAAAAAATACCATGGGTATAAGATAAGAGAAATGCATTCCTCCGCCACCGACGTAAATACGTTTGAAATGATCAACTTACGTGATCTACTAGATATAGTCTGTCAAACATTCGTCCATTCAAGTTGTCTTGGGACTGGAAAGCACTATTCTGTATAACCATCCTATGCAATCTCTACCTAAGACTTATACAACAACCCTTTCACTTTACTCCGTCTTCAAGTTGTCTTCGATCTATTTGATTCGAAACGCTAACGCCCATATGGAGTGGTTCTTTGGATAAGAATCCGACCGGTCTCTCCGTATTGACGACGGAAAAATGGTGAAAACTTTGATAGTCTGTGATTTAACTATTAAAGAAAAACACGTGTGCAAACAACGATATCATTTCCATATGGAAATTTTATCGATCAATCATCATTTAACATTTATCTCTTTAGTTCATTAATTTACTTATCTCCTGTTTCCATATATTCTAAATTCTTATTTTCTATTATCAGAAAACATTTCTAATTCTTATTTGGAAAACATTTCCAAAACTCCTTCACTGGATTTAAACTGATTTTTAAATCAAACATCGCCATGCCAACTCAAACCATTTCACTCATTAACTAAATTCACTTAACCATCATTCACTATCAAACCTTACCATTCCTTAGTTAAGAAGGAAGTCAATCAAGTTGGGGTATAATTACCTCTCAGACCTTAACTGAACAACGTTTTAACTTCGAAATAGTCAAAGTTTATCTTTTAGATCTTTAACAAACTTCCTTACGTAACTCTTTTTCGAGTAAATCTCTATTCGATAACTCTTTCCTTCGAATAAATTATATTCGATAATTTCTCTTCTTCGAATAACCTCTATTCGGATAACCTATATTCGAATAACTCTATTCAATTAACACTATTCGGTTAACGTTAATCGATTTACTCTTATCAGTTAGCTTTATTTGATTAACTCAATTCTATTAACTCTATTTGATCAACTCTATTGGATTAACACTATTTGATTTACCCTACTGGATTAACTCTATTCGATAACTCCTTTCGAATAACTAATATTCAATTATTTCTCTTATTCGACAACTCTTTCTTCGAATAAACTATATTTGAATAACTCTAATCCAACTAACTCTAATTCAATTAACTCTATTTGAATAACAAATATTCGACTAACTCTTGTTCGATTAACTCTATTCGAATAACTCTAGTTCGATTTAACTCTAATCGATTAACTCTAACTGATTAACTCTAACTAGTTAACTCTAACTCTAATCGATTGACTCTAACTCTAATCGATTGACTCTAACTCTAATCAATTAACTCCTCTAACTCATTTTGATTAACACATTTTGATTAACTCCTTTGATTAATTCTATGTCCATATTCAGTTTCAAATATCGATGTTGAAATCGATTCTTACTTCTCTATATAAGTCCTGACATATATAATCTATTTATCCAATGTTAAATATTTTATTTAATTTATAAAATATTATTTATAAATTATTCTTCTCAGTCTGTTGGTTACAACAGATTCTATTTTAAATATTTGCTTTAAATCCATATCATGTTATACCCGTGTGTGAAGCACGAGTCTAAACTTTCCTGATGTAAAATTCTATTCATTTGCCAAATATTTCCTTATATGACATTCTTTTTCATTTCCCAATATATCCCTCTTATAACTCTATTTATTTTTTAAATAAACATTTCCTTTTTATAACTCTATTTATAAACGTTTTACTAATATTTCTCTTTCTGTTTTATTTGTAAATGTTTTACAAATATTTCTCTTTCTGTTTTGTTTGTAAATGTCTTACAAATATTTCTCTTTCTATTTTTTTACAAATATTTCCCCTTTTATAATTGTTTTACAAATATTTTCCTTTTATATTTGTTTTACAATTATTTTCCTTTATATTTGTTTTACAAATAATTTGCTTCATAAAATCCCTTGATTTTATAAATATTCCTTTATATAAAATCCTTTGATTTTATAAATCTTCCTTCTATATAAAATCTTTCGATTTTGTATAATATTTTATTTCAATATAGTTATTGAAAATTTCCTTTTTCATCCTAGAGTTTTCTTATAGTATTTAAAATACCAAACAACAATGATCGATATCATTCAAACACACATAATCAACACAGATTATATATCACATCATATATCACAATATATGAAACGAAACAGTATTTTATATATTGAGGAACCCAGTTGGATCCCTCCAACCTGTTTCCCTGCATCACAGATGATAACAATATAATTAACATCGATTTCATTTCACTATGAAATATTCTGCTAAACAGAATCAATATTTGATTAAAGATTTATATATATATATATATATCGTTATCTATAATTTCAACCAATACATAAGCAATTCAACCAAACAGTTAACACACAACAATCAACAGATAATTAGTAGTTCTAATAATACGTTACAGAAATATAATTGTTCAGAATTGGTGAGTTTTACTCACATTGGATGATTATCGTTAATAACGATAACCATCACTTGATTTGATTCTGACAATTTATTTCACTATAAATTGTAACAAGCTCCAATTCACTCCCAGTCAGCTCCATTCATGTCCGTCCCTATGATTCTGTCGGATCCTATTCATTGAATTTCATTCTTATCAGCCCAACCAAGCCCATCTTCTCCAAACAAAACCCCAAACCGTATACCCCTTCTCCTTCCCGATATATGAGCTGCTCATCCCTTCAGATAAAACATTCCAATTCCTCTTTCACTACTCTATTATCCAATAAAGTTTTAAAAAAAATAAACAAAACTTTTAATTAAACTATTTTTACTTTAATAAAGGGGCCTTAACTATTTGTAGATGGCCCAACCCTCCGTCCTAAAGCCCATCCGTCCATCTGAAAGCCCATCCCTCACCATTTTTCCTTCTCCAAACACGGATAGTTGATGCCAGAATTTTTCGCGGTTTAATCATCCCCTTCTTCATCTTCTGGTTTTGAAAGCCTACGAAATTCTCAGGCCAAACTCCATACCCAAAAATCCGTACTCCTTCTTCACTATTAGATCCACACTAACCCTCCGATTTAACTCCCCAACGCGTTGGTCCAGCTCCTCCTCCATAAACACATTTCTTCTCTCATATATTTCGAACGCCAACAGACATAAAAAGCATCAAACTCCCTCAGTACCTCACGCAACCGCTAGTTCGACCAACCTTTGGCCTCACGTCCACATACTGACCCCCTTCTCTCCTACTGCTCGTCAACCCCGTCACCATACACCTTAACTCGTCGACCTCCTAATCCCCTCGTCGAACAGTTCACGGGAAGAAATTCCTGTAGCTACAACGACCAAAAAGATTGCCGAATCCTTCTAAGCACTCACGACAGATGCTACTTCTTGCCACAAGTTCATAAACACTCTCGAATTCACGAATCCAAGCCTCCATTTGCTGAAACCGTCAGCCCTAGTTTTTCTGCTGTAAAAGCCTTCGACGGAAACCATGCTCGAACTCAGCAATACATACACGAGATAGAAGAGCAGCCTCAGCAGAATCCATATCTATATATTTGTGGATTTATAGATTTTTATTTTAATTTCTAGAAATTTTTGAGATGCACGATTTTTGTTCGAGGAAGTTCTCTGGTGGCGGCCCGAACTGTTTTTGATCGTGAGGAAACTAAAATTAGGTTAGAAGGGTGTTAACGGTATTTATATAGGAGGATTTTATAATTTTATATTCGATTATTTTATTAAATTTTAAGCAACTGCTATTTTTGTTTGTCCTTTAAAATTCCTGTAATCACATATGACATCCAAAAATCACGAAAATAGACATGAAGCTACAGTTCGACATTACGGTCCCAACGAAACTGGTTTCGTCGAATTTCGATTCCGTTTGCTCACAAAGCGTATTTTTAAAGGTCAAATTATCAACTTTATTCCACATTAAAAATCCGTATGGCCACATACTAACTTCAAAAATCACAGAACTAGACATCTAACAATAATTTGATATTGTGGATCCAACAAAATTGGTTTCGTCGAATTTGGAGGTCGTTTGCAAAACTGGCTATTTATAAAGCTCTAAATAACCCATTTAAATATATAAATATATTTAAAAACAATTAAATTTAATATTTAAAAATAAATGTGATCGTATATATATTCATGTACGATATCATACAGCTCTAAAATATTCCTATCTGGATTTATAGCTCGATATTTCAAAGTTCCCAGTTATATCGATATTCGATTTATATTGAATCTCTTTTATAATATAAATAAATCAATATAAATTATAAAGGAATTCGACATCGACTTTTGTAAAATTTGATTTGGATATAAACCAAAGACTACACGACGAAATCCCAATTTTTCTCTTTCGTTAGAAAAATATACTTCACCAGCTCTAAACGTTTCTTGTTTCACAGAAATCCGATTTAAAATGGCTTTTGTATATTCGTTTAAAGTTCGAATCGCCAAATTACGAACTACCGCGCCATTTCGAGCTCGATTATAATTATATTATAATTCTATGTTCAAACTGTCATTTATATAATATATTCGTTATTCAAATTCAATTCCAAGCTGAATTATGTCTTATAAATAATCCCATTCACACGATATTATGAATTCCACCATTTTTGATTATTTCTAAATTATATATATATTATTCTATTATTTATATTAAATAAATATAAATATTATTTAATTCAAGTTATCGATATCGCTAAATCGATATTTAATAATTAAATAAATAAATTATTCTATCGTAGAAGTACGGGACGTTACAGATCCCCTCTAGGGGCTAGGTCCACCGCTACCCTACACACCGGCGTGGTTGACCCGACCCTTCTTTTGCTGAACGATGTATATAACATTGTTCAACCTACCCTTCTCCCCCAAACCCCCTTCCACCAAAAAAACCAAACCCTCCTCCTTCCCAAGCTCCAATCCGAGCAACCCTCCTCCGTTTCGCCCCTAATTATAACAAAAATCCTTCTCGTGCAAATCTCTACTAGATTATACCCCAGATTTGCAATTTCTCTTTCCCGTTTCGTTGATTCCTCCATGGCACCTCGCAACCAATACCCCGGTCTCATGCCCCCGGAAGCCGCTTGGCTAGACCGTGATGATGCTAAGATGAAGCACTACCTATCCATGGCTAGTTATGAGTTCTACATTGGTCGTCCATTGAAGTTCGTCGACTTCGCCGCATTTGGTTTGTGTGTATCTACGCTGAATCCGTCTGTTCGATTCCCATATGGTTGCTGATATCGCTGACGAGTCCTGTGTCATCAGATCCGAGGTCATGGGCACCCATATCGAGTTCACTCACGCTGACTTGGCCCAGATTTCGGGTATCTTGGCAGAGGGGGCCGAGATTGATGCTATTGAGATGGAAGACCCTTAGGTCCTTCAGCGTATCTTTGGTGGAGAGCTCGGAGCTTGGACCACCGCCAGTCTGCAACCAGTATCCCGTGTAGTTGTGCGCATCATACAGTACAACATCATCCCGAAGATGGGAAGCTTGGAGCAGATTTACCCTTTTATTCGCTGCGCCACCTATGCTATCCTTGGCGGCATAACTGTCAACTTGGTGTGAGTGCTTATGATCCATCTCTATGAGCCCTTCGTTGGCACCCCACGGAGCCATTTTCCCTATAGCTATCTTCTCACCTGTGTCTTCCTACACTTCCGGGTGAGCATTTTTGGAGAGACGCCTATGGAGAAGACACCGACTACCATCAGTCGCGCCACTCTACGGAAGATGGGCATTCAGCTTCCCGATGCTCCTGCAGCTGTACCACCCGCTCCACCTCAGCAGCCTGGTCATGAGAGCCCAGAGCTCACTGCCATCTGAGCTGTGCAGGCCGAGCTCCGAGAGGTTCAAGAGGAGCAATGTCGACAGGCGCAAGAGATTGGTTGCATCTCCGCTGTACTATGCTCCTAGCGCGGACGTGGTAATGGATCAGGCTCTACCGGCGGAGGTAGACCAGCCTATAGTGGGTAGTGTTAGTCGTCGTCATTGTTGTTAGAACATGCTTAGTGCATGTCGTACCTTGTATAATGTGTTTCCCTTTTCAACATTTTTCTTTTTCTTTGATGTGTTTTGTATTAGAAGCTACTAGTAATGAAAAATTCGCACAACTTTAGTAATGAGATTTCTATGTTGAAAAAAATTGATTGACATTCACGCAAGATTAATCTAATGAAATCTCGTTTATTTACTAGCACTTGTCCTAGAGATGGAAAGACTAAAATTCCGTTTTGAATAAATTTTAGTAAAGTAATAGTTCTACGTCACGGGTATGCAAATAAATAAACCGTCGTCCCTTGTCAGAACTAAAATTTATCTATTTTGTCTTTTATGTGACTTCAATTTTCACATTTTTGGCATGACTGACTTTGTTTTTCGCCAACATGCGACATGAATATTTTAAATTTCCCAAATTACACTTTTGATGTTTGTGGAAAATGTTGTTTGAAAAAAAAACATTTTTCTATCATTTTCTTATTTTATAGGAAAATGAAATGATTTTGAAAGGAAATTTTCAAAATAAACATTACAAGTCTTCAAGCGGAAATTTATTTTTGTGAAATATTTTGAATTTTGGTCACATAAACGGTACAAGGAAGATTTTTGAATGCTTTGTGTGTGTGTTTTAGTGGTGCAATAGGACAGATGATACAGAAAAAACTTTAATGTAACACGGAAAAGGCAGTTTTAGCCTTGAAAACGTTGTTTACATGCCTTGTCAATGATGTGTGCGAGCTATTAATTAACTCGTTTTACGTTTTATAACTTGTTTTAGGCCTCCTTTACAGTCCACCATTGGAAATTTTGGGGTATTTCGAATAGCTGAGGTGAAAATTCCACTGTAGGACGGGAAATGTAATATTTGGCAGCGGAGGAAATGTTAAAATTCTTTGCCTTAATTTCCTTTTTCTGTTTTAGGAGAAGTTAAATAGGAGACGATTAGATTGCGTATGTTTTGGATGGTAGGGTTTGGATGAAAAAATGGTTGCCTCACACTTCTGTTCATAGTTGTGTGAGGGTTATAGATGGAAAAAGAGTTTTCAAAATTATGCATTCGTATAGAACTGCCAATATATTAAGGATGTTTTGCATCATGTTTTTAATAATATTTCAAAAGTTTAATGCGGACATATAGGAGGATCTGATTAGAATCATCTTGTATGCATGTTTTTGGTTGAAATTGCATTATGTATACCATGCACATATACACATGGTTCCAAAGTTTATGTACACAAATTGCTGTGTAGCATAGGATTATAAGCATTATAATTTTGGGACAAATTTCCTTATAAGGAAGCAAGAATGAAACAACCCGGAATTTTGGAAATATAAATTAATTATTAAAATTTCAAAAAATAGGAATTTCTTCATAAGATGGAATTTGGCCGCGAGACTTTAATCTTTGCGTTCATCTCGAAATTCTGGCCAACTTATAGGTTTGGAGTTTCGCAAACGGAGTCTGTATGAAAGAGTTTCGGACGAAATATGAAAACGAACGTAAAATAAGTAAATAGAATATTTAATTAATAACTTACCTTAATTAACCAAGCCGACCTGGGCAGTTTGATGCCCAGGTAGTCGACATGGGGGTCGACCGACGGTCGACCGCCTTGGTCGATCTAAGGGAAACGAACATCCCAGTGACGACAAGGTTTTTAGGTATTGGTTTATTATATTATTAAAAAGGAATAGGCGGATATAACTTAAAACTAATCCGATGGGTCTAGGTCATTTTTACCCCTATAAATAAAGGGGTAGAGCCCCATTCTCTTCCATTCAAATCTATAGAGGCAGCGGAGCTCTGCCAATTTTCTTCCTCTTTTAACCTAATTTCTAAATAAAATATATTCATATATATACCAAATCAAATTGATATGGAATTGGGAAGATTAATAGATTCAATGGAAGAGGATGCTCAACGATAGATTCTTCGCCCTCTTCCATTTTTCTTACATTTCTACATCTAGAAATTTCCCCTTTCTAAACAAATTGTAGATTTATAAGAATTTGGGGTTTGTAAGCCTAAAGGGTTCAAAACTAAGAATTTGGAAGTTGTGAGGTGAGTGGGAAATTTACTAATACAGTTATAATGACTTATCTATTTAATTTGAATCAAATCTATGATTTATGCCTATCAGATCTTTTTATTTAAATAATTGTGAGTTGTTGGCAACCATCAGATCTGACTATGAATATGGTTAAAATTGGTAAATAACAAGTTGTGATTATGTATAACATGAATCATAGGATTCTTAAATATTTTTCTGACATATTCCTACAGTTATATCATGAAATATGTTGTACATGTTACATAGCACCATGGATCTGGAAATCAGTCCCATTAAACATAAATTTGTTATAATTACGCTCCAGATCTTTAGATCAGTGCTAAAATATGAAATATGTTAATTTGTGCAAAAAGATGAAATTTGAGTAATGTGTGATTGTAAGAATAAAAGAAATATTCTTGTGTGTATTCAATATTGTTTGGATTTTGGCTTAAGCATTGTAAAATATGTCTTTTTCCTCCTTAAATATAAAGAGACATTATTTTGGAATCCCAAGAAGTATGACAAAAAGGATTATAAAGGGATAAGTGGTGCAAAGGTACATATAAATATAAGTACATATATTTGTATGTAATTGGCATCAACTATTCCAATATGTACATATTACATATATTTCTTGCTATTTGGACATACGCCAAATTCCACAAAATAGGCATTATTTACAATGACTACGGCTAACGGTCGTTTGTGAGACTTGAAACCTTTTGGCAAGTTTAAATATAAAAAGGAAATGTTTGGTTAATTGATTAGATCACATTGTACATTTAAAAGAAAAATAAAAAAACGAAATATTTATAACTACGTTGATCGCACGAAAACACAAATATATATATATATACATATTATCCGTCCAAATCAGCATAAAACAGTGAAATATACATTATATAGAATGTTTAAATGATTAGATAAGGTTCAATTATGGAATTAATTATGTGTAAATATGATTCATTTTGAATTAATATATTTGTGGTGGCCATTTGTAACAATCAATGTAATTAACAACTATAAATAAGATCGAAAATAAATAAAATAAACATTGTAACCAATATTGATTTAGGAAAATAAATGTGATCAGAAAAATAGTTACATTTCCTAAAATCAATTTGGATAATTGTTATGAACCTCAATTAGGAAAATTGAATTATAACCGCATTCAGACACGAGGTTAAACTCAACTTGTAGTGTAAGCCTGCCAGGAACTGACCAATAAATCGAGCAACCACAGGTAGTCAATTTAATGTGAGGGATCTAATGCATAAATATAATCGTATTAAGGCACGAGGTTAAGTTCACTTGTGGTATAAGTCTGCCCGGAACCGATCGGCAAATCCATTATCCATAGGTAGTCAACTTAATGTGAGAGGCCTGGTACGTAAGTATATATAGATATACATTACAGTAATACAATAAATAAATGAATAAAAATAGAAATTGTCCGTTGGGGTACAACAAACAGATAACTTGGGACTGATAAATAGTTGCCTTTGGAAAATATGACCATTAGAGTCATAAAGGGAAATAAAAGGAGATAAAAGGAAATGGGTGTTATAAGGGAATTTATAATTATCGATTAAACACTAAGTCCAAATTAGGGAAGGTTTTAAATAAATATCCTTGGGAAAAAGGAATATAACCTTCCTTATTGATTGTAATGGAAATAGAAAATATAGCTGGACTTAGTAGGTTAATAACGTAAGATATTATTAACCATATAAACCCGTGACGCAAATAAATGGTGTACATATAGTATTTCCGTATAAAGGGACTATATGGGAATGACTTAATAACGTAGCGTACTGTAACGTCCCGTATATTTGGTAGCCAAATATTTTATTTAATTTATTATTTTAAAGATTTTATTTGGAATATTATTGGATTTTAGTTTTGAGTTCTCTATTAAAACGAAGTTCGAACGTTATATATTTATATAATAAAAAATGAGCTCGAAATCGCGCGGCAGTTCGTAATATGGAGTTTTGAACTTCAATTTGATATACATGATCCGATATAAGTCGAATTTCTGTGAAACAAGAAACGTTGGAACCATGTTGATTATAATTTTCATACGAAAAAGAAAAATATAGATTTCGTGTTATAGTTTGTTAGTTATGGCCAAATCAAATTTTAAAATAGTTGCTATGGAAATCGCTATTAAAATATAGGCCTTTAAAATAGCCATTTTGCAAACGGACTTCGTTTTCGACGAAATCAGTTTCATTGGAACCGTAATGTTAAATTATTGTACGGTTTTGAATTGCATGGAAAATCGATGTCGTATGTGACCACGGTAGCCGTAAACGTCCGTTCATTTTCTATAGCACGTAATTAATTTAATAAAGGGTTATTTGGGTATAACTTGAACATACGATCGAATTAGGCCGCGAAACCAATTCCGTTGAGTTCGTATCATTGATTAAAGTCAGTATAGGTATATAGTTTGTTATTTTTGAAGACCGGGCAATTCAGTATCCAAAATGGCATTGTGGTGTGCGTAAAAATAGCCTACCAGGAAAACAGTCTCAGAATGCGACGAAACTTGTGCCGTTGGGTTCGTATTGATTAATTATTATAGAATTTCAAGGTTTCAAGTTGATTGGGTTTATTTAGTGATCGTGAAAAATTTAAACGCGTGTTTATTTCTGGTTTTATAAAGGAATTTTTTTCAAACGATATCGGATTTCGACAAAACTTGTCCCGTTGGGTCCGGAATACCTTTTTACACTAAGATTAGCCTTTTTATCAGAAAACGAAAATCGTCTATAGTTGTTTTTAACATAGTTTCTCACGACGAAGTTTCGCGCATTAAAATATTATTAAATCTATCCCTCTTAAAGGTAACCTTTCCTTTTTCTTTCTCTT
This sequence comes from Allium sativum, assembly GCA_030737875.1. Taxonomy (NCBI): domain Eukaryota; kingdom Viridiplantae; phylum Streptophyta; class Magnoliopsida; order Asparagales; family Amaryllidaceae; genus Allium; species Allium sativum. The sequence continues at coordinate 64,100,651 of CM060909.1, read as the reverse complement.
TTGGTTACGTACGTCCCTTTTGATTTCCTTGCATCCATAATTTTTTCTTCCGTGCGTCCCAATCCAATTCCAAAACCATGACCAACGCGTTTACAAAAATCATCACAACTACCGCACAGCTATCCTATATGCTACTTCTGCATTCCTACTCGAAATCCTTGCACCCTGCGTATTAGTAACCTATAAAAGACGCTGCAACACACCTTTCTTCTTCTTCTTCGTTGGAAATCTGAGTTTCCCTTAGAAAAGAAATGTATGGAAATAAAATGAAACAGTGGAAAGGGGGGATGAATGGAGTTGTGCGCAAGAGGGAATGGAAGGTATAATGTAAAGAAGAAGTATAGTGTAGAAGATAGTTGATGCATGAAAGGAGTCCTGTACGTGAACGGTGAATGCGTTGAAAGGGGAGCAGGTTGCGGATCAAATGGGTTTGGGCTTCGGATCCTTCTATGGAATATATATATATATATATATATATATATATACACACACACACACACACACACACACACACACACACACGGTAGTTAGGGAAGAAGGGAACTGTGGCAGCTTGTGGGGGAAGTTGGTGCGGGTCTCGGGTTTTGGTGATCTCGACTTTGGAGAGGCGGTTTGGTGGTGAAAGTTTGGAGGCGGAAGTCAATGGAAGGAGGAATGGCGGTTTCAGAAGCTGGAAAAGGATAGCAGGTTTCTAACCAAAGAAATGAATAGTGAAACATAAGGCGCCTAAACTTGCTTACTATGCCTAATCCGTTTTCAAACCGATTTAAGTAGGCCTAATTTAATAGCATTAGTATATATTGTGCCCGAACTAGCTTAGTGTGCCAAATGGTAAATACACATAAGGTTATTCTTATGTATACACATGACGATATGCCCAGTAGAGTTTAGTAGTATTCCTGATTGGATCTTAAAACGTAATTCAAATTTTAGGTTAATATATAGTTAAAGGTATAAATAATATTTTATAGTATTAAGGTTAATTGGTGAGTTTAGTTAAGTCAATAACTTATATTAAGTAATACATATAGATAACGTGGACTGTAATATGACTTTCATGTGTCCAAATAAAAATTTACTATGCCTAATACAAGTATTTCCACAAATTTAATTATTTTATATATTAAGTTAAATAGTATATATCTTATAATAGGAACATTAGGATAAAATATAACAAGCGTATTTAGTTGTTAGAACACTCAGCTAAAGTTCGATTGTGTATTTATGAAATGGTAAGCGCACATCTTTTTCTACATTAGTAGTAATTGTATAACATGGCCAATATATACAACGGGCCAAATAAAGATATAAAAATTATATATATATTATCAATATAAAATTAAATAGGCAAATAATGTACTAAATTTGTAACTGTGTCATATAGCAATGGGACCAGACGAAACAAATGACGTTTTGACCATATCAACGGACATAACATTATGGAGCTGGTTTGTACAGACTGATGCGCAGATGGAATTCTGAATTAAATTAAACACTTGTTTAATTTAATTAAAATGGACTGTTTCAGCAACGAATGGAAACTCAAGGTGAGTTTAACTCACTTAGTTCTCCCCTCTTATATTTTATAAGTCGGGTTTTATAATTGTGTGCTATGGTTGTTAATGGTTGTTTGTTTGTATGTTTGTTATTGATTTAATATTCATATATGGACAGACATAGTTAAATTAAACGTTTGTTTAATTTAATTAAAACTAATCGTTATTTCTAACAATTAAATCCAAGCGAGGTAACTTACCTCAGTGGTTACGTTTATAACACTATAAACGTTATAACCAAATAGTTGAATGCTTGAACTGCTTTTATTATCCTAGTATTGACTGTTACGGTTATTATTGACCGTTATTATTAAACTGTTTTATTTCATCTGTCTAGATGAAAACGAATATTGGACTGAATAATTTGAATTCTGGTAACCCATTATTTTGCAGGCAAGAACAGGTTGGAGGAATTCGATTGGATTCCTCACTAATAGTGATAACGGTTATCAATATGATTATATGGTTTGTTATATAATGTGGAATTAGTTTATATTTCACGGTTTGGTACTATAATAACCATTTGCCTCTTTAGTACCGTCGATTAAAAGAAATGATTTTTCGAAATCCATACTAAATGGATTTCGAGTGGTGTCAAAGTTATAAATATATTTTTATACGAAATTGAAATGCGCTTTTTATAGTAAAGGTAATAGTCAAAGTGACGTTTGCAAATTTTTAAATATATAAAATATAACCAATAAGAGATGTAGGATATTATTAAAGAAATGTTTTAAAACGATACAAATTTATCATGGTGGCTTTCTAAATGTTGAAATGATTTTGTAAAGGCCTTAATGGTCATAAAGGAAGTTTAAAGGGTTTCCAAAATATTAAAATGAAATAACTGAATCATGGATATGCGAGAGTGTATAAAAGGGATTGAGTAAAATAAATGGAAATGAGTTTTAGAAACGTGATTTCATTTGAAATGACAAAGATGAATATATAATTGGATTTAAATATGATAGTTGAAATAGATTATTTAATCAAGATTTTTTTTTTCAAAATATAATATGTATAAGTATGAGTTAATTTATTCGTAAAAGAGTTGTATTTAAATTCCAAAGATAAGAGAACGGAATAAGTATAATTTAAAGGGTGGGGAAATAATATGAAATGGTTAAGCCAGTTTTATTCCGAGATTCGGAATGCGGTATTCCGAAGTTTGAAATGATTAAATCGAGTTGAGAATTTTTACGAGGTTCGGAATATGGAAGGAGTATAAATGAAGTAAAAGATTTTCATAACGACAATGAATGCTAGCTGTCGATAACGAATTGCAAATGAGATTTTGTAAATGGGAAATTTAACGTTTTGAAAATGGAATCGAATTAGTAATATAAAATTAAGGGTTTGTAAATATGTTTGAACGTTATTACAAAGGAAAGGGACTATTCTTAGAGATAAGAATTTATAAAGGATTATATATCGTTTTAGACAACAAATAAGTTGTCGAGTACGATTTAATGAGAATGTGATAAACAAAAGTAAAATGGCTTTGAAAAAGAATCTGTAACATTTGTTACATATGATAAGATGAAGTGTTCTGGTTATTATCAATAGAATAATTTGGAAAGATGTCAATATAATAACTGTATAAGATTTATAAAAAAACGTTGTTTTTAAACAAATGAAATTTAGTTGTTAAAAAGGATTTATAAGATAATAATAAAGAGATGTTAAGAAATTTTTATAAGGATACTATTTGTAATAGAATCAAAGTTCTTACATAATATTGTAAATGATTATTAACATAGATCAAAAGAGTTTAATAAGAGTTTACTTAATAATTAGTTAAATAAATGTGCTCGAGACTTTAAAAAGGGGAACGTGTGTTAATAAACTTCTATTATTTATGAAGATATGATTGTTGTTGGTCAAGGTCTGAGAGGTAAATAAAATACCCCAACTTGAACGACTTCATGATTCTCCAAGGATGGTATTAGTTTATAAACGAGAGTGGTTGAGGGAAATATAAGTTATGATTTCCGTAAATAATATTATAAACTGTTTTCAAAAAGTTGATAAGTTGGATAAAAACGAATTTGGAGGATATTCTTATTTTGTGATAAGAAGTAAAAGCGATGTTTCAAACATTGGAAAATGTAAGGGACGTAATTAACGGACAATTCGTTAAAGAGGCTAATGATACTGAGTATTGAATCAGTGAATCCATTTTCTTTTATAGATGAGTAGTTGTTTTATATGGTAGTTAAATAAACGACTATCAAATTTGGCCATATGACTGTTGGTACGGAAAGACCGGGATCGAATATATATTTGAAAACCATTCCGTCCAGCAAATACGAATACATTGAAGATGTTGGAACAGAGCTATTGAAGACAGTGGATCTTTATAAGCGGAAGGATTACTTAAAATTTCTGACTTGCAAGCAGAGATAAACTGTGATTCTGTCATGGTTGAAATCTACGGATTCACAAGGACTTCTCGCTACTGATTCTCAGGGTGATTCCTAGAATGTGGTAGGATGGTGCCTTCGGTTCATCCTGTTCCTGGGTGACTTGTTTGGATGGATGTCCGACAAAGTATTTCCAGAAAGGTAACGTACATTGATTTCTTCAACCGCACCAATAGTGAAGGCGAAGAAAGAAACTTCTTTCAGCTAACACATAATGTATTGTTGTAGACGTCAATTAGTGATTTTTGATGGATCTGACGATGTGGCATTCGAAGTGAATGTGATGTGCTGATTATAAAAGTACGTAAAGCGTTGCCTCAGGCCTCATCAACCAGGAAATGACAAAAATCGGGCAAGCAGCATGGCTATGTGGGTCGCTCCCATTAGGATGTATAATCACCTATCTAGAGAAAATCCATTTCCTTCTTTAATCTATTTCGATGTTGTCCCTTTTTCGGGAAACGGTGGTTTGAGCCCAGCCGTTGGTGATATACATTTGATACACTCAAGCGAAATGAGTGGTCGGTCTTGTGTGGGCCGAGTTGCAAGACGTTCTTGTTGAACCCAGTGTTTTCGCCTCTAGAGATACACTATCAGCAGGTGGTCCCATACCTTGTCATAGTCGGAATTCAATCTCCAATAAGAGCCAGCGGTTTTGTTTATATACTATATATACGGAGCGTGAGATGCAAGTGTTCCGCTAGATTTCTATTTTACTTATATTTAGACACTATTATAATATCAGAAAGATATTGATTTCCATAATGTTTTGGGTTATCGTAAGGTAAAAACCATCTGTATTTATGTGTGGATTTGGTCTTACGATTATCCTTTCTTTCGAAAATATTTTAACTTTAAAATCAGGTTGTGTGATACCCTTTAAACTGTGTGAGTTTTACTCACTCTGGTTCACCAGACTAACCCGGTGTTTTGTAAATGTTAGGGTTAGCCCAGGGTGTACAGGTTCAGGTTATCGAACGCTGTGAAGAGACAAGCTAGAAGAGTTTAGACGTATGATATTATATAGCTACTATTCCGCTATGTGTTGTATATGGGCCATATTATTATAACTGTTCAGATGTGTGATGTACTCTGATATTGTAAGTTTTATTTCAAGCTCTTAATAAAGATTTATTTCCATATTATATTTTGTTCCGCTGCGATGTGATACTCTGTGTTGTGTTTTCTTCTTCTTCTTCTATTCTAGTATTTCTTTCTTTCTTATCTCACCCTCTAACTTCTTTCTCATAACTATCTGGTGTTTCGATACTTGAGTTCTGACAAGTGATACAGGATTTGTGTATTATTGTCGGGATTCAAGCGTCGAAATTCCGGGGTCGTAACACCTACTTCCTTCCAAAAAGGGAAAGGTGTTAAAGGCAAATGGGGTACGATCTAATAACCTTCATGTATAGTCTTCTTTCTGGGTCCTAAAAGGCTGAGTGATTAGGGTTAAAGAGTCTACCTGGGAATAGGTTTTCAGTATAGGGGTCTTAAACGGCATGTGTGTAGGCCTACCCAAACATGGAAATTAAAAAGGTTAGATATGGCCACATATCCTACGGGAAGTAATAAGTGACTAAGGAGGTTGTCTAATAAGGTCAGCTAGAAGGTATAACAAACGACAAAATACCTTCTCTCACCTTATGAGGGGCAAGGGTATATGGGTGAATGACAGAAGGCTTAACCAGTAGGGCCTATAGCTAGTGCCCTCTAGTGTATGCTAACGTTGAATACATTATCATGGGTTAATAAGTGACCAATAGGTCCGCCTAGGGTCTTAAGAGACCAGGAATAATCCACCCTATCTATCATTGATAGTCAGGAGATAATTAATAATAGTGAACCGGAATATATATGGAAACCTCGTATTAGGGGCCCACTCTCGATATAATGAACCAGTTCAGCTCTGGTATAAATGCTTCACAAAAATAAGTGTAATGGTCCTATCTCGGTAATGTACTTTGGGAATACTACTTTGGAAGAGTAATAGAGTCGCGCGTAAACATGAACAAGATTGGTTTAGAATCACTAACCTTGTCAGTCATACAACTTGGGTTGAACCAAACAGAATATATTTGTGTTATAGTCTATGTTTTACATTTCTTAGTCACCATAACTTGTTGTTTTGACCCCCCTCCTCATTACCACCTTCTAGATTTCCTAGAGAAGGCCGGGTTCTCACATATGAATAAGTTTGGCTATCAGTACTCGTTCTCTCTCACGCTTGGTATTGGTAAAGTGACTTACTTTGAAAAGGTAATTACTTAAGTTAATACTAGTTATCCTAGTTTGTTTCCGCTATGAGTCATATTTACCATACTGTGATTATGCTCATGCTCATTTGTTGCAGGTACCAGGTATACACGCTCCATGCTTGGATGTGTTACAGTTTTGATTTTTTTTCAAAATTTGGGTACAGAAAAGTGCGGGGAGTTACATCACCAGTCTAATCATCACCCAACTCCGGTCAGTTGCAGCCGACACCTTTCCCCTTTGAACCCCCCAAGTGCGGTCGCTTGACTCCACCTGACGACGTCGTAGTTCATCATAACCAAGCCTCCAAATCGAACACAAAACTCCTTTCTTGTCCTCATTCTTGAAATCCAGCACATCAGAAATTTTATGGATATTTTTCCTTGATTCCCTGATGTCCTATGCTCATTCATACCAAATGCCAAGACCAAACCTCATTGAAGTTGCTGGAATTTGACTAAAGTATACAAATTCGATCATCCCTGAGTTTAAGTTATCTACTCAACTGAGAATCTTAATTTGGTTATCATATCATAATTCATGATTTTTCATGATGATTTCATATATATATATATATATATATATATATATATTCCAATCTTAGAAATAAGATTAAATTTTCGGGTTTTATAAGGCTGCTTTACTGGAAATTTGAAGAACTGGCTATATATACCATGATAAATTCCTAACCCAATTTTAAAACCTAATCCAGATGCGTACGAACAGATTTCATATTGATTGCGGGATTTAAAATAATCTAGATAAGGAGTAGTTGATTTATAAGGCTAAGTAGAATAGAGTGTTTACTTCCAGACATAACATCATTCAAAGAACAACAGTTGCATTTAGCTATTTAACATCAACAAACATCCATGTTTTGTCAATATAAATTCACATGTATATAAGCATATATGTAATCTTAGATCAGCATAAACAAGTTGCATGAAAATATAAAGTAAAAAGGTGTTTACTTATCTAATAGTTCAGTTTTCTCTCCTTCTCAAGCTTCTAAGGGTTTTTTTTTAGTTTCAAAGGGGTGAGTTTCTTCTTGAGTTAAGATGGATATATATATACATATACATATAGTTGTGTTTATGTAAAAATCTCTGCCCTTGCAAGTTTTTAAAAACAGAGTATTAATTTTTGATAAGATTAGAATGTTTGTTCATGGTACAAGTATATGAATGCTTAAGTTTTCTATTGCATGTGCAATCTAATGTGGCCCTATTATTTATTTTCATATGGCTGCGCAAGTATGTTTTCATCAACATAAATTCCCATTGTCTATAGTTTGCCTATTGGAAATTCACATGCCTATTTGTCAAACATAGTTTACAGGCTCCTATATTTCTTTCATTTCCATGTACCCGGCTGCCTCATTCTTGTCTAATTAAATACTTTCCATGTTCTAGTTATATTATTAGTGAGTTCTTATTGCTAATAGTGTCATGTGCATGCTTTTTCTCTATGGCCTGCGTATACTTGCAGGCTTTAATTTTGATTGGTTCTTTTCTAGTTAGTGTCTAATTTAATTGGTGAAAACATCACAGGCCTTTGTTAGCATTGTACGAATTTCCAGGCTTTGTTATAATTTAAGATATTTTGGTTTCCAATTTTTCCTTTCATAGTTCTTTTAGATGTACTTATGCTATCCTCTTTTTACTGTCTTGAATTTAATTGATATGCAGATATTTTTCCTTTGCTGCATTTTATCATTTCTACTTACATGTATGTATTTACATATCTTCTATCTTTTCTTTTCTAATTTAAATGCTTACGCCATATTCTAAGCTTAATTATCTTCTTATTTCATCTATGCCTATGTACTTAGGGCCTCAGGCTATGTTTACTTTTATCTTGTCTAATTTTATATCCAAATTCTAGATTATTTTAGATTCAATATACCCATTTTGATTTATAGACTCTATGTTGCCTTACAACCCTTTATGTTGTCTAATTTTATTTTGTTGTATTGTACACATTTATGTGAGATGGAGTTATATTTTATTCCAATGTTACCTTCTTAGAATACCACACTATGGTTATTTTAATATATATGAGATGGACAAAATATTTTTAATTTTACTTGTCTTAGACTTGTGTGTATATATATACATATTTTCATGTGTATAAATTTTTAATTAAAACAAAATATAATAGTTCACTTGTCTTTTTATTTACTTGATTTATCATTTGAATACTTATTTGTAAAAGTTATCTTTGCAAAATCACTTGATTTTCATATATTCGTTATTACAAGGAAAATTTATTTAAGAATAATTTTCTTCTTATTTATTTACTCTTGTTATGTGTTGTTAATAACACAAGTAATATTTTAATTTGAATTTTGAAAACATTTTGCTATTATATATATTTATATATCTTACTATTTAGATAAATGTTGTTTTAAATTGAAATTCAAGTTATTTAGATTTATAATTAATCATTCACGTAACTAACTAAAAACTAGAACGTTACATAACTACTCTCAAATCTATAGGTTTTCTTCTTTGTATGTAGCCGCCTAGTTTCGAAGAATTCACCCATAAAGCTTTTCTTCGACCATCGAGAATATCTCTGACCATGATTTTTGCCACCTTCCTGAGACATGGCGCCCGCACAGAGCAAGATTGAATCAGAATTGAACATCCAATATATACGAATCAAGTGTTGTTTTATGCAGTGTTCGTAAGTGTGTGTGTCCTAAGTGTTTCCCCCACAGACCTGTTGTTTTCTTTCTTGAAGGGGTAATTGTAACGAACTGGTATTTTCGACCCCGAAGATCGACATAAAACCCATGTTAACTATTCAAGAATCAAACATACCGAATCTTAAATAGAAAGAAGTTAGAGGGTGAGAAATAAAAAGAAAGAAATATTAGAATAGAAGAAGAAAAAGACAGAAGAACAACAAAAACAACAAAATAGAATCTCACAATCGCAGCGGAACAAAATATAATATATATCGTAACTTTTGAAATACAAAACTGTATTATCACTTAGATACATCATCAGAGTACATCACATACACAACACAGTGGAAATAATAATAATTATATAACTAACACTGATGTCTCCTGCTCCAAGTCCCTCCAAGTATCTGTAAACACCTGAACTACTTGACTGCTCGTAACAACTTAGGCACCTGAGAGTTTAGGATAAAATAATACAAAATAAACTCTGGGTCAGTCATGGGACTGTTGTGAGTAAACTCCAACTATTAGTTTAACTTTCAAAAATCCTTTTTAAAAGAAATGATAATCGTAAGACCAGTCCACACATAAACACGGATGCTTTTTACCGTACGATAACCCAAAACATTCTTTAAAATCAATATTATTCTGATATTATAATAGTGTCTAAAACAAGTTAATTACAATCTTATAGAACGCTTTCATCTCATGCTCTACATATATAGTATACAATCAAAACCGCAGGCTCTTATTGGATAATTGATTCCAACTGGCAAGGTATGGGACAACCTTTCGACAGTGTATCACTAGAGTAATACACCGAGTTGAACAAGAACATCTTGCAACCCAAGCTAAACATGACTGGTCCCTCACTTCGCTTGAGAGTACTGAATGTATTATCACCAATGGTTGGGATCAACAACCATTTCCCGAAAGGGACAACATTGAATGATTTGAGAAGTAAAATGGAATTTCTCTAGATCAGGTGACAACACACCCTACTTGGGTGCAACCCATTTAGCCATGCGACCTACCCGATTTTATATCATTTCCCGGTTGCGAGGCTTGTGGTTACGATTACTTACCTTTCATTGATAGAACAATCACTTGGAATGCCACATTGTCAGATCTGTTAATCACTAATTGATTTGCACAAAGATATTCTGGATATTATGCTAAGAGAATAAATTCTCCGTCACCAGATGTATATTTGTATAGAACAACATATGTGATCATTGGAAATACTCTGTTCGTCCATACACGTTCGTTCTGGGACTAAACGAAACCGATGGCACAATTTCCATTAATCCATCTTAGGCAATTTCTACCTAGGGTTAACATAAAAAGCCCTTGCACTTTACCCTGTCTTCGATCATCTTCATATAATCTGATTCGTAACACTACTGCCAATAAGGAGTGGTTCTTGGATAATAATCCAACCGTTCTCTCCATGTTGACAAAGATATTGGCAAGTACTTCGATAGTCGGTTATTTAACTATGGAATAAAAACAAACATTTCATTCAAAACATCAAACAATGATTGGGCCCCTAAAGTAATATTTCATTAATTAATTCACTTCTCCATTTCCTTATCAATATTTGTCAGGCCAATATTTTCAACAATCATCTTGACCTCTTACACTATTTGGAAAAACATTTTTTTCATATATTGCATTCTTTTATTTTCTGTACTTAGAAAGTATCTTCTATTTATGATTGGAAAATATTACAATTACTTCTTTCTTTCACGACCATCCATTTCTATAATTAGAAATATTTATTTTATATTTCCAAATTTTCACTCACTTAGGTTAAAATGAATGTTTGTGTAAAACATTGTTACAACAACCCAAAATACTACATTCAACTAATTCTTATTCAACATTGATCTTCGAGACTGAATATTGCTATTTATTGGTTAATAATGAAATCAATCAAGTTGGGGTATAACTACCTCTCAGACCTTGACCGAATAACATTTTTAACTTTAAAATGGACAAGGCTACTTATCTCGAATAATCAATACAAAATCTAGGTAATTCATTTTTAAAATGCATATACGTTTGTCTTTCTATTTTTACCAGATTTAATTATATATTTCCTTTTTGTTTATGATATATTATTTTAATTTCTTTTCCTTAACGAATCCTATATATCGATATTTTGATTTCTAATCATCAAATTTGCTTAAAAATATCATAACTCCTTAAATTTTCGGAAAATTTCTCCAGCACCTCCTTTGCACCGGTCAATAGCTTAAACTCCAACTCGTCACTCTAGGCCATTTCCATTCAAAACGAAAATCAAAAAGCCAAGCGGCTTGCCGATTCGGCGCATAAAAACTCATATGGAATTTAAACGTGTACCTTTTTGTCGGGCACTTACAATATAAACTTTATCTCTTCTTTCCATACCTATTTAACTCATAGCGTCCATTTCTAATTTATTTCAACTCAATCTAGTCGTTTTAACTCAATTTGCTAATTAATTTTTTTATTAGCTTTTTGCCTATTTTCACTTTTTATTTGAACATAACATGTTCAAATAAAATTTTAACTTGCTTATAAACTAATCGAATTCCATTTTTAATTCAAGTTTCATATTTGATTTCGAACATAAATTTTCAAACCCCTTTTGCTTATTCAATGTTAAATTTAATTCGAAAGTAAAAAACTAATCATTCTTCTAATTAATTAATTCTATTCTATAATTAGAAATCTGATTTTTGTTTCAGAAGTCAATCAATTTACATCACTTGAGTTCATATTTATTTTATAACTAAAATATAGATTTTTCTAAATGAAATTCGGATTTTATATAATTAAAATCCTGTTATTCATTTAAATAAACCGGTATGGTTTAATAATAGTTTTGGCGTTGTTTTTCTATAAATTTGATTTTGACATAACTCAAAATCTTTACGATGAAATACAGGTTTTTCTCTTCCATTAGAAAACTATTATCAAATCGGTTCGACGATTCTTATTTCAAAGAATTCCGACTTAAATTGAGTCCTATATATACTCAATTGAAGTTCGGAACGCCAAATTACGAACTACCTAACTGCGGCAAGTTCGTTTTAATTATATTTAAATATAAATGTTTATGTTTTGTTTATAAATAAATTCCAACTTCATTCTTCAATGTTTTAAAATACATTTAATCAGTTTTCCAAATCTAACTTAAATATTTTGATTATCCCTAATCATTAATTATTTTATCACCCAATTATTAATTCAATCACAACTCCAGTTTTAATATTAATTTCGAATTCCTTAAGGAATAACTTATTAAATAAAATTCGATGAAATCAAATTTCAAATATAATTTCTTAGACTTATCTCAATTCATTTTATATTCCGATTATCGAAATAAAATCCATCGTTTTCTTTCTGAAACAATTTCCAATTAACGGTTAAATTCATATTTGAATTTAAATTTCTAAATTATCAAATGATAATTTATTTCACAAGATTTATAAAAACCATTTATAAATTCAACTTCCTTGTTTTATATATTAAAACAAGTTTCATTTCAAAAATCGATTTGAAACTCAATTCATTTTATATTCCGAATTCCAAAATAAAAACGTCGTTCCCTTTTCGAAATGATTTCAAATTCACTTTTAAATTCATAACTGTAACAAACTGGTATTTTCGACCTAGAAAATCGATAAAAACCCATGTCAACTATTCAAGGATCGAACATGCCAGATCATAAATAGAAAGAAGTTAGAGTGTGAGAAATAGAAAGAAAGTAATATTAGAATAGAAGAAGAAAAAGACAGAAGAAGAACAAAAACAACAACACAGAATCTCACAATCGCCGCGGAACAAAATATGATATATATCATAACTTTCGAAATACAAAACTGTATTATCACTTAGATACATCATCAGAGCACATCACATACACAACACAGTGGAAATAATAATAGTTATATAACTAACACTACAACCTCCTGCTCCAAGATCCTCCAAGTATCTGTAAACACCTGAACTACTTGATTGTAACAATCCGAAAATTCTGAACCAATTTAAAAATTTTAGTTTAGAAAATTTAATGGGTTTTAAATATTTAAAATGATTTATTTTAAATAGTAACGACAAAAAATTTATTTAAATTGAAGTTGGAATGAATATATTTTAATTTAATTATAAAAGGAGTTAGAAATAGCGCGATAGTTTGAAAAATTGAATTTGAACTTTGACTGACTGTACAGGATTCAAAATAAATTAGAATTTAGTGAAACAAATAATATTTAAATCTGTTTAAAAATATCCCTCCAACGAATTTGAAAAATTAAAATTTCATTGCGGGAATCAAAAGTTATGCCCAGTTTAAAATTCAGAATAGTAGCTATAGAATTTATATGTATTTTTTAATATTAAAAATAACTGTTTTTCAAATGACCTCCGTTTTCGACTAAACCACTTTTGTTGGAACCGGAATGTCAAATTATTGCTAGGTTTATATTTTCTTAATTTTTAGAATTAATATGTGAGCGTGGCAAAAGAAAATGTGTGTTGTCAATTTCAGTCAAATTTAGTCGACTTAAAAATGGCCATTTTTCAAAATGTATCGGAATTCAACGAAATTAGTCTTTTTAGAACCGTATCGTCAAAAAATAACTAGAAATAAATTTTCTGGAATTTTTAAGGTCAGTATGTGGCCCCGGTAAATTTAAATGTACGATCAAATTAAATAAATAAATGATTTACATTTTAAATTAAAGAAAACAAGCTGGAGATGATTAAACGGGCTGATGGGACCTAGCCCTTGTCCGGAACGTGGGTATTTTCCTAGTGAAAACTTTCATTGGGTTGAAATTGGATCTGAAAAGAATTTACGGGTTTATTTGTAAAATAAAACATTAAATTATTATTATATTATAAATATTAGAATAACTAAACCCTAATCACAATTGGTATACCCGCTACCTTCATCCTAACGGCAATGAACACTCCGATTTCAATCGTCAAGCTCGTTCAATCCACATCAAAATTCAATCCAACCTCAAAGCAAAAAACTAAAGATCTTCCTCCACACTTTAAATCCGTATGGTTATGATGGACCTTCGTGAGGTGCTGGGCTCGAATTTCGAGCGTGAACAGCCACCGTTCGTAGCATGATTCCAGGCGCAGGGGGCCACATGCCTTCGAGCCATTGTTGGCGATGGACGGGGCGGAGTAGCTGTTCGAGGTGGCGATGTTTGATCGGTGGATGCGTGGCCCTGGATTGGTGCATTTTGAATAATAGAAATCGAAGTTTTGGGTTTGGCGGTTCTGTAAAGTAACGAGAAGAAGTAGAAAGAAGAAGGAGAACGGAAACACTTAAGCTATGTGTGATTAATTAAATTTAATTATAATTAAATAATATTAATAGAAAAACGACCATAACTTATCCATTTTTAATCAGAATCACGCGATTCAAGGAGCGTTGGATTCGTATTTCCGAAATCTACAGAATGGGACAAAGAAAAACTGAAACGGAGTGATCTAAAATTTTTAAGAATTCTAAATTCAAGGTGAGATTTCTATTTTAAAAATAAAATTAATTATTTGTTGCAATGCGAAATTTATATTTATTCTATTTAAAATTCATGTTGATGTTGTATATATATTTATTTCAGTGTTGATTTTTTTTTTGATTGCGATGAATCACTGAATTGATTTGTGTGTATCATGTTTGTTATGAAATAGATGAAACAAATATATCATGTTAGAAATAAAATAGATTCAAACAAAATGATCATTGTTATTAGATTGTTGTAATTAACATTTGTGTTAATTATAAAATTAGATTCATTGTTTATAGATTGTTGTGACTGACATTATGTTAATTATAAAATTAGATTCAAATAAGATTATCAATTGTTTATTAGATGGTGGTAATTAACATTTATGTTAATTAGGAAATTAGATTCAAGGAGTAGATAAAAACATTTATTTTGTCAAATTTAATAGAAGGAAATAAAAATGTTCATTTTTGTCAAATTTAAAACAATGAAATAAAGACATACATTTTTATCATTTAAAAAGAGTGAAACCAAATTATGCATTCTTGGTCAATTAAAAAGAATGAGACAAAATATTCATTTTTGCCATTTAAAGAGAATAGACCAAAAATATTCATTTTTATCATTTAAAAAGATGAAACATGAATATACATTTTTGGTTATTAAAAAGGATTAGAAACAGAAGAGTCATCTTTTTTTATTTTCAATTAGTTACAAAGATTAGAGTTGGAATAAAAGATTTTGTTTATATTTTCAATTAGTTACAATGAAATAGAGTTGAGGTTTAAAAGTAACATTTTTATTGTCATTTTATATGCAATAAAAAGAAAGGATTTAACGTAACATTTTATTTGTCAGTTTAGTTACAATAAAAAGGATAAATTTACAAATAACATTTTTATTGTCAGGTAAGTTACTATAAAAAGAATATTGATTCAAAAGAAACATTTTTATTGTCATTTTAGTTGTAATGAAAAGGATAGATTATAAAGTTGCATTTTTATTTACATTTTATATGCAATAAAAATAGAAGAATTGAAAGTATCATTTTTGCTGTCATTTTATATGATATAAAAATAGTCATTTTTGTCAAACATGTTAGTTGAAATCAAAATAACCTATCAAATCATATTAGTTGAAATAAAAATAACCTTTTTATCAAAACATGTTAGTTGAAATAAAAATAACCTTTTGTTAGAACATGTAAATTGAAATAAAAATTATCATTTGTTTCAAAATATGTTATTGAAACAAACAGTTGTGTCAAAAAGATTAGAATAAAAAGATCAGAAATGAAAGATTAGAATAAAAAGACTATTATAAAAAGATTTTATTTTTGTTGTCATTTTATTCAACAAAAACAAAAAGAGTAAAATTAAAGATATGCTTTATTGTCATAAAAAGAGTAGAATTAAAAATATGTTTTATTGTCATTTTAGTTACAAGAAAAAAGAATAGACTGGAAGATATATTTTTATTGTTATTTTAGTTATAATAAAAATAGTAAAATAGAAAGATATATTTTTATTGTCAATTTTGTTGAAATGAAAAGAAAAGTATTAAAGATCATGTTTTTACTTTCACTTTGTTTAAATAAAAAGAATTAATATGAATGATCATATTTTTATTGCTCATAGTTTCAATTAAAAAGATTGAACATAACAAAAATTTCATTTTTTTTAAGTAAGGTTAGAGTTAAACAAAACTACATTTTGGTCAAATAAATTTGAGTTATAAAAGTTAAAACCAAATTTGTCACTTTTGTCAAATTATAGAAGTTGAAACCAATTTGTCACTTTTGTCAAATTATAAAAGTCGAAACCAAATTGTTATTTTTGTCAAATAGATTTGTGTTAAAACAATAATATCGTTTTTGTAAGATAAAAATTGTAAAAAAAATAAAATTATCATTTTTATTTGTTGGGTTGGATAGAAAAATGTAAACAAATACATCACTTTCATTTGTTTGTTTGAATTAGAATTGTCGACAAAACAAACACATCACTTTCATTCGTTTGTTTGAATTAGAATTGTCGACAAAACAAACGCGTCACTTTTATTTGTTTTGTTGAAGTAGAATTGCCGACAAAACAAAGTTATCCTTTTTATTGTTTTGATTGAAATAGATTTGTCACCAAAACAAAGTAACTATCTTTATTGTTTTTTTGAAATAGGTCAGTTGATTAAAAATATACATTTTGTCAAAATATTCATTTTTGTCAAAATAGATCAGTTGAACCAAACCGTATATTTTTGTAAAAATATACACTTTTGTCAAGATAGATTAGTTAAATCAAAATAAACTTTTTTGTCAAAATGAACATTTTTGGCCAAATAGATTAGTTGAACCAAAATAGTTATTTTTGTCAAAATATAATAGTTGAAACAAAAATTACATTTGGTTAAATATTATGGTTGAAAACAAATTTACATTTTTGTTAATTAGATTTGAAATGAAATAAAAATCACATTTTTGTAAAAAAATGTAACGAGCCGGGGATTTTCGACTCCGAAAATCGACACAAATCCCCATGTTGACTATTCAGACATCGGAAATACCAGATATTTAATAGAAAAAAATTAGAGGGTGAGAATAGGTAAGATAGAAAATTAGAATAGAAGAAGAAGAAGAACACAACAACATCAGAGTAACACGAATCTCACAGCGGAACGAATAAAATATAGTATAAAATAACATTGAAACACAGATTCGTATTTGTATATTAGAGTATAACACTTACATCACGTCGGAAATAAACAATAGCTATAAAATGCAGCTGAAGCCTCCTGCTCCAAGCTCCATCTAGTGTATCTGTAAATCCCAACAACTTGACTACCCATACAAATTTTGGGCACCCAAGAGTTTAGGGAAAAACAAAAAAAAAACACTGGGTCAGTCATGGGACTGATGTGAGTAAACTCCAACCATTCAGTTTAACTTTTCAAAATCCTTTTCAAAAGAAATTATAATTGTAAGACCGATCCACACATAAACACGGATGTTTTTTACCTTACAATAACCAAAAATAGTTTTGGAAATCAATACTTTTCTGATATTAAAAAAATGCCTAATCACAAGTAGATAACAATCTAGCAGAACGCTTGCATCTCACGTTTCACATCTATTATATTCACTCAAAATCGTAGGCTCTTATTGGAGATTGGATGCCAACTATGACAAGGTATGGGACCACCTGCCGATAGTGTATCTCTAGAGGCGATTACACTGGGTTCAACAAGAACGTCTTGCAACCCGGCCCACACATGACCGATCACTCATTTCGCTTGAGTGTATCGAATATATATCACCAACGGTT
Source organism: Allium sativum (assembly GCA_030737875.1). Classification (NCBI taxonomy): domain Eukaryota; kingdom Viridiplantae; phylum Streptophyta; class Magnoliopsida; order Asparagales; family Amaryllidaceae; genus Allium; species Allium sativum. The sequence continues at coordinate 64,082,888 of CM060909.1, read as the reverse complement.
GGGGGCTACCCACCGTTTCCCGAAAAGGGACAGCATCGAAAATAGATAAAAGAATGAAATGGATTTTCTCTAGATAGGTGATATACACCCTAATGGGAGCGACCCACATAGCCATGTTGCCTGCCCGATTTCTGTCATTTCCCAGTTGATAAGGCTTGAGGTCACTATGTATCTTTTGGAACATCTGGCCACCATTCACTTTGAACGCCACATCATCATACCCATCAAATCACAAATTGATTTCCCCAAAAATACCACGGGTATAAAGCTAAGAGAAACGAATTCCTCTGCCACCAAAGGTAAGTACGTTTGAAGAGATCAACTTACGTGATCCGTTAGATATACTCTGTTAGACATTCGTCCATTCACGTTGCCCTGGGACTGGACAAACTGAAGGCACTATTCTGTAAACAAGATAGCCCTTGCATAACTCCGTCTTCAATTATCTTCATCATATTTGTTCGCAACGCTAACGTCTATATAGAGTGGTTTTCAGATAATGAATCTGATTCCGATTTCTCCGTATTGACGACGGAAAATGGTCAAAAAATTCGATGGTCATTGATTTAACTATCAAAGAAAAATATGTGTACAAACAACGGTCGTATTTCCAAATGGAAATCTTACCGAGCAAATCATCAACCAACACTTATCTCCTTTAATTTAATTTATCACAAATTTATTCATTTCCCCATTTCTATATATTCTAAATTCTTATTTTCTAAATTTAGAAAATATACTTTATTAATCATTTGAAAACATCTCCATATTCACTCCAATTTCTTATTTTCTATATTAGGAAACATTTCTGATTCTTATTTGGAAACATTTCCAAAACTCCTTTATTTGATTTAAACCGATGTTTAAATAAAACATCGCTATGCCAACTTAAACCATTATGCTCATCAACTAAATTTACTTACCCAACCTTCACTATCGAACCTTGACCATTCCTTAGTTAAAAATAGAGTCAATCAAGTTAGGGTATAACTACCTCTTAGACCTTAACTAAACAACATTTCTAACCTCGAAATAGACAAGGTTCTTTTAAATCTTTAACAAACTTCCTTATAGAACTCTCGGATTCTATTTACGAATCCCCTTCTTTTACGGAAATCATTTGATTATAACAATAGTGTTATAATCCCATGCCTCCGAAATATAATAACTTAAATATAACTTTTCTTTATTCATTTGGATTAATAAATTTATTAAATTAAAAATCTTGAATTAAAAATCAAAAAGTAAATAGTACTTTCCCGAATTCGATATAATCGAATTTCAACTTACAATCCTCTCTCGAAAAATCTCTATTCGATAACTCCGTTTCGAATAACTATATTCAATTTATCTCTCTTTCGAATAACTATATTCGATTATCTCTCTTTCGAATAACTTATATTTGATACTCTCTTTCGAATAACTTATATTCGATACTCTCTTTCGAATAACTTATATTCGATTATCAAATATCGGTTTCCAACCTAATACTAAATATCTTGTTAAGTCCTGATTAATTCAATATAAAATTACTTCAAATAAATTATTTTTAAAACATCTGACTTAGTTGAATTCTAATTACGAATCTTTATGGATTTTATTTAATCCTTTTTACATTTCGAATATCAAAATGGATTTTATCATTCCTTTTTAAAACAACTCCAAATTTTCCCATTTACCAAATTCACTATTGAATTTGCAATCTCAGTTATCCACTGATAATTATATTTTTGTTTATTTATAAACATTATTTATAAATCACAACACTTGTTTTTATTATTAAATAAGTTGTTTATTTCTAACCATTTGAAATTCCATTTCTGTTTAATTTTTATTTCAAAAAATCCACTTTCCTTTATAAATGTGTTTTTTTAGTAGGACGGATGTGTAGTGCCAAACTACACAGCCAATTAACATAACATTAAAATATATATAGCCCAGTTGACAAGCCCAACTGGCGGCCAAGTTACCGATTACATAAGAGTGATAATTATGCAGTAGTTCAAAATAAAACAAACATTACATCAGAAGCTAGAACACCCCAAAACGCAGATAGAGAAATATGCAGATTATACATAAGCCAAAAGAAGACATAGTAGAATAACATGCTAACACAGACAACCATGTACAGATTACTGCAAATCTGCACTTGAATCGCCATGGTTAGAACCCATAGACTCCACTGGACTATTATTTGCTGGCAGAGCAAGCATGAAGCTGGCAGAGGAAGAAGCCAGACCTGACCAAGAGTTAAAACAGAATATTATAAGATTGCATAATCCCCTAAATCTCTTTAGAGTTTTATTAAATATCACAACGTTCCTTTCTTTCCAAATACTCCAACAAAATATTGCTAAAAATGAGTCCAGTGTAGCATTTGCATCATTAAACTCCCAATGATCAAACACTGAATAAATTTCAGGAACAAAGCCAAGCAGATAGGAACCAGTGGCTGCAAGAACCGGGAAAGGGTATTCACAATCAAAGAAAAATGATCAGTAGTCACCATATGGTTAGAGCAAAGAGCACAATGAGAATCCTCAATCAAGTTAAGTCTACACAATTTAGCTCTTGTAATGATTTTGCCATGAATCAAACACCAGTTAAAGAAAAGAACCTTTGGAGGAAGAGGAATTTTCCAGATTCTAGAAAAAGAGAATAATCTTCCAGAGAAATTCAAATAATTATACACTGAAGCAGCAGAAAACCTCTCTTTGGTGATAAAGCCCAAAAATAGCAATTAGGAGAGAGGGAAGGTTGTGTGTGAGAGATCAGATTTGCAGCAAGAAGAAAATTATCTAGTACTCTTGCGTTAAAAAAGGTTGAAGGGCATAGATATGGGGGACCAATACGCAACAGATTAGCTACAGAGGAAAATTCATTAGAAATGAAAGGAAAAAGGGAGGAAAAAGCTTGAAAAAAGGGAATATGTCCATGCCAAATATCATACCAGAATAAACAAGATTCACCATTTCCCAGATTGACATGAAACAGATTTTTAATGCGAGGAATACAAGATAAAACCCCAGACTAGAAGGAAGAAGCTTAATAGAAGGAAGAGAATGTAAGACTAAATGAGAATTATTGGAATAGTAGAGAGTAAGGACCCAATCTTTCCATAAGAAAGAACCAGGAGTAACTGCACGCCATAACCATTTTGATAGAAGAGCTATATTGAAGTTAGAAAGGATAATAATGCTCAAACCTCCTTGATTAATATTTAAGCAAACAGTTTGCCAGTTGACCAGTTTCTTGACGTTATTGCCATTCCATAGAAAAGAACTCCTAATTGAGTCAATTGTTGAAATTACCCATTTAGGGAGTTTATGAATAGTCATCCAATATGTTGGTAAAGTAGACAATACAGCTTTAACCAACACTAAACGACCAACAAAGGATAAGGTATTAGCTTTCCAGGAAGATAATCTCTTTTCAATTTTATGAATGAGAGGCAACCAATCAGATTTATGAAGTTTAGTGGGTCTAAGGGGAATTCCTAAATACTGAATGGGGAACCTGTGAATTGAGAAATTTAAGATGGATGAAATTGAAGGGCCAAGATGATCAGAATTGCCTAACATTATGAATGAAATTTTGGAAAAATTAATAGACAAATCAAAAATGAGCTCAAAAATATAAAGCGCAACTTTAAGACAATGAATATGATTTAAATCAGGAGAGGAAAAGATAATTGTGTCATCTGCAAATTGGTGGTTGGAAGAAATTAAAGAGGAATTTGGAAGATGAATCCCATCAAAGAAATTATTGGCAATTACTCTTTTGATCATTTGATTGAATACATCCGCAACCAACACAAATATAAGGGGAGATAAGGGATCTCCCTGCCTCAAACCCCTATTGGATTTAAATAAACTCCCAATATTGTCGTTGATCGAAATAGATGAATGACTTGTCCTAAGAATACAATCAATCCAATTACACCAACACTGAGAGAATCGTCTGTGTTTGAACATTTGGAAAATAAATTCCCAATTAACAGAGTCAAATGCTTTTAAAAAAATCTAACTTGAGGAGTACACCAGGTGCTTTTGAATTGTAACAATAAGAGATTACCTCTTGAGTAGCCGCAATACAATCGAAAATGTTGCGTCCAAGAATGAAAGTTGATTGCTCAGCTCCGACAAGATCAGAGATAACGGATTGAAGGCGATTCGCAAGAGTTTTGGTGATAATCTTAAAAGTGGTGTTGAGCAAACTGATGGGACGGAAATCAGAAAGAGAACTAGCACCAGAGAATTTAGGGAGAAGCACAATATTAGCATAATTTAGCCGAGATATGTGGCTAGGGTTTTCATAAAAATCATTGCACATGGCCATGATATCTGTTTTCACAATGGCCCAAAAAGATTTAAAGAATGAAGGCCCAAATCCATCAGGCCCAGGGGCTTTGTCGTCATTCATGTCACTTAAAGCAGCCTAAACTTCATTTTCAGAGAAAGGTTGGTCAATAGAAATAGAAGCCGGAGAAGGATAAAGAGAATACCAATCAATAAGAGGGGACTCATAGGATGATATCGATAATAATTTGAAAAAAGGAGAAGAATATCGTCAGGATTCGAATAGATTTGATTTTCATGAGATATTTCCAGAATGCAGGAAGCACGTCTTCTACCGTTTGCAATTCTATGAAAGTAAGCTGAATTTCTATCTCCTTCTTTTAACCATTTAGCCTTAGATCTCTGTTCTCAACCAATTTCTTCTTGTTTAAACAATCTATCCAATTCAAACTCCATATTTTTCAAAGAGACAGTTTCCTCCTCATTGAGAGGACGAGATTATTCAAGGATATTGAGATCTAGATAAGCATCTTGAATATTAGAAATTCGGGTACGACTAGACCCCCAAACTGTTTTGACCCATGGTTTTATCAATTTTCTCAAAGATCTCAATTTAAGAACAACATTATGGATAGCTGATTGAGATTGGATAGGATAATCCCAAGCCTTTTGATTGAACTCCTTACAAGTTGGTTCTAGTAACCATAATCTCTCAAATCTAAATGAATGCTTGGAATAAGGGAGGGAACCCGAATCAAGAACAATAGGGAAATGGTCAGAGATGATAGAAGCAAGACCAGAAACAAAGGATATGGGATTGATATCTTCCCAGGCTGCATGAAACAGAAATCTGTCAAGTTTAGCAAGAGAATGATTGATTCTACGACTTGACCAAGTGAAAGATCTATTACATATGGGGGGGGGGGTCAAAAAGGCAACAATTGAAGATACAAGAATTGAAAGCATCTGAGTCTGATGATAAGGAACAAGATTTTCTCTTATTAAAGTATCTAATAGTGTTGAAATCCCCCCAATCACCCAAGGAGCCAGAAAACTGTTAGCCATCTAATTACAATGCTCCCAAAGAGAAATTTTTTCATTTGAGTTCTGAGGACCATAAATATTGGAAAAGAAGTAGATAGTATTAGAGGCAATGTGTCTGAGAGCAACATGTAAAGCAGATTGAGATGGAAAAGTTTGGTATAATGACCATACAGAATCATTCCATGCAGTAATAAGGCCACCTCTGGTTTCAATTGCATTAACATAAGTCCACCCCCTAAAAAAGGAGCCACCAATTAAACTAAAGTGATAATTAGAAGGTTCAAAGAGTTTGGTTTCTTGAAGGAAAAGAATATCTAATTTAAGTGGGGACAAAACTAGATTAATAGCATGACATTTTGAATGGTCCCCCAATCCCCGTACATTACAAGTGACAACTTTCATTGATGTCTATTAATACACTCCCGTTCTAAAGCCTGCATGACTTTATAATGTGTGTCATGTAATTTCACTCCCATGCAGCTAGATTTTTTTGTTCAAACGTTTATTAGAAGAGGAAAAAACAACAGGAGTAAGGAAACTACCTGTTACTTCAGGATTATTGCGTCTCCCACTATGACGCATAAAGATGAGAGAGAGAAATTGAGGCCAATCATTGTCGTCAGTCCATGTTTGATGAGGAGGAGATTGCGGCGGTGGAATAGAGTTGATGTCAAAAGGGATAGATTGAATGGGTAGCATAGAAAAATCATTACCATAAGGGATGATCTGATTAAAAGGTGGATTCTGGTCATCCTGCAAATTCAGATTCTGATCATCATGAAGATCTTGATTCACTTCGTCATGTTCATTAAAATCCATCTCTTGATCATCAAATTCTGGAAAGTTAGGGTTTTCGTTTATCTCCCTAAAAACAGAGGGAAAATGGGTGCAGCATCACTGCCTTTTCAATCATGGCATCTATTCGATTTTCCGTACTTGAATCTTGATAGTTATGGATACATGGAACCACTTGCTCCTCATCGTTACCAATAAAGATAAGTTCTGGTCTAATGCCTAGGTGCTCATACTTACAGCGCTGAACTTTAATGATATGCACTTTGTTGTTGAATCGGGCTGCAAATTCATTCCTTAAGCCTATACCTTCAAAAAATTCTCGCTTTGCCAAGAATTCTCTATGATCGAAGTGGCACCAGTCGCAATCATCAACTGCTAAGACACTACCTATAGGTTTCAGGATTTCCTTTACAGCCTCATTGTTATACTTTAAGAATTCAGGAAATCCTTCCACCTTAGCCCATGATTCATGCTCCAACCTAGGTTCTGGTTCAAACACTTCTTCTTCCCATGCTTCTAAACTAATTGCAGCTCCAGGTTTGGTTAGGATTTTAAGAAGTAATGCATGATCCCTTTTTCCATAAGTAGGACAGTGAATCAAGAAGGAGTTGTTTGAGATGATCGTCATCGGCCACATATCATATTCAAGGTTGACTTCTAGGGCATGATGTAAAGTTTCTATACTCCGTTTGCCAGTTAAAGTTTTGGCAACAATACATTTCGTAGAGTCCATTAAACTAAAGAATTTTTTTTTTGAAAATGAACACTGAGGAGATTGAGTTGGAGGGTGAAGTGAATTAAGCTTAGATGATTTATTAATATTAGATTTTCCATGGTAATTCTCTTGACGGCTGGCATTGCGAAGCGATGGGTGACAATCAGCATTTGTAGAGTAATTGATTTGTTTTGGGACCCAGCGTGCGTGATAGTTACTGTTGGCTGCATTAATAGCAGACGACGAGCTTACAACATAATAGTTTTTCCTTGGGCAACGTTGCATTGAGTGACCAAACAAACCGCATTTGAAACAAATTTTTGGGTCTCTGCATGCTTTTGCCACATGACCCTTGCATGCACATTTCAAACACCTCTTCTCTTTTTTCAATTGAGCCATAGTTTGAAAAACCGAGACAAACTCCAGCAAAGGTGGCTTAAATTTCTTTCTGGGCGGAGGGTTGGGTGTCAACGATGGTTGGGATGCCGCCACTTGAGCGTAGGACATCGATGGAGTCACAGTTTGATGATCAGAAAGAACTGAAAAACGATCAGATGAGGGCAGCAAGGAGGAGTGAGGAAAAGGATGAATAGGAGGACGAGGATGAGCTGACACGGGACCTTTATCCGATTGAGGAAAATCAACTCTAGAAGAAATATGGTTATGGGAAGAAGGAGTACGAAAAGAAGGAGGTCGAAAAGATGAGGCACGAGAGGATGAACGATGAGCAACAAAGCGGACAGAGCTAGGATTAGATGACCAAGCATGTTTGAGCGAAGGGATAATGGAAGAAGGAGCGAAAGAAGGACGACGAGGAGAAGAAGACGAAGCAGGAACAGAACGAGAGAAGAGAAAGGACCTATATCTAGAAGGATATTTAGAAAGAAGCGGAGGAGAAGAAGGAAGGGAGGATGCCATTAACGATTGCTTTGAAGAAGAAGGAAATTCCGAATGTGTAAAATGAAAATTCTTTACTTAAATCCATTATTCACACCAAATGTGAAAAATGTTCCTTTTATACAATCTCTTTAGTTTGATTTCGTATTTCAAAACAATACCCAATTTTCCAACTTCTATTTATACTTCTATTTAGAATTATACATACAACATCTCCTTTTTATTTCTAACACTTAAATCTCATTTATTATTCCCTTTATAAATGCTGAGTTCACATTCTATTAAAAATATTAGTGCTAAAACCGATTTCTACTTCTCTATATAAGTTCGAGCTTATATGTAACACCCCGTATTTTCTGTAAACATTAAAGTTACGAATTAAAGAATAATTAATTTCAAACGTAAGAATTAAGGGAAACGGGTTACGCCAATTGCGTTCGTCTCAGAATTCTGCTTGAGATAGAGTCCGAATTTGCGTAAATCGGATTCCGTATGAAGGAGTTATGACCTTCAGAAGATTCAAGAATTTAAATAAACAGCTCAGAATAAAGTTCAAAAAATTCAAAATTCAAAATCAGAAGGAGAAGCGGGATGGGTGGGAAATTTCCTGCCCATGGCCAGGTCAACCAGGAGGTCGACCAGGGGGTTGACCTCCTCCCATATAGGTCGACCTGGGGGTCGACCTCCCCCTCAGGTTAGATCTGAAATCTGACGTATTTTCTCCTGTGACGAATTGCTGTGTCATTAGGGATTGTGTGGCACGTTCTGGTTGGTTCTCTTAGGTTTAAATGGCTTTAATTTTCTCTAGGTTAATCTTACGGCTCCTATTAAATCAAACTTCTATATAAGCAACTTAAATCTAAACCCTAAAGCCACACAAAAATATTCCTAAGACCGTCATGCTGTCAGTACTTAGCCTAGAATAGCCGCCATCCTCTTTCAACAAGAAAGCAAGTAGGAATTAAAAATCAAATCTAATTCAACTAAGAAAATTTAATGTCTACAACAATGGAGAGCCATTCAATTTCAGAATACAGATCCAAGAACTCAAGACTAGCCTCCTTTTTGTAAGTCCAGTTATCATATAGACCTAAACGATGTTAGAACTGTGACTAAATAACTGGATGTTAGAACATCGCCTAATGTAAATCTATGCCTATCCTTTTTGTTAAAACTGAATTGATTAAGACTATGACTCTTATCATGTTTTTGATCATGTCGTATGTAATTTAATGGTAAATGTTAATTCCTTTGGATCCATATGTTGTATAATTTGCCAATGACATATACGTTATGTAATTTAGCGATGACATAATATACTTTGGCAATGACATAATTTGGCGATGACATATTTTATAATTTGGCGATGGATATCATATTGTGTAATTTGGCGATGACATACCCTATTGTATAAATTGGCGATGGATATCATATTGTGTAATTTGACGATGACATACCATATTGTATAACTTGGCAATAATTTTTCAAATTGTATGATTTGGTAATGACATCTATATGTTGCATGACAATTTGGGAATTTTGCTATGTTCATGCAACTTCAACCATGATCACATATATGACTAAACTACATGCCTAATTTTAAGTTCATGTAGTCCTATGTAAAACCCCTATTTCATGATTCATGTTGAGTAGATCTAAACTTGCAAGTTCATAATTGAATGTATATTGTTCTATGCCAAGTTCATATGATACATCTGTAGTTAGATCCATATTTTTATGATGTTGGAATTATTACATGTTCCTCTTTTCCCCTTTTTGTGTTTATGTTAGGCTATGTATCGAGCCTAACATTTTATGTGATTCATGCGAACGTTTAACGGGGGTAACGTTGGGGAACAAAATATGAAATTACATATAGTTGGCATATTTGGCTCATAAGCATATAAATGTTTTATGGCTAAAGTGGTATAAATTTTTATACCTAAAATTATGAACTTAATTTAAAAGAGAAAGTGGGGCTTGACTTGAATGACAATAATTTACATATAAATATAAAGAGGTAAATATGTAAATTTTGAAAAGACGAATATGCCTAACCCGAGGTTAGATTGAGTTAAGGTGTTAGATTGCCCGGAACCGCCCGACACGTCCGGCAACCATAACAATATATATCTAATGTGGGAGGTTAGTGCATCGAGCCTGGTGTAAAACTGCCCAGACCCAAATGGCACTTCCAGTAACCGCAACAATACCTGTCTAATGTGAGTGGTTGGTGCTTTAATAAATGAATTAAAGCTAAGTCAGGAATGGTAGGGTTAATTTAATTAAGGCTACACTTAACCAATGCAACATGTTAACTAAACTGATGGGTGGGGTTAGGTTAACTTGGACACTTAACCAATTTAACATGTTGACTAGGAAACCCTAGTAACGGGGACCCATTTCAGTAGTAACCCACATAGATATATCAGGTACCCTGAACTAGGCAAGGTGGGGCACGATTACTGGGCTGATTATAAGCGGTCAAAACAGCGGCAGTTGGTGCGTCAGTGTACGTTCCGATGGAGTATGGGCATGCACGTACTCCGGAGTGGAAAAAGCAGGCACTGGGCATCAGTAGTTATACGCTTTGCATCTTGAATTGTGCCCGTTTGCCACTATAGGATTTGATATACCCCATGGTGGGGCCAGCACAGGTATCTACAATCGAGCAGGGCTGTAAGACACAAGTAGTAAATGCGTGCCAGTACGAGCCGATCGATGAAAAGGGATCACTGGGTTTTGAGTTCACGGTAATGGTTGAAATATCTAGTAGGTGCAGAGAATTTGGACATGAGTGCGATAGTATGATTAATTTATCTTGCCCTGTTTATCTTACCTTATCCTATGTTACCTTATTTCCTTGCTATTGTCCTGTGTCCAGCTTATTCAAGTCATGGTTCTTTTATCAGTTTACATGCTGAATAATCACTGGACTTACCAGACTTATGTCCGACCCATTTTCTTTTGCTCTCTTTTCTTCCGTTTCCCCCCCCCCCAAGGTACCTAGGGAGGGAATAGCTCAGCTTAATTTGGACCGTTCATCTTTCCAAGCTTGAAGACTCTGTGATGTATAGCTTGGAACCTCTTACCTTTGGCTATGGCTTTGGATACACTGCAACTTGGGGATTTATGCAGTTTTATTTTGTTTCATGCTTCTTTATGTAATAATCAAGACAAAGATTATGATGTAATGATTTGGAAGTTGGGTTGAAACAGTTTGCTAAAATGTTTTGTTATGAACCACGTTTGAAATAAAGTTAGTTTTTCCGCTGCTTATATATATATATATATATATATATATCTGTCTTGTAAATTATTTGTGTCTTTTACCTATAACACTCCACCAAAGTTAAGGCATTCCCTTTGTGAGTGACCTTAACGGAGGTAGGGTGTTTCACTATATATTCCATTTATCAAAATATTTTACTTAATTTATAAAATATTATTCATAAATAAATCTTCTTAATTTATCTGTTTAAACAGATTTCTATTTACAATCTACTATTTTATAATTCTATTTATATCCCAAATATTTCCTTTTCAAAATATCCTATTTATTTCATAAAGTTCGTTATTTACTTCTAATTACTTTCATTAAGTATTTTAACCACATCGGTTTTTAAAAATTCCATATAACTGTTGTTAACTTTATACAAAAGTCTCTTTTTTAATTCTCAAATATTTCCCTTTATAAAAATCCATTTGATTTTATAAAATTCCAAAATTTCAATATCCACTCCATAAATTCCTTTTTATAAAATCCTTTGATTTTATATAAATATTTTATTTCAATACACTTTGAAAATTCCCTTTATACATTCTAGTATTTCTTTTGGTATGTACAAGTACCAAATAACAAGAACAATGTCATTATAATCAATCAAGATTATATATTACACCATATATCACAATATATGAAAAACAGTAAAATGAATGTTGAGGAATCCAGTTGGATCCCTTCGACCTATTTCCCTGCATTCACATATGTTATCCACATAAATAACACGAATATGGAATATTCTAATAAACATAATCAATATTTGATTAACGATTTATATATATCATTATCTATAATTTTAGTCAACAACTAGTAGTTCAACCAAACAGCCAACACACAACAAACAACCATCATTTTTCAGTTATAAAAATACGTTATAAAAATATAAGATGAATAGAGTTAGTGAGATTTTCTCACCTTGGTTGGTTTATCGTTAAATTACGATTATCGGTCATTGATTTGGTTCAGGCGTTTAATTCCACTATAAATCCAAACGAGATCCAATTAATTCCCGGTCAGTTCCATGGTGTAGCCACCATCCATACAATCCCAACGGATCCTGTTTTGTTCGATTTCGTTTAAATAAGAATTAGATATGCATTTTACAAGTTATACGATTATTTGAATTGAATTAAACATCGATATTATTTCCTATTAGACTTTAGCAATTTAGAATGGCCCACACCCTTCAGTTTGAAACCCGCTCTGCATCCCTTTTTCCCTGTTGAAACTCGCGACTCCAGTCCCCCCTTTTCACCATTACAACAACTTCTTCTCTACCCCGCTCCTCCATTCTTCAAAGAAAATTCCAACGAGCAATACCATTTCAACCTCCTTCAAAATCTCTATCCCCCAATACCAAAATTCCACAGCTCTCCCTCAAAATGGAAGTCGCGTCGAACAGGGGGACGCTCGAACTACTGTAGAACGGGCGATCCAAATTACCACAAAAATGCACCAAGAATTCACACTTCGAGTTATCTTCCATGCTGAGCACAAATTCAACATCCATTTCTTGAATCAAAACTTCAAATTCGCCAAACCCTAGGTTCGACGGTCGAAACCCAGTTCACCCCAAACATGAACCGCAATTCACGAAAACCACATAGAATCAAAGAGAAGGTTAAAGATATCACAAATACATGAGTTTTAGAATTTATGGAATTTTATTTATATTTGTTTTTGATTTATTTTGTCTATCATTTTTTTCTTTTGCTGTAAAAAAAGAACGGCGGAAAAATGTTCTGACTAGAGGATGTAAATTAGGGTTACAAGGTTAAGGATACTTTATAGGATAGAAATAATATTTTTAAATTCGAATATTATATTTATTTTTAAGCAAACTATATATATAATTATTATTAAAAATTTCTATAATCACACATGATATCCATAAATCATGAAAAGGGACATACAACTAGAGTTTGACATTACGAACCCAACGAAACTGGTTTCGTCGAATTCCGACTCCGTTTGCTCATTTAACCATAAAAATATCGACTGTTTTTCACTCTAAAAATCTGTATGTCCATGTACTGACTCCAAAAATCATGAAATTTGGAATCGAACAAAAAATTAATATTACGGATCCAACAAAATTAGTTTCATCGAAAACGGAGTTCGTTTGCAAAACTGGATCTTTTTAAAGCTCTAAATAACCCATTTAAATATATAAATATATTTAAAAACAATTAAATTAAATTAAAAAAACAATTTAAAATTATCGCATATATATCCAAATAAAATTTCATACAGCTCTGAAATGACATATTTGGATTTATATCTCCGTACTTCAAATCCCGATTAAATCGATATTCGATTTATAATGAAATTCCTTTTATATATCGTTATAAATTATAAAGGAATTCCATAACGACTATTTGGAAATTTCATTTGGACATAAATCAAAATCTGCATGACGAAATCCTAATTTTTCTCTTCTACTAGAAAAAAATACTTCGGGCGCTTCTTGTTTCACAGAAATCCGATTTAGAACGGACCCTGTATTTTCAGTTGAAGTTCAAATCGCCAAATAACGAACTGCCGCACCATTTCGTGCTCGAATTTTAATTATAATATAAACTATACGTTCAACTGTCGTACAAATAATATATTCGTTATTCTAATTCAAATTCTAAGCTGAATTAAATATTTTAAATTGTCCAGTTCACATTATATTGTCAATTCACGACTAGTTCGGAATTAATATATTATTCTATTATTTAAATTAATTAAATATTCAATATCGTTTAATTAAACAACCAATTAGGTCTCTAAATCACTAATTAAATAAATAAATAAATTATTATACCGTAAAAATACGGGACATTACATTCTTCCCCCCATAAAATAATTTCGTCCTCGAAATTGCTAAGGTAGAAAACAAACCCTGTTAACTGGGTAAAAATCATTTGTTTACTTCTTTAATTTCAATTTCAACTGAAAAAATAAACTTCAATTAAAATATAAATTAATTCTTATCAACGAAAAATTTCAAAAATCCTGAAAATTTTCTAACACCCGAAATTTTCGAAAAATTTCGCTAGCATCTCCTTTGTATTGGTCAATCGGTACAACTCCAACTCGCCTCTCTAGGCCTTCTTCAACCCAAAAGAATATCAAACAACCAAGCGACTTGCTAATTCAGCTCATCAAAATCTTAAACCCATATATAATAGGGTTCGATTTTTACAGGTCCCTGTTATAGTTTCAAAATAGAAAAAAAACCCGGTCATAAACTTATTGTAAATTAGGTCCCTATTTTCTGAAAATTCATCAAAAAAATATAAAAAAAATATTAAAAAATCATGTAAATTCGTATTTAAATAAAACATGTAAACGCTAAAAAATTCAAAACAAAAAATCATCACACATGGCGTCAAAAATAAAATAAAAAAACAGAAAAAAATGAAATTTCCAGTTAAATGCATAATAGTATGCACATATATCATTTTCCTGCATACATCCGTGCTTATTTTTCACTACATTCATCTTCGTTGATTCTTCTTCATGCAAATACGTGCATACATGTGTGCAAATATTTCAAATACTTGCACACATTTGTGCAGGTTTATTTTCAGATTTTAATCCGAACACAGCTTACGGAAAAGTTGCATACATATATGCAATTATCAGTATTAATTGCATAAATGTATGCAACTAATTTTTTTTTATTTCCGTACAATCCTGACATTATTTCCAGAATTTAGATTTTTTTTTTTATGAACGAAAGCACATTTTTTTTAAAAAAATAAAAAAAGGCGGAGTAATAAAATAGGGGGCAGGTTTAAAATTTTTAAAACTTTTTTTTTTTATAAATTAGGTCCCTACTTTTAGCCAGTGTGTTATCCTATAAAAATGTTGCACACATGTGTGCATGTTTTCTAAGAAATTTGCACATTTGGATGCAAATAAAAATGAACTGAAATATTAACTTAAATCTATGCGCTGGAAGAACTGCAATAATTACGCATATTCATGCAATAAAATCAAAAACGTGCATAATATTATGCATTTAGCTGCAGTTTTTTCTATTTTTTTGCTGTTTTCTTCTTTGTAACATTATTTTTGTTGTTTTTTTAACTGAATTTTTTGTATAATGCATAATATATTTTATTACTAATTTACGAATTTTTTTTATTTTTTTTAATTATTATTTTATAAAATTTGAAAACAGGGACCTAATTTATATTAAGTTTATGACCGGATGTGAGCCTAATTAAGTTTCAAAATAGAGATGTGAGCCTAATATTCACTATAATATAATATAAACTGGTACCTTTTTGTCGGGCATATCAATATATCCTTTTCACGTGTTACTAATTCTGCAAATACCAATGTCACCCAATCATTCGGTTATACCTAAGCCAAATTCTGTTCTTAACTCATATTTCATTTTTAATTTCAACTCTTAACTTACCAGTCAAATTCCATTTTGGATTATCTCTAATCCAATCTAATTCGATACTTTCTATCTCAATTCATTTTCACTTAACTAGTTTCAATTCAATTTCTATTCCTATTTGCTTTTACAAATTCTAGTTTAATTTGTTTTAATCCAAACAATCTTCCCTAGGGAATTTCAAAAAGTTTAGCTTTTCTAAAACCAAATATCCCTTTCAGGATTCAAAACTACTTGCTTTCCACAAAACAATTTAAAAACAAAATCTTTGGTAGTAATCCGTCACTAAGCAACTCAAAAATGACACTGATGACGTGGCCATCATCATCATGGTTATTTTCCAGATATCGAAGTGAGTTCAATACAATAACAATTTCAAAACCATATTTAACATTTCCATTTTGAAAATCATTTTTAAAATATCCTTCACAATACTTATATACAATTTAAAATCTCCCAGGATTTTAAAATTCTCATATATTTAATCCACTTCCATTTACAAACACTTTTCATGGTTTCAGAATTTTAATTCCAATTCTGATTTAAATTCAGATTTAATTCATCTGATTTCATATACTTCACTTATATGAATTCTGATTGGTTATTTACATAACCATTTCAATTATAACCTTATCTGATTGTAATAACAACCAACACATCCAATATACTATAATATTTCCAATATCTATACTTTTCTTTTATATCAAAATATAATTTTGGGTAAAATTAAACATACTGTGTGGGTTTATCGTATTCAAGTGTTTAGACATTCCTACCGATTCAGTGGATCAAACTGATCGACCAGAATCCATAAACAACTCAACCAATAAATCTTCACAATACAAAACCATTTTTATAAAATCTACAAATACGTTCACTCGTATATATACACGCAAACTCAATCTAGGGTGTTACTAACCCCATCTTTACTAAGTCACGCCACAGAGCCAAGGTAATCACTTAGCCTTCAACTCTGATACCACTGTAACGACCCGGGGATTTTCGACTCCGAAAATCGACACAAATACCAATGTCGACGATTCAGACATCGGAAATATCGGATAATTAATAGAAAGAAATTAGAGGGTGAGAATAGGTAAGATAGAAAATTAGAATAGAAGAAGAAGAAGAACACAACAACATCAGAGCAACACGAATCTTACAGCGGAACGAATAAAATATAGTATACAAAATAACATTGAAACACAAATTTGTATTTGTATATTAGAGTATAACACTACATCACAACGGAAATAAACAATAGCTGTAAAATGTTGTTGAAGCCTCCTTCTCCAAGCTCCATCTAGTGTATCTGTAAATCCCGACAACTTGACTGCCCGTACAAATTTTGGGCACCCAAGAGTTTAGGGGAAAAACAAAATAAACTCAGGGTCAGTCATGGGACTTGTGTGAGTAAACTCCAACCATTCGGTTTAACTTTTCAAAATCCTTTTCAAAAGAAATGAAAATCGTAACACCGATCCACACATAAACACGGATGGTTTTTACCTTACGATAACCCAAAATAGTTTTGAAAATCACAACTTTTCTGATATTATAATAATGTCTAATCACAAGTAAATAACAATCTAGAAGAACGCTTGCATCTCACGTTCCACATATATTATATTCACTCAAAATCGCGGGCTCTTATTGGAGGTTGGATGCCAACTATGACAAGGTATAGGACCATCTGCCAATAGTGTATCTCTAGAGGCGAATACACTGGGTTCAATAAGAACGACTTGCAACCCGGCCCATACATGATCGACCACTCATTTCGCTTGAGGGTATTAAATGTATATCACCAACGGTTGGGAGCTACCCACCGTTTCGCAAAAAGGGACAGCATCGAAAATAGGTAAAACAATGCAATGGATTTTCTCTAGATAGGTGATATACACCCTAACGGGAGCGACCCACATAGCCATGCTGCCTGCCCGATATCTGTCATTTCCCGGTTGATGAGGCTTGAGGTCATTACGTATCTTTTGGAACACCTGACCACCATTCACTTTGAACGCTACATCGTCATACCCATAAAATCACAAATTGATTTCCCCAAAAATACCATAGGTATAAAGCTAAGAGAAACGAATTCCTCTGCCACCAAACGAAAGTACGTTTGAAGAGATCAACTTACGTGATCCGTTAGATATACTCTGTCAGACATTCGTTGATTCACGTTGTCCTGGGACTGGACAAACCAAAGGCACTATTATGTGAATAGGATAACCCTTGCATAACTCCGTCTTTAATTATCTTCATCATATTTGATCGCAACGGTAACGTCCATACAAAGTGGTTTTCAGATAATGAATCTAATTCTGGTTTCTCCGTGTTGACGACAGAAAATGGTCAAAAATTTCGATAGTCAGTGATTTAACTATCAAAGAAAAATTTGTGTACAAACAACGGTCGTATTTCCAAATTAAAATCTTTCCAAGCAAATTATCAACCAACACTTATCTCCTTTAATTTAATTTATCAAAAATTTATTCATTTCCCCATATCTATATATTCTAAATTCTTATTTTCTAAATTTAGAAAATATACTTTATTAATCATTTGAAAACATTTCCATATTCACTCCCATTTCTTATTTTCTATATTAGGAAACATTTCTGATTCTTATTTGGAAACATTTACAAAGCTCCTTTATTGGATTTAAACAGATGTTTAAATAAAACACCGCTATGCCAACTTAAACCATTACGCTCATCAACTAAATTTACTTACCCAACCTTCACTATCGAACCTTAACCATTCCTTAGTTAAAAATGGAGTCAATCAAGTTGGGGTATAACTACCTCTCAGACCTTAACTGAACAACATTTCTAACATCGAAATAGACAAGGTTCACCTTTTAAACCTTTAACAAACATCCTTACGTAACTCTCGTATTCTATTTACGAATCCCCTTCTTTTACGGTAATCATTTGATTATAACAATAGTGTTATAATCCCAGGCCTCCGAAATATAATAACTTAAATATAACTTTTCATTATTCATTTGGATTAATAAATTTATTAAATAAATAAATCTTGAATTAAAAACCGAAAAGTAAATAGTACTTTCCCGAATTTGATATAATCGAATTTCAACTTACAATTCTCTCTCAAAATATCTCTATTCGATAACTCCCTTTCGAATAACTATATTCGATTTATCTCTCTTTCGAATAACTATATTCGATTATCTCTCTTTCGAATAACTTATATTCGATACTCTCTTTCGAATAACTTATATCCAATACTCTCTTTCAAATAACTTATATTCGATTATCAAATATCAGTTTCCAACCTAATACTAATTATCTTGTTAAGTCCTGATTAATTCAATATAAAATTCTTCAAATAAAATATTTTTAAAACATCTAGCTTAGTTAAATTCTAATTACGAATCTTTACGGATTTTATTTAATCCTTTTTACATTTCGAATATAGAAATGTATTCATCGTTCCTTTTTAAAACAACTCCAAATTTTTCCATTTACCAAATTCACTATTGAATTTGCAATCTCAATTATCCACTAATAATTATATTTTGGTTTATTTATAAACACTGCTTATAAGTCATAACACTTGTTTTCATTATTAAACAAGTTATTTATTTCTAACCATTTGAAATTCCATTTCTGTTTAATTTCTATTTCAAAAAATCCACTTTCCTTTATAAATGTGTCTATTTGCAAAATCTTTACTTAAATCCATTATTCACACCAAATGTGAAAAATATTCCTTTTATACCATCTCTTTAGTTTGACTTCGTATTTCAAAACAATACCCAATTTTTCAACTTATATTTATACTTCTATTTAGAATTATACATACAAAATCCCCTTATATTTCGAACACTTAAATCTCATTTATAATTCCCTTTATAAATACTGAGTTCACATTCTATTAAAAATATCGGTGTTAAAACCGATTTCTACTTCTCTATATAAGTTCGAACTTATATATTCCATTTATCAAAATATTTTACTTAATTTATAAAATATTATTCATAAATAAATCTTCTCAATTTATCTGTTTAAACAGATTTCTATTTACAATCTACTATTTTATAATTCTATTTGTATCCCAAATATTTCCTTTTCAAAATATCCTATTTATTTCGTAAAGTTGGTTATTTACTTCTAATTACTTTCATTAAGTATTTTAACCAAATCGGTCTTTTAAATTTCCATATAACTATTATTAACTTTATACAGAAGTCTCTTATTTAACTCTCAAATATTTCCATTTATAAAAATCCATTTGATTTTATAAAATTCCAAAATTTCAATATCCACTCCATAAATTCCTTTTTATAAAATCCTTTGATTTTTTATTTTATTTAAATTTGAAAATTCCCTTTATACATTCTAGTATTTCTTTTGGTATTTAAAAGTACAAAATAACAAAAACAGTGTCATTATAATCAATCAAGATTATATATCACATCATATATCACAATATATGAAAAACTGTAAAATAAATGTTGAGGAATCCAGTTGGATCCCTCTGACCTATTTCCCTGCATTCACATATGTCAATCCACATAAATAAGACAAATATGGAATATTCTGATAAACAGAATCCATATTCGATTAACGATTTATATATATCGTTATCTATAATTTTAGCCAATAACTAGCAGTTCAACCAAACAGCCAACACACAACAAACAACCATCATTTATCAGTTATAAAAATACATTATAAAAATATAAGCCGAACAAAGTTAGTGAGATTTACTCACCTTGGTTGGTTTATCGTTAAATAACGATTATTGGTCATTGATTTGATTCAGGCCTTTAATTCCACTATAAGTCCAAACGAGCTCCAATTCATTCCCGGTCAGTACCATGGTGTAGCCACCATCCATACGATCCCTACGGATCCTGTTTTGTTCGATTTCGTTTACATATGAATTAGATATGCATTTTACAAGTTATACGATTATTTGAATCGAATTAAACATCGATATTATTTCATATTGGGCTTTAACAATTTAGAATGGCCCATACCCATTAGTTTGAAACCCGCTCTGCATCCCTTCTTCCCTGTTGAAACTCGCGACTCCAGTCTCCCCTTTTCACCATTACAGTGACTTCATCTCTACCCCGCTCCTCCATTCTTCAAAGAAAAATCCAACAAGCAATACCATTTCAACCTCCTTCAAAATCTATATCCTCCAATACCAAAATTCGACAGCTCGCCTTCAAAATGGAAGTCCCATCGAACAGGAGGACGCTCGAACTACTGTAAAACAGGCGATCCAATTCACCACAAAATTGCACCAAGAATTCACACTTCGGGCTATTTTCCATGCTGAGCACAAATTCAACATCCATTTCTTGAATCGAAACTTCAAATTCGCCAAAACCTTAACCCGAGGTTCGACTGTCGTAACCCAGTACCCCCAAACATGAACCGCAATTCACGAAAACCACACATGATCAAAGAGGAAGTTAAAGAGATCACAAATACATGAGTTTGAGAATTTATGGAATTTTATTTATACTTGTTTTTGATTTATTTTTTCTACCATTTTTTTCTTTTGCTGTAAAAAAAGAACGGTGCAAAAATGTGTTGACCAGAGGATGTAAATTAGGGTTACAAGGTTAAGGGTATTATATAGGATAGAAATAATATTTTTAAATTCGAATATTATTTTTATTTTTAAGTAAACGCTATGTGTAATTATTATAAAAAATTCCTTTAATCACACATGATAGCCAAAAATCATGAAAAGGGACATACAACTGGACTTTGACATTACGGACCCAACAAAACTAGTTTCGTCGAATTTCGACTCCGCTTGCTCACATAGCGTACTGTTTTTCACATTAAAATCTGTACGGCCACATACTGACTCCAAAAATCACGAAACTTGGAATCTAACAAAAGTTTAATATTATGGACCCAATTAAATTAGTTTCGTCGAAAACGGAGTTCGTTTGCAAAACTGGCTATTTTTAAAGCTCTAAATAACCCATTTAAATATATAAATATATTTAAAAACAATTAAATAAAATAAAAATAATATTATAGTATATATATCCAAATAAAACATCATACAGCTTTAAAGTAACATATTTGGATTTATATCTCCGTACTTCAAATCCCGATTAAATCTGTAACGACCCGGATTTTTCAGCCGCTGAATTTTGAATATATAAATTTGTTATCTGAATTATATATAGAAATTTTTAAGGAATTTATTTAACAAAACGATATTCAAACGTATAATTTATAATATAATTAAAACGAGTTCAAAATGGCGCGGTAGTTTGAAAATTCGATTTCAAATTTTAGTTGAATGTACGGGATTCAATATAAGTCGGATTTCTGTGAAACAAGAAACGTTTGAATCTCTTGGACTGTAATTTTCTAATAGAAGTGAAAAATCGAGATTTCGTTTATAGCTGGTAAGTTACGTCCAAATCAAATTTTCAGAAAGTCGCTATGGAATCGCATATAGGCCATAACGGTTATTTAAATATATTTAAATATCAGATTCGAATTTAGACAAGGTTCTTTTGAGGCGTAGTTATAATTTAATTTTTAGAATTTTACTGTAATTTTTAATTAATTAAATATGCAACTTTTTATTTGAAGTATTTTGCACCCCATATCAATATTTTAGGGTTTCATAATATAAGTTAAACTACCGACATTATTATATTTTTGGAACCATGGTGCATTGCTTGTCACGATTATGTTTTTATTTCTGTCCATGGCAGTTATAAATAAACATAGTTTTTCCATAATCAGTACCGCATAATACCTCAAATAAATATACGGCTGTCTTTGCCTCGCTTCGTACATGTCGTTTATAACTAAAATACATCTTTTCTAAGTTTTTGAACGTGAATGAGAAACCCACAGCTTCACAAAAATGAAAGATCTTGCCGAGTGAATATGTCAGTATAGAAATTGTAAATTTCCACTACAAATGCGTTAACCTAAAAGTCAAAACCTAGCTGGAAGGCTGCTCCATTTCTTTGCATACACATGCCAGACTGAACAAAAATTTAATGAAAGAATGAAAATGTGCCGACAAAGGAAGAAAATTACAAGCCTACCTACCTACTGCTACAACTATTACGTAACGTGGATGCCAAACTTTCTAATGTCGTGCTCTTCAAACCTCCTCTTCTTTAAATACTGGCAATTCATCTTTCTTCTTCTCAATAGTAAAACCAACATGAGGAGAAAATAAAACCGGAAAAGAAAAACAAAACCCATTGTTTTTCCATTCTTTCAAAATTCTGATGAAACCCGATCTCCACGAAATCAAGTCAGGAGGGCTCCTATAGAATCGCGTGATCGAGAATCGTAGTGGCTATGCACGGTTGGGGTTCCAGAAATTTCTGTCGTTCTTCTCCTTTTTCAACCAAGAAGCTTCAGTTCACACTGTCTTCGACTGATTTCTGCTCGAGCAGCTAGGAGGAGTTCGGTCGCATTTTACTGTGGAGGAGGGAGTCTCGCGACGTTCAGGTATGCTCAGCGATGACTCCGGTCTTGAACGTGAATGCTGGTGAGAAATTTGAGGCAAGTGTAGGGGGCAGTAGTATGGAAATGATAGTTGAAGGAAGTGTAAATTTTGATGAGCATAGTGGATTCATGTCTGGAATTTAGGAACGAGAAAGCAATGGCATAGTGGAGCACAGAGCAGATTCATGATTCTAGATGGTAAAGAAAATGGTTTACACATCCTGATTGGTTTTAAAACGTAATTAAGGGTAAGATGGATGTAAATGGAAGGGATAAATTCACAGCATGGGTGGGTTCTGGGTACAGGAAGTAGTACACGAACAGTAGAGGGGAGATGTGGTTGCATTCGCCTGAAGCTTGAAACATGAGGGAGAAACGGGGACTAAAATGTAGTCATGGACGTTGATGAGTGGAGGTGCAGATGGTATTGGTTCAAAGGTTTACCGGATATATATATATATATATATATATATATATATATGTATATATAAGATAAAGAAGAGAATGCATGGATAAGAAGACAATGAACCGTAGACCACTTGAATTAGCCTAACTGAACTTAAAGGTGCTTAATCTTTCTCTTCATAGACGTTAATAATTGAATAATGTCACTTGAAACAGAAGTTGCATGGCTGGGTATATTTCATTGTGCCGATAACCGTTTATTTAAATGCCTAGCCTGTCTTTAGTAGTGATTATGTTTCGAATTTTACTAGTAACACTTGAGCATGCTTAAGTAATCCCTTTTAAATTGCCAAATCTATGCATAATTAGATTTTTAACAATATTACTGCAAATAGCATATAACGTGTCTAGAAACAATTCGAACTTGCCCAATCGTGTTTCCAATCCATGTAAGAAGGTGGTTAGTGATAAGTTATATCTAATATAAAAAGCAGTTGTGGTCGGTTTTCAATATGACCGAATCTATGTTAAAATGAGCCCAAATTTTGTTATAATATAAATAAGGTATTTGATTTTTTTGTAACAGAAGGAGAAAAGGGTCCTCCTGATCAATCTAGTAAAATGTAGTGAGTTTAGAAAGTTTTAATAAAAGAATTTGCTAGTTTAAAAGTTAGTTGAAGAATTTTTCACTATTTAATTAACAAGTCGAATACTAAAACGAACGTAATATTTTAGTGTGTAATCAGAATTGAACCAGACAAGTGCACCGGAATCTCAGGAAAAATGTGTGTTTGATTTTAAAAGAACAAAAGCAGAATCTTACACCGCAAACCAAGGTGAGTAACTCACTAACACTGCTTCGCTTATATTTTTATATAAACGAATTTTAAATTTATTTTATAATGTGAAACGGTTGCTTAGTTGAAATGGTTGATAAAATTGGTTGATATGATTACATCGTCGATCGATGGTTAGTTCTGATATTTCATATTGATGTGGAATAATATTATTGATGTTGATTAACATCTGTGGATGCAGGGAAACAGGTTGGAGGGACCCAACTGGGTTCCTCAACATATATATTATTGTTTACTGTGATAAATTATGTTGTGTTGAATTCCCTGACTCTAGAAATTTGGTATTTTAATACCATAAAATATTTTCGAATATAAAAGGGGGTTTGAATCATAAAAAAGGAAATTTAGTTCCAAAGTAGAGAATTGAATTTTTGAATGGACTTGAAGGTAGGAACTTGTTTTAATAAATAAAACAAAAAGTTGATTATGAACATCTGCTATAAATTTAGTAAAATTTCTGTCATTGGATTAAACTGGATTTATATGGAAAAGGGGAAATTGGATTTGAAACTAATAGTTGTAATTGGATTTGATCTTAGTGATTTTAAAGGGGATTATAAATGAGATTATAAATGTTTGAAGTTAAAAGTGAGATTTTTATAAACATTTGTATATAGAAGTTATAAATAGAATTTGAGTTTAGAGGAATATTTATAAAAAATGAAACCCAATTATTGTACTTGAAGGAAATATATTTAGGATTAAAGTAAATAATGGTTTAGAGTAAAGATTTTGCAAATAAAATATATATAATGGAAATTCAGATTTGAATATGAATCCAAATTGGAGTTTGAATGAAATAGGGAAAATGGGGAATCAATTTAAAGAAAACGATGCGTTTTATTTCAAAATGTGGAATATAAAATGGTGATAACGTAATGATTTGGAAAGCATGAATTCAGAAGGGAATTGGGAATTTGAATTAACGTGAAATGGTAGATAAATTCCGGAGTTCGGAATATGAACGAATATCAATTATTCAAGAGAGAGTTATTGGAATTTGATTATATCGAATTTAGGAAAGTAGTTATGTCTACTTTCCGTTTTGAATCAAATTTAATTATTTAATTAATTACTTATTGATTGAAATTAACAAATACAAGTTATATTTTTATATACCAAATATTTGAAAACAGCGATTATAATGATACTGCTATAATAAATGTTTTGTAAATTTATATAGCGATTATAGTGCTATTGTTATAGTAAATGTTTTGTAAATTCTAAACAGCAATTCTTAACGCTGCCGTTATAATGCGATCTTAACGCTATTGTTAAAATAAATGTTCTATAATTCTAGACAGCGATTGTAACGCTGTTGATAAAAAGCAATGTTTTGTAAACTAAAAATTTGGGAACAACGATTATAACGCTAATATGTAAAGGAAGTGTGTTCTTAGATCGAATCCGAGAGTCGTATAAGGGATGTTTTGGTTAAAGTTGTGAGATTTGACTATTTCGAAGTTAAGAATGTCGTTCAGTTAAGGTATGAGGGGTAATTATACCCCAACTTGACTGACGTCGTGATTGACGGAGAAACGGTTAAGGTTCGGTGGCAAGGATAGGTTAGTGATACCATTAGTTAACGAATGATTTATGGTTTGAGTTATAATAACGATGTTTCATAACATCGTGCTAATTTAAAAAATTTTGAAATGTTTCCCAAATTAAAATAAGAGTTATTTTCTATGCGTAGAAAATGAAATGAATTGGTCAACGAGGAATTAAAGAAGGAAATTCGGAAATATTTTCCGATATTAAATAATGTATATTTTATGAATATAAAAAATAGGGATTCGTGAATACTTAGAAATGTTTTCTAACTAGAATAAGAGATATTTTCTCGAAATAAAGGAATTATAATATTGAAATGTTTTTCAAAGAATCGAGAGGGGAAATCGAGCTTCAAAATAATACAAAAGATGGAAAATGGGAATTGTAAATAATAATATAATAAGGAATTGATTTAAAGGGGCCAAATGTTGATTGATGATTAATTGATCGAATTCCTACCTTGAAATAAGATCGTTAGTTGCACACTAATTTTTCTTTGATAGTTAAATCACCGACTATCGAAGTTTTTGACCATTTTTCTGTCGTCAATATGGAGAGACCGGGATCAGATCCAGTATCTGAAAACCACTCTATATGTGCGTTAGCGTTGCGATCAAATATGAAGAAAATAATTGAAGATGGAGTTATGCAAGGGCTATCATGTTTACGGGATAGTGCCTTCGTGTAACGACCCAGGTTTTCAGCCTCGAAAGTTCGACATAAATACCTTTCCTGTATCCCATGCCGACCTTTCAAACACCGAGAACACCGGATTGTTAATGAAAGAATTTAGAGGATGAGATAAGAAAGAAAGAAATATAAGAATAGAAGAAGAAGAAGAAGAACTCAACACAGAGTCTCACCTGGCAGTGGAACAAAATATAATATAGAAATAAGTCTTTATTGAGAGCTTTAAATAAAACTTACAATCATCAGAGTACATGAACACATCTGGACAGTTATAAAAATCTTCCCTTATAAACAACACAGCGGAATAACACTCGATATGTCTGGACTTCTCCAGCATGCCTTTCGCAGTGTTAAATAACTTGAACCTGCAAACCCGGGCTAACCCGAGCATTCACAAAACAACGGGTCAGTCTGGTGAACCAGAGTGAGATAAACTCGCACAGTATTAAGGGTAGATCATCAAATCAGGATTTTAAAGTTCGAAATCTTTTCAAAAGAAAAGGATAATCGTAAGACCGAATCCACACATAAACACGGATGGTTTTTACCTTACGATAACCCAAAATAGTTTTGAAACCAATATCTTTCTGATATTATAATAATGTCTAAATACGAATAAATAACAAAACTAGAGGAACGCTTGCATCTCACGCTCCCCATATATAGTATACAAACCAAAACCGCAGGCGCTTATTGGATATTGGATTCCAACTTGACAAGGTATGGGACCACCTTCCGACGGTGTATCTCTAGAGGCGAATACACCTGGGTTCAACAAGAACGTCTTGCAACCTGGCCCACACATGACCGACCACTCAATTCGCTTGAGTGTATCGAATGTATATCACCAACGGTTGGACTCAAACCACCGTTCCCGAATGGGCAGAATCGATAGAATAAGAAACAAAAGGAATTTCTCTAGATAGGTGATTATACACCCTAATGGGAGCGACCCACATAGCCATGCTGCCTGCCCGATTTCTGTCATCTCCCGGTTGATGAGGCTTGAGGTCAGAACACATTTGATCATCTTACACTTTGAATGTCACATCGTCAGATCCTCCGGATATCACTAATTGATATCCACAAAAATAATCTGCGGTCAGCTAAGAGAAGGTGTACGGCCTTCCCCGCCATCAACAGAAATACGTTTGAAGAAATCAACGTACGTGGCCCCTTTGGAAATACTCTGTCAGACACTCGTCCATACAAGTCATCCAGGAACAGGATGAACCGAAGGCACCCTCCTACTGCATTCCAGGAATCACCCTATAAATTAGTAGCGAGAAGTCCTTGCAATCCGTAGATTCCAATCACGACAGAATCATTATTGAAATATCTCCGGCCGCTAAACCAGAGAAATCCAATCAGTAGTTCTTCCGCTCAGGAAGATCAACGGTCTTCCATTGCTCCATCTTCAATAATCTTCTTTCACGTATTCGCTGGTCGGAATGGTTTCCGAATATATATTCGATCCCGGTCTTTCTGTACCAACGATCGTATGGTCAGGTTTGATAGTCGGTGTTTTAACTATCAAATAAATAATTGTGTGAATGACATGAGCTTACCAGTTCAGTACAACACCACATGGCCTCTTTAATTCAAAACGATTAACGATGGTTAATCTCTAACTCTTAAACATTTCAAATATAACTTATTTGACGTCAGGTTCTTGTTTCAACCATTTCATTTTCATATTTAAGAAAATATGATATTCAATTCCCTATTCAACCATTACCACTCATTTTCCCTTATTGGAAAATCAACTCAATATATATTACAAACCCACTTTTCATTTCATTACTTGCATACGTTGATCCACTTTCATTTCTGTAAATGAATTCATTTCAAAACTTAATTTTTTCCATTTCCTTCCATCTCGAAAGTACCACTTTTAATTTCCCACCATTTCCCTTTTTATTTATTTCACCTTGGACATTTATAAACACCAAATTCTTTTCACTCCCGTTACTCGGAAAAAAACTCATTTATATATATCCTCGACCCTTTCACTTTCATCTCGTTATTATTTCCCTCCTTTCACATTACAACTAATATCATTCTTAGATAATCCCGAAGTCGTTCAAGTTGGGGTATTTATTTACCTCTCAGACCTTGATCAACAACGGTCTTACCTTTAGATAAACATCAGTTGTAACTCAAACAGATATTTATTTTAATATCGAATACACCTCATTTAACTATCTTATCGATAAAACTTCTTATCTTTTAAAACTTCCGTCTCGAGTATAACCAAAATTCTTAAGTCATTAATTAAGAAAATTATTTATAAAATATCACGTCTTCCTTTTCCTTTTCTAAACGATACATCTCATCACCTGGATTTTTGTTAAAATCCTATTTCTTACCACATCACTTCTAACCCTTCTATTAAAGTCTTATCTCATAAATTTCCTCTAATTCCTTTATGGAGTAATATTTATAAATCCTTTACACCTCATTCCTTTTTATGATTTCGTTCATAAAACATGGTTCTATATAACCCTTCTTTTATCACTTTATAAAATCATCTAAAAACCAATTATAAATTCAATAAATAAATAATAAATATTTATTTGTTTTTTTTCATTCTTTAATTCAAATAATAGATTTAAAAAAAATCTATTCTCGGTTATAAAATAAATTTTATAACTTTAACTCGTCGATTTACCTGACGGCAGATCGATATCTAAAAATGGTTAATTCATAGGCCATGTGTTGTCGATCACCCAACCAATAATACCCATTTATTTAAACCAAACAAATATTGAATTTCAGGTCAATATTCAACCATCAAATCAAAACAATTCAATAATGGTCTTATAACAGTCTATAACGACCATTCAATATCCACCACAACAATCAATCAAAACAATTCATTTATTAAAACACGTTTATTTTATAAACGTGACCAATGAGGTAACTTGTGACGGCCTGGAATTTCGCTCGATCTGAATCAGTCGTTAAACCGATCTAAACCGTTCGAAGACCCCTGACTGTTGAGAACAGGACAAATCAGAACACAAACAGAAGAACATTTCATTGTATATTACAACAATGCATCAGATTACAAGAATATACAGAGTATAAATGAATAAATATTACACAGAAATATCAGAGATTTAAATTACATTTAAATACATAGCAGCGGAAAATAATACAAAGCACAACTGAAGGTGATATACGGATACAGAGCTTTCCGGATATCATTCCAGCTGTAAACCAGGATCCTGTGAATATAAATCTGCAAAACCAAAACTACTAGCTGCCCGTGCGGAAAATAGGGGCACCCAGAGTTTAGGTTAAAACAATAAACTCCAGGTCAGTCATGTGACTGGTGTGAGAACTAAAACAGTTATTTAAAGCTTTACTTTAAAAGAGAGTGATTCAAGGGACCACGCCGTATAACACAGAACGGGTTTCCTCCCAAGAATACCAGTGCATAGAATAAACAACGCAATGCTTTTTCAAAAATGAAGCTATTATAAGACCCAGGTCCCATCACACAATGCAACGCAAGCCGGAGGATAGGGTTTTACCTTATAATAGCCAAACATGCTTGATACGTTTAAAACAAATCATCTGATACTATAATAAGTGTATAGTGTCAAAACAATTTCAATCATAAATATAAATCATAGACGGCATAGTATCCCATGCTACTATGTCGCCATACTAGGCTCTACAAATAAAGTCGAAATACACGTATTGGAAATTGGATTCCGTCATGAGTCGAGGCAAGGGGCAAGCTCCTCTCCGCGTTCGAGACACTCTAGCAAATGCCTCAGGATTACGCACACTGGGTAACCCTGGATGCGGCTGGGCCGGTCCTCACTTACGTTAGAGGATTAATTATGCCTGAACACACGTTTCCCGGTCCTTACAGACCTATAATCGAGGCGCCTCATTCCAACAACCACAAAGGTGAAAAGTATATATATGTCAGGGCTGGTAAGTCACTGACACCACCAAAGCTAGAAAGAAACGTCGTGCTCTCCCAGCGGTCCGTATCCCGTTTTTAACTCATACCGAGGTGTGAGGCTCGCGAATACACGTTATACACAAAGCTGCCACGTAGGCGTGCTTTGATCATCAACCACAAGACTTTGCTTTTCAACAGAAGCCTTGATCTATGCAACTCAGCATGCCACACAGGCAATTCATGCCATGCGATTGATATCTATCGATATATAACCTCTAAGCTCGTACGTCTCAGAGAAGGGCGTTAAGCAAGAGAATAAATTCTCCGCCGCCAAGCAGATATATATTTAATAGAAATCAATCAACACAGAATAAAATCCAATGTCAGACACACAATCCATTTACAAGTCCGTTCTGGGTCTGAACGAAACCGGAGGCACTTTCCTCGCATATCCATCCATATCCAAGTACGTCTGGACGACCACCAACTATTTCCATCCTCTTGGGTGTACAGCCCAATCAGGATCGTCAGTAATTACCCAAACGATGTGAAAACTTCCGGTCTTCGACCACCGTCTTCATCTTCGACTTATCGTCGAATCGGTTATTCAGAATGGGTGTAAACCCGGTCTTTCCGAATAACCCGCGTATATTGAAAACAAATGTTACACAAACACAACATACGCCTCATTCCAATTCATTAGTCACTAACCGCAAATTAGCAAGAGAACAATTTCCCAAACATTAACCCCGAAGGCCGAAACCAACATCAGATCAATGTCCAGGAAACCATTCTTCTTAGCCAACCTACAGCTAGTTTCTAAATTCCACATTCTTAGGGAAAGGTTCCCATTTAATTTATCCAAGATAAATTCTTTAAAATTTATCCTGTAATCTTCCTTTGGATGTCATTTAAAACCAAATTATGGTTTTCCAACTAGTCGAGATTAGCGAACCACAACGAAGTAATTATTTATTTTATTTCCCAATCCCAACCTATTCATCCCATGAAGCAAAACTGGTAATACTCCATATCTAACACCACGGTGTTATCGGTAAAATTAATTACCATTTCACGTTCAAATCTAATTAAAGATTTAACTATCGCTTTGGAGCAAAACTGGTAATACTCCATATCTAACACCACGGTGTTATCGGTAAAATTAATTACCATTTCACGTTCAAATCTAATTAAAGATTTAACTATCGCTTTGGAGCAAAACTGGTGATACTCCATTCTCGCTCAATTTCTAAATTTGATAATTTAGATTATCCATTCACATTTCAATCTAATTGCAGATTCATTAAAACTCCTTTTACTGGGTTAAAGAACTAGGTGTTATTTAAAACACAGTTCACGACAAACCCAAATCACATTCTATTTGTTATCGGGTTAAAGAACTAGAGTTATTTAAAACACAGTTCACGACAAACCCAAATCACATTCTATTTGTTATCGGGTTAAAGAACTAGTGTTATTTAAAACACAGTTCACGATAAACCCATTTCAAATCCAATCAAATATATTAGAAATCCTGATTATTTAAAACCCCTTTTAAATCTAATTTATTTAAAAATAATTAGGTTTTAAATTTAGTTCAAAACTAGTTCATTTCGATAAAAATCTATTTTTATCATTTCAAATATGGAGTTTTTCATCCCAATTTTTCCCAAATCATTTCTTATGATTTTTCACAAATTATTGATATTTTTAATAATTTTATCAAGGCCCGTACAGTCGATTTCCAACAATGGCCATCGAACTGCACTTACAGCGACCTTTTTCGAATTTGATTTGGACGTATCTCCAAATCCAACTGTTAGATTTTGAATTTCTAATATTCTTTAGAAAGCTCTTTTCGATACGAACCCAACGGTTCCGGTTTTAGGAGAATCCGACGGTCGGATCTCCCGTAATGTCCGTTTGAAATAAATGGTCGAAATTTAAGAACTGCCGCGGCGCGGCGCGTTCTATTCAGGCCATTATATTATATATATAATATATATAATATATATTTCGTCGATTTCTATTTAAAACGAATTATATATTTAGTTTTGAATTCGTTTCAAAAGCAAAGTCAACTTCTATTTCAATTCAAATCAAAATTGAATTCTTCTTTATAAATTCGTTTTAAAATTCATTTCTATTCAATTCAAATTTCAATTTAATTTGAATTCATTTCACTTCATTTTAAATTCAATTCGAATTCGTTTCTCAATTCAATTCAATTCAATTCAAATTGGTTTTCTATTCGATTCAAATTCATTTTCTATTCAAATTAAATTCGTTTCGTTTTCTATTTGAATCAAGTTCATTATATATTCAATTTGAAATCAAATTGGTTTTCTATTCCATTCAATTCGAAATCGTTTTATATTCAATTCAAATCGAAATCGTTATATATTCAATTCATTTCGAAATCGTTATATATTCAATTCATTTCGAAATCGTTATATATCGTTTGCGTCAAAATGGCGCATCACTAATCAACACGGCTTTATATATTCTATTTCAAATATTTCTTTTTGTCAACACACGACTAATCTCAACGAATGAGTACCGTCCATGTGTGACTATTTTTGTTAAATTATTTCGTTCAACACATGACTAGTCTCAACGAATGAGTACCGTCAACACATGAACCTTTATTTTATATTGATAAAGATGTAAATTTTATTATAAAAATAATTCGTTCAACACATGACTAATCCCAACGGATGAGTATAGTCAACACATGAACCTTTATTTTATATTGATAAAGATGTAAATTTTATTATAAAAATAATTCGTTCAACACATGACTAATCTCAACGAATGAGTACCGTCAACACATGAACCTTTATTTTATATATTCTTTATTTTTCAAATTGGAATGAGGCCCAATCAATCACCATATAAAATTAATTATATGGATTTTCATACATCACATGTATATAATAGCATTGAAAAATAATCAACCATCAACCAAAGTGCACTACACTGTATAAGCATCAAATATAGATATCTAACGCTTATAACAGCCTGTCAATCAATCGATCGACATATTTAATCAATCAGGATGAGTGAACTTCATATTTCATCCCAACACCCGTGTGGGGTTTCAAACAATCAAACACAGATTTTATTCGTGCAGTTGGGCGATGTGTAAAATTTATCGTCCCAATCAATGTCAGTCAAATAGGTGTACATAAACAAACCGTCCGGTTTGTAAATGAATATTTATTTTATTCACTTCACGTTAAAAATTATATTTTTAATGATAAAACATTTTATTTTAACATATGAATATCTATTCAGTTGATTCTTTAAATAAAATGATATTTTTATTTTTCTAAGATATTTTAGAAAATTTCGGCGGCATAACGGCACGATACTAGAAACGGGACAAGGCCCGGCCTTATCCCCGGTCTAGTGAAGGCCCACGCCATTCACACATCAATCAAATTCACTTTCGTTATGCAAACCACAAAATTTGGAGTAAGGGTCTAACCTAGCCTTACTCCTTCGCCTTATAACGGCGCACGTCTAATCCTAATCAATTTATCGATTCGATTTTTCACACCACAAACCACATTCAAACCAATATCGCAATCAATCACCAAACAGTCAAACAAACAAGTCCATGGTCTGTGGACGATTGTGTCGGGTGCTACTAAGCACCGTCTGCATCCTAGTATATATATAACTAGAAAAATTAAATTGAAAGGTGAGAAGTTCTCACCGAAAGCTATCCAACTTCACGATACTCCTATTGTAGAGATCTTCGTCGTTCTCGTTGCCCATAGCCACTACATATGTAAAAATCGAATTTTTACTTCTCTATTCAATATATAAAAATCCATTTTTCTATCGAAGTTCAATATATAAAAATTCTATTTTTCTATTGAAGTTCAATATATAAAAATTCTATTTTTCTATCGAAGTTCAATATATAAAAATTCCATTTTTCTATTGAAGTTCAATATATAAAAATTCTCTTTTTCTATTGAAGTTCAATATATAAAAATTCTCGCCTTTTCTACTATAAAGATTTCATCTTTATAAAAATCAGCATTTTATTTCGACGTATAGAAAATAAAAATCAGATTTTTATTTTGCTACATACACAAAGATGATATTTTTATATTCTCTATACCATAAAGATTGTATTTTTAATTCTTTAAAAATATAAAAACTATATTTTTACTTCTTTTACTCAATAAAAATTCCGCCTTTTCTACTTTAAAGTTTAAACCCTTTTTTTTCTATTTCAAACCTTTAAAATAAAAATCAATTTCAAAATTCCTTTTTAAATCAGTTTTTAAAACAAAATAAAATTCAGATTTTAAGATAAAAAAAATAAATCAGTTTTAACTTAATATATAAAAAAAAACAGTTTTAACTTAATAATAAAAAAAAACAGTTTTAACTTAATATATAAAAAAAAACAGTTTTAACTTAATAAAAAAAACAGTTTTAACTTAATATATAAAAAAACAGTTTTAACTTAATATATAAAAAAAACAGTTTTAACTTTAAAATAAAAATCAGAAATACTTACAGCGGGGGGGGGGGGGGTCTTCGTCGATCGTCAGTAGGAGGGAAAGGGGCTTGAAGTCGAGGTGGGTTCTGCGTTGAGGGCGACGGCCTCTTCCAGTCAGCGATGGTGGCGCTCAGGCGACGCAGGAGGGGGCTGGACTTCGCGAGTGGGGCGCGATCATCGACAGGGGGGAAGCGGTCATCGACAGGGGGGGGAACTACGGTGGCGTGGTTCGCTATTGGCGATGGCGTACGATGGGGCGACGGGTTTGGGTGGAGCGATTTAGGGTTCTTTGGGTTTTTTTTTCTTTTTTTTTTATTTTGTCCAGATCGAACGAGATAGAGAAGTGAGGGAGAGTCAACGGCCAATATATATATATATATTTTTAATTATTTTATTTTCCACAAAAAAAAAAGTTGACTTTCACATACGACCTCTAAACGAGGCCCACCGCCTGTCGTCCATAGCGTTTAACCCCCATTCCGAACACAATGGGATATGTATCCCAAGCTGATTCGATCGTTTGAATCAGTTTTCGTTGAACTTACATTTAAATCACTTTATTGAATTTTAAACGTACCTTTCGAATTACCGGGGTCACATACTAACTAGAAAAATTCCAGAAAAATATTTTCTAGCTTCGTATTGACGATACGGTCCTAACAAAACTAGTTTCGTCGAATTCTGAGACCGTATGAAAAATGGCCAATTTCCAGTCGATTAAAATCAACTGAAATTGTCAAAACACGTTTTCCTTTTCCACGCCCACATATTGATTCGAAAAATTATGAAATTTGAAACCTAGCAATAACTTGACACTGCGGATCCAACAAAACTGGTTTCGTCGAAATCCGAGGTCATTTGCAAAATGTCCATTTTTAAGGGCCTGAATTCCATAGCGACTATTCAGAATTTTCAACTGGACATATCTTATCATTTCTAAGATGAAATCCCAGTTTGTTAACTTCGTTACAAAGATATAGTTATACAGATTCAAATATTTCTTGTTTCGTTCAATTCTGACTTATATTGAATTCTGTATATTCATTTGAAATTAGAAATCGAATTTTCGAACTACCGCGCCATTTTCAATTCCTTTTATAATTATATATAATTATTATATATTCTAACGACGACGTATATAAATATGTTCGTTCGAATTATATTCAAAATAAATTCCTTGTCGATATTATTTAAAATAATCTATTTTAAATATTCAAAATTCGCTAAAATTGCCAAAATAAAAATTTTTAAACTGGCTCAGAATTTCCGGGTTATTACATAACTTACCTCAATTGGAACCAATAACGATTTGGGTTTCACTTAAATTAAATGACGTTTAATTTCATCAGTTCAACAATATATATCAACAATCAGTCAATCACTAGCAACCATAGCACACAAAAATAAAAACCCAACTTATAAAATATAAGCGGGAAATAACTGAGTGAGTTTAACTCACCTTTGACTCTCACTGCCTCCAACTTTATCCTGGTTTTGTTCTGCTTGTAGTCACGATCGTACACGAGTTATTCTGCCCCAATTCTTTCCGTATATGAACGTTTGAATATTACCACCTTAGTTAAATTACTTAACCCTTAGTTAAAAAAAAATAAACTAATCCAAATACTAAGCCCAGTACCCTTTTATACAACCCCTACTAACTTCTTTAATCCCTATATTTTATGTTATGGTTTATTTAATTAAAATAATAAACCCTAATTACATTAGTTAACGGCCGAATTATATTAAACAAATAATTAATTACATTTTAAAAATGGATTAACATGACCCATCAGATCCGCAAACTAATGGTACGGAAGGGTTTTAAGTTCCATCAATCAAATTCACTTTCTTTAATTAAATCCCTTACTAAATCAACTAATAAACTAAGTTAAGCCTTTATTTAAACTAACTAATATATTAAATTCCAAAACCGGGCCTTACCTTGTCTAGCCCAGCCCACCCAAACGAGCCAAACCCGCACCGTTCCTCCTTATATCCAAACCATCGGTTCCCATAAACTCAAACCCTAAAATCATTTTGTAGCCGCCTCAAAAGCCAATCGAGAAAAAGAATGGAAACCCTAGAACGAGACCGAAGTCCATCGCCTCACGCCCGCTGCCTCGGCCTCAACTTCAACCCCTCCGCCGTCCCTAGAACGAGACCGAAGCTCCGCCACCACGGCACCTATAACAGACGAGACCGACTTTCCCACCAAAAAAATGCCAAGTCATTTTTCCCAATTTAATTTCTATTTTGATTTTGATTTTCCTTATGATTTGAATTCGGTTTCTTTCTTTGTTGTGTTGATCTGGTTTGTGGTGCGTGGTTATGTATTTATACCCGTGAATGATCATCGTGTTTTATGAATTGTCACACCCCCTAGTAAGCTTTTACAGTGCTTAGGGTTTTTAGGCGTTTACCCTTCTCATTCAGTGGTGTAGTCGAACTGTAGGTGATTTACTCGGTTTGTGTGATGTTCAACAGTGAGGACTACGGATTTATGATGGATTTTCCTGTGTTGTCTTGGTCAGAGTCGAACTATCCCTATGTAAATGTTATGAACTGTATATGCTGCATTGTCAATTCATTTTGAAATTCAAATCCCTTTCCTGTTTGAACCTGGTTCAGTGATATAGGTTTGGTACGGCTATGTGTATTGTCAATTCAGATTTGAAATTCTCATTGAGTTGTCTGTGTAACCATTTAATGGTTTATTTGGGTTTCCCGATTTAGAACTGCTGTATATATATAGCAGCCCTGATTTGTACATCAGATCTTTACTGCATTTGTTTAGTTGGTACTTTCCTGTTTGAATTTTCACTCCATGTGCAAATCCTGCCTGAACAGTCCCTATGGTTTAGGCTATACGTCTATAGATGTTTCACATGGTTTTGTCCGCCATTACATTATTTTAAATCAAATTTCAGATCTGCATTTTAATAGTAGAACAGATTTTCTGAATATATATATGTATATATTGTTTTCTTTGTACTGTGCCTAATACTTAGGTGGTTCCTTTTTTCCATTTCTGTTGCATTACTGGATTCTGATTTGCTGTTGAATTCATTTTTCTTCTTTTTCTTTGATTTGAAAACTTTCCACTTTATACATACATCTATATATTTACCTACTTCTATAGCTACTCATAGCTATATTCTTCTTTTCTCTTTTCAGATCAGATCCATTAGTGATGAAGACATCTCGGTTGCTGTTTTTCTTGGATGCAGGACTTGATATGAATTGTCTTCTCTTCTTTGCTTTACCTTTTGTACCAAAAAATATATGAAAATGTATATATACTGTTTTTTTCTTTCTTCTCTCTTTTCATATTTGGTTGTACAAAACCAGTTGTATATTGTACTGTTATGGAGTTGTAATATTAAGAGTTGTTCTTTAGACATAAATAACACCACTGGCACACTAGCTAGCACGCATGATGCTCAAGGGTATTATGCCAGGATATTTGTAATCTTGTAATTCATTTATCATCATAACCACATAGCCTTATACTTGTAAGTGTCAATATAGTAGAATTAATCAGGATTTCATGAATGTCTAAACCCAAGTTTTGCTATGAAGTAATATAACTCTATTCCAATAAAGTACTAAGATACTTGTGATGTACAGTACTAATTAATAAAATTTTCAAAAATAATAGTATTGATGCCACTATCAAGCCAACTGTCCCCATTTTGATCAAATTCAAGACTGGTTTCTTAATCTTGCATGCTATATTGATGTCCATTCTATATATAGTGTCAAATGACATTCTTTCCCAAACACTAAATCATCTATGTTGATTTCCAATTACACTGTGTTGTTTTAATTCTATGTTGGCTGAGCGAGACTTAAGGGGAAAGAATGGTAAAAGATTGCGATAATATGTTTAGCCTCCATTACAAGATTTCTAATGGATTTGGATTTATTTATTTTTACTGTAAATCCAAACAGTTTTTCCCGTTTCGTTTCAATCTAATTTAATAACTAAAATTATAAACATTCGAATGGAAATATCGTATGGCTTCCCATATGAATAGTATGGATTTTACAATCCAATATTATCAAATCATCGAGTTAAACCCTATCAAAATTATATAAGAATTTCTATTTAATATTTAAATATTCAATCTAAACCAAATCCCCCTATTTGAACTCAAATAAATATTTTAAATAAACAAAATGTTTCAAATAAATGGTCAGAAAATACGGGATATTACATTCTTCCCCCCTTAAAATAATTTCGTCCTCGAAATTGCTAAGGTAAGAAAAATGT
Source organism: Allium sativum (assembly GCA_030737875.1). NCBI lineage: Eukaryota > Viridiplantae > Streptophyta > Magnoliopsida > Asparagales > Amaryllidaceae > Allium > Allium sativum. The sequence continues at coordinate 64,043,744 of CM060909.1, read as the reverse complement.
TGTAAATTTCAGTAACTTTTAAAATATACTTAAATAAGACCTAAATTTTTTTCCTCGGGTTTCGGTTTATTTAATTTTTCATTAAACCATGGATGAATTTTATTCAGCCAATCTAACAAGCAGACCACAATCAATTAACAAGCAAGGCACAACAAACTTAATCAAATCAACTAAATTCACATTCAATATTACTATTTAATTTAATTCAACAAATTTAAATATCAATCAATTATTATTCGATTGATTTCTATTTAATTATTATTCATTGAATCTCCAAGTTCCATTCAAGTTTATTTAATTCCAACGTCATTTCTTAATTTATTTTCAATATCATTATAAATGATTTAATTCGATTTAACTTAACCTAGTTAAGTTCCAATTCTAAATTTTTAATCAAATTTTGAATTCTATTCAAATCACACAATATCCCAATAAATTTAATAATTTATTTCTTTTCTATACAAAAATATATTTCGGGCAAAATTATTTCATTTACCCTTTTCACGAAACAATATTGTGTTCCTTACCAGTTCAACGCTTCTCAACACTTGAACCGATCAACAACACAATACAAAACATTTGTATATAAAATTTACAAGTACGCTCTCATATATATATATATATATATATATACACTCAAACTCAATCTAGGGTGTTACTAACCCCATCTCTATTGAGTTGCGCCACAGAGCCAAGGTTATCTCTAAACCAATAGCTCTGATACCAATTGTAATAACCCAGGTTTTCAGCCTCGAAAGTTCGACATAAATACCTTTCCTGTATCCCATGCCGACCTTTCAAACACCGAGAACACCGGATTGTTAATGAAAGAATTTAGAGGATGAGATAAGAAAGAAAGAAATATAAGAATAGAAGAAGAACTCAACACAGAGTCTCACTTGGCAGTGGAACAAAATATAATATAGAAATAAATCTTTATTGAGAGCTTTAAATAAAACTTACAATCATCAGAGTACATGAACACATCTGGACAGTTATAACAATCTGCCCTTATAAACAACACAGCGGAATAACACTCGATATGTCTGGACTTCTCCAGCATGCCTTTCGTAGTGTTAAATAACCTGAACCTGCAAACCCGGGCTAACCCGAGCATTCACAAAACACCGGGTCAGTCTGGTGAACCAGAGTGAGATAAACTCGCACAGTATTAAGGGTAGATCATCAAATCAGGATTTTAAAGTTCGAAATCTTTTCAAAAGAAAAGGATAATCGTAAGACCGAATCCACACATAAACACGGATGGTTTTTACCTTACGATAACCCAAAATAGTTTTGAAACCAATATCTTTCTGATATTATAATAATGTCTAAATACGAATAAATAAAAAAACTAGAGGAACGCTTGCATCTCACGCTCCCCATATATAGTATACAAACCAAAACCGCAGGCGCTTATTGGATATTGGATTCCAACTTGACAAGGTATGGGACCACCTTCCGACGGTGTATCTCTAGAGGCGAATACGCCTGGGTTCAACAAGAACGTCTTGCAACCCGGCCCACACATGACCGACCACTCATTTCGCTTGAGTGTATCGAATGTATATCACCAACGGTTGGACTCAAACCACCGTTCCCGAATGGGCAGAATCGATAGAATAAGAAACAAAAGGAATTTCTCTAGATAGGTGATTATACACCCTAATGGGAGCGACCCACATAGCCATGCTGCCTGCCCGATTTCTGTCATCTCCCGGTTGATGAGGCTTGAGGTCAGAACACATTTGATCATCTTACACTTTGAATGTCACATCGTCAGATCCTCCGGATATCACTAATTGATATCCACAAAAATACTCTGCGGTCAGCTAAGAGAAGGTGTACGGCCTTCCTCGCCATCAACAGAAATACGTTTGAAGAAATCAACGTACGTTGCCCCTTTGGAAATACTCTGTCAGACACTCGTCCATACAAGTCATCCAGGAACAGGATGAACCGAAGGCACCCTCCTACTGCATTCCAGGAATCACCCTATAAATCAGTAGCGAGAAGTCCTTGCAAACCGTAGATTCCAATCACGATAGAATCATTGTTGAAATATCTTCGGCCGCTAAACCAGAGAAATCCAATCAGTAGTTCTTCCGCTCAGGAAGATCAACGGTCTTCCATTGCTCCATCTTCAATAATCTTCTTTCACGTATTCGCTGGTCGGAATGGTTTCCGAATATATATTCGATCCCGGTCTTTCTGTACCAACGATCGTATGGTCAGGTTTGATAGTCGGTGTTTTAACTATCAAATAAATAATTGTGTGAATGACATGAGCTTACCAGTTCAGTACAACACCACATGGCCTCTTTAATTCAAAACGATTAACGATGGTTAATCTCTAACTCTTAAACATTTCAAATATAACTTATTTGACGTCAGGTTCTTGTTTCAACCATTTCATTTTCATATTTAAGAAAATATGATATTCAATTCCCTATTCAACCATTACCACTCATTTTCCCTTATTGGAAAATCAACTCAATTTATATTACAAACCCACTTTTCATTTCATTACTTGCATACGTTGATCCACTTTCATTTCTGTAAATGAATTCATTTCAAAACTTAATTTTTTCCATTTCCTTCCATCTCGAAAGTACCACTTTTAATTTCCCACCATTTCCCTTTTTATTTATTTCACCTTGGACATTTATAAACACCAAATTCTTTTCACTCCCGTTACTCGGAAAAAAACTCATTTATATATATCCTCGACCCTTTCACTTTCATCTCGTTATTATTTCCCTCCTTTCACATTACAACTAATATCATTCTTAGATAATCCCGAAGTCGTTCAAGTTGGGGTATTTATTTACCTCTCAGACCTTGATCAACAACGGTCTTACCTTTAGATAAACATCAGTTGTAACTCAAACAGATATTTATTTTAATATCGAATACACCTCATTTAACTATCTTATCGATAAAACTTCTTATCTTTTAAAACTTCCGTCTCGAGTATAACCAAAATTATTAAGTCATTAATTAAGAAAATTATTTATAAAATATCACGTCTTCCTTTTCCTTTTCTAAACGATACATCTCATCACCTGGATTTTTGTTAAAATCCTATTTCTTACCACATCACTTCTAACCCTTCTATTAAAGTCTTATCTCATAAATTTCCTCTAATTCCTTTATGGAGTAATATTTATAAATCCTTTACACCTCATTCCTTTTTATGATTTCGTTTATAAAACATGGTTCTATATAACCCTTCTTTTATCACTTTATAAAATCATCTAAAAACCAATTATAAATTCAATAAATAAATAATAAATATTTATTTGTTTTTTTTCATTCTTTAATTCAAATAATAGATTTAAAAAAAATCTACTTTAACTCGTCGATTTACCTAACGGCAGATCGATATCTAAAAATGGTTAATTCATAGGCCATGTGCTGTCGATCACCCAACCAATAATACCCATTTATTTAAACCAAACAAATACTGAATTTCAGGTCAATATTCAACCATCAAATCAAAACAATTCAATAATGGTCTTATAACAGTCTATAACGACCATTTAATATCCACCACAACAATCAATCAAAACAATTCATTTATTAAAACACGTTTATTTTATAAATGTGACCAATGAGGTAACTTACCTCAATTGGAACCAATATCGATTTGGGTTTCACTAAAATTAAACGACATTTAATTTCATCAGTTCAACAATATATATCAACAATCAGTCAATCACAAGCAACCATAGCACACAAAAATAAAAACCCAACTTATAAAATATAAGCGGGAAATAACTGAGTGAGTTTAACTCACCTTTGACTCTCACTGCCTCCAACTTTATCCTGGTTTTGTTCTGCTTGTAGTCACGATCGTACACGAGTTATTCTGCCCTAATTCTATCCATATATGAACGTTTGAATATTACCAGCTTAGTTAAATTACTTAACCCTTAGTTAAAAAATAAAATAAACTAATCCAAATACTAAGCCAGTACCCTTTTATACAACCCCTACTAACTTCTTTAATCCCTATATTTTATGTAATGGTTTATTTAATTAAAATAATAAACCCTAATTACATTAGTTAACGGCCGAATTATATTAAACAAATAATTAATTACATTTTAAAAATGGATTAACATGACCCATCAGATCCGCAAACTAATGGTACGGAAGGGTTTTAAGTTCCATCAATCAAATTCACTTTCTTTAATTAAATCCTGTACTAAATCAACTAATAAACTAAGTTAAGCCTTTATTTAAACTAACTAATATATTAAATTCCAAAACCGGGCCTTACCTTGTCTAGCCCAGCCCACCCAAACGAGCCAAACCCGCACCGTTCCTCCTTATATCCAAACCATCGGTTCCCATAAACTCAAACCCTAAAATCATTTTGTAGCCGCCTCAAAAGCCAATCGAGAAAAAGAATGGAAACCCTAGAATGAGAACGAAGTCCATCGCCTCACGCCCGCTGCCTCGGCCTCAACTTCAACCCCTCCGCCGTCCCTAGAACGAGACCGAAGCTCCGCCACCACGGCACCTATAACAGACGAGACCGACTTTCCCACCAAAAAAAAATCTAAGTCATTTTTCCCTATTTAATTTCTATTTTGATTTTGATTTTCCTTCTGATTTGAATTCGGTTTCTTTCTTTGTTGTGTTGATCTGGTTTGTGGTGCGTGGTTATGTATTTATACCCGTGAATGATCATCGTGTTTTATGAATTGTCACACCCCCTAGTTAGCTTTTACAGTGCTTAGGGTTTTTAGGCGTTTACCCTTCTCATTCAGTGGTGTAGTCGAACTGTTGGTGATTTACTCGGTTTGTGTGATGTTCAACAGTGAGGACTACGGATTTATGATGGATTTTCCTGTGTTGTCTTGGTCAGAGTCGAACTATCCCTACGTAAATGTTGTGAACTGTATATGCTGCATTGTCAATTCATTTTGAAATTCAAATCCCTTTCCTATTTGAACCTGGTTCAGTGATATAGGTTTGGTACGGCTATGTGTATTGTCAATTCAGATTTGAAATTCTCATTGAGTATTCTGTGTAACCATTTAATGGTTTATTTGGGTTTCCCAATTTAGAACTGCTGTATATAAATAGCAGCCCTGATTTGTACATCAGATCTTTACTGCATTTGTTTAGTTGGTACTTTCCTGTTTGAATTTTCACTCCATGTGCAAATCCTGCCTGAATAGTCCCTATGGTTTAGGCTATACGTCTGTAGATGTTTCACATGGTTTTTTCTGCCATTACATTATTTTAAATCAAATTTCAGATCTGCATTTTAATAGTAGAACAGATTTTCTGAATATATATATGTATATATTGTTTTCTTTGTACTGTGCCTAATACTTAGGTGGTTCCTTTTTTCCATTTCTGTTGCGTTACTGGATTCTGATTTGCTGTTGAATTCATTTTTCTTCTTTTTCTTTGATTTGAAAACTTTCCACTTTATACATACATCTATATATTTACCTACTTCTATAGCTACTCATAGCTATATTCTTCTTTTCTCTTTTCAGATCAGATCCATTAGTGATGAAGACATCTCGGTTGCTGTTTTTCTTGGATGCAGGACTTGATATGAATTGTCTTCTCTTCTTTGCTTTACCTTTTGTACCAAAAAATATATGAATATGTATATATACTGTTTTTTTCTTTCTTCTTTCTTTTCATATTTGGTTATACAAAACCAGTTGTATATTGTACTGTTATGGAGTTGTAATATTAAGAGTTGTTCTTTGGACATAAATAACACCACTGGCACACTAGGTAGCACGCATGATGCTCAAGGCTATTATGCCAGGATATTTGTAATCTTGTAATTCATTTATCATCATAACCACATAGCCTTATACTTGTAAGTGTCAATATAGTAGAATTAATCAGGATTTCATGAATGTCTAAACCCAAGTATTGCTAGGAAGTAATATAACTCTATTCCAATAAAGTACTAAGATACCTGTGATGTACAGTACTAATTAATAAAATTTTCAAAAATAATAGTATTGATGCCACTATCAAGCCAACTGTCCCCATTTTGATCAAATTCAAGACTGGTTTCTTAATCTTGCATGCTATATTGATGTCCATTCTATATATAGTGTCAAATGACATTCTTTCCCAAACACTAAATCATCTATGTTGATTTCCAATTACACTGTGTGGTTTTAATTTTATGTTGGCTGAGCGAGACTTAAGGGGAAAGAATGGTAAAAGATTGCGATAATATGTTTAGCCTCCATTACAAGATTTCTAATGGATTTGGATATTTTTTTTGACTGTAAATCCAAACAGTTTTTCCTGTTTCGTTTCAATCTAATTTAATAACTAAAATTATAAACATTCGAATGGAAATATCGTATGGCTTCCCATATGAATAGTATGGATTTTACAATCCAATATTATCAAATCTTCGAGTTAAACCCTATCAAAATTATATAAGAATTTCTATTTTATATTTAAATATTCAATCTAAACCAAATCCCCCTATTTGAACTCAAATAAATATTTTAAATAAACAAAATGTTTCAAATAAATGGTCAGAAAATACGGGATATTACACTTCGGTTTGTCCAGTCCCAGGACAACGTGGATGAACGAATGTTTGACAGAGTATATCTATCGGATCGCGTAAATTGATCTCTTCAAACGTACTTACGTTTGGTGGCGGAGGAACTCGTTTCTCTTAGCTTTATACCAGTGGTATTTTTGGGGAAATCAATTTGTGATTTGGCGGGTATGACGATGTGGCATTCAAAGTGAATGGTGGTCAGGTGTTCTAAAAGATAAGTAATGACCTCAAGCCTCACAACCGGGAAATGAAAAAAATCGGGCAGGCAGCATGGCTAGGTGGGTCGCTCCCATTAGGATGTATAATCACCTATCTAGAGAAATTCCATTTGTTCTTTAATCTATCGATGCTGTCCCTTTCGGGAAAAGGTTGCTGATCCCAACCGTTGATGATATACATTCGATACACTCAAGCGAAATGAGTGGTCGGTCTTGTGTGGGTCGGGTTGCAAGATGTTCTTGTTGAACCCAGTGTATTCGCCTCTAGAGATACACTATCGGCAGGTGGTCCCATACCTTGTCATGTTGGAAATTCAATCTCCAATAAGCGCCCTGCGGTTTTTGATTTTATACTATATATGGAGCGTGAGATGCAAGCGTTCCGCTAGATTCTATTTATTTGACTTAGACACTATTATAATATCACCAGATTTTGATATAAAATGTTTTGGGTTATCGTAAGGTAAAAACCATTCATGTTTATGTGTGAATCGGTCTTACGATGATCATTTCTTTTGAAAGGATTTTTGAAAGTTAAACAAATGGTTGGAGTTTACTCACACTAGTCCCATGACTGACCCAGATTTTATTTTGTTTGTTTTCCCTAAACTCTTGGGTGCCCAAATTTGTACCGACAGTCAAGTAGTCGGGATTTTATAGATTCACTTGGAGGAGTTGAAGGCTTCACCAGTAGCTATAGACTATCATATTTCCGCTGTGTACTATGTTGTATCTGTAATAAGGTGTTTTATAACTGTTCCAGGAATAGCTGTTGTGCTCTGATGATGATATGTATATAAAGTTACTGATTTGTATTTCAAAAGTTATGTTATATGCTATACTTTATTCGTTCCGCTATAAGTTTGTGATCTTCGTATCCTTCTATTCTAATATTTCTTTCTTCCTATTTCTCATTCTCTAACTTCTTTCTAATAATGATTCGTATTTCTGTGTCATTTGGGTTGGACGTGTGTTGTTATTAGTTGACCCAAAGGGTACGGAAATTCGGGTCGTTTCATTTGGTATCAGAGCTGAAGGTTGAGATGTAACCTTGGCTCTGTGGTGTGAGTCAATAAAAATGGGGTTAGTAATACCCTAGATTGAGTTTGAGTGTATATATATAAGCACGTATTTGTAGATTTGATACAAAATGGTTTTATATTGTGTTGACTGATTTGTTGAGTGGTTTATGAATTCTGATCGATACAGGATGTACAACCGTATCGATACGTGTTTCTAAACTCTCAAACAAAACAATTCGACATAGTATTGTTTTAAAGATGGGTAAATGATATAATTTTGCCCAAAGAATATTTTTGATATAAAAGTGATAATTTTCTGAAATTATTGAATGTGTTGGTTATTATTACAATTAAATGGAATTATAAAATATTGAAATGTTTATATATAACCAAATATAAATTGTATATGGAAAATATACATAAATAAGATGAACTCGAATTGAATTCAAACCAAAATTTGGAATTCTAAATCCCGGTTGTTTAGAAATATTTTCTGAAGCATTTTTAAAGTAATCTAACCTTACTTTGAAGAATTTTCGAATAAGAATGATTTTAAATGGATTTTAAAAGTGATTAAGCACTGAAATCACTTCAGTGGCAAGAAAATAATTCAGATGATGGGTCGCGACAACATCAGTATTCATTTTAAAGTTTCTGAGTGACAGATTGCTACCATAGTAATTTGAGAACGAAAAAATTGGTTTGAAAAGGGCAGGATGATTTAGAAATTCAAATGTTTTGAATTGAGTTGATTATAAATATATGTATATAGATGTATATGATTTCAAACTAATTTGAAATAAAACCCGGGAATTTGAATTCTGAAAATAAAATTTAACTTGTATAAGTTGAATAAATTGAAATGGTAAAATATATCAAAATGAATTGAAATTTAACTTAGGTTAAGATTTATACAAAATTGGATTGAATTAGAAATAATTCCGAAGGGAATTAAATAATGAGGAATGTTGAGATTCGAATTATGAATATGAATTCGACTTATGAATAAGCAAGTTGAAAATATATTGGGTGTTTTTAATTGAGGTTGAATCATTTGGATTCAAGTATGACTAGTGGATTAACTTAAATAGAAACCAGGTTTGAATTGACAAAATGAAAGTAAACTAATCAGAAGTCAATTAGAGAAGAAAGTTAATTAGGATATTAAAAATCAAAAGTTGAATTGATTTAGAAACTATAAGAAATCGATATACGTATGTTGAGCAGGGATTGAATGGCAGCAAATGCAAGAAATAAAATTTCTGCCCGACAAAAAGGTACATGTTTACAATATTATGTGGGTTTGATGGTTTTATGAGCCTATAGGGCAAACCGCTTGGCCTTTTGATTTTCTTTTGGATTGGAGAAGGCCTAGAAAGGCAAGTTGTGGTTGTACCGATTGAGCCGTGCAGAGGAGATGCTACTGAAATTTTTCAGAATTTAAAGTGTTAGAAAATTTTCGGAATTTTTGAAAATTTTCGTTAGTAAGAATAAATTAGTATTTTAATTAAAATAAATTGGTCTAGTTAAACTAAATTTAGAATTAAACACAAAGGAATTTTGGACCTAGTTAATAGGGAATGTAGCATCTTTTCCTTACCTTAGCAATTTCGAGGACAAAATTATTTTAAGGTGGAAGGAATGTAACGACCCGGATTTTTTAGCTGTTGAATTTTGAATATTTAAATTTGTTATTTGAATTATATATAGAAATTTTTAAGGAATTTATTTAATAAAATGATATTTAAACGTATAATTTATAATATAATTAAAACGAGTTCAAAATGGCCCCATAGTTTGAAAATTCGATTTCAAATTTTAATTGAATGTACGGGATTCAATATAAGTCAGATTTCTGTGAAACAAGAAACGTTGAATCTCTTGGACTGTATTTTTCTAATAGAAGTGAAAAATCGAGATTTCGTTTTATAGATGGTAAGTTACGTCCAAATCAAATTTTTCAGAAAGTTGCTATGGAATCGCATATAGGCCATAACGGTTATTTAAATATATTTAAATATCGGATTCGAATTTAGACAAGGTTCTTTTGAGGCGTAGTTATAATTTAATTTTTAGAATTTTAATGTAATTTTTAATTAATTAAATATGCAACTTTTTATTTGGAGTATTTTGTAACCTATATCAATATTTTAGGGTTTCATAATATAAGTTAAACTATCGACATTATTTTATTTTTGGAACCATAGTGCATTGCTTGTCACGATTATATTTTTAAGTTTGTCCATGTCAGTTATAAATAAACATAGTTTTTTCGTAACCAGTACCGCATAATACCTCAAATAAATATACGGCTATCTTTGTCTCGCTTCGTACATGCCGTTTATAACTAAAATACATTTTTTCTAAGTTTTTGAATGTGAATGAGAAACCCTCAGCTTCACAAAAATGAAAGATCTTTCCAAGTGAATAAGGTCAATATAGAAATTGCAAATTTCCACTACAAATGCATTAACCAAAAAATCAAAACATAGCTGGAAGGCTGCTCCATTTCTTTGCATACACATGCTAGACTGAACAAAAATTGAATGAATGAATGAAAACGTGCCGACAAAAGAAAAAAATTACAAGCCTACCTACCCTACTGCTACAGCTATTACGTAACGTGGATGCCAAACTTTCCAATGTCGTGCTCTCCAAACCTCCTCTTCTTTAAATACTGGCAATTCATCTTTCTTCTTCTCAACAGTAAAACCGACTTGAGGATAAAATCAAAACGGAAAAGAAAAACAAAACCCATTATTTTCCCATTCTTTCAAAATTCTGATGAAACCCGATCTCCATGAAATCAAGTCAGGAGGGCTCTAATAGAATCGCGTGATCGAGAATCATAGTGGCTATGCATGGTTGGGGTTCCAGAAATTTCTGTCGTTCTACTCCTTTTTCTACCAAGAAGCTTCAGTTCACACTGTCTTTGATTGATTTCTGCTCGAGCAGCTAGGAGGAGTTCGGTCACATTTTAATGTGGAGGAGGAAGTCTCACGACTTTCAGGTAGGCTCAGCGATGACTCTAGTCTTGAACGTGGACGCTGGTGAGAAATTTGAGGCAAGTGTAGGTGGGAAGTAGTTTGGAAACGGTAGTTGAAGGAAGTGTAAATTTTGATGAGCACAGTGGATTCATATCTGGAATTTAGGAACGATAAAGCAATGCCATAGTGGAGCACAGAGCAGATTCATGATTCTGGATGGTAAAGAAAGTGGTTTACATTGCCTGATTGGTTTTAAAACGTAATTAAGGGTAAGATGGATGTAAATGGAAGGGATAAATTCACAGCATGGGTCGGTTCTGGGTACAGGAAGTAGTACACGAACAGTAGAGGGGAGATGTGGTTGCATTCGCCTGAAGCTTGAAACATGAGGGGGAAACGGGAACTAAAATGTAGTCATGGACGTTGATGAGTGGAGGTGCAGAAGGTATTGGTACAAAGGTTTACCGAAAATGTATGTATATGTGTGTATATATATATATATATATATATATAAGATGAAGAAGTGAATGCATGGAGAAGAAGACCATGAACCGTAGACCACTTGAATTAGCCTAACTGAACTTAAAGGTGCTTAATCTTTCTCTTCATAGACGTTAATAATTGAATAATGTCACTCGAAATAGAAGTTGCGTGGCTAGGTATATTTCATTGTGCCTATAACCCTTTATTTAAATGCCCAGCCTGTCTTTAATAGTGATTACGTTTCAAATTTTACTAGTAACACTTGAGCATGCTTAAGTAATCACTTTTAAACTGCCAAATCTATGCACAAATATATTTTTAACAATATTACTGCAAATAGCATATAACGTGTCTACAAACAATTCGAACTTGCCCAATCGTGTTTCCAATCCACGTAAGAAGGTGATTAGTGATAAGTTATATCTAATATAAAAAGCAGGTTTGGTCGGTTTTCAATATGACCGAATCTATGTTAAAATGAGGCCAAATTTTGTTATAATATAAATAAGGTGTTTGATTTTTTTGTAACAGAAGGAGAAAAGGGTCCGCCTGATCAACCTAGTAAAATGTAGTGAGTTTAGAAAGTTTTAATAAAAGAATTTGCTAGTTTAAAAGTTAGTTGAAGAATTTGCCACTATTTAATTAACAAGTCGTATACTAAAACGCGCGTAATATTTTAGCGTGTAATCAGAATTGAACCTGACAAGTGCATCGGAATCTCAGGATGAAATCGAATGTGTGTTTGATTTTAAACGAACAAAAGTAGAATCATACACCGCAAACCAAGGTGAGTAACTCACTAACTCTGCTTCGCTTATATTTTTATATAAACGAATTTTAAATTTATTTTATACTGTGAAATGGTTGCATGGTTGAAATGGTTGATAAAATTGGTTGATATGATTACATCGTCAATCGATGGTTAGTTCTGATATTTCGTATTGATGTGAAATAATATTATTGATGCTGATTAACATCTGTGGATGCAGGGAAACAGGTTGGAGGGACCCAACTGGGTTCCTCAACATTTATATTATTGTTAATGTGATAAATTATGTCGTGTTGAATTCCCCGACTCTAGAAATTTGGTATTTTAATACCGTAAAATATTTTCGAATATAAAAGGGGGTTTGAATCATAAAAAAGGAAATTTAGTTCCAAAGTAGAGAATTGAATTTTTGAATGGACTTGAAGGTAGGAACTTGTTTTAATAAATAAAACAAGAAGTTGATTATGAACATCTGCTATAAACTTAGTAAAAATATTGTCATTGGATTAAATTGAATTTATATGGAAAAGGGGAAATTGGTTTTGAAACCAATAGTTGTAATTGGATTTGATCTTATGATTTTAAAGGGGATTATAAATGAGATTATAAATGTTTGAAGTTAAAAGTGAGATTTTTATAAACATTTGTAAATAGAAGTTATAAACAGAATTTGGGTTTAGAGGAATATTTATAAAAAACGAAACCAAATGATTGTACGTGAAGGAAATATATTTAGGATTAAAGCTAATAATGGTTTAGAGTAAAGATTTTGCAAATAAATATATAATGGAAATTCAGATTTGAATATGAATCCAAATTGGAGTTTGAATGAGATAGGGAAAATGGGGAATCAATTTAAAAGAAAACGATGAGTTTTATTTCAAAATGTGGAATATATAATAAATGGTGATAACGTAATGATTTGGAAAGCATGAATTCAAAAGGGAATTGGGAATTTGAATTAACGTGAAATGGTGGATAAATTCCGGAGTTCGGAATATGATTGAATATAGATTATTCAAGAGAGAGTTATTGGAATTTGATTATACCGAATTTAGGGAAGTAGTTATTTCTACTTTCCGTTTTGAATCAAAATTAATTATTTAATTAATTACTTATTGATTGAAATTAATAAGTACAAGTTAAATTTTTATATACCAAATATTTGAAAACAGCGATTATAATGCTACTGCTATAATAAATGTTTTTTAAATTTATATAGCGATTATAGTGCTATTGTTATAGTAAATGTTTTTTAAATTCTAAATAGCAATTCTTAACGCTACCATTATAATGCGATCTTAACGCTATTGTTAAAATAAATGTTCTATAATTCTAGACAGTGATTGTAACGTTGTTGTTAAAAAGCAATGTTTTGTAAACTAAATATTTGGAAATAGCGATTATAACGCTACCGTTATAATCAATATTTTTCTATAAAGGAAGTGTGTTCTCAGATCGAATCTGAGAGTCGTGTAAGGGATGTTTTGGTTAAAGTTGTGAGCTTTGACTATTTCGAAGTTAAGAATGTCGTTCAGTTAAGGTCTGAGAGGTAATTATACCCCAACTTGACTGACGTCATGATTGATGGAGAAATGGTTAAGGTTCGGTGGCAAGGATTGGTTAGTGATACCATTAGTTAACGAATGATTTATGGTTTGAGTTATAATAATGATGTTTCATAACATCGTGCTAATTTAAAAGATTTTGAAATGTTTCCCAAATTAAAATAAGAGTTATTTTCTACGCGTAGAAAAATAAATGAATTTGTCAACGAGGAATTAAAGAAGGAAATTCGAAAATATTTTCTGATATTAAATAATGTATATTTTATGAATATAAAAAAATAGGGTTTCGTGAATATTTGGTAATGTTTTCTAACTAGAATAAGAGATATTTTCTCGAAAAAAGGAATTGTAATATTGAAATGTTTTTCAAAGAATCGAGAGGGGAAATCGAGATTCAAAAGAATACGAAAGATGGAAAATGGGAATTGTAAATAATAATATAATAAGGAATTGATTTAAAGGGGCTAAATGTTGATTGATGATTAATCGATTGAATTCCTACCTGGAAATAAGATCGTTGTTGCACACTTATTTTTCTTTGATAGTTAAAATCACCGACTATCGAAGTTTTTGACCATTTTTCCACCGTAAATACGGAGAGACCGGGATCAGATCCAGTGTCTGAAAACCACTCTGTAAGGGCGTTAGCGTTGCGATCAAATATGATGAAAATAATTGAAGACGGAGTTATGCAAGGCCTGTCCTGTTTACGGGATAGTGCCTTCGGTTTGTCCAGTCCCAGGACAACGTGGATGGACGAATGTCTGACAGAGTATATCAAACAGATCGCGTAAATTGTTCTCTTCAAACGTACTTACGTTTGGTGGCAGAGGAACTCGTTTCTCTTAGCTTTATACCCGTGGTATTTTTAGGGAAATCAATTTGTGATTTGGCGGGTATGACGATGTGTCATTTAAAGTGAATGGTGGTCAGGTGTTCTAAAAGATAAGTAATGACCTCAAGCCTCACAACCGGGAAATGACAAAAATCGGGCGGGCAGCATGGCCAAGTGGGTCGCTCCCATTAGGATGTATAATCACCTATCTTGAGAAATTCCATTTGTTCTTTAATCTATCGATGTTGTCCCTTTCGGGAAACGGTTGCTGATCCCAACCGTTGGTGATATACATTCGATACACTCAAGTGAAATGAGTGGTCGGTCATGTGTGGGTCGGGTTGCAAGATGTTCTTGTTGAACCTAGTGTATTCGCCTCTAGAGATACACTATCGGCGGGTGGCCCCATACCTTGTCATGTTGGAAATCCAATCTCCAATAAGCGCCCTGCAGTTTTTGATTTTATATTATATATGGAGCGTGAAATGCAAGCGTTCCACTAGATTCTATTTATTTGACTTAGACACTATTATAATATCACCAGATTTTGATATAAAATGTTTTGGGTTATCGTAAGGTTAAAACCATTTGTGTTTATGTGTGGATCGGTCTTACGATGATCATTTCTTTTGAAAGGATTTTTGAAAGTTAAACAAATGGTTGGAGTTTACTCACACCAGTTCCATGACTGACCCAGAGTTTATTTTGTTAGTTTTCCCTAAACTCTTGGGTGCCCAAATTTGTACGGGCAATCAAGTAGTCAGGATTTTATAGATTCACTTGGAGGAGTTGAAGGCTTCACCAATAGCTATAGACTATCATATTTCCGTTGTGTACTATGTTGTATTTGGAAACAGGTGTTTTATAACTGTCCCAGGAATAGCTGTTGTGCTCTGATGATGGTATGTATATAAAGTTACTGATTTGTATTTCAAAAGTTATGTTATATACTATGTTTTATTCGTTCCGCTGTGAGTTTGTGATCTTTGTTTCCTTCTATTCTAATATTTCTTTCTTCCTATTTCTCATCCTCTAACTTCTTTCTAATAATGATTCGTATTTCTGTGTCATTTGGGTTGGACGTGTGTTGTTATTAGTCGACCCAAAGGGTATGGAAATTCGGGTCGTTTCAAAATCGATATTCGATTTATAATGAAATTCCTTTTATATATCGTTATAAATTATAAAGGAATTCCATAGCGACTTTTTGGAAATTTGATTTGGACATAAATCAAAATCTACACGACGAAATCCTAATTTTTCTCTTCCGCTAGAAAAATATACTTCACGAGCTCCAGACGTTTTTTGTTCACAGAAATCCAATTTAGAACGCACCCTGTATATTCAGTTGAAGTTCAAATCGCCAAATAACGAACTTCCCTGTGCAGTTAAAGCGCTTAGCGAATCCAATGCAGCAGAAGTCCAAAAATTCATAGTGGGGATAAAGCGAGGAAATATCAGGATATAACGGATGACTCTAAAATAGCACATGTAACTCGTTCATAATGTTTTTAGGAATTTAAAAAAGATTATTGAATGAAAAACATGTGCAAATGTCCGTAAATAAACATAGATTTTATTTAGGTTAATTAAATTTTATAGAATATATATTATTTTTGTTTCCAAAAATATATATTAAAAAATTCCATTACAAAATCTAACTTTCTCATTTTTATAATGCATAAATGTCATTTTTCTATTCGTTTCTTTCATAAATGATATAGCGGGAATAGCGTAATATAGCAGAAATAACTGGATATATCGGGAATAGCGGAATATAGCGGGGATTAAAGCGGAGTGGCTATATCAAATGATATTTGGGAAAAGCGTAGCGGTGGTAATCCGCTACAGGATATAGTAGAGTTATAGTGGGGTAATAGCGGGGAATAAACTGCACAGGAACTGCCGCGCCATTTCGAGCTCGAATTTTAATTATAATATAAATTTTACGTTCAACTATCGTACAAATAATATATTCGTTATTCTAATTCAAATTCTAAGATGAATTAAATATTTTAAATTGTCCAGTTCACATTATATTTTCAATTCACTATTTTTGACTATTTCGGAATTAAATATATTATTCTATTATTTAAATTAGTTAAATATTCAATATCGTTTAATTAAACAACCATTTAATTCTCTAAATCACTAATTAAATAATTAAATAAATAAATTATTATACCATAAAAATACGGGACATTACAATAAAAGAGTTAAACATAAATAGCATTTTTGTTAAATAGGTTTGTGTTACAACAAAATGGATGTATCACTTTTCATACATTTTGTTGAAATATAATTTATATGCAGACATAAAAATAATTTTTATTTGCAAACATACAATAGGATTTATATGCAAATGTAAAAATCATTTTATTTATTTGCAAACTTATATTAGAATTTATATTTAAATATAAGAATCATATTATTGGTCAAAACATACATTAGAATTGTATGTAAAGTAAAGTGACATTTTATTGTTAAATTATACAATAGAATTTGTATGCAAATCCAAGTGACATTTGTATTGTCAAATTTTACATTAGAACTTATGTACAGGATAAGGAGGCATTTCATATGTTATGATTTGAAACTAGATATACAAATAAAACATTTCTTTTCATTTGTTAAAGTTTAGAATAGAAATTTGCATACAAATAAAAGAAAATAGGAATTATCTTTTTCTTTATCATCAGCAATAATAACATGTAAATAAATTACATTTTCTTAGACATTAGAATCGTATAGGGAAAATGATACGAGAAAAATACATTTTTATTTAGCATTAGGAATAAAATAACATGTTTGTTCATTATCATCAATATGTTAGCAGAATTAGAAATTGGTTAAATTCATTAACCAATTATTTATTTAGATGAATTGTTTTTGGTTGAAAACCCGACACGGGTATTGGGATGATATTTAACATACACTAATCCCAATATTTAGTTGAATGTCAATCGATAGATTGACAGGCTGCGATGAGCGTTATTTATTCATTTTAATGCTCACACAGTTATAAATTTCACTCTGGATGTGAATGGATGACTTAACGATTATTTATTATTATTGTTCATATACATGCAATGTATGAAATCCATATAACCAAAATTATATGGTAAATGATTAAGTCACATTCCGATTCAAAATATCTTTTAAATAAATAATATTTTTAAAGGACATTGTAATATAAAGATTATTTTAAAATAAGGAATATTATACTATAAAAATATTTTACATAAAGAATCTTTTTATATAAAGAATATTTTTAAATAACGAAGATATTAAAAAAATATTCAACGAAGAATAAAATGATGATTTCTAAGTCCATTTTTGGAGGGACACAAAAGATAAAAATATATTTTTATTGAAATGAACTAGTTATTAACTAGAATAAATCTTTTAAATTAAGATTCAATAATGCCTTCTAATTAATTATTATTTAATCAGAATTAAATAAAGGGATTGGATTTGGGTTGTCGCGGATGGTGTCTTAAATAACACTGTTCTTAAACCCCGTATGAAAAGAACAAATATTTTAATTAAGATTATTGGAGTTTTTTTTACCACATTTAGTAATTGAAATAAATTGATATGTGAATTGGGTTTATTGTGGACTGTGTTTTAAAAAACATTTGTTCTTTAACCCAATTAACAGTGAAAATATGACTTAGAATTTATATCTTTTTATTAAGATTTAAAAAGAAATTTTCCAAAATCAAGTTTTCCAATTTAATATATTAAATTGGAATTAAGTGGAAATTCGATTGATAATAATCGAGATAGGCTTCTGTAAAAGAAGACTGTTATTATATATGGAATTAAAAAGACTTTGCCTTTATTCCATTTATATTACTGGGTTGATACGGAAATTTATATCGATTATATATATATTGATTTGATTTCTGTGAGAATTCCATATTTAATGGAAGTTGATTTTGGGTTTATCGTGAACAATGCTTTTAAATTACATTGGTTCTTTAACCCAGTTAAAGACAAGATTAATTCCTTAGAAGTTGAATTATTATAAAGTAATGATTTTTGATATTAAAATAAAATTGAAGTTTTAATAAATCAAAATATTTAAAAAGATTTAAGAATAAATTTAAAAGAATTTATCTTTGATAAAGTTGATGGAAATCTTTCCCCTTTTAATATGGATATCTTATTAATGGAATATTCTAAATTGGAATGAGCCGTATGATGTGTTTTTATAGCATTTGATTTTTGATTATAAAAATACGCGTGTTATTCGGAAAGACCGGGTTTAACCCATTCTGAATAATTATTACGACGATTAATGTCAAAGACATTAAAGACGGTGGATGAAGACCGGTGATCTTCACATCGAAAGGATGACTACAGATGCCCGGAATTGGGTAGCTCCCAGTAGAGGGTTAAAGTGGTAGTTTTTCCGGACGTACTTGTTGATTGTTCGGATATGCGAGCACCTCACTTCCGTATTGGACATACGAGATGTGGAATAAGGTGTCTCCGGTTTCGTTTAGACCCAGAACGGACTTGTAAATGGATGTGTGTCTGACATTGGATTTCATTCCATGTAACTAAATTGATTTCTATTTAATATATATTTGTGGTGTCGGAGAATTTATTCTCTTGCTTAACACCCTTCTCTGAGACGTACAAGCTCAGAGGTTATATATTGGTAGTGATCGACCGCATGGCATGAATTGTCAATGTGGAATGCCAAGATGCAAATGATCGAGGCTTTTGTTGAAAAGCAGGGCCTTGTGGTTGATGATCAAAGCATGACCTATTTAGGTGTAGCTTTGTGTATAGCATTACTTCGCGAGCCTCACACCCCGGTATGAGTCAAAAACGGAGCAAGGGAATGCAGGGAGTGCGCACGTTTCTTTCTAGCTAGAAGTGGTGTCAGCGACTTACCAGCCCTGACATTTTACTTACGTGGATGATGGAATTTTCGAGGCCTCGGATTTATCGGTCGCCAATGGTCGTATTATAGGTTCGATAAGACCGGGAAGCGTGTGTTCAGGAATTGCCAATCCACTAACGTATTTGCGGATCGGCCCTGTAGGATCCAAGGGTTCGCTAGCGTCTGAATCCAGAGACATTGGAAGAGTGTCTCGAATCGGTAAGGAGATCGTTGCTAGCCTTGACTCTTGATGGAAACCCAATTTTCAATACGATGATCGTCGCTAATCTATGAATCAGAAAAGCGCGATATTTAAATTAAATTCTGCAAGCATACAGGTCGAACACAGGGAGGTGTAATTAAAAATTATTATTTATTTATTCTTGGGCGAGTTAGGCAGAATTTGGAGTTGTTTTTAATGTTGTTGAAATTACTCTGAATCTGAATATAATCAGTATCAAATTTAACAATTGAAAAGAAAAGAAACAATTACTAGAAAAAAAAGAAAATAACAACTAGAACAATAACAAAGAATTAAAAAGCAGAATTGCCGTTGAATCTAATCGAACAGACAATAGCTAACAAGCAGTAATAAAAGACAATAACAATGTGTTCTACCAAAACTAATTGGATAGATACACAAATTGTTATGAGAGAAAAAGAAAACTAAAATGAAGAAAACCTTTTTCTATTAATAAATGAGAATACAGAATAATGGAGATCTTCACAATGGGATGTATATGTGCTTTACTCTTGGGCGATATTTAAATTAAATTCTGCAAGCATACAGGTGTGCAGCATACAGGTCGAACACAGGGAGGTGTAATTAAAAATTATTATTTATTTATTCTTGGGCAAGTTAGGCTGAATTTGGAGTTGTTTTTAATGTTGTTGAAATTACTCTAAATCTGAATCTGAATCTAATCAGTATCAAATTCAACAATTGAAAAGAAAAGAAACAATTACTAGAAAAAAAAAAGAAAATAACAACTAGAACAACAACAAAGAATTAAAAAGCAGAATTTCCGTTGAATCTAATCAACGGACAATAGCTAACAAGTAGTAATAAAAGACAATAATAATGTGTTCTACCAAAACTAATTGGATAGATACACAAATTGTTATGAGAGAAAAAGAAAGAAAACTAAAATGAAGAAAACCTTTTTTCTATTAATAAATGAGAATATAGAATAATGGAGATCTTCACAATGGGATGTATATGTGCTTTTATAGGTGAACTGGAAACCCTAATTAAGTCTATGAATAACTGGGCTTCATCATCCATTATATCTCTTGCCTTCCTTGCCCAAGCTTGATTGGAAAGCAAAACATGGTGAATATCTTCCAAATCTTCCTATCTTCCATGTAGCAAATTGATTGATTGATTGATTGATGAGCAAATTCCATGTGATTAATTCTTCCAAACAAGGATACTCATTAGACTCCAAAGGCAACAAAGGATAAAATCTTCAAAATTGATCTTTTCTTGGCAATAAATCAATCAGAAATTCTTTTGATTGGAAATTAAAAAATGAATGTTCTGAATTGATTTCCATGACTACTCCTGAAATGTCTATTAGTGAATATCATACATACACATGAATATGTATATATATATAATATAACACTAATTAATATATTCTTCATAGCAAAGGGGCAGTGTGAAAGTTCCGTTCTTTGGCAAAAAGTGAGCTTGATGGGGATCGAACTCAGGTCTCTCAGTACAAATCTCTATGCATTTACCAGTGAGCTACAACGTCTTTTGTAATTGAGATGGCTTTAATATGGGGAAGTAGCTTTTTATTTGTAGTTGGCCTTTAATTTGAACCGAAGGAGGCATTTCTTGACAACCTATAAAAATACATAAAAGTACCCAAAGTATCATTTATTTATTTACAAAAGATAAAATATAAGAGCATAAAATAAACACATTTCTATGTTAATCAAATACCCCCACGCTTATCTTTTACTCGTCCTCGAGTAAAAAGAAAATGAAAAACTAACTAGATAGGTCACAATTTCATAGGAAACACGATTGCATTGAGCGTATGCAACAAGCCGTTAAACCTCTAGATGTCCCTAGTAGGACGAGTGGTGTCTCGTGAGGGTTTTCAGCGGATACTACCCACAAAATCCAAATGCAGTATGTGTGGATGTAATGTAACTATATGAATGCAATGGTTATATACAAAAAACAAAGAAAACAAGAATGACAACACGACTTGTTTCAGGAATGTGGTACAACAAATTAAGTTTACAATCTCTAGTCAGTTGATTTTATTTTAGATACCTCAACTTGTCACAAATTTTCAATATAAATCAAGTTTTCAAATGTTAAGTTCCAGTTTGGCCAGTTAGTTCGGTCGATAACATAGTGCAGCCATGAAATAAATTCTTAGTTTGCTTGGTACAGTTTGTAAAGTGGTATTCTAATTTTCTCATGTATGGCTAGACAAATCAATAAGGTCAAGCAGTGTTTAGGCATCATTGCTTATTCTTTATTCTATAAAATTTTTAAAATTTATGATTAAGTACATACACCTAACTTAGAAGACCAAGGTTTGCCACCCATGCACTGCCTCGCGGACTAACGGAGAGAGTGGGTAAAGAGCTTGGCGGATTATGCATGCCGACTTTGACTTTGTCAACAACATGTCGGTAATCCTTAGGTGTCCAATCTCAGAAAATGAGACCAAGATATTCCAACGCTGACTTTGTCAACAACATGTCGGATAGAGCTTGGCGGGTTTGCACACCAACGCTTGATATACAAGCAATGTTGGATACCCTTGGATTATTATTATTATTGAAGATATAAGCACAAAAGAGAGTTACGCGAATTCAACTTAACACAACTTAGTTTTAAAGATTTGAAGAGCCAATATAAGTATTTTAAGTCCTCCACTTATTTAAACAAAGTCTACAATATAGAATACATTTCATGGCCATCACCTAAGAATCTCCCTATGTACCGGTTACACTATTATCCCTCAAAATTAAACTTTTCATTATATTTCTTATTCGATCTAAGTTGAGAGAAAAAAAATACTATCAACTGACTAAAAGTTGTAAACTTATTTCGTGGTATCACTCTAAAATGAGTCGTGTCGGTGTGATTGTGTGTGTGTGTATTTTTTTAAATGATGATGGAGGAGATGTGATGCAGACTTGACCCCCCCACACTAGATTGAGATAGTGTCCCAATTGTCTAAGGTATGCAGACCAAAATGGCAGAAAAACAAAAATAAAAAAATGAAAAATAAAAATAAAAGAAAAAGAACGTGTACCACCTGATTTCACGGTGGATGATAAGGCTCATGAAGATCGATAAGGTCATCTTCGTCATATTGCTCGAATTCTAAAAATGGTTTCAGTCGTTGACCGTTTACTTTGAATACCTTTCCATCCTTAGGATTTTCAATTTCAACTGCTCCATGGGGATATGCTGTTTTCACAACATAAGGTCCAGTCCATCGAGATCTGAGTTTTCCTGGAAACAAGTGAAGTCTAGAGTCGTATAAAAGAACTTTTTGACCTACGTTGAATTCCTTACGAAGTATGTTTTTGTCGTGTTGGGCTTTGGTTCTTTCTTTGTAGATTTTCGCATTTTCATACGCCTCATTTCTTAATTCCTCCAATTTAGAAATTTGTAACTTCCTATGTGAGCCGGCTTTCTCTAAGTCAAAATTCAAAAATTTTATGGCCCAAAGAGCATGATGCTCTAATTTAAGAGGTAAGTGACAGGCCTTTCCAAAGACTAATCGATATGGTGACATCCCTAGATTGGTTTTATAAGCAGTGCGAAAAGCCCAAAGTGCATCAATCGGTTTTAAGGACCAATCTTTTCTATTGGAATTCACGGTTTTCTCAAGAGTTTGTTTGATTTGTCTATTGGAAACTTCTACTTGTCCACTAGTTTGTGGATGGTAAGGGGTTGACAGCTTGTGTGCGATTGAGTATTTCTTAAGTAAGGACTCAAAAGCACGATTACAGAAATGAGTGCCATTATCGCTAATGATAGCTCGAGGAGTGCCAAAGCACGAAAAGATGTTTTCTTTGAGGAATTTGACAACAACCTTGTTGTCGTTGGTTTTGGTCGGAATGGCTTCAACCCATTTTGAGACATAATCTACCGCAAGCAAGATGTAAAGATTCCCAAATGAATTAGGGAATGGTCCCATGAAATCGATGCCCCAAACATCGAATAACTCAATCACTAAAATGGGGTTGAGAGGCATCATGTTTCGCTTAGTAACTCGACCCGTTCTTTGACATCGATCACATTTAGAGCAAAATTCGAAAGCATCACGGAAGAGTGTGGGCCAATAGAAACCGCTTTGCAGAACTTTTGCAGCAGTTTTTCTTGCTCCAAAATGACCTCCACAAGCATGGTCATGTGAGAAAGAGAGAATACTTTGGTGTTCATGAACGGGCACACACCTTCGAATGATTTGGTCTGGACAGTATTTGAAAAGATATGGGTTATCCCAATAGAAGTTTCGAACTTTCGAGAGAAATTTTTGTTTATCTTGTTTCGACCATTCAGCGGGTGTTTGTTGTGTGACAAGATAATTCACAATGTCAGCGTACCAAGGGGTGTTAGAGATCGAAAGGAGTTGTTCGTCAGGAAAATAGTCATCGATTTGGGTGTCTTCAACATTTTCGTGCACAATTCGAGAGAGATGATCAGCTACAACATTTTCAGAACCCTTTTTATCACGTATTTCTATATCGAATTCTTGAAGAAGAAGGATCCAACGAATCGAGCGGGCCTTAGCATCCTTCTTAGAAAGCAAATATCGTAGGGCAGCATGATCAGTGTAAACTATGATTTTGGATCCTATGAGATATGGTCTGAATTTCTCAAGAGCGAAGACAACTGCCAAAAATTCCTTTTTAGTAGTTGAGTAATTCAGTTGGGCCTCGTTTAAGGTTTTGCTAGCGTAATAAATGACTTGAGGCAGTTTATCGATACGCTGACCTAAGATGGCTCCAATTGCAAAGTCAGAAGCGTCGCACATACGTTCGAAGGGCTGAGTCCAATCAGGAGGTTGAATGATGGGAGCTGTGGTCAAGATTGACTTAAGAGTTTCAAAAGATGTTTTGCAGTCATTGGAGAATTCGAACTTAACGTCTTTGGCAAGTAAATTTGAGAGAGGTTTTGAAATTTTCGAGAAATCCTTAATGAATCTTCTATAGAATCCCGCATGGCCAAGAAATGAACGAACATCTTTAACAGACTTAGGAGGAGGCAGATTAGCAATCAAATCGATTTTAGATTTATCGACTTCAAGGCCATCTTTGGAGACGACATGACCTAGAACTATCCCCCTTTTTACCATGAAGTGACATTTTTCCCAATTAAGCACGAGTGATATTTCCTTACAACGTTTTAGGACGAGTTCTAAATGAGTGAGGCATTGGGAAAAAGATGATCCATAGATTGAAAAATCATCCATGAATATTTCCAAGAATTCTTCCACCATATCAGAGAAAATACTCATCATACACCTTTGGAAAGTCGCGGGGGCATTACAAAGACCAAAAGGCATGCGGCGATAAGCAAAGGTTCCAAAGGGATAAGTAAAGGTGGTCTTATGTTGATCCTCTAAAGCAACAGGGATTTGGTTATAGCCAGAGTATCCATCTAGAAAACAATAGTACTCATGACCCGCTAAGTGTTCGAGCATTTGGTCAATAAAAGGTAAGGGAAAATGGTCTTTTCGTGTGGCTGAGTTGAGCTTTCGATAGTCGATACACACACGCCATTTTGTTTTGATTTTTGTTGTGACGAGCTCATTACTTTCATTTTTGATCACTGTGACTCCCGATTTCTTTGGTACGACTTGTACCGGACTCACCCAGGTACTATCAGAGATGGGATAGATGATGTTATTGTCTAGACATTTGATTATCTCCTCCTTGACCACTTCTCTCATGTTTGGGTTTAATCGCCTTTGAGCCTCACGGGTGGGTTTAGCCTCATCAACTAAATGTATGCGATGTTCCACAATTGATGGGCTAATTCCTTTTATATCGCTCAGTTCCCACCCCAAGGCATCTTTATTTTCCTGCAAAATTTCTAAGAGTTTTTCTTCTTGGTCCTCGGTAAGATCAGAGGCCAAGATTACGGGAAGAGTTTCTGAGGAGTCTAAGTATGCGTACTTAAGGTCTTGTGGCAAGGGTTTGAGATCTAACTTAGGATGTTCTTGAGTGTTAACATTGGTTAACATTCCTTGGTTAGATTCAGAAGACGAAGGATTTAAGTCAAGAAATTCATTCAGTTCAGAAATGTATTCAAGTTCGTCGAAATCGGAGTCGAAATGTTCCAGACACATATTCAAGGCTTCAGAAGTGTCATTAGAGGTTTCGTCAACTATGGTTTGAATCATGTCGATCTCATCGGTCTCAAAATCCCTAGGTTGTTTGTTGAGATTGAAAATGTTTAGCTCAATGGTCAGGTGCCCGAAGGAAAGTCGAAGCTGACCATTCCTACAATTAATGACAGCATTAGAGGTTGCTAAGAAGGGCCATCCTAAAATCAACGGTATTTGAACTTTGGGTTTGAGACAGGCTCTGTTTCTAAAACTATGAAATCGACAGGGAAGTAAAACTGTTCAATCTGTATCAAGACGTCTTCGATAATTCCCAATGGCTTTTTGACAGATCGATCAGCTAGCTCAAGAGTGATGTTTGTTGGTTTAATCTCCCCTAGTCCAAGTTGACGATAAACAGTATAAGGAATAAGATTGACACCGACACCAAGGTCGAGTAGAGCACGAGAGATATGGGTGTTTCCTATTTTGCAATCAATCGTAGGGCAGCCAGGGTCCTTGTATTTGACTGGGACAAGATTTGAAAGAATAGAGCTTTTATTCGTAGTTAGAAAGGCGGTTTTTGGGACATTAGTCGCACGTTTTTGTGTGCACAATTCCTTAAGACATTTAGCATATTGAGGAATTTGTTCAATGGTGTCTAAAAGAGGAATGTTCACACGGACTTGTTTGAAAATTTCCAAGATTTTATCGAAATTTGCCGCTTTCTTCTTATTATTGAGTCTATGGGGAAATGGAGCTATTGGTTTTTCGACTCTGTGATGAGTTTCATCATTCTAGGAAGAAGGTTTATCCAAGGAAATAGAAGGTGGTAAGGTCGTAGAAGATGGAATGTTGGTATTGCCAATATTAACTTTCGAGGGTGGGTCGGGTTTGCCGACACTAGAAGAAGAACTGTTGGGATTGCCAACATTTAAGGGAACTTGAGGTTTAGAAGAATTGGCATTCGAAGCCAATGGGTGATCATCAAGATTTGGCATTGAGGGCAAGTTAGAAGGTTCGCCAGGGTCGCCCATGTTATTATCAATCCTCTTTCCAGATCGAAGGGTTGTAATAGCGTTGACTGGATTATGGTTTTCGTCCTCACAAGAATTTACAACACGAGCGTTATATTTTGGATTCACCTCAGGTTGACTAGGCAACTTTCCTTTCTCGTTATTTTTCATTAGTTCTTTCATCATACTCATCATTTGGTCGAGTTTAGCGTCGTGTGAGTTCATTTTAGCTTCGTGAGAGTTCAACTGTTTCTCTAAACGCACAATATCTTGTGGCGGTTGAGAGGGTTGAGAGGATTGGTTTGATGATTGAAAGTTGGGGTGCCTATAAGGTTGTTTGGATTGAGATGGTGTTTGAGAGGTTTGAGAAATTGGAGGTGGAGCTTGATAATTTGGATTTGGGATAAATGGTTGCACGTGAGATGGGTTAGCCGAATTATTGGGGTTTGACCAAGAAAAATTTGGGTGGTTCCTCCAACCAGGATTGTATGTGGATGAGTAAGGATTATTTTGAGCTATGGCATTTGCTTGGTCCTGAGAGTAATAGTGGGGAAGCCCTTCTCCGGCTTGAGGAGTTTGATTTTCTAAAGGAATTTGACTTGGGTCCACAACATGCACTCCTCTAGTAGAAGTACGAATGGGAACACAAATCGATTCCCACTGCATGTCCTTTTCAGAATAATCTTCTAAGAACCGCCAGGCTTCATCGGTTGTTTTAGATATAAAGTCTCCTCCACACATTGATTCTAGTTGAGTTCTAGTCTGATAGTTTAGCCCTTCATATGCAATTTGACATAAGTGGTCTTTTAGAATTCCATGGTGAGGACAACTATATAATAGTTGGTTGAATCTTTCAAAGTATTTTGAAAAAGTTTCCCCCTCATTTTGACAAAATTGATTTATCTCGGTTCGAATTTTGAGAGCTTTATGGAAAGGGAAAAACTTTTTCAAGAATGCAGTGACAAATTCATCCCAACTTCTTATGGAATGTTTTGGAAGAGAATTTAGCCATCTTTTAGCGCTTTCAAGTAGTGCAAATGGAATTAGCCTCAGCTTGATCGATCCGTTAGACAGTTGTTGCATTTTTGTTGTTGACGCATACAATTCAAATTCACTTAGAAATTCATAAGCATTTTCAGACCCAGTAAACTTTGGTACCCCTTGAATAAAAGAATGTTTAAGCTCAAAATTGTTTCCTTCAGCTGGAGGTAACACGATGACAGAGGGTTGAACGGTCCTAGTTGGATAACATCGATCACGAAGAGATAAGGGTCTATCCATTTCGATATTGAAATTTTGAAAATTTTGATTTACTCGATTTTGATCCCCAAAGTTTGGAAAGTTTTGATTCACTCGATTTTGATCCAATTCGGTTGGAAAATTTTGGTTGATTAGAGAACCCCTAGGAGAATTTTGTTGGCTAACACTTTTTTCACTCATTGTTGTTAAATGCAAGCACAGAAATCTGCTACAATAAAATTTTCTGTCCTTAATGGCTCCTAACCCAAAATTATAAAGTGACGCGTTTGATTACTTAGATCAAAAGATTTCTCAGCCAGTTAACGGACAGGAGTTATTGGTGCACTAGGAATCACCCTAGCAATGCAGCCGAAGGTTTAAGTACCTTCAAAGTAACAACCGATATAATATTTACGAATCACCATAATATTTATAAACGGCTATTTCTCTGCCGTAGTCTAGACACCAAGAAATAATTCGTTCCAAATGAATCAACTATCACAATACAATTAAGCCCTAGATGAGCCCGTGACTCCCTTAAGTCCAACGTCTAACCGTTATTATTAGTCAGATTCTACGATGAAATGCAATTTGTGGGCTAAGGAAAGGGTGATGAAATCCCTTACCTTATGTGAATTGGGGTATTTCCCTTAACATAATGAATAAAAAGTGCAGAAATAACAACAATCACACAATTTAATTGCAGAAATTAAAAAATTTACATTCAAGCTGCTGCCCCTGCAGAAATTTTTTACAACAATTGTCTATACTTTTTTTTCTTTGCAGCAGAGCACCTGTAGAGTTAAAAGAAATTTACAGTGGGGTATGGCTGTCCATCCAGAAAAAATGAGTAGCGTCAATGATTGAAATCTCACTATTTGCAATTTCTTTTGATTTCTGAAATCTTGATTTGTTGCTTGAACTCCAGTCACCTTGTCCTTAGTTCGAAATCTTTTTTTTTTTTGAATGAATTGAATGACAAAAAAAGCACAAGAAAAAGAAACAAAGGAATTAACAAAAAAAAGCTAACTTTTTGGAGAAGATGGTGCTGAAGTGTGGATTGAAAAAAAACTATGGTGAAATGAGATTATGTGAGAGGAAGGGGTATTTGATCAGAGGGAAGAAATGAAGCAGGGAAAAATAATTAAAAAAAAGAATGAATCTTTTTATGACCTTCACTTTTTTATTATTGTTGAAAAAGAAGACAAATAGGAAAGAAACAAATGACCAAAAAAAAAAAAAATGGGAAGAGAGATTTCAGGAAAGAAAGAGAATTGTAAAGGAAGGAAGGAAAGTAATTGTAAAAGATTTGGAAAAGAAATTGAGAAGGGAAAGCAATAAAAGAGAAGACAAAAACAGAAAGAATTTTTTTTCTTTTGTTTATTGTTGTAAAATTAGAAGAGGATTTTTTTTAAAAAGAAAGGGAATTTGTAAGAGAAGAAAAGAAATCAAATGTATTGAGAACAAGAAAGACAAAAGAAGAAAGAGAAATTTTTTTGCATAAGAGGAATCTTTTTTTTTTTGAAATTTGTAAAAAGAAAAAGAATGTAGATGATTGGAAAGAAAGTGGAAAGATGGAAAGAATAAAGGAAAATTGAAAGTTGTTGTTTTTTTAATGAAGGAGAGAGACGGAAAGAAATAAATGGAAAGAGAGATTGTAGGAGGTGAATGAGAAATGCAATTGGAAAGAAATAAAAAAAAGAATGCAAGTTTTTTTTATGAAAATTTGAACAAGAAGAAAGGGAAAGAAATGAATGGTAAAAACCCAAACAAAAAAGGAAAAAAATTAAAAGAGGAAGGAAATAAGAGGAAAAAAGCAAGGTTTTTTGAATAGAGAGGAAGTGTAGAAGAAATTGAGGAAAGAAATAAAAGCAGACAAAAACAGGAAAGAAATCAAAGTAGACAGAGAAGAAATTGCGAAAGTTTTTTTTTTAGAAAGTTGTAGAAAAAAGATGGAAACAAATAAAAAAGAAAAGGAAAGGGAAAAGAAAAATGTGAAAATTAGCAAGGTGGTAGAAAAATGGAAAGAAATTGAAGAAAAATTAGCAACTTTCTTTCTTCTTTTTTTTCAGAAAAGAAAAGAGAGACTTAAAAAGAAGAAAAGAGAGCAAATGTATTGAAAAGAGGAAAGGGCACAAAGAAAGAAAAAAAATCAAAGAAAATTTGGCATTTTTATTTCTCTGTTTAGTTGATGGCAGTACCAATCAAATTGATAAACCAAATCACTAAACCAGATATATTTTTCTATATATTAAAGAAAACAAAAACATTAAAACAATAATAAAAACTAACACGAATCAGAATTTAAGTAAATAATAAAATTTAATCTTTACCTCCCCGGCAACGGCGCCAAAAACTTGATCGTCGCTAATCTATGAATCAGAAAAACGCGATATTTAAATTAAATTCTACAAGCATACAGGTGTGTAGCATACAGGTCGAACACAGGGAGGTGTAATAAAAAATTATTATTTATTTATTCTTGGGCGAGTTAGGCAGAATTTGGAGTTGTTTTTAATGTTGTTGAAATTACTCTGAATCTGAATCTGAATCTGAATCTAATCAGTATCAAATTCAACAATTGAAAAGAAAAGAAACAATTACTAGAAAAAAAAGAAAATAACAACTAGAACAACAACAAAGAATTAAAAAGAAGAATTACCGTTGAATCTAATCGAATGGACAATAGCTAACAAGCAGTAATAAAAGACAATAACAATGTGTTCTACCGAAACTAATTGGATATATACACAAATTGTTATGAGAGAAAAAGAAAGAAAACTAAAATGAAGAAAACCTTTTTTCTATTAATAAATGAGAATACAGAATAATGAAGATCTTCACAATGGGATGTATATGTGCTTTTATAGGTGAACTGGGAACCCTAATTAAGTCTATGAATAACTGGGCCTCATCATCCATTATATCTCTTGCCTTCCTTGCCTAAGCTTGATTGGAAAGCAAAACATGGTGAATATCTTCCAAATCTTCCTATCTTCCATGTAGCAAATTGATTGATTGATGAGCAGATTCCATGTGATTAATTCTTCCAAACAAGGATACTCATTAGACTCCAAAGGCAACAAAGGATAAAATCTTCAAAATTGATCTTTTCTTGGCAATAAATCAATCAGAAATTTTTCTAATTGGAAATTGAAAAATGAATGTTCTGAATTGATTTCCATGACTACTCCTGAAATGTCTATTAGTGAATATCATACATACACATGAATATGTATATATATGATATAACACTAATTAATATATTCTTCATAGCAAAGGGGCAGTGTGAAAGTTCCGTTCTTTGGCAAAAAGTGAGCTTGATGGGGATTGAACTCAGGTCTCTCAGTACAAATCTCTATGCATTTACCAGTGAGCTACAACGTTTTTTGTAATTGAGATGGCTTTAATACGGGGAAGTAGCTTTTTATTTGTAGTTGGCCTTTAATTTGAACCGAAGGAGGCATTTCTTGACAACCTATAAAAACACATAAAAGTACTCAAAGTATCATTTATTTATTTACAAAAGATAAAATATAAGAGCATAAAATAAACACATTTCTATGTTAATCATACGACATCGTGCGGTTTTGATTGTATAACTAGTATGGCGACATAGTATGTGGTAGCTATGCCGTCTATGATTGATACATTACGATTGAAATGTTTTTTGAAAACATATATACACTAGTAGTATTATCAAATACGTTTTATCGTATCAAGCATTTTTGACCATTATGAAGTAAAATTCTATCCTCCGGCTTGCATTGCATTGTGTGATGGGACCTGAGTCTTATAATGGTTTAATTTTTCTAAAAAGCATTGCGTTGCTTAACAATTTACTTTATTTCATGCACTAGCAATCCAATAGAGTAAACCCGTTCTGCTTTAGCGGCGTGGTCATGTGATTAGCCTTATTATTAGACAAGTTAGGAAAGATTTCTCATACCAGTCCCACGACTGACCAGTAGTTTGTTTCACTTTGCAAACTCGGGTGCCCTTATTTTCCATACAGGTAGTCGATTAGCTTATTTTGCAGATATATTGAGCAGGATTCAAGATTGAAGCATAAAGCTATGTTCAGAGCATTGATAAACTTCCGTTGTATCAGATTATTAGTTCCGCTGCACTGTATTAAATCCATTGTAAATTATCTTCCGTTGTTGTATTATTATTTATAGATGTACTCTGACATTATGTACTCTGATGTAACATTATTATGATGTTTATAACAGTCTACTGTTACTTTTTCTAATTTGTTGTATTCCTAGAGTTAGCGTATTCGGGTTTTGAACGGTCTTGGTCGATTTAGCAATCGATTCGGTCCGAGCAAAATGCGTATCGTTACACTGCCCGTACAAATTTAAGCACCCAAGAGTTTAGGGTAAAACAAAACAAAATAAACTCTGGGTCAGTCATGTGTCTGGTGTGAGTAAACTCCAACTATTAGTTGAACTTCTCAAAATCCTTTTTAAAAGAAATGATAATCATAAGACCAATCCACACATAAACACAGATAGTTTTTACCTTACGATATCCCAAAACATTCTTTAAAATCAATATTATTCTGATATTATAATAGTGTCTAAAACAAGTAAATATAGCAGAACGCTCACATCTTACGCTCTACACACATAGTATACAATCAAAACCGCGGGCTCTTATTGGATAATGGATTCCAACTAGAAAGGTATGGGACCACCTTTCGACAGTGTATCTCTAAAGAGGAATACACCGGGTTCAACAAGAATATCTTACAACCTAGGCTAAACATGACTGGCCCCTCACTTCGCTTAAGAGTACTGAATTTATTGTCACCAATGGTTGGGATCAACAACTGTTTCCCGAAAGGGACAACATCGAAAGATATAAGAAGTAAAATGGAATTTCTCTAGATCATGTGACAATACACTCTATTTAGGTGCGACCCACTTAGCCATGCGACCTACCCAATTTTATACCATTTTCCGGTTGCGAGGCTTGAGGTTATGATTAATTACCTTTCATTGATAGCGCAATCACTTTGAATGCCACATTGTCAGATCCGTTAATCACTAATTAATTTGCATAAAGATATTCTAGATATTATGCTAAGAGAATAAAATCCCCGCCACCAGATGTATATTTGTACAGAACAACATATGTGATCATTGGAAATACTCTGTCAGAATTCATCCATACATATTCATTTTGGGACTGAACGAAACCTAAGGCACAATTTCTATTAATCCATCTTAGTTAATTTCTACCTTGGATTAACAGAAAAATCCCTTGCACTTTACAACTTTTTCGATCGTCTTCATATAATCAGATTCATAACACTACTGCCAATACGGAGTGGTTCTCGGATAATAATCCAACCGGTCTCTCCATGCTGACAAAGATATTGGCAAGTACTTCGATAGTTGGTTATTTAACTATGGAAGAAAAACAAACATTTCATTCAATAAACATCAAGCAATCATTGGGCCCCTTAATTAATATTTCATTAACTAAATCACTTCTCCATTTCCTTATCAGTACTTTTCAACCCAATATTTTTAACAACCATCTTGACTTCTTACACTATTTGGAAAAATATTTTCCACTTATAAATAGAAGATATTTTCTAAGTACAGAAAATAAAGAAGGCAATGAAATTATTAAATTATATGGATCTGTTAATTGATATTATTATAATCAAATGAGATTATAAATTTGGAATGGTTATATATAACCAAATAGAATTTATATATGAATGAAATATACTAATTTGATGAACTCGAATTGAATTAAAACCAAAATTCAGAATTTAATACCGGAAAGTTGGAAAATATTTTCTGAAGTATATTAGAATAATATAGCTTTGTTTTGAAAGGATTTTTGAATAAAAATCAATTTAAATGGATTTTGAAAGTGTTAAAGCACTGAACTTACTTCAGTGGCTGGAAAATAATTCTGATGATGACTGCAGCATCATGAGAGTTCATTTTCGAGTTTGTAAGTGATGGATTGCTACCTTAGAATTTTTTTTGATGGAAATTTGTTTGAAAGAAAACAAATTGATTTGTAAATTCATATGTTTTGAATTTGAGATGGATATAAATATATGTTTATGTTTATTGGATTTCTAAATAATTTGAAATGAAAACCTGAGAATTTAAATTTTGGAATTTAAATTTAACTTAAGCAAGTTGAATAGATCAAAGTGAAAAAATTGTATTAAAATAATTTTGAATGTAATTGAATGCATGTAAATTGGATGTGAATGAATGAAAACCAAAAGTTTTGGTTGGAATTAAATTTGTTGAAACATGATGAGTTAAGTTTCAATATAAATAGACTTTGAAAAGTCAAAGGGTTTGTAGCATTTTTCCTACCTTAGTAATTTCGGGATGAAATTCTTTTACGGGGGGAGGGGGGAGGGGGGGAATGTAACAACCCGGATTTTTAGTTGATTTATTTTAAATATTCAATATGGTTTTAAATATTGAGTTGATAATATAAATCAATTTTTATATCGATTTAATAATTGAAATACGATTTATTTCGAATATATATATAATTGTCGTAATACGAGAATATAGAATAATTCAATTCGAAATTTAAACCGAGTTAAAACGATTCAGAATCGATGATAATAATAATTTATTATCAAGAAATTAATTGTTTTGAACTTAATTTACATCAATTTAAATTAATATTTTCTCCATATGATTGAATTGGGCTTCGAAACCTGTTATGGTATGTTCATAATGGTGGTATAATCCTAGAAATGTCGGTTGTTGTGGTCAAAAAGGAGTTAGGAATCAGAGGGTATTTTAAATTAAATATTATCACACCGGTTCAAACAAATTAAAAAATAAAAAAGAAATTATGAAATTAATTCCTTTCTTCCTAAGCTAAGGGTACACTGTAAACCTTGCGCTGTAAGCCTAACGCTACCTGTACCCTTGTGAAACCGACATTGATTCTATCTTCCTATCCTTTACCTATATAATAAGCTCATCGCTTTGTTAATTTTCTCCATTTGTTGAAACCAACGAAGCCATGTCTTCGTTATTTCTCTTCTAAGGCTACAAGATTCACTGAAGTCAAAACAACCTCCCTCAAATCTTAATTGAAGCCCTCACTTTCCACTATAATTTGAAAACCAAAGCCGTGCC
Organism: Allium sativum; assembly: GCA_030737875.1. Classification (NCBI taxonomy): domain Eukaryota; kingdom Viridiplantae; phylum Streptophyta; class Magnoliopsida; order Asparagales; family Amaryllidaceae; genus Allium; species Allium sativum. Next base: position 64,008,680 of record CM060909.1, on the reverse strand, counting down.
TTTATTTTAAATTTCCTCAAAATCAATATCCATTTCCGCAGTAAATAAAAAAATAGTGATCGACAATTTTAGAGTACGGTGCTCTGGAAGGCGATCTTGGGCTCAATTTTCATGGGGTATCGTGCAACTCGACATCGCGAATGGTAAGGCAGTTCGCGACATAAAAGAGGCATCGCGATGGTGATTATGAGGTCTAATCTTCCATTTGAGGTGCTACTGAAAATTGCGATGCTGTCATTGGGAGAAATCATTTATCGATTCGTGATTTAGAGGAGTCCGCGAGTGGAAAGGGCAACAGCAGTATGCGATTGACGATGGTTCACAATGTTGAATTTGGGGATCATCCTGAGTTTAGGGGAAGAGACTGAAGTTGAAGGGCTGAGGTATGGAGAATATTGTAGCAAGAAGTGTTGATGGTGAAATAGTCGACGGTCTGTAAGATAGGGTTGGGGAATTGAAGACAAAATGAAGAAAAGAAGGTAGCTATCATGATTTCATGGTGAAATAAGAGGGTAGCATGGTGAAACTCAGTACTGCTTGGGGATTAGGTTGTTGGTAATTTTTGAACTACGTCAGGAGGTGAAGGAGGCTTGTCTGTACGATGAGCTAAAGGGTTTGAGGGATGGTTGTTGTTTGGTGGTGCATGTGTACGGTGATGGTCGGCATTTGGAAATTCTTGGATATCGATCAAAAGCAGGAGAAGAAAACGTTAAATGGGATTAAGGTAATTAACTTAAGAAATTGAGTTAAATTATTCCAGATTCTCGTATTATGATAATTATACATATTCTAAATAAATCGTATTTCGATTATTAAATCGGTATAAAATTGGACTTATATTATCAACTCAATATTTAAAACCATATTAAATATTTAAAATAAATCGACCATAAATCCGATTTGTTACAGTAATTTTACTAACGCTCAGCAAAAAATTATCAACATCAGTGTTGCTTAACCCAAAAGATGTCTCTATTAGGACCCTATCCAGATACTTGAACTGATTTTCAGCCTCCAATGATGCGGCGTTCTCAAAGGCCTTAACAGAAGAACCTGGTTCAAGAGCCTCTCCCAACCTTTCCTCCTCAACTGGAGAAGGAATGGGAGTGGGTTATGAACCATGCCCTCCGGCAGGCTCCTTCTCATCACCGCTGTAACGACCCGTATTTTTGGCAGCCAAATATTTAATTTAATTTATTTATTTTAAATATTTTATTTGGAAAATTTTGGAATTTAATATTTAAATTCGTTATTTAAATGAAGTTTGAACGCTATATTTTTTATATAATATAAATCGAGCATGCAATGGCGCTGCAGTTCGTAAAATGGAGTTTTGAACTTCAACTGAATATACAGGATACGATATTAGTTGGATTTCTGTGAAACAAGAAATGTACAAATCTCATTGATCATAATTTTCATATGGAAGAGAAAAATCCATATTTTGTGTTATATACTGTTAGTTATGGCCAAATCAAAATTTGAAATAGTCGCTATGAAAATCATTATTTAAAATATGGGCCTTTAAAATAGGCATTTTACAAATGGACTCCGTTTTCGATGAAATTATTTTATTTGAACCCTATCGTTAAATTATTGTAAGAAAACCGGAATGCATGGCAAACCGATGTCGTATGTGACCACGGTAGCCGTAAACGCCCAATTATTTTATATAGCGCATAATATATTTATTTAATTAATAAAGAGATATTTGAGTGTAACTTGAGCAGACGGTCGAATTAAGCCGCGAAACCTATTCCGATTAGTTCGTATCTTCGATTATAGTCAGGATAGATATACAGTTTTTTATTTTTGAATACCGGATAATTTGGTGTCCAAAATGGCATTGCGGTGCGCATAAAAATAGCCTACCGGGAAAACAGTCTCAGAACGCGACGAAACTGGTGCCATTTGGTTCGTATTAATTAATTTTTTTTAGGATTTCAAAGTTTCAAGTTGATTGGATTTATCTAGTGATCGTGCAAAAATTAAACGCGTGTTTTTCGCTGGTTTTATAAAGGAATTTTTTTCAAGCGATGTCGGAATTCGACGAAACTTGTCCCATCGAGTCCGGAATATTTTTCTATGATAAGATTAGTTTTTTCATCAGAAAATGGAAGTCGTTTGTATTGGTTTTATCGTGTTACTTTACCACGAAGTTTCATTAATAATTAAATAATAATATTTATACCCTATATAAGTGCACAACCCCAATTCTATGTTTAGTCTTTATGTCGCATTGTCAAAGTGGTTGTGAGTCGCCACTCTTATTTCATGGACCGCTCAAAACATTGGAATCTCTTTCCTTTCGATCTCTTACTCCACTTAATTAAATCAACCTCTTCCAACTGAAAACTCAGAGTTCTAGGTGAGGCCAACTTTTCTTACGGCTATGATCAAATTCTATTTCTTGGGGTGGACGGAATACGGTTTGGAAGGGGTTGCGATTTGAGATGAGCTGGGGTACGTAGGGGTGTCGATCTTGATGGTACTGTGAGCGATGGTGGAGGGCGGAGTGCCGAACGCGGTGCTAGCCTCTGATCGGCCTCCAGTTGAGGCAAGGAGGCAGACGGTGGCTTGAAATTAGGGGACTTTGGTTTGGTAACCTAGTACTGTGACGCATGGTACTTTTAAAATGAAGAACAACTTGGAACCGTGAATCCAAACCAAAGTACCCACCCGTCCAACGAAGAACAGTAGCAAAAATAATGGGATTTTGGGCTTGTGTGCTGAACAAGGTGGAGCTTTCAGTGCTTTCGATCTAGTTCAAAGGTGATGGCAAACAAACGATCAGTCCACATTTTTAAGTACAACAGTAATTAGTTTTAAGTTAATATTTGTTAAGTTACTTAAGTTAAAATCCTGTTAAACTAAAATTTAAAAATTGTGTGGAACAAAAGCATAAAACAGGGAGGCACGCACTCAACACGAGGAGGTTAGTGATCAGTGTTTGGTGCATGGGACGGTGGTAGTTAGGTGGTTTTGAAGCCATAATGTACTGAAGAAAAGGGGGAGGAGTACCAAACGGTTAATTCCAGAAAAAAAGGGATTGACTGCACTACACCAAAGCAGGTGATTGCCAACGAGTATAACCGTTGCAAACAATTTCAGCAACGCTTATAAGTGTTGCTACGGGGGCATGGCAATGCAGTACCAACGCTTATAAGCATTGGTAGATTTTATCTCCCAACGCTTATAAGCGTTGGTATATTTTCATTCGCAACGCTTATAAGCGTTGGTAGTTTTTTGTTTGCAACGCTTATACATGTTGCAATATTTTTGTTTGCAATGCTTATACATGTTGTAAGATTTTCATTCACAATAACTAACATGATTATAATACAAACGATATTTAATATGAATCCAAAATAGATATTATTCTCAATTTAAAAAGTATAATTCAATGAATACCAATAGACAACATTCATAATTAAGTAAGGATATAGAATTAATATCAGTTAACAATATACACATATAATACATGACTAAGTTGCTAAATTCGATACATAATTAAGTCGCAAAATTCAATAGATAAATGAAATTCTACAAATACCGAATACAAAACATGTAGTACTTCTCTCGAATTTTCTTTTATGTCCAGCCTTCCAAATCATCGTTTGTTAAATATTTTCTTTTGGATTTGCTAAGGCCTACAAGAAAGATCAAAGTTGACAACAATAATTAATATAACATTCTATAAACAATTTACAAAAGATAATTTTAATACCAATTATTTGGCTTGGCATTTATTTGTGTTTTTGTTGGGTAAGTTAACTAAATTCTTTTAAGGCATTGAACTATAATGCATCTATCAATGTGACCACATCAAAACTGAGTTTGCAAACTCAGTTCGGAAATTGAGTTTGCAAACTCAGTTCGGAAACCGAGTTTGCAAACTCAGTTTCTAACTGAGTTTGCAAACTCAGTTTTGATGTGATTACCAAAAGCATTTTCACTACCATGTACATACCAAAAGCATTTTCACTACCATGTACACAAACTGCACATGTTTCTAATTATCTGTAAATGTATTCAAAACAATTGCAATCTATCCTGGTATAAGGTCGTGTATTTACACATGACAAAGTTGAAATGTTGAACGATACAAAAAAACCCCAAAAAAATCAGTGTTACTTCGTTTCTTTTACAGTTATAGGTCTGATTAGTTCTGACAAATCAAAACATCAAAATGGATTATAATTAGTTCTGACAAATCAAAACTCTCAATCAAGTCATCATAATTCATGGACTATAATTAGTTCTGACAAATCAAAACATCAAAATGGGGGTAGCAGGCACAACAGCTTCTAGCTGCTGTTGCACAGCAGCATGAAGCTGCTGTGGCGCAGCAGCATGAAGCTGCTGTGGCGCAGCAGCATGAAGCTGCTGTGGCACAGCAGCTTGTAGCTGCTATGCAAACAGCAGCTTCTAGCTTGAGTTTCATAAGCAGAATATAGAATAATGGGCATAAACATGGGTTTCATGGGCATAAACATAGGTTTCATAAGCAGAATATAGAATAAGAGAGTGACGTTGTTGCTTAGTAACATATATATAATTCAGTCAGACTTACGAATAATATTTGGATCCTCCGAAGGAAAACAAACTTGAGTAATGTTTCCACAAATTCGTAAAAAAATTGTTAGGTGGACACTGAAGGGCAAGTATAGACCACCGATCAATTAATTCATTAGGCGAAGATTAATCGGAGCTAGATGTTTTTGAAACATTAAAGTTAAATATGATATATGTATTGTTTACCAAGTCATTCATTCATAGATGTGCTAGTTGAAAACAAAATTATAACAAAAATAACAGGACCACCACAAAATGCAATTGACATATAATCCAAAACATAATCCAAAGTAACTTATGAAACCAAAAACAAAAGAAGGAAACAAAGACTTTAATAAGTACCTGGATTCAACTTTGGGTCATTGCTAAGAATTCTAGAGAACACTTCAAATTTCCCCATAAATTTAGTGGGATCTCGCCTTGTTTTAGACCTCATCAAGCAAGAAATCACATCTCCATTCCACTCTCCACCCTGTGTACCATTAGAAAGTTTTATATTTTGATCATGATAATAAGTCGACTATTCGGGTATATTATCTATCTTTAACATGCATAGCATAGACAGTTTAAAGAAGTTTGATCATATCTAAGTTTATTGATTTATGTAAGTATTAAAAGGGCAAATATTGTGTGCATAGGTGCATACCTTTGTCACCGAAACTTGTTGATCAACAAAATAAACAATTTCGTGTATTAATTTATGATGGTATTTATACAGTTTTTTCTTGAACACACTTATTTTTATCAGAGCAAAAGGAGAAATAAGAAAGAATTGTTTGTACTTGCCTCAAATTGCAAAATCCAGTTGTGTAGGCCAGAGCCAACACCTTTGTGGAAATGATAAGCTGGGGGGCTTCCTTCCAAACACACAGCATATTTTATACCAAAGCATAGGTCAGTATAGATCTATATACCAAACTAACATATGCCGTGTCTGTCAAGTACTTCACAGCAAGTAATCCATGTTTTAAATCAAAATGGAATGCACATAAACAAGAAATCCATATTTTCACAACAACTTCTTTAATATGCGGAAGAGAGACAAAGGCCGAGGCGGCAGTAGAACAAGGGCGACAACCTTCGAGAAAGTAAAAAAAATCAGAAGCCATCCAGATCTTGTTCAGATGGTAAGAATATTGCTTCCTGATAAAAAGTTGCCTCAACCAGCCCAGCTTGACATGCTCTTGAAGATTCTGCATCCGAGGAACGCACCAGCTTGTAGCTACCCCCATTTCCAGGAATGAACAGAACAGGCACAACACTCAGTTGTTTAACATGCTCAGCAAAATCGATTTTTTCGAACAAAAACAAGCCATACTTCGACACAAGCTGTTATACAAAGCTTATATTCATATCAGTTTGCATAAGAGCATGTTATACAAAGCTTATATTCATATCATTCCCTCCTCAAGCATATTTCGACACAAGCTGTCTTCTAAGATCTTACTTCTTTAAGTACCCGCACAATATAAAACTACGTACGGAAGTATTGTCTTTATAACTTATCATAATAGATAATGATCAATTACTAAATGGATCTTTCAAGCTGAATTATCGAATAAAGCAAGGGATTGATGTAACAATGTGAACTAAATGTAAATCACAACTAACTTTAGAGAATACCAAGCTTCAAAAAATAAATGTAGATGCATGACGACTCGTGTTGTGATCCCAATTCAAACGCAGTCCAATATCTAAGTATATACTAAAACTATCAGTCACTAATCTCTAGGATTATGTACAGTATATCATGAAGCGTTCATAATTAAGATTAGGCAGTTAAACTGTTTAACTTAAACATTGGTTTGATATGTTTTTATAAATATTATTAGACATATACAGATGTGATTAGGCAAACTTGTGAACTAGTTAGGAAATTATTCAGGTCAGGTAAAACGTAATACATATGTATATTGTTAACTAAGTTATACAGATTAGGCTAATTAACAATAATAATATGTTTAATCTGATGTCATACCAAGCCACGTCACTATTCTCTTCTTGCGTCCAACAGCAGATCCCTTCTTCCATCTCCTCTGTCCCCATTCCCATGCTTTAACCATAAATGCTTCTGACTTGTTCCCGCGCCTGCTTCCATTTTAATACCACTGCCTTCATTAAAACACTCCCTGCAGACTTCAGCACGCCACGTACGTCCTCCTGCTTGTTGTAGCCATTCAAAACCAAGAATCCCCTCCCTATAATAATAAGAGTTTCACCCCTATAGTTTTGATTTTTGGATCCTCCAATTAGTTTCATATCAATCACATAAAAAAGAACGGATAATCCGAACTTTTCAACAATATAGATAATATAAATGAACAAAAATAAGCACAAACCTGAAAAAGGAGCTTTGAACTCGAATCTGACCTTGACCTCCTTGCCTTGAAATCGAAATCCTTGTTCCTACTTTGTAATCAAAATCGAAATCCTGGTTAACGCTGCGAAATCGAAACCGAAATATTTCCCTAAATCGAAATCGAAATTTTCCCTAAATCGAAATAATTCCCGCTTTGTAATTCATGTTAAGCGGCCGAAATAGTGAAAAGCGTATGGGATGGAAGAGTATAGGTTTACCGAAGAAAACTGATGGGTGTTTACCTTTTTTTTCCCCGCGAACCAAGCCTACCAACCCATATAAGCGTTGCCAATAAAAAAATATAAATTTGTATTTTTGGTAACACTTTTTTAGCATAGCAACGCTTATTATTGTTATTACCCGGCAACACAGATAAGTGTTGGCGATTGACAAAAAAAAGGGTTGCCAAATGGCCATTATGGTGTAGTGCTGACCGTTCTTATAACATGACTGAGTTTAAAGTTGTGAATACAAGGACAACGGTAAGGGGGACCGGAGAACGAAAGAATCCATCGGCCGATTAAATAAAAACAAAAATTGGACCACATTAAAAGCGACGTGACCATATACATGAGAACTACAATATGGAACAGATCTGGACGAAACTGGAAACAACCGGTGTAATGTCCCGCATTTTTATCGGTTTGTATTTGAATATTTAAAATCGGTTTAAATATTGAATTCATAATATATATGGATTTATATATTAATTAAAACGAAGTTGAACATATAAAAATATATATTAAATATAATCGAGCCCGTAATATCGCGGTAGTTCGTAATTTAACATTCTGAACTTCAACTAAGCGTACAGGATCCATTACAAGTCGGATTTCCTTGTAACAAGAAACGTTCGAATCTGTTAAAATGTATCTTTCAAATGGAAGTGAAAAAACAAGATTTCAGATTTTATATTGTAAGTTATGCCCAAATCAAATATTCAGAAAAGCAGCGCCATATTCGTTTATGGCCATAACGGTTATTTAAATATAATTAAAAATCGGTTTTGAATTTAGACAAGGTTCTTTTGAGACGTAGTGATAATTTAATTTTTAGAATTTTACTGTAATTTTTAATTAATTAAATATGCAACTTTTTATTTGAGGTATTTTGCACCCTATATCGATATTTTGGGATTTCACAATATGAGTTAACCTACCGATATTATTTTATTTTAGGATCGTGACACCTCGTTGAGAACGACCATATTCTTATTTCTGTCAATAACAGCTTGGACATGAATGAAATCTTATATAACACGATGCACTAAAATAAGCATACCGTGAAGACTTATAACGCCTGCCCAAATTCTATATATTGTCCCCCATTTCAAAATTTCACAGGATAATCTACCTACCCCAATGCATACGCCCTTCCTCACATGAAAACAAAACCCACACTGAAAACCAACAAACCTAAAACATGTTGTCATCATACCCTATGCCATCCCCTAAAGCTTCATCGCTAAGGTATATAAAATGAAACATACACGCAAGGCCTTAATCAAATTAAACGAATATATGAAGGTAACAACAAGGAAATATGCTTCCTTAGCTTGGAAGGAACGTACTAATATAATATATATTTTTACGCAAAATAAGGTAAGATATTTTCGGAGTAGGGTAGATCCACATTTCTTAGTAGCTAAGTAATATGGACTATATATATTGGCATCCACACACCCATTCATTTCCAGAAACCCATTTCTTCAAATCACGAAATAGAAAACGAAATTGAAACTGTAGACAAACGAATGGACTGTGTACATATTATTGGCAAAGCCATTCATACAGAGTCAAGGCGCACCAAAACATGGTGAAGCAGCAACATTTCAACGCGTGTGGACAGTCTGGTGTCGGATTTTCTTGGGTACGGTGGCAAACGTCAGGAACTATGGAAGCACGTGAAGTGGGGACGTGGTTTTTAACGCCAAGTTTGGAAGGAGTAAACTCTAGTAGGGAAAACATGATGGGACGATACACTGATCATACAGTGCGGCCATTTGTTCTTGAGTCAACGTATACATACATATATATATATATACAACATGAAAAAACAAAGGGGAAGGGGGATTAATACCATGATGGAATGGTGCACACTGTGTTTGTGTCCTACATTGTGTATACATGGCTATTCTACTATTTGCGTACGCCGGAGGCATGCGTTTTTAATAGGAGAGAGGATACAGAGAGGAGTGTATAACATGGTGGGTGTTTGGTAATGTTGTTAGAGGATTTTGTGAGGTTCTGGTTCACACGAACTGGTGGCAGCACCTGTGTTTTGGGGAGAAGTGGCGTTTGGTTGAAGTTCGGATGGGTGTGAAGATGAGATGAAATGGTGTGCGCTGTACAAGAGGGAGCCGAACTCAATTAAATGGTGCATGGCGTGGAGAGCGGTTGGATCCGTGCCTTTGGAGGTTGCGGGCATGTATGAAGTATGGAAAGGAATTCAATAGAATAATCCTGTGTTAATAAAGACGGACTTCAACAAATCACGGTTTAGTTGAACCATAGAAGAAGGTCCAAAAGAATGCAGATACTTTTTTAATATGTCGTGTGTTAAGGAGAATCTCAAATAGAAAAGAAAAATAGGAAGAAGAAGGAAATGTAAAGCATGAAAATGGTGGTCAGTGTAGGTAAAACGTTGGTGAGTTACATGAATGAGAAGATGGGGTTTTCTTGCATAGATGAAAAGATGAAGTAGTTTATTAAATAAAATAAAATGAAAAGAAGGAGAGCACTGATGGTATGAAGGCAACCAGGTGGATTGGAACTGGTTTGAAACCATTGGAAGCTCGTTGGATAACATCTGATCCGGTGTACCGATGCAAATCGTTATATAATGGTTAACGCGTGAATGTGAGTAAACTCACTAACTTTGTTCATTTTTATAACATTATAATTGTTATTTAATATTGATAAATAATGGTTAAATGATGTGTGATGGTTATTTGGATGAATTTGGGTAAATTGGTTGAAGTAATTATGTTGTTGTTTCCATATATTGTACCACATGATAAAATAGATAATCTGTTATTGATTGTTGTTTGTTGGGGAAGTGGAATTGCACTAGCCCTGAAATAACTGTTATTTATATACCGTAAATTTATAGGAAAAGTAATTCGAGTTCAAAAAGGGGAGATCTATTATTTATTTATTTCTATTTTTAATCATAGAAATTGAATCGGGATTAGGCAAAATTATAATGACTTGTTTTAAATATATATCAGCAAGTTTGATTTAAATATGATATTTATAATGAAATGAATACTTATCCTTGGGAAATTTGGAAATACGAATTCAAGAAAATACTTAAAGGGAAATGGAAATTCTACTGTGTCAAATTATAGATATATAAATAACTTACTTATAGGAATTTTATATATATTATGAAGAAGTTAATAGCTGGTTTGAAAAACATAATTTATAATCAAATTGGAAATCGAGATTTTGTTATAAACTCGATTTATAATTTAGGAGAAGTGACTTGTAAATGGGGGGGGGGACTAAGTGGAGTGGAAATCTAGAAAATAACTTGATAGATGAAATTTAACCTGTAATGATATTTATTTATAAAACCAAGTTTAGATTGATTAACAAGACCCGATTTCTATAAGGAATGATATTCACGTTTTAAAATGGAAAAAAAAGCAAACGTGTTGCGGATTAAAATGGTTATAATGAAAAGTAGTGTATATTTTCTATAGTGCAGAAATTTGGGAATGTGAGAAATATCTGAAAGGATTACGGGAACTTGGGAAATTAGTGTTAATTAAAAAAAGGGCCAGTGATTGTGTGATGTTTAGTTGTACATTTAAATAAATGCTTTTTTTACTTCGATAATTAAATAACCGACTATCGAAGTGTTTTGACCATCATTGTCAATACGGAGAGACCGGTTGGATATATTATCTGAAAACCACTCCGTATAGGCATAAGCGCTACGAATTATATTATGCTGGAGAAAATTGAAGACGGAGTGAAATGCAAGGGTTGTCCTGTTCTAGAATAGTGCTTTCTGTTTGTCCAGTCCCAAGATAACTTGTATAGACGAGTCTCTGACAGAGTATACCTAACAAATCATGTATAGTTGATCTCTTAAAGGTATTACGTATGGTGGCGGAGGAATTCGTTCCTCTTAACTTTTTGTACCCATTATATGTTTGGGAATTGATTAGTGAATTGACGGGTTTGATGATGTGGCATTCAAAGTGAATGGTGATCAGATGTTCTGAAGATAGATGTAGCCACTAGCCTCACAACCAGGAAGTAACAAAAGTTGGGCTAGGCAGCGTGGCTGGCTGGGTCATACCCAAGCAGGGTGTATTGTCATCGGTCTAGAGAAAATTCATATTTGTTCTTCTTTTCGCCTCTGTATCTTCAGATGACGGTTGGATATCCAACAACCGTGGGTGATAATACATTCACTACACTCAAGCTAAATGAGTGGGCGGTCATGTGTGGCCGTGTTGCGAGACATTCTTGTTTAACCATAGTGTATACCCTCTAGTGTACACTGATCGGAAGGTGCTCCCATACCTTGTCTGTTGGAATCCAATCTCCAATAAGCGCCCTGCGGTTTATGATTTTATACCATATATATGTGGAGCATGAGATGTAAGAGTTCTACTACATGGATATTATTTGTTTAGACATTTTCATAATATCACTGGATTTTGATATCAAAGTGTTTTGGGTTATAGTAAGGTAAAAACCGTCCATGTTTATGTGTGGGCAAGACTTAATATTATCATTTTGTTTCAAAAGGATTTCCAAAGTTAAACGATATGACTGGAATTTACTCACACCAGTCCCATGACTGACCCATAGTTTATTTTGTTTGTTTTCCCTAAACTCTTAGGTGCCCAAATTTGTACGGGCAGTCAAGTGTTTCAGGCTTTGCAGATTCACTTGGAGGAGCTAGAAGCAGAAGGCTTCACCATTAGTTAGTTAGAGATTATTTCCGCTGTAATATATATGAGTTGTACTCTGATATGGTATGTATACACAAATTCAGTTTGTGTATTTCAAAGTTATGTTATAATACATGTAATTCGTCCCGCTGTGAGATTCATGTTTACTCTGATTCTGATGTTCTTGTTCTTCTATTCTATTAGTTATATCTTTTCTATCTCATCCTCTAATTTTTTTCTATGAATGATCTGAACTTTCGTGTACTTTGAGTTGAATGTGTAGAATATTAATCAGCTCAAATGGGTACGGATTTTAGGGCCATTAAAGTTGGTATTAGAGCCAGGTTAAGTAAATACCTTGCCTCTGTGGCGTGACTCAATAGAGATAGGGTTAGTAATACCCTAGATTGAGTATGAGTGTATATATATGAGCGCGTATTTGTAAATTGATATAAAATCGTTTATATTATGTTGATTGGTCAGTCGAGTGGTTTATGAATTCTGGTCGAAACAGTAATGCAAACTGTGTCTATAGGTGTTTCTAAACTCTTGAACAGAGTAATTCGACTTGATATTGTTTCGAAAGCCGAGTAAATAAAATAATATACCCAAAATATATTTTGATATAAAGAAAGCATACATATTGGAATTATCTAATATATATTGAATATGTTAGTTGAAATTATAATCGAATAGGGTTATAATTGGATTGGTTATAAATGACCAATAAGAATTCACATGAGTATAATATATAAATCAGACGAACTAAATCGGAATCTAAAACCAGAATTGGAATTAAGGCTCTGGAAACTTGGAAAAGAGTTGGAAATAATATTTGGATTAGATATATGGGAATTTTAAAATCCTGGCAGATTTGAAATTGTTTTCCAAGTGTTGTGAAAGATATTTGTAAGTAAAATTCAAAATGGAAGTGTTTTAAAATGAATTTTGAAAACTAATATAGTGTTGAACTCACTTTGATCACTGGAAAATAAATTCTGTTTGAATTGCTATTATTATATGTAGTATATATGATTTCAAACTGATTTGAAATAAAAAACCTAGGAATTTGAATTCTATTATTTAAATTTTATTATGAAGTAAATAAATGGAAATTTAACTAATTAAAATAAAAGTGGTTTGGATTGGAGATAATCCGGAATGGAATTGAATTGATGAATTAAGAATTGGAATTGAGCTTGGAATTGGAGTTGAATGAAGTTATATGTGGATGATGTGGTTCGAGGATAATTTTAATGGAAATCGAGTGGAAATGAAATGGTATATGCTGATTGGACATCAAATGAAAGAGATAGAGTGGAATACTAGGCAAAAAGGTACCTATTAACAGTTTATATTGGATATGAGATTTCTATGAGTATATTGGGCAAGCAACTTGGCTGTTTGATTTTTCTATTGGATTGGTGAAGGCCGAGAAGGGCAAGTTGTAGTAGTATAGTTGAACCATACAGAGGAGATGCTGGCAAAATTTCTCGAAAATTTAAAGAGTTAAAAAAATTCAGAATATTTGAAATATTCGATAATAAGAAGTAATTAACATCTTAACTGAAAATTAATCGGTTCTGTTGAAAAATGAATTTAAGAAATTAAATAAAAGATTTTTAACCTGGTTATAATATGAATTGTAGCATTTTTCCGACCTTAGTAATTTTGGGGACGAAATTCTTTTAAGGGGGAAGGAATGTAACGTCCCGCATTTTTATCAGTTTGTATTTGAATATTTAAAATCAGTTTAAATATTGAATTCATAATATAAATGGACTTATATATTAATTAAAACGAAGTTGAATGTATAAAAATATATATTAAATATAATCGAGCCCGTAATATCGCGGTAGTTCGTAATTTAACGTTCTGAACTTCAACTGAGCGTACAGGATCCATTACAAGTCAGATTTCCTCAAAACAAGAAATGTTCAAATCCGTTAAACTGTATCTTTCTAATGGAAGTGAAAAATCAAGATTTCAGATTTTATATTGTAAGTTATGCCCAAATCAAATATTCAGAAAAGTAGCGCCATATTCATTTATGGCCATAACGGTTATTTAAATATATTTAAAAATCGGTTTTGAATTTAGACAAGGTTCTTTTGAGACGTATTGATAAATTAATTTTTAGAATTTTACTGTAATTTTTAATTAATTAAATATGCAACTTTTTATTTGGAGTATTTTGCACCCTGTATCGATATTTTGGGATTTCACAATATAAGGTAACCTACCGATATTATTTTATTTTTGGGATCGTAACACCTCGTTGAGCACGACCATATTCTTATTTCTGTCCATAATGGCTTGGACATGAATGAAATCTCATATAACACGATACACTAAAATAAACATACCGTGAAGACTTATAACGCCTACCCAAATTCTATATATTGTTCCCCATTTCAACATTTCACAGGATAATCTACCTACCCCAATGCATACGCCCTTCCTCACTTGAAAACAAAACCGACACTGAAAACCAACGAACCTAAAACGTATTGTTATCATACCCTATGCCATCGCCTAAAGCTTCATCACTAAGGTATATAAAATGAAACATACACACAAGGCCTTAATCAAATTAAATGAATATATGAAGGTAACGATAAGGAAATATGCTTCCTTAGCTTGGAAGGAACGTACTAATATAATATATTTTTTACGCAAAATAAGGTGAGTTATTTTCTGAGTAGGGTAGATCCACATTTTTTAGTAGCTAAGTAATATGGACTATATATACTGGCATCCACACACCCATTCATTTCCAGAAACCCATTTCCTCAAATCACGAATAGAAAACGAAATTGAAACTATAGACAAACGAATGGACTGTGTATATACTATCGGCAAAGTCATTCATACAAAGTCAAGGCGCATCAAAACGTGGTGAAGCAGTAGCATTTCAAATCGTGTGGACAGTCTGGTGTCGGATTTTCTTGGGTACGGGGGGTAACGTCAGGAACTGAGGAAGCATGTGAATTGGGGTCATGGTTTTTAATGCCAAGTTTGGAAGGAGTAAACTCTAGTGGGGAAAACATGATGGGATGATACACTGATCAAACAGTGCGGCCATTTGTTCCTGAGTCAACGTGTATATATATATATATATATATATATATATATATACACACACACAGCATGCAAAAGCAAAGGGGAAGGGGGATTAATACCATGATGGAATGGTACACATTGTGTTTGTGTCCTACAATGCGTATACATGGTTGTTCTACTATTTGTGTATGCCGGAGGCGTGCGTTTTTAATAGGAGAGAGGATATGGAGAGGAGTGCATAACGCGGTGGGAGTTTGGTAATGTTGTTAGAGGATTTTGTGAGGTTCTAGTTCACATGAACCGGTGGCAGCACCTGTATATTGGGGAGAAGTGGCTTTTGGTTGAAGTTCGGATGGGCGTGAAGATGAGCTGAAATGGTGCGCGCTGTACAAGAGGGAGCCGAACTCAATTAAATGGTGCATGGCGTGGAGAGCGGTTGGATCCGTGCCTTTGGAGGTTGCGGGCATGTATGAAGTATGGAAAGGAATTCAACAGAATAATGCTGTGTTATTAAAGTGGACTTCGGCAAATCACGGTTTAGATGAATCGTAGAAGAAGGTCCATAAGGATGCAGATACTTTTTGAATATGCCGGTGTTAAGGAGAATCTCAAATAGAAAAGAAAATTAGGAAGAAGAAGGAAATGTAAAGCATGAAAATGGTGGTCAGTGTAGGTAAAACGTTGGTGAGTTACATGAATGAGCAGATGGGGTTTTCTTGCATAGATGAAAAGATGAAGTAGTTTATTAAGTAAAATAAAATGAAAAGAAGGAGAGCCCTATAGGGATGAAGGTAACCGGGTGGATTGGAACTGGTTCGAAACCATGGGAAGCTCGTTGGATATTATAACGTCTGATCTGGTGTACCAATGCAAATCGTTATTTAACGGCTAACACGCGAATGTGAGTAAACTCACTAACTCTGTTCATTTTTATAATATTATAATCGTTATTTAATATTGATAAATAATGGTTAAATGATGTGTGATGGTTGTTTGGATGAATTTGGGTAAATTGGTTGAAGTAATTATGTTGTTGTTTCCTTATATTGTACCACATGATAAAATAGATAATCTGTTATTGATTGTTGTTTGTTA
The DNA here is from genome assembly GCA_030737875.1 of Allium sativum. Lineage (NCBI taxonomy): Eukaryota > Viridiplantae > Streptophyta > Magnoliopsida > Asparagales > Amaryllidaceae > Allium > Allium sativum. The sequence goes on along the minus strand of CM060909.1, from coordinate 63,992,676 downwards.
GGGATATGGGATTGCAATGGCCCTGAAATAACTGTTATTTAAATATCGTAAATGTATAGGAAAAGTAATTCGAGTTTAAAAAGGGGAGATCTATTATTTATTTATTTCTATTTTTAATAATAGAAATTGAATCGAGATTAGGCAAAATTATAATGACTTGTTTTAAATATATATCAGGCAGTTTGATTTAAATATGATATTTATAATGAAATGAATACTTATCCTTGGGAAATTTGGAAATACGAATTAAAGAAAATATTTAAAGGGAAATGGAAATTCGACTGTGTCGAATTGTAGATATATAAATAACTTACTTATAGGAATTTTATATATATTATGAAGATAGTTAATAGCTGGTTTGAAAAACATAATTTATAAACAAATAGGAAATCGAGATTTAGTTATAAACTCGATTTATAATTTAGGAGAAGTGACTTGTAAATGGGGGGGGGGCAAAGTAGAGTGGAAATTTAGAAAATAAATTGATAGATGAAATTTAACCTGTAATGATATTTATTTATGAAACCAAGTTTAGATTGATTAACAAGACCAGATTTCTATAAGGAATGATATTCACGTTTTAAAATGAAAAAAAAAGCAAACATGTTGTAGATTAGAATGGTTATAATGAAAATAATGTATATTTTCTATAGTGCAGAAATTAGGGAATGTGAGAAATATCTAAAAGGATAATGGGAAGTTGGGAAATTAGTGTTAATTAAAAAAGGGGCCAGTGATTGTGTGATATTTAGTCATACATTTAAATGAATGTTTGTTTTTACTTCGATAGTTAAATAACCGAATATCGAAGTGTTTTAACCATCGTTGTCAATACGGAGAGACCGGTTGGATATATTATCTGAAAACCACTCCGTATAGGCATAAGCGCTGCGAATTATATTATGCTAGAGAAAATTGAAGACGGAGTGAAATGCAAGGGTCGTCCTGTTCCAGAATAGTGCTTTCTATTTGTCCAATCCCAGGACAATTTGTATAAACGAGTGTCTGACAGAGTATACCTAACGAATAACATATAGTTGATCTCTTAAAGGTATTACATCTGGTGGCGGAGGAATTCATTCTTCTTAGCTTTTTATACCCGTGATATGTTTAGGAATCGATTAGTGAATTGACGGGTTTGACGATGTGGCATTCAAAGTGAACGGTGATCAGATGTTCTGAAGATAGACGTAGACTCTAGCCTCACAACCAGGAAGTAACAAAAGTTGGGCTAGGCAGCATGGCTAGTTGGGTTATATCCAAGTAGGGTGTATTGTCACCAATCTAGAGAAAATTCATATTTGTTCTTCTTTTCACCTCTGTATCTTCGGATGATGGTTGGATGACCAACAACCGTGGGTGATAATATATTCGCTACACTCAAGCTAAATGAGTGGGCAGTCATGCATGGCCGGGTTGCAAGACGTTCTTGTTGAACCACAGTGTATACCCTCTAGAGTACACTGATCGGAAGGTGCTCCCATATACATGTTGGAATCCAATCTTCAATAAGCGCCCTGCGGTTTATGATTTTATACCATATACATGTGGAGCGTGGGATGCAAGCGTTCTTCTACTCGGATATTATTTGTTTAGATATTATCATAATATCACTAGATTTTGACATCAAAGTGTTTTGGGTTATAGTAAGGTAAAAACCGTCCATGTTTATGTGTGGGCTAGACTAGACTTACTATTATCATTTTGTTTCAAAAGGATTTCCAAAGTTAAATTATATGGTTGGAATTTACTCACACCAGTCCCATGACTGACCCAAAGTTTATTTTGATTGTTTTCCCTAAACTCATGGGTGCCCAAATTTGTATGGGCAGTCAAGTGTTTCAGGCTTTGCAGATTCACTTGAAGGAGCTGGAAGCAGAAGGCTTCACCATTAATTAGTTATAGATGATTTCCGCTGCAATATATATGAGTTGTACTCTGGTATGGTATGCATATGAGTTCTATCTTTTCTATCTCATCCTCTAATTTCTTTCTATTAATGATCTGAACTTTCGTGCACTTTGAGTTGAATGTGTAGGATATTAGTCAGCTCAAATGTGTACGGATTTTGGGGCCATTAAGTTGGTATTAGAGCCAGTATAAGTAAATACCTTGGCTCTGCGGCGTGACTCAATAGAGATAGGTTAGTAATACCCTAGATTGACTATGAGTGTATATATATATGAGCGCGTATTTGTAAATTGATATAAAAACCGTTTATATTGTGTTGATTGGTCAGTCGAGTGGTTTACGAATTCTGGTCGAAACAGTAATGCAAACTGTGTCGATAGATGTTTCTAGACTCTTGAACAAAGTAATTCGACATGATATTTTTTTGAAAGCTGGGTAAATAAAATAATTTACCCAAAATATATTTTGATATAAAGAAAGCATACATATTGGAATTATCTAATATATATTGAATATGTTGGTTGAAATCATAATCGAATAGGGTTATAATTGGATTGGTTATAAATGACCAATAAGAATTCACATGAGTATAATATATAAATCAGATGAACTAAATCTGAATCTAAAACCAGAATTGCAATTAAAACTCTGGAAACTTGGATTAAATATATGGGAATTTTAAAATCCTAGGAGATTTGAAATTGTTTTCCAAGTGCTGTGAAAGATACTTTGAAGTAAAATTCAACATGGAAGTGTTTTAAAATGAATTTTGAAAAGTAATATAGTATTGAACTCACTCTGATTCTGATGCTCTTCTTCTTCTATTCTATTAGTTATATCTTTTTTATCTCATCCTCTAATTTCTTTCTATTAATGATCTGAACTTACATGCACTTTGAGTTGAATGTGTAGGATATTAGTCAGCTCAAATGGGTGCGGATTTTCGGGCCATCACAACCGGGATTTTTAATTAAATTAAACATTCGTTTAATTTAATTAAAAACTGACCGTTCAAGCGACTTTATCAAGGTCAAGGTGAGTTAAACTCACTCAGTTCGTCCTATTTATATTTTATATAAATTGGGTTTTTATTTGTGTGTTCTGTTTGCCAATGGTTGACTGTTTGCTAATTATATATTTATTGATTGATTTAACCGATGAAATTAAACCCTTGTTTAATTTTGGTGAAATACCAAATTGTTATTTTTACAATTTGATCCAATGAAGGTAAATTACCTTGTTGGTCATGTTTATAAAATAAAACATGTCTATTTGTTTGAATTGTTTTGTTTATTTGTTGATGTTAAATGGTCGTTATTTATTATCAGTTAAATGTGATTGAATGATCTGATTTGAGATAACCATTTGAATACAGGGAAGAACAGATTGGAAGGATCCAACAAGATACCTCAAATATATTATTTATTTTCATATCATCAGATATGAACTGATCCATGGGGTGATTGATTTGATTGTTGATTTTTGACTGAAAATTCGACATCTTTTTAGTTTAAACCAATGGACGGTATTGGTGAGTATTTGGCAAAATATGGTCTATAAAAATCAATCATTTTATAACTGTTGATTTACCCTCAGGCAAATCGACAGAGATGAAGTTATAAAATTTATTTTATAACTGGAGATAGATTTTGAAATACATTATTTGGGATAAAAGTTTATTAAAAGAAAATAAATATTTATTTAGGTTTATAATAAATTGATTTTACAAATTAAATTATGAGACTAATCAGATTTATAAATAAGGGAATAGAAATTAACCTTAATGGTTAAAATTTGGATAATGGTTTGTTAAGAATTAATTTAAATGGAATTATTTAAAATTAATTATATTATTAATTAATTTAAAGTGAGAACGAATTGGAATGGGTTAATGAGATAACCGTGCCTTGAGTTGACTAAGTCAACAATTATAATTGGAACTGATTTTAAATTAGTTTGATTTGGATTAATATAATAAAGTAGTTTAGAGAATATTGTTTTAACTTTAATAAGATTTTAAAAAAAGAAATTTACTATTTATTTTAGTTAATAAAGAGATTAACTACTGAAGTAGTTAATGATTGAAGTAAATTTTTATGTTAATTAATAATAATTTAGAAAATTACTTTTTAATGGAAATGCATTTAAAAAGTAATCGAAGTTGAAATGAAACCTTGTTGAATGGTGAAAGGAGTTTATGAACGGGTTTTATATTTAAAACCCGAAATTTTTATAGTTCGTTATAACTAGAATTTCAAGCGAATACAATAGCTTGAAATAAATGTTACTTAATTATTTGAATTAAGTCAAATGAAATTTAGATAAAAGGTTTATAATAAACCAGGGTTATGTAAATGAGGTTTAAAGTGTTAAGGCGCTAATTTTACATTAACGATACTTGAAAATGAGATCAAGTAGAAAGGGGAAATTTTAAATAAGATTTCCAAAGTGGGAAATGGCCGAATAGATTTGAAAGGGGATTGGTAAAAGTGAATTTAGGTAAAGAGGTGGGTCGTAGGATTGTATAACCATACCCAATTTATAATGGAATTTGTTTTGAGTCTGGAATATAATAATGGTTTGATTTCAACTTATATTTATCTGAGGATAAGAACGTTGTTGATCAAGGTCTGAGAGGTAATTAAAATACCCCAACTTGAACAACATCAGGATTATCTGAAGATGATATTAGTTGGTAATCGTAAAAGAGGTTAGTGATAATTTATTATTTCCATTGGAGAAATAATAATGCGATGTTTGGTGAAAATTTGGAGAATATACGAAGTAAAGGAAAGAAGGAAATGTAAGGTTGAGTTTTTATTTTATACAAATAAATATTTATTATTGTTTCAAGAATAGAATAAAAGATATTACTTAACTTTGATTACGAATAATAAGCTAAGTGGATTTCCCAAGTTTAAATAATAAAGAAAAATGTAACAAATGTTTTGAAAGGAGAATTAAGTGGAAATTTAATATGATTCTAAGTTATCTCACTAAGTATTAATATGAAATGGTTTTTGAGAACGTTAGTATATTAAGTAAGAATTCAAATATCGTATTTTTAAATATTAAAAGAGTTAGAAGTTTTAATTAAACAGAAGTGAATCAGTTTGTTTTAATCAAAAGGCCAAGTGATGCTGATTACTGAACCAGTGAACTCATTGGATTGTCATGATTGAATCACTATATATTTTGATGGTTAAATCACCGACTATCAAATCTGTCCAAGATGATTGTTGGTACGGAAAGACCGAGATTGAATTTATATTTGAAAACCATTCCGACCAACGAATACGTGCAGATATCAAAAGACGATCGAGATGGAGCACTAAAGACCGTGGATTTTCATAAACGGAAGAACCAGTAATATTCTCTACCTGGCAAGCAGAGATAAGTTGTGATCCTGTCGTGGTTCGAATCTACGGATTGCAAGGACTTCTCGCTACTGATCCATGGGGTGATTCCTACATGGGATGCGGTAAGAGAGTACCTTCGGTTCATCCTGTTCCTGGATGACTTGTTTAGACGGATGTCTGACAGAGCATTTCCAAAGGGTCACGTACGTTGATTTCTTCATATGTGCTATAATTGTTGGCGGAGAATAGTCGTTCTCTTAGGTTAACTGCTAGAGTATTTTTGTGGACGTCAATTAGTGATATCTGGCGGATTTGACGATGTGGCATTCAAAGTGAATGATGACCAGATGTTCAAAAGTTAATATAAACCTCAAGCCTCACCAACCGAGAATGACAAAAATCTGGCAGGCAACATGGCTATGTGTTTTGCTCTCATTAGGGTGTATAATCACCTATCTAGAAATTTCATTTGCTTGTTTAATCTATTTCGATGCTGTCCCTTTTTGGGAAACGGTGGGTAGCTCCCAACCGTTAGTGATATACATACGATTAACTCAAGCGAAATGAGTGGTCGGTCATGTGTGGGCCGTGTTGCAAGACGTTCTTGTTGAACCCAGTGTATTCGCCTCTAGAGATACACTATCGGCAGGTGGTACCATACCTTGTCATAGCCGGAATCCAATCTCCAATAAGCGCCCACGGTTTTGATTTTATACTATATATGTGGAGCGTGAGATGCAAGTGTTCCACTAGATTGATATCTACTTGTATTTGGACTTTATTATAATATCAAAAAAGATATTGATTCCAAAAATGTTTTGGTTTATCGCAAGGTAAAAACCGTCTGTATTTATGTGTGGATTTGGTCTTATGATTATCCTTTTCTTTCGTAAAGATTTTTGAACTTTAAAAGTCAAATTGGATGATTCCCCTTAATACTGTGCGAGTTTATCTCACACTAGTTCACCAGACTGACCCGGTGTTTTGTAAATGCTCGGGTTAGACCGGGGTGTATAGGTCTAGGTTATCGGATGCTAAGATGTCCCGGGACGAGCTGGAGGTGTTCAGATGAATTGTATATAGTATTTATTCCGCTGTGATAGGTTATTACAACTGTCCAGATGTGTGATATACTCTGATATTGTAAGTATTTTTCAAAGCTCTCAATGAAGATTTGTTTTTGTATTATATTTTGTTCTGCTGCGATGTGAGACTCTGTGTGGTGTTGTTTCTTCTCCTTCTTCTATTCTAATATTCCTTTCTTTCTTATCTTACCCTCTAATTTCTTTCTAATAACTATCCAGTGTTTTCGGTTTGGAAGGTCGGCATGAGTAACAGTAAATGTATTTACGTGGATTTTCGGGGCCGAAATCCTTGGGTCGTTACAGTGTTATCAGAGCTATTGGCTAGTAATAACCTTAGCTCTGTGGTATAACTCGATAGAGATTAGGTTAGAAATACCCTAGATCGAGATTGAGTGTATAGATATTTGAGAGCGTATTTGTAAATTTTATATACAAATGTTTGTATTGTGTTGTTTGATCAATTCAAGTGTTGAGAAGCATAGAACTATCAATTGATACAATATTGTTTTGAAAAGAGGGTAAACAAAATAATTTTACCCAAATTATATTTTGTATAGAAAGAAATAATTTTCTCAATTTATTGAGATACTAGTGTGTTTGAACGATTTGAATGGAATTCAATTCGGGTTGAAGATTTGAATTGAAACTTAACTTGGTTAAGTGTACCTAAATTAATAATGATATTGAAATTGAAATAATTAAATAAAATAGAGTTGGAAATTAGAAATTATATAAATCAAAACTATAATCAATTATGTGAAACCAAAATAAAATATTAATATTGGGTGTAAATCCCATTGACTTGGTTTGATTAGGTTGTGTATTGGTTGTTGATTGTAAATTGTTTGTTATTGGATGATAGTTTGTTTGAATGGGAATAATTCAAAATTTAATGAAGCTAAATGAATTATGAACTAAAGACTAATTTCCAGTATAATTAAACTGGAATGAAACTGCATATGAACTGGAAATTATGATTTATCCCTGTTTGTGATAATGAATTGGTGCTATCTGGTTGATTTTAGAATTGGAATGTTATACTTGTTGAGTAGTGAAATATTATCTCAGAATTTCATATATCTGTTATTTATATATGAATTGAGTTAAGTATAGGTGCCAGATGGCTAGACAGATTAATATTGGTTGAGTCAATCGCATATACATTAAGCAATTATGCTCCGTAGTGCTCGTAAAGGTATGCCTACGCGAAAAAATAAATTTTGGATTTTGATTTTTTTTCCGACCGTGTGGGTCGATGTATACATATTATTTGCTCCTGCGATATCGCAGATGTCACTCCGTGCAAGGGAGATTCTGCTGAATTTTTCCGGGAATTTAGAATGTTAGAAAATTTTCGATATTTTTGAAAATATTTATTTACGATATTGAATTGGTTTTTGATTTAAAATAAATTGGGTTTGGAAATTAATGGGTTTGCAACGTCCTTTCCTACCTTAGCAATTTCGAAGACGAAATTATTTTAAGGGGGGAAAAATGTAACGACCCGTATTTTTGGCAGCCAAATATTTAATTTAACTTATTTATTTTAAATAATTTATTTGGAAAATTTTGGAATTATTTATTTAAACGAAGTTTGAATGCTATAGTTTTTATATAATATAAATCGAGCTCAAAATGGCGTTGCAATTCGTAAAACGGAGTTTTGATCTTCAATTGAATATACATGATCCGATATTAGTCGGATTTCTATGAAACAAGAAACTCATGAATCTCGTTGATGATAATTTTCATATGGAAGAGAAAAATCCAGATTTTGTGTTATAGATTGTTAGTTATAGCCAAATCAAAATTTGAAATAGTCGCCATGGAAATCGTTATTTAAAATATAGGCCTTTAAAATAGCCATTTTGCAAATAGACTCTGTTTTCAATGAAATTAGTTTCATTTGAACCGTATCTTTAAATTATTGTAAGAAAATCAGATTACATGGAAAACCGATGTCGTATGTGACCACGGTAGCCGTAAACGCCCAATTATTTTATATAGCGCGTAATTAAATTTATTTAATTTAATAAAGAGGTATTTGAGTGTAACTTGAGCAGATGGTTGAATTAAGTCGCGAATCCAATTCCGTTGAGTTCGTATCGTCGATTATAGTCAGGATAGATATATAGTTTGTTATTTTTGAATACTGGGTAATTTGGTGTCCAAAATGGCATTGCGGTGCGTATAAAAATAGCCTTCCAGGAAAACAGTCTCAGAACACGACGAAACGGGTGCTGTTGGGTTCATATTAATTAATTTTTTGTAGGATTTCAAAGTTTCAAGTTGATTGCATTTATCTAGTGATCGTGGAAAAATTAAATGTGTGTTTCTCGCTGGTTTCATAAAGGATTTTTTTTTCAAATGATGTCGGAATTCGACGAAACTTGTCCCATTGGTCCCGGAATATTTTTTATGCTAAGATTAGTTTTTTATCAGAAAACGGAAGTCGTTTGTAGTGGTTTTATCGCGTTACTTTACCGTGAAATTTCATTAATAATTAAATAATAATATTTAAACTCTATATAAGTGCACAACCCCAATTCTATGTTCAGTCTTTCTGTCGCATAGTCAAAGTGGCTGTGAGCCGCTACTCTTATTTCATGAACGACTCAGAACATTGGTATCTCTTTCATTTCGATCTCTAACTCCACTCAATTAAATTAACCTCTTCCAACTGAAAACTTGGAGATCTAGATGAGGTTAGCTTTTCTAACAGCTATGATCAGATTCTATTTCTTAGGGTGGATGGAATACAGTTTGGAAGGGGTTGTGGTTCGGGATGAACTGGGGTCGGTAGGGGGTGTCGATCTTGGTGGTACTATGAGCGATGGTGGAGGGCGGAGTGCCGAATGCGGTGCTGGCCTCTGATCGGCCTCCGGTCAAGGCAAGGAGGCGGACAGGGGCTTGAAATTAGGGGACTTCGGTTTGGTAACCTGGTACTGTGAAGTAGGGTACTGTTAAAACGAAGAACAACTTGGAACCATGGATCCAAACCAAAGTACCCACCCGTCCAACGAAGAAAAGTAACAAACATAATGGGCTTTTGAGCTTGAGTGCAGAACAAGGTGGAGCTTTCAATGCTTCCAATCCAGTTCGAAGATGATGGCAAACAAAGGATAAGTCCACGTTTTTAAGTACAACAGTAATTAGTTTTAAGTTAATATTTGTTAAGTTACTTAAAGTTAAAATCCTGTTAAATTAAAATTTAAAAACTGCGCGGAACAGAAGCACAAAACTAGGAGGCACACAGTCAACACAAGGAGGAGGTTAGTGATCAGTGTTTGGTGCATGAGACGGTGGTAGTTAGGTGGTTTTGAAGCTGTGATGTACTGAAGAATAAGGGAAGTGTAACACCCAACCTCCATTAAGGTCACTCACAAAGGGAATGCCTTAACTTCAGTGGAGCGTTTTTGGTAAACAGACATAGAATATCACAAGACAGAGTCGTATTCACACACTTAGACCTCTCACATTAGGTTCAACATTAGTGGCTGTTGGATATGCCGGTCGGGTCCGGGCAGACTTCCACCACTAATGTAACCTAACTTCGTGTCATAAGTGTTAATTAAATTTCCAGACTTTAATTGCTTAAACATTCCTCTTTTGATTAATTAAGTTAATTAATTAATCCTTTCCTTTTTATAGGTGTCAATACCTATTTTATTAACAATTTGACTTTCCTATCCATAAATGGTCATATTCAAATTATACCATTTTTACTCAACTTTACCTACGTCATAATAAGCAATTATTTATACGTTTCCCTACTAGAATTATGTGCCCAATTTACATAAACACTATGTAAATTATGCCTATTACAAATTCCTCATTTCCCTGTTTCTTAACTAGCGTAATCGTTTGCGTTTTTGGCCTCATCGATGCTACAAGGTAGCCTCACCATAACAATAAAATAAAGGGAATGACAAGGTGATCGTTTTTAGTACAATTTTTGGCATAAGCATGACAACTAGGGAAAATGACATGATAACTTCGCATATAATTATGATTCACCACATAATTAACAACTTGCATAGATTCATGATTTTGCAACATAAAAACTTGCATAGGTTCATGATTTCAACATAACAACTTGCATAGGTTAATGAATTAACAACATAATTAACAACTCACATAGGTTCATGATTCACAACATAACAACTTGCATATGTGACTTGCATAGGTTAATGGTTCACAACATAACAAACTTTCATAGGCGACTTGCATAGGTTCATGATTCACAACATAACAAACTTGCATAACATAACAACTTGCACTGGTTTATGAATAATAACTTGCATAGGTTCATGAGTTCTCAATCATAATATCTTGCATAAGTGACATGCATGATCTCATAACAACTTGCACGGATTCATGAATTCGCAAAATAATAACTTGCATAGGTTTATGAATTTCACTTGCATAACTTCATGATTCACCAGTCCACAACAATAATAAACTTGTATAATTTCATGATCCACAACAGCAATAAACTTGTATAATTTCATGATCCACAATAACAATAAACTTGCATAATTTCATGATCCACAACAACAATAAACTTGTATAATTTCATGATCCACAACAACAATAAACTTGCATAACTACAAACAACATAAACCCAAATCATAGTCTACCACAATTCACTTTTATCTATTTAAACCTAAAAGTGACTAGAACTCACAGAAAAAGAGGGTCTTGAGTTCTGGGATCTGAATTCTGTAATTGATTAGCGTTCCCTTGATGTAGGAAATTTCGTTTCTGAGATTAGACTTTGATTTGAAGTGCTGTCTTTAATTTGCTTCTAGTTGGTGGCGGCTACTATAGGGTTTGGAGTGACAACATGACGGCCATGGTTTTAATTTTTATTTGATTCTAGGGTTTGAGTCTACACATGTTTATAAAGAATTTCAATTTAATTTGAGCCTTCGGATGCTCTTAGGGTTAATCAAAACCATTCGGTCAGGATAGGGTGACACCTCAGCCCTAATGACTCAGCAAGGAGTCATAAAGGACTCAGCAAGGAGTCAGAAAGGACTCAGCAATGAGTCACAGTGTGGATCAGATCACACCAGAAAGCTGTGCAGGCTTTCTGCTCGGCCTGGGCGCACTTTGGAAGTGCGCCAGTATATTTTTGTACAGGCGCGCTTCCCAAGTGCGCCAGTGCATTTTTTTCTTCTTCTTCTGGTTTTTCCGCCTAACTTCGTTTGTCCATATCTCCATCATATGGTGTCCGTTTTACACAAACTCGGATTCTATCTTAAGCAGAATTCCGAGACGAACGCAACGGCACAACCCGTTTCCCTTAATTTCCACATTTGAATTTAAGTATTCTTAAATTTAATTAATTTGGTTATTCAAAAATTCGGGGTGTTATATTCTCCCCTACTTAAAGGATTTCATCCCCGAAATCTTCAAGTTAAGAAGAATGTGTCCTACCAACCAATCACCCATCTACTCTACCATCATCCACATGCATCCATTGTCCTTAGAAAACTTCTAATGTTGTATGAACATATGCAAAAGTGTGTGTATATGTTTCTTATCTAATGCAAAGATTAGGCAGTCCACTGATTCAGTTGACCTCCTTAATGCGAATTATGTCAGTGCCATGAGTCCAACATGTATGCAATTTTACTATTTGATACATATTATCTCTTCATGTGTGCACAACCATTCATCAAAATGCAACATCCATATGGTAACACAACCATTATACATCCATTACCCTAAATATGCACACATTTTTATATGCAATATGAAAGTGATTTGAGCCGATCTAGTGCCTAATGTGTGTGTAGCAACCACTAGCAAACACTTGCATCCACCTGCAACCATCAAACATAACTTGTCTCAAACACATGTTTACATCCATGGATTTCCTATCTAAAGGTCGAAGATTCGGTTAATGGGATACAAACAAATGATATAACTAAAACAAAAGCTCTGTTCCCATTTGATATCAGTTAAGAGAATAATTCCCTAAGTTTCAGCCCCGAAGACCGAAATCAACATCAGACTGACACTCAGAGAATCACCCCCACTAAACAACGTCAAAACTGGAAATCAACTTCATGCTTCGAATAGAAACCCTTATCCTTCAGAAATATTCAGATACTTATAGACTAATCGTACAGATCAGTTTACAGAATGATATTCAGAAAGCTAAGCATAACAGACCCTTGTGGGTCAGAAGAAACTTTGGGGGTCTTCCCATGTCAAGTTAGAAGCTTAATGACCCTCCTCTCAAAATCTAGAAACGACCCTCTACATAGAAAGCTGGTCCATTTAGAACCAACTCATAGCCCATAACTTGAGCACACAAATGTCACATTCAAATTTTTGACGCCTAACACAGATAATTTCAACCCCTTACAAATCACCAATAAATGAGCCGAACCACCAAAGGGGTTTGAAACAACTACGGGATCAGAAACAAGACTAGTATTAAAGTGCAGAGTCTCAATGCCAGAATCTAAAAGAGCCTTAACTTCATAATCAGATAAGGAAATTAAACCTTTCACATAAATTTTTCCTACCTCTATCCATTTGCCACGAGAGCATCCACCTAGCCTCTAGAAGATTCTACCCTTTACCCTTGCCTTCTTGGGCAATCCTAGATCAGATGTCCTGTCTCATGGCATCGAAAACAACTAACCTTCTTACATGTTAACAAGTCTTTCTCTAAAGTTGCCACCATCGTGCAGAAAACCCTACGAAGCCCGAAAGAGGATTAGCCATAGATGGAATAACTGCGGCTACAGATGGAAGTTAGGCACTTCTTTGCCCTTCGATAGACGCCACAGTCTCATCATGCCTACGGGACCATGTCGCGAGGAGGTTACCTCCCAGAAAGCCAGGAGCCCCGGAAACTCAGAAAAGAAGGAAAACAAGGATTAAACAAAAAATCAGAAGATAGACATATGGCTCTGGGGACTATGTTTTTCAAAACAGACTTTCCTTTTTGAAAATACTTTCTTTTAAAATCTTTTTTTGAAAAATATTTTCGAAACTTTTATCAAATTTGGTAATCTTCAGCTCTAATACCAAGTGTAACACCCCACCTCCATTAAGGTCACTCACAAAGGGAATGCCTTAACTTCAGTGGAGCGTTTTTGGTAAACAGACACAAAATATCACAAGACAGATATAAAAATTTTGCAGCGGAAAATAAACAACTTTATTAAATCACTGAAATACTTTGTTATATAATACCATGAGTCATAAAACCCTTACAACAAAACACTTCTGTCTTACATTATCAGAGTACATAAGTATTTAAAAGAAAAACATCATTCCCTAGATTAAAGAGCAAGCCATATAAGAGACAGAGACTCGAGCCATACTTCAGAAGTAGCTCCTAGAAGATGATATCCAAATCCTGACTAAACCTGGGTGTTTCCTCCCTGAGAACCTGGGGGGAGGGAAACAGAAGAAAAGAGGCGAAACAAACTAGGTCAGACATACGTCTGGTGAGTCCAGTAACTTTTAGCCAGTAAATATATAAAGGTAAACATGACAGGCATACAAAGTGGATAAGAGGATTCACGGTACAAATGGCAAGTATGATAGGACAAATAAGGTAAGATGTATGCTTCAATACAAACTACTCTGCATTATTACTAGTAAAATCAAGATGGGACGATCCCTTCTGCTAACCATAATAACGATAACGATGGTGGTAGTTTCGTGTGTTCCTAGCTGTTGTCATAGGTGCCGCCTGCTCCTATCTCAACTTGTCGTACCCACTACCCTCCTACTATAAATTGGTAGACTTAGGGCATACGTCCGGGCATACCCTAACCACTACCCTAATCGATCGGCTCCCTACTCTGTAGATACCATGTGCTGGTCCCACAAATAGGGGGTATCACTTCCCTAAAGTGGCAACCCAAGGTGTGCACAGTTATACCAACTGGGGTCACGGTCGTCTTATCCCCCTATGCCCGGCCCATGCACGCACATGTCCCCGGTCGGTTTGCGCCGCCCACACCATCCGTTTCGTTTCGGGTCTCTTACAATTAATCAATAAGCGTGCCCCTTCCCCACCTAGTACGGAGTCCTTTACTTTGATACCCCTCCGGGTTACTAACTGAAATGGGTCCCACACAACATGATACAAGCTCTCCCCTATGTCTTGTATCCCCACTAGGTTTTCTACTGACTATGTATACCCTAAGGTGTCTTTAATTACATAGCCCTCAATCATTTATGCGTACCTATAGGTGTCTTTAATACATAACCCTTAATCTACCTATCGATTATGCTTACCTATAGGTGTCTTTAATACATAACTCTATCTATTCCCATTAGTTATACGTACCCCTAAGGGTATCTTTAATACATAACTTTACTATTTTGCCCCGGTTATGTATACCATTAGGCGTCTTTAATTACATAACCCTTTTTATCCGGTTAAGTTTGTGTGCCTATATATATATATATATATATATATATATATATATATATATATATATATATATATATTACCAACCTACCCTTCAGTTGTACTTAACCCTCCCACTGATTTAATCCTATTTATTTAATGGTTAAGTTTGTGGGCCTATATGTATTAATATTACCCACCTACCCTTCAGTTGTACTTAACACTCCCACTTATTTAATTCTACTTATTTAATGGTTAAGTTTGTGGGCCTATATATATTAATATTACCCACCTACCCTCCAGTTGTACTTAACCCTCCCACTGATTTAATCCTATTTATTTAGTGGTTAAGTTTGTGGGCCTATATATATTAATATTACCCACCTACCCATCAGTTGTACTTAACCCACCCACAATCCAACTCATTTTACTTAACCCTAACTTATGTCTATCATCATACAGCCCACATGTATTAAGTTAGGTTAAGTAGTATTTTCTTATTACCATGTCCAATTATGGTTATATTGGGCTAGACCTCCCACATTAGGCCTACAACATGTGGATGCTGGATATGCCGGTTAGGTCCGGGCAGTCTTATTCCACAGTTGGGTCTAACCTCGGGTCTTAGCCTGAGTCGTATTCACACACTTAGACCTCTCACATTAGGTTCAACATTAGTGGCTATTGGATATGTCGGTCGGATCCGGGCAGACTTCCACCACTAATGTAACCTAACCTCGTGTCATAAGTGTTAATTAAATTTTCAGACTTTAATTGCTTAAACATTCCTCTTTTGTTTAATTAAGTTAATTAATTAATCCTTTCCTTTTTATAGGTGTCAATACCTATTTTATTAACAATTTGAGTTTCCTATCCAAAAATGGTCATATTCAAATTATACCGTTTTTACTCAACTTTACCTATGTCATAATAGGCAATTATTTATACGTTTCCCTACTAGAATCATGTGCCCAATTTACATAAACGCTATGCAAATTATGCCTATTACAAATTTTCCTTTTCCCCGTTTCTTAACTAGCGTAACTGTTTGCGTTTTTGGCATCATCAGGCTACAAGGTAGCCTCGCCATAACAATAAAATAAAAGGAATGACAAGGTGATTGTTTTTAGTACAATTTTTGGCATAAGCATGACAACTAGGGAAAATGACATGATAACTTCACATATAATTATGATTCACCACATAATTAACAACTTGCATAGATTCATGATTTTGCAATATAACAACTTGCATAGGTTCATGGTTTCAACACAACAACTTGCATAGGTTCATGAATTAACAACAAAATTAACAACTCACATAGGTTCATGATTCACAACATAACAACTTGCATAGTTGACTTGCATAGTTTCATGATTCACAACATAACAAACTTGCATAGGTTCATGATTCACAACATAACAAACTTGCACAACACAACAACTTGCACAGGTTTATGATTAATAACTTGCATAGGTTCATGAGTTCTCAATCATAATAATTTGCATAAGCGACTTGCATGATCTCATAACAACTTGCATGGATTCCTGAATTCGCAACATAATAACTTGCAATGGTTTATGAATTTCACTTGCATAATTTCATGATTCACCACAACAATAAACTTGTATAATTTCATGATCCACAACAACAATAAACTTTGTATAATTTCACGATCCACAACAACAATAAACTTGTATAATTTCATGATCCACAACAACAATAAACTTGCATTATTTCATGATCCACAAAAACAATAAACTTGTATAATTTCATGGTCCACAACAACAATAAACTTGCATAACTACAAACAACATACACCCAAATCGTAGTCTACCACAATTCACTTTTATCTATTTAAACCTAAAAGTGACTAGAACTCATAGAAAAAGAGAGTCTTGAGTTCTGGGATCTGAATTCTGTAATTGATTAGCGTTCCCTTGATGTAGGCAATTTCATTTATGAGATTAGACTTTGATTTGATTTGAAGTGTTGTCTTTAATTTGCTTCTAGTTTGTGGCGGCTACTCTACGGTTTGGAGTGACAACATGACGGCCATGGTTCTAATTTTTATTTGATTCAAGGGTTTGAGTCGACACATGTTCCGTCGGATGCTCTTAGGGTTAATCAAAACCATTCAGTCAGGATAGGGTGACCCCTCAGCCCTAATGACTCAGCAAGGAGTTAGAAAGGACTCAGCAATGAGTCACAGTGTAGATCAGATCACACCAGAAAGTTGTGCAGGCTTTCTGCTCGACCTGGGCGCAATTGGGAAGTGCGCCAGTGTATTTTTGTACTGGCGCACTTCCCAAGTGTGCCAGTGCATTTTTTTCTTCTTCTTCTTCTGGTTTTTCCGCCTAACTTTGTTCGTCCATATCTCTATCATATGGTGACCGTTTTACGCAAACTCGGACTCTATCTCAAGCAGAATTCCAAGACGAACGCAATGGCGCAACCCGTTTCCCTTAATTTCCACATTTGGACTTAAGCATTCTTGAATTTAGATAATTTGGTTATTTAAAAATTTGGGGTGTTACCGGCAGGAGTACCAAACCGTTAATTCCAAAAAAAGGGATCGACTGACCATTCTTATAACATGACTGAGTTTAAAGTTGTGAATACAAGGACAGAGGTAAGGGGGACCGGAGAACAAGAGAATCCATCAGCCGATTTAAATAAAAATTACAATTGGACCAGATAAAAAGCGACGAGACCATATACATAAGAACTACAATATGGAACAGATCTAGACGAAATTGGAACCAATCGGAATTTTTAATTAAATTAAACACTCGTTTAATTTAATTAAAAACTGACTGTTCTAGCGAGGTTATCAAGATCAAGGTGAGTTAAACTCACTCAGTTCTTCCCATTTATATTTTATATAAATTGGCTTTTTATTTATGTGTTTTGTTTGCCAATGGTTGACTGTTTGTTAATTGTATATTTATTTATTAATTTAACCGATGAAATTAAACCGTTGTTTAATTCCAGTAAAATACCAAATTGTTATTTTAACAATTTAATCCAGTGAAGGTAACTTACCTGGTTGGTCAAATTTATAAAATAAAACATGTCTATTTGTTTGAATTGTTTTGTTTATTGGTCGATGTTAAATGGTCGTTATTTATTATCAGTTAAATGTGATTGAATGATCTGATTTGAGATAACCATTTGAATACAGGGAAGAACAGGTTGGAAGGATCCAGCGGGATTCCTTAAATATATTATTTATTTTCATATCATCATATATGAACTGATCCATGGGGTGGTTGATTTGATTGTTAATTTTTGACTGAAAATTCAACATCTGTTTAGTTTAAACCAATGGACGGTATTAGTTGAGTATTTGGCAAAATATGGTCTATAAAAATAAATCATTTTATAACTGTTGATTTACCCTCAGGCAAATCGACTAAGATGAAGTTATAAAATTCATTTTATAACTAGAGATAGATTTTGAAATATATTATTTGGGATAAAAGTTTATTAAAATAAAATAAATATTTATTTTTATTTATTTAGGCTTATAATTAATTGATTTTACAAATTAAATTCTGAGATTAATCAGATTTATAAATAAGGGAATAGAAATAAACCTTAATGGTTAAAATTTGTATAATTGGTTTGTTAATAATTAATTTAAATGGAACTATTTAAAATTAATTATATTATTAATTAATTTAAAGTGAGAACGAATTGGAATGGGTAAATGAGATAACCGTGCCTTGAGTTGACTAAGTCAACCATTATAATTGGAATTGATTTTAAATAAGTTTTATTTGAAGTAATATAATAATGTAGTTTAGAGAATATTGTTTTAACTTTAATAATATTTAAAAAAAAGAAATTTACTATTTATTTTAGTTAATAAAGAGATTAACTACTAAAGTAGTTAATGATTGAAGTAAATTTTTATGTTAATTAATAATAATTTAGAAAATTACTTTTTAATGGAAATGCATTTAAAAAGTAATCGAGGTTGAAATGAAATCTAGTTGAATGGTGAAAGGGGTTTATGAACCGGTTTTATATTTAAAACCTGAATTTTTATAACAAAGTTATAAATAGAATTTCAAGCGAGTACAATAGCTTGAAATAAATGTTACTTAATTATTTGAATTAAGTCAAAGGAAATTAAGATAAAAGGTTTATAATAAACCAGGGTTATGTAAATGAGGTTTAAAGTGTTAAGGTGTTAATTTTACATTAACGATACTTGAAAATGAGATCAAGTAGAAAGGGGAAATTTTAAATAAGATTTCCAAAGTGGGAAATGGTCGAATAGAATTGAAAGGGGATTGGTAAAATTGAATTTGGGTAAAGAGGTGGGTCGTAGGATTGTGTAACCAAACCCATTTTATAGTGGAATTTGTTTTGAGACTAGAATATAATATTGGTTTGATTTCAACTTATATTTATCTGAGGATAAGAACGTTGTTGATCAAGGTCTGAGAGGTAATTAAAATACCCCAACTTGAACATCATCAGGATTATCTGAAGATGGTATTAGTTGGTAATTGTAAAAGAGGTTAGCGATAATTTATTATTTCCATTAGAGAAATAATAATGAGATGTTTGGTGAAAATTTGGAGAATATACGAAGTAAAGGAAATTAGTAAGAAGGAAATGTAAGGTTGAGTTTTTATTTTATACAAATAAATATTTATTATTGTTTCAAGAATAAAATAAATGATATTACTTAACGTTGATTACGAATAATAAGTTAAGTGGATTTCCCAAGTTTAAATAATAAAGAATAATGTAACAAATGTTTTGAAAGGAGAATTAAGTGGAAATTTAATATGATTCTAAGTTATTTCACTAAGTATTAATATGAAACGGTTTTTGAGAACGTTAGTATATTAAGTAAGAATTCAAATATCGTATTTTTAAATATTAAAAGAGTTAGAAGTTTTAATTAAACAGAAGTAAATCAGTTTGTTTTAATTAAAAGGCCAAGTGATGCTGGATACTGAACTAGTGAACTCATTGGACTGTCATGATTGAATCACTATATATTTTGATAGTTAAATCACCGACTATCAAATCTGTCCAAGACGATTGTTAGTACGGAAAGATCGAGATTGAATTTATATTTGAAAACCATTTTGACCAACGAATACGTAGGGATATCAAAAGATGATCGAGATGGAGCATTAAAGACCGTAGATTTTCATAAACGGAAGAACCACTAATATTCTCTGTCTGGCAAGCAGAGATAAGCTGTGATCCTGTCGTGGTTGGAATCTACGGGTTGCAAGGACTTCTCGTTTCTGATCCATGGGGTGATTCCTATATGGGATGCGGTAAGAGAATACCTTCGGTTCATCCTATTCCTGGATGACTTGTATAGACGGATGTCTGACAGAGTATTTCCAAAGGGTCACGTACGTTGATTTCTTCAAACATTTTATAGTTGTTGGTGGAGAATAGCAGTTCTCTTGGCTTAACTGATAGAGTATTTTTGTGGACGTCAATTAGTGATTTCTAGCGGATCTGACGATGTGGCATTCAAAGTGAATGACGACCAGATGTTTAAAAGTTAATCTAAACCTCAAGCCTCACCAACTGGGAATGACAAAAATCAGGCAGGCAGCATGGCTATGTGGGTCGCTCCCATTGGGGTGTATAATCACCTATTTAGGGAAATTTCAGTTCCTTCTTTAATCTATTTCGATGTTGTCCCTTTTCGGGAAACGGTGGGTAGCTGCCAACCGTTGGTGATATACATTCGATACACTCAACTGAAATGAGTGGTCGGTCATGTGTGGGCCGGGTTGGAAGACGTTCTTGTTGAATCCAGTGTATTCGCCTCTAGAGATACACTATCGGCAGGTGGTCCCATACCTTGTCTTAGCCGGAATCCAATCTCTAATAAGCGCCCGTGGTTTTGATTGTATACTATATATGTGGAGCATGAGATGCAAGCATTCCGCTAGATTGATATCTACTTGTATTTAGACATTATTATAATATCAGAAAAGATATTGATACCAAAAATGTTTTAGGTTATCATAAGGTAAAACCCATTCGTATTTATGTGTGGATTTGGTCTTATGATTATCCTTTACTTTCAAAAAGTTTTTTGAACTTCAAAAGTCAAGTTGGATGATTCCCCTTAATACTGTGCGAGTTTATCTCACTCTGGTTCACCAGACTTGTAAATGCTCGGGTTAGATTGGGGTGTACAGGTCCAGGTTATCGGATGCTACGATGTCTAGGGACGAGCTAGAGGTGTTCAGATGAATTGTATTTAGTATTTATTCTGCTATTTGATTGTATACGAGGATAGGTTATTACAACTGTCTAGATGTGTGATATACTCTGATATTGTAAGTATATTTCAAAGCTCTAAGTAAAGATTTGTTTCTGTATTATATTTTGTTCCGCTGCGATGTCAGACTCTGTGTTGTGTTGTTTCTTCTCCTTCTATTCTAATATTTCTTTCTTTCTTATCTCACCCTCTAATTTCTTTCTAAAAACTATCCAGTGTTTTCAGTTTGGAAGGTCGACATGAGTAACGGTAAATGTATTTATGTTGATTTTTGGGGCCGAAATCCTTGGGTCGTTACAACCGCTATCGCGGCTTACATCCCCTTGAGCCTCTTCAGCTCCCTCTTCAACCAGAAGCACATCAAAAAGCACGACAAGGAGACACTTCTTCTTGTGGAACCAGGGAATCTCCTTCTCCCTTAGCCTTTTCCACTTCCTCTTCTTCGTCGTCCTCCTTACAACCCATTGAACAACTTTCGCAAAGCAAGTCCAATAGATGAAGGAAACAATCTAATAGTGGAGTCTGGGCATCGGGATACCTGCTTGGGACATCTCTCAAAGCCAGGATTCGCTCCAAATATCCACCACTCCTTGGAATCTGCATAATGCCTGTCATATGAAACTCCAAGTTAGTTTTGATCTTATGAATCAATTAACTTGGGGTATCATGCAAGTTTTCAGGTGCTTACATCTAGCAAGCGACCTCCTCGCAAATTCTAAGGGGCATCGAATGCAGAACCAATCGTTCTTGAAGTAACTGAGTTGGTTCCGTGCTCCCAGGATAAAGCGATTGTTGAGCTACGCCTCTATATGGACAAGGGAAGGCAACACAGTGTTTCTTTTCTTCAGAGAATAGAGATAGCTGGTGCCTTCCATAGTTGGTTCAATGCCCAACCATTCCACGTATAGGATGTAAGTGCCAAGTAGGAAGGCATAAGCATTTTGATGAAGCTGCGTTGGCGCTAATCGAAATAAATATAGAATATCTCGGATGTACGAGCAAGACAGGGACACACGTCCAACAAAACACATATGTCTATTCCGCGAAAAATACCCTTCTGGAGAAGCATGCGCCCTATCTTCCCTTCTGGGAACCAGAAAATTACCCTAAGGTATCCTATTTCATACACATTTGTAGCAACGAAGCTTCATCTATTGGTTAGACAACCGAATTAGGGGGATTCTCAAGAATCTTAGTAACTTCCATCATGTTCGGCGCTATTAAAACACTTTCCTGATTGACACCGGCATCCTCTCCTTCTAACGGGCCATCTGCAACACTTATGCTTCACCTCTAGCTACCGACTCATCCACAAGCTTTTCTGAATGTTGCGACCCTTGGGTTATATTTTCTATTCCTGCACGTTGGATGGGCCCACTTTCTGAAAAGAGGCAGAAGCCACGGAGGCCCCACGATTGCTTTTTAATGGGCTAGAATTGTACAGAGATTCATTAGAGCTCAGAGATATTTCTACGGGTTCAGCTTCCAAGCCTTAAAATCATCTGGAGCTTCCCTGTGCCATTGCAAACTATACTTGCAAGACAACTGCGTTAGTTAACGCGCTAAAAATTGTACCCTTATGTTGGTGTAAACTAACGTGGAAAGTTCAAGTTTCGTGCATGCTGAACAGTTATACTAAAACCATTCAGAATACGATGACGATTACTAGCCTTATAGACTTAAACTATCGTAACCACGAATCGAAGTCAATTGAATTCAAGTTGAATCTCGATTACAACGTGATTGTTTTGAGAGTTGAATCCTAAAAGCGAGGGTACAGTTATATGTCCATGGTCCGAGTCTATGCTCTAATCCTATAGGATCCATGTTCGAATTGTCATTTCAAACGAGTTTGTCATTCAAATGTTAGTGTGTTATGAAATACGACATCCATTTTCAAGATCAACCCGATCGCGCAACATCACATGTCAACTCAAATTCGAGAGTCGAGATTTTTTATCCCAAATATCTAAACTCTGAAGCCAACGACTGTCGGAACATGAATGTCGAAGTGCCTATATATGAAATAAAAATTTCATTTCCCACCAACTTCAAAGATTTCGTATCCCGCACTTTCAACCTCTAGGATACGAAAATACCACAAAGTCACTGGATACAAAAATAAATTTCGTATCTTGTTCTTTTAGAAAAT
Source organism: Allium sativum (assembly GCA_030737875.1). Lineage (NCBI taxonomy): Eukaryota > Viridiplantae > Streptophyta > Magnoliopsida > Asparagales > Amaryllidaceae > Allium > Allium sativum. The sequence goes on along the minus strand of CM060909.1, from coordinate 63,969,503 downwards.
TTTCGTATTTCATGCCTCTGAAAATCCCCAAGTCTACGGATACAAGGGAAAATTTCGTATCCTCGGGGGCTTGACATCTACACCCTCTTTCCTTCTACCGATCTGATCCTAACCCCCTCTTCCTCTTCCTCTTCCTTATTTTGTCTTCTATTTCGCAACACGGTAAGATACGAAATCCATTTGGAAGTATGGTATTGGCCAATAAATTTGGGTATGAAATTAACATTTTGTATCCCTGTCCTCTAACCAAAAATCACCAACCCCTAGATGTGATTCATATCCACCTCATTGCCACAATTTCGTACCCCAGCATCCTTTATGGCCATAATATATTCCCTACCAACCTTTAAGGTGCCTCGTCCCCCACCGTCCGTAACCACAAGCAGTTGGTTCTAGGTCATATTTAAAGGTCAAACTATTTTCCACCCAACTGTAAATGTTCATGGGTGGAGGAGCAAGAGGTCGGTTGGTTTCAATCAGCACTTGAAGCAAAAGCGTGGAGAGTTCGAGAGTTTCGAATGTACGGGATGAGGCAAAGAGGGAACTCATATCCACCCACCCACACACACACACACACACACACACACACACACATATATATATATATATATATATATATATATGTATATATATATAGGAAGAGGAGGGGAGGTCCATAACTTAGAAAAATTCTAAGTAACTAGATCGGTACCAATTTCGATTAGAAAAACAACACAACAAGAGAAGGGAGAAGAAAGAACTTGCAACTCCGGGATTAATGACTTATTTCTGAATTCTAACAATGACGCTGATCGTGTACACGAGCTTTTAGACTTCGACCATCAAAATCAAATTGAATCATTAAATAGTCATGTACTTGAGAATCTAAACGATTTCATAGAACACGTCTAACGATCAAATCCTAATTCGACGACGTTTGATAAATAACGTAAGCAATCGTGCGCCTGGGCTATGGCCATGATCACGCATGTATGCTTTCGGAATATCGATCAATCAAACCAACTCCAGTCATTAACTAATCATGTGCTCGCTAACTTAATGGTACAAGAGTACATGCCAAATGATCGAGTTATGATACGACAACTTTTTGAAAGAAAACTCTCGTGAATGCGCGCCCACGAGATAACGTTTAAACAACATGTCACTTATCTCAAACTATCACCGTATTTTGCAAAATCACACAAAAACGCGTGAGTGCATGCGCGACACCGTGCAAGTAAAAACTCGTTTGTAGTCTAGCGAACATCGACCACTAATGTTTCTTCTCTTGAGTCTACAGGAAATGGGCGTTCATTTAGGAGATCAGTCAGGATTCTAGTCCGAGTGATCAAAAATCTCAACAATGTTAGAGTTCTGAATCTGCATTAACAAGCTTTGATGAACCATCGAGCTACCCAATGGAAATGTCACGATCAGTCGCTTAACATGACTCAAAAATAATTCAGGCTTTTAGGAATGCTTGTTGCAACTCATAGCACGTCATGTTATCACAAGACATCCTTTAGAAGCAAGTGTTAACTGACCTTTTGGACTAGTTCCAACAGGCAATTTAAGCCCACACAACTTGTCCCATCGCTTGGATCAGCAACCCAGAAGCACTGCCGAAACATCCAGGACTCAAGCCCAGCTGGAGTCGTACAAGAATAGTCGTCTCGACTCGACCAAGCTACTCAAACTTCAACCAACACTTTGGGATTGGCATTGAGCCTTAATATCAACTCATATCCCGACCTTACAACTCTTCAAAACTTACCTCCCTGGATTGGCACTACTCCAATCTCGTATCCCTCAAGATGAGAATCCCAGATTTCGTATCCCTGAGGATACAAATTTTTGATTTCGTATACCTCGGGATATGACTCCATGATTTCATATCCCTTAGGATATAATTTCGTATCTGTATCCCTTTTCCTACTTCCCAACTTCATATCCCACGTCTCAACCCAAAAACCATATCCCCTATTCTTTATTCATATCCTACACAGCTATTCCACTTTTCATATCCTGAGCGATGCAAGAGATTTCGTATCCTAGAAACAATAACTCCCACAAATAAAAAATCTCCAATCATCCAGGATACGAAGACGGAAAGCATCCAGTGATATGAAGACAAAGTTTAATAAGGATTAAAAGTCAAAGTGTCACCAGAATACGAAGAAGAACAGGGAAAGGCTTAAGGGAATTCTATCTTTGGGAATACCTACTTATCCTGGGATACGAGATGTAGGGTGGGCCCAATTTCCTCACCTGTGGGTCCTATTCCCTCACCTACTCCACTTACTTCACCTGATTACTCTCTCCTATAAATACCCGTCTTCCTTCAGCGTGAATGGGGTCGGATCCTTGTGCTCATGGCTTCCTAGGGAGAAAATAACCCTCTTACATCCTCTCAAGCACCTTTATTCATTTTGGGAAGAAGAAGAACAATCTTCTTGGACACTCGGACCATATTGAGCTGCCTTGGCGTTTCGCGAAGAAGGAATAAAACTCATCGATGGACCTCCTAACGACCACGACCATGGTGGATTTAGAAGAGCATCCTAGCCACTCGATCCCTACATGACTAGACTTGGTTTCATGGACTCTTAAAGGCTCCACCTTCCAATTCTGAGAATTTGGATCACGAAGCAAAGCCTACTACCTCTTTCTTCAAGCATAACAGTCAGGATTACTCGCCTTAGAAATTTGGAATTATCATAACTCGTGTACAGTTAGAAATATACTGATTCCATATTGAAACTTGTAAAAGTGGATTAATAAAGTACTAAACTTACAGAGTGGGCGTAGGCTCCGATGAGATGAACCACTATAAATATTATATGACTGATTTATTGGATTTTCCCTTGCACACGTACATCTCATATCACATACTTTCCATTCCGCATGTTTAATTTTACTGTCGTGGAAATCACGAGTGTTCACGGCCACTTTTGGATGTCAATACTAAGTCGCTCACACATGTATGGAATCAGAGAAATCCTTAGGAATGCTTTAAGACAGTGATAAATTTATGTAAATTTACTAAGTTTTTTCTAATAAATTTATAATATAAATGGATAAGCCACTTACGCATGTATGAAATCAAAAATTTTGTTTCTAAGAACACTCCGAGATAGGGTCGGCAATTAGAACCAAGAATTAAAAAATCGAACCTAGCTGAAAAGACCCAAACTTGAACTGAATCTGATGGGTCTCGGGTCAGGTCTACATGATGAAAAATATAATAAAGACCTGATAAAACCCGACACAAAAGTACCAATAAAAAAAACTTTGAAACATATGTATTTTTAGTGTTATTATCCAACCGAACCCGACCCGACTCAAAACCGAAGCCCAGGTCGGGTCGGGTCCAGATTTTTGAAATGTGTAGTTTAGACCTAACAAAACCTGACACGCCTAGAACCAAGACCCTTTGTGTCGGATCCGGTCTAACGAGTCTTGTCTAATTACCATCCCTACTCCGAGACGGTGACAAACCATTAATTTTATTTTTAAATTGTAAATAAATTCTAATTTTTAAACATTAATAAAATCACTTTTTGAGTATGGATTATGCTTATGAGTTGTAGAATTGAAAATCAGATTTCTACTTTAATCATTAACTATTCGTTGAGTATGGATCATGCTAGGAAAAGGTTCAAGTCATCTGAGGTAGCGATGCTACCTGACCAGTCATTAAGTACGGACTACGTTGGGCAAAGGATAGGCTGTTTTGTCAAGATTTGGAAAGGATGTCTACTTAAATCACCAGTGTAGATAAATCTTGATAAGGTTTCAGTTATTTCATCAATATTTGAAGCTACTCGATCATTCATCCATCATGGACTATGCTTGGCAAGGTTCGGGCCATCCTAAAAATTTGGTCGCCTAATGGTCTTCAAGGATGGATTATGCCTAGCAAGGTTCAGGTTGTCCCAGCAATGAGGCCACCTGACAAATCGTTGAGTTCAGATTATGCTCAACAAGAGCCCAAAGAGGCTAGGATCGTCAAGAGTAGATTACACTTGGCATGAGAAAACTATTATCGTCTAGTTATTCTTGGCAAGAGTCTAAAGAAGCTAAGACCACCAAGTGTGGATTACGCTTGGTAAGGAAATGCGAGGACAATCGAGTGTGGATTTTTATCGACACGGAATGTTGCAATCCTTGAGATGTATCATGCTCGATAAAGGTATGTAGAGACTAATAATCAACTCAAAGAGGTCAAGAATGCTAGAGATCTACCTAGAAAGGTGAATGATTTTCAACCATTTCAAAAAAATTATAGACATGTCTTCAGAATAGATATGGATTGCACAGATGATCTAAAGAGATCATGAACTATGGATTTCAGATTATGGTAACACAAAACACATTTTCTGCAGAAAGATATGCTTGAAAGGAAAACTACAAGGTCATTAGACGATGAACTTGAGTACATGAATTATTAAATCATCAAAGCAGACAGCTCAAAGAGACGGTCGAATAGCTCGAGAGTCGAGTACAAACATAACAAATAGCTGGATTTACTCGAATAACGCTCTAGAAGTAACTAAGTTTGGAAAAGACTTTAGAAAAGACTGGGTCAGGTAGGATCTAGGGTAAAGAGCCAATACTTTGAGAAAGACAAGAATTGATGGGTATTTGAAGCGTAGAACCAAGACTATGAGAAAAAATAGCAAGGAACCTCAAGGCTCAAAATTCTTTGAAATTACGTCAAAAAATCAATAACCAAAGTGTAAACCGAGCAGCCAAGCGCAAAAATTAAGGAAAGGACCAAAAGGGATCCACCCTAAGGATCACACCGTCATTGGGTGCATTCCCTAAAGGATGTCGACATCAGTCTCTTTTGAGGAGTCAGTGTCGATCCATACATAATGCGGCGATCTAAACCACACTTTTAAGACCTGATCGTCCTACTTGCGTGGGTCCCTTATGTGTTTTCAGGTCGATCCATCTCCATACTCAACTATACATATAGCTTTGAATTATCAAAAAAGGATATTCTCTTCTCTTTTCCACACAAGAGCTCTGCCATTCCTTGAAGATAACAAATTCTCTCTGTATTCTTCCATTAAGTCAAATCAACTGTATAAATAACAATCATTATAAGTGGACATAAGTCAGTGTTTGTCGTAGCACTATAGAAACTATGTCTTCTCTACTGCTTTTTTGTTATCGCTTTGTCATTGCTTTGCTGTTATGGATTATTGACTCTTATCTGTTATAATTATATTAACTAAGGTGTAACACCCCGTATTTTATGTGAACGTATAAGTAACAAATTAAAGTATACTTAATTTTAGGAGAAGAATTTAGGGAAAAGGTTGCGCCATTGTGTTCGTCTCGAAATTCTGCTTGAGACAAAGTCCTAGTTTGTGTAAAACGGATAACGTATGAAAAAGATATGGACGAACGAAGTTAGGTAGAAAAACCGGAAACAAGCCAGACTACACTGGCGCACTTGTGAAGTGAGCCAGTACAAAAATACACTGGCGCACCTGCCAAGTGCGCCCATACCGATCCAGCACAGAATTCTGGAGTGTTCTGTGATAACGTGTCTTCTTATGAGTGGATGGATGACCTGTCTTCGAGCTGGGTGGTTCTGATGACTTTTGGACTGATCTGAAGGCTCTAAATCACCCTATTCTCCTATAAAAACACCCCCAAACCTCACTTTCTCTCCACAAAATTTCATTCTGCCTATATTCTGCCTCTATTCTAATTAAAATAAAATAAAGGCGTTGCTACTTTGCTGAAATCTAAGCTAGAACTAGTGCATCTTCTTCCAATCTGAATAGAATTAAAAGAGAACAACTATTTTCTAATCTAATCGATAGTCTGTGCCAAAGGAGAGATATTCAGTGTCAGAATACAGATTCCAGAATAAAAGAATCGTTCCCTTTTTGTGAGTACAGTTATTTTTAGATATGAACTTAAATTATGATCTTGACATGGCTATAAATCTGAATCTGAGGTTATTCATATTCTTATCTGTCAGATCTGTTTTTCTATGACTATTCTTTTTTCTTCTATTCTATAGCCAGGCTACTACGAGCCTGCACCAAATCTCATAAGAGATTAACGCACAAACGCTAAATTTTGGAGTAAATAATGAATAATGCATAATTGGACATGACTGATCTGTGACTGATTTGAGAAAAGGACATATGTTATAAATTAGATCTAGATCTGTGGATACTCTGTGATTTGGAAGAAGAGGAATCATTGAATGATAACATATGACTTGAAACTTGGGGACATAATGCATATAAAAATTAAGATCTGATTTTGAGAGGATATAATTTAAAGATCTAGATTTTTGGGTATATTTATATCACGATTCATGACTTGAAAAAGGAATATGAAACTTAGGCATAAGGACCTATATTAAAATAGGATAACTATTAATGTGAATGCGCCTAAATATGGATTTTTGGATATTGGCATTAAAGGCTATAATTTGGCATAATTCATACCATGATTTGGGGCTTTTAGAGAGTGTTCTGTACTGTGCAAAGTTTAACGAAAATTTAGGGGCATATATTGTATTATGAATTATGACCATGATTTAAGCATGTATGTTTAGGCTTAATTTATGATTAGGCAAGATATGTAAATAGAATTTTTAAGAAATGTTAAGTCTGCTAATCTGCTGAATTGCCTAATCTGTTGAATTGCCTGTTCTGCTAATCTGCTAAATTTCCTAATCTGCTAGATCTGTTATCTGCTAAATCTGTTGAATTGCTTAATCTGTTGAAAGCTGAATAATTGTATTTTGGAGGCTTAATCTAAAATTGAGAAAAACATGTTAATAGAACTTTGGATAATCTATCGTAACTTGTAAAGAAGTTAAATCTACTAAATGGACATAATTAGTCTGATATTTTTTGTAATGGAATAATGTGGCTATGAGACGAGGTTAGACTCCGTTTACGGTAGAAGCCTGCCCGGAACCAACCGGCTTAACCAGCGACGAGGTTGTAGGCATAACTAAAATATGCTTAGACACGAGATTAGGTCTGGCTTGTGGTAGAAGTCTGCCCGGAACCGCCCGACATATCTAGCGGCCAAAATCTACCGACCTAATGTGAGAGGTCTGTGCGTTAATATTTAATTAATGAAAATCTGAGATAAATATGATGTCTAAAACGTGTTGGGTGGATAGGGTTAAACCAACTGGACTGATGAATTTAACAAACCCGTTTCGTGAATCTGTAGGCCCAATACAAAGTTAGACAATCTGTAAGTCTGTTAAAACTGTACATCTGATCCATTAGTATGAAAACTTGTTAACTTGATTGTTTGATCTGTGAGCTAGTAAATCTGTACTCTGTATGTCCGAAACTTGTAAACAATCTAATATGAAATCTATTAGTCTGGGGACACAAGGTTAGGAGGGGAAATACTTGTGTCATCTGTTGTTTGGGACCCATATTAGTCAGTAACCCTTTATGGTATCAAAAACTTTGACCCCACGCTATGTAGGGGTCCGGGCACGCTTACTGAACTAATTATAAGCGGTTCATTTTGATAATGGCGAGGGGTGTTGATTGTTTTACAACCGGGTCATGTGCGTGCATGGATCCGGCCTGCTTTGAGGATGTAAGACGCCGTGACATCTGTAAATAGGTTTGTGCCAATAGGTTGCCACTTTAGGGAGTGATACACCCTACTGTAGGGCCGACACAGGGTATTTATGTATTAGGGAGCCGATCGCTTGGGGTAGGACTTAGGGTACACTTAGTTCTGTCTGTTTTTGTTGGTACCGTCTATTTCTATTGGGTGGTAGCACCTGTCTATTTCTGCGTGGTACCATTTGTTGAGGTGGTAAAGGCCCATTACTAGTGTACACCTAATTCTAACATTCTGTTTCCGTAGGGATTATTTTGTTTCCGTCTCTGATTCAGTTTCCGATTCTATTTCCATACCTTCTGTCTGTTGGGGTGGTAAAGGCCCATTAGTTGGGTTGTAAAGGCCCATTATTAGTATTCTATTTTCGTACCTTCTGTCTGTTGGGGTGGTAAAGGCCCATTATTAGTATTCTTCTTCTGTAACTTATGTCTATTGGGGTGGTAAAGGCCCATTACTACCATTGGGGTGGTAAAGGCCCATTAAGGTAACACCTAACCCTGTTATACTAGTATTAGTGCAGAGAAGTAAGATGTAAGTAAGGAACATAACTTGGTTTACATCATTCTGTTTCTTCTGTTAACTTAAAGTATATCTGTTATTCCTGTTGATGTAATCTCTCATCTAGATTTATTTACATGTCATGATAATATTATCTGTTTATATGATGGAAGTCACTGGACTCGCCAGACTTTATGCCTGAGCTCGTTTGTTTTCGCCCGTTTTCTTTCCATCAGCCCCTAGGTGCTCAGGGTGGAAACATAGGAGCTTGATTCTGATTCTCTCTGCTTGAAGTGCTTGGAGTATTGCTTGGCTTTAACTCTATCTTTTCATGGCAGTTTATGTTGGGGATTATGGCTTTAAAACTTTACATTCTGAAGGATTTTGTACAAGACTGATAATTTTGTACTTGAGTTTTGGTATTGTGATTTAGAAAGATGTAACCAAACTTATTTCTGCTTCTGCTATAATAAAGTTATAAATTTTCAAGTACTACTTATTATCTTGTAATATTCTGTTCTGTCTACTAAAACGCTCCATCAAAGTTAAGGCATTCCCTTTGTGAGTGATCTTAACGGAGGTGGGGTGCTACATAGGGTGTTAGGCTCGTTTGACCAAAAAATAGGCTAGAATTCTAATAACTAGATCCAAAAAATAAAAATTGAATTATCTACTCTTTACCCCTTAAACCAACAATATCCCTATTTTCATCTTTGTATTTGGCTTCTTTTCCCTAATTTGAAGTCGTTCTAGGTCTTGGTCCAAGTTTGGAAGTAAGGATTTTGGTAGGATTTTTCCTAATATAGATGCATAGAGTTTTGTTCCTCTCTAAGAGAGAGTTCATCCCTAACTAACAATACACACACACACACACACACACACATATATATATATATATGTATGTATGTATGTATGTATGTACGTGTGTATGTATATGCAGTATCATGGGCTAAATACCTAATTTAAAGTTTGACCCATTTTCAAAAAAAATGTACGTATATGTATATATGATAAAATATTATATTAATAATTATTAACTGTAGAAATAACACCATAATCCAAACGGCTTGAATCAAGCCTTTAAAAGATAAAATTTCTCCATGAAATTTTTCTAATTTAATACATTGTTTATCTTTAAACTATTTCCTTCAACTATCAAATATCGACCGAATCTAGCTTGAATAAGCTTGTGAAAATAATGAGATGAAAAGAAGGAATCCCGCCAGCAATAAATCCGGTTGGAGGCTTCCAGAAAACCTCTAAATGTTCAGGACAAAGATGCTTATGCAGATAAGAAGTTCAAGATATATTATGATCAATATCTTTTATCATCACTCAAAAACTTTCTTATATCTTAGCACTTTATCTCCATGCCACTTTAGCATCATCGTATTGTTACTCTATTACAATTTTTTTGGTCGAACTTTCTGGCTCTTTCATGGACTTCAAACACATTTCGAGTACAAACAAAATATTTTTCAATTAAATCCAATTTAATGCTTACCGATATCAAACTTTTTTTAATATTTAGAAGAGAAACATAAACTTTTAGTGTGCCCAAAATTCCAAAAGTACCCTTATATGAAAACAAGATTTTCGAACTTTGAATTCTACGGTAAATGAAAATTTTGAAACTAGATAAGGTTAAAGGTTTGAAATCCTATTATCGACAACAAAATCACAATTCTTTTAAATTTATTATCAATTATTTTACAAATTTTAAATTTAATACTTTTATAAGTTTTTTATATGCATGTGAATCGGACACGCCGTAAAATATCTTATTGATTAATATGTTTATAACTATTATAAATACATTTAATAATATATATTCATCAAATTAGAATCAAAATTTATAACTAATATTATATAAATATTAATTAATTTATTTAATTTAAAATAATCACAAATTTATTAAATTATTCGATCAAAGAAAATTCATCGTTTTGGTTGTGGGACCCATTTGGTAAAGATTAGGTCGACGATTAATATCAAATTATTTAAAGATTAACGTTCTCATATCACTCAGACGATGATGTGACATTTGGGTGAAATTTATTATTTACTTGGTTTCAATGAAATCCGGTTTCTTTTTGTTCGGTATTATCTTATTTGACTTTTATTTTCACAAGTACCCTTCGTTATAACTGTTTCACTTTGGATTCATGGAATTTGGTAAATTCATATATCATTCATACTAGCTCTATATCAAAATAAAAATTCCTTGGTTAATAACGATTATAATTATTCATCAAATTGCTCGAGTCAGAGGTTATGACTATGAATTGACCGTGATATTAACCCAAAAACTGAGGAGATAAATTCTCTCTTGAATAGTGTTACATTTCCAATACTTCTACTTGGCCCAACGATACTAACTTAATGGATGTCATGCATGATTATGCTATAATCAATATAGAGCTTTCATTTTAAATTCAATTGTATTCTCAAGTTGAGAACTGTGTAAATCAATCACATTGATATTTTTTTTTTGAAACTGATTAAATTGATATTTTTGTTTGACCATAGTTATATAACCAACAAAGAAACCCTTGAGTGAGTCATTCCACACCTATCCAATAACTACCAGTATACAACCTATTAGTACTCCCAGTTGTCATAAGAAGTACACCACCTAAAAATTTAGGGATTGTAAAGACTCTAATTTCAATGAATACATCAACATATAGTCTTAATGAATATTGTGGAACATTTAAATGGTATATCTAGTTTTTATAATTAAAAATTACTCATAATTACAAAACTTTAAAACACAATCACAAAACATACCATTTATGGATTTTTCTATCAAGTATATAATATAAAGAAAAAATTTATTTAAAAAATAGATCAATTATCAAGTTAGACGTATGTGTCAAATTACCTAATTGCTCCCAAGACATATCCCAATCTCTGTTGAGCTTAATTTTGACAAGCTAAAGACATGCTCAATTCTTTTGAACTTCGAGAAAAAGGTCGATGAGATGTTAAATTTACTTTTACTTTTTTATGCTGACATAACTCTACAATTACACTACAAAAGTTAGGATATTTAAGAATTTATTCTAGAAAAATCATGTTCATCCTAAACATAATTATGCATAGAAATGATGGAATAAAGCATGAAATTACTTGGGTTATTCCACGTTTGACAAGGAGGAACAACAATTTGGAATTGGAATAGTCATGCATTACAAAATAAGTTGAAGAAGTGGTATATAAATATATGTTGGTAGGCATGTGATAATACGGACTTGTTTTTAAAAAAAAATCATGTGATAACTCATATGCATGCATGGAGATGGAAAGTTTGGTCCGACCGCCATTACGTAACAACTAGTATCCTTGCCAAAGGTTACGAACTAGGCTATGTAGAAAAATAGTCCATTCAAGTATGCAAGGGGATGCGAGCCATTAGGGTTATTTTTAGGGTTGCCTCACATGTGATAAGAAGGAACAATGGTTTGGAATTGGAATTGTGTAATGACCGGGAATTCCGCTCGATCCGAGTCAGTCGCTAATCCAACCCAGACCGTTCGAAACGCCTGGTTGTTTTGAGAACACGACAAATTAGAACGTAGACAGAAGAACATTTCATTGTATATAACAACAATTCCATCAAAATACAAGAATATACAGAGTAAGTATAAATATTACACGGAAAATATCAGAGATTTAAATCACATTTAAATACATCGCAGCGGAAAATAATACAATACACAACTAGAAGGGATATACGGATACAGAGCTTTCTGGATATCATTCCAGCTATAAACCAGGATCCTGTGAATATAAATCTACAAAACCAAAACTACTAGCTGTCCGTGTTAAAATAAGGGCACCCAGAGTTTAGGTTAAAACAATAAACTCCAGGTCAGTCATGGGACTGGTGTGGGAACTAAAACAGTTATTTAAAACTATATTTTAAATCAGATATATCAAGGGACCACACCGTATAACACGGAACGGGTTTCCTCCCAAGAATATCAGTGCGTATAACAAAACAGTGCAATGTCATTTGAAAAAAATGAAGCTATTATAAGACCCAGGTCCTATCGTACAATGCAACGCAAGCCGGGGGATAGGGTTTTCCTTTGCCACGCTCTCATATTGATTCGAAAAATTATGAATTTTGGAACCTAGCAATAATTTGACATTGCGGATCCAACAAAAGTGGTTTCGTCGACAACCGAGGTCGTTTGCAAAATTTCCATTTTTAAGGGCCAGAATTCCATAGCGACTATTCTGAAATTTCAACTGGACATATCTTTTGATTCCTGCTATGAAATTTCAATTTTTCGGATTCGTTGGAAAGATATTCTCAAATAGATTCAAATATTTTTGGTTTCGCTATAATCCGGTTTACTTTGAATCCTGGACATTCATTTGAAATTTGAAATCGAATTATCGAACTACCGCGCCATTTTCAATTCCTTTTATAATTTAAAATAAATATTTATATTCTAACATCGAGCTATATAAGTATATACGTTCTAATCTATTCAAAATAAATTTTTCGTCGTTATTATTTAAACTAATTCATTTTAAATATTCAAAATTCACTAAAATTGCAAAAATAAAAATGTTAAATTGGCTCAGATTTCCGGGTTATTACAATCTCCCCCACTTAAAACTTTTCGTCCCCGAAAAGGAACGAAGCCGAAAGTTGTTTTACAAATCAACTCAACTTCCAGTATTTTCACTACGGCTTAAGTTCTTCAACTTTTTAGTTTCTAATAACTTTTCAAATTTTTCAAAAATTTGGCTAACACCCTAAATTTCCGAAAAATTTCGCCATAACCTCCCCTGCACCGGGGACTTCGGGATATTTCATATAGCCTCCCATGGCCTTCTTCAATCCAAAAGAAAAAGAAAAAGCCAAGAAGCTAGCCAATAGACTCATAAAATCATCATCACCCAAACAAAACAGTAAATTATGGTAAACATGTACCTATTTGTCGGGCAAACAATTTTATTCTTCTGCTCTAGCCTCCTTGCTATGACTTGTTCAATGTAAGCATGTGTATATGCATGCAACTGCGACTAATTTTCAATACAATTCACTATTTGATCAATTTGGCTAAATGGTTCAGATTTTAATTAGGCAAACAATAATCAAACAACACAGCAAGCAATCAATTAGTTGATTAACATTTCAAATTCATAATTTTGATACATAGTCAAAAAATCAGATTTTTGTTGCCAAATCACAACAATAAGCCCTATCTAGTTTCGGTTCTCACACCAGTCAATTGGAAATATATAGACATCACACTTTCGAAACTCGAATATAAATTCTGATGATGAAGCTTCAATCATCAGAACCATCTCCGGGTGACTAGAGTGTCATTCTATATCTATCCAGTATATTAAAACTTCGAATATACGTTTGCAAGGCGTATATGCAAAATCTTTATATATTAGATTGTCCAAATTTAATACAAATAAATAATCAAATACGAATAATTGATTTAAATTTTCAAAACAAAATTTGTTTTCATTTTTATTTCAAAAACACCACTCTTCACAATCGTTCTAGGATACTACTAATCCTATCTCTAACGGGTCATTCTCGTTGGATATTAGTAATCCAATTTCTGATGAATTCTATTGTTTGGTTCTAATGTGTCCTGTTCTCCAGCTTTGTAAACCAAAGCTCTGATACCACGATGTAAGGACCGGGAATTCCGCTCGATCCGAGTCAGTCGCTAAACCGACCCAGACCGTTCGAAACGCATGATTGTTTTGAGAACGCAAACAGAAGAACATTTCATTGTATATTACAACAATTCCATCAGAATACAAGAATATACAGAGTAAGAATAAATATTACATGGAAAATATCAGAGATTTAAATCACATTTAAATACATCGCAGCGGAAAATAATACAATACACAACTAGAAGGGATATACGGATACAAAGCTTTCCGGATATCATTCCAGTTGTAAACAAGGATCCTGTATGAATCTGCAAAACCAAAACTACTAGCTGCCCGTGTCAAAAAAAGAACACCCAGAGTTTAGGTTAAAACAATAAACTCCAGGTCAGTCATGGGACTGGTGTGGGAACTAAAACAGTTATTTAAAACTATACTTTAAATCAGATATATCAAGGAACCACGCCATATAACACGGAACGGGTTTCCTCCCAAGAATACCAGTGCATATAACAAAACAGCGCAATGTCATTTGGAAAAAATGAAGCTATTATAAGACCCAGGTCCTATCACACAATGCAACGCAAGCCGGGGGATAGGGTTTTCCTTTGCCACACTCTCATATTGATTCGAAAAATTATGAATTTTGGAACCTAGCAATAATTTGACATCGCGGATCTAACAAAAGTGGTTTCGTCGAAAACCGATATCTTTTGCAAAATTTCCATTTTTAAGGGCCAGAATTCCATAGCGACTATTCTGAAATTTCAACTGGACATATCTTTTGATTCCCACTATGAAATTTCAATTTTCCGGATTCGTTGGAAAGATATTCTCAAATAGATTCAAATATTTTTGTTTTCGCTAAAATCCGGTTTATTTTGAATCCTGGACATTCATTTGAAATTTGAAATCGAATTATCGAACTACCGTGCCATTTTCAAATCCTTTTATAATTTAAAATAAATATTTATATTCTAACGTCGAGCCATATAAATATATACGTTCTAATCTATTCAAAATAAATTTTTCTTCGTTATTATTTAAAATAATTCATTTTAAATTTTCAAAATTCACTAAAATTGCCAAAATAAAATTTTTAAATTAGCTCAGAATTCCGGGTTATTACAAATTGATAGAATTAAGGATATTCTATGAAGAAAATTATGTAACTTGTCATATATATCTCACTCGATGAATAATCTCGTTCAAAATAAAGGTGCTTTCTTTTTATTACATGCTTGATACAATTCATTTTACTAATTAATTTATTTATTTAATGTATGAGTAAAGGTCTGGATTTTTAGCCATTAAATTGAACATTTAAAATAAGTTTTAAATGTTGATTTGGAAATTTAAGTAACTCGAATACTATGATTTTGAGTATTAATTCAATCTGAATAGGTAAATAACAAATTTAATTCTGAAATAATTGAAAGTAAATTGGATTTGAGGTATAATATGAGTTGGATGATTTATCAAGATCCAACTAAATTCAGATTTGAAATATAATAAGGAATTTATTAATTAAACGAAGTTTGAACGAATAATTTATAATTTACTTGAACACGAGCTACCTGCATCGCGGTAGTTCGTTATTTTACGTTTGAACTTTGAATGGATATATAGTATTCAACATAAGTCGGAATTCTTTAAAACAAGAATCTTTCGGATCTTTTGAATTATAGTTTTTTAATGGAAGATAAAAATCAAGATTTCATCTTGTAGATTTTTAGTTATGCCAAAATAAAATTTTCAGAAAGTCGCTATAGAATCATTCATGAAACATAACGATTTATTTAATAAAATAAAAGAATTTTAGATAAATTAAATATCGATTTAACTTGAAAATGAAAATATCGAGTTTAAAATCCAAATTAGTTTATTTCGAAGTTATATAAAATTCTACTTTTAAGTATATATGATAATAAGAAATTATTATCAATGAGTTGTCTATTTTAAAATCAGTTTATATTGTATCGTTTTAATATAACATATAGAATACCCAATTTTCAAACGACCTCTGATTTTAATGAAACCAAATTTATAAAATCCGTAATAGTTAATTATTGAAAGATTTACAATTTAGGTCAATTGGAGTTATTATGTGATCGTGCGTAACATAAATGTGTATCGATTTACGTTGTGAAATTAAAATAGGAGTTTTTCAAATGATCTCGGAATTTGACGAAACCAGTTCCACTTTGTCTAGAATATTAAGTTATTGTAGGATTTCAAGTTTCGAGCCATTCAGAGTCGTTTTAGTGAGCATGTGAAATTAAATCGTATATTGATTAATAACTTAAATTCAAAATGGCGTTTTTGCAAATGGACTCGGATTTTGAAGAAACAAGTTTTATTGGGTCTAGAATGTCAAACTATAGTAGGATGTTCAGTTTCATCGCAATTGGATTTAATATGTGATCGTTCGAGCAAAAAATGTTAAACGATAAGTAGCGATAAGTTATTATTAAATAAAATCGAATTAAATAACATTCAATCGCAATCCTATTCTCTACCTTAACCCTCATGACTTCTCTTCTCTGGTCAAAATAAATTCACGCCTCCAGTCATTTTAATTCTTCAAAAAAAAAAAATTAAAGTCGAAAACTTAATAAAATCAAAGTATTCTTGATTCGTTGGGATCCTATGAGTGAGAGCTTCAATTTGATGTGCACTAGAGTGCATGCAATTGAGATGAAGGGAGTTCAAAATATTCCCAACGTAAGTTAGGTTTAGGTATTAAAGGAGTTTGGGGCATCCATTCACGAATTTGAGTATGTATTTGGGTTTAGCATGGAATTTAGCACTTATCGGAATTTTTGTGGATTTTGGTGAAAATAAATGCCATGAGTTAATGTAGGGGCCCGGAAATAGGGTTGAGGTTGGCATCAGCGTAAGTGATGCGAGTTGAAGGTGGTGGGTAGGGGAAGAGGCTATCGAGCAAAGGAGCGTTATGGTATCATCGGTTTTAGTATTCGTGAAGTAAAAGGGGGAGTTTGAGTGGAAGAAAAGTTCGGTCATGGTGTTACTTCTTGGAGCAACGAGTTTTATTAGCAGCGAGGAAAAAGTAGATCCGGCTAATTAAGTTATAAAGGGGTAATTAGTTTTAAATGTTAATTAGTGTAATTAATAAATATTTAATTATTGTAACCATTTAATAATCATAACTGATGCATACATGAACAGAATTGGATGAAACAGGATTCGTTGGAATCATGGCGATGAACACTACACATACATTTTGATTTGGAAAATTCAAGGCTTACTGGAATTTTGTTTAATTTCAAACGATTTTTTGAAATTAAATGTGTAACATCCCAGATTTTTATACATTAATTACAAACATTAAAATATGTTTTAAATATTGATTTGATAATATTAATTTCTACATTGAATTTATTTATTTAAAATGATGTTTGAATGTTTAATTTACAATCTAATTATTAAACAAGCTGCAGCAATGCAGTAGTTCATAATATAACGTTTTGAACTTTAATTAGGTGTACATGATTCAATAAAAGTCAGATTTTTTTGAAACAATAAATGCCTGAATTTATTGGATAATATTTTTCTAATGGAAGAGAAAAATAAAGATTTCATGTTGTAGATTTTGAGTTATGACCAAATCAAAATTTAAAAGGGTCTCTAAGGAATCATTATAAATCATAACGATTTATTATATAAAATAAAAGGGTTATTTTCAGAACATTGTTTTAAAATCTAATCAAAATCTTTCTGCATCTTTATATTCAACAAACAAAATCTCTGAAGCACGGTACAAATCCTTTCCTTTAGAAATCTCTCGTACTATCTCCTTCAATATCTGTAAACAAAGAATTTGGGAAAAATCTTGGTGCTATCTGTATACACCATTTTCAATTCTATAAACTCCTTTTCGTTGTCTTTGTAGATCTTGGCACATGACATATGATCAAAACAATGAAAACATTTAATTAAAATAATATTAATAATAATAGAACATATCAGCAAATGGAATATATATATCGTTTTCAAGTCCAACAAAGGAACTTTGCAAATCTAACAAAAACATGCCAAAATTTGGGTTAATCAGAAAACAAATCTTGGCAAAATATTTCAAAGCTTTTCCCTAATCTCTATGTATCTCTAAAAAGTTGGTTTCAATGTCTTAAATAAATTTGCATGTGATGGACAAAAATTTCGGCAAGCATATATTTTTGTCAGCATGGAAGCAACATCTTATCTTAATTTATATTTTCCCTGTGCAATTCACTAAAACACAAAGTCAAAAGCCACGTTATTTACATTCATCGTTCTATTTAAAAAGCCCAGCATATATTCCCTTCTATTTGAAACAAATGAAAAAACTGGATGACATATGTTATTCCAGATTAAATAAAAGGCACAGCTATCCTATTTTCTTCTTAGTTATGCACATGGTAACTCATATCCGTATGTAGCGACATTGTTCCTATCTTTCTACCATTCACGTACATACATACATATATATATATATATATATATATATATATATATATACACCCACACACACACACAAGCACATACCGCGGTACCTCCTTCAATTTCCAGCAAGTATATTATAAGCAAAGCAAGCTTCCTCGAAACCTCAGCTTCGTCATTCGAAGAAAAAGATAAGAAAACAAAAGCTTCCACTCTCTTCTAAAAAAAGAAAATAATAATTAAATATAATCAAGCTTTCAAAAATAGTGATTATAAACACAACTGTCTATTCTCGTTCCTATCCTTCTTCGATCAAACCCAATAGCCAACGTTACCGAGCTTTTTAAGATCAAAAGAAAATCCTTAATTCCTAGCCCAGAACATTGCAAAGTCGATGGAATACTAGGAATTTCGTTTTCTTTTCCTAGCAACGTGGGAGGAGTTTGACTGGGCGTCCTGACTAGTGGTGTATGGTGGTGTCTATCCACCTTTGGGAGTGAAGTTAATCTGATTTTTCCCAGGGTAAAGAGGTGGTCGAAGGGAGTGGCACCTAAAGGGAAGTGGAGGGGGAGGTCTCGCGCGTAGAGCAGCGGTGGTTAGAAAAGATAAAGGTCGGGATAGAGGAAGGAGGTTCTGACAGCAAGGAGAGTTTTGATAATGGCTCTCGTTAGTATTTCACGTCGACGTGTGGGGAGGTGATCGCGGTGGAGCCGGTGGTTGTATGGTGGGGATGTGTTGGAGTTGAAGGGGAGCAGGTGTTGTTTTTGTCACGTCGAGAAGGAGGAGGTTTTACTCGTAGTTATCATGGAGGGAGGTTTCAAGTTTCGTGGATTATGGGGAAAGAAAGAGCGAACGTGGGAGGGATAGTGTAACGACCCGCATTCTACGCATCACAGGATCATAGAATATTTATTTCTTTCACATACGAAGTCATATGGTCATGTAACTTTGGGAGACGACTAGTAGGGTCATTTCCCATGTTCATGATTTTTGTCGATTTTTAAATGACCGTTTTGCCCCTAGACGATCTTGTTTTGGCCATAACTTTTGACTAGAAAGGAATTTTGACCTGAAACCACTTCCATTGAATCCGGATGATGGTTTACAATTCCGTAGAGTGGTCACATTAGCCAAACGGACTCACCGTTTGGGAGATATGGCTGAAACAAGTTTCAGGCGATGAAAAAAAGCTTAGGCTTAACCGGGTGATTAACAGCTAGGCCCAAAGGGGAATTTCGGGATTAGGAGTTTAAAAGGGCTGTTAGGGTTTAGAGAATACCTTTTTCTCATTTTTCAGCCGTCACTATTCATTCCTCTCAACCTAGCCATGGCCTCCAACATCTAAAACATCCCCAAACCACTTTCTAATTGAAGATTAGGCTTGACAACATCAAATTAAGAAGAGATAGCACCAAAGCAAGAATAGAGCTGTTGTTAGACATCGGTATTTGTGCCAAACAGAGATTCATTTCAGATCTGAGTTTTATTTGTGGCAAAGGTGAGTGATTTGCATGGTTTTGCACTAATTACTGTTAATTAAGGGTAATTAGTGAAGATTAACGAAATTTATGCACTAATAAATTCTGGAAAAATATTTATAAAATTTGAAATGATGTTTTAGACCTCTGTTAGAAGTTTGGGTTAATTTGGTTAAGTTTTGTTAATCATATCATTAGATTCGCCTAAACATGTTCAAGGGTTTTGGCTATGTTTGATCCGTTTAAACCTATCAAATTATTGTTTTGGTGTTTGTGATCAGTTCTATATGTTGCTATAACTGTATGGTATGCTTTATGATTAATTAGAAAAGTTAGATTGGTCGAAAACGCCGTCGTATGGTGTAAAACAGTCGCTGGAAGAGTTGCAGGAAAATGAGCAAGACCCGGATCGGATCGCCCCTCCCTACCACGACCCGACCCGATCGTGGAGTGCCTCACCTTTCACGAGTTGAGTTGGAATGGAAATCACGATCCCTCACGGGCCAAGCATGGTGATGAACCAGAATGGAACTCACGACCCGGCCCGAAGTCACGACCTGAACTGGAGCATGCACGATGATTCGAAATAGAAGCACCCGACCCGATCCGATGGGTGAGTGCGACCTGATCCCATGGGTGAGCACGACCCGACCCGAACAGGGGTGGTGACCACGGATTGAAGGAGGAAAAGAGAACCGATCCGAACTAGTTTGGTGACTGTCAACTGAAGCAGGAAGCTTGAACGCGAGGCATGAGCTATGAACTGAATGAAGACCGATCTAGAGGAGGAGACCAAAACCCGAGATGCAAAGGTAGTCCAAATGAGAAGTTGTACTCAGGATCCAGTTGGGAACCAATGAGTCCACTTCATGATTGGGCTTTGCTGCGGGACATGTGCTAAGGGGTTGTCGATGTCTATAACTTTGGATCACTATGTATGGGAGGTACCTGGACGGATTCAGGGCCACAGTGGCCTAGGTATGACTAAAGAGCTATAGACTAATGGAGTGGGGTCATTTGTAAAGATTTGGTCATGACTCCATGGGGTAAGCTTGGTAGTAGCAGTAGTTGTACAAGTCGAACTCTGTCACTACTTCGATGGGTCTAGTGATTGACAGTGGTGGACATCGTATGCTTTACGCACTGAGTGAGAGATGTGAGGATGGTTGCTATGTTTGATTTGTTACAGACACACCCCTACCCCCATATTCTTTATACCATGTGTTAGTGGCACCTCAGAGTATTGTACGGTATGTAGTGCTAACTATTTGGTTGCAGGTCCAGGTTCAGGTATAGTTTAGTATACCTGTTATTGTTCTGTTTGGCTGCATATCGCTAATACCAGACTTTTTGTCTGACCCAGAGTTTTATGTCTCTTCTTATTACTTTGGGTGCTCTCACGAGCAGACTAGAGTCACGTTAGG
This sequence comes from Allium sativum, assembly GCA_030737875.1. Lineage (NCBI taxonomy): Eukaryota > Viridiplantae > Streptophyta > Magnoliopsida > Asparagales > Amaryllidaceae > Allium > Allium sativum. The sequence goes on along the minus strand of CM060909.1, from coordinate 63,948,388 downwards.
TGGTATGCACGAGTAGCTGTGCCGGAGATGAGCAGGAGGCTTCCACGTATGATATATAGATATTCTCCCTGTGTCGCTGCTGGTCACTACTTTGGGCATTAGTAGTGTACCCTTCCTTTCTTTTACTTTAGAGACAGCTTTAAATTTGTAATAATGATGATGTGGAACATAAGCTGTATTTGGATTTTCCGCTGCTATGATGTTTAGTTTTCAGCTTATGCATTGTCTCGCCTGTTTTATGTCAAGTATGTTGTTACTATATTTTATCCCATGCGCTGTGAGACATTCTACAGGTTTTCGATTAGTTCATTCTCTTCTTTCCTTTCTTTGGCGACTGTTCCGTGCTAGTCGGGCATGTGTACAGCGCACTTTTGCAGGAAATGTCGGCTGATGCGGGGCGGGTCGTCACACTTGGTATCAGAGCTCTAGGTTGCGTAGTTAACCTAGGGAAGTTATCAGGGAGAGATAGTACACGTATATGAGAGCGCATATTTGTGATTATTTTGGTTTTAAAAGCTATATATATATATGTATTATTAGTATAGCTAAGGATGAAGTCGCACTGCACTTATACTACAAAGAGATGGTTAATCGTTTTCTCTGTGTAGATTAAACAATGAGCCGATACGCAAGGGGTGCTGGTAGAGGAGCCAATAATGGGAATGCTGCTGAAATGAGGACGATGTTTACTGACCTCATGAGAGAGATGCTTAGGGATGTTCAGAGGGCAGCTCCCAATGTTGGTAATGGAGGTGGTCCAATAGTGCAGGCGCCTAGGGCCGATTTCGCCAAGCTGAATAAGGATTATACTAGTCTTGGTGGGAAGTCGTTCCATGGAACGGAGTCGGCTACGGATGTTCAGGATTGGTTGGATAGCTGCGAGCGTATCTTCAAAGACATGGTTATCGAGGATGCGATGAAGAGAAGGTTAGCATCCCGACAACTGCAAGGATGGGCAATGAATTGGTGGAATGCTATAAAGGCAGCTACTTCCGAGGATCAGATTACTTGGGATCAGTTCAAGGCTCGCTTTAGCGATAAATTCATTTCAGCTGCTCAGAATTCAGTGTTGTTTAAGAAATTCATGGAACTCAAGCAGAATGGCAGAGCTGTCTCGGAGTATATTGCCGAATTCGATACTTTGTCGAAATATGGGTTATCCCTAATAGATACTGACGAGAAGAAGAATGAGAAGTCCATAACTGGCTTGGATGGATACTTGGGGGAAAGGCTTATTAACCACATTGATGAGACGTTTGAATCGATTATGGGGAAAGCTTTAAGATCGAAAAGTCTTTACCCTAAGCCGAAGACTGAGGTCGCATCTGCAGAAGAGCCGAAACCGCAAGCAAGCAGTGGAGGCAAGAATGGTTCTCAGAATAAGAGGAAGCAGAACCAGAATAAGGATGGCCAGAAGAAGAAAGATGATGAGTGCTTTAGCTGTGGCAAGAAGGGCCACTATGCTAGTAATTGTCGAGCAAAGCCAGCAGACATGAAGTGCTTCAACTGTGGCTAAGTGGGACATCACAAGGACAAGTGTCTGCAACCCCCTAAAGAAAAGCAGATGGTGAAAGCATATGCCCTTAATGTTATTCCTTCTTCGTCGAATGCCCCAACTGTGGAGGAGAATGGAAAGAATGTCGTTATTCAAGGTATGCTTTCTGTTTATGATGTTCCTGTTAGAGTTTTGTTTGATACCGGAGCTTCCAGTTCTTTCATATCTAGTGACCTGGTAGATAGATTGGAATTGGAACCCGAGATTGTTGATAGACCTTTAGTATTGACGAACCCGATTGGTGGTTCGACTAACCTTAGCATGATTTTTCGTAATGTGATCTTATCGAGTCATGGATGCATGTTTGTTTGTGATTGCTTAGTTTTGGGCTTTACTGGGTTTGGCATTATTTTGGGAGTCGATTGGCTCCAAAGATACAGGGTGGTGGTAGACTGTGAGGGCTTTTTGGTGACAGCTAGAGCGGATGATGGGAAGAGGGTAGTGTTTGGTGGTCTACCTAGTGATGGGGTAATGGCTAATTTTCTAAATTCCCTCGACATCCCGCATGGTGAGTTGTCAGGTTTTCCCGTGGTTGGCCAGTATCCGGACGTCTTCGAAGAAGTGGCTGGGCTTCCACCACACCGAGTGATTGAGTTCCGTATTGATTTAGTGAAAGATGCCAGACCTATAGTGATGCCACTTCGTCGTATGGCGCCAAGGGAGCAGCGAGAGCTCGGGCTGCAAGTAAGCGATCTTCTAAAGAAGGGATTTATAAGAAGAAGTGTTTCTGAGTGGGGAGCACCAGTTGTATTTGCTACCAAGGCCGATGGTTCCCTTCGATTGTGTGTAGACTACCGCGAGTTGAATAAAGTGACGAGGATAAGTATCCTCTACCGCGGATAGATGATTTGTTTGATCAGTTGAGTGGCACGAGAGTATTGTCTCAATTGGATCTCGCGACAGGTTTTCATCATCTTAGAGTGGAAGCTGAGAGTATAGCTAAAACGGCATTTCGGACGCCGTCTGGATTTTATGAGTGGTTGGTCATGCCATTCGAGCTGACCAATGCACCAACATATTTTGTGGATCTTATGAATAGGGTATTCAGGGATCAATTGAATAAGTTTGTTCTTGTGTTCGTGGATGATATTTTGGTTTACTCGAGGACAGAGGAAGAACACAAGGAACATTTAAGAATAGTGATGGAGGTATTGAGAAAACACCAATTGAAAGCAAAGTTTTCTAATTGTCACTTCTGGAGAAGGGAAGTGAGATTCTTGGGCCATGTTGTTTCAGAGAATGGTATTGCTGTGGATCCTGCGAAGGTGGCTACGGTGCAAGATTGGTCAACGCCCAAGAATTCAATGGATATAAGAAGTTTCTTGGGATTAGTTGGATATTATCGTAAGTTTATCCAAGACTTTCCCAAGATAGCAGCACCGTTGACTCAATTTACCAAGAAGAATCAAGCTTTCGTCTGGGATGAAAAGTGTGAAAATGCATTCAAGAGTCTAAAGGAAAAGTTGACATGTGCACCAGTGTTAGTCACTCCTAAGGGGAATGAAGAGATGATGGTATATACGGATGCATGTGGTACCAGACTAGGTGTTGAACTGATGCAAGGAGGTAGGGTTATAGCTTATGCAAGTCGGCAACTGAAACCGCACGAGAAAAGATACCCTACCCATGACTTGGAATTAGCAGCGATCGTATTTGCATTGAAGATGTGGAGACATTATCTCTTGGGAGAAAGATTTGAGCTGTTTACCGATCATAAGTCATTAAAGTATCTTTCTATCAAAAGGATCTAAATATCCGACAGCAAAGATGATTAGAATTCTTAGCTCCCTATGATTTCGACATCGCATATACACCAGGAAAGAGCAATGCGGTGGCTGATGCATTGAGTAGAAGACATGCTAGTCTAGGGGCTATGTTTCTTGAATGGAAGCAACTAGAGTACATCGCTGGGTATGATTTCAGACCGAAGTGTGAATTGGATTAGCAAATTTGATGATCAGAACCACTTTGATTGAGCGGATTGGTTCCAGTCAGAGTAACGATCCTAACCTATTGGAAATCATCTCAAAGTTAGAGATGGGAATCGACGGAGAGATGAACAAGTATGGGCCTTGATCGAGATGGTTGGCTTAGAAAGAATGGAATAATTGTTGTGCCCAATGTCAATGGATTGAGAGATGAAGTGCTTAGATAATGTCATTGCTCAAAACTGACTATATATCCTGGTGGTAACAAGATGTACCGAGACATGAAGCAGACCTACTACTGGGATGGGATGAAAAGAGACGTTGGAAAGTTTATATCCAAATGCATGAATTGCTAGCTAGTTAAAGCTGAGCAAAAGAAGCCTAGTGGTTTGTTGCAACCATTAGAAGTTCCAGAATGGAAATGGGAAAAAGTCTCAATGGATTTCATTGATAGGTTACCAAGAACTAGGTCAGGCCTTGATAGCATTTGGGTGATTGTGGACCGATTGACTAAAAGTGCAAGGTTTATACCCGTCAAGTCAAACAGGACAGCAACTAAGTTAGCTGAACTATATGTAAAGTGGATAGTGAGATTTCATGGAATACCCAAAGGTATTGTATGTGACCGTGATCCGTTATTTACTAGTGGATTTTGGAAAAGCCTACAAGAGGCATTAGGATCAGAATTACATCTCAGTACCGCGTATCATCCTCAAACCGGCGGACAGACAGAGAGGGTGAATCGAGTATTAGAAGATCTCTTGAGAGCTTGCATATTAGACTTTGATGGATCATGGGATGACCATCTACACCTAGTAGAGTTTGCATATAATAATAGTTACCAATCCAGTATTGGTATGGCTCCATTTGAAGCTTTGTACGGAAGACCGTGCAACTCACCGTCCTGTTGGTTAGAGACCGGTGACAAATATGTGCTTGTACCAGAAGTAATAAGAGAAACATCAGACAAGATTAAGGTTATCCAACAGCGAATGAAGGCTGCCCAAGATAGGCAGAAGAGTTATGCTGATAAGAGGAGAAGAGAATTAAATTTCTCCATTGGTGACTTGGTGTTTGTCAAGATTTCTCCGTTGAAGAGCGTGATACGATTTGGCAGGAGAGGCAAGTTAGGACCAAGATTTGTTGGTCCATTCCCAGTTCTTGAGCAAACTGGGAATTTGGCATATAAAGTTAAATTACCAGAGAAGATGGCAGGAGTTCATAACGTATTTCATGTTTCCCAGTTAAGGAAGTTCGTACACGACCCACATGTGACTATTTCACCTGTGTAGTGACCCGAAAATCCGGGGGAATTTGAGCTGACTAAATAACACAAGTCCAACCCCAAATTGCACTGGAAATTCAAGAAACTGTAACAACCCGCAAATTCTGAACCAATTTAAAAAAAATTATTTTAGAAAATTTTAATGAATTTGGAGAATATAAAATAATTTAATTTAAATATTAAGGGCTAAAAATTTATTTTAATTATAAAACGAGCCTGAAATAGCGCGGTAGTTTGAAATTTTAATTTTTAAACTTTGATTGAATGTACAGGATTCAAAATAAATCAGAATTGAGCGAAACAAGAAATATTTAAATCTGTTTAATCATATCTTTCCAACGAATCTGAAAAATTGAAATTTCGTTTTAAAATTCAAGAGTTATGGCCAATTCAATTTTTAGAAAAGTCGCTGTAGAATTTAATTATATTTAATATATATGGCCCAAAAGGCTACTTTTCACATACGAAGGAATTTGGACTCGAAACCACTTCCATTGAGTTCGAAATGATGTTTCTGCATTGAAAAACAGTAAACACTTATATATTTTGAGTTTCGGAAATTATATGTTTAAAAATGTATTTTTAATATTAAATATATAGCCCTTGAAAATAGGAAATTTTCAAACGACCTCCGTTTTCGACGAAACCACTTTTATTGGATCCGGAATGTCAAAATATTGTTAAGTTTAATTTTTCATAATTTTTGAAATTAATTTGTGGCCGTGGCAAAAAGATTTCGGTTTTGTCAATTTCAGTAAAAATTAAACGACTTGAAAAAGGTCATTTTTTCAAACAGTCTCAGAATTCAACGAAATTAATCTTGTTAGAACCGTATCGTCATAAGAAAGCTAAAAATATTTTTTTGGAATTTTCGGAGTCCGTATGTGGCCCCGGTATATTTAAATGTACGGTAGAAATTAAAATATTTATTTAATATTGTATTTTTAAATTAAAACCGAAAATAAAACATTACACGCATCAGAATTGGAGCCCGGGACATAGCCCATTGCGTTCAGAAGCCCTCAAAACCTTAAGAACGACAGTAAGTAGACCCAAATCGGAGAAAGTCCGAAAATCTACCTTTTTAGCACAAATTTCGAAATTCAATATTAAAATATTATATAAAAATTCGGGCTGAAACCCTAGCCAGCCGCCACCCAGATTTTTCTATGGCTGAAATTGTCCGATTTTCAAATGCTTATAACTTTTGATATGCTCAACCAAAATCGACGCATAATATATCAAATCGAAGGGAATTCAAAGACCTTTCAATCCATATGGTCAAGATCGGGTTTTGGTGCACGGTTTTTGCGAATTCTGGCCGAGAACAGGCTGCGTTTTTGGTGGATTTCGAGGTGATTGGGGAGGCCGAGCTTCAGGGGGTTGGTGGAGCGAGTTGGTGGTGGTGCGGGCTTCGGACTGGTGGCGGTTGATCGGTGAATGGAGGTCCCAGGGGGGGTGCGACATGAAGGAGGGAGAAGCAAGATGGGTTCGGCCAAGACAACGTGAGGAGGAAAGAAGAAAGGTCCGGACATTTTTTTAAATATTATTTTATTTATTTTATATTTAATTTGTCCGATCTTTAAAAATTCATAACTTGATCATACGAGGTTCGTTTTACAAACCGTAAGTTGCATTGGACTCGTCTTTCCGAGAGCTTCGCGATGGTGCTGAAATGGAGATAGTCAAATTTTGGCCAAAATTCAATGTGAGAATTCTAATTAATTATCTTATTAATTATTTTCTTGCGTTAAAAATAACTGTATTATCACATAAATTCAGATCTGAAATGTTCTGTGATGTTTGAATGGTTGATTGTTCGCTTGTTGTATGTGTTGTGGTTCATGTTATGACAAATCTGCATTGGAATTTTATACATTTTGTTGAATTTATTTGCAGTTAGAAAATTGGATCTAAAATTAGATCTAAAACATATTTTATTTAGTTTAAATCATATTTATTCAGATCTAGTGGAAATAATTTAATTTATGATATCAAAATATTATTTTCATTATTCTGAAATGAATGATAGAATTAGATCAACAAATAAAAACTCATTTTATTTGTTGACATTACAATATAAATTTGAACGACAAATAAATACTCATTTTTATTTGTTGATTGAACAATAGAAATTGACCGACAAATAAAACTTATTTTCATTGTTAATTCTACAAAAGAAATTGAACGCAAATAAAACTAATTTTTATTTGTGTATTTACAATAGAAATCGAACAACAAATAAAAATCTTATTTTTATTTGTTTATATAATATTAGAATTCGAACGACAAATAAAAATCTTATTTTTATTTGTTTATATAACAACAGAATATGGGTCAACAAAAAAAAATCTTAAATGCGAATTTGCTTACATTAAAAAGAATGATAAAAACGACATATATTTTTAATAGGAAATTGTTTCATTAAAAAGATGAAATTAAAAGATTACATTTTTATGTAAAAATAGTGATCTCAATAAAAAGTCATATTTTATTTGTCACTTTGATTTCAATAAAAGTTATAACATTGGAAAATCTCATTTTTAATGTAATATTGGTTTCGATAAAAGAAGTAACATTAAAACTTCATTTTCAACGAAATAGTGATGTCAACAAAAAGAAGCAACGTAAAAGATTCTATTTTTATGTGTTCATTGTTTTCAATAGAAAGATTTTTCATTAAAAATTACATTTTTAATGTGATTTAGATTTCATCGTAAAGATTAAAATAAAAAGATTATATCTTTATTTTCTTTTTGTTGAAATGAAGAGTTTATAAAATAAGATTGCATTTTTATTGAAAATTTGTTCATTAAAATATAATTTGTTCTTTTTATTTGTATTCACATATACAAACAAAACATTGAACAATAATTTGTTCTTTTTATTTGTATTCACAAATACAAGTAAATATAGAAATAAAGTTTGTTCCTTTTATTTGTACTTACATATACAAATCAAGCATTAAAATGAAATATGTCATTTTAATTGTATCCTCAAATACAAATAAAACATTGAAACAAAAGTTCATTTTTTCTTCATTTGTATTCCCAAATACAAATATGCACTGAAAATAAATTTTCTCTTTTAATTGCTCTCACAAATGCAATTATGCATTAAAACAAAATTGTTCTTTATTTTGCATTCACTAATGCAAATCTAACATAGGAAATAAGTTAACTTTTTATTATGTTCTTCAATGCGAATGTAATATGAAATAAATAAAATTGGCCTTTTCGTTTGCATTCACAATGCAAACAAAACATTAAAAAAAATTATAAAATTAACATTTTTTGTACACATTCACAATGCGAACAAAACCTTTAAAAAAATAAGATTTGTATTTTGTTCGCATTCACAATGCGAACGAAACAATAAAAATAAGATTTACGTTTTTGTTCGCATTCACAATGTGAGCAAACCATTAAAAATACATTTTTGTTTACATTCCACAATGTAAACAATACATGAAAATAAAAATTATATTTTTGTTTGCATTCTACAATGCAAACGAAGCGTAGGAAATAAAAAAATACATTTTTGCATCCTTCCATGCAAATAAAAGATGAAAGAAGAAAAAAATTACATTTTTGTTTACAACTTTTGTTGCAAGCAAACAAGAAAATAAAATTTGCATTTTTGGTTTGCAAATTTAGATGCAAACTAATTTACATTTTTTTTTAATTATTATTTGCATTCCATCATGCAAATAAAACAAAGAGATAAAATTTCATTTGTTGTTTGCAACCTTAGTTGCAAACAAACAAGAGAATAAAAAATTACATTTACATTTTGTTTGCAAATTTAGATGCAAACAAATTTATTAAAAACAAATGTTTCATTTTTGTTGCATGTCTTAAATGCGAAAAAAACTTTAAAATAAAGGTTACATTTTTATTTATTTATTTATTTACTTCACTTGATGAAAATAAACACAAAATAAGAAGTTGTTCTTTTATTTACATTTCTTGATGTAAATAAAACTAGAAAATTAATATTACATTTTTATTTGCATTACTCAACGCAAATAAAACATGAGAATAAAAGATACATCTTCATTCGCAATCATTAATGCAAATAAATTATGAAATGAAAGTTACAATTTTTTTTATTTACATTCCTTTATGTAAAAAAACATCAAATTAAAAAGTTGAAATCTTTATTTGCATTCTCTATTACAAATAAGCATGAAATGAAAAGTTATATTTTTGTTATTAATTGTTTTCCCTATTACAAATGGGATTAAAGATTATATTTTTCTTTTCATTTATTTACAATGAAAGGAATAGAAATGAAGATTATATTTTTATCGTCATTTTAGATACGATAAAAGAATAGAAATAAAGAATACATTTTTATTGACATTCTACATGCGATAAAAATAATAGAAATAAAAGAGACATTTTTATCATCATATTATATATTGTGTATTACACTGCCATAGACAAGTTACCTGACTTGTTTATGTGATTGAGTCGATAATTTTCACACATCGCCCGAGTGCACAAATAACTTATTATTTGTTTGTTGGTTGAAACCCCACACGGGTGTTGGGATGAAAATTAACATACACTAATCCCAATATTTAGTTGTATGTTGATCGTTAGATCGAAAGGCTGTGATGAGCGTTATTATTAAATTTTAACGCTTACACAGTGGAAGTTACACTTTGGATGTAAATGGATGACTTGATGATTATATTGTTATTGTTATATATATGACATGTGAAATCCATATAATCCAAATTATATGGTAAATGGTTGAGTCGCATTTCGATTCAGGTGTTCTTTAAAATAAGAATATTCTTACATTAGAAATTCTTTTATATAAAGGATATATTATCATAAAAGATATTTTAATTAAGTATATGTTATAATAAAGAATATTTGTAAAAGATAAAAATCTGTTATATAAAGGATATTTTTAATGATTATTTCTAAAATATGTTTTTCTTATAATAATAAATATTTAAAGAGGAATCCTTTAATTAAGGTTTTTAGAATTTGCAATCTTATTTTATGATATGAAATAAATTGAGATGTGAAGTGGATTTATCGTGGACGGTGTTTTTAAATGACATTCGTCCTTTAATCCAATTTACATTGAAATTACTATTTGGAATTTATAAATCTATTGTATATATTAAAAAAGAGTATTTCCTAAAAATCAAGTTTTCCAATTTAATATATTAAATTGGAATTAAGTGGAAATTCGAATGGTAATAATCGAGATGGGCTTCTGTAATAGAAGACCGATATTATATATTGAATTTAAGAGGCTCTGCCGTTATTCCATGTATACTGTTAGTCCGATACAGAAATTTATATCGATTATGTATTGATTTGATTTCTGTGAAATTCCTTATTTTGGAAATTGATTTGTGGGTTTATCGTGAACTGTGTTTTAAATGACACTAGTTCTTTAACCTGCTTAAAACAAGATTTATTCCTTAAAATAAATGACCTTGTAATAATGATTTTTGATATTAAATCAAATTTAGAATTTTTAATAAATCTTTTAAGGAAGATTTATGATTTAATTTATTAATTTATCTTTGATAAAATTAATGAGAATCTTTTAAAATATGAATATCTTATTAAAAGAATATTCTGAGTTGGAATGTGGCGTAATGTGTGATTTTCCAATATTTGATTTTTAATCACCAATTACGCGAGTTATTCAGAAAGACCGGGTTTAACCCATTCTGAATAATCATCACGACGATCAAGAGTCGAAGATGAAGACGGCGATTGAAGACCGAAGGTTTTCACATCGTTGGGATGATGATGACTGGTATCTTGAATTGGGACTGGCCTTCCAAGGCAAGGTATTTGGTAATGATCATCCAAACGCATTTGGAGATCGACGGATACGTTGTTTCGCTCAGACCCAGAGCGGACTTGTAAATGGATTGTGTGTCTGACATTGTATTCTTTTCTACTGTATTTGTTGAACGCTACGAATTATATATTTTTGTTTGGTGGTGAAGAATCTATTCTTCACTTAACACCCTTCTCTAAGACGTATGAGCTTGGAGGTTATATATATATTGGTAGATGGTCAATGATATGGTAGAGTCTGACAATGTGGCATGCTAAGATGCAAATGATCAAGGCTTTGTTGAAAAGCAGGCCTTGTGGTTGATGATCAAAGCACAGTCTATTTAGGCATAGCTTTGTGTATATCGTGACTTCGCGAGCCTCACAGCCCGGTAGAGTCTAAAACGGGAGAAGGGAACGCAGGGGGTGCACACGTTTCTTTCTAGCTAGAGTGGTGCCAGGGACCTACCAGCGCTGGCATTTATTCATTGTGGTTGTTGGATTTTTCGAGGCCTCGGTTTTATGCGGTCGCCACTGGCCGTATTATAGGTCCAAAAGGACCGGGGAGCGTGTGTTCAGGCATAACTAATCCACAAAAGTAAGTGTGGACCGACCCTGCAGGATCCAAGGGTTGGACAGAGTACCAATCCTGGGGCATTTGCTAGAGTGTCTCGAATCGGTAAGGATCTCCTCCCTAGCCTTGACTCAGATGGAAACCCAAATTTTCAATACGACATCACGCGGTTTTGATTGTATACCTATATATGGCGACATATGGGATGGGGCACTCATGCCGTCTAGGATTGATACGTTTACTTTGATGTATTTCAATTGGTTGCACACTATTATTATATAATATCCGTTTTATGCGTATCAAGCATCTTTTGATCATTATAAGGTAAAACCCTATCCTCCGGTTTGCGTTGCATTGTGTGATGGGACTTGGGTCTTATAATGGTTTCATCTTTCTAAAAAGCATTGCGTTATTTTGGCGATTTACTTTAGTCATGCACTGGCAATCCAATGGAGTAAACCCGTTCCGCGTTAGCGGCGTTGTCCTGTGATTAGCCTTATTATTAATTAAGATTAGTTTAAGAATTCTCACACCAGTCCCACGACTGACCTGTAGTTTGTTTCACTTTGCAAACTCGGGTGCCCTCTTTCCACACGGGCAGTCGAGTAGCTTATTTGGCAGATATATAAAACAAGATCCTGGATTGAAGACTGAAGCTGTGGCCAGAATGTTGATAGCCTTCCACTAAGATTAGTTCCGCTGTAATGTATTCATTTATTGTATTTATTCTTCCGCTGTAATTTTATTCCAATGTACTCTGATATGTATATTCTGTACTCTGATGTAACATTTATTATAGTGTTATAAAAGTCTTCTATTATCTGTTGTAATGTGTTGTATGCCCAAAGTTAAAGTATTCGTAGGTTTCCACTTTTTGGGTCAGACCTGTGTGGTTTATGGTCGATCCTAAGGGCGGGAATTTTCGGGTCTTTACAGAAACTAATAGAGAGAAGATTGAGGGTGAGGATAGATAAGGTAGAACTAGTAGAATAGAAGAAGAAGAAGAAGAAGAACATCATCATCAGAGTAAACACGAATCTCACAGCGGAACGAATAAAATATAACATAACTTTTGAAATACAAACAGTTATATATACAATAGCACTTATCAGAGTACATCACTTACAACAACAGCGGAAATAAATATAGCTATAGAATCCTGAAGCCTCCTGCTCCAAGCTCTCCAAGTGTATCTGAAATATCCCAACTACTTGATTGCCCATACAAATTTAGGCACCCAAGAGTTTAGGGAAAACAACAAAATAAACTCCGGGTCAGTCATGGGACTGGTGTGAATAAAACTCCTAACACTTGGTTTAATAACGGATATATCATAAGACATCGCCGTGAAAACGGAACGGGTTTTCCCTTATGAACATCCAAACAACTTGTAAAGCAATATCATTCTGATATTATAATAATGTCTAAGTACAAATAGATATCAATCTAGCAGAACGCTTTCATCTCATGTTCTACTATATAGTATACAATCAAAAACGCAAGCACGTATTGGATGATTGGATTTCCAACTATGACAAGGTATGGAACCACCTTCCGATCAATGTACTCTAGGAACGATACACTGGAGTTCAACAAGAACATCTTGTAACTCAGCCACACATGACCGACCACTCATTTCGCTTGAGTGTATCGAATGTACATCACCAACGGTTGAGATCAGCAACCATTTCCCGTATATATATGGGACAACATTGATAGATTAAAAGAAGCAAATGAATATTCTCTAGATATGTGATAATACACCCTACTTCGGTGCGACCGACTTAGCCATGCTGCCTGCCCGATTTTTGTCATTTACCGGATGTGAGGCTAGAAGCTACGCTTACTTTCCATTCATTTATAACACGATCACTTTGAATGCCACATTATCAGATCCATAAATCATTAGTTGGTTTATACAAATATCCTGGATGTTATGCTAAGGGATAAATCTGTTGCAACCATATATATTTATACAGACCAACCCATTCGATCATTGGAAATACTTTGTCAGACATTCGTCCATTTACGTTCGTTCTGGGACTGAACGAAACCGAAGGCACTATTCAGTACATCCATCTTAGTCCATTGTTATCTAAGATTTATACAACAGCCCTTGCACTTTACTCCGTCTTCAATATGTTCAGCATATATGATTCGCAACGCTTATGCCAATACAGAGCGGTTCTTTGGATAATAATCCAACCGGTCTCTCCATATTAACAACGTAAAATGGTCAAAACATTGATAGTCTGTCATTTAACTATCAAAGGAAAATTCATGTGCAAACAACGATATTATTTCCAGATGGAAAATATATCAATCAATCATCGTTCAACATTTGTCTCTTTAGTTCATTAATTTACTTATCTCCTGTTTCCATATATTCAACATTTCTTATTTTCTAATTTTAGAAAATATACTTTATTATCAATGGAAAACATTTCCATTTCCTGTTTTCTATATTAGAAACATTTCTGATTTCTTATTTGGAAAACATTTCCAAGGTTCCTTTATTGGATTTAAACTGATGTTTAAATAAAACATCGCTATGCCAACTCAAACCATTTACTGAATTCACTTAACCGTCATTCACTATCAAACCTTACCATTCCTTAGTTAAGAAGGAAGTCAATCAAGTTGGGGTATAATTACCTCTCAGACCTTAACTGAACAACGTTATAACTTCGAAATAGTAACATATTATCCTTTAAACCTTTAACAACTTCTTTGCGTAACTCTCGGATTCAATTTACGAATCCACTTCTTTATTGAAAACATTGATTATAACGATAACGTTATAATCCCTACTTTCGAAATATCTAACTTCAATTATAATCGTTATCGTTTAATTCGAATAATTAAACATAACCCTAATTTATTAGTGTATACTCTTGATTTAAAAACCGAAAAGTAAATATTACTTTCCCGAATTCGATATAATTGAATTCGACGTATAATTCTCTTTCGAGTAAATCTCTATTTGATTAACTCTTCTTCAAATAACCTATATTCGATTATCTCTCTTTGAATAACTTATATTCGAAATCTCTCTCTTTCAAATAAGTTATATTCGATCTCTTTCTTTCGAATACGATATATTCGATAATCTCCTTTCGATTAAACTAATCGATAGCTCCTTTCGATTAAACTATAATCGATAACTCCTTTCGATTAAACTAAAATCGATAACTCCTTTAACTCTATTCGAATAAACTATATTCGACTAACTCTATTTAACTCCGTTTGAACTCTATTCGAATAACTATATTCGACTAACTCTATTTACTCCATTTAACTCTATTCAAATAACTATATTCGACTAACTCTATTTGCTCCATTCGAATAACTAATATTCGATAACTCTATTTAACTCCATTCGAATAACTAATATTCGATAACTCTATTTACTTTACTCTAACTGCTTAACTCTTATTTGATTAACTCTACTGAATTAACTCTATTTCGAATAACTAATATTCGATTTAACTTCATCCTTAATAACAATGTCTGTTTTAACTCTAATCGATTAACTCTATTTGATTTACTCTAATCGATTAACTTTATTTGATTTACTCTAATTCGAATAACTAATATTCGATTAACTCTATTCGCTTGACTCTAGATTGCAGCGATCACAATGGTTACGTCTGATTCCCTCAGGAAACATCTGATCGCCGTAGGCTATCTGCAGCCCTACGAATTACGCTAGCAGTCATGCTAAATGGTACTTACCCTAATAACTATGTTTGTTTTATCTCTATCTCGAATAACTATATTCAATCGACTCTAATTGAATAACTAATATTCAATTAACCCTGATTCGATTAACTTTAATTTGATTAATCCTATTTGTTTAACTCATATTCGATTAACTAATCTTCGACTAACTAATAGTCGATTAACTCTTATTTGCTTAACTAACATTCGACTAACTAATAGTCGATTAACTTACTTCAACTAATTCGATTAATTTTTATTTGATTATCTTTAATCGATTAACTTTATTTGATTATCTCTAATTGAATAACTAATATTCAATTAACTCTTTTCAAATAACTAAATTCGATTAGCTCCTTCGAATACTAAATTCGATTTAACTCTATTCGATTATCTCTTTTATATCTCGTCAATTTCCTTTTTATAACGTTTATTTTCCGTTACAACTATTCCCTTTTTTATAACTTCTAATTACCGTTACAAATATTTCCTATTTATAACTTCTATTTACCGTTAAAAATATTTCCTATTTATAACTTCTATTTACCGTTACAAATATTCTCTATTTATAACGTTTTATTTATCTTCTAAATAAATATTTCTTTATTCTATTTATTTTCTTAATAAATATTCCCCTTTTCAATTCTATTTATTTTCTAAATAAATATCCCTTTTATAAAACTCTATTTGTTTTATAAATAATTTCCTTTTATAAAACCGTGTTCGTTTTATAAATATTTTCCTTTTATAAAATCTTGTGATTTTATAAAATTCCTTTATTTCAATATATATTGAAATATTCCTTTTTACAACTCAGGGTTTCTTATGATATTCAAAATATCAAACAACGATGATCAATATGGTTCTAACATCCATAATCAATAACAGATTATAAATCACAACATATATCACAATATATGAAAACAGTAAAATAATTGTTGAGGAACCCAGTCGGATTCCTCCAACCTGTTTCCCTGCATCCACAGATGTTACATAGTATAATATACATCAATTTCATTTCAATATGAAATATTCTACTGGACAGAATCAATATTTGATTAACGATATAATATATGACTATATCTACGTTTTCAATCAAATCTATTTAATAGTGCAGTTTAACAATCAATATACAGTAGTCAACAAAATAAAGTACAATTTATATTAAAATATAAATTGAGGAGAGTTAGTGAGTTTTACTCACTTTTTCGCGTTAACTGTTAAACAACGATTTGCGTCCGCTGATTGGTTTGGTTATGATCAGATCAAACAGTCGTTCAATCAAACTGTAATTTGTTCCTGTTTCCCAACGCGTCCAGACCAGTTGCAGAATATTCGGTTCGTCAAATCCTTCAATCAGCCCATCCTCCTCTTAAATGTTTAGCCCATCTTTCTCTTATATAATAATATATATATTCCTTCATTCCACTGGGCTTGTCTCAAAATATTCGGCCCAATCAGTTAAACAAAACCCAGACCCACAAAAGAAAAAGGAAACCGACCCGCGTGAAAAGTTGGATAGTGAACTTCACCAACTTATCCTTTTATTTTTCGGTTATTACTTTGAACCAGCTGACCCCATTACCTTGATCCTAACGTTTTGATACAGCCTTCCCCTTTGAATTTCCGTCACCCTTTATAACTGACCCTTCATGATACTATATCACCGCATATTCTCACATCCATCATTCCCCTTCCAGTCAAGCCGTGATCTCCCCGTGTACATCACAAACCAAACCACACACAAACCCATCCACACTTCTTCCTGTGATGACCGAGACCTCTACTTCTACAGCTTATTCACGTCACCCCAAAACAAAGACACCCTGCTTCTGTCGCACTCCCATATCAATGCAAACCACACAGTTCATTACCAGACAGAACTCAATTTGCTACAGTTCGATTCTTCGAACAAACCTTCGAAGACAGTAGCCTTTTCTTTGATTCGAAATGCTCCAGTTCACACTCCAGATCGCCATTGATACCAACATATCACACCCTCCAGAAATCAAGTCGAACTCACATCAGACTCACGCCCAAGCTCCAGTCGCCCAACGTCGATGTCAGCTGCTCCAGATCGATTGTTCGAGCTTCAGGAAAGTCGGAGGTTCGAGATCGTGATGCTCCAGAATCGCTCGAGCTCCAGGAATAGAATCGCGATTTGATTTGCGGCTTTTATTTTGATTTTCTTTTCTTTTGAAAGGAACGATTTTGGTTTTGCTGGAAATGTTTAAATGAAGTGGCGGCTCCTTTGGAGTGAATGGAAATTAAGTCTTAAGGCCTTGGGATTTCTATTTATAAGCAAATGAAGGAAGATATTTTGGTGAAAGTAAGTGGCTGAGAACGAAATGAAACGTGGCCTAGTTTACATCCATACGTAAGTTAGGATATTTATTTTGACATTCTGCTGACCCTTCTATATGAAGTTCTGTTCTCATCCGGACGGCCAACGACAGAAATAAGTATACCGTTGTGATGAGCTCGGTGTCACGATCCCACATATGTAATAATATCGGTATATTAACTCATATTGTGAAACCCCAAAATCGCTGATTAAGGGTGCACAATACTCCAAATAAAAAGTTGCTTATTTAATTAATTAAAAATTACAGTAAAATTCTAAAAATTAAATTATCGCTATTTCCCAAAAGAACCTTGTCTAAATTCAAAACCGTTATTCAAATATATTTGAATAACCGTTATGGCCACGAACGAATATACCGCTGTTTTTTTGAATATTTGATTTGGACATAACTTACAATCTACACGACGAAATCTCGATTTTTCTCTTCCACTAGAAAAATATACTTCACCAGCTCCTAACGTTTCTTGTTTCACAGAAATCTGACTTAAAACGGCTTCTGTATATTCAGTTGAAGTTCAACTCGCCAAATAACGAACTGCCGCATCGTTACGGGCTCGATTATAATTATTATTATAATTTATACATTCAACTGTCGTTTATTTAATATATTTGTTATTTAAATAATTAAATAACTTCATTATTCGACCGTTCAAAATATGCGGGTCATTACATTCTTCCCCCCTTATAATAGTTTTGCCTCGAAATTGCTAAGCTAGGAAAATGTTACTAACTCTACTAACTAGATTTAACCATCTATTAGTTTACTTCTCAACTTCAGTTTCAACTGAATCATTTAATTTCAGTTAGAATATTAATCCTTTCCGACTTAACTAAATTTCCAAAAATTCTGAAAATTTTCTAACGCATTAAATTTTCGGAAAATTTCGCCATAACCTCCTTTGTATTGGTCAATATGACAAATCCCCACTCGCCTCGCCTCTCTAGGCCTTCTCCAACCCAAAAAAAAAATTAAACAGCCAAGCGACTTGCCAATTCGGCTCATAAAATCCAAACTCATATATAAATTAAACTTGTACCTTTTTGTCGGGCATATCATTGTATCCCTTCCATCTGTTATCAACTCAACATATATAAATACTAATCCAATCAAACTCCTGTCAGTTTGTTCTCAACCAAATCATTCACTTATACTTAAGTCGAATTCCATTCAAACTCCAATTTCAAATTCCAAACTCTTAACACATCAACTCAATTCCATTCCGGATTATTCTCTAATCAAATCCAGTTGATTTAACTTAATTCAAGTTAAATTTTAATTTTATTTATTCACTTTCACCGTCTCAACCAACTTAACTTTATAAGTTAAGTTTTTAATTCCAGAATTTAAATTCCTGGGTTCATTTCAAATCAATTTGAAATCATAACACCAATTCAAAACATTTGAATTTCTGAACACTTGTTTTCTCAAAACAATTCAAAAACAAAATCCTTTGGTAGCAATCCGTCACTTAGAACTCGAAAATGAACACCGATGATGGTCGACTTCACCATCGGAACTTACTTTCCACCAATCAAAGTGAGTTCAATACTGTATTACTTCCAGTTTGAAAAATGTTTTCAAAATCTCCCAGGAACTTAAAATTTCCTTATTTTAATTCCAATTCTGATTTAAATTCAGATTTAATTCATCTTATTTCATATTCTTTACTTATATGAATTTTGATCAGTTATTTATAACCATTTCACTTTTATAATCTTTATTCGATTATAATATCAACCAACACAACCAATGTACTATATTATTTTCAAAACATACCATGTCGGTTCATCGTATTCAAGGGTTTAGAAACTCCTATCGATACAGTGGATCAAACTGATCGACCAGAATTCATAAACAACTCAACCAATAAAGCTCCACAATATAAAACAAATTTTTATATCAAATAACAAATACGTTCACTCGTATATATACACTCAAACTCAATCTAGGGTATTACTAACCCCATCTCTACTGAGTCACGCCACAGAGCCAAGGTAATTCACTTAACCTTAAGCTCTGATACCAACTGTAGTGACCCGAAAATCCAGGGGAATTTGAGCTGACTAAATAACACAAGTCCAACCCCAAATTGCACTAGAAATTCAAGAAACTAATAGAGAGAAGACAGAGGGTGAGGATAGATATGGTAGAACTAGTAGAATATAAGAAGAAGAAGAACATCATCATCAGAGTAAACACGAATCTCACAGCGGAACGAATAAAATATAACATAACTTTTGAAATACAAAGAGTTATATATACAATAGCACTTATCACAGTACAACACTTATAACAACAGCGGAAATAAATATAGCTATAGAATCCTGAAGCCTCCTGCTCCAAGCTCTCCAAGTGTATCTGAAAAATCCCAACTACTTGACTGCCCATACAAATTTAGGCAACCAAGAGTTTAGGGAAAACAACAAAATAAACTCTGGGTCAGTCATGGGACTGGTGTGAATAAAACTCCTAACACTTGGTTTAATAACGGATATATCATAAGACCACGCCGTGAAAACGGAACGGGTTTTCCCTTATGAACATCCAAACAACTTGTAAAGCAATATCATTCTGGTATTATAATAATGTCTAAGTACAAATAGATATCAATCTGGCAGAACGCTTTCATCTCACGTTCTACTATATAGTATACAATCAAAAACGCAAGCACGTATTGGATGATTGGATTTCCAACTATGACAAGGTATGGAACCACCTTCCGATCAGTGTACTCTAGCAACGATACACTGGAGTTCAACAAGAACATCTTGCAACTCAGCCACACATGACCGACCACTCGTTTTGCTTGAGTGTATCGAATGTACATCACCAACGGTTGGGATCAGCAACCGTTTCCTGTATATATATGGGACAGCATTGATAGATTAAAAGAAGCAAATGAATATTCTCTAGATAGGTGATAATACACCCTACTTCGGTGCGACCGACTTAGCCATGCTGCCTGGCCGATTTCTGTCATTTACCGGATGTGAGGCTAGAAGCTACGCTTACTTTCCATTCATTTATAACACGATCACTTTGAATGCCACATTATCAGATCCGTAAATCATTAGTTGGTTTATAAAAATATCCTGGATGTTATGCTAAGGGATAAATTCGTTGCAACCATATATATTTATACAGACCAACCCATTCGATGATTGGAAATACTTTGTCAGACATTCGTCCATTTACGTTCGTTCTGGGACTGAACGAAACCGAAGGCACTATTCAGTACATCCATCTTAGTCCATTGTTATCTAAGATTTATACAACAGCCCTTGCACTTTACTCCGTCTTCAATATGTTCAGCATATATGATTCGCAACGCTGATGCCAATACAGAGTGGTTCTTTGGATAATAATCCAACCGGTCTCTCCATATTAACAACGTAAAATGATCAAAACATTGATAGTCTGTGATTTAACTATCAAAGAAAAACTCATGTACAAACAACGATATTATTTCCAGATGGAAATTATATCAATCAATCATCATTCAACATTTGTCTCTTTAGTTCATTAATTTACTTATCTCCTGTTCCCATATATTCAACATTTCTTATTTTCTAATTTTAGAAAATATACTTTATTATCAATGGAAAACATTTCCATTTCCTGTTTTCTATATTAGAAACATTTCTGATTTCTTATTTGGAAAATATTTCCAAAGTTCCTTTATTGGATTTAAAATGATGTTTAAATAAAACATCGTTATGCCAACTCAAACCATTTACTGAATTCACTTAACCATCATTCATTATTAAACCTTACCATTCCTTAGTTAAGAAGGAAGTCAATCAAGTTGGGGTATAATTACCTCTCAGACCTTAACTGAACAACGTTATAACTTCGAAATAGTAACAGTTTATCCTTTAAACCTTTAACAACTTCTTTACGTAACTCTCGGATTCAATTTACGAATCCACTTCTTTATTGAAAACATTGATTATAACGATAACGTTATAATCCCTACTTTCGAAATATCTAACTTCAATTATAACCGTTATCATTTAATTCGAATAATTAAACATAACCATGATTTATTAGTGTATACTCTTGATTTAAAAACCGAAAAGTAAATATTACTTTCCCGAATTCGATATAATTGAATTCGACGTATAATTCTCTTTCGAGTAAATCTCTATTTGATTAACTCTTCTTCAAATAACTTATATTCGATTATCTCTCTTCGAATAACTTATATTCGAAATCTCTCTCTTTCGAATAAGCTATATTCGATCTCTTTCTTTCGAATACGATATATTCGATAATCTCCTTTCGATTAAACTAATCGATAGCTCCTTTCGATTAAACTATAATCGATAACTCCTTTCGATTAAACTAATATCGATAACTCCTTGGACTCTATTCGAATAAACTATATTCGACTAACTCTATTTAACTCCGTTTGAACTCTATTCGAATAACTATATTCGACTAACTCTATTTACTCCATTTAACTCTATTCGAGTAACTCTATTTACTCCATTCGAATAACTAATATTCGATAACTCTATTTAACTCCATTCGAATAACTAATATTCGATAACTCTATTTACTTTACTCTAACTGCTTAACTCTTATTTGATTAACTCTACTGAATTAACTCTATTTCGAATAACTAATATACGATTTAACTTCATCCTTAATAACAATGTCTGTTTTAACTCAAATCGATTAACTCTATTTGATTTACTCTAATCGATTAACTTTATTT
Organism: Allium sativum; assembly: GCA_030737875.1. Taxonomy (NCBI): domain Eukaryota; kingdom Viridiplantae; phylum Streptophyta; class Magnoliopsida; order Asparagales; family Amaryllidaceae; genus Allium; species Allium sativum. The sequence goes on along the minus strand of CM060909.1, from coordinate 63,926,421 downwards.
GATTTACTCTAATTCGAATAACTAATATACGATTAACTCTATTCGCTTGACTCTAGATCGCAGCGATCACAATGGTTACGCCTGATTCCCTCAGGAAACATCCGATCGCCGTAGGCTATCTGCAGCCCTGCGAATTACGCTAGCAGTCGTGCTAAATGGTACTTACTCTAATAACTATGTCTGTTTTATCTCTATCTTGAATAACTATATTCGATCGACTCTAATTGAATAACTAATATTCAATTAACCCTGACTCGATTAACTCTAATTCGATTAATCCTATTTGTTTAACTCATATTCGATTAGCTAATCTTCGACTAACTAATAGTCGATTAACTCTTATTTGCTTAACTAACATTCGACTAACTAATAGTCGATTAACTTACTTCGACTAATTCGATTAACTTTTATTTGATTATCTTTAATAGATTAACTTTATTTGATTATCTCTAATTGAATAACTAATATTCAATTAACTCTTTTCAAATAACTAAATTCGATTAGCTCCTTCGAATACTAAATTCGATTTAACTCTATTCGATTATCTCTTTTATATCTCGTCAATTTCCTTTTTATAACGTTTATTTTCCGTTACAACTATTCCCTTTTTTATAACTTCTGATTACTGTTACAAATATTTCCTATTTATAACTTCTATTTACCGTTACAAATATTTCCTATTTATAACTTCTATTTACCGTTACAAATATTCTCTATTTATAACATTTTATTTATCTTCTAAATAAATATTTCTTTATTCTATTTATTTTCTAAATAAATATTCCCCTTTTCAATTTTATTTATTTTCTAAATAAATATCCCTTTTATAAAACTCTATTTGTTTTATAAATAATTTCCTTTTATAAAACCGTGTTCGTTTTATAAATATTTTCCTTTTATAAAATCCTGTGATTTTATAAAATTCCTTTATTTCAATATATATTGAAATATTCCTTTTTACAACTCAGGGTTTCTTATGATATTCAAAATATCAAACAACGATGATCAATATGGTTCTCACATCCATAATCAATAACAGATTATAAATCACAACATATATCACAATATATGAAAACAATAAAATAATTGTTGAGGAACCCAGTCGGATTCCTCCAACCTGTTTCCCTGCATCCACAGATGTTACACAGTATAATATACATTAATTTCATTTCAATATGAAATATTCTACTGGACAGAATCAATATTTGATTAACGATATAATATATGACTATATCTACGTTTTCAATCAAATCTATTTAATAGTCCAGTTTAACAATCAATATACAGCAGTCAACAAAATAAAGTACAATTTATATTAAAATATAAATTGAGGAGAGTTAGTGAGTTTTACTCACTTCTTCGCATTAACCGTTAAACAACAATTTGCGTCCGCTGATTGGTTTGGTTACGATCAGATCAAACAGTCGTTCGATCTAACTGTAATTTGTTCTTGTTTCCCAACGCGTCCAGACTAGTTCCAGAATATTCGGTTCGTCAAATCCTTCATTCTACCCATCCTCCTCTTAAATGTTTAGCCCATCTTTCTCTTATATAATATTATATATATTCCTACATTCCACTGGGCTTGTCTCAAAATATTCGGCCCAATCAGTTAAACAAAACCCAGACCCACAAAAGAAAAAGGAAACAGACCCACGTGAAAAGTTGGACAGTGAACTTCACCAACTTATCCTTTTATTTTTCGGTTATTACTTTGAACCAACTGACCCCATTTCCTTGATCCTAACTTTTTCATACAACCTTCCCCTTTGAATTTCCATCACCCTTTATAACTGACCCTTCATGCTACTATATCACCGCATATTCTCACATCCATCATCCCCCTTCCAGTCAAGCCGTGACCTCCCCATGTACATCACAAACCGAAACACACACAAACCCATCCACACTTCCTCCTGTGATGACCGAGACCTCTACTTCTACAGCTTATTCACGTCACACCAAAACAAAGACACCCTGCTTCTGTCGCACTCCCATATCAATGCAAACCACAAAGTTCATTACCAGACAGAACTCAATTTGCTACAGTTCGATTCTTCGAACAAATCTTCGAAGACAGCAGCTTTTTCTTTGATTCGAAATGCTCCAGTTCACACTCCAGATCGCCATTGATACCAACATATCATGTAACACCCCGTGTATTTTATAACAGTGAAATTCACAAATTAAAGTATAACTAATTTCAAAAGAAAATTAAGGGAAACGGGATACGCCATTTCGTTCGTCTCGGAATTCTGCTTGAGATAGAGTCCGAGTTTGCGTAAAACGGACTCCGTATGAAGAAGATATGGCCTCCGAAAGTTTCAGAATTCAGTTTAAAATTCAAACAGACCAAAAAAGCTCAGAAAAACCAATTTAAAATTCAAAATCGGGCCGGATAGGCCAGGGCGGGAATTTTCCCGCCCAAGGCACCCAGGTTGACTGGGTAGTCGACCTGGGTCACCCGTGTCGACTGCCAATTCGACACGGTGTCGACTGGCGTGTCGACCTGGCCCCTGAGCCAGGTCGAACCTAGCCCCCCTGGCTGGCCAGGTTTGTGTTTGGTCGATTTTCTGAGCCTTGCCTTGTCACTAGGGCTAGGTGTCAACTCCTGATTGGTCTCTCCTTCAAACGAACGGCTATTATTAAACCAAGCTCCATCGACGGTTCTAATCAACTCACAAACTCTGTAAAAAGGACCTAAGAGTCACCCTAATTCACACAAATAAAAATGGAGATGAGACCGTCATGCTGTTGAGGAAAGACTAGGAATAGCCGTCAGGAATTGATAGGAAATTAGGAGACAATTCGAAAGCTTAAAGCAACGTCAATTAAATCAAAACAATGCCTACAACAAAGGATAGCATCTCCAAATTCAGAATTCAGATTCCTGAATTGAAGATTCGTCATACGTTGTAAGTAGAGTGCTATTCCGATGTGAATAAATAATTGTGTTTGATTTGTGTAAAATGAGAAATAGAATTGTATTCGATTTGTGGTGATAATAATCTATATTTGTATGTTGCGTTGATTCTAATGATTTGAAAATGTTGTGGTATAACGATTCAATATTTGCAAGTATGTGATTATGTTGGAAGTTAACAACCATATGTTGTGGTATTTTATTTGGGATTCATACAAGTACATGATTCATGTTAACAACCATAGGTTGTGGTTTTATTTAGGGATTCATACAAGTATATGATTCATGTTAACAACCATATGTTGTGGTATTTTATTTGGGATCATGCAAGTATATGATTCACTATTATGCCAATATGATGTACATACTTTTATGATCACTTTTAGTGTGTAATTGGACTCGACTAAGTACTATGGTTTATATGAAACTATGTTGGAATTGGCAAATCATACTTTTGTATTAGAAACAAAAGTAAGCATTTTTATGAACATGACTAAACTATGTTTGGTGTTATGCCTAGTTGAAACCATGTTGAGGCCTATGTTATTATAAAAATCATATGGTGATAAAGGTAGCACATAAATTAAGTTAGATTTACATTCCAATTGCAAGTTTACATGAATAGATTAAAAACCATGATTCATGTTTAGGTATGTTTATGCTATGATCATATGAATAGAATGATTTATGTTTAAGTATGTTTATGCCATGATTATATGCTGTTACCATGCAAGTTCACATATGCCTAATTCATGTTAATTAGATCGTTATGTTGCAAGTTCATGCGTTCACACTCCCCTTTTTATGTCACTTAGAATATATAAACACCATGTTATAAGCCTCCCTTTTTTCGTGTGGCTAAGTTGGGTTTAAATGTTAAACCCAACATATGTTGTATTTTAGTGAACGTATAAAACGGGGGTAATGACGATGGGGTTAAAACATAGAACATATGTGTGGCATGTTTGACGCATGCCAACAACCATGAAAAACAATTAAGTGGCATAAATAAATTTTAATCAATAAAGATGAATTTGAATAATGGGCCGTAAATATTTACATATAAAAAGGAAAGAGACAAAATATGTAAATGTAGAAAATACGATGTGTTTAACCCGAGGTTGGATTGAGTTGTGATGTAAACCTGCCCGGAACCGCCCGGCTGTCCAGTAGTCACAACAATACCTATCCAATGTGGGTGGTTAAACACGAAGCCCAATAAGGACCCGAGGTTAGACTGAGTTGTGGCGTAAGACTGCCCGGACCCAACCGGCAACAGGCAGCCACAACAATACCTGTCTAATGTGAGAGGTCAAGGCTTTAATAAGACAATTAAGGCTGAGCCAGGATTGATAGGATTAAGTAAATTGAATTAATACTTAATCAAAATGGAACATGCTAAACTATACAGACTGATTTGGGGTTAGGTTTACAAAACACTTAACCAACTTAGCATGTTGGCTAGAAATAGAAAACCTAGTAGTGTGGGACCCTTTTCAGCAGTAACACTACAAGGTGTATCAGGATACCCTGAACTAGGCCGGATGGGGCACGATTACTGGGCTGACTGTAAGAGGTCAAATCGACGGCGGTGGTGCAGCAGTGTAGGTTCTAACGGGGTGCGGGCGTGCACACACTCCGACGCAGAAAAATAAGGCACTGGGCACCAGTAGTATACCTGTGCATTCAAGAATTGTGTTGGGCCGCCACCATGGGACTTGATACACCCCATGGTGGGACCAGCATAGGTAACTACAACAACGGGAGCCGTAAGACACATGTAACTATGCGAATAGGAGCCGATCATCAGAAATGGATCACTTCACCCTGATTATGGGGTGCCTGTTGGGGACTAGTTTATATGGGTATAGAGATTAATTTGGGGTACGATAGTGTATTCGACTCTAGACAACTTAACCTAGTTTATGGTGCTTTCTCATTTCCAGTTTATACCTATCATACCCAGTTCTTTATTCATAGACTGAATAGTCCTAGACTTACTCAGGCTTTATGTCTGACTCTACTTTTCTTTCGCCTTCTTTTCTTTCGTCCCCCCCCCCCCCCCAGGTCCACAGGGAGGGAATACCGCAGCTTGACCAGCTTTCACATCCAGCTTGAAGAGAAAGAATGTATTGCTTGGATCTTTTTCGTTTTGGACTATGGCTTTGGACAGCAATTATGGGACTTATGCAGTTTATTTATGTTTTCTTTATGCTTCTTTAAATAATGTAATCAAGACAGTTATGAAGATGTTATGTTTTTGGAAGTATTGTAAAACAAATTATGACATGGTTTGTGTAACACGTATCTTGTTGAAATAAAAGTTGTTATTTTCCGCTGTTAAAAAATATGTGTTCTTACATCTGTCTTGTATATCTGTGACTTATACTTATAAACCTCCACCAAAATTAGGGCATTCCCTTTGAGAGTGACCCTAACGGAGGTGGGGTGTTTCACTTGGTATCAGAGCATAGGTTTACCAGTTAAGATAAAAGTTTTGAAAATTTATTTTCAAAGGAAAATTTAAAGAAGCATTTTTAAAGATAAAATATTATATTTTAAAAAGGCAAAGTCCCCCAAAGCCATAGGTACTATCTTTTATCCTTCGTTTTGAATCTATCCTTTTTGTTTCAGCATGTCCGAAGAACTTAACTTGCCAGAGGGTGTACCAATACCTGGTTGGTTTAGACGATTCTTAGAAGCAAGGGCCACTCAGCCAAGTCCTACCGTTCCTCCTCCCCCAGCTGCAGGAAATCATCCAGCTGCAGCAGCACCTCTTCCTCCACCTCCTCCGCGGGGAAATACTTTTGCTAAGATATGTAAGGATTTTAAAGCTATGGGAGGAAAGGACTTTCATAGAACCGAGTCCTTCGTAGTAGCCAGGAATTGGCTGAAAGAAACCGAGGACTTATTCGTCATCTTTGAGGTAGAAGATAGGCAGAAGGTACAACTGGCAGTGTGGCTACTAAAAGGTGAGGCTTCCTACTGGTGGGAAGTCACTAATGCAGAAAGACCAATGGAAACATGGGAGGACTTTAGGGCAAGGTTCGAGGCTAAATTTCTCTCAGAAGCTGAAAGGAGTCTTCAGTTGGAAAAATTCTTATTTCTTAAGCAAGGGAATATGACAGTCAAAGAGTATGTTAACCAGTTTGATCAGCTGGCTAGGTTCGGACTGGACCTAGTCAACACCCCGCACAAGAAGGCTCTCTGCTTTGTCAAGGGGTTGAATGAGCCATTACACAGTTTGGCCATGACCCATATACCCATGGGAGCTACGTATGAAAGGTTGGTGCAGATGGCATTACTGAACGAAGAAGATAAGGGCAAGAAGGAGGCAAAGGCAGAAAGCTCTCAAGGGAATAAAGAGGGTTTACAGCCTAAGAAGACAGACTTTAAGAAGGGTGGGAAAGACAACAAATAGAAGAGGAAGTGTAATTTCTATGGCAAAGTGGGGCACTTAGTGAAAGATTGCAGGAAAAAGAAGGCCAAGATGAATGGCGGGTGCTTTTCTTGCGGTGAGACAGGCTACATGGCTAAGGATTGCCCGAAGAAACGAGGACAGGGGCAGAGGGCTGGATCCACCTCAGGGGTACAGGTTCATGTGCTAGAGGCGCCACCTCTGCAACAGCGAGGTATAAATACTTCTGTAGAAAGTGTAGTTTATCTTTATGATCACCCAGTTCGCACTTTATTTGATTCTGGCGCATCACACTCCTTTATCTCGTCTGCTTTAGTAGAATCTCTGCACCTAGAAACTAGTATGGTAGAGGACCCCTTAATTGTTTCAAACCCAATTGGGGGCCCAGCTCATTTGTCTATGATCTGTGTGGGATTGAAAATTTCTATTCTAAGCGTAGAATTTAGATGTAGTGCCTTTGTTTTGGGCTTCTCGGGATATGGTTTGATTTTGGGCATGGATTGGCTATCCAGTAATGGTGCCATCCTGGATTGTGAGAAAAGGGCGGTTAGGCTTCTGACCCAACTCGGTAACACTCTGGAAATTACTTGTAATCCCTCGTATGCGGTTATGCTTAGTTATCTTGAATCACTAGATGCCTCTGTTGAAAGTTTGCAATCGGTTAGAGTGGTCCGGGAATATCCGGATGTCTTCGAAGAGGTGAAGGGCTTGCCTCCGAAGCGGGAGATAGACTTCCGCATATATCTTGTACATAATGCAAAGCCTATTGCGTTGCCCGTTAGACACATGGCTCCACAGGAAAGGAAATAGCTCAGTAAACATATTAAAGAGCTTCTAGAGAAGGGGTTCATTAGGAGGAGCATTTGAGAATGGGGCGCTCCAGTGGTGTTCGCTACAAAGGCGGATGGTTCACTCCGTCTATGTGTTGACTATAGGGATCTCAACAAGCTAACGAAAAAGAATAGGCACCCTCTCCCCAGAATTGACGATCTATTTGATCAACTTGTAGGAGCGTCTGTTTTCTCCCAACTCGATTTAGCAACCGGTTTTCATCAACTAATGGTGGCTGAAGATAGTATCGATAAGAAGCATTCAGAACCCCAGACGGCTTCTTTGAATGGCTTGTCATGCCTTTTGGCTTGACAAACGCACCCGCTTACTTCGTGGACTTGATGAGTAGGGTGTTTAGAGAATTCCTCAACAAGTTTGTAGTGGTCTTCGTAGACGATATCCTTATCTTCTCAAAGAGTGAAGAGGAACATACTCAGTAGTTAAGGGCAATCATGGAAACTCTGCGAGTCCATCAGCTAAAAGCCAAATTCTCTAAATGCCACTTTTGGAGAGAGGAAGTAAGATTTCTTGGGCACATAGTATCCAAGGAAGGATTAGCAGTAGACCCGGCTAAGGTAGTAGCGGTGCAGGATTGGAAGACACCAAAGAACGCAACAGAGGTCCGAAGCTTTCTCGGGCTAGCAGGCTTCTATCGGAAATTCATCAGAGACTTTGCAAAGATATCAGCTCCGCACAAAGTTGACCAAGAAGAATCTAGTGTTCAATTGGGACTTGGATTGCGAGTTTGCTTTCCAACGACTGAAAAGGGCCCTTACAACAGCCCCAGTTTTAACGTTGCCAGATGGAAGCAAGATGTTCACAGTTTATACATATGCATGTGGGACAGGGCTAGGCGCCGTCTTAATGCAAGAAGGAAGGGTAGTAGCTTATGGCGGGAGACAATTGAAAGTGCATGAAAAGAACTACCCGACCCACGATCTTGAGTTAGCCGCCATCGTCTTTGCACTCAAGTCTTGGCGACACTATCTCCTAGGTGAGAAGTTCGAACTTTACACTGACCATAAATCGTTGAAATATCTTTTCTCGCAGAAAGATCTTAACTTGAGGCAACAGAGATGGATGGAGTTTCTTGCCTCATACGATTTCGAGATCTCCTACACTCCGGGCAAAGGCAACGTAGTGGCATACGCGTTGAGCCGAAAGAAACTAACCCTAAGCCCGTTGTTTGTTGAAAGACAAAGCCTAGAGTTTATAGCTAGCTTTGACTTTAGGCCCTCCTCCGATTTTGTACCAAGCTTGCTAGCATCTCTCGAAGTACGCCCGACTTTAGTGGACTCAATAGGGACAGCACAACGCGAAGACCCTCAGCTTGTGGAGACGATTGATAGGCTAATTAGGGGTGAGACTTCAAGTCACCTCAACAGATACTCCATCGACGATAAGGGTTGGCTAAGGCGAGATGGAAGACTATGCGTCCCACAGACAAGGGATTTAGTAAAGAAGGTTCTCGAGGAAGAACATCACTCCAAGATGACGATACATCCGGGCGGGGATAAAATGTACAAGGACATAAAGAGAACTTTCTTTTGGAACGGCATGAAGAAGGACGTGGCAGATTTCGTTTCTAAGTGTATGGTGTGCCAACAGGTTAAGGCGGAATAGAAAAAAGCCTGGCGGTCTGCTCCATCCTCTAGAGGTCCCGCAGTGGAAGTGGGATAGCATCTCAATGGACTTCATTGATGGGCTGTGTAACACCCCACACCCGCTACGGTCACTCACTAAGGGAATGCCATAACATTGGTGGAGTATTTTAAGTGAATATAGAACAGAAAAATTACAACAAGACAGATATAAGTAATACTTGAAAATTTAAATCATCATTTCATTGCAGCAGAACGTAAAACATGTTTGGTTACATCACAAAACCATACAAGAGTCAAGTACAAAATATCCATCTTGATAAAAATAAGTACATAATCCCACCAAGTAAACAATAGCCATAAAAGGAAAGATGAACTGAGCTTTACTTCAACGGTCCAAGCTCCAAAGGATAGATACAGCAATTCGATCAAGGCCCACTAGCACTAGGCCCACTCTGATAACCTGGGGTTGGGGGAAAAAGATAAAAACAACGGGGTCAGACATAAGTCTGAGTGAGTCCTATAACTTTAACAATACAATCATTAAAGTAACCAGAGAAGACATAAGTTGATATACGGTAACGCCTGGGGATGAATGGCTACACTAAGCAGCTTGGCAAACTTAGGAGAAACTAAGATAACCGTAAAGACGCATTTATCCACCCAAGGATAATTACTAGACTACACCGCCCCAGACTTATCCACCCAAGGGTAATTCCTACACTGCACCACACCAGTTCTACCCACCAAGAGTAATTCCTACTTAAAGGTTGATCCCACTAAGTGTACTTAGTAATTTAGTAGTTTCGTGTACCCCTATCCGACTACATAGGTGTACCCACTACTCCCCAGCGATCGGCTCCCTACTGTAGATACCCGTGCTGGTCCCACAATTGGGGTGTATCATTCCCCAACGTGGCCACCTGATAATATCAACGGTGCACGGCTTTATATCTACACGATGCAACAACGACTTACCAACCAGCCCGGGTCCACACACGCATATGAAACCCGTTGGTCCCGCGTTGCCACCGTTAACCCGGTTTGGCCTCTTATAGTCAAGCCCAATATGCGTGTCCCGTCACTCGACTTGAGTCGAGCCCACAAAGATACGTTTGGGATATTGGTTGAAATGGGCCCCCACAAGCTACCACCTAAGCTTGCAAATTTATCTAGTGCATCCCACTTAACCCCTTTTTTATAATCATGCCCACTTACATGTTAAGTTTTGGTTAAGTCATCTAATCATATTTCAATTGCCCCTTAAGGCACCCACTAGATTTCTACATGCCACCCATGGCACTTACTTAACCCTTTAATCATGTCTACTTACATGTCCTACTTTGGTTAAGTATTCTAGTCATATTTTCACATGCCACCCATGGCTCTTACTTAACCCTTTAATCATGTTTAATTACATGTTCCACTTTGGTTAAGTATTCTAATCGTGTCTTCACATGCCACCCATGGCTCTTACTTAACCCTTTAATCATGTTTAATTACATGTTCCACTTTGGTTAAGTATTCTAATCGTATTTTTCTATTGCCACCCAAGGCAACCCCCTAGTTTCCTCATGCCACCCAAGGCACCCACTTAACCCTCATGTCCCACTACATGCTAATTTGGTTAAGTGTTTCTTAGTTAATTAAGACCGTGATCCTCATAAAGACCTCTCACATTAGACTATCTTTTATGACTGCTGGTTAAGCCGGTTGGGTCCGGGCAGCCTTATGTCATAACCGAGTCTAACCTCGTGTCTTTACAGTAATCACGTATTTAGTTTGTGCCTAAGACCTCTCACATTGGGCTAACATTTGTAGCAACTGGTTAAGCCGGTTGGGTCCGGGCAGTTTTACACTACAAATGAGTCCAACCTCGTGTCTTAGTCGATTAATTACATCTAATTAATCACCCCCATATTAATTGTCCCTAATTAATTATCAAGTTTTTCATAACATGGGTAGACCTAACTCAATAGGTAAATTCCCATGGGGTAGACCTAACTCAATAGGTAAATTCCCACTTATGTTAATTTATTTTTATGGTATGCTTAATCATACCCAATCATACTTTTATTAACATATTTATTAACCCCACCGTTCCCCACGTAAATCGTTCTCATTTCATGACATAATAAAGGGAAGATCCATCACAAATATCATGGGTTAAACCAAATATTAGCATATACTTTGTCATGGGTTAAGAGGATGTCAACTTGCATATATGAGCATATATTAACCCAACTACATTTAACCCCAAACTTGCATATTATCATACACATGACTTGCATAACATGTTGCATATGAACTTGCATATTATCATACACATATCTTGCATAACATGTTGAACTTGCATATAAGCATTCACATAACTTGCATAACATGTTAAACTTGCATTTAAGCATACACATAACTTGCATAAGCATACATAACTTGCATAACATGTTGAACTTGCATATAAGCATTCTCACAACTTGCATAACATGTTAAACATGCATTTAAGCATACACATAACTTGCATAAGCATTCACATTCTTGCATAAGCATTCACATACTTGCATATTAACTCATAAACTTGCATAATGTGTCATCATGAACTTTCATATTAACAAACATGTAACTTGCATAGCATATCTTGCGTATTAACATACATGTAACTTGCATAGCATATCTTGCATATTAACATACATGTAACTTGCATAGCATATCTTGCATATTAACATACATGTAACTTGCATAGCATATCATCATGAACTTGCATAACATGCATATGATCACATAGCCCACAACTTGCATATTTAGCATCATGTAAACATAACATACATCATACTAAACTTGCATAAACTTACATACTCAACATGCATAAACCCACTTGTTAAACATGCATAAGCCAACTTATTAATCATGCATAAATCCACTTATCCAAATATGCATAAACCAACTTATTAAATATGCATAAACCAACTTATTCAATATGCATAAACATAGGAAAACATAGAGTAACATATCATTACAAATGATTCAAATTCACTAATCCGCATTCAAGACCATAAGTCTCATTACACCTAATCTACTTGCTTTAACAATTGATGTTAAAGTGATAGAAACTCACAACTAGCAATTTGCACTCCAAATGAAGAAGATTAAGATGCTTAGAATGGATTGGAGGTTGATTAGAGAGGTTGATTAGCTTGCTTTCCTCTTCATTGATTTGTGGAGGCCATGATCAAGTTTCATTTTGCCATAGTTTAGTTACAAGATCTAATTATGAATGAATTAGGGTAGGGTTGGGGTCTTATTTATAGGATTAGGTGGTGTCTTTAGGCCATTAGATTAACCCTAAATTAGATTAGGACCCTTAGATTTCGGCACCTTCCAGAAACCAGCCCTAAGACCAAGCCCAAACCCCAAACTGGTGCACCCAACCACAGAACTCTCTAGAAACTGTGCAGGTTTCTTGGCTCGGCACGGGCGCACTTCCCAAGTGCGCCAGTGTATCTTTGTACTGGCGCACTTCACAAGTGCGCCAGTGCATTTTTGTTCTGGCGCACTTCACAAGTGCGCCAGTGCATTTCTGGCCTGTTTCTGGTTTTTCTGCCTAACTTCGTTCGTCCATATCTCTTTCATACGGTACCCGTTTTACGCAAACTCGGACTCTATTTCGCGTATTTTTCCGAGACGAACGCAATGACGCAGCCCGTTTCCCTTAATTCCCACATCTGGGATTAGTTATTCTTTAATTTGTGAATTTTAACATTAACCGAAATTCAGGGTGTTACATTCTCCCCTCCTTAAAGGATTTCGTCCCCGAAATCTCTAAGCTAAGGAGAATGCAAATCCTACCATCCAAACAACCATCTACTCAAACCATCAACCACGGGCATCCATTGTCCTTAAACAGTTTCTAATGATGTATGAGCATATGCAAAAAGTGTGTGTATATGTTCCCTATCTAATGTATGAACATATGCAAACTATGATAGTGCCATGCATCCATTATGTATGCGAGAGAACCCTATCGACACATACAATTTCTACATGTGTGCACAACCATACACCAAAATGCATCATCCATATGATAACGCAACCATTATACATCCATTAATATAGCTACCTACACACATAAATATGCAATATGCAATATGAAGTGACTGAGCCGATCTAGTGCCTAAAGTGTCTGTATATGCATCCACGAGCAACCACTAGCAAACACTTGCATCCACTTGCATCCATCAACCATAACATGTCTCAAACACATGTTTCAACCATAGGTTTACCCTATCTAAAGGTCAAAGTTACTAATGAGAGGACATACTACAGATAAGATAAGTACTAGTCAAACGATAAAGGAGAAATTAAAAGACATATCCTAAAAAGGAATAGGTATAATGAACGCATCTTCTCTTCCGTCTCTAAGGTAGCGTTGCTCTCATCTTCTCCCCATTGCGCTTTGACTAGTTGAACCTCTCGACTCCTCAACTTCCTAACCTCTGACCCAAGGATGCGAGCAGGAGCTCGTCGAATCGTCTCACCATGCTCTATCTCTACTTCTTTAAGCCAGCTCGGCTCTACCACCTCAGCGGTCTCATGTAGGAACTTCCTCAAATGTGACACATGGAATATATCATGTACCCCACTAAGCCTGTCGGACAACTCCACTCTATATGTCATCTGTCCAATCCTTTCCTTAATAGGAGACGGCCCAACAAACCTTGGTACTCACTTCCCAACAGATCCAAAGTGAACCACATTCCGTAACGGAGATATCTTGATAAAAAGCATGTCCTAATATCAAACTCAAGCTTTGATCTCCTCTTGTCCGCATAAGATTTCTGTTTATCTTACGCCGCTTTCATCCTTCTTCGAATCAAATCAATCTTCTCAGAAGTCTCCCTAATCATATCAGGCCCAAGCAAGATCTTATCCGTAGATTTCCACCAACATGTAGGTGATCGACAAGGCCTTCCATAGAGAGCTTCGAAAGGAGCCATACCAATATTGGACTGAAAGCTGTTATTATATGCGAACTCCACCAATGGAAGATGCTCTTCCCATGTACCTCCAAAATCTAAGATACAAAGCCTCAAAAGGTCTTCCAGGACATGTTTCACCCTCTCGGTCTGGCCGTCCGTCTGAGGATGATATGCGGTACTCAAACACAACTGAGTCCCCACTGCTTCTTGCAAACTTCTCCAGAACTCACTAGTGAAGATAGGATCTCGATCACTCACTATGCTAGAGGGTACCCCATGCAATCGAATAATCTCCCAAATGTAAACTGAAGCTAGCCATGGAGCAGTTCTCTTACTCTCCACGGGTATAAAAATGGGCGCTCCTAGTGAGTCTGTCTACTACCACCCAAATTCCTGTATTACCCTTCCTCGATCTTGGTAATCCATCGAGACACTATCCCACTTCCTTAGCGGAACCTCCAATGGATGAAGCAACCCACCGGGTTTCTTCTGCTCCGCTTTCATTTGCTAGCACACCAAGCATCTAGCGACATACTTGGCCACGTCTTTCTTCATACCGGCCCCAAAAGAAAACTCGCTTCATGTCTTGGTACATTTTGTCCCTATCGGGATGAATGGTCATCTTCGACCGATGTGCATCATCAAGTACAGCCTTCCTCAAACCCCTGTCTTTCGGTACACCAAGTCTACCGTCTCTACGCAACCACCCCTTACCATCTAGGGTGTACCTACTCAAATGGCTGGACGACTCCCCCCTTATGAGCTTCCCCACCAACTCAACCAACTGTGGGTCGTCCCTCTGTGCTTCTCCAATCCGCCCCAAAAGAGTAGGTCTAACCTCCAAAGACGCTAGCAAACAGGGTACAAAGTCAACGGAAGGTCTAAAGTCAAACATAGAAATAAACTCTGAGCTCCGTCGTTCAATGAACAATGAACTCAAGGACAACCTTTTTCTACTTAAGGCGTCCGCTACCACGTTACCCTTGCCATGGGTATACACTACCTCAAACTCATAGGATGCTAAGAATCTCATCCAAAAATCATCACAACCGTCCATCTCTCACGCAGACCACCCTAGTCGAACTCGACATCCCCCAAATGCAAGCCCCAAAGGCCTAAACCAATATCAGACAAACACCCAAGGGATATCTCCTTCGAGTTCAGGCGACCTACGTGAGATGATACTAGTAAGAATGGCTAAACAACTAAGCCTTTGACCAACTTTGGATGTCCTCGCCGGTCTCGCTCCAAAACTACCGTTTGTCCCATAACTGGCTTTGGTCACCCTATTGAGCACATACAAAAACTTATTTCGTTCCCAGAAAAGACCAAGATGTCATCCACAAAGACCATCACAAACTTATTTAGGTACTCCCCGAACACTCTTCTCATCAAATCAACAAAGTATGCGGGGGCGTTCGTCAAACCAAATGGCATCACCAGCCACTCATAAAAACCATCCGGAGTCCTAACGGCAGTCTTCTCTATACTGTCCTCGGCCACTTTCAACTGACGAAACCCCGTGGCTAAGTCCAACTGCGCAAATACTGAGGCGCCAACTAACTGATCAAAGAGATCATCAATCCTCGACAATGGGTGTCTATTCTTCTTTGTGAGTTTATTTAGCTCTCTTTAGCCTACACAAAGTCTGAGGGACCCATCCGCCTTCGTGGCAAAACTACCGGAGCACCCCACTCCTATATTCTTCGTCTTATGAACCCCTTCTCAAGCAAAATCGCCTACTTGCTTATGGAGTTCCCTCCACTCACGAGGAGCCATGTGGCACACTGGCCAAGATACTGGTTTAGCATTATCCACCAGATATATTCGGAAGTCAATCTCCCGCTTCGGAGGTAAGCCCTTCACCTCCTCACACACATCCGAGTATTCCCGGACCGCTCTAACAGATCGCAAACTCTAGACCGACGTGTCAAGCGATTCTAGATAACTTAGCATAACAGATTCTATGGGATTACAAGAGATCTCGAGAGTGTTACCCAAGCGGGTCATAAGCCTAACAACTTTCCTTCCACAATAGGAACGGCACCATTACTGGATAACCAGTCCATGCCCAAAACTAACCCATAGCCCGTGAAGCCCAACAAGCATCACTTCTAAACTCAACGCTAAGTATAGAAACTTTCAAACCCAAACACATCATGGAGCCCGATTGGGTTTGAAACAACTAAGGGATCATCTACTAAACTGGTGTCTAAGTGCAGTGACTCAACTAACAATGATGAGATAAACGAACTCCATGCGTCAGAATCAAACAAGTTCGAATCGGATAATAAAGAAATCCAATTTCAACCTAGACGGTCCTATCCCCATTTGGTACACTAGCCGTGAGGGAATACAACTACCCTCCAGGAGATTCCATACCTTGCCCTTGCTTCTTTGGACAATCCTAATAAGGTGTCCTATTCCTCCCAAAAGGATAACTACTAGCCTTCTTCTTCCCATTCTCCACTCGTAACCTCCCATCAATGAGGTTTCGTCCTCCATTAACCAAACAACTATTTGAGCCTTCCTCCCATCGTCCATCCAATAAGTACCTACAAGTCCTCCTTCTTCTTGAACCAACTTCTAATCCGACTAATGTCTAAGTCCCTTGAAGTGGTTTTCCATTCTTATCTATCTTAGAAAGATCATCTACACACGGAGGGGAAACTCAAAACGAGAGAGGAAGAAATTCAAAACGGAGAATTCGAAAGATATAGATATGGCTATTGGGGATTATGCTTTTCTTTCAAAAACTTTTCTCTTGAAAGACATGTTTTTGAAAATACTCCTTTCAAAAATATTCTTAGAAAATAGTTTTTCTAAAAATTTTATCTGTTCTGGTAACCTGGCTCTGATACCACGTGTAACACCCCACACCCGCTACGGTCACTCACTAAGGGAATGCCATAACATTGGTGGAGTATTTTAAGTGAATATAGAACAGAAAAATTACAACAAGACAGATATAAGTAATACTTGAAAATTTAAATCATCATTTCATTGCAGCGGAACGTAAAACATGTTTGGTTACATCACAAAACCATACAAGAGTCAAGTACAAAATATCCATCTTGATAAAAATAAGTACATAATCCCACCAAGTAAACAATAGCCATAAAAGGAAAGATGAACTGAGCTTTACTTCAACGGTCCAAGCTCCAAAGGATAGATACAGCAATTCGATCAAGGCCCACTAGCACTAGGCCCACTCTGATAACCTGGGGTTGGGGGAAAAAGATAAAAACAACGGGGTCAGACATAAGTCTGAGTGAGTCCTATAACTTTAACAATACAATCATTAAAGTAACCAGAGAAGACATAAGTTGATATACGGTAACGCCTGGGGATGAATGGCTACACTAAGCAGCTTGGCAAACTTAGGAGAAACTAAGATAACCGTAAAGACGCATTTATCCACCCAAGGATAATTACTAGACTACACCGCCCCAGACTTATCCACCCAAGGGTAATTCCTACACTGCACCACACCAGTTCTACCCACCAAGAGTAATTCCTACTTAAAGGTTGATCCCACTAAGTGTACTTAGTAATTTAGTAGTTTCGTGTACCCCTATCCGACTACATAGGTGTACCCACTACTCCCCAGCGATCGGCTCCCTACTGTAGATACCCGTGCTGGTCCCACAATTGGGGTGTATCATTCCCCAACGTGGCCACCTGATAATATCAACGGTGCACGGCTTTATATCTACACGATGCAACAACGACTTACCAACCAGCCCGGGTCCACACACGCATATGAAACCCGTTGGTCCCGCGTTGCCACCGTTAACCCGGTTTGGCCTCTTATAGTCAAGCCCAATATGCGTGTCCCGTCACTCGACTTGAGTCGAGCCCACAAAGATACGTTTGGGATATTGGTTGAAATGGGCCCCCACAAGCTACCACCTAAGCTTGCAAATTTATCTAGTGCATCCCACTTAACCCCTTTTTTATAATCATGCCCACTTACATGTTAAGTTTTGGTTAAGTCATCTAATCATATTTCAATTGCCCCTTAAGGCACCCACTAGATTTCTACATGCCACCCATGGCACTTACTTAACCCTTTAATCATGTCTACTTACATGTCCTACTTTGGTTAAGTATTCTAGTCATATTTTCACATGCCACCCATGGCTCTTACTTAACCCTTTAATCATGTTTAATTACATGTTCCACTTTGGTTAAGTATTCTAATCGTGTCTTCACATGCCACCCATGGCTCTTACTTAACCCTTTAATCATGTTTAATTACATGTTCCACTTTGGTTAAGTATTCTAATCGTATTTTTCTATTGCCACCCAAGGCAACCCCCTAGTTTCCTCATGCCACCCAAGGCACCCACTTAACCCTCATGTCCCACTACATGCTAATTTGGTTAAGTGTTTCTTAGTTAATTAAGACCGTGATCCTCATAAAGACCTCTCACATTAGACTATCTTTTATGACTGCTGGTTAAGCCGGTTGGGTCCGGGCAGCCTTATGTCATAACCGAGTCTAACCTCGTGTCTTTACAGTAATCACGTATTTAGTTTGTGCCTAAGACCTCTCACATTGGGCTAACATTTGTAGCAACTGGTTAAGCCGGTTGGGTCCGGGCAGTTTTACACTACAAATGAGTCCAACCTCGTGTCTTAGTCGATTAATTACATCTAATTAATCACCCCCATATTAATTGTCCCTAATTAATTATCAAGTTTTTCATAACATGGGTAGACCTAACTCAATAGGTAAATTCCCATGGGGTAGACCTAACTCAATAGGTAAATTCCCACTTATGTTAATTTATTTTTATGGTATGCTTAATCATACCCAATCATACTTTTATTAACATATTTATTAACCCCACCGTTCCCCACGTAAATCGTTCTCATTTCATGACATAATAAAGGGAAGATCCATCACAAATATCATGGGTTAAACCAAATATTAGCATATACTTTGTCATGGGTTAAGAGGATGTCAACTTGCATATATGAGCATATATTAACCCAACTACATTTAACCCCAAACTTGCATATTATCATACACATGACTTGCATAACATGTTGCATATGAACTTGCATATTATCATACACATATCTTGCATAACATGTTGAACTTGCATATAAGCATTCACATAACTTGCATAACATGTTAAACTTGCATTTAAGCATACACATAACTTGCATAAGCATACATAACTTGCATAACATGTTGAACTTGCATATAAGCATTCTCACAACTTGCATAACATGTTAAACATGCATTTAAGCATACACATAACTTGCATAAGCATTCACATTCTTGCATAAGCATTCACATACTTGCATATTAACTCATAAACTTGCATAATGTGTCATCATGAACTTTCATATTAACAAACATGTAACTTGCATAGCATATCTTGCGTATTAACATACATGTAACTTGCATAGCATATCTTGCATATTAACATACATGTAACTTGCATAGCATATCTTGCATATTAACATACATGTAACTTGCATAGCATATCATCATGAACTTGCATAACATGCATATGATCACATAGCCCACAACTTGCATATTTAGCATCATGTAAACATAACATACATCATACTAAACTTGCATAAACTTACATACTCAACATGCATAAACCCACTTGTTAAACATGCATAAGCCAACTTATTAATCATGCATAAATCCACTTATCCAAATATGCATAAACCAACTTATTAAATATGCATAAACCAACTTATTCAATATGCATAAACATAGGAAAACATAGAGTAACATATCATTACAAATGATTCAAATTCACTAATCCGCATTCAAGACCATAAGTCTCATTACACCTAATCTACTTGCTTTAACAATTGATGTTAAAGTGATAGAAACTCACAACTAGCAATTTGCACTCCAAATGAAGAAGATTAAGATGCTTAGAATGGATTGGAGGTTGATTAGAGAGGTTGATTAGCTTGCTTTCCTCTTCATTGATTTGTGGAGGCCATGATCAAGTTTCATTTTGCCATAGTTTAGTTACAAGATCTAATTATGAATGAATTAGGGTAGGGTTGGGGTCTTATTTATAGGATTAGGTGGTGTCTTTAGGCCATTAGATTAACCCTAAATTAGATTAGGACCCTTAGATTTCGGCACCTTCCAGAAACCAGCCCTAAGACCAAGCCCAAACCCCAAACTGGTGCACCCAACCACAGAACTCTCTAGAAACTGTGCAGGTTTCTTGGCTCGGCACGGGCGCACTTCCCAAGTGCGCCAGTGTATCTTTGTACTGGCGCACTTCACAAGTGCGCCAGTGCATTTTTGTTCTGGCGCACTTCACAAGTGCGCCAGTGCATTTCTGGCCTGTTTCTGGTTTTTCTGCCTAACTTCGTTCGTCCATATCTCTTTCATACGGTACCCGTTTTACGCAAACTCGGACTCTATTTCGCGTATTTTTCCGAGACGAACGCAATGACGCAGCCCGTTTCCCTTAATTCCCACATCTGGGATTAGTTATTCTTTAATTTGTGAATTTTAACATTAACCGAAATTCGGGGTGTTACAGGCTGCCTAGGTCTAGGAGAGGCAACACTAGCATTTGTGTAATAGTGGATAGGCTTACTAAAAGCGCCCACTTTTTACCTGTCAAAAGTAAAAGAACTAGCTCATCCCTAGCATCTCTTTACCTCAAGGAAATTGTTCAACTCCATGGAATACCATCCAATATTGTTAGTGACCGAGACCCTATCTTCACAAGTGAGTTTTGGCGGAGTCTGCAAAAAGCGGTAGGCACACAGTTATGCTTGAGCACAGCCTATCATCCCCAAACTGACGGCCAAACAGAAAGGGTGAACAGAGTTTTGGAGGATCTTTTAAGACTGTGCATCCTGGACTTCGGAGGGACGTGGGAAGACCATCTTCCTTTGGTGGAATTTGCCTACAACAACATCTACCAAGAAACCATCCGAATGGCGCCCTTCGAAGCTTTATATGGAAGACCGTGCCGATCGCCCACTTGTTGGTGGGAGTCTACTGATAAGCTCATACTTGGACCAGATATGATCCGAGAGACTTCAGAAAAAGTAGACTTAATACGAAGAAGAATGAAGACAGACAAAAATCCTACGCCGACAAGAGGAGGACCGACCTTGAATTTGAGGTTGGGGACAGAGTTTTTCTTAAGGTATCTCCACTAAGGAACGTTGTTCGTTTTGGAACCACAGGAAATCTAGCACCAAGGTTCGTAGGACCATTTCCTATTATTGAGAAAATTGGGAAGATGGCCTATAGATTAGAGCTACCCGAAAAACTGGCCGGAGTTCACAACGTTTTCCATGTTTCGCACCTCCGAAAATGTCTACATGAATCTGCCGAAGTGGTAGAGCCAAACATCCTAGAAGAAGCTGAAGTGGAACGTGAAGCAACCGTGAGGAAAGTTCCAACCCGCATATTAGGAACGGAAGTGAAGAAACTACGCAACCGCGAAGTCAAGCTCGTCAAAGTTCAGTGGAGCGAAGCCGAAGGAGACGCAACTTGGGAAACTGAAGCTAGAATACGCGCAGCCTACCCTTTTCTTTTCGAGGGTACATCTTTGATCTTTCTTTTTCCTTAAGTTGTGATTTTATCTATCTTTTTAGGTATATCTCCTCGACCTTATCTTTTAGGAAGAAACCCTTTGGATGAAAACATGTAATTGAAACATGTTATGGATGATGGTTGCAAGTGGTTGCAAGTGATTGCTAGTGGTTGCTCGTGGTTGCATATACACACACAATCTAGGTTGTAGATCGGCTCAGTCACTTCATATTGCATATGCATAAATGTATTTATATTCGTATATGGTTGAAGTTTAATATGTTGTCATATGGATGTTGCATTTGTATGAATGATTGTGCACTCATGTAGAATCATGAATAGGAGAATTTGCATACATAATGGATTCATGGCACTTACATAATTTGCATTAAGGAGGTCAACTGAATCAGTAGACCGCCTGATTTTGCATTAGATAAGTACATGTACACACACACTTCGCATATGATCATGAAGCATTAGAAGTCTTTTAAGGACAATGGATGCTCGTGTTTGATGGATGAGTAGATGGATGTTTGGATGTTAGGATGTACATTCTTCCTGAACTTGAAGATTTCGGGGACGAAATCCTTTTAAGTGGGGGAGAATGTAACACCCCGTGTATTTTATAACAGTGAAATTCACAAATTAAAGTATAACTAATTTCAAAACAAAGAATTAAGGGAAATGGGAAACACCATTTCGTTCGTCTCGGAATTCTGCTTGAGATAGAGTCCGAGTTTGCATAAAACGGACTCCGTATGAAGAAGATATGGCCTCCGGAAGTTTCAGAATTCAGTTTAAAATTCAAACAGACCAAAACAGCTTAGAAAAACCAATTTAAAATTCAAAATAGGGCCGGATAGGCCAGGGTGGTAATTTTCCCGCCCAAGGCACCCAGGTCAACTGGGTAGTCGACCTGGGTCACCCGTGTCGACTGCCAAGTCGACACGGTGTCGACTGGCGTGTCGACCTGGCCCCTGAGCCAGGTCGAACCCAGCCCCCCTGGCTGGCTTGGTTTGTGTTTGGTTGATTTTCTGAGCCTTGCCTTGTCACTAGGGCTAGGTGTCAGCTCTTGATTGGTCTCTCCTTCAAACAAACGGCTATTACTAAACCAAGCTTCATCGACGGTTCTAATCAACTCATAAACTCTATAAAAAGGACCTAAAACTCACCCTAATTCACACAAATAAAAATGGAGATGAGACCGTCATGCTGCTGAGGAAAGACTAGGAATAGCCGTCAGGAATTGAGAGGCAATTAGGAGACAATTCGAAAGCTTAAAGCAACGTCAATTAAATCAAAACAACGCCTACAACAAAGGATAGCATCTCCAAATTCAGAATTCAGATTCCTGAATTGAAGATTCGTCATACGTTGTAAGTAGAGTGCTATTCTGATGTGAATAAATAATTGCGTTTGATTTGTGTAAAATGAGAAATAGAATTGTATTCGATTTGTGGTGATAATAATCTATATTTGTATGTTGCGTTGATTCTAACGATTTGGAAATGTTGTGGTATAACGATTGAATATTTGCAAGTATGTGATTTATGTTGGAAGTTAACAACCATATGTTGTGGTATTTTATTTGGGATTCATACAAGTACATGATTCATGTTAACAACCATATGTTGTGGCATTTTATTTAGGGATTCATACAAGTATATGATTCATGTTAACAACCAAATGTTGTGGTTTTTTATTTGGGATTCATGCAAGTATATGATTCACTATTATGCCAATATGATGTACATACTTTTATGATCACTTTTAGTGTGTAATTGGACTCAACTAAGTACTATGGTTTATATGAATCTATGTTGGAATTGGCAAATCATACTTTTGTATTAGAAACAAAAGTAAGCATTTTTATGAACATGACTAAATTATGTTTGGTGTTACGCCTAGTTGAAACCATGTTGAGGCCTATGTTGTTATCAAAATCATATGGTGATAAAGGTAGCACATAAACTAAGTTAGATTTACATTCCAATTGCAAGTTTACATGAATAGATTAAAAACCATGATTCATGTTTAGGTATGTTTATGCTATGATCATATGAATAGAATGATTCATGTTTAAGTATGTTTATGCCATGATTATATGTTGTTACCATGCAAGTTCACATATGCCTAATTCATGTTAATTAGATCGTTATGTTGCAAGTTCATGCGTTCACACTCCCTTTTTATGTCACTTAGAATATATAAACACCATGTTATAAGCCTCCCTTTTTTCGTGTGGCTAAGTTGGGTTTAAATGTTAAACCCAACATATGTTGTATTTTAGTGAACGTATAAAACGAGGGTAATGACGATGGGGTTAAAACATAGAACATATGTGTGGCATGTTTGACGCATGCCAACAACCATGAAAAACAATTAAGTGGCATAAATAAATTTTAACCAATAAAGATGAATTTGAATAATGGGCCGCAAATATTTACATATAAAAAGGAAAGAGACAAAATATATAAATGTAGAAAATACGATGTGTTTAACCCGAGGTTGGATTGAGTTGTGATGTAAACCTGCCCGGAACCGCCCGGCTGTCCAGTAGTCACAACAATACCTATCCAATGTGGGTGGTTAAACACGAAGCCCAATAAGGACCCGAGGTTAGACTGAGTTGTGGCGTAAGACTGCCCGGACCCAACCGGCAACAGGTAGCCACAACAATACCTGTCTAATGTGAGAGGTCAAGGCTTTAATAAGACAATTAAGGCTGAGCCAGGATTGATAGGATTAAGTAAATTGAATTAATACTTAATCAAAATGGAACATGCTAAACTATACAGACTGATTTGGGGTTAGGTTTACAAAACACTTAACCAACTTAGCATGTTGGCTAGAAATAGAAAACCTAGTAGCGGGGGACCCTTTTCAGCAGTAACCCTACAAGGTGTATCAGGATACCCTGAACTAGGCAGGGTGGGGCACGATTACTGGGCTGACTGTAAGAGATCAAATCGACGGCGGTGGTACAGCAGTGTAGGTTCTAACGGGGTGCGGGCGTGCACACACTCCGGCGCAGAAAAATAAGGCACTGGGTACCAGTAGTATACCTGTGCATTCTAGAATTGTGTCGGGCCGCCACCATGGGACTTGATACACCCCATGGTGGGACCAGCATAGGTAACTACAACACCGGGGGCCGTAAGACACATGTAACTATGCGAATAGGAGCCGATCATCAGAAATGGATCACTTCACCCTGATTATGGGGTGCCTGTTGGGAACTAGTTTATATGGGTACAGAGATTAATATGGGGTACGATAGTGTATTCGACTCTAGACAACTTAACCTAGTTTATGGTGCTTTCTCATTTCCAGTTTATACCTATCATACCCAGTTCTTTATTCATAGACTGAATAGTCCTAGACTTACTCAGGCTTTATGTCTGACTCTACTTTTCTTTTGCCTTCTTTTCTTTCGTCCCCCCCCCCCCCCCCAGGTCCACAGGGAGGGAATACCGCAGCTTGACCAACTTTCACATCCAGCTTGAAGAGAAAGAATGTATTGCTTTGATCTTTTTCGTTTTGGACTATGGCTTTGGACAGCAATTATGGGACTTATGCAGTTTATTTATGTTTTCTTTATGCTTCTTTAAATAATGTAATCAAGACAGTTATGAAGATGTTATGTTTTTGGAAGTATTGTAAAACAAATTATGACATGGTTTGTGTAACACGTATCTTGTTGAAATAAAAGTTGTTGTTATTTTCCGTTGTTCAAAAATATGTGTTCTTACATCTGTCTTGTATATCTATGGCTTATACTTATAAACCTCCACCAAAATTAGGGCATTCCCTTTGAGAGTGACCCTAACGGAGGTGGGGTGTTTCATATCACACCCTCCAGAAATCAAGTCGAACTCACATTAGACTCACGCCCAAGCTCCAGTCGCCCAACGTCGATGTCAGCTGCTCCAGATCGATTGTTCGAGCTTCAGGAAAGTCGGAGGTTCGATATCGTGATGCTCCAGAATCGCTCGAGCTCCAGGAATAGAATAGCGATTTGATTTGCGGCTTTTATTTTGATTTTCTTTTCTTTTGAAAGGAACGATTTTGATTTTGCTGGAAATGTTTAAATGAAGTGGCGGCTCCTTTGGAGTGAATGGAAATTAGGTCTTAAGGCCTTGGGATTTCTATTTATAAGCAAATGAAGGAAGATATTTTGGTGAAAGTAAGTGGCTGAGAATGAAATGAAACGTGGCCTAGTTTACATCCATACGTAAGTTAGGATATTTATTTTGACATTCTGTTGACCCTTCTATATGAAGTTCTGTTCTCATCCGGACGGCCAACGACAGAAATAAGTATACCGTTGTGATGAGCTCGGTGTCACGATCCCATATATGTAATAATACCGGTAGATTAACTCATATTGTGAAACCCCAAAATCGCTGATTAAGGGTGCACAATACTCCAAATAAAAATTTGCTTATTTAATTAATTAAAAATTACAGTAAAATTCTAAAAATTAAATTATCGCTATTTCCCAAAAGAACCTTGTCTAAATTCAAAACCGTTATTCAAATATATTTGAATAACCGTTATGGCCACGAACGAATATACCGCTGTTTTTCTAAATATTTGATTTGGACATAACTTACAATCTACACGACGAAATCTCGATTTTTCTCTTCCACTAGAAAAATATACTTCATCAGCTCCTAACGTTTCTTGTTTCACAGAAATCTGACTTAAAACGGCTTCTGTATATTCAGTTGAAGTTCAACTCGCCAAATAACGAACTACCGCGTCGTTACGGGCTCGATTATAATTATTATTATAATTTATACGTTCAACTGTCGTTTATTTAATATATTCGTTATTTAAATAATTAAATAACTTCATTATTCGACCGTTCAAAATATGCGGGTCATTACAACCTGATCAGTTGGATGATATCGAAGTTGAACCCGAGGCGGTTGGGAACCGCAGGCCTATGCGTATTGTTGGGAACGATACGAAGCAACTTCGAAGGAAAGCGGTGAAATTAGTCGAGGTTCAGTGGGGCGAGAATAAATATGATTGTACTTAGGAGACAGAGGAGAGCATTAAGAAGACGTATCCAGAAATCTTCTCCTGGTAAGACTACAGTTTCGATTTAGTCTTCCGCATGCTAGGATAGGTTTGTTTGTTTGTTTGTTTTTTTGCATGTTTGGTTGTTGTATATGGCTGATAGGCATGCAGAATCCTTTGTATGTTTCGGGTTAAGGAATTTCGAGGACGAAATTTCTTAAGGGGGGGAGAATGTAACGAACCGCATTCTACACATCATAGGATCGTAGAATGTTTATTTCTTTCACATACGAAGTCGTATAGTCATGTGACTTTGGGAGACGACTCGTGGGGTCATTCCCATGTTCATGATTTTTGTCGATTTTTAAATGACCGTTTTGCCCCTAGCTAATCTTGTTTTGGCCATAACTTTTGACTAGAAAGGAATTTTTACCTGAAACCACTTCCATTGGATCCGGATGATGGTTTACAATTCCGTAGATGGTCACATTAGCCAAACGGTCTCACTTTTTGGGAGATATGGCTGAAACAAGTTTCAGGTGGTGAAAAACAGCTTAATTGGGCTTAACCGGGTGATTAATAGCTAGGCCCAAAGGGGAATTTCGGGATTAGGAGTTTAAAAGGGCTGTTAGGGTTTGAAGAATACCTTTTTCTCATTTTTCAGCCGTCACCATTCATTCCTCTCAACCTAGCCATGGCCTCCAACATCTAAAACATTCCCAAACCACTTTCTAATTGAAGATTAGGCTTAGCAACATCAAATTAAGGAGAGGTAGCACCAAAGCAAGGTTATAGATGCTGTTAGATATCATTATTCGTGCCAAACAGAGATTCATTTCAGATCTGAGTTTTATTTGTGGCAAAGGTAAGTGATTTGCATGGTTTTGCACCAATTACCGTTAATTAAGGGTAATTAGTGAAGATTAACGAAATTTATACATTGATAAATTCTAGAAAAATATTTATAAAATTTGAAATGATGTTTTAGACCTCTGTTAGAAGTTTGGGTTAATTTGGTTAAGTTTTTTTAATCATATCATTAGATTCGCCTAAACATGTTTAAGGGTTTTGGCTATGTTTGATCCGTTTAAACCAATCAAATTATTGTTTTGGTGCTTGTGGTCAGTTCTATATGTTGCTATGACTATATGGTATGCTTTATGATTGATTAGAAAAGTTAGTTTGGTCGAAAACGCCGTCGTATTGCATAAAACAGTCGCTGGAAGAGTTGCAGGAAAATGAGCAAGACCCGGATCGGATCGCCCCTCCCTACCATGACCCAACCCGATCATGGAGCGCCTCACCTTTCACGAGTCGAGTTGGAATGGAAATCACGTTCCCTCACGGGCCAAGCATGGTCACGAACCAGAATGGAACTCACGACCCGACCCGAAGTCACGACCTGAACTAGAGCATGCACGACGATTCGAACTAGAATCACCCGACCCGATCCGATGGGTGAGCACGACCCGATCCCATGGGTGAGCACGACCCGACCCAAACAGGGGTGGTGGCCACGGACTGGATGAGGAAAAGAGAACCGATCCGAACCAGTATGGTGACTGCGAACTGAACCAGGAAGCTTGAACGCGAGGCATGAGCTATGAACTGAATGAAGACCGATCTGGAGGAGGAGTCCAAAACCTGAGATGCAAAGGTAGTCCAAATGAGAATTTGTACTCAGGATCCAGTTGGGAACCAACGAGTCGACTTTATGATTGGGCTTTGCTGTGGGACGTGTGCTAAGGGGTTTTCGATGTCCATAACTTTGGATCACTATGTATGGGGGTACATGGACGGATTCAGGGCCACAGTGGCCTAGGTATGACTAAAGAGCAATAGACCAATGGAGTGGGGTCATTTGTAAAGATTTGGTCATGACTCCATGGGGTAAGCTTGGCAGTAGCAGCAGTTGTACAAGTCGAACTCCGTCACTACTTTGATGGGTCTAGTGATTGACAGTGGTGGACATCGTATGCTTTACGCACTGAGTGAGAGATGTAAGGATGGTTGCTATGTTTGATTTGTTTTTCATCACTATGACATGCACACCCCTACCCCCATATTCTTTATACCATGTGTTAGTGGCACCTCAGAGTATTGTACGGTATGTAGTGCTAACTCTTTGGTTGCAGGTCCAGGTTCAGGTATGGTTTAGTATACCTGTTATTGTTCTGTTTGGCTACTTATCGCTCATACTAAACTTTTTGTCTGACCCAGAGTTTTATGTCTCTTCTTATTACTCTGGGTTTTCTCACGAGCAGACTAGAGACATGTTAGGTGGTATGCACGAGTAGCTGTAGCGGAGACGAGCAGGAGGCTTCCACGTATGATATATAGATATTCTCCCTGTGTCGCTGATGGTCACTACTTTAGGCATTAGTAGTGTATCCTTCCTTTCTGTTACTTTAGAGACAGTTTTAAAGTTGTAATAATGATGATGTGGAACATAAGCTATATTTGGATTTTCCGCTGCTATGATGTTTAGTTCCCAGCTTATGCACCGTCTCGCCTATTTTATGTTAAGTATGTTGTTATTATATTTTATCCCATGTGCTGTGAGACATTCTACAGGTTTTTGATTAGTTCATTCTCTTCTTTCCTTTCTTTGGCGACCGTTTCGTGCTAGTCGGGCATGTGTACAGCGCACTTTCGGAGGAAATGCCGTTTGATGCGGGGCGGGCCGTCACAGATAGGTCGCATGTTGTAGCCATAGGTTGCGAAGAAGAAGAAGAGTAGGGGAAGAAATAGAGGGAGGCTGGTTGTTGTAAGTTCGTGGCGGGCTTTGGGCCCTGAGTTTTTAAATAAAGAGAAAAAAATAGAGAAGAATATTGAGCGTGGGGGATTAGGATTTGGGCCTGATATTTATGAAAGAAAAAACGGGTGAACAATAAAACAAAAAATGGAGTTGGTTTGAACATCTAGAATGAGGCAAACGGATAATTAGAGGGTTAACAGGCTAATGGAGGATTTGAGGGTAACCGAGTAATTAAATTTAAAAGTTAGTAATGTTATAATTAATTTAAAACTCGTTAATAATGTTGTAATTAATTTAAAACTTGTAACATCAATATAGTGTTCATGCGTAACCAGAATGCGATGAAACGAGAGATGTTGGAATCGTAGAGGTGAAGACTACGAGTACAAACTGGTTTGGTAGAGATCAGACAAGACTGGAATTTCATTAAATTTTAAATGACTGTTTAAAATTAAATGAGCAACGCAAATATCGTCAATTAAAGTAAAATGGTGAGTTAATTCTCACATATTTCTAGAATACAATGATGTGCTAAATTCATATAATTATAACTTATCATTGATAGTATAAAACTGAGTGATTGGATGTTATGGATGCTATTGGTTGTTTATTGTTTGATTGGTTAACGGTATTCATATTTCTTCGTTTAAATGCATTATATTAATGGAATCATTTCATGTATTACTATCAAATACTATTGTGATATTTGATGCAGGGAAGAACAGGTTAGAGGAATCCAACCTGATTACTCCAACAAATTGTATGCTATTTCTTGTGCATATCATTCATATATACGGATTGTTTACGCAAATGACATTAAAATTTGTTTGGATGTTGATGATTGATTGGATGTTAATCTATGTTGTAAGTTTAATCAATCAACAATATTGATTAAGTGGATGACAATGATAGCCTAAAATTTATTGTTTTATGATGTCGTTTTGCCGTTACGCAAATTGACGAAGTTTTAAGTTATTAATTTTTTTGTAATTTAATTGAAGTTTTTAAGTTTATTCTATATAAGTTAATTAAAATGAAAGTTTTATATTTATATTTTAATTCATGTTTTACAAAAGGCATTTTTAAACGTTTAATATAACGAATTCTTATGTCGTTTTATGAATAGAAAGTCAGAAACTAACCTACGGGTTAGTAAAATTGAATAACTATTTTTATAAAACAAATAAATGATGTATTTAATTAATTAAGTTATTAATTAATTTAGGAGAATGATGAATGGAAATTAGTTAACATTTTGACTGATGTTTACGGTTGACAAGTCAAATGTTTAAATTGAATTTGACGATTGGGTTAATTTGTTTTAAATTAATCTAATCAGTGGTTTCCCAAATATTCACTAAACTTAACGAATGTGGTTAAAAGTTTGTTAATCATAAATCAACTATATTTTTAAGTGATTTTTGAAAAAAATTATTATTAATAAACTTAATTATTGTTCAATTAAGTTTTAAAAATGACTAATTATTCTTTCTTTAGTTAATAACGAAGTTAACTACTTTTAATGTAGTTAATGTTGAACTTAATTATTATTTTAGTTAATAATAATTAAAGCGATTGCTTTTTAATTGGAATTCAATTAAGTGATCAAATGGCAATAAGATTTGATTAAAGTCTAGTAAGAGTTTTAAAAAAGGATTTATAATCCAAGTTTACAAATAAAATTTGTAAATGTGCCTTATAAGCTAATGCCGGAGTTTTTATTAGATTTAACTTAATTAAGTAAAAGAAATTAACATGTAAATTGGGTTTTCAAATAAAAGAAATGGATTTATAAAATCATAGTAAATGGAAATGGGAATGAAATATCATATTTTTTAGTTGCAAACTTTTACTATCTTAAGATAAGAACGTTGTTGATCAAGGTCTGAGAGGTAACTAGAATACCCCAACTTGAACGACTTCATTATTGTCAAGATATAATATTAGTTTGTAATGGGTAAGGATGTTGGAATGATTTATTATTTTCTTAAGAAAAGAATTGCAACTTAAATTTGTGAAATATTGAGAAATATAAGGAAGGTATTTGGGTAGATACATTTATAAGTTATGGTTAATGTTTTAAAGTAATGAAACAAAAGAGTTTTGTTGAGATAAGGATTTAGAATCGATTTGTGAGAATCGATGAAATGTTAAATGAAATATTTTATATAAAGGACCTGAGCTGGCAATGTACTTAAAAGTACTATATGTTTTGATAGTTAAACAACTGAGTATCAAATGAATTATTCTATTGGACCTTTTGGCATGTTGTTTTCAAAGAGACTGGGATGGGGACTAGACCCAAAACCACTTCGAACCAACTGTGCGTTTGCAACTAACTTGCAGGAATATAAAGATGGAGCACTGAGGATCATTGATCTTCATGAGCGGAAGAACTACTTGAAATTTCTCCAGATTGCAACCAGGATTGTGATTCTATCGTGATTGAAATTCACGGAGTGCAAGGACTTCTCTCTACTGTTCGTTGAGGTGATTCCTATATAGTATGCAGTAGGAGGGTGTCTTCGGTTCATCCTGTTCCTGGATGACTTGAATGGACGAATGTCTGACAGAGTATTTACTAAAACTCACGTACATTGATTTTTACAAATATACCAAGTTTGATGGGGGAGAAGATAACTTCTCTAGATTAACACCTAGAGTATATTTGTGGTCGTCAAGTTAGTGATTTGACGGATCTGGCGATGGGCATTCAAAGTCAATGGTGGCGTGTTGTTGTAAAAAGTTGTCATAACCTCAAGCCTCACAACCGGGAAATGACAAAAAATTGGGAAGGTAGCATGACTATTTGGGTCTTACCCAAGCAGGGTGTATTGTCACAATCTAGAGAAAATTCATATTTGTTCTTCTTTTATTACCGTATCTCTAGGGAAACATGGTGTAACACCCCGTAATTTTTAATATTAATGTTCACAAATTAAAGAATAACTAATCTCACATGTGAGAATTAAGGGAAATGGGTTGCGCCATTGTGTTCGTCTCGGAATTCTGGTTGAGATAGAGTCCGAGTTTGCGTGAATTGGACTTCGTATGAAGAAGTTATGGCCATCGGAAGTTTCAGAAAATTCAACACAGATTTCAGAAAATTCAAATTTCACAGTCAAACAGGCTAGGCGGGAAAATTCCCGCCAGGGCCAGGTCGACCATAAGGTCGACCTAGGGGTCGACCTACCCTGACCAGGTCGACCATAGGGTCGACCTGAGGGTCGACCTAGTTGATTCATGGCCTCCATGCCGTCAACTAGCAACTCAGAATAGTCGCCACCAATTAGAGAGGAAGAAAGCAAATCAAATTCAATTCTTTTCAACTCTAACAACGAATCTACTCCAAAGGAAAGCTAATACAACTTCAGAACTCAGAATTCAGAACTCAAGACCTTCTTTGAGTTGTGAGTTCGATTTCTTTAATAAAATAATTAGCAATTTAATTGGATTGAATTATGATGTGGATTATTTGGATATGATGTGAATTATTGATCGCATGTTATAATTTTGTTGTAAATTTGTGATGTTATCATACATGTTGTAAATTCTATGATGTTATATTGTGATGTTATCATCTATGTTGTAAAGTTATGATGCTACCACCTATGTTGTAATTCTATGATTGGCTTATGTATAATCAAATCATCATGTTGTTCATATGCTAGTTTGGTTATGTTGATTCATATGATAAATCATATGTATGTATGCAAGTTTAGATTTTGATTTAGACATGAATCATATGCAAATTGGGGAAAATTATATGTAACTTTACATGTTTCATGACATCTAGTTTATGTGAAAATTTGATCTAAAGTTAGGTTATGACATGTGTGAGTTCTATGATAAATTCTACATGCTAGTTTACATGTTTAGATGTAAGTTTACACCATTGTTATGTTGCATAAATCGCATATGCAAGTTTATATAAATATATGAGTATGAATCATGTTATGCAAGTTTATGGTTATTGACTATGCAAGTTTACACCTTTAGATGTAGATCCATGACATATGTGATTTATGCAAGTTTGTGACCATTATCTAAACCAGTTTACACCTTTAGATTTGGATCTATGACATATGTAGTTTTATTTAAGTTGTAACTTTGGCCTATGCAAGTTTTAGATGTAGAACCTCATTCACACGTGCAAGTTCACCCCTTATGTTTAGATCTAGTTTTATTTCTATGTATGTTGTGATGTTTTCTCTTTATTTCATGAGTTAGACTATTCAAGTCTAACGTATATTTTACGTTAAACGAACGAACGTACAACGTAGGGTAAAGGGGATAATATTAAAAGATTTAATATTAAAAATTGGCATAAATGCCTTAAATGGCATAAAATAAATTTGTGATTAAAATTGGTATGATTTTGCATACCATAAATGGATGGAGATAATTGAGTCAATTATGGCCATAGTTAAATTTGGAATTGATTGATAAATTGAATAGGGAAAGTAATTCAAATTTGGGAATGATTAATTAGGTGTAATCAATCGTCTAAGACACGAGGTTAGGCTCTTTTGTGGTGTAAGACTTCCCGGACCCGCCCGGCAAATCCAGCTGCCACAAATGCCAGTATAATGTGGGAGGTCATAGGCATAAATTAAATGCGTAATAGTTGTAAAGACACGAGGTTAGGCTCGTTTGTGGTGTAAGACTTCCCGGACCCTCCCGGCAAATCCAGCTGCCACAAATGTCAGTCTAATGTGAGAGGTCTTTATGAGGTTACAGTCTTAATGAATAAAGAAACACTTAACCAGATAAACATGTAGTGGGACATGAGGGGGTTAAGTGGGTGCCTTGGGTGGCATGTGGAATCTAGTGGGTGCCTTGGGTGGCATTTGAAATACGATTAGAAATACTTAACTAAAATTGAAACATGTAAGTGAACATGACTAAGAAGAGGGTTAAGTGGGATGTACTAGAAGGGACCAAGCTTAGGTGGATAGCTTGTGTCAAGTAATGGGGGCCCGTTTCAACTAGTAACCCATACATATCTTTGTGGGCTCGACCCAAGTCGAGGACGGGACACGCATAATGGGCTTGACTGTAAGATGCCAAAATGGGTTAGCGGTGGCAACGCAAGTCCAACGGGTTCATATGCGTGTGTGGGCCCGGGCTGGTAGGTAAGACGTTGCTGCATCGTGTAGTATAAGCCGTGCGTTATTGGTGGTATCGGGTTGCCACTTTGGGGAGTGATACACCCCACTGTGGGGCCAACATGGGTATCTATGAGTTACAGAGTCGATAGCCTTGGGGTAGTGGGTACACCTAGTAGAGATAGGGGCAGGCGGCACCTGTGAAGGCAACTAGGGGTGCACGAAACTACCATTATCATTATTAAAGTCTTTTAGGCGGGATCAACCTTAGGGTGACTAGTGGTGGTGCAGTATAGTAGTAGTGGTGCAGTATAGTAATTATCGTATAGTGGTTTAGGTGCGCTTTAACGCTATCTTAGTTCAACCTTATTTCCTTTTTTTCCTCTGCCTTACACAATTGTTCACAGTCATTTCCTTATTTTCCAACTTATGCCTTGGCCTAGTTATTTTGGGTAATTATATTGTTAAAGTTATCGCACTCGCCAGACTTTATGTATGACCCCCTTTGTTTCCTCCTCTTTTCTTCCTTTCCCCCTCAGGTGCTTAGGTTGGAACTAGCACCAGTGGAGCTTGATTTTGGACAGCTGTATTTCTTGCTTTTAGAAGATTGCTTGGATCGTTGAACTAAAGTTCAGCCTCTCTTATTTATGGCTATTTTGTATTGGGGATTATGTCTTTCAATTTATGTACTTTGATTTAGTCAAGATGGATATTGTGTACTTTGACTCTGGTTTTGATGATGTAATCAAACTTATGTATTTTCCGCTGCAATTAAATAAAGTTTTAAAATTTTAGTACTGTTTATATCTGTCTTGTTGTTAAGTTTCTGTTCTATACACACTTAAAATGCTCCATGAAAGTTAATGCATTCCCTTTGTGAGTGACATTAATGGACGTGGGGTGTTACACGTGGTATCAGAGCTAAAGGTTACCAGAACAGATATGAATTTTGAAAAGTGTTTTTGAAAAACAACTTTTATAAAGAAGTACCTTCAAAAGTATGTTTTAAGGAAAGTATTTTCAAGAGAAAAACTTATTTTAGGAAGCATAACCCCAAGAGTCATATATCTTTCCTTCGGTTCTTTTGTATTGAATTTTTCCTTTTTCGTTTCAGTATGTCTGGAATTCCCGAGATACCCGATGGGATACCGATACCAGGATGGTTTAGGAGATATTTGGAGACTAGGGCCGCCACTACAGGTCCAGCAAATCCTCCTCCTCGTGTCGATACTTTTGCAAAGATATGTAAGGACTTTAGGGCAATGGGTGGAAAACCTTTTCACGGGATGGAGACATTTGTTGAAGCTCGAAATTGGCCAAAGGAGGTGGAAGAATTGTTTGGAATCTTTGAACTGGATGATGGAAGAAAGGTCCAGTTAGCTGCGTGGCTAATGAAGGATGAGGCCTCGTTTTGGTGGGAGGTCACTAATGGGGAGTGTCCAGTTGATACTTGGCCAAACTTCAGACGGAGGTTTTAGGCGAAGTTTCTCTCACGGGCTGAAGAGAATCTATACATGGAAAGATTTTTGGCATTGAACCAAGGGAATCTATCGGTGAAAGAATACGCCAACAAGTTCAATCAGTTGGCGAGATTTGGCTTGGACTTGGTGAATACACCAGAAAAGAAGGCCCTGAGATTTGTTAAGGGTTTGAACGAGCCGCTTCATGGGTTAGCTATGACCCACATCCCCATGGGGGCTACCTTTAAGAGACTAGTTGACATGGCGCTTATGCATGAAGAGGAGAAGGGCGCCAATGCTAATAAGGCACCCAAGAATAAAGGGGATCAAAAGAATCCACAACAGCAACAGCAAAACAAGAAAGGTGGTAAAGGCAACAATGCTAAGGGAAAGAAAAGATGCTTTAACTGTGGGACACTCGTCCATCTAAGCAAAGATTGTAG
Organism: Allium sativum; assembly: GCA_030737875.1. Classification (NCBI taxonomy): domain Eukaryota; kingdom Viridiplantae; phylum Streptophyta; class Magnoliopsida; order Asparagales; family Amaryllidaceae; genus Allium; species Allium sativum. The sequence goes on along the minus strand of CM060909.1, from coordinate 63,890,329 downwards.
GAAGAAAAAGAAGACTGGTTGTTTCCACTATGGCGAAGTGGGACATCTGATTAAGGACTGCCCAAGGAAAGGGCAGAGGGCAGGGTCTACCTCGGGAGGATAGATGCAGGCACTTATGGCACCAAGGCAGGCAAGGGGGCAAGTTCAGGCACTCGTGGTCCCACCGCTGCAAGAAAGAGGTAGAGCAATTTCCATTGAAAGTTTAGTTTTTTCGTTTGATCATCCTGTCCGTACTTTATTCGATTCCGGCGCATCACAATCGTTTATTTCTACATCATTAGTTGAAACACTGCACCTAGATACTTGTCTAGTTACGATCCCTTAGTAGTCTCGAATCCTATTGGTGGTTCGGCTCATCTTTCTATGATTTGTCGGGATTTGAGAGTGTATATCTTGGGCGTTGGGTTTGAATGCAATGCCTTTGTTCTTGGTTTCATGGGCTACGATTTAATTCTAGGTATGGATTGGCCAACTAGATATGGGGCCATCCTAGATTGTGAAAGAAGGGTAGTTAGATTGTTGACTCGTTGTGGAAGGACCCTTGATATTTCTTGTGACCCTAGAGGTCTAGTAATGCTTAGCTACCTAGAATCCCTTGACGCATTCGATGATGATTTACATTCTGTTCGCATAGTCCATGAATATGTTGATGTCTTTGATGAGGTGAGGGGTTTACCCCCAAAATGTGAGATAGACTTTCGAATATATCTAATAGATAATGCAAAGCCAGTTGCATTTCCAGTGCGCCACATGGCTCCAAGAGAGAGAAGAGAACTCAGTAAGCAAGTGAAGGAGTTGCTTGAGAAGGGGTTCATCAGACGTAGTATATCGGAGTGGGGTGCTCCAGTAGTATTTGCCACGATGGCAGATGGGTCCCTTAGACTTTGTGTGGACTATAGAGAACTTAATAAGCTTACTAAGAAGAATAGACACCCACTGCCGAGGATTGACGATCTCTTTGATCAGTTAGTTGGCGCCTCAGTGTTTTCGCAGTTGAACTTAGCCACGGGCTTCCATCAGTTGAGAGTGGTTGAGGATAGCATAGACAAGACTGCCTTTAGGACTCCAGACGGCTTCTTCGAGTGGCTTGTGATTCCCTTCGGTTTGACAAACGCCCCTGCATACTTTGTTGACTTGATGAGTAGGGTGTTTAGGGAGTACCTTAATAAATTCGTGGTAGTCTTTGTGGACGACATCTTGATCTTTTCTAAGAACGAGGAAGAACATGCCCTACATCTTAGGGAAGTGTTGGAGACTCTTCGAGCGCATAGCCTTAAAGCTAAATTTTCTAAATGTTACTTTTGGAGGAAGGAAGTGTGATTCTTAGGGCACGTGGTTTCCAAAGAAAGGATAGCTGTGGATCCCACGAAGGTAGTGACCATCCAAGATTGGAAGGTCCCTAAAAATGCTACCGAGGTGAGGAGTTTCTTAGGGTTGGCTGGCTACTATAGGAAGTTTATTAAAGACTTCGCAAAAACTCATCCCCATTAACGCGCTTGACGAAGAAGAACCTAGTCTTCACATGGGACGTAGATTGTGATGATGCATTCCAACGTTTAAAGAGAGCTTTGACCACAGCCCCAGTCTTAGTGTTGCCAGATGGGAGTAAGCCATTTACCATTTATACCGATGCTTGTGGGACAGGACTAGGCGCAGTCTTAATGCAAGAGGGATGGGTAATAGCCTATGGTGGAAGGCAGTTGAGAGTGCATGAGAGAAATTGCCCTACACATGACCTAGAGTTGGCCGCTATTGTCTTCGCGCTTAAGTCTTGGCGTCATTATCTTCTTGGCGAGAAATTCGAATTGTTCACTGATCACAAATCGCTAAAACACTTGTTCTCTCAAAAGGACTTGAACTTAAGGCAACAAATGTGGATGGAATTCTTAGCATCCTACGACTTCGAGATAGCATATACCCCTGGCAAGGGTAACGTGGTGGCAGATGCCTTAAGTAGGAAAAGGTTGACCTTGAGTTCGTTGTTTGTTGAGCGGCGAAGCTTAGAGTTCATCTCTACATTTGACTTTAGACCTTCCATTGACTTCGTACCCGGTTTGCTAGCATCCTTGGATGTCAGACCTATGCTTTTGGGATGGATTGGTGAGGCACAGCGATATGACCCACAGTTGGTTGAGTTAGTAGAGAAGCGCAAAAGGAGGGAGTCATCGAGCCATCTCCATAGGTATACCCTAGATGATAAGGGTTGGTTACGTAGGGATGTAGACTTTGTGTACCACGGGACGAGAATTTGAGGAAGACCATTCTTGATGATGCACATCGTTCGAAGATGACCATCCATCCCGGCGGGGACAAGATGTACATGGACATGAGACGAGTTTACTTTTAGGCCGGCATGAAGAGGGATGTGGCTGAGTTTGTCGCTAGATGCTAGGTCTGCCAACAAGTAAAAGCAGAGCAAATGAAGCCCGGTGGATTGCTTCACCCATTGGAGGTCCCACAATGGAAGTGGGAAAGTGTCTCGATTGACTTTATTGATGGGTTACCGAGATCGAGGAAGGGTTATACAGGGATTTGGGTCATGGTAGAAAGACTTACTAAGATCGCCCATTTCATTCCCGTAAAGAGTAAGAGGACTGCTCTATGGTTAGCCTCCGTATACATTCGAGAGATAGTTCGTTTGCACGGTTTTCCTTCTAGCATAGTGAGCGACCGCGATCCTATCTTTACTAGCGAGTTTTGGAAGAACTTGCAAGAGGCGGTAAGGAGAGGATTGGCCAGATGGCGTATAGAGTGGAGTTGCCCGAGAGACTTATGGGTGTACACGATGTATTCCATGTATCACATTTGAGGAAGTGCTTGCACGAGACCGCGGAAGTGGTAGAGCCGGGCTTGCTTAGAGAGGTGGAGATCGAGCGTGATGCGACGATTCGATGAGCTCCTACGTGCATTCTTGGGTCGGGGATTAAGAAGTTAAGGAATCGAGAGGTCAAGCTAGTCAAAGTGCAATGGGGAGATGATGAGAGCAACGCTACTTGGGAGACGGAAGAGAAGATGCGTTCATTGTACCCTTTTCTTTTCAAGGGTATGTCTTTTAATTTCTCCTTTATCGCTTAGCTTGTACTTATCTTATCTTTAGTATGTCCTCTCGCTAGTATCTTTGATCTTTATATAGGGTAGTCCTATGGTTGAAGCATGTGTTTGAGACATGTTATGTATGATGGATGCATGTGGATGCAAGTGTTTGCTAGTGTTTGCTCGTGGATGCATATACACACACTTTAGGCACTAGATCGGCTCAGTCACTTCATATTGCATATTACATATAAATGTGTGTGCATATTTAAGTTAATGGATGTATAATGGTTGTACTATCATATAGATGCTGCATTTTGGTGAATGAGTGTGCACACATATAGAAATAATATGTATCGATAGGATTCTTTCGCATACATAATGGATGCATGGCACTATCATGGTTTGCATTAAGGAGGTCAACTAAATCAGTAGACCGCCTGATTTTGCATTAGATAAAGAACATATACGCAGACTTCTTGCAAATATTCATACAGCATTAGGAATTTTATAAGGACAATGGATGTCTGTGTTTGATGGTTGAGTAGATAGTTGTTTGGATGGTAGGATATGCATTCTCCTAAACTTGGAGATTTCGGGGGCGAAATCCATTAAGGAGGGGAGAATGTAACACCCCGTAATTTTTAATATTAGTGTTCACAAATTAAAGAATAACTAATCTCAGATTTGAGAATTAAGGGAAACGGGTTACGCCATTGTTTTTGTCTCGGAATTCTGGTTGAGATAGAGTCTGAGTTTGCGTGAATTGGACTTCGTATGAAGAAGTTATGGCCATCGGAAGTTTCAGAAAATTCAAAACAGATTTCAAAAAATTCAAATTTCAGAGTCAAACAAGCTAGGCGGGAAAATTCATGCCAGGGCCAGGTCGACCTGGGGGTCGAAATACCCTGACCAGGTCGACCTGGGGGTCGACTTGCCCCCCCCCCCCCCGGGCCAGATTTGATTAGTGACCTGTTAATGACTAGATGCTGACTCATTAGGGTTTCTGATCTGCTTTGATTGGCTGGGATTAATTCTGGGTTTATCGGACGACCTAAACTAATTCTAAACTCTATAAAAAGACATGAAGACTCTGTAACACCCCGTGAATTCTATAACGTTAAGCTTCACAAATTAAAGTATAATTAATTATAAATGATGAAATCAAGGGAAATGGGTTACGTCATTGCATTCATCTTGAAATTCTGCCTAAGATAGAGTTCAAGTTTGCGTAAAAGGGATATCGTATGAAGAAGATATGGACGAACGAAGTTGGGCGAAAAAACAGAAAACGGGTCAGAATGCACTGGCGCACTTGGGAAGTGCGCCAGAACAGAAATGAACTGGCGCACTTGGGAAGTGCGCCAGTACATTTTTAGCCTGGCGCACCTGCCAAGTGCGCCCAGGTCAGATTGACCTGCTGGTCAGGTCCTGGCTGGCCTGATCAGGGTCTGGTCGAATTCTGATGCTTGGCTAAGTCACTAGGGCTTACGTGTCACCTTTTGAGTGGCTCTTTGAACTTTGTATGGTCTAGATTCCTCCTATCTTCATCCGACGGCTCAAAACAATTTAAAATTCTATAAATACAACTCAAACCTAACCCTAAACTCACACAAATAATAGAATACAATAGCCGTCATGCTGCTGGAGAGGAACTAGGAATGGCCGTCAATTAGAAACCCTAGAGACAAGCCAACAAGCCTAAGAGACGAATCAAATCAAAGCTTAATCAAATTACTCAACGCAACTTTGCTACCCAAAGGAGAACATCTCCAAATCAGAATAACAGAAATCAGAAAACAAGAATTCATCACATGTTGTAAGTATAGTAACCTTTCAGAATATGAATAAAAACTATGATGTGATTCGATGTATATGAAAATAGAATTGTGTTATTATTCTATGTATTGTGATGGTTCTATCATGACTTATGTATTGATGTTTGTGGCATAAAATTGATTGATGCAAGCCAACGATTGTACTTGCAAGTTTGTGGCGAAAATTAGAATTTGATAATTTTATTTATATGGCGATGGAATGGACTATGTCTAAGTTGGAATTTATGGAAACATGTTATAAACCTTTTTGATCCAAAACCTATGATATTGTTCTTATGTTTATTTGCAAGTATAATTAGATCTATGTTTCATAAACTATGCAAGTTCATTTGCAAGTATAATCGGACTTATGTTTCATCAAGTATAATTAGATCTATGTTTCATAAACTATGCAAGATTTTGTCTATTTGCAAGTATAATTGGATCTATGTTTCATAAACTATGCAAGTTCGTAGGCTATATGATTTGATGTTAAAATTGTACATTTTGGTGAACATACATCATGCTAGTCTTGTGTTTGATATTATGCCAAGTTAACATGTTTAAACACAAGTTTGTATTTGCCTAAAACTATGCCATTTCATATGTCACCTACTTAGTCATACTTTGATTCGAATGCAAGTTCACATGACACATGTTATATGTCAGTTGAATCGCCAAATTGCAAGTTCATGCGCCACACACCTTTATGTATTACATGTTCATGATTTCCCCTTTTCCTCACGTTTATTAAATTGGGCTGAATTGTGACAAGCCCAACACATGTTATAACGTTGCGAACAAACGGGGGTAATAACGTTGGGTGTAAAATATGAAAAATATATGTTGGCATGTTTGGCACATGCCACTGATTATGACACATAAGCGGTATGAATTGAAATACCCAAAAATAAAAGATATGACATTTACATATAGTTGAAAAGTAATAAAATATGTAAATCTAGAAAACACGATATGCTTAACCCGAGGTTGGATTGAGTTGTGATGTAAACCTACCCGGACCCGCCCAGCTGTCCAGTAGTCACAACAATACCTATCCAATGTGGGTGGTTAAGCATTGAGCCCAATAAGGACCCGAGGTTAGACTGAGCTACGGTGTAAACCTGCCCGGAACCGACCGGCATATCCAGTAACAGTAGCAATACCTATCTAATGTGAGTGGTCTGGTGCTCCTAAGAAGCTAAGGACAGATGGTAGGGTTAAGTCAACTATAACACTTAACCAAATTCAACATGTTAACAAGAATTGATGGGTGGGGTTAGGTAAATACAGACACTTAACCACTTAACATGTTTGACTAGAAAATCCTGGTAACGAGGGACCCGTTTCAGCAGTAACCCAAAGTTAGGTATCAACGGTACCCTGAAACTAGGCAGGGTGGGGCACGATTACTGGGCTGATTGTAAGCGGTCAAAACGACAGCGGTGGGTGAACAGTGCAGGTCTAATGGGGTGCGGACGTGCACACACTCCGGAGCAGACAACCAGGGCACTGGGGACACCAGTAGTATAACCTATGTCTTCTAGTTTTGTGTCGGGGCCGCCACCATGGGTCTTGATACACCCCATAGTGGGACCAGCATAGGTATCTACAACTCTTGGGGGTCGTATGACACATGTTAACGCGAGTAGGAGCCGATCTTTAATAAGAATGGGGATCACTTCACCCTCACCATGGGGTGCCAGTTAGAATAAACTCGAGTAGGTGCAGAGATATAGTATGGGTGTGATAGTACATTTGACACTTCCTTAGCCTGTGACACTTTCCTATTTTTAGTTTATATCCATCATATCCTTTTTTATTCACATATTGAAGAGTTACTAGATTTACTCAGGCTTTATGTCTGACCCTATTTTCTTTTTGTCTTCTTTTCTTTCGTTCCCCCCCCCCCCCCCCAGGTCCATAAGGAGGAAACAACTCAACTCAGTCAGGCTCTTTACAAGCACCAAGAACGTAGATGTATGATTTGGATCTTTCTTGTTCGGATAATGGCTTTGGATATCACTATGGGGATTTTTGTCACTTTATTTATGTTTTCATGCTTCTTTAATAATCAAGGCAGTTATGAGGGTGTAATGTTGAAAATATTTTGAGATAATTACGGAAATCTTTGTTTGATACACGTATTGATGAAATAAAAGTTTGTTTGGTTTCCGCTGTTTAAAATATGTGTATTTATATCTGTCTTGAGTTCATCTGTGGCTTTTACTTATAAAACTCCACCAAAGTTAAGGCATTCCCTTTGTGAGTGACCTTAATGGAGGTGGGGTGTTTCACTTGGTATCAGAGCATAGGTTTACCAGACAAGATAAAAGTTTTTGAAAATTGTTTTCAAAAAGAAAGTTTAAAGAAGCATTTTTTTAGAAAAAGTGTTATATTAATAAAAAGACGAAATCCCCCAAAGCCATGTGCCCTATCTATCCTTCTCTATCCTTCGTTTTGAATTTTTCCCTTTCTGTTTCATCATGTCTGGAAACCTTAACCTTCCGGAAGGAGTGCCAATTCCCGGCTGGTTTAGGAGGTACTTAGAAACAAGGGGCAATGGCGCGGGCCCAGCAGACATCCCTCCTCCATTGGCCGCGGTTCCTCCTCCGCCTCCTCTTGGAACAGCCTTTGCAAAAACATGTAGAGACTTCAAGGCTATGGGTGGAAAAGACTTTTATGGGACAGAATCTTTTGTTGGAGCAAGAAACTGGTTAAAGGAGACTGAGGATTTGTTTGACATCTTTGGAGTGGATGACAGGCAAAAGATACAACTTGTGGTATGGCTACTTAAGGATGAAGCTTCCTATTAGTGGGAAGTTACTAATGCTCAGAGGGCGGTGGAAACATGGGAAGACTTCAGGACAAGGTTTGAGATGAAATTCCTCTCCCAAGCCGAAAGGAGCCTGCAAATGGAAAAGTTTCTAACTCTGAAACAGGGAAGCCTTAATCAGCTGGCCAGATTTGGGCTAGACTTAGTAAACACCCAACACAAGAAGGCACTTCGCTTCATCAAGGGTTTTAATGAGCCTCTACACAGCCTTGCCATGACCTATGTATCCACGGGAGCGACTTACGAAAGCTTGGTGGACATGGCATTGCTACACGAGGAAGATCACGGAAAGAAAGAAACTAAGGGGGAAGAGAAGAAAGTGGGTCTACAAGCAAAGAAAACCGACTTCAAGAAAGGTGGAAAGAACAATAAGCCCCATGAGAAGAGAAGGTGCAATTTCTGTGGCATTGTGGGCCATATATAAAAAGACTGCCGAAAAAGGGAGGCGAAGATTGGTAGCTGCTTCCATTATGGAGAAACTGGACACCAAGCTAAGGACTGCCCAAAGAAGAAAGGGCAGGGACAGAAAGCCGGATCCACTTCAGGGGGTCAGGTTCATGCGCTAGTGGCACCTCAGCAGGAACGAGGTAGTAATATTTCTGTAGAAAGTGTAGTCTATCTTTATTATCATCCAGTTCGTACACTTTTTGACTCTGGCGCATCACACTCTTTTATTTCATCTGCCTTAGTAGAATCTCTGCATCTAGACACTAGTATGGTAGAAGATCCCTTAGTAGTTTCAAATCCAATTGGGGGCTCCGCTTACTTGTCAATGGTTTGTTAGGGTTTGAAAAACTCTATTCTCAGCGTTGAGTTTAGTTGTAGTGCTTTTGTTTTGGGCTTCTCGGGATATGGTTTGATCTTAGGCATGGACTGGTTATCCAGTAATAGTGCCATTCTCGACTGTGAGAAAAGAGTAGTTAGGCTCTTGACTCGGCTTGGTAACACTCTAGAAATTTCTTGTAATCCCTTGAATGCTGTTATGCTTAGTTATCTAGAGTCTCTTGATGCTTCTGATGAGAATTTGCAATCAGTTAGAGTAGTCCGGGAATATCCGGATGTCTTTGAGGAAGTGAAAGGCTTACCTCCGAGGCGGGAAATAGACTTCCGCATATATCTTGTGGATAACGCAAAGCCTGTAGCTTTACCTGTCAGACACATGGCTCCAAGGGAGAGAAAGGAGCTCAGTAAGCAGGTTAAAGAACTTCTCGAAAAGGGGTTCATTAGACAGAGCATTTCGGAATGGGGTGCTCCAGTGGTGTTCGCAACCAAAGCAGACGGTTCGCTTCGCCTTTGCGTCGACTATAGGGAGTTAAACAAATTGACCAAGAAAAATAGGCACCCTCTTCCCCGAATCGACGATTTGTTTGATCAGCTTGTAGGTGCGAAGGTCTTCTCCCAACTTGATCTGGCAACTGGGTTCCATCAACTAAGAGTAGCTGAAGATAGCATTGATAAGACAGCGTTCAGAACCCCAGACGGTTTCTTCGAGTGGCTTGGCATGCCTTTCGGCTTGACAAACGCACCTGCTTATTTCGTAGACCTAATGAGCAGGGTGTTCATAGAATTCCTCAACAAATTTGTGGTTGTCTTCGTAGATGATATCTTAATATTCTCAAAGAGTGAGGAAGAACATGCTCAGCATCTGAAAGAAATCATGGATACTCTCCGTGTACATCAACTAAAAGCCAAATTCTCCAAGTGTCACTTCTGGAGAAAAGAAGTAAGGTTTCTTGGGCATATAGTGTCCAAAGAAGGGTTGGCTGTGGACCCCACGAAAGTGGTGGCAGTACAAGATTGGAAGACACCAAGAAATGCAACCGAAGTTCGAAGCTTTCTTGGGCTAGCCGGTTTCTATCGAAAGTTTATTAGGGATTTTGCGAAAATATCAGCCCCACTCACAAGGATAACAAAGAAGAATCTGGCGTTCGCTTGGGATTTGGACTGTGACATTGCTTTCCAGCGATTAAAAAGGGCTCTCACAACAGCCCCAGTTCTGACCTTGCCGGATGAAAGAAAAATGTCCACAGTATACACGGATGCATGTGGAACGGGACTAGGTGCTGTTCTAATGCAAGAAGGAAGGGTAGTAGCTTATGGCGGAAGACAATTGAAAGTTCATGAAAAGAACTACCCAACCCACGATCTTGAGTTGGCCGCCATTGTCTTTGCACTTAAGTCTTGGCGCCATTATCTCCTAGGTGAGAAGTTTGAATTATACACTGACCATAAATCGTTGAAATATCTCTTCTCCCAGAAGGATCTTAACTTGAGGCAGAAAAGATGGATGGAGTTCCTTGCCTCGTATGACTTTGAAATTTCCTATACTCCCGGAAAAGGCAACGTGGTAGCGGACGCGTTGAGCCGAAAGAAACTGACCCTGAGCCCTCTCTTTGTGGAAAGGCAAAACTTGGAGTATATAGCCAGTTTTAACTTTAGGCCCTCCTCGGATTTTGTACCGGGTTTGTTAGCATCTCTCGAAGTACGCCCCACTCTCTTAGACTCAATAGGGGCAGCACAACGTGAAGACCCTCGACTTGTTGACGTGATTGATAAACTTATTAGGGGTGAGACTTCTAGTCACCTCAGTAGATACGCCATCGATGATAAGGGTTGGCTGAGACGAGATGGAAGATTATGCGTCCCACAAGCAAGGGAGTTAACAAAGAAGGTTCTCGAGGAAGCGCATCATTCCAAGATGACTATACACCCTGGTGGTGATAAGATGTACAAGGATATAAAAAGGACTTTCTTTTGGAGCGGCATGAAGCAAGACGTAGCAGATTTCGTTTCTAAGTGCATGACCTGCCAACGGGTCAAGGCGGAACAAAAGAGGCCTGGAGGACTACTTCACCCTCTAGAGGTCCCACAGTGGAAGTGGGATAGCATTTCAATGGACTTCATTGATGGACTGCCTAGGTCGAGAAGAGGCAACACTAGAATTTATGTAATAGTGGATAGGCTTACTAAAAGCGCCCACTTTATACCTATCAAGAGTAGGAGGACTGCCGCATCTCTAGCATCTCTTTATCTCAAGGAAATAGTTCGACTCCATGGGGTACCCTCCAGCATTGTTAGTGACCGAGACCCTATCTTCACGAGTGAGTTTTGGCGGAGTCTGCAAGAAGCTGTAGGCACACAGCTATGTTTGAGTACGGCCTATCACCCCCAAACAGATGGCCAGACAGAAAGGGTGAATAGAGTTTTAGAGGATCTTTTAAGACTTTGCGTTCTTGACTTTGGAGTGACATGGGAGGATCACCTTCCTTTAGTGGAATTTGCCTACAACAACAGCTACCAAGCTACCATCGGCATGGCACCCTTCGAAGCCTTGTATGGAAGACCGTGCAAATCACCAACTTGTTGGTGGGAGTCTACAGATAAGCTTATACTTGGGCCAGACGTGATTCGAGAAACTTCAGAGAAAGTGGACTTGATACGTTGGAGAATGAAGACAGCCCAAGACATACAGAAATCCTACGCCGACAAAAGAAGGACCGACCTTGAGTTTGAGGTTGGGGACAGGGTTTTCCTTAAGGTATCCCCTTTAAGGAACGTCGTTCGCTTTGGATCCGCAAGAAAGCTAGCACCCAGATTTGTAGGACCGTTCCCTATCATCGAGAAGATTGGGAAAATGGCTTATAGAGTAGACCTGCCTGAAAGATTGGCTGGAATTCACAACGTCTTTCACGTTTCTCATCTCCGGAAATGTCTACATGAATCAGCGGAAGTGGTGTAGCCAAGCATTCTAGAAGAAGCCGAAGTGGAACGCGAAGCAACTGTGAGGAGAGTTCCAACTCGTATTGTAGGAACTGAAATCAAAAAGCTACGCAACCGCGAACTGAAGCTCGTTAAGGTTCAGTGGAGCGAAGCTGAGGAAGACGCGACTTGGGAAACTAAGGATAGAATACGCGCAACATACCCTTTTCTTTTTGAGGGTACATCTTTGACCTCTCTTTTTCTTAAGTTGTGCTTGTATCTATCTTTTTAGGTATATGATCGTCGCTAATCTATAAAGTAGAAAAGCGCGACATTTGTAATAAATTCTGCAAGCATACAGGTGTGTAGCATACAGGTCGAACACAGGGAGGAAAGTTAAATTTTATTATTTATATGTTTCGTGGGCGTGTTAGACGAACTTTGGAGGTTGATTTGAAAATAAAACAAAACAAAATTAAAACTGTGAATTGATTCAGAACAGATCTAACTGAACCGACGATCAAATCACAATTTCAATGGAAAGCAGATGAAACTATGAATTAGATTTGAATCTAATCAAACCCAATTTGACCTAAGAAAATAAAAAAAAACAGAAATTGAAATTGCAGAAATTGAAATAACAAACAAGAATTAAAATTAGGATTTCCGCTGAATCTAATCAGACGGTAAATCACTAATGCAAACAAGTGCAAAATACAAATAGTGTTCTACCGAATCTAATCGTGTAGACAACACTAGTTGCTAAGAAAACAAAAAGATGCAGAAAATAAAAGAAGAAAAAGAACTTTTATTAATGGAGTGATGGAATAGAAAATAGGATGGTGGCTACAATGCCATTACAAGGGTATATATAGGGTAGATAGCCAAATCCTAACCCTAACCCTAATGGTAAATGGGCCTGGTCATTACATCACCAATTATTTTACAATGAGAACATAAATGGGCCTTAGATAAATAAAGCAAATTTGGGCCTTTTCTCTTTTTCCTCTTGCTTCCTTGACATTTCTTCATTGATTTGTGATGTGCAAAGCCTTTTTATCACTCCTTTTCTTGTCCAACAGCAACTAGGTGTGATATCTTCATCTACAATTCTTCAAAATGCAAATACACAGCAAATTGAACTCTATTTCTTTACATTTTTGGTTGCATGCGGGCTGGGTTGGAATATCTGTAAAAGTAACAAAACAATACCCAAGTAATATTTATTTATATACAAAAGATAAGATATAAGAGCATAAAATAAACACATTTCTATGTCAATCAAATACCCCCACACTTATCTTTTACTCGTCCTCGAGTAAAACAAGAAATGAAAAACTAACTAGATAGGTCGCACTTTCGTAGGAAACACGATTGCATTGAGCGTATGCAATAAGCCGTTAAACCTCTAGGTGTCCCTAGTAGGACGAGTGGTGTCTCGTGAGGGTTTTCAGCGGATACTACCCACAAAATCCACATGCAGTATGCTATGATTCTAATGAAACTACATGAATGCATTGGACATATGCAAATGAAAAATGAAAACACGACTTATTTCAGGAAAGTGGTACAACAAATTAAGTTAACAATTTCTAGTCAGTTGATTTTATTTTAGATACCTCGACTTGTCACAAATTTTCAATATAAATCAAGTTTTCAAATGTTAAATTCCAGTTTGGCCAGTTAGTTCGGTCGATAACATAGTGCAGCCATGAAATAAATTCTTAGTTTGTTTGGCACAGTTTGCAAAGTGGTATTCTAATTTTCTCATGTATGGCTAGTAAAATCAATAAGGTCAAGAAGTGTTTGGGCATCATCGCTTATTCTTTATTCTATAAAATTTTAAAATTTATGATTAAGTACATACACCTAACTAAAAAGACCAAGGTTTACCACCCATGCACTGCCTCGCGGACTAACGGAGAGTGGGTAAAGAGCTTGGCGGATTGTGCAGGCCGACTTTGACTTTGTCAACAACGTGTCGGTAATCCTTAGGTGTCCAATCCCATAAAATGAGACCAAGATATTCCAACTTTGACTTTGTCAACAACGTGTCGGATAGAGCTTGGCGGGTTTGCACACCAACGCTCAATATACAAGCAATGTTGGATACCCTTGGAATACTATTATTATTATTATCGAAAATATAAGCACAAAAGAGAGTTATGCGAATTCAACTTAACACAACTTAGTTTTAAAGGTTTGACAAGCCACTATAAGTATTTCAAGTCCTCCACTTATTTAAACAAAGTCTACAATATAGAATAGATTTCATGGCCATCACCTAAGAATCTCCCTATGTACCGGTTACACTATTATCCCTCAAGATTAAACTTTTCATTATATTTCGTATTCGATCTAAGTTGAGAGAGAAAAATACTATCAACTGGCTAAAAATTGTAAACTTATTTTGTTGTATCAATTGAAAATGCGTCGTATTTCAAAAAAAAAATTATGGTATGTTACTACAATCTAAAATGTATGAACGTCCTACTTAAATGGCTGAAAATAAAAAGAAATAAAAACAAAGAAAAATGAAAATGGATGAAATGCAGACTCCCCCCCACACTTGAACTAAACAGTGTCCACACTGTAATTTTTTTCTATATTTGAAAGATAGTACCCAAAGGTGTATCAAATGCAAAATAATTTGAAGAATGAAATGCAGTTTAACTATATGTGAATGCCAATCATATGTGAAATGATATATGTGTTTGCGATGCACACGACGCAAAGAATTCCACCAACTTTTCCCCCCACACTTGGTTCTAGCCCTATGGGTCCCATTCCCACTGTGTCTAGGCGTGTTTTCTAATAAGCAAAGGTTTTTGAAAACCATCTCATCTTTAAACCTAGATTTATAGTCCAGCAAATGAATGTTCAAGGTCGTCCTAACATGAAGTTTTTCAATCAAACTAACATTCCAAAAACAGTTCATGTGTTCAACAAATTTATCAGTGTAATTTTTCAAAAAATTGTGATCGCACATAAATTCAGTGAAATTTGAAATCTGAGTTTTGTTCAACACTATGTGATCACATTTCTCATCATTAACTGATAATGTATTTTCGACACTGACAATTTCAAGTTCATTTGAAATCTCAAAATTTTCAAACTTGGATTCGTGACCTAATTCTTTTTCATCCTCATTCGGCAACTCCTCTTCATTCAATCCAAAAAATTCATGTTCATCGAAATTCTTCTCCAACTCTGAGTTTTTGAAAAATTCAACATTATCATTTTGTTCAACTTCTAGAATTTCAAGTTTTTCACAGCCTGAAAGAGGAAGGTCAAAATCTAAGCTTAAATCTTTTTTCTGAAAAGAGTTGAAGTCCAAATAATTTGTTGAATTGTGAAAATCTTCATCAAGATGATTATTCTCAATTTCCAAAGTCGTTATTTGAAAATTTTCAATGTCAGTAGAAATTGGATTATTTTCTGATTCAATGCTCATTTGATTTTGTTGCTCTTGTTGTTCTTTAAAAGATTTCATTAAGAAAAGGAGTTCATCAAGCTTTCTATCTTGGTTTTCTACCCTCTCTCTAAGAATGTTAAGATGATATTCTTCAGAATCGTTGATTTGAAAGCTCTCGTTTTGGATTTCTTGATTCTCAAAATTATAGTCCACATCAATTTCACGATCAATATCATTCCCAATGTGGTGGTTGTTTGGATCTTCAGAAAAATGACAATGATTTTGGAAATCATTTTGATTTTGAAAATTAGGGTCATAACCAAAACTGTTGAAATTCGATGGAAAATTGAAATTTTGGTTATTTTCAAGATGTTGATATGGGTTGCAGTTTTGAAAATTTTGATTTACAACCCCATATTGATGTGGATCAAAGTTATATTGGGATTCAAAACTATTTTCATGTGGATGTGGCCCATAATCGAAATTGTTGAAATTTGAATTGAAATCGCCATTTCGATTATAATCATGGTTTTGAAAATGTTGGTCATTTTGAAAATATTGAAAATTGTTGACATTGGCTTCACCAAATTTTGGAAAATCTTGCTTCATGAGTTGTATTTCATACTCATACTCTTCAAGCGAACGTCTACTCCGATTATTATCCCACATTTCTCTCAATGATTTTTTTGAATCAGACATTTTAAAGAAATCACGACAAAACAGAAATTATTCTTACTTCAAAATAGTATAAAAGAACGAGTTGTGCTCTATTAATTAACTGACTCAATTAGAAGGGGGAAGAGGGTCTTATGGTCGTTCACGTATAGTATGAATACTAAGGGATACGACCAATGTTTTACGGGTAGTATGCAACCTCTTTTGCTAAAAGTTCAATAAATTGAACTAATATATATCCGCGATCCAATTGTACGAGACAGTCAACTTCACAAAGCACCACTTTTCAGTTATATTATTTTGAAAATCAAAATCACGTGTTAAAATTGAAAATCGATGAGAGTGATTAGTTATGGAAAACCGTTCCTCACCACAAATTCAGAAATATCAGTCACAGAACAGATACAGAAATATAAATTGCAGAATTAAAATTTACATTCAAGCCGCTGCCCCTGCAGAAATTTTTTACAACAATTATCTATATATTTTTTTCTTTTTCCTTTTGCAGCAGAGCACCTGTAGAGTTTTAAAAGTTTTCACCTTGATCGGCAGTCCTCCAGTGAATTTGGGAAGCGCTAGCGCGTTCACACCCCACTTGGTGTGCAACCGCTCCAACCCATCTGAATTGTCCGCTGCTTTCTGTTGTTGTCCCCTTCTATTAATTGCTTGACTGCGCTGCGGCACGGGTTCGGGCTAGGAGCCCGAAAAAAAATTTTTTAGACCCCTTTTTTTTTTAAATTTCAGCTGTACCTGTTTTTGAAAAATTCTCCTTTTTTTTTTTGAACAAAGAAAACAATAGGAAGAGACTAAAAAAAACTCAAACTAAAGGAATAAAGCTAAGCTAAGATTGAAAGCAAATAAAAACCAAAACTAGCACAGAATACAAAAACTAAAACTAGCCAAAAAAAAAAAAATTGAATGATTCACGCACTCAAGTAGGACAAACACGCCCGCAAATATGGTTTGAACGCTCAAAATCAGACCACCAATTAAACACTGCCACGCAGTGAAGTCAACAAATATATTCTCACGAAACGAATCCCAAAACAAATAATCTACTCGTTGCTTTAGGGAACAAATCCCAATTTCCTTATAAAAAAAATTTATTCACGCAAATAAGATGGTTTCCAGATTGGGTTTTGGGGATTTCAAAATCCAATTCGGGTGATCGAATAGGATCCAGGTTTGGGTGAGGTCACTATGCCGGACGTAGGTATTTGCAAGTTTGGTCTGGAGGGGGTGATTGTTGAGCGGTGAGTTTAATCGTACTGAGTAGGCGCAGTTTTAGTGGAGGTTGATGATCTGAGATGACGAGGTCGGCAAACAGCAGTTTTGCTGTGCGTTTTTCGTACTGGTCAGTGTTCAGATCGGCAAAGGGGTTCAGGGCGTTCAGAGTTGGAATTCCGGTTGGAAGCAAGGGATCTGGATTTCGGGTATAGCTTCCAAAACGGGTTTAAGATCTGACGGTTTGGGTTGTTCGGGTATTGGCGATTGATGGAATGATTTCTGGTATTGGTTCGGATCTGCTATGGAGATGAAGGAGTATGGCTTGGTGAGTTTGAAGGGGTGTCGCGGTGATGGGGGTATTCACGTTGAAGGCTGGTCTTACGTGTGAGATGGTTATTGCGGGGTGGATGGCAGATTGTATTATGGAAGTAGTCGGCTGTTGGTAAAAGATGTGGAGAGGGGACTAGTGGTTAAGGAAGGGGATCAGGGCAGATGGGTTTGCAGAGACACTATAGACAAGGAAAGGATGCACGGGTTCGTTGTTTGGTTGCGGTGATGGATGTCAAGGCAGATGGTGGAGGTGTAGGTGAGAGGATGCTTTGATGTCTCGGTGGTTCTGGTAGCACGATGGGGTTGAAGGGCGGTTTGGGTATGGTCGAGGATGGTAGGACTGTTGGATGTGTGGGCGGTGGAATTGTGGCAGAGAGGCGCAGTCAAGAAGAAAGGCAAAGTTTTGCAAAAATGAAAGGAGTGGAAGGAAACAAGAAATCTTATTTTTTTTTTTTAATTAAGAAAGAGAAGAAAACTTGTACAAGAGGGAAAGAATCAAATTAAAAAGGAAAAGAGAGAACTGAAAAGAGGGAAAGAGATTGTATTGAGAACAAGAAAGTAATCAAAGAGATTTGGCAGTTTTTTTTTTTTTTTTTTTTTTTTTTTTAGGAAAGCAATAAAAAGAAAATAGGAAAGGAAATCGAAGATGGAAAGACTAGAAAGGAGATTGAAAGGCAGAAAGAAATTTGAGAAAATTTGGCAAAAAATTTTTTTTCTCTTGCTTAGTTCATGATAGTACCAATGAAATTGACACACCACGTTACTAACCAAGATAATTTTCTATATGTACACAAAAACAAAAGGAAAATTAAAATAAAAACTAACACGAATCGGAAATTAAATAAATAATAAAATTTAATCGTTACCTCCCCGGCAACGGCGCCAAAAACTTGATCGTCGCTAATCTATAAAGTAGAAAAGCGCGACATTTGTAATAAATTCTGCAAGCATACAGGTGTGTAGCATACAGGTCGAACACAGGGAGGAAAGTTAAATTTTATTATTTATATGTTTCGTGGGCGTGTTAGACGAACTTTGGAGGTTGATTTGAAAATAAAACAAAACAAAATTAAAACTGTGAATTGATTCAGAACAGATCTAACTGAACCGACGATCAAATCACAATTTCAATGGAAAGCAGATGAAACTATGAATTAGATTTGAATCTAATCAAACCCAATTTGACCTAAGAAAATAAAAAAAACAGAAATTGAAATTGCAGAAATTGAAATAACAAACAAGAATTAAAATTAGGATTTCCGCTGAATCTAATCAGACGGTAAATCACTAATGCAAACAAGTGCAAAATACAAATAGTGTTCTACCGAATCTAATCGTGTAGACAACACTAGTTGCTAAGAAAACAAAAAGATGCAGAAAATAAAAGAAGAAAAAGAACTTTTATTAATGGAGTGATGGAATAGAAAATAGGATGGTGGCTACAATGCCATTACAAGGGTATATATAGGGTAGATAGCCAAATCCTAACCCTAACCCTAATGGTAAATGGGCCTGGTCATTACATCACCAATTATTTTACAATGAGAACATAAATGGGCCTTAGATAAATAAAGCAAATTTGGGCCTTTTCTCTTTTTCCTCTTGCTTCCTTGACATTTCTTCATTGATTTGTGATGTGCAAAGCCTTTTTATCACTCCTTTTTTTGTCCAACAGCAACTAAGTGTGATATCTTCATCTACAATTCTTCAAAATGCAAATACACAGCAAATTGAACTCTATTTCTTTACATTTTTGGTTGCATGCGGGCTGGGTTGGAATATCTGTAAAAGTAACAAAACAATACCCAAGTAATATTTATTTATATACAAAAGATAAGATATAAGAGCATAAAATAAACACATTTCTATGTCAATCAGTATATCTTCTCGATATTATCCTTTATCCTTAGGTAGAAACCCCTTTGAATGTAAACGTGTATTTGAAACATGTTATGGTTGATGGCTGCAAGTGGTTGCAAGAGGTTGCTAGTGGTTGCTCGTGGATGCATATACACACACAACCTAGGTCTTAGATCGGCTCAATCACTTCATACTGCATATGCATATATGTATTCTTATTTGTATATGGTTGTAAACTTGATATGCTGTCATATGGTCGTTGCATTTGTATGAATAGTTGTGCACTCATGTTGAATTATGAGTAGGAAGAATTTGCATACATAATGGATTCATGACACTTACATGATTCGCATTAAGGAGGTCAACTGAATCAGTAGACCGCCTGATTTCTGCATTAGATAAAGACATGTACACACACTATGCATATGATCATGAAGCATTAGAAGTCTTTTAAGGACAGTGGATGCCTGTGTTTGTTGGTTGAGTAGATGGACTGTTGGATGGTAGGATATACATTCTTCCTAACTTGAAGATTTCGGGGACGAAATCCTTTTAAGTGGGGGAGAATGTAACACCCCGTGAATTCTATAACGTTAAGCTTCACGAATTAAAGTATAATTAATTATAAATGATGAAATCAAGGGAAAAGTGTTACGCCATTGCGTTCGTCTCGAAATTCTGCTTGAGATAGAGTTTAAGTTTGCGTAAAACAGATATCGTATGAAGAAGATATGGACGAACGAAGTTGGGCGAAAAACCAGAAAACGGGTCAGAATGCACTGGCGCACTTGGGAAGTGCGCCAGAACAGAAATGAACTGGCGCACTGGGGAAGTGCGCCAGTACATTTTTAGCCTGGCGCACCTGCTAAGTGCGCCCAGGTCAGATTGACCTGCTGGTCAGGTCCTGGCTGGCCTGATCAGGGTCTGGTCGAATTCTGATGCTTGGCTGAGTCACTAGGGCTTACGTGTCACCTTTTGAGTGGCTCTTTGAACTTTGTATGGTCTAGATTCCTCCTATCTTCATCCGACGGCTCAAAACTATTTAAAATTCTATAAATACAACTCAAACCTAACCCTAAACTCACACAAATAATAGAATACAATAGTCGTCATGCTGCTGGAGAGGAACTAGGAATGGCCGTCAATAAGAAACCCTAGAGACAAACCAACAAGCCTAAGAGACGAATCAAATCAAATCTTAATCAAATCATTCAACGCAACTTTGCTACCCAAAGGAGAGCATCTCCAAATTAGAATAACAGAAATCAGAAAACAAGAATTCATCACACGTTGTAAGTATAGTAACCTTTCAAAATATGAATAAAAACTGTGATGTGATTCGATGTATATGAAAATAGAATTTTGTTATTATTCTATGTATTGTGATGGTTCTATCATGACTTATGTATTGATGTTTGTGGCATAAAATTGATTGATGCAAGCCTATTGAATGATTGTACTTGCAAGTTTGTGGCGAAAATTAGAATTTGGTCCATTTATGTATATGGCGATGGCATGGACTATGTCCAAGTTGGAATTTATGTAAACACATTATAAACCTTTTTGATCCAAAACCTATGATATTGTTCTTATGTTTATTTGCAAGTACAATTAGATCTATGTTTCATAAACTATGCAAGTTCATTTAAAAGTATAATCGGACTTATGTTTCATCAAGTATAATTAGATCTATGTTTCATAAACTATGCAAGATTTTGACTATTTGCAAGTATAATTGGATCTATGTTTCATAAACTATGCAAGTTCATAGGCTATATGATTTGATGTTAAAATTGTACATTTTGGTGAACATACATCATGCTAGTCTTGTGTTTGGTATTATGCTAAGTTAACATGTTTAAACACAAGTTTGTATTTGCCTAAAACTATGTCATTTCATATGTCACCTACTTAGTCATACTTTGATTCGAATGCAAGTTCACGTGACCCATGTTATATGTTAGTTGAATCGCCAAATTGCAAGTTCATGCGCCACACACCTTTATGTATTACATGTTCATGATTTCCCCTTTTCCTCATGTTTATAAAGTTGGGCTGAATTGTGACAAGCCCGACACATGTTATAACGTTGCGAACAAACGAGGGTAATAACGTTGGGTGTAAAATATGAAAAATATATGTTGGCATGTTTGGCACATGACAATGATTATGACACATAAGTGGTATGAATTGAAATACCCAAAAATAAAAGATATGACATTTACATATAGTTGAAAAGTAATAAAATATGTAAATCTAGAAAACACGATATGCTTAACCCGAGGTTGGATTGAGTTGTGATGTAAACCTACCCGGACCCGCCCGGCTGTCCAGTAGTCACAACAATACATATCCAATGTGGGTGGTTAAGCATTGAGCCCAATAAGGACCCGAGGTTAGACTGAGCTACGGTGTAAACCTGCCCGGAACCGACCGGCATATCCTGTAACCGTAGCAATACCTGTCTAATGTGAGTGGTCTGGTGCTCCTAAGAGGCTAAGGACAGATGGTAGGGTTAAGTCAACTATAACACTTAACCAAATTCAACATGTTAACAAGAATTGATGGGTGGGGTTAGGTAAATACAGACACTTAAGCACTTAACATGTTTAACTAGAAAATCCTGGTAACGAGGGACCCGTTTCAGCAGTAACCCAAAGTTAGGTATCAACGGTACC
Organism: Allium sativum; assembly: GCA_030737875.1. Classification (NCBI taxonomy): domain Eukaryota; kingdom Viridiplantae; phylum Streptophyta; class Magnoliopsida; order Asparagales; family Amaryllidaceae; genus Allium; species Allium sativum. Next base: position 63,868,759 of record CM060909.1, on the reverse strand, counting down.
CTAAAACTAGGCATGGTGGGGCACGATTACTGGGCTGATTGTAAGCGGTCAAAACGACGGCGGTGGGTGCACAGTGCAGGTCTAACGGGGTGCGGACGTGCACATACTCCGGAGCAGACAACCAGGGCACTGGGGACACCAGTAGTATAACCTATGTCTTCTAGTTTTGTGTCGGGTCCACCACCATGGTTCTTGATACACCCCATGGTGGGACCAGCATAGGTATCTACAACTCTTGGGGGTCGTATGACACATGTTAACGCGAGTAGGAGCCGATCTTTAATAAGAATGGGGATCACTTCACCCTCACCATGGGGTGCCAGTTAGAATAAACTCGAGTAGGTGCAGAGATATAGTATGGGTGTGATAGTGCATTCGACACTTCCTTAGCCTGTGACACTTTCCTATTTTTAGTTTATATCCATCATATCCTTTTTTTATTCACATATTGAAGAGTTACTAGATTTACTCAGGCTTTATGTCTGACCCTATTTTCTTTTTGTCTTCTTTTCTTTCGTCCCCCCCCCCCCGGGTCCACAGGGAGGAAACAACTCAACTCAGTCAGGCTCTTTACAAGCACCAAGAACGTAGATGTATGATTTGGATCTTTCTTGTTCGGATAATGGCTTTGGATATCACTATGGGGATTTTTGTCACTTTATTTATGTTTTCATGCTTCTTTAATAATCAAGGCAGTTATGAGGGTGTAATGTTGAAAATATTTTGAGACAATTATGGAAATCTTTGTTTGATACACGTATTGATGAAATAAAAGTTTGTTTGGTTTCCGCTGTTTAAAATATGTGTATTTATATCTGTCTTGAGTTCATCTGTGGCTTTTACTTATAAACCTCCACCAAAGTTAAGGCATTCCCTTTGTGAGTGACCTTAATGGAGGTGGGGTGTTCCAGACTCAAACCCTAAAATCAAAATAAAATTAGATTCATGGCCTCCATGCCGTCACCTAACAACTCAGAATAGCGCCACCAATTAGAGAGGAAGAAAGCAAATAAATTCAATTCTTTTCAACTCTAACAACGAATCTACTCCAAAGGAAAGCTAATACAACTTCAGAACTCAGAATTCAGAACTCAAGAACTTCTTTGAGTTGTGAGCTCAATTTCTTTAATAAAATAATTTGCAATTTAATTGGATTGAGTCATGATGTGGATTATTTGGATATGATGTGAATTATTGATCGCATGTTATAATTATGTTATAAAATTGTGATGTTATCATACATGTTGTAAATTCTATGATGTTATGTTGTGATGTTATCATTTATGTTGTAAAGTTATGATGCTACCAGCTATGTTGTAATTCTATGATTGGCTTATGTATAATCAAATCATCATGTTGTTCATATGCTAGTTTGGTTATGTTGATTCATATGATAAATCATATGCATGTATGCAAGTTTAGATTTTGATTTAAACATGAATCATATGCAAATTAGGGAAAATTATATGTAACCTTACATGTTTCATGACATCTAGTTTATGTGAAAATTTGATCTAAAGTTAGGCTATGACATGTGTGAGTTCTATGATAAATTCTACATGCTAGTTTACATGTTTAAATGTAAGTTTACACCATTGTTATGTTGCATAAATCGCATATGCAAGTTTATATAAATATATGAGTATGAATCATGATATGCAAGTTTGTGGTTATTGACTATGCAAGTTTACACCTTTAGATGTAGATCCATGACATAAATGATTTATGCAAGTTTGTGACCATTATCTAAACCAGTTTACACCTTTAGATTTGGATCTATGACATATGTAGTTTTATGTAAGTTGTAACTATGGCCTATGCAAGTTTTAGATGTAGAACCTCATTCACACGTGCAAGTTCACCCCTTATGTTTAGATCTAGGTTTATTTCTATGTATGTTGTGATGTTTTCTCTTTATTTCATGAGTTAGACTATTCGAATCTAACGTTTATTTTACGTTAAACAAACGAACGTATAACTTGGGGGTAAAGGGGATAGTATTAAAAGATTTAATATTAAAAATTGGCATAAATGCCTTAAATGGCATGAAATAAATTTGTGATGAAAATTGGTATGATTTTGCATACCATAAATGGATGGACATAATTGAGTCAATTATGGCCATAGTTAAATTTGGAATTGATTGATAATTTGAATAGGAAAAGTAATTCAAATTGGGGAATGATTAATTAGGTGTAATCAATCGTCTAAGACACGAGGTTAGGCTCTTTTTTGGTACAAGACTGCCCGGACCCGCCTGGCAAATCCAGCTGCCACAAATGCCAGTCTAATGTGGGAGGTCTTAGGCACAAATTAAATGCATAACAGTTGCAAAGACACGAGATTATGCTCGTTTGTGGTGTAAGACTTCCCGGACCCGCCCGGCAAATCCAACTGCCACAAATGTTAGTCTAATGTGAGAGGTCTTTATGAGGTTACGGTCTTAAAGAATTAAGAAACACTTAACCAGATAAACATGTAGTGGGACATGAGGGGTTAAGTGGGTGCCTTGGGTAGCATGTGGAATCTAGTGGGTGCCTTGGGTGGCATTTGAAATACAATTAGAAATACTTAACCAAAATTGAAACATGTAAGTGAACATGACTAAGAAGAGGGTTAAGTGCGATGTACTAGAGGGGACCAAGCTTAGGTGGATAGCTTGTGTCAAGTAATGAGGGCCCATTTCAACCAGTAACCCATACGTATCTTTGTGGGCTCGACCCAAGTCGAGGATGGGACATGCATACCGGGCTTGACTGTAAGAGGCCAAAATGGGTTAGCGGTGGCAACGCAAGTCCAACGGGTTCATACGCGTGTATGGGCTCGGGCTGGTAGGTAAGACGTTGTTGCATCGTGTAGGTATAAGTCATGCATTATTGGTGGTATCAGGTTGCCACTTTGGGGAGTGATACACCCCATTGTGGAGCCAGCACGGGTATCTACGAGTTAGGGAGCCGATCGCTTGGGGGTAGTGGGTACACCTAGTGGAGATAGGGGCAGGCGGCACCTATGAAGGCAGCTAGGGGTGCACGACACTACCATTATCATTATTAAAGTCTTGTAGGCGGGATCAACCTTAAGTTGACTAGTGGTGGTGCAGTATAGTAATTATCTTATAGTGGTTTAGGTGCGCTTTAACGTTATCTTAGTTCAACCTTATTTCCTTGTTTACTCTGTCTTACTCAATTGTTCACAGTCATTTCCTTATTTTCCAACTTATGCCTTGGCCTAGTTATTTTGGGTAATTATATTGTTAAGTTATCGCACTCGCCAGACTTTATGTCTGACCCCCTTTGTTTCCTCCTCTTTTCTTCCTTTCCCCCCAGGTGCTCAGGTTGGAACTAGCACCAGTGGAGCTTGATTTTGGACAGCTGTATTTCTTGCTTTTAGAAGATTGCTTGGATCGCTGAAGTAAAGTTCAGCCTCTCTTATTTATGGCTATTTTGTATTGGGGATTATGTCTCTCAATTTATTTACTTTGATTTAGTCAAGATGGATATTGTGTACTTTGACTCTGGTTTTTGATGATGTAATCAAACTTATGTATTTTCCCCTGCAATGAAATAAAGTTTTAGTACTGTTTATATCTGTCTTATTGTTAAGTTTTTGTTCTATACACACTCAAAATGCTCCATGAAAGCTAATGCATTACCTTTGTGAGTGACATTAATGGACGTGGGGTGTTACACATGGTGGGCCCATAAAACCATACAGTGGCAATACATTCGATATACTCAAGTTAAATGAGTTGTCGGTCATGTGTGGCCGGGTTGTAAGTTGTTCTTGTTGAACCCCAGTGTATCCACTGTAGAGTACGTTGATTAGAAGGTAGTCCCATACCTTGTCATGGTTGGAATCCATTCTCCAATAAGCGCCTTGTAGTTTCTGGTTATATAATGAATATGTAGAGCGTGAGATGCAAGCATTCTGCTAGATGCTTATTTATTTGTGTTTGATAGGCACTATTATAATATCACTAGATTTTTGATATATCAAAAATATATTGGGTTATCATAAGGTAAAAATCATATGTATTTATGTGTGGATTGGTCTTACGATTATCCTTTTTTTCCAAAAGGATTTTTATAAAGTTAAACAAGTTGTCTGTGCTGTGAATTTATCACAGAAAGTATTCCAAACTTATCCGAGTGAATTTTTCTTTGCTTCAAATGAGCTCGGATCAGACCGAGTATATTTCCAGGTAAGGTTTCGCTTGGAGTTTTAGGAGCTGGAATCAGGAGGCTTCACCATTAGTTATTTAAAGTTATTTCCCGTTGTGACAGATATATGTTGTACCCTGATGATTGGGATGTATATACAGTTTCTTTTCGTAAAGAGATATGATATATTATATTTATTTGTTCCGCTGTGAGATTTTGATGTTCTTCTTTTCTAATATTTCTTTCTTTCTACTTCTCATACTCCAATTTCTCTCTGTCAACTATCTAGTGTTTTTTTACGCTTAGATTTTGGCAAGTAATACGGGTTATATGTATTATTGTTGAAATTCGAGCATCTAATTTCTAGGTGGTCGCTATAGTGGTATCAAAGCTATTGGTTTAGTGATAACCTCGGCTCTATGGCGTAACTCGATAGAGATTGGGTTAGTAAAGCCCTATGCTGAGTTTGAGTGTATATATGAGAGCGCGTATTTGTAAATGATTATAAAATTATTTTTATATAGTTTTCCCCATATTATATATTTATATAGACATATTTTTCTCAAATGACGATAATATTGATTTGTTTGAATGACTTGAATAAGAATTAAAATTGGAATATTAAACTGGAATAGATTAATATAATATAATGAGATTTCAGTTATGAAATCTTAATTAAATGGGAGTTAATCTAATATTAATCAATTAACGTGGATTATGTGAAACCAAAGTGAAAGCAAACGAGGAATATTAATGTTAAATTAAAATGATTTGGTTGAATTGTTATGCCTTGTTTGTTTGTTATATGTTGGTTGGTTTGCATAGAATTCACCAATAGTTAAAATTAAAGTTGAATGAATTGAAGCTAAATAAATGAATTCCAGTATAACAAGTTTGAATGGATCAAAACCAAATAATTTAAACATGTAATGATGTCACATGTTTTGATTGCATTTGTGTAATCATTTGCAAATCAATAAGATGTTATTCTAAAAATTTCATTCATTTGTTACTTACTTGATAATTGGGTTAAGTACAAGTATGAAGACCATGAGGATAGAATTTGATTGCCTAGATTGCTTATAAATTGAGAAGTATGCTTAATAACGCTCGCGAAAAGGTACGCTTACGCGAAAATACAAAATTTGGGTTTGGTTTTTCCGACCGTGTGGGTCCATGTATATATATTTGTTGAACCTGCAATATTGCAGAAGTCCTTCCGTACGAGGGAAACTCTCCTAAAAATTTACAAAATTTAAGGTGTTAGAAATTTTTTGACGTATTTTGGAAATATTTGTTATTAGAAATAAATTAGTTTTGTAACCAATCAGATTAGTTTTTGAAATAAACTGAGTTTTAACTAAATGTTTTTATATAGTGGGTTGGTAACATACTTCTTACCTAGTAATTTCAGAACGAAATTCTTTTAAGGGGGGAAGAACGTAACAATCCATATTTTTGAACATTAGTTACGAATATTAAAATTTGTTTTAGATATTGATTTGATAATATTAACGGATTTCTATGTCGAATATATTTATCTAGAATGACGTCTGAACGTTTAATTTATAATTTAATTATTAAATGAGCTGCAGCAGCAAGGTAGTTAATAATATAACGTTTTGAACTTTAATTGGACATACATGATCTAATATAAGTCGGACTTCTTTGTAATAAGAAACGCCCAGATTTATTGGATAATATTTTTCTAATGGAAGAGAAAAATCAAGATTTCATGTTGTAGATTTTGAGTTATGACCAAATCAAAATTTAAAAAGGTCGCCATTGAATCATTATAAACCATAACGATTTATTATAAAAAATAAAAAGGTTATTTTTAGAACATTGTTTTCAAATCTAATCAAAATCTTTCCGCATTTTTATATTCAACAAACAAAATATCTGAGGCATATTACAAATCCTTTCCTTTTGAAATCTCGCGTACTATCTCCTTCAATGTTCGCAAACAAAGATTTTGGGAAAATCTCGATGCGATCTATATACACAATCTTTAAATTTGTACAATCCTTTTTGCTATCTTTGTAGATCTTGGCACATGATATATGATTGAAACAATGAAAATATTTAATTAATAATAATAATAGAACATATCAGCAAATGGAATATATATATATATATCGTTTTCAAGTCCAACAAAGGAACTTTGCAAAACTAACAAAAACGTGTCAAAATCTAGGTTAATCAGAAAACAAATCTTGGCAAAATATTTCGAAGCTTGTCCCTAATCTCTGTGTATCTATGAAAAGTTGGTTTCAAAGTCTTAAATAAATTTGTATGTGATGGTCCAAAATTTCTACAAGCATAAACTTTTGTCGGCCTGGTAGCAACACGTCATCTCAATTTATATCTTCAATGCAATATTCGCTGCAACACAAAGACCAAAGCCATATTATTTCCATCCATCATTGTATTTAAAAATCCCAACATATATTCCCTTCTATTTGAAACAAACGAAAACACCGGCTGATATATCTCATTTAAAATTAAATAAAAGGCACAACTACCTTATTTTCTTCTCAGCTGTGCACAAGGTACCTCGTACCTGTATGAAGCGACACTGTTCCTATCTTTCTGTCTTTCATGCATATATATACTGCATTACCTCGTTCAATTTCCAGCAAGTATATTATAAGCCAAGCAAGCTTCCTCAAAGCCTCAACTTCTTCATTCAAAGAAAAAGAGAAGAAAACCTAAACTTCCACTCTCTTCACGAAAAAAAGAAAATAATAATTAAATATAATAGAGCTTTCAAAAATAGTGATTATAAACACAACTGTCTATTCTCGTTCCCATCCTTCTTTGATCTAACCCAATAGAAAACATCACCATGCTTTCTAAGATCAAAAGAAAATCCTTAATTCCTAGCCCAAAACATTGCAAAGTCGAATGAATACTGGCAAGTTTCGTTTTATTTTCCTAACAATGTGGGAGGGGTTTGACTGGGCGTTCGGACTGGTTGTATATGGTGGTGTCCGGCCGCCTATTGCAGTGAAGTTGATCAGATATTTCCCAGGGTAGAGAAGTGATCGAGGGGAGTGGCACCTAAAGGGAAGTGGAGGGGGTGATCTCGCCCATCGAACAACGGTGGCCAGAAAAGATATGGAGGTTGGGATATAGGGCAGAGGTTCTGACAGCGAGGAGGGTTTTGACAGTGGCTCTCGTTGGTATTTTGCATCGACATGTGGAGAGGTGATCACGGTGGAGCCGATGGTTGTACGGTGGGGCTGTGCTGGAGTTGAAGGGGAGCAGATGCTGTTTTTTTACGTCTAGAAGGAGTCTCACTTGCAGTTATCACGGAGGGAGGTTTTCAATTTCATGGATTATGGGGAAAGAAAGAACGTGGGAGGGACCGGTTGCATGCTGTAGGCGTAGGCTGTGAAGAAGAAGAGTAGGGGAAGAAATAGAGGGAGGCGGGCTATTATAAGTTCGCAGTGGGCTTTGGGCCCTTAGTTTTTAAACAAAAAGAAAAAAAATGGGGAAGAATGTTGAGCATGGGGGATTGGGCTTTAGGCTTGATATTTATTAAAGAAACAAAAGGAAGAACGGAAAAACTATAAAAGGAGTTGGTTTGAATATGTGGAAGAGGGAAACAGATAATGTGGGGGTTAACAGGCTAATGGAGGATTTGAGGGTAATTGAGTAATTAAATTTATAATTAAAAATTAGTAATGTTGTAATTAATTTAAACTCGTAACATCAATATACTATTCATGCGTTATTAGAACACGATGGAACGAGAGATGTTGGAATCGCAGAGGCGAAGACTACGGGTACAAGCTGGTTCGGTAAAGATCAGACACGATTGGAATTTCTTTTAATTTTAAATGTTTGTTTAAAATTAAACAAAACAATGCAACAATCGTCAATAAAAGTAAAACGGTGAGTTAACTCTCACACTTTTTGCAATAATAAGATGTGTTAAATTCATATAATTATAATTTATCATTGATAGTATAAAACTGGGTGATTGGATGTTATTGGTTGTTTATTGTTTGATTGGTTGACGTTATTTATATTTCATCGTTTAAATGCATTATATTAATGGAATTATTTCATATATTATTATCAAATGTTATTGTGATATGTGATGCAGGGAAGAACAGGTTGGAGGAATCCAACCGGATTCCTCAAATAAACTGTACGTTATTTGTTATGCATATTACTCATATATACGAATTGTTTACCCCAAATGACATTAAAATTTGTTTGGATGTTGATGATTGAATGGATGTTAATCGTTGTGATTTTAATCAATCGATAGTATTGATTAAGTGGCTGGCAGTGATGGCCTAAAATTTATTGTTTTATGACATCGTTTTGCCGTTAGGCAAATTGACGAAGTTTCAAGTTATAAATTTATTTAATAATTGAATTGAAGTTTTTATGTTTATTTTATAGAAGTTATTTAAAATAGAGGTTATAGATATATTTATATTTAAAATCATGTTTTACAAAAGGGATTATTAAACGTTTAATATAACGAATTCTTATGTCGTTTTACGAATAGAAAATCAGAAACTAACCTACGGGTTGGTAAAATTGAATAATTGTTTTTACAAAACAATTAAATGATATTTTTAATTAATTCATTCATTAATTAATTTATGGGGAAAGATGAATGGAAATCAGTTAACGGTCTAACTGATGTTTACGTTTGACAATGTCAACTTTTTAAATTGAAATTGACGATTGGCTTAATTTGTTTTAAATTAATTTAATCTATGGTTTTCCGAATATTCGTTAAATTTAGCGAATGTGGTTAAAAGTTAGTTAATCTTTGATTAACTGTATTTTTAAGTGATTTTCAATTTTTATTATTATTAATAAAGTTTATTATTATTTGATAACTTTTTAAAAATGATTAATTATTCTATCTTTATCTAATAATGAAGTCAGCTACTTTTAATGTAGTTAATGTTGAACTTAATTATTATTTTAATTATAATAATTAAAGTGATTACTTTTTGATTGAAATTTAATTAAGAAGTGATCAGATGGCAATAAGATTTGATTAAAGTCTAGTAAGAGGTTTATAAAAGGATTTATAATCCAAGTTTACATTCAAAGTTTGTAAATGTGACTAGCAAGCTAATGCAGGAGTTCGTATTAGATTTTACTTAATTAAGTAAAAGAAATTATCATGTAAAGTGGGTTTTCAAATAAAAGAAATAAATTTATAAAATCATAGTAAATGGGAATGGGAACGAAATATTAGATTTTTGAGTTGCAAACTTTTATTCTCTTAAGATAAAAATGTTGTAGATCAAGGTCTGAGAGGTAATGAGAACACCCCAACTTGAACGACTTCACTACTATCAAGAAATAGTATTAGTTTACAATGGATAAGGATGTTGAAACGATTTATTATTTTCTTAAGGAAAGAATTGCAACTTTAATTTGCAAAAGATTGAGAAATATAAGGAAGTGATTTGGGTAAATACATTTATAGGTTATGGTTAATGTTTCAAAGTAACGAAACAAAAGAGTTTTATTGAGATTAGGATTTAGAATCGATTTGTGAGAATCGATGAAATGGTAAATGAAATATTTTATATACTGGACCTGAGAAGCTAATGTACTTAAAGTACTGTTATGATTTGACAGTTAAACAACCGACTATCAAATGAATTATTCTATCAGGCCTTTTGACGTGTTTTTTTCGGAGAGACCGGGATGAGGACCAGATCCAAAACCACTTTGATAACTTGCAGGCCTATAAAGATGGACCATTGAAGACCGTTGATCTTCATGAGCGGAAGAACTACTTGACAAATTTCTCTGGATTACAACCAGAGTTACTTAGATTGTGATTCTTTCGTGATTGAAATCCACGGAGTGCAAGGACTTCTCGATACTGATCCTTGGGGTGATTCCTATATAGGATGCAATAGAAGGGTGCCTTCGGTTCATCCTGTTTCTGGATGACTAGTATGGACGAATGTCTAACAGAGCATTTCCTGAAACTCACGTACGTTGATTTTTACAAATATACCGAGTTTCGTGGCGGAGAAGGTAACTTCACTAGCTTAACATCCAGAGTATATTTATGGACATATAATTAGTGATTTGACGGATCTGGTGATGTGACATTCAAAGTAAATGGTGGCGTGCTGTTCTAAAAAGTAATCGTGACCTCAAGCCTCACAATCGGGAAATGACAAAAATCGGGCAGGTAGCATGGCTAGTTGGGTCGCAACCAAGAAGGATGTATTGTCACAATCTAGTGAAATTTCGTGTTTGTTCTTCTTTCGTTTCTGTAACACCCCGTAATTTGAACATAAAAATTCACAAATTAAAGTATACTTAATTAAGTGAAATGGGTTGCGCAGAGAAATATATATATATATATTGATATATATATATATATATATAATTGAAAATTAAATAAATAAATATGCAAAAATGTTCAAAACAGCGAATTGGGAGAGGGGAATAACCGAACCGGCCGATTTTTGAGGTCGACCCGAGCTTGCTGGGTCGACTAGGGGTTAATACAGGGTGTTTGGCTGTCAACCCGTGGGCCGATTCGCTCAAATGCAGATTTTGCATTTGAATGGTTCTCATGGTTCAACTTTAATCTAAAGGCCCTAGATGGTTCCTACACTTGACTTCTTCCCCAAGACATGCTTTGATGGCTTGGATTGAATCTAGGGTTAATCCTATGGCTAATACTATCCTAATCCTCTATAAAAAGACCCCTAAACCTAGCCTAAATCACCATTATTCAATCCTACAACTAAACTATGTCAAATTTGTTCCTTTCATGGCCTCCACTCTCATGCTAAAATTCCTAAGCCTATTTCTATGAGAGATTGTGAGTTCATACAAGTGCTTCAAACTTGTATGAGTGTTCTTAGTTTGCATTCAAGTCAAGTTGCAACATTTCTATTTCAAAGCAAGGATTTTTATTGATTTGGCGCAAGGGTTTTTCAATTGGGGCTTTCATATTTTGGTGCTTGCATAAGGGCTTCGTCTCAATCTTTATAATAAATATTCATTTGTGTCTTCATAGCGTAGTAAGCCCTTTTATACTTTCTTTTTATTGAACTCTAAAGTTAAATGAATGATGCAAGTTTGGGGTTGATCATTATGATATGCAAGTTTGGTTAATCATTATGATATGCAAGTTTGGTTGATTATTATGATATGCAAGTTTGGTTAATCATTATGCTATGCAAGTTGGTTTAATCATTATGTATGACACATATTGCTATGTTATGCAAGTTAAACTTGATGTTGTGAGCATAAAGCTCCAAGCTTTATATCAAAGGTTGCATTTTGGCAACATGAAATTTATCATATCCCTTATGATAACTTGCATGTGAGGCTAAATGCGAACTTCTAGCAACTTCTACATATCATTTATCACCATGTATCACTCATATGCTAAGTTTGGTTTTATGCATGCTTTTGAAGCCTAACAATGCAATATGCAAGTATATGAACATATGTACATCTCATATGCCACCATGATAAACTTGTGGCTTCAACACCTTTTTGTCATGATTATGCCAAGTTCCCTATTTTACCCTTTATGCGTTGTTGCGATTATGTAAACGATGGGATTACGTTGGGGTTGGGTAAAATTATGACATGAACATGATTTTTATAACATAACGTGATATGTTAACTTGTAATTATGTTTTGGAAACATAATGGACATGACACTTAGAAAATATGAGTGTGGCCAACTCGAGGTTGGGTTGAGTTTGTAGCATAAATCTACCCGGACCCGCCCGGCTTAACTAGTGGCTACAAACAATAGGACCCAATGTGAGAAGTTGGTCATGTTGTGCTCGAACCTGAGGTTAGACCAAGTTGTGGTGTAAAGCTACCCGGACCCGCCCGGCTTAACTAGTAACCACAACAAAGTCTAATGTGAGAGGTTAAAGCACATTAAGTTAATTAATGCCTCCTGATTAGGGTTAAGTCATGGTCCACTTAATACTTAATCAATTTGGGTTGGATGGGTTAATCGGGGTTAAGTCACGAACCTTGGGTATACTTAACCAATTTAATCCACGTTTGGATCGGGTTAACCACATTTAATCCGTTAAGGAAACCCTAGTTGCGTGGTCCTTTTCAGCAGTAACCCTCTTGATAGTATCATAAGACCCTAGGACTAGGCTAGGGTGGGGCACGATTACTGGGCTGACATGTAAGCGACCAAAACGACGGCTGAGTAGGTACGCCGGTGTAGGTCCAGGCGGACTATGGTCGTGCACATAGTCCGGAGTTGGAGAATCAGGCACGGGTACCAGTAGATCTAGACTGCGCATACTTGATTCGTGTCTGAGGTTGACACCCTAGGACTTGATACACCCTAGGGTGTACCTAGCGCAGTTTAACTACATTGCATGTTTGGGCCGTATGACACCGACACTTGACGAGTTAGGCTTATAGGGAGCCGATCGACTAGACCGTGTAGTTGGACCTTAATTTAGGTCACCTCATGATGATGGGCCAAGCTTGGGCCAAGGGATCAATTCTTGTTTTTACTTGACATGTTAGAATGCTAGTACACCCGTGGTGCAAAACTTAACCTTAATTATGCGATGACACCTTTATCTATCTTGTTAGTTAATCATCATGCCAGTATGTTGTTATCCTTATGTTCATCTCAGCTTCTCATGCCAGTTAACTTTACTAGTTCATAGACAGATAGTAGTAGGGCTTACCAGTCTTTTTGACTGACCTGTTTTCTTTCGCCTCTTTTCTTCCGTTCCCCCCCCCCCTCAGGTTCTCAGGGTGGGAACATTGGAGCTTAGCTTGGATCTTTACAGCTTGCTTACTGGATTTGCTCATGTACGGTTTTGGACATTGAGCTAGCTATGGTTTATCACTTCATTTTGGGGATAGTACTTTATGTATTTCAGTTTTTCAGTTTATGCCTTTATCTAGACTTTGTTGTTGGAAAATAATGACCAAGTACTTTGTTGTAACATGACTATGGTTTTGAAATGCTAAGTTTTATCCGCTGCTTTACTACTCTGTTTTACTTATATGTTCTATCTTGTGATATCTGCATGCATGTTTACCTTGTTTAACGCCCCTCCAAAGCTAATGTCCTTGCAAGAGTGGCATTGGCGGAGGTGGGGTGTTACAGTTTCTGTATCTCCCGGTAACTATGGTAGGGACATAAAACCATACAGTGATAATACATTTGATACACTTAAGTTGAATGAGTGATCGGTCATTTGTGGTCAGGTTGTAAGATGTTCTTATTGAATCCCAGTGTATCCGCTTTAGAGTACACTGGTCGGAAGGTGGTCCTATATCTTGTCATGGTTGGAATCCATTCTCCAATAAGCGCCTTGTTGTTTTTGACTATATAATGAATATGTAGAGCGTAAGATGCAAGCGTTCTGCTAGATGGTTATTTATTTGTGGTTTGATAGACACTATTATAATATCATTGGATTTTGATATATCAAAAATGTTTTAGGTTATCATAAGATAAAACTGCCTGTGTTTATGTGTGGATTGGTCTTATGATTATCCTTTTCTTTCAAAAGGGCTTATATAAAGTTAAACAAGTTGTTTGTGTTGTGAATTTATCACTGAAAGTATTCCAGACTGATCGGGGTGAATTTTGCTTTGCTGAGGCTTCACCGTTAGTTATTATAAATTATTTTATGTATATACAGATATATTATATTTATTCATTCCACTGTGAGATTCTGATGTTCTACTTTTTCTCTTTTTTTTCTAATATTTCTTTCTTTCTACTTCTCATCCTCTAATTTATTTCTGTCAACTATTTGGTGTTGTTCGATACTTGGGTTTCGGCAAGTAATATGGATTTTAATATTATTGTCGAAATTCGAGCATCGAATTTCTCACCGGGTCATTACAAAATGAAACAACTGGAGATCATCAAAAACAAATTGTGAGTTCACTCACATGCCTTCTAGTATTCGATGATGCGATTAAATTTATTTAATTATAATATATCATTGGTAGTATAAATTGGATGTTTGGATGTTAAATGTTTGATTATTGATTGTTGTTATTTATATCCGTTATTTTAAATGTATTAAATTTACATTATCTATTTCATATGCATTATTAGATGATATTATGATCTTTGATGTAGGGAAATCAGGTTGGAGGGATCTAATTGGGTTCCTAAAAAATATTATATGTTACTTCTTTCATATTATTCACATATGTACTCTTTACCCCCCAAGTAGCGTTAAATTGTTGTCTGAACTCTGAACATTGAATTGAATGTTGAATATAAATTCAACATTGATGTGATATTAATCAATAGACAGTATTGATTAAGTGATTGGCAGCAAATGGCCCAAAATTCATCTTTTTAAGACATTGATTTACCGTCAGGCTATTCGACATAATTGAAGTCATAAATTTTATTTTTATAATTGAAGAAAAGTTTTAAATTTATTATTTTTTATACAATAAAGGTTTTTATAAATGAAAAATATTTATTATTAGTTTTTATAAAGTAATTACAAATGACTATACAGAAAATTCTTTCATTTTTAATAAGTTTTATAAGCATGGAAGTCAGAAATTAACCTCTAAGAGTTAATATTTGGAATTATTGCTTATAAGGAAACAATTAAGTGGGTTATATTGAATTAATTATATTATTAATTTATTTAAGATGGAGTATTAGTTGTAATCAGTTAACAAGTTAACTAATGCTTTCGGGTTCACTAGGTCAACTGTGTTAATTGAAATTGGTTATTAGATTAATTTGTCTCGAATTAATCTAATGGAAACAGTTTTGACAAATAATTGTTTTAATAAGTTCCCTTTAAAAGTTAATTAATCTTTTAATTAATGGTGTTTGGAGATAATTATTGAGTTGTTTATTACTAATGAAGTTAATTATTATTTTAATAAGAATTTAAAAAGAATTTAACAATTTTATTTTAGTTAATAATGAAGTAAACTACTTTTACTTCGGTTGACATCGAAGTTAATGAATATTCATTTAGAAAGTAATTGTTGTTGCAATGAGATTTAACTGAAAGTTATAAAGGGTTTTGGAAAAGGATTTTAGAAGTAAATACAAGTTTTGTAAACAATGGTTTATAAAAGTTGTCTAAAGCTAATACAATGATTTTTAAGCATTTAATTAATAATGAAATTTAGTAAAATGAATGTAATTGGAAGAAGATTATCAAAAATGCAAACGCAAATGTTGAATGGATTTTGAAACACCCCACCTCTGTTAGGGTCACTCTCAAAGGGAATGCCCTAATTTTGGTGGAGGTTTATAAGTATAAGTCACATATATACAAGACAGATATACGAACACATATTTTTGAACAGCGGAAAACAACATCTTTTATTTCATTAAAATACGTGTTCACAAAAACATGCCATACTTGTCTTACAATTCTCCCAAAAACATAACATCTTCATAATTGTCTTGATTACATTATTAAAGAAGCATAAGGAAAACATAAATAAACTGCATAAGTCCCATAATTGCTGCCCAAAGCCATAGTCCAAAACGGAAAAGATCCATGCAATACATTCTTTGTCTTCAAGCTAGATGTGAAAGTTGGTCAAGCTGCGGTATTCCCTCCCTGTGGACCGGGGGGGAACGAAAGAAAAGAAGGCGAAAGAAAAGTAGAGTCAGACATAAAGCCTGAGTAAGTCTAGGACTATTCAGTCTATGAATAAAGAACTGGGTATGATAAGCATAAACTGGAAATGGGAAAGCATCATAAACTAAGTTAAGTTGTCTAGGGTCGAATACTATCGTACCCCATATTAATCTCTGTACCCATATAAACTAGTCCCCAACAGGCACCCATAATCAGGGTGAAGTGATCCTTTTTCTGATGATCGGCTCCTACTCGCATAGTTCATGTGTCTTACGGCCCCCGATGTTGTAGTTACCTATGTTGGTCCCACAATGGGGTGTATCAAGTCCCATGGTGGCGGCCCGACACAATTCTAGAATGCACAGGTATGCTACTGGTGCCCAGTGCCTTATTTTTCTACGCCGGAGTGTGTGCACGCCCGCACCCCGTTAGAACCTACACTGCTGCACCACCGCCGTCGATTTGACCTCTTACAGTCAGCCCAGTAATCGTGCCCCACCCTGCCTAGTTCAGGGTATCCTGATACACCTTGTAGGGTTACTGCTGAAAAGGGTCCCCCACTACTAGGTTTTCTATTTCAAGCCAACATGCTAAGTTGGTTAAGTGTTTAATAAACCTAACCCCCAATCAGTCTGTTTAGTTTAGCATGTTCCATTTTGATTAAGTATTAATTTAATTTACTTAATCCTATCAATCCTGACTCAGCCTTAATTGTCTTATTAAAGCCTTGACCTCTCACATAAGACAGGTATTGTTGTGGCTGCCTGTTGCCGGTTGGGTCCGGGCAGTCTTACGCCACAACTCAGTCTAACCTCGGGTCCTTATTGGGCTCCGTGTTTAACCACCCACATTGGATAGGTATTGTTGTGACTACTGGACAGTCGGGCGGTTCCGGGCAGGTTTACATCACAACTCAATCCAACCTCGGGTTAAACACATCGTATTTTCTACATTTACATATTTTGTCTCTCTTCTTTTTATATGTAAATATTTGTGGCCCATTATTCAAATTCATCTTTATTGGTTAAATTTTGTTTATGCCACTTAATTGTTTTTTCAAGGTTGTTGGCATGCGTCAAACATGCCAACACATATGTTCTATATTTTAACCCAAACGTCATTACCCCCGTTTTACACGTTCGCTACAATATAAGATATGTTGGGTTTAACATTTAAACCCAACTTAGCCATATGAAAAGGGGGAGGCTTATAACATGGTGTTTATGAGGTAACATAAAAAGGGGAGTGTGAACGCATGAACTTGCAACATAACGATTCAATTAACATAAAGTAGGCACATGTGAACTTGCAATTGTAACAGCATATAATCATGGCATAAACAATACTTAAACATGAATCATTCTATTCATATAATCATGGCATAAACAATACTTAAACATGAATCATTCTATTCATATGATTATGGCATAAACAATACTTAAACATGAATCATTCTATTCATATAATCATGGCATAAATAATACTTAAACATGAATCATTCTATTCATGTAATCATGGCATAAATAATACTTAAACATGAATCATTCTATTCATGTAAACTTGCAATTGGAATGTAAATCTAACTTAATTGTGTCACATATATCACCATATGGTTTTGATAACAACTTAGGCCTAAAGCATGTTTCAACTAGGCATAATACCAAACATAGTTTAGTCATGTTCAAAAAGGTGCTTACTTTTGTTTCTAATACAAAAGTATGATTTGCTAATTCCAACATAGATTCATATAAACTATAGTACTTAGTCGTATCCAATTACACACTAAAATGGATCATAAAAGTATGTACCTCAAATTGGCATAATAGTGAATCATATACTTGCATGAATCCCAAATAAAATACTACAACTTATGGTTGTCAACATAAATCATATACTTGTATGAATCCAATCGTATACTATAACATTTCCAAATCGTTTAGAATCAAAATAACATACAAGTATGGATTATTATCGCCACAATTCCATTTCGTTGTTAACTTCCAACGCAAATCAAATACTTGCAAATATCCAATCGTATACCATAACATTCCCAAATCGTTTAGAATCAAAATAACATACAAATATAGATTATTATCGCCACAATTCCATTTCGCATTTTACACAAATCAAACGCAATTAATTATTCACATCGGAATAGCACTCTACTTACAACGTATGACGAATCTTCAATTCAGGAATCTGAATTCTGAATTTGGAGATGCTATCCTTTGTTGTAGGCGTTGTTTTGATTTGATTGACGTTGCTTTAAGCTTTTGATTTATCTCCTAATTGTCTCTCAATTTCTGACGGCTATCTCTAGTCTCTCCTCAGCAGCATGACGGTCTCATCTCCATTTTTGTTTGTGTGTATTAGGGTGAGTCTTAGGTCCTTTTTATAGAGTTTTTGAGTTGATTTAGACCGTCGATGGAGCTTGGTTTAATAATAGCCGTTCGTTCAAAGGAGAGACCAACCAGGAGCTGACACCTAGCCCTAGTGACAAGGCAAGGCTCAGAAAATCGACCAAACACAGACCAGGCCAGCCAGGGTGGGCTGGGTTCGACCTGGCTCAGGGGCCAGGTCGACACCCCAGTCGACACCGTTTCGACTTGGCATTCGAGACGGGTTACCCTGGTCGACTGCCCAGTCGACCTGGCTAGCCCCAGGTCGACTGCCAAGTCGACCTGGATGCCTTGGGCGGGAATTTTCCCACCTTGGCCAATTGGGCCCGATTTTGAAATTTGAATTAGTTTTTCTGAGCTGTTTTGGTCTGTTTGAATTTTAAACTAAATTCTGAAACTTCCGGAGGCCATAACTTCTTCATACGGAGTCCGTTTTACGCAAACTCGGACTCTATCTCAAGCATAATTCCGAGACAAACGCAATGGTGTATCCCGTTTCCCTTAATTCTTTGATTTGCAATTAATTATACTTTAATTTGTGAATTTAACTGTTATAGAATACACGGGGTGTTACATTCTCCCCCACTTAAAAGGATTTCGTCCCCGAAATCTTCAAGTTCAGGAAGAATGTATATCCTAACATCCAAACATCCATCTACTCATCCATCAAACACGAGCATCCATTGTCCTTAAAAGACTTCTAATGCTTCATGATCATATGCGAAGTGTGTGTGTACATGTACTTATCTAATGCAAAATCAGGCGGTCTACTGATTCAGTTGACCTCCTTAATGCGAATTATGTAAGTGTCATGAATCCATTATGTATGCAAATTCTCCTATTCATGACTCTACATGAGTGCACAATCATTCATACAAATGCAACATACATATGACAACACATTAAAGTTCAACCATATACGAATGCAAACATATATGCATATGCAATATGAAGTGACTGAGCCGATCTAAAACCTAGATTGTGTGTGTATATGCAACCACGAGCAACCACTAGCAATCACTTGCAACCACTTGCAACCATCATCCATAACATGTTCCAAATACATGTTTACATCCATTGGCTTCTACCTAAGGATCGAAGATACGACCTAGGTGATATACTTTGGAAAGAGAGAAACAATTATGCGCAAAGCTCCTAAACAAAGAAATCAAGGATACACCCTTAAGAAAAAGGGTATGACGCTAGTATCTTGCCTTCTTGAGCTTTACTCCACTGTATCTTAACTAATTTAACTTCACGATTGTGAAGTTTCCGACCTCCAATTCCAAAATAAATAGATGTCAACCATGGTACCAAGTATACATACTAAGATGATTAGAGGTTTCCCTCTTATCCGTCATGCCATAACTATAAGAGTCGAAAGGTTACTACGTGCTCTTTGGAGTGCCTACCACAACTATTCATCTCTCCCGCAAACCATCCAAACTGAACTCGACATTCCTCAAGTACAAGCCCCAAAGGCCTAAACCAATATCAGACAAGCACCCAAGGAATATCTCCCTCGAATTTAGACGATCTACGTGAGATGATATAAGCAAACTCGATAGCTATTCTCAAATCCCTACTAACAAAAAAATAAACTGGTCGGACCACCAATTGGATTTGAGACTCTAGCGGGATCTTTCTACTATACAAGTACTATGGTGCAGAGACCCAACTATGGAAGTGGATATGAACAAATGAGAAGCGCTAGAACCTAAGGAAATAACACGAACAGTAAACTAGACTCTTCCAACCGGACTACCTTTCTCCTAGGTACGCTTGGTGGCGAAAGCATGTACTTGTCCTTCTGAAAATCTCGTCCTCGTTCTTCCCCTTGTCCTTAAGTATATGCCCTATCATACCCTAGTAAAGATACTTCCTCTTGTCTTAGGTTTTATAATTTCTTCCTCCTTCGTGTGCTAAGTCTACATCCATGAATTCCTCATCCTAGGGTTATGCTCCTTAGCCAAACTCCTCATCCCCTTCCGTGTGTAGTCATGTTGACAAATCTATCGAAAACTGCCTCCATCGTCCGGAAAACCTTATAAGCTTTGAAAGAAAACTGCCCGTAGATGAAACAACTACGGCTATGGATGGAAGCCGGGCACTACTTTGCCCTTCGATGAGGTTACCTCCCAGAAAGCCAGGAGCCCCAGAGACTCAAGAAAGAAGGAGACAAGAATTTATACAGAGGAAGAGAAGATAGTGCGTATGGCTTTGGGGAATATGCCTTTAAAACAAATCTCTTCTTTTGAAAATGCTTCTTTTAAAACCGTTTGAAAATAATTTTTCAAATCCTTTATCTGATCCGGTAACCTTCAGCTCTGATACCAAGTGAAACACCCCACATCCGTTAGGGTCACTCTCAAAGGGAATGCCCTAATTTTGGTGGAGGTTTATAAGTATAAGTCACAGATATACAAGACAAATATAAGAACACATATTTTTGAACAGCGGAAAACAACAACATCTTTTATTTCATTAAAATACGTGTTCACAAAAACATGCCATACTTGTCTTACAATTCTCCCAAAAACATAACATCTTCATAACTGTCTTGATTACATTATTAAAGAAGCATAAGGAAAACATAAATAAACTGCATAAGTCCCATAATTGCTGCCCAAAGCCATAGTCCAAAACGGAAAAGATCCAAGCAATACATTCTTCGTCTTCAAGCTGGATGTGAAAGCTGGTCAAGCTGCGGTATTCCCTCCCTGTGGAACGGGGGGAACGAAAGAAAAGAAGGCGAAAGAAAAGTAGAGTCAGACATAAAGCTTGAGTAAGTCTAGGACTATTCAGTCTATGAATAAAGAACTAGGTATGATAAGCATAAACTGGAAATGGGAAAGCATCATAAACTAAGTTAAGTTGTCTAGGGTCGAATACTATCATACCCCATATTAATCTCTGTACCCATATAAACTAGTCCCCAACAAGCACCCATAATCAGGGTGAAGTGATCCTTTTTCTGATGAACGGCTCCTACTCGCATAGTTCATGTGTCTTACGGCCCCCGATGTTGTAGTTACCTATGCTGGTCCCACCATGGGGTGTATCAAGTCCCATGGTGGCGGCCCGACACAATTCTAGAATGCACAGGTATGCTACTGGTGCCCAGTGCCTTATTTTTCTGCGCCGGAGTGTGTGCACGCCCGCACCCCGTTAGAACCTACACTGCTGCACCACCGCCGTCGATTTGACCTCTTACAGTCAGCCCAGTAATCGTGCCCCATCCTGCCTAGTTCAAGGTATCCTGATACACCTTGTAGGGTTACTGCTGAAAAGGGTCCCCCGCTACTAGGTTTTCTATTTCTAGCCACATGCTAAGTTGGTTAAGTGTTTAATAAACCTAACCCCCAATCAGTCTGTTTAGTTTAGCATGTTCCATTTTGATTAAGTATTAATTTAATTTACTTAATCCTATCAATCCTGACTCAGCCTTAATTGTCTTATTAAAGCCTTGACCTCTCACATTAGACAGGTATTGTTGTGGCTGCCTGTTGCCGGTTGGGTCCGGGCAGTCTTACGCCATAACTCAGTCTAACCTCGGGTCCTTATTGGGCTCCATGTTTAGACACCCACATTGGATAGGTATTGTTGTGACTACTGGACAACCGGGCGGTTCCGGGCAGGTTTACATCACAACTCAATCCAACCTCGAGTTAAACACATCGTATTTTCTACATTTACATATTTTGTCTCTCTTCTTTTTATATGTAAATATTTGTGGCCCATTATTCAAATTCATCTTTATTGGTTAAATTTTGTTTATGCCACTTAATTGTTTTTTCAAGGTTGTTGGCATGCGTCAAACATGCCAACACATATGTTCTATATTTTAACCCAAACGTCATTACCCCCGTTTTACACGTTCGCTACAATATAAGATATGTTGGGTTTAACATTTAAACCCAACTTAGCCATATGAAAAAGGGGAGGCTTATAACATGGTGTTTATGAGGTAACATAAAAAGGGGAGTGTGAACGCATGAACTTGCAACATAACGATTCAATTAACATAAAGTAGGCACATGTGAACTTGCAATTGTAACAGCATATAATCATGGCATAAACAATACTTAAACATGAATCATTCTATTCATATAATCATGGCATAAACAATACTTAAACATGAATCATTCTATTCATATGATTATGGCATAAACAATACTTAAACATGAATCATTCTATTCATATAATCATGGCATAAATAATACTTAAACATGAATCATTCTATTCATGTAATCATGGCATAAATAATACTTAAACATGAATCATTCTATTCATGTAAACTTGCAATTGGAATGTAAATCTAACTTAATTGTGTCACATATATCACCATTTGGTTTTGATAACAACTTAGGCCTAAAGCATGTTTCAACTAGGCATAATACCAAACATAGTTTAGTCATGTTCATAAAGGTGCTTACTTTTGTTTCTAATACAAAAGTATGATTTGCTAATTCCAACATAGATTCATATAAACTATAGTACTTAGTCGTATCCAATTACACACTAAAAGGGATCATAAAAGTATGTACCTCAAATTGGCATAATAGTGAATCATATACTTGCATGAATCCCAAATAAAATACTACAACATATGGTTGTCAACATAAATCATATACTTGTATGAATCCAATCGTATACTATAACATTTCCAAATCGTTTAGAATCAAAATAACATACAAGTATGGATTATTATCGCCACAATTCCATTTCGTTGTTAACTTCCAACGCAAATCACATACTTGCAAATATCCAATCGTATACCATAACATTCCCAAATCGTTTAGAATCAAAATAACATACAAATATAGATTATTATCGCCACAATTCCATTTCGCATTTTACACAAATCAAACGCAATTAATTATTCACATCGGAATAGCACTCTACTTACAACGTATGACGAATCTTCAATTCAGGAATCTGAATTCTGAATTTGGAGATGCTATCCTTTGTTGTAGGCGTTGTTTTGATTTGATTGACGTTGCTTTAAGCTTTTGATTTATCTCCTAATTGTCTCTCAATTTCTGACGGCTATCTCTAGTCTCTCCTCAGCAGCATGACGGTCTCATCTCCATTTTTGTTTGTGTGTATTAGGGTGAGTCTTAGGTCCTTTTTATAGAGTTTTTGAGTTGATTTAGACCGTCGATGGAGCTTGGTTTAATAATAGCCGTTCGTTCAAAGGAGAGACCAACCAGGAGCTGACACCTAGCCCTAGTGATAAGGCAAGGCTCAGAAAATCGACCAAACATAGACCAGGCCAGCTAGGGTGGGCTGGGTTCGACCTGGCTCAGGGGCCATGTCGACACCCCAGTCGACACGGGTTACCCAGGTCAATCGCCCAGTCAACCTGGCTAGCCCCAGGTCGACTGCCAAGTCGACCTGGGTGCCTTGGGCGGGAATTTTCCCGCCTTGGCCAATTGGGCCTGATTTTGAAATTTGAATTAGTTTTTCTGAGCTGTTTTGGTCTGTTTGAATTTCAAACTGAATTCTGAAACTTCCGGAGGCCATAACTTCTTCATACGGAGTCCGTTTTACGCAAACTCGGACTCTATCTCAAGCAGAATTCCGAGACGAACGCAATGATGTATCCTGTTTCCCTTAATTCTTGGATTTGCAATTAATTATACTTTAATTTGTGAATTTCACTGTTATAGAATACACGGGGTGTTACAGATTTATGTAAAGAATATGGTAATGGATTTAGTAATAAATCCAAATTAAGTTATAATAAGATTATAAATGAATTTGTGTTGTGATTTAATAAATGGATTTGTTGTAATAAAATCCAAATAGTTAACAAATTATATTCAAAAGGTTTAATACTAACGGCTTTGTGTGAATAAGAGTTGACTTAAGAATTGCATTGAGTGGAAGTGATTATAACCAAAATAATATTTTCAAATATAAGAAATGGTTTATAAAACCATAATTTAAATGAAATAGATATGATATGATATCATAATTAATATCAGTTTTTGGATTATAAACCTTTATCTATCTCAAGATAAGAACGTTGACGATCAAGGTTTGAGAGGTACTTAGAATACCCCAACTTGAACGACATCAGAATTATCTGAGGATGATATTAGTTTGTAATGGTAAAGATGTTGGGAATAATTTATTATTTCCATAAGAGATATAATATTACAACTTTATTTGCAAGGTTTGAGAAACATAATAAAACTATTGTGTTTTATAATAAACAAAGTATTATTTAACGTTGTTTGGCCCAAATATGAAGTGTAATTATACTTATACCTTTCGGTTAAGTATATAGCACTATTTTCTAAGTAATGGAAATAGTACGGTTTTTATGAATACATTTATTTTA
The DNA here is from genome assembly GCA_030737875.1 of Allium sativum. NCBI lineage: Eukaryota > Viridiplantae > Streptophyta > Magnoliopsida > Asparagales > Amaryllidaceae > Allium > Allium sativum. The sequence continues at coordinate 63,844,245 of CM060909.1, read as the reverse complement.
AGAAATAAGTAAATGACTATGGTTTTCGAGGAAATGAAATTAAGAGGTTGAACTGATTTAAGAACGAAAGTAAATATTGGAAATTTAATTTATTATTTCCGTAAACGTTATTATAAGTTGTATTCGACATAATTTTGAAGTTAAATAAAAACCGTTTGGACTTATATTATAGACAATGTGTCAAATGATATTGTTCTAGCCTTATACAAGATTTGGTGATTTAATCTATATCAATTGGCTATGTATATAATATTTTCCAAAGTAAAGGAAGAAAAAAGGGGTTTTGTGAATATATAACATTATTTCCCAAGGTAAAGGAAATCAAAATAGGTTCTGTGAATATGCCTATTGTGAAGAGGTAAGTGTATGGGTATGTTTCCAAAGTAACGAAAACAAGAGAGATCTAAGAATACAATTATCCAATTGAGAAAAGAATATGGAATTCAATTTTAAGAATCAATAAATAGTTTAATGGTTTTAATTAAAGGGTCTGAGCTACCAATGTACCGATATGTAATGTGCTTGATTTGATAGTTAAAAACCCGACTATTAGTAAATATTGCTTTTGACTGTTGACGTGTTAGTTCGAAGAGACCAGGATGGGAATCAGACCCAAAATCACTTCAAACCAACTGTGCGTTCGAAAACTAATTTGCAGGGATGATTATGAAATGATTTGAAGACATAGATCTTCACAGCGAGAGGAATACTCGTTGATGTCTCTGGTTTATATGAGGATTAAATTTGTAGAAGTAAACCTTTGCGTTCTGCGGTATCTTCAGTTTCGTTTAGTCCTTGAACAAAATTGTATGGACTAATGTTTGACAGAGTACCTCCTAGAATCATGTACATTTGATTTTTACAAATATACTGAGTTTGGTGGAGGAGAAGGTAACTTCTTTTATCTTAACACCCAGAGTATATTTGTGCAAATCATTAGTGATTTGGCGAATCTAACAATGTGGCATTCAAAGTTTGAATGTGATGTTCTGCAAAAGGTAATCATGACCTCAAGCCTCATCAACCAGGAAATTAGTGAAATTGGGAAAACAGCATGGCTATGTGGATTATACACATTAGGGAATATCATCACCTGATCTAGAGAAATGGTTGCCCCTTATTTTATATGCTTTCGGAATGTATGATTGCTGATCCCAACCATTGGTTATGATGTATTCAGCACACTCAAATTAAATGAGTAGTCGGTCATGTGTGGCCCAATTGTAAAGTGTTCTTGTTGAACACTAGTGTTCCATCTCTAGAGGACACGGATCGGTAGGTGGTTCCATACCTAGTCATGTTGGAAATCCAAACTCCAATACGAACCGTACATTTTTAGTTGTAAACCAACTAAGGTGAGATGCAAGCTTTCCGACTATATTCCTATTTTATTTGTGGTTTATTAGACATTATTATAATATCATTGGATTTCGATATAAAAAGTGTTTTGGTTATCGTAAGGTAAAAACACGTGCCATGTTCATGGGCGATCGTGTCTTACAATAGTTCCGTCCTTTCAAAGGATTTTTTAAAATTAAGCAAGATGTTTGTAATATGAATTTATCACTGAAAGTATTCCAAACCAATCCAAGTTGATTTTGCTTTGCTTCAAAATGTGCTTGGGTCAGACCGAGTATATTTTCCAGTATTGGTTTTGCTTGGAGCTTTAGGAGAGGACTCGGAGTCGAGATGCATTCTTATATTTTCTGTTATTAATCTATTTCCGCTGTGTGTGTTGCATTTATCAGCATTTTAGGTTGATTTTAAATGTGTACTCTGATTGTGTAACTATACACACACACACACACACATATATATATATATATATATATATATATATATATTCAGTCTTCTCTTTGTGTAAAGAGTATTGGTATAATATATTTTATTTGTTCCCCTGTGGGATTCTATTCTACTCTGACGTAGCGTTGGTGTTCCTTCTTCTTCTTCTTCTTCTTTTATTCTAACATTTCTTTCCTTCTCCTTATTCTTCTTCTATTCTAACATTTCTTTCCTTCTTCTTCTAACCCTCATTATTCTTTCTTACGAAATATTCGAATTTCCATGCAATTTGGGTTGGACGTGAGTTGTATTAGTCGACTCAGAGGGTATGGATTTGCGGGCCTCTAAAGTATGTTTAGTATGAAATCCATAAATGCTATGATTTCAATAATAATTACAACGTGCAGTAATACTGAGCAATTTACTAGGGTAAAAATAAATATATCATTTTAAACATTCTAGTCATGGTACATTGATATTGTATATCGAAGCATTCGTTCAACCTAGAATGTGAAACTCTCTTCAAACATTAGGTAATGTATTTCTCATGATTGTTGAGTGTACCAAGAGGTTACTATTGACGGGCATTGAATAATTATAGAATAGATCACTTGATAATTTCATGTTAGCTTAACTAAGGTCAAACATAAAATATCGACGTGACTTATTTTAAAACAGTTATCTTAAATAAAAAATACCATCGATCTTCAATGTAAAAGCTTCGCTTTGATTATAGTCAAATCATGGTAAGTTGTCTATCTAATGATCATAGTCGGGTTGACTATAAGTATTGGAAGTGAAGCACTAGTCAAGAGAGGATTCAACTTCTTAGTTATAGGGGGTTAATATCATAGTCAGTACCAGTAAGTCAAAGTCCCTAGCCAGAGCATTTCGTTAATTATAACTCTTATTGTTAAACCAATAAATTTGTATTTTAACTATAAATTTAATATGGAAGTTATTAGAATATCAATTATAAACAAATTTTGTAAATGCAAAGCGGTATAATTTTGACGAATAAAATTCATGAAAATAAGATTCCCAATGGGATAATGCCTAATAAAGTGGAACTAGATTTATCGAAAATGAGTAAGTAATAAATTTAGCCAAAAAGTCACATCTTATGTTAAGTGATGTGTAAACGTTAATATTCTAATATTTCGATGTTATTTACACCCAACGATACAATAATCACAAAATAGTGAATTCATTTCGAACTAAATGATTTAATTAGTTTATAGTTATCGTAAATATATTAATATTTATGAAATAATAATTATGGATATTATTTTTTGTTGTAATAGGTAGACAAGAGGTGAATAAAATAGGTTAGGGCTGCGAGGTTTTGGATGGCTTAGATAGAGGGAGAACTGGTACGAGGAGAGTCTATCATTATATCTCTTTCATCTACTGTTTAGACTCCTCTAAATTTGATTGAAAGTGACCTTTTGGCACTATTTCCAACTATTTCGTTTGATTTCAATTCTTGGGAGCCTCCATCGTATCAAGCTAATATCAATTCAAGATCAATTATTATCCAATAGTCTAAAATCAATGGTTTAAGGATTAGCAATCTGATGAATAAAGAAACTTATAACCGTAGAGAGTTTATCATTACAAGGTGTACTGCAAGACATTGGTTCTCAACTAGTAATTTATCGTATTATATTATATAGGTTCTAATTAATGTTTTATTATATTTATATATAATATTATTACTTATGTGAGATTCTTTTATGTATTGTTGGTGTCACAAGCTAGGTTGCTTACGTGTATGTATTCATCTATAAATTAATCAGTTTATTCATATACATATGTGTGTCTCAGATAGTAGTCCAATAATATAATATTATTGTCAATTTATTACTTTTTATACACATAAGCGTCATTTAATAATATATATAATTCATATTTAATTATAATATCATTCTATAGTAAAAACATATCCTACAACTTTATACATATATATTTATAGTAATAATAATCCTTAAACAACAACAAAAATTATTTTATTATTACGAGCGGACATTTGGAAATGGTGATAATTATCTCTTTTTCGCTTCTTTTCTTCCTTTTCTTCCTCAAATCACTTCGTTTATGTTCCTTTCTATAATCTTTCTCCTCCTTTATACTTGTTATCGTCATGCCTGGATCCCTGTTGAAGCTCTCCACTCTTTCCCCATTCCATACTGATCAATCCTATTGCATTTTCTTCCTCTTTATTCCTGATTTCGGTTGACAATATACGAAATTAAGTATTTGTTCACTGACCCAGTTAGCTTGGTTCCCATCTAGGCCAATCGTGTGCACTTCTACCCCACATTGAGACTATTATCAGCAGCCGAGGGGTTGGTATGCTTTCTAATGATGGATCTTAGGCTTGTTTTCTATGTTGAATGTGATTGCTTAATCTATGTGTATGTGTTTTCATTGTTATGGGGTTTGATCTGATTTATTCATTTAGTTCTATTTTATTTCTGGATTGAGTGGAGTTTTTGGTAGTGGTTAGCTTCTGTTTCACTTTTGACCTCCACCTTGATGCTCGACAATATGTGAAGCATAGCTCTTTTTTGCTATTTTGAGTTTCGCGATTCTCCTTGTGCCTGCTTTCCATCCCCTTCTAGTTATATGTCTGATGTAATGTTTGGTTAGCGTAGAACATGGCTCTATTGTGGTTGGTTATTATTAGTAGTTAGCTTGCCTCTTAGTTTGATAGTTACGCACTATGTCATATTTCTTCCTTGAAGACTGTAACGACCTGGATTTTCAGAACAAATTTAAATTTTTTTTTTAGCTACTTTAATGGATTTTGAAATTTTAAAATGGTTTATTTTAAATAATAATGATTTAAAACTTGTGTTAATCGAAGTTAGAGCGAATAAATTTATTTTAGTTATAAATAGAGTTTGAAATGGCATGGTAGTTTGAAAATTCGATTTTTAATTTCAACTGAACGTATAGAATTCAAAATAAATCGGATTTCAGTAAAACCAAAAACATTGGAATCTGTTTAATTATATCTCTATAACGGATGTGAAAAATTGAGATTTCATAATATAATTGAAAGTTATGATCAGTTTAGAATTTAAAATACTCGCAATGAAATTTATATATTTTTTAAAATAATATATAGCCCTTAAAATAACCATTTTGCAAACGACCTTCGTTTTCGACGAAACCACTTTTGTTGGATCTGGAATGTCAAATTATTGCTAGATCCCAATTTTCATAATTTTGGTAATTAATATGCGAGCATGAAAATAGAAAACGTGTTTGACAGTTTTAGTTCAAATTTGATCGACCATAAAATGGTCATTTTTAAAACGGTCTCCAAATTTGATGAAATTAGTTTTGTTAGGATCGTATCATCAAAAAATAGCTAGATATATTTTTTTTTGTAATTTTTCGGGTCAGTATATGGCCCTAGTAAATTAAAATATGCGTTGAAATTCAATATATATTGATTTATATTTTAATTTTTTATGAAAACTGATCAAAACGATATAAGTGGTCTACGAAACATATTCCATTGTATCTGGAATGGTGGTATTTAGCTAGGGCAACAATCATTGGGTTTGATTTGGAGTTCAATCGATAAACATGTAATTTGGGAATTAAATAAATATTAATCAAACAAAACGGCTATAAATAGAAAATTGGTCAAAGCCCTACATTTATTTCAATCCACGGTCTGTAGCACCCCACCTCCGTTAAGGTCACTCACAAAGGGAATGCATTAACTTCAGTGGGGCGTCATGAGTGTATAAAACAGATAAATTACAAAACAGACAAAATTTAAACAGCGGATAATAAATAAAACTTTACTTTATTGATGAAACAGCAGCTTGGTAAAATAGCTTGTACAAAGATTGTTTTCCAGCACCAATACCCATTACAACAAAGCATCTGTCTTGTTTAACAAAAAAAGAAGCATGAAATGACAATGATATTCCCCAATAAAGCATGAGCCAGCCATAGCAGTGGAAAAGAGAGCCCAAAGCAATACATCGCCTATCTTCGAGCTTGGAAAGAAAACTGAGCTAAGTTGTAATATTACCTCCCTGTGAACCCAGGGGAACAGAAGAAAAGATAGCAAAACAAAACAGAGTCAGACATAAATCCTGGTAAGTCCAGTGATTATTCAGCATGTAAACAGGTAAAAAGATCATGACATGAATAAACTGGATACCAGACCATAACCATGATAATAAGCATAGCAAGACAACAAATGATGATCTTTAGATATGACAAGGTAAGATACACTGAATGCGCTTCGGTTCTTTCTCTGATTTCCTATTTTCTCTACACCACCCAACTAGCATCCTAACTAGTGTCTTTTATAGAACGATTCGTATTCCCTACTAATGTCCCAACTAGTATCCTATGAAAAAGAATCTGTATCCCCTACTAGTGTCCCAACTAGTATCCTATGTTATAAAATAAGGTGATCCCAACCCCACAATTGTGGTAGCCTTCAGGTGTACATCTTGTATGAGGATCTTATCTCAATCAGCCAAATTGCCATGAAGATGTTAGATGTACCCTTACTACCCTATCGATTGGCTCCCTACTTGTATTAACTTTCCTTGTGTCTATGTCAATCGGTCCTCTCTTGCGTGTAGATACCCTGTGTTGGTCCCACCATAAGGTGTATCAATTCCTATGATAGCAACCCGACACAAATTATAGATGCACAGTGTATAAAACTGTTGCCTAGTGCCTGCTTTTCCACTCCGAAGCACATGCACGCCCATACTCCGTCGGAACTACACTGATGCACCCCTGCCGCTACTTTGACCGCTTATAATCAGCCTAGTAATCGTGCTCCACCCTGCCTAGTTTCAGGGCACCGTGATACATCTATGTGGGTTACTGCTGAAATGGGTCCCCGTTACTAGGGTTTTCTATGGTCTATTCGTATACCCCCCAAATTGGCTAAGTGTTATCCATCCATTCAAGTTAACCTATCCACACGCCAAGTCATGTTGGTTAAGTGTTTCTTATTAACTTAACCCTTCTCGTTCATCATGTTGTAATTGGTTAAGTGTTTTCTATTAACTTAACCCCACTCGTTCATTGGTTAAGTGTTAACTTAACCCTACCACTGGTCATGTTACATTGGTTAATTGTTGCCCTCTTGTGTTACTTAACCCTACCACTTGTCATGTTACATTAGTTAAGTGTTGCCCTCTTGTATTACTTAACCCTACCACTTGTCATGGTACATTGGTTAAGTGTTGCCCTCTTGTGTTACTTAACCCTACCACTTGTCATATTACATTGGTTAAGTGTTGCCCTCTTGTGTTACTTAACCCTATCACACATCATGTTATATTGGTTAAGTGTTGCCCTCTTGTGTTACTTAACCTTACCATTCTTAGCCTGTCTGTTTCTTAGCTTTAATTTATTCATTAAAGCATCAACCTCACACATTAGATCTATACTATTGTGATCGTCGGTCGTGCCGGGCGGTTCCGGGTAGCCTTACATCGCAACTCAATCTAACCTCGGGTTTTTGGGCTTAAATGCACTAACATCTCACGTTGGATCTATATTGTTGCGGTCGTTGGATGTGCCGGGTAGTTTCGGGCAGTCTTATACTGCAACTCAATCTAACCTCGGGTTAAGCATGTTCATCTTTAGCCAATTTACATATTTGTCATATGTGTCCAAATCTATGTGTCAAATTTTTCACAAGTCTAGTAAATACAATTTTATGCCACATTCCCAAGCTATGCCCAAAATTTACTATATTAAATTATAGCTAATTTTCCCCGCGTTATAATCACACGTACAACGAGATTCAATCTAAGTTCCGAATGAACTTAGTATTCACAAAATCAAGTAAAAAGGGGAAAAATAGAGAAGGAGCATAAGAATTGACATAAGGAAAAATAGGCATGTAAAGATGTACCAAATTCAAGAATCATGTTTCAATGTTGTACATTAACACTATGTGTAGACAAGCTAAGCAATTCACACCAGAGGTATAAAGATTAGATAGAATTGGACTTAAGAGAATTACTAATTTAATGTACAACATGATAAGTCTGATTTGATAAATCATAATAGTCTCATAGGCATAGGTTGTACAACATGAAAAGTTCCATCCTATCAATCACAACAGTCTCACAGGCATGATAGGTTCATTTATGTCAGTCCAACAGTCTCATAGGCATGATAGGTTCTATTATGTCAGTCCAACAGTCTCATAGGCATGATAGGTTCTATTATGTCAGTCAAATAGCCTCATAGGCATAAGCAATTTAGATTAGACAAAAGGATAGGCACGAATCAGAATTAGGCATCGTTCTAGATCCGATTATCACAGTCATAATTTCTATTAGATGTTTAAATCTAAATAATAACTAAACTTACAGAAAAAGGATGGATCTTTTATTCTGGGACATGATTTCTGAATTTGAAAAGTTATCCTTTGATGTAGACGTTTGATTTGAAGTTCTTCTAATCGATTACTTGTTTGGATTTATTTTTCTATTTTGGAGAAGATGAAGGAGGCTAAGGTAGCTTGTAGACGAATAGCATGACGACACCATAGTCTTAGGGTTATGAGGTTTGGTCTAAGTTTGGCTATGTATATATAGATGTCTAGGATTAATTTTAGCCTTTACCTTAGTCTAGGAGAAATCAGAGCCATCGAACCAAAGAGATGTGTCATCCAGCCAATCATAGTACGACACATAAGCCCTAACACCTCAGAAATTAGTCATTGGCCAATCAGAGAAGGCCACATCAGCTCAGGACTACATAAATTCGTCACAGGAAGCAGATCTCAAAGGGGTCGACTCCCTACAGGGGGTCGACACCTATGTCGACTCTCCTTGGGGGGGGGGGGGGTCGACACCCTGAGCGGGAATTTTCCCGCTTAGCCTGTTCTGTCCGAATTTTGAATTTTGAACTGGATTTATTATTTAATTATTATTTTCTGTTTATTCTTGAAATCTTCTGAACTCTATAACTTCTTCATACGGAGTCTGATTCACGCAAACTCGGATTCTATCTCAAGCAGAATTCTGAGACGAACGCAATGGTGCAACCCATTTTACTTAATTCCCACATTTAAAATTAAGTGGTCTTAGATTTGTTAATTTTAATATTCATAGAAAATACGGGGTGTTACATTCTCCCCTCCTTAAAGGATTTCGTCCCCGAAATTTCTAAGTTAAGAAGAATGTATACTAACATCCAACATCCATCTACTTAAACATCAATCACAGGCATCCATTGTCCTTAAAAGACTTCTAATGCTTTCATGATCATATGAATAGTGTGTTTATATGTCCTTATCTAATGCAAAATCAGGTAGTCTACTGATTCAGTTGACCTCCTTGATGAGAATCATGTCAGTGCTATGAGTCCATCATGTATGCAATTATTCCTAATTGTATTTTGTAACTTCTACATTAGTGCACAATCATTCGTACAAATGCAACGGCCACATGATAATACATCAAGTTTCAATCCGTATATAAATTCATACATGCATATGCAATATGAAAGTGACTGAGCCTATCTAGTACCTAGTGTGTGTGTGTGTATATGCATCCACGAGCAGCCACTAGCAAACACTTGCATCCACCAAACATAACATGTCTCAAACACATGTTTACATCCATTGGCTTCTAACTAAGGATCGAGGATAGGACCGAGAGGATATACTTAAAAAATAAAGACTAGCATGCAAACAAACTTTACAGAAAAAGAGAGATCAAGGATATACCCTCAAAAGGGTATGATGCGCGTATCTAGTCTTCAGCCTTCTAAGTTGCATCTTCTTGAGCTTCACCCCATTGTGCTCTGACTATCTTAACTTCACGATTGCATAGCTTCTATTTTTGTTTCCAAAATATGAGTTGGAGCCCATTACCTCTTCTCCTTCTAGTATACTCGGGACTACAACTTCTATTGTGTCATGCTAACATTTCCTCAAAGGTTCTTCAAAATTCACTATAGGGTATTCCATGTGGAAGAACTATCTCTTGAAAATAAACAGATGCTAACCATGTTTCCAAGTGTATTTATTAAGGTGATTAGAGGTCTCTTCTCAACTTAACTTATATATTGCGTCAACTATGTGAGAGTCTTCTCTTTGTGAAGTCCCTATTTGATCCAAATCGTAGGTCTTACTCCTAGCGATGCCAACTACTAACTTAACCGAAGGTTTTAAAATCAAAGATTGATGTGTATTCCAAACTTTTCCTTTTCACATAAAGAGGACTTGAAGTCAACCTTTTTCTTCTTAAGGCGTCCGCTACGACCTTACCCTTCCTTTTCACATCAAAATGGCGCCTATTCCCGTGCCACATGCATCCGTGTATACCGTAAACCTTTTACTACCGTAAGGTAATAGTCAAAACTAGGGTCGTTGTAAGAGCCCTATTCGATCATTGGACAACGACATCACAATTAATATCCCGAGCAAAGGTTAGATTCTTCTTCGTTAATCCAGTAAGTGGGGCTAATACCTTCGCAAAGTTCTTAATGAACTTCCCATATTAACCCGCTAGTCCAAGAAAGCTTCTTACTCTTGTTGCATTCCTTGGGACCTTTCAGTCTTGCACCGCAACTACTTTTGCGGGATCTACTGCTATCCCTTCTTTGGATGCCACATGTCCTAGAAACCGTACTTCTTCTCTCCAAAAATGACATTTTGGAGAACTTTGCCTTAAGTTGATGTGCTCGAAGTGTATCTATGACTTCTCTTAAATGCAAACCATGTTCTCCCTCATTCTTTGAGAAAATCAAGATATCGTCCACAAAGACTTCTATAAAATATTAAGGAACTCCCTAAAAACCCTAGTCATTAAGTCATTAAAATAAGCGGGTGCCTTTGTCCAACCGAAAGGCATGACGAGCCACTTAAAGAAACCTTCAGTGGTCCTAAAAGCAGTCTTGTCTATACTGTCAGCCAAATCTAATTGGGAGAAAACAGACACACCTACAAGCTAGTCAAACAAATCATCTATACTTGGAAGTGGGTGCCTATTTTTCTTAGTCAACTTTTTTAATTCTCTATAATCCACGCATAAGCGAAGTGGACCATCTACCTTAGTAGCGAAAACTACTGGATCACCCCATCCAAAAATACTTCGCCAAATAAACCCCTTCTCAACCAACTCTTTAACTTGCTTGCTGAGCTCCTTCCTCTCCCTAGGAGCCATATGTTGTACGGGTAATGCAACTGGGTTGACGTTATCAACCAAGTATATACGGAAATCTATTTCACGTTTGGGGGTAAGCCCTTCACTTCATCAAAGACATCGGGATACTTATGGACTACTTAAACAGATTGCAAATTATCAATAGATGCATCAAGAGATTCTAGGTAACTAAGCATGACAGAACCCTTAGGGTTACATGATATTTCGAGGGTATTCCCGGGGCAAGTCAAAAGTCTAACTACCCTCCTTTCACAATTGACAATGGCACCATTACTGTATAACCAATACATCCCTAGAATCAACCTATAACCCATGAAAACAAAAAACGTAAGCATTACATCTAACGCTTAGTACAGATATTCCCAAATTTAAACAAATCATAGATAATTGAGCCGAATCACCAATTGGATTTGAGACAATAATGGGATCTTCTACTATACAAGTACTAAGATGCAGAGACTCAACTATGGAAGCAGATATAAAAGAATGTGAAGCGCCAGAATCGAACAAAGTTCTAACGGGATGATTGAAAAGAAAAACTAAACTTTCAACAGAAACGTTCCTACCTCTCTTAGGTACACTAGCAGTGAGAGCGTGCAATTGCCCGCTCCCTTGTCCTTGTCCTTCGACAATCCTTGATAATATGCCCTGCTCCACCATACTGAAAACAACACCCTGCCTTCTTCTTCCTACAATTAAATGACCCAATATACCATAGAAAAGGCACTCCCTCTTGTCGCGGGATCTACTATTTCTTCCATTCTTCTTATATTCCAATCCCTTGTTTGTGATTCTTCCACTTTGCTCTCTTTCTTTTCACCTTTCTCCTTTTGCGTGGATTAAGCCATATCAACAAGCTTCCTATCCTTGGGCTTGTGCTTCTTAGCCCAAATTCTCTTATTCTTATCCTCACGTGTAGCTTGTTGACAAGTTCTCGAAACTACCTCTATCGCACAACAACCTACAAGGCTTGAAAGAAAATTAGTCGCAGGTGAAACTACTGTGGCTACAGATGTAGGTTGGGCACCATTTCGCCCTCGACATGTGCCGTATGCCTACGAAACTATGGCGAAAAAAAGGAAGAAGAGATTCAAATAGAGAATCGAAGTTAGTGCATATGACTTTGGGGAATATGCCTTTTAAAAACAATACTTTTCTCTTGAAAAACGCTTCTTTAAAACATGTTTTAGAAAATACTTCTTTATAAAATATGCTTTTGAAAAATCTTTTATCTGTTCTGGTAACTTTTAGCTCTAATACCACGTGTAACACCCCACATCCACTAAGGTCACTCACAAAGGCAATGCATTAACTTCAGTGGAGCGTCATAAGTGTATAGAACTGATAAATTACAAAACAGACAAAATTTAAACAGCGGATAATAAATAAGACTTTAATTTATTGATAAAATAGCAGCTTGGTAAAAAAACCTTGTACAAAGATTGTTTTCCAGCACCAAAACACCAATACCCATTACAACAAAGCATCTGTCTTATTTAACAAAATAAAGAAGCATGAAATGACAATGATATTCCCCAATAAAGCATGAGCCAGCCATAGAAGTGGAAAAGAGAGTCCAAAGCAATACATCGTCTATCTTCGAGCTTAGAAAGAAAACTGAGCTAAGTGGTAATATTCCCTTCCTGTGAAATTGGGGGGAGGGGGTGGGGGATGGAAGAAAAGAGAGCGAAGCAAAACAGAGTCAGACATAAAGCCTGGTTAGTCCACTGATTATTCAACATATAAACAGATAAAAGGATCATGACATGAATAAACTGGATACCAGACCATAACCATGATAATAAGCATAGCAAGACAACAAATGATGAACGTTCGATATGACAATGTAAGATACACTGAATGCGCTTCGGTTCTTTCTCTGATTTCCTATTCGCTCTACACCACCCAACTAGCATCCTAACTAGTGTCTTTTATAGAATGATTCTCATTCCCTACTAGTGTCCCAATTAGTATCCTATGAAAAAGGATCTGTATCCCCTACTAGTGTCCCAACTAGTATCCTGTGTTATAAAATAAGGTGATCCCAACCCCGCAATTGTGGTAGCCTTCAGGTGTACATCTAGTATGAGGATCTTACCTCAATCAGCCTAATTGTCATGAAGATGTGAGACGTACCCTTACTACCCTATCGATCGGCTCCCCAATTGTATTAACTTTCCTTATGCCTTTGTCAATCGGCCCTCTCTTGCGTGTAGATACCCTATGCTGGTCCCACCATAAGGTGTAATCCCTATGATAGCATCCCAAAACAAATTCAAGATGCACAGTGTATACTACTAATACTCAGTGCCTGCTTTTCCACTCCAGAGCATGTGCACGCCCATACTCCGTCGGAACTACACTGCTGCACCCCCTGCCGCTACTTTGACCGCTTATAATCAGCCCAGTAATCGTGCCCCACCCTTCCTAGTTTCAGGGTACCGTGATACATCTATATGGGTTACTACTGAAATGGGTCCCCATTACTAGGATTTTCTAGGATTTATTCGTATATCCCCAAATTGGCTAAGTGTTATCCATCCATTCAAGTTAACTTAACTAATCCACACGCCATGTCATGTTGGTTAAGTGTTTCTTATTAACTTATCCCTTCTCGTTCATCAAGTTGTAATTGGTTAAGTGTTTTCTATTAACTTAACCACACTCATTCATTGGTTAAGTGTTCACTTAGCCCTACCACCGGTCATGTTACATAGGTTAAGTGTTTCCCTCTTGTGTTACTTAACCCTACCACTTGTCATGTTACATTGGTTAAGTGTTGCCCTCTTGTGTTACTTAACCCTACCACTTGTCATGCTACATTGGTTAAGTGTTGCCCTCTTGTGTTACTTAACCCTTCCACTTGTCATGTTTCAATTGTTAAGTGTTGCCCACTTGTGTTACTTAACCCTACCACTTCTCATGTTACATTGGTTAAGTATTGTCGTCTTGTGTTACTTAACCCTACCACTTGTCATGTTACGTTGGTTAAGTGTTGCCCTCTTGTGTTACTTAACCCTATCACACATCATGTTATACTGGTTAAGTGTTGCCCTCTTGTGTTACTTAACCCTACCACTCTTAGCCTGTCTGTTTCTTAGCTTTAATTTATTCATTATATCACCAACCTCTCACATTAGATCTATTTTGTTGCGGTCGCTGGATGCGCCGGGCAGTTCCGGGCAGCCTTACACCACAACTCAATCTAACCTCGGATTTTTGGGCTTAATGCGCTAACCTCTCACATTAGATCTATATTGTTGCGGTCGCTGGATGTGTCGTGCGGTTCCGGGCAGTCTTACACTGCAACTCAGTCTAACCTCGGGTTAGGCATGTTCATCTTTAACCAATTTACATATTTGTCATATGCATCCAAATCTACGTGTCAAATTTTCCACAAGTCTAGTAAATACAAATTTATGCCACATTCCCAAGCTATGCCTAAAATTTACTAAATTAAATTATACCTAATTTTCCCCGCGTTATAATCGCACGAACAACGAGATTCAATCTAAGTTCCGAATGAACTTAGTATTCACAAAAGCAAGTAAAAAGGGGAAAAATAGAGAAGGAGCATAAGAATTGAAATAAGAAAAAATAAGCATGTAAAGATGTACCAAATTCAAGAATCATGTTTCATGTTGTACATTAACACTATGTGTAGACAAGCTAAGCAATTCACACCATAGGTATAAAGATTAGATAGAACTGGACTTAAGAGAATTACTAATCTAATGTACAACATGATAAGTCCCATTTGATAAATCACAATAGTCTCATAGGATTAGGTTGTACAACATGAAAAGTTCCATCCTATCAATCACAACAGTCTCACAGGCATGATAGGTTCATTTATGTCAGTTCAACAGTCTCATAGGCATGATAGGTTCTATTATGTCAGTCCAACAGTCTCATAGGCATGATAGGTTCTATTATGTCAGTCCAATAGCCTCATAGGCATAAGCAATTTAGATTAGACAAAAGGATAGGCACGAATCAGAATTAGGCATCGTTCTAGATCCGATTATCACAGTCATAATTTCTATTAGATGTTTAAATCTAAATAATAACTAAACTTACAGAAAAAGGACGGATCTTTTATTCTGGGACATGATTTCTGAATTTGAAAAGTTATCCTTTGATGTAGACGTTTGATTTGAAGTTCTTCAAATCGATTACTAGTTTGGATTTATTTTTCTAGTTAGAAGAAGATGAAGGAGGCTAGGCTAGCTTGTAGACGAACAGCATGACGACGCCATAGTCTTAGGGTTATGAGGTTAGGGTCTAGGTTTGGCTATGTATATATAGATGTCTAGGATTAATTCTAGCCTTTAGATTAGTCTAGGAGAAATCAGAGCCATCAAACCAAAGAGATGTGTCATTCATCCAATCATAGCACGACACAAAAGCCCTAACACCTCAGAAATTAGTCACTGGTCAATCATAGAAGGCCACATCAGCTCAGGACTACAGAAATTTGTCACAGGAAGTAGATCTCAAAGGGTTCGACTCCCAACAGAGGGGGTCGACACCTATGTCGACTCCCCTATAGGGGGGTCGACACCTATGTCGACTCCCCTATAGGGGGGTCGACACCTTTGTCGACTCCCCTATTGGGGGGTCGACACCCAGAGTGGGAATTTTTCCCGCTCAGCCTGTTCTGTCCGAATTTTGAATTTTGAACTGGATTTATTATTTAATTATTATTTTCTGTTTATTCTTGAAATCTTCTGAACTCCATTACTTCTTCATACGGAGTCCGATTCGCGCAAAATCGGACTCTATCTCAAGCAGAATTCCAAGACGAACGCAATGGCAAACCTGTTTTACTTAATTCCCACATTTAAAATTAAGTGTTCTTATATTTGTTAATTTTAATATTCATAGAAAATACGGGGTGTTACACGGTCTGCTATTTTGGAGCCGCCTTCTTTTTTCATGACCGAATGGGAAGCTCCGATCTTCTTCCTCTCTTTTCTCCCAAAGTATTCACCAATTTAAGAAATTTATAATTACAAACTTCAAGAGGGTAGTGAGATCTATATATTGACCGGAGGTGATTTGATTTGGGGAAGTGTGGCGATCGTATTTTGGCCACGAAGCGCGGTCGGTTCATCGAGTTTCTGGGGTAGTGGAGGACACCGAGCTAGGTAAGGGTATGAGCGGTAGTCGAGAGGACGTAGGCGGTGCCGGAGGTGGTCTCTGATCGGGGTCTAATGGTCTGATAGCGGCGCGGCAAGTGGATATTTGATGGCGAGGTTTCTCGATTGAAGCCAGAAGAAGGTCGAAGGGTTTGGCACCCTTAATGATAGAACAATTGCGTTGGAAATACAGTGAAGATTGGTGTTCGTTTGCAAATTCTGGAACCGGAATAGCAAATCAGAGCGACAGAAAAACACAGCGGAGTGGATCCCAATGTGAGAACTCCTTCTCACTCAGTTTATTTTACAGTCAAATATATCCTAGGTTGCAGACGGAGCTTAGTAGCTCCCGTCACTATTTATTGTACGAACCATGGCTGTTTGTCTGGATTGCATTATGGAAATTTGGATTGTGGTTGTCAAATTTGATTGTGTTGTGAAAATTGGTTGTATTGTGATTGATTGATATGTGTGTATGGCGTGAGCTAGCTTCAGGAGAGGTGTAATGATAAACATTACTCCGGTTCTAATATCGCGCCGTTATAATGCCGAAATTTTCTGAAATAAAATGTATGCAATAAGAATATCATTTTTTTTATCAATATGAACTAGTTAAAATATTCATGTATTGAAATAATTTAATCATTAAAAATATAATTTTTAACGTATAAATGAATGGCATGAAATTCTCCTGAAATGAAATGAATATTCATTTACAAATCGGACGATTTGTTTATGTACATCCATTTGATTGATATTGATTGGGATGATAAATTTTACACATCGCCCAACTGCACAAATAAAATCTGTATTTGTTGATTGAAACCCGACACGGGTATTGGGATAATATTTGACGTACACTATTCCCAATTGTTTAGTTGTATGTTGATCGATTGGTTGATAGACTTTTGCAAGCGTTAATTATTTATATTTAATGCTTATGCAGTTGTGTAATGCACTCTGAATGATGGTTGATTGTCTATCATTGTTGTTGTATCCATCTGATGCATGAAATCCATATCACTAACATTATATGGTAATTGATTGGGTCTGATTCCAAATTAGAACGAATATTTTAAAATAACGAATATTTTAAAATAATATTATGTAAAGGATTAAAAAAGTGAATTTGACATCCGATTTTGAATGGACACGAAAATATTGAAATGTGTTAAGCCGTATTGATTAGATATGCGCTATTTTGGAGTGAACAAAATTTATATATATTTTATTCATTTTATAATGAATATTGAAAAGGAAATGATTTCAAAATCAGATATTTTGAAAATATTATCATTTATATATAAATGATATGGAATATTCATATTTGGTCTAAAGAAATTGAAATGGAAGTGGGAATCATTTTTAAAATAAACTTATAAAATACGTTTAGAACGAAATATATATAATACACATATTATATATAAAGGGTTTGAATAGAACGCGTCCCGCTGTGACCATTTGCGAATTTCAACCATTGACTTCGAATTGATATTACGGGAGATCCGACCGTCGGATTTTCCTAAAACCGGAACCGTTGTAGTCGTATCGAAAAGAGATTTCCAATGAATATAAGAGATTTAAAATCTAGTGGTTGGATTTGAAATTATGTCCAAATAAAATTTGAAAAAGGTCGCTATGGATGCAGTTCAGTGGTCGTTATTGGAAACCGACTGTACGGACCTTGATAAAATTATAAAAATATTAATAATTTGAGTAAAATCATAATAAATGATTTGGAAAGATTTTGGATGGAAAATTCCACGTTTGTGGAGAATTTTTTTTATTACAATGAATTAGTTAATAATTAGAATGATAGTCCAACATTTTTAAATAAATAAATTGGATTTCTAAATGGTTTTAATTTAACAAAAATTTTCCAATGTATGAAATGGAATGGATTTGAAAAGAAATTGTGACGACCCGCTCCGCACCAGCCTAATTTTCCTCCGGAAGTGCGCTGTACACATGTCCCGACTAGCACGGAATGGTCGCCAAAGAAAGGAAAGAAGGGAATGAACTAATCAAGGAACCTGTAGAATGTCTCACAGCGCATGGAATAAAATATAATAATAACATACTTGACATAAAACAGGTGAGACAGTGCATAAGCTGATAACTAAAATCAACATCCATCATCAGAGCAGCGGAAATTCAAATACAGCTTATTACAATTTTCCAAATTTACTGTCTCTAAACAAAAGAAAGCTAAAGTAGAAGATGCACCACCAATGCCCAAGCAGTGATCTTCAACAATACAGGGAGAATATTATGTATATATTTTACGTGGAAGCCTCCTGCTCGTCTCCGGATCATCTACCCGTGCATCACCAGCTAACCTGTCTCTAGTCTGCTCGTGTGAGCACCCAGAGTAATAAGAGGAGACATAAAACTCTGGGTCAGACATAAAGCCTGGTATGAGCGATAAGCATCTAAACAGAATGATAATAGGTATACTAAACCATACCTGAACCTGGACCTGCAACCAAAGAGTTAGTACCACATACCGTACAATACTCTAAGGTGCCATAATAAATAGTGTAAGAATACGGGGTGGGGTGTGCATGTCACAATGATAGCAAACAAATCATCCATAGCAACCATCCTCACATCTCTCACTCAGTGCGTAAAGCGTACGACATCTACCACTTTGAAACACTAGACAAACTGAGGTAACGACGAATCCCGACTTGTAGAAACCCTGCTATGACCAAGCTAAACATATGGAGTCATGACCAAACATTTCAATGACCCACTTCAGTGGTTGTAGCCCTTGGTCCTACCGATGCCATAATGGCCCTGAACCCGCCTTCGTACCTCCTACCATAGTGGTCCAAAGCTATAGACGTCGATAACTCCTTGGCACGCGTCCCGCAGCAAAGCCCAACCATGAAGCGAACTCGTTGATTCCCATCTGAATCTTGAGCTCTAACTTCTCATTTGGACTTCCTTTGCATCTCGGGTTTGGTCGAATTGGAGTGGGTCTTCAGAAGAGTTGTCGCGCAGTAACAGTCCTAGAATTCGGTTCGGTTCGGTAGTTATCACCCTCGTCGGTTCGGGTCGGGTACTACGCTACGGGTCGGGGCGGTGTCCTCATCCGGGTCGGGCCGGGTTGCTGTCTTCCTTCCAGTTTTCTCCGATCAGCTTTCTCGTTTTCCATCTACTCCGATCCGATCCGCTCCCGTTCTCCATCTACTCCGATCCGATCCGCACTTGCTGTCTGATCCGCGTGGCTTTCCCTCTTGCTAGTCCTCCAAAGAGTTTACTTCCGATCCGAGCCCTGCGTCTCCAAGTCGATCCGATCTGGCCCCCATTATTCTTCCGATCCGATCCCCTTTTGTCCACTCCAACTCTAAGTAAACGGCCTTCCTTTTTGCCAAGTCTCCTATGTGCCAAACTCCAGTTCGGGTCGGTTTTCTTGCCCAGTTCACATATCCGATCCGAGCCCTCATCCGATCCGAACCGGTTAGGAACCTGCACATTTCTGCAACTTTCCAGCGAGCTTTCTACGCCATTCGACGACGTTTTCGACCAATTTAACTATTCTAATCAAACATAAAACATACCATAGAGTCATAGAAACATGTAATAGCAACCACAAACAGCAAACAACAATTCAAATGAATCAAAATGGATCAAAAGTGACTAAAACTTCATATTTTTCCCATAGCATGTTTAAGTAGAACTAATCATAGGGTTAACAAAACTTAATCAAATCGAACCAAATTTCTAACAGAAGCATAAAATATTATTTAAGAATTTCTAAACATTTTTCCAGAATTTATTAGTGTATAAATTCGCTAATCTTCACTAATTACCCTTAATTACCGTAATTAGTGCAAAAACTATGCAAATCACTCACCTTTGCCACAACTAAAACCCCAAAACTGAAATATTCTCTGATTTGGCGCTGTTCCCAATCTTACACAGCAGCTCTACCTCGGTTCTCGTGCTAATACTCCTTGATTTGATGTTTGCTAAGCCTAATCTTCAATTAGAAAGTGATTAAGAGGTGTTTTGAAGAGATTTAGAGGGTGGAGGCCATGGCTAGGTTAAGAGGAATGAATAGTGACGGCTGAAAAATGAGAAAAAGGTATTCTCCAAACCCTAACAGCCCTTTTAAACTCCTAATCCCGAAATTTCCCTTTGGGCCTAGCTGTTAATCACCCGGTTAAGCCCAATTAAGCTGTTTTTCACCATCTGAAACTTGTTTCAGCCATATCTCCCAAACGGTGAGTCCGTTTGGCTAATGTGACCACTCTACGGAAAGAGAAACCATCGTCCGGAGCTAATGGAAGTGGTTTCAGGTCAAAATCCCTTTCCAGTCAGAAGTTATGGCCAAAACAGTACCAACTAGGGGTAAAATGGTCATTTAAAAATCGGGAAAAATCATGAACATGGGAAATGACCCCAATAGTCGTCCTCCAAAGTTACATGACCATACGACTTCGTATGTGAAAGAAATAAATATCCCACGATCCTATGATGCGTAGAATACGTGTCGTTACATTCTCCCCCCCTTAAGAAATTTCGTTCCCGAAAGCTTAACCCAAAACATACAAAGGATCCCGCATGCCTAACAACCACATACATCAATCAAACATGCAAAACAAGCAAAACAAACCTATCCTAGCATGCGGAAAACTAAATCGAAGTCAAAATCTTACCAGGCAAAGAGTTCTGGGTGTGTCTTCCTAATGTCCTCCTCTGTCTCCCAAGTACAATCATTCTCGTCCTCGCTCCACTGTACCTTGACTAGCTTCACCGCCTTCCTTCGAAGTTGCTTCATGTCGTGCTCGACAATACGGGCCGGCTTGCGGTTCCCAACCGCCTCGTGTTCTACTTCGAAGTCCTCTAACTGATCAGGTGAAATAGTCATATCTGAGTCGTGAACGAACTTCCTTAGTTGGGAAACATGAAATACGTCGTGAACTCCCGCCATCTTCTCCGGTAAGTCGATTCTGTATGCCAAATTCCCGACTAGTTCAAGAACAGGGAATGGGCCAACGAATCTTGGTGCCAACTTGCCTCTCCTGCCAAATCGTATTATGCTCTTCAACGGAGAAATCTTGACAAACACCAAGTCGCCAACGGAGAATTTTAGGTCTCTTCTCCTCTTATCAGCATAACTCTTCTGCCTATCTTGGGCAGCCTTCATTCGTTGTTGAATGATCTTGATCTTATCTGAAGTTTCCCTCACCACATCTGGTCCAAGCATAAACTTCTCGCCAGTCTCTATCCAACATGATGGTGAGTTACACGGTCTTCCGTACAAAGCTTCAAACGGAGCCATACCGATACTGGATTGGTAGCTATTATTATATGCAAACTCTACTAGATGCAAATGGTCATCCCATGATCCACCAAAATCCAATATACATGCTCTCAAGAGATCTTCCAAAATACGGTTCCCCCTCTCCGTCTGACCGTCGGTCTGAGGATGATATGCGGTACTGAGATGTAACTCTGACCCTAGAGCCTCTTGTAAGCTCTTCCAAAACCCACTAGTGAACAACGGGTCTCGGTCGCTCACAATGCCTTTAGGTACTCCATGAAATCTCACTACCCACTTCATATACAATTCTGCTAACTTAGCTGCCGTTCTGGTCGATTTGACTGGTATAAACCTTGCACTTTTAGTCAGTCGATCTACAATTACCCAAATGCTGTCATATCCCGATCTAGTCCTTGGTAAACCATCGATGAAATCCATCGAGACTTGCTCCCATTTCCATTCGGGAATTTCTAAGGGCTGTAACAACCCACTAGGCTTCTTTTGCTCGGCTTTAACTAGCTGGCAATTCATGCACTTGGATATAAACTTCCCAACGTCTCTTTTCATCCCTTCCCAGTAGTAAGTCTGCTTCATATCTCGATACATCTTGTTACCACCGGGGTGTATAGTCAGCTTTGAGTGATGACATTCTCTAAGCACTTCATCTCTCAATCCATTGACATTGGGTACAACAAGCTTTCCATTCTTTCTAAGCCATCCATCTCGATCAAGCCCATACTTGTTCACCTCCTCATCGACACACATCTCTAACTTGGAGATGATTTCCAATAGGTTAGGATCGTCCCTCTGACTAGAGCCGATCCGCTCAATTAAAGTGGGTCTGATCGTCAAACTTGCTAACATTTCTGGATCCAATTCGCACTTTGGTCTGAAATCAAACCCCGCGATATACTCCAGTTGCTTCCATTCAAGGAACATAGCCCCTAAGCTAGCATGTCTTCTACTCAATGCATCAGCCACCGCATTGCCCTTTCCCGGTGTGTATGCGATGTCAAAATCATAGGAAGCCAAGAATTCTAACCATCTCTGCTGACGGAGATTTAAATCCTTCTGGGAGAATAGATACTTCAACGACTTATGATCTGTAAACAGCTCAAATCTTTCTCCCAAGAGATAGTGTCTCCACATCTTTAACGCGAACACGATCGCTGCCAATTCTAAATCATGGGTAGGGTATCTTCTCTCGTGCGGTTTCAATTGCCGACTTGCGTAAGCTACAACCCTACCGCCTTGCATCAATACAGCACCTAATCCGTCACCACAGGCATCCGTGTATACCGTCATCTCTTCATCCCCCTCAGGAATGACTAATACTGGTGCGCTTGTCAACTTGTCCTTTAGACTCTTGAATGCATTCTCGCACCTTTCATCCCAGACAAAAGCTTGATTCTTCTTGGTCAACTGGGTCAATGGTGCTGCTATCTTGGAGAAACCTTGGATAAACTTACGATAATATCCGGCGAATCCCAAGAAACTTCTTACATCTGTTGCGTTCTTGGGCGTAGGCCAATCTTGTACCGTAGCCACCTTTGCCGGGTCCACGGCAATACCATTCTCTGATACAACATGGCCCAAGAACCTCACTTCCCTCTTCCAGAAGTGACACTTAGAAAACTTTGCTTTCAATTGGTGTTTTCTCAACACCTCCATCGCTACTCTTAAATGTTCCTTGTGCTCTTCCTCTGTCCTCGAATAGACCAAAATATCATCAACGAACACAAGGACAGACTTATTCAACTGATCTCTGAATACCCTATTCATAAGATCCACAAAATATGCCGGGGCATTAGTCAGCCCAAATGGCATAACCAACCATTCATAAAATCCAGACGGCGTTCGAAATGCCGTTTTAGCTATACTCTCAGCTTCCACTCTAAGCTGATGAAAACCTGTCGCGAGATCCAACTGGGAGAACACTCTCGCGCCACTCAATTGATCGAACAAATCATCTATCCGCGGGAGAGGATACTTATTCTTCCTCGTCACTTTATTCAACTCGCGGTAGTCTACACACAAACGAAGGGAACCATCCGCCTTGGTAGCAAACACAACTGGTGCTCCCCATTCAGAAACACTCCTTCTGATAAATCCCTTCTTCAAAAGATCGCTGACTTGCACCTCGAGCTCACGCTGCTCTTTTGGTGCCATACGACGAAGTGGCATCACTATAGGTCTGGCATCTTTTACCAAATCAATACGAAACTCAATCTCTTGGTGTGGTGGAAGTCCGGTCACTTCTTCGAAAACGTCCGGATACTGGCCAACCACGGGCAAACCTGAAAACTCACTATGCGGAATGTCAAGGGAGTTTAGAAAACTAGCCAATACCCCCTTACTGGGTAGACCACCAAACACTATCCTCTGCCCATCATCCGCTCTAGCTGTCACCAAAAAGCCCTCACAGTCTACCACCACCCCATACCTTCGGAGCCAATCTACTCCCAAAATAATGCCAAACCCAGTAAAGCCCAAAACAAAGCAATCACAAACAAACATGCATCCATGACTCGATAAGACCACATTATGACAAATCATGCTAAGGCTAGTCGAACCACCAATCGGGTTCGTCACTACTAAAGGTCTATCGACAATCTCGGGCTCCAATCCCAACCTATCTACCAGGTCACTAGATATGAAAGAACTGGAAGCTCCGGTATCAAACAAAACTCTAACAGGAACATCGTAAACAGAAAGCATACCTTGAATGACGACATTCTTTCCCTTCTCCGCCGCAGTTGGGGCATTCGACGAAGAAGGAATAACATTAAGAGCATAAGCTTTCACCATTTGCTTTTCTTTGGGGGGTTGGGGACACTTGTCCTTGTGATGTCCCATCTGGCCACAGTTGAAGCACTTCCTATCCGCTGGCTTGGCCCGACAATTACTAGCATAATGGCCCTTCTTACCACAGCTGAAGCACTCAACATCTTGCTTATTCTTTTTTTTCTGGCCATCCTTAGTCTGATTCTGCTTTCTCTTATTCTGGGAACCACCCTTGCCCACCACTTGCTTGTGGCTTTGGCTCATCTGCGGATGCAACCTCAGTCTTCGGCTTAGGGTAGGGACTTTCTGATCTTAATGTTTTCCCCACAATCGATTCAAACGTCTCATCGATGTGGTTAATAAGTTTTTCCCCCAAGTACTGATCCAAACCAGTTATGAATTTCTCATTCTTTTTCTCGGCAGTATCAATAAGAGATAACCCATATTTTGACAAAGTGTCAAATTCAGCAATATATTCCGAGACAACTCTGCCATTCTGCTTGAGCTCCAAGAACTTCTTAAACAGCACTGACTTCTGAGCAGCTGGAATGAACTTCTCGCTAAAGCGAGCCTTAAACTGCTCCCAAGTAATCTGATCTTCGGGAGTAGCTGCCTTTATAGCATTCCACCAATTCATTGCCCGCCCTTGCAACTGACGGGACGCTAACTTTCTCTTCATTGCATCCTCGATACCCAAATCCTCGAAGATACGTTCGCAACTATCCAACCAATCCTGAACATCCGTGGCCGACTCCGTTCCGTGGAACGGCTTCCCACCAAGGCTGGTATAATCCTTATTCAGCTTGGCGAAGTCGACTCTTGGCGCCTGCACTATTGGACCACCACCATTTCCACCATTGGGAGTTGCCCTCTGTACATCTCTAAGCATCTCTCTCATGAGGTCAGTAAACATCGTCCTCATGTCAGCAGCATTCCCATTATTGGCTCCCCTACCAGCACCTCTAGTATATCGGCTCATCGTCAATCTGAAAAAGGAAACGATTAACGACTCCATAGTGGTGCTAGTGCAGTACGACTTCATCCTTATACTAGTAGTAGTATATATATATAGCTTTTAAAACCAAAGTAATCACAAATACGCTCTCTCGTATACGTATATTATCTCTCCCTGATAACTTCCCTAGGTTAACTACGCAACCTAGAGCTCTGATACCAAGTGTGACGACCCGCTCCGCACCAGCCTACATTTCCTCCGGAAGTGCGCTGTACACATGTCCCTACTAGCACGGAACGGTCGCCAAAGAAAGGAAAGAAGGGAATGAACTAATCAAGGAACCTGTAGAATGTCTCACAGCGCATGGAATAAAATATAATAATAACATACTTGACATAAAACAGGCGAGACAGTGCATAAGCTGATAACTAAAATCAACATCCATCATCAGAGCAGCGGAAATTCAAATACAGCTTATTACAATTTTCCAAATTTACTGTCTCTAAACAAAAGAAAGCTAAAGTAGAAGATGCACCACCAATGCCCAAGCAGTGATCTTTAACAATACAGGGAGAATATTATGTATATATTTTACGTGGAAGCCTCCTGCTCGTCTCCGGATCATCTACCCGTGCATCACCAGCTAACCTGTCTCTAGTCTGCTCGTGTGAGCACCCAGAGTAATAAGAGGAGACATAAAACTCTGGATCAGACATAAAGCCTGGTATGAGCGATAAGCATCTAAACAGAATGATAATAGGAATACTAAACCATACCTGAACCTGGACCTGCAACCAAAGAGTTAGTACCACATACCGTACAGTACTCTAAGGTGCCATAATAAATAGTGTAAGAATACGGGGTGGGGTGTGCATGTCACAATGATAGCAAACAAATCATCCATAGCAACCATCCTCACATCTCTCACTCAGTGCGTAAAGCGTACGACATCTACCACTTTGGAACACTAGACAAACTGAGGTAACGACGAATCCCGACTTGTAGAAACCCTGCTATGACCAAGCTAAACATATGGAGTCATGACCAAACATTTCAATGACCCACTTCATTGGTTGTAGCCCTTGGTCCTACCGATG
The DNA here is from genome assembly GCA_030737875.1 of Allium sativum. NCBI lineage: Eukaryota > Viridiplantae > Streptophyta > Magnoliopsida > Asparagales > Amaryllidaceae > Allium > Allium sativum. The sequence goes on along the minus strand of CM060909.1, from coordinate 63,818,029 downwards.
CCATAATGGCCCTGAACCCGCCTTCGTACCTCCTACCATAGTGGTCCAAAGCTATAGACGTCGATAACTCCTTGGCACGCGTCCCGCAACAAAGCCCAACCATGAAGCGAACTCGTTGATTCCCATCTGAATCTTGAGCTCTAACTTCTCATTTGGACTTCCTTTGCATCTCTGGTTTGGTCGAATTGGAGTGGGTCTTCAGAAGAGTTGTCGCGCAGTAACTGTCCTAGAATTCGGTTCGGTTCAGTAGTCATCACCCTCATCGGTTCGGGTCGGGTACTACGCTTCGGGTCGGGTCGGTGTCCTCATCCGGGTCGGGTCGGGTTGCTGTCTTCCTTCCAGTTTTCTCCGATCAGCTCCCTTGTTTTCCATCTACTCCGATCCGATCCGCTCCCGTTCTCCATCTACTCCGATCCGAACCGCACTTGCTGTCTGATCCGCGTGGCTTTCCCTCTTGCTAGTCCTCCAAAGAGTTTACTTCCGATCCAAGCCCTGCGTCTCCAAGTCGATCCGATCTGGCCCCCATTATTCTTCCGATCTGATCCCCTTTTGTCCACTCCAACTCTAAGTAAACGGCCTTCCTTTTTGCCAAGTCTCCTATGTGCCAAACTCCAGTTCGGGTCGGTTTTCTTGCCCAGTTCACATATCCGATCCGAGCCCTCATCCGATCCGAACCGGTTAGGAACCTGCACATTTCTGCAACTTTCCAGCGAGCTTTCTACGCCATTCGACGACGTTTTCGACCAATTTAACTATTCTAATCAAACATAAAACATACCATAGAGTCATAGCAACATGTAATAGCAACCACAAACAACAATTCAAATGAATCAAAATGGATCAAAAGTGACTAAAACTTCATATTTTTCCCATAGCATGTTTAAGTAGAACTAATCATAAGGTTTACAAAACTTAATCAAATCGAACCAAATTTCTAATAGAAGCATAAAATATTATTTAAGAATTTCTAAACATTTTTCCAGAATTTATTAGTGTATAAATTAGCTAATCTTCACTAATTACCCTTAATTACCGTAATTAGTGCAAAAACTATGCAAATCACTCACCTTTGCCACAACTAAAACCCCAAAACTGAAATATTCTCTGATTTGGCGTTGTTCCCAATCTTACATAGCAGCTCTACCTCGGTTCTCGTGCTAATACTCCTTGATTTGATGTTTGCTAAGCCTAATCTTCAATTAGAAAGTGATTAAGAGGTGTTTTGAAGAGATTTAGAGGGTGGAGGCCATGGCTAGGTTAAGAGGAATGAATAGTGACGGCTGAAAAATGAGAAAAAGGTATTCTCCAAACCCTAACAGCCCTTTTAAACCCCTAATCCCGAAATTTCCCTTTGGGCCTAGCTGTTAATCACCCGGTTAAGCCCAATTAAGCTGTTTTTCACCATCTGAAACTTGTTTCAGCCATATCTCCCAAACGGTGAGTCCGTTTGGCTAATGTGACCACTCTACGGAAAGAGAAACCATCGTCCGGAGCTAATGGTAGTAGTTCAGGTCAAAATCTCTTTCCAGTCAGAAGTTATGGCCAAAACAGTACCAACTAGGGGTAAAATGGTCATTTAAAAATCGGGAAAAATCATGAACATGAGAAATGACCCCAATAGTCGTCCCCCAAAGTTACATGACCATACGACTTCGTATGTGAAAGAAATAAATATCCCACAATCCTATGATGCGTAGAATACGGGTCGTTACAGAAATCATCTTCGGGATATTTCAATATTGGATTCCTTCACTACACGGATATTGTGGAGGAATTTAGAAGATAGATATATATCGTTATCCACCATACGATATGTGTTGGTTACAGAATTTGACATTGAATATAAGCCGATATAATTTCTGTTTAGAGCCTTATATTTAGTATAAAGGTGGATTTTGGGTTTGTTGTGAATGGTGTCTTCAGTAACACTGTTCTTAAAGCTTAGGTGAGAAGAATAAATCTTTTAATTAAGATTATTGGAATTTCCAGTTATATTTAGTATTTGGGAGAAAATGGAATGTGAATTGGGTTTATTGTGAACTGTGTTTTTAACGATATTTGTTCTTTAACTCGATTAATAGTGAAATGTTATTCGGAATATATAAATCTTTTAATTAAGATTAAGGGAATTTTCCAAAGTAAAGTTTTCCAACTTAATAACATAAATTGGAATGGAAATTGATTTGGTAATAATCGAAGTGAATTTCTGTAGAGGAAGACTGTTACTATATATGGAATTAAAAAGACTTTGCTGTTATTCCATTTATATTATTGGTCAGATATGGAAGTTTATATCGATTATATATATTGATCTATTTTCTGTGAAGATTCCATAATTAATGGAATGTGATTTTGGGTTTATCGTGAACTGTGTTTTAAATAACATTGGTTCTTTAACCCAGTTAAAGCAAGATTTATTTCCTAAATTCGAATAATCATTATATAATGATTTTTAGGGATTAAAACTAAGTGGAGTTTTCATGAATCTTTAATTAGATTGAAATGTGAATGTGATAATTTAAATTATCAAATTTGGGAAATGATCGAGAATGGAGTATCACCAGTTTTTCTCCAAGCGATAGTTAAATCTTTAATTAGATTTGAACGGCAAATGGTAATGATTTTTTTTCTGATAACATAGTGGTGTTAGATATGGAGTATCACCAGTTTTGCTCCATGGAATGAATAGGTTAGGATTATGATAAAAAAAGAAATGATTACTTCGGTATGGCTCATTAATCCCGACTAGTTGAATAAACCTTAATTTGGTTTTGGATTGATATCCAAAGGAAGATTAAAGAATAAATTTTAAAGAATTTATCTTCGATAAAATTAATGGGAACCTTTCCCTAAAGATATGAATATTTGAATAAAAGAATATTCTGGATTGGAATGAGGCGTATGTTGTGTTTTTATAGCACTTGTTTGTAAGATATGCAAGTTATTCGAAAAGACCGGGTATAACCCATTTTGAATAATTAATATGACAATAAGTCGACGATGAAGACGGTGGTTGAAGACCGGAGTTCTTCACATCGTTTGGATGATTACTTATGTCTTGATTGGGCTGTACACCCAAGACAAGATAATAAGTGGTGATCGTCCAGCTGTACTTGGAGATCGACCAGATATGCGAGGACCTCTCTCCTGTATTGGATATATGGGACGAGGAATAAGGTGCCTCCGGTTTCGTTCAGACCTAGAACAGACTAGTAAATGGATGCGTGTCTGACATTGTATTTTATTCTGTGTTGATTGATTTCTATTGAATATATATCTATTTGGTGGCGGAGAATTTATTCTCTTGCTTAACACCCTTCTCTGAGACATACGAGCTTAGAGGTTATATATAGATAGACATCAGTTGCATGGCGTGAATTGTCAGTGTGGCATGCTGAGATGCAAATGATCAAGGTTTTTGTTGAAAAGCATAGCCTTGTTGTTGATGATCAAAGCACAACGTTAAATTGCATAGCTTTGTGTATAGCGTTAATTCGCGAGCCTCACACCCCGGTATGAACCGAAAACGGGAGAGAATTACAGGGAGAATACACGTTTCTTTGTAGCTAGGAGTGGTGCCATGGTATGGAGCCCAGACATTTTACTTATGTGGATGTTGCACATTATTTGATGGATAGTGAGGCGCCTCGAATGTATCGGTCACTACTGGGCCGATGGATGATATGGTCGACATACTGACCATTACGCCCCATAGGGCAGGGAAACGTATTATTCAGGAATAATCAATCCACAAACGTAAGAGTGGACCGACCCTAAAGATACAAGGTGAAGTTGTGGCTGTAGCCTGAGACATGGTAGGCTCGATTATCTCGAATTCGGTAAGGAAGACCCCTTGCCTTGGTTTATGATGGAAATCCAACTTCCAATATGACATCGTGTGGTTTTGATTGTAGAACTAGTATGGCGACATGATATATGGTACCCATGCTGTCTATGATTGATACATTTATATTTAAAGTTGTTTTTAACACTATGCACTTATAATAGTGTCAAATGATTTGTTTTAAATCGTACCAAGCATATTTGTCTATTATAAGGGAAAACTCTATCCTCCGGCTTGCGTTGCATTGTGTGATGGGACCTGAGTCTTATAATAGCTTCATTTTTCAAAAAGCATTGCGCTGTTTGTTCATGCACTGGTATTCTTGGGAGAAAACTTGTTCCATGAAATATGGCGTGGTCCCTTGATTTACTTTATTTCTAAAGTAAAGTTTTAAATAACTATTTTAGTTCTCACGCCTGTCACATAACTGACCTGGAGTTTATTGTTTTAACTTAAACTCTAGGTGCCCCTATTTTCCACATGGGCAACTAGTAGTTGTATTTTTGCAGATATTTCTTTTCCAGAATCCTAGATATACAACTGAAGCTATATTCGGAAAGCTCTGTGTCCGTATATTTCTTTCAGTTATGTTATGTATAATTTTTCTGGTGCTATGTATTTAAATGTAATTTAAATCTCTGCTATTTTCTGCTATATATTATTTATTCATACTTTGTTATATTCTTGTATGCTGATGCAATTGTTGCAGCAACAAAGATATGTTCTTCTGTTTGTGTTCTGATTGCTCTCGTCCTCAACTCAATCCGGTCTTTCCTGAAAGGGCGAGTTTGGATTGTAACATTTTGGTACCAGAGCTTTGGTTTACGGAGCTCGAGAACAAGACACATTAGAACCAAACAAAAGAATCCATCAGAGATTGGATTAGTAATATCCAATATGAATGACTCGTTAGAGATAGGATCAGTAGTATCCTAGAATTAGTTCTAAGAGTGGTATTTATAGATATAAAAATGAAAACAAATTTTGTTTTGAAAATTTAAACCTTATTATATGCATTTGAGTATTTTATTTTATATTGAATTTGGATAACCGAGTATATTAAGATTTTGCATATACACCTAGCTAGCGTGTATACAAAGTCTTGAATATACTGGATAGATATAGAATCACACTCTAGTCGCCCGAAGATGATTCTGATGACTGAGATCTCTTCATCAGAGTTTATGTTCGAGTTTCGAAAGTGAGATATCTATATAGTTCCAATTGACTAGTGTAAGAACCAAAATTAGATAGGATTATTGTTGTGATTTGGCATTAAAAAGGTGATTTTTGAATATGTAATAAAGTTATGCATTTGAAAATTTAATTAACTAATTGATTGGATGTTGTGTGATTATTAGTTTGACTAATTAAAATAATTTAACTAATAAAACCAATAAGAGAATGAAAGGCAAATTTATCCGAATCGAATCAAATATTGAACTGAATCGAAAATTTGATTGGAATTCCATGCATGTACATGTATATGTGTGAACAGATCATAGCATGGATGCTAAGAAGAGGAATAAAATTGTATGCCCGACAAATAGGTACATGTTTACTGTATTTCCTGGGTTTTGATGATTTTATGAGCCGCTTGGCTTTTTCTTTTTCTTTTGGATTGGTGAGCGCCTTGTGAGGCAAGCTCCAGGTTTAAATATCACCTCGTACAAAAGAGGTTATGGCGAAATTTTTCGAACATTTAGGGTGTTAGCGAAATTTTTGAGAAATTAGAAATTTCTTAGAAAATGAAAAATTGAAGAATGAAGCTAGAATGAAAGTAGAGTCGGTTAGTTAAACAACTTTCAGCTCCGTTCCTTTTCGAGGATGAAAAATTTTTAAGTGGGGGAGATTGTAACAACCTGGATTTTTAGAACCAATTTAAAATTTTTATTTTAGCTATTTTAATGGATTTTAAATATTTAAAATGGTTTATTTTAAATAACAACGATTTAAAATTTATTTTAATCGAAGTTAGAGTAAATAAATTTATTTTAATTATAAATAGAGTTTGAAATGGCACGGTGGTTCGAAAATTCAATTTTTAATTTCAATTGAATGTATAGAATTCAAAATAAATCGGATTTCAGTAGAACTAAAAACATTTGAATCTGTTTAATTATATCTTTATAATGGATGTGAAAATTTGAGTTTCCATAATATAAATTGAAAGTTATGATCAGTTTAAAATTTAGAATAGTCGTTATGAAATATTTATATTTAAAGAATATATAGCCCTTAAAAATAGCCATTTTGCAAATGACCTCTGTTTTTAATGAATCCACTTTTGTTGGATCCGGAATGCCAAATTATTGCTATATCCCAATTTTCATAATTTTTGGAATTAATATATGAGCGTGGCAAAAAAACGTGTTTGACCGTTTCAGTTTGAATTGGATCGACCAGAAAATGGACATTTTTCAAACAGTCTCTAAATTAGACGAAATTAGTTTTGTTGGGACCATATCGTCAAAACATAGCAAGATATAATTTTCCTGTAATTTTTGGAGTTAGTATGTGGCCCCAGTAAATTAAAATGTGCATTCAAATTCAATATATATTGATTTATATTTTAATTTTGATGAAAACTGATCAAAACGATAGAATTGGTCTACGAAACATATTCCATTATGTCCGAAATGGTGGTATTTAGCTAAGGCGACAGTCGTTGGGTTTGATTTGGAATTTGGATCAATAAACATGTAATTTGGGAATTAAATAGATATTAATTAAATAAAAAAGCTACAATAGAAAATTAGTCAAAGCCCTACATTTATTCCAATCTGCGGTCAGCTGTATTCAAGCCGCCTTCTTTATTTATGAACAGATGGGAAGCTAAGATCTACTTCCTCTCTTTTCTACCAAATTATTCACCAATTCAAGAAATTTATAATTACAAACTTCAAGAGGGTAGTAAGATCGATATATTGACCAGAGGTGATTTGATTTGGGGGAGTGTGGCGATCGTATTTTGGCCACGAAGGGTGGTCGGTTCATCGAGTTTCTGGGGTAGTGGAGGACGTCGAGCTGGGCAAGGGGATGAGCGATAGTCGAGCGGACGTAGGCGGTGCCGGAGGTGGTCTCTGATCGGGGCCTGATGGTCTGACGACGGCGAGACAAGTGGATGTTCGGTGGCGAGGTTTCTCGATTGAAGCCGGAAGAAGGACGTAGGGTTTGGTACCCTTAATGAAAAGATTAACAATTGCGCTGGAAACATGGTGAAGATTAGAGTTCGTTTGCAAATTCTGGAACCAGAACAGCAAATCAAAGCGACAGAAAAGCACGGCGGAGTAGATCCAATGTGAACTCCTTCTCACTTAATTTAACTTATAGTCAAATATATCCTAAGTTGTAGACGGAGCTTAGTAGCTCCTGACACTATTTATTATACGAACCATGGTTGCTTGTCTGGATTGTATTATGGAAATTTGGATTATGGTTGTCAAATTTGATTGTGTTGTGAAAATTGGTTGTATTGTGATTGATTGATATGTGTGAATGCGCAAGCAAGTATCAAGAGAGGGGTAATGCTAGACATTACTCCGGCTCTAATATCGCGCCGTTATAATGCCGATATTTTCTAAAATAAAATGTATATAATAAAATTATCATTTTTATCAAAATGAACTAGTAAAAATGTTCATGTGTTAAAATAAATATGTAATCGTTAAAAATATAATTTTTAACGTATAAATGAATGGCATGAAATTCTCCTGAAATGAAATGAATATTCATTTACAAATCGAACAATTTGTTCACGTACACCTATTAGCCTTCTCTTTGGTAAAAGACGCAACGGGCCAAATCAAAGCCCAAACGTGCAACGAATCAAGTTAGACAGACCGCATTCCAGGAAGCCCAGAAGAAGCTCGGCCCGAAGTGATCAAGTATCGGGCCAATCAAGCCAATATTTCACTCCGGAAGACTCGCTCTCCCGGTCGATCGAGAGAACTGCTCTCGCACAGGGAGTATCAATCGAGTATTTTGGGTCTGCATGAAATATCCAGCTGAGCTGTTCAAATGCTTGGCCCTACTCTCAAGGAAGAAAAGGCGGTCAACCACATCTGGATAAAGCTCTACTTTTGATACACCTCACTATGGATGTCACGTAAGCCGCAACTTCCGAGGATACTATTTATGAATAGTGGAACCAGTCTTCCAGCCGCTATTTTATCCAAAGGGTGAGCTTCATGCATCCAAGTCTTCCCAGAAAGGTCGGGCCATGTCACAACAGCCCAAGCCGCCATCTCCACCTATAAATACCTCAAAGCTTAAAGAGGAGAGGGACCTGATCTTTTTTGGCTCATACTTCTTCTTCCCAAACGGCATTATCTAGAAGGGAAAATAGCAGTCTTCTTTCTTTTCTTCAAATAGAAAAAGCATTGTACTTGTAATCTAAAGCAGAAGTAATATATAAAGTGGACATAGGCACAATCTTTGCCGAACCACTATAAAAAGACTGTGTGTTTTCCCCATTTCCTTTACTTTTTCTGTATTTTATAATCAGTATTTGTGTGCTCTTCACACAATTAGGAGTCGAACGTCACTAGTGACCAACTTTTGACGTTCACACTTTGGCGTGCCAAGAAGGGGAGGCCTGCCTTAGTTCATGGCGAACAAACGAAAGAAAGATACAACATCCTCTCGTCCCGCAAATGCCGATGCAGCTAATACTAATGCTACAGAAGCAAGCCACAAGGTTTCCACTCATGAAGATATGTCTCGATCTCTTACCCAGGACGACATGGATAAAATCATGGTCGAGTTCAGAGACCATATGACATCTTAGGATAAACTCCTCAAACGACAGCAGCAGTTGATGGATCACCTTCTCGGTCGACTGGAGACAGGATTGAATGCTTCAACATCAATTCCTCCACCAGTCGGGACTGGGGCAACAACTGATCTTCGGTCTGCACAAAATCAGGCCACTGATCAGGCTACACCTTTATTTCATCCTGGTTTGGTCCCACCAACCGATCGATCACAACTAGGAGTATCGCTTTCAGCGACTAGCGCAGCTATAGCAGCAGAACCTCAGGAGGCTCGCGATCAAGATCTAGATCAGTCGAACACTTTTCCTCCACTCTTGGGAACAACTCGACCTATCAAACCAGTTGAGCAACCACCGGGTCCATAAGAATCAATGCCATTCACATTACAACCCGGAATCTTACCACAGACCAGTCTAACCACTCTTCCCCTTCAACGAAGAGCTGGTGCGGCCTTCCCTTCAAACCAGAGAAGCCACCCCACTATATCGGTCCTCATAGGAAGAAGAAAACACTACCGTAGACCCTACTAACCTCGCTCCCACCAGGGGCACCTCCGAGCTTCGAACATCACATGCTATGCTGGATCAGCCTAGGCCCTCTGTTACGGGTATGAGTTGACCCACTACTCATCAAGTTCAAGAGGGGTCATTCTCCCCAGAACCACCTACTATGGCTCACCTTCCCTTACACCTTCACTCAACTCTCGGAAGACGGGCCCAGCCAACGACCGCCCTTTCGAGCATGCTTTTTCCAGATCCTCGCACCGAAGTTCTCCCAGATGCTGAGCTAAATTCATGGCAACGACTCCTCGGAGATGGAAGCCAGCTTGCAATCATCATCCGATGCTTTACTCGGGGCACTTCCTCGCAACAAGACATAGATAATGTCAATTTCAGCCCCTTCACCAGGGAAATTAGAAACTCTCAAACCCTCTGGACTTCAAGTTCCCAGCCATCGAGCCATACAACGGCTGCACTGACCCAACCATCCACCTCATGCTATACATGCAACATATGGAAGCACTTGGCGCATCGGTCAACGTCATGGCTAAGTGCTTCCCACTCTTTCTTACAGACATAGCTGGAATGTGGTTTCAACATCTAACAACGGAGTCGATCAGCAGCTGGAACACTCTGGTCACCCGCTTCATCGAACAATTCAAAGTACATATCTCTCGACCAAAGATCGTTATGTTTTTATCCACCATCATGTAGCGATCAGGAGAAACGCTCAGATCCTTCCTCGAAAGATTCAACGCAACTGTAGCGTCAGTCGATCGGCCTGAGCCATCGATGGTACTTATGGCCACCATTGCGGGAGTTCAGAATCGATCAGAATTCTCAATCTCTTTAACCAGAGATCCCCCCAAGGATATAGATGATTTCTATTCCGAGCGATTCCTCTGACAAGAAGACGCCAGCATTGAGATGGAGAGCCTAGAGGTCTTAGCCGCCAAATAACAAGGTCCATCCCATAGCAACGCTCAAAATAAAGGAAGAGGAAAGGCCCCGGAAAAGAGCGAGCGTCATGTGCAACCTCGGATCGAAAGTAAGTGCAATCGGTATACCGAACAAAATTCCTCTCTGCTCGATATCTACCTTAACATACGAGGGTCCCTTCCCACTCGGAGACCACCTCGACAAGAGCCAACACAGATGGAGCTCGATTCCGGCAAACATTACATATTCCACAATGTAGCTGGACATAGCACCAATGAATGCCGACATCTGCGTGATCTCGTCGAGGATCGAGTCAGAAAAGGAGAGCTTCTCGAATATGTCAAAAATCGTGCCCCGGCCTTGCCGCCACGATCTTCTGCCCAAGCTCCTCAGGTCGATCCACAAGCTCCTAGAAACGGAAAGGACCTTGAGACTAGCACTCACGTCATTATCATTAATTAGAGTTTTTCTGATGTATTTCTTTCAATAAAAAGGACACCTTGATGTACACATGTATGGGGTTAGGATTTAGCTCCTAGGCATGCTCTGGAATCATTCGATGTCCTCTTAGAATTTCTTTCTAATAATTCATTAGTTGCTATGAATGTTCTCTTACAAATATGGATAATGTTTGGGAAACTCTAAGGCGGGCATGGATAATGCTCTCCCCCCTCTTTTAATGTGGTCAGCGCGAAAGCCTACTACCATATCTTAACACCTATTCCCCTAGCCGAGTGTGGTATATTTCTTTAAGCTGAGTACGGATGATACCCGCCCCTTCTTTTTCTACACCATGACCTTTTACCGCTCGCTGGACGCATTAATCTAACATGAGTCGAGCATGAAAAACACTCGCCACTAAGCCGAGTATGGTTAATACTCGCCATGAAGCCGAGTATAGTTAATACTCACCACCAAGCCGAGTATGGTTAGTACTCGCCACTAAGCCGAATATTGTTGATACTTGCCACCCCTCAAAGCCAGGTGAACTAAAATGCTCGATCCATCAGCCTTATCCAAGCCGAGAACGATTTATTTTTGTCTTTGCAGGAACTAACTCTCATAAAGACGATCAACATCTCGGCCTTAATACGGTTTCCGATAGTTGTCGGTTTTTCGGCCTTAATACAACCCATTTCGGTTGTCCGTTTTCTGCCTTTAATACAACATCGGAGTCGTCGGATCTCTGGCCTTAATATGGTCCGGCGCGATCATAGTTGCTCGAACAATTGTGCTTCGATTCACGTTTCAGAACACACCTCCACCTGTCGAAGAAGATGCACTCTGAGGGGCAAAATTGTTAGCCTTCTTTTTGGTAAAAGACGCAAGAGGCCAAATCGAAGCCCAAACGCGCAACCAATCAAGTTAGACAGATCGCATTCCAAGAAGCCCAACAAAAGCTCGGCCCGAAGCAACCAAGTATTAGGCCAATCAAGCCAATATCTCACTCCGAAAGACTCGCTTTCCCAGTCGACCGAGAGAACTGCTCACGCATAGGGAGTATTGATCGAGTATTTCGGGTCTACATGAAATATCTAGCTGAGCTGTTCAAATACTTGGCCCGACTCTCAAGGAAGAAAAGGCGGTCAACCACATCCGAACAAAGCTCTAATTTTGATACACCTCACTATGGATGCCATATAAGCCGAAACTTCCGAGGATACTATTTATGAATAGTGGAACCAGTCTTCTAGCCGCTATTTTATCCAAGGGGTGAGCTCCAAGCGTCCAAGTCTTCCCAGAAAGGCTGGGCCAGGTCACAACAGCCCAAACTGCCATCTCCACCCATAAATACCTCAAAGCTTAAAGAGGAGAGGGACCTGATCTTTTTCGGCTCATACTTCTTCTCCCCAGAAAGGCATTATCTGGAAGGAAAAATAGCTGTCTTCTTTCTTTTCTTCAAATAGAAAAAGCATTGTACTTATAATCTAAAGCAGAAGTAATATATAAAGTTGATGTACGCACAGTCTTTGCCGAACCACTATAAAAGGACAGTGTGTTTTCCCCGTTTCCTTTACTTTTTATGCATTTTATAATCAGTATTTGTGTACTCTTCACACGATTGGGGTTGAACGTCACTAGTGACCAAGTTTTGATGTCAACAACACCCATTTGACTAATATTGATTGGGACGATAAATTTTACACATCATCCAACTGCACAAATAAAATCTGTGTTTGTTGATTGAAACCCCATATGGGTATTGAGATGATATTTGACGTACACTAATCCCAATTGTTTAGTTGTATGTCGATCGATAGGTTGACAGATTGTTGCAAGCGTTAATTATTTATATTTAATGCATATGTAGTTGTGTAATGCACTCTGGATGATGGTTGATTGTCTATCATTATTGTTGTATACATTTGATGTATGAAATCCATATAACTTACATTATATGGTAATTGATTCGGTCTGATTCCAATTCAGAAAGAACAAATATTTTAAAATAACGAATATTTTAAAATAATATTCAGTAAAGGATTAAAAAGTAAATTTGATGTTCGATTTGGATGGACATGAAAATATTGAAATGTGTGAAGTCGTATTGATTAGATATGCACTATTTTGATGCGAACGATATTTATATCGATTTTATTCATTTTTATAATGAATATCGAAAAGGAAATGATTTCAAAATCATTATTTTGAAAATATTATCATTTGTATATTAATGATATAGAATATTCAATTTTGATCTAAAGAAATTAAAATGGAAGTGGGAATCATTTTTAAAATGAATTTATAAAATATGTTTTGAACGATATATATATATAATATATTATATATATAAAGGATTTGAATAGAACACGTCGCGCTGCGACCATTCGTGAATTTCAACATTGACTTCAAATTGACATTACAGGAGATCCGACTGTCGAATTCCCCTAAAACCAGAACCATTGGGTTCATATCAAAAAGAGCTTTCCAATGAATATAAGAGATATAAAATCTAACAGTTGGATTTGGAGTTATGTCCAAATCAAATTTGGAAAAGGTCGATATGGATGCAGTTCGATGGCCGTTATTGGAAACAGACTGTACGGGCCTTGATAAAATTATTAAAAATATTAATAATTTGAGTAAAATCATAATAAATGGTTTGGAAAGATTTTGGATGGAAAATTCCACGTTTGTGAAGAAAAAAAATATGTTTTTTATCAGAGAGAACTAGTTAATAACTAGAGTGATAATTCAACATTTTTAAATAAATAAATTGGATTTGTAAATGGTTTTAATCTTACCAGAATTTTCCAATTTATGAATTGGAATGGATTTGAATAGAAATCATTTTTGGGATATTTCAATATTGGATTCCGTGACTATACGGATATTATTGAGGAATTTGGAAGGTAGATATATATCGTTATTCCCCGTACGATATGTGTTGGTTACAAAATTTGATATTGAATATAAGCCAATATAATTTCTGTTTAAAGCCTTATATTTAGTATAAAAGTGGATTTTGGGTTTGTTGTGAATGGTGTCTTTAGTAACACTGTTCTTAAAGCTCGGGTGAAAAGAATAAATCTTTTAATTAAGATTATTACAATTTCTAGTTATATTTAGTAATTGGAAGAAAATGGAATGTGAATTGAGTTTATTCTAAACTGTGTTTTTAACGACATTCGATCTTTAACCCGATTAACAGTGAAATATGATTTGGAATTTATAAATCTTTTATTTAAGATTAAGGGAATTTTCCAAAGTAAAGTTTTCCAATTTAATAAAATAAATTGGAATGGTATGGAATTCGATTTGGTAATAATCGAAGTGAACTTTTGTGGAGGAAGACTGTTACTATATATGGAATTCAAAAGGCTTTGCCGTTATTCCATTTACATTATTGGTCAGATATGGAAGTTTATACCGATTATATATATTGATCTGTTTTCCATGAAGATTCCATAATTAATGGAATGTGATTTTGGGTTTATCGTGAACAGTGTTTTAAATGACATTGGTTCTTTAACCCAGTTAAAGCAAGATTTATTTCCTAAATTTGAATAATCATTATATAATGATTTTTAGGAATTAAAACTAAGTGGAGTTTTAATAAATCTTTAATTAGATTGAAATGTGAATGTGATAATTTAAATTATCAAATTTGGGAAATGATCGAGAATGGAGTATCACATGTTTTGCTCCAAGCGATAGTTAAATCTTTAATTGGATTTGAATGGAAAATGGTAATGAATTTTTTTTCCGATAACACAATGGTGTTAGATATGGATTATCACCAGTTTTGCTCCATGGAATGAATAGGTTGGGATTGGGATAATAAAAGAAATGATTACTTCGGTATGGCTCGTTAATCTCGAATACTTGAATATACCTTAATTTTGTTTTGGATTGATATCCAAAGGAAGATTAAAGAAAAAAATTAAAAGAATTTATCTTTGATAAAATTAATGGGAACCTTTCCCTAAAGATATGAATATTTGAATAAAAGAATATCCTGGATTGGAATGATGCGTATGTTGTGTTTTTATAGCACTTGTTCGTAATATACACGAGTTATTCAGAAAGACTTGGTTTAACCAATTCTTAATGTTTAATACGACGATAAGTCGACGATGAAGATGGTGGTTGAAGACTAGAGTTCTTCACATCCTTTGGATGATTGCTGATGTCTTGATTGGTTGTACACCCAAGACAAGGTAATAAGTGGTGATTGTCCAGACGTACTTGGAGATCGATCGGATATGCGAGGACCTCTCTCTTATATTGGACATATAGGATGAGGAATAAGGTGCCTACGGTTTCGTTCAGACCTAGAACGGACTAGTAAATGGATGCGTGTCTGACATTGGATTTTATTCTGTGTTAATTGATTTCTATTGAATATAATCTGTTTGGTGGCGGTGAATTTATTCTCTTGCTTAACACCCTTCTCTGAGAAGTACGAGCTTAGAGGTTATATATAGATAGACATCAGTTGCATGGCGTGAATTGTCAGTGTGGCATGCTGAGATGCAAATGATCAAGATTTTTGTTGGAAAGCAGAGCCTTGTGGTTGATGATCAAAGCACGGCTTTAAATAGCATAGCTTTGTGTATAGCGTTAATTCGCGAGCCTCACACCCCCGTATGAACCAAAAACGGGGGAGGACTGCAGGGAGAACATGCGTTTCTTTCTAGCTAGGAGTGGTGTCATGGTATGGAGCCCAAACACTTTACTTATGTAGATGTTGCATATTATTTGATGGATAGCCAGGCGCCTCGGATATATCAGTCAATACAGGGCCAACGGATGATATGGTCGACATACTGACCATTACGTCCCATAGGGCGGGGAAACGTATTGTTCAAGAATAACCAATCCAAAAACGTAAGAGTGGACCGGCCCTAAAGATCCCAGGTGCAGTTGCAACTGTAGCTTGAGCTTGGTGGACTAGATTGTCTCGAATTCAGTAAGCACGATCCCTTGCCTCGGTTCATGATGGAAATCTAACTTCCAATACGACATTGTGCGGTTTTGATTGTAGAACTAGTATGACGACATGATATATGGTACCCTGTCCGTCTATGATTGATACATTTATATTTGAAGTTGTTTTTAACACTATGCACTTATAATAGTATTAAATGATTCGTTTTAAATCGTACCAAGCATGTTTGGCTATTATAAGGGAAAACTCTATCCTTCGGTTTGCGTTGCATTGTGTGATGGGACCTGAGTCTTATAATAGCTTCATTTTTCAAAGAGCATTGCGTTGTTTGTTTATGCACTAGTATTCTTGGGAGAAAACCCGTTCCGTGATATATGGCGTGGTCCCTTGATTTACTTTATTTATAAAGTAAAGTTTTAAATTATTGTTTTAGTTCTCACACCAGTCACATGACTGACCTGGAGTTTATTGTTTTAATCTGAACTCTGGGTGCCCCTATTTTCCACACGGGCAGCTAGTAGTTGGGTTTTTATAGATATTTCTTTTCCAGGATCCTGGATTTATTGCTGAAGCTATATTCGGAAAGCTCTGTGTCCGTGTATTTCTTTCAGTTGTGTTATGTATTATTTTTCCGTTGCTATATATTTAAATGTAATTTAAATCTCTTTTATTTTCTGCTGTATATTATTTATTCATACTCTGTTATATTCTTGTATGCTGATGCAATTGTTGTAGCAATAATGAAATGTTCTTCTGTTTGTGTTCTGATTGGTCTTATCCTCAACTCAATTTGGGCTTTCCCGAAAGGGCGAATTTGGGTCGTAACAAAGACGTTGTGTTGTGCTTTAATTCATTGGTTTTTCTACTGCTAACGATATGTTAATACAATTTAAGTTAATTTTGTTTTGCTATTTGGGATGGTTCATGTCCATCGGTGCTAGATTCCACGTCCCTGTCTTGTCGGTGGGTAACTGTTCGAAGGTTGGTTTTCTGATGTTTTCCCAATTGATTGTGTTGTACCATTGTGGTACACTGTGCCTACCATGTCGTTTAGTGGCTTGTTACTTTTGGAAGGCTCTTTTTAAGGAATTTGGTTTGATGTGATGTCCCTCCTATGATGCGTTGTTTGACTGTTTTGCAGGTTGGCTTGTGATGCATGTGATGGATTGTGACTTATGTTTTAGGCTTACCCTTGTTTGGTGTAGGTTTATTCTATACGTTATTTGTATGCTTCTTGCATGTTTTGGTCATGTAAATTGTCTCCCTGCATGGAGAATGAAATTTATAGTCTAGGTAATTTTATCTAGCTCCAGCACTGTAAACTTGTTTAGTTCTAGTGGTCGGTCCACAATGAAAAATGTTTTGGTGGTCGGTCCACCTTAAAAACCAATTGCAGTAGATTGGCAATCTGTCAATCTCCTATATTTTTGTAATTTTTATTTGTTATAATAATAATTGTGACATATCACTATAAAAACCAGTCGGCCTTGCCATATAAATATAAATATTATTTTTAATTCCATTTAAATCAATATATTATCTAAAAAAAATCATATCAAATAAAATATGTTTAGTAAATTATATTTTAAATTTTATAGGATTATATAATAAGAAAGTTCTAAGCTAAAATTATGAATAAAAAAATCCATTTTTTTATGTTTAAAAATTATTACAAATAACGATAAAACAATCAAGTAATAAAAAAACATTTTGGTTAAAAAAACTACAAAGTTTTCTCAAAATTTAAATTATTATATAAGGTTTTCTAAAAAAATTAATTTTAAATAAAAGTTTCATAAATATATTAAATTAATATTTACCTTTGTTCTAGTAAAATGCCGTTTAATATATATTTCAAATTAATTTAAAAAAATTTATATTGTCATATTTATGATATAAAAAAAGTCATTAAATATACCTTGCATGAGTTTACATATTACACATGCACGTACATGCATATATATATATATATATATATATATATATATATGATACTATATATTATATACAACTAAATAAACCAAAGTATTTTAATTTAAATTCAATTAAGAAATGGTCTAATTAAATTTGACTTCATGAAATTTAGAAATATTTTATTTAGTAGAACAATCTCACAATGTTAAATAATTAAGAGAAGTAATGTACAAACATAGGTTGGCAGACACGTAATCTGGGGATTCATTTGGTTATGATAAAGAATGTGCCAACTTATAGGCATACACGGGAAATACGAGTTTGGTCTGATCATCATTACATAACAATTAGTATCAGAGTTGAAGGTTGCTTACTTGGCATGTTGAAAAAATTGCTCTCAAAGTATACCAACGGGACGCGAGTCGAGGGGGGGCATTTCTAGAATTATTTCACATGTGACGGTTTGGAACTGGAATACTCCCACATTGAAAATGAATTTAGAGAAGTGACATATAAATAAGAGCTTGTAAGCATGTAACGTTAATGAATCAATATGTTATAATAAATTTTGTGCCAACTCATACGCATATGCCATAAGTTAGAGATAGAGAGTTTGGTCCAACCGTCATTACAAATATTTTATATTATCGCTGAAGGTTATGAACCATGCCATGCATGTAAATGCTCTAAAAGTACTTAAGTGTGATGTGAGTCATAGGAGAGATTGTTTGAGTTATCTTGCATGTCACAAGGAAGAACGAAGGCTTGAAATTGGAATAGTCTTATATTGCTAAATAACTTAAAGAAGTTATGGATAAACATAAGTCGGTAGGAACATAATATTAGAGATTCCTTTTATTATAAAACAGTATATGTCAACTTATATGAAAATGCCACGGATTAAGTATGGAGAGTTTGGTTTAACCTTCATTACATAACAAAAAATGCATGAATTAGAATGAAAAATTAGTTGATAAGTTTGAAACCAAAAATTTGACAGGTTTGAAGTAGGAATTAATTAGTGATGGCCAAGCTGTTTTCAAGATAAAACTAGTTCAACTACTAGAAAGTAGAGAAAGAAATAGAGGTTGGAATTTAGTAGTAAGGCCAGTGTTTGGAATGCAGATTAAGGATCGAAAGGCAAACTAAACACTAGAGGGGGGTGAATAATGTTTTATGTATTTTATTAATTTCTTGAAATCCTTTTAGATTTATTAGAATGCTTATGCAAATCACATACATCAACAATCATGGATGCAAAAAATAAAAATAAAAAGCAATAAAGGAAAGTACACACCGAGGTTTTATACTAGTTTGGAGTTACCCTACATCTAGTCTAAAATAACGCTGGGTTGATGTGGATTTCTACTCAACTAATATCCAATATCACACTCCTTGATTTGAGGGCTACAAAGGAACACCCCAACTGATTTCTGAAGTATAGTGAGACTAATTTGATTTCTAGGCCACAACCAACAACCAATTGATTTCCGGGCCACAATCACACCCAATTGATTTTTGGGCTACAATCACACCTTTTTTCAGTATCGGTTTTGAAGTATTGACTCGATAGAACTTGATCTCACGATCATTGATTACAAATAGACTATAACACTTGAGTAGCACTTGAATTTCAAAGAGAGTTTGATGGAGAATTGAAAGAGAAAGAGTTTGATAAAATTCTCTTGAAAATCGATGGAGTATAAATACATATTTTAAGAACTTAGAAGAATAGTGGTAAGGAGAGAAAGGAAGAAGAAGATAATGATTAGTTTTTGAAAAAAATCAAAATCTGAAGCCTATTTATTGTTTTCTAATAGCCATAACCATTCAGAAAAGTTTGAATTCAAAAGACACAACTTTTCAAAATTTAAAATAAAAACCAATGGTACATATATCGACATATAACTTTATGTATGTCAACATACTATAGTGAATTTTCAAAAAATAAAATTTTAAATCAAAGAAAACAACAATTAAATAAATTATGATGATTTTTGAATTAAAACAAATTATATTCCTTTATATTAATATAGAGTATTTCAGGTAAATGTATATTTAATTACGATGATTTAAAAATGATTAAAAACTAAATATAAAATGATATAAAAGTATATATAACTATAAATATAAGAAATACTTTAGAACTTAATAAATATAACTATGGAAATGAAAAACATATGTAACTATGAAAGTAGTATTAATTCTATAAGTAATAAATATTTGAATTAGGTACTTGGAGAGCCAGCCCAAACCATTAGGCTAACGCGGCTTTGGGCCTATATGTCCCATACAGCCGTAATCTTCCATCAATCACCAGCAATTTTGATTCACGCTGTCAAAACTAGCATGAACAAAATACTGATGCAAAATATCCCCCCATTTGCTAATCGGCGCAGAAACGTTGCATTTGGTGCGGATGCTCGTGGGAATTGACCTGGTGGTTGATTTGGTCTGTGCAAAATGATTTCAGATATGTTCACCTTTTCTCATCTATATTTCGGGCCTTCATCGTTTTCCAAATAAACCGACCCAAAGTGTTGCTCCTTACTTCGAAATGGGCAAATTCACCAGAAACTTTTCGTCATATTCGAAGACATTCATGAACACAAAAACCAGACGCGATATTCTACCTTCTTCTCGCCATTACGGACTAGAAGACGAAGTTACAGAGCTCTGCAGCTCACCCAACTTTCAAATCAAAGACGCACAAAACCTGTTCGAAAAAATTCTCAATGCAGAACCTAAACCTTCAAGCTACATTTTCAGCATGTTTTTATCAAGAATCAGTCGAATGAGAACCCCGTCCCTTTATCCTACAATCATATCGCTCTACAACAACATGATGCTGAATAACGTGTCGCCGTATATGGTCAGTTATGGAATAGTCATCAACACCTGCGTCCTTATGAATCAAGTCGACATCGCTTTTGGGGTTTTCGGATCAATGATTAAGCGTGGTAACGATCCTAATCCTGTTATTTTTTCAACCTTGATAAATGGGCTTTGCTTGAATAAGAGAGTAAGCGAAGCGGAGAAATTGCACGACAAAATGGTAGTGCTCGGTTGCAATCCAGATGCGTTCACCTACACTGCACTCATCAAAGGTCTGTGCGGTGTTGGGAGAATAACTTCAGCTTTTGGATTACTACGTGAAATGAGGATTCATCATGTATGTCCAGATGTATTTACATACAGTGTTGTTATAGATGCCTTGTGTAAAAAGGGTGACATGGATAAAGCATCGGTAGTGTTGAATGAAATGAATGTATATGGTGTTAACCCTGATGTAGTTATTTATAGTACACTTGTTAATGGATATTGTATGAAAAAGAGATGGAAAGAAGGGATTCAAGTAGTTAAAGAAATGGTTGATAAAGGTATCTCACCTAATGACTTTACATACAATACATTAATAGATGCACTTGCCAAGGATGGAGCGACCTCTGAAGCACACAAGTTGGTAAAAGTAATGGTGGAAGATGGTGCGAAGCCGGATACGGTTACTTATACTACACTGTTGCGTGCTTATTTTATCGAGGGACAATTTTGTAAGGTACACGAGTTACTTGATCTTATGAAAACTGAGAATGTAAAACTCGACCTTCAGTGTTATAATTCACTGATTAATGGGTATGTTAAGAGTCATATGATGGATGATGCATTGTGTACGTACAAAGCAATGCAGTTAGAAGGAGTGAGACCCGATGTGGTAACCTACAACACTATACTGGGTGGCTTTTGCAAAAGTGGAAGATTGAGTAATGCTCAATGCATCATAAGTCAAATGATACGTTATGGGATATCACCTAATGTGGTGACGTATACCACTATTTTATCTGATTATAGCAAATTAGGGAAATGGGAAGAAGCGTACATGGTACTTAATGGAATGGTTAATGAAGGAATTTGTCTTGATAGGTATGCCTTGAGTATATTGGTTGGGGCATTGTGCATAGAAGGGATGACAAAAGAAGCTCACAAATTATTGCATGTGATGGGTCAAAAAGATATAGAGCATGATGCTAGAACATATATTCAAATGATAGATGATTATGAATCAATAGGTGATTTGGGTAAAGTTACAGAAGTTTTTAACATGATGCTCTCAAAAGGATATACCCATAATTTATCTCTATACAATATACTGCTTAACATGTATTTCAAACATGGAATGAATGATACGGCTAAACGATGTTTTGTTGAGATGGGTCATAAAGGTTTGTTGCAAACAACTGCGATTTATACCTCCATGTTAGATTGTTTATATAGAGCTAATAGGGTTGAAGAGGTTATAGAAATGCCTAAGGAGATAAGCTACGCATGTGGCAATCCTAGCCTAAGTACTTACATCGTAATTTTAGATTGTCTTTGCAACAATTTGTCTGTTGATGAGGCTGTGGATCTTTTTAAATCCATTCAATTCCAGCAATCAAAATTAAATGTTCATACTTTCAACATTTTAATGTTTGGCATGTACAGAGTTGGTAAAACAAAAGAGGCTAAGTATTTATTTAACGTTATGTTTTTAGAAAGAATAAGGCCAGATGTTGTTACATATTCGATTATGGCTCGGTGTCTTATTAAAGAAGGGTCAATGGATGATGTTAATGGGTTTTTTGGGGAAATGGAGAAATTTGGATGCTCTCCGGACTCACGCATGCTTAATTATGTTGCTAGAAGCTTGCTTGAGAAAGGTGAACTGATGAAGGCTACTGATTTTTTAAAGAAAATAAAGGAATTAAAGTTTACTGTGGAGGATAATACGGCTAAGCTATACTTAGATCTGACTTCAGAGGAGGAACATTTTCAGAAGTATGTGGAATTACTTCCTACATGCTCTTTAGATCATGTAAAGTCTACTGATAAAATTAAAATCAACTCAATTCTATGAGCCTTGAAGAGAGTTGTGTTATATAGGTAACTTTTTTTGTTATTTGATATTGTATAGAAGTATGGTTGGATCAATTTGTACATCATTTGATTTATTTGAAAGGAGAAAGAAGAAGAAAAAGGGGAAACAATGTCAAGCAACATTATCGCCTGCTCATCATTTGCAGCTGGTGCATCAGCTATTGACGACAGGATTCAAGTCTTTTCTGATGCTCGAGGTAAATCTTTGGCTGACTCTAGTTCAATCTCAATGTTTACTAAGCATACCTCAAAATGTCCAATAAGTCTCAGAATCCTGACAAATACGGAACGTTCTCCCTGTAATATTCAGATAATATCCTTCTTATTTAGTCCCCATTTTTTGTATGTACACAATGGGAATCCCATAATTAGATGTACCAACATCAATTGATGTAATTTCTGAATTCAATAGCGATTTAATTGTTATCTGGCTTCAGAGAACATTACAAGCAGCTACATGTACTACATATATGTTGTTATTTCAGTTTTGTTTGTGATACTGGTTTTGACAAAAATTAGAAGAGGCAAGAAACAGATGAAAGAGCAGGATGATATATTTGTCACAATTTTTTTTTAATTATTATTATTATTTACCTCTTTTATTCCCTGCAAGTGCGGTATATTTTATTTTTAAACTTATGAACTGCTCTAGCATAACAAGTTATTTTTTATGTTTGTCGTCTTCACTTTTTTCTTCTTCTTAAGTGAATAGATGTCTGTCTAAGTGAGCTTGACCGTCGTGCAAGGTTATCAGGTCATTGTTGGGTTTCCTTTTTATTTTTTTATTTCACCTCTAAAGGAAAACATATGCTTTCAATGAAATCTTTTTAAGTTCTGATATTCTCTTTTCCCTGGATTTACGCTAAGCCAAATACTGTTATTTGTCTCTCCAGTACATCTAATTTCTTACATATGCGTCTTGAAAAAGAAACCGGTGTATGTATTTACACATTTATTTGGTAGACAGTAGTTTGTTTTTAGTTTCATTTAATTATACTCCTAATTCTTCATTCATTTATTATTGTATGGTTCATAATCGAACCCATCTCTTTCATTATTTTTTAGAACAAAAAGGGTAGGAGTAAATCCAATCCGACTTCCCTGCGAAGTTTCAGCCCTGTCCATGTTGTTCTCTACCTATAAATGCCACTTTTATGCTTCGTTTTTGGGATCTTTAGACACTTGTAAAACTCCATGTATATTGTCATGCCAGATTCCGATCCGAGATTTCATAACTCCAAATCAGCAATAAAACTGTCAAATCATTCACAAGTGGACGTAGGCTCAAATGCCAAACTATGTTATAGAGCTCAAATTCTGTGTTGTATCCTTAGCTAAGTTTTTATTACGTATGGAAAAATGTTTGTGCTATTATCAGTTTGGTATCCTACAGTAAATCCATAGCTAAATATTTTCCGGTTACTGTATCTAATATGATATGTTTGATTGAGAACATGCAGGGACCTGAGGCTGAATTATAATAACTGTCATGTTAATCATATTATGCAACTACAAATGGTTAATCTGAAATTTTCTTAACGATTATTATGAATGCTTTCTCAGCATCTAATGCATCTGTTTCTATCGTGTTTTATATTGTACAGCTATGATGCATTTCCAAACATACGACCCTTCCCAGAGCCTTCTGAAAATCAAGGTACTATTTTACTAAATTTTATTTGCTTGAGAAAGATTGGCGAAGTCAGCAAAATGGGTTAAATGCTAGTAGTATGTGCCTCTGTGCTACACACTTAATGCAGGGAAATATATGATATAAAAATCGCATGCAGAACATGAGAGAGAATAAATAATGAACCATTTAAGCAGGGATAATATATGATATTCATATCACAAGGCAGGCAATGCCATGCACAACATAACTCCGTGTTCCATAAGCGTTCACTATAATACTTGGATAAAGACGTGTTGATGGATGATGTTAATGGTTTTTTTGGGGAAATGGAAAATTTTGAATGCTATTTGGACTCACACATGCTTAATTATGTTGCTAGAAGCTTGCTTGAGAAAGATGAACTGATGAAAGCTAATGATTTTTTAAAGAAAGCAAAAGAATTAAAGTTTACTGTGGAGGATAATACGGCTAAGCTATACTTAGATCTGATTTCAGATTATCAGTTTGGTATCCTACAGTAAATCCATACCTAGATATTCTCCAATTACAGTATCTTGTATAATATGTTTGATTGAGAACATGGAGGGACCTGAGGCTTAGTTATAGTCACTGACGTGTTGATGCTAGTAGTATGTGCTAATGTGCTATACACTTAATGCAGGGAAATATATGAATATACAAATCGCATGCAGAACATGAGAAAGAAGAAACAATGAACCATGTAGGTAGGGATAATATATGATATTCATATCACAAGGCAGGCAATGCCATGTGCAACATGACTCCGTGATCTATAAGCTGTAACTATAATACTTCGCCATCTAGTTGGAAAGGATGCCATTGTTTGACTGACCATAAATATCTATCTACTCTATAAATACTCTTCGTAGAGTTGTTCTTTTACTCCCCATCTGTTAGTATTACTTACTTAAAATGGTTATGTACAATGGTTCTAGATCTTTATGCATTTCACTTTTGCCAATATTCCTGGCTTTAGTCTCACTTAGCTTTTCAGCAGGTAAAACTTTTCAATGCAGCGAGTACGAAGCAAATGTTCTTTTGCGGTTGAAACGTTCATTTGGCAATCCTTCAAGGATGTCCGATTGGAGCAAATCGACGGACTGCTGCAAATGGAGTGACATTTCATGCGACGGTGACGATGGTACTCCTGCTGGCCATGTCACAAGCTTCACCATTCAAGATTCTGACGCTGTAGGTACAATCTCACCTTCCATTGGTAAACTAGTTCATCTCAAAACTCTTCTCATAATGTTCAACCGGAAACTCCAAGGCACGATTCCTTCTTCTATTGGCAATCTAGTGAACCTCGAATATGTAAGAATCATTGGAAACCCGCTATTAACTGGTAGCATACCCACCTCTCTTTGCAAACTTAACAAACTCGGCAACCTCAATCTAGATGAGAATCAACTTACTGGGTCCATTCCTGGCTGTCTTGGAAAGAATCTGATAGAGTTCAGTGTTAGGAATAACAAGCTTAGTGGACCAGTTCCATCTTCCTTTATGAGCACTTCCACGTCCATAAATACTCCACTTCGACTCTTTTTACAAGGCAACAATCTAACTGGAGCTGTTCCAGCATCGCTGGGGAAGTTATCGTTTGAAACAATCGATCTTTCTATAAATCAGTTTACTGATGCGACAGTGTTGTTTGGTGAGCGTAAGAATATCAGATCTATGTTTCTACATTATAACGAGTTGGCTTTTGACTTATCAAAAATTGAATTCCCTTTGATGCTCGAAGAGCTGTTTTTAAACAACAACAAGTTGACCGGGAGCATCCCTGAGCAGATAAGTAAGTTGAAAGACCTGAAGAACTTTTATGTGAACGATAACAGTTTGTGTGGACCGATACCTTCTGGTCCATATCTCGATAGATTAGATAGACCAGCTGAAACTTTTGCTAATAACAAATGTTTGTGTGGAGCACCGCTTGAACCATGTACTGTAAACGCTATGTAAGTTGCTGATCTTTCTGGTTTCCTTTTCTTTTTGCCTCTTTTCTACTCTAGCTAGTTCTTCCCCCATAAAGGAGGTTGTTGAAGGTTTGGAGTTCTGAATGAATAAATTTGGAGATTTCATTTCTATGATCGTTTGTTAGGGTTGAACTTGGATAAATAAATGGCTCTAATTCCTATTTCATACTGGTTTTGCGTTGTATTATATAAAAATGTCAAAATAGAAATGTTGTTAACATGATTTTCTATTTCCAATATTCATTTATTGTGAAATAAGTAAGGGGGAGGGGCAGAGACAGCGGAAGGAAAGAGAAACCAGAATGTTTGATGGATATCAAAAAAGACTAAAGGGTGCAGAACAGTGCAACCCCCATGTTTCTCCACTAACTTATTTAAATACAAACGAGTGACCTAAATTGGAGTGCTTAGAAATATAGAATGTCATTATCTCTCTCTCTCTCTCTCTCTATATATATATATATATATATATATATATATATATATATATATATATATATATATATATATATATATATACATATATGAAGAGCGTTTAATGGCACCCCAAATAGTGAGCACCCCATTTGCCCCCCTCTCTCCAGCTCTCATTTATTATAAATTATGCTAGTAGAAGGAGAGAGAAGTAGTGGAGGGAGAGAGAAACGAAATGCGTGGTGGAAATCAAGGGCCATTTAGGCGTGTTGCACTATTTGGGGTGCCATTGAACGCGCGCATATATATATATATATATATATATATATATATATATATATATATATATATATATATGATCCAACTGGGAGAACACTCTCGCACCACACAACTAATCAAACAAATCATCTATCCGCGGTAGAGGATAATTATTCTTCTTCGCCACCTTATTCAACTCGCGGTAGTCCACACATAATCGAAGGGAACCATCTGCCTTGGTAGCAAACACAACTGGTGCTCCCCACTCGGAGACACTTCTTCTGATAAATTCCTTCTTCAAAAGATCACTTACTTGCACCCCGAGCTCTCGCTACTCCCTTGGCGTCATACGACGAAGTGGCATCACTATAGGTCTGACATCTTTCACTAAATCAATACGGAACTCAATCTCTCGGTGTGGTGGAAGTCCGGTCACTTCTTCGAAGACGTCCGGATACTGGCCAGCCACGGGCACATCTGACAACTCATCATGCAGGATGTCGATGGAATTTAGAAAACTAGCCATTACCCCATCACTAGGTAGACCACCAAACACTACCCTCCGCTCATCATCCGCTCTAACTATCACCAAAAAACCCTCACAGTCTACCACCACTCCGTACCTTTGGAGCCAATCGACCCCCCAAATAATGCCAAACCCAGTAAAGCCCAAAACAAAGCAGTCACAAACAAACATACATCCATGACTTAATAAGATTACATTACGACAAATCATACAAAGGATGGTCGAACCACCAATCGTGTTCGTCACTGCTAAAGGCCTATCGACTATCTCGGGTTCCAATCCCGGCCTATCTACCAGGTCACTAGATATGAAGGAACGGGAAGCTCCGGTATCAAACAATACTCGAACAGGAACATCATAAACAGAAAGCATACCTTGAATGACGACATTCTTTTCTTTCTCCGTCGCGGTTGGGGGCATTCGACGAAGAAGGAACAACATTAAGAGCATATGCTTTCACAATCTGCTTTTCTTTAGGGGGTTGCAGACACTTATCCTTGTGATGTCCCACTTGGTCACAGTTGAAGCACTTCCTGTCCGCTGGCTTTGCTCGACATTCTTTAGCATAATGGTCCTTCTTGCCACAACTAAAGCATTCAACATCTTTCTTGCTCTTTTTCTGACCATCCTTAGCTTGGTTCTGACTCTGCTTTCTTTTATTTTGAGAATTATTCTTGCCTCCACCGCTTGCTTGCGGCTTTGGCCCCTCTGCAGATGCAACAACGACTTCAGTCTTGAACTTAGGATAAAGGCTCTCTGACCTAAATGTTTTCCCAACAATTAAATCAAAAGTCTCATCAATATGATTTATAAGCCTTTCCCCCAAGCACTGATTTAAGCATGTTATGAACTTCTCATTCTTCTTCTCGGGAGTGTCGATAAGAGATAATCCATACTTCAATAAAGTATCGAACTCAGCAATATACTCCGAGACTGCTCTACCATTATGCTTAAGTTCCAAGAACTTCCAAAACAATTCTGATTTCTAAGCAGTTGGGATAAACTTATCATTGAATCGGGCCTTAAACTGATCCTAAGTAACTTGATCCTCAGGAGTAGCTGCCTTAATAGCATTCCACCAATTCATCGCCCGTCCTTGTAGTTGACGGGATGCTAGCTTTCTCTTCGTCGCATCATCGATACCCATGTCTTCTTAAGATACACTCACAGCTATCCAACCAATCCTGAACTTCTGTAGCCGATTCCGTTCCGTGGAACGGCTTCCCACCAAGACTAGTGTAATCCTTGCAAAGCTTGGCGAAATCAGCTCTAGGCACCTGCACCGCTGCACCACCACCATTTGCAGCATTGGGAACTGCTCCTTGCACATTTCTAAGCATCTCTCTCATGAAGTCAGTGAACATCGTCCTCATATCAGGAGCATTCCCATTATTAGCTCATCTACCAGTACCCCTAGTGTATCGGCTCATCGTTCAATCTGTAAGGAGAAAACGATTAACCATCTCTTCAGTGGTGCCAGTGCAGTACTACTCCTTCCTTAGATATACTAATAGTGTGTGTGTGTGTATATATATATATATATATATATATATATATATATATATATCTTTTGAAAACCAAAATATCATAAATAAGCGTTCTCATATACGTATACTATCTCTTCCTGGTGTCTTTCCCTAGGTTAACTACGCAACCTAGAACTCTATTACCAAATGTGACGGCCCGCCCCGCACCAGGCGACATTTCCAATGAAAGTGCGTTGTGTCTATGCCTGACCAGCACGGGACGGTCGTCAAAGAAAGGAAAGAAGGGAATTTGAACTAACAAGGAACCTGTAGAATGTCTCACAGCACATGGAATAAAATATAATAATAACATACTTTACATAAAACAGGCGAGACAGTGCATAAGTTGAGAACTAAACCATAATCATCATAGCAGCGGAAATTCAAAATACAGCTTATGTTCCACATCATCTTTTTTACAACTTTGGAGAACTGTCTCTAAAGCAAAATAAGAAAAGTACTCGACTAATGCCCAAAGTAGTGACCAGCAGCGATACATAGAGAATATTTATATATATCATACGTGGAAGCTTCCTGCTTGTCTCCGGTACAACTACTCGTGCATACCACCTAACCTGTCTCTAGTCTGCCCGTTTAAGAGCACCCAGAGTAATAAGAAGAGACATAAAACTCTGTGTCAGACAAAAGTCGGGTATGAGCGATAAGCAGCAAAACAGAACAATAACATGTATACTAAACTATACCTGAACCTGGACCTGCAACCAAAGAGTTAGCACAACAAGACGAACAATACTCTAAGGTGATACTAACATATGGTGTAAAGATACGGGGGTGGGGGTGTGCATGTCACAATGATGGCAAATAATCAAGCATAGCAACCATCCTCACATCTCTCACTCAGTGCGTAAAGCATACGATATCCACTGCTTTGATCATCCAAATCCTTGCTATGATCACTCTGTCCCATGGAGTCATGGCGACTCCACTGCACTGATCCATAGCCACTAATCCTTGCTATGTCCACTCTGCCCCATGAAGTCATGACGACTCCACTGCACTGGCTCATAGCCATGCTACGATCACTCTACCCCATGGAGTAATAACTGCCCCACTGCACTGATACGTAGTCTAACATCCGTCTTGGTGGTGAATCAAAGCTGTAGATGTCGATAACCCCTTTGCACACGTCCCGCAGCAAAGTCCAACCATGAAGTTAACTCATTGGTTCCCAACTGGATCTTAAGTTACAACTTCCCATTTGGACTACCTTTGCATCTCGGGTTTTGGTCTCCTCCGGATCGGTCTTCATTTGGTTTGTAACTCATGCCTCGCGTCCAAGATCCTTGGTTCGGTTCGCAGTCTCCCTTCTGGTTCGGGTCGGACTGTCCATAAGGGTCGGGTCGTGAGATCCTCCCAGGTCGGGTCGGTTCGTGGTCCACCAAACAGTCTCCCACCGGGTCGGGTCGTGATGCTCCAAGCTGGGTCGCGGTGTCACATTGGTTCTTCGGAGTAACGGGCACTCCGGGTCTGGTCCTTCATTGGCTCGTGGTCGAGCCTTCATCGCTTCCTCGATTCGTGACAGTCCACTTGTGGTGCATCGGTTCGGTCGCGCGCAGGGGGTGTTTCACGAGTGGTTCGGGTCGAGCTTCCATCATCGGTTCGTGATACGTGCTTCGCGAGTGGGGAAGGGCGATCCGATCCGATTCCTGCACTGTTTCCTGCAACTTTTCCAGCAATTGTTTTACGCCACACGACGGTGTTTTCGACCATTCTAATTTTTCTAATCAATCACAAAGCATACCATACAGTCATAGCGATATGTACAATCAGCCACAAACACCAAAACAACAATATAACATGTCAAAGTGGATCAAACATACCCAAAAATCCATATTTTCCCTTAATCATGTTTAAGCACAACTAATGATAGGATTAGCAAAACTTATCCAAATTAACCCAAATTTCTAACAGAGCCCTAAAATAATATTTCAGAATTTTACAAATATTTCCAGATTTTTCTGAGTTATAATTTCGCTAATTATCACTAATCACCCCTAATTAGTCGTAATTAGTGAAAAACAATGCAAATCACTCACCTTGGCCACAAATAAATCTTAGATCTTAAAATATCTCTGATTTGGGTTGAATCTCTATGCAACACAGCAACTCTATTCCCAATTTAATGCTAATTTGCCTTGATTAGATGTAGATTAGGCTAAAACTTGATTAAATGGTGATTAGAAAGTGATTTGGGTGTTGAAGGTCGTTGCTAGGGTTAGGGAAATGTTTTAGGCGGCTGAAAACTGAAATAAAAATCGTTTCCTAACTGATTTCAGCCTCCCTATAACCCTAATTTCGAAATGGGTTATGGGCCCTCTTGCTAATCACCCTAATTAGGCCCGGTTATGTTGTTTTTCACCTTCTAAACCTTTTTCAGCCATATCTCCCAAACGGTGAGTTCGTTTGGCTAATGTGACCACTCTACGGAAAGGTAAACCATCATCCAAATCTAATGGAAGTGATTTTAGGTCAAACCTCCTTACCAATCAAAAATTATGGCCGAAATAAGATCGGCTAGGGGCAAAATGGTCATTTAAAAATCGGCAAAAATCATGAACATGGAAGATGACCCCAATAGTCGTCTCCTAAAGTTACATGGCTATACGACTTCGCATGAAAAAGAAATAAATATTCTACGATCCTCTGAAGTGTAGAATGTGGGTCGTTACACAATGTGTTTTATAAAGTTTTGAGTGAAGTGTTGTGTTTCAGAATGAAGTTCTTAATGCAACATCTTATTTCCCAAAACCAATGCGAATTCATCCCAGGAAGATATTATAACAACCTGGGGTTTTCGCGATCCTGAGTAATCGACATAAACTCAATGTCGACTATCCAAGCATCCGAAACACCGGATAGTCCATGAAAGAAATTAGAGGGTGAGAATAGATAAAATAGAAGAAGAAGAAGAAGAAGAAGAACATAAATCATCATCAGAGTAACACGAAACTCACAGCGGAACGAACAATATATAATAGATACATAACTTTGAAATAAAACTAGTATATGTATACAGTAACGTTATCAGAGTACATCACTTACAACACAGCGGAAATAGCAATAGCTATATAATCTTGAAGCCTCCTGCTCTAAGCTCTCAGTATATTTGTAAAATCCCGACTACTTGACTAACTCTAATTCGATTAACTCTATTCGATTAACTCTAATTTCATAACTCTTATTCGACTAACTAATATTCGATTAACTCTATTCGATTAACTCTAATTCGATAACTCCTATTCGAATAACTAATATTCGATTAACTCTATTTGAATAACTAATATTCGAATAACTCTATTCGAATAACTAATATTTGACTAACTCTATTCGAATAAATAATATTTGACTAACTCTTTTCGATTAACTCTAATTCGATAACTCCTATTCGAATAACTAATATTCGATTAACTCTATTCGAATAACTAATATTCGATTAACTCTATTCGATTAACTCTAATCGATTAACTCTAATCAATTAACTCTAATTGATTAAATCTATTTGATTAACTCTATTCGATTAACTCTAATCGATTAACTCTAATCAATTAACTCTATTTAATTAACTCTATTAAATTAACTCTGTTTGATTAACTCTAATCGATTAACTCTATTTAATTAACTCTAATCAATTAAATCTAATCGATTTACTCTTATATATAATCCATTAAGTTTGATTTCGTATTTTAAAATAATATCCCATTTCCAAATTTTATTTATACTTCTATTTATAAAATGATCCATACGAAATCTCCTTTTTATTTCTAACACTAAAATCTCATTTATAATTCCCTTTATAAATGTTAAGTTTACATTCTATTTAAAATATCAGTGTTAAAACTGATTTCTTTTTCTCTATATAAGTTCTGGCTTATATATTCAATTTATCCCATGATAAATTATTTACTTAATTTATAAATCATTATTTATAAATTAATCAACTCCATTTATCTGTTAAAACATATTTCTATTTACCATCTACTTATATCCGTAACTCATATTTCCTTTTATAATTATTCTGTTTATTTTCTGAATAAATATTCCCTTTATAATTCTATTTATTTTACAAATAAATATTCCTTTTTATATAATCCTTTTGATTTTTTTCAATATATACTTTGAAAATTCCTTTTTACATTCTGGTATTTTTTATGGTATTTAACATACCATATAACAATGATAAATATCATCCAAACACCCATAATCATCAACAAATTATATATCACATCATATATCACAATATATGAAAAACAGTAAAATAAATGTTGAGGAATCCAGTTGGATTCCTCCGTCCTGTTTTCCTGCATCCATAGATGTTAAATAATATAATTAACATCAATTCCATTTCAATATGAAATATTCTACTAAACAGAATCAATGATTGATTAAAGATATATATATATATATATATCATTATCTATAATTTCAACCAATAAATCAGCAGATCATCCAAACAGTCAACACATAGCAATCAATCAACACTTATCAATTCTAAAAATACGTTATAAAAATATAAACTGATCAGAGATTTACTCACATGCTATCGTTAAATAACGATTAATTATCTTTGATTCAGACAGATGTTTTATTTTGCAATAAATTGTATCGAGTTCCAATTCACTTCCAGTCAGTTCCAGTGTGTAGCCACCGTCCATACGATCCCAGTGGATCTTGTTTTACTGAATTTCGTTAATGTATAACCAAGTTATGATAATTAGAAGTTGATATACATTTAAATAAATTAAAATATAGATTTTGAAATCCAAAGGGGCCTGAACCCTTTTTAAAACCGGCCCATACCCGTTTAAAGCTCAAATCCGCGTCTCCTTTTCTTCCCCGATGGTACCAGCGAACCCAACTCCACCATTTCCGATCCTTCCTTCCTCCACCGCTCCTCTTATTCACCACCGAACTACGCGAAACCACCACCATTCTCCTCTCCATCTGAATCTCTACATCCCCATATACCCTTGATCGAACTCGAACTTACCATCTCATCCGCGTCGTTCAGCATTTTCGTGGGCTAAAGGGAAGACAGCGACCCCAAATGTAACTGAATACCCCAAAACTTGGCCAACAGCCTATACTCCACTTCCTCAATCCATCTAGGAACTCCATTTCCACCAATAATCAACAAAATCCTGATGAATCTGAACCCTAGTTTCTACGTTGAAAAGCACGGTTCTGGAAAAATTGATCGCACTCAATGATTTGCATATGAAACTAAAGAGAATCAGCCTAGGGATTCATATATATATATATATATATATATATATATATATATAGTGATTTAAGGAATTTTGTTTGATTTGTTTTTGAATTTATAAACTTGCGTTTTGCTGAAAAGAAGAAGAAAAATGTCAACGGAATTTTCCTTGACCAGAGAATGAAGAGATTAGGTTTAGAAATAGTGTAGGCTATTTATAGAAAGATTTTAATATTTTTATATTCGAATTTTTTCATTATAATAAGCTATCACTAGTTATATTCGTCATTTAAAATTTCTACGGTCACACAAAATATCCAAAAATCATGAAAATGGGCATGCAGCTACAGCTCGACATTACGGACCCAACGAAACTTGTTTCGTCGAATTCCGACTCCGTTTGCTCCCACAGTGTATTTTTAACATTCAAAATACTAATTGTTTTTCACAGTAAAAATCTGTACGGCAACACACTGGCTCCAAAAATCACGAAAATTGGAATCTAACAAAAATTTAATATTCCGGATCTAACAAAATTAGTTTCGTCAGAAACGGAATTTGTTCGCAAAACTAGCTATTTTTAAAGCTCTAAATAAACCCATTTAAATATTAAATATATTTAAAAATAATTAAATTAAATATTTATAAATAAATATTATCGTATATATTCACACTAGAATATCATACAGCTCCAAAATAAATATATATGGAGTTATAACTCGATATTTCAAACTTGGTCAAATCGATATTCAATTAAAAATAGAAATCCTTTTATAAATCGTTATAAATTATAAACGAATTCCATAGCGACTATTTTAAAATTTGATTTGGACATAAATCAAAATGTACACGACGAAATCCCGATTTTTCTCTTCCATTAGAAAAATATACTTCACCTGCTCCGAACGTTTCTTGTTTCACAGAAATCTGGCTTAAAACGGATTTTGTATATTCATTTAAAGTTTGAATCGCCAAATTACGAACTGCCGCGCCATTTCGAGCTCGATTATAATTATAATATAATTTCTACGTTCAACTGACGTTATTTAAATATATTTTTTATTGTAATTAAATTCTAAACTGAATTATATCATATAAATAATCCAATTCACACAAGATTGTGAATTCCACTATTTTTTTATTATTTCTGAATTAAATATATTATTCTATTATTTATATTAATTAAATAATCCATATAATTTAATTAGATAACCATTTAATTCTCTAAATCACTATTTAAATAATTAAATAAATTAATTATTATACCGTAAAAATAAGGGACATTGCATTCTTCCCCCCTTAAAATTATTTCATTCTCGAAATTGCTAAGGTAGAAAACTAACTCTATTGGCTGGTTAAAAATATTTGCTTCTTAAATTTCAGTTTCATCGGGCTAATTAATTTTAATTAAAATATTAATTTATTCCTACTAACGAAAATTTCCATAAACTCTGAAAATTTTCTAACACCCGAAATTTCTGAAAAATTTCGCTAGCACCTCCTTTGTACGGCTCAATCGGTACAACTACAACTCGCCTCTCTAGGCCTTCTCCAATCCAAAAGAAAATCAAACAACCAAGCGGCTTGCCAATCGGCTCATAAATCTCATACCCAATATAAATATAAACTTGTACCTTTTTGTCGGGCATATCATTGTATTATTTCCATCTGCTGTTAATTCAGCATATACCAATGTCATCCCAATCAAACTCCGATCAGTTTTTTCTCCTCAGATCCAACCATTGTCTTATAACTAAGCCAATTTCCATTCTAAACTCAAATTCCATTATCAATTCCAAATTCTTACGACATCAATCCAGCTTACTCAATATCATTATATTCTAATTCAATTTCAATTACCACTTAACTGGCTTTTAATTCAATCTCAATTTGGTTTCACAAATTTCAATTCAAATTTGGTTTTAATCCAAACAATCTTTCCTTGGGAATTTTAACAGTATACCATATCGAAAATCAAACTTTCCTTTTCAGGATTCAAAACAACTTGCTTTTCTCAAATCAATTAAAAAACAAAATCCTTGGTGGTAATCCCTCACTTAGCAACTTGAAAATGAACACTGATGATGCAGCTGTCATCATCAGAATTTATATTGCAGCGATGGAAGTGAGTTCAATACTATACTACTTTTAAAACCATTTCTAAACACTTCCATTTTGAAATCCATTTCAAAATACTATCCCCAATGCTTGGAAAATATTTCTAAAATCTCCCAGGATTTTAAAATTCTCATATATTTAATCCAAATCCATTTACAAACACCTTTCCAAATCTCTAGGGTTTTAAGTTCAATTCTGATTTAAATTCAGATTTACTTCATTTTAATTTCATCTATTTCACTTATATGAATTCTGATTGGTTATTAATATAACCATTTCAATTTATAATCTCATCTGATTATAATAACAACCAATATATCCAATATCTTATAATCATTTCAATATAAAAATTTTCTTTTATATCAAAATATAATTTGGGTAAAATTGTTTCATTTAGCCTCTTTTCAAAACATACTATGTCTGTTCATCGTACTCGAGTGCTTATAAACCCCTACCGATACAGTGGATCAAACTGATCGACCAGAACTCATAAACAACTCAATCAATAAATCTCCACAATATAAAATCGTTTTTATAAAATCTACAAATACGTTCACTCGTATATATACTCAACTCAATCTAGGTTATTACTAACCCCATCTCTACCGAGTCACGCCACAGAGCCAAGGTACTTAACCTTTAGCTCTGATACAACTGTAACGATCCGTGGTTTTCGCGATCCTGAGTAATCGACATAAACTCAATGTCGACTATCCAAGCATCGGAAACACCGAATAGTCCATGAAAGAAATTAGAGGGTGAGAATAGATAAGATTGAAACTTAGAATAGAAGAAGAAGAACATACATCATCATCAGAGTAACACGAAACTCACAACGGAGCGAACAATATATAATAAATACATAACTTTGAAACAAAACTAGTATATGTATACAGTAACATTATCAGAATACAACACTTACAACACAGCGGAAATAACAATAACTATATAATCCTGAAGCTTCCTACTCCAAGCTCTCAGTATATCTGTAAAATCCCGACTACTTGACTAACTCTAATTCGATTTCTTATGCGATTAACTCTATTCGATTAACTCTAATTCGATAACTCTTATTCGAATAACTAATATTCGATTGACTCTATTCGAGTAACTCTAATTCGATAACTCCTATTCGAATAACTAATATTCAGTTAACTCTATTCGATTAACTCTAATTCGACAACTCCTATTCGAATAATTAATATTCGATTAACTCTATTCGAATAACTAATATTCGATTAACTCTATTCGATTAACTCTAATCGATTAACTCTAATCAATTAACTCTATTTAATTAACTCTATTTGATTAACTCTATTTGATTAACTCTAATCGATTAACTCTAATCAATTAACTCTATTTAATTAGCTCTATTCAATTAACTCTATTCGATTAACTCTAATCGATTAACTCTAATCGATTAACTCTATTTAATTAACTCTAATCAATTAACTCTAATCGATTTACTCTTATATATAATCCATTAAGTTTGATTTCGTATTTTAAAATAATATCCCATTTCCAAATTCTATTTATACTTCTATTTATAAAATGATCCATACGAAATCTCCTTTTTATTTCTAACACTAAAATCTCATTTATAATTCCCTTTATAAATGTTGAGTTCACATTCTATTTAAAATATCAGTGTTAAAACTGATTTCTATTTCTCTATATAAGTTCTGACTTATATATTCAATTTATCCCATGATAAATTATTTACTTAATTTATAAATCATTATTTATAAAGTAATCTTCTCCATTTATCTGTTTAAACATATTTCTATTTACCATCTACTTTAAATCCATAACTTATATTTCCTTTTATAATTATTCTTTTTATTTTCTAAATAAATATTCCCTTTATAATTCTATTTATTTTACAAATAAATATCCTTTTTATATAATCCTTTGATTTTTTTTCAATATATACTTTGAAAATTCCTTTTTACATTCTGGTATTTCTTATGGTATTTAACATACTATATAACAATGATAAATATCATCCAAACATCCATAATCAACAACAGATTATATATCACATCATATATCACAGTATATGAAAAATAGTAAAATAAATGTTGAGGAATCCAGTTGGATTCCACCAACCTGTTTCCCTGCATCCACAGATGTTAAACAATATAATTAATATCAATTCCATTTCAATATGAAATATTCTACTAAAAAAATCAATGTTTGATTAACGATTTATATATATATATATCGTTATCTATAATTTCAACCAATAAATCGGCAGATCATCCAAACAATTAACACACAACAATCAATCAACACTTATCAATTCTAAAAATACGTTATAAAAATATAAACTGATCAGAGTAGTGAGATTTACTCACATTGGACAGCTATCGTGAAATAACGATTAACTATCTTTGATTCAGACAGACTTTTTATTTTGTAATAAATTGTATCGAGTTCCAATTCACTTACAGTCAGCTCCAGTGTGTAGCCACCGTCCATACGATCCCAACGGATCTTGTTTTACAGAATTTCGTTCATGTATGACCAAGTTATGATAATTATAAGTTGTTATACATTTAAATGAATTAAAACATGGATTTTGAAATTCAAAGGGGCCTTAACCCTTTTTAAAACCGGCCCATACTCGTTTAAAGCCCAAACCCGCATCTCCTTTTCTTCGCCGATGGTACCAGCGAACCCAACTCCAGAAAACACAACTCCACCATTTCCGATCCTTCCTTCCTCCACCTCTCCTCTTATTCACCACCGAACTACGCGAAACCACCACCATTCTCCTCTCCATCCGAATCTCTACATCCCTATATACCCTTGATCGAACACGAACTTGCCATCTCATCCGCGTCGTTTAGCATTTCCGTCGGCTACAGGGAAGACAGTGACCCCAAATGTAACTGAACACCCCAAAACTTGGCCAATAGCCTCTACTCCACTTCCTCGATCCATCTATGAACTCCATTTCCACCAATAATCAACAAAATCCTGATGAATCTGAACCCTGGTTTCTACGGTGAAAAGCACGGTTTTGGAAAAATTGATCGCACCCAATGATTTGCATATGAAACTGAAGAGAATTAGCCCAGGGATTCATATATATATATATATATATATATATATATATATATATATATTTTGATTTAAGGAATTTTGTTTAATTTGTTTTTGAATTTATAAACTTGCGTTTTGTTGAAAAGAGGAAGAAAAATGTCGGTGGAATTTTCCTTGATCAGAGAATGAAGAGATTAGGTTTAGAAATAGTGTAGGCTATTTGTAGAAAGATTTTAATATTTTTATATTCGAATATTTTCAATATAATAAGCTATCGCTAGTTATATTCATCATTTAAAATTTCTATGGTCACACAAAATATCCAAAAATCATGAAAATGGGCATGCAGCTATAGCTCGACATTACGAACCCAACGAAACTTGTTTCATCGAATTCCGACTCCGTTTGCTCATACAGCGTATTTTTAACCGTCAAAATACTGATTGTTTTTCACAGTAAAAATCCGTACGGCCACACACTGACTCCAAAAATCACGAAAATTGGAATCTAACAGAAAATTAATATTCCGGATCCAATAAAATTAGTTTTCTCGAAAACGGAATTCATTTGCCAAACTGACTATTTTTAAAGCTCTAAATAAACCCATTTAAATATTAAATATATTTAAAAATAATTAAATTAAATATTTATAAATAAATATTATCGTATATTTTCACACTAGAATATCTTACAGCTCCAAAATAAATAAATATGGAGTTATAACTCGATATTTCAAATCCGGGTCAAATTGATATTCAATTAAAAGTAGAAATCCTTTTATAAATTATTATAAATTATAAACGAATTCCATAACGACTATTTTAAAATTTGATTTGGACATAAATCAAAATGTACATGACGAAATCCCGATTTTCCTCTTCCATTAGAAAAATATACTTCACCAGCTTCGAATTTTTCTTGTTTAACAGAAATCCGGCTTAAAACGGATTCTGTATATTCGTTTAAAGTTCGAATCGCCAAATTATGAACTACCGCGCCATTTTGAGCTCGATTATAATTATAATATAATTTCTACATTCAACTGACATTATAAATATATTCGTTATTGTAATTAAATTCTAAACTGAATTATATCACATAAATAATCCAATCACACAAGATTGTGAATTCCACTATTTTTTTATTATTTCTGAATTAAATATATTATTCTATTATTTATATTAATTAAATAATCCATATAATTTAATTAAATAACCATTTAATTCTCTAAATCACTATTTAAATAAATTCATTATTATACCATAAAAATATGGGACATTACAGATATATTGGAGATAACATATTATTAGCTCATGAACTTCTTAGGGATTTTTAAAAAATAGGTGTTTGAAAATTTTGTGTAAATTGATTTACACAAAGCATATGATATGATAAATAGAGAGATCATCTGCTATATTATGCATTCTATGGGATTTCCAGTCCAGTTTGTTAGTCTCATACATGAATGCATCTCGACAGCTTCATTTTCCATCCTCATTCAGGGAGTGCCAAAAGGATTCATCACATCTACTCGTGGCATAAGGCAGGGGGACCCTCTATCCCCCTATCTTTTTTGTTTTGCAATGGAATATTTCGGCTATCTTATGAATAAAGAGGTTGCTACGAAGACTTTTTCACCAGTTCATACATTTGCACCAGTAATTAGTCATCTCCTTTAGATGATCTTTTGGTGTTGGGTAAAAGTAGCACTCCCTCAGTTAATTCATTGAATTTTTTTTCAGAAATCTCAGTCACTTTGCAGGCTTAAACGTAAATTCTTTCAAGACTAAGATAGTTTTTAGTTTACATGCTATGCATGTTCAACAGATTACAAGCATACTTGGATATGAAGTAGGCAGTTTTCCAATCAGGTATCTCGGAGTACCCTTATCCACAAATTATTTACACTATGCTGATTGTGCCTCTTTAATTCATAAAACTCAAGAGCGTATACAATGGTGGGATGTTAAATATTAAAGCCTAGCTGGGCGTGCCAAATTGATTAAGTCAGTTTTAACACTAATAGTATTGTATTGGCTATTTGTATACCAAGTTCCTGAGGTCACTCTCGACAAAATCAACACGTTATATGCTGATTTCTTTTGGGGAGAAACTCAACATAAAATTAGTTGGTTTAATTTATGCAAGCCAAAGAACGAGGGAGCCTTAAAAACTTTTCAGATCTTGGGAAAGCTGCCATGATTAAGTTATTATGGAATTTTTATCAAAGAAAAACCTATGGAGTTATTAGATGCATTCTAAATATTGTGTAAACAAGCACTTTTGGAGTATGTCAATTGACAACAATGCCTCGTGTACATGGAAATCTTTACTGAGATTAAGGACAAATTAGGCTCAAATCTTCCAAAAGACACTTGTCAATGGTTCAACCACTTCACTTTGGTTTGAACCACGGATCAATGCACAATGTCTAGTTAATCTTCCTGGTGTTCACAGATTTTCTATGATTGGCTATGATATGGAGAGAGTGTGAGATATCACTAACAATGGCCATCTCCAGCTTATGAGACACCCTGCTACAAGGAAATTATCTCAATCTATTGATTCTATTTGCTTACATCCCACCTATGCCGATGATTTCTACACATGGTCCCGGGGGGTGGCTTCACATTTCATAAGGCATGGGACTGGGTTCGAGCAAAAAAAGATGTTAACACATATTACCCAGTTGTATGGCACCCTAAGAACTGCCACAAAATGGCCTTCATAATATATCTAGCTA
Organism: Allium sativum; assembly: GCA_030737875.1. NCBI lineage: Eukaryota > Viridiplantae > Streptophyta > Magnoliopsida > Asparagales > Amaryllidaceae > Allium > Allium sativum. The sequence goes on along the minus strand of CM060909.1, from coordinate 63,776,264 downwards.
TATCAAATTGTTTGAATACGAAAACGAGATTAGCAAGGCTTGGTATAATTAATGATCTTACCTGTGTGTTATGTAATGAGGCAGAGGAATCAGTGGTGCATCTCTTCTTTCAATGCTCATATTCTTCTTCCGTTTGGAGTATTCTCAGTTCTAAGCTTGGCATTTCATCAAATAACTTCACCTCAATTCACCAGGAGATTCAAAGGGTGCAACAGAACTTCAAAAATCAAGACCAGCTACGAGATGTTGCATGTGGTGTGCTAACTACAGCAGTATATCACATATGGAAAGAGCGCAATGCAAGAATTTTCAAAAATCGAAAAGCTTCGAAGTTGATCAAACTTCGTCATATTGAGGAGGAGTTGATGTTATTAATTAACAATAACGTTTCCAGGACTACTCGATCAGCATATGCTACGGAATTCTTACAGCGATAGGGAGTGAAATTGAATGATGCAGGATGATTTAAGGATATGGAGATTCAGAAGAAGTGTTCGAGAGTTTGGTGGGGGTTGTATGTTTATGTATTATTTTTATTATTTGTTTTTGTAACTGTTCTGTATAATTATTGTAAATAACAGTTCATTATATGGAAATTATATGTGCTCTTTTTCCTTGCAAAGTACCCAGTATGGGGGTTGTAAGGTTTTGGAAAGGCATATAATGGAAGTTTATGGTTGGTAATAAAAGATATCAATTTTCAAATATATATATATATATATATATATATATATATATATATGGTTCCGCTACACCTCTTATATTGCACGTGAACTCTCCCCCTGAATCTCATCCACCCAATCCTCCACTCATTCTCTCTCTTTCCATTTGAATATTCTTTCTTAGTGGGAAGAGAGAGAATGAGTGGATGAGATGAAGGGGGAGAGTTCACGTGCAATATAAGAGGTGTAGCATAAGCCTCCCCATATATACATATATATATATATGTGTGTGTGTGTGTGTGTGTGTGTGTGTGTGTGTGTGTGTACATATGTACATATATGTGTACATATGTACATATATATAAGCACACTTTTGTCTCATTTGGTGTGCATGGTATGGTATCACGTTATCTGCCAGTTTTCACTGCTTTGGTGAGTCATACAGGGCTTGATAAAATTAACAAGAATAGAAGTTTAGGTAGCATTGGCAAGTTCATTAATAGCTTTATGTTATTATTATTATTTTTTATTATTTTGGAAATAAAACAGGGTACTTAAATTACGTATAAACGAAGAACATAAACAGAGAAGCTTGGCAAAAATTACAACAAACAAATACTATATAAAAACACACAACTACCAAGCTTCTCAAATACAAAATACAAAAGACACATATTACAATTCCAGATAGTCACAACAGACAACACAAAAAAATACCCATGAGGCGACAAACCTCAAGCACAAAACGAAGATCCACTAGCAACAAAAATTAACTGCATGCAAAGCCCATATATGCCAAGAAACCCAAAGATATGCATCCTCTTGCTATAAGACCATCATCAAGCTAATAGACTACAAGGATGCACGACCAAAGCTTGCAAACATACTCTTCTTCCACAATATCACCATCAGCAGAGAAAGAAAAGCACAATAACCATGCAAAGATCACCTCAAGCAAAATACATCACCATATAAGGAACACCAGCAAGAACACTAAATCCACCACAAGTCACTGGAACATCAAAGCCTGTAGCTTATATTTTTACAAATTCCATCATTCTTCACTCCATCCATTTTATCACCTTCCACTCCCACTTTCTTTGTTTTGGACCTGGTTTTAAACTGAGATACCAATTTTAGCCACTCAGGGTTTATCTTCCACCAAGGGATTATCTCCAATGAAAACATTATCACATTCAAACTTGCTACCCTTGAATTTTATAGCTTCTTCTTTTGAAGCTACTGGTGGAAGAATAATTTGATTCATCCGTACAATTGTCATGTAGGTCATTGATATCTTCCTGTCTCTGGGCTAGTATAGGAACCTTGCCAAGTTCTGATTTAACTGAAATGTTATCTTTACAAATAGCAGAAATGTGTTCGTCATTAGTACTCACAAGCTTACCAACCTTTCCTTCATCACCAACTTCAACATGCATTCCCTCATCAACTAATTTCTCTAAACTACTATCAACCTTATTTAAGGAACCTACCTTCTCAACAACTTCATTATTCTCCACATTTACATCTTGCATGCAAGTTCCTAAATTATCATGCATGCACGTAAAGGATCTAGAAAGAATATTAAAAGAATTATTCTTGCTGACCTGATTATCTATATCAGGATTTCTTATTGAATTTGATATCTCATCCTTCTCTTTACCCCCATTCAGCGCAGCTATATCGTTGTTTATTAATTTGCTCTTATCGGCACCTTCAACAACATGCATGCTCTGACTTTTACTGTTTAAATCGGTATCCATATAATTTTCTAAATAAGAATTGACTTTGGGAGCCCATATCTTAACAGACTTGCATGCTTCATTCGAGTGCCCAAAGATCTTGCAGTTGGTGCACATAGATGGTACCCATTCATATACCACATTTTACCACACAATGTTTCATTAAAAGTTTTGATAGGAATTTTATCCAGAAACATAAAATCCAAGCTTACTTCTACCAATACTCTAGCAAAGGAGATTGTAGCTATACTCTCTGTAACATCATCAAGTTTTAATGGATTGCCTAATATGGATGCAATTCTACTTATCGCCTCAACAGACCAAAAATCCAGATCCAAATCAGGCAACTTAATCCAAATTGGAATACTATGAAGGGATTCTCTTGTCAGTTTTAGACATGGTTGTTATTTCCTCATAACTATCAATCTTTTATTGTAAAAATGAGGTCCAGATTCTAAAATCCTACCACAATCATCAGAGTTATCACATTTCAAAATGAATAAACCATTTTCTCTAGAAAATAATCTATAGTTTCCTTTAATACCCAAGTTCGTATCTATATAACTCTTAAGAAAACTGTAATAAGGTTTATTACCAAAAATATAGAAAGCAATAGTATTTATCCATTTTTCCCGTGCTTTACAGATCAAATCTTCACTAAAAACCAAAATTTTAAGGTCATCATTAACATCAGGTTCATACAATTTCAATTGAATTGATTTCTGATGATACTTCCTCTCTGTGACAACATCAATCCATGACTTTGATTGCTTCAGGTTGATCTTATTAGCCGAATCTTGATCTTTCAGCAGTAAATTTGGAAATTCCAATTTGAAGCTAAGATCTGAAGAAAAACAGCCGTCTTGATTTTATGAGGTTATGTGCTTTGCATGTCATAAGATCAGGAGGAATTTTAGAACGATGTTTTGAATCTGAAATCTTTGCAAACTTTATTTTGGATTTGAAGAGATTTGATGGAGAAGTCGCCATTAAGGAAGGATTTCTCTTTTTACGATACTTCCCACTTCTTTTATCTAGTTAAGTTGTTAGTTAAATATAAACAAAATCACATTTTATTACATATGGTCAGTTTTATTTGAGGCCCTAACTCCCCACTTTCCTATGTTTCAAAAACCATTTTTCCAGCTCAAATGATCATAAAATGTAGTATAAGTTATATAGTTCATTGACTGACTAAGTTATCAATAAATATATTATACAGCTCATCATTTATGTAGCACTCCAAACCAAATTCTCACTGTATGTGTGAATGTGGCTCAGGCCCGGCACAAGAGGTAGGCCAACAAGGCCACCGCCCGAGGAGGCAGAGGGGGCGACAAAATATCATACTTTCTTTATAATATAATGATATGTTAAGGGGGAAGGTGCATCAGTTATTAGAGTGGAAATTGCTGAGTGGTTATAGAACTGAGTTGTTGAGCGAAAATAATTCCCTGTACCCAAACCCCCTGTCCCCCTGTATCCAACCAATAAACACCCCCTGATTTCCACCTTTTGTTGTTAAGTCCTTTTTTTATCTCCGACTTAATTGCAAAATTGTGAAAATCAGAGGCTTTGATTGGATAAGGACAGGGGTATAGGGAAATTTAGGGACAGAGAATTTGGTCTCGTTGTTGAGTGGGTCATCCGGGTTCGATTCTTAGCAAGCTGGTTTTCTTGACTTCCCTGTTTTGCAACAAACCCTTCATTTAATACCTTCTTAACTTACTTTGTTTTGCAACAAAATATCCCTTCATTTTTTTCCTAGGGCAGCAAACCATATTAGGTCGCCCTATGTGGCTTCTGCTATTATTAGTTTGGAATTATTTAGTAAATTTATAGCTCATTATTTCTCATGTACAGATTGAGAAATTACAGACAAAATTTGATGAGTCGATGGAGGAACAGTCCTATGAAATCCATAAATTTGCAAATGAAATCATACGTGAATGTATGAACTTAGATGAATAATTTTAAATTGTTATAATTATTGACAAATGAGGCACAGATGGAAAGATTTGAAGTATAAGCTTAGGCATAAGTTTCATTAGAGCTTGATAACTCGCCTCCCTATCGAGGAAAGGTTCGTAAACCGGACTAGGAATAAGAGTTGCATGTTGTCACAAATAATAACATTAAAACAACCAGGTATGCTATGATTATTCTATGTTCAGCACATACATAATAACCGTTAGATATCAAGTATACCAAAACAGAGAATTATAAACTCGTCACACAAGTTTATAACTTGAATTTCCACTACTCTGGAATTCAATATTAGCTAATGATAGCAATCAATATGTTGTAATTAATTTACAACAACTACGTTATACTATTTTAAGAAATAACACAACTTAAAGTCTTAAAGAATGGAAAGATTATGAAATAATGTATATAAATATACAAACCAAAAATCTAACTGAATGATGACTGAGACTTGTCATAACAATTTCCTTAAGGATTTTATTTCAAAATTCTCCCAAGATACAACAGACGTATTCTGCACGAGATTGTAAGGATATGTCACTCTGTGATTTTGTATAAGAGTATTAGAGAAAAGAAAAGAGAAATTGGATTGGAATAAGTTGGTGAGGAAAATGATCAGTTATCCTTCTTATTTATAGTTTATCCACATCCCTTCAAACGGTCGCACTCGTACCTCTTCGTACAGTCACATCACTCACTACGCCATAGATTGCATACGGCAACCCCAGAGAAGTGATGCAGGAAGTGCAAAATAATGTTGGTATAGGCCAAAAATGATCTCTGGCAACACTTTTTTGGGGTTGCTTTTTGCCGTGTTGCCTTAGAGTCAAAGGCAACGACTTTGCTATCCTAAGGTAACATCGCTACAGGTGTTGCTACAGACACTAAAATTACATAAATGTGGGGCCCACTAAATTCTGAATCCCGGGATCACGGAATCCAGTTGCGCCCCTAAATTTTGTAGCCGGGTTCACGGAATCCTGTTGTGGGGCCCATATTTATGTAAATTTATGGCAACACTATATCATAGCTATGTCAACATTTAACACTGCATACTGCAACCTTATATCATAGCTATTATATCATTATATAACATACTGCAACATAACAGCAATTACCATCACACACTGAAATTAATAAACAACTTTTCACTTCAAATTAATAACCAATAACACAAATATTAGCTAGTCAACTACAGAATAACAAAAAATAGCCAATAAATTCAGTTTTACAGAGTACTTACAAACACAGCCGGTACTAAATTCATGTTTACATCAAACTAAAACAGTTTCAAATTAATAAAGCCCGAGCCTCCAGTGCATTCAATACCTCTTTACTGCCTCCTTCACCTGCAAAATAAAGCAGTTTCAAAAGTCATGCATTTTGGCAAAAGCCTTTAGTACAACTAATGCATTTCAGCACAACCAAACTCATGCATGCCTCAGCTACAAACTGATGCAATGCCTTGTTTACATTGCAACACAAATGGAAGACATGCATGCCACAGTTGCATTTCAGCACAAACTATGGCCATAGTATAACTGACTTGCACTTCAGCACAAAGATATTTCAGCACAAACTGTGGCCAGAGTTGCTTTTCAGCATAGAATTGCATTTCACAATCTATGGCTGAGTTGCAAATTGATGCAATGACTCAGCTTGTTCAAAGCATTTACGATATCAAGGAATGCAACAGAATGCCTGAGGCACTAAAAATTTAGACATGCCACGCCTCGTTCAAGTACAAACTCAACCATTGCATCAATTACGAACTGATACGATCATTACTGATTGAAGAGAAAATAAAATTCTTAAAATTTTGTAGTTCATTACTGAAGCATCAGCCTTGTACATGGTCAGTTACATACCAACATTGAACTACAGAATTATAAGAATTAGACTGATGCTTCAGCAAGCGGAAATTGTAAGAATTCAGAAGCATACCACCAACCAACCGTAAAAATAAGCAAAAATACATACCAGCAGTGTGTGTCTGTATACGATCTCCGATTTGCACAATTTGTAAGGGCCTTGGACTACAAAAACATGAAATTAAGAAGCCATGTTTTTCACTTTGCTAGGTGGAAGGCGGATTCGTCTTATTGGGACATCATCTTTACACCAACGAACATCAAAATCTTGATTCCCCATTCCATAAGCAGACTGGATATCATTCAAATCTTCATTTTCATATTCTCTGTCGAGTTCACACCAGTCTTTCGGCAATTTCTTGATAACATTGTGGCACATCTTATTAATTAGATCTGCTATATAAAACACATGTTTTACCTGTGAAGCCATAACATAAGGATCAGATTTATGGCACAATCGATTAAAATTGACACGAGTTAGCCCATATAAATCTTTCTCTTCTTGGTACCAGCGACACTTAAATAAAACCACACTAAATTCTCCCCAATAATCTAGTTCTAATATTTCTTCAATTGATCCATAGTAATTAACTTCACCAACCAATGGATTTTGATCTTTCAAACTTGCAAAGCTAGTGGTCAAGGCTGTCAAAAATACACCACTGTTTTGTGTTGCACATTTGGCATCTCTGAACCTTGTATAAAATTTGTATCCATTGATAACATATCTAGTAAACCACTTATCTGTTGGAAGAGGCCCCATTGCAAGCAGTTGTACTTCTTTTGAAATGTCCTCCTTTTTCCCAACCTCTTCCTTTAACCACTTCCGAAATTCTTCACTATGTTCTCTCTCTCTCTCTCTCTCTCTCTTTTTGATGATGCATGACCATCAATTAAAGCTCGATGTTCCCTAGAATAAAGATCAGGTTAATAAAAGATAGAAACAAATTTGGTTAGATCTATTACTAAAGCTGAAACTGACCATACCGAAAACAATTCTGTATGAATGAGAACATAGCTTAACTACAAATCATGCCTGAAATCCCTGAAAGTGCTGAAACTTGGAATTTACAACTAACACTACGTGATGCTAGAATCAATGACATGTTTGTAGATTTTTTAAAAGAACTGATTTTGCTGGCAAAAGGATGACATCAAAAATAGTTTTTTTAATAGTTGACATCATTTCACAAGCTACGCGAAGAATATTATTACTGATGTTAACCGAACTTGTCCACTTTTCTAATTAAATAAACCATATTATTATCGCTCCTTTCAGGATCTAAACAAGAAACTTCACAAATCCATCTCATGTACAATTCAGATGGACCTTCCAAATCAGATGGTTGTAGACTACTTCTTGACAATGGCACTTGCGATTATGACACTTTTTGCAAGGGCATGTAATTTCATCACCTACCGTAAATCTAGAAAAAGTATTTCGAATAAAAAGTTTCACTCCACTGATGTACCCTTCACTGAATTTAGGAAGTTCTGCCCATAGATTTTCCTCGTCGTTCATTGAGTGATACCTTAAAGCAGTAAATTAGGCACAAGTAAAGCAGTACATAACGCAACACAACAATCAAATCATAAAAAATTGAAATATTCATTGAGTGATACCTGAAGCAGCAGATTAAATCGAAACCCTAACTGAAATCTGAAACCCAAGACGAACCCCAATTGAAGACCTAATTGAACTTGAACTCGAACCTGCCCTACTCGAACCCTAACTAAGCTTGTGAACTTGAAATTTTAGCCCTAATTGAACCTGAGAGTGAGTGTGTGAGAGTTTGAGAAGCGCGGTACTTTGGTAAAGTTCGATTGAAATTTTCAATATTTTATTAGTTTTCCCCCCTTTGTTTTTGCTTCCCGCCCTAGACATCATTTCACGCGCGGATTGCTAATCTGTACTAAACACGCGGATCGCTAACCTGGACCGTTGGTTCGTGATAACTATATTCACGAGGCTACTGCAACACATGTTGATATATATGCTAACACATTTAAGTGTGCATTGCAGTAGACAAAAAAACAGCATAGCAATGGCAACATTGTAGCTAGCAACACCATGCATTTTCATTGTGAAAGGCCATCTATGGCGTAGTGACTTCTCAACGGTTGTGCTCGTACCTCTTCGTATAGTCGCATCTCTTTCGAACGGTTGTGCTCGTACCTCTTCGTACAAACGCATCTCTTTCGGTGAAAGGAAGTGTCTTTTTGCGAAGTGTCTTTTCGTTGAAATATGACCGTTTGGTGAAAGGAAATGCCTTTTCGCGAAGTGGCTTTTCGCAAAGTGTCTTTTCTTGAAGTATCTTTTCGCGAAGTCTTTTCACAAAGTGTCTTTTCGTGAAGTATCTTTTCGCGAAGCCTTTTCACAAAGTGTCTTTTCGCAAAAAATCATGCTGCTAATAGTCACGTCCTTTCACTACATTTGTACATGTTCGCTTAAATTATATGGGACAATGGACAAAGTATATTTCATTTAATAATTACGAATTCCAACAATAACTATTAAGGATCAAAAAGCGTTGAATGGATATTCTCACACCATTATAGCCATTGGCATTGGAATAAAGTTCGCCTTTGAAAAGGCAGTTGTTTTGAAATATGTGATATGAGCTCCAAAGAGGAGAAAACTCTGGCTTCATAAGGCTGGTTTTACTCAAGTGATTGGCGTTATTTGTACACTTGTGACTTATACCAACATGTTTGTACGAATATGTTGTGTTGTATGGGACTCCTTAGGTTAAATGTTGAATCGATAAAGTGACTAGTTTTGATTATAGGTTGTTTGATTTTAATGTTTGGCTTAATAAACACTATCATGTTCATGAACATATACTTAAAGACACAAGCATATTAGGTCTAATTCCAAGAATGTCATAAACTAATTTTGAGAAATGTAAATCCTGTAGTGAATCAAAAATTATTAAGGCACCTCATAGGTCTATAGATAGAATATATGAACTCTTCAATTTAATTCATTGTGATATATGTGAGCGCGAGCTAAAAGATATTTTGTCATATTCATTGATGAATGTTTCGATTTCACTCATGTATATCTTATGGAAAATAAAAACGATGTACTAGATATGTTTAAGTTGTCACTGAAATCGGGAAAAATAATAATAAGAAAATTAAGGGGTGTCTTAGTGATAGAGGAACATAATATACACTACACCAAAACAGTGGATTCCCAACAAGTATATGTGTTACAAATAATTTCCGTAACACTTTTATGTGCCACCAACGGCCTGTGAGGAATTTCCTGTAACACTTATAAGTGTTACATGCAGAGTAACTGCTAACACTTATAAGTGTTACAAACATATTCATTGCTAACACTTATAAGTGTTACACGAAATTCATTGCTAACACTTATAAATGTTGGAACTATAAGATATGGTAACACTTACAAGTGTTACAGGAAATTCATTGCTAACACTTATAAATGTTGGAACTATAAGATATGGTAACAGTTATAAGAGTTACAAACATATTCATTGCTAACACTTATAAATGTTGGAACCATAAGATATGGTAACACTTGTAAGAGTTGCAAACATATTCATTGCTAACACTTATATTTGCATATAAGATGGCATAAGCTCTATTTAATATGCATTCAGCTATGATATTATCTCGACATAACAATGTGTAAAGAAATCCATAAGAAAAAAAATCCATATTCATGACAACAACAAAGTACAAACTAACAAAAAATAATAATACATAAAGATACTAAATTCAACACATATACAATATCCAATTCCATAGTAAAAACAATACATAATTAACAAAATGCAAGATGTTTTTCATATTTGAAGTCTACAAGTACCAAATGCGAAAATCCAACCATATAACGAACCTTACATCCAAAATTTTGCATAGCTTGTACCACCAAAATTTATCATTTTCTCCGTTTCAATGTTTCCTGCGTGCATTTAATTAAATAGCATCATTTAAGTTTCAGATAGTGTTAAATGTTATAAGTTCAAAGTCATACCTTCTTAATTTTGACACATCTTTTGTCTATTGAACTCGATGAAATCTTGCAATTTAAGCTCCTTTTTAAGCCTTCTGTTTTCTTCAAGAACCTCCAACGCAAATTCCACACCACGATCGCATAATGGTTCGTCAATCCAATGGATGAATCCACAGTCTCTAAGAGTTCCAGTGTTTGCATAAATAAAATATCGACGTCCAACATTTTTTATTCAAATAGCATGTTTTGAATATTGGTTCAATGTTGCAATGACATAGCAACCTTCGAGATTGTACTTCTCCAATATTGAATATTGGCAGGGATGGCAATTTTGTTGGTGTTGTCGATCTAGTAGGCGGTGCCATATCATTCTGAACACTTAATAATGCCAAATCTTTTTGTAAGCTCGACTCTATTCTCTCGTAGACGCTAAATGGAGCTGTCGTACAAGATTCAGCTGAACAAACAATTTAAGAAGGATCGTCTGAATCATCTGAATACACTAGGAAGTAATCACGGTAATCAGTCAAAGGTCTTGAGTATGAAGACATCTATAGAAAATAAATAAACAACAACAATATCCACTAGCACAGTTTCAGCAATCCACAGTTTCAGCAAGCCACTGGCATAGTTTCAGCAATCCACGGACGATATGCACAGTTTGCTTCTAAAAAAAGACAGTATATAAGAAAAGAAAAAAAAACAGTTATTTGTTTTGGCATAGATTACAAATCCTTAGAAACTGAAAGACAAACCTAGATTAATTTTGGCAAAGCAATGTTCCAGCTTGATATGTTGCAAATTCTAAGTGTATGTGTGAATATTGCAAGAAAGATAAACTAGTGAACACTAATTAATTTCAGCAGAACTTAAGTCTCTATTTTAATGTTATACATAATACAATATTTCTGCTAGAACCTGTGTCCAATACTATTGTTACGTAAAACATATGTATCGCCTTTTTTAGTCTTCATACAGTAACCACTAAAAAGGTGTGCTGTCACACTTCATAATTTAGTTACAATCAAATGGTGGTTAAGATAAGCAAAGTCGCAAGTAAATTCTGAACTACAAATTAAACTGGGATTTTTGAATTTTACAGCATTTATGGCAATAACTAGTGAGGATTATTACACCTTCGGATGGGAGTTCTACTTTACCTGCATACTGAATGAGATCGGAAAATGAAACAGGACCTCCTTTAGATGCAGAGTCTATTTCCTTCTTAGCTTCTATAATTATATTCAATGCAGGAGAATGCCCTCTATTTTCTGGTCTGCTAATCTCCGGATTTTAAATATGAAGGAAAAAGGATGAGTTATTCACCAAAACAATCAAAAATTAGTACAAATATTATAACCTTTAACGCTGTACATAATGTGTCTTCGATACTTGCTGCAAAACAATGTTATAACATGATAAAGCTTCATAAACAATTTAAGTTTATAACCCACAGTACAAATGATGCTGAACAAGTTAGATATATCATCCATATACACCTGGTTATTCAAGAGATAATATTTTAGATGCATGATCAATAATGAAATCATCCATAGTCAGATTTCAATGATTTTCATATGCCAGCGATATGAATTTCTACAAGCAAGAACATAACTTCCTTTCCTTGTTATGTATATTATCATTTAACTGAAAGTAGTGTTCATTAGTTTCCATTTTTGCCTTTAAAATAAAAAAGAAATATACCAAATTATCCCTCTTCTTTCAATAAGCATGTTTTGGCAAGTTTATTTTATTTTATCTTTTTCTTTTTTTTCTTTTTTTTTCTTTTTATTCTTACGCTGACCCAAATCCAGCCCAGCCCTTAATCCACTCACTAACATTAATTTGCTTGGCGCCTGCACCCATTTCCTATTCGCAGGCATGAATCAAATGCCTACCCATTTCTTCCCATTTTTTTAGTCAAATTCCCAATATTATCCCGCTTGACTTGATTAGGCCAAATACAAAAATCACTGTCCAATAATAAAAATTATTACAAAATATATTATTCTGGTTGAAGGCTTTGAATTTGAGTTGACTACAGTTATCATGATGCTAACCTTATACATTTTATTTTAAATATTGTATCTTTTTATATATATATATATATATATATATATATAACAAATTTTACATTAGGCTCTAGGATATAAGCCTAACTCTATCGACAATTAACTAACACCACTTCTCTTTTTAATTTAATGTTTAAACTAAAACATAAAAATAGTAAGCAGATCTATCATAATTTACTTACATTTTTAGTTGTACAACCTAGGTTTTGATCACCTAAAGGTGAGGTATTTGAATTGGTTAATTTTCAATGGTTTGACAAGTAGGAGTTATGCAACAGATTCTGAAAACTGAATTTGAAAATGGTTTAAAATGGTTAAAAAAATTCAAAATTTATTTTCTGAAAACTGAATCTGAAAACAAATTCTGCAATAAATTTATTTTCAAAATTTTCTCATTGTTAAAAATGGTTTAACTGAAAACTGAAAATGTGACTAAGAAACAGATTCTGATTCTCAATTGTTTGACAAGTAGGAGTTATGCAACATGTAGATCACATATGGCGTACATATATACATATATGCGCAGATGATAACATATATATAAGTAATACACAAGTAATACTATATGATCACATATGGCGTACAATCAGCGACTTGGAGTTTAGATGGCTTAACAACAGATCACACAAGTAATAACTATTCATTGTCATAAACCCATATACTTAATTAAGACAGAAATAATGTGCTGATCTCAAAGGTATGAACTTACAATACTATGTGTAGTAAGAAATATCACATGAGCTACATAAAACGGAAATATCAACCTGTAATTCATGTAGTCATCCATTTTTTTTTAATTATTGAAAGCCTAAATGATTTTGACATATCAAATCACCAAATTACAAAACTAATGAAGAACTTGCCTAAATGATAAGTAAATGATCTCTTGATTGACCCTGCTTTACACATTAATACACTCTATCACATACAGTTTATAATAGCTTTACTAATTCGAATATAGCTATTTACAGGAAAAAAAAATCCAAGAAAAATAATATGATAAAATCTCAATGTCTATTTCTGTAAATTGATACAAAAATAATATATCCGTTTCATAGCCCAAAACTAAATAACATAAATTTGTTTTAAAACAGACTTTTTGTCCAAACATAATGAAATATAAATTAATCAAAATTTGAATCCAGATGATCCGTATAGTTAACAAGTAATACTATATCGCCATAACAAAACTCACACTCGGATTATCAATTAAAATATAAAAGCAATATGCTCAGATTCGTAATTCCTTGAGCAAGATCAAGGATTTATCTAACAATTCCAATTTTATTTTAAAAAAATGCCAAGAACAAAATTATAAGCTCATGTAAGATCTGATTTCAGATATAGCTCAATAAGCTTATACATGCTTTCCACCCCAAATCAATTACACAAATCTGATTCATACAAATCTCTGGAGCTCAACAAAATTGGATCTAGAATGCTGATGCAAGCCATATTTCGATCAGATTTGATACCGGATTTAAAGCAGTGAACCAGTATATATGCATTGGACAAAGTATCAAAAAACCGACTCTCAAATAGGCCAGGACCTTCAAAAAAGCAAATAAAAAATACCCTAAAATCCATTCATGCCAAATTCTAATTCACCAGAGACCAATAAAGGAAAACGAGAAGCATATGTTCTGAATTTCAGATCTAGAGGAAGAAAAAGCTCACGGTTTAGAGGATTCCTAGAAGTGAAATCGAATTTTTACCTCAAATCGTGATTCCTAGAAGCCGCCGTGATTCCAAGAATCCCCAATTCCTACAAGCCCCAATTCGAAGTTCATTCTTTAATCGTAGATTTCAATTTTCGACTTTCTCTGATGTTGATGAGAACGGTGATTTCAATTTCAACGTGTATTTGCGTTTGTAGCGGCCTAGAAAGAATAAGTGTTAGAGGACTGAGCGTTGAACATCCAATTAGGGTTATATGCGACAAGTTACCCTTTTGCCCTTACAAAAGAAGACTTGACCAAGCACAACAACACATAAAAGTGTTGGCACAATTTTGGTGACACATTTTTGCTACTACAACACATATAAGTGTCACTAGTCTACAACACATATAAGTGTTGGCAGTTGAAAAAAATAAGAGTTTCCAATTGGCCATTGTGGTGTAGTGATAACTCTAGCTTATTTCTTGAATTTTATAACTTGCATGGTATAATTCTTAAGAGAACTACACCTTTGATAAAGATGAAAGAAAGAATATAACCTTAACTAAATTAGCTAGAGCTATTTTATTAAATCTTGGTATAGGAAAACATTGACACGTTTCCTGTTTGTTATATATTATATAGAATTTCTAAGTCTAAGAGCCAAAATTTTGCTTTTGAAATTTAAAAAATAACTTTAAACAATAAATTGTCTTACTTTAGAAACTGGAGACGTTTGACATCACTACACCAAAACAGTCATTTGGTATCACTTTTTTTCAAATGCCAACACTTACCTTGTTGAGAATTTTGTATAGAACATTGCAGCAAGCAATTGGTCTGAATTCTTCTTGTCTGGTGGGATATTCAATTTTGGAATGAGATAAATGAAAGTATGATTCATTTCTTTGATTATTTCTCCAGTTATAAAAGCTTCTTGAATTGTTTGTGACCTAGCCCCTATCCTATCTGGACATGGACTGGAATCGATGCTGATGGACTGGAGAGCAACCCAAACTTCATCATGCATGACATGGCTGTGCAACATCCTTTTACCTCTGGCGTTCACAATGCACCCGTTCACAATACGCCTACAATGAATGATAGGTAAATTAGTTTCACATTCATTATTATATAAAGAAGTAAAGTAAGCAACATCATATTTCTCAAGTTTTTTATGATTATCACAGTAGTTCCTGTAACTATCAATCATATGAAAACTACTGTTAATATGCTTTCGAATTGACATTTTAGTGTAGAAGAACTTGGTGCATTCATCCCCTTGAGTTAACCACTGCACTTTAGCTTTTTGTTTCAATTCAATAGCCTTATATTCAAGAGCTTTCTTCAGCTCTCTCTGGGGTGTTTGATATTTGCTCCATACTTCATCAGAGTTATCACCATCATCTATCATCTGTAGAAACATAGCACAATCACTTCGTAGATGGTTAATGGCATCAATACCCTTCGGTCTGCATTTATTCCATTCTTTAAGGCAATTTTAGCAAATTTTACCATTTGAATGACTTTGAATCCTACACATCCATCTTATATTTCACATAGATTAAAGTTAATGACATCATCATAACCATCAGTTTTTTGCCAAACAATGGTTTAAGATATATATATATATATATATATATATATATATATATGCACACTTATTGTTATATTGTACATAAAAGATCTATTATTTGTGTACAAGGCTGTCGCATTAGATATTTATTTAGAACTCTGTGCTTTTATAATTGATGTATTCTAAAGATTATTTACTGATATTCTTTTATCAGGTGCTTCTGCTTGTGCAGTCTCTTATATTATGTTTCTATTAGTGTATAGTCTTTATATTATATATTGTCATTCTGTTGTGGGATAATGTCTTCATTTAGTGTTTTATTTTGATTTTACCTTAACAATTTGTCATTTTTGCTTTTTGAAAATAAGGCAATGTTGAAAGGTGCTGACTTTTGAGTACCATAAAGAGCAGGTCGTTGTAGTTGGTATCGGAGCTTAGGCTCAACACTCGAAGTAAGTAGTCTAATTTAGCCAATTCGATTTAATCTGTATGGTTGAAGAAGATACATTGAGAAAGCATACTTATATATATATATATATATATATATATATATATATATATATATATCTTTGCTATATAATACTATATACATAACTTATATTTGGACTTGATTTGTATCTATTGCTAGTTGCTAAGGCACTTTTGTCGACTATTTGTATGCGTGGATAAAATATAGGATTGACTGTGGATAACAGTCTATAGGCCTGACTAGTTTAGAGACTATTTAACTATCGTAAAAAAACTTCCATCACCCGAGATCATTTCCAGCTGATTGCATTAGCACCAGAAGTGATGTGGACCTTTGTGCATCAGTATTTCTAGCCCTACTAGTTTTAGACTCTTTAAATAGTGTTGGAATTTCCTTAGCCTTGAAATAGAGCCATATTCGGGTCCAAAGATTATTGTAGAGGCAAGGCTTTGTGCAATTGCATGAGAAAACTTCAATCAATATAAGTCTAGGGACTGTTCTAGCAAGTGAGATTATTTCTTGGCATTTTAAGAAGGGAGACTTTAGCTAGGTAGGATGTATTGTTTGTATCAGTGGTGAGAAAATGTGCAATTTAGAATTCTCTCACACATTGCTTTAAATTCTCCTTTTATGTCTGAGACTAAGAGGGCATGTAGCATGAATATTCCATTCATCAGAATAGCTTATCATTAAAGGGGTATTGATCAATTCAACATAGTTTGAAGTCTAAGTGGTCGGGACTCACTGTTGAGGTAAAGAGATTTTCCTTAGGCCTTATGCATTGATTGTGAGTTCATTGCATAGCCTTATCCATTCTAGGAACCCTTTTGATAATTTCATCAGGATGGTTCTCCTTTGTGAGAACTCTCATGAGTTACCGTGAAGGAAATGAAAGTGAAATACAACATAAACACCAACTAAGGCATAGCAGGGTTACAATTAAATCAAACTTGTTCGAAAAAAGATGGTTGATTATTGTTGAAATGCTTTTCAGTCAAAGCCGTCAAACGTGAAATCTCTGGTTAACAATACGTTCAAGTATTGAGAACAAAGTCAGAAGACAGGAAGCGACTTGATTGAAGTCGCATCACAAACAAAGAATGACCCGAAACTCCTATCAGACGACCTCTTTTAGGCTCGAAAACAGCGATTGCGGTGCCCAGCATACAAATTTTGTAACCCTCTGAATTAACTTCAAATAGAGCTTTCGTTTGGTCCAATTGGACTTACGATTCGGAAGTTACGTCTGTTTCCGTAAACACGCGTATAAGAGCAACTCAGGACATGAGTATAAATTGGTATCGATCGACAATCACTTAGGTAAAATGACAAAACATGGAATTGGCCTCGGCTCGCCCCTAGGGTTCGTCCCCCCCACTCAGATCGTGGGCCACCACCCGGCTCGTGGTGGACCCTTGGACATTGACCCGATCGTGGGCTCACTGCCAGGTCAACACATCGGCTCACCATAAACCCGACTCGCCCCATTCAGCTCACAATCTGCCTAAAACCACCTCACCAAAGAATGTCAACACTCGATCATGACCTTGGCTCGGTTCGCCCATGCACGACCCACGAACCGCCTAGATGGGGCCTGCTTTTGTTCGTATTTTGACATATTCTCTTGGCTATTTCCATTTCTATGAACCCGGATCTCATTACACATGGCATGGCACGACTTAGAGAGGATTTCTCCATGTTTTCCACCTCATTTCGAGATTCTTGGAATGCGTGTCACGTGGCCTATGAACCGCCTGTTGTAAATGGCTATAAATACATCATTCGAAGGCATTTTGAGGGATCTTTTGGACTCCTCACGGCTTCTACCATTCTTCTATGCAAGGCCATTACTCAACATAGAAGCTGAATTCTACAATATAACACGAGGATTTCATGTATAATCTTCTAATTTCTTACCTCTTTTCATTGTAAACATGAGGATTTCGTGTATAAATCAGAGTGAACTGTACTTGTAACTTCTTAGGGTTTAAGAAGAGATAAAGTGGACGTAGGCTTGGTTTGAGCTGAACCGGTATAAAAACTTCGTGTGTCTCCTATTATTTACTGTTTTTTGCATTTATTATCTGTGATTTGTTATTATGACGATTTCACACTGCATTTGGGTGTTAGTACCAAATTTTGGTCTAACAATTATGTCACTTATATGGCATATAAAAGGCATTTTGCAATGAAATGTCATCCAAATAGAGTGAAGCGTAAGTGTTCTAGTTGCGATCACCTTGATCACTTTGAGTGGGATTACTTTGCATTTATAAAGGGTATGTATGTGATGATGACTTGTGTCTCCCGAGAATTAATGAGCCTTAACAGACTTATGGATTATGATATTAGAAGAAACTTATGTACTAGGTTATGCTCTAGTATTGAAAACTCACCTATATTCCTCCTGACTCTTGAGTGGTTAATTTATCCACTATTGTTACTCAGTTGATAAACTAAACTTGACATCTTTTATAGGAGGTAAATTATTCAATTAGGATAAATCTTGTATGGGTGACCGTAGTTGTGAAGTTAAGGTGAAATGATCGAAGTGTTACATTCGAACTTGATGCACAAGCTTTTAAGTTGAGTTCATTTTAGTCGATGAAGTTTTATCTGGATTCAAATTTGTGAAGGGTTTAGTGGATGCCAAATAACGAGATGAAAAAGAGAGGATGACTTAAAGGCTTTTATCCAGAGTCATTTGTGTTTTTTATGTTCCTTTGTGTCAATAAACTTCCATTGATGGGAGTCATCTTATGTGCCAAAATCAATATTTTCTAAAGATTTTTCCATCAACAATGCTAGACGGACCAACACAATTTCTGTCATTTTATGCGGTCCTACGTGTACTGCACGTTCTACCCTTTTTGTCTGCTGCACCCGCTATCTTCAAATTAGTATGCATCTCTCCCATACATTTTTTTACCAGTAGTTTATCCATAAAATCAACAAAATAAAAAAAAAGATAAAAGTGAATTTAAAAAAATCCAGATTGGAAGAGGCGAACATAAGATTAAAAAGTAAAAAGTAGCCACAAGCACAGTTTAGTTCAAAATGCAACATATATTTTGCCTGAAGCACAGTCCAAAATGTATTAATGCACATATATGTTCTTTTTTGGGACAAATTAATAATTTTGGATAAATCACAAACAGCTAGCTTCATTGCAACCAACTCTCCATATGTACAGTCTCTTCTGAAACCAAAGATAAGAGAGGGACAACAAAATGATGGAAGTAGATATAAGAGCCAAAATGAGTTATGTGGAGTGGAAGGCAGACAAATTAATTCAGTTCAACAACCAAAAGCAAAATTTACATACTTATTTCATACAACGTAATGAGTTTTAATTACAACTTGTTATTAAAACTGGTTATACAGAACATAACAGGTACAATCTAAGTAGTGTTGATAACAATATAGGTAACAACTTTAGGAAATAGGTACTGGAACTTTTATCGCTTCATCTCTAACTACAAATCTTGTTGCCTAAAAAGTTCCATACTGATTTGCTGGCTTGGTGTTTCCATCAGCAATGCCTATGTTTTCATTTTCAATTGGAGCATAACATCCCTACATGAACAAGCAGTTTGTCAAATAAAATTGATAAAGAAACTGATTAGCAATATGAAATCAATAAGTTTGAAAGCAAAAGACTCACAACATTATAGTTTGGGGGCAGGAATGATTTTTTAAGTAGGTTAGTAGCGGATTGGTGCATACCATAAGATAAACGAGGGGGAAAGGTATACGAGTTAAGCACAGATGAACCAGTATTAAGGACCCTAGAAAAAAAACACAATAAAGAAATAATCATCATGTGAATGATAAATATGCTTTGTTTTTTAAGTGCACTTGTTACCATGCAATTGTTTGAAGGTTGTAAATGTTCAGCATATGCCCACACTAAGTTCATGTTTTCCTACATTACGCATACATAAGAAATCAATGTATCGATTCAATAACGAAAGTAAAGTAAGCAATTAAAATAAATTGTATGATAAAAGAATGACCACTGGAAGACATGAACTATGGTCCAAGCAATTAAAAACAACTTTGAAGCAATCTGTACTTGTAGCCACAATCTGTGGTTTCGAGGGTACATCTGGTTCTACCACTAAATTGTTATTGTCATCTCTCGCATTTTCAGAATACAAAGTGTTATTTTCACTTAACTTTATCTCTTTTGGTGCCCTCAATGTTTGAACATGATCATCAACAGCCTGACAATTCTATTTTATTTCAGTTTTGCTTAACATTTTTTCTTTAGAGTTACAAAATTAAACATAAATCAACTTTATATAGTACGACATTTTCAAATATGACATGTAAAAGAATAGCATAATTCAAAACTTGTACATACCCGTGTCCTTTTACTTGTTCGAGTCTTTTGACAATTTTTCTTTGATTTCTTTTCAATTGATGACTTGATTCTATTTGTGCGACAACATCCTTTTGTTGCGTTTCGTATTGGATCTTGCACATTCGAACACCCATCGATTGCATTGGTACATCCTTTGGTAGTTGCAATATTTTTTAGTTTGAGTGGTGCATTGTACCTATTTGAAAACAAGTTGGCTTTGTTCTTTTCTATCGACTCCATGACACAATCAAATGATTTTTCATCATCGGAAGCTAAGTTTGCTATCTTTGAAAATTCATTGCACATCTTTTTATACGTAGTTGTTAACTACTTACTTGTGCTCCATCGTATTCAATCTGGATCCTTGTATGAGCCCTCAAAACATCTTTTCTCCATCGCTTTAAAATATATTTATCTGGTACTACTGTCACGTTATTTTTAATTAACACGAGAAGTGCATGCCTACAAAGAATACCACTAAAATCAAATTTGTGACAACTACAACTAACTTCGCAATACTCTTTTGCGAAGAAAACTATGAAGCGCATAATTTTTCATTGATTTTCAAAAACCGCATCTTCGTGTATTTCAAACTTTGTACCCTAGAAACTCTATCTACTTCCAGCTATATCACAATACAGCTTGGCCACTAATTATACTTGAAATTATTTAAACTTCTTTAGTGTATAAACATTTTGAAATTGCTTCCCTATGTCATAGGTAGTCGCGTAATGGATATTTTATGAAAATGACTTTTTCCACCGATCAAATAGCGTTTGGTTGGCGGTTAATGGTAATCAATAGCAATTTTTTTGTGCTTTAAGCACTTCACTATATACATTATGCTAAAACCTGCAGTTGCCTGTACAATGTAAACAAATGCGGGTACATTCTTTCTTCCATACATTTTGCATAGTCTAGTATGTTCAAAATATATTAAACATGACGCAGATAACTGTGTAAACCTTTATTTGCAAGGGTTATTTTACTATTATTTTGCAACAGTAACACCGCTATTCCATGCAAATGGGTTTTCTAAAACACATGCACACAAAAGAAGCACGCGTCAATTATGATTTAGTTGTAAGATCAATCCGTGGATTGCAAAAGTAAATTCATTAACCACGCCATGATACTAATACGATCAAATTCTATACAGCAAAATCCCACATCTAAACATCTTAATACCATTGGATGAAGTTTTGACTTTTGAGCCCAGGAAACGAAAGTAAATTTAACTTTTATGCAATCACATAACCTATTAATTGTTGGAATAACGTAAAAGGAAAAAAGCATGGACAACATGAAAGGTAATGGATGTTAAAGGAAAACAGGACAATGACAATTACATATATTTTTTAATGTTTAAAGCACTCATTACACTTGCCAAATCCACCTGAACTAATGCTAGAAATTTGTGTTTTGTATTAACAACTCTTGGTTATGTAAAACATTGACACTAATGTTATTGTTACTGCTTCCATTTCCAGTGCGTATGATCTCTTTTAATGGTTGGGTTGCTTGTCTCTCTTCGCACATGTCAGAAACATTGCATTAAAAAAGGCTTCTTTTGTAAATAAGCCTGTACAAAAATAAAAATATGTGTGAAGTTTCATGATTTCTGAATACAAAAGGAAATGCATGACGAAGAACAATAATATTGTCCCCAACCCCTGAATTTGTAGCATAAAGCAAACATATGGAGAATGTTGGAACATATAAATAAACCCAATCTAAAAAACTAGGAGAAAAATAATGAATTTTACCCAGAAACAACATATAAAGACTAAAGAGCATAGATATGTACCATTTACTTAATGCTGATAAATTTATCCACTAAGGCAGTAACTTCCTATTCAAAGTATTCATCTCTTCTATCTGTTTGAGCCTTAAGATGACTGACACTTTAAGTGGAAGTAGCAGTGATAAAAAAACAATAATGGACTTGTTATCATTTTTGGTGAAATGTTATTTATAAATATAATGCATTCTTTTCATACTAATGTTCTTTGATGCGAATATAATGCATCATATTCCTAAATCATTTGTGAACATTAACACAGAAAGAATGTGGAGGTTTGCTCACTTAAAGTGATGGAATTATGTCAAAGGCTATTTTTTAAAGCAAATGCTTACGTCCGTACAAATTTCACCCATGCTGGACATGTCTCAACATGGTATAGCCCTAAAGAGTTTTAACACCTAAAAGAATTGCATCAGTGGCTGCAGCCAATTTAAATCACTTAAGTTGTGTATGGACTCTTAATAACATACGACATTAGAAAATGATTTGTCCAACTTATGCAACCATCTGTACAAAGTTTATTAAATGATAAAATATCATTAAATGGCATATAGATTTACTAAAAACATCCTACTTTGCGCAATGTTTCAAGTCCACAGTATTTTTGATTGTTGGGTCTACTAAAAAGGGAAATTTATCTGTAGCTAAGGGATATCCTAAAAAACACAAAATGGTCGTATTATTGAACCGTATTCGAAATTTCCAGTCTAGTGCAAATCAAAGGCAATGTTCACAACATACCCAAGAGACTATAGCTTGGCATTGATTGGTGACAATTTTTCTATTGGGTTTATTTCTGTTTGAAGCTATAGCAGAACCGCACCAAATGCATACATGTCACTTTTTAAGTTCATTTACCTGATAAACGTGTAAGGTTCACTACCATACTATGTATTATACTATCATAATTCATGTGGCTTGATGTATAAAATTAATTAGCTGGGAATATAAGACTTGCGACTACAAATGAGATTTGCATCAACTCGTTTAGTTGACTATTTCATAAAATCCAAATAATTAAAAATGATTACCCGTCAATATTTATAAAACTATCAAAGATACAGAGCAGTTTAGAACACGGTATGATCTCCGGAAAAAAATGTTCAAGGTTCAAAAACTAATAATCAAAAAGAAAAAAGTTGCATATAGAATATATTTGCTAATTGTAAATTTTAGTAATTATTTTTGGTGACATTCTCAAAAAAGAGTTTAATCCTTTATGATATGAAAATAAGTTTACGTTATTTTATTGTCATCGTTGTTTTTATCTAATGTCAAGTGACTTAAAATTGAACCCTCGACGGTAGATGTACTATATATGGCGGTATGAAAATATATTATTACCAAATTGAATAATATAAATTATAAATATAAAGAATAAAATGTAAGCAATTGGTATCCATCCTTCGCTGAGGATAACTTTTATGCATTTGGATATCAGTTGACTTTTATTTGATAAAAATTCACATGAACGTTCTAAATTCTATTTTATCATATCCAAAGAAACTCTATCGTTGTAGTCCACTTACTACATAAAATTTAAGTAATTATTGGCATCGAGTTATGTATTTAGCAAAAGCCCAAAATACATGGTTAACATACTACAACTAAAGAATCCTAAGCCAAAAATGATTATAAAGTTAATTTATCCATTCTTCATTGCCTAAATTTTCCAAATAAAAGTATCATATATTTCTTAGATGGAAACAACAAAAAATGATGATATTATTATAATTAGTCCATCCAATAAGGTGCATGTACATACAATAAAACTCATGATGGCCTGGGAAGCCATGAGAAGAGCGTTCTTTCATATAATTCTACCCAATGTGATCATTGTTCTTAGGTCATAACTCATAAGTATCATATATTCGTAAGAATATTCACGCTTCTAAAAATAGAGTAGAATATTCAAAAAAAAAATCCCTCATTTTAAATGATTAAAGGAAAATAATAAAATAGTAAGAAAAGCTTATACATTCACATAAATTATCCTTTCTATGGTGTCCATGTTAATTTTCAAACTAAAACAAATTTTTGGTATGATTTGTAGGAAAAATACAAATATCCAATAGAAAAAATCTATTATATAGTCCGTTACCTTTTTGCGATGACTCAAGGCAAAACAATAATTGAAAATATTTAAAAGACAGAAAAAGGTTATATGGTGTATGAAGTATCCTATATTTCAACTTATGCTATCATCTCTCTCCTCTTTGCTTATTAGTTGTTGCAAAGTAACCTTTTTTTTAACTCATTGGAGCATGTCGCTGATTAAGTAGGTGTTGGAGCCGAAAAGTGAGAATCTACATATTTGACTGTTTGCCCATTTTATAAAATGCCACATGTAGAATTATTTTCGGATAGTGACCCCATATAACCATTACTATGTAAATAACTAAGATGACTTGGTCATTACATTACTGACCGAGCACTTCTACGTTGATATATATCAACCTTGTGTGCTAATTTGTTTTATAGTGCTAATTTGTGAATTGTTTGAGATTAAGAGTGAATATAATTGGCTAAAAAACTCTTAGTGAAAATGGTATAAAAAGTAGTTTCCATGGTTGCTTTCTATCAATATGGAAAGTCGCATGTTATGGGACAAAACGTTGATTTCATTCAAACTAAATATGGAAGCAAATAAGGTAAACAGCAAATCATAACAAACAAAAAACATATACTTCACAAAATAAAACCAGTTTAAGCAAGTTTTGAACTTCTTTAAAATGACTTGCTTCATATCTAATACATGATTTACTAACAACTTTGACTATGAGAATGTAGCTTATTGTCAAATTTGATTTCAAAAAAATACAGTATCTGCAGATGGGCATAAAAAGAAAAATCCATTTGTTTATTAAATGTGAACACATGATGGTATAACCATTCACATCCAAACCAATTTAGGAATTAGCATTAATCACTTGTGAATAATTCCATGTGGATGTTAGGCTCATTTGGGATGTAAATATGATTAATGTTTAGAGTTTGACACCTTGGTTTCATGATGCATATCATCGGTAATACCATATTTAATGGCAGAGAATGTGAATGCAGCAATCTTGAAGTGTATAATATAGTACAGTGTTCTAAGCTGTTTGTGAACATGTTCTCTAAGTATAGATGCACATGTGCCAAAACAATTTCTTTAATGTTATCATATTTGTGCTCACATTATTTATTCACGGTGTATAAATAACATGCATAGAATTACCCAACTTTATATTTCCATAAGGTGTGAGCTTACTGATTTTTGTCAACTAAATAATGCAAGGATAATGCATGCATTACCAGACATGGAAAATTCATGAAGTGGCAAATTTGCTATAAATTGTTTTCCATTGTTAATATTTAGGAAATAAAAGCACTGCATGATTGCATTATATTGGTTCAAATTGAAATAATAAAGTACTGAACTTAATAAAATGTAAAAGCCAGGGAAATATATAGTTGTAGACACATGAACAAACACTTTATCCGACTCCATAAAGAATGATATTAGTATGCATATTAGGCTTAGCTACCCTCCTTATGGATCGTGGTTAAGAACCACTGGCAGATTAAAAAAGTAAGCATGATATTTTGTTAGATTATGAGTATGTAAAAGCGAGTCCTGTATTTTGAAAATAAAAAAACACAGGCTTTTTTTTACAAAAGAACATGCCATCCTAATAAGGTAATATTTGAAAATGAGCCCATTTGTATAATTATATTTGACCTACTGCTCTTATACAAACGAAAACAACATGGAATCAACAAAGAACCAATTTAAGTGTTGCATAACAAATTGAATCATATGAACGAACATAACTTCAGATTCATACCTTAAAAAGAATAGATTATTGGGCTAAATAAATATACGATGCCAGCATAGAACCTCGACATAAATGAAATTTGCAATAAATAGTTGTTGATTATTGCGGACGGACGAAGGGGAAGATGGGTAGTTGATTTAAAAAATGAAACGAAATATAAATGCTAAACTAAAATAAGTACCCAAAGTACTAAGATGGGAGACTGACCTGGGAAGTCCTCTCATGCTTGAGTATGGGAGCCTTTGGCACTTGGTATCCACCACTTTCTGGAAAAGTTACTAATAGTTAAAGTTAAATGAGCTAAATGAAGAAACATAATAATATGACCTAATTTTTTTAGATCCAAGCTGTTTTCATGACAAATCATGATATATGTGTGTGTGTGTGTGTGTGTGTGTATAGGTGGATACCCAGTGCCGAAGGCTCCCATACTCAAGCGTGAGGACTTCCTAGACAGTCTCCCATTAGTCAACTTTTAAAATTTATGAAGCACCTATAGCTAACCTTGGCACCTGGCAACATGTGTACGTTAAAGGAAAATTACAAAGAGAAAATATTTGGATGCTAAGTGTAAAAGATTCACTTTGATAGACTCCATCACATGCAATCCAATTTTAGTAATGTTTTGTTCATAGGCAATAAAGGAGATAGCATTCAGTCGTTCCCGAACTAAAAAAATAATGTAATAAGGCAAAGATAACTCATGATAGATTGAGGAATAGCTGAATTCATATGTTATTAAAATCAAATATTACTCTTGCATGTTATCCGCCTTCGGCTATGAACTATATATTATTGATATAAGGAGCTAAACATCAAAACATACTAATTTACAAAATATAGCTTTGTTAGTTCCCCCCATAATGAAACTTATTGCATTCAAAGCAAAAGATATATGCAATTTGTAAATAAGTATAATCGTATAATTTGTAAAGAAAATATGGACAGGAATTAAACACTTATTTATTTGTTGGTTATATTATAAGTTGTGGGCAAAAAGTTAGGAAATCCGATAAAACATCATAATGATGCATATTTGTATAATTTTCCTTTTAACATCTTGACTGCCATAAAGAAACTGATTTTTTTCACTCTTATCTTCCTTAAGCTTATTTTTATGCATTGATTGCTATTAGTAGGTAATTCATGTACTTATATAAGCATATTATATATAATAAAGAAGAGATGTAAGCAGCATATAACTAACTATAATTATGTCCAGAGTTTCATTAGTTAATCAGAGATTTCGTGTTACTGGCGTTCATGCGAACTATATATGTAAAGAAAACATATGTGAGGGCACTTGAGAACAAATAATATGAAGAGTTATAATGGAAATTAATAAAATCATAATTAATTAGAATTATAACACTAAAAAAAGGTCATCATCGATCACTTATTCTTACAAAAAAGAATGAAAAGATGGTATTAAAAAACTTATGTATCTGAAAATTATTTCCTTGGTGTCATCATGGTTGATAAGTGAATTAGAGTATTTTGTTTCATCAAATCTTTTAAATCATGTGTTGTTAACAATAACATCTTCTAATTCATAATCACCAACTAAATTTTTACCACTAAATGATGAATAATTTAGTACATCAATGCTTGAGGTGTCTCAGAAAACAACACATGTGGACAGGATTAGCGAGAATCTCAGTTAATCAATTTACATCCCAAAATAAATGATGCATATTATAAGAAATCATTGATAAATTAAAATTTTATTAAAAATGTACAGCTTAAAAGGTGTTCATGCAATTCTCAGTTTGCATTTACATGCCTTAAAACTGGAATATAAGAAAAGCAATTACATGCCTTAAAAGGTGTTCCCAAGCAAGTATTTCATTTGATAAAGTTCCAAAGCATGTGTCCTAAGAGCAATCTGTAGTATTTGAATAATTAAAAAAAATGCACTATTAGAATGAGTGAAAATCATACCTAAAAACTGTCTGAAGGTAGCGAAGGAATTGGTGAGGTAGGATATAAATCATAGGCAACTGCAGCAAATGGGGGAAAACAAATTAAATTAAGTTAGTAAAGGAAGAAGACCTAAAAAAAATCAAACAAATCGCAGAAATTAAATGAAACTAATGACACCATTCATGATTTGTTATTGATAATTCAGAAATCATGCTAAGTACATTACAATAATAGCATTGAAGAGGCAACTATCATCAGAACAAATTTTTCAGTACCCGTAAGAGATATTACAGTCGTTACCCGCAAAAATATTATTTCTAGATGATTGAGCCATGGGATTTTAAAACAATAAATTACCTGTGCTTCTGGCTTCATTTATAAGCTACATGGATTCTGAGTTAAAAGTTTGATAAAATAAAGGCAGCAACACTTGCAGCCATGTTCCAGATTTTTGAGAAAAACAGAGATAAAGAGAGTTTTCCTAGTTGAAAACCTACTTTAAACACATCATTCTATTCACATTCAAGAAGACCTTAATAAACTAATGGACTGTACGCAATACACATAATATGATAGTACTATCAAGCAAAAGGTAGATATAACAGTCTACAAAATTGCCTAATTTACAATTACAAAGGTTAGTAATGAATGCGCTGTACAATACACCACTGGTATGAACGACGGATACATGGATTTGTTTCTAATATAAGAATTCAATTCGGATTGCTGATATCTGAATGCAACAACCCTAATTAAAGAGAATTGCTAAGAAGAGGAACCTAACTAATTAACAATCGGTGGCTTAGAAAAAAGAACATGTGTTTACCTTAGGGGAAGAGCCGGTAATCTTGAAGATGCATCTATGATAAATCAATTCCGACCAACCGGAATTTGCCGGACGACGTTGGAGGAAGCCGAGACGACGGGCGGCAAAGCAGATATTTGACAGCGTAGGCGAAAAGGAGAAATGGAGACGTAACCTTTGAGTTTAATATAGAGAAAAACATCGTAGATTGCTTGTGCGCTCCCGAAATCCAACTCAATAATAATACTATAGCATAGATTTGTTGCAATTCTAGTTTATACGATACCTTTGGATCTAGGTATCAAGAAATCAAAGATATATTCAATAGAAACTAAATTGGTAAGTCCAACTTTGTAGGGGGACTGGAGAATGGCGACGAAGGGACTTTTTTGTTTGACATGGAAAGAATTGGAGATTACGTTTGAGGTAATAAAGCAGACATGGAACTCTCTGATTTGGGACAGAAGAAGAAGAGGAAAAAACTGTTTTTGGGGCGTTAGGAAGAAGGATGAAGAGGGGATGTCCGATATCGAGGGGAAAAAAAAAGTTGCGACCCTTTGAGTTCTAAAATGAAATGCTGAGCTGGATAGCCTCAGCGTCCCTGAAATGAAACTCAGTAATTATAATATAGTATAGATAAAATGAACAATATATTCATCCTTATTTATTAGAAATGAACCACTGAGAATAGGTAACAAATGTTTATGTGGTCGAAAGTTCAAATGAATTTCTAAAATTGTGTTGTTCATTTCATAATTACTACAACTGGTAGCCTTAATAATGAAATAAATGAATGTTCCATAAACATGGCATTCTAGTTAGAAACAGTACACAAAGTACCAGGAAATAGGAAACAAAAAAGCAGCATGGTGCGGAATAAAGTTGAAGAAATTATGAATGAAAGTCAATGAGTAAGATTCAATGTATTACCTTTGCAAGCCAATTGAAATGTAGACATCTTCGATGCACTGTAAAAGTGGATAGCAATTATTTAATTTGTGAAAGAAACGGTAAAAAATTTGGGAAGGAAATGCAGAATAAACCTGAGGAAAGAAAAAGAACGTGCTGCGCCGCATTCCACGTCGTTCGCATTAAACAACCGAAATAGGTTTGGTTCGAGTAGCATTATTGATTGAAATATAAATTTCCTTAAAATAGCTAAATTAATCTCAACTATTAGATTATAAAAGAATGTTGTATTTATATTTGCATTTGCACTTAGTATTATGCAACATTTTTAGTCACATACTCATTTTATTTTGTGGTATGGTTATAAGAATGTATATCTATGATTTATGTTTTTTGTCTTAAGGCTGTGCTTTTCATATTTTGGACGCTTTATCTCTTAAAATATTTGTTGTACAAATTTTATACGATTGATGTCTTACTTATAATTTTTGGTTAGATGTATTGATTTTTTTTTAAAAAATATAAGTTAAATTTGCATGTGAATGATGCATTTGTAAACTTTTATTATTTTATTTTTGGATATTTTCAGATATTTTATTGGATAATTCTAGATAAATTTTTATTATTTTCATATTTTTTTTGGTAATATTTTCAAATATTGGTACTTTCATATATTTTCATATATCCTTATTCGTTAAGACGGATGCAGATTTTTTCAGATATCCAAAAATATCCACTGATACAGATATGAATATTCTTCAACTGGTATCCGCCGATATTAGATACGAATACGAATATGGATTTTTGTTTACGGATATAAATACAGATACAACACTATCCATATCTGACTGCATCTGTTTACACTCCTAACTTTTTACCATTACTAATTCTTAAACCAATCTGACTCCTTAAGGAAATATGAATCCAAAGGTAGTTGCCCCTTTCTAACATAAAAGGCGGTCTGCTTCCCTATAAAATTTGTTAAGGTACCTTAGCGGATCCCTTTCTAGTAAGATCTTAAATTTAGAATTATCCAAGATTACAGAGACGCCAGCGTAAGTACCATGGATTGGTCCGGTCAGTGCATTAATGCACTGCCGTATTAAACTTTTCTAGAAATTTCCGCAAAGTTTCTCCACTGCTTTGCTTAACCATTATGAGTGACATCACGTTCTTAGTCAGAGAGACATGACCCTGAACTTCTCAATAAACCTTTAAACCATAACACTCCATCTACTAATTGATCTTGATTCTAGCTGCATGAACCGCATAACCGCGGTATGTGATAAGAAGAGGGGGAAACACTTTGTCCTGACATCATCTGATGCCTCTTGCACTTTCATATAATGCATATAGTGTGTGAGATGGGTAGTAAGGATCCTTCCTGCCATTGTAATCTTCCAACATGGGTATCTTAAAGTCCGATGAATTTCGAGAATTCCTTATAGCCTGAGTGAACGGGCTACGCTTAATGGTGGCCATGTCCGATTGAGACATCTTGCCTCGACAAAACAGTCGAATCACATCCATAATTCAATTTCCATTGTTGATAAGTTTTTGCTAGTTGCTTAATCTGACACCAATGTCAATTGGTGTTTAATCAAAAAGAGTAATACATCATTCAGTGACGTTACTATTTAGACAGCTCGGACCCGAGGAGTAGTTTCAGGTAGGAACCGAATTCCAAGAGCCGAAGGAGCTCTTCCACTTTCCAAGTCCTAATGCACATGCATTGCATTTCCTTTACCAAATTCCAAACCATGACGAGCCAACATGTCACAATCCGCTACAACAATGGCTTACCGGTTCCACCAACTTGAGCCATATTGGTGTCGATCTACGTTGAATTGGTACTGATCCGATTGAGCTTTTGGGAGATAATCCAAAGTCTTGTCCAGTCCTTTACATGCTGCTAGGTTCTACTCCAATAGCTTAACTATCTTCCTTGCTTTTTGAATTCTACCATCCAAGCGAGGAATGTTGTCACCATTTCCTCTTGCCAATCCAAGCTAATGGTCTATAACGACACAGATTAATTCCAGATAAATTACAAGTATCTGTGATATCCATTGCTTTTACCCAGCTTTTTTGAGTTCGTATAAGTCCATGATCGAGTCTCTAGTGATCGAAAAAGAAAAAATCCAAAGTGTAATGGACTTCTAGAAAGTTTGGTCAACACTTACTCCCCAAAACATGTTTTTCGATGGAAGACATGTTTTACATAACCCATAAATCCAAAAATTCAGAAGCTATAATCCAAGAGAAGTCCAATAGCTGAAGACCAGAAATCCAAAAAGCTAAGATCACTTCGGATCATACTACCAGAAAACCAGAATCGAAATCGTAAGAAAACCAAATCTGAAAGCTAATTAAACACCCTGATATTTCCAGAACGTATTATAAGTGAAATTCAAAAATCCTTCAAATGATCGGAATTGTATTTATTTTCGATAGTACAATTAGGTACTTGAGAGAAGATGCATAGCTATTTGAGTGCTTATTTGTTTAGGTTGATATTTGAATAGTGAGAAGTTTTCTTTAGAGAGGTCTTAATTTGTTAGTAATATGGGATGATGTAGTTCATCATATTCTTTCTAGTGTGTAGCGCATTTTAATTTGGAAGTTTTGTAGTGTTTTATTAGAACAAAATGGGTACATATTACAAATAAAACAAGTTACATAAATTGATAGAGCTGGATAATAAATACAACAACAACAAAAAAAAGCGAATACTATACACTAAACCTACAACTCCAGCTCTATCAATGAACACAGCAAGACAAGGTAAAATACACCTGACTACAATTGCCATACAAAATAGAGACAAAATAACAACAAAGCCACAAGCAAAAACTACTAAGACTTGTAGCTGCGAGAACACATATCCATCAAACTAGACAAAACATCCCAAATGACCCGCTGACCATTTTCCAAAGCCCAAAAAAATCATCATGAAAGGATAGCTTCGAAGCACAGACGCACCAAGGATCCCTGACACAAACTATTTGCACAAGACATCAGAAAGAAAAACTCAAAGCTGCAATGACAGAATAGAACCCTACTAAGAAGTAGCTCGAACACACATAAGCAGATCTGACTTCATTAATTATCCCACCTGCTTACTTCCATCCTCCTTAACCTCTCTATTTTTTGATCTAGTTTGGTACTGTGTCATCAACTTAACTCATTCTGGGTTAATTTCAACAAGGGGAGAATAGAACTTGTCTAAGATATAAAAACCATTTTCTCTTGTAAATATCTAGAAATTACCCTTCAAATTCCAGTTTCTACCAATGTAATTTGTGAGAAAGTTGTAGTAAGGCTTACGACCAAAGATATAAAATACTATGGAGTTAACCCATCTCTTTCTAGCCCTATTTGTCAATTCTTCGTTGATAACTGCAATTTTCATATCATCCTTAACCTCAGGTTCATAGAAATTAAGTTGAATCGAGTTTTGATGGTAATTATTTTCTTTAACTAACTCGATCCAGGATTTTGAATGTTTATAACAACAAAGATTACCCAAATTATGAACTTTCTCAACAAGATCCCGGAAATTCCTTCCTTGAATTAATATCTGAAATCTTATCATAACTTGCGATTGGGAAACTTCCTCGATCTGCATGCTGTAAGGAGAAGTTTAGATCTGGAGGTATTTCATGTCGATGGTCAGAATAGGAAAGATCGTCGAAGTTTAAAATAGATTTGGACGATTTTGAAATTTCAATCACCATTTTTAAGTTCGTAGTGTTGATAGCATAAGGGAAGGTACTATTGGAATTTTCAAAAATTGGGATTCAGAAAGTTTGGTCAATCTTGTTACTTTATAGTTCTCATGTGAATTTTGAGAATGAAATCCTTTTAAGGTGGGGAGATTGGAACAGCTCATAATTTTAACGATCGAATATTTACATGATTTATTTAAATATTTAATTATTAAGCAATAAATAGTTGCCTCTTATACTCGTTGTTTGGCAAACGATCGAATTAGGACCTAGGATTGCTTTTATTGAGTTCAGATCAATGTTACGAACTTGATTGATCATATTCATTGATATATTTTGACAAATGGATTTTTAACTAATAATCAATGATTGATTCGTAATCCAATCCAAATGCTAAAATTTTCATATGATGGGATCATGTCCTAAAACCATTTTTGTTTGGTTCGAAATGAAAACCTGAGATTTTTTGCATATAAAGTTCACTATGTTTATAGGTCGAAATTTTCAGAAACGAATAATGTGTTGAATGAAGAGGATTGGGCTGGGCCATTGTTGGGAATCTAATTTAGCTTCCATTAGACAAAGCCATTCATTCATTTATCATTCCACATTCACTCCTTATCCTCACTAATGACCTGCTAATCATATCTTGATCCTCTTCTAGTCTCCAAGCCCTAACCCCTTCAAATAATTTCCTAAAAATCAAATAATATCACCATACTTCTTCTCATGGATTCTATACAAAATCCACAAAGAAATCATTATGATTCATATTTTTGAGACTGATCTCGAATTCTAAAAATGAGTTTTTAATGAGCTAAAACTTGGTTTGGACAAGAGGAGATGAGTGGGGGTGATTCTCCTTATCAATTTATTTGTTATACTTCATATTTCCATTTATTGATAATTGTACAATCATATAAAGTTAAATTAGATATTTTTATCATAAGGTTTGAACTTGCATTCATGTTATAAACATGCTTCCTATAACTAGTTAGTTGCTTAAGACCAAATGCTATGTTTTGAAAATAGTTGGTACGCCGAAAAATAATTTGAGCTAATTGCATGATTTATTATGGTGGTATTGGTTGAATGGATATTAATAAAGTAGTGTAATGACGTGCATGTAATTAGAAATCATTAATTAATCTATTTGAGTTGATTTGTAAAAGGTTAATGAAATATATTAAGTGAATAAATATGTTAAAAGATTATAAAATTATTTATAAGTAAGCATGCCATTTTGCAAAATGATAAAAGCATTTATAGTTAAAAAATGACCCAGTAATGGTTGACTTGCTTATTTGAATGTAATGCATATATATATACATATATGTATATGGATAAGCGGATATATATGTATCTACATTTGGAGTAAACTAGCAATTGAAATCAACACTGTGCTATTCTTATGATTGCCAAATGTTTGTTTGTAAAATTGATTTATTTCTCGAAGATAATTCCAATGAGTCTAATAAAGCACCTAACTCTCTTTATTCTTGTAATATTTATAACAATGGCGTAGATTTGTGTCGGAAGTGTTCGAATGACATATTTCACAGATACACTATGATATATTGAAGACACTTAAGCCAAAACAAACATTATGTTATAGTTTGACTTTCAGGATGATTCATCAAATCACCATTATTAGTATTCTTCCCATGGAGAACTCATTGATGATAGGAACTCAGCTATGGATAAATATGGTGGGCTGCTTTCTTGCCATATTGAGAAATGTGTTTGGAAATTGCTGAAAAGATATTCCAACAACGCATCTCGATTGCATGAAGTTATATACAGATGGCGTTTAAGTCGAAGGATATATTTTCAAAATTGATAAAAATAGTAGCTTAAAGACTTTATATTAAACAAAATTTTAGCACAATTGCAATGAAAGAAAGAGCATATCATTTGGAGCTACTGTTTAAAAATTATGGGTGTTTGAAGTTTTTCTTTATCTTATAATAGGTTGCTAAACGTCTAGTCAGGTTCAAAAATTGATCAGAAATTTAGGTCAGATATCTGGCCTGATGGACCAGACATTTAGTATAAACTCTAGATATTTGAATGCCTGTTTCAGATGTTTGACATGCTACTCGATCGTCCGGTTTGGTTGATAGTTCAAAAGATGATAACTTTCGCATAAAAATTGGATTGAGATGGAGTTTGAACTGGCATTCTTTTTTTGGGTTGCCACAATCAGGGGTACTTTGGTATGTTTTAGAATTCTTCGATTTTAGTTCCCATGCTGAACTCGCTCTAGCACATATTCTAAAATCGTAAATTTTAAGGTAGACCGGAAAGGTAAACTGAGAGAGTATTATGTCATTGGATTCATGCATTTGATTTGGAATATAATCAAGGTTAGTATGAGGTTTTGGTAGAGTTGTTTGATTGGCTTTCGGTCCTATTGACATGAGCTATACGTGGCATTTGCACTTCTTATATATTGACAATACTAAGGTTTCAACTTTATGGTAGTATACAATTCATTTGATATTGTATTATTTTAAAACATCAAGTATACAGAATTATATTAGTGACCTACCTAGGTAACAATTAAATTAGCATGACTGCATAAGGACTGTTGATGGCAAAAAATGTCGAAAACACTAAAGGTTCCTATTACTAGGAATTGCAGTTGTGGTCGCAAGACTAAGTAGTAGAAAGCAGTAAATGACACAAAGGATTTATAGTGGTTCGGCCTCGGTAGAGACCTCCGTCCACTTTGGAAAGGCATTGGAATATTATTAATCACTTAAGAATTACAAAGTAGAGGCATGCTCATAAAATTTCATTACATTCACTTTCATAATGGTCGTAGGCTAGGTATTTGGGAAAAAGATTATTTAGTCCTTCTTCTTCCTCAAATAGGAGATGCCATTAATGAGGCTGATGAAGCACTATAAAGGTCCCAAGTGATGAAAATCCAACCCCTTGAAGTGTGAGGTTATGGGCTATTTATAGGAGAGGGATTAGGTAGGATTAGGTAGGAGTAGGTAGGAACGGGGGACCACATGCAGAAATTCGCACCCGCCATCTGCACATACACAAATTACGAACCCAGGCTGGGAGCGAAACTTCGCACCTGCTGGGTGCGAAACTTCGCGCCTACTCGGTGTGAAATTTTGCGCGTGCGAAATTTTGCGCCTGCAGGGTGCGAAATTTCGTGCTTGCAGGGTACGAAATTTCATACCTGCAGAGTAGGAAATTTCGCACCTGCTGGGTGCAAATTTCGCATCCTGCCAGGTGCGAAGTCCCTCTGTCAGGGGGTGCGAGGACCTTAGGTTTGGGCGCTTGTGGCTTGCAACTCCTTCGTGTTCCGAGGCCTTAGTTCGGGAATGTTCTTTGGGCGTTGCGAGGTTGTGAGTGGTACGATCCCTTCTTGATCTTGTTCCCTTCGCTCCTAAGCTTCCCTCTCGGCCTTAGCGTCATGCGATGCGTTGAGTTGAGCGTGTCCTATGTACTTTTGGGAATTGGACCAAAAAGCCGATTAACATTTGCCCCCCAAAGTGCGTCTTATCTTAACATGATGTGCTTTGTATTGGTTGAGACGATAACAGGGTTGTTGATTAATCCTATAAATTAAAGGAAAAAATGTTTAGCTATTGTGCTTGTTCGCTCTGGATTTGCGAATGAGCCGTTGTCGAGGTGTGCGTTGTACTCAAGTCACTCAGTATCCACAATGCGTAGTCTCCGAGGGTGCACGGGAGTCGATAAGCATGCATAAGGAGTACGTATACGAGTGAGCGTGGCGCAGTGTCTCGAACCCGTAGTTGCGATTTTTTTTGTATGTGAACCTTCGAACCCCTGGGGGTTTGAGATTTCGAGCCTAGGGAGTTCGAATCTTCGAACCTCTAGAGGTTCGAAATTCCGAACCCAGAAGTTTTGAATTTTCGAACCCCTAGAGGTTCGAAACTTCGAACCCAGGGGGTTCGAATTTTCGAACCCCTGGTGGTTCGAATATTCGAACCCGATAGGTTCGAAATTCTTGAACTGAACATGAAATACGAAGAGATGAACTTTCGTTTTATAAATAGTCCTCCCCTCTCATTTTCTTCCTTCTATTATTTCTTTCCTGGCCGCCATTTTTGTAAAACTCGAAGCTGAAAATTTCGAACCCGAATTAGGTAATGCCTGGGGTCAAGGAAACAAGGAGGTCGAAGGGTCGTGGCATCGCTGGAGGGGGGCGATGCGAAAGGCGGAGCTGCCGAGCCTCTGGAGAAGGCATAGAAGCTCGAACCCGGCTGGGTTCGAAGTCTCGAACCTTCACAGGTTCGAATTCTCGAACCTTTGGGTTCAAATTTTCGAACCTCGTGAGGTTCGAAACTTCGAACCTTGATAGATTCGGATTTTTGAACCTCGGGAGGTTCGGATTCTCGAACCCTCAGGTTCGAGTCTTCGAACCCGGTGGGGTTCGAAATTTCGAGCCTGGAGGGGTTCGAAATTTTGAACCCAGAACCTGGAGGAGTTCGAAAATTCGGACTTCGAGGCCCAGATCTCTGGATTCTAAAATGGGTTGGCGTCTTTCTCTCTAGCCTAGGACTTTGACGTCCCGACTGCCCGTCTTCAGATTTACATAACGATCGTACAACCGCGCGTTTAGCGCTAATGTATACACTAGCGGTTGCGCGAGCATGGTTTCGAACTTTTCACATAGGATAGAACATACATTCGGACCAGGACTTGAACTATTGGACTATTTCGGACTTTTCTTTGTGTTAATCTTCTTTGCACAGCACTACACACACATGTTAGTTATTACCAACATGGGGGTATAGGTCACTTTACTGCCAGTACTAACACTGATGTGTTGAAGTATAATTAGCAATGCAAACAAGATCGAAGACGGGAAAGACCTCGGAGGTCGAGGCTTCCCCGCCCTCGCCGCATACATCTGGCTCTACCCCTAATGGTAGCTCATCTGGCAGCAAGCTTGAGACTACCGAAGGATCAACTCCTTCTCACACCACCATCTCGTCTAGAGAATCTGAGCACAGGGAACAAACTGAGAGGCAGCATTGCTCGGTTGTAACTGAGGAG
Source organism: Allium sativum (assembly GCA_030737875.1). Lineage (NCBI taxonomy): Eukaryota > Viridiplantae > Streptophyta > Magnoliopsida > Asparagales > Amaryllidaceae > Allium > Allium sativum. The sequence continues at coordinate 63,737,838 of CM060909.1, read as the reverse complement.
GTTGAGAACGTGGACATTATGAGTGAGGATGCGCCAGCGCCTCCGGTGGCCCCGGACATGCTGCCTGACGCGGTTATCTTGGAGAATCCGATAGATTCGGTACCATCGCGCATGGATGCCACAACAGTTAGAAAAATGGTTGTGCGCTTCAACATACTGGTGTGTGAATCCCACACCCCAGGAAGGGATGGCAGAGCTCATGCACCACCCGAGGGTTTCACTGCTTGGAAAAGACAGGCTTGCTTTGTCGGATGCGTGCCCCCGGCCAATGACTTCATTCGGAACATGCTATACTATTTTCGCCTTGTACCCTCGCAACTGCACCAGAATGCTTATGCTTTGCTCCTGAGTACTTATGTTCTCTACCACGAGTTCTTGCAACAGGAACCAACTGGAGAAGATATCCGATACTTTTTCCGCCTAAGGAGAACGAACAATGCTGCACCCTTTCAATGGTTTCTAGAAGCGACGCCTGCCACCAATTTTTTATCGAGAAGTGGCCCAAGTCGTCAGTGATTAAGTACGAATGGTTCTTTGCCCGCTGACCTCCCGGGTTTGCGAGGAGATGGATAGAAGGGAGTAAGTATTCCTCTAACTTTGTTCCATGCTGTAAATTCCTGGATCTCTTATCTCATTTTTCTTTTGATTAGATTATGGCAGGGAAACCGGAGGCGCCTACCGGTGGCGAGTATCGGCAACGCCTTAATGCTTTGCGAGCGATACCGGAGAATCTCCGCAATACTGACATTGTGACAAGTCAGGAGCGCCTTCGCTGTGCCGGGTTGCTTCCTAATGATCAGGTCGTGATTAGGCCCGCAGTTCCGAGCAATGCACCAAAGGAGATAGTGGCTATAGGTTCAGCCGCCACTGGGCGGAAAAGGAAGGTGCCTTTTGCTGGAGGGGAACTGCAAAAACTGCCCAACCCCAAGGAGATGTGCATGGAGGCGAGGCCCACGGTCAGGAGGAGGCTGCCGGAGATGAGGGGTTGTCGAGCGCTGCTGTCCTGCCTTCGTCGGGAAAGGAGGAAGGAGCATTGCATGAACCACAGTCTCCTACGACCCACTTCGAGACCATCGCCTCGCTCGAGGATGGTTAGTTTGATGACTTAAATAAACTCGACTTGGATTTGACTCCATGGTCGAAAACAACGAGCATGGAAGAGCTAACCCTTACTGCAGAGGGGTTGACTTCTTCACGCGGGCCACAATCTGGTCTGTTGAGATAACACTTAGGGCATACACTCATATACACTGCATAGCATAGATGTTTGCCCGCGTGCATGACTTAACTAACTTTGACCTGTTCCCTTGGCAGGTAACTTGACTAGAGGACTTGGTGGACGAGGTTACGGACATGGGGACCACCAACGCCCCCGGAGCTCTTCCTTCGAAATCTTCAGGAGGTCGATTAGTTTATATGATGTCCTGCCACCACCAGGACAGGGTAGTGAACACCGGGATAAGGATCGATCTCGGCGATCCCCGACCCCTCCTACTTCTCCTCCCATTCGTGTGTCTATGGGAGATTCCCGAATTAACCTAGGTGGCTCCCGGCTTTTGCCTACGACAGCTCCCACGCATACTACCCCTTTGACTCCCGTTCAACTGGTTAGGGAGAGGGGGTCGTCGTCTGGCCAGCCAAGGCCGGATAGAGAGATCGTGACGAAGATACAAGACTTGACAGAACCTTAGGTTCAAGAGATTTTAATGGAGGAGCGGAGGACGTTTCTGAAACATCATTTCCCTCGGCAATACTTTGATGAGCTGTTCTTTCTCCCTGATCTCCACCCATCCCCCGATAGGGGATCCGGGGAGGTATGGATGCATGTACAAGCTGCGTACTATCAGGCCAAGGAGCTCACCAAGTATTCTTTCCACCTTTCGAAGATGATCAAGAAGAAAAACCTAGAGCTTCTTAAGCGACAACTAACCATTGATTGTGAGAAAACCTCTGTTTCCCACCTAGAAACCGAGATAGGTATGCCTATTTGTTGTGTCATAGTTACTTGCCCGTTATCCTTCGCGTTTTCAAATTCTAATTTTCGATCGCGTTACCGCAGCGAAGCTGAAGCAAGCCCATGTGATTCTGAAGACGGAGGTCACGCATGACCGCGAGACTTTTAATGATACAGTAAGTCGTTTGACCATCGAGAATACAACCTTTAAGAGGGATAAGGATGTGTGGTCTAAAACATGCGTCGACATGGAAAGGGAGATCAGGAATGTTACTCAGCTCCAGAATGACAATGTTGCTTTGAGGGAGGAGAATGAAAGGTTGCGCGCTGAAAATGCCGAGGTGGTTGAGCTGAGGAGGCAGCTTGAGAAGATGATGAAGGCGAAGGAAGATGCCGAGGCTAGTAACCGAGATGTGTTAAACACGACGGATGGGTGAAAGGCCGAATATATGAGGGAGGTAGAGCAGCTGAGGTGACAACTAGAGGATGCGGAATTCCGCTTAGGATCACCCTTTGAGGAAAGCATCCAAAATATGTATGTCAAGATTTTAAAATTCTGTGGGCTTACATGGGTCGAAGACTACTCCCGTGAGCTGGGTCGAACTTGGGAGATTTTGGTCCCATATGAGGCCCACTTGCGTAGAGCAGATGTGAGCACTTTGGATGAGCGCCAGCCTATGATCGACCTTATGACCGATAAGGAGCGCGAGAAGCTGGAGGAGGGAAGGAGACTGTTGTTAGAAGGATGTTGAGAGAGAGAGAGGTTGGCCAAGCTTACCGCGGAGAAGGGAAAGTCCTCATCGCCGAGAATGTGACCGTGGCGAATACATTTGCAGAGGAAAGATCTTACCGGCCACCGGCCCCCGAGCCTGCTATGGTGAGTGACCCCGGAGCCTTGGCCTAAACCACTTCTGAGTACAACCCCGACTATCCGGCGTTTGGGGACACCAATTTTACCTTACCTGTTGTTACGAGTGCCTTTCCTTCCCTCTCTACACGGTCCCTGACCATAGGTAAATTCCCTTTATCCTACATCCCTAAGGATGATGTGATTACCGAATTTGCGGACTAAAAAGGTTGCATTTTTGCTGTGCAGCTCCTTCTGGGCCGTCAATGCCTGACCCTACCTCCATGATCCCACAAGCGACTAAGTTTGGACCAGGGCTTGCGGAGATGCAGCTTGGAGAGGGCGGAGATTGGCTTGACACTTTCTTAGGGATTGAGATAACTCCTAGCATGTGGAAATCCTAAATGAGGAGAGAGAGGTGCTGGACAGACAGAGTGCTCCTGCCAGAGGCCCAGTAGAAGCCGGCGTTCCTTCGTTGGCAGCTATGGTGGAAGCTCAGATAGCCAAGATGGTGGCTAAGAGCAAAGAAGTGTAGGAGAAGCAAGAACATAACGAGCCTTCCAGGAAGGAGGTCCTAATAAAGACCAGGGAGGATGCTGAGAAGAGAGCTGCTGACACGGTCGCGAAGAGAAAGGCCGATGAGGAGGCCGAGAAGAAGAGGGGCGATGATGAGGCTCGGAAGAAGAGGGAGGATGAGGAAGCACAACAAAGGACTACTGAGCCCCTCGAGAAAGCCAAGGCTGGTGATGTTACGCCGCACAAGTCCCAGAAAATCGCTGCGCGGTGAGCTGCCAAAGAGGCCAAGGAGAGAGCTGAGCAGGAAGGCAAGGCGGTTCCGGAGACGGGCGACACAGTGGTCCGCCTCGCTGCTGGGAGTACCCCCAAGCCTACGCCGCATGCCACCCTCATTGATATTTCCGAGGTCTCTAGCGGCGAGGGGACGGGCAAGAGACGTCTCTCGGCTTCTCATGAATCGACGACTTCCCGGAGGGGCCGAGATAGAAAGAGCGGGTCTGGCAAGAAGAGGCCCAGTGCAAAGGATGAACTATCGAGCGCTCGGCAAAAAAGAACAAGCACAAGAAGAAAAAACATGATTAGTGTTAGTAACTTAAGTAGAAGTTACCGTTATTTTGGTAGTGTAGGCCGATAGTTTACGCGAGTACGGCCCTTGCTTTTGGTTTTTCAAGACATGGTGTGGTTCTCATGTACACCCTGTCATTAGAAAGGAATATGTTAGGCACATAGTCTGCTAAATGTGTGTGTGCAATAATTGAAATATGAAGTGGTAAAGATCGCAGTTTTTGCCAAGTGCTCAGATGTTCCTTTTATGTTTTCCACCGTCCCGTACTTGCATAAGCATACTTATCATTGCACTTGTCATAAAAGTGATTGGGTACCACGCTCTGGGTCAATTATTCTAGAGTGGTGTAATAAAGCGTTGGTTTCAGTAAGTTTCCCTCAGCTTAGGAAACCCATAGTTTGCGAAACCAGGCAGTGGCCTGCTGTTTTGGGTTGCCCGGGGTTAATCCCAAGTATAGCAAAGGCGTAGGGCATCGCATTGTGCGATCCGCCAAGTGGGTGGCTCTCCTATCGTTCATCGGGTGGGGTAAGCCATCGGCATCGTTTATTCGCCGACGAGTTGATCCCAGATCATCAGCTCGTAAGGTCCGATCATGGCCGTGGGCTGCCCCTAAGCCTTGAGAGCTAAAGGGGAAGATACGATTTAAGGTCGGTCTTAGTGTTGTGCCAAGATTCGACCGGCACCCACGATCGGCGAAGAGGGACTTGCGTCACTCCTAGTCGGTTGCTGGGTGGCGGCGCTAAGTCGCTTGGAGCTAGACGCAGAACGATTTATCCTTGGCCTCGGCAAGGGGCCGAGGTTCGAGTTAGTGGTTGTTTATACTCGATCGCGCTGTGGGCCGGCGATTCGAGTAGCGCTGCCGGCTCCCATGCTCGGGGTGCCAGACGTAGCCAAGTGTTTCAACCTCGATGTTGGCTCGAGGTTGGGATAGCAGCACTGGCTCTCGTCCCCGGGGTACCGATACCACGATCGCATGTTTGACTTATGCTGGTTGTTAGAACCAACAAGACACACCACGTGATAAGTAAACAATAAGGAGATAGGAAACTAAACATCATTTCTACTAATTACTTTGGTAGTAGAAGCCTTTACAATGCCTTGAATTTCTAGGGAAAAAAACATTGTTGGAAAGCACAAACAACCGTAAACCGAGTTATGTAAAGTAGCGGCGGAGATGTTCGTTGTTCCATGCTCTCGGGAGTTCAGCTCCATCGACGGTGGCGAGTTTGAAAGTTCCATCGTTAAACTTTCGTTGTATGGAGTACGGGCCTTCCCAACAAGGCGCAAGGCCTATTTGTGGGGGAAAATCCCGCTTTAGGACGAGGTCGCCGATGCTGAGTTCCATATGGCGGACCCTGGAATTGAAGTATTGGGCTACTCGCTGCCGTTGGGCAGCGGCTCGGAGGTCGACTTCGTTCCTTTTTTCCTCCAGTAGGTCGAGTGACTCCATAAGCAGATCTTGATTTATCTTGGGATCATAGTAAGTGACTCGATGGGATTGAATCTTGAGCTCGATGGGAATGACGACTTCAGATCTGTATGCTAGGGCGAAAGGAGTATGACCGATTATTGTCTTGTGGGTGGTCCGGTAGAAGGAAGCTCGTTTGCCCACATGCCCCCAGCCTTTTCCAGATGTTTCTTGATGATGGATTTGAGGACCTTATTAACCGCCTCGACTTGCCTATTGGCTTGAGGATGAGCCACCGCTGAAAATCTTTTAGTGATGCCATGGCACTGACAGAAGGCTTTGAACTCGGCTCTCACAAACTGAGTGTCGTTGTCGGAGATGATTGCTTGAGGAATCCCATAGCGGGTACTGATGTTGCGGACAACAAAGTTGATCATCTTGTTCGTGGTAATAGTGGCGAGGGCTTCAGCTTCTGCCCATTTGGTGAAATAGTCCACTGCAACGACGGCGTATTGTGCCCTGCCTCTAGCAATTGGAAGAGTTTCGATGATGTCGATTCCTCACATGGCGAATGGCCATGGGCTGACCATTTGAGACAATTCGGTAGGCGGGGCTCTTGGGATCATGGAGAAGCGTTGGCATTTATTGCACTTGCGACCGTATTCCGTGGCGTCTTGATCCATCGTGGGCCAATAATAACCATGTCTAAATATTTTTCTACCCAGGATTTGCCCCCTAGTATGGTCTCCGCATTTGCCTTCATGAACGTTGCTCAGCACTTGGAGGGCATCGCTGTGGGCTACGCATCGGAGCAAGGGAACAGAAAAACCCCTCCGGCAAAGTACTCCATCCATAAGAAGGTACCGAGCTGATTGGCGAGTGAGCGCCCGCCTTTCTTTGTAGTCCTTTGGTATGGATGGAGTACTTTACCGCAGGGGTTTTTCTGTTCCCTTGCTCCAATGCGTAGCCCACAGCGACGCCCTCCAAGTGTTGAGTAACGTGCATGAAGGCAAATGCGGAGACCATATTGGGGGGCAAACCCTGGGCAAAAAAATATTTAGACATGGTTATTATTGGCCCACGATTGATCAAGACGCCGCGAAATACACTCACAAGTGCGATAAATGCCAGTGCTTCTCCAAGATCCTAAGAGCCCCGCCTACCGAATTGTCTCAAATGGTCAGCCTACAATTTGAGACAATTCGGTAGGCGGGGCTCTTGGGATCTTGGAGAAGCGCTGCATTTATCGCACTTGTGAGCGTATTTCGCGGCGTCTTGATCAATCGTGGGCCAATAATAACCATGTCTAAATATTTTTCTGCCCAGGGTTTGCACCCCAGTATGGTCTCCACATTTGCCTTCATGCACGTTGCTCAGCACCTGGAGGGCATCGTTGTGGGCTACGCATCGGAGCAAGGGAACAGAAAAACCCCTGCAGTAAAGTACTCCATCCATAAGAAGGTACCAAGCTGATTGGCGAGTAAGCACCCGCATTTCTTTGTAGTGCTTTGGTAGGTCCCTTGCTGTAGGTAATTCCTGATTGATGTCATCTATGACTCGGGCTCGGGTTCGGTACCCATGACCATTTCAATTTGTCCATGCTTGATGCTCGGAGAGTTGAGCACTTCAACTGGGGCGAACCCATTAAGTTGTGGATCATCGGCGCTTGCCATCTTGGTGAGGGAATCTGCTTTTTCATTTTGCTCTCGGGGGTCATGGGTGATGACAAAATGGTCGAAGTGAGTGAGTACCTCCAGAAGCCGGCCCAGGTATAGGGCAAGCCATCCATATTTCGCTTGATACTCTCCTTGCACTTGACAGACAATATAAGATGAGAGTCGGAGAAGATTTGGACGGTTTCCAGCTTGAGTTCAACCGCGATTCTGAGCCCAGCGATCAAGTCTCATATTCTGTGTCGTTGTTCATAGCAAGGAAATTCAGTCTTAATGCGTAATAGATCGAGCGTTCTTCAAGGGTGATGAGGACGACTTCGCCCCTAGAGCATTTCCTGATAGAGGAGTCGTCCACGAACAATTTCCATTGGGTACTGGGAGCTTCGGCATTCTGTGTAGGAGTCTCCTCTGGTGCAGTGAATTCCACTATGAAATCCGCGAGAGCTTGACTGAGGATGGATCGCCGAGGGATGAACGTTATCTCGAGTTGGCTTAGCTCCGTACCCCATTTCAGTAGTCGGTCAGATGCCTCGGGCCGTTGTAAGGCCGGACATAGCGGTTGGTCGGTGGAAACTTTTATGGGGTGAGACTGGAAGTATGGTCGGAGCTTTCGAGAGCAAATCAACAAGCAGAATGCTAGCTTTTCCAGCTTCGGATAATTCTTTTCTGCCCCCTCAGCAGCTTGCTGATATAGTAGACAGGCCGTTGGATGTGATCTTCGAGGCATATTAGTGTCGAGCTGATTGTCTGCGCCGAAACAACCAGATAAATGTATAAGTCCTCATGGTCTATGGGCTTAGACAGGATAAGTGGTCGCTCTAAGTGATCCAGAAGTTCTTTGAATGCCGAGACGCATTCGGGGGTCCACTCGAAGTTGTGTTTCCCTTTTCTAAGTAAATCAAAAAAAGGAATGCACTTGTCGGTGGCCTTGGAGATAAACCGACTTAAAGCGGTGACTTTTCTGTTCGGACTCTGGACATCCCTGGTACCCTTGGGGATTTGGATGTCCCGAATAGCCTGAATTTTTTTCTGGATTGACTTCGATGCCCCAAGAATTGACAATGAAACCCAGAAACTTTCCCGAGGCTACTATGAAGGAGCATTTCAGGGAGTTGAGTTTCATGTCATATTGGCGGAGGACATCGAACATTTCGGAGAGGTCGTGGACGTGATCGCTTGATATTTTAGATTTTACCAGCATATCATCCATGTACACCTCCATGGATCTCCCGATTTGATGTTTAAAGAGACGATTGACCATTCGTTGATAAGTGGCGCTGGCGTTCTTAAGGCCGAAAGGCATGACACGGTAGCAGTAAAGTCCAAGGTAGGTTATAAAGGAAGTATGATCCTGGTCACGAAGATTCATTGGGATTTGATTGTAGCCTAAATAGGCATCCATGAAAGAGAGTAGCTGGTACTCGGCAGTTGAGTCGACCAGCCTGCCAATCTTTGGGAGGGGGAAGCTATCCTTGGGACATGCCTTGTTTAAATCGGAGAAGTCAATGCACGTTCGCCATTTACCATTGGCTTTCTTGACCAGGACTGGATTGGAGACCCACTCAACATAGTCAGCTTCGCAAATGAAGTTGTTGTTGAGTAGGCGGTCTACCTCTTCCTCGAGTGCTTTGGACCTCTCAGGTCTTAAGAAGCGCCATTTCTGCTTGACTAGAGGCATCGTAGGATCTAAGCTTAGAAAGTGTAACATACCGACTTTCCTGTACCCTTTGAGTTGATAATCACAAGTCACGTCCAACTCAAATTGTATAGAAATGCAGATAGTTATTAGAAAGAAATTAGAGGGTGAGATAAGAAAGAAAGAAATAACAGAGTAGAACAATGGGAAGAAGAATAACACCACACAGATTCTCACATCGCAGCAGAACAAAATATAATATATAAATAAATCTTTATTAAGAGCTTGAAATAAAATTTACAATCATTAGAGTACATCACACATCTGGACAGTTATAATAATCGGTCCTCGTATACAATCACAGAGCGGAATATATAATATCACTGGTTTGGACTCTCTCATCTCGTCTCTTCATAACAACCGATAACCGGAACTTGTACAGCCCGGTCTAACCCGAGCATTACTAACATCGGGTCAGTCTAGTGAACCAGAATGAGAAAAACACATTAAGTTTTAAGGCATCACACAACTTGATTTTAACATTAAAATCCTTTCGAAAGAAAAGGATAATCGTAAGACCGAATCAACACATAAATACGAACGGTTCTTACCTTACGGTAACCCAAAACACGTTTGAAAACAATATTTTCTCGATATTATGATAGTGTCTAAATACAAATAGATAGAATCTAGCCGAACGCTTGCATCTCACGCTCTGCACATATAGTATACAATCAAAACCACGGGCGCTTATTGGAAAATGGATTTCCTGGCAAGGTATGGGACCACCTTCCCGACAATGTATCTCTGGAGATGAATACATTGGGGTTCAACAAGAACGCCTTGTAACCCAGGCTAAACATGACCGGCCCCTCACTTTCTCTTGAGAGTACCGAATATATCTATAATGACCCGCATTTTTAGCAATCGAATAATTTATTTATTTAATTTTTAATTATCGATTTAACGATATCGATAACTGGAATTAAATAATATTTATATTTAATTAATATAAATAATAGAAAATAATATATTTCCGGAATAATCGAAAATAACAGAATTCATGATATGGTGTGAATTGGACGATATAAAATATATAATTCAGTTTATATTGAAATATATTAACGAATATATTATTTAAAAGAAGTATGAACGTATAATATATATTATAATTAAAATCGAGCTCGAAATGGCGCGGCAGTTCGCGATTTGGCGATTTGAACTTCAACTGGAAATACAGAAGCTGTTTTAAATCGGATTTCTGTGACACAAGAAACGTTCAGAGCTAGTGAAGTATATTTTTCTAGTGGAAGAGAAAAATCGAGATTTCGTCGTGTAGATTTTGATTTATGATCAAATAAAATTTTCGAATAGTCGCTGCGGAAATCATTTATAAACCATAACGATATATTTAATTTTAATTTAATATTGGCCTCGAATTTAGACAAGCCCTATGAGACGTAGTGATAATTTAATTTTTAGAATTTTACTGTAATTTTTAATTAATTAAATAAGCAACTTTTTATTTGGAGTAGTTTGCACTATTAATCAACGATTTTGGGATTTCACAATATGAGTTAATCTACAGGTACTATTATATTTTTGGAATCTTGGCACATCGCTAATTACAATGGTATATTTATTGTGAAAATAAGGCTCAGGTCCCTAAAAGCAAACTTAATTAGGCTCACATCCAGTGATTAACTTATTATAAATTAGGTCCCTATTTTTCAAAAGTTGCGAAATAAATGGAAAAAAAAGTAAAAAAATTACGAAAATTATTATTTAAATAAATTATTCATTCGACCATTAATTCAGTTTAAAAAAATCATAAACATGTAAAAAAATAAAATCAAACAAGAAAAAACAGCGAAAAATGCAGTTAAATGCATAATATTATGCACAAATTCCAATTTTCTGCATATATATATATGCACAAATTCAAAACCATGAAATTCAGTTATTTTTATTTGCGTTCGGCTGTGCAAATAATGCGAAATTATGCACACATATGTGCAACAAATCTGCAGGCAAAACGTTTGCCTATTTTGTGCATATGCAATTATTGCATATAAGTATGCAACTATTGGCATATTTTGCATATATATATGCAACTTTTTGCTTTCAATTTCCGTGGACTTCTGCAATTATTTTACGATTTTAGAATTTTTTTTTTTTATACATGGCCGCACATTTTTTTTTGGTAAAAAGCGAAGGGAGCGAAGTGGGTAGGCTGGACGTGAAAGTAGGGAGCGGATCCTTGATTGTAGGAGGCGGCTGTTGAAAAATAGGGACCGGAAATGTATATAAAACTTTGAGCGGGGTTTTTTTTTATTTTGAAACTTAATAGGGACCTCTAAAAAACGCACCCATATTTATTTCAGTCTTCAGCGCTCGTATATGGTTTAATTATACATAGCAAGGTATATGAACATTCATAACTTAAAGCAATCTAAAAATATGCATTGTGTGTTCAAATCGGCAGCCACGTTCTCTTCTTACTTTGGAGCCACCTTCTTTATGTATCCACCACCCCCTTCGACTATATAATCACATATTAAAACATAACCACTTCTCCTGAACAAAAACGAGCCGCCATCTAAAATAAAACAAATCAACAAAGGCTTCATTATCCACTGTACTGAACCGTCGATGACTTATACATATCAATGAAGTTCCCGGTAGTGTGCGAACTAGATTCGAACGCACTCAGCTGTGGTGGCGCGGGCTGTTCCAGGTGATGATAATGGTGGAGCGGACGCGAATGGGAGAGTGGAGACTGAAGGTGGAAATCACGGTGGAGTATGAGTTGCGGAAATGGTGTACAGGGAAGGCATGGGGAGTGGTAAGGCAGCATGTAAACGGTGGAGTTAAAGAAGGAGTGGCGTAAGAAAATGGTTAAAAGCTGGAACCGTAAGTAGAAGCTACAGGAGGGATCGAAGTTCGGAATGGTGGACATTATGTTCATGTTCGATTCAGCAGGAGTACACGTGAGAAGCAAATAAATGGATGGGTTCAATTCTTTGTTGGAAGAAAGAAGGCACGCCGGTCTGGTCTTGTGTTCAAGTTGGAGTTGGGCCACGTTAATAATGGAAGATGGAACAAGACACGCAGACTAAAAAGGTATGGGAATGGGCCGTTAAAAACAAATGGTAAGGCCCATTTTGGAAATGAATTAACCAAGTTTTAAATTAAAAAATTATTTAAATGTTTATATAAACTTGAGATTTCAATATTTCATTCATACGATATCAGAATTTCAAACCGTCGGATCCGTTGGGATCGTATGGACGAGGGCTACACACTGGAACTGACTGGGAGTGAATCCGAGCCCGTAACAATTTATAGCAAAATAAATTTTCCGTCTCAATCAAGTGATGGTTATCATTATTAACGATGATCGTCCAATGTGAGTAAAACTCACCAACTCTGAACAGTTATATTTTTATAACGTATTCTTAGAACTGATAATTATCTGTGAATTGCTGTGTGCTAACTGGTTGGTTGAATTGCTTATGTATTGGTGGAAAATATATATGTATATAAATCGTTAATCGAATATTGATTCTGTTTATCAGAATAATTTTACATTTGTGTTGTTTAACATCTGTGATGCAGGAAAACAGGTTGGAGGGAACCAACTAGGTTCCTCAATATTTATAATACTAATTTGTTCATATATTGTGTTATATGATGTGATGTATAATATGAGATTAATTATAGTGACAATGGTCATATTATTTGATACTATTAAATACCATAAGAAATATTGAAATAAAATATTTTATAAAATCGTAAGATTTTATATAGAAGGAAGATTTCAAACTGTGCATTTAAATAGAATTGAAAAGGAAATATTTATAAAATGAAAAAGGGTTTTATAAAAAGGATATTTACTTAGAAAGTAAATAGAAGTGTAAAACGATTATTTACTTAGCAAGTAAATAGAAGTATAAAGAAAAATATTTATTTAGAAAATCAATAGAATTTATAAAGAGGAATATTTATTTAGAAAATAAATAGAATTAGAAAAGGAGTAAATATTTGTAAAACAAATAAGGTATTATAGAAAGACATACTTGGGAAAATAAATAGGATTTTATAAAAAGGATATTTGGGAAATAAATATCAAAAAGAGTGAATCGAATATAGTTATTCGAAACAAAGTCAAACAGACATAGTTATTTAGAATGAAGTTAAATCGAATATAGTTATTCGAATAAGAGTAAATCAAATAGAGTTAAAGAAATAGAGTTAAGCAAAATTAGAAACTAACTGGAGATTGGTTAAGTTGAATGGTTTTCTAAGTGACGATCTGATGTTGGTTTCGGCCTTCGGGATTGATACTTAGGGAATTGTTCTATTACTAGTCTACAGTTAGCGACTGAGAGTTGAGGAAGAATAGTGATTTGTAAATAAGCAGATGGAAATGTTTTCCAGTGTTAATAACATAAATTTTCTAAATATAGAAAATAAGGAAATATGAATGAATATATATATATATATATGGTTGATGATTTGATCGATAATTCCATTTGGAAATAAGATCGTTGTGTGTACACGGGCATTTTTCATTTGATAGTTAAATCACAGACTATCAAAGTTTCGACCATTTTAACGTTGTTAATATGGAGAGACCGGTTGGATTATTATCCGAAGAACCACTCTGTATTGGCATAAGCATTGCGAATCATGTATGCCAAAGATAATTGAAGACGGAATAAAGTACAAGGGCTGTTTTATAAATCTTAGGTAAAGATTGCCTAAGATGGTTGTACTGAATAGTGACTTCGGTTTGTCCTGTCCCACGACAACCTGTATGGAAGAATGTCTGACAGAGTATATTTAATAGATCGCATAAGTTGATCTCTTCAAACATATTTACGTTTGGTGGCGGAGGAATTCGTTTCTCTTAGCTGTATACCCGTTGTATTTTTGGGGAAATCCATTTGTGATTTGGCAGGTATTACGATGTGACATTCAAAGTGAATAAATGTGTGATCTATCAGAGATAAGCGTGGCCTCTAGCCTCACATCCGGAAATGACAAAAAATCGGGCAGACAGCATGGCTATGTAGGTCGCACCTATTAGGGTGTATAATCACCTGATCTAGAGTTTCATTTACTTCTAAAAATCTATTGTCGATGCTGTTCTATTCGGGAAACGGTTGGTGATCCCAACCGTTGGTGATATACATTCGATACACTCAAGCGAAATGAGTGGTCGGTCATGTGTGGACGGGTTGCAAGATGTTCTTGTTGAACCCAGTGTATTCCTCTCTAGAGGTACACTAGCGAAAGGTGGTTCCATACGTTGTCATAGTTGGAAATCCATTACCCAATACGTGCTTGCGGTTTTGATTGTATACTATATATGTAGAACGTGAGATGAAAGCGCTTCTGCTAGATGATTATTATATTGTGGTTGATAGACACTATTATAATATCAATGAGTTTTGATATAAAGATTATTTTGGATTCTCATAAGGGAAAAACCCGTTCCTCTATACGGCGTGGTCATATGAGATATCGTTAAATGGCTCAACCTGTTTTAAACTGTTTTACTCATACCAGTCTCATAACTGAACCGGAGTTTATTTTGTTTTATTTTCCCTAAACTCTTGGATGCCCAATTTTATACGGGCAGTCAAGTAGTCAGGATTTTAAAGATATACTTGGAAAGCTTGAAGCAGGAGGCTTCAGGATCATATAGCTATTGTTTACGTCTGCTTTGTTGTAAGTGTTGTACTCTAGAAATGATATGTATATTCAAGTACAGATTTATATTTCAAAGTTATGATATATATTATATGTTATTCGTTCCGCTATGAGGTTCATGTTACTCTGATGTTGTGTTCTTCTTCTTCTTATATTCTAAGTTTCTATCTTATCTATCCTCACCCTCTAATTTCTTTCATTAACTACCGGTATTTTTCGATGTTTGGTTAGTCGTCATTGAGTTTATGTCGATAACCAAAGTCGCTAAAAGCCGGGTCATTACAGTTAGTATCAGAGCTTATGGTTAAGTAATTACCTTGGCTCTGTGGCGTGACTCGGTAGAGATGGGGTTAGTAATACCCTAGATTGAGTTTGAGTGTATATATACGAGTGAACGTAGTTGTTATTTGATATAATTTTATTTTTTTTATATTGTGGAGATTTATTGGTTGAGTTGTTTATAGATTCTGGTCGATCAGTTTGATCCACTGTATCGGTAGGAGTTTCTGAACACTCGAATACGATGGGTCGACACGATATGTTTTGAAAAGAGGGTAAATGGAAATAATTTTACCCAAAGTACATTTCGATACAAATATATATATATATATATATATTAGAATTATAATATATTGGATATATTGGTTGTTATTATAGTCGAGCAAGATTATAAATTTAATGGTTATGTAAATAACCAAGTAGAATTCATATAAGTGTTATGAATTGAATTGAATCTGAAATTAAGACCAGAATTGGAATTAAAAGTTGGAGAAGTGTTGTAAATGAATTCGGATTAAATATATGAGAATTTTAAAATCCTGGGCGATTTTAAATTGTTTTAAAGCATTGTAAATGATATTTTGAAATGTATTTCAAAATAGAAGTGTTTATAAATGATTTTGAAAAGTGATATAGTATTGAACTCACTTCAGTAGCTGGGAAATAACCCTGATGATAATGGCCACATCATTAGTGTTCATTTTCGAGTTTGTAAGTGACGGATTACTACCAGAGATACTGTTTTGAATTTGTTTTTGGAAAAACAAGTTGTGTTGAATTTCAAAAAGGAGATATTTGATTTTGAAAAGCAAAGCTGTTTAAAATTCCCAGGAGGAGGTTGTTCGAATTAAAAACCAGATTATATAGAAATTTGTGAAAGCAAATTGGAATTAAAAATAAAGCCAGTTAAATGGTAACTGAATTGAATTAGAATGATATTAAGTAAGTTGGATTGATAGGAATTTGGAATCAAGGATAATACTTGAATTTGATTTGAAGTTTTGCTCGGATAAAACCAAATGATTGAATTGAAAATGGAATTTGGCTTAGTTAAAAGCGAATGGTTGTATTAAGATAAAAGTGATTGGAGTTTGACCGGAAGGACTTTGGTATATGCTCAATTGGTAGCAGGTGTAAAGGATATAACGATATGCCTGACAAAAAGGTACCAATTTGTATTTTATATGGATATGAGATTTATGAGCTGAATTGGCAAGTCGCTTGGCTGTTTGATTTTCTTTTGGGTTGGAGAAGGCCTAGAGAGACGAGTTGTGGTTTTACCGATAGGGCTGTACAAGGGAGGTTATTGCGAAATTTTCCGAAAATTTAAGGTGTTAGAAATTTTTTAGAATTTTTGAAAATTTTAGTTAGTCGGAATAAATTAATATTTTAGTCAATATTAATTGGTTCAGTTGAAACTGAAGTTAAGGGGTAAACCGATAAATATTTACCCGGTAGATAGGGTAGTCTTCTAACTTAGCAATTTCGAGGACGAAATTATTTTAAGGGGGAAAGATTGTAATGACCCACATTTTTAGCAGTCGAATAATTTGTTTATTTATTTTTGAATTATCGATTTAACGATATCGATAACTGGAATTAAATAATACTTATATTTAATTAATATAAATAATAGAAAATAATATATTTCCGGAATAATCGGAAATAATAGAATTCATGATATGGTGTGAATTGGTTGATATAAAATATATAATTCAGTTTATATTGAAATATATTGACGAATATATTATTTAAACGAAGTCTGAATGTATAATATATATTATAATTAAAATCGAGCTCGAAATGGCGCGGCAGTTCGTGATTTGGCGATTTGAACTTCAACGGGAAATACAGAAGCCGTTTTAAATCGGATTTCTGTGAAACAAAAAACGTTCAGAGCTGGTGAAGTATATTTTTCTAGTGGAAGAGAAAAATTGAGATTTCTTCGTGTAGATTTTGATTTACGATCAAATCAAATTTTCGAATAGTCGCTGTGGAAATCGTTTATAAACCATAACGATATATTTAATTTTAATTTAATATTGGCCTCGAATTTAGACAAGCCCTTTGAGACGTAGTGATAATTTAATTTTTAGAATTTTACTGTAATTTTTAATTAATTAAATAAGAAACTTTTTATTTGGAGTATTTTGCACCCTTAATCAGCTATTTTGGGATTTCACAATATGAGTTAATCTACCGTTATTATTATATTTTTGAAATCCTGGCACATCGCTGATTACAACGGTATATTTATTTCAGTCTACAACGCTCGTACATGGTATAATTATACATAGCAAGGTATATGAACATTCATAACTTAAAGCAATCTAAAAATATGCATTGTATGTTCAAATCGGCAGCCACGTTCTCTTCTTACTTTGGAGCCACCTTCTTCATGTATCCACCACCCCCTTCCACTATATAATCACATTTTAAAACCTAACCAATTCTCCTGAAGAAAAAAAACGAGCCGCCGGCTAAAATAAAACAAATCAACACAGGCTTCATTATCTACTGTACTGAACCGTCGATGACTTATATACATCAATAAAGTTCCCTGTAGTGTGCGAACTAGTTTCGGATGCACTCAGCTGTGGTGGCGCGAGCTGTTCCGGGTGATGATAATGGTGGAGCAGATGCGAATGGGAGAGTGGAGACTGAAGGTGGAAATCACGGTGGAGTATGAGTTGCGGAAATGGTGTACAGGGAAAGCTTGGGGAGTGGTAGGGCAGCATGTAAACGGTAGAGTTAAAGAAGGAGTGGCGTTAGAAAATGGTTAAAAGCTGGAACCATAAGTAGAAGGTACAGGAGGGATCGAAGTTCGGAATGGTGGACACTGTGTTCACGTTCGTTTCAGCAGGAGTACACGTGAGAAGCAAATAAATGGACGGGCTCAATTCTTTGTTGGAAGAAAGAAGCCACGCCGGTCTGGTCTTGTGTTCAAGTTGGGGTTGAGCCACATTAATAATGGAAGATGGAACAAGACACACAGGCTAAATAGGTATGGGAATAGGCCGTTAAAAACAAATGGTAAGGCCCATAACCAAGTTTTAAATTAAAATTTTATTTAAATGTTTATATAAACTTGAGATTTCAATATTTCATTCATACGATAGCAGAATTTCAAACCGTCAGATCCTTTGGGATCGTATGGACGAGGGCTACACACTAGAACTGACTGGGAGTGAATCCGAGCCCGTTACAATTTATAGCAAAATAAATTGTCCGTCTCAATCAAGCGATGGTTATCGTTATTAACGATGATCGTCCAATGTGAGTAAAACTCACCATCTCTGAACAGTTATATTTTTATAACGTATTCTTAGAACTGATAATTATCTGTGAATTGATGTGTGTTAACTGGTTTGTTGAATTGCTTATGTATTAGTTGAAAATATAGATAATGATATATATATAAATCGTTAATCGAATATTGATTCTGTTTATCAGAATAATTTTACATTCGTGTTGTTTAACATCTGTGATGCAGAGAAACAGGTTGGAGGGACCCAACTAGGTTCCTCAATATTTATAATACTGTTTTGTTCATATATTGTGTTATATGATGTGATGTATAATCTGAGATTAATTATAGTGACAATAGTCTTGTTATTTGATACTATTAAATACCAGAAGAAATATTGAAATAAAATATTTTATAAAATTGAAAGATTTTATATAGAAGGAAGATTTCAAAATGTGCATTTAAATATAATTGAAAAGGAAATATTTATAAAACAAAAAAGGGTTTTAAAAAAAGGATATTTACTTAGAAAGTAAATAAAAGTGTAAAACGATTATTTACTTAGCAAGAAAATAGAAGTATAAAGAAAAATATTTATTTAGAAAATCAATAGAATTTATAAAGAGGAAAATTTATTTAGAAAATAAATAGAATTAGAAAAGGAGTAAATATTTGTAAAATAAATAAGGTATTATAGAAAGACCTACTTGGGAAAATAAGTAGGATTTTATAAAAAGGATATTTGGGAAATAAATATCAAAAAGAGTGAATCAAATATAGTTATTCGAAACAAAGTCAAATAGACATAGTTATTTAGAATGACGTTAAATCGAATATAGTTATTCGAATAAGAGTAAATCAAATAGAGTTAAAGAAATAGAGTTAAGAAAAATTAGAAACTAACTGGAGATTGGTTAAGTTGAATGGTTTTCTAAGTGACGATCTGATGTTGGTTTCGGCCTTCAAGATTGATACTTAGGGAATTGTTCTCTTACTAGTTTACAGTTAGGGACTGAGAGTTGAGGAAGAATAGTGATTTGTAAATAAGCAGATGGAAATGTTTTCCAATGTTGATAACATATATTTTCTAAATATAGAAAATAAGGAAATATGAATGAATATATATATATATATGGTTGATGATTTGATTGATAATTCCATTTGGAAATAAGATCGTTGTTTGTACATGGACATTTTTCATTTGATAGTTAAATCAAAGACTATCAAAGTTTTGACCATTTTAACGTTGTTAATATGGAGAGACCGGTTGGATTATTATCCGAAGAACCACTCTGTATTGGCATAAGCGTTGCGAATCATATATGCCAAAGATAATTGAAGACGGAGAAAAGTGCAAGGGTTGTTGTATAAATCTTAGGTAAAGATTGCCTAAGATGATTGTATTGAATAGTGTCTTCGGTTTGTCCAGTCCCAGGACAACCTGTATGGAAGAATGTCTGATAGAGTATATTTAATAGATCGTGTAAGTTGATCTCTTCAAACGTATTTACGTTTGGTGGCGGACAAATTCGTTTCTCTTAGCTGTATACCCATTGTATTTTTTGGAAAATCAATTTGTGTTTTGGCGGGTATGACGATGTGGCATTCAAAGTAAATAAATGTGTGATCTGTCATAGATAAGCGTGGCCTCTAGCCTCACATCCGGAAATGACAAAAAATCGGACAGGAAGCATGGCTATGTAGGTTGCACCTATTAGGGTGTATAATCACCTGATCTAGAGTTTCATTTACTTCTAAAAATCTATTATCGATGCTGTCCCATTCGGGAAACGGTTGTTGATCCCAACCGTTGGTGATATACATTCGATACACTCAAGTGAAATGAGTGATCGGTCATGTGTGGCCGGGTTGCAAGATGTTCTTGTTGAACCCAGTGTATTCCTCTCTAGAGGTACACTAGCGAAAGGTGGTTCCATACCTTGTCATAGTTGGAAATCCATTACCCAATACGTGCTTGCGGTTTTGATTGTATACTATATATGTAGAATGTGATATGAAAGCGTTTCTACTAGATGATTATTATATTGTGGTTGATAGACACTATTATAATATCAGTGAGTTTTGATATAAAGATTATTTTGGATTCTCATAAGGGAAAAACCCGTTCCGTTATACGGCGTGGTCTTATGAGATATCATTTGATGGCTCAACCTATTTTAAACTGTTTTACTCATACCAGTCCCATGACTGACCCGGAGTTGTTTTGTTTTCCCTAAACTCTTGGATGTCCAATTTTATACGGGCAGTCAAGTAGTCAGGATTTTACAGATATACTTGGAAAGCTTGAAGCAGGAGCCTTCAGGATCATATAGCTATTGTTTATTTCCGTTGTGTTGTAAGTGTTGTACTTTGGAAATGATATGTATATTCAAGTACAAATTTATATTTCAAAGTTATGATACATATTATATTTTATTCGTTCTGCTGTGAGGTTGTGTTACTCTGATGTTGTGTTCTTCTTCTATTCTAAGTTTTTATCTTATATATCCCCACCTTCTAATTTCTTTCATTAACTACCGGTATTTTTCGATGTTTGGTTAGTCGTCATTGAGTTTATGTCGATAACCAAAGTCGCTAAAAACCAGGTCGTTACAGTTGGTATCAGAGCTTAAGGTTAAGTAATTACCTTGGCTTTGTGGCGTGACTCGGTAGAGATGGGGTTAGTAATACCCTAGATTGAGTTTGAGTGTATATATACGAGTGAACGTATTTGTTATTTGATATAAAAATTGTTTTGTATTGTGGAGATTTATTGGTTGGGTTGTTTATGGATTCTGGTCGATCAGTTTGATCCACTGTATTGTTAGGAGTTTCTGAACACTCGAATACTATAGGTCGACTGGTAATGTTAATTATTAACTAAATTCATTGATTTAGTAAATTATAAATAAAACATCAACCTTTAAACTTCAACTTCTTTAAACTATTTATTTTTATTATCTGGGTTCTTATTACAAATTGTATTTCCAGAACTTTTACCAAATTCAATTGCAAGAATACCTTTACCTAAACCTTTTAATTATTTCCTTTAGGAAAATCTTATTTCAAATCCCATCCATTTCACTTAGCGCCATCATTAGGTAATGTTAATTTTAAATTAGCGCTTTAATTTCACATCTCTCTTTGTAAACTTGTTTATACAACTTTGGTTTAATATAAACCCTTTTCGTCTCGATTTCTCTTTCTTAATTTAACCATATAATTTAAGCTTAGGTCATTCGCTTAAAATCCTTTTATATTCAATTTACAAAACTTGGCACAAATACAAACCCGTTCATATGCTCGCTTAAAAAATCAGTTATATTTCATTATTACTTTGATTACTTACCTGAACCTTATTTAAATAAATTGTTCCTTAAATTATTACAATTTACTTCATCACTAACGGGAACTAATATTAAATTCGCTTTTTAATTTTTATTGAACGAAACAACCATTTGTTAAATTACATCACTATTTTAATAGGTATAAATTAATTTAATTTAACAACCAATCTTCGTTAAAATAGTTGGCTTGGTCAACTGGTAAACATGATTAACTCATTTATCAATTCTAACTCGTCTTTTCATTTAAATTAATTAATAATATAATATAATTAATTTAAATTATCCCATTTACTTCGCTTATTATTAAATAGATAATAATCGATTAATATAATCCCATTTTAATTATTACTTAAAAATAATTAATCCCAATTATTAATCGGTACATTTATCCTTGCTCCCCGGCTTATCCATTTTATTAATATAAGAATTAGTTTTATAAATCATTTAACAATTATGATGAGGCACGTGCTTCGCACACGGTATATTTTTGATACGAAAATGATATTTTTGGTTAAAACGATCAATATATGCGTGTGCTTTGCACACGGTATAATTTTCTTTTTATAAACTTCATTCAAAAGAATATATCTAAAAATCTATATTCAGTTATAAAATATATTTTATAACTTCATTTCTATCGATTCACCAGACGGTAAATCGATCTTTATAAACGATTATAATTTAGGCCATCTACTGCCAGTTTCTCCACCAATATTTCTCATTAGTTAATATCAAGGGTTCAACAATAATCAATAATCAATCCATCATCCAATCAGGTTGGTTAAACAAAGCATGTGATATAACATGAAAATAAACAACAAATTTGAGGAATCCGGTTGGATTCCTCCAACCTGTTCTTACTTGTATTCAATATGACAATCTATAATAAACATGAATAATTAATTCAACTGGTGACGGTCAACTAACAACAATTCAAGCATCCAATTCAATTTTAAACGTTTATATTTTTTATAAACGTAACCTAATAAGGTAAGTTACCTTTATTGGAAATAATCGTTAAAATAACAATTTCATTTCATTTAAATTAAACAACCGTTTAATTTAAACAATACATAAAATATTAAACAAACAACCAAACAATCATCAATCAATTCAATAATTAACAATCATAGCACACAAACAATAAAACCCGACTTATAATAATTATTAGTGGGATAACTGAGTGAGTTTAACTCACCTTGATTTGATTCATTGTTTTAAAACGGTTCGTTCTAATAAAATTAAACAGCCGTTTAATTTTATCAAAATTTCGGCAGCTTCCATGGGTAAACAGATCGGCTGCAGAATGTAGCCTTTCCTGATACTATCCTAGCGCACCATGTTTCGTTAAAAACAGTTCACGTATAAATTAGTTATCGATGTTATAAGTACACAAATCTTAATTAAATAGATTAAGATCTAATTCACTGTAATTTAATTATTTAAATTAATCGTTTAACCCACTATCAATTACCTTAATTATAAAAACCAGCGTTGCCTTAATCTTCCCAAACCTCGTCTATAACCTCTTCAATCTGTTCCCTGTTTCGTTTAAACTCCTGCATCTCCATTTGAACTCCAACGTCCTTACATTGTTTACAATTGTTCACCACGTTGCCAAGTTTTCCCAACGTGATCTCTCCATGCACATATCAACATGCGCCACCTCATCATTGCTTGGAACAGCCGCCTTGTTAACCTGCCCGAATTGTGTTACTTCCTTAATTCACTTCTACATGTTCTGCAACTTTTTATTCCATATCTTTATTTTTTTCCCATCCTTCATTCAAGGGGAACGTCACCCTCACATTCATTCTCTAGGCATGCTTAGCACTACAAGATTCAGGCTCTCCCTTCCTCCCCCTTCTTTGCACGCAAACCTTCTCACAACCGAACTAAGTCTGATCACTCCATCACATTGCTGATACCTCCCAGGGCCGCCAGACCCTCGAGCTCCTCCACCACCGGATGCACCAATCTCCCCTCTTTCATCTCTGACGGCCTCGACTTCACCTGTGCCACGTAAACCGTACA
This sequence comes from Allium sativum, assembly GCA_030737875.1. Classification (NCBI taxonomy): domain Eukaryota; kingdom Viridiplantae; phylum Streptophyta; class Magnoliopsida; order Asparagales; family Amaryllidaceae; genus Allium; species Allium sativum. Next base: position 63,714,614 of record CM060909.1, on the reverse strand, counting down.
CAAGACCAAACCGCAGACCACCTTCTTCTCTGTTCAAATGCGCCTAGCGCCAGCCACCAACGTCCGTCCGAGACCCTATCTCGTTGACCCTGACTGCACCAAAACCCAACGACCGGACCATTGTGCACCCCCGCCTGTAGCACTTATCTCGAACGCCGTCAGCACCCAGAAAAAGATGAAAAGCGTGCCCCTGTTTCTCAGCGTTGATATATATATATATATATATATATATATATATATATATATATATACACACACACACACAGAGAGAGAGAGAGAGAGATATTTTGCGCCGTAGAAGGGAGCTTACGTCTTTTATTCCGTGGAAAGCATCTGTTGATTGGGTATTTGAGGGGAGTCTACATTTTCTCTTTACTGGAGCGAAAAGAAATATGGAAACGGAGTTGTGTTTATATAGAAGAGACGACGTGGGAGCAAAGCTCTAGGGTAAATAGGTTTGCAATATTAAGCAGGGTAGTTGTTCTCATATGTCATAATTGTGTCCATAGCTGTGTGAGTTGAAAGCATGTGGTGTACATTCCTTCGCAACCAAGAAAATAAACAATGTACAATGTGTACATGTGTGAAATGAAAACGTAGGTCTGCTAATACATTTCTTTAGGCTTTATGTGTTTTCAGAGTAGTATGATAGGCTATTCATTTCTTAATGCTTAATATGAAGTCAGATGTACAAATAGTACACTGTGATTGGCAAGTTTGTACCGGCATTTAGTGGTAGGGTAGGCTCGAGACCAAGTTATACTGGGTACGTTTATTTTCATTTGAAAACATATAATAGATGCTTTCATTTGGGCATATGAAATGGTAATGGGAACAGGCGTTAGGTAGGTTGTTTTCCCCATGTCTAAGCTGTATGCTTTAAACATCAGGTAGGTCTGCATTAGTAGTTTCAAGGTAGGTTCGTGTACTTCATTATACTTATGAGTTAAGATTAACATTTTATTTTATTTTAGTGTATTCATTGGTTCACTTTCAAATTTCCCTACCGATAAAATAACTCTAATTGGCTCTAAACTCGAAATTTAACAATAATTAACTGTACCTATTACAATAAAACTTGTTTCTCGAAAACGGAGGTTATTTGGAAAACAAATATTTTAATGGCTTATATAACACTGATAAATTATTGATTTAATCCAAAACAATTAAATTAAAAAGTAATAAAAATTATTATTGTCATATATATCCACATATATCATTCCAAATATAACCAGTATGGATTTATAACTCAACACAAGTATTTTTGAGTCAAGCCATATCCAAATATATAGAAATTCCATACTAAATAAATTAAATAAACGTTATAGTTTAATAACAATTTCCATAGCGACTATTTTAAATTTTGATCTGTCTATAACTAACAATCTATAACACGAAATCCGCATTTTTCTTTTTCATATAAAAATTATAATCAACAAGATTCCAACGTTCTTGTTTCATAGAAATCCAACTTAAAACGGACTCTGTATATCAAATTGAAGTTCAAAACTCAATATTATGAACTACCACGCCATTTCGAGCTCAATTTATATTACAAATAAATTTAACGTTCAAACTCGTTTTAATAAACGAATTAAATATTAAAATCCATTAATATTCCAAATAAAATATTTAAAATATATTAAATATTTGACTACAAAAAAATATGAGACATTACAGAAAGTGACAAGCAACAGCGGGATCGATGTCTTTCGTGTCAGAGTGAGTCCATGCAAACACATCCAAGTTGGCCTTCAGGAAATCTGTAAGATCTTCTTTGATTGCGGGGTGGAGTTGCGATCCTACCTTCAATACCCTTGTCAGGTCGTCGAGGTTGACAGGAACATCCTCTGTGGATTCGACCAGGTGGATCGAGGTCATCGGAAAGACGGCAGTGGTGCCTAAGCCAGGGCCCAAACGCTGTTGATTTCTATGCTGAGATGTTCTTGGAACAAGAAGGTGTGGGCACGACTTTGCCCTTTTCCATGTTGCGTGCGTTCTTCCATTCTATTGCATAACATTCTCTGGCGCTCACTTGATCACCTTTGACTGCTCCAATCCCGTTTTCTATTAGGAATTTCATTATGAGCGACCATGGCGCCATACAAACCAAAAACTCAGGGAGAAAAGGGCGCCCTAGAAAAGCATTGTCGGGGAATCGATGTCCATAACCACAAAAGTGAGAATCCGTACTCGGCTCCGGTCCCCTTCGCCCAGTTCCACAGGTAGCTCAATCATACCTTCGGGGAAACTAGAGGCCCCGTTGAAGCCGTGGATCGCGGCGCAGCATGGCTTTAAATCGTTTATTTCCAATTTCATCTGGTCGTAAGCGGTTTTGAAGATGATGTTGACCGAGATGCCTGAGTCAATTAATACCTTTCTAACAGAAGCGACACTGATCTGAGCTATGACAACTAGTGGATCGGTGGTCGGGATGTCCATCCCAGTAGAATCTCTTTTGCGGAAAACGATGTCATCCCGCATGGTCTTTTGTAGCTTGGCTGGGGCGGATTCGCTGAGAGTGGAGCAGGCTTCATAAGTAGCATACTTTATGGAGCTCACATACTCCTCCATTTCGAAAGCTGTCGTGCGTGGGGTAAGGTCCGCCACATATAGTGTTGATCACAATCCCACGCTTCAGATTAGATGGACCCAGAGCTGCCTTGGCGGGAGCCGGAGGTGCTAGCGCCGAAGGCTGAGAGTTCGGTTCGGGAGGAAAGGGTTCTTAGACATATTGTTCGAGTCGTTTCTCACGGATAAGCTTCTCGATTGTGTCCCTAAGCTGGCGACACTCATTGGTGTCGTGCCCTACACATCGTGGTATCGACGGTACCTTCCAATGTTCTTCTCACGGTCAGTTGATTCCCTGACATGCGGCTTTTTGAATGGCAAAGTGTTGCATGTTTCCAAGTAGATCGTTTCTAAGTCTTCGTGTAATGGGGTGTAGGTCTCGAAGGCACGATGAGGGCCGGGTCTTCCTATCTCTGCTGGGGTTTGTCCGTTGTTTCGGCCACCTGGCCTACCATTGTTTGGTTTTTGCCTGTAGGGACCTGCCCCTCTATTTGGATTGAGGGGCTCCTTGGATTGAGGGGCTCCCCGACTTGCCTTCCTCTAATGTTGTTATTTACGGTGTCCGCTTAGTGGTCAGTGAGACGACTGGTGGCAGAGAGTCGGTTCCGTCTTTCCTCCTCTTAGCATAAGTACTGATCCGCCTTCTCATAGAAGACGTCGAGGCTCTTTGGCTGCTTCCGATCGATCCACTCCCCGAACTCTGAAATAGGGAGGAAACCTTTTGCTAACTGAAAGAGTACGGTGCGAGGATCCGAATCTTCAACCTCCGCGAGAGCTGTGTTGAATCTTGAAAGGTAGCTTTTGAGCGATAAGACGGGCTCTTGGTATAGGTTGGATAGAGTGAGGGCATTATTAGGAGTTAGGATATGAATCCTGAACTTCTTGACTAGTTCTGTTGCTAATTGCCCGAAGTTGTCAATAGAATTAAGTGGGAGACGAGAGAACCAAAGTAAAGCAGTTCCGGATAGGAAGACCGGGAAGCATTTGCATTTGGTTGGATCATTATCCCGGCTCGAGTCCATTTGCCATTCATATCGATTTAGGAAGGCACATGGATCGGTAGTGCCATTGTAGAGTGGCATTTGCGGCATGCTAAAGCGCCATGGCCATTCGGCTTCATTCACTCTTCTAGTGAAGGGGTTATGCCTAATGTGAACCTCCCATGAGCCATGTGTTCCCCCTCGCATTTACCTCATGATCCTTCGTACCATATCGGGAAGACAGGTTGGATGGGGATCCGCCATCAAAATCCATGGGTTTTGGCGAGGTCCTGAAGTTCTGTTGCGAGGGCGCCTTCTATGGTGGACGTCTGAATCGTCTTCCTCCATGTCCTCGACGTCTATGATTGGGTCTTGGTGTGGACGGTGAGGTGGGGCAGGGTGATGTGGTTCCTGTTCTGGAGGAACACGGTCTGAAGGAATAGCGGGCCCATCATCTTGATTATCCGCCATCGGGTTATGTCGAGGAAGAGGTTGGTTTGTAGGACCTGCTCCGTCATTGATGATCAAGCGAGAGAGGTCTTGGTACCGTGCCCCCTCGCTATATGTGACTGTGGTTCGGTCGCCATTCATGTTCCCGTTGTCGTTGGCATAGCCATTGCCATTACTGTTATCGAGGACATTGGTACGAGCAGTGACATTATTGATGAGGCTAAACCTCCTTCTTTGATGTGGGCCCCTTGACCCGGAAGAGGAGGTTTCCGAGGCAGTTGGTCGAGATCGAGCGTTGTTCCGAGCTAGTTGAAGTCGAGCGACGACGCGCTGACTTTCCTAAAGTTGTCGCATAAGGTCGATGTTATTCCTTAATACTTGGTTAAGCTCGACCGCTGTGTTCTCATATTTTTCATTAAGCGCGCGGATTTAAGCTTGTGTTGCAGGCACTTTGGGGTCCACAACAAGAGGGACGTCTTCATTAGCGGTCGGGATGTCCATGGGTTGAGGTTGTTGGGATGTCCTGGCCTCGGCTGCGGCTGAGGAGCTGAGCATCACGTTCTTTGGTCGCTTTGCCATCGTGAGCGGACTCGGCGGCAGGTTAAGCAAGGAACCTCAAGCTTGTCGAAGGTCGAGATGACAATGTGTGACAAAGACACGAAATCCAAGTTTTCTCAGTGAAAGCACCAAATGTTGACGGCAAAAAATGTCGAAAACACTAAAGATTCCTATTACTAGAAATTGCAGTTATGGTCGCAAGATTAAGTAGAAGAAAGCAGTAAATGACACAAAGGATTTATAGTGGTTCGACCTCGATAAAGGCCTACGTCCACTTTGGAAAGGCGTTGGAATATTATTAGTCACTCAAGAATTACAAAGTAGAGTCATGCTCATGAAATTTCATTACATTCACTTTCATCGTGGTCGTAGACTAGGTATTTGGGAAAAAGACTATATAGTCCTTCTTCTTCCTCATATAGGAGATGCCAATAATGAGGATCATGAAGCTCTATGAAGGTCCCAAGTGATGAAAATCCAACCCCTTTGAAATGTGAGGCTATGGGCTATTTATAGGAGAGGGGTTAGGTAGGATTAGATAGGATTAGATATGAGTAGGTAGGAATGGGGGACCACATGCAGAAATTTGCACCCGCCACTTGCACATACACAAATTTCGAACCTGGGCCCAAGCGCAAAATTTTGCACCAACAGGGTACGAAATTTCGCACCTGCCGGGTGCAAATTTCGTAGGTGCAAAGTCCCTCTGTCGGGGGGCGCGGGTACCTTAGGTTTGGGCGCTTGAGGCTTGCAACTCCTTCAGGGTCCGAGGTCTTAGTTCGGGAATGTTCTTTGGGCGCTGCGTGGTTCTGAGTGGTACGATCCCTCCTTGATCTTGTTCTCTTCGCTCCTAAGTGTCCCTCTCGGCCTTAGCTTCACGCGATGCGTTGAGTTGAGCGTGTCCGATGTACTTTTGGGAACCGGACCAAAAAGCCGGTTAACAAGGACCATATACCAAGGGAATGTAAATAAGGGGAGATTGGAGAAGTGGGTGGAAAACGTGGGGTGGGTGAATAAATGTGGGATGAGGTAGTGATTTGTGTCTAATTTATTTATAATGGTTAGATGTCATCTTCTCTACTAATAAAAAAAAATCTTTTAGGGGTGGTGAAGCTTTTTCGATAGTCCAGAAAAGTCCTTTGCCCTGAATGCGAAAACCAACTACAGGGCAAACATGTATTTTTCCATCCCATTTTCTCCTACAACTAACGCACTTCGATTATTGAACACGTTTCCTAGTTTTTATTTTCTATTTCCACCATTTTTCCTCGATCCATTCTTCAGCTTCTTCTGTCTTTCCTCATTTCGTCAACTTCTCTTCCCTTTTCTTAACCCTAAAGTTCCTCTAAAATTCATAATTATTCAACTTTCACTTGATTCAAATTTTTAATTCCTTTCGTTTTCACCTCTTACTGCCTTCGGTGCTTCAGATCTTCCATTCCAACTTTCCATCTTTATCCCCTAACTGCCTAAACCATGCTCAAAGCCACCGTTTACTCAACCTTGACGAGGACACCGTAGGTAAAATCGATTTATACTTCCTTCATTGGTACTAATTAGTTTAGTTTATTTGTTCTTCGTGTTGTATTTTCAGATCTTCCACTCCTCTTTACCTCTGCCACTCCTCTTCACCTCGACGACGACATCACAGGTAAAACCATTTTATACCTTTTCGCTGGTGCTAATTAATTTAATTTATTTGTTCTTCGTGTTGTATTTTCAGATCTGTCACTCCTCTTCGTCTTTGCCTGTGGACGAATCCTTCTTCTTCCTCAAGACGACTTCATAGGTAAAATCACTTTATATTTGTGGAAGACTTAGTACGATGACATGGGATACTGTCAATGATGCTATGAACATTTTTTCTTTCTCATAAAAACGTGTTTTCCACTTTAGATCTGTAACTCATGAACCACGTTATATTTAAACATTTTATGCTCGTATAAATAATATGCATACCATCAGATGCAAATATTAGTATTTTCTTTACAAAGAAAATATAGCTTGCTATTGACTTCTAATTAATATCAAAATTATATTAAGTTACATGAAGTCATCATCTTTATCTGCTTCAAATAATCTACCATTTTTAACCTTTTATTATTTGCTTGACTTGCAGGTGCAGAGACAATCATTGGCTATATCTGCATGTTTTTTCAAAGCGCTTGAACTAATTAGATAAGTATTAGTCCCTTTTTTAATAGCACACATCACTTTAGGTGTAACTTTTTGTTGTGTATTAATATTGACTTGAGATCGATAAATTTGTTGTTTTGATAATTAAGATTTGACTAGATTACATCTTTGATGCAAATTTATGGTTATGGTTATTGAAAATTGGCCAGTATTGATAATTAATATTCATATTTATGCTACAAAGAGTATCAATAGCATATTTATGGTTGAAGCACTCAATAAGTGTTGTAGATTATGAGCCAGAAACTCTTATTGAGTGTGGCAAATTATCAACTTGAAGCACTCACCGAGTGTTGCAGATTATGAACTTGAAACACTCGAGAAGTGTTGCAGATTATCAAACTAAAACACTCACCGAGTGTTGTAGATTATCAACTTGAAACACTCACTGAGTGTCTCAAATTGTCAAACTGAAACGCTTACTGAGTGCTGCAGATTAAACTGAAACACCTGCTAATGTTTCAATTTGTTGATCTGAAACACTTACTAAGTATTTCAATTTGTCAATTTGAAACATTATATAGGTGTTTCCAAAATCTACAACATACAAATATGCAACACCTAAAAAGTGTTTCTAAAATTTTTAGCAACAATTTATTACCATTTCAAATTAGCCACTTTGGTGTTGTGGACATTTACTGAATGTCTGATTTTATGTTAACAAGCTTCTATTTATCTTTAAGGCAAGAATGTTGTCGAGTCAAGGTCTGGGAGGTAGATAAAATACCCCAACTTGAACGACTTCATTGTTATCTAATAGATGATACCGGTTTGAAAACGAAAGTGGAAGTTGAAAATTAAATTACTATTTTCATAAGTGATGTTATACACTTTAATTTACAAATATTAGAACTTAAATAACACTATTATGTTTTGTAGTAAACAATGTATCACAAGACATTGTTTGGCCCTAGTATTATGTGTGACTATACTTATACCATTCGGTTAAGTATATAGCGCTATTTTCTAAGTAGTGAAAATAGTATGGTTTTGTGAATACACTTATTCTAAGAGATAAGTGTATGGCTATAGATTTCGAAGTAATGAAAACGAGAGATTTGTAAATATACTTATCCCATTGAGATAAGTAAAAATCGATTTTTAAGAATTGATCAAATGTTCTAACGAATGATTTAATTAATAGGGTCTATGTTGCTAATGTACTTAATCATACATTATAGATTAATAGTCAAATAACCAACTATCAATAAATTCCCTTAACTTATAACATGTTGATTCGAGGAACCAGGATTGGAATGGAATCCAAAACCACTTCGCACCGACTTTGTGTTTGGACTAGAATTTGCAGGCGTGCTTGTGTAAAGTCAAGGTATTTAGTGTAAGGGTTACTTGCTACTAATTCTATGGATCTAGTAAAAGTAATGCCTTCGGTTCGTTCTTCTCCTAAACGACTTGTATGGATGAATGTTATTAATACATTGTCACGGAAGGCGAAGAACATTCGAAGATAAAATCTGCGATGAATGAAAGGTAAAAACATAGCCTCTAGTCTCATCAATCGATAATGACTAAAATGAAGGGAGATACAGCAGGGCTATGTGGGTCGCACTCATTAGGGTATGTACATCGCTAATCTAGAACGGTTGACCCTTTGATTATTACATGCTGAGGTGGTTGTTGATCACAACCATGGTGATGACATATTCGTCACTATCAAGTTAGTGGTAGGTCATCCCTGAGTTGGCAGAGAACTATAGGTTGACTCTTAGTACGCTTATCGAGAGAGTTACTGTGTCTGATGGTACCCTAGTGCCCAACCATCGTATGGAATCCAAATTCCAATACGAGCCCGTATGGTTTCAAACGTAAGCCAACTATGTCAAAATGTGAGATGCAAACCTTCGGCTAACGATGACAATTAGACCCGACCCGATAGACTCGGACCCGGCCCATCGGGTCTCGGGTCTAGGCGGGCTGGGTTTTGTCGGGTCTGAACCATACATTTTCAAAATCTGGACCCGACACGACCTTAGCTTCGAGTCGGGTCGGTTCGGGTTCTGTTGGGTAGCAACACTAAAAATACATATATTTTAATGCTTTTTGGTCGGGTCTTTCGGGTCGAGTCAATTCGGGTCTTTATTGTATTTTTCATCACTTAGACCCGACCCAAGACCCGTCGGATTCGGTTCAAGTCCAGGTCCGGGTCTTTTCGTGTCGGATCGGATTGGTTCTTTGGTTCTCGATTCTAATTGCCAGCTCCATTTTCGGCTATATTTCTACGTTATTTGTGGATTTTAGATATTATTATAATATCACTGGATTTATAATAAAAGTGTTTTGGTTATCGTAAGAGAAAAACCCGTGTCATATTTATATGTGGTCGTGTCTTAGGAGAGATCCATTCTTTTAAAGGATTTCAATAATTAAGCAAATTATTTGTGATGTGAGTTTTCTCACTAAAAGTATTCCAGGCTGACGTGGGTGTTTTTGTTTTCCCTCAAAATGTGCTCAGATCAGACCGAGTATATTTTCCAGATTTTCTTGGAGCTGCATAGGAGGATCTGGAGTCGAGAGGTATTCTCGTATTTATTGTATTAATTTATTTCTGTTGTGTGTGTTGTATTTATCAGCCATTGCACATACAGATTGTTATGACTAAATAGGTTGATCTTTTGATGTACTCTGATGATTATTATATGTATTTATACAGTCCGCCTCTTGAGTAAAGAGTATTGATATATTATATTTTATTCATTCCGCTGTGAAATTCTCATATCTTTTGATACTGATGTGCTTATGTTCTTCTTCTTCTATTCTAACTTTTCTTTCTTTCCTTTTTTTCACCCTGTAACTTCTTTCCTCTAACTTTCTGAGTTTTCGGTACTTAAGTTTAGATAAATGAATACAGAGGATGTATTTTTGTCGAAATTCGAGGGTCGAAATTTCCGGGTCGCTACAAAACCTCTTCTTTTCTCTAATGGTTTTCGAGTTGATATGAGCTAAAAACGAAGGTCGACTGAAAATTCATAACTAATTGTACAAAAAAAACATAAAAATGTGAAACTTGGATATGTTGGTCTTAACTCATGAATACACCTCTACAAAAATTTCATATGAAAATACTTATATTTGCTATGCCAAACTCTTGTCGTGCTAAGGACGAAAATGTAATTTTTTCAATGATTCGTTGGAGCGTTGATACATGCAATTTTGAAATGTTAAGGTGAGTTGTTACACTCACTCTTTCTACTTTAAACATTTTTGTGCGTTTGGATCTGAGTATCCTCATTCCTCGTAGTTTGAATCATGTTCGTTGTGATGATTTTGGTCGTTGATTTTGTGAAAATCATTTAGTGTAAACTTGATTTTATAAAACTGTTGCAAAAATGGCCTGAGTCCATGTTTAAGTTAGTATATCTCTTCCAATACTAATCGGAATTCGATAACTTGGGATGTTTTGAAAAGCCTAGGTTGTCTTCTCTTACTTTCATTTATTGAAGTTTGGTGATATTTTGTGGTTTATACGAACAAAAATTTATTTTTGTGTCGCTGTCCCAACACTAAAACGACAGCAGTAGTACAATTTAGATCCAGGAATTGTTTGTCATATCTTTTTTGTTACTTATCATAATTCGATAATTTTAGATGTTCCGGAAAGCTTAAAACATCCTCTAAAAATTTCATGTTTTATGTTTCTTTAAATTATGTGTTTTAAAGGAGCTAATTGGCACTTTAAACTACAGCCCTGTCGTTGTCCAATTATTCGAAATTTTGAGATTTCATCACCTGAAAATTAAATGGTCATAAATTTAGATTCGTTTATCCAAATTAAATGATCTATTTTTTTACTACAAGCTACTGCAATCATCTTTAACTTTCGTATTTTGTGTTTCTTCAAATTATGGATTTAAAAGGGGCAAGCCAGCTAAATAAGCCGTAATATTGAGTTCATTTGCAAAGTTTGTGCAGTTTCTATTGAATTGCTTTTTGAATGACTTCTAAAGCAATATTTAGAATTTTTTTGATAGGCTTGATTCTCTAAGGGAAAAGCCAGCATTGTCGTCAATTCATATTTCGAATTGGTGAGATTTCATGTGTTGATTTCATGAATTTGTTGACACAGGCACGTGTTTTATAAACTATTCTAAAAACGGTTTTAAGAGAATAAATCTATATATTATAAACATTTTTAGATCATTAATATATATAAGTACATTTCTGATTATTTTAAAAATATTTTTCCAAATAAGTGATTTTTAAATATTTCCCGAGATCATTTATAAAACCCGAATCTAAAGTGTATTTTCTTATATATAAAATCACACATTTGTGTACCCTTCGACAAGGCGAGATCGTCACTAAACGATGTAGTACACCTCATGGTATTGGACATGAAGGCATATCATATCGGTTAATTTCAAAATCATTAACTGAAGTTATTTGCTATTCAATGTGAATTAGCCTGACTTGTTGTAAAAAGATTAGTGTGGTATGAGACTTATTGATTTCACTTTTCGAGTTACTGGTTGAAAGTCTGTGACACATTGTTGTTTGTTATGTCAATGATTGCTTCAATGTGAAGCTAGACTTAGGGCGACTCTTGTATATATATATATATATATATATATATATATATATATATATATATATATATATATATATATATATGCATATTCCCTTGATCGAAGTGGTCAAGCTACACTCGGCAGGGGATCATAGTATTGGACGTCTGAATACGTATATAGTACTTAGCAAAGCTCAAAAGGCTTATTTGTTGATGCACATGCAAATTGTTTTTGGATCCATTTAATGACTTTATTGCTATTCGATGTCTAAATCCAAATCAAGTTGATGTTGAATTGCCACTTGTAGCCTCAAAGCTACTTAGTTGCAATTTGTTGTTGGATCCATTTTGCGGCTTTCATTGGCTTTGTTGTTTTGGATCCACTTTATGATGTTTCATTGGCTATCTTGCTATTTAATGCTTTGGATCCAATTTATGATGAATTGTTGACGTTGAATCCCCTTATAGCCTAAAAGCTAATTTGATGCTACCATTTTATGTTGATCACTTATATGTTGAATAAACTCTTATACGAGTTTATATGTTATCATTAAAGAATTGTGTCTTGTTGATCTTTAGGGATGTGGTGATTTTAATCATGTCGCTTATCCTCAGCACTAAAGCAACATATTTTGATGAGTGTGTGTGTGTGTGTGTGTGTGTGTGTGTGTGTGTGTGTATATATATATATATATATTCATGTGTCATCACCTATTTCATTGGACTAATGTATGTCGATTTTAGATATAGTTATCTCCTGAACTATTGTTGACTCGAGCTCATATTATTCTTTTTCAGTAAACATGAGTTCAGCACTATATGCTTGAATATTTCACTTGTTATATTATAATTGATATGTTTAAGCTAGACACACTCGTGTATTTTATAATTGGGTCAGATCGAGTTGTTTTGGGTTATAGCTTGTTGTCGATTCGTGTCTAGCTGTTTCACCATGGTCTACCTTTCTTGAAGCTATCATCTAAGTTGTGTAGTTGTTTATCCATGTCATTGTATATTGATTCTTTTGGGACATGATGTATATGTATATGGTTTATGTAAAACCATTCGAGTATGTAGCATATGTTTATATTGTATTTTGTTGTTGTATCAATATGTATTCTGTTTCAAGATTTGCTATTTGTGATATGTTGTAATTTATTCTGAATACGCTCTTTAGCCACCAGAATTTCATTAGACATGAATTGGTTATGTCATTCCACCCGAGGTAAGAAAGAAAAATTTATACACCCCATCGACGTATTTGATACTCGACCAATACAAGATCATAGAAGGTCGCCCTTAACCAGCCATATTCTCTGCTTTAATAGACAATATTACTTAGTAATGCTCTTTATTATTGTGGATATTGGGGTAGGGAGTTACAAATCACTTAATTAATATTGTTTATTGATTAATAACATATCAATGTTGAATTTAATATAGAAATCATCCAAAACAAGTTATGTTATTTTTCTTAAACTGTTCATGTGTATAATATGGAATTGAATAACAAACATCACATTGAGGAATCCTATTAGATCCCTCTAATCTGTCCCTTTGCATCATAATTCATATATTAACATATATATGCATAAAAAATTGTATAATAAAATCTAATTCATATAAGATGAATCGTTTGCTATTAAGCAAGAAGCGTGAAAGGTCATCCTCTCTAAAGACAAGATTATATACCCAAACAAACTGAATAAAAATTAAATCATCCAAACAATTAATCATACATATAAGTATGAAATCAATAGTGAATATTATTACATGGTATAATAATATTCTAGAAATTTTAACTCATCATCCGATTCAAACACCGCTTTCGTGTCTTTGAATAGTTAGAATCGAAAGCTTTCGATTTTAAAAAATTCACCGGGCCCCAAATGAACCCAATCTAATTCCTACATATACATTTCGTCGATACGAATTCAGTAAAACTTGTCGCACTCAAATCCGACATCGTATGAAATATATACAAGTATTACAATGTTTTATACAAATTAAAATATATTTAAATTAATAACAACATAATTAATTTAGCTAATCGCTTGGACTAGCACCTAATTAACCACTGCCCAAACACATTTATCGCGCACTAATACTCGCGTGCTTCTAAGTTCAAATTAAATTATGCTCCAACCAAGAAACCACCTCCAACACCGCTGAGGGCCAAGCGAACCCTATGCCATCACCACCCATGTGACCCCCCGCACTCAGCATCACAATCGCTTGAGACGCCCATCCCATAATCGATCCATCTCGCCAAAAAACAACGATTTAGGGTTTCCGTTCAAACCCAATTTTCTTTGCCTATAGATCGCCAGAGAAGTTCTGACTAGTTCTAAAAACTTGAGCACTTCCCTTACTTTTTCCAACCTTAGACGCCCCTAGCCAACTCACGACGTAGCACAAGTTGCGAGATAATATTTTTTACACAGTTAGTTTCATCAAAATTCAAAACAGTTTGCAAAATGACTATTTTTACGTGTTAGTCAAATCGAGTAATTATAATTTGATTTCATTTTAAATTCAAGATTCAAAAATTTGAGTTAATTAAATATTCAATTTTTTTATATAAATTAAATTCAAGTCGTTAAATTTCAAAATCGATCATTTTAAGATTTGAATGCATTAAATATTCGCGTCGGAGAAGTCTTGGGAAGTTGATTGGTGGATGAGTGCAAAAGAAGGCGAAGTAAAGTGATCTACAGGTGTTCAAACGTCTACTCCACTTGATCAGATGGTTGACTTGGTTCAGATTTTATATTGAAGGAATTTCCAAACATTTGACACAGTACTTGAAGTATGGCCAGGAGGTATTGGCCCGCAACTTATTATCATCCACCTACAATTATTCAAATCTTTCGGTTTACTTGTCTGTTTAGGAAATTAGAAGGCAAACTCATTGTATGTAGCTCGTCCTTTTAATGCTGTTGTAAAGTTTGGCTATGAGCAATCACAACAAGCCCTCAAAAAGCTTATGGGCCGGCCTTGAGTTTCATTTGATGAATTGTTTTCATTCTGTTCAGAAGTGATACTATCTGCACAATGAATTTCACTGCTGGAAACATGGTTTACTTACATAAGCATGGATATAATAACATGCATTGCTTGATTGTTGGATGCTTTACTTATCATTATATGCTCTCTGTACCACCTCCTTCACTAGAATACATCCCAATCCATTGCCACTTATAAGTGAAATGCTACAACAGCTGGGGCTAGAATTGAAGTGTTTTTAACCTCAAAATCAGGTTAAGATGTTGCTAGATTTAACCCAAGCATTCACCTTTCACAGAGGTAAATAAGAACTTACTAGGATCCAAGTCCCTGTCAAACAGAAACATCTTCATCCTTCAAGTGGCCGCAACAGTGATCAAATGAAAACAAAACAACCAGAGATTTGGATTGCTTTTTCAGTTTTATTCTCTTCAATCAACATTTAATAAAATAAACTGACTTGGGAAATTATGCACTGAAAGAGGTTTGTGATTTGCTTCAATTCAGGAGATATATTGGGATATGGTGATTCTATTTAAACCCTGGGAATTGTTGAGTTGACCCAGAAAAATTGATGATCACACTGCCCATTCTTTGTTATATTATTTTTTAATTTTCGACATATGTCGTAGAGACCCTAAGATGTTCACTAGGTAATCTCGTAGAGACTCTACGAGATTCGCTAGGTAACTTAGTAGGGGCTCTACGAGATTCGCTAGGTAACTTAGTAGAGACCCTACGATGTTTTTTTTTTTAAATATTATACGGATGAACTCAGCAAAACGTTGGTTTTATCATATATTTTTTTAAACTTTATGGGTTTACTCAGCAAATTATGTAATATGTAGGTTGTAATAAGACTTGGATAGTGCAAAATTTGAAGCTCAAACCAAATGTTGTATTCATATTGAATCCCAACTAAATCACATGGTGAAAATTTCTAATTTGCTACTGGTGGAGTTCAAAGATCTCTGCAAATATTAACAAAATTTTAAAATACTTAAAAAAGGATATAACAAAAAAATATTTGTTTTTTATAAATTAACAACATAAATCTAAATAAAAAATTAAGTAAAAAAAATTATATTGTAACTTGAAAATAAAAAATCAAACCAAATACACATGATTTCAACAAAAAAATATAACTAAATATTCATGTAAATAATTTTATTTTCATATGCAATCTCTAAAAAACGTAATTTATGCATAAAAACATGTGACCGCAATGTATATATGAAAGTACAAGAGAGAGAATCCATCAAACTAAATATCGGTACAATAATTCTCCCCACCTACAATAAATGACTGCAAATATCAAAAATGGTTAAACAGTAGCATCCTTAAACCAACTTCTTAATCCAAACAACTAACATTCAGCGACATTTTAGATTTCATTACGTCACTATTCTTAGCAAAAAACCATGAAACTGACTGTTTAGGAAATTTAATAGCATACTGTTTTAAACTTTCAGCGTTAACATGTTATATGGAAAATGAAATCACCATGCCTATTCAATTATCCATTCTACATAGGAAGGAATAGAAGATAAGAGCCTTGTACTACAAAGGCAATGGCCTAGCAAACACATTGCTGGCTTGAACACTGATTGAAGTACAAACTCACTAATCAATGTGAACAATTACCCTTCGCTGCTGCATACCCTCCAACAGTGACTACAGTTTACAACTCTTTATTTTACTCCGTTAGTTTGACTGGATGCTACATATTATCCACTTCATCTCATATTATCAAATTTATCGTCTCTCCACCTCTCACTCGGAATGTCCTATCCTTAACATTCCCCTTCTCTAGGAATGTTCTTTCAACAAAAATATCATCAGTCCATCTTCTCATCGTCATTGCAGCGCTCTCGCTCCTACTATCGCACCATTCTCACCTCATTGTTGTTGATGTTGTTGTTATTTTACTCTGTTCAGTAGTATACAATTGGAAAGCCAAAAAGTAATGTGCGGCAACCAAAACTTGAACAATGAAAAAAAAATATTGATAAATGAACTTTGTTTTCATACCGAGTGCAAAAGACTATACTATCAGTAAATGACCATAGAGGACTGTGGGTAATATGGAGTACAATCTTTTCATTTACTTTTTTCATGCTAAATTGCTTTCCCCAGTGTATAGGGATGGATGTAAAGCTAGTACTACCTGGGTTACACAGCCCAGGCCAGTACTTTGCACAATAAACACTCATATGCATGAAATAACCGGCTTGTATTTGTTATATTTGAAATAACTCACTCATTAATTGTCTGATCACAAACTGATCCAAAATGAAAGACTAAGAAACATCGAGTCTGGAAGTAAATTACGTTTTTCAAAGAAAACTTTGTTCTCTTGATTGTTTTTCAAGCATTTTAATTTTATTGTCCATTGAATCATAGCCATAACCACATTAGTGTTAATTGTTAAACGATTATTGTGTTCATATCATAAAGTAATTTGTATAGATTGGGTCATATTTAAATCATAGCTCCGTCCATGCCAGGTATATGGCACCACTCTTAATCCTATATGGTGAATGAATATATTTATTTTAGTATCAACTACTTGTTCAATCATATAAGACATGACTAGTCATCCTTACGGTAGATACAAAAACCGCTGGAAGAAATTTAAAAGGTAAAAATTTGCTAGAGAAGTTAAAATTAGCAGAGTAAACCTTTGCCATTCATTTTAAACATACTACTATACGGAACTTAATGTATAAAGATCAATGGCTGTATCTAACCTGGACAAAAGAAACATCAAATTTGAAATAGAAAAACATTCCACCTAAATTTCTTGCCTTCGGTTCTTCTACAAAAATTTGCTTTACCTAAAATGAAATGCAATACGCACCACTTTTTTATTCTTTGTATCTCGATCGAACTATAAAAAAAAAAATTGTAGAAATTTCTTGTATTGATGATTTATTAATCCCGAAAGTAACATCATGCACGAATCAAAGACTACCGCCTAATTGATTTAAATCAATATTATCCAATATAAGAGCACTTCCAACAGTGCGGATCTGGGGGAAGCGGGGGACATTCCCGCTTTTTCTCCTTTCCTCACGCTGCAGCAATGCGGATTTGAGCGTGAGAAAAGAGGAAGAGTGGGAAGTCCTCACGTTCTTTTATCTTAGTGGGGATCGCTAAACGGTGAACTAATCACCGTTTAGGGTCGTTTAAAAAAAAAAAATGTAAGCTAAACGGGAAATTGATTCCCTTTTAGTGATTTTTTTTCCTTTTTTTCTTTTTCTTTTTCTCCACTCACTGCTGAGTGAATGAGGATTACTCACGCTTTTTTTTTTTTCTTCTTCCCCACCCCAAAACTATAATGCTGTTGTAAGTGCTCTAATACTAGAGATTATGTTACGGAAAACATAGTTCCGCATTGCCCAAGAACATGGAAAACATCATCCAAACTCTTCAAACCCCATCTACGTGCACACTTGATCTCCTTAAACATGGTACATGTGACTCAACTACCAAATCTCGTCGAATGAGAAGCAACTAAAAACAACTGAAGCCGTCAGAATCATGCATGTAGATATGACTGGCTAACAATATCGAAGATCAAAACAGTCGTTGAACTTCGAAAATATGATACTGGAGCCAAGGTCACATATCACAACATAACATGACATCTAATCGATGACAGCGTCATTGACGATGGAAGAGTGGGGGCAGACTGAAGTGGATCCCAGTTAAAGGGTTAGTACTTGGTAAGAATAACTATTTTGTTTTTGTTTACAGACCAACTACCCACTGGAAGAGAACTTGACTTAAATTCGCAAAGGAGTGAGGTGGAAGCAGGATGTGGTAACTCTAACAGTTGGTAAAGCCGTAGAATTCAAAGGACGGTGAATGTTAGGGTTGTGATTGGCCGGAGAGTGGAGGAGGAGCCATGGGATTTTGGATGTTCTTTGGTGGCAGTTGAAGTCATGACAGTACGAATGATGCGTTTCTGCCAGGGCCGGTCCTAGGACTTTTGGTATCAAAAGCGAAAAGCCAAAAAAAGACTCTTCTACAAATGTTAATATAAGACATCAAAAAAATTTATACTGTTTAAAAATGACGAAAAAATAAAAAAAGCAAATAACTTTATTCATAATAATAATTCAAGTAATATAACAAAAATATACTGATTACTTATGAACATTTTTCTAGCCATCTGACTTGCAAAAATATACTAATCAATGTTTTCTTCCTCTCTACTTATATTTTTCATTGTCATGTTCGCGTATTAAAATATCATCATCAATGTTATCATCAGTAATAGGAGTATTATCCACATTCAAAGTCGAACCTTTTTCTGAACTACTTTTGATGAAAAATTTATTAAGGGCGCATTTCTATGAATTAGTGAGTTCCTCTAAACTTCTTTTTCTAACCCTTTTAGCGTGTCCAGATTCTTGTTTATGCATTTGCAAACTCTACAAAATTAACATTGAATAATAACACTATTTATGATTAGTATAATAACAAAAAAAATTATGAATGTGTAATCTACTAGTTATAAGTTATCAAAAATATTTTCAAAGATAATTTAAAATAAAGGTTAAAGATAACTAATCGATTGAAATAAATTCATTCTATCACAACTTCCTATAAAAACATAGTTATTATAGACTAATTGCATGTTAACTAGTCATAAAATTTATAGTACTAACAATTTTAAATTAATCTTGATTAATTAAATTTAGGAAATGGGAATACGGATGTCTAAATTTTATAGTATTTAAAATACCAATGCAACAACTATGAAATCACAATAGTGTTAATTGCTATTTGCTAAATGAAAAAAAGACAAACTCATTGTCATTGCACCGTTAAACCTGCATACTGATTTATTCAACTAAACTTACGCCAATTCACCAATACCAATTCACCAAATAACATACCGGTTTATCAAATAAATTTACATCAATTCACCAAATAATTACACCAATTCACCAAATAAATTTAAAACTGCATGTTGGTCATCCCTACTCAATAATTTAGTAATTTTATAATCACACCAATTATGCAATTCACCAAATAATAGTTTTGTTTAAACTAAAAGTCTGCTAACAATTTGGAAAAAATAATATAAAACTGTCAAACTGACTTTCACCAACTATGCATGTTGTTTCATATTATTTTCAATCACCAATTATGCATACTGTTTCAATCACTAATTATGTATATTGTTTAACCAATTTCAATTTGGGAAAAATAATATGACACCGAAAGTGAAAGTCGGCTAACAATTTGTTAAAACTATAATCACAGATTCACAACATTTTCTGCAATTAATTAAACCTGCATAGCTGTTGCTGGATAATAATAATAGTATTCCGTATTCGATTTTAAGTTGTTGAATTACTAAATATAAAATACTAACCGTGCTCTAACCTTAAGCCTCTAACCGAACTCGAATTACCGAAGAGCTGTGAAGCACGAAGAAAAACTGAAAAAGAAGACGGAGTCAAGGAGGAAGATCGTAGGTTGCACTTGTTCCTGTTAGGATGAATCAGATCGCCTCGTCGCCGCCTAAGTAGCCGATGCTGGCTGCTGTAGATTGCGGATTCGCGATTTTTTTCGCAGTGGAATCGATTGCGAATTGTTGCCCTTGAATTTTAGAGGCCCTAAGCCGCCGCTTTCCTCGCTTGTAGAAAGGGTTGGGCCTGGTTTGTGCTGCAGATGGCTATGAGCAAACACACAATGCCAATGTTTAAAAAACCCATAAGATAGTTTAAAGGATGAATGATTAAATTGAGAATATCCTCAGGGAGCTTCGACCAATAAATGCAACGGGGGCTATGGAGGAGGAAGAAGAGGTGTGAAAAATGAATATCTATGAATTTTCGAACATGTCAGGACCGGCCCTTCCCACAAGCGGAGAAAGCGACGGCTTAAGGCCTCCAAAATTCAAGGACACCAATTCGCGATCGATTACACTAAAGAAAAAAATCGTGAATCCGCAATCTGTAGCAGCCAGCATCGGCTACTTCGACAACGGCAAGGCGATTTGATTCATCCGAATAGGAACAACAAGTGCAACCTGTGATCTTCCTCCATGACTCCGTCTTCTTCTTCAATTCTTCTTCAGGCTTCACAGCTCTTCGGTAATTCGATTTCGGTTAAATGCTTAGGATTAGAGCACGGTTAGTATTTTATATTCAGTAATTCAATAACTTGAAATTAAATACAAAATACGATTATTATTATGCAGCTGCAGCTATGCAGGTTTAGTTAATTGCAGAAAATGTTGTAAATATGTGATCACAGTTTTAAGAAATTGTTAGTTGACTTTCAGTTTCAATTTCATATTATTTTTTCTAAATTGAAATTGGTGAAACAGTATGCATAATTGGTGATTGAAACAATACGCATAATTGGTGATTGAAAATAATATGAAACAATATGCATAATTGGCGAAAGTCAGTTTGACAGTTTCATACTATTTTTTCCAAATTGTTAGCTGACTTTTAGTTTTAACAAAACTATTATTTGGTGAATTGCAAAATTGGTGTGATTATAGATTTATAGAGTTGCTGAATTGTTGAATAATGGCAACCAGTATGCAGGTTTAAATTTATTTGGTGAATTGGTGTGATTATTTGGTGATTTGGTGTAAATTAATTTGATGAACCAGTACGTTATTTGGTGAATTGATGTAAATTTAGTTGAATAAACCAATATGCAGGTTTAACGCTGCAATGACAATGAGGTTGTCTTTTTTCTTCATTTAGCAAATGGCGATTAACACTATTGTGATTTCTTAGTTGTTGCATTGATTTTTGAAGACTATAAAATTTAGACATCCGTATTTCCATTTCCCAAATTTAATTCATTATGATTAATGCAAAATTGTTAGTACTTTATACATTTTTAATGGCTAGTTAACATACAATTAGTCTATAAGTAATTATGTTTTTATAGGAAGTTATGATAGAATGATTTTATTTCAATCGATTAGTTAAAGAAAACCTTTATTTTAAATTATTTTTGAAAATATTTTTGATAAATTATAACTAGTAGATTACACATTTATAATTTTTGTGTTATTATATTAATCATTAATAGTGTTATTATTCAATTTTAATTTTGTAGTGTTTACAAATGCGTAAACAAGAATCTAGACACACTAAAAAGAGTTAGAAAAAGACGGTTAGAGGAACTCACTAATTCACAGAAAGAGGCTCTTAATAAATTTTTCATCAAAAGTAGTTCAGTAATAGGTTAGACTTTGAATGTGGTTAATACTCCTGTTACTGAAGAAGAAGACGGAGTCACGGAGGAAGACTGCAGGTTGCACTGGTTGTTCCTGTTCGGATGAATTGGATCGCCTTGTCGTCGCCGAAGTAGCCGATGCTGGCTACTGCAGATCGCAGATTCGTATTTAATTTTTTTCGTAATGGAATCGATCGCGAATTGGTGCCCTTGAATTTTAGAGGCCCTAAGCCGCCGCTTTCCCCGCTTGTGGGAAGGGCCGAACCTGGTTTGTGCAGCAGATCGCTATGAGCAAACACACAATGCCAATATTTAAAAAAAAAACCATAAGATAGTTTAAAGGATGCATGATTAAATTGAGAATATCGTCAGGGAGCTTCGATCAATCAATGGCAACGGGGCTATGGAGGAGGAAGAAGACAACGTGTGAAAAATGTATATCTATGAATTTTCGAACATGCCTGGCCCGGCCCTTCCCACAAGCGCGGAAAGCGGCTTAGGACCTTCAAAATTCAAGGGCACCAATTCACAATTGATTCCACAGTGGAAAAAAATAATTCGCGAATCCGCGATCTGCAGCAGCCAACATCGGCGGCGGCGAGGCGATCCAATTCATCCGAACAGGAACAACTAGTGTAACCTGTTGTCTTCCTCCGTGACTCTGTCTTCTTCTTCAGTTCTTCTTCAGGCTTCACAACTCTTCAGTAATTCGATTTCGATTAGAGGCTTAGGGTTAAAGCACGGTTAGTATTTTATATTTAGTAATTCAATAACTTAAAATTGAATACAGAATATTATTATTATTATACAGCAACAACTATGCAGGTTTAATTAATTGCAAAAAATGTTGTGAATCTGTGATTATAGTTTTAACAAATGGTTAGCTGACTTTCAGTTTCATGTTATTTTTTCTAAATTGAAAATGGTGAAATGGTATGCATAATTAGTGCTTGAAACAGTATGCAAAATTGGTGATTGAAAATAATATGAAATAGTATGCATAATTGGTGAAAGTCAGTTTGACAGTTTCGTATTATTTTTTCCAAATTGTTAGCTGACTTTCAGTTTCAACAAAACTCGTATTTGGTGAATTGCAGAATTGGTGTGATTATAGATTTATAGAATTACTGAATTATTGAATAGGGACAACCAGTATGCAGGTTTAAATTTATTTGGTGAATTGGTGTGATTATTTCGTGAATTGGTGTAAATTTATTTGATGAACTTGGTATTGGTGAATTGGTGTATATTTAGTTGAATAACCCAGTATGCAGGTTTAACGCCGCAATGACAATGAGGTTGTTTTTTTCTTCATTTAGCAAATAGCGATTAACACTATTGCGATTTCTTAGTTCCTGCATTGGTTTTTGAAGTACTATAAAATTTAGACATCCGTATTCCCATTTACCAAATTTAATTAATTATGATTAATTCAAAATTGTTAGTAGTTTATAAAATTTTAATGGCTAGTTAGCATAAAATTAATCTATAAGTAACTATGTTTTTATAGGAAGTTGCGATAGAATGATTTTATTTCAATCGATTAGTTAAAAAAAAACTTTATTTTAAATTATCTTTGAAAATATTTTTGATAAATTATAACTAGTAGATTACACATTCATAATTTTTTTTGTTATTCTATTAATCATTAATAGTGTTATTATTCAATGTTAATTTTGTAGTGTTTACAAATGCGTAAACAAGAATCTGAACACGATTAGAAAAAGAATTTTAATAAATTTTTCATCAAAAGCAGTCCAGCAAAAGGTTCGACTTTGAATGTGGATAATACTCCTATTACTGATGAGAATGATGATAACATTGATGATGATATTTTAACGCGCGAACATGACAATGAAAATATAAGCAAAGAGGAAGCAAACATTGGTTACTATATTTTTGCAAGTCATAAGGCTAAAAAAATGTTCATAAGTAATTAATATAACTTGGATTATAATTACGAATAAAGTTATTTGCTTTTTTTATTTTTTCGTTATTTTTGAATAGTATAAATTGTTTTGATGTCTTACATTAACATTTGTAGAATGGTCTTTTTTCGTTTTTTGCTTTCCGCTTTAGATACCAAAAGTCCCTAGGACCGGCCTGAAAATATTCATATAATGAAGACAAAAACCAAAACCAAACCCAAAACCAAAACGATGGCTTTTATGAGGTAGCTAAATTGTTGATCAAGGATAAAGCATTACACAAAAGTAATCAAATTTAGTTTAACAGTTAGGTTGATCTATCTATATTAAGGTACAATACTTATCATTCACGTAATTATCTTTATCTCTTATTTTTTATGCGGACCTGTAGATAATAAAATATAAGCATTCACCATACCAGATTAAGGTGGATGACTGAATATGTCAATCCTATGACCAATATCATACTCGCAACGTTGACTAACAAAACTATATCATATACTAATGTATCGTGATTCCATGACATGACATCAACCTGAAATCCAATAAAGGAAAAATTCCTAGAGTTGCAATTTCAAGAAACCCTGTGCTGTATTTCTAGGTGGCTTACGCTCTGTATACCAAACACCACCAAAATTTTAACTTCTTTTAGGAGAATTTATTTGCATTGAGTATCTAAATGATACGCAAAGCAATAATAAAATGCAAGGTGGGGGTAAATCAGTATAACTTCAAAGGATGCTCAAATATAGACAAAGTTCCAGTAGAACCATTCATAACATGTATACAGACAATATATACTAGTAGGAAATAAATTAAATTGCAATAAATGTTGTATTAATTGTAGGTTTTGTTTAAAATTATTCTTATCCAGAATATTCTTGTACAGAAGATAAGGATAAGATTGGATAATTAGAGAAAATTCTAAAAGCTAATATCAACCTTGGATTATTAATGTATTGGCAAAATCATATCCATTGATTGGATGATGCTATTTGTATAAATATAGTTAAAAGGTTTGCAATTCTGGTGGTGGAACCCAATGCACGAGGCTTCCTGTACAAGAACGGACTCTAGAGAGGTCGATAGTACGCAGCCTTTCCCTCGCAATGCGAAGAGGCTGTTTACGGATTCGAAACAAAATAAAAGTTCTTTTTCGTCAATTCCTTTATTTTTTCCTCAAATATCCAACAATTGGCATCAGAGCAATCTTGGATTTCAGGTATGATTAAATAAACAGATATGTTCCTTTTTCATTTGTCCCTCAATTAACCAAAGAAATTTATGGTAAATAGAGTATTCAAATGAAATCTTTCTTGGATATTAAAAAGAATGGAAGATCGTTGAAAATGGGTACGCTGAAGCTGAAAATGAGGAAGAAATAACGCAGACTCAAAATGAGTAAGAACATTGAGGAAAAATGACAAATTAGCCTTGTTTCATATCAACCAAGGACTACAAACATATGATGTTGCTTTTGAAAAGATAAAATCCGCCACTTTTGCAAAGAAAACATGATAGCTTTTGCAAAATTCATTCAAGGAAGATGATAAAGTAAAAAAGGATTTGTTTGCAAACACTTCGAGAAGAGCTTGCAAGTTTACAAAAAAGAAGTCTAAACCAGTTTCAGATTGTTGTTCATGGGTATTATCTGTAGTCAACCAGCTAAAAATTAATGGTGAAACTATAGATGATATTCGTGTCATTGAAAAAACTCTTCACTCTGTGGACTAGATTAGAATATATTGTTGTAACAATCGAAGAATCCAAATTCCATGACCATTAATGAGCTCACTGGTTCATTGCAAGCCTATGAAGAAAGACTTAGCAGGAAGAGTAAAAATATAAATTTCAATCAAGCACTCCAATCGAAGTTGTTTCAAAATGAAAAGAAGGAAGATTTTAAAAGTTAGAGAGATAGAGGACATGGTAATGTAAGATGAGGAAATCAGTGAGGAAAAGGAGCATTCGCTCGTGGAAGAGGCAACCATTCAAATGAGGAAAATTAAAGAAATGATCGTAGGTACAATCAGAACTCAAGAGGTGCACAAAGTAGGAGAGGGTGTGGGAATTAAAGAGGAAAAGATCGAGGCTAATTTAAATGTTTTAACTGCCACAAACCTGATCATATGACAAATAAATGTTGGTATAAAGAGGATAAAAAACATGATGCTAACTTGGTTATATAAGCAAAAACCAGGAACATGATAATCAAGAAAGTTTATTGCTCGTATCTAAAACCACAAATTTTGATGATGTTTGGCATATAGATGGTGGAGCTAGCAAACATATGACATATAACAAAAAATTATTTTTAATGTTGTTTGAACATGATTATGAAAAAGTTAAAGTTGGACATGGAAAAACATACAAAGTTAGCAGTGTCGATGAGATTGAATTCACAACAAAAAACTAGAATAATAGAAAAAATGTTTGAACTTTATCTTGTTTCTAGTTTAAAAAATAATTTGCTTAGCGTGGGATATCTTTTGAAAAGGAGACACGATATTCACTTTCATGATATGACATGCTACTTATCAAAGAAAAATAGGTCATTGTTAGAATTGGAGTAGCCTCAAGTAATCTGTTTCCACTCACTCTTCAGAACAGAAATATGGTTTGATTTTTTTGGTGTTTAAAAAGGAATTTCTAAGCTATGGTAAAACAGATATGACTATCTAAATTACAAAAATTTAAAGATCCTTCCAAGAAAGATAATGGCTAAAGGTTTGTCTAAAATTGACTGTCTTGATGAAGTTTGTGAGTAATACCTATTTGGAAAGCAACACACAAATCCCCTTCCTAACCAATCCATTTGGAGAGCAAAAAGATCACTGCAGCTTATTCACTAAGATCTTTGTGGTCCAATGCCAGTGACATCTTTGTGAGATAATAAATATCTTATTTTTTCCATTAATAATTATTCATGAAAAGTTTGGGTGTACTTTGTCAAACAAAATTTAGAAGCTTTTCATAAGTTCAAAGATTTCAAGGTAGAAGTAGAGGCTTTTACTGGGCTTAAAATCAACACTTTAGGGACTGACCATGGTGGTGAATATCTTTCAAATGAGTTTGATATTGTATAAACAATGACATTAGGCATGAAATGACAGTACGTCAAAAACCACAACAAAATGACGTATGTGAAAGAAAAATAAAACAATCATGGAGATGGCCAGATGTCTTCTTAAGAAGAAGAGGTTGTCTAAAGCTTTTAGGATAGAAGTTGTTTCTTCCGCAGTGTAATTGATTAACAGGTCATCAATAACGAATTGAAAATTGCACACCACATGAAGCAAAGTATGATATAAACATGTTCCATATCTAAGAATATTTGGGAGTGTTGCTTATTCTCATATTCCAAATGCAATAAGCAGATAATTGGATGATAAGTCAGAAAAATACATTTTCATTGGCTATAGTGAGTGAAGCAGGACGTACAAATTGTATAATCCAATTACAAAGAAAATTGTGATCAGTAAAGACGTTTATTTTGATGAAAAATCATTTTATGATAGTTTAGAAGTTGTAAACAACGACGTTCCTATTGTTTATTTTAAACGAGGAAAAAAAATTGTATTCGGAAGAATGTGGAAAATGACATCGCAAAAGAAGATGTTACCCCACTTCTTCATCAAGCATCTATTATGTTTCAAGCCCATCAAGAAAGACGAGTATAAAGGAATTATACAATGTAACTGATGAAGTTGAATCAAATAATGTGATTCTTTGCTTTTTTGTAGAGGAAGATCCAATTTCTTTCGATGATGCATGTCACGAATAAAAATGGAGGAAAGCCATGAAAGAAGAGACTGCCTCAATTGATAACAATGATACATGAAAGCTTACAAACTTGTCATCACACACGAATAATATTGGAGTAAAATGGGTATACAAGACAAAGATGAATCCAGATGGCTCTATTAATAAGCGCAAGGCAAGGCTAGTCGCAAAAGTATACAAGCAAAAAGAAGAGAAGATTTTACAAAGGTGTTAGCTCCTGTTTCAAGACTTGGGACTGTTTTACTACTTATTTCACTGACTGCTCAAAAAAATTGGAAGTTGTGTCAAATGGATGTAAAATCGACATTTTTAAATGGTGTTCTTAAGGAAGAAGTTTATGTTGATCAACCACCTGGATTCATCAAGAAAGAAGAAGAGAACAAAGTATACGAGTTAAAAAAGGCTTTGTAATGGTTAAAGCAAACACCACAAGCTTGGTCAACGGTATTGATCCATATTTTGAGAAGTATGGCTTTCAGAAATGTCCATATAAGCATACTCTCTACATCAAAACAAAACATATCTGTATTCGATGTTATTTTTTAAGTGAATCTTTGGAAGATGACGAAATTACAATTGAGAATTGCAAAACAAGTGATCAAATGGCTGATATTTTGATAAACACGCTTAGTTGACAAATCTTCAAAAGAAATGCAGAAAATTTAGAAATAATAAGCAAAATTAATTTAAGGAAGACATTATAGAAAATAAATTAAAATGCGACAAATGTTGCCATTGTAGGTTTTGTTTTGATATAAAATTATTCTTATCTAAAATACTCTTGTACAGAAGATAAGGATAATGCTGGATAATTAGAAGAATGTTTAGAAGCTAATATCAACCTTAGATTATTAATGTGTTGGCAAAATCCTATCCATTAATTGGATGGCGCTATTTGTATAAATATGGTTCAAATGTTTGTGTTCCTAAGCAAGCAAAAAAGTCTATAATAAAGTAAAAGTTCTTTTTCTTCAATTCCTCTATTTTTCCGCAAAATCCAACAATACTCACCAGATATGTAACGAATAATGAAAAAAGTATAGCAAAATGCCATAACATATTTATTATTATCCAAAGCTTCAATCTAAAAAATATCATACAATTTTATATTATTTTTGGCATAACACAGAATAATAAGCATCTGACTGTAAAATGTTAAAACAACGTGAATGCACCAATGATACAGATTCTTAACTAAACACTACAATAAATCAGAGTTATTTTAACAATATCTTATCTATAAACGCTGATAGAATAATCCAATTGCATTAGTGGCACGTTATGAGTTGGTATCACTGATATCTATTCCTTTTCAAATGACTTACAAACTACAGCAGCCAACATTTCTGACACACAATTACATTATATCAAAGAAAACTATCATGCCCAATTTATACCCATCTAAGTAAAAACAAAACGAAAGTGGAATGATTACTCACCTTGGGTAATAGAGAAGTCGAAGCAAATTGGTGTGAACCAATAGTGTGGTGCTTGCAAAAGATCGGTAGGAGGATCAAACCATCTAATGTTTCCATGATCGGATGAGCTATCATATACAGCTTTGTTCCCCGCCAAGTCATTAAACTGAGATTCACCGAGTGAAAAGATTGTACTGAAAACTACTAATCGAGATCGATCTTCCAGATTTTGTAGTAATACCTCATCCCATTTCCCTTTGGCCTTATTTTCCTCAAACATTACCAAATCCACTCTGCCTTCAAGACCATAAGATGTACATCTAAGCAAGAACAAGTGGACACCATCAGATGATTCCACCAAATAATAATTTGTTCCTTCATCGTCCTTGTAGTTGACATATCTGCCATTTTGTGAATATCTCATCTCAGTACACTGGGCATGCATGACAGTAGAAGGGCCTGAAGTACCGAGATCAAGGTCAAATCTATACGTAGTTCCAAACTCGGTGACAGCATAAAGCATTCCATTGTGAAAAACAATATCATCGATGTCAATGAAATCCTGCAACTCAAAATCATGGAATGATGACCAAGAGTCGTCACCTGGCTTTGCAAACATGACCTGCGAGTGTCTATCGCAGATGATAGCAACATAATACGATCGCTTATCAATGATGGCTTTGTCAATAAAATTGTATGTAGAGCACCTACGCTTTCTTTTGACGACAGTGGAGGCAGACGGAAGGGTAAAGTGAACCCCAGTAAGAGGGTTTATAACAAGGTGAAGACTTGACTGGTCATTTCTACGGTAGACAAGGAATCCATTAGAAGAAAATCTAAAGGTGAAACTTGCATCAGTAGTAGCAAGTAATTGAGAAGGAAGATGGACATGGTAGCTCTTGTTGTTTGTTGGGCAATAGAAATGTAAAGGGGAAAAGAGTTCACTGCCATTTTTGGTCGAGGGAAGGAAGAAAATCCAAGGAAGGTCAAATGACGCATGATGGCAATGGATGTTACGGCAACTATGGCAATGGGTTAAGAAAGATGACCGCCATGTGTGGCATGCAGCTCCGAAGTTGATGAAATCAACGGGATCATGGAGATGATGGATGATCATGTTCAAAACATCATCGGGGAGATCCAACCATCTATTGAGAACTATGGTGGTAGTGGCTGAGAGTGAAGAAGACATGACTTGGAAATCAATGTACACAGTACAAGAACCTTCCTGTGGAAGATCAAAGTGTCAGAAACATGAATTATATGAAGACTGAAGTTACTTATAGCAAATTACCTATTAGATGCTAAAACAAGTAATTCATTGGTTACTTATCATTATTTGTGCTCCCCAACAACTTACAAGAAAACAAAATAACCTGATAAATCATAAGCATCAATTATTTGCTTATTACTTATTCCAATGTTCACATCTAAATTTTACTATCATTTCAATTAATTTACTCAAACACCTTTTCCTATTACTATTCATTAAAAACTACTTAGAAGTTAGAAGTGATTAATCTACTTTAACCATAAAAAAGGTTATCGTCAAACAGGCTATTAGTGCTTTTAACTTATAAAAAAGCAAGTTACTTACGGGTCATTTCCCACAAGCTGTTGTCAAACATGACCGTTCCTGATTCCAAATAATAATAAAATCTACACATACAGAGAGGCAATAGACATCAGACGACGGACAAACATAAATCAGTTTATGAGATGTTAATCACTGCTTAGAGAAAAAGATAATATCATAATAGGATATTGGCACATAAATCGACAATACCTACGACGACAGACGACGGACAAACTTCTGGTGCGGACAATTTGAAGACACGTATCACGATTGCCCATTCAGTGGTGGCGGAGGAAGACAAGGTCCATGAGTATGGATTTTTGATCTTCTCCGCGATACTTTAAATTCTGAAAAGAAATGTCAGAAGGCCCCAGACCAAATTGTGAAGCATCATCAATCCTACGAGACCAATTTGACGAAGGCTCCCAAAAAAAAAAAAAAAAAGGCAAAACACACAAAAACTATGGATATAATGGATTTTGTTATAAAGCAAAATGAGTTTTCCTGCTATGAAAAAAAATATTTTTCGTCAAAAATAACAGAATAGTTTAATTTAGGAAGAGTAATGGAATTCACGGAGGTATTATGGTAATTTAGCACGTGGTCTCTCCTAAGATTATATTCTTAATGTATTTTTTGACAAAAACAATTTTTTGCCATGGTACATTTTTGAAAATAAATAAAACAGAGAACAAAATAAAAGAAATTATTAAAAAGAACATACGAATATAAAGGAGAGACTTTTTATTTCTGTTGACTCAAATTTATTTTATAATATAAGCAACTCATTATTTATAGAGTTTATATGTCATGTGAATTACAGTAAAACCCCTTAACATATTAGCATATTCACCTTTATTACTTTTATAAATTACAACACCCCCCCCCCCCTTTGAATATGTGTATGCAAATTGTTTATCCATTGAAAATCATGTATACTTCGATGAGTTAAACAAATGAAATAAAATGGGTCGGTATCAAAATAGGCACACGGGTCGGTCTCATTCGTCACACGATGGGTCGGTCTTGATCTTCAAGAACGGGTCGGTCAGTTCTAATATGAGATGGGGCGGCCTCAAGAACAAAGTATCGGGTCGGCCTGAATCTTTTACAATGGGTCAGTCTCGTCTCAAAGGCAACGGGTTGGTCTCATCTCAAAGACAGCGAATCGGCCTCAGGATGTAAGGGCGGATCGGCATCAAGCTGAACAGGCGGGTCAGGTCGGCCGAATCCAAAAGCGAGCAGTGGTTTGGTCATACAGGCCTTGAGCGGGTCGGTCGGACCGAACCTGGTCGGTCAAAGATGTTTGGGTCAGTATGTAACATCCTGGTCAGTCAATAACTTGACAACTGGCAACAGCTGGCGACAACTAGCAGTGGCATTTTCGTAAATAACTTTTAGGACGACCCAAATCCTGCATACTATATTTCAGTCATTCCTCACACCTATAAATAGGGGATGAACTCCACATTAACGGGGACCGAATTCTAAGATCTCAAAGGGTTGCCCAATTACTTCTTCAACCATTTTAAGTGATTCTAACATCTCCAATCATCTCCAAACAAAGATCTAACATCCGATTTGCCATGGAATCATTGAAATTCACACAAGTGCTCAAAGAATCATAGATCTACACCACACCTTGCTACACTTAAAGAATTCTATCAAGTTCCTTGGTTAATTCGCATATATCAAAGTGAAGAGTTTGTAAGAGAAAGAATGAATATACTCAGAAATGATTCAAGCTTTGTAAATCTCGAAATGATAATGAAAACCCTTTCCAAAGTGGACGTATATCTGTTTTAGATCGAACCTCACTATAAAATTCTTGTGTTTTTACTTACTTTTTACGATTGTGGTCTCATTTTCTCATTTCTAACCATTTGGTAAAGTACTCCCGAAGTACCTTTGGTGTTTGGACCAATTTTGGTTTAAACATTTGGCGTCCACTGTGGGGCTACTTCGCACTTCCTTTCTCTAAGTCATTTGTGGAGATAAAAGTTTGGAGCTCGTTCCTCATTTAGATCTTCCAAATCTAAAGTTCGAGCTAATCAACAAACAGCCAATACCAATATTTGTGAACAACCATAGCAACAATGTCCGTTTAGTCTTACTACAACCAAAGAGCACCCTTATGAGAACAATTGTCCCTCCCTATGGTCGCCAATTAATATACTGGCTTACGACCAAAGCTGATAGCACCCTTTTAGTCGATCCTTCGGTCACCTCCCTATTCCGGCAGGAGGATATTCTAACCTAGGCCGTGTATTTGCTTTTCTTTCTCTTGGCGATGTTGCTTTCCCAACGAAAGAGAACTAACCGGGTTACCCGCACTCGTCGTAAAGAAAGCAAGATTCAGTAGTACTGGAGGAAGTTACTTCAACAAACCGTCCTATCCTAAAGTAGACATGTCAACACTAAATTACGTAGCTCACGTTCGTTCTAGTCCTTATTTTGATACTGGTACCGGGAATCCTTTGACTCCTGATTATGAAGACCCAATAGGATTTGTCAAGAACGAGAACTATGTTAATTCCTTCTATCTCGGTTGTCTTTTAGTCCGGTCCTATTAATATAATTTTTTTCTAAGCAAATTAATATTCAACAAATTAATATGATACTTATCTTTTTTCATGTGAAATATGCCATAATCCAGATTGGGGTTTGTGTTCAGTCACATCATACCTGCTTGTTTTCGTTGTTGCTGATGAGTCCCGGGTTGCCTCAGTTGTTTGTTGCATATGACACTGCTGAATTAGGCACTTGCTGTTGCATATGACTGGGATTGCGAAGCTAAGCTGAGATCTCTGTAAGTTATTTATGGTTGCAGCTCGGCTTCCTGCTAATGCATGAGAATCTAGGGAGTGCCTTACCATAAGAGGGATAAGGGATATGCCACCTTATCTTAGGCCTTCCCTTAGCTAGGATCATCTGTCTGAACAGACTACGAATCTAGGACTAAGTGATGATGTCCTTCTGGAGTTAGTGCTCATTCCGTCCTTCCATAATGGGCAATTGGGGGAAAAGAGAGAATCTCTTCTAAGAAAACCAGCTTACCCGTTTCTGTTTCTTTGGCCCTTAGCTAGGCTAGGATGGGATAGAACAGAGACTGCTGCTGACGCCCCTATCGGTGATCTGGTCTTTCCGATGCGAATTTCACTGGAAAACCTAGACTATGCTTCGCAAGCACCTCAGGGAAAGAGAATCTAAAGTAATCGGTAGGGGGATCGAAGTCTACTGGAAAAGATTGGGGGTTTGGTAATCCATATCTGAGCCTGAGGTTTTTTAGCATCCTATTTGCTATTTGGATGGAAGGAACGACCAAGCCCCGAGAAAGAAAAGATCTCAATCCCAAACTGATATAAAGGAAAGCACCAAGTCGGCAATTAATATACTGGCGAGCATTACATCCCGGAAAGATTGAGAGAGGGTGGTCGTAGATCAGAGAGAGAAAGACAGATTTCCTTTTGCATTTGAGTCAACGGAAAGCCAGAGTAGAGGTCCCCTAATATAGATAGGCATAGCTATGTGTCAACGCAGTCTAGTTCAGAAAAGACACGGGAAGGGGGGCTAAAGGTTACGAAAGAAGAGTTGTCACCAGAGCACGGTAAAACAAAGAAGAGTAGAGTAAGGAGAAGAGGAAGAGAGAGCTTAGCTATTGCTATAGTGAGTCCTCATCAATTTCACTCAAAGGAAAGGAAAAGAGTCAGACAAAAGGTAATAATAGTCCACTCCGGAAGCAAAGGTCGAGGCAATAGATCAGAAAAGGGGGAGAAGATCAAAAAGAAAGAAGGCAGCAGGGATGCCGCAAAAGAAAAGGTAAATCCTCAATCAGTTGCTGAGACTTTCTCCTTCCTCGAAAGAAGCCAAAGAAGAAGAGAATCCTTCTCAGTTTCACCTAAGAAAGTTCAGTATCTCTTACTCGTACTTGCCCAATAAAGAGTCAAGCGCCTTCCTCCTCTTGTTATCTGATCGCTTAGAGCAGTCAATCTTCCCGAGGATAAGAAAAGGCCATATTCAAGCAAGATAGAGGGCGACCGATTGACCAGGCAAGTCCGCAGGAGAGTAGAGTGAAGCGAGGGGAAGAAGGTCCTTTGCTCTCTCGAATGGAATCTGATAGAGCTTTTGCACATTTAAATCCTTGTTTGAAATTATGGGTAAACCGAAGAAAATTGCTAGTAAGACCATTGAAGAGACTGACAATCTCGCCAACGATGATACCCACCCTCCAACCACTTTGAAGTTGGTGAAACTTATAGACCTGGAGCTGTCGTAACTAGGAAATAATTGGATGAGGTTGTTCCAGGATTGACGAGTCAGATAGATATCTCGACAAACGCTATGTTGAAAAAGTTAGAATCCATGTTCACTCTTCAAGCGGCCATAGCAAAAATTACCGCTAATGCCACCCATCCTAAACCTGCTCAAACCGCTCATACAGAAAATGCATGTTTTTCTTCTTCAAGTACGATTCAGGACAATTCCGTCCAGGAGGTTGCAGATCCTAAATAGTCCTCATCATGAAGAGGCAAAACCACCTGTATGCAACCATTCTAAGAAAGCAACCTCTCAACAAGTGCATGGCTCCACCAAAGGGGCACCTCTTCAAGAGGGAGGCCCAAGGCCCCGGAACCCAAACCGTGACCATTTGCCTAGGCAAACAACTGGCGAGGGGAAGGCGTCCGCCCTATGGACCAGCACAACGATGAGGAACACCTATCAGAAATGGTTCGTAAGATTATGAAGGAAAGTTTGAAAAAAAGAAGATGATGATAAGGAGTGGGGATTCGCTCCTACCAAGACCCCACTCATTAAGAGAATCAAAATGGCCATGTATCTGAAGAAGTTCAGACCTCCGATGGTACAGGCCTACAATGGGACTGGCGATCCCAACGTGTTCCTGTTCAAGTATGACCAACATATGGATGGGGAACGTGCCACGGATGATCTTAAATGTCTGTACTTCCCGACTTATGTAGAGGGGGTGGCTTCTCTTTGGTTCATTAAGTTACCACCAAAAAATTTAGATAATTTCGCTACTCTAGCCAAGCTGTTTAGAGAACAGTTCAGGCAAGCTACTAAGGTCCGAGATGTTATGGAGCTGAATGACGTAGAACAAAGGCCAGGGAAACCAGTCAAGTCCTTTCTCACTCGATTTAACACCTCTACAGTCGAGGTCGGAAATCATGAGCCACGCTTGGTATTAATGGCTTAAAAGGGAGCCATAAACAAAAAGACCAAATTAGGGCGATGGATCAAGAAGAAAAAGGCGAGCATGCTCGAGCAGCTGTATGATAAAGCCGAAGAGTATATAAGTGTCGAAGAAGATCTAGCATATGCCCTAGATGTCCCTGAAAGCAGTGCGCAACATGAAAAGAAAGATAATAATGTACAGTGTGGCCAGAAGAACTCCGAGGGCCAGAAGAGGGGTAATGATAGCAAAGACAATAAGAGTAATAAGAGGTTCCACTTCTTTAAGAACTCAGAGTTGACCCCACTTAACAAGACCTTGGAGAATGTTTACATGGCTACAAAGGACAAAGAAAACTTCCCAACAACGAAGCCTGTGAAAGTCAGTGATGCTAGCATGAGCTCAGGAAGGTTTTGTAGGTTCCACAACCATCCGGGCCACAACACTAACGAGTGCAGACATTTAAAGAACCTGATTGATGAGCTAGTAAGGAAGAACAGGTTGCAGCAATATGTAAAGAACCCTCAAAATTCTCAGACTGCATAGGGGCAGAGCAATCCCCCAGTAGAAAAGGCTCCAACTTTTGTCAAGCCAAAGCCAATCATCTACACAATATCAGGTGGTCCCCACCCAGCTGGGAGAAGCTGAGGAAATTACGTGGAATACGCTGATGAGCTAAATAATCCTCCACATGAAGAAGGCTATCTGGTTCTCAATAATTCATTCCCCGTCAAATTGCCAAAGACATCAGGAGAAGATGTAGTGTTCAGAGACAGGGATTCAGATGGACTACTAACAACGACAGTTGATCCAACGGTGGTTGTCGTAGGCATAGGGTCATCTATGGTCAGGAGGGTTCTAGTAGACAGCGGAGCGTTTGTAATTGTTCTTTTCATTAATGCCTTCAATAAAATGATCCTCCCCATGTCAAACGTCCGGGCATGTCAGAACAAGATTCATAGGTTTACAGGGCAACCAACACAACCAATCGGCGTGATAGATCTGCTAGTTGAACTTGGTGAAGCAAAATGAAAGGTGGCTATGATGCAAACTTTTGTAATAGTTGACGAGCTTTCAACCTACAATGCTTTTCATGGAAGGCCTACTCTGGCCGAATTCAAAATTGTGCTAGCTCTATGGTGTATGAAAATGAAATTTCCAACATAAAATGAAGTTGGCTCGATAAAGGGAGATCAAAAAGCAGTCAGAGAGTGCTACATGACAGAGCTAGTCGAAGTTAAGAAAAAGGAGAGAGGGAAGAATGTGGAGGCTCCGCTCCGCATTCGTGACACAGCCTTATAGCAATTAGGGCGGGCCCCGAGCATAGTGGAGCTCAAAAAGAAATGGACCTGAGAAAAGCTAGTGTAGGAGAGAGTAGAGCGGCACCAGCTGAAGCCACAATCATTATACCAGTTCATGTCAAAGATCCTTACAAAGTGTTGAAAATAGGCTCTCAGTTGGGCCTGAAGTTGCAAAATGATTTAACTATGTTTTAAGAGCGAATTTGGATGTATTTGCTTGGAACCATTCTGATATGTGTCGAATTTCATCTAATATAATAGTACAAAAATTGAATATTGATCCAAATATGACTCCGATGACACAAAAAAGACGAACTCAAGGACCCGAAAGGTCTAAAGTGTTAAAATAAGAAGTGGATAGATTACTCGAAAATGAATTTATATGAGAATCCACATATCTTGATTGGGTCTCTAATCCGATCCTTGTTAAAACGTCCAACGGCAAATGGAGGGTATGCATCGATTATTCAGACCTCAATAAGGCGCGCCCTAAAGATAGTTTCCCATTGCCAAAAATTGATCAGCTTGTTGATGCAACAGCAGGGCATGAACTATTTTCTTTTATGGAAACCTACTCTGGATATAATCAGATAATGATGTAAAAGCCAGATGAAGAAAACACGAGTTTAATAACAAATAGGGGCTTATATCACTACAAGGTCATGTCGTTCGGACTATAAAACGCAGTAGCAACTTACTAGAGCCTTGTGAATTCCATGTTCTAATCACAAACTGGGAAAACAATGGAAGTCTGCGTAGACGATATGCTAGTAAAATCAAAGAAAGTTGACTATCACTTAGAGAACTTGGTGGAAATGTTCCATATCCTCAGGAAGTTTGGGATGAAGCTGAATCCACTCAAATGTTCATTCGGAGTCGCATCGGGGAAGTTCCTCAAATTCATTGTCAATACCAGGGGCATAAAGGCCAATCCCGCTCAAGTTATTGCTTCACGACAAAATGCGAGCTCCTAGAACAAAGAGTGAACTTCAAAGTTTGAACGGGAAGGTAGTTGTGCTTAATCGTTTTATCGCTAAGGCCATGGATCGGTGCATTCCACTCTTTGATGCTTTGAAGAAAGGAAAAAAAGATTTTCAATGGACTTCTGAATGCCAAACAACCTTCGAAGAGTTGATCAAACACATGGAGTCACCACCGATGCTGTTAAATCCTAAAGATAGAGAAGAATTGTTCCTATACTTGGTTGTCACTTCTCACGCATTAAGCGCTGCACTTGTTCGGGAGGATGCGAAGGTTCAATGGCCAGTTTACTACATCAGCAAATGGCTTACCGGGCAAAGCTGAACTATCCTAAGTTGGAGAAGCTTGCATATTGTCTGCTCATCGCCTCAAAGAAGCCAAGGCCATACTTCCAATCCCACTCTATCAAAGTTCTTACCAATCAGCCGCTAAAGCAAGTTCTCTTTCGCTCAGAAACTTCGGGAAGACTGTTGAAGTGGAACATTGAGCTTAGCCAATATGACATCACTTACCACCCTCAAAGAGCTATAAATGGGAAACTTTAGCCGATTTCATCGCTGAATTCACTAATAGGGGGAATAGAAGGAGGAAACAGTTGAAGCAATCATGAGATGGAAGTTGTTCATTGATGGGTCCACAAATGATTACTAATCAGGGGCAGGAGTGATTTTAGAAACTACTGAAGGCCATCCTTTATGCTACGCTTTAAGATTGGAATTCCCATCAACCAACAACAAAGCCGAGTATGAAGCAAAAATTGTAGGATTGAAGTTGGCAAAAGAGTTGAACCTAAAATCTCTACCTCAGCGGCTCACAGATAGTAGTGTATCAAGCCCGATGAGAATTCCAAGCTATGGTCGGAAATCTTCCTGCTTATCTTTCTAAAGCTGGGAAACTACTCTATAACCTTGATTACTACGCAATATATCATATTCCAGGGAATAAAACATGAGAGCTGATTCACTCGCCAGATGTGCTAGCTCCGGAGATGCTCAAGTACTAGGATTGGTGCCCGTTGAAGTTCTTTCAAATTCTAGTATCGAAGATGCATACA
The DNA here is from genome assembly GCA_030737875.1 of Allium sativum. Classification (NCBI taxonomy): domain Eukaryota; kingdom Viridiplantae; phylum Streptophyta; class Magnoliopsida; order Asparagales; family Amaryllidaceae; genus Allium; species Allium sativum. Next base: position 63,675,875 of record CM060909.1, on the reverse strand, counting down.
GTGACTGGGTTATGCAGACTGATAAAGAGCCAATCTCATAGATGACTCCATTCAAAGAGTATCTCCTCAACGGGACACTTCCAGAGGATTCTAAGAAGCGACGAAAAATTCTACGTAAAGCTCCATCATATCTCATCCAAGATGGAAGATTGTACAGATGAGGCTTTTCCACGCCCCTGCTTCGGTGCATGACTAAAGAAGAATACAAAGCAATCCTGGCAGAATTACATGAGGGTGAATGTGGGGGACACACAGGCGGACAAACATTGTCCAAGAAAGTACTACGATATGGCTACTTCTGGCCTGATGTGAACCTAGATGCTATGACCTATGCTAAAAAGTGTAACAAATGCCAGAGATTCACGAAAATTCCAAGAGCACCACCTGTAGAATTGATCCAAATGGTTAGTCAATGGCCGTGTGTTGTCTGGGGCATCGATCTGATCGGAGCTTTACTACAGCCAAGTCAAACATAAAGTACGCCATTGTAGTCGTTGATTATTTCATAAGTGGGCTTAAGCAAAGTTGTTGGCCACCATCACTTCGAAGGAAGTTATCAACTTTGTTTTGAAGAACATCTGCAGATTCAGTGTGCCATAGAAAATAATCATGGACAATGGGACTCAATTCGAAAGTGATGAGTTCAAGAATTTCTGTGCCAAATACAATATTAAAAAGAGTTTTGCAACCGTTGCTCATCCGTCGGCCAACGGGCAAGTTGAAGCAGTGAATAAAAATATAAAATCAACCATCAAGAATGCCTTAAGAAAGCTAAAGGTGGTTGGGTAGAAGAGCATCCATTTGCACTATGGGCGTATCGTACAACTCATAAAACTACGACTGGGCACACTCTGTTCTCCCTTGCATTTGGGTCTGAAGCTATGATTCCGGTATAGCTGGAAGTTCCCATTCACCGTAGAATTCACTTCAACCAACAGGAGAACGAGAAGCTGCAACTTGAAGCACTGGATTTTCTCGAAGAAAGAAGGCAAGAAGCAAAGCTCAGAATCGCTGCTCATCAAAGGAGGGTTTCCAGGCGTTTCAATTCTAAAGTCAAACAAAGGACCTTCAAAATTGGGGACCTTGTTCTGAAAAGAGTCTTGATAGGGACTGGTGTTTTCGCACCCAACTGGGACCTTACATAATAAGCCAAAAGCTCTTAGATAACACCTTCAAACTAAAGACGATGGATGGTATTGAAATTCCTAGAGCCTAGAACAACATTCACCTCCGTCGATACCTTCCTTGAAATTTCTTTTATATGTCTTCGAAAAAGTTGTAAATATTCTGAAAGTATAGTAAATAAACTTTGTACATATTAATGAAAGAATTTCCTTGCTTACCTAAATCGTACATTTGCAAATTCTTGTTAATTATTTACAAGTTGCTAAAATTCGATTTTTAATGCAGGTCCCCTAAAAGAACGTTGACACGTCCATAATCGAGTAAAGCCTGGTGACCGTTACAGCACATCCCGATTGGGAAAGCTCGAGCGCCTAATGCTCAAAACATCATTCGCAACAAATACGAAGTTGTGAAACACAACATTGCATATAAAAGACACCAAGTGCCGAACGGTCAAATGGTGCAACGTTCATACTAAAGACAAAGTTTTAAGTTTCACCGTATGGGCACCTTCTTAATTGCAAGGTCCAGGACCCTAGTTCTACAAATCGTAATAAAATACGATAAACGAACCAGCATCTGCCCCGTGAAACGATGCAATCTCAAACCAAAGACCTCTCCGGGGGCACTCAGTTGATCGCCTGTGTCAGGAAGTGCCTGACCCGATTGCGGCAAATATTGGGCTTTAAAAACCTGTTTGAAGGAAAATGATCTCTACGTGAGCATCCGACCATAAGCCAGGTCTTCCAAATTCGGTTATTGGCGGACTCAAAAGACCTCTTCGGGGGCATCTGACCATAAACCGAATCTTCCAAATTCAGTTATTAGCGGACTCAAAAGACCTCTTCGGGGGCATCTGACCATAAGTTGGGTTTTCCAAGTAGGTTATTAGCAGACTCAAAATACCTCTTCAGGGGCATCCAACCAGAAGTCAGGTCTTCCAAATTCAGTTACTAGCGGACTCAAACGACTTTTTCGAAGGCATCTGACAAATTCGACAAGCGGCTGAATTGTTCAGTCACAACGAATAACGGATTTACAAGGACCACTTCAGAGGCACAAAAACCAGGGCCACCTTGGGGATATGTATTCAAATCTAATCTCCGAAAGGCCTGGACTGCCAGGTTAGTGAGAAACATGATATGTTAAAAATATAAGACCTCTCAAGCAGGGGAACAAAAAAAAAATCCTCTTCGTTAAAACGCGTGAGCCTGATTGACTAAGCTTAAAATCCTTGAATCATGAGCAAACTAGAAAATTCTGAATGTGATGGCAAAAGAAAAAAACTTAGCCACTACGGTAGGAATTTTCGGTGTTTTAATCATAACCAAGAGATTATAAATATAGTCGGTCGCACCTAACCTATAAGAATTTGTGATGAACTTTGGTATGGGGGCATCACCACCGCATTAAGGTAAACCAATAGTGCCCATTAAAGCATACCATAAGCTCGTCACAACTTTACACCAAACAAAAAGGCTTGGCGCTTGCAAGGACTACTACTCTGATCAACAAAGTTAAATCCCTTGAAATGACTAAAGCAAACTCGAGGACTTCAATAAAGTGATAAACGCAAAAAGTAGTTATTCATGAAAAAGAAGTCTCATGTGTCACCCTAGTCCAAATCATGTGAACTCAATAAAGTTGATCAAGTGGACCCAGCTACTAGTAATGGTCTATAACTACAAATTAAAAATCATTATTTACAAAAGCGTACCACAAGATCATTATAACACCAGGAATTGCAATAACAAATGACTTATAATATAAAAGGTTTGTATTGTAAGCATGTGAAAGAAACAGGTGTGGAATGCAAAGCGAGAGAGTACAATAAAGCTAAAGTAAAGAGTTTAAATACAACAAGCAGAACGCATAACACAGTTTCATTAGAAGAACACAAGTCAACAAGTCAATCACAAGTCAAGTACAAAAGTTTTAGACACAAATGTGTGAAAAGTAATAAGCACAAAGTACTGAGCAAGGGCCGGCACTCGCATATACAATCAGTCTGAATACATTATGTAAAAGGAAATAGCAGAAAGTAAAGAAATTCCATATTTGGTTAGACTTGACCTTAGTGATAGCTTGGCTGAGGAAGGGGGAGTAATGACTGAAGGAATTCCATATTTGGTTAGACTTTCTTGAGAAGATAAAGTGATAATTCCCTTTTCCTTAGTAGCGCGCTTTCCTTTTCTACGCTTCGAGGACGATCCAAGCTTTGTTTTTTGTTTCTTTGGGTCTTTAGCATCCTTTCCTGGGGTCTTGTCGTTGTAGTCCAAATCTTCCTCACTCGGAATATAGTCAGCGTCATCATCTAAGTTGACGATCGCACCGATATTGGTATCCTGTGACCCTGGAATCTTACCACCAAGTAGAGATGCATCACCCGGAGGAGGAGGAGTGACTGGGCGAGGAGGAATCGACGTCAAAGTTGAGTCAGTAATAATAGCTTCAGTTGTTGTTGATTTTCCTACAGCAGGAGAAGATGGTGGTGAGATGAGACCTAATACAGACGAACAATAAGTGTAGAATGCAGTTGTTCCAGGTGAAAGGAATAGGCAGTCTAAGTATAACAAAGTTTGGACAATATCAATTTTACCTATGGCTATAAAACCTGCTTGAATATCTCTATGCTCATCGACCTCAAATTTATTTACATCATTATTGTCATCATCCTCTTCGTTATGCTTCTCTATATAACCTTCCTCAACATTGTGCTCCTCGGTAGCTGTGTCTTTTTATTTGAGAGCAGCGGGAGGATTAATCGAAGTCTGCGAGCTAGAAGCTTCAACATTAGTAGGAAGAGTAGGGGCATTAACATTTGTTGCGTCCTGAGCTTCCTCCCCTGAAGGCCCGGCTCTGTCACTTAGTATGTTTCGCGCTTTCGCCAATTGAGCCTTCCCCACAGCTAAAGCTTTGCGGGACTCCTCATCTAAGAGATCTTCAATAAGTTCATCTTCAGGGCGATTGCCTTCATTAATCTCAAGTATCCATTCCCAAACGAGGGCCAGAGTAATTTCAAACTTATCTTCGAGATAATGTAAGCTTCCTTTCCTCATGACACCGAAGACATAAAAATTGAACAAAGAAGTATCGGCATTCAATTGAGCCTTTTCAAGATCGGCCACAGCTTTAAGTCTTTCTTCTTCAAGAGTCTTATTATCAGCTTGCGTTGTAGAAAGAGTTGTATTCAGAGAAGAGATCTTTTCCTGGAGAATGGAGTTTTCTTGCTGATGAGCAACAAAAGCATTCCTTTCTATAATCAGCTGAGATTCAGCAAGCTCTCGGGTAGATTGAACCACTTGGACTTGCGCCGTTAGTGTATTCTCTTTTTGTTTTGCAGCAGCAAGCTCCTCCTTAAGTTTCTTATTTTCAGCCTCTAAGCACGATAGCTCTGCATCCCTTTGAGTGTAAGATGCAATAGTTTTCTCCTGAGACTTAAGAACTTTGATCAACTTGCTTTGTCTTTCTCTAATGTAGCAATATGGTCGATGGTAATTCTGTTAACTCTTTGGAGTTCATGTGCAAAAGCATACCATTCGCCCAATTGCTTATCATCACGGCCCCTAACCTTATCTAACCTAACTTCGAGCTGGCTCTTGGCTGTATCAAACTGTGTAAGAATACAACCCTTCACGGTATCAAATTCTTCTTCGAGAATGGGTCAGCATCAACTGACCCAGAATGGGTCGATTTGAACTGACCCAAAATGGGTCAGTCTGAACTGACCCAGAATGGGTCAGCATCAACTGACCTAGAGTGGGTCGGTTTCAACTGACCCGTAGGGGGTTGGTCTCAGCTGACCCGTAGGGGATCGGCCTAAACTGACCCATAATGGGTCGGCCTTGGCTGACCGAGAGTGGGTCGGCCTCAGATGACCCAGAGCGGGTCGACTTTAGCTGGTACAAAATGAGTCGACTCCAATTACAAGTTATGGGTCGGCCCCAATTTGTGATTCTATACTGGGTGAGCAGGGGAAACACTACAAGTGCGTAACGCAACAAAAACAAAAGAGGGCCTAGATTCTCACAACAACGGTGTCAATTGCAAGTTCAGCTAAATGGAAATTGATATCAAAAATCACACGCAATGTCGTGGCTCAAAATACAAAAGGGTGTCGACGTTATGAGGCTACAATTACACTCAACTCACGACAAATCCAAGTTTTGTGCATTTCTACAAATACTACATGGACGTGAAACTAAAACCTCAATTCTGAGAAGCCTAATGACATCGGGTGTGGTTCAAATCATATCTCTTGAAGTTCAATTACAAGTTACAAACCATTGGAACTAGACTCCCAAATTTTCAGTGGTTCAATCATTTTGGTAAACATCTCATGTGCGTCAAAGTGAAATCAAAGCTTAATGGATATTTACAATTCGAATCCATCATACACATTCTTAAACCCATTTAAATCAACCCTAACTTCATTTCAAATTGTTTTAATATCAGAAATTCGCAATTCCAAACTCCATATGCATCTCAATCCTCAACCGAACCAAATTTGAGCCTTACCACAAGAATTACCAAATTTAACGCAAAATCTAAGAAGCATGGATACCTGCGGTCGATCAAATTTGGATGACGAAGACTGGCTCAGGAGCTTGGAAGAGGATCGGACTTGAGAAGTTTGGCTCCGGAATGTTAGCTCGAGTTAGCCTAGGATGCAATGCAGCTTGAACGTGGATTGAGTTAAGCGGTTAAATCGGAGACAAGTGGAATCGACGGGTTTTCTTCAAGGAGATCTTACTGCCATTAAAATGATCGGTTTGAAGACGTGGGAAATGGAGAAAAGCAAGAGGCAAGGGCATGTTATAAAGACAAGAGAGTAATGGGTCGATCCAGCCCATCATGAGAAGGCCCTGGTCGGTCATGGAAGTGGAATAAGCCCGACCCATAACACACAATGAGACCGAACCAGGCAGTTCTATTTGCAACCGACCCATATACATTGATTTACAATCAATCCATAATTAAAATGCACGGTGCAAAGTGAAGGGGCCATCGAAGTATAATGCATTTTAAATAATTATTTTGGAGCTCATAATTTCTTTCCAACTAAAAATTATAAACTCCGAGGGGCAAATGTTTGTCCATTAAAAATCATGTATACTTCGATGGGTTAAATAAGTAAAATAGAATGGATCGGTATCAAAATAGGCTCACGGGCCGGTCTCGTTAATCACATAATGGGGCGATCTTGATCTTCAAGAATGGGACGGTTAGTTCTAATACAAGATGGGTCGGCCTCAAGAGCAAAGTAATGGGTCGGCCTGAATCTTTTACAGTGGGTCGGTCTCGTCTCAAAGGCAACAGGCCGGTCTCATATCAAAGACAGCGGATCAATCTCAAGATGTAAGGGCGGATTGGGATCAAGCTGAACATGCGAGTCGGCCGGATCCAAAAGCGAGTAGTGGTTTGGTCATACAGGCCTTGAGTGGGTCGGTCGGACCGAACCTGGTTGGTCAAAGATGTTTGGGTCGGTCTGTATCATCCTCATCGGTCAAAAACTTGACAACAGCTGACGACAACTAGCAGTGGCATTTTCGTAAATAACTTTGAGGACGACCCAAATCCTGCACAGTATATTTCAAACATTCCTTATTGCTATAAATAGGGGATGAACTCCACATTAATGTGGACCGAATTCTAAGATCCTGAAGGGTTGCCCAACTATTTCTTCAACCATTCTAATTGATTCTAACATCTCCAATCATCTCCAAACAAAGATCTAACATCCTATATGCTATGGAATCATTGAAATTCACTCAAGTGCTCAAAGAATCATATATCTACACCACTCCTTGCTACACTTAAAGAATTCTATCAAGTTACTTGGTTAATTCGCATAGGTCAAAGTGAAGAGTTTGTAAGAGAAAGAATGAATGTGCTTAGAAATGATTCAAGCTTTGTAAATCTCGAAATGATAATGAAAACCCTTGCCAAAGTGGACATAAATCTGTTTTAGATTGAACCACTATAAAATTCTTGTGTTTTTACTTACTTTTTGCGATTGTGGTCTCATTTTCTCATTTCTAACCATTTGGTGAAGTACTCCCAAAGTACCTTTGGTGTTTGGACCAATTTTGGTTTAAACACAAATATGATAAAATGAATTGTATCATTAAAATTCTTTTATGGAAAACCAAATGGGAAAATCATAAATAAAGAAAAGAGTACAATCTTATTTCATCTTTAGATAACACGTTTTATAATGTTATAATGAAGGTTGATACTTTAGGATCATTAAAATGCCTCATTGAAAACCTTACTAACAAACACCCAGTAGAAAAATATTAGTAAAAGAAAAAGTACATTATAGCATAATTTTATATGCTCTCCCTTATTTATAATACATTATTCGAATAGTCTGTTGATGTAGTCGATTCATGCCAATTTTGTACATCATCTTTTGAAACGTTGATTTGGAAATTCTCATTGAGAACATATCTACCTGCTTTTCTTGAAACAGGATTAGTTTCTCTTCTTTCTTGTTGTCCTTTCATGGTTCACGAGTGAAGAGAAATTTAAAAGAAATGTGCTTCATCCTATCATCCTTGATATAATCTACTTGAATCTGAGCCACGCAAGCTGCATTGTCTTCATAAATAATAGTTTGATGCATCAAAAGATTTTTGTTACGTCTAGATCAGAATGTTGTCTCGTTAAAACCTTATTAAGAAATACCCAATGGGAAAATTCTTAGTGGAGGAAAAAGAGTACAATATAAGATGTCATATTTCAATAATTTACTACGTCAAATGGAGTATGATACTTCTATATCAATGTACTGCCTCATTAACACCTTAACAAGAAAAACCCAACGGAAAAAAAATCTTAAATAAGGAAGAAGGGTACATTATAGCTTATTTTTATATGTTATTGTTTGGGTTGATACTTCTGGATCAAGTACATTTTCATCATCTTCTTTTGGATGGTAAGAGTCCTTTTTAATACCTAGTGATCTGACAGTCATAGGCGTACTAAGTGGATATGCTTTATCCATTTGAAAATGCTTAGGATTTTCTCAATGCAATTTTGATTGATGGGTTAGTATGTCATTTGTAATATGCTAGATCTATAGACCAAGACAGTATTTAGTTTTTCCAAAGATCTTTCATTTCAAATTTATGTTTCAAATAATTTATTATTTCATCAATCTCTCTGGAGTCCCAATCAAATTTATATCATCAACACATACCGCTAAAATAGAAATCCCTTTATCGATTTCTTTATAAAGACACATAGACGAATGAGATTGTTTTTATATCCAACTTTTACCGAATATTCACTAAGACGGTTATACCTTATTCTTCTGGATTGTTTCAACCGTATAGTGATCGTCTCAGTTTTAATAAGTACATCGACTTTGATTTTGCTTCAGGCAACTTATATCTATCTGGGATTTTCATGTAAATATTTGTATTCAATTCACTGTATAGATAAGCTGTTACAACATCAGTTAATCTTATATCAAGTTTCTCAGAAACTATAAGGCTTATCAAATATCGAAGTGCTATGGCATCCTAATAGGAGAGTATGTTTCTTTAAAGTCAGAACTCGGTCTCTGCAAGAAACTTTGCGCAACAAATCGTACCTTGTATCTTATAACTTCATTTTTACCATTTTGTCTTCTTATTTAAAGCGCATTCCTTTTGCGATTTGTATGTTATTAATATTTATGGATACACTCCATGTTCTTACAATTTATGTTTCAATCAGGTTTGCATATTGCAATACACATTTGATGAATAAGACCGGTTTCATTACAACAACACTAAGAAGCAGGAAGTAATATATTCATCTTGAAGTATATTAAGATTTTCATTACAAAAATACCTAGTAGAATGTTGTAATATGTCGTCTATGTCCTTGGCATCTTTTTTATAACAACAAATGTTATTTAAATTATTCAGAAACTTGTATATTTTAATAAGGTTTACTATCACAACAACCACTTCGATGAATATTATTACAACAATTCTTAAAAGTAGAAAGTAATATACTCATCATGAATTATGTCAAGATTTTTCATCACAACAATGCTTAAAAGAATGTTATAATCTGCATTTCTTGTTATTTGCATTCTTTATCGCTAACAAATTTATTTACATTCTTCCGAAATTTGTATACTTTCAATGTTTAGACCTTCAGGGTATTGTAAATGTGTCAAACACTTTCACTACTTTTATAAATTCAAATTATCTCTGAAAGTGTAATGCTCATGGCATGTAACATGTTGCTGCACTGTATGATGCTTCTGTAATCTTAGTGCACTTTTATCATTTTATATATTTCTAATTTTTCTATTATGGATTACAGGTCCATATATCTTATCTAGGAGAATTTCATGATGGTCAATCAAGTTTATCTCTGATATAAGCTTTTTCTTAATCCATTTATAAATATAAGCGCTTTATAATTTATAAATTTATCGTCAATGATTATTTCTTGTCAGTTCTATACATGATTTTTGAGATTTCGAACTTATCATGTTTTAGGTATTTAAACCACTTCCAGGGTTATTTGGCAATCATATCATGGGTTTCTTTCGAAGCACCCTTAAGTGTTTTTTCAAGAACCCCACCTCCTTTATCTGACATCTTTATAACTTACTCCAAAAATATTTTGAGTTGACTTTTATACCACATTTTAGCTGTGGTTAGGGATCCAAATTATATTGAAGAAAGTATGTTAGGGATATAATTGAATATTTATGCAAGTTACTTAATATTTTGAATCCTTCCACATGTTAGCAAATATTTAATATCAATGATCAACACGAACTTATATCCCTTTATCCTCCCCCTCAATATTGACGAACATTGTCATATTAAATAATAAACCCTCTTTGGATTCTCATTTTTTGATCCACTATCACATTATTACTAGCAAATACATTATATGTATCAGCATATTGCTCTTATTAGTTGATAAAATGCATTCAAATTATATTACTTATTCTCTTAATTGATTTAATAACATAGAGAAATTTTCTAATTATATAAATCATTTGAATACACATGACTTCATGTCTTTCTATATTTAGGTTGATTGACTTTTTTACCATTAAATGATATCGAGTATTATATGGTGAGTTTGTATCAATTTAATCAAATAATTTTCAAGTTGTTAGGTAAATATTCACATATATGTATATATACAAGCACCTACATATTACATATGTAATAGATTTGCATATTTTTCTTATTCGAGTTACCGATTGTTAATAAGATTCCAAATCATTAAATTTTATTCATTAACCAATGTCAATGCGAATTTTAAAGACTATATTACATTGTTTAAAACATTTGATTTGGAACTGTATTAAACCTCTAGTTCAAATAAATATATAAAAAACTTCATGTTATTAAAATTTATTTTTCAATGTAAATGTAAATACATACATACACACACACACACAAATATATATATATATATAAGATACAGCTCATTTTGACAATTTTGAAATCTTTGGATGCATCATCATTTCCTCGTATGATGTAACTTCTTTAAGAAGTACAATGTTATTATTTCACATTGTTTTAATAAAGCTTTAGGTCTTTAAATTATGAATTATTTCAAGTTCATTGATTGAGGAACGTTAGGTTGTTAAATTTTGCGATACTATATGGTGGAATTGAAGAGGATGGAAGCAGCTTCATGTAGGAGAAGACCATTCACAAATCGGAGCTCGTATGTGGTAGATATGGTGAATAAGGCAAGTGGATTTAGGATGAGAGCAGTATTAGACGTTTGAAATTAATTTCAGGCATCTGAAACTAGTCTGCATAAAATCCTAAGAAGCCATTCAGACGTTTGAAAATAACTTCAAACGTTTATGAAGTCAATCAGACGTTTGAAAATAACTTCAAACGTTTGAGAAGTCATGCAGACATGTGAAATATATTTCAGTCTTCTGAAACAAGCAAAGGAGAATCAATAATATATTTTCAGATGTTTGAAGCAGAATCTGGGATGATTGCAGGCCTAGAAAGTAGGTGTTGATTTGTGATTGTGCAAAGGGCATTGTGTACATTTGCCTAGGGTTTCTACACAAGTATATAAGCTATTTTTTAGATTTGAAAGGATAAGGGTTATAGACTTGGTTATTCCATCAAGGTAAGGGTTTAATCCTCCATTAATTAAGATTTGGCAATCTTATTAATTTCTTTAATTCTAATCTCTACAAACTTATATTCTTCACTGAATATTGGATCATTGTAATCAATCTCTTGCACACTTCTCAATTAGTGATATTAAAATCCCTCTCTCAAAGTGGACGTACACTAACAAATCATAAGTGGAACCACTATAAATCTTGGTGTGATTTAGTTTATTGTTATCATTCTTTTATATTGCTTGTTTTTTTGTTAGTGATCAGATTTGAATCGTTTGAGGTTGGTTTGATCATATATTGGTTGTTTGTGCACTATCTAGCACGATTTAGCTTTTTTCGCTGCGTTAGGGATTAGATTGAGTGGTCTCAATCATGTATTTTCACCAACATTTGGTATCAGAGCGTAGGTGTTACTAAGTGATTGTAGAAACGCCAGAATCATATTCAAACAATCCCTCAGTGGTTGGTTTAAGTGGATTAGCACCGTATGTGCGTGAATCATATGCGGCATTGAGATCACAATTGGTTATTGACAAGTGGAATGACAATAATGATTTTGAAAAGTGGAAATTAGAGATAAAAGTTGTTCTAAGGAGGAATTGAGTGCATTAGATAGTGTTTGATACACATTTGTTGCCGACAAACATCTCGGATGTTGAGAGAGACGAAATGGAAGAGTGGTCATTTACTAAACTTCAACTTGCTATGAGAGAGAATTTTATCTTCGAAATTAGTGGTGAGACGACCGCTGATGGTATTTGGGAGAAGTTGGAAGAGTTGTACATGAAAAAGTCACTCACTAATCGTTTGATCTTGTTGCGAACATTTTCACCTGTAAGATGAAAGAAGGAACTTCGTTTAAGGCACATTTGAATGTGTTTGCTGATTTTCTAATGAAGATGAATGCAGTATTTTTGAGGGTTGATAAAGCGCAAAAGGCAATGATATTGTTGTGTCACTGTCGAACCGCTATACGGGTTTCTCAAATAATTTGATCTATAATCGGGATACATTGATGTTGGATGATGTCAAGACGGGTCTTCTTAGTGAGGAATTAAGTGTACAAATGAAGAAGTTCAATGTGGGTAGTAGCAGTGCCGGTAATGGTCAAAGTTTGTTTATGGAGAAGGAGAAATATGTGAAGAAGGACAATCAGGGGTGTTCCAAATCTAGGAATCCTAGTTGAGAGGGAAGTCGAATGAAAGGAAAGGCAAACACTATATTTGTAAGAAGCCCGGTCATTGGAAGAACGAGTGTCCGGAAAAGGAGAAGGCAAAAAAGGAAGTAGCTTCTTCATCTGTAACGATGGAGAGTAGTGTCAGAGCGGAGACATGGATGTTTTGACGGGCAGTAACATCAGATGTTTTGGGTAGCGATTGGGTGCTCAATTTGGGGGCATCCTATCATATGGCACCTAATAAGAATTCTTTTTCTTTTTATGTCAACAAGGAAGGAAATTCAATTGTTATGGGTAATGGTGTTATGTATAAGTGGAAGGCACTAGTTCCGTGCAAATTAAGATATTTGACAGAAGTTCGTACTCTCACCAATGTGCACTATGTTCCGGGACCTAGAAAATCTCTTATCTCTTTGGAACAACGGGATTCTTTTGGATGCAAGATCGCTATTGAGAGTGTTGTCTTAAGAGTTTTGAAGTGGGTGCTTGTGGTTATGAAAGATGCTAGAGATATTGGAGTTTGTTTCCGATTAGATTAATTCCTTTTTGCTATTGAACACTATGTATGCACTGTTTGAGGACCCCTCAACTTGTTACCTCAAACATAAAGGCCTTTATCGCATTATATGCCATGCATATACTTAGCATCTACACCCTGAGGTTAAATATATCAACAACAATCACCATGGAATTATTATCCTTCATTTATGTGTAAACCCCAATTATTTTTGAATATCTTTTTAGTGTGTAGCCTACCCTTATTCCTTGGTATTCATATCAGTATTATGATACGACACCCAATAAGCTCCTACTTTACACAATCTGCCGATTACACATATTAATCTACAATAACTAAAGTAATCCATCACTACATTTATACAATCATTCATTCAGTTTCATATATGTCATTTTTATTCAGTAAAAATACACTTATTGGTGTGCAACTATATATATTTTTATCACCACTGGACATGCCATAACGTTTTCAATTGTTGTAGTTATATGATTAAGATTTTAAGGCATCTCATCAACCCACATTCTTTATACAAAGAATATTTCTTAGTTAAATAAATCAATAGTATAAATACATTCGATTTATTCATCTTTTCATTAATGAATAAACATAAGCATATGCCCTCTTGTACACACTGCTTACAATTAACCTATTAATCCTATCCTATAGTAAACCTTTCTTAATTTGACAATGCATTTGTATAACATGTCCAGGAAATTTCATTCAAATATACCCCATAAACATATTTTACAAACAATACTGCTTAGCATATGTATGTTTAAACATCCATCAATCAACTGACTCTCTCACACACACGCACACACATATATATCTACTAAACAGGTATATATATATACACACACAAGCACACTTTCTGGCTGCCTTTTTCTAGGTCTTAATGCCTTTAAATATGAGTGAATAATAATTGTACACCTTGTGTATTCCTAGTATTCACTTGCCCCGAGAATGTATATAATTTTTACTACTCTTCCTTGTCCTTCTGCTAAATATTTTGTACTCAAATGGGTAAAATAATCCCTAGCATCCTACCTACTGATTTATAGGGATTTCTAGGGTTTCCTATTTAGGGAAAGCCCCATTTTATCCTCTTCATATAGCAAGTTGTATGGGCGTAGTTGTGGTCCAAAATGATTGTTTTGATCTTTTCTAAATGCTACCTTTTGTTACCTGACTTTTAAACAATATTTCTAGCACCATTTTCGTGCTTCACCCTATTTGCATGACCCTTCATTCTCACGTGCGACTCATATTGGAAAAATATGCATATATCTTTATCATAATGCATATTTTAAAGATGCATTCTTTAGCCCACCAGGTGATATGTACGCATACTTTCCTGCACATACCTCTAAAAGAATTGCATTGGTTCTCTTTTACAAAATAATAAATTCTCATTAAAATTTTCATATTTAAATTCAACTATAAACTAATTATTTTTATCACTAATTCTCTAGGTCTTCATACACTCTCACTCTAAAAGGAATCATGTCTCACAATTAGCATTCCCAAAGCTAATTATATATATAATCGTAACATAGAAAGGAAACACACCTTTTCTTTCATAAGCAACAACTATGATGGCTTCTTCAATTCAGTGAACAAGTTAGGATACTTTACTTTCACCTTATCCTCCGCCTCCCAAGTACAGTCATTTGTATCTAGACTCCACTGAATCTTCACCAACTTTATAGTTTTGTTCCTTAGTTTCTTCTCTTCCCCGACAATTAATCCTATTGACCTCTTTTCATGCACCTAATTCTCTTTTATTTTGACCTGTGTTGGAAATTCTATGTAGTTGCTTTGTCATGAACCCAGCTTCTTAGTTGGGACACATGAAACACATCATGTATATTTCCCAATTCCTATGGTAGCTGCAACTTATAGGCTAATGCACCTATCCTCTGGATGATTTTATAAGGCCCAGTATATCTTGGTGATAGCTTACCCTCTTTGCCAAATCTTAATATTTTTCTCATAGGTAGAACCTTAAGGAAAATATAATCTCCTACATTATATTCCATTGGTCTCCTACCCTTTTCTACATAGGCTTTTTGCCTTTCTTGTGCACTTTTTATTCTATGCCTTATTAAATCAATCCTTTCTGAAGTCTCCTTCACTTGTTCTGGTCCAAGTAATACCTTTTCTCCAACATCCAACCAATATGCAGGTGATAATCAAGGCCTTCCATAAAGAGCTTCAAATGGTGCCATCCCAATTGTGGCTTGAAAGCTATTGTTATATGCAAATTCAGCTAGATATAGGTGATCTTCCCATCTGCCTCTAAAGTCTAAAACACATGCTCTAAGCAAATCCTCCAAAATCATATTTACAATTTCTATTTGGCCATCAGTTTGGGGGTGGTATGATGTAGTTAAACGTAATTCCACTCCTATGGCCTCTTGAAAGCTCCCCCAAAACCTAGAGGTAAATAGAGAGTTTCTATCACTAATAATTGTTTTTGGAATTCCATGCAATCTTACCACTTCTTTCACAACTAACTTGGCTAGTTTATTTGCATTTCTATTAGATCTGATGCGTATAAAGTGTGCAGATTTTGTCAACCTATCTACCAATACCCATATACTATCATTACCCCTTTGATTTCTTGGCAATCCATCTATAAAATCCATTGAAATACTCTCCCATTTCCACTTTGGCACTTCCAATGGTTACATCATTCCTGAAGGCTTTTGATAATTTACCTTGACTTGTTGGCAAGTCATACATTTTGACACATATCTTGCAACTGCTGCGTTCATTCCTAGCCACCAATAAACCCTCTTTAAATCATGATACATCTTTGTTGACCCTGAATGTATGGTGTAGTTTGTGTTATGATGTTCATCTAAAATTTCTTTCTTCAATTCTTCATCATCTGGTACATAAAGCCTCCCATTCTTTCTGAGATACCCTTGATCACCTAATTCAAAATTTTCTATTACCACTGCAGTCATCAATAATTCTTTCTTTTCTTTTAGTTGCTTGTCTTGTTCTTGCAGCTTTCCTATTTTATCCATCAAAACAGACTTTATGGAAACAATACTTAATTTTACATACTCAACCATGTCACATGAATTTTCCTGGAATTTTCCTTTTCCAATGTTTACATCTATTTCACTTGGCAGAGTTAAATCCTTAAATTAATTTATCATCAACCTTGCCAATTTAATATGTTGCCTACTTAAGGCATCTACTACTTTATTTACCTTTGCAGAGTGTATAAAATATCTAAGTCATAGGCAGGTAAAAACTCTACCCACCTATGTTGCCTCATGTTAAGATCTTTTTGGGAAATAAATAATTAAGGGACTGGTGATCTGTATATAATTCAAATTTTGTCCCTAGCAAATAATGTCTCCACAGTTTCAATGCATATACAAGAACATCTAGTCGTAAATCATGTGTAGCATACCTAGTTTCATTCACTTTAAGTTATCCTGATGCACAGGCAATAACTTGACCATGCTGCATGAGTACTGCTCCTAATCCAGACCCACTGGCGTCAATGTATACAACCAATCCTTCATTTCCCTCTAGACCTTCTAAAATAGGTGCTTCAATCAATGCTTTCTTCAATTGTTCAAAAGCTTTATCATAATTCTCTGTCCATATGTATGGTTGCTCTTTTCTAGTCAGTTTAGTTAATGGTATAGCTATCCTTGCAAAATCCTTTATAAATCTTTTATAATAACCTACCATTCCCGAGAATGACCTTACTTCAGTAACATTTGTTGTATTCTCCATGATTGAACAACCATTACTTTACTTGGATCTACTGCTATACCTTTTGAAGAAATATATGACCTAAGAATTTAACCTCTTCTGTCCAAAATGTACACTTTCAAATTTAGCTTTTACATCATGCTTTCTTAGCCTTAACAAAACCAGGTGTAAATGATCCTCATGGTCCTTTTTTGTCTTAGAATAAATTA
The DNA here is from genome assembly GCA_030737875.1 of Allium sativum. Classification (NCBI taxonomy): domain Eukaryota; kingdom Viridiplantae; phylum Streptophyta; class Magnoliopsida; order Asparagales; family Amaryllidaceae; genus Allium; species Allium sativum. The sequence goes on along the minus strand of CM060909.1, from coordinate 63,658,983 downwards.
GTATATCATCTACAAATACTAATACAAATTTATCCAAGAAATCTCTGAAGGTTCTATTCATTAAATCCACAAAGATGGTGCATTTGTTAAGCCAAATGGCATAACCAAGAATTCATATAATCCATACCTTGTATTGAACGTAATGTACTTAACACTCTCCTCCTCAACCTTCATTTGATGGAATCCAGATGCCAAATCCAACCTTGAAAATATCCTTGCTCCACTAAGTTGATAAAAGAGATCATCTATTCTTGGCGGGGGTATTTATTTTTAATGGTGACTTTGTTTATTTTTGTATACTCTATGCATATCCTCATAGTTCCATCCTGCTACTGGAGCTCCCCAACATGAGCTACTGGGTCTAATAAACCCTTTTTGTTCCAGTTCTTCAAGTTGAGTTTTTAATTTAATCAATTCCTTTGGCCCCATTCTGGTGGGTTTCTTGATAATGGGTGTTGCACCTAGTACCAGCCTGATTTGAAACTCCACTAGAATGTTGTGTGACATTCCGCTAACTTCCCTAAACACATTAATATATTCATTGATTATTGGAATTTTCTCCAATTCCAATTCTGCTTCTTTTCCATTCAAGCTCCACATCCCTTCTGGACAATAGTTCTTCCCCATTTCACACTCGACTTACATCTTATTACTCCCTATAGGCTGCAATGTTATAGTGAAATTTTCTAAGTTTAGAATTGCTTTATATTTTCTCAACCAGTATGTCCCCAATATGATACCTATGTCTTTGTATTTCAAAATATATAGGTCTGATGTAAACTTTTTCCTCCTATATATAACTCTACACACAAATATTTCTTTCTTATCTTGCATGTACTTCCTATAGGAATTTGTACAAATAAAGGCCTATTAGTACTTACACATATAAGTCCCAATTTTTCATCTACCTCATAGGATATGAATGAGTGTGTGGCTCCTGTATCATAAATTACTATAGTTGGTTGAGTTTTGACATAAAGTATACCTTCCAATTGTCCAGTGCTTTCAGTGTTGCCTTTCACCAATGCTTTTTCTTTCCCTTCCAATGCTCCCACTTTAGCTGACTTCCTAAGCTCTAGGAAATTCTTCTTAATGTGTCCCTCTTTCACATAGTTGTAGCAAATTGAAGTAAGTGATGGGCACTGGTTCTTCGTATGCCCTTCCTTTCCACACTTATAACATGTGAACTTTTTCTTAGCACCAATAGCAACTGCCCCATCGTTCTCCTTACCTTCTTTTTCTGCAGTTTTCTTATCATAAAGATGTTCTCTCTCTTTACCTTTCTTGTTGTTATTAGCCTTGAAATTTCTAAAATTTTCTCTTTCTTTGTCATATTGTTCAAAGGTAAGAGTCAAGTCTATCACTTGATCAAAAGTCTTCTCTTTATTGGGTAGCATTGCCCTACTTAAGCCTGCATTCAATCCCTTAATATACCTACCATTTTTAGCCGCTTCATCCCCTATCAGTATTGTGCCATACTTGGAGAGACTTTCAAACTTTTGAGTGTACTTTTTCACACTTATTGGCCCTTGCTTCAGCCTGATAAACTCCTCAAGCAATGATTCTTTGGCTGATGGTGGGACAAACCTAGCCTCAAGCATGTCTTTGAATTGATTCCAAGTTATTTCTTGCTCTCGTCTTCCTGGTATAACAACCTCCCACCAATCTAGTGATACTCCTTTCAGCCTTCTAGAATCTATCTGCCTCTTCCTTTGATCATCCACTTGCATGTCAAAAAAAATTCTCTCAAAGTTCTTAACAAAGTTTGAACTCCCATCACTCCCTCAGTGCCTTCAAAATCTTTGCCTTCTAAATTTGAGTATGTTTTCAGTAGCTTTGATAACTCCTCATGAGGATTTTCTGGTCTATGTCTAACCCTATCATTTAAAGCTTGCACACATTCTCTTATGTCCATGACTAGGGTGCACTGGTTGATCCTCTTCCTACCATACTTGTGCATATATTTGTCATGTTAGCTTCTGTTCAGATATGAATATGTGTATATATATCCTGAATTCTATCTATTTATATAATTTTTGATGGAATTTATTGTTTTAAATAGCCATATTTTTGTTAACATAGCTCTGATACCAAATCTGAAGTGACCCACATCTTTACCATAAATTCTTAAAATCTTTTTTTTACTTGATCACTTCTAAAAGTTAGTTTTCATCTTTCTGCTTACCCAAAGATCTTTTGCACTAATATAGACATATCAATATAAGCATTCATCACTTATCTGCATATGTGAAGATATGTAGATGCATATAATCCTATAGTAACTGATTTATTAATAAAGTTCTTGTATAAATAACTAGCTATTTATCTCATATTTCTCATGTTTGAGATGACCAGAGTTATGAATGGAATCCTGTTACATATATTGGTGTAAGTAATAATGTAATAAGATTATTGAAGTGTCAAAATAGTTGAACCAATATAATGTCACATGAGTGGAAACAAGTAACTATGTTCTGGACATGTATACCTAGTTTTTACACCATTTTATCGCAGTTTTATACGTGCATTTTGGTTCAGCCAAATGGTGCACAACTGAGTGGTACCCCTTGTCAACATGTACATATATAACCACTTCTTCACATGTATAATCAAATGAGATTTATGTTGAATCCAAATAATCAGCATGCATGTTTAACCAGATGTAAACTAACATCATAATTTATACTTAGACAATCTAACACATGCCTACTTAGATGATTTTCAATTCATCCTTTTATTAGTCCAGAATGACACACATATGCATATATTATCTATGTGTCATGTGTGCCAATCTTACCAACATATGCCATACTCATGTATTATTAATACACCTCTATCTTTCTTCCTGTAATTAGATAAGTTTTTATCTTACTCAAAATCATATTAATATCATAATATTACAAGATTTTCCTTTACACTTGCACATTCATATATTTGTTATATGAAATGCTCATGCTCATAAATCAGGTATTTACTCTCCACCTCAGGCATATTAATTCATCCAAATACTTAAATAAATCCCATCAACAATCATAACATCAATACATTAGCTATACTGCATTATAGAATTAAACCATACTTAAATTCTTTCATACAACTTTACAAAATAAAACTCAAGAAAATGCTACTGCATTGTCTTAAACATTTTTACCTGCTTATTCTACTTAAATATTAAAAGCCTTTAATTCTTCATCATAATATAGATCTAGCAGAACTTCATTTGCTAACTTGAAACAAATCCCTGAGCTGCCTCATTATCAATGAGACACCCAGCAGATTGCAAACTACATCAAAAAACACTTTTTGCAACATGCGATATCTGTTGCAGTAGACCTATTGCAACCGGCATGCGTCTGTTGGTATAGCCGAAGTTGCCAAAAGTCCGCAACATTTTCGGCCTGTTGCAATAAGATGTTGCGGTATCCTTTTTTGCAACAGGTTTTCACTGTTGCAACAGATCATTTTGCAACAGTACATGCCTGTTGCAATAGATCCATAAATCTGTAAAAAAAAAATATTACAGCTTATTGATATTACATATTAAATGTATTCGTTGTTTTAGTAATAGTGTATATCACAAAATAAAATAAACAGATAAAAATTTTATTTTAACAAAGTTTTAATATTACAAACAATTACAACAAAAATTTCTACAATTTTCATACACCACTCATGTATAACAATTTCTTTTCTCACACAACACATTTTTTTCGAACAGAATATTATCTAATCATATTTCTACTCTATCATCTAGTGTATATCTGGGACATCAACAAAAGGCTTCTCAGCTTGCTTCACCATCCTGGCTAGGTCCATACTAGTGTTTAGGCTGCTCTTTGAGTAATCTCCTAACAATTTTTCCCTGCAACATGTGAAGCATAAGTAGCGTCATTCATTTGTAATGAATTAATGCAGTTTCTTTCTACAATAGTTTTTAGATATGGATCCTCTCCTGCAACATGCGGGTTACAGTGTTATTCAAATTATTTGCAAAAGTTTGTTGCTCCTATATATGCCAGAAATAAGAACACAAATAACAACACATTCTTTATAACTAAGAAACAAAAAATATAAACAACCCCAGTATCCATAGCAACTACACAAGCCCACAAACGATGAGCCAGTCAATAAGAACAAACTAGGAAAAAGAGAGAAGGTCACCTTCAACGAACTTGACATGGGATATGACATAGCCAAACAATTCCAAAGCCAGGAAAAGAACCTTGACAAAGATGAACACTTTATACTTAAGATTTGTAACTGGCCAACAAAGTAACATAAAATATGGATAGAGGTGACTCGACTACTCAGTCATTTGTTTGATTGCTAAAGTTAAGCTGCTATGGCTATCTGAGATGAAATCATAAATGAAAATTTTAACTAACTCATCTCGATAATGTATTTGATTTTCTTGGGCAACACTAACTATTTTACATTAAAGTAGTATTAAAAAAGAAAATGAATTTGCTTATAGATTGCTACTTTGTTGTTTACAGAGTTCATGTATTCGCAACAAAGTCCTAAAAAAATGCCCTGAGTTTTGGTTGGTTTTTAACACCTGGAATTTGGAAACAATTAGCTCAGATGTCAGATGATTCTAACATCATGTCCTGTACATTAAAATTCTATTGTGTATGAAGTATGAATGGTACGAAATGATTAATAGTTAAAAAAACGAAAGATGTGGGTAAAGCGCAAAAAAATTAAGCAAATGACACTGGATTCAAGTGTGAGACATTATGAGTTAGAAAAAAATATGGCTCTAAATATCTTATTAAAATCAATTTTAAAGTCCAAGCACCCACAGTAATTTATTGACAATGAGGTGCCATTTTCACTGTGACAAAGATGAACCTTGACAAGAACCCAAACCGAAGACAACAGGGAAACAACAATCATTAGGAGAACTCACATAGCAAAACTTACCTGAAGGCATAGCAAAGGGAAGAGGAGGCAACCCGCAAGCCACAAGTACCACCACATCACTGAAGCGGCCAGACACCTCTCCGCTATAATGCAGTCACTAGGGGGGAGACAAACAACTTGGAGGCACAAAACAAACTGAGCTCATCACTAAAGCACAACGCCAAAATCCCAGATCCAAAAATATAAAATCCCACAACAAACTATAAGCAGCTTTAGGATACGCAGAAGGCATCAGACCACCACCACTCACAATTCCAACTAAAATCCCGAGCACAAACACGAAATCAGTCTACAACAACCCTTCAAATCAAAGCCGACAATTCGCAATCGCTATCCAAAACTAGGGGTTCTTCCCTGTGGTTCGAATAAAAGAGGCATACGACAAAGAGATTCGTGGGGAGAAGGCAGATTAATAAGGGAGAGTAAGATGTCGACGCGAGGCCTCTCATGAGAGCGGAAAACTGACGTATAAAGTGAAGGGTTACACTGAAAATGGGAAATCTGAGATTAAGCAGTGCGTTGCAATCAACAGCAAGGAGAAAGCTAGGGTTAGCATTAATGAACGATAGAATCAGTGGTGAAGAGTAGGAAGCGAAAAAAAGAGATGGCGGCTCATTGTTTTAGGGCATTTTTGGGAATAGGGTTTTTGAGATAGGAAGAAGAAGATCCTACTTTAAGAGCCGTTGGATTTCGATTATGAAGCGGGAAACCAAAAAAATAGCGGGATTAGGAAATCCATGGATGTGGCCTGAAACAAAATTTGCTAATTTTGAGGGTTGCGGGTTCAATGTTTATAGTTTGGTTTTATTTTGGCCTTTCGCAATAAACCTAATTATAAATGCACATAACCCAATCATTTCATATTGTTATTTTATAAACCCAATCCTCTTTTATAAACCCAATCCTCTCACAATAAACCTGATTAGGGAGCGAGATTAAGTCGATAATTCATATGAATCTGTAAAAAAATAAAAATACATTTATTATTTTGTAATTATTAAACATAACTTTCTAAATATTAAGTATTTTATATAATTATCAACTATTACAATTAAATAGAAAATATTAAAGGCGTATAAAAGTATATTTTATTTCATACGTACTTTTTATTTATTTAAAAAACTTTCAATTATTTTTAAAAAATATTAAATATAATTATAAAATATTAAATAGTAATTGTTGCTTCTTAATTATTAATATTGCTTATTAACTATAAATTATTAAATATTTGTCTTAATTATTGGTTATTAGTTCTTAATGGTCATTATTAATTAAAAATTATTTATAGTTAATTATTACATATAAAATATTACTTCATAATTATTTAATTCAAAAGTACGTTTTTCGCAAGTGGTTTTACCTGTCGCAAAAAAATTACAGTTATCACAACTGGTAAAAACAGTTGTTGAATATATAATTTTTGCAACTGGATTGAAAGTGTAGTTGCAAATAATATGTCTATTGCAACAGGAGTGAAAGCGCAGTTGCTAAAAGAATGTTTTCGCAACAGGCATGAAAGCACTGTTCCGAAAAATATGCTTTTCGGAACAGGAGGGAAAAGCTTGTTGTTAAATCTTATCTATTGCAACAGCTATGAAAGCTCTGTTGCTAAATATCATTTATTGCAACTGACATTTGAGGCCTGTTGCAAACAGCTAGTTACAATAGGGTAATTTTCTTGTAGTGAAAGGCAAACAAACTAGGTCAGACTATGTCTAGTATGAACATTTATAAATTAAATGCAATAATAAAAATACATAGCATATTCAGATATAGCAACAGATTTATCTTATCAATTAGTCTATTAGAAACATGTTAAATTTATTCAATTAACAACAAACACATGCATTTCATCATCCCTTCATGGTTTGCCCACCCTTTCCGTTAATCCAAATTTTTACTTCATTGATCAAATTAATTCCTTTTTGTTATTGAACACTATGTATGCACTATTTAAGGACCCCTCAACCTGTTACCCCAAACACAAAGTCCTTTAGGGCATTATATGCCATACATATACTTAACCTCTACATCCTGAGGTTAAATATATCAACAACAATCACCCTGGAATTATTATCCTTCATTTATGTGTAAACCACAATTATTTTTGAATATCTTTTTAGTGAGTAGCCCACCCTTATTCCCTGGTATTCATATCAGTATTATGATATAACACCCAATAAGGCTGATTACACATATTAATCTACAACAACTAAAGTCATCCATCACACTATTTATACAATCATTCATTCAGTTGCATATATGCCATTTTTATTCAGTAAAAATACAATTACTGGGGTACAACTATATATATTTTTATCACTACTGGACATGTCATAACCTTTTCAATTGTTGTAATTATATTATTAGAGATTTTAAGGCATCTGATCAATCCACTTTCTTTCTACAAGGAATGTTGCTCAGTTAAATAAACCAGTAGTATAAATACATCTGATCTATTCATCTTCTCATTAATAAATAAGCATAAGCATATACCCTCTTGTACACACTGCTTACCATTAACCTATTAATGCTATCCTATAACAAGCTTTTCTTAATTTAACAATGCATTTGTATAACATGTCCAGGCAATTTCATTCAAATACACCCCATAAATATATTTTATAACAATGTTGCTTAACATATGTATATTTAAACATCCATCAATCACTGATTCACACACATACACACATATATATATATTTACTAAACATGTAAACATATATATACTTTCTGGTTGCCTTTTTCTAGGTCTTAATGCCTTTAAATATGAGTGAATAATAAATGTTCACCTTGTGTATTCCTAGTATTCACTTTCCCCAAGAATGTATATATTTTTTGACTACTCTTCCTTGTCCTTCTGCTAAATATTTTATACTCAAATGGGTAAAATAATCCCTAGCTTACTACCTATTGATTTATAGGGATTTCCTATTTAGGGAAAGCCCCATTTTATCCTCTTCATATAGCAAGTTGTTTAGGCACTGTTGTGGTCCAATATGATTATTTTGGTCTTTTCTAAATGCTACCTTTTGTTATCTGATTTTTAAACAATATTTCTAGCAGCATTTCCATGCTTCATCCTATTTGCATGACCCTTAGTTCTCACGTGTTACTCATATTGGAAAAATCTGCATACCACTAAAAGAATTGTATTAGTTCTCTTTTACAAAAAAATAAAATTCCCATTAAAAATTTCATATTTGAATTCAGCCATAAACTAATTATTATTTTCACTAATTCTCTGGGTCTTCACAGTGTAACAACCCGCTATTTTAACGATTTAAATTCAGATTTAAATCAAATTTTATTTTGAAAATATTCTATAATTTCCCGTAACTGGAATTTGGAATTTGAATTATTTGACTCCCTACATCCATTAATGTCACTCTTTATCAGAATGCATTAAGTTTCGTGAAGCATTATGGTAAACAGAAACAAAATCTCACAAAATGGATATAAAAATAGCAGCAGAAATTTAAAACTTCATTATTCAATATAAAAACATCGTAGTATCAAAATCAGTTACAACATCAAGCTAAAATATTGAAACCTAGTACATCAAACCAAAACATCTATCTTGCGCTAAAAACCATCAGAGTACATAAATGTAAAATCATAATCCCTATTAATAGCCATAATAAAGTAGACAAGTAATCGAAGAGACACATCAAAGAAGATCCGGATCCAAGCAGAAACAGAAGAGAGAGTCCTAATAATGCCTGAGCATTCCCATCCTGGGAGCCTCGGGGGAGGGGAAAGGAAGAGAGAGAAAAGGAAACAAAAAGGGTAAGAGATAAAGTCTGGCGAATCTAGTGAATTTTAGAATGTAAGGAAATAAAGGTATCATGACAGACGTATAAAACTGGTGAGAGATAACAGTATCATATAACAGGTATAAACATGATGAACAAGATAAGCAGAATAAACAGAGTAGACTATGCATCTCAAATACTTTTCTCTGCACCAATACTGGTATAACATGATTTATGATGGATTAGGTGTCCCCTAATATAATGAAAACAAAATGATCCCAACAAAATATAATGGTAGTTTAGGTGTATTCTAGTTACATAACGAGTTTTACCCCAAATAAAAATAATAGGTACCTCAATAGAAATAACGGGTGTAACCCAAATAGACATAACTGGTACCTAAACAGAAAACGGATGGGAGTAGATGTACCTTGATTACTACCCCCAAGCGATCGACTCCCTAATGTGTAAATACCATGTGTCGGCCCCACAGTAGGGTGTATATTTCCTAAAGTGGCAACCTACAGAAGGACACCGACCTATTTACTGGTGCTACAACAGCTTATTCCCCCCATAGACTGGACCCATGCATGCACATGATTCTGTTGAAACACGCCCGTATACACCCCCATTCAGATGAACTTCTTACAATCAGTTCAGTAAGCGTGCCTTGACCCCAACCTAGTGCGGGGTCCCCTTTTAATACCAGAATGGGTTACTGACTGATATGGGTCCTACACAGCATATGACACAAGTCAAACCCCTAAAACTTGTGTCCCCCAATTAACTAGGATTTTTAACAGATTAAACCTTACAGATTAATAGGTTCTCCTAACCCTCATTGATTAACAGGTTAAGTTTTACAGGTTAAAAGGTTCATATAACCCCAACAGATTTAAATAGGTTTACTTAACCCCAACAAATTAAACAGGTTTACTTGATCTCATTAGATTAAACAGGTTTACTTAACCCCAACAGATTAAGCAGGTTAACAGGTTCATAATACCCTAACTGATTAAATAGGTTCCACGGGTTATATATACAATTTCATTACATGTTCCACTTAATCCTCCAATTAATCCTATAGATTTACATGTTCATATACCCCAAATTTTAGTCATATTCCATAGTACAATATATGCCCCCAAATGTTCAATCATATTTCACAGTACAAGATATGCCCCAATTTTCCCTCTTTTATTTTCATTCCCAAACATTCCCTAATTGTCCCAATTTCATTCGTACGTATGTCTCTTACGAGATTGGCCTAGGCTCGAAGGTAGCCTAGGCTTATAAAATAAAAAGGGAATAAGAGAGGGAGAGGAACAGAAATAAGCATAATAATAACAGAAATAGGCATATAATAACAACTGAACAACAGAACAAGTGTATGGAAAAATACATGTAATTATAGCAGAACTTGTTTAGATATGAATCAGTTTATTAATAGGCATAGGCTCAGATCTAAGTTTATTAACAAGTTAGGGTTACTGTTAAATATTTATATCTAAAAGTAACATGAACTCACAGAGATTGGATTTAAAGAACAGAGAATAATATGTTGATGTGGCAGAAGAGATTCTTGTATAAGTTAGGTAAGAATTGTCTTGATTCAATCCAAGTTTCGTGTAATGGCGCGTTTTGTAAGGTATAATAATTAAGTTATTTAATTATTTAAATAACGAATATTTTTATAAACGATAGTTGAACGTATAATTATAATTTTATTATAATTAAAATCGAGCTTGAAATGGCGCTGCAGTTCGCGATTTGGCGATTTGAACTTCAACCGAATGTACAGGATTCGTTTTGAGCCGGATTTCAGTGAAACAAGAAACGCGTGGAGCTGGTTGAGTATATCTGTCTAGTGGAAGAGAAAAATCGGGATTTCATCGTGTAGATTTTGAGTTGTGTCCAAATCAAATTTCAGAAAAGTCGCTGTGGAATTCCTTTATAATTTGCGACGCTTTATATACGTTATAAATCGATTTTTCGATACGAACTGAATATCGGGATAATCTGGAGTCTGGAAATCAAGTCATAAAATCTGAGGTGATATGCTGGAGCCGGACGACATTGTATATGGGTATATACGATAATATTAATTTATTAATATTTAATTTAATAATATTTAAATATATTTATATATTTAAATGGGTCATCCAAAGCTTTAAAAATACACTGTGTGAGCATACAAAGTCGGAATTCGACGAAACCATTTTTGTTGGATCCGCAATATCAAATAGTTGTTAGAGGTCAAGTTTCGTGATTTTTAGGGTCACTGTGTGGTCGTACGGATTTTTAGAGTGGAAAACAGTCAGTATTTTGTCAGTTAAAAATACACTGTGTGAGCATACGAAGTCGGAATTCGACGAAACCAGTTTCATTGGGACCGTAATGTCGAGCTCTAGCTACATGTCCAGTTTGGTGATTTTTAGGTATCGTATGTAACCACTGTGATTTTTAGAAGGAGGATACGACGAGAAAATCATTTAAATAAAATATAAAATCAATTTAAAATATCCTCCCCATTTTTCTATGATCACAACAAGTCCACGCAACAACCATTCTCAGCCACAAAGGGCAACAACCCCAAACCTCATATATATAACCGTAGAAACCCATTCACAGCAAACATTTGGTGAGCAAGAAAAATCAAAATCAAATGAATTGAATTCCTATAAATCCCAAAACAACCATGAATGGATTCGTATCAAGATCCTCTTCGTTCTGGTGTCCAAGTTGTTGGGTGCGGTCATGATTTCGTCGAGCTCGAGTTAGGCAGTAGGACCTAGGGCAAGGTTTTGGCATCGTTTGAGGCGGAGATAGGAGAAGGTGATGGTGGCATTGGATTCGGGAGGCCAAGGCGCAGGTACCGGGGTAGTTTGGCAGGGTCCGATTGCTTTTTGGAGGGGGGCGATTCCCTGAAGCGTGGATCTGGACTGAGGACGGAACAGGGAGGTGGTGCTCGAGCTGAGCATCGACGGGGCGAGAAGGAGGAGGTTTGAACGAGGAGTAGCTCGGTGATGTCGGCGCTTGAAGTTGATGGCCAGAGGAGGAGCAGTCAGGGGTCAAATGTGGGTTTGACTGTGTTGTTTGTGGAGGAGCTGATCGTGGAAAACAAGTTGGGGAGATGAAGTATTAAGCGGGTTGGGCTTTACTCAAATGGGCTGATGATTTTAAGAGGGTTGAGGCCCATGGATTTATATATTTAAAGTTTTAATTTAAATTCAAATAGTGTAATAACTTCTAAATAGTATATCTCGGTCATATGAAGTCAGAATCGAGAACCGTAAGTTGCGTTGGGATCGTATGGACGGGAGCAACACAATGAGACTGACCGCGAGCAAATCCGAGCTCGATACAATTTATGGAAAAATAAATTGTTCGACTGAATCAGATAACGCAAACCGACATTTAACGGTTAACGCGTCCAATGTGAGTAAACCTCACTAACTCTGAACAGTTTATAATTTCATGTTGTATTGTTAGAACTGTTAAAATTGTCTGTTTGACTGTGTGTGGATTGTTTGATTGAACTGCTAGTCAGTTAGTTAAATTTCTATATTGATTCTGTTTAACAGAATACATCATATGGAACTGAAAGTGATGTTATCTATATTGTCTAACATCTGTGATGCAGGGAAACAGGTTGGAGGAATCCGACTGGATTCCTCAACATTTATTTTACCGTTTTTCATATATTGTGATATATGATGTGTTATGAAATCTGTTATTGATTTCATATGTTTGAATGATACCGATCATTGTTATACGACACGTTAAACACCGTAGGTGATACTAGAATGTAAAAAGGGGATTTTCAATGTTTATATTGAAGATAAATCTTATTTATAAAATCGATAGGATTTTATAAAATGAAAACATTTATTTATTTAGGAAATAAATAAGGGAACATTTATTTAGATTATAAATAAATGGAATAAAGGAATATTTATTTATGGAATAAATAAAGGAACACTTGTTCAGAAAATAAATAGAATTATACAAGGATAGATTTAAACACGTGCTTCGCACACGGTATAACACGATATGGATTTAAATGAGATATTAAATAGGAAATCTGTTTAAAACGGATAAATTGAAGTAGATTAATTTATAACTAATGTTTTATAAATTAAATAAATTATTTATCGTGGATAAATGGAATATATATAAGTCTGGACTTATATAGAGAAGTAGAAACGTTATTAAAAGGACATTTATAAAGTGAAGAACCGTCACTAAAAGTAAACCTTTATAAATGGATAAACTTGTAAAAAGTAAATCTTTATCAATGGATAAACGTTGTAAAAAGGAAATCTTTCGAAATGAGTTATTCGAATTTGATATTTGAATAGAGTTAAACAAAGTAATTGGTTAGGTTAACCAAAGCGAGTTAGTCGAGTTAAACAAAGTAATTGGTTAGATTAACCAAAGTAAGTTAGTTAAGTTAAACTAAGCGGTAAATCAAAGTGAATTTGTTAAGTTAAACTAAATGATTTATCGATGTGAATTAGTTAAGTTAAACTAAAGGATTAATCGATGTGAATTAGTTAAGTTAAACTAAAGGATTAATCGATGTGAATTAGTTAAGTTAACTAAGTGGTTAATCGAAGTAAATTAGTTGAGTTAAACTAAGTGAACCGGCTAGAGTTAATCAACGTGAATTAACTAAGTTAAACTAAGTGGATTAGTTCAGTTAATCGAGACAAGTAAATCAAGTTAGGTTAAACCATTTGAGTTAACCAGTTAAAGTTACCAGTTAAGGATAAACAGTTAGAGTTGACCAGTTAAAGTCGACCAGTTAAGGTTGACCTGATAGAGTTGATCAGTTAGAGTTACTCAGTTAGAGTTGACCAGTTAAAGTCGACCAGTTAAGGTTGACCAGATAGAGTTGATCAGTTAGAGTTACTCAGTTAGAGTTGACCAATTAGAGTTGACCAGTTAGAGTTATCCAAGTGGGGTTAATCGAGTAGAGTTGCCGGATATCACTTATTCGAAGTAGAGTTAGAGAAGTTAATCGAATATAGTTTATTCGAGTGGAGAAATCAAATGTGATTCATTTGGGAAGAGTTATCGAATATTATTTATTCGAAGAGTAGTTATCGAATATTGGTTATTCGAAGTTAGTTAATCCAAAGGAGCTATTTGAAGTTAGTTAATCCAAAGGAGCTATTTGAAGTTAGTTAATCCAAAGGAGTTATTCGAAGTTAGTTAATCCGAAGGAGTTAATCGAAGAGTTAATCCGAAGGAGTTAATCGAAGAGTTAATCTGAAGGAGTTAGTCGAAGAGTTAATCCAAAGGAGTTATTCGAAGTTAGTTAATCGAGGAGTTAATCCGAAGGAGTTAGTCGAAGAGTTAATCCAAAGGAGTTATTCGAAGTTAGTTAATCCAAAGGAGTTAGTCGAAGAGTTAATCAAATGTAGTTATTCGAGAAGAGTAAAATCGAATTTAGTTATTCGAAAAGAGTTAATCAATTTGAGTTAAGTTAATCGATTTGAATTAAGTTGAATCGAAATGGAGTAAATCGATTAGAATTAAGTTAATCGAGTTAGAGTAAATCGAATATTGGTTATTCGAAGGTAAGTTATTCGAATTAGTTATTCGAAGGAGTTAATCAAATGAGTCGATCCAAGGGAGTTAGTCGAATATTAGTTATTCGAATAGAGTTAAAGGAGTTATCGATTTTAGTTTGATCGAAAGGAGTTATCGATTAGTAAATCGAAAGGAGATTTTCGAATATAGCATATTCGAAAGAAAGAGATCGAATATTGTTTATTCGGAAGAGAGAGATTTCGAATATGAGTTATTCGAAGAGAGATAATCGAATATAGGTTATTCGAAGAAGAGTTAATCAAATAGAGATTACTCAAAGGAGAGTTATACGTCGAATTCGATTATAGCGAATTCGGGAAAGTACTATTTACTTTCCAGGGTTTAAATCAAGATTTAGTTATTGATTTAGAAATTAAGTGTCTGTTAAATTATTCGAGTTAGGAGATAAAGTTATAATTTAGGTTAGACATTGCAAAAGTAGGAATTATAACGTTATAGTATTATAATCAAACACTGTCATATAAGAAGTGGATTCGTAACCTGAATCCGAGAATTTGCGTAAACAGATGATTGTAAAAAGTGAGTGAGGAACTTCACCTATTTCACAGTAAAGGACGTTGTTCAATTAAGGTCTGCGAGGTAATTATACCCCAACTTGATTGACTTCAGAATTGACAAAGGAATAGTTGTGGTTCGATCTAAAAGGTTGATTTGAAATATAGTTAAGTAATAAGCGATTAATGGATTAAGCATAACGATGTTTTATACAACGTTCATTTGAAATCCGTAAATGAGTTTTGGAAACGTTTTCCAAATATAGTCAGATATGTTTTCTAAACATAGAAAATGAAATGTTTTCATGATAAGAATTTAAGAAATAGAGTTAAGCAAATTCAGAAACAGACTGGAGAGGGTAAGTTGAACGGTTTTCTAAGTGACGATCTGATGTTGGTTTCGACCTTCCGAATTGATACTTAGAGAATTGTTCTCATACTAGTTACAGTTAAGGACTGATAGTTGCGAAATAATAGTGATGTGAAAATAAGCTATGGAAATGTTTTCCAATGATTAATAACATATATTTTCTAAATATATGAAATAAGGAAATATGAACATATGATGATTGATCGATCGAATTTCCATTTGGAAATAAGATCGTTGTTTGTACACCGACATGTTTTCATTTGATAGTTGAATCACAGACTATCAAAGTTTTTTACCATTTTAACGTTGTTAATATGGAGAGACCGGTTGAATTATTATCCAAAGAACCACTCTGTATTGGCATAAGCGTTGCGAGCAATATCTGCCAAAGATAAATTGAAGATGGAGTAAAGTGCAAGGGCTGTTGTATAAGTCTTAGATAACAGTGACTAAGATGGATATACTGAATAGTGCCTTCGGTTTGTCCAGTCCCAGGACAACGTATATGGAAGAAGGTCTGACAGAGTATATCCAATGGATCGCGTAAGTTGATCTGTTCAAACGTATTCACGTTTGGTGGCGGAGGAATTCGTTTCTCTTAGCTATATACCCGTGTTATTTTTGGATAAGTCAATTTGTGATTTGGCGGGTATGACGATGTGGCATTCAAAGTGAATGGTGATCAGATGTTCTGAAGATAGACGTAGCTTCTAGCCTCACACCAGGAAGTAACAAAAGTTGGGCTAGGCAGCATGGCTAGTTGGGTCATCCCCAAGCAGGGTGTATTGTCACCGATCTAGAGAAAATTCATATTTATACCTCTTTTTTATTCTGTATCTTCGGATGACGGTTTGATGGCCTATAACCGTGGTGGCAATATATTCGCGACACTCAAGCTAAATGAGTGAGCGGTCATGTGTGGCCGGGTTGCAAGACGTTCTTGTTGAACCCTGAGTGTATCACCTCTAGAGTACACTATTCAGAAGGTGCTCCCATACCTTGTCTGTTGGAATCCAATCTTCAATAAGCGCCCTGCGGTTTATGATTTTATACTATGTATGTAGAACGTGAGATGCAAGCGTTTCTGCTAGATTGATACCTATTTGTACTTAGACATTATTATAATATCACAATGATATTGCTTGTCAAAGTTGTTCAGTTACTCATAAGGGAAAAACCCGTTCCGTATTCACGGCGTGGTCTTATGAGATATCCTATACCTGTTTTAAACTATTTTACTCATACCAGTCCCATGACTGACCCGGAGTTTACTTTGTTGTTTTCCCTAAACTCTTGGGTGCCTAAATTTGTACGGCAGTCAAGTAGTCGGGATTTACAGATATGCTTGGAGAGCTTGGAGCAGGAGGCTGCAAGATTTTATAGCTATAGTTATTTCCGCTGTGTTGTAAGTGTTGTACTCTGATAAGTGCTATTGTATATATATAACTGTTTACTTCAAAGTTATGTTATATATTATATGTTATTCATTCCGCTGTGAGATTCGTGTTACTCTGATGATTCTGATGTTCTTCTTCTTCTTCTATTCTATTAGTTCTATCTTTTCTTTCTCACCTTCTAAATTCTTTCACTAACGTCTCGGAATTTCCGACTCTCGAGGAGTCGGAAATTTCCAGCCGTTACATTTCGGCAGCATCTCCCTATCTTCATTTTATATTTTTAGAACAAGAGCATGAGGAAGAAGTATGATTTATTTGATAGGAATGCATGCCTTTATATAGAGTTTGCAAGACAATCCTTAACCGTCATATCTCTGGTTTCAAATCCAACCGTTCAGAAAATAATGAACCTGGTTAACAAATACGTCCAGAAACAAGAAAATGTATTCAACTAGATCAGGGTTGAGTTGACCCACCCCTACCTAGGCCGACCCCTGGGTCGACCCATTTGACCTTGGGTCGACCTGTAGGTCGACCAGCCAGGCGTGGGTTGACCAATAACGGGTCAGATTCCCGCCTATGGTGGGTCGACCCACCTGACCTTGGGTCGACCCATAGGTTGACCCAGCCAGGCATGGGTCGACCCATAACGGTTCAGATCCTGCCTATGGTTCCTACTTCATAATTTTATTTATTTAAATTCCGGTTTATTTTATATTTACATAAGTCTCTTATATGCATACAAACCTCTAACCTTTATATCTTTCTCATACGATATATGTTTTACGTAAACTCGGGGTTTATCTAAACCTGAATTCCGAGTCGCACACAATGGTACAGTCTGTTTGAATTAATTCCAAACATTAAATTAAGTATCCTCTTTAGATTACTATTGTTATACAAAATTACGGGGTGTTACATTCTCCCCTACTTAAAGGATTCCATCCCCGAAATCTCTAAGTCTAGGAGAACGTTACTATCCTTACATCCACCTACGATCATCTGCTCATCTGTCATCCACATGCATCCAAGGTCCTTACGAATTACTAATGTTTGTATGAACATATGCAAAGGTGTGTGTATATGTTTTTATGCTAATGTGAAAACCAGGCGGTCTATTGATTCAATTGACTTCTTTAATGCAGTATATGTTTGTGCCATGAATCCAAAATGTATGCAAATAGGTCCTAGTATATCATGTAAACTCTGCATGTATGCAAAATCACTCGTCCAAATGCAACATCCATATGATGATACATCCATGTTTACCCATAAAAATAAAATGCACGCACGCCCTTATGCAGTATGAAAGTGTCTTAGCCGATCTAGTGCCTAATGTGTGTATATGCATCCACGAGCAATCACAAGCAACCACTTGTATCCATCAAACATAACATGTCTCAAACACATGTTTACACCTATTGGTTTTCTACCTAAAGCTCGAAGATTTGATCGATAGGATATACTCGAATGATGGAAGCAAGTATGAGTAAAAGCTTGGAAAAAGAAGTTAAGAACATACCCTTGAAAAGAAAAGGGTACGAAGCGCAAATCTTGTCTTTTGTCTCCCAAGTTGCATCCTTACGGTCTTCTCCCCATCGCACTTTCACCAACTTAACTTCTCTGTTGCGTAGTTTCTTAACCTCTGATCCAAGTATACAGGTAGGAACTCATTTAACTGTTGCCTCCTTTTCTACCTTTACTTCCTTAAGCATGCTCGGCTCAACCACCACTGCTATATCGTGTAGGCACTTCCGCGAATGGTAAACGTGGAAAACATCATGAACACTCTTCAATCTCTCTGGTAATCTCACCCTACAGGCCATATGACCTATCCTCTCCACTATAGGAAATGGCCCTACAAACCTTGGTGCCAATTTCCTTACAGATCCAAAGCGAACCAATTCCTCAGAGGTGATACTTTGATGAAAACCATATCTCCTACCTTAAACCCAATGTTCGTCCTCCTCTTATCTGCGTAGGAATTCTGCCTGTCCTGAGCTATCTTCATACGTCGACATATAAGATCAATCTTTTTTGAAGTCTCTCTAATCATCTTAGGTCCAAATAGAAGCCTATCCGTAGTGTCCTACCAACAAGTCAGTGATCCGCAAGGTCGTCCGTATAGTGCCTCGAATGGTACCATGCCTATACTAGTCTAATAGCTATTGTTGTAGACGAACTCCACTAATGGAATATGCTCTTCCCAAGTCCCTCCGAAGTCTAGGATATACAACCTCAAAAGTTCCTCAAGAACTCTATTCACCCTCTCAGCCTATCCATTGGTCTGAGGGTGATATGTGGTGCTCAAACATAACGGTGTACCTAGTGCCTCTTGTAGGCTCTTCCAAAACTCACAAGTGAAGATGGGATCACAATCACTCACTATGATAGAAGGTACTCCATGTAGACGGACTATCTCACAAAGATAAACTGATGAGAACCATGTTGTTGTTCTCTTGCTCTTCACATGAATGAAAGGAGCGCTCTTAGTAAGCCTATCTACTATAGCCCAGATACTGGTGTTGCCACTCCTTGATCTAGGCAAAACATCGATGAACTCCATAGAGATGCTCTCCCACTTCCATTATGGGACCTCCAAAGGGTGAAGCAAACCACCAGCCTTCTTCTGTTTAGCTTTTACTTGCTGGCAAACTAAACATCGAGCTACAAACTCTGCTACATCTTTCTTCATCTCGATCCAAAAGAATATCCTCTCCATGTCTGTGTACATCTTATCGCCGCCCGGATGGATAGTCATCCTAGAATGATGGGCTTCTTCAAGGATAGTCCTCAAAAAATCCCCAACTCGGGGAACACAAAGCATCTCATCTTGCCGTAGCCGCCCTCTGTCATCGGTGGAATATCTAGTAAGGTGGCAAGAAACCTCCCCTCTACTGAGCCTATCCAAGATGACTGCTATATGTGGGTCCTCTCGCTACGAAGATCCTATCCGGTCCATAAGAGTAGGTTGCACCTCTAAGGATGCCAACAAACCAGGTGTAAGATCCGTAGATGGCCTGAAATCGAAGATCGATATGTACTCCAAACTCTGCCTCTCTACAAATAGAGGACTCAAAGCCATCCTCTGCCTACTCAACGCGTCTGCCACTTTATTACCCTTGCCAGGTGTATAAGCAATCTCAAAATCATAGGATATTAGGAACTTTATCCATCTATGCTATCTCAAACTGAGATCCTTCTGCGAAAAAAGATGCTTGAGCGACTTATGGTCTGTGTTTAACTCGAACCTCTCTCCAAGGAGATAGTGCCGCTAAGTCTTAAGTGTGAACACTATAGCAACCAACTCTAAATCATGGGTAGGGTAGCTCCTCTCATGAACTCTCAACTCTCTACTACCGTAGCATACTACCTTCCCCTCTTGCATCAAGATGGCACCAAGCCCTGTATCACATGCATCAGTGTACATTGTGAACACCTTGCTCCCATAAGACAATGTCAAGACTGGGGCTGTTATCAGAGCCCTCTTCAACTGTTGAAAAGCATCCTCATAATCAGTACTCCAAGAAAAGATCAGATTCTTCTTCGTCAGTCTAGTGAGTGGGGCTGATATCTTTACGAAGTCCTTAATAAACGTCCTATAATAGCCATCAAAACTAAGAAAACTTCTCACCTCCATTGCATTCTTTGGAACCCTCCAATCTTGAACTGCAACTACTTTCATGGGATCCACCGCAATTCCCATCCTTGGAGACCACATGCCCTAGAAATCTCACCTCCTTTCTCCAAAAGTGACACTTGGAGAATTTCACCTTAAGCTGGTATGCTCTGAGAGTTTTCAAAACCCCTCCTAAATGTAAGGCATGCTCTTCCTCGCTCTTCGAGAAAACCAGAATGTCATCCACAAAGACCACCACAAACTTATTCAGAAACTCCCTAAACATCCTACTCATTAGATCCACAAAACACATGGGTTCATTCATCAACCCAAACGGCATTATTAGCCACTCAAAGAAGCTATCTGGAGTTCTAAAAGCGGTCTTGTCTATACTATCCTCAGATACCCTCAACTAATGAAATCTCATGACCAGATCTAACTGTGAGAAAACAGATGCGCCAACAAGCTGGTCAAACAGATCGTCAATCCTCAGGAGTGGGTGCCTATTCTTCTTAGTGAGCTTATTTAACTCCCTGTAATCCACACATAGGCGAAGTGAGCCATCCTACTTAGTTGCAATGACAACTGAAGCACTCCATTCTGATATACTTCGCCTAATAAACCTCTTCTCAAGTAGCTCCCTTACTTGCTTCCTAGCTTCCTCCTTTCCCGAGGAGCCATGTGGCGCATAGGCAATGCGACTGGCTTCGCATTATCTACCTAGTATATCCGAAAATAAATCTCACGCCTTGGAGGTAAGCCCTGAACCACATTGAAACCATCCGTATACTCATAGACTATGGGTACAGATCGCAAATCATCGGCAGAAGCATCAAGTGATTCTAAGAAGTTAAGCATTACAAACCCTTTTGAATCATAGAAAATCTCGAGAGTCCTCCTTCGGCATGTCAAAAGTCTAACAATCCTCCTCTCACAGTCTATGATGGCACCATATATGGCTAGCCAATCCATCCATAAAATCAGACCATAACCCATAAAACTAAGCACATACGCATTGCACTCGAACTCGACGCCTGACACAGATATCCTCAAACCCCGACATATCATAGACAGATGAGTCGTGCCCCCAATGGGTTTGAGAAAAAAATGGGATCAAAAACAATACTAGTACAAAGGTGCAAAGACTCAACCACAAAATCAGATATAAAAGAGTGAGAAGCATCAGAATAAAAAAGAGTTCTAACTGGATGATCGGAAAGGGAAATCAAACCTTCAACAGAAACTTTCCTACGTCTGTCCGGTCCACTAGCCTCAAGAGCATGTACCTGCCCTCTAGAAGGTCCTACTTTTTACCTCTGTCCTTGCTTCTTCGGGCATTCCAACTTTACCACAGTTGAAGCAAACATTCTTCCTTTTTCTGCAATCCTTGACCAGATGACCCATGCTCCCAGAACCATGACATTTCTTCTTCTTCTGTGCTTTGTCGTTCTTTTCACCTTTCTTTTGTGCTTTTTTCTTGGGCCACACTTTCTTGTTTTGAGTCTCATCAGCCTTAACCTCTTTATTTTCATCTTTACCCTCTTCGTGCATCAATGTCATGTCAACAAGCCTCTCGCCCCAATTAGTATGTGAGACAATGCCAATGCCTGAAGAGGTTGATTTAATCCTCTCACGAACCTTAAAGCTTTCTTGTGTGGGGTATTCACCAGTTCCAGCCCAAACCTTGCCAACTGATTGAACTTATTGACATACTCTTTAACAAACATGCTTCCTTGCTTAAGTTCCAAGAATCTCTCCATTTGCATACTCTCTTATGCCTGAGAAAGAAATTTCGTCTCGAATCTCTGTCAGAAATCAGCCCAATATCAACCGGATACCCTGCTTGCGTCACCTCCCACTAAAACGAAGCCTCTTCCTTAAGTTGTTAGGCAGTATCCTATATTTTCCTACGGTCATCGACATCAAAAAGTCTAAACAAGTTCTCTATCTCTCGTAACCAATTTCGTGCTTCCATAAAGCTTTCAGTTCTACGTAATGGTTTTGCTCCCATAACACAGAAGTCCTTGCATATCTTAGAGAAATTATCTACTTACGAAGGTGGAGGAACAACGAATGCTACTAGGGGAGGGGCATCTCCTTGGCCTCTAGCAGGTGTCGTAGCCTCAGATATCTACGAAACCAAGCCGGTATTGGAATGCCCTCAGGAAGAATCGGTTCCTCAGTCATGCTAAAAAGGAAAGTAATGGGATTCAAACAGAGAATCGGGAAGATATTTTATATGGCTTTGGGGAATACGTTTTTCAAAAATAGTATTTTCTTTGAAAATACTTTATTTTTGAAAACAAATTTCAAAACTTTTATCTGATCTTGTAACCTTCGGCTCTGATACCAAATGTGGCATCCCCACAATCATTAATGTCACTCTTTATCAGAATGCATTAAGTTTCGTGAAGCGTTATAGGTAAATAGATACAGAATCTCATAATACAGATATAAAAATAACAGCGGAAATTTAAAATTTCATTATTTAATAGAGAAACATCGTAGTCTCAAAATCATTTACAACATCAAGCAAAAATACTGAAACCAAGTACATCAAACTAAAACATCTGTCTTGCGCTAAAAACCATCAGAGTACAGAAATGTAAAATCATAATCCCTAATAATAGCCATAATAAAGTAGACAAGTAGTCAAACCGATACATCAAAGCAGATTTAGGTCCAAGCAGAAACAAACGAGAGAGTCCTAATCACGCCTGAGCGTTCCCACTCTGAGAACCTAGGGGGGAAGAGAGAGAAAAGGAAACAAAAAGGGTAAGACATAAAGTCTGGCGAATCCAGTGACTTTTAGCGTATAAAGAAATAAAAGTATCATGACAGGCATATAAGACTGGACGAGAGATAACAGTATTATAAAACTGGCATAAACATGATGAACAAGATAAACATAATAAACAGAGTAGACTATGCTTCTCAAATACTTCTCTCTGCACCAATACTAGTATAACAAGATTTACGACAGAATTAGGTGTCCCCTAATATAACAGAAATGGAATGATCCCAACAAAAACATAATGATAGTTTTAGGTGTACTCTAGTAACATAACGGGTTTACCCCAAACAGAAATAACAGGTACCTCAACAGAAATAACGGGTATTACCCAAACAGACATAATGGGTACCTAAACAAAAAACAGACGGGACTAGATGTCCCCTAATTACTACCCTCAAGCGATCAACTCCCTAATGCGTAAATAACCTGTGTCGGCCCCACAGTAGGGTGTATTACTTCCTAAAGTAGCAACCTACAGAATGATACCAACCTATTTAATGGTGCTACAATAACTTATTCCCCCTTACAGACCAAACCCTTGCACGCACGTCACTCCGTTGGAACGCACCCGTATACACCAGCATTCAGATGAACCTCGTACAATCAGTTCAGTATGCGTGCCATGACCCCTACCAAGTGCGGGGTCCCCTTTTAATACCAGAATGGGTTACTGACTGATATGGGTCCTACACAGCAGATGACGCAAGTAAAAACCCTAAACTTGTATCCCCTAATTAACTAGGATTTTTAATAGGTTAAGCCTCACAGATTAACAGGTCCCCCACATATTAACAGATTCGCCTAACCCCCATAGATTAACAAGTTAATTTTTACAGGTTAATAGGTTCGTATAACCCTAACAGATTTGAATAGGTTTACTTAACCCCAATAGATTAAACAGGTTTACTTGACCTCAACAGATTAAACGGTTTACTTGACCCCAATAGATTAAAAGGTTAACAAGTTCATATAACCCTAATAAATTAAATAGGTTCCATAGGTTATATATACATCTCCATTACATGCTTCACTTAATCTCAAATTAAGTCTACAGATCTACATGCTCATACACCCCAAATTTCAGTCATAGTCCACAGTATAAGATATGGCCCAAATGTTCAATCATATTTCAAAGTACAAGATATGCTCCAATTTTCCCTCTTTTATTTTCATTCCCAAACATTCCCTAATTGTCCCAATTTCATTCATACATATGTCTCTTATGAGATTGGACTAAGATAGAAGGTAGCGTAGGCTTATAAACTAAAAAGGGAATAAGAGAGGGAGAAGAACAGAAATAAGCATAATAATAGCAGAAATAGGCATATAATAACAAGTAAACAAAAAAACAGGTGCATGGAAAAAATACATGTAACTATAACAGAACTTTTTTAGATACGAATCAGTTTCTTAACAGGCATAGGCTCAGATCCAGGTTTATTAACATCACAGGCTTACTATTAAATATTTATATCTAAAAGTAACATGAACTCACAAAGATTAGATTTAAAGAACAGAGAATAATATGCTGATGTGGCAGAAGAGATTCTTGTATAAGTTAGGTAAGAATTGTCTTGATTAAATCCAAGTTTCAGCAGCATCTCTCCATTTTCATTTTATATTTTCAGAACAAGAGTTTGAGGAAGAAGTATGGAGAAGTATGATTTGTTTGATAGGAATGCATGCCTTTATAAAGAGTTTACAAGACAATCCTTAACCGTTAGATCTTTGTTTTCAGATCCAACCGATCGGAAAATAATGAACCTGGCTAACAAATACGTCCAGAAATAGGAAAATGTATTCGGCCAGATCAGGGTATGGTCGACCCACCCCCACTTGGGTTAACCCCTGTGTCGACCCACCTGACCTTAGGTTGGCCCATAGGTCGACCCAGCCAGGCATGGGTCGACACATAACGGGTCAAATTCCTGCATTTGGTTCCCGGTTCGTTAATTTGATTTATTTTATATTTACATAAGTCTTTTATGTGCAAAAAAAATTCTAACCTTTGTATCTTTCTCATACGATATCTGTTTTACGCAAACTCGGAGTCTATCCGAATCAGAATTCTGAGATGAACACAATGGTACACTTTATTTTACATAATTCCCAATTTTTAATTAATTATCCCTTTTAGATTACTAATGTTCTATAAAATTACGGGGAGATACAAAATACATTCAATGAGACATAGCAGCTGTGAAAATTTCATCGGAAAATTTGAATGTTTGTCAGTCGCGCAATTTTCAGTGCAAAGTTGCGCATAACATTTCAAATTTTAGCGATTGTAAAATCTCTCTGAAACTAGTTCAGACAAACATGAGAAAAAAAATCTATTCGTTGTCAAGAATCTAATGGTGCAATCCGTTTTGCGAAAATCGTAAATTTCGAGCCTCATGAAAATATTTTCCAGTGTGAAATTTGCGCCGACAAAAATCTTTCCGAAACCACAATGTCCCAACATGAAAAGTTTTCCTTCCTTGTTCTGTTCTTTAATCTGCAATTTATTTCATGAAAATCAGATGTTTTAACCTCCATTTAATTGTTTTCTCATGCCAATCTTCCGTTTAAAGGGTCTATGACGCGTTTTTGAATGGTGCATCATGACACTGCAAACTATATACTGTTGCATCCATCTCATCGCGCTGATTACCATAGAATATTATTTTGTCAGTTTCATTGCTCAGCGCGTGAGAAAATTACGAAAAGGCTTACACAGTTCATTTTTGAAACAAAGCCATTTGAGTTTGACGTGTCCCTATTCGGGTTTAGCATATTTTTCTAGCTATTTTGGGTCTACAAAACTCGTCTGTAATGTTCGCATGGCACTAGAAAAGATAATAATGTGAATAGGCATATATTTTCATAACCATTCATTTTTTCCATGCATGCATTTATTTTTCTTACATTACAACATGACGTTCCACTTTTAAAATTTCCCAATCCTTTTGTTGCCGCACGTTTCCAAAGTCCTATGCCTTTTCCCAAAACCCCTTCATGTTTTCTTTTCCTAAAACGTGTTACGCCTTTTCTTTTCCCAAACGAATGTCCTCTCTTCTTTATTAAAAAATATACAAAGCATATGCACCCTTCCATTTGTGAAAGCCTGCGATTTTTTTTGTTGCTTATCCTTTCGCTCATTTTCCCATGAAACAACATCTATCCCAAGTTTCCAACCTACCGACTTCGAACCCCTACCTTTTTTCGATCGCCCTTCCCCTGAGCCTTAGTGCTGACGAAGCCCTTATCCAATAACTTCCCCAGCACATTGATCCCCTCCTCTCCTCGAGACCCAAAATCCATTTGTCCCCAACGAAACCCGTAACTCCCCAAAAACCGGCGTTGTCCATAGCCTTTATCCCTCTTTGCCTTAGACCAACGCTTCAAAATCCAAGGCCGATGCACCCAAGTTGCAGCGCTCATTGTTACGACTTGAATTCGCTAGCCTCCGAGGAGACTGGAAAACACGAGTTGTAATGAGAACATGACAAATTAGAACACAAATAGTCGAACATTTCATCGCTTATTACAATAATTACATCAGAGTACAAGAATATAACATAGTATGAATAAATAATATACATCAGAAAAATTTCAGAGATTAAAATAATTTACATAGCAGTGGAAAAATAATACATAACACAACTGAAAGAGATACACGGATACGAGCTTTCCGAATATAGCTCCAGCTGTAAATCCAGGATCCTGGAAAAGAAATATCTGCAAAAACCCAACTACTAGCTGCCCGTTTGGAAAATAGGGGATTCAGGAGTTTAGGTTAAAACAACAAACTCCAGGTCAATCATGGGATTGGTGTGAGAACTAAAACAGTTATTTAAAACTATATTTTAGAAATAAATTAAATCAAGGGACCATTCCGTATAACACGGAACGGATTTTCTCCCAAGAATACCAGTGCATAAAACAGTTTATAAACAGCACAATGCTTTTCAAAAAATGAAGCATTATAAGATTCAGGTCCCATCACACAATGCAACGCAAGCCCGAGGATAGAATTTTACCTTATAATAGCCAAACATGCTTGATACGTTTAAAATAAATCATTTTGATATTACTATAAGTGTATAGTGTCAAAATCAACTTCAAGCATAAATGTATTAATCCTAGACAACATAGTATCCCAGGCTACTATATCGCCATACTAGTTCTGCAATTAAAACTGAAATGTCACGTACTGGAAATTAGATTCCATCTATGAGTCGAGGCTAGGGATGACTCCTCACCGTTCGAGACACTCTAGCCAATGCCTCAAGTCGCACCCTTAGCAACCTTGGATCTTTAGGGCGATCCTCTCTTACTTTTGAGCATTAGTTATTCCTGAATACACGTTTCCCGGTCCTATCGGCCCGGTAGTGACCGATATATCCGAGGCTCCTCGCCATCCATCATCTGCATAGGTAAAAATATAAATGTCTGGGCCCCATACCATGACATCACCCATATCTAGAAAGAAACGTCGTGCACTCCTTGCAGTCACGATCCCGTTTTTGACTCATACCGAGGTGTGAGGCTCGCAAATTAACTCTATACACAAAGCTATGTTATATAAAGCCGTGCTTTGATCATAAACCACAAGACTCTGCTTTTCAACAAAAGCCTTGATCATTTGCATCTCAGCATGCCACATTAACAATTTATGCCATGCAACTGATGCTTATCAATATATAACATCTAAGATCGTACGTCTCAAAGAAGGGCATTAAGCAAGAGAATAAATTCCCCACCATCAAACATGTATATATTTAATAAAGATCAATCAACACAGAATAATATCCAATGTTAAACACACGTCTATTTGCTAGTTCGTTCTAGGTCTGACCGAATACGGAGGCACCTTATTGCTCGTCCCATATGTCCAATACAGGAGAGAGGTTCTCATATATCCGGTCGATCTCCAAGTACGTCTGGACGATTAACACTTATTACCATGTCTTGGGTGTACAGCCCAATCAAAACATCAGTAATCATCCAAACGATGTGAAGAACTCCGGTCTTCAACTACCGTCTTCATCGTCGACCTATCATCGAATCAATTATTCAGAATGGGTATGAACCTGGCATTTCCGATTAATTCACATATCTTATAATCAAGTGCTATTAAAACACAACATACGCCTCATTCCAATCCTGAATATTCTTTTCACAATTTAAACCAAATTAAGGTATTCCAAACTAGTCGGGATTATCGCACCTTACCGAAGTAATCATTTGTTTAATTCCCCAATCTCAAACTATTCATCCTATGGAGAAAAACTGGTATTACTCCATATCTAATACCACGGTGTTGTAGGTAAATTTAATTACCATTTCAGGTTCAAATCTAATTAAAGATTTAACTATCACTTGGAGTAAAAACCGGTGATACTCCATTCTCGATCATTTCCCAAATTTGATAATTTACATTATCACATCCACATTTCAATCTAATTAAAGATTTATTAAAACTCCACTTGGTTTTAATTTCCCAACAATCATTATTAATGATTATTTAACTTTGGGAAATCAAACCCGTCGCATCGACAATCTACACCGTACCATTGATTTTTGTCGATATATAATCTCTAAGCTCGTACATCTCAGAGAAGGGTGTTAAGCAAGAGAATAAATTCTCCGCTACCAAACAGATATATGTTTAGCAGAGATCAACAATACAGTTCAAAATACAATGTTAGACTGTAATCAGGTCTTTAACAGGGTTAAAGAACCCATGTCATTTAAAACACAGTTCACGATAAACCCAAATCACATTCCACTAACCACGGAATCTTCACGGAAAACATATCAATATATAATCGATATCAATTTTCGCATACGACTAATAATATAAATGGAATAACGGCTAAGCCTTTCAAATTCCATATATATTAACAGTCTTCCTCCACAAAAGCTCACTTCAATTTTACCAAATCGAATTCCATTCAATTTCAATTTAATATATTAAATATGAAAACTTTACTTTGGAAAATTTCCATTAAATCTTAATAAAAGATTTATAAATTCCAAATCACATTTTACTGTTAATCGGGTTAAAGAACCAATGTCGTTAAAAACACAGTTCACAATAAACCCAATTCACATTCCATTTTTATTCCAATTATTAAATATAACTGGAAACTCTAATAATCTTAATTAAAAGATTTATTCTTTTCACACGGGGTTTAAGAACAATGTTACTGAAGACACTATTCACGACAAACCCAAAATCCACTTTGATATTAATATAAGGCTCTAAACAGAAATTATATCGGCTTATATTCAATATCAAATTCTGAAACCAACACATATTGTATGGGGAATAACGATATATATATATATCTTCCAAATTCCTCCACAATATCCCTATAGTCACGGAATCCAATATCGAAATATCCCAAAGATGATTTCTATTCAAATCGATTCCAATTTATACATTGGAAAATTATGGTTAGATTAAAACCAATTACAAATCCAATTTATTTATTTAAAAACGTTGGATAATCCTTCTAGTTAATAACTAGTTCATTTGATAAAAACATATTTTTATCTTTATAAATGCAGAAGTTTTCATCCAAATTCTTTCCAAATCATTTATTATGATTTGACACAAATGGTTAATATTTTTAATAATTTTATTAAGGCCCTTACAGTCGATTTCCATAAACGGTCATCGAACTGTGCTTACAGTGACCTTTTCCAAATTTGATTTGGACATAATTCCAAATCCAACCCTCAAATTTCAAATCTCTTATATTCATTGGAAATCTCTTTTCGGTATGAATCCAACGGTTCTACTTTTAGGAGAATCCGATGGTCTGATCTTCCATAATGCCCATTTGAAGTCAATGGTCGAAATTCGTGAACGGTCGCGGCGCGACGCGTTCTATTCAAGCCATTATTATATATATATGTACACAATATATATAATATATATTTCATTCAAAACGTATTTTATAAATTCGTTTTAAAAACGATTCACACTTTTATTTCAATTTTAAATCAAAATTGAATACTCCTTATCATTCTAATATTTGAATGATAATATTTTCAAAATATCAGATTTTGAAATCATTTCCATTTTGATATTCATTATAAAAATAAATAAAATCGATACAAATATCGTTCGCATCAAAATGACGCAAATCTAATCGACATGACTTCGCAAATTTCAATATTTTCATGTCCATCCCAAAGCAGACATCAAAATCATATTTTAATCCTTATAGAATAGTATTTTAATATATTCATTCCTTCTAAATTGGAATCAGACACAATCAATTACCATATAATGTTATTTATATGGATTTCATACACACATGTACACAACAATAATTATACACAGTCAACCATCATCCGGAGTGCATTACCCAACTGCATAAGCATTAAATATAAATAATTAACGCTTACAACAGTCTATCAACCAATCAATTGACATACAACTAAACAATTGGGATTAATGTACGTCAAATATCATCCCAATACCTGTGTGGGGTTTCAACCAATAAGTACTGATTTTTATTTGTGCAGTTGGGCAATGTGTAAAATTTATCATCCCAATCAATGTCAGTCAAATGGGTGTACATAAACAAATCGTCCGATTTGTAAATGAATAATTATTTTCATTTCAGGAGAATTTTATGCCATTCATATATACGTTGAAAAAAATATTTTTAACGATAAAATATTTATTTCAATACTTGACTATTTTTAATAGTTCATACATTCAATAAAAATACTATTTTTATTGTTCAAACATTTTATTCAACACATTAATATTTTATACAGTTCATATATACATTAAAAATATAATATATTTTTAATGAACAATATTTATTTCAGAAAATTTTAGCATTATAACGGCGCGATATTAAAACCGGAGTAATGTCTAGCACTACCCCTCTCCTGATACTGGCTCACGCTATACACAACATTCAATCCGCTCAACCAAACTACAATACAATCAACAATCATAATACAATCGATTTTCCACAATACAATCCAAACAAACAACCATGGTTTGTACAATAAATAGTGTCGGGGCTTCTAAGCCCCGTCTGCATCCTAGTATATATCTAGCTGTAAAATAATTAGAGTGAGAAGGAGTTCTCATAGTCGGTTTCCACTCCGCCAGTTTTATTTCTGAACTTCTGAACAATTTGGATTTGAATTTGCCCGAAATTCAAACATGCTCTGTTTCAATTCTGTCAGTTCTGAAATGTAGTGTTCGTCGCTGAGAATTCAATGCAACTTGAATCTTTGAATTCGGACCTCATATGGAGAAGATACGACAATTTTTACATTAGATTACATTAATTAAAATAATAATTAACAATTAAAATTTAATTACATTCCCTAATTACATTCTCACCCCCGCTCAATATTGAACCCATCAGTTCGCACCCTCTCTCTCCTCACCGCACCTCAACCACGCCACTTGCACCTGATCGACTGCCATAATGATGATCACCCCTACCTCACGCCCCTGCGCCCTCCTCTGCGACCAACCCGCACCCCCAGGCACGCCAGAATCGGTGATTGAAACCGAGCCCTTTAAGCTTGAAAATCGAGACAAACTCCCAATGATGGATTATCATCCGCATATGGATCAGAAGATCTCTCCACGTACTACGATTTTCGTTTAACGAGCATGAATTGATATTGCGCAGATTCAGATAAAAAGGGAAAGCAAATCTCGAACGATTTTAATCATTCGTTCTGAAATAGCGGCAGATGAAGAAAAGGAAAAAGGATTTAGGGTTTAGTTTTTATATATATATATATATTTAATATTATTTAATTTCCAAAAATACCCGTTTATTGATAGGAACTCCAAATCGAACCTAACGACTATCATCCCTAGCCAAATACCCCCATTCCGGATGCAATGGGATATGTTCCGTAAGTTAATTTGACTATTTCGATCAGTTTTTATCAAAATTAAATATAAATTACTATAACGTTCAAAATTGGTTTCAACATACATTTTAATCTACTGGGGCCATGTACTAACTTCAAAAATTCCAAAAACATAAATCTAGCTATGTTTTGATGATGTGGTCCTAACTAAACTAATTTCATCGAATTTATAGGCCGTTTGAAAAATGGTCATTTTCCAGTTGATTAAATTCAAACTAAAAGTACCAAACGCGTTTAAATCCACCACGCTCACATATTAATTCCAAAAATTATGAAAATTGGAACATAGCAATAATCTGACATTCCGGATCCAACAAAAGTGGTTTCATCGAAAACGGAGGTCATTTGCAAAATGGCTACTTTTAAGGGTTATATATTATATTAAAATATATATAAATTCCATAGCGACTATATTGAAGTTTAAACTGGCCATAACTTTCACTTTATATTATGAAATCTCAGTTTTTCACATTTGTTAGAAAAATATAGTTAAACAGATTCAAATATTTCATGTTTCGTCTAATTCTGGTTTAAAATGAATTTTATATATTCAATTGAAATTTAAAATTGAATTTTCAAACTACCGCGCCATTTCTAGTTCGTTTTATAATTAAAATAATATTATACATTTTAACTTCGTTTTAAATAAATTTTTAGTCGTTATTATTTAAAATAAATCATTTTAAATATTCAAAATCTATTAAAATAGCTAAAATAAAAAATTTAAACTGGTTCTGAAAATCCGGTTGTTACAATCTCCCCCTCTTTTCGTCCTCGAAAAGGGACGGAGCTGAAAGTTATTTACCTAACCAATTCAATTTTCATTTTGGCTTTCATTCTTCAACTTTTCAATTTCTAAGAATTTTCTAATTTCTCAAAAATTTGACTAACACCCTAAATTTTTGAAAAATTTCACCATAACCTCCTTTGTACGGGGAGACCTTTAAAACCGCAACTAGCCTCATTAGGCCCTCAACAATCCAAAAGAAAAAGCCAAGCGGCTAGCTAAGCGACTAGCCAATCGGCTCATAAAGTCATCAAAACCCAAGAAAATAGTGAACATGTACCTATTTGTTGGGCATACAATTTTATTCAACTTCTTGGCTTCCATGCTATGACATGTTCACACATACATATGTACATGTATGCAATTTCAATTAATTTTCAATTTAGTTCAATATTTGATTCAATTTGACTGAATTTTCCTTTCATTCACATGTTGGTTAGATTAATTATCATTCCAATATTTTTATTAGTTAAACTAATAATCAAACATCACAACCAGCAATCAATTAGTTGATTAGCTTTTCAAATATATAATTTTAATATATACTCAAAAAATCATATTTTTAGTGTCAAATTACAACAATAAACCCTATCTATGTTTTGGTTCTCACAACAGTCAATTGGAAATATATAAATATCCCACTTTCGAAACTCAAAAATAGATACTTATGATGCCCGGGCATCACCAAAATTATCCCCGAGCATCTAATTCTATATCCATCCAATTTATTCGAGACTTCGTATACATGCTAGCCAGGCATATATGCAAAATCTTCATATACCCGATAGTCCAAATTCAAAATAAAATAAATATTCAAATATGTATAATAAGATTTAAATTTGTTTTCAATTTTATTTTAAAAATAACACTCTTTGAGACTCATTCTAGGATACTACTGATCCCATCTCTAATGAGTCATTCTCATTGGATACTACTAATCCAATCTCTGATGAATTCTTTCGTTTGGTTCTAATGTGCCTTGTTCTCGAGTTCTGTAAACCAAAGCTCTGATACCATAATGTTACGACTTGAATTCTCTAGCCTCCGAGGAGACCAGAAAACACGGATTTTAATGAGAACATGACAAACCAGAACACAAATAGTAGAACATTTCATTGCTTATTACAACATTTACGTTAGAGTACAAGAATATAACAGAGTATGAATAAATAATATACATCATAAAAATATCATAGATTAAAATAATTTACATAGCAGTGGAAAAATAATACATAACACAACTGAAAGAGATACATGGATATAAAGCTTTTCGAATATAGCTTCAGCTGTAAATCCAGGATCCTGGAAAAGAAATATCTTCAAAAACCCAACTACTAACTACCTGTGCGGAAAATAGGGGCACCCAGAGTTTAGGTTAAAACAATAAAATGCAGGTCAGTCATAGGACTAGTGTGAGAACAAAAATAGTTATTTAAAACTTTACTTTAGAAATAAAGTAAATCAAGGGACCACGCCATATAACACGGAACGGGTATTCTCCCAAGAACACCGGTGCATAAAACAGTTTATAAACAACCAATGCTTTTCGAAAAATGAAGCTATTATAAGACTCAGGTCCCATTACACAATGCAACACAAGCCGGAGGATAGAGTTTTACCTTATAATAGCCAAACATGCTTGATACGTTTAAAAAAAATCATTTTGATATTACCATAAATATATAGTGTCAAAATCAACTTCAAACATAAATGTATCAATCATGGACGGCACAGTATTCCATGCCACTATGTCGCCATACTAGTTCTGCAATTAAAACTGAAATGTCACGTATTGGAAATTGGATTCCATCTATGAGTGAGGCCAAGGATGGCTCCTCACCGTTCGAGACACTCTAGCTAATGCCTCAAGTCGCACCCTTAGCAACCTTAGATCTTCAGGGCCGGTCCTCTCTTACTTTTAAGGATTGGTTATTCCTGAACACACGTTTCCCGGTCCTATCGGACCTATCCATCAGTCCCGTACTGACCGATATATCCGAGGCGCCTCGTTATCCATCATCCACATAGGTAAAAATATTAATGTCTGGGCTCCATACCATGACACCAACCATAGCTAGAAAGAAACGTCGTGCACACCCTGCAGTTATAATACCATTTTTGACTCATACCGAGGTGTGAGGCTCGCGAATTAACGATATACACAAAGCTATGCTATTTAAAGCCGTGCTTTGATCATCAACCACAAGACTCCGCTTTTCAACAAAAGCCTTGATCATTTGCATCTCAGCATGCCACACAGACAATTCACGCCATGCAACTGATGCCTATCAATATATAACCTCTAAGCTCGTACGTCTCAGAGAAGGGTGTTAAGCAAGAGAATAAATTCTCCACCACCAAAGAGATATATATTTAATAGAGATTAATCAACACAGAATAAAATCCAATGTCAGACACACATCCATTTGCTTGTTCGTTCTGGGTCTGAATGAAACCGTAGGCACCATATTCCTCGTCCCGTATATCCAATACAGGAGAGAGGTCCTCGCATATCCGTTCGGTCTCCAAGTACGTCTGGGCGATCAACACTTATTACCTTGTCTTGGGTGTACAGTCCAATCAAGACATCAATAATCATCCAAACAATGTAAAGAACTCTGGTCTTCAACCTCCGTCTTCATCGTCGACTTGTCGTCGAATCATTTATTTAGAATGGGTATAAACCCGGCCTTTCTGATAATTCACGTATCTTATAATCAAGTGATATCAAAACCCAACATAGCCTCATTCCAATCCTGAATATTCTTTTATTCAAATATTCTTTTCACAATTTAAACCAAATTAAGGTTTTCCAAACTAGTTGGGATTAGCGCACCTTAGCGAAGTAATCATTTATTTAATTTCCCAAACCCAACCTCTTCATCCCATGGAGCAAAACTGGTACTACTCCATATCTTACACCACGGTGTTATACGTAAATTTAATTACCATTTCACGTTCAAATCTAATTAAAGATTTAACTATCGCTTGGAGTAAAAACTGGTGATACTCCATTCTCGATCATTTCCCAAATTTGATAATTTACATTATCACATTCACATTTCAGTCTAATTGTAACGCCCCGCCTCTATACCCACTATCGTCCAGTTCATTGTAGAGAAATGTCGTAGTCCATAACGGAGAATGAGGTTTGTGAAGAGCGACCGATTATATGGTCACTCCATGTGAGGAATGCACATCGAATTTTGATACTAATTAAAATTTCGACATGACCATTCGGCACATAGGGCAACTACACAACGGCTATATGCAATCCGGAAAGAAATATAAAATTGACAACAACAATAATATAAATATGGTATATCTCATAGCCAGACACAAGGCAGAATAGATATGAATAAACCAAGAATGTGTACAACAAGCTAGTGGTCAACAAAGATCTACTAATCCCAAAAGAATAGATACATGTACCATGATCTAAATAAAAGAATATATACACCACAAGTGATAATGTCATAGGTACAAAAGCACATAAAGCTGCAGAGACAGTGTAGTAAGCTGAAAGCGGAATATAAATCTAGCGATGAGGAACAAAAGAGCACCTAAAATGACTTGGCCTGACCTGAGTATTATTTATAAGAAAATAAACAGCAAATGGATTAGTCTAGCTGTACTTACCAAATAAACTAAGATAATATGAGATATAACAAAGGATGACATGAACATGGCATGTCGACACAATCAGGAAATGACAATGGAATGTCATCACACTATTATCTCTAAATAATCTCCTAGCTAATGTAGAATGCAATATTCAAATAATACCACACAACAGGAAATAACAGTGGAAATGAATCTCATGACATTGAGCACACAACAACAACAAGAATCCAGAAATCACTAGAAATCTAGAAAACATCATAAAAAGTGGTACTCCCCAGATGAGAAACGACCCAAAAAACATCATAACAAGTGGTACTCCAAAGATAAGGGACAATCCAGAAAACATCATAAAAAGTGGTACTCCCAGATAAGGAACGATCCAGAAAATTTCATAAAAGGGGGATACTCCCTAGATGAGATACGATCTCTAGGTAGCGAACCCATTTGTTTGAGCCGAAGCTCCCTACGAAGCCGGGTCGTGAACTCGGTTAGTGAAATCCAAGAATCGTAAATCCCATTCGGGCGATCGAGGACCACAAAAACATAAATCATACAAGTTGGACCGAAGTCCCAGAAGTGAAATCCAAGAATCATAAATCCCATTCGAGCGATCGAGGACCACAAAAACATAAATCATACAAGTTGGACCGAAGTCCCAAAAGTTAATTCCAACAATCGTAAATCCCATTCGGGTGATCGAGGACCACAAAAACATAAATCATACAAGATCACATCGATCCGGATGAATAGAAATTACTTCGAGCTAGTTAATATAAAGAAATAGCGACATGTCCTATAATCACATGCTATTCTCGAATATTTACGAACCTGTAATCGGTTTCTATTCAAAACAGAGAAAATCACCACACATGCTCGAACGCACGAGTCCAAGAGTTATTCGCCGAAGTAAACATACAAGGGGTCATAGTCCTCAGTTTTACTAAGGTAAATAAACTAAATTTCTCGTCCGATCGACAGGATAAGGAATTGTATATAAATCAATAGAATCATAACAGGGTTTGAAACCGAATTTATTTTAAAAGGATTTGAATTTAAAAACTGATTAAACGTTGGTTCGATGGCCATTGACAATATAAAACCCCATTATCCATTGTGGTTCAATTATTCATGAAAACCGTCGCTGTAGCTAATAGAACACAAACATCATGAAACATAAACTCACATCACAACAACATACAGGAAATCAAGGGATCACGATTGTAATTTCGATCATCGAACGAATCGAAGTCCCAAACTAGCACCCGAAGGTTTTGAACTACATTGGAATAGGCTCGAATGATATCGAGTCGATAATTCACATTTCAGAGGCGTGAATCATCTTAATAAGAGTATCGAATAAATTCGATATACAAAATGGAGCGCACGAGCTTCAGAATGATCATTTATTCAATTCACATCATAAACAAATGTGAATCGATCAAGAAGGATCAACATTGGAAGAATCAAATGAGAATCAAAGTCGATGAATCGAGCTACTGGAATCTGTGAATTCGTAAAGCTGAAGTTCACAAACGAAGTCCGAACGGCCCGAGCTCCAGCCGGGAATGAGCCTGGATAGGCCTAAAATGTTGACCGTGGTCTCCACTGGTCAACAACAGATTTTCAGTGACAGACGTCTGTTGTCAAGAAAACTGTTTCTTGAGAGTTTAGACAGACGTCTGTCCATTTTTGGACAGATGTCTGAGCTGAAGAAATTATTTATTTTGATTTCTAAACAATGACAGACGTCTGTCCCCCTCCCAGACAGACGTCTGAGCTGAAGTGTGGCCATTTTTGCTTAGGAAATGAGGTGCAAACGGCTCTCGGACGAGGCCAGATCAATGGTGATGGCTTATAACATTTTCGAAGTGAAAATGAAGCATCAATAACATGCCGAAGCAACTCATAATACCAAACAAACATGCACAAACATATATATATATATATATATATATATGTATATATGCATGCATGTGGGATTGCTATGATTTCGATTATATATTCAAAAATGAACAAATTCTCTAACCAAAGAAATCGAATATGATTCAAGCGACTTGTGAAGGATTCGAACTATGTCGGGGGGACAACGGAGCTTCACAACATCACTAAATCAACTCAAAACATATGCCTAAGATCGTGTAAACAATCCTACTTATAATTTCAACTCAACGGAACATAAACATACGAAATCGGCTAAGCTACACTAACATAACCAATTCACTAGCACATGCAAACAATATGAACACTAAATTACACTTGTACAAGCATCAAGGCTTGAGGCATGGATGTGAGTTCATCAAAGAACTCACCTTTGATTGTAGGAATGAAGAATAAGCTCCAAACCTAGGTTAGATCAACCTCTCTTCAATTAATACACTAGAATCTCCAATCTAAGATGACATAAATAGAATTCCTAAGAGTTAGGTCATAGGAAATCATAGAAATCGAAGAGAAAACAAGTAGGAGAAGATGGAGAAGCTTACTCAAGTTGTCTCCTTGATTTCCCCTTTGATTTGAGCTTCTAATTGCGAAACCTAGCTTAGCAATTTCTATTTCCCTTTCCACTCCCCATTTTTCTATTTCTTTGTTGAAATGAGAATGAATGAAGAGGAGGAGGAGGATTTGGGGTTATATGGTGAACTAGACTAGCTCAACCAAGACCCAACCCAAAGTGCAAATTTCCGAAGCTTGGAATATATCGAAGTTTATACTTTTTGAACTCCTAAACGACGTTTTGAACTCAATGGAAATGGTTTCGAGTCCAAATTCATTCGTACGTGAAAAGTGATATTTTGGTCATATACAAAGACCAAAATCGCTCAACTCAAAAGGTATCGATGCTTATAGTAAAAAAGGTCGTAAACGATGATCCAAACTCAATGGAAGTAGTCCCGAATCCTAATTTTATCATTTGTAAAAAAATGACATTTTGAGTGACACATAAGATATGACGATATATTTAAATAAAATATTTAAATCCAAAATCGTCGAAGAGCGGGTTGTTACAGACTCCCCCCTTAAAAGAGTTGCATCCCCGCAATTCCTTAAGAATGGAATTATTGGTAACAACCAAAAATAATACTATGAAGTGGTACCACAAGAACCGACACGAAATGAAAAGATCACACCAAGGGCTAGGTGAGATACCAATTTCGTCTCGTAAGATCATAAAAACTAGAGTTCAATTTCGAACTCCATTACCCATGAAGGTAGTCATCCCAAACAGGTAAAATAATTCCTAAAAAATTCATAAGCGCTATGAATTCGTATTGATTTGCCTCCCTTATTAAAATTCTCAAAGGAATGAGAATTTGTATAATACATAAGAATCTTGCGAGTCAAATTCAGAATTTTTTAGAAGCAACAATACTGCGTCCTACAAACGTGAGATATCAATAACAGATATTTCTCTTAGGATATGAGATGGGAAATTACGGTGGTTGACTACTCCATTCCCAAGACTCAATGAGGACGACGTAGTGAACATCGATCTTTAGCACATTTAGTCTTGCGATAAGGTGGCTAACACCAACGAAAGCACAACACAGAGATTCCAATGAATTTAGCTAATGAGAGCAATTCTCGAAGGAATAATCAATTCAAATATCAATGATTCAAGGTTGGTAACAGAATACCAACGAGCTAGAAACCGATAAACAAATATTGGTAACGAAGTACCAATGAATTACAAGTCGATAACAAATATTGGTAACGGAATACCAATGAACTACTCAGGGAAATCGATTTCTATTCAGGTACTAAATCTCATTTAGTAACCATAAAGACGAATCATTAGGAATTATACGAAATTCCCAATATTCTGAAACTCGAGAATCGATTTTAGAAAATCGAAAGCATTGGGAAGATGAAGGATAAGTAGTGCACAACTTACCACTTCGGAACAATAAGATTTAAGATAATTTTCCACCAAAAATCTCAAATCGCAAAAACTTCAGCAATTAATCAAAGAAGAAATAGATAATTTCTCTAACAAGATGAGATTAAACCAAAGAGGTCATAATCCCCAAAGATTTGATTGACAAGTGTTAACAAACGTGCGGAGACAATTGTCAATCCAAATGATTCAAACAAACAAAGGAGGAATATCAAAAGAGATCATCCTTTCGATATTCATTTCTAAGAACAACACAAGGCTAAGTCCATAAGTGAATTGACTATAGCACTTCCGGATGATCGACTAGATTGTAGATTCGAAAAAAGGAATTATTGAGTTCGCCACGAATCGCAAAACCCAAATCTTCCCTCCCCAACGGGAACTCCCATTCTCTCGAGTGATTGTTCACTAGAGAAAATAAGAAGACCCATGGAATCACAAGAATACTAAATTATCTTTAGCAATCGAAACAAGGATTAAGAATTAGGCAAGATTCTCAATCATTAAGAATTCCCAAAAATCAAAGACCTGAAATCCAGAAACAAGAAACATAAATAAACAATTTTGAACCACTCAAAAATAAGGATTAGGAATAATGCAAGACTCCAAATCCTGGAGTTATTTATTTACTCAAAGAAAAGATTCAAGATAATTTCTAATTAAAAATCTTGAACCACTCAAATTCTTGGAATTGCTCCAAGGAAATCTAGAAATAAATTATCTAGAAACATACAAAATTATTACAAAAATCGCAAAAATCCAAAATATCATTATTTTGATTAACTTATTAATGGTTAATTTAATTTTAGGGATCATTTCAAATGTCGGATTGTCACATAATGATGTTTAGGAATTCTGAACTACAACATGGCGTCCTATATCTCGTTCGAGATCCTTAAAGCACCCGACGGACAAGTTAACACAAGAAAATCCTCACAATTTCTAACATTCACGCAGACCTCGCGAAAATATAAAATTCAATAAATCATTTGGGATGGCATAAAGGAAATAAAATTCCTTTATCAACTTACAAAAAAAACACACAAATGATATCTTTCGATAACGAAGAACACGATTGTCGTATATCAAAAGAACAAAAATAAAATAATCTCTGAACATGGTAAATGACATTAAGGAATTAATGACACGTACCTTGACTCAAGAAGAGGGATCACAAGAAGCGGGATGCTTTCCCTCATTCTTGATATTGAGTTTGGAACGCAACGATACATTTGTTGAGTTAATTTAGCACAAATGCTTGGTGACTCACACCGGCACAACGAGGTAACAAATGAGTTGTTTTAGCCTGAAGGCTTAGTGATCTCCATACCGACCGACAAGTGATCAATAGACCATGCTATGTACGTAACGACGTACGAAACAATCTTAACTAAAAATCAAGAAATATCAAGATCAAAGAAGCTTACGACGTGCGTAACGACACGGGGGCAAGATATCCAATGATCAATCACTTACAAGGATCATAAATGATCAACTAGATAAGTGTGATACCCAATAATTTTCAAAAGCACAAGTCCAGTAATTATTCGCCAAAGCAAACATAAGGGTCCATAGTCCTCATGTTTACTAAGGCGTTTAATTAAATTTCTCGTACGATTAAGGTAGTCTTGACAATGTCAAGATACGATCACCGAAGCGATCGACAACATGAAATTTACGTTTTAATAATGTAATTCATACAAGAACAGACATCGATTAGAAACTCGAGTCAAAAGAATGAAACAGAAGCACCACTAGAGCACACGGGCCTTAGATGGACCATAGAAATCAACCCGAAAGAGAACAAGTCGATAATTATTCTAAAGGACCAAAAATTGGTCACTAGATACACAAACACCCTTCCGTAAGAGGTACACTGGGTGGACCGGCACTTGCACGGCCATGACCAACTATTTCACTTCTTTAAGGAAAAAGAAGAAGGAAAAAGTTAGTCACAAGTTGAATTCAAGCCAGGGGAATTCAACTAAAATGGAATCGTATAGAAAGATAAGCTATGACGGGTCTTAAGACTCTAAATAAAACCCTAAAGTACGATTCCCGAGAGAGGCATAAGACAATACCATCGTCATACTATCTTACACTGTTCCGGAAAGTGGCTCTAATACCAACTATAATGCCCCGGCTCTATACGCACTATCATCCAGTTCATTTCAGAGAAATGTCGTAGACCCTAACGGAGAATGAGGTTTGTAAAGAGCGACCGATTATATGGTTACTCCATGTGAGGAATGCACATCGAATTCTGATACCGATTAAAATTTCAACTTGACTGTTAGGCACATAGGGAAACTACACAGCGGCTATGTGCAATCTGGAAAATAGTATAAAATAGACAACAACAATAATATAAATATGGTATATCTCATAGCCAGAGACAGAATAATCATATCACAAAGACAGAATAGATATGAATAAACAAAGAATGTGTACGACAAGCTAGTGGCCAACAAAGATCCACTAATCCCAAAAGAATAGATACATGTACCATGATCTAAATAAAGGAATATGTACCCCACAAGTGATAATGTCATAGGTACAAAAGCCAGAGACAGAGTAGCAAGCTGAAAGCGAAAGATCAATCTAGCGATGAGGCCCAAAGGAGCACATAAAATGACTCGGCCTGACCCGAGTATTACGTATAAGAAAATAAACAATAAACGGATCAGTCTAGTTGTACTTATCAAATAAACTGAGATAATAAGAGATATAACAAAGGATGACACGAACATCGCAAGTCGACACAATCAGGAAATGATAATGGAATGTCATCACACCATTATCTCTAAATAATCTCCTAGCTAATGTAGAATGCAACATTCAAATAATAACACGCAACAGGAAATGACAATGGAAATGAATCTCATGACATTGAGCACACAACAACAACAAGAATCCAGAAATCACTAGAAATCCAGAAAACATCATAAAAAGTGGTACTCCCCAGATGAGAAACGATCTAGAAAACATCATAAAAAGTGGTACTCCCCAGATGAGAAACGATCCAGAAAACATCATAAAAAGTGGTACTCCCCAGATGAGAAAGGATCCAGAAAACATCATAAAAAGTGGTACACCCAGATAAGGAACGATCCAGAAAATATCATAAAAGGTGGATACTCCCCAGATGAGATACGATCCCTAGGTAGTGAACCCATTTGTTTGAGCTGAAGCTCCCCACGAAGTCGGGTCGTGAACCAGGTTAGTGAAATCCAAGAATCGTAAATCCCATTCGGGCGATCGAGGACCACAA
Source organism: Allium sativum (assembly GCA_030737875.1). Taxonomy (NCBI): domain Eukaryota; kingdom Viridiplantae; phylum Streptophyta; class Magnoliopsida; order Asparagales; family Amaryllidaceae; genus Allium; species Allium sativum. Next base: position 63,615,519 of record CM060909.1, on the reverse strand, counting down.
AAACATAAATCATACAAGTTGGACCGAAGTCCCAGAAGTGAAATCCAAGAATCGTAAATCCCATTCGGGCGATCGAGGACCACAAAAACATAAATCATACAAGTTGGACCGAAGTCCCAGAAGTGAATTCCAAGAATCGTAAATCCCATTCGGGTGATCGAGGACCACAAAAATATAAATCATACAAGTTCACGTCGATCCGGGTGAATAGAAATTACTCCGAGCTAGTTAATATAAGAAAACAGCGACATGTCCCTAACCACATGCTATTCTCGAATATTTACGAACCCGTAATTGGTTTCTATTCAAAATAGAGAAAATCACCACATGTGCTCGAATGCATGAGTCCAAACGTTATTCGCTGAAGTAAACGTATAAAGGGTCATAGTCCTCAGTTTTACTAAGGTAAATAAACTAAATTTCTCGTCCGATCGATAGGATAAGGAATCGTATATAAATCAATAGAATCAGAACCAGGTTTAGAAACCGAATTTATTTTAAAAGGATTTGAATTTAAAAATTGATTAAACGTTGGTTCGATGCCCATTGACAATAAAAAACCCCATTATCCATTGTGGTTAAATTATTCATGAAAACCGTCGCCGTAGCTAATAGAACACAAGCATCATGAAACATAAACTAACATCACAACAACATACAGGAAATCATGGGATCATGATTGAATGAATCGAAGTCCCAAACTGGCACCCGAAGGTTTTGAAATACATCGGAATAGACTCGAAGGATATTGAGTCGATAATTCACATTTTAGAGGCGTGAATCATCTTAACAAGAGCACCGAATAAATTCGATATACAAAATAGAGCGCATGGGCTTCAGGATGATCACTTATTCAATTCACATCATAAACAAATGGGAATCGACCAAGAAGGATCAACATTGGAAGAACCAAATGAGATTCAAAATCGTCGAATCGAGTTGTTGGATTCTGTGAATTCGTAAAGATGAAGTTCACAAACAAAGTCCGAATGGCCCGAGCTCCAGCCAGGAAAGAGCATGGATGGGCCTAAACTATTGACCGTGGTTTCCACTGGTCAACAGCAGATTTTGAGTGACAAACGTCTGTCACCCCAAGGACAAACGTCTGTTGTCAGGAAAAATGTTTCCCGAGAGTTTGGACAGATGTCTGAGCTGAAGCAATTATTTATTTTGCTTCCTAAACATTGACATACGTCTGACCCCCTCCCGGACAGACGTCTGAGCTGAAATGTGGCCATTTTTGCTTAGAAAATGACGTGCAAACGGCTCTCGGACGAGGCCGGATCAATGGTGATGGCTTATAACATTTTCTAAGTGAAAATGAAGCATCAATAACATGCCGAAGCAACTCATAACACCAAACAAACATGCACAAATACACACACACACACACACACACACACACACACACACACACACACATATATATATATATATATATATATATATATATATATATATATCTGTGTGTGTGGGGGGGGGGGATTGCTATGATTTTGATTATATATTCAAAAATGAACAAATTCTCTAACCAAAGCAATCAAATATGATTCAAGCGACTTGTGAAGGATTAGAACTATGTCGGGGGGACAACGTAGCTTCACAACATCACCAAATAAACTCAAAACATATGAATAAGATCGTGTAAACAATCCTACTTATAATTTCAACTCAACGGAATATAAACATGCGAAATCGGCTAAGTTACACTAACATAACCAATTCACTAGCACATGCAAACACATATGAACACTAAATTACACTTATACAAGCACCAAGGCTTGAGGAATAGATGTGAGTTCATCAAAGAAATCACCTTTGATTGTAGGAATGAAGAACAATCTCCAAACCTAGGTTAGATCAACCTCTCTTCAATCAATACTCTAGAGTCTCCAATCTAAGCTGACATAAATAGAATTCCTAAGAGTTAGGTCATAGGAAATCATAGAAATTGAAAAGAAAACAAGTAGGAGAAGATGGAGAAGGAGATGGATAAGCTTACTCAAGTTGTCACCTTGATTTTCCCTTTGATTTGAGCTTCTAATTGCAAAACCTAGCTTAGGAATTTCTATTTCCCTTTCCACTCTCCATTTTTCTATTTCTTTGTTGAAGTGAGAATGAATGAAGAGGAGGAGGAGGTTTTGGGGTTATATGTTGAACTAGGCTAGCTCAACCAAGACCCAACCCAAAGTGCCAAATTTCCGAAGCTCGGAATATATCGAAGTTTATACTTTTCGAACTCATAAACAACGTTTTGAACTCAATAGAAATGGTTTCAAGTCCAAATTCATTCGTATGTGAAAAGTGATATTTTGGTCATATACAAAGACCAAAATCGCTCAACTCAAAAGTTATCGATGCTTATAGTCAAAAAGGTCGTAAACGATGATCCAGACTCAATGGAAGTGGTCCTGAATCCAAATTTTATCGTTTGTAAAAAATGACATTTTGAGTGACACATAAGATATGACGATATATTTAAATAAAATATTTAAATCCAAAATCATCGAACGAGCAGGTTGTTACACTAATTAAAGATTCATTAAAACTCCACTTAGTTTTAATCTTCCAACAATCATTATTAATGATTATTTAACTTTGGGGAATCAAATATGCCGCATCAGCAATCTACACCATACCATTGATTTATGCCGATATATAACCTCTATGCTCGTACGTCTCAGAGAAAGGTGTTAAGCAAGAGAATAAATTCTCTGCCACCAAACAGATATATATTTAGCAGAGATCAACAATACATTTCAAAATATAATGTTAGACATGTAATCCTATCTTTAACTGGGTTAAAGAACCAATGTCATTTAAAACAGAGTTCACGATAAATCCAAAATCACATTCCATTAACCATGGAATCTTCACGGAAAACAGATCAATATATAATCGATATTAATTTCCGTATCCGACTAATAATATAAATGGAACAACGGCTAAGCCTTTTCAATTCCATATATATTAACAATCTTCCTCCATAGAAGCTCACTTCGATTATTACCAAATCGAATTCCATTCATTTCCAGTTTAATATATAAATTGGAAAACTTTACTTTGGAAATTTTCCATTAAATCTTAATAAAAAATTTATAAATTCCAAATCACATTTTACTATTAATCAGGTTAAAGAACTAATGTCGTTAAAAACACAGTTCCGGATAAACCCAATTCACATTCCATTTTTATTCCAATTATTAAATATAACTGGAAACTCTAATAATCTTAAATAAAAGATTTATTCTTTCCACATGGGGTTAAGAACAGTATTACTGAAGACACTATTCACGACAAACCCAAAATCCACTTTGATATTAATATAAGGCTCTAAACAGAATTATATAGGCTTATATTCAATATCAAATTCTGAAACCAACACATATCGTATGGGGAATAACGATATATATCTATCTTCCAAATTCCTCCACAATATCTGTATAGTCACAGAATCCAATATCGAAATATTTTGAAGATGGTTTCTATTCAAATCGATTCCAATTTATACATTGGAAAATTTTGGTTAGATTAAAACCATTTACAAATCCAATTTATTTATTTAAAAACGTTGGATTATCCTTCTAGTTAATAACTAGTTCATTTTGATAAAAATATATTTTTATCTTTAGAAACACAGAATTTTTCATCCAAATTCTTTCCAAATCATTTATTATAATTTTACACAAATTAATAATATTTTAAATAATTTTATTAAACTCCTTATAGTGATTTCCATAAACGGTCATCGAACTGCACTTACATCGACCTTTTTCGAATTTGATGTGGACATAATTCCAAAACCCACTGTCAGATTTCACATCTCTTATATTAGTTGGATAGCTCTTTTCGATACGAGCCCAACGATTCTAGTTTTAGGAGAATCCGACGGTCGGATCTCCCATAATGTCCATGTGTAACAACCCGGAAATGCGAGCCAGTTTAAAAATTTTATTTTGGAAATTTTAACGAATTTTGAATATTTAAAATGATTATTTTAAATAATAACAACGAGAAATTTATTTTGAATAGAAATAGAAGTATATATTTATTCGAATCGTCGTTAGAATATAAATAATTTATTTTAATTATATAACGAGCTGAAATGGCGCAGTAGTTCGATAATTCGATTTCAAACTTCAATTGAACGTACCGGGTGCAAAATAAATCGGATTTTAGCAAAACCAAAAATAATGGAATGTAATTGAGAATATCTTTCCAACGAATCCAAAAAATCAAAATTTCATAGCGGGAATCAAAAGATATGTCCAGTTGAAAATTCAGAATAGTCGCTATGGAATTCTGGCCCTTAAAAATGGAAATTTTGCAAATGACCTCGGAATTCGACGAAACCACTTTTGTTGGATCCATGATGTCAAGTTATTGCTAGATTCCAAATTTCATAATTTTTCGAATCAATATGTGAGCGTGCAAAGGAAAACGCGTTTGACCAGTTTTAGTTGATTTTAATCGACTGGAAATTGGCCATTTTTCAAACTGTCTCATAATTCTATGGAATTAGTTTTGTTAGGGCCATATCGTCAATACGAAGCTAGAAAATATTTTTCGGGAATTTTTCTTGTTAGTATGTGGCCTCAGTAAATTGAAATGTGCGTTCAAATTCAATATATAGAGTTATATGTTGATTTTGACGAAACCTGATCGAAACGGTCAAATCAGCCTACGATACATATCCCATTGTATTCGGAATGGGGGTAATTAGCTATGGACGACACGCGATGGGTTTCGTTTCGAGGTCGAAATAAAAAAGTTGCTTTTTGGAAATTAAAATAATTAAATAATTAAATATAAAATCCCTCCCTCTCTCCCCTTATCTCCTCTCAGCCCCCCTCCCCCACGCTCATTTCAAATCAAACAAAGAAAAAAAAGGAGGGCAGAGGGCTGTCGCGCTCCACCCGCCATCACCGCCGCAGGTGGTGGGGCAGCGCCGCCACCTCCTCAGCTCGGCGCGCCCCACCGTTGAACCCCCCTTCTCTCTCCGAACCGCGCACCCCCCCTTCAGCCCCGTTGGCCACCATCCCTCCACCGCACCCAAATCGAGACGTGCCTCCCCTCTTCCTCCACCCGCTGAGAATCGCCAACACCTCCAGCAGCGCCGACGATGCTCCGACCACCCTCCGGCGCAGGTAAACCCCCTCCTCCTAATTGGCAGCGCTTTCCCCCTTCCTTTTTTAAAAAAAAAAAACCCCTGTAAGTTTTTGTATTTTCATTTTCTTAACGAAATTGGTTTTATTTATTTATTTATTTATGTTATAGCATAAGAGAAATCAGATTTTAGTTGACATATTAGCGTTCATATGAACAAAGGTTTGATTTTTACATAGATTTCATGTAAGAAAAGATTAGAGATTTTATATAGAAAAGATTAGAAATCTTTATATTTGAAAAGGCGAAATCTTTATATAGAGAATAACATGATAAAAATATAATCTTTATTATATGAACACCGTTATAAATATAGAATTTTTATCTATATAGTAGCGGTGTAAAAATAGAATTTTTATCCATATAGCTTAGTTATAAAAATATGATTTTTATATAATAGAGAATATAAAAATGTGATTTTTTATACGTAGTGGCTACGGATAGTGAAAGTGACAAAAGGCGAGAACGATGAAGATTTCTACATAAGAAGAGTTGTGGATTAGCTAGTTGGTGAGAACTTCTCACTTTAAATCTTGTTTTTCTAGTTAAAATATATATTAGGATGCAGACGGTGCTTAGTAGCACCCGACACCCGTCGTCCACAGACCATGGATGACTTGTATGTTTGATTGTTTGTTGTGGTGAAAATTGATTGTGTGATGTGAAATGAAATAAAATATTTATGTAGTTAAAAATATTTTATCGTTAAAAATATAATTTTTAACGGGTATGTGAATAAATAAAAATCTGTGTTTGTTGATTTGAAACCCCACACGGGTATTGGGATAATATTAGACATACACTAATCCCAATTATTTCATTGTATGTCGATCGATTGGTCGACAGACTGTGTGAGCGTTAATTATTTATATTTGATGCTTATGCAGTTGTGTGGTGCACTTTGGATGATGGTTGATTATTTATCGTTGCTATTATATACATGTGTTGTATGGAAACCATATAATTAACATTATATGGTAATTGATTGGGCCTCATTCCAATTGGGAAAATAAAGAAAAGAATAAAATAAAGATTCATGTGTTGAATAGAATATATAGTCATGTGTTGACAATAATCATGTGTTGAAAGAAATATTTTAACAATAAAATTTACATCTTTATCATATTTAAAGTTAGAAACTAACTGGAAAATAGATAAGATGAGTGGTTTCTGGGGTACTGATCTGATATTGGTTTCGGCCTTCGGCGTTAATACTTAGGGAATCATTCTCTTACTACTTTACGGTTGGAGTCTGATTTAAAAATCAAATGATAGATACCATAATTTTATAAAATATATTAAATAACAAAAATAGTCATGTGTTGACAGTGCTCATGTGTTGAGAATATTCATGTGTTGAAAGAAATATAGATTCATGTGTTGAATAGAATAAATATTCATTTGTTGAATAGAATAACGAATTTATTGAAATATATAAAGCCGTGTTGATTAGAGTTGCGCTATTTTGACGTGAACGATATTTATATCGATTATATTTGTTTTTATAATGAATATAGAAAAGGAATTGATTTCAAAATATAACGTTTTGAAAATATTATCATTTATATAGTAATGATATGAAATATTCAGTTTTGATTTGAAATTGAATATGAAGTTGAATTTGTTTTGAAAACGAATTTAAAACGATTTATAAAATACGTTTTAAAAGGAAATCGACGAAATATATATAATATATATATTATATATATAATGGCCTGAATAGAACGCGCTGCGGCGGTTCGTGAATTTCGACCATTGACTTCGAATTGACGTTACGGGAGATCCGACCGTCGGATTCTCCTGAAACTGGAACCGTTGGGTTCGTATTGAAAAGAGCTTTCCAATGAGTATTTTAAATTAGAAATCTAACGGCTGGATTTGGAATTATATCCAAATCAAATTTGGAAAAGGTCGTTGTAAGTGCAGTTCGATGGCCTTTGATGGAAATCGACTGTACGGGCCTTGATAAAATTATTAAAAATATCAATAATTTGTGTAAAATTATAAGAAATGATTTGGGAAGAACTGGGGTGAAAAAGTCCATATTTGAAAGGATAAAAATATATTTTTATCGAAATGAACAAGTTTTGAACTAGGATTAAAATCAATTTATTTTTGAAATAAATAAATTGAATATGAAAGTGGTTTTAAAAATAATCAAAATTCCCAATACGTGAATTGGACTGGAGTTGAATCGAAATTATCTTCGGAATATTTCGATGTTGGATTTCGTGACTATACAGATATTGTCATGGGAATTTGAAAGATATATTTTATATCGTTATTTCCAATACGATATTTGTTGGTCTCAGAATTTGATATTGAATATAAGCCGGTATATTTTATATTCAGAGCCTTGTATTTAATATCAAATGTGATTTGGGTTTGTCTTGAATGGTGTTTTCATTAACACTGTTCTTAAGCCCATTAGAGAAAAAGATTAAATCTTTCTATTTAGATTTAACAAAGTGTATCAATTAAATAATATTTAATTGGAATTGAATTTGAATTGGTTTTTGGTTTATCGTGAGCGGTGTTTTGAACAACACATGTTCTTTAACCTGGTTAACAATGAGTGTGATTTTGGGTTTATCGTGAATCGTGTTTTAAATGACATTGGTTCTTTAACCCAGTTAAAGACAGGATATTGATTTTTGAAAAGATTAAAACTAAGTGGAGTTTTAATGAATCTTTAATTAGATTGAAATGTGAATTGATAATTTAAATTATCAAATCTGAAAGGTAATCGAGAATGGAGTACCACCAGTTTTGCTCCAAAGCGATAGTTAAATCTTTAATTAGATTTGAACGTGAAATGGTAATTAATATTTACCGATAACACCGCGGTGTTAGATATGGAGTATTACCAGTTTTCTCCATGGGATGAATAGGTTGGGATTGGGAAATAAAACAAATAATCACTTCGGTGTAATTCGCTAATCCCGACTAGTTTGGAAAACCATAATATGGTTTGAAATGATATCCAAAGGAAGATTAAAGAATAAATTTAGAAGAATTTATCTTTGATAAAATTAATGGGAACCTTTCCCTAGGAATGTGAATATTTGAATAAAAAATTATTCTGAATTGGAATGAGGCGTATGTTGTGTTTGTGTAACATTTGTTTATTATATACGCGGGTTATTCGGAAAGGCCGGGTTTATACCCATTCTGAATAACCGATTCGACGATATGTCGAAGGTGAAGACGGTGGTTGAAGACCGGAAGTCTTCACATCGTTTGGGTGATACTACTGATGATCTTGATTGGGCTGTACACCCAAGATGAGGGAATCAGTTGGTGATCGTCCAGACGTGCTTGGAGATCGATGGATATGCGAGGAAAGTGCCTCCGGTTTCGTTCAAACCCAGAACGAACTTGTAAATGGACTGTGTGTCTGACATTGGATTTTATTCTGTGATGATTGATCTCTGTTAAATATACATCTGTTTGGCGATGGAGAATTTATTCTCTTGCTTAACGTCCTTCTCTGAGACGTACGAGCTCAAAGGTTGTATATCGATGGACATCAGTCGCATGGAGTGAATTGCCAGTGTTGCACGCGTAAGTGGCAATTGATCAAGGCTTCTGTTGAAAAGCAAAGTCTTGTGGTTGACGATCAAAGCACGGCCTGTGTAGCTTTGTGTATAGCGTGAATTCGCGAGCCTAACACCTCGGTATGAGTCAAAAACAGGATAAGGACCCAAGGAGTGCACAACGTTTCTTTCTAGCTAGTGGTGGTGTCAGTGCTTAAACTGGCTGACATTTATATACTTTTCACCTGTGTGGTTGTTGGATGCGAGGCGCCTCGGTTATAGGTCTGTAAGGACTGGGAAACGTGTGTTTAGGAATAATTAATCCTCCAAAGTAAGAGAGGACCGGCCTTGGAGGTTCCAAAGGATCATAGTAGGGTCCTGAGACATTTGCTAGAGTGTCTCGAATCGGAGAGGAGCTTGCCCCTTGCCTCGACTCATGACGGAAATCCAATTTCCAATACGTGACTTGCGGTTTTATTTGTAGAGCCTAGTATGGCGACATGATATATGGTACCCATGCCGTCTATGATTGATATTTATGATCGAAATTGTTTTGACACTATACACTTATAATAGTATCAAATGATTTGTTTTAAACGTACTAAGCATATTTGGCTATTATAAGGGAAAACCCTATCCTCCGTCTTGCGTTGCATCGTGTGATGGGACCTGGGTCTTATAATAGCTTCATTTTTCCAAAAAGCATTGCGCTGTTTTGTTATATGCACTAGTGTTCTTGGGAGGAAACCCGTTCCGTGTTATACGGCGTGGTCCCTTGAATTACTCTCCTTTAAAATAAAGATTAATAACTGTTTTAGTTCCCACACCAGTCACATGACTGACCTGGAGTTTATTGGTTTAACCTAAACTCTGGGTGCCCTTTTTTTCGACACGGGCAGCTTATTGTTTTGGTTTTGCAGATTTATATTCACAGGATCCTGATTACAGCTGGAACGATGCTCGGAAAGCTCTGTATCCGGGTATTACTTTCAGTTGTGTTTTGTATTGTTTTTCCACTGCTATGTAATTTATTGTAATCTCTGATATTTATCGAATATATATTATTCGTTTATACTCTGTATATTCTTGTATTCTGATGGAATTGTTGTAATTAACAATGAAATGTTCTTCTGTTTGCGTTCCGATGTGTGTTGTTCTCAATTCTATCCGTGCTTTCCTTCACGGGGAAGTTCGGCGTCTCACCACGTATAGCCATGGTCGAAATTCACGAACGGTCGCGGTGCATCGCGTGCTATTCAAGCCATTATTATACATATAGTGTATATATATAATATATTATTTCGTTTAAAACATATTTTATAAATTCGTTTTAAAAACGATTCACACTTTTATTTCAATTTTAAATCAAAATTGAATACTCCTTATGATTATAATATTTAAATGATAATATTTTAAAAATATCAGATTTTGAAATCATTTCTGTTTGATATTCATTATAAAAATGAATAAAATCAATATAAATATCGTTCACGTCAAAATGACGCAAATCTAATCAACACGGCTTCACACATTTCAATATTTTCATGTCCATTCCAAATCGAACATCAAAATCATATTTTAATCCTTTACATAACATTATTTTAAAATATTCATTATTTTAAAATATCTGTCCCTTCTGAATTGGAATCAGACACTATCAATTACCGTATAATGTTATTTATACGGATTTCATACACACATGTACACAACAATAATTATACACAGTCAACCATCATCCAGAGTGCATTACCCAACTGCATAAGCATTAAAAATAAATAATTAACGCTTACAACAGTCTGTCAACCAGTCGATTGGCATACAACTAAACAGTTGGGATTAGTGTACGTCAAATATCATCCCAATACCCGTGTGGGTTTCAACCAACAAATAATGATTTTTATTTGTGCAGTTGGGCGATGTGTAAAATTTATCGTCTCAATCAATGTCAGTCAAATGGGTGTACATAAACAAATCGTCCGATTTGTAAATGAATATTTATTTTCATTTTAGGAGAATTTTATGTCGTTCATATATACGTTAAAAACTATATTTTTAATGATAAAATATATATTTCAACACTTGATTATTTTTAATAGTTCATACATTCAATAAAAATAATATTTTTATTATTTAAACATTTTATTCAACACATTAATATTTTATACAGTTCATATATACATTAAAAATTATATTTTTAATGAACAATATTTATTTCAGAAAATTTCGGCATTATAACGGCGCGATATTAAAACCAGAGTAATGTCTAGCATTACCCCTCTCTTGATACTGGCTCGCGCCATACACAACATTCAATCCAATCAACCAAACCATAATACACTCAACAATCACAATACAGTCAATTTTTTACAATACAATCCAAACAAACAACCATGGTTTGTACAATAAATAGTGTCGGGGGCTTTTAAGCCCCGTCTACATCCTAGTATATGTCTAACTGTAAAATAATTAAAGTGAGAAGGAGTTCCCATAGTCGGTTTCCACTCCACCAATTTTATTTATGAACTTCTGAATAATTTAGATTTGAATTTGCCTGAAATTCTAATGTGCTCTGTTTCAATTTTGGTTAGTTTTGAAATGTAATGTTCGTCGCCGCAAATTCAATGCAACTTGAATCGTTGAATTTAGACCTCGCATGGCGAAGATATGGTAATTTTTACATTAGATTACATTCATTAAAATAATAATAAACAATTAAAATTTAATTACATCCCCTAATTATATTCTCACCCCCAATCAACATTGAACCCATCAGTTCGCACCCTCTCTCTCCTCTCCGCGCTTCAACCATGCCACATGCACCTGATCGGCCGCCGCCATGATGACCGCCGCTAGCCCATGCCCCTGTGCCCTGCTCCACGACCAACCCGCACCCCCAGTCACGCCAGAATCGACGATTGAAACCAAGCCCTTTGAGCTCGAAAATCGAGAAAACTCCCAATGATGGACGATCATCCGCATATGCATCGAAAGGTCACTCCACGTACTACGTTTTCCGTTTAATGAGCATAAATTTATAATGCGTGGATTCGGAGAAAAAGGGAAAGCAAATCTCGAACGATTTTAATTGTTTGTTCTGAAATAGCGGCGGCTGAAGAAAAGGAAAAAGGATTTAAGGTTTAGTTTATTAATATATATTTTTAATATTATTTAATTTCCAAAAATACCCGTTTATTGATACGAACTCCAAATCGAACCTGATGACTATAGTCCCTAGCCAAATACCCCCATTCTGGACGCAATGAGATATGTTCCGTAAGCTAATTCGACTGTTTCGATCAGTTTTCATCAAAATTAAAATATAAATTAATATAACATTCAAAATTGATTTCAACGTACATTTTAATTTACCGGGGCCACGTACTGGCTCCAAAAATTCCTAAAAAAATAAATCTAGCTATGTTTTGGCGATGCGGTCCTAACAAACAAATTTCATTGAATTTGGAGGTCATTTGAAAAATGGCCATTTTCTAGTCGATTAAATTCAAACTAAAAGTACCAAACGCGTTTAAATCCACCACGCTCACGTATTAATTCCAAAAATTATGAAAATTGGAACATAGTAATAATTTGACATTCTAGATCCAACAAAAGTGGTTTCGTCGAAAACGGAGGTCGTTTGCAAATGACTACTTTTAAGGGCTATATATTATATTAATATATATATAAATTCCATAAAGACTATATTGAATTTTAAAATGGCCATAAATTTCATTTTATGATATGAAATCTCAGTTTTCCACATTCGTTAGAAAGATATAGTTAAAAAGATTCAAATATTTCTTGTTTCGTCCAATTCTGATTTAAAATGAATTCTATACATTCAATTGAAATTTAAAATCGAATTTTCAAACTACCGCTCCATTTCCAATTTGTTTTATAATTAAAATAAAATTATACGTTCTAACTTCGTTTTAAATAATTTTTTAGTCGTTATTATTTAAAACAAATCATTTTAAATATTCAAAATCTATTAGAATAGCTAAAATAAAATTTTCAAATTGGTTTTGAAAATCTAGGTTGTTACACCCTTTGTCTTCACCAGCCTCCGATGATCCTTTAACCTGCAGACCTGGACCCAATCCACTTACTGCACCCGCCTCAAGCCGTGCTTCCCTACCCTGTGCCAACTCCGATCTCCTCCTCTTCTGCTGCTCGCGTGCATGAGTGGGTATTGTGTATTGGGTATATTTGCGTCATTTTACTATGCATTGTGTTGAGTTTGTGTTTGTGAGTGTGCAGTGTACTATGTGTATTTGTATCGTGATGCGTGTGTATTATATTGTACGTGTGCGTGTGTCAGGTGTTTATGTGGGAGTGAATGTGATTTTCTGTGTGCCTGCGTTGTTTATATGAACAAATATATATATAAATATATATGTATGTATGTATGTATGTATATGTTATAAGTTTTGCTGTGTGAGATTTCCAGTGAGTTAGGTATGCGTTAAGTATGTGAAATACTTTATGCGTTGTGTTTATGTGTATATGGTGCGAGTTATAAAATATTTATTTGGTTGAGTATATATATTAATATATATATATATTTAAATGGTTTTGGGGTATTTATATACAATTTATAATATACATAGTTTTGGTGTGCGTTGAATTATATATATACATACATACATATATATATATATGTTATAATTTTTCTGTGTGTATATGTGTATATAAAAAAATATAATATTTTTTGTGTAAAGAACTATTGTGTTTTATTTTTGATTGAATTTAGTCAGTATTATGTTAATTTTTGAGTCGATTGGTGTTGAGTTCGAAAACTGTCCAAAAACCCTTGTAGCCATACTAACCCTTTGAGAAATTCCCTAGCCTCCTCTTATAAAAATAAAATATTGAGTGGTTTTCGAGTTTGGTTCAGTTCTGGGATATGATTGGATGTCGTTACTCCATTTCGTGTCTATTCGTTTGTCGACTCCATTCAATGCCTCGAAAGGTGAGTTCATCTCACACTTGACTTACATTTTCATAGAAGTGAAATTCAACGTATTTGAAATGCTATGAAATGTATAAGATTGTTTTAGAAAATCTAATTACATGTTGTGCACGTATGGCACTCATTATTGACACTACTAGTATGTATGATATGGATGTGCACATGTGATTTGTATTTGTTTGATTGTTGAGTTTACATTATTTATTTGTTAAATATTGCAAGTTCCCTATGGGTTGAAATGATACATACCCGAATAGCTGCATAGATTTAGGAATTGAATTCAATTGATTTGGGATGCGGGTTGAAACGATATATACCCGTGATTCAAAATTTAAATTACGGATTGAAATGATACATATAAGTTTTACTTGGCCTAGGTAGAAAATTATTTACGGATACCATTGGTCTATTTAAAAAAAAAAACAGTTTTTCGAGTTTAAATATATTCTGATATACAAAGCTATTTTAATTATAATATTAATTTTAAACTTCAAATTATTTAAATTATTTTGTAGGTTATTTAATAAATCATTTGTTATAGTTTAATATTATTTATATTTTATATGTACACATTAAGATTTTATAAAAATACAAATATAGTTTTTTCTTAGAGTAAGAAAGGTGTGAACGAGAGTTTAGAATTTAATTGTAACTTAATTTGGTTAATGAATTGATTGAAATAAAATTTCAAAATTAAGCTAAATTGATTGAAATGTGATTTAGAAATGAGGTTATATGAAGATCTGCTGGAAAAACGAATCTTAATAAGTCGATTTGATAATACTTCATTAAGTAAATGTTTTGAATCAAAGTATACTTGAAGTTAAATATTTTAAATCGAATAAACTTGGAAATTTTGATTTAATAAGCTTGAAATTGTTAAAATGAGATTTAGAGTTAATTCTAAATTTGAGAATTTTGTTTAAGTAATAAAATTTAAATTCAACTAGAATAAGTCAGAATTATATTTGGAATTTGGATATACTGTTAAGTTGGCATTAATTTCAAGTGACGTTTTGGTAATTGAATTGATAAAAATTAGAACTTAAACATATGGATATGTGGTTCGGATTGGATTGTTATTTAGACTAGATTTTAAACTGTTATTATTTTGTACAAAACTACTTTAAACTATTTTATATGATTATTATTTTATAACTATCTATATTTAGGTTAACTATTAAACATCTTATAATTATTTTGCTCAAATATTTAACTATTAAATATATACTTTATAACCATTTTAATCAAATTATTTTATATAAACACATATGTTTTTAAATTAAACTATTTTATATTGTATTAAATATTTTAAATAAACTTTATTTCTGTTCCGAACAATTAGATCTGAAATGTTTGATATGAAGATTTTGAATAACGATAACTAAGACAGAAAATTAAAATCAAGTGTAATTATTGTTATTGAACTACATGTAAATATGAAATCTAAAACCTTGAATGGAACTAAATAATGAATTAGTTGAAATTAAATGTATGACGTTTGAATATTTGAACATAATTGTTTATAAAACCAATATCTGGAATTAATTGATTCATGATATTTTAAAATGTGATTTCAAATATAAATTATCACGGTGTGAAAAATGTAAACGTTTGGTTGTTAAAGAGACCAGGATCAGATATTGTCATACTCTCTGCCGATACCGAAAACCACTTTAACAAATGTGTACGTGGTGGAGAATGTAGAATGAAGTAGGTTGGTTTGAAGAATGCTACTGGAATGAAGTAACATAACGATGATGGATGTCCTTGACCTTCGGATCATAATTAAAATGACTAAAACATATGGTGTACCGTGATTAAGTGATGTTGCACCTCTTATCATACACACTTCTTTGAACTATATATGCTACTTTGTGATTTAAATAGTGTCCACCCTTGATTATGGGAGTGTTGTTCGTGGTGGGCGGTAGTTGCGGCTATGCATTACCACCAGTCCAGGCGTGCATTGGTAGAATCCTACGCTGGGTATTCCTCATGTGCCTTGTCATATTATCCTGATCGAGCCCCCAACGATTTTGATTTAAAGTTGTCATGTAACGACCCATCCCCATCTACCTACGTCTTACTAGTGTTTTATATGCAATATCTATGACAATGCATAACAGTGTAAGGGTAAGAATGTAATGTGACTTGCCCTATTTTCAATAGTAAATTTAACTATAGACACTATTATAATAGCGTATTGTATTATATGATATCTATATTGACGAATCCTCAAAAGATGGAAATCCCAAACATCCTTTAGGTTACTGATTCATTTCATTGAATATTTTACTTGAGTTGATTAACTGATATAAGAATGTTTGCCCTGATCCAAATGTTTTGTTTTTTCAATATTGTTGTCAGACTGAGTATTGCAGTATTGAGATTTCACCTTTCAAAGCTGGAGACTTATTGAAGACTTCATCTCTATCTATTGGTTCTGATTATTTCTCTTTGTATTAGAAATTTTCGTATTTAGATGTCCACTATATTTAATTTTGTAACTCTAATGTTAAGTATAAGTTTTGAATTTTATTTACTAACTTCATGAACAGCTATTGTATTTTATTTATTCAACAACGAGATATTCTGCTATTCTGTGTCTATGATTCTGTGATTGACTTATTAAACCAAATAACAATAACAATCTCTCATTTTGAACCATTCGAGTTGGTTTAATTACCGACTTGTAGCGGTCGAAAAGGCAAGTCGTTACATATTCAGAAACTTGTATATTTTAATAAGGTTTACATATCGCAACAACCACTTCGATGAATATTACTACATTAATTTTTAAAAGTAAAAAGTAATCTACTCATTATGAATTATGTCAAGATTTTTCATCACGAACAATGCTTAAAAAAGTTATAATCTACATTTCTTGTTCTTTGCATTCTTTTTCGCTACCATTATTTACATTCTTCCGAAATTTGTATACTTTCATTGTTTATACTTCAGGGTATTGTAAATGTGTCAAACACTTTCACTACTTTAATAAATTCAAATTATCTTTGAAAGTGTAACGCTCATGTCACATAACATGTTGCTGACACTGTATGATGCTTCAGTAATCTTAGTGTGCTTCTATCATTTTATATATTTCTAATTTTTATATTATGGACTACAGGTCCATATATCTTATCTAGGAGAATTTCATGATGGTCAATCAAGTTTTTCTCTAATATGAATTTTTTTAAATCTACTTATAAATATAAGCATTTTATTATTTATAAATTTATCACCGATGATTATTTCTTGTCAGTTCTATACATGATTTATTGAGATCTCAAAACTTATCATGTTTTAGGTATTTAAACCACTTCCAGGGATATTTCGCAACAATATCATGGGTTTCTTTCGAAGCACCCTTAAGTGTTTTTTTAAGAACCCCACCTCCTTTATTTGGCATCTTTATAACTTACTCCAAAATAGTTTTAATTGACTTTTATACCATATTTCAGCTATGATTAGGGATCCAAATTATATTGGAGAAAGTCTACTAAGGATATAATTGATAATTTATGCAAGTTACTTAATATTTGGCATCCTTCTACATGTTAGAAAATATTTAACATCAATGATCAACATGAACTTATATCCCTTTATCCTCGCCCTCAATGTTGACAAATATAATCATATTAAATAATAAACCCTCTTTAGATTCTCATTTTCGATCCATTATCACATTATTACTAGCAAATACATTATATGTATTTCAATTGTATGAGAATAATGCTCTTATTAGTTTATAAGACGCATTCAAATTATATTACTTATCTCTTAAATTATTTAGTAACTTAGAGGAATTTTCTAATTATGTAGATCATTTGAATACACATGACTTCAGGTCTTTCTATATTTATGTTGATTGATTTTTATATCATTAAATGATATCAATTACTATATGGTGAGCTTGTATCAGTTTAATCAAACAATCTTCAAATTGTTAATTAAATATTCGCATATATGTATATATTCGTGCGTCCAAATATTACATATGTAATAAATTTGCATATTCTTTCTTATTCGAGTTATCAATTTTAGAACAAATTGTTTATAAGGTTCCAAATCATTAAATTTTGCTTATCAAGCATTGTCAATGCAAATTTTAAAGACAATATTATGATGTTTAAAACATCTGATTTGAAATTGTATCGAACCTCTAGTTCAAATAAAATATATAAAAACTTCATGTTGTTAAACTTTATTTTTCAATACAATATGTGAATGTAAATATACATGTAAAATACAACTCATTTTGACAATTTTGAAATCTTTGGATGCATCATCATTTCCCCATATGATGTAACTTCTTTAAGAAGTACAATGTTATTATTTCTCATAGTTTCAATAAAGCTTCAAACCTTCAAATTATGAATTATTTCAAGTTCATTGATTGAGGAACTTTAGATTATTAAATTTTGTTATACTATATGGTGTAATTGAAGAGGATGGAAGTAGCATCGTGTAGGATAAGACCGTTCACAAATCGGAGCTCGTATGTGGTAGATATGGTGAATAAGGCAAGTGGATTTGGGCTGAGAGCAGTATCAACATATGAAATTACTTTTAGGCATCTGAAATCAGTTTGCACAAAATCCTGAGAAGCTATTAAGATGTCTGAAAATAATTTCAAACATCTGAGAAGTCATTTAGACGTCTGAAATATATTTCAGCCATCTGAAACGAGCCAGCGAGAATCCTGAATTTATTTTCATACGTCTGAAATGGAACATGGGCTGATTTCAGGCCTAGAAAGCAGGTGTTGATTTGTGATTGTGCAAAGGGAATTGTGGACATTAGCTTGGGGTTTCTACACAAGTATATATGCTATTTTTTAGATTTGAAAGGGTAAGGGTTATAGACTTGGTTATTCCATCAAGATAAGGGTTTAGTCCTTCATTAATTAAGATTTAGCAATCTTGGTAGTTTATTTAATTCTAATCTCTTTAAACTTATATTTTCTATTGAATATTGGATCGTTGCAATCAATCTCTTGCACTCTTCTCAATTAGTGATAATAAAATCCCTCTCTCAAAGTGGATGTATACTAACAGATCATAATTGGAACCACTACAAATCTTGGTGTGATTTAGTTTATTGTTATCGTTCTTTTATATTACTTGTTTTTTGTTTGTGATCATATTTGAATCATTTGAGGTTAGTTTGATCATAGTTTGGTTGTTTGTGCACTATATATAACAATCTATCTTTTTTCACTGCATTAGGGATTATATTGAGTGGTTTCAATCGTGTGTTTTCACCAACATTTAGTACCGGAGCGTAGATGTTGTTAGGTGGTTGTAGAAACACCGGAATCAGATTCAAACTGTCACTCAATGGTTAGTTCAAGTGGAATAGCGTCGTATGTACGTGAATCATATGCGGCATCGAGGTCACAATTGGTTATTGACAGTGGAACGACAATAATTATTTTGAAAAGTGGCAATGGAAGATGAAAGCTATTCGAAGGAGGAAATAAGTGCATCGGGTAGTGCTTGATACACATTTGTTGCTGGCGAACATCTCAGATGTTGAGAATGACGAAATGGAAGAGTGGGCATTTACTATACTTCAACTTGCTATGAAAGAGAATGTTATCTCCGAAATTAGTGGTGAGACAACCGCTAAGGATATTTGGGAGAAGTTGGAAGAGTTGTACATGAAAAAGTCACGCACTAATCATTAGATCTTATTGCGAACGTTTTGCACCTGTAAGATGAAAGAAGGAACTTCGTTTAAGGCACATTTGAATGTGTTTGCTGATTTGCTAATGAAGATGAATGCGGTATATTTGAAGGTTGAGAAAGCGCAAAAGGCAATGATATTGTTGTGTCATTGTCGGACCACTATATGGGTTTCTCAAATAGTTTGATCTATAGTCGAGATACGTTGATGTTGGATGATGTCAAGACGGGTCTTCTTAGTGAGGAATTAAGTGTTCAAATGAAGAAGTTCAATGTGGGAAGTAGCAATGCCGGTAATGGTCAAAGTTTGTTTATGGAGAAGGAGAAATATGTGAAGAAGGAGAAACATGGGCGTTCCAAATATACGATTCCCAGTTGAGAGGGAAGTCGAAGGAAAGGAAAGGCGAGCACTATATTTGTAAGAATCCCGGTCATTGGAAGAAAGAGAGTCCATCAAAGGAGAAGGCAAAGAAGTAAGTAGCTTCTTCATCCGTAGCGGCGGAGAAAGATGTCGGAGAAGGAGACATGGATGTTTTGATGGGCAATAATATTAGATGTTTTGGGTAACGATTGGGTGCTCAATTTGGGGGCGTCCTATCATATGATGCCTAATAAGAAATATTTTTCTTCTTATGTCACCAAGGAAGGAAAATCTATTGTTATAGGTAATGGTTCTATGTATAAGTCAGAAGGCATTGGTTCCATGCAAATTAAGAAATTTGACGGAGTGGTTCGTACCCTCACCAATGTGCGCTATGTTCGGGGACTTAGAAAGTCTCTTAACTCTTTGGAATGACTGGATTCTTTAGGATACAAGATCGCTATTTAGATTGATGTCTTAAGAGTTTCGAAGAAGGCGCTTGTGGTTATGAAAAATGCTAGAGATGCTTCAAGGTGTGACCATTGAAGGTAAAACTTGCATAGGCATTGGTAGTTCTCGTGGCTTGGATGCGACATGGCTATGACATTCTTCGGAAAAGAGAGATGACTAGTGAAGAAAGTTTCAACAAGTTGGATTTTTGCGAAGAGTGTGTCATGGGGAAGCAAAGTAGAGTAACATTCGGTGAAGAAAAACATGATTTGAGAGGAATTCTTGAGTATGTGCACATAGACGTTTGGGGGCCGGCATCGGTAGCTTCTTTGGGAGGAGCAAGGTAATATATTTCTTTCATATATGACTTTCTCGTAAAGTTTGAGTGTATGTAATGAAGGCCAATTGAAGGCATTTTCTAAGTTCAAAGAATGAAAGGCTCTTGTTGAGAATGAGAGTGGTAGGTCTTTAAAGGTTCTTAGGTCCGATAATGGCGGGGAGTGTGTTTCTGGAGAATTCTTGGATTATTGCAAGCACTACGGTATTCAATGGCATTTTACTTCATCGGGAGATCTGCAATGAAATGGGGTTGCAGAGAGGATGTACTGTACTCTACTTGAGAGAACTCGAGGCTTGAGATTGACATCGGGTTTGTCTAAGGGATTTTGGGCCGAAGCAATGCCAACTGCGGTACATATTGTGAATCGAATTTCATGCTTGGCTATCGGTAACAAGATTGTAGAGGAAGTGTGGAAGGGAAAGAGAATTAACTTGAGTTATCTTCATGTCTTTGTATGTTCTCTGTATGTGCATGATCAGAGGGATAAGCTTGAGCTTTGAGTGTTCAAGGGGATTTTGCTTGATTATAAGCATGGAGTGAAAGGCTATCGGATTTGGAATTCGAAAATAAAGAAGGTTTGATTATCTTTCATGTTAATTTTGATGAGTCAACTATGTTCAAGGAGAATGATGGCTCGATTTGGTTCATGATGAATCAAAGGAGGAGGTCATTACATATTTTTTCCAATGAGAAAAGAGAGTAGAGCTGCTAGAGATGCTTGTGGGGAAGAAGCGGTTGATGGAACATCACATAGTCCACATGGTGCCTCTAGTCGTGTTGGTGATGTACATGAGCCTAAAAAGGATTCGACTCAAGGTGGAGCCGAAAGAAGTCGGGGTGATGGTGTTGTTACTCGGGTTAGTCGTTATGCTATAAGGCCACCCAAGAGGTATGGTGATCGGAGCTACCTAGGCTTTTGTGATAGGTTAGAATATGCGCTTCATGTAGTCCAAGATGAACCGATGAACTTTGATGACATCATGAAATCGAGTGATAGCTCGAAATGGATTTGTGCCATGGAGGAAGAGGTGCAATAATTGATGAAGAACCAAACTTGGGAGTTAGTTCCACTTCCTAAAGGAAACCGTAAAATGGGTGCAAATGGATATAGAAGGTGAAGTATGATGGAAGATACAAAGCTAGGCTAATGGTAAAGGGGTTTGCAGAATGAAAGGAGTACAATGAGATATTCGCACCGGTTGTGCACCATAATTCTTTCCGGATATTTCTTGCTATAGTTGTTATTCATGACTTGAAGTTAGAACAACTTGATGTGAAAACTTCCTTCTTGCATGGTAACTTGGATGAAGACATCTAAATGGAGCAATTAAAAGGGTTTATGGTAGATGGTCAGTCAAACTTGGTGTGCAAGTTAAAGAAATCGCCTCGGTAATGGTACAAAAGGTTCGATCATTTCATGCTTAAAATTGGCTTCCACAAGATGCTTGTGTATACTTCAAGAAGTTAAGAAATGATTCTTGGGTGTATTTTCTTTTGTACGTGAACGATATGCTTATAGCTTCCAAGAACAAGGAGAAAATCAACAAGTTAAAACTAAAATTGAAACTGGAATTCAAAATGAAAGACCTTGGGGAAGCTAAGAAGATATTATGCATGGAAATTGAAAGGGAGAGAAAGCGTTTTGAGTTGAATTTGACTCAAAATGAGTATATAAACAAAGTGCTTTGACGGTTTAGCATGGAGAATGCAAAGAAGTTGAATAAACCTTTACCTTTACATGTGAAGCTTTCAAATCGAGAATCGCCTATCGTGGAGAGAGAGACAAGGCTTATATGGAAACAGTACCATATGCAAGTGGGGTTCATAGTTTGATGTATGCCATTGTATGTACATGACCCAATATTGCAAATGTCATCGGGGGTGGTTAGCCGGTTCATGGATAATCCGGGAAAATCGCATTAGGAAGCGGTCAAGCTAATTTTGAGATAATTTAAAAGTACATCATCTCATGGTCTTATCTTTAGGCGTAGTAAGGAAAAGAGTTGCAATTTGGTTGGTTATTCCAATTCAGACTGTGTCGGTGATAGGAATAAGAGAAAGTCAACTTCTGGGTGTGTCTTCACACTTAGTGGCATGACCATAAGTTGGAGATCGAGACTGCAAACTGTAGTTGCTTTATCCACTACAGAGGCAGAGTTGATTGCCCCGGTGGAGGCGACAAAGGAGGCATTCAGAGTTTATTGTGTGACTTAAGGTTTGAACATGATAGCATCGATATTTATTGTGATAGATAAAGTGTTATCCACTTGGCGGAGAACTTAGCGTTTAGCTCACGACTAATCACATAGAAGTGAGAGAGTTGTTCTTCGTAGTCATAGATGAAAATAAGCAAGTATATCTTCGGAAAGTCAAATAAATGACAATACGGTGGATATGTTCACAAAGAAGTTGCTGGTTGGGAAGTTCGACCAATGCTCGAACTTGATTTGCATGGAGAAGTGCTAGGTGCCACTAGGTGGTACGGGTGAGAGAGGAGCTTAATTTGATGAGGAAGAGTAGTTGTGTAAGATTGGAGTTCTGTCTTCTTGTAAGTACTAATTAACACTCCTAAATTGGCAAAATTGGCAATTTCTAACAAATAATAATTACGTTGTTGATCACGACTGCAAGATTAAAGGCGGCATTGCTTCCCCCTCCACCTCCCATCTCCTTTGTCCCTCCCCGATACCGCTCTTACCTTCAGCCTCTTCTCCCCAAATCATCACCCGCACCTCCCTCGTCCAAGCCCACACTATTGTCACAACCTCAGCCTTCTAAACCTATCTTTTCTCGACCATATCTTTCCATATCTTCATGTCCACCACAACCGCCAGTACGACCACTTTCTCTAATGCTTTCTTACACAGAAGTCGTGGCTACTCTAACTTTGTCACCTCCTTCTCCACAAAAATCAAAGGCTCGACGTCGTACTTTACCAGAATTCAAATCCATCAAACATACCATTGATTTTCTGAAGAGGAACTTGCATTGCATAAAATGCATTGAAAAAGGACACGTGGCGAGAGAGTGCAGAAACCAGAAAATAAGCTATAATTGCAACTTTTTCAACCACGTAAGCATGCATTTTTCCAAGAAAACTCTTCATATCCTCTACCAAAAATCAACTCCTGCCAAAATATTATTCTCCAGTATGCTGCTACGTAGGTCCCCAAATCACTCAATCAAATCTCCCTTAACTATTCAATGCTGTCACCTCGTACAATCCAAAATCTAATCAATTTCCCTCTAAAAAATTCTCCCTGGCGGACAACTCACTTTATATCCCTGCCACCATCGCCATCGAGATTTGGACCCTATATACTCTATGATTGGCTATCTCAAATAGCTTCCAACGTGATGACAGGACGACTTCTATCATCTCTGATAAATGCTTCGTTATATGTTGCCTTACCCACGTAGCCTATGTACGAGCCATTAAACTAGGAACTCTGAGGAAACCAGACCGTTGTTTTGGTGGTACCCTTCTCCTTTGCCCATGGTCGGACTTTGAAGATGACCTAAAGCCAAACTAGGATCTAGTTTCATGGGCCAAAATTGAATGTTTCCTAGAATTTCTTAGGAATAATTTTGAGGTTGCTA
Source organism: Allium sativum (assembly GCA_030737875.1). Lineage (NCBI taxonomy): Eukaryota > Viridiplantae > Streptophyta > Magnoliopsida > Asparagales > Amaryllidaceae > Allium > Allium sativum. Next base: position 63,591,401 of record CM060909.1, on the reverse strand, counting down.
GTGAAGCTTTGAAAACCATGGGCTGAGTGACGGAACTGGATAATTATGATCACTCATATCTTAATCACTGTTATACGTTTATAAAGATGCAGTTTTACACCGGTGTGGACACTCCATGCACCATTGTGGCACATATCAACAACTTTGAATACATAATGAAAGTGAAGCGTGGGGATCACACCCACCACAACAGAAGACCGAAATAATACTGCATGGCTTGGACTATGAAAAAGACATCAAATGCTTCAACGAAAGGGTCCATACTGAGGACATTCAAGACCTAGATTTGAGTGATCATTTACATCATGGGCTATGAACCACATTCGCATTCTCCATCCCTTCCCTGAGATCTCACAAGCAGCCATCCTTGACAATTCAATGGAGGTAGTTGGTCTGTCGGGCTGGAGAGAGTGGAAGAGTCTCCTCAGCAACTCATGCATAATCATGACTTCCAAGAAGTGAAAATGCCCCCTTTACAGCCATCAGATGAATCCCATTCTACTACAGTTGCTCAACAATTGAATTAAGGCTCACGCAGGCGGTGGTTAGACGTAGTTCAAAGATCAACAAAGCTAGGTCCTGTAACACCCCGAGAATTCTATAACTGTGAAATTCATGAATTAAAGTATAATCAAATTCAAATCAAAGAACTAAGGGAAACGGGATACGCCATTGCGTTCGTCTCGGAAAAATACGCGAAATAGAGTCCGAGTTTTCGAAAAACGGAGTCCGTATGAAGAAGATATGGCCTTCGGAAGTTTTGAATTAAAATTAAAATTCAAAACAGAATAAAATAATTAAAAATCGGGCCCAGTGGGCCAAGGCGGATAAACACCCGCCTAGGCCACCCAGGTCGACTGGGCTGTCGACCTGGGCTACCCATGTCGACAGGGCTGTCGACAGCCCTGTCGACAGGGTTGTCGACCTGGTCGAGCCCAGTCAACCTGGCTGGCCAGGTCGGTGTGTGGTCGAATTTCTGTGGTCTGCTTTGTCATTAGGGCTAGGTGGCGGGTTTTTATTGGTCTCTCTTCCTAATGAATGGCTACGATCTAACCTAGCAACATCAATGGTCCTAATCAATTCCTAACCTCTATATAAACAACCCTAGACTAAACCCTAATCTATTCATTCAAATTAAGAACCTAGCCGCCATGTTGCTGAGGAACGACTAAGAGTAGCCGCCAACTAGAGAGGGAATTAGGAAGAAAGTTCTAAATCCTAAAGCAATTCAAGCAACCTAAAGCCAATCAATTCAACAAAGGAATCGTATCTCTTAATTAGAGAATTCGCCGCAACCATTGTAAGTAGAGTATTACTTTGGTATGAATAAACAACTGTATTGATTTGTATGCTTGAATTGGGATAATAAAGTAATTCATATTTGTGCAAAATTATGTTATTCATTATAAAGAACTACATGCGGTAGTTCTATGCAAGTATACGTTTGGAATATTGCGCAAATTATGTAATCTATGTTGAAGCTACATGTATGTAGTTGATTGAAATTCATGCGAGTTTGGGGCTTTGTTATTATGCCATCATGATGTATATTTTTGGGCATAAATCATTTTGCAAATAATTTAAACAAGTTTGGTTGTTATAGTTCATATGAAACTATGTTGGAATTTTGACACCATAATCCATGCATTAAGTCATGCTTTTGCAAACTTATGAATATGGCTAGGCTATGAATGATATTTGGCATAATTGAAATCCATGATTAAGTCTATCTTGTTTAAAAGAATTATATGATGACATATGTGAGACATGGCTAGGTTAGACTCAAAAATCCCTTTTTGCAAGTTTTAAAGCAAACACCATGATTAGGAATATTTATGCATAAGTATATTTATACCATTGTTATGTGATTAGACTTAAATCATGATTACGTTGAACTATGTTTTGTGTTGGTAACAAAGTATCCCCTTTGTAAACATGTAGAAACCTTATGAACATGACTTGTTTATGTTTATGCCATGAACAAATTTAACTTTACTTATGCCATGCTTATGTTTGACATTATGCCGTGTTTATGGTAAAAGTATTTATGCCATGCTTATGTTTGACATTATGCCTAAATAGGAATATAGGTTCATGTTGTAGTTAAACCTATGCAAGTTCACATGCTTTGATTCATGTCACCTATGTTACCACTATGCAAGTACACCAATTTCTATTTTGTATTTCCAACATCGTATTGCAAGTTCATGCGCTCACCTTCCCCTCTTTGTGTATACGCCATAAGCCTCCCCTTTTCGCATGGCTAAATTGGGCTTTAAAAGGCTAAGCCAAATATATATATAAACGGACGTGTAAAACGGGGGAAAATAACGTTGGGTTAAAAATTAATTAATGAATGAAAATATAAAATAGAAGGGCCCAAATTCAAGTATGGGTTGGGCCCGTGATTGGTGTAACCTTTACACCATTAACTTAATAATGGGCCGCAAATATTTACATATAAGAAATAAAGAGGGATGACAAAATATGTAAATGTAGAACATACGATGTGTTTAACCCGAGGTTGGATTGAGTTGTGATGTAAACCTGCCCGGAACCGCCCGGCTGTCCAGTAGTCACAACAATACCTATCCAATGTGGGAGGTTAAACATGGAGCCCAGAAAGGACCCGAGGTTAGACTGAGTTGTGGCGTAAGACTTCCCGGAACCAACCGGCAACAGGCAGCCACAACAATACCTGTCTAATGTGAGAGGTCAGGGCCTTAATAAGACAATTAAGGCTGAGTCAGGATTGTTAGGATTAAGTGAACTAAAGACTTAATCAAAATGGAACATGCTAAACTAAACGGACTGGTGGGGTTAGGTTAGGAAACACTTAACCAACTTAGCATGTTGGCTAGAGATAGAAAACCTAGTAACGGGGGACCCTTTTCAGCAGTAACCCTAAAAGGTGTATCAGGATACCCTGAAACTAGGCAGGGTGGGGCACGATTACTGGGCTGATTATAAGAGGTCAAAGCGACGACGGTGGTGTAGCAGTGTAGGTTCTAACGGGGTGCGGGCGTGCACACACTCCAGCGCAGAAAAATAAGGCACTGGACACCAGTAGCATACCTGTGCACTCTAAGGTTGTGTCGGGTTGCCACTATGGGACTTGATACACCCCATGGTGGGACCAGCATAGGTAACTACAGACATCGGGGGCCGTAAGACACATGTAACTATGCGAGTAGGAGCCGATCATCATAGAATGGATCACATCACCCTGATTATGGGGTGCCAGTTGGAAACTAGTTTATATGGGTTCAGAGATTAACATGGGGTACGATAGTATATTCGACCCTAGACAACTTAACCAAGTTATGGTGTTTGCCCACTTCTTGTTATTACTTATCATACCCAGTTCTTTATTCATAGACAAAATAGTACTAGACTTACTCAGGCTTTATGTCTGACTCTACTTTTCTTTCGTTTTCTTTCTTCCGTTTCCCCCCCCCCCAGGTCCTCAGGGAGGGAACACAGCAGCTTGACCAACCTCAACATCCAGCTTGAAGAAGAGAAATGTATTGCTTGGACTTTCCTATGGCTTTGGACAATCCACTATGGGGCTTTTGCAGTTTATCTATGTTTTATTTATGCTTCTTTAAATCATGTACTCAAGACAGATTATGAAAGTGTTATGCTATGTTTTTGGAAAGGATGTTGTCGTAACACGTATTTGACTTTATGAAATAAAAGTTTGTTGTTCTTCCGCTGTTTACAAATATGTGTTCTTATATCTGTCTTGTATATCTGTGGCTTGTACTTATAAACCTCCACCAAAATTAGGGCATTCCCTTTGAGAGTGACCCTAACGGAGGTGGGGTGTTTCACTTGGTATCAGAGCATAGGTTTACCAGATAAGATAAAAAGTTTTGAAAAAAAAATTATTTTCAAAAAGGAAATTTAAAGAAGCATTTTTAAAAGAAAAATATTATTTTATTTTTAAAAGGCAAAGTCCACTCCCCAAAGCCGTAGGTACTATCTCTTATCCTTCGTTTTGAATCTATCCTTTTTGTTTCAGCATGTCCCAAGAACTTAACTTGCCGGAGGGGGTGCCCATACCTGGTTGGTTTAGACGGTTCTTAGAAGCAAGGGCCACTCAGCCAGGTCCTACCATTCCTCCTCCCCCAGCGGAAGGAAATCATCCAGCTGCAGCAGCACCTTTTCCTCCACCTCCTCCTCGGGGAAACACATTCGCTAAGATATGTAAAGATTTTAAAGCTATGGGAGGAAGGGATTTCCATGGAACTGAGTCCTTCGTAGCAGCTAGGAATTGGCTTAAAGAAACGGAGGACCTATTCATCATCTTTGAGGTAGAGGATAGACAAAAAGTACAACTGGCGGTGTGGCTATTGAAGGGCGAGGCTTCCTACTGGTGGGAAGTCACTAATGCTGAAAGACCAGTGGAGACATGGGAGGACTTTAGGGCAAGGTTTGAGACTAAATTTCTCTCAGATGCGGAAAGAAGTTTGCAGTTGGAAAAATTCTTATTTCTTAAACAAGGGGACAAGACAGTCAGAGAATATGTGAATCAGTTTGATGAGCTGGCTAGGTTTGGGCTTGACCTAGTCAACACCCCGCACAAGAAGGCTCTCCGTTTCGTCAAAGGGTTGAATGAGCCATTACACAGTTTGGCCATGACCCATATACCCATGGGAGCCACGTATGAAAGATTGGTGCAAATGGCATTGCTGAATGAAGAGGATAAGGGCAAGAAGAAAGAGGTTTTGCAGCCCAAGAAGACTGACTTTAAGAAAGGCGGAAAAGGCAACAAAGAGAAGAGGAAGTGCAATTTCTGTGGCAAAGTGGGGCACTTAGTAAAGGACTGCCGGAAAAAGAAGGCCAAGGAGAATGGTGGGTGCTTTTCTTGCGGTCAGACAGGCTACAGGGCTAAGGACTGCCCAAAGAAACGAGGACAGGGGCAGGGCGCTGGATCCACCCCAGGGGCACAGGTTCATGTGCTAGAAGCGCCACCATTGCAACAGCGAGGTATAAATACTTCTGTAGAAAGTGTAGTTTATCTTTATGATCACCCCGTTCGCACTTTATTTGATTCCGGCGCATCACACTCCTTTATCTCGTCTGCTTTAGTAGAATCTCTGCACCTAGAAACTAGTATGGTAGAGGACCCCTTAATTGTTTCAAACCCAATTGGGGGCCCAGCTCATTTGTCTATGATCTGTTTGGATTTGAAAATTTCTATTCTAAGTGTTGAATTTCTATGTAGTGCCTTTGTTTTGGGCTTTTCGGGGTATGGTTTGATTTTGGGTATGGATTGGCTATCCCGTAATGGGGCCATCCTTGATTGTGAGAAAAGGGTTGTTAGGCTCCTAACCCAACTCGGTAATACTTTGGAAATTTCTTGTAATCCCTCGTATGCGGTTATGCTTAGTTATCTTGAATCGCTAGATGCCTCTGTTGAAAATTTGCAATCAGTTAAAGTGGTCTGGGAATATCCGGATGTCTTTGAAGAGGTGAAGGGCTTGCCTCCGAAGCGGGAAATAGACTTCCGCATATATCTTGTAGATAATGCAAAGCCCGTTGCGTTGCCCGTTAGACATATGGCTCCACGAGAAAGGAAAGAGCTCAGTAAACAGATTAAAGAGCTTCTAGAAAAGGGGTTCATTAGGAGGAGCATTTCAGAATGGGGCGCTCCAGTGGTGTTCGCTACAAAGGCGGATGGTTCACTCCGTCTATGTGTTGACTATAGGGAGCTCAACAAGCTAACGAAAAAGAATAGGCACCCTCTCCCTAGAATTGACGATTTGTTTGACCAGCTTGTAGGAGCGTCTGTTTTCTCCCAACTCGATTTAGCAACCGGTTTTCATCAGCTAAGGGTGGCTGAAGATAGCATCGATAAAACGGTGTTCAGAACCCCAGACGGTTTCTTTGAATGGCTTGTCATGCCTTTCGGCTTGACAAATGCACCTGCTTACTTCGTGGACCTGATGAGTAGGGTATTTAGAGATTTCCTCAACAAATTCGTAGTGGTCTTCGTAGATGACATCCTTATCTTCTCAAAGAGTGAAGAGGAACATGCTCAACACTTAAGGGCAATCATGGAAACTTTGCGAGTCCATCAACTAAAAGCCAAATTCTCCAAATGCCACTTTTGGAGAAAAGAGGTGAGGTTCCTTGGGCACATAGTATCCAAACAAGGGTTAGCGGTGGACCCTGCGAAGGTAGTGGCGGTACAGGATTGGAAGACACCAAGGAATGCAACTGAGGTCCGAAGCTTTCTAGGACTAGCAGGTTTCTATCGAAAATTTATAAGGGATTTTGCGAAAATCTCAGCTCCGCTCACGAAATTGACCAAGAAGAATCTAGTGTTCAATTGGGATTTGGATTGCGAATTTGCTTTCCAACGACTGAAAAGGGCTCTTACAACAGCCCCAGTTTTGACGCTGCCAGATGGGAGCAAGATGTTCACTGTTTATACGGATGCATGTGGGACAGGGCTAGGCGCCGTCTTAATGCAAGAAGGAAGGGTAGTAGCTTATGGCGGGAGGCAGTTGAAGGTGCACGAAAAGAACTACCCAACCCACGATCTCGAGTTAGCCGCCATCGTCTTTGCACTCAAGTCTTGGCGACACTATCTCCTAGGTGAGAAGTTCGAACTTTACACTGACCATAAATCGTTGAAATATCTTTTCTCGCAGAAGGATCTTAACTTGAGGCAACAAAGATGGATGGAGTTTCTTGCCTCGTACGATTTCGAAATCTCCTACACTCCGGGCAAAGGCAACGTAGTGGCAGACGCGTTGAGCCGAAAGAAATTGACCCTAAGCCCATTGTTTGTTGAAAGACAAAGCCTAGAGTTTATAGCCAGCTTCGACTTTAGGCCCTCCTCCGATTTCGTACCAGGCTTGCTAGCATCTCTCGAAGTACGGCCAACTTTAGTGGATTCAGTAGGGACAGCACAACGCGAAGACCCTCAACTTGTGGAAATAATTGATAGGCTAATTAGGGGTGAGACTTCAAGTCACCTCAACAGATACTCCATCGACGATAAGGGTTTGCTAAGGCGAGACGGAAGACTATGCGTCCCACAGACAAACGATTTAATAAAGAAGGTTCTCGAGGAAGCACATCACTCCAAGATGACGATACACCCAGGCGGGGATAAAATGTACAAAGACATAAAAAGGACTTTCTTTTGGAATGGCATGAAAAAGGACGTGGCAGAATTCGTTTCTAAGTGTATGGTGTGCCAACAGGTTAAGGCGGAACAGAAAAAGCCTGGCGGACTACTACATCCTCTGGAGGTCCCGCAGTGGAAGTGGGATAGCATCTCAATGGACTTCATCGATGGGCTGCCTAGGTCTAGGAGAGGCAACACTAGCATTTGGGTAATAGTGGATAGGCTTACTAAAAGCGCCCACTTTTTACCTGTCAAAAGTAAAAGAACTGCCTCATCCCTAGCATCACTTTACCTCAAGGAAATCGTTCGACTCCATGGAATACCATCTAGCATTGTTAGTGACCGAGACCCCATCTTCACCAGCGAATTTTGGCGGAGTCTGCAAGAAGCAGTAGGAACGCAGTTATGCTTGAGCACAGCCTATCATCCCCAAACCGACGGCCAAACAGAGAGAGTGAACAGAGTTTTGGAAGACCTTTTAAGGCTGTGCGTCCTTGACTTCGGAGGGACATGGGAAGACCACCTTCCTTTGGTGGAATTTGCCTACAACAACAGCTATCAAGCAACCATAGGAATGGCGCCCTTCGAAGCTTTATATGGAAGACCGTGCCGATCGCCCACTTGTTGGTGGGAGTCTACTGATAAGCTTATACTTGGACCAGATATGATCCGAGAGACTTCAGAGAAAGTAGACTTAATACGAAGAAGGATGAAGACGGCCCAAGACAGACAAAAGTCCTATGCCGACAAGAGGAGGACCGACCTTGAATTTGAAGTTGGAGACAGAGTTTTTCTCAAGGTATCACCGCTAAGAAACGTTGTTCGTTTTGGAACCACAGGAAAGCTAGCGCCAAGATTCGTAGGGCCATTCCCTATTATCGAGAAGATTGGGAAAATGGCCTATAGATTAGAGCTACCCGAGAAGTTGGCTGGAGTCCACAACGTCTTTCACGTTTCACATCTCCGAAAATGTCTACATGAGTCTGCTGAAGTGGTAGAGCCAAATATCCTCGAAGAGGCCGAAGTGGAGCGCGAAGCAACCATAAGGAGAGTTCCAACCCGCATCTTAGGAACGGAAGTGAAGAGGCTACGCAACCGCGAAGTCAAGCTCGTCAAAGTCCAGTGGAGCGACACCGAGGGAGACGCGACTTGGGAGACTGAAGCTAGAATCTGCACTGCCTACCCTTTTCTGTTCGAGGGTACATCCTTGATCTTTCATTTTCCTTAAGTTGCGCTTTTATCTATCTTTTTAGGTATATTTCCTCGACCTTATCTTTTAGGTAGAAACCCTTTGGATGGAAACATGTAGTTGAAACATGTTATGTATGAATGGTTGCAAGTGGTTGCAAGTGATTGCTAGTGGTTGCTCGTGGTTACATATACACACACAATCTAGGTATTAGATCGGCTCAGTCACTTCATATTGCATATGCATATATGTTTGTATTCGTATGTGGTTGAACTTTAATGTGTTGTCATGTGGATGTTGCATTTGTATTGAATGATTGTGCACTCATGTAGAATCAAGAATAGGAAAATTTGCATACATAATGGATTCATGGCACTTACATAATTCGCATTAAGGAGGTCAACTGAATCAGTAGACCGCCTGATTTTGCATTAGATAAGTACATGTACACACACACTTCGCATATGATCATGAAGCATTAGAAGTCTTTTAAGGACAATGGATGCTCGTGTTTGACGGATGAGTAGATGGATGATTGGATGTTAGGATATACATTCCTCCTAACTTGAAGATTTCGGGGACGAAATCCTTTTAAGTGGGGGAGAATGTAACACCCCGAGAATTCTATAACTGTGAAATTCATGAATTAAAGTATAATCAAATTCAAATCAAAGAACTAAGGGAAACGGGATACGCCATTGCGTTCGTCTCGGAAAAATACGCGAAATAGAGTCCGAGTTTTCGAAAAACGGAGTCCGTATGAAGAAGATATGGCCTTCGGAAGTTTTGAATTAAATTTAAAATTCAAAACAGAATAAAATAATTAAAAATCGGGCCCAGTGGGCCAAGGCGGATAAACACCCGCCTAGGCCACCCAGGTCGACTGGGCTGTCGACCTGGGCTACCCATGTCGACAGGGCTGTCGACAGCCCTGTCGACAGGGGTGTCGACCTGGTCGAGCCCAGTCAACCTGGCTGGCCAGGTCGGTGTGTGGTCGAATTTCTGTGGTCTGCTTTGTCATTAGGGCTAGGTGGCGGGTTTTTATTGGTCTCTCTTCCTAATGAATGGCTACGATCTAACCTAGCAACATCAATGGTCCTAATCAATTCCTAACCTCTATATAAACAACCCTAGACTAAACCCTAATCTATTCATTCAAATTAAGAACCTAGCCGCCATGTTGCTGAGGAACGACTAAGAGTAGCCGCCAACTAGAGAGGGAATTAGGAAGAAAGTTCTAAATCCTAAAGCAATTCAAGCAACCTAAAGCCAATCAATTCAACAAAGGAATCGTATCTCTTAATTAGAGAATTCGCCGCAACCATTGTAAGTAGAGTATTACTTTGGTATGAATAAACAACTGTATTGATTTGTATGCTTGAATTGGGATAATAAAGTAATTCATATTTGTGCAAAATTATGTTATTCATTATAAAGAACTACATGCGGTAGTTCTATGCAAGTATACGTTTGGAATATTGCGCAAATTATGTAATCTATGTTGAAGCTACATGTATGTAGTTGATTGAAATTCATGCGAGTTTGGGGCTTTGTTATTATGCCATCATGATGTATATTTTTGGGCATAAATCATTTTGCAAATAATTTAAACAAGTTTGGTTGTTATAGTTCATATGAAACTATGTTGGAATTTTGACACCATAATCCATGCATTAAGTCATGCTTTTGCAAACTTATGAATATGGCTAGGCTATGAATGATATTTGGCATAATTGAAATCCATGATTAAGTCTATCTTGTTTAAAAGAATTATATGATGACATATGTGAGACATGGCTAGGTTAGACTCAAAAATCCCTTTTTGCAAGTTTTAAAGCAAACACCATGATTAGGAATATTTATGCATAAGTATATTTATACCATTGTTATGTGATTAGACTTAAATCATGATTATGTTGAACTATGTTTTGTGTTGGTAACAAAGTATCCCCTTTGTAAACATGTAGAAACCTTATGAACATGACTTGTTTATGTTTTTGCCATGAACAAATTTAACTTTACTTATGCCATGCTTATGTTTGACATTATGCCGTGTTTATGCTAAAAGTATTTATGCCATGCTTATGTTTGACATTATGCCTAAATAGGAATATAGGTTCATGTTGTAGTTAAACCTATGCAAGTTCACATGCTTTGATTCATGTCACCTATGTTACCACTATGCAAGTACACCAATTTCTATTTTGTATTTCCAACGTCGTATTGCAAGTTCATGCGCTCACCTTCCCCTCTTTGTGTATACGCCATAAGCCTCCCCTTTTCGCATGGCTAAATTGGGCTTTAAAAGGCTAAGCCCAATATATATATAAACGGACGTGTAAAACGGGGGAAAATAACGTTGGGTTAAAAATTAATTAATGAATGAAAATATAAAATAGAAGGGCCCAAATTCAAGTATGGGTTGGGCCCGTGATTGGTGTAACCTTTACACCATTAACTTAATAATGGGCCGCAAATATTTACATATAAGAAATAAAGAGGGATGACAAAATATGTAAATGTAGAACATACGATGTGTTTAACCCGAGGTTGGATTGAGTTGTGATGTAAACCTGCCCGGAACCGCCCGGCTGTCCAGTAGTCACAACAATACCTATCCAATGTGGGAGGTTAAACATGGAGCCCAGAAAGGACCCGAGGTTAGACTGAGTTGTGGCGTAAGACTTCCCGGAACCAACCGGCAACAGGCAGCCACAACAATACCTGTCTAATGTGAGAGGTCAGGGCCTTAATAAGACAATTAAGGCTGAGTCAGGATTGTTAGGATTAAGTGAACTAAAGACTTAATCAAAATGGAACATGCTAAACTAAACGGACTGGTGGGGTTAGGTTAGGAAACACTTAACCAACTTAGCATGTTGGCTAGAGATAGAAAACCTAGTAACGGGGGGCCCTTTTCAGCAGTAACCCTAAAAGGTGTATCAGGATACCCTGAAACTAGGCAGGGTGGGGCACGATTACTGGGCTGATTATAAGAGGTCAAAGCGACGGCGGTGGTGTAGCAGTGTAGGTTCTAACGGGGTGCGGGCGTGCACACACTCCGGCGCAGAAAAATAAGGCACTGGACACCAGTAGCATACCTATGCACTCTAAGGTTGTGTCGGGTTGCCACTATGGGACTTGATACACCCCATGGTGGGACCAGTATAGGTAACTACAGACATCGGGGGCCGTAAGACACATGTAACTATGCGAGTAGGAGCCGATCATCATAGAATGGATCACATCACCCTGATTATGGGGTGCCAGTTGGAAACTAGTTTATATGGGTTCAGAGATTAACATGGGGTACGATAGTATATTTGACCCTAGACAACTTAACCAAGTTATGGTGTTTGCCCACTTCTTGTTATTACTTATCATACCCAGTTCTTTATTCATAGACAAAATAGTACTAGACTTACTCAGGCTTTATGTCTGACTCTACTTTTCTTTCGTCTTCTTTCTTCCGTTCCCCCCCCAGGTCCTCAGGGAGGGAACACAGCAGCTTGACCAACCTCAACATCCAGCTTGAAGAAGAGAAATGTATTGCTTGGACTTTCCTATGGCTTTGGACAATCCACTATGGGGCTTTTGCAGTTTATCTATGTTTTATTTATGCTTCTTTAAATCATGTACTCAAGACAGATTATGAAAGTGTTATGCTATGTTTTTGGAAAGGATGTTGTCGTAACACGTATTTGACTTTATGAAATAAAAGTTTGTTGTTCTTCCGCTGTTTACAAATATGTGTTCTTATATCTGTCTTGTATATCTGTGGCTTGTACTTATAAACCTCCACCAAAATTAGGGCATTCCCTTTGAGAGTGACCCTAACGGAGGTGGGGTGTTTCAGGTCCCTCCCTAGAACTTTAGGTACTTTATTCAAGCTTGTGGCCTTTTCTACTGAGAATAAAAGATTAAATAAAATATTAGCAAGTTGCATGGGTCTGAGTTTGCGTGATGAACACTACACTACCATGCAAACTCTTGAATTCGAGCTTTCAAACCCCCTCAATGAAGTTCGTCACCTGGAATATACGTGGGCTAGGTGACCCATCCAAAAGTCACTCCATAAACCTCATTTTGTCTCCTCATAGAATAGATATTCTTCATCTTCAAGAAACTAAGATTAGCGATCTAAACTCAATGTTAATCAGATAGTTAGGCGACCCCTTTTTGTCGGGTTGAGAACATATCAACGCTGACGGTCTAGAGGAGGAATTATCACGGCCTGGAATGAATCCATCTGGTCTCACCAACAAACCTTTTATGCACCTTTTGCCTTACATGTCTCCCCTTACCACCTCCCTTCCAGTATCGTATACTTCATCACTATTGTCTATGGCCTACAGGATGCAAACGATAGAACTTATTTATGGTAAAGCTGCATTGGGTTCTCCGCCCAGGTCAATGGCCCATGAGTGATCGGCGGAGACTTTAATACTACCACATCTTCTTCAGAGAGAAATCTCGGTAATCTCTCCCAAGATATTGTACCCTTTAACTATTTCATTAACCCATGTTCGCTTATTGATCCACCTATCAGAAATCTCCTATTCACTTGGTTAAACCGCAATCCAACCCCATCGCTTACCAAACTCGATCGTTCGTCTTTAAACTCGGCATGGGAAGACCTCCACCACCTCTCCTTGGCACAGTCATCTCCAATCACTGCCCCCTCCTACTTGACTCAGTATAGTGTCTATTATTTTTGGTAGGCAGATATTTAATTTAATTTATTATTTTAAATATTAAATTTGGAATATTAATGGATTTTAATATTTATTTCATTTATTAATAACGAAGTTGAACGTTAATTTATATATAATTTAAAACGAGCTCGAAATGGCATGGTAGTTCGTATTATTGAGTTTTGAACTTTAACTGGATATACAGAATCCATTTTAAGTCAAATTTCCGTGAAACAAGAAACGTTGGAATCTTGTTGATTTTAATTTTCTAACAAAAGAGAAAAATCGGGATTTCGTGTTATAGATTGTTAGACATGTCCAATTCAAATTTTAAAATAATCGCTATAGAAATCATTATTAAAATATAATGTTTATTTATAATAGGGTTTTAATATAATTTGGACATCGTTTAACTCAAAATTGATGATATTGAGTTGTATAGTTTATATCTGAAGCTATGTAGTATTTCTAGTTGGATATTTATGTTAATAATAATTTATTATTTTATTTGATTATTTAGGGGTTTTATAATATTTTAATCGATATTATCATAAGCCTTAAAACTGGCTATTTGGCAAATAGAGTCTGTTTTCAATGAAATTAGTTTCATTGGAACCGTTACATTATATTATTGTACGGTATTGAATTTCGTGGCAAACCAACGTCATATGTGATGACGATAGCCGTAAACGCATAGTCATTTTCTATAGTGTGTAATTAAATTAAATTAATAATAAAGGGATATTTGTGTATAATTTGAGAAAACGATCGAATTAAGCCACGAAACTAATTTCGTTGAGTTCGTATCAATATTTGGAATCAAAGATAGATAAATAGTTTGTTATTTTTGAAGATCGGGTAATTTGGTGTCCAAAATAGCATTGTGGTGCGTATAAAAATAGCGTACTGGGAAATAGTCTCGGAATGCGACGAAATTAGTGTCGTTGGATTCGTATTAATTAATTATTATAAGATTTCAGTTTTCGTGTCAGTCGGACTTATCGTTTGATCGTGGCAGTGTCAAACACCCTTGCTTTTCTTTAATCAGTTGTATTATTCGACATGGGTTACTTTAAAGGAATAAACGACTGGCCAAACGAACTCCAAATTTAATGAAATAAATTTCATTGGATCCATAAGGAAGAGATGTAGTATAATTTCAAAGTTTCAAGTTCGTTGGATTTACTTTGTGACTGTGGGAAATTTAAACGAGTTATTTTTAGCCTGTGATTTATAAAGGACTTTTCACAAACACCCTCGGAATTCGACGAAACCTATCCCATCGAGTCCGGAATATTTTTTATGCTAGGATTACATTATTTTGTCAAAAGCAGAGATCGTATGGGTTTGTTTTAATAAGATACTTCACCACGAAGCTTTATATATAATATTATATTAATTCACATTCCTTACATATAGCCAACTCAATCTGCTAACCTAATTTTTGGTCAAACATCTTCTTCTGGCCAACCGTTATGTAGCCGCCTCTAACCTAAAACAAACGAACAACCATGTCCATCCTTTCCTACCTTATATCTTCAAATTTGTAAATCTATACCAAAAAGGTTCAACTATAAACACATTTAGCTCATCAAGGCCTTTCGATTGAGCGACCATGATCTGATTTGGAGCTCAAAGGCGCTGGAATTGGGTTTGAAACCACCGCCGGTTTTGTGAGTCATGGCATTGAACGAGAGCACCAGGAGGGTCAGAATTTCAGGTGTTGGTGGAGGAGTCTTTGGCAAGTGCGTGGGAAATCATTGATGATCGTCCAGTCGATTATGGTGGATGCGTTGGTGGACTTACTTCAGCGTGCACGGATCCTTTTTTCTGCGTGAAATCTTGGAATGGTAGCAGACGAGGACAAAGAAAGCAAAGTCCAGGGTGACCTTTTGCCAAAGTAAATTAGGTGATAGTTAATTATTATAATTAAAAAGTATATTAATTTTTGTCATGGGTATAACTTGAAACAGGCGTGCACATCAGGTGTAGGAAAGGGTTACTTGAGAATTACCGTGCAAGCTTAGGGTATATTTGTTCAACGTGAACAGGAGAAAAAAAATGGAGACAAGGAATGTATCGGCCTAGGTTATAGGGTAAAGACAAGGGCAACGAACCCTGATTGAAATTAAACCATAATTAATATTTAATTAATTTTACCTTTAATTAGTAAATGTTGTATAAATCAATGCTAGGTATTGGGATAGAAACAACATGTGAACAAAAGGAGCAAATCGCTTATGAAGGAAACAAAGCCCGACAGTATTTTGAAGGAGTAGCGTAAAGACAAGGGCAACAAACCCTGATTGGTTAACTAAAAAATGAAACTAAGTAACTAGTTTTTAATTAAGAATTTGTTTATCATTTACAATCTTATAACTATGACATTTCAACTCATACAGTTCGAACGGAAGTCATGAAGGAAACAAAAGAATGGGACCTGGGTTGTTATTTCTGAAGTGTCGACCGATTATATTAGATAAAGTAATTAAGTTTAATATTAGTTTAATCAAGAGATTAATTATTAAATAAGTATCATGTGCTTATAATTCCATAACTTACTCATATGTGATCAGAATTCGACAAACAAAGTGGCGTTGGTATCATCTTGACGCAGTCTACGCTATGGAACAAGAATGGATAGAGTTGGAATCAACTGAGTTTCCAGTTAAATTAAACATTTGTTTAATTTAACTGCAACCCACTGTTTTAATGTCAAATCAAATCAAATCGAGGTGAGATAAACTCACTTAGTTCTTCCCACTTATATTTTATATAAGTTGGGTTTTTATTTTTTGTACTATGATTGCTACTGGTTGATTGTTTGTTAAATATATATTCATATATTGATTGAACCGATGAAATTAAACGTTGTTTGATTTCAGTGAAAAACCAAATCATTATTTTAGCTATTGGATCCAATGGAGGTAACTTACCTTATTGGTCATGTTTGTAACATAAACGTGTTTAATCCTTTGAATTGTTTGATTTTTTTTTAATTGGGTGATGTTAAATAGTCGTTATTCAGTGTTTTTGAAATTATCAGTTAAATTGAATTGAATAATATTATTTGAGGTAACTTATGTGAATACAAGGAAGAACAGGCTGAAGGGATCCAACGGGATTCCTCAAATATATTTAATATTATTTATTTTCATATTATCATTATATGAACTGGTTTAATCGGATGATTGATTTAAAATTGTTGATCGTTGACCTAAAATTCAACATTTGTTTTGTTTGAACCAATGAGTAGTATTGGTTGAGTAATTTGCAGTATATGGCCTATAAATCAATTGTTTTCTGAATATTGATTTACCATCAAGTAAATTGATGAAATAAAGTTATAAAATTTATTTTATAACTGAAGACAGATTTTTAAATATGTATTTTGAATAAAAGTTTGTTAAAAGGAAATAAATATTTATTATTTATTAATTAAGTTTATAATAAATTATTATTGATTTTATAAAGAAAACTCTTTTGTTATTCAGATTTATAAGCAGAATGAGTAGAAGATTTACCTAATAGTTAAGATTTGAATAATTGTTTTCAAGAAACAATTAAATGGAATTATTTAAATTAATTATATTATTAATTAATTTAAAGTGAGAACTAACTGAAATTGGTGAACGAGATAACCATGTTTTGAACTGACGAAGTCACTTAATATTTGAATTAAGTAAAAGGAAATTTAGAAAAAATGGGTTTTATATTAAACCAGAATTATATAAACAAAGTTTATACAAAAATATGAGGTATTAAATCGTTAATTTAAAATTAAAGTTACTTAATAATTGAATTAAGTAAAATTGGGTAATTTGAAATAAGATTTTCAAAGCGGGAAATGATTGAATGGATTAAAATAAGATTGTTAACAGTGAATTTCGTAAAGGAGTGATTAATGGGATTCTAGAACAAAAATCTGAGTTATTAAATAAATTTTAAAAAAAACAGAAGGGAAAAAGGTAATACTTTAGTAAGTCATTTCTTAATCAATGAATTAAGAAGTAATGATAATATTTGAGAAGGGGATTTCCCAAAGCAAGAAGGTTTTATAGAACTGTATTTTAAATAAAATATCTAAATGGGATTTGTTTTTGATATTACAATGAAATATGGGTTTTAATTACAACTCATATCTATCTTAAGATAAGAACATTGTTGATCAAGGTCTGAGAGGTAAATAAATAACCCAACCTGAACGACTTCAGGATTATCTAAGGATGATATTAGTTTGTAATGGGAAAGAGGTTAAGCGTAATTTATTATTTCCATCTGTGAAATAATAACGCAATGTTAATCGTAGGATTTGTGAATCTATAATGAGGTTTCCAAAATAACGAAAATGTGAAAATTTGAGAATATATATATATATATATATATAATGATATCTCCAAAAGTAAAAGGAAATAAAAAGTTAAGTTTTTAAATGAGTTGTTCTAAAAGAATAAAAATTGGATATTGTTTTAAACAACAATGTTTTACGTGAAATTTGTTCAAACCAAGGTTGGGAATATATATATGATTTAAATCTAATGTATTTGAAATAGTTTTGAAAATAAATCTTATGTTAAATAAGAATTAATTACTGTGTTAAAATATCGAGATATTTAGAAGTTCCATTAACTATTCGTTAATTATTTTTAGTTTAAAAGGCTATGTATTACTGATACTGAACTAGTAAACTCTTTTTATTCTCATAATTATTTATTTGATAGTTAAATGACGGACTACCGAATCTAACCCATACGATTGTTTGTACGGAAAGACTGGGATTGAATTTATATTCGAAAACCATTCTGAATCAACAAATACGTGATGGTGCTGATTGAAGATAGAGCAATTGAAGATTGTTGATCTTCATGAGCGGAAGAACTACTTGTTGAATTTCTCTGGTTTAGCGTCCAGAGATATTATGACTCATAATTCTGTCGTGATTGGAATCTACGTATTGCAAGGACTACTCGCTACTGATCTATAGGGTGATACCTAGGATGTGGCAGGAGAGTGCCTACGGTTCATCCTATTCCTGGATGACTTGTATGGACGAGTGTTTGACATAGTATTTCCAAAGGGGTCACGTACATTGTTTTCTTCAAATGTACCATAGTTGGTGTAGAGAATGAAGGTTCTCTTAGATTAATAACTAGAGTAATTTTGTGGACATCATTAAGTTATTTCCGGTGGATCTGATGATGTGGCATTCAAAGTGAATGGTGATCTGATGTTCTAAAAAAGTATTTATAACCTCAAGCCTCATCAACTGGGAAATGGTATAAAATCGGGTAGGTCGCATGGCTATGAGGTTCGCACCCATCAAAAGGGTATATCATTACCCGATCTAGAGAAATCAAATGCCTTCGTTTGTCCCATTTTAATTTTTGTATGTATGCTACCGGTTCGGTTGGCTAGCCCCCAACCGTGGTGATGATATATTCGGTATTCTTAAGCAAAGTGAGGGCCCGATCATGTTTAGCCTGGGTTGCAAGATGTTCTTGTTGAACCCTAATGTATTCATCTCCGGAGGTACATTGTCGGAAAGGTGGTTGCCTATACCTTACCGTGGAAATCCATTCTCTAATAAGCGCCCTTGGTTTTGATTGTATACTATATATGTGGAGCGTGAGATGCAAGCGTTCTGCTAGATTGCTATTTATTTGTATTTAAATATTATTATAATATCAGAAAAGATATTGATTTCAAAATTGTTTTGGGTTATCGTATGTATGGATTTGGTCTTACGATTATCCTTTTCTTTCTAAAAGATTTTTACATTAAAATCAAGTTGTGTGATGCCTTTAAACTTGGTGTGTTTTCCTCACTCTGGTTCACCAGACTGATCCAATGTTTGTAATGCTTGGGTTAGACCGAGTTGTACAGGTTCAGGTTATGGGATGCTGTGAAGATGAGTTGGAGAAGTCCAGACGTATATCTAGTATGTATTCCGCTATGTGATTATATATGAGGACAGATTATTAAAATTGTCCAGATATGTTGATGTACTTTGATGGTTGTAAGTTTTTATTTCAAGTTGTCTATAAGAATTTATTTCTATATTATATTTTGTTCCGCTACGATGTGAGAATCTGATTATCTGTTGGTTCTTCTTTTTTATTTTCTTCCTCTATTATGATATTCCTTTCTTTCTTATCTCACCCTCTAATTTCTTTCAAATAACATTCTGGTGTTTTCGATGCTTGAATCTTCGACATTGTGTTTTGTGTCGTTTTTCAGGGTCGATAATCGCTGTTCATTATAGTGGTATCGGAGCTATTCGTCCATTAATAACCCTGGCTCTATGGCATACCTAAGTAGAGATGTGGTTAGTAATACCCTAAATTGAGTTGAGTGTCTATATTAGAGCGTATTTGTAAATTTTATATACAAATGTTGTATTGTGTTGATTGATCGGTTCAAGTGTTGAAAAACATTAAACTGGCAATGAATATAATATTGTTTTGTGAAGGGGGTAAATGAAATAATTTTACCCGAATTATATTTTTGTATAGCAAACAAATAATTTTATTAAATTATTGAGATATTGTGTGTTGATTGATTTGAATGGAATTCAAATTTGGATTAAAAATTTGAATTGGAACTTAATTTGGTTAAGTGAAATTAAATTAAGAAGTGATATTAGAATTAAATAAATTTGTTTTGGAATTTGGAAATCTAATGAATTACAATTATATAGAAATAAATCAAATATTAACCGATGGATGTTCAAATATGTTAAACTAAAATAAATATTAATATTGAATGTAAAATCAATTGATTTGGTTGATTTGGTTGTGTATTGGTTGTTGATTGAGAATTATTTGTCATTGGATGGTAGACTGTTTGAATAGAAATAAGCAACAATTTATTGAAGTTGAATGAATTATAAACTAAAGAATAAACTCTAGTATAATGAAATTGGAATGAAAATGCATATGAATTGAAATTTATGATTTTACCCTGTATTTGAAAATGAATTGATGCTACCTGTTTGATTTTTGAATTTGTATTGTTATACTTGTTGATTAATGAAATATTATTTTAGAATTTCAGGTTTTTGTTACTCATGTGGTAAACTGAGTTAAGTATAGATACCGAATGACTTGAGGATTGATTTTAACTGCGTAGATTGCATGTAAATTGAGTAGTGGGCTCTATAGCGTTAGTAACAAAAGGCCTACGTGAAAATATAAAATTTTGGGTTTTGAATTTTGTTTTCTGACCGTGTGGGTTGATGTATATATATATATATTATTTATTCCTGCGATACCGTATATGTCACTCCGTACAGTGGAGACTTTGCCGAATTTTTCCGGAAATTTAAAGCGTTAGAAAATTTTCGATATTTTTGAAAAATATTTATTTACGGTAATGAATTGGTTTTCGATTTAAAACAAATTGGGTTTTTGATAAGGAAATGGGAATTATTAAAAAAAAAATCTACCTTAGTAATTTCGAGGATGAAATTCTATTAAGGGGGAAGAATGTAATGTCCCGTATTTTTGGTAGGCAGATATTTAATTTAATTTATTATTTCAAATAATGAATTTGGAATATTAATGGATTTTAATATTTATTTCGTTTATTAATAACGAAGTTAAAAGTTAATTTATATTTAATTTAAAATGAGCTCGAAATGGCATGGTAATTCGTAATATTGAGTTTTGAACTTTAACTGGACATACAGAATACGTTTTAAGTCGGATTTCTATGAAACAAGAAATGTTGGAATCTTGTTGTTTATAATTTTCTAATGGAAGAGAAAAATCGGGATTTCATGTTATAGATTGATAGTTATGCCCAATTCAAATTTTAAAATAGTTGCTATAGAAATCGTTATTAAAATATAACATTTATTAATTGATATAATAGGGTTTTAATATAATTCAGACATCGTTTAACTCGAAATTGATGATATCAAGTTATATAAATTATATTTGAAGCTATATAATATTTCCAGTTGGGTATTTATGATAAAAAAATTTATTATTATTTTATTTGATTATTTTGGGTTTTTATAATATTTTAATCGATATTATTATAAGCCTTAAAGTGGTCATTTTGCAAACAGAGTCTGTTTTCAACGAAATTTGTTTCATTGGAACCGTAACGTTAAATTATTGTACGATATTAAATTTCATGGCAAACTGATGTCGTATGTGACGACGACAGCCATAAACGCCCAGTCATTTTCTTTAGCGCGTAATTAAATTAAATTAATAAAGGGATATTTGTGTATAATTTGAGCAGATGATTGAACTAAGCCATGAAACCGATTCTGTTGAGTTCGTATCGACGTTTGGAGTAAAGATAGATATATAATTTGTTATTTTTTGGAGACCGGGTAATTTGGTGTCCAAAATAGCATTGTGGTGCATATAAAAATAGCGTACCGGGAAACAACCTCAGAATGCGACGAATTTAGTCCCGTTGGATTCGTATTAATTAATTATTATAAGATTTCAATTTTCGTGTCAATAGGACTTACCGTTTGATCGTGGCAGTGTCAAACGCCCTTGTTTTTATTCAATCGGTTATATTATTCGACATGGGTAACTTTAAAGGAATAAACGACTGAACAAACAAACTCTAAATTTAACGAAATAAATTTCATGGGATCCGTAAGGAAGAGGGCTAGTATAATTTCAAAGTTTCAAGTTGATTGGATTTATTTTTGCGACTGTGGAAATTGAAACGCGTGACTTTTAACCTATGATTTATAAAGGACTTTTCACAAACGACCTCGGAATTCGACGAAACTATCCCATCGGGTCTGGAATATTTTTTTATGCTAAGATTATATTATTTTGTCAAAAACAGAGATCGTATGGGTTTGTTATAACAAGATACTTCATCACAAAGTTTTATATATAATATTATATTAATTCACATTCCCTATATATAGCCAACGCAATCTGCTAACCTAATTTTTGGTCAAACATCTTCTTCTAGTCAACCGTTATGTGGCCGCCACAAACCTATAACGAACGAACAAAAATGTCCATACTTTCCTCTCTCGTATCTTCAAATCTGTAAATATATACCAGAAAGTTTCAACTATAAACACGTTCATCTCATCAAGACCTATCAACTAAGCGACCATGAACTGATTTGGAGCCTCAAAGACGCTGGAATTGGGTTTGAAACTACTGTCGGTTTTGCGAGTTACAGCATCGAACAAGAGCACCAGGAGAGTCGGAATTTCAGGCGTTAGCAGAGGGGACTTTGGCGAGTGTGCGGGCCATCACCGATGATCGTCCGGTCGATTATGGTCGATGCGGCGGTGGATTTACTTCAGCGTGCGCGGGTCCTTGTTTCTGAGTGAAATCCTGGAACGGTAGCAGATGAGGACAAAGAAAGCAAAGTCATAGCTGAACTTTTGCCAAAGTAAATTAGGTGATTACATATGTTATAATATAGATTAGTCAATTATTATAACTAAAAAGTATATTAACTTTTATCACAGGTATAACTTAAAACAAAAGTGCACATCAGGTATGGTGAAGGGTTACTCGAGAATGACTATGCAAGCTTGGGGTACATTTGTTCAACGTGAATAGGAGAAAAAAAAAAGGTGTCAAAGAATGTATTGGCCTGGGTTGTTGGTTAATTAACATTGAAATTAAACCATAATTAATAGTTAATTAATTTTACTTTAAATTATTAAATGGTGTATAACTCATTACTAGGTATTGGGATAGAAGCAGAATGTGAACAAAAGGAGAAATTTCTTATAAAGGAAACAAAGCCTGACAGTATTTTAAAGGAGTAGCGTAAAGACAAGGGCAACAAACCTTAATTAGTTAACTAAAAAATGAAACTAAGTAACTAAGTTTTACATAAGAATTTGTTGATCATTTACAATCCTATAACTATGATATTTCAACTCATGCAGTTCGAACGGAAGTCATGAAGGAAACAAAAGAATGGGACCTGGGTTGTTATTCCTGAAGTGTCGACAGATTATATTAGATAAAGTAATTAAGTTTAATATTAGTTTAATCGTGATATTAATTATTAAATAAGAATCATGTGATTATAATTCCATAACTTACTCATATGTGATCATAATTCGACAAACAAAGTAGCATTGGGATCATCTTGACGTAGTCTACGGTATGGAAAATGAATGGATAGAGTTGGAATCTGCCTAGATTTTGAGTTAAATTAAACACTTGTTAATTTAACTGCAACCCACCGTTTTAACGTCAAATCAAATCAAGGTGAGTTAAACTCATTTAATTCTTCCCACTTATATTTTATGGTCAGGTTTTTATTTTGTGTTCTATGATTGCTACTGGTTGAATGTTTGTTAAATATATATTCATATATTGATTGAACAAATGAAATTAAACATTGTTTAATTTCAGTGAAAAACCAAATTGTTATTTTAACGGTTGGATCCAATCGAGGTAACTTACCTTGTTGGTCACGTTATAAAATAAATGTGTTTAATTGTTTGAATTGTTTGTAAATTGGGTGATGATAAATAGACGTTATTTATTGTTATTGAAATTTTCAGTTAAATTAAATTGAATAATATTATTTGAGGTAACTTATGTGAATACAAGGAAGAACAGGTTGGAGGGATCCAACGAGATTCCTCAAATATATTTAATGTTTTTATTTTCATATTATCATTATATGAACTGTTTTGATTGGATGATTGATTTAAAATTATTGACCGTTGACTTGAAATTCAACATTTGTTTTGTTTGTACTAATGAGTAGTATTGGTTGAGTAATTGGCAGTTTATGGCCTATAAATCAATCATTTTCTAAATATTGAATTACCATCAGGTTAATCGTCGAAATGAAGTTATAAAGGTTATTTTATAACTGAGGACAGATTTTTAAATCTGTATTTTGAATAAAAGTTTCTTAAAAGAAAATAAATATTTATTATTTATTAATTTAGTTTATAATAAATTACTTTTTGATTTCATAAAGTAAACTCTTATGTTAATAAGATTTATAAGCAGAATGAGTAGAAGATTTACTTAACAGTTAAGATTTGAATAATTGTTTTTTAGAAACAATTAAATGGAATTATTTAAACTAATTATATTATTAATTAATTTAAAATGAGAACTAATTGGAATTGGTGAACGAGATAATCGTGTTTTGAACTGATGAAGTCAACCGTTTTAGTTGGATTGATTATTAAATAATTTTGTTTTGAATTAATCTAATGCAATAGTTTAAAAAAATATTTTTATTTTTAATAAGACTTTGAAAAGGAATTTACTATTTATTTTAGTTAATAAAGAAGTTAACTGCTGCTACTGTAATTGATGATTGAAGTAAATTATTATTTTAACTAATAATAATTTAGGAGATTTCTTTTTAATTGAAATTCATTTAAAAAGTGATCGAAGTGGAAATGAAATCTAATCGAAATGTGAGAGGAGTTTATGAACGAGTTTTATATCAAAACCCGAGTTTTTATAACAAAGTTATAAAAAGGATTTTAAGCAAATACAATAGCTTAAATTAAATGTTTGTTTAATATTTGAATTATGTAAAAGTAAATTAAGAAAAAAGGGTTTTATATTAAACTAGAATTATATAAATGAATTTTATACAAAAATATGAGATGTTAAATTGTTAATTTAAAATTAATGTTACTTAATAATTGAATTAAGTAAAATTAGGAAATTTTAAATAAAATTTTCAAAGCGGGAAATGGTTGAATGGATTAGAATAAGAGATTGTTAACAGTGAATTTCGTAAAGGAGTGATTAATGGGATTTTGGAACAAAAATTCGAGATATAAAATAAATTGTTAAAGAAGTAGAAGGGAAAAGGTGATACTTTAGTAAGTCATTTCTTAATCAATGAATTAAGAAGTAATGATAATTTTCGTGAAGGGGAATTCCAAAAGCAAGAAGGTTTTCGTAACGACCTGAATTTTTGACTATTCAAATCGACAATAAACCACACATGTCGACCCAAACCAATCTCCAATACATGTAGTTATTGAGAACAAAATAAAGAAAAGAAAGGAAGAAGAGAAAATAATAACAGAGTCTCACAGCAGAAGGAAAACATATAATAAATAATTAGCAGTTCAAAAGCCGTTGAAATATAAACATGTGACAATAATGTACAATGATTATCAGAGTTACACATATACTGATATATACAACAAGGCAGTGGAAACAAAGTGTAGCGGGAAATTCATTTATATATAATAGATATATACTAGATCTTCATCTTCGTTCTCCAGGGCAAAAAAATCTTCGCTAACTACAACTCGTATCTGACCCAAGCGTATTGCACACAACAAACACTCAGATCAGAACCAAATCATTCTCACATTAGTCAAATTAAAATACGAAATGACATGAGTGTTATGGGGCAGTAAAACAAAATCAATGATGTGGGAAATTCACCTGATCACACCACTAGTGCGGAACGGGTTTACTCCACGTGAATTCCCATGCATAGAAATTTGCAAATGATTTTGGAAAAAATGAAGCTATCATAAGCTCGTCCCACATCACACAATGCAAGCGCACACCAAATCGGCGAATTTTGTCTTAGGATAACCAAAAATGCTTTCATATGTGAAAAATCCCCTTTTAATACTAGTATTAGTGCATAGTGTTGAAAACCTCTTCGCAAATAAATAAAAATCTTAGCAAGCATAGTGGCTATGCCCACATATATAGTTTTCAAACAAATCGAACGGCTCGTATTGGTTATTGGGTTTCCAATATGATGATTCCTGGCACGAAAGATCAATCGAGGACACAAACCTAAGTATCTCCCGGTTAACATCCAGACAACAAAAACCGAATACATAATGCGAAAGTATATATCCCAGTTAGCATCCAGACATCAGACACTGTATATACTTTATTCCCTCAGGTTTCAAGGTAGGTCTACCGCCACAGCTTTCGATTTTCACTAGAGATTATGTATACAACCTAACCGCTAGTTTACCATCAATCCGGGATGTAAGGTTCGACGATGTCACGATATACACAAAGCTATGTTTTAATAAGCCCAGCTTTGATCATCATTCGTTCATTTCATAACTCGAGTATGCCACACATTCGATATATATTAACAGATAACAGTGTCACGCAGTCGATTTCAAGGTCAAACACATAATCCATACAAGTCTTTTCTAAGTCTGAACGGAACACAATCCGAAAATCTCTAAATATATTCAGTTTTTGTGCCACTTATAACCTCGAATCGGGTGATCGGCCCAAACGAGACATCAACACTCAATCCAAACAATTCAAAGATTCTCAGTCTTCTCTTATCGACTTCTAAGTCTTCAATTTCTTTATAATGTCGTATTATCACTTGGAATGACTTTGAAATATTCGATCCCGATCTTTCCAAGTATTAAGCGCATTTTCAAAACAATAGTTATGGATCATTTCGGATTTCCCATTTAAATCGCCTTCAAAATTGTTATTGATTCAATTATAATCAAGGTAGGATTGTATTCCAGTTTCCATAAACCCCCTTATCGCTTTAATTCCCTTCGTAAAATTCGATATTAATTTTCAAACCTTATAGTTCAAAACATGGTTCTTTTACTTTTTGTTATTATTTTCATAAGTTCTTAAGATTTACTAAATACTAATTTGGTTTAGATTCCATCCATGATAATTCAAACCAGTTTACATTCAAAATATAATATATTTCATATCGAGATATTATAGTCATTTCAAATCGATTTTTATATTCAAAACAAAATAAATTTTTGTTTCAAAATACTATAATAATTTAACAATTTTATTCACACTCAAAATAGAATATAATTTTATATTAATATCATGTTTGTTTCAAAATCGATTTTTATTCAAAATAAATTATCCATTCTAATCCCAATAGCCTAGTTCTTTCGAATCGGTTTATATTAAATGGAGAATATTTTTTTTAAAAATCTCAGTTTAAATCGAGAACAATTTCAATTTGGAGAAATTATAAATATTTAAATTACTTGAAAAATAGACAATTATGAAATAAACCCTTTTTATGAATATATATATATATATTAAAATGATTAGAGTATAATAAAATAATTTAATTCCCTCTATAGATATATATATATACATATTAAATGCTTTACTGAAATAATTTTTAAATAATCAATATTATAATTAATTTCAAAACTATATATATAACTACTTTGAAACCATAAATTTTCTTTTTGCCAAATTTCAATCACTTAAAATCCATATACGAGCTTCGGTAAAGTTTATTTCATTTTTGTATCTTGATTTCAAAACAACATTCAAACCCAACCCTTCAAGTTAAAAGACTTAGATTCATATTTAATCCAAATCCCAAACACTTTCAAAATCATCGAATACTCTTATTAAATTAAATTTAAAGAGAACAAATAAACCCAGCTTTAAAAATTGAAATTTGAGTAATCAAATCATATTTAAATCACATTTCCAAATTCCCAATTTATTTTGGAATAATTTGCCTTAAAAAATTTAATGAATATTTTGGCGTCGATATAAATACAGTACAAATTTCAAATCAAAGCATCCATCACAGCCATTGCATCCAAATGGTAAATATTATCTCGTTTCACTAGTCAACATAGGTCGGTAATTTTTTTCTAGCATTTAAATTTAATTTAAATAACTAGTTATCAGATTCAATTAGCACATCAACTCACTTGCATACCAATTTTAAGCAACCAATCAACAATCAATTACAACTATACAACCAAACTGATTTCATACTTTAATAAATACGGGAATAATTCAGTAAGTTGTGAGCTAGAAATTCACTCACCTTTGGGACTTTAGTTGATCAAACATCCAACCAAAACCCAAAAATTTACAGTCTTCAAACGCAGCCAAATTAGTACCAGAACGTCCGCAATTTCACCACGATCCAAAAAAACAAACCGCGTCCAAATCCGAGCTTGCGTGCAAAAGTTATGGGCTTTAAAACGTTCGATACATACATACATACATATATATATATATAATTAAATAAAACAAATATAAGCCAATGACCTGCTGACATGTCACTCCATCCCATCAGCAAAATCCCACTCCTCCTTTCTCTCTGCTATAGTATCGAATGCGTGAAGCCCATACATCCCGTAACTTTGACCAACAAATGCACCCAATTCTAGCCGATATAGGACCAGCGACTACCCTCAATCGATTGCTCACCGAAATCTGCACCTCCGAGCTCGAAGCAATCAACTCCGGTGGCCGCTTCCTCCTCCGGCGGTGAGAGGAACGTGAGGTGTTTTTAAACCCAAAACACCAATTTCCGGCGATACACTTGATTTTATACAATAAGACCACCACCCATGTAACGACCCGCATTCTACGCATCAGGGGACCGTAGAATATTTATTTATTTCTCATGCGAAGTCGTATAGCCATGTAACTTTGGGAGACGACTATTGGGGTCATTTCCCATGTTCATGATTTTTGCCGATTTTTAAACGACCGTTTTGCCCCTAGTTGATATTGTTTCGGCCATAACTTTTGATTGGTAAGGAGTTTTGACCAAAAACCACTCCATTAGATCCGGGTGATGGTTTACCTTTCCGTAGAGTGGTCACATTAGCCAAGCGGACTTACCGTTTGGGAGATATGGATGAAACAAGGTTTAGAAGGTGAAAAACAACTTAACCGGGCCAAATAGGGTGATTAATAGCTAGGCCCATTGGGGGATTTGGGGATTAGGAGTTTAAAAGGACTGTTAGGATTTAGAGAACATCCTTTTCTCATTTTTCAGCCGCGAACTATCATTCCTCTCAACCTAGCAATAGCCTCCACTTGGCATCATTTCGGGATTAGGAGTTTAAAAGGACTGTTAGGGTTTAGAGTCTTAAAAGTTGCAGGAAAATGTGCAGGGTTTTAGATCGGATATAGAGCTCGGATCAGATAGTAGAACTAGGCAAGGGAGTTCGATTCGGATCGAAACTTGGCATCATAGGAGGCTTGGCAAGAAGGAAGGCCACCTACATAGAGTTGGAGTTTGGTTGGGGATTGGGTCTAGGTTTAGCATGGGGATCGGATCGGATGAAGACGATGGACATGGGATCAGACCAGAACTAAGGAGAGGGATCAGATCAACGCGAGAGGGCTGTAGTAACTGGATCGGTTCGACATAGCCGAACCGAACCGGATGGAGACGACTAAACCGAACCATTATGAAGTGGAGCACCGAACCGAACGGGAAGCCTGGGGATGATGTATTCGAACCGAACAGACTGAAGCAGATTGGACCGAACCGAATTGAACTTCCATTACTACTACGTGATGACTCTTCTGAAGACCAACTCCAATTCGACCAAAACCCGAGATGCAAAGGAAGTCCAAATGGGAGGTTATTAGTTCGAATACAAATGGGATCAACAGGTTAACTTCATGAGTTGGGCTTTGCTGTGGGACGTGTTCAAAAGGATTATCGACGTCCATAGCTTTGATTCATCACCTAGAGACGATTATTAGGCTACGGATCAATGCAGTGGGGTAGTTATTACTCCATGGGGCAGAGTGATCGTAACATGCCTATGAGCCAGTGCAAGGGAGTCGTTGTGACTTCATGGGGCAGAGTGGACATAGCAAGGACTAGTGGCTATGGATCAGTGCAGTGGAGTTGCCATGACTCCATGGGGAAGAGTGATCATGGCAAGGATATGGGTGATCAAAGCGGTGGATATCGTATGCTTTACGCACTGAGTGAGAGATGTAAGGATGGTTGCTATGCTTGAATGTTTGACATCATTATGACATGCATACCCCTCCCCCGTATCTTTACACTATATGTTAGTGTTACCTTAGAGTATTGTAACATCCTATTGTGCTAACTCTTTGGTTGCAGGTCCAGGTTCAGGTATGGTTTAGTATACCTATTATTGTTCTATTTTGCCGCTTATCGCTCATACCAGACTTTTGTCTGACCCAGAGTTTTATGTCTCTTCTTAGTACTCTGGGTGCTCTTAAACGGGAAGACTAGAGACATGTTAGGTGGTATGCACAAGTAGTTGTACCGGAGACGAGCAGGAAGCTCCCACGTATGGTATATATAGATATTCTCCCTGTGTCACCGCTGGTCACTACTTTGGGCATTAGTAGTGTACCTTTCTCATTTTGTTCAGAGACTACTTTTTTTAAGTTGTAATATTGATGATGTGGAACATAAGCTATATTTGGATTTTCCGCTGCTATGATGGTTTAGTTTTCAGCTTATGCATTGTCTCGCCTATTTTATGTCAAGTATATTATTATTATATTTTATTCATGCGCTGTGAGACATTCTACAGGTTCCTTGCTAGTTTAAATTCCATTCTTTCCTTTCTTTGGTGACCGTCCCATGCTGGTTGGACATTGGCACAACGCACTTTCATTGAAATGTCGGCTGGTGCGGGGCGGGCCGTCACATTTGGTATCAGAGCTATAGGTTGCGTAGTTAACCTAGGGAAGACACCAGAGAGAGATAGTATGTATATGAGAGCGCGTATATCTGATATTTTAGTTTTCAAAAGCTATATATATACTATTAGTATATTTAAGGATGAAATCGCACTGCACTGGCACCACTGAAGAGATGGTTAATCTTTTTCTCCTTACAGATTGAACAATGAGCCGATATACTAGGGGTACTAGTAGAGGAGCTAATAATGGGAATGCTCCTGATATGAGGACAATGTTCACTGACTTCATGAGAGAGATGCTTAGAAATGTGCAAGGAGCAGTTCCCAATGCTGCAAATGGTGGTGGTGCAGCGGTGCAGGCGCCTAGAGACGATTTCGCCAAGCTTTGCAAGGATTACACTAGTCTTGGTGGGAAGCCGTTCCACGAAAGGAATTGGTTATAGAAGTTCAGGATTGGTTGGATAGCTGTGAGCATATCTTCAAAGACTTGGGTATCGAGAATGCGACGAAGAGAAAGCTAGCATCCCGTCAGCTACAAGGACGGGCAATGAATTGGTGGGATGCTATTAAGGCAGCTACTCCAGAGGATCAAGTTACATGGGATCAGTTTAAGGCCCGATTCAGTGATAAGTTTATCCCAGCTGCTCAGGAATCAACATTGTTTAGGAAGTTCTTAGAACTAAAACAGAATGGTAGAGCTGTCTCAAAGTATATTGCTGAGTTCAATACTTTATCGAAGTATGGATTATCTCTTATTGACACTCTCGGGAAGAAGAATGAGAAGTTCATGATAGGCTTAGATCAGTACTTAGGGGAAAGGCTTATTAACCACATCGATGAGACGTTTGAATCGATCGTGGGAAAAGCTTTGAGATCAGAAAGTCTATACCTTAAGTCGAAGATTGAAGCTGCATCTATATAAGAGCCAAAGCCGCAAGCAAGCAGTGGAGGCAAGAATGGTTCTCAGAATAAGAGAAAGCAGAATCAGACCAAGGATGGCTAGAAGAAGAAGAATAAAAAAGATGTTGAGTGGTTTAGTTGTGGCAAGAAGGGCCATTATGCTAAAGAATGTTGAGCAAAGCCAGCGGATAGGAAGTGCTTCAACTGTGGCCAAGTGGGACATCACAAGGATAAGTGTCCGCAACCCCCTAAAGAGAAGCAGATTGTGAAAGCAGATGCTCTTAATGTTGTTCCTTCTTCGTCGAATGCCCCAACCGCTGCAGAGAAAGGAAAGAATGCCATCATTCAAGGTATGCTTTCTGTTTATGATGTACGTGTTTGAGTATTGTTTGATACCGAAGCTTCCCGTTCCTTCATATCTAGTGACCTGGTAGATAGGTTGGGATTAGAACCCGAAATAGTCGATAGACCTTTAGCGGTGACGAACCCGATTGGTGGTTCAACTAGCCTTAGCATGATTTGTCATAATGTGGTCTTATCGAGTCATGGATGCATGTTTGTTTGTGATTGCTTTGTTTTGGGCTTTACTGGGTTTGGCATTATTTTGGGAGTCGATTGGCTCCAAAGGACGGGGTGGTTGATTGATATAGAAATGTGTTTATTTTATGCTCTTATATCTTATCTTCTGTATATAAATAAATATTACTTGGGTATTGTTTTGTTACTTTTACAGATATTCCAACCCAGCCCGCATGCAACCAGAAATGTAGAAAAATAGAGTTCAATTTGCTGTGTATTTGCAGTTTGAAGAATTGTAGATAAAGATATCACATCTAGTTGCTGTTGGACAAGAAAAGGATTGATAACAAGGCTTTGCACATCACAAATCAATGAAGAAGTGTCAAGGAAGCAAGAGGAAAAGAGAAAAGGCCCAAAATTGCTTTATTTATCTAAGGCCCATTTATGTTTCTCATTGTAAACTAATTAGTGATGTAATGACCAGGCCCAGTTATCATTAGGGTTAGGGTTAGGGTTTGGCTATCTACCCTATATATACCCTTGTAATGGCATTGTAGCCACCATCCTATCATATATCTCATTCTATTCTCTTCTTCATTAATAAAACTCAATTTTCTTTTTATTTATGCAATTTTCTATTTCTTAGCAATTAGTGTTGTCTACACGATTAGATTCGGTAGAACACTATTTGTATTTTGCATTTCTTTTCATTAGTGATTGACCGTCTGATTAGATTCAGCGGTAATCCTAATTTTATTTCCTGTTGTTATTTATATTCTGCACTTTTATTTTCTGTATTTTAATCGCGTTCATAGGTTAAATTGGATTTGATTAGATTTGAATATGATTCATAGTTTCATTGCTTTTCCATTGAAATTGTGATTTGATCGTCGGTTCAGTTAGATCTATTCTGAATCAAATTACAGTTTTAATTTTGTTTTGTTTTATTTCCAAAATCAACCTCCAAAGTTTTGTCTAACTCGCCCAAGAGATTAGATAAATAATTTGATTTAATTCACCTCCCTGTGTTCGACCTGTATGCTACACACCTGTGCGCTTGCAGAATTTATTACAAATGTCGCGCTTTTCTAATTCATAGACTAGCGTCGATCAAGTTTTTGGCGCCATCGCCCAAGAAAACATCTTTTCACGCTTTGGCACACCCAGTGGCGGATCTAGCTTCACGATTGAGGTATGGCCAAATTTTGCCAAGTTTTGTCCCACATTGTAAAAACACTTCAAACTTTTCTAAATATATATCAACATGTACTGGAAAACTACAAAACAAGTAAATAAAGCATATTCTGGAGATGCAGCAAGGCATTCTTCCATGTTCAGGCAGTCAGCAGGGGCATTCTCCATCTTCCAGCTAGGGCAGGATGCAAGTTCACGGCCAATTTTGCCAGGAAAATTTTTTCTCAGCCCGGGCATTGGCCCTTACTCGCCCAACCTTGCGTCCGCCCCTGGGCACACCTCGAGCTATCATTAGCGATAATGGCACTCATTTCTGTAATCGTGCTTTTGAGTCCTTGCTCAAGAAATACTCAATCACACACAAGCTGTCAACACCTTACCATCCACAAACTAGTGGACAAGTGGATGTTTCCAATAGACAAATCAAACAAATTCTTGAGAAAACCGTGAATTCCAATAGAAAAGATTGGTCTGTAAAACTGATTGATGCACTTTGGGCTTTCCGCACTGCGTATAAAACCAATCTAGGGATGTCACCATACCGATTAGTCTTTGGAAAGACCTGTCACTTACATCTTGAATTAGAGCATCGTGCTCTTTGGGCCATAAAATTTTTGAACTTTGACTTAGAAAAAGCCGGCTCACATAGGAAGTTACAAATTTCGGAATTAGAGGAATTAAGAAATGAGGCGTATGAAAATGCGAAAATCTACAAAGAAAGAACCAAAGCCCAACACGACAAAAACATACTCCGTAAGGAATTCAACGTAGGTCAAAAAGTTCTTTTATACGACTCTAGACTTCACTGGTTTCCAGGAAAACTCAGATCTCGATGGACTGGACCTTATGTCGTGAAAACAGTATACCCTCATGGAGCGGTTGAAATTGAAAATCCTAGGGATGGAAAAGTCTTCAAAGTAAACGGTCAACGACTGAAACCGTTTTTGGAATTCGAGCAATATGACGAAGATGACTCTATCGATCTGCATGATCATGCACCATGAAATCAGGTGGTACACGTTCTTTTTCTTTTATTTTTCTTTTTCATTTTTTTAATTTTATTTTTGTTTTTCTGCCTTAGACAGTTGGGACACTGTCTCAATCAAGTGTGGGGGGGAGTCTGCATTTCATCCATTTTCATTTTTCTTTGTTTTTATTTCTTTTCATTTTCATCCATTTAAATAGGACCATCATGCATTCTAGATTGTACGAACATACCATAAATTTTTTTTTTTTGAAAATATGACTCATTTTCAATTGATACAACAAAATAAGTTTATAATTTTTAGCCAGTTGATAGTATTTTTTTCTCTCAACTTAGATCAAATAAGAAATATAATGAAAAGTTTAATTTTGAGGGATAATAGTGTAACCGGTACATAGGGAGATTCTTAGGTGATGGCCATGAAATCTATTCTATATTGTAGACTTTGTTTAAATAAGTGGAGGACTTAAAATACTTATATTGGCTTTTCAAATCTTTAAAACTAAGTTGTGTTAAGTTGAATTCGCGTAACTCTCTTTTGTGCTTATATTTTCGATAATAATAATAATAGTATTCCAAGGGTATCAACATTGCTTGTATATCGAGCGTTGGTGTGCAAACCCGCCAAGCTCTATCCGACACGTTGTTGATAAAGTCAAAGTTGGAATATCTTGGTCTCATTTTATGAGATTGGACACCTAAGGATTACCGACACGTTGTTGACAAAGTCAAAGTCGGCGTGCACAATCCGCCAAGCTCTTTACCTACTCTCCGTTAGTCCGCGAGGCAGTGCATGGGTGGTAAACCTTGGTCTTTTTAGTTAGGTGTATGTACTTAATCATAAATCTTAAAATTTTATAGAATAAAGAATAAGCGATGATACCCAAACACTTCTTGACCTTATTGATTTGACTAGCCATACATGAGAAAATTAGAATACCACTTTGCAAACTGTGCCAAGCAAACTAAGAATTTATTTCATGGCTGCACTATGTTATCGACCGAACTAACTGGCCAAACTGGAATTTCACATTTGAAAACTTGATTTATATTGAAAATTTGTGACAAGTCAAGGTATCTAAAATAAAATCAACTGACTAGAAATTGTTAACTTAATTTGTTGTACCACTTCCTGAAACAAGTCGTATTTTCAATTTTGTTTCAATTGCATAAGTCTTTTGCATTCATGTAGTTTCATTAGATCCATAGCATACTGCATTTGGATTTTGTGGGTAGTATCCGCTGAAAACCCTCACGAGACACCACTCGTCCTACTAGGGACACCTAGAGGTTTAACGGCTTGTTGCATACGCTCAATGCAATCGTGTTTCCTACGAAAGTGTGACCTATCTAGTTAGTTTTTCATTTCTTGTTTTACTCGAGGACGAGTAAAAGATAAGTGTGGGGGTATTTGATTGATATAGAAATGTGTTAATTTTATGCTCTTATATCTTATCTTCTGTATATAAATAAATATTACTTGGGTATTGTTTTGTTACTTTTACAGATATTCCAACCCAGCCCGCATGCAACCAGAAATGTAGAAAAATAGAGTTCAATTTGCTGTGTATTTGCAGTTTGAAGAATTGTAGATAAAGATATCACATCTAGTTGCTGTTGGACAAGAAAAGGATTGATAACAAGGCTTTGCACATCACAAATCAATGAAGAAGTGTCAAGGAAGCAAGAGGAAAAGAGAAAAGGCCCAAAATTGCTTTATTTATCTAAGGCCCATTTATGTTTCTCATTGTAAACTAATTAGTGATGTAATGACCAGGCCCAGTTATCATTAGGGTTAGGGTTAGGGTTTGGCTATCTACCCTATATATACCCTTGTAATGGCATTGTAGCCACCATCCTATCATATATCTCATTCTATTCTCTTCTTCATTAATAAAACTCATTTTTCTTTTTTATTTATGCAATTTTCTATTTCTTAGCAATTAGTGTTGTCTACACGATTAGATTTGGTAGAACACTATTTGTATTTTGCATTTCTTTTCATTAGTGATTGACCGTCTGATTAGATTCAGCGGTAATCCTAATTTTATTTCCTGTTGTTATTTATATTCTGCACTTTTATTTTCTGTATTTTAATCGCGTTCATAGGTTAAATTGGATTTGATTAGATTTGAATCTGATTCATAGTTTCATTGCTTTTCCATTGAAATTGTGATTTGATCGTCGGTTCATTTAGATCTATTCTGAATCAAATTACAGTTTTAATTTTGTTTTGTTTTATTTCCAAAATCAACCTCCAAAGTTTTGTCTAACTCGCCCAAGAGATTAGATAAATAATTTGATTTAATTCACCTCCCTGTGTTCGACCTGTATGCTACACACCTGTGCGCTTGCAGAATTTATTACAAATGTCGCGCTTTTCTAATTCATAGACTAGCGTCGATCAGTGGTGGTAGACCGTGAGGGCTTTTTGGTGACAGTTAGAGCAGATGATGGGCGGAGGGTAGTGTTTGGTAGTCTACCTAGTGATGGGGTAATGACTAGTTTTCTAAATTTCCTCGACATCCCGCATGATGAGTTGTCAGATCTGCCCGTAGCTGGCCAGTATCCGGATTTCTTCGAGGAAGTGACCGGACTTCCACTACACCGAGAGATTAAGTTTCGTATTGATTTAGTGAAAGATGCCAGGCCTATAGTGATGCCACTTCGTCATATGGAACCAAGGGAGCAGCGAAAGCTCGAGGTGTAAGTGAGCGATCTTTTGAAGAAGGGATTTATCAGAAGAAATGTTTCTGAGTAGGGAGCACCAGTTGTGTTTGCTACCAAGGCGGATGGTTCCCTTCGATTGTGTGTGGACTACCACGAGTTGAATAAGGTAACGAGGAAGAATAAGTGTCCTCTACCGCGGATAGATGATTTGTTTGATCAGTTGAGTGATGCGAGAGTGTTCTCCCAGTTGGATCTCGCGACAGGTTTTCATCAGCTTAGGGTGGAAGCTGAGAGTTTAGCTAAAATGGCCTTTCGGATGCCGTCTGGATCCTATGAGTGGTTGGTCATGCCATTTAGGTTGACCAATGCACCAGCATATTTTGTGGATCTTATGAATAGGGTATTCAGGGATCAATTGAATAAGTTTGTTCTTGTGTTCGTGGATGATATCTTAGTTTATTGGAGGACAGATTAAGAACACAAGGAAAATTTGAGGATAGTGATGGAGGTGTTGAGAAAACATAAATTGAAAGCAAAGTTTTCTAAGTGTCACTTCTGGAGGAGGGAAGTGAGATTCTTGGGCCATGTTGTTTCAGAAAATGGTATTGTCGTGGACCCTGCAAAGGTGGCTACAGTACAAGATTGGTCTACACCGAAGAATGAAACGGATGTAAGAAGTTTCTTGGGATTGGCTGGATATTATCGTAATTTTATCCAAGACTTCTCCATGATAGCGGCACCGTTGACTCAGTTGACCAAGAAAAATCAAGCTTCCGTCTGGGGTGAAAAGTGCGAGAAGGCATTTAAGAGCCTAAAGGAAAAGTTGACATGTGCACCAGTGTTAGTCATTCCTATGGGGAATGAAGAGATGACGGTATACATAGATGCATGTGGTACCGGACTAGGTGCTGTATTGATGCAAGGAGGTAGGGTTGTGGCTTATGCCAGTCGGCAACTGAAACCACATGAGAAAAGATATCCTACCCATGATTTGGAATTGGCAATGATCGTGTTCGAATTGAAGATGTGGAGACATTATCTCTTGGGAGAAAGATTCGAGCTGTTTACCGATTATAAATCGTTAAAGTATCTTTTCTCTCAGAAGGATCTAAATCTCTGACAGTAAAGATAGATAGAATTTTTGGCTTCCTACGATTTCGATATCGCATATACACCAAGAAAGGGCAATGCGGTAGCTGATGCATTGAGTAGAAGACATGCCAGTTTAGGGGCTATGTTTCTAGAATGCAAGCAACTGGAGTACATCGCTGGGTATGATTTCAGACCAAAGTGCGAATTAGATCCAGAAGTATTAGCAAGTTTGATGATCATACCCACTTTGATTGAGCGGATTGGTTCCAGTTAGAGAGACAATCCTAACCTATTGGAAATCATCTCTAAGTTAGAGATGGGTATCGACAAAGAGATGAACAAGTATAGGCTTGATCGAGATGGATGACTTAGAAAGAATGGAAGACTAGTTATGCCCAATGTCAATGGATTGAGGGATGAAGTGCTTAGAGAATATCATCACTCAAAACTGACTATACACCCCGGTGGTAACAAAATGTATCGAGATATGAGGCAGACCTACTACGGGGGGGGGGGGGGGGATGTTGGGAAGTTTATATCTAAAGGCATGAACTGTCAATTGGTTAAAGCTGAGCAAATGAAACCTAGTGGTTTATTGCAACCATTAGAAATTCCAGAATGGAATTGGGAACAAGTCTCAGTGGATTTCATTGATGTGTTACCAAGAACTGGATCAGGCCATGATAGCATTTGGGTGATTGTGGACCGATTAACCAAGTGTGCAAGGTTTATACCAGTCAAGTCGAATAGAAAGCGGCTAAGTTAGCAGAACTATATATGAAGTGGGTAGTGAGATTTCATGGAATACCCAAGGGCATTGTGAGCGACCGAGATCCGTTGTTTACTAGTGGATTTTGGAAGAGCTTGCAAGAGGCTTTAGGATCAGATTTACAACTCAGTACCGCATACCATACTCAAACTGTCAGACAGAGAGGGTGAATCGAGTATTAGAAGATCTCTTGAGAGCTTGCATACTGGATTTTGGTGGATCATGGGATGACCATTTGCATCTAGTAGAGTTTGCATATAATACTAGTTATCAATCCAGTATTGGTATGGCTCCATTTGAAGCTTTGTACGGAAGACCGTGCAACTCACCGTCATGTTGGTTAGAAACTGGTGAGAAATTTGTGCTTGGACCAGATGTGATAAGGGAAACCTCAGATAAGATCAAGGTTATTCAACAGTAAATAAAGGCTGCCCAAGATAGGCAGAAGAGTTATACTGATATGAGGAGAAGAGATTTAAAATTTTCCATTAGCGACTTGGTTTTTGTCAATATTTCTCCAATAAAGAGCGTGATACGATTTGGCAGGAGAGGCAAGTTAACACCAAGATTTGTTGGTCCATTCCATGTTCTTGAGCAAGTTGGGAATTTGGCATATAAATTTGAATTACCAGAGAAGATGGCAAGAGTTCATAACGTATTTCATGTTTCCCAGTTCGGAAAATTCGTGCACAATCCCAATATGACTATTTCACCTGATCAGTTGGATGATATAGAAGTAAAACCCGAGGCGGTTGGGAACCGCAAGCCGATTCGTATTATCGAGCACGATACGAAGCAACTTCGAAGGAAAGCGGTGAATCTAGTCAGAGTTCAGTGGGGCGAGAATGAGAATGACTGTACTTGGGAGACAGAGGAGAGCATTAAGAAGATGTATCCAGAACTCTTTGCCTGGTAAGATTTTAATCGCAATTTAGTTTTCCGCATGCTAGGACAAACTTGTTTGTTACTTTGCATGTTTGATTGCTGTGAATGGTTGGTAGGCATGCGAGATACTTTGCTTGTTTCTTAGTTAAGGAATTTCGAGGGCGAAATTTCTTTGGGGGGGGGGGGGGGGGGAATTTAACGACCCGCATTCTACGCATTAGGGGATCATAGTATATTTATTTCTTTCTCATGCGAAGTCGTATAGTCATGTAATTTTGGGAGACGACTATTGAGGTCATTTCCTATGTTCATGATTTTCGCCGATTTTTAAATGACTGTTTTGCCCCCTAACTGATCTTGTTTCAGCCATAACTTTTGACTGGTAAGGAGTTTTGACCTAAAACTGCTTCATTAGATCCGGATGATGGTTTACATTTCCGTAGAGTGGTCACATTAGCCAAACGGACTCACCGTTTGGGAGATATGGCTGAAACAAGGTTTAGAAGGTGAAAAACAGCTTAATCGGGCCAAATAGGGTGCTTAATAGCTAGACTCATTGGGGGATTTCGGGATTAGAAGTTCAAAAGGACTGTTAGGGTTTAGAGAACATCCTTTTCTCATTTTCCAACCGCCACCTATCATTTTTCTCAACCTAGCAATGACCTCCACTTGCTAAAACACCCCAAATCACCTTCTAACCGCTAGTTTAGCCAAATCTACATCAAATCAAAGTGGATTAGCACAAAAATCGAGGTAGAGCTGCTGGAGTGTATTGGAATCCGAGCCCTTTTGTCAAAAGTTTCATATCTGAGTTTATTTGTGGCTAAGGTGAGTGATTAGCATTGTCTTTACGCTAATTACAGTTAATTAGGGTGAGTAGTGTTAATTAACGAAATTATGCATGTTAAAAATCTGGAAAAATGTTTAAATTTTTTTAAATATTATTTTAGGCCTCTGTTAGAAAATTGGTTAGTTCGTACATGTTTTGCTAATCATATCATTAGTTATGCTTACATATGATTAGGGGGAAAATACTGGTTTTGGGTATGTTTGATCCGTTTTGACATATCAAATTGTTGTTTTGGTGTTTATGGTTGATTCTCTATGTTGCTATGACTGTATGGTATGCTTTGTGATTGATTAGAAAAGGTAGATTGGTCGAAAACGCCGTCGAATGGCGTAAAACAGTCGCTAGAAAAGTTGCAGGAAAATGTGCAGGGTTTCGGATTGGATCAGATCGGATAGGAGAACTGGGCATGGGAATTCGATTCGGATTGGAACTTGGCATCATAGGAGGATTGGTAAGAAGGCCACCTACTTACAGTTGGAGTTGGGTTGGGGATCGGGTCGGTGTTTAGCATGGGGATCGAATCGGATGAAGATAAGGGACGTGGGATCAGACTGGAACTAAGGAGAGGGATCAGATCAACGCGAGAGGGCTGGAGAAACTGGATCGGTTCGACGTAGCCCAACTGAACCGGATGGAGACGACTAAACCGAACCATCATGAAGTGGAGCACTGAACCGAACAGGAAGCCTGGGGATGATGTATTCGAATCGAACCGTCTAAAGCAGACTGGACCGAACCGAATTGAACTTCCACTACTACTACGTGATGACTCATCTGAAGACCAACTCCAATTCGACCAAAACCCGAGATGCAAAAGAAGTTCAAATAGGAGGTTATTACTTAGGATCCAAATGGGATCAACGGGTCAACTTCATGAGTTGGGCTTTGCTGCGGGACGTGTGCAAAGGGGTTATTGACGTCCATAGCTTTGATTCATCACCTAGGGACGATTGTTAGGCTACGGATCAGTGCAGTGGGGTAGTTATTACTCCATGGGGCAGAGTGATCGTAGCATGGCTATGAGCTAGTGCAATGGAGTCGTTATGACTTCATGGGGGCAGAGTGGACATAGCAAGGACTAGTGGCTATGGATCAGTGCAGTGGAGTCGCCATGGCTCCATGGGGTAGAGTGATCATAGCAAGGATATGGGTGATCAAAGCGGTGGATATCGTAGGCTTTACGCAATGAGTGAGAGATGTGAGGATGGTTGTTATGCTTGATTGTTTGACATCATTAGGACATGCACACCCCTCTCCTTATCTTTACACCATATGTTAGTGTCACCTTAGAGTATTGTAACATCCTGTTGTGCTAACTCTTTGGTTGCAGGTCCAGGTTCAAATATGGTCTAGTATACCTGTTATTGTTCTGTTTTGCTGCTTATCACTCATACCATACTTTTGTTTGACCCAGAGTTTTATGTCTCTTCTTATTACTCTAGGTGCTCTTAAATGGGCAGACTAGAGACAGGTTAGGTGGTATGCACGAGTAGCTGTACCGGAGACGAGCAGGAGGCTCCCACATATGATATATATATATATATATATATATATATATATATATTCTCCCTATGTCACTGCTGCATTAGTAGTGTGCCTTTCTCATTTTGTTTAGAGACAGTTTTTTTAAAGGTTGTAATATTGATGATGTGGAACATAAGCTGTATTTGGATTTTCTACTCCTATGATGAATTAGTTTTCAGCTTATGCACTGTCTCGCCTATTTTATGTCAAGTATGTTATTATTATATTTTATTCCATGCGCTGTGAGACATTCTACAGGTTCCTTGCTAGTTCAAATTCCCTTCTTTACTTTCTTTGGCGACCGTCTCGTGCTGGTTGGACATTGGCACAGTGCACTTTCATTTAAATGTCGGCTGGTGCGGGGCGGGCCGTCACAACCCACGAACTCGTATCCTCCTCCTCTACCAAATCCATATTGTCGATTCTCTGATTAACTTGTAAATCAAAAAGCCCTAATTTTACTTCTAGGGTTTCGAATCCATCCCCCTTTGACCCCGAATTCCGGCCAATCCGGCTACTGCATGTCGAAATAAATCATACTAGCAGCTTTGTATCGTCGAGCTTTTCGAATTGATATATAATTTGCTAGGTTTTGAGGAGATTCGAATTTAGAATTTGGATTTTTATTTGAACAAGGGTCTGAGAATTTGTTTTCAACCATTAGAGAAAAAGATCTGATTGAGGAAACAATACGTATAGTGAAAATGGGCTGATGGAGTGGAAATGAATTTTATTTATATATATAGAAGGTCCAATAGGAGAAACAAAAATATATCCAATTACATTGATTCCTTTCATGTTTTATACCGTACGATCAACTGGCAAGTCCGATTGCGACGAAATTTGGAACTCTACAATAATTCACCATTTCGGATCCAATGGAACCGATTTTGTCGAATTCCCAAACAATTGCCAAAATAGCTATATTTCACAGTTGATTAATTAATAAAATATTCAATTATTTGTTTAACTGTTTTAATTCAATTTAAATATTTATTAAATTCCATTTTAATCCAACTAAAATCTAAATATTTTTATAAATCGATTTCGCAAATTATAAATTCTCGAATTTGATTATATACGAATTTAAATTTGAACTGCGATTACATATAAATAAACTCGATTTATCTTCAATTATTCTAATATTAAACTCAAAATTTCACCATTTACCAAATTAAAATTGAATTCCAATTATAAATTAAATAACTCAAAATTATTTAACTATTTAAATATTAAATTCCAAATTACGATATTTCTAACTCAATTCAAAATCTGTTTATACTCAACTCAAATCATCATTATTTTAATCAACCAAATTTGATTTTTAATTAAAATTATTCAGTTTATTTATTTTAAATCCAAATTTAAATATACTGAAAATTATGGGGCTTTACATTCTCCCCCTCTCAAATCTTTGCTTCCTCAAAAGGGAACGAAATAAGGTATTGAGCACATATATACTTTCAAATCCATAATTTATAAAATAAGTTATGAAGTTATAAATTCTCATAAATTTTCAAACTCTCGAAATCACAGAACATTTCGGCAATATATCCACTATACGGAGAGGTCCAAAAAAATCACAATATCTATATAAACTCAAATATACATCTCACCACATGACAAGGCATCCCAAAAATAGGGAAAGCAATATATATCTAACCGCAAGACCATATAACACGAACACGTACCTTCTATAGCGTTATTTGCAAATTATTTAGTTAGCAATTTTGGATTTAAGCGCAAACTATGCCCCAAAGCGTAGCACAACTTCCTTACACCTGCTACATACTCAAATATACATAAGGTTCAAACATATATACAATAAATAACAAATGTATAAACTTGCACCATAAATATTAAGCATTTCAACTACAAAACCAAAATATTTGCGACAGACCAGTAATAAATCGAGGTTTATCACCACTCAAACAATGGAATTTTCCTAAAATACACAGGCAAAAGTTGTTGCATTCGTTTCAGGCTTTCTAAATTGCCTGGATTCGTCGAATTTGGATAATCCATTCAAAAGTTACGACCATTTTATTGAAAGCGAACGCTTCAGCCCAAACAAATAAATTGCAGGCCTGAATTTTTCAGCCCAGTTTACAACCCTTTAAACATTAAAATTTACCAATCATATTAAAGAAAACTTTAGTTTAAATCCTGAGCTTTCCAGATTGTATAAACACATCAAAATCCGACGATCCGTTAGGAAGTTATGGTCAAAACAATATTGATATACGCTTCAGGTTTTTATTTTCTGCGCATGGAACTACGACTAGCACTCGGATTTCAACCTAGTAAACATGAAAATTTGACAAGGCCCTATTAACAATAATTTTGGTTCATCTTCTAAGATTTCCAAAAAGTCCGGAATCATCGAATTCCGATCATCCATTCAAAAGTTATGGCCATTTTGCTTCAGCTCATGTTGCATATTTCACAATTGACAAATTTTACATTACATTTAATTTTTCTAAGTTTCAAAGTCTCCAATTCCAACTCTTAGCAAAGCTAACCATTTAAAATTTGTTATCAATCTACCATGTTCATATTATGGTTTACCCTACTATTGCTTA
Source organism: Allium sativum (assembly GCA_030737875.1). Taxonomy (NCBI): domain Eukaryota; kingdom Viridiplantae; phylum Streptophyta; class Magnoliopsida; order Asparagales; family Amaryllidaceae; genus Allium; species Allium sativum. Next base: position 63,547,018 of record CM060909.1, on the reverse strand, counting down.
AATATATTCCTATTTACTTCGTTCATATTAAATTGAATATCATTCCACTTATTCATATTCGATTAGCCATTCATTTGAATTAATTCAGATTTTTATTTATTCCAATTATTTGAGTTCAATGCTCACCTCATTCTCGTTCATTCATATTTGGTTCTAAATCGACCAATTTTAACTTCTTGAGGTTACTTCCATTTATTCTAATTCATTTAACTTAATTAAATCCACTCAAATCCAAAATTTTCCATATTCTCATTTAGCAATTTGAACTTTAGTTTTTAATTTCCCATATCCTTATTTCATATTTCCAATTCCTAATTTATTTCATTTCCTCGTTTTATCTAGTTGAATTTTGGATCTATAATCATGCATTAATGTTAATTATTATTATTTAGATAACTCGTTCCATTTTCTCCAATACAACATTGACTTTATTAAATTTTCCTAACTTAACCTTTGTCCCGCTCAATACCCACAACTCAATGAGTTTATATTTTCATTCCCCATTCATTTCCTAATTACTTTCCAAACTTAAAATTCTAGTGATACTGGTTCTCTTTTAGTAAAATTCACTTAGCATGACTAAACTAAATTTCCATTTCACATCTTAATTTAGTTTTAGTTCTTAACTGAAATTTTTAATTAACAGAGAACCTAAAGATCCCAATTCTAGGTTTATTTTGGTTTGAAACTAGAAAAATCTATACTTATACCATTATATATAGAAAATTTATACCATATAAGAAATTTAAATTCCAAGATCCTTTATAAATTTTTTTTATAAAATCACTTAGTGGTCTCCCCCACTCAGACTCTTCAAAATAAACGTCGGTAATATGTGTACTCATTACCGAAGTTATTTTAAAGTCCAAGAAGGGATTCCGCACTTATTACGTTTAAAACTGTTTGAAATCATTTCCATTTAGAAGATACTTACTTATAATATTACATGATTTCAAAATCTTGGCAAATCTATTTTCAAAAGCACCATAATCGAGTTCTCAAGTTCATTTCCATTTTATTTGCAAAATACATTTGCAACTAGTTATATTGAATAGATTTCATTTTCAAACCTTTCTTAAACCCATTTAATTTTCCCATTAGATTTATATTATCTAATCAGCTATCGTCGGTAATAACTTAATACTATTACCTACTAACCACAAATGCATATACATTTGAAACCCATAATATATTTGATACATTTAAAATATAATCCAAAACAATATTACGTCAATCCATTCTATTTGATTATTTAGAAATCCCTATTGATACCATGGCGTCCCATATACCGACCAAAATCTATAAATATTCAATGGAACAAATCAACATAATATAAAACCATTTTATATCAAAATACAACTATGCTCTCTCATATATGCTCTCAAACTCATTCTAGGGCATTCCTAACCCTATCTTTAATGAGTTAATTCCCAAACAGAGCCAAGGTTATCGCTAACCAAAGCTATGATACCACCTTATAACGAACTGGATTTTTAACCATTCAAATCGACAATAAACCACAAATGTCGACCCAAACCAATATCCAATATAGGTAGTTATTGGGAACAAATAAAGAAAAGAAAGGAAGAAGAGAAAACAATAAAGAATCTCACAGTAGAAGGAAAACATATAATAAATAATTAGCGGTTCAAAAGAAGTTGAAATATATACATGTGACAATAATATACAATGATTACCAGAGTTACACACATACAGATGTATACTACAGGGCAGCGGAAACAAAGTGTAGCGGGAAATTCATTTATATATAATAGATATATACCAGATCTTCGTCTTCGTTCTGCAGGGCAAAGAAATCTTCGCTAACTGCAACTCGTATCTGACCCGAGCGTATTGCATAACAAAAACACAATAAACACTCGGATCAGAACTAAATCATTCTCACATTAGTCAAATTAAAATAGGAAATAACATAAGTGTTATGTGGCTGTAAAACAAAAGCAATGATGCGGGAAATTCACCGGACCACTCCGCTAACGCGGAACGGGTTTACTCCATGTGAATTCCCATGCATAGAAATTAGCAAGTGAATTTGGAATAAATGAAGCTATCATAAGCTCCTCCCACATCACACAATGCAAGTGCCCACCAAATGAGCGAGTTTTTTCCTAGGATAACCAAAAGTGCTTTCATACGTGAAAATCTCCTTTTAATACTAGTATTAGTGCATAGTTTTGAAAACCTCTTCGCAAATAAATATAAATCTTAGCAATCATGGTGGATATGCCCACATATGTAGTTTACAAAAAAATCGAATGGCTCATATTAGTTATTGGGTTTCCAATATGATGGTTCCTGGCATGAAAGATCAATCGAGGACACGAAGCTAAGCATCTCCTGGTTAACATCCAGACAACAGACATCGAATACATAACGCTAAAGTATATATCCCCGTTAACATCCAGACATCGGACACCGTATATGCTTTATTCCCTCAGGTTTTGAGGTAGATCTACCGCCACAGCGTTCGATTTTCACAAGAGATTATGTGTACAACCTAATCTCTAATTTACCATCAATCTGGGATGTGACGTACGACGATATCATAGTTGGATCTCCAAGTTTTTGGAATGCTCCAAATTCCACTTCGATATATACAAATCTATGCTTTAATAAGCCGAGCTTTGATCATCATTTCATTTCATAACACGAGTATGCCACATTTGTAACAACCCGGATTTTCAGAACCAATTTAAAATTTTTATTTTGGCTATTTTAATGGATTTCAATATTTAAAATGATTTATTTTAAATAATAACGACTAAAAATTTATTTTAATCGAAGTTAGAGCGTATAAATTTATTTTAATTATAAATAGAGTTTGAAATGGGATGATAGTTTGAAAATTCGATTTCAAATTTCAAATGAATGTATAAGATTCAAAATAAACCGAATTTCAGTAAAACCAAAAATATTTGAATCTGTTTAATTATATCTTTCTAACGAATGTGAAAAATCCAGATTTCATAATGAGAATTTGAAGTTATGTCTAGTTTGAAATTTAAAAAAGTCGATATGGAATTTTTATATATATTAAATAAATAGCCCTTAAAATAGCCATTTTGCAAACGACCTCCGTTTTCGATGAAACCACTTTTGTTGGATCCAGAATGTCAAATTATTGCTAGAATCTAATTTTCATAATTTTTGGAATTAATATGTGAGCGTGGTGAATTTAAACATGTTTGGTACTTTCAGTTTGAATTTAATCGACTGGAAAATGACCATTTTTCAAATGGCCTACAAATTCAACGAAATTAGTTTTCTTAGGACCGTATCGTCAAAACATAGCTAGATTTACTTTTTGGGAATTATTGGATTCAGTATGTGGCCCCGGTAAATTAAAATGTGCGTTCAAATTCAATATATTGATTTATATTTTAATTTAAATGAAACTGATTGAAACTGTCGAATTAGCTTATAGGACATATCACATTGTGTCCGGAATGGGGGTATTTGGTTAGGGGAGACAGTTCTTGGGTTTGAATTAGAGTTCGAGTGCGAAGATAACTTTTTGGAGATTAAATAAATTAAATATATATTTATATAAGTTAATCCCGGCTTTTCCTTCTTCTCGTCATTCAGATTAGAAAAGGAAAAAAAACCAAAATGTGTGCCGCTCAGCCGCCACCGCACCACCGTTGGCCTCTACCGTGCCTCCAGCCACTGCGCACCACCGCTGCGACCCACCGGCTCCTCCTCCTCCGCCTCTCTTCTTCCCCACGTCTAAACTCTAGAACGCAACCCACAGACCGCTGTAGGGCCCCTAGCGCCGCCAGCTCCAACGCTACACCACCTCCGACCCCTCAGCAACCCAAGCTGCCCCTCTTCATTCGCTAACTCCGGCCGTGGGCTCTTCGACCACCAAAAATCCAATATTTATACATTTTTAGTTTTGCAATAAACACCCTGACCTTTTTTTGCCCATATATCCCAATCCGAGCCCCTATAGACAAAATTCTACATTACCAAAATCAAAGAGCACGATTTTCTCTTCAATTTGAGTATATGGAAGTCATATTTTGGATTGCGGAGTTGATCAGAAATCGCGTCCAAAGTCTGCTATCCAAATACTGTCTTTTCGCGATTTCTGGCGAAATAGACCAATTTCAGAAGAAAGGCCACTAGGGGAAAGTCGTCCGGAACGACGCATTTGAGCTAAACAAAGGCGGCATAAAGATTGGAGCTCATTTGCAAAGTCTGGGATCAGAACAGTAAATCAGAAAGACAAAAGCACGACAGAGTGGATCCCAATGTGAGAACTTCTCACTCTAATTAATTTATAGCTAAAAATATTTTAGGTTGCAGATGAGGCTTAGAAGCCCCTGACACTACTAATTGTACAAACCAAAGTTGTTTGTTTGGATTGTATTGTGGAAATTTGGATTGTGAATTTATTTGGGGTTTTGTTGTTTGGATTGATTATTGTGCATGGTGCGAGCCAGTATCAGGAGAGGGGTAGTGCTAGACATTACTTTGGTTTTAATATTGCGCCGTTATATTGCCAAAATTTTCTAAAATAAATATTTATTCATTGAAAAAATAATTTTTAATGTGTATATGAACTGTATAAAATATTCATGTGTTGAATAAAATGTTTGAACAATAAAATTATCATTTTTATTGAATGTATGGACTATTAAAAATATTAAAGTGTTGAAATAAATATTTTATCGTTAGAAATATATTTTTTAACATAACAGCATGAAATTCTCCTGCAATGAAATAAATATTCATTTACAAATTGGACAATTTGTTTATGTACACTCATTTAACTGACATGGATTGGGATGATAAATTTTACACATCGCCCGACTGCACAAATAATATTCAGTTTTGTTGGTTGAAACCCCACATGAGTATTGGGATGATATTTGACGTACACTGATCTCAATTGTTTAGTTGTATGTCAATCAATTGGTTGGCAGACTGTTGTAAGCGTTATTTATTTATATTTAATGCTTATGCAGTTGTGTAATGCACTCTGGATGATGGTTAGCTGTGTATGATTATTGTTGTGTACATGTGTGTATGAAATCCATATAAATAACATTATATGTTAATTAACTATGTTTGATTCCAATTCAAAAAGAACGAATATTTTAAAATAACAAATATTTTAAAATAACGAATATTTTAAAATAACAAATATTTTAAAATAATATTCCGTAAAGGATTAAAATATGATTTTGATGCCCGATTTTGGATGGACACGAGAATATTGAAATATATGAAGCCGTGTTGATTAGATTTACGCCATTTTAACGTGAATGATATTTATATTGATTTTATTCATTTTTATAATGAACATCGAAAGGGAAAATATTTCAAAATCTGATATTTTGAAAATATTATCGTTTAAATATTATAACGATAAAGAGTATTCAATGTTGATATGAAATTGAAGTGAAAGTGGGAATCGTTTTCAAAATGAATTTATAAAATATGTTTTAAATGGAAATCGACGAAATATATATATTATATATATATTAATGGCTTGAATAGAACGCGCCGTGACCGTTCGCGAATTTCGACTATTGACTTCAAATTGACATTACGGGAGATCCGATCGTCAGATTCTCCTAAAACTGTAACCGTTGGGTTCGTATCGGAAAGAGATGTCCAACGTATATAAGAGATTTGAAATCTAATGGTTGGATTTGGAATTATGTCCAAATCAAATTTGAAAAAGGTCGATGTAAATGCAGTTCGATGACCGTTTGTGGAAATCGACTGAAAGGGCCTTCATAAAATTATTAAAAATATTAATAATTTGTGTAAAATCATAATAAATGATTTGGAAAGAATTTCGATGAAAAATTCCACGATTATAAAGATAAAAATATATTTTTCTCAAAATGAACTAGTTATTAACTAGAATAATAATCCAATATTTTTAAAGAAATAAATTGGATGTGAAATGGTTTTAAAAATAACCAGAATTTTCCAATAAATAAGTTGGAATGGATTGGAATGGAAATAATCTTCGGAATATTTCGATATTGGATTCCGTGGTTATACGGATATTGTTATGGGAATTTGGAAGATATAAATATCGTTATTCCCAATACGATATCCGTTAGTTTCAGAATTTGATATTGAATATAAGCCGATATAATTTCTATTCAGAGCCTTGTATTTAATATTAAATTGGATTTTGGGTTTGTCGTGAACGATGTCTTAAATAACATTGTTCTTAAACCCAGTTGAGAAAAGAATAATTCTTTTAATTAAGATTATTAGAGTTTCCAGTTATATTTAGTAACTGGAATAAAATGGAATGTGAATTGGGTTTATTGTGAACTGTGCTTTTAATACATTCGTTCTTTAACCCGATTAACAGTGAATTGTGATTTGAAATATATAAATCTTTTATTAAGATTTAATGGGAATTTTCCAAAGTAAAGTTTTCTAATTTAATATATTAAATTGGAATTGAATGGAATTCGATTCGATAATAATCGAAGTGAGCTTCTGTGGAGGAAGACTGTTAATATATATGGAATTTAAAAGGCTTTGTCGTTATTCCAGTTATATTATTACTCGGATACAGAAATTGATATTGATTATATATTGATCTATTTTTCGTGAAAATTCCATTATTAAAGGAATGTGATTTTGGGTTTATCGTGAACTGTGTTTTAAATGATATTAGTTCTTTAACCCAGTTAAAGACAGGATTACATGTCTAACATTGTATTTCGAACTGTATTGTTGATCTCTGCTTAATATATATTTGTTTGGTGGTGGAGGATTTATTCTCTTGTTTAATACCCTTCTCTAAGACATACAAGCTTAGAGGTTATATATCGGCAGAAATCAATGGTACGGCGTAGATTGTCGATGTGGCATGTTTGTGTTTCCAAAGTTAAATAATCATTAACTAATGATTGTTGGAATATTAAAACTAAATCTTTAATTAGATTGAAATGTAAATGTGATAATTTAAATTATCAAATTTGGGAAATGATCGAGAATGGAGTACCACTAGTTTTACTCCCGGCGATAGTTAAATCTTTAATTAGATTTGAATGTGAAATGGTAATTAAATTTACTGATAACACCGTAGTGTTAGATATGGGATATTAACAGTTTTGATCCATGGGATGAATAGGTTGGGATTATGAAATTAAACAAATGATTACTTCGATAAGGTTCGCTAATCCCGATTAGTTTCGAAAACCTTAATTTGGTTTAAATTATGAAAAGAATATTCTGGATTGGAACAAGGCGTATGCAGTGTTTTTATAGCACTTGATTATAAGATATGTGAATTATTCAGAAAGGTCGGGTTTATACCCATTCTGAATAATTGATTCGACGATAAGTCGATGATGAAGACGGTGGTTGAAGATCGGAGTTCTTCACATCGTTTGGACGATTATTGATGTCTTGATTGGGATGTACACCCAAGACAAGGTAATAAGTGGTGATCGTCCAGACGTACTTGGAGATCGACCGGATATGCGAGGACCTCTCTCCAGTATTGGACATATGGGACAAGGAATAAGGTGCCTCCGGTTTCGTTCAGACCCAGAACGAACTAGTAAATGGATGTGTGTCTAACATTGGATTTTCTTCTGTGTTCTATTTGGTGGCGGAGAATTTATTCTCTTTCTTAACACCCTTCTCTGAGACGTACGAGCTTAGAGGTTATATATTGATAGACATCACTCGCATGGCGTGAATTGTCAGTGTGGCATGCTTGTGGCATGCTGAGATGCAAATGATCAAGGCTTCTTTTGAAAAGTAGAGTCTTATGGTTGATGATCAAAGCATGGCTTTAAATAGCATAGCTTTGTGTGTAGCGTTAATTCGCGAGCCTCACACCTCGGTATAAGTCAAAAACAGGATCGTGATTGCAGGGAGTGTGTAAAGGCCCGCAAATCCATACTATCTGAGTTGACTAAAATAACACACGTCTAACCCAAATAATACAGAATTACGAGTCACTAGGGTTAAAGAAATAGAATAGATAGAAGAAGAACAGAAACAACAATATAGAATCTCACAGCAGAACGAATAAAATATAATATATAACAAAATCTTTGAAATACAAATCTGAATTTGTATATACATATCATATCAGAGTAGAACACATATATATCATAGCGGAAATAACTCTAAATAATTAACGGAGATGCCTCCTGCTTCAAGCTCCTCCAAGTGTATATGTAAATCCTGAAACACTTGACTGCCCGTACAAATTTGGGCACCCAAGAGTTTAGGGAAAAACAAACAAAATAAACTCTGGGTCAGTCATGGGACTGGTGTGAGTAAACTCCAACCATATTGTTTAACTTTGAAAATCCTTTGAAAGAAATGGTAATAGTAAGACCGGCCCACACATAAACATGGACGGTTTTTACCTTACTATAACCAAACCATTTTTGATATCAAAATCCAGTGATATTATAATAATGTCTAATCAAATAAATAACCAAACAGCAGAACGCTTGCGTCTCACGCTCCATATACATAGTATAGAATTAAAAACCTCAGGATGCTTATTGGGGATTGGATTCCAACTATGACAAGTTATGGGACTACCTCCCGATCAGTGTACTCTAGAGGGGATACACTGGGGTTCAACAAGAACATCATGCAACCTGACCCACACATGACCGCCCACTCATTTAGCTTGAGTGTAGAGAATATATTGTCACCTACGGTTGTCGGCCGTCCAACTGTAATCCGTAAGATACAGAGTAGAAAGAAGAATAAATAATGAATTTTCTCTAGATCAGTGACAAATATACCCTGCTTGGGAATGACCCACCTAGCCATGCTGCCTGCCCGATCTTTGTCATTTCCTAGTTGCGAGGCTTGAGGCTACGTCAATCTTTTTAGAACATCTGGTCACCATTCACTTTGAATGCCACATCATCAAAGCTGTCAAATCACTAGTTGATCTTCCCAAAATATTACGGGTATAAAAAGCTAAGAGAAACGAATTTCTCCGCCACTAGACGTAATACCTCGGAAAGATCGTCTTATGTGATCTGTTAGGAATACTCTGTCAGACATTCGTCCATACAAGTTGTCATGGGTCTGGACAAACAAAACAGCTCTTGCTATTTACTCCATCTTCGATTTTTTCTTCAAATAATCAAATCGCAACGTCTATGCCTATACGGAGTGGTTCTCGGATATTAAATCCAATCGGTCTCTCCGTATTGACAACGATGGTCCAAAAATTCTTTGATAGCCTGTGATTTAACTATCAAAAGAAAAACAAACATCCATCAACAATCAAATAATCACTGGCCTCTTTTAATTAATATTCATTCATTAACTATATTTCCAATTTCCTTATCGAATTCTATATATTTCGATGTATTGATTTCTATTTTCAAAATTTCTTAAAAATATTCCAACTCCTTAAATTTTTGGAAAATTTTGCTAGCACCTCTCCTGTATCGGTCAATCGTTCAAACCCCAACTTGCCTCTCTAGGCCCTTTCCATTCAAAAAGAAAATCAAAGAGCCAAGCGGCTTGTCGATTCGGCGCAAGAAAACCTCATATGGAAATTTAAACATGTATCTTTTTGTTGGGCACATAAATTATAATCTTCATACTCTCTTCATATTCTTCATCCAAAACCTGTTTACATATATATGTCCATTTCCAACTCATTCCAATCAATCCTTTCCCCTTTTTAACAAAATCCGCTAACCACTTCTTTTATTCGCTCTTTTGCTGAATGCACTTTCGATTTGAACATATCATATTCGAATATATTTTAATTCACTAATACACAAATTGAATTCCATTTCGAGTTCCATATTCGATTTTCCAATTCCTATGAACAATTTACATCCCTTCCCAAACTAAGTTAAGTTCGATTCCAATGATATTAACTAATTTCTTTTGAGATTACTTAACATCATTTGGAAATTAAAAATCTGATTTTTATTTGGAAAACCAATTCACTTACTCCACTCGAGTTCATGTATATTTTATAACCCGAATCTGGAATTTTCTAATTACAATTCAGACTTTTATTCATTAAAAATCCCTTTATTTTATTTAATAAAACGTTATGGTTTGTAAAAGAATTCACAAAGACTTTTCTTAAATTTGATTTTTTCATAACTCAAAATCTATAAAAAAAAATCCAGATTTTTCACTTCCATTAGAACATTAATTTTCACTAGGTCCAAACGTTTCCAGTTTCGTCAAATTCCGACTTATATTGAGTTCTGTACGCTCGATTAAAATTCGAAACGTCAAATTGCGAACTACCACTCCGCGGCGATTTCGTTTTAATTATAATTTAAATATTAACGTTTTTAAACTTTGTTTACAATAAATTTTCAACTCCATTTCCCAATATTTAGATTTAATTTAAATCACTTTTCCAAATCTAACTTTAACATCTCAAGTTTCCAGAATTGCTGATAAAATTCATAGCTCAGTTGTTAATTATTCCAAACTCGAATTCTTTATTAAATACCGATTCCATTGAACATAATTTTCTTTTATAAAAGCTCGATATAATCGAATTCCAGTTATAAATTCTTTTATGGGAATAATCAATTATTTCGACATACTTCACCATTACAAACTAATACCATCCCTTGATAATAGTGAAGTCGTTCAAGTTGGGGTATTTTAATTACCTCTCAGACCTGAATCGACAACGTTCTTATCTCGAGATGGATAAGAGTTTGCAATACAAAACTGACATTACTCGTCGATAAAATCCCCTTTCCTATTTTATTTCAAATATGATCTTTAAATATCAGTTCTTATATTTGGAATTTATTTCCAAATTATACGATGAGAACTACTTCATTTCATTTATAAACATTGTTTATAATGAACTACTTTATTTCGCATATTAAAATGAACCTCCATTTTAAGAATCCACTTGAACTTGATCGCCTGTTTGGGAACATTTTTTTTTTTGTTAATCTCAAATTTTCATTTCATTTACATTCAGTGATATTTTATTGTTATAAACTTTTTATTTTAAAAAACATAGAATCTATCTCCATATTTTGAAATACTGGAAATATTAACTTCCTCAAATGTTAACTTTAAAATTTACGTTTCTACTATGTGACGGCCCGCCCCGCACCAGCCGACATTTCCTCCGAAAGTGCGCTATACACATGCCTAGCTAGCATAGAACGGCCGCCAAAGAAAGGAAAGAAGAGAACGAACTAATCGTAAACCTGTAGAATGTCTCACAGTGCATGGAACAAAATATAATAATAATATACTTGACATAAAACAGGTGAGACAGTGCATAAGCTGATAAGTAATATCAACATCAACATCAGAGCAGCGGAAATCCAAATACAGCTTATTACAACTTTCCAAATTATTGTCTCTAAACAAAATAAATAAAGGAAGGGTGCACTACTAATGCCCAAAGTAGTGACCAACAGCGACACAGGGAGAATATCTATATATATCAAACGTGGAAGCCTCCTGCTCGTCCCCGGTGTACAGCTACCCGTGCATCACCAGCTAACCTGTCTCTAGTTTGCTCGTGAGAGCACCCAGAGTAATAAGAAGAGACATAAGACTCTGGGCCAGACAAAAAGTTTGGTATGAGAGATAAGCAACTAAACAGAACAATAACAAGTATACTAAACCATACCTGAACCTGGACCTGCAACCAAAGAGTTAGCACTACATACCGTACAATACTCTGAGGTGCCACAAAACAAATGGTGTAAAGATACGGGGGTGGGGTGTGTATGTCATAGTGAAGGCAAACAAGTCAAGCATAGAAACCATCCTCACATCTCTCACTCAGTGCGTAAAGCATACGATATCTACCGCTTCGATCACTGGACCCATCGAAGTAGCGACGGAGTTCAACTTGTACAACTACTGCTACTACCAAGCTTACCATATGGAGTCATGACCAAACCTTTACAAATGACCCCACTTCATTGGTCTATAGCTCTTTAGTCATACGTAGGCCACTGTGGCCCCGATCCGTTCACGTACCCCCTACACATAGTGATCCAAAGTTATAGATATCGACAACCCCTTAGCACACATCTCGCAGCAAAGCCCAACTCATGAAGTCAACTCGTTGGTTCCCATCTGGATCCTGAGGTACAACTCCTCATTTGGACTTCCTTTGCATCTCGGGTTTAGGTCTACTTGGTGTTCGATCCTCCGGCTCGGTTCGGTTCGCCCCCTCCTGCTTGGTTCGGTTCAAATGCTCCTTTCTAGTTCAGTTCGGGTGCTCGGATGCCCCTATCCGGTTCGGATCGGATGCCCCTATCCGGTTGCCCCTATCTGGATGCTCCTATCCGGATGCTCCTATCCGAATGCTCCTATCAGGATGCTCCTATCCGGATGCTCCTATCCGAATGCTCCTATCCGGCTTGCTGCAAGTTTTTCCAGCAAGCTATTTTCGCCAAACGACGGCGTTTTCAACCATTCTAACTTTTCTATGCAATCACAAAACATACCTTACAGTCATAGCAACATGTATAATCATCCACAAACACTAAAACAACAATATGACATGCTTATATGGATCAAATATACCCAAAAACCCATGTTTTCCCCTTAATCATGTTTAACAACAACTAATGATAGGATTAGCAAAACTTAACCAAATTAACCCAAATTTCTATCAGGGCCCTATAATATCATTTTAGAATTTTACAAATTTTTCCAGATTTTTCTGAGCTATAATTTCGCTAATTATCACTAATCACCCCTAATTAGCCGTGATTAGTGAAAAACAATGCAAATCACTCACCTTGGCCACAAATAAAATTTTCAGAACTGAAACCTCGCTGATTTGGGCGAATACTAATGTCTAACAGCAGCTCTAATACTGATTTGGTGAAGATCCTCCTTGATTTGATGTTGATTAAGCCAAAACTTGATTAGAAAGTGATTAGAAGCTGATTTGGGTGTTGGATGTCATTGCTAGGGTTCCAAGAATGAAAGTGGCGGCTGAAAAATGAAAATAAGATTGTTCTCTAACTGATTTCAGTCTCCTCATAACCCTAATCTCGAAATCCCCCATTGGGCCAAGCTGTTAATCACCCGGTTAAGCCCAATTAAGCTGTTTTTCACCATCTGAAATTTGTTTCAGCCATATCTCTCAAACGGTGAGTCTGTTTGGCTAATGTGACCACTCTACGGAATTGTAAACCATCATCTGGAGCCAATAGAATTGGGTTTATGTCAAAACTCCTTTCCAATCAAAAATTATGGCCAAAACAGTATCAGCTAGGGGCGAAACGGTCATTTAAAAATCGGGAAAAATCATGAACATGGGAAATGATCCCAATAGTCGTCTCCCAAAGTTACATGACCATACGACTTCATATGTGAGAAATAAATATTCTACGATCCTATGATGCGTAGAATGCGGGTTGTTACACTCTCCCCCCCTTAAGAAATTTCGTCCCCGAAATTCCTTCACCCAAAAGACACAAAGGATCCCGCATGCCTACCAGCCATATACAACAATCAATCATGCAAAACAAACAAAACTATCGTAGCATGCAGAAAGACTAAATCGAAGTTAAAATCTTACCAGGCGAAGAGTTCTGGATACGTCTTCCTAATATTCTCCTCTGTCTCCCAAGTACAGTCATTTTCATTCTCGCCCCACTGAACTTTGACTAGATTCACCACTTTCCTTCGAAGTTGCTTCGTATCGTTCCCAACAATACGCATAGGCTTGCGGTTCCCAACCGCCTCGGGTTCAACTTCGATATCATCCAACTGATCAGGTGAAATAGCCACATATGGGTCGTGTACGAACTTCCTTTACTGGGAAACATGAAATAAGTTGTGAACTCCTGCCATCTTCTCTGGTAATTCAACTTTATATGCCAAATTCCCAATTTTCTCAAGAACTGGGAATGGACCAACAAATCTTGGTGCTAACTTGCCTCTCCGGCCAAATCGTATTACGCTCTTCAAAGGAGAAATCTTGACAAACACCAAGTTGCCAATGGAGAACTTCAACTCTCTTCTCTTCTTATCAGCATAACTTTTATGCCTATCTTGGGCAGCCTTCATTCGCTGTTGGATAATCTTAATCTTAGCTGAAGTCTCTCTTATCACATCGGGTCCAAGCACAAACTTCTCACCAGTTTCTACCCAACATGACGGCGAGTTGCACGGTCTTTCGTACAAAGCTTCAAACGGAGCGATACCGATACTGGATTGATAACTATTATTATATGCAAACTCTACTAGATGCAAATGGTCATCCCATGATCCACCAAAATCCAATATATAGGCTCTTAAGAGATCTTCTAACACTCGATTCACCCTCTCTGTCTGTCCGTCGGTTTGAGGATGATACGCGGTACTGAGATGTAATTCTGATCCTAACGCCTCTTGTAAGCTCTTCCAAAATCCACTAGTGAACAACGGATCTCGGTCACTCACAATGCCTTTGGGTATTCCATGAAATCTCACTACCCACTTTATATACAGTTCTGCTAACTTAGCTGCAATCCTGTTTGACTTAACGGGTATAAATCTTGCACTTTTGGTCAATCGGTCCACAATCACCCAAATGTTATCATGGCCCGATCTAGTCCTTGGTGACCCATCAATGAAATCCATTGACACTTGTTCCCATTTCCATTCTAGAATTTATAATGGTTGTAGCAAACCACTAGGCTTCTTTTGCTTAGCTTTAACTAGCTGGCAGTTCATGCATTTGGATATAAACTTCCCAATTTCTCTTTTCATCCCTTCCCAGTAGTAGGTCTGCTTCATATCTCGGTACATCTTGTTACCACCGGGGTGTATAGTCAGTTTTGAGTGATGACATTCTCTAAGCACTTCATATCTCAATCCATTGACATTGGGTACAACTAGTCTTCCATTCTTTCTAAGCCATCCATCTTGATCAAGCCCATACTTGTTCCTATCTCCGTCGATTTCCATCTTTAACTTTGAGATGATTTCCGATAGGTTAGGATCATTCCTCTGACTGGAACCAATCTGCTCAATCAAAGTGGGTCTGATCATCAAACTTGCTAACATTTCTGAATCCAATTCGCACTTTGGTCTGAAATCATACCCAGCGATGTACTCCAGTTGCTTCCATTCTAGAAACATAGCCCCTAAACTGGCATGTCTTTTACTCAATGCATCAGCCACCACATTGCCCTTTCCTGGTGTATATGCGATGTTGAAATCATAGGAAGCCAAGAATTCTAACCACCTTTGCTGCCGGAGACTTAGATCTTTCTGAGAGAGGAGAAACTTTAACGATTTATGGTCGGTAAACAACTCGAATCTTTCTCCCAAGAGATAATGTCTCCATCTTCAGTGCAAACACGATCGTTGCCAATTCCAAATCATAAGTATGGTATCTTTTCTTATGCGGTTTCAGTTGCCGACTTGCATAAGCTACAACCCTACCACCTTGCATCAATACAGCACCTAGTCCACTACCACATGCATCCGTATATACCGTCATTTCTTCATTCCCCTTAGGAATGACTAACACTGGTGCACATGTCAACTTTTCCTTTAGGCTCTTGAATGCATTCTCGCACCTTTCGTCCCAGATGAAGGCTTGATTCTTCTTGGTCAACTGAGTCAATGGTGCTACTATCTTGGAGAAGTCTTAGATAAACTTACGATAATATCCAGCTAGTCCCAAGAAACTTCTTATGTGCGTTGCATTCTTGGTCGTAGACCAATCTTTTATCGTAGCCACCTTCGTAAGGTCCACGGCAATACCATTCTCTGAAACAAAATGGCCCAAGAATCTCACTTCCCTCCTCCAGAAGTGACACTTAGAGAATTTTGCTTTCAACTGGTGTTTTCTCAACACCTCCATCACTATCCTCAAATGTTCCTTGTGTTCTTCCCCTGTCCTCGAATAGACCAAAATATCATCCACGAATACAAGGACAAACTTATTCAACTGATATCTGAATACCCTATTCATAAGTTCCACAAAGTATGCTGGGGCATTGGTCAGCCCGAATGGCATGACCAACCACTCATAAAATCCAGACGGCCTCCGAAATGCTGTTTTAGCTATACTCTCAGCTTCCACTCTAAGCTGATGAAAACCTGCCGCGAGATCCAGCTGAGAGAATACTCTCGCGCCACTCAACTGATCAAACAAATCATCTATCCGCGGTAGAGGATACTTATTCTTCCTCGTCACTTTATTCAACTCGCGGCAGTCTACACACAAACGAAGGGAACAATCCGCCTTGGTAGCAAACACAACTGGTGCTCCCCATTCAGAAACACTCCTTCTGATAAATCCCTTCTTCAAAAGATCGTTGACTTGCACCCCGAGCTCTCGCTGCTCCCTTGGTGCCATACGACGAAGTGGCATCACTATAGGCCTAACATCTTTCACTAAATCAATACGGAACTCAATCTCTTGGTGTGGTGGAAGCCCGGTCACTTTTTCGAAGACATCCGGATACTGGCCAACCACGGAACCTGACAACTCACCTTGCGGAATGTCGAGGGAATTTAGAAAACTAGCCATTACCCCATCACTAGGTAGACCACCAAACACTACCCTCTGCCCATCATCCGCTCTAGCTATCACCAAAAAGACCTCACAGTCTACCACCTCCCTGTATCTTTGGAGCCAATCGACTCCCAAAATAATGCCAAACCCAATAAAGCCCAAAACAAAGCAATCATAAACAAACATGCATCCATGACTCGATAAGACCACATTACGACAAATCATGCTAAGGTTAGTCGAACCACCAATCGGGTTCGTCGCTACTAAAGGTCTATCGACAATCTCGGGCTCCAATCCCAACCTATCTACCAGGTCACTAGATATGAAGGAGCTGGAAGCTCCGGTATCAAACAAAACTCTAACAGGAACATCATAAACAGAAAGCATACCTTGAATAACGACATTCTTTCCCTTCTCCGCCTCAGTTGGGGCATTCGACGAAGAAGGAATAACATTAAGGGTATATGCTTTCACCATCAGCTTTTCTTTAGGGGGTTGCGGACACTTGTCCTTGTGATGTCCCACTTGGCCATAGTTGAAGCACTTCCTATCCGCTGGCTTGGCCCAACAATTACTAGCATAATGGCCCTTCTTACCACAGCTAAAGCACTCAACATCTTGCTTATTCTTTTTCTTCTGGCTATCCTTGGTTCGATTCTGCATTCTCTTATTCTGAGGACCATTCTTGCCTCCACCGCTTGCTTGTGGCTTTGGCTCCTCTGCAGACGCAACCCAAGTCTTCAACTTAGGGTAAAGACTCTCTGACCTCAATGCTTTCCTCACAATCGACTCAAACGTCTCATCGATGTGGTTAATAAGCCTTTCCCCCAAGTACTGTTCCAAACCTGTTATAAACTTCTCATTCTTCTTCTCGGCGGTATCTATTAGGGATAACCCATATTTCGACAAAGTGTCGAATTCGGCAATATACTCCGAGACAGCTCTGCCATTCTTCTTAAGCTCCAAGAACTTCTTAAACAACACTGACTTCTGAGCGGCTGGAATGAGCTTATCGCTAAAGCGAGCCTTAAACTGCTCCCAAGTAATCTGATCCTCGGTAGTAGCTGCCTTAATAGCATTCCACCAATTCATTGCCCGTCCTTGCAACTGACGGGACGCTAGCCTTCTCTTCATCGCATCCTCGATACCCAAATCCTCGAAGATACGCTCGCAGCTATCCAACCAATCTTGAACATCCGTAGCCGACTCCGTTCCGCGGAATGGCTTCCTACCAAGACTTGTATAATCCTTATTCAGCCTGGCGAAATCGGCCTTAGGCACATGCACTATTGGACCACCACCATTACCGGAATTGGGAGCTGCCCTCTGCACATCCCTAAGCGTCTCCCTCATGAGGTTAGTAAACATCATCCTCATCTTGGTAGCATTCCCATTATTGGCGCCTCTACCAGCACCTCTTGCGTATCGGCTCATCGTTCAATCTGTAAAGAAAAAACGATTAACCATCTCCATAGTGGTGCAAAGGCAGTTTGACTTCATCCTTAGCTATACTAATAGTATATATATATAGCTTTTAAAAACCAAAATAATCACAAATACGCGCTCTCATATACGTATACTATCTCTCCCTGATGACTTCTAGGTTAACTACGCAACCTAGATCTCTGATACCAAGTGTGACGGCCCGCCCTGCACCAGCCGGCATTTCCTTCGAAAGTGTGTTGTACACATGCCCAACTAGCACAGAACAGTCACCAAAGAAAGGAAAGAAGAGAATGAACTAATCAAAAACCTGTAGAATGTCTCACAGCGCATGGAACAAAATATAATAATAATATACTTGACATAAAACAGGTGAGACAGTGCATAAGCTGATTTGTAAAACAAACATCAACATCAGAGCAGCGGAAATCCAAATACAGCTTATTAAACTTTCCAAATTATTGTCTCTAAATAAAAGAAATAAAGGAAGGGTGCACTACTAATGCCCAAAGTAGTGACCAGCAGCGACACAGGGAGAATATCTATATATATCATACGTGGAAGCCTCCTGCTCGTCTCCGGTGTACAGCTACCCGTGCATCACCAGCTAACCTGTCTCTAGTCTGCTCGTGCGAGCACCCAGAGTAATAAGAAGAGACATAAAACTCTGGGTCAGACAAAAAGTCTGGTATGAGCGATAAGGAGCTAAACAGAACAATAACAGTTATACTAAACCATACCTGAACCTGGACCTGCAACCAAAGAGTTAGCACTACATACCATACAATACTCTGAGATGCCACAAAACAAATGGTGTAAAGATACGGGGGTGGGATGTGTATGTCATAGTGAAGGCAAACAAGTCAAGCATAGCGACCATCCTCACATCTCTCACTCAGTGCGTAAAGCATACGATATCTACCGCTTCGATCACTGGACCCATCGAAGTAGTGACGGAGTTCAACTTGTACAACTACTGCTACTACCAAGCTTACCACATGGAGTCATGACCAAACCTTTACAAATAACCCCACTTCATTGGTTTATAGCTCTTTAGTCATACTAGGCCACTGTGGCCCCGAATCTGTTCACGTACCCCCTACACATAGTGATCCAAAGTTATAGATATCGACAACCCCTTAGCTTATGTCCCGCAGCAAAGCCCAACTCATGAAGTTGACTCGTTGGTTCCCATCTGGATCCTGAGGTACAACTCCTCATTTGGACTTCCTTTGCATCTCGGGTTTAGGTATACTTGGTGTTCGATCCTCCGGTTCGGTACGGTTCGGTTCGCCTCTCCTGCTTGGTTCGGTTCGAATGCTCCTTTCTAGTTCAGTTCGGGTGCTCGGATGCCCCTATCCAGTTCGGATCGGATGCCCCTATCCAGTTGCTCCTATCCGAATGCTCCTATCCGGATGTGTAACGGCCCAGATTTTTGACCATTTAGTTTAATATTTAAAAATGGTTTTTGATATTGTTTTGGAATTTTAAATGGTTTAATTTCAATAATTTTGAATATTTTATTAATATAACTAATTAAATATTAATATAATAATATTTTATTCCGAAATGGTCGGAATTTAGTGGAAATGCAATATAATGTGAACTGGCAATATAAAAGGATAAATTTTTAATTTGAAATAGTACGTTTACAAAGGAAGTAGTAGCTAACAAACTCGGATTTCGATGAAATCAGTTTCATTAAATCCGAAATGATGAAATTAGGTAACAAACCAAGTTACGTCAAAAATGGCTTCCGGTAGATAGGTTAAATTCTTAAAAGATTCAAAATTTGAACAAAAAACGGGCGATTTTGAGAATATCTTGAGAACGGGATATCGCTAGATAATGAAACCACCTTCGTGAGATCCGGAATAGTAAATTTTAGTACTCAGGGAAGTATCGCGTAAAATGGCGTCCGGATGTGGAAAAGAAAAAAATAAAAGGCCAAAACTTGAACTAAATTTTGACGGTAATTGGAATTTGATCGTGTTAACGGCAAAACTGGAACCTGAGACCTATCCAAAAAAATTAAGAACATAAAATATTAGCCATATATGAAGTTTAGGAAAATTCTATATCAAATATAGAATGTTATTAAGGAAACAAAATTAAAATAAATTATTTGAAAATCCAAATGAACTCTGATTTTGGATTTGAACACATAGGATTGAAATACGTTAGAATCCGGACGATACGGTGAAAGAATTTATGAAAATCGTCATCGTTTGATACTCCAACATGGGACCGAAAGGTGTTGAAACTAACACAAAACACTATTTTGAATTTGAATTTAAATTAGTTGAAAGTTTAAACGAATTCGAATTTGAAATATTTTTATATGTTATTGAAGAGCAAGAAAAATTGAACAACATGGTTGAATTTTTTTTGAATATGGTGTCAATAAGTAAGTCAAATTAACGTCCGAATAGGGTTGAGAAAACACACTTTATTATTCATAAATTATTAAATTTATCAATAATTTTATTAATTTAAGGATTAATCCTAGCCACCCATTTTCGACCGTTGGATTTGCGCCACCTCAGCGATCCATGTGACTGCCCAAACTATAAATAGTCGTCCCCCCCCCCCTTCATTTTAAACTCACTTCCTCCCTCTCCCTCAAGCTTTGGCAATGGCAGAAAAAATAATAAAAAAAATAGGGAAAAGGAAGAAAAGGAGAAAGGAGGAAAAGACTAGGAGCTAGGGACTCTTAGGCAAAAGTTTGGACTTCATGGGGTAAGGTAAACTAAACCTTTTATAATTTTGGTAATGAATTTATGATTATTTGAGGGTATATAAATTACAGTTAAAATAGAGTTTGTCAAAAATAAATACCGGAACATTCTGGGATGATATAGAGGATAGTGTCTAGGCCTGAGTTTGGAAAATATAGTTTCCTGCTCTCCCTGGTTATCCCTAACTGATCCGACGGATGAGATGGTTAATTAAAATTTTAATTTTAATTTAATTTGAAATTATTTGAATTTATAATAGAATAATGGCAATTTGCGTAATTTTAGCCAAAAACTTTAAAGGCTTATAACTTTTCCAATTCAAATCGGATTTCCACGTAACAAGGACCGTTGGATTTCCATTGACAAGAACTTCAAAATGAGTGGAAGCAGATTTTAGTTTCGGCTTATAATTTTTATGTTATAATTAAATTAATATTTTAAAATATTTTATGTGGAGATTAAATTTATTCATTTAATATTAAAATGGGTTTCGATTTTAAATAATTGATATGGCTAGAGATGGGAAAGTGGGATTTTTCAGAAGGGCAGGGAAGGTAATTTGGCTAATAACGCAACTAGAAATTAATGATGAAAAAATAATTTAATTAATTAAATTAAATATATATTCGTTTAAATTAGGTGAATATTGTAAATAACATAACTTTTGCATACGTTAATGGAATTCAACGAAACAGGATCCGTTGGGATTACAGCGACGAAGCCTTGACGATGGAGCAGGTTTGGTGTCAATCAGAAGCTATTGGAATTTTATGTAATTTCAAACGTGTGTTTGAAGTTATATAAAATGACGCGACAATTGTTAATCGAATACAAATCTGTGAGTTAATTCTCACACCTTCTGGAATTCTGTGATGTGGTAAATTCATATTAAAAATATAATTTACCTTTAAAAATATAAATTGGTTGATTGATTGCTATTGGCTGCTATTGTTTGAGTGGTTGCTGACATTTATATTTTATCGGTTTAAAATATTAGATGATTGAAATTTATTTTATACATCATTATGAAATGTATAACGAGCTGTGATGCAGGGAAGAACAGGTTGGAGGGATCCGACCGGATTCCTCAAATATCATATATGTTGTTTGTTTGTTTTATATTGTTGATATTTGAACTAATTGAACCCCATATGGTTGAAACCTTGTTTGAATGTAATGGTTAAACAAATATTCACCTGTGTTGTGTTAAAAATCAACCGACATTGTTGATTGGGTAATTGGCAGTGAATGGCCTAAATGTGTTGTTCTGACGTCAGTTGATCATTCGGTGAATTGATGCAGTTGAAATTATAAATTCTTTTATAACTGAATTAAAGTTCTTCAAATATTCTGTGTAAGTATTTAGATTTTGAAATTTACAAATATATGTTTTAAATCAAGTTTATATAAGGAATTATATAAGTGGTTTATACAGGATTTAAAAGCTAGAAGGGCAAAGAAATTACCTACGGGTTGGTAAAATAGAATAATCGTTTTTATAACAATTAAATAGTGATTTTAATTAATTAAATTGTTTAATTAATTTAAACGGGAAATGACAAATGGAAAATCAGTTAATGGTTAACTGAGTTGTACGATCGACAAAAATCGACTGTTTTAATCAAAAGTGATAATTGAATTACTTTGGTTAAAATGGTCTGGATATTTGTTAAACATAGAGAATAGTGTTAAATATTAGTTAATCTTCGATTTACTATAAATTGAGGTAATCATTGAATTATTCAGTGTTAATATAGTTAATCTTAACGTTAATGGCTACTTTAATATTTAAAGTGATGACTTTAATTTGAATTCAATTAAAGGGTAATAAAGGGGGCGATATAGTTTGACCAAAAGAGCAATAGGAGTTTTATAAGTAAATAATCCAAGTTCCAAGACGAGATTTTAAAATGGGACGTGTAGTGAATATAAAGGTTTAAGTAAGAATTTACTTAAACGCTTATTTCAGGAAAATGAATTCAACTGAATGAAAATAGAAAAGTGTTAATGGTTTTAATACGAATTATAAGCCAAGTTGCGAAAGGATGATGAGTCGATTATTGTAAAGAATCCAAGCTAGGTTTTAAAAATGAGGTTGAACCAAACGAGGACTTAAATGTTAAAGAATTTCAATAAGTGAGATAAGGTAGTTGAAATAAAGATTTCAAATGCAAAGGGGAATACATGTAGTGGTTTGTGTTAAATATTGGCAATGGATTTTTGAAATAAAAATCCAAATTAACGAGTTTTATTTAAAGAAGGTGTTTAGTGGATTTTAATTATAAAATCCAAGATAAAGGTTGAGTATAGGAATGCTCGTATAAATGGGAACAGATTATTCGACGAGTGATAAATCAAAATGTTATAAGCAAAAGTGATTATACAAGTTAAAGGGTGTATTTTGTGGACATTTACTTAATCAAAGGAATTAGGTAAAGAGATTATCGAACGAAGATTTCAAATGGAAGAAAAGGTTCATAAAACCAGATTTGAAATCGAGATGGTAAACAAATTGTTATGAGAGTTTAAGTTACAAACTAGTATTCATTCTGAGATAAGAACGTTGTTGATCAAGGTCTGAGAGGTAACTAAAATACCCCAACTTGATTGACTTCACTATTATCAAGGAATGGTATTAGTTTGGAGCGAGTAAAGGTGTTGAGAATTGGTTTTTGCCTTATACGAGGAGTTTCGAACTCGAATGCAGGGTCTTGGGAAAATATATAATATCGAAATATTAATTTCAAAAGAAATAAGAATATTGATTTCAAATTTTATTGAACATTTGTTATTCAATTAGAGTTGATCGAATATAGTATTTGAAATATAGTTAGTCAAGCATAGTTATTCAGGAAGAGTCGCCATTGCGTACGATTGCTAGCGTAATTCGCAGGGCTGTGGATAGCCTACGGCGGTCGGATGTTTCCTGAGGGAATCAGGCGTAACAATTGTGATCGCTGCGATCTAGAGTCAAGCGAATGGAGTAAGTCGAGTATTAGTTTGTCTATAGGAGTAATCAAGTCAAGTTAGTCCAGTTGAGTTAAATAAGTCGAGTTAGTCAAGTTAGTGTTAATCGATCAGAGTAAACCAGTCAGAGTAAATCAGAGGAAGGTTAGTTTATATCATTAGTATATTAAATAAGAATTCAATTATCGTATTTTAAAATATTAAAAGGGTTAGAATTCTTAATTAAGCAGAATTGAATTAGTTTGTTTTAAATTTTAAAAAGGGCCAAGTAATGCTAAATATTGAACCAGTAAACTCATTGGGGTGACATGTTTGAAACATTATATATTTTGATAATTAAAACACCGACTATCAAACCAGACCAATACGATTGTTGGTACGGAAAGACCGGGATTGAATTTATATTCGATAACCATTCCGACCAGCAAATACGTGAAGACGTCGATTGAAGACGGAGCAAGTGAAGACTGTGGATCTTCATAAGCGGAAGAACTACTGGTCGAATTTCTCTGGCCTGCAACCAGAGTTATTTTGATTTGTGATTCTGTCGTGGTTGGAACCTACGGGTTGCAAGGACTACTCGCTACTGATCCATGGGGTGATTCCTATATGAGATGCAGTAGGAGAGTACCTTCGGTTCATCCTGTTCCTGGATGACTTGTATGGACGGATGTCTGACAGAGTATTTCCAAAGGAATTACATGAGTTGATTTCTCCAAACGTACCATGGTTGATGGCGGAGAAATGGTTATTCTCTAGCCAAATAAACTAGAGTATTTTTGTGGACGTCAATCAAATGCGATCTGGCGGATCTGACGATGTGACATTCAAAGTGAATGGTGGCCAAATGTTTGAAAAGAAATTCTAGCCTCAAGCCTCATCAACCAGGAAATGACCAAAATCGGGCAGACAGCATGGCTATGTGGGTCACTCCCATTAGGATGTATGATCACCTATCTAGAGAAAATCTATTTGCTTCTTTAATCTATATTCGATGTTGTCCCTTTTCGGGAGGCGGTTGCTGATCCCAACCGTCGGTGATATACATTCGATACACTCAAGCGAAATGAGTGGTCGGTCATGTGAGGGCTGGGTTGCAAGACGTTCTTGTTGAACCCAGTGTATTCACCTCTAGAGATACACTATCGGCAGGTGGTCACATACCTTGTCAAGGTTGGAATCTAATATCCAATAAGCGCCCGCGGTTTTCGATTGTATACTATATATGGGGAGCGTGAGATGCAAGCGTTCCTCTAGATTGATATTTATTTGTATTTAGACATTATGATAATATCAGAGCAAGCTATGATTTCAAAACTATTTTGGGTTATAGTAAGGTAAAAACTGTCCGTGTTTATGTGTGGGTTGGTCTTACTATTATCCTTTGATGTCGTGAAAGGATTTTCCAAAGTTAAACAAGTGTGTGTTCTATGAATTTATCACTGAAAGTATTCCAGACTGACCCGGTGTATTTTGTTTTAAATCAAATGTGCTCGGGTCAGACCGAGTATGTTCCAGGTTAGGTTTCGCTTGGAGTTTCAGGAGCTGGAAGTAGGAAGCTTCATCGCTAGTTATATAAAGTTATTATTCCGCTGTGTTTGACATATGTGTACGCTGATGATTGGTATGTATATACAATTTTTGTATAAAGAGATTTGATTTTATTTTTTTTCGTTCCGCTGTGAGATTCTGATGTGTTCTTCTTCTTTATTCTATTTTAACATTCTTTCTTTCTTTTCTCACCCTCTAATTTCTTTCTATTGACAATCTGGGGATTCGATACTTGGGTTTTTGGCAAGCAATATGGGTTTATGTATTGTTGTCGAAAATTCGAGCATCGAATTTTTCCCCGGGCCGTTACATTGGTATCAGAGCTGTTGGTTTAGTGATAACCTTGACTCTGTGGTGTGACTCAATAGAGATGGGGTTAGCAGTACCCTAGATTGAGTTGTGTATATATAATCGGGAGCGCGTATTTGTAAATTTGATTATAAAATTATTTTTGAAATTATTTTTGTCCATCTTATTTTATAATATAATAAAAGTAAAGTTTATTATAGTATGGGCAAATTGTTTTGATTTGTTGATGTTAATGTGTGTGATATGTTTGGATGGTGTGCTCGATGAATGAACTTGAACATGAATCAATTTGTTTAAACCAATATGAAATAAATAATTCAAATAAATTGATTCAGTTAAATGTGTATGGATACTTATAAGAGAAAAATGGATTGTTATAACTGGGTTATTAACCTCGTGCGGATTGAATTGTGTGTGAATGGGTTGATATGAATGCTATGGATGTTTGAACCTTATTGCTATGGTTTGTGGACTAATGAAACCCATTTGAGTTGAGAAACAGGTGCAGAAGTACCAATTCAGTTTAGAAATCCATTCGAAAGAGGAAACTCTGGAGTTAATCGAATCCAGTGTGAGAATAGAGCTGTAATATGATTAAGCAAGCTTGAATATAAATTATCGCTTATCGCTTAATAACGCTCACAAAAAGGTACGTCTACGCAAATATGATTTTTTGGATTTTGATTTGGGTTTTGAGTTTGAATTTTGGATTTTTCGACCATGATGGTCGATGTATATTTATTTCTTGATCCTGCAATATTACAGATGGTCCTCCGTACATGGGAGACTCTGCCGAAAGTTTTCCAAAATTTAAGGTGTTAGAAAATTTTTGAAGATTTTTGGGAAATTCTTTTATTTGAAATAAATTGGTTTTAAAACCAATTGGGTCTGTTTGGGAATAAATTCGAGTTTTAAAATTAATTATTTTGGAAAAGATAAAAGGGATTTAACGTTCTTTCTACCTTAGCAATTTCGAGGACGAAATTATTTTAAGGGGGAAGGAATGTAACGGCCCATATTTTTGACCATTTAGTTTAATATTTAAAAATGGTTTTTAATATTGTTTTGGAATTTTAAATGGTTTAATTTCAATAATTTTGAATATTTTATTAATATAAATAATTAAATATTAATATAATAATATTTTATTCCGAAATGGTCGGAATTTAGTGGACATGCAATATAATGTGAACTGGCGATATAAAAGGATAAATTTTTAATTTGAAATAATACGTTTACTAAGGAAGTAGTAGCTAACGAACTCGGATTTCGATGAAATCAGTTTCATTAAATCTGAAATGATGAAATTAGGTAACCAACCAAGTTACGTCAAAAATGGCATCCGGTAGATAGGTTAAATTCGCAAAAGATTCAAAATTTGAACTAAAAACGGGCGATTTTGAGAATATCTTGAGAACGTGATATCGCTAGATAATGAAACCACCTTCGTGAGATCCGGAATAGTAAATTTTAGTACTCAGGGAAGTATCACGTAAAACGGCGTCCGTATGTGGAAAAGAAAAAAATAAAAGGCCAAAATTTGAACTAAATTTTGACGGTAATTGGAATTTGATCGTGTTAACGGCAAAACTGGAACCTGGGACCTATCCAGAAAAATTAAGAACATAAAATATTAGCTATATATGAAGTTTGGGAAAATCCTATATCAAATATAGAACGTTATTAAGGAAACAAAATTAAAATAAATTATTTGAAAATCCAAATGAACTCTGATTTTGGATTAGAACACAAAAGATTGAAATACGTTAGAAATCGGACGATACGATGAAAGAATTTCTAAAAACCGTCATCGTTTGATACTCCAACATGAGACCGGAAGGTGTTGAAACTAACACAAAACACTATTTTGAATTTGAATTTAAATTAGTTGAAAGTTTAAACGAATTCGAATTTGAAATATTTTTATATGTTATTAAAGAGCAAGAAAAATTGAACAACATGCTTGAATTTTTTTTTTTGAATATGGTGTCAACAAGTAAGTCAAATTAACGTCCGAATAGGATTGAGAAAACACACTTTACTATTCATAAATTATTAAATTTATTAATAATTTTATTAATTTAAGGATTAATCTCAGCCACTAATTTTCAACCGTTGGATTTGCTCCACCTCAGCGATCCATGTGACTTCCCAAACTATAAATAGCCCTCCTCCCCTTCATTTTAAACTCACTTCCTCCCTCTCCCTCAAGCTTTGGCAATGGCAGAAAAAATAATAAAAAAATAGGGAAAAGGAAGAAAAGGAGAAAGGAGGACAAGACTAGGAGCTAGAGACTCTTAGGCAAAAGTTTGGACTTCACGGGGTAAGGTAAACTAAACCTTTTATAATTTTGGTAATGAATTTATGATTATTTGAGGGTATATAAATTACAGTTAAAATAGAATTTGTCAAAAATAAATACTGGAACATTCTGGGATGACAGAGAGGATAGTGTCTAGGCCTGAGTTTGGAAAATATAGTTTCCTGCTCTCCCTGGAAAATATAGTTTCCTGCGCTCCCTGACTATCCCTAACTGATCCGACGGATGAGATGGTTAATTAAAATTTTAATTTTAATTTAATTTGAAATTATTTGAATTTATGATAGGATAATGGCAATTTGCGAAATTTTAGCTAAAAACTTTAAAGGCTTATAACTTTTCCAATTCAAATCGGATTTCCACGAAACAAGGACCGTTGGATTTCTATTGACAAGAACTTCAAAATGAGTGGAAGCAGATTTTAGTTTCGGATTATAATTTTTAAGTTATAATTAAATTAATATTTTAAAATATTTTATGTGGAGATTAAATTTATTCATTTAATATTAAAATGGGTTTTCGATTTTAAATAATTGATATGGCTAGAGATGGGAAAGTGGGATTTTTCAGAAGGGCAGGGAAGGTAATTTGGCTAACAACGCAATTAGAAATTAATTACGAAAAAACAATTTAATTAATTAAATTAAATATATATTCTTTTAAATTAGGTGAATATTGTAAATAACATAACTTTTGCATACATTAACGGAATTCAACGAAACAAGATCTGTTGGGATTACAGCGACGAAGCCTAGATGATGGAGCTGGTTTGGTGTCAATCAGAAGCTATTGGAATTTTATGTAATTTCAAACGTGTGGTTGAAGTTATATAAAACGCCGCGACAATTTTGAATCGAATACAAATCTGGTGAGTTAATTCTCACACCTTCTGAAATTCTGTGATGTGGTAAATTCATATTAAAAATATAATTTACCTTTAAAATATAAATTGGTTGATTGGTTGCTATTGGCTGCTATTGTTTGAGTGGTTGCTGACATTTATATTATATCGTTTTAAAATATTAGATGATTGAAATTTATTTTATACATCATTATGAAATGTATAACGAGCTGTGACGCAGGGAAGAACAGGTTGGAGGGATCCGACCGGATTCCTCAAATGTCATATATGTTGTTTGTTTGTTTTATATTGTTGATATTTGAACTGACTGAACCCCATATGGTTGAAACCTTGTTTGAATGTAATGGTTGAATAAATATTCACCTGTGTTGTGTTAAAAATCAACTGACATTGTTGATTGGGTAATTGGCAGTGAATGGCCTAAATGTGTTGTTCTGACATCAGTTGACCATTCGGTGAAATGACGCAGTTGAAATTATAAATTCTTTTATAACTGAATTAAAGTTCTTCAAATATTCTATGTAAATATTTAGATTTTGAAATTTACAAATATATGTTTTAAATCAAGTTTATATAAGGAATTATATAAGTGGTTTATACAAGATTCAAAAGCTAGAAGGGCAAAGAAATTACCTACGGGTTGGTAAAATAGAATAATCGTTTTTATAACAATTAAATAGTGATTTTAAATTAATTAAATTGTTTAAACGGGAAATGACAAATGGAAAATCTGTTAATGGTTAACTGAGTTGTACGATCGACAAAAACCGACTGTTTTAATCGAAAGTGATAATTGAATTACTTTGGTTAAAATGGTCTGGATATTTGTTAAACATAGCGAATAGTGTTAAATATTAGTTAATCTTCGATTTACTATAAATTGAAGTAATCATTGAATTATTCAGTTTTAATATAGTTAATCTTAACGTTAATGGCTATTTTAATATTTAAAGTGATGACTTTAATTTGAATTCAATTAAAGGGTAATAAAGGGGCGATATAATTTGACCAAAAGTGCAATAGTAGTTTTATAAATAAATAACCCAAGTTCCAAGACGAGATTTTAAAATGGGACGTGTAGTGAATATAAAGGTTTAAGTAAGAATTTACTTAATCGCTTATTTAAGGAAAGTGAATTCAACTGAATGAAATTAGAAAAGTGTTAATGGTTTTAATTCGAATTATAAGCCAAGTTGCGAAAGGATGATGAGTCGATTATTGTAAAGAATCCAAGCTAGGTTTTAAAAATGAGGTTGAACCAAACGAGGACTTAAATGTTAAAGAATTTCAATAAGTGAGATAAGGTAGTTGAAATAAAGATTTCAAATGCAAAGGGGAATACATGTAGTGGTTTGTGTTAAATATTGGCAATGGATTTTTGAAATAAAAATCCAAATTAACGAGTTTTATTTAAAGAAGGTGTTAAGTGGATTTTAATTATAAAATCCAAGATAAAGGTTGAGTATAGGAATGCTCGTATAAATGGGAATAGATTATTCGATGAGTGATAAATCAAAGTGTTATAATCAAAAATGATAATACAAGTTAAAGGGTGTATTTTGTGGACATTTACTTAATCAAAGGAATTAGGTAAAGAGATTATCGAACGAAGATTTCAAATGGAAGAAAAGGTTCATAAAACCAGATTTGAAATCGAGATGGTAAACAAGTTGTTATGAGAGTTTAAGTTACAAACTGGTATTCATTCTGAGATAAGAACGTCGTTGATCAAGGTCTGAGAGGTAACTAAAACACCCCAACTTGATTTCAAATTTTATTGAACATTTGTTATTCAATTAGAGTTGATCGAATATAGTATTTGAAATAGAGTTAGTCAAGCATAGTTATTCAGGAAGAGTCGCCATAGCGTACGACTGCTAGCGTAATTCGCAGGGCTGCGGATATCCTACGGCGGTCGGATGTTTCCTGAGGGAATCAGGCGTAACAATTGTGATCGCTGCGATATAGAGTCAAGAGAATGGAGTAAGTCGAGTATTAGTTAGTCTATAGGAGTAATCAAGTCAAGTTAGTCCAATTGAGTTAAATAAGTCGAGTTAGTCAAGTTAGTGTTAATCGATCAGAGTAAATCAGTCAGAGTAAATCATAGGTAGGTTAGTTTATATCATTAGTATATTAAATAAGAATTCAATTATCGTATTTTAAAATATTAAAAGGGTTAGAATTCTTAATTAACCAGAATTGAATTAGTTTGTTTTAAATTTTAAAAAGGGCCAAGTAATGCTAAATATTGAACCAGTAAACTCATTGGGGTGACATGTTTGAAACACTATATATTTTGATAGTTAAAACACCGACTATCAAACCAGACCAATACGATTGTTGGTACGGAAAGACCGGGATCGAATTTATACTCGAAAACCATTCCGACCAGCAAATACGTGAAGACATCGATTGAAGACGGAGCAAGTGAAGACCGTGGATCTTCATAAGCGGAAGAACTACTGGTCAAATTTCTCTGGCCTGCAACCAGAGTTATTTTGATTTGTGATTCTGTCGTGGTTGGAATCTACGGGTTGCAAGGACTACTCGCTACTGATCCATGGGGTGATTCCTATATGAGATGTAGTAGGAGAGTACCTTCGGTTCGTCCTGTTCCTGGATGACTTGTATGGAAGGATGTCTGACAGAGTATTTCCAAAGGAATTACATGAGTTGATTTCTCCAAACGTACCATGGTTGATGGCGTAGAAATGGTTATTCTCTAGCCAAATAAACTAGAGTATTTTTGTGGACGTCAATCAAATGTGATCTGGCGGATCTGACGATGTGACATTCAAAGTGAATGGTGGCCAGATGTTTGAAAAGAAATTCTAGCATCAAGCCTCATCAACCGGGAAATGACCAAAATCGGGCAGGCAGCATGGCTATGTGGGTCGCTCCGATTAGGATGTATGATCACTTGTCTAGAGAAAATCTATTTGCTTCTTTAATCTATATTCGATGTTGTCCCTTTTCGGGAGGCGGTTGCTGATCCCAACCGTCGGTGATATACATTCGATACACTCAAGCGAAATGAGTGGTCGGTCATGTGAGGGCCGGGTTGCAAGACGTTCTTGTTGAACCCAGTGTATTCGCCTCTAGAGATACACTATCGGCAGGTGGTCCCATACCTTGTCAAGGTTGGAATCCAATATCCAATAAGCGCCCGCGGTTTTCGATTGTATACAATATATGGGGAGCGTGAGATGCAAGCGTTCCTCTAGATTGATATTTATTTGTATTTAGACATTATGATAATATCAGAGCAAGCTATGATTTCAAAACTATTTTGGGTTATAGTAAGGTAAAAACCGTCCGTGTTTATGTGTGGGCTGGTCTTACTATTATCCTTTGATTTCATGAAAAGATTTTCCAAAGTTAAACAAGTGTGTGTTCTGTGAATTTATCACTGAAAGTATTCCAGACTGACCTGGTGTATTTTGTTTTAAATCGAATGTGCTCGAGTCAGACCGAGTATGTTCCAGGTTAGGTTTCGCTTGGAATTTCAGGAGCTGGAAGCAGGAAGCTTCACCGCTAATTATATAAAGTTATTATTCCGCTGTGTTTGACATATGTGTACGCTGATGATTGGTATGTATATACAATTTTTTGTATAAAGAGATTTGATTTTATTTTTTATTTGTTCCGCTGTGAGATTCTGATGTGTTCTTCTTCTTTCTTCTATTTTAACATTCTTTCTTTCTTTTCTCACCCTCTAATTTCTTTCTATTGACAATCTGGGGATTCGATCCTTGGGTTTTTGGCAAGCAATATGTTGTTGTCTAAAATTCGAGCATCGAATTTTTCCCCGGGTCGTTACAGGATGCTCCTATCCAGATGCTCCTATCTGGATGCTCCTATCCGTATGCTCCTATCCGAATGCTCCTATCTGGTTTGCTGCAAGTTTTTCCAACAATATATTTTCGCCAAACGACGGCGTTTTCGACCATTCTAACTTTTCTATGCAATCACAAAACATACCATATAGTGATAGAAACATGTATAATCATCCACAAACACTAAAACAACAATATGACATGTTTATATGGATCAAACATACCCAAAAACCCATGTTTTCCCCTTAATCATGTTTAACAACAACTAATGATAGGATTAGAAAAACTTAACCAAATTACCCCAAATTTCTATCAGAGCCCTATAATATCATTTTAGAATTTTACAAATTTTTCCAGATTTTTCTGAGCTATAATTTCGCTAACTATCACTAATCACCCTTAATTAGCCGTGATTAGTGAAAATCAATGCAAATCACTCACCTTGGCCACAAATAAAATTTTCAGAACTGAAACCTCGCTGATTTGGGCGAATACTAATGTCTAACAACAGCTCTAATACTGATTCGGTGAAGATCCTCCTTGATTTGATGTTGATTAAGCCAAAACTTGATTAGAAAGTGATTAGAAGTTGATTTGGGTGTTGGAGGCCATTGCTAGGGTTCCAAGAATGAAAGTGGTGGCTGAAAAATGAAAAAAAGATCG
This sequence comes from Allium sativum, assembly GCA_030737875.1. Taxonomy (NCBI): domain Eukaryota; kingdom Viridiplantae; phylum Streptophyta; class Magnoliopsida; order Asparagales; family Amaryllidaceae; genus Allium; species Allium sativum. The sequence continues at coordinate 63,513,849 of CM060909.1, read as the reverse complement.
TTCTCTAACTGATTTCAGCCTCCTCATAACCCTAATCCCCATTGGGCCTAGCTGTTAATCACCCGGTTAAGCCCAATTAAGCTGTTTTTCACCATCTGAAACTTGTTTCAGCCATATCTCCCAAACAGTGAGTCCGTTTGGCTAATGTGGCCACTCTACATAATTGTAAACCATCATCCGGAGCCAATGGAAGTGGTTTCAGGTCAAAACTCCTTTCCAGTCAAAAGTTATGGCCAAAACAGTATCAGCTAGGGGTAAAACGGTCATTTAAAAATCGGGAAAAATCATGAACATGATAAATGACCCCAATAGTCGTCTCCCAAAGTTACATGACCATATGACTTCGTATGTGAAAGAAATAAATATTCTACGATCCTATGATGCGTAGAATGCGGGTCGTTACATACTAAATAAAATTCAAATATCATTCCAGAGAATAATTTATTTATTAATATATTTGACGTAGTCAAATTCCAATCTTAAATCCGAATGGATTTATTTTAATTCATTTTATATTCCAAACATCGGAATAAATTTCCTCGTTTCCCTTTTAAGTGATTTCTAATCCCCTTTTTAAATTCATACTTGAATTTAAATTTAATAATTATCCAGTAAAAAATTCTCCCATTTATTCACAACTATCGTTTATACATTTCACTTCTTGCCTTAAATATTAAAATCAATTCCTATTTCAAATTCCATTTGAAAGCCATTCCACTTTGGAAAAATAAATTCTTCTTTTTTAAACTTGAATTTAATATTATCTAACGATGATAATTTTCTTTATTTCAAAATATCTTTATAAATTTTGCTTCTTGTTTTAAATATTAAAACAAGTTCCTCGATTTCAAATTCCATTTGAAATTCAATTTCCATTTCGAAAAAATAAATTTCCTTCTTTAAATTCAGACTTGAATTTTAAAATCTAATATTACTAAATGATAATTTTTTTTATAAATATCGTTTATAAATTCAGTTACTTGTTTTTACTAATGGAAACCAGTTAATATTTACTAATTCATTCGATATTCAATTTTTTTTTCTAAAAAATAAACTTTTCCTTTTTATATCTAAAATCCCTCTTTATGATATTATTTAATATAAATTCCTAGTGCCAGTGATCTTTATGCATTCAACACACAACATCAATTCAATTTAATTCAACACTTCACGCATTTATAAATATATAAACAACGATAAATAAATCTGAGGAATCCAGTTGAATTCCTCCAACCTGTTTTCCCTGCATCACAAATGTTAGTCAACCGAAATAATACCAGTCCTGTTTCAAGGCAAGATATCATGGTATAGAAGGTCATCCACTCATATATCATGGGGCGATAGGGTCATACGCTAATGATACTGCGGGCATCCGCTAATGGTACTGCGGAAAATATCCAATATAATATAATAACCACAATCACCAAGCCTAAATAACTAATATATATATATATATCACCACAATAATTCAGTCATCCAAATAGTCAATAATTTATATTTTAAATAAAACTTTGAGTGAGATTTACTCACCTGATTTTCGTTTCTAAATATTCTATTTAAAACTCCATATCATCTCACCTTCGAATAAATTATCTTTTCACCTACGATATTTGATTTTGTTTAACGACTAAATTATTATTTATTTAAATTAATAACTACAATGAATAAATAATTTATCCTCTGCATATTAAAATAAAATAAAATAAATACCTTGTTGGTTTTCAAAAACTCGTCTAATCCATGAACAAAATCCCGAATAGCTCCGAAAACTGCCCCAATACTGATTTACACCATTTCGGCATTTTGTTGAACATTCCACATACAACCCTACATTCCATTATGGCCAACTACCTACTATTGTCGTACCCAATGAATGATCCAACATCTTGACCATTAGTACAAAGGCCCAAACCATCAGCTTTTACTGTTCAGGCGAGCTCCTCCAATGCAGCGGTCCATTCCCATCACTCCTCCATCCAATATTCCACACACAGTCCACCATTTCAACACAGTAAACCACACCAGCTCTTATATGTCGACTTCCTCCATCACACAATCCCCTTTAACATCATCATGCACCCACATCCACTCGCAAGAACAACGACAATGATCGGCTACTCCCAAAACCAGACCTGCACTGCAAAAATACCCATGTCGTACCCCTTAAATTTCTCCCCAATCTGCCCTCCCAAACACCACTATCCCAAATTCGAACAACCCTCCATTTCAAACCTACCATCAAGCCGTCCCCCTTTTCAAAACACAGACCGCACGTACTTCCTATTCCCCCATCGCGATTTCCAATTTCATCACCCAGTCGCACAACGTCGACCTCGCTGAATTCGCGGTGACCCCTTTGATACCATCATCAACTTCATACTCCATCATATCGCACTCCTCCTCCAAGGTCAGAATCCCCCTGCGAACTCTAAACAGACTCCAGCGCCTCCATTCCAGATGTTGATATCGAGCTTCGAGGATACGAGGGTTTCGATTGCGATTTTGGATCAGAAATCCAATTTCTATTTCCCACGTTCTTCTTTTATTGCCTCGATTTTGATTTGGAAAGGACGATTATTTTTATACATGGTGGATGTGTTTTTTTCCTCTCGTGATTTGCAGAAAGAAAAGGACTAAGAAGAATTGAAATGCTCCTTTTGGTTTAGAATGAACGCGATGGTAAAATATATAGATGCGAATGGCAGACATATCGTACACACCATTAAAATCTTGTTTCGTTGATATCATAAGAGGGAGACAATTTTACTGCTCGAGAAGAAAACGAGCTGCGTGATGTATACTGTATGGTCGCCTATGTTTATAGGTCGGTTGATTTTTTCTTCTTCTTTATTTTAGATTTGATCTATATGAACCAATACGCTTTATTAATTTCAAAATACCATGTGCTTTCGAACCTTGATTTTAGCGTAGTGACCCACATTCCTAAGGTTAGCACTATTGTGAGGCTGTTTGAAAAATCTCCATTTCTATATGTAAAATTAAATCGCTTAAAATATAAATTGATTTAGAAAAATCAAATTCATTGAAAAAATTATTATCATTCTAATTCAATACATAATATATATAAAATGACTAAATCGCTTTCTATTCAGTTTTAAGAGTGATTTCACTTGTTTCCATTTTCTTATACAATTGTTCAAAATATTTGATATTAAATTGTATATCAATTATTAAATCGATAAATTCAATATAAAAATTCATTTATAATCCTAATTAAATATTTAAAATTAATTTAAATACTCATTATAAAACAGCTAAAATCTGGGATATTATAGAGTGCACGACGTTTCCTTCTAGCTATGGGTGGTTTCATGGTATGGAGCCCAGACATTTATATTTTTTTACCTATGTGGATGATGAATAGCGAGGCGCTTCAGATATATCGGTCACTGCAGGGCTGATGGATAGGTCCTATAGGACCGGGAAATGTGTGTTCAGGAATAACCGATCCTCAAAAGTAAGAGAGGACTGGCCTTGAAGATCAAAGGTTGCTAAGGGTGCGACCTGAGGCATTTGCTAGAGTGTCTCGAACGGTGAGGAGCTATCCCTGGCCTCGACTCATAGATGGAATCCAATTTCCAATATGTGACATTTCGGTTTTAGTTGTAGAGCCTATATGGTGACATGATATATGGTACCCATGCCATCTATGATTGATAAATTTATATTTGAAGTGATTTTGACACTATACACTTATAGTAATATCAAAAGGATTTGTTTTAAACGTACCAAGCATGTTTGGCTATTATAAGGGAAAACTCTATCCTCCGGCTTGCGTTGCATTGTGTGATGGGACCTGAGTTTTATAATAGCTTTATTTTTTCAAAAAGCATTACATTGTTTGTTTTATGCACTAGTATTCTTGGGAGGAAACCCGTTCCGTGTTATGCGGCATGGTCCCTTGATTTACTTTATTTATAAAGTAAAATTTCAAATAACTGTTTTAGTTCTCACACCAGTCCCCTGACTGACATGGATTTTATTGTTTTAACCTAAACTCTGGGTGCCCCTATTTTCCATACGGGCAGCTAGTTGTTGGGTTTTTGTAGATATTTATTTTCCTGGATCCTGGATTACCGCTGGAGCTATATTCAGAAAGCTTTGTACCAGTTGATTTCTTTCAGTTGTGTTATGTATTATTTTTCGCTGCTAATATAATTCAAAATCTCTGATATTTTTCTGATGTAAATTATTTATTCATACTTTGTCATATTCTTGTACTCTGTTGTAAATTGTTGTAACAACAATGAAATGTTCTTCGTTTGTGTTCCGATTAGTCTTGTTCTCAAAGCAGTCTGACTTCTTGTTCGGTTTAGGCCTGCCGGGAAGTTCGGGCCGCTACAACATTGACAACTGATGATGAGTCACTGATTTCTATCAGTACACACCCTCTAAGTTCATATGTCTTAGAGATGAGAATAATTAATTGCCACACATTCAATATAAATTAACAGAGATCAGTGCCATGCAGTCGATTTCAATGTCAGACACACAATCCATACAAGTCCGTACTAGGTCTGAATGAAACACAATTCGAAAATCTTTAAATATATTCAGTTTTCGTGCCACTTATAACCTCGTAACGGGTGATCGGCCCAAACGAGACATCAACACTCAATCCAAACAATTCAAAGATTTTCGGTCTTCACTTATCGATTTCCAAGTCTTCAATTTCTTTATAACATCGTATTAACACTTGGAATGGTTTCGAAATATTCGATCCAGGTCTTTCCAAGTAATAAGTGCATATTTAAAACAATAGTTATGGATCATTTCAGATTTCCCATTTGAATCGCCTTCAAAATTGTTATTGATTCAATTATAATCAAGGTAAGATTGTATACTAGTTTCCATAAACCCCCTTATCGCTTTAATCCCCTTTGTAAAATTCGATATTAATTTTCAAACCTTATAGTTCAAAACATGGCTCTTTTACTTATTATTTTCATAAGTTCTCAGGATTTACCAAATCTTAATTTGGTTTAGATTCCATCCATGATAATTCAAACTTATTTACATTTAAAATATAATATATTTCAAATTGAGATATCATAGTCATTTCAAATCGAATTTTGTATTCAAAACAATTTTTTTTTTCAAAATACCAAAATAATTTCAGAATTTGATTCATATTCAAAATAGAATATAATTTAATATCATGTTTGTTTCAACATCAAATTATATTCAAAATAAATTATCCGTTCTAATTACAATACCCTAGTTATTTCGAAATCTGTTTATATTCAAAGGAGAATTTTTTGTTTCAAATATCAGTTTAAATTAACTGCTTAAATCGAGAAAGATTTCAATTTGGAAGAAATTATAAATATTTAAATAACCTGAAAAATAGACAATTATGAAATATACACTTTTTATGAATATATATATATATATATATATTAAAATGATTAGAGTATAATAAAATAATTTAAATCACTATATAGATGTATACATATATTAAATGCTTTATTGAAATAATTTTTAAATAATCAATAATATAATATAATTTATTTCAAAACTATATATATAGTTAACTATTTTAAAATCATAAAATTTCTTTCTTCCAAATTTCAATGACTTTAAATCCATATTCGAGCATCGATAAAGTTTATTTCATTTTCATATCTCGATTTCAAAACAACATTCAAACCCAACCCTTCAAGTTAAAAGACTTAAATTCATATTTAATCCAAATCCAGAACACTTTCAAAATCGTCGAATACTCTTATTTAAATTAAATTTAAAGAGAACTAATAAACCCAACTTTAAAAAATAAATTTGAGTAATCAAATCGTATTTAAATCACATTTCCATATTCCCATTTTATTTTGGAATAATCTGCCTTAACAAATTTAATGAACATTTCGGTGTTGATATCAATACAGTACAAATTTCAAATCAAAACATCCATCATAGCCATTTCATCCAAATGGTAAATATTATCTTGTTTCACTAGTCAACAAAGGTCGGTAATTTTTTTCTAGCATTTAAATTTAATTAAAATAACTAGTTATAGGATTCAATTAGCACATCAACTCACTTACATACCAATTTTAAGAAACCAATCAAAAATCAATTACAACTATACAACCAAACTGATTTCATAATTTAATTTAATAAATACAAGAATAATTCAGTTAGTTGTGAGCGAGAAATTCACTCACCTTCGGGTCTTTACTTGATCGAACGACCATCCGAAGCCCAAAAATTTGCAGTCTTCAGACGCAACCAAATTAGTACCGGAATGTCTGCAATTTCACCATGACCCAATGCAACAAACCGCGTCCAAATTCGAGCTTGCATGCGAAAGTTATGGGCATTTGAACGTTCGATATATATATAATTAAATAAAAAAAATATAAGCCAATGACCTGCTTACACGTCACTCCATCCCATCAGCAAAATCCCGGTCCCATTTCTCTCTTCAGTATCGAACGCGTGAAACCCATACATCCCGCGACTCTGACCAATAAATGCACCCAATTTCGGCCGATATGGGACCAGCGACCACCTTCAATCGACTGCTCACCGAAATCCGCACCTCCCAGCTAGAAGCCATCAACTTCGGTGGTCGCTTCCACCTTCGGCGGCTGGAAGAACGTGAGGTGTTTTCAAACCCAAAACACCAGTTTCTGGGGATACACTTGATTTTATGCCATAAGACCACCACCCACAAACTCGTATCCTCCTCCACTACCAAACTCATATCGTCGATTCTCCGATTAACTTGTAAATCAAAAAGTCTTAATTTTGCTTCTAGGGTTTCGAATCCAGCCCCCTTTGACCGCGAATTCCGGCCAATGCGGCCATTGCATTCAAAATAAATCATACCAGCGGCTTCGTATCGTCAAGCTCTTCGAAATGATATATAATTTGCTAGGTTTTGAGGATATTTGAATTTAAAGTTTGGATTTTTATTTGAACAAGGGTTTGAGAATCTACTTTCAGCCATTAGAGAAAAGGATATAATTGAGGAAACAATACGTATAGTGAAAATGGGCTGATAGCGTGGATACATATATATATATATGTATGTATATGTATATGTATATGTATATATATAAGGTCCAATAGGAGAAACAAACAATTATCCAATTACATTGGTTCCTTTCACATTTTAATCCATACGATCAACTGGCAAGTCCGATTGCGATGAAATTTGGAACTCTACAATAATTCACCATTCCGGATCTGATGGAACTGTCGTCGAATTAGGAAACAGTTGCCAAAATAGCAATATTTCACAGTTAATTAATTAGTAAAATATTCAATTATTCATTTAACTGTTTTAATTCAATTTAAATATTTATTAAATTCCATTTTAAACCAACTATAATCTAAATATTTTTATAAATCGATTTCATAAATTTTAAGTTCTCGAATTTGATTATATTCTAATTTAAATTTGAAATGCAATTACAAATAAACAAACTCGATTAATCTTTAATTATTCTAATATTAAACTCGGAATTTCACCATTTACCAAATTAAATTTGAACTCCAATTATAAATTAAACAACTCAAATATATTTAACTATTTAAATATTAAATTCCAAATTATGATATTTCTAAATATAACTCAATTCAAAATCTGTTTATACTCAATTCAAACCATCATCATTATTTTAATCAACCAAATTTGATTCTTAACCAAAGTTATTCAATTTATTTATTTCAAATTTAAATTTAAATATACGAAAACTTCATGGGGCGTTATAGTTTTATAAAACCGTATTTTAAATAAAATAGGTAAATGAGATTTGTTTTTGATATTAAAATGAAATATGGGTTTTAATTACAAATCATATATATCCTAAGATAAGAACGTTGTTGATCAAGGTCTGAAAGGTAAATAAATACCCTAACTTGAACAACTCCTGGATTATCTAATGATGATATTAGTTTGTAACATACCCCAACTTGAACAACTTCAGGATTATCTAAGGATGATATTAGTTTGTAATGGGAAAGAGGTTAAAAGTAATTTATTATTTCCATATGTGGAATAATAACGCAATGTTATTCGTAGGATTTGAGAATCTATACTGAGATTTCCAAAATAAAGGAAATGTGAAAATTTGAGAATATATATATATATGTATATATATATTTATATACAATGATATTTCCAAAAGTAAAAGGAAATAAAAAGTTAAGTTTTAAATGAGTTATTCTAGAAGAATAGAAATTGGATATTGTTTCAAATAACAATGTTTTATGTGAAATTTGTTCAAACTAAGGTTAGAAATATATATGATTTAATTCTAATGTATTTGTAATAGTTTTGAAAATAAATCTTATGTTAAATAAGAAGTAAATACTATGTTAAAAATATTGAGATATTTAGAAGTTTAATTAACTATTCGTTAATTATTTTTAAGGCCATGTAATGCTGGTACTTAACCAATAAACTCGTTTTATTCTCATAATTTTTTATTTGATAGTTAAATAATTGACTATCAAATCTGACCCAAACGATTATTGGTACGGAAAGACCAAGATCGAATTTATATTCGAAAACCATTCTGAATCAACAAATACGTGAAGGTGCTGATTGAAGATGGAACAATTGAAGACCATTGATCTACATGAGCGGAAGAACTATTTGTTGAATCTCTGGTTTAGCGGCCGGAGATATTATGACTCGTGATTCTGTCGTGATTGGAATCTACGGATTGCAAGGACTACACGTAACTGACCTATAGGGTGATACCTAGGATATGGTAGGAGAATGCCTTCGGTTCATCCTGTTCCTGGATGACTTGTATGGGCGAGTGTCTAACAGAGTATTTCCAAAGGGGTCACATACATTGTTTTCTTCAAACGTACCATAGTTGGTGGCATAGAACGACGGTTCTCTCAGCTTAACAACTAGAGTATTTTTGTGGACGTCAATTACTGATTTCTGGTGGATCTGACGATGTGGCATTCAAAGTTAATGATGACCTGATGTTCTAAAAAAGTAAGTATAACCTCAAGCCTCATCAACTGGAAAATGGTATAAAATCGGGTAGGTTGCATGGCTATGTGGGTCACACCCTTCAAAAGGGTATATCATTACCTGATCTAGAAAAATCAAATGCCTTCGGTTGTCCCATTTTAGTTTTTGAATATATGCTATCGGTTCGGTTGGCTGGCCCCCAACCGTGGTGATGATATATTCGATACTCTCAAGCAAAGTGATGGGCCAATCATGTTTAGCCTGGACTGCAATGAACCGCGATGTATTCATCTCCGGAGGTACATTGTCGGAAAGGTGGTTGCCCATACCATGCCATGGAAATCCATTCTCCAATATGCGCCCACGTTTTTGATTATATACTATATATGTGGAGTGTGTGAGATGCAAGCGTTCCGCTAGATTGCTATTTATTTATATTTAGACATTATTATAATATCAGAAAAGATATTGATTTCAAAATTGTTTTGGGTTATCGTAAGGTAAAAACTGTCCGTATTTATGTATGGATTTGCTCTTACGATTATCCTTTTCTTTCGAAAAAAAATTTACATTAAAATTAAGTTGTGTGATTCCTTTAAACTTAGTGTGTTTTTCTCACTCTGGATCATCAGACTCGTCTGGCGTTTGTAATGCTCGGGTTAGACCGAGGTGTACAGGTTCAGGTTATGGGATGTTGTGAAGAGACGAGTTAGAGAAGTCTATACGTATATCTAGTATGTATTCCATTATGTGATTGTATATAAGAAAAGATTATAACTGTCTAGATATGTTGATGTACTCTGATGATTGTAAGTTTTTATTTCAAGCTCTCAATAAAGATTTATTTCTATATTATATTTTGTTCTGCTGCGATGTGAGACTCTGATTATCTATTGGTTCTTTTTCTTCCTCTATTTTGATATTTCTTTCTTTCTTATCTCACCCTCTAATTTCTTTCAAATAACATTCTGGTGATTTCGATGCTTGAATGTTCGATATGGTGTTTTGTGTCGATTTTCAGTGTTGAAAATCCCTGTTCATTATAGTGGTATCATAGCTATTGGTTTATTAATAACCTTGGCTCTATGTCGTAACTCAATAGATATGGGGTTAATAATACCCTAGATTGAGTTGAGTGTATATATGTGAGAATGTATTTTTAAATTTTATATACAAATTTTTTGTATTGTGTTGATTGATTGGTTCAAGTCTTGAAAAACATTGAACTAGCAATGAATATAATATTGTTTTGTAAATGGGGTAAATGAAATAATTTTATCCGAATTATATTTTTGTATAGAAAAGAAATAATTTTATTAAATTATTGAGATATTGTGTGTTGATTGATTTGAACGGAATTCAAATTTGGATTAAAAATTAGAATTGGAACTTAATTTGGTCAAGTGAAATTAAATTAAGAAATGATATTGGAATTAAATAAATTAGTTTTGGAATTTGAAATTTAATGATTGTAATTAAATAGAAATAAATCGGATATTAACTAATGGATGTTCAAATATGTTAAACCAAAATAAATATTAATATTGAATGTAAATTCAATTGATTTGGTTGATTTAGTTATGCATTGGTTGTTGATTGTGAATTATTTGTCATTGGATAATAGACTGTTTGAATAGAAATAAGCAACAATTTATTGGAGCTGAATGAATTATAAACTAAAGAATAAATTCCAGTATAATTAAATTGGAATGAAAATGCACATGAATTGAAATTTATGATTTAACCCTGTATTTGAAAGTGAATTGATCCTACCTGTTTGATTTTTGAATTCGTGTTGTCATACTTGTTGATTAATGAAATATTATTTAAGAATTTCAAGTATTTGTTACTCATGTGTTAAACTGAGTTAAGTACAGGTACCGAATCACCTGGCTCAACCTCCCTTTCATCATTTTGCCTTATTAGCCTCCTCAAAACCACTTTCAAAATTACCACCAAAGTCCTCGAAAATAGATTTCAATCGGTTATTACAGCTTTAGTTGGTGCTAAACAATTTGCCTTTATTTCGGGTCACAATATTTTGGACTGTGTTGTAGCCACACAAGAAGTAATCTCTTTTTGTCGCTCCACCTCGACACCAGGTGTTCTTCTTAAGCTTAACTTCTCTAAAGCTTTCGACTCAGTGAATTGGAATTCCATCCTCAAGCACATGGCCAACAGTGGCTTCCCGCCAAAATGGTGTAATTAGATAAAGTGTATTCTTCATACTAGCTTTTCCTCCATCAACGTCAATGGTGAACTAAGAAACCTTATCAAATTTGCGCATGGTCTTAGGCAAGGGACCCGCTCTTCCCTCTTATCTTAGTCCCCATTGTTGACGTTTTCAATCAAATGGTTAAGCTGGCCATTAACAATTAGTGCTTTGTGGGCATCAAACATCTAATGTCCTATCAGATGATTTCCAATTAACAGTTCGCTGATGATACCATCCTCCTTGCCTCAACTGAATCTTCCCAACCTCACTATCTCAAACTTACCCTAAACACCTTTGAACTTGTCTCCGGCTTGTCCATCAACTTCCATAAAAGCTCCATCATAATCTTGGCAGTTCCGACCACCTTGGACCTACCATTTCCGACTTCTTCAACTGTAACTTATCCCAATTCCCTATCACTTACCTCGGTATTCCCCTACACCCGACTAAACTTAAGAAACCTGACCGGATCCCCCACGTTGACAAGATTGAATCCACACAATATACCTGGAAAGCCAATTCCCTCTCTGCTGCTGATCGCCTTGTTTTGGTAAAATCTGTACCCTCTGTTATCCCTTATACTTGATGTCGTTCCATAGAACACCATGTTAGGTAACCAACTGAATAGATTCCATCAGAACCTCATTCCTTTGAGATGAAGATAAGCTCAAACAATTACTCAACTGGAAAACCGTTTGTCTTCATCGTGATTAGGGAGGCTTAGGTATAATCAATCTAAACTTCTTTAATATAGCTCTTTTAACCAAATGGCTCTGGAGATTACTCACACCCGGTAGTTTCATCTGGAAGGACTGGATCATGTCACTTCACTACCACTCAAACCCTAATCCTGCTTTTCACTACCCTCCACATTCCAACCCCTCCCCTTTTTGGTCTGGTGTCCTCTCAACCATACCTAGAGTTAAAAACCTCTTTCGTGTCAAGTTGGGCAATGACAACAACTGTCCCTTCTGGCTTGACATTTGGCATGACATACTCCCTCTCTCCCATTCCTTTTCCAACCTCTTCCCCCTCACCTCCCTGCATGACCTAATTGTCCTTCAAACCTCCAATCTTGGACCATCTTGCTTTTGTACTAACTCTCTCTTCGACCTACAAACTCTATCTGAATTCCTAAATGTGCACAATAACCTCCTCTCCCTCCATTTCTCCAATACTCCAGACACCTATTACTGAGATCTCTCACCATCTAAAGGCTTATATGTGTTTTCATGCTATCACTTCTTGAACCATCTTGGCTGTCTCTTTTCTTTTACTAGACTATGGTAATGCCATTTACCTCCTCATATTCTTTTCTTCCAATGGCGCCTCGTCCATGCACGTATTAACACTAAGGACATACTTCGTCATTTTAAAATTCCTATTGATCCTATCTATGCTCTTTGTTCACTAGATGATGAAACTACTCACCACCTTTTCCTAATCTGTGATTTCTATTATCCCATTCTCGCAGCGACAAGCTCTCATCTCCTCAGCTTCATTCCCAAAATCTCATCTTTTTATGACCATTGGCAATACAATCCTCCTAACTCATCAGTGGATATTTTCATTGCCATCTACTGCTGGAATATCTGGAAAGAATGCAATGTAGTCATTTTTGGAAAACCTAGGAGTTATTTTGTTGGCCTCTGTAAACACATCACACATCTGTTTTATGCTTATCCAAGTACAGCGAACTCCGCTCCTTTCAGGCTCACCATTACCATGGTGACACATCATGAAAAATCGCAAGGAAGCACTAATGCAGGTTGGCTAGCAAGGAGGAATATTTGATTACAGAGGATGCTGTTATTGTATGTTCTATGGATACCGCCCTTTTGTTTATGTACATATATTTGTATTTTATATTTTATGCTGCTTGAACTATATGGATTGTACCTTAATCCCAAATTACAATTTTTGGCTACCGATCGGGCTTGTTGATCGGATATGTTCATTATCTATGCTATATAATTGGCTATGCAGTTCCACGCTGAACATCCGTCTCCTCTAAAAAAACACTCCTAAGTATTTTAGCTTTTGGTTGAGACGATTTTGGAGTTGAGTACTTTCAACACTTTATTAGTGGGTGAGGGCTTTATCTGAACTCTCGATGAAGTGCAATGAGGGTGGCTTTGCCAGAACTCATTGAGAAATATTCAAGCTTGGGTGAAGGTAGAAGTGGTGATAGTTAGTGCTATCATTTGTTGATTATGGTATGGTACCATTGGTATAGGACATAGATATACCATCGAGGTGGAGTGTTAAATTTTCTGATACTATATGGTAGAATTGAAAAGAATGAAGGTAGCTTCATGTAGGAGAAGACCGTTCACAAATCGGAAATCGTATGTGGAAAATATGGCGAACAAGACAAGTGGATTTGGGTTAAGGCCAATTTCAGACGTCTGAAATCAGCCTGTGTAGAATCCTGAGAAGCCATCTAGACGTTTGAAAATAATTCCATACATATGAAATATAATTCAGACGTCTAAACCACGCCATGGAGAATCCTGAATGTAAGTTTAGACGTCTAAAACGGAGCTTGAGCTGATTTCGGGCCTGGAAAGCAGGGTTATTTGTGATTGTGTAAGGGGCATTATAGACATTTGCTTGGGTTTCTACACAAGTATATAAGCTATTATTCAGATTTGAAAGGATAAGGGTTTCAAACTTGGTTAATCCATCAAGTCAAGGGTTTAGTCCTCCATTAATTAGGAATTTGCAATCCCAATAGTTTCTTCAATTCTAATCTCCACGAACTTATATTCTCTATTGAATATTGGATCATTATAATCAATCTCTTTTACTCTTCTCATTTGGTGATAATAAAAGCCCTCTCTTAAAGTGGATGTACACTAACAAATCGTTTAAGGAACCACTATAAATATTTGTGTGATTTAGTTTATTGTTATCATTCTTTTATATTTCTTATTTTGTGTTTGTTATCGAATTTGAATCGTTTGAGGTTGGTTTGATCATAGATTGGTTGTTTGTGCACTATCTAGCACGATCTAACTTGTTTTTCGCTGCGTTAGGAATTGGATTGAGTGGTCTCAATTGTGTGTTTTCCCCAACATAGGTTCCTATGTATATATATACACATACACACATATGTATATCAAGTTTATCAATTTATGATGAACTTCTGGTTCTTAATCTTTTTGCATACTTCTAATTTAGTATTTTTACATTTTTGCTAATTAGGAAAAAATGTCAAGATTTCAAATTTGTTAACTTTATTAGAAAGTTTTTTCATAATTCAAGACTTCAGGTATCAGACTTTGAGTTATACAACTTCTAGTTAAAAAATTCTTTGCACAACTTTAGGTTATGGTTCTAACATTTTTATTTCATCCATTATATTAGATACTACTTGCTAAATACATTGAATAATAGTACATATGTTTATTCTTATTTCAAAGACATATATAAATCATTTAACTTACAATAACTAATGCGTTTAATACATTTATGATAATATGGTAATATAATATATTACCATAACAGTACATTTAATGCAATTATTATAAAAACATTGGAAATAACCGTTATGTGGTCCAAATATATGAATCAAATGAATATATTTTACTTAAATCAACAGAATAAAATCTGGATCTAGCTATAGTATTAATCAATGATAAAACTGAAATGAACAACTTAAAGTTGTATTGCATTTCTCAATAATCATATTGTCTAAAAATACCTTACACTTGCATAATGTGCAATAAAAAATTGAGCAACGTATAATCAGAGGACCAAGATCTTACATTCTCTAATATGAATGATTCGAAAACTTGCAGATCTATACATAAAATTCACAAACATAAAAATAAATTAAATGTCTTAGATTCGAATTATTTCCCTCATATGGAAATCAGTTTCACAAATTTTTTTTCCTAACTAAACGTATCAAAAATTATATTTAGATCCGCAAATCAACATATCAGAATTAAGATAAATTATTGCATAACTTTAGAAAATTAAGATTATTCAAAAAAACATTTCATAATTTTATTTTCATTGTACAATCCATATAAAGATCTTTTAGATCTTTCTTTTTACATTAAAATTACTCCTTACCATTATAGAAACAGTATGTTCTAAATTTTCAATTTTATAACAAAAACTGCTTTTGCATTCACTTTAGGTGTGCTAAATTAAGATCAATGTTGGATCATAAGTTAAAATGATCTTCTTGATACATATTTTATATAAAAGCTTCTTTAAGAAACAATAAAATATTTCTTCTGGAAACACGAATTATATCTCAAAACACCATCCAAAACAAAAAAATTCTCAAAAATGAAAAACTATGTTTATAAAACATGTACAGATCTAGAAAGTTAAAATTAATATAATGAGACTTGAAAATTTTGTGCTTTGGACCACATAAACTATAAAAAAATGATATCTGTATTATATGTTCTAAAATTACTATAATAAAACTTTGTTATAAAATAAAACAGAACATATGTTAAACAAGAAACCATTAGAGAGAACAGAAAAGATAGGGGAGAGACTTTTCTATTATTTCAAGAATATACATTTCTATTACATTGGCTCCTTTATATATAGTGTAACACTCCGAAACCTTAACGACACCAAAGATGATGAATTAAAGAATAATTAGTGTAAAATACACTATTAATAATGAATTAAGGAAAAACTTAATTTAATAATCAGAATTAAGTGAAATGAACTATGTCATTGCGTCCGTCTCGAAATTCTGGTCAAGATAGACATTTGGTTTGCGTGAAACGGACACCGTATGAAGAATTTATTAAGGTTTGAAGTTTGTATACGCATAGGAAGAATATATATATATATATATATATAATAGGTTCAGAAATTCAAAAATGGGCCCAGAAATTCGAAATTCGGTTCAAAATTTGAAATTTGGAAAGGCGGCAGATTACCCGCCCAGGTGGATCTACCCACCCAAAAAGGGGTCGACCCATAGGTCGACCTACCCAAAGGGGGGTCGACCCATAGGTCGACCCACCCCTGAACAGATCTGGGCGAAATACTTCGTTTTGTATCTTGACACCTTTTTGAGCAAGATTCATTGACCCTAAGGCTATATAAAGGACCCTAAACCTAGGTTTTATTCATCTGAAAATGGAGGCGACGACGAAGCTCTGCTGCAATGTAGACTGAATGGCCTAATCTTGTCCAAAACCAATTCAACAAGCATTATACAAATTCAGCAATTGCTACAACAACAAATTCAACGTGTTCTTCATAGTAATTTGGATCCATTTCCTTAGATCTATTCACTGTGAGTTCATGTTATTTTTAGATCTGAACATTTAAATAGTAATCGTGATATGTATATAAAAATTGGATCTTGAATCGATGCCTAATCAGTTCTATTATGACATATTCCTATGATCTTCCCTCCCTCTTTTCCCTTTTATTTTTATATTGCCAGGCTACCTTCGAGCCTAGGCCTAACACTAAAAGATGCAAAAGGTTGAGAAAGACATAAATTGGGGCATAATTGGTATTGGAAATTATGAATATAAATTTGGGCATAAAATTGGAAAATATACGAATATGAATTTGGGGGACATATTGGATAATATGAATATGAAGTAAGGCATATATTGGAAAGTAGGTGAACATGAATTTGGGTAAAACTTGCATTGGAATGTGTAAATATTGATTTAGGGCATAAATTGGAACTTATGTAATTATGAAATTGGGCATAGATTGTAACATATGCAAATGTCAATTTAGGGCATAAGCTGGAACACATGTGAATATTGATTTAGGGCATGGAAACCTATAATTAAAATAGAATAAGTGTAAATATAAATTTAAATTGGCATGAAAGTCTATATTTGGAATAGGGAAATTTATTTGAATATGCCTAAAATAATGGAACCGTTGTAACGCTTAGACACGAGGTTAGGTTGCATTAGTGGTGGAAGTCTGCCCGGACCCAACCGGCATATCCAGCAGCCGCTGATGTTGAACCTAATGTGAGAGGTATAAGTGCGCAAATATGAGACGTGCTCAGACATGAGGTTAAGCCCAATTTGTGGAATAAGTCTACTTGGACCCGACTGGCATATCCAGCATCCACAAATGGCAGCCATAATGTGGGAGTTCTAGCATACTATAACCATAAATGAAAATATGGTAATAAAACTTGAATACTTAACCTAGTTGAATCCATAGGGATTGTATGAATATAAACTAAAGTTGGGGTTAAGAAAAAATTAGGTGAACAATGGGTGGGTTAAGTAAATCGGAGGGGGTAGGTAATATTTACATATATGCCCATAAACTTAACCCGTTAAGGTTATGTAATTCAAGACACCTAGTGGTATACATAACCGGTAGAAATATTAAAGTTATGTAATTAAAAGACACCGTTTAGGGTAAGCATAACTTACAAGGAAATGATACAACTTATGTGATAAGATAAGAGGTACTTTAAATTAAGTAATCTAAAAGTATGGAACCCACTGATGTGAATAACATGTTTAGGCTTGTTCTAGGGACAAGAGGAAATTATAACATAGGTTATAATTAATGGGTTGAGAAACTTGTTGATGGGCCTTAGTTAAGAAAACTAAGTTAATAAGTAAACAACGATAAGTTGCAGTGACGGTGTAAATTGGATTTGTCATTAAATGAGAAAGGATGAGGAAAACTTATGAAATGATATATAAGTTATATTTAATCAATGACATGTTAAAAAGGAAACATGTAAAATGGACGTACTTAATTACACATTAAATAAAGTAACTTGGTAACTTGATTAAGAATTCAATATGAATGGGAATGACCAAGTTAAAGGTAACTGAGGAGGAAAAGCAAGCGCTAATAGAATGATTAAACATAGGGTCTAATAATATATTATAGTGAGGTGTTTGGACATGTCTGCACGTTTGAGGGTGAATAACCCAACGGGGTACGTCATCGAGGTGTTATAAGGCACAAGGGGAGCGCACATTCATCTGATTATTTTGATGGCTCCAAAGGACTTGAAGGGAAAGCATGCGGCTTCCTGAGGTACGTAAGGTGCTCCTAGTAGTCCTTTATGCAGTGATAGATGTCTTAGGTTGTAGGTGATAAATGCGTACTTGCATGCAACAATTCTGATTAAATGCATAGAGTCATGCAACAATCAGTTGATAAATGCACACTTGCATGCAACAATTCTGATTAAAATCATAGAATTATGCAACAATCAGGTGATAAATGCATATTTGCATGTAACAGTTCTGATTAAAATCATAGAATTATGCAACAATCTGTAACACCCCGAATTTTAGTTAATACTAAAATTCACTAATTACAGGATAAATAATCTCAGATGTGGGAATTGGGGGTAACGGGCTGCGTTATTGCGTTCGTCTCGGAAAAATACGCGAAATAGAGTCCGAGTTTTCGAAAATCGGAGTCCGTATAGCCCAGTTATGGCCCGATGAAGTTTGCAGAAAATTCAAAACTAAAACAGATTTAAAAATTTTAAAAATTCAGATTTGGAATGGGCCAGGCGTGGTCAGGCGGGAAGCTTCCCGCCCAACCCATGTCGACAGGGCTGTCGACAGGCCTGTCGACAGGGGTGTCGACATGCCTGTCGACTTGCCTGTCGACAGGGTGGCACCGTTCAGTGACCCTGGGTGCACCAGGTTGGGTTCTAGGCTGGCTTGAAGGGCTGGTTCTAGAGATTTCCTAAATCTAAGGGTCCTAAATCAATCTAGGGTTAATCTAAGGGCCTAAAACACTCTCTTAATCTATAAATACACCCTAAACCTACCTTAATCCTTACCAAAAATAGAAATAATGGCCTCATGCCGCCAAATTAAATCCTAAGAGAAGCCTCCACTAATCTAAGAAGAAAGTTGCAAGCTAATTCCTCTCTAATCAATCTTTAATCATCATTATCTTCATAGTTAGCAACTAATTCTACTTCATAAGGTTGCTAATCTTGAGTTTGGTGAGTTTCTATCACTTTAACATCAATTGTTAAAGTAAGTAGATTGGGTGTAATGAGACTTATGGTCTTAAATGCGGATTAGTGAGTTTGAATCATGTATAATGATATGTTACTCTATGTTGTTCTATGTTATGCATATTTGTTAAGTTGGTTTATGCATGCTTAATAAGTTGATTTATGCATGTTTAACAAGTTGATATATGCATGTTTAACAAGTGGAGTTATGCATATTTAATGAGTGGAATTATACATGTTAACAAAGTGAGTTATGCAAGTTAAGTATATGTTTAAATGCAAGTTTAATGTGATATGCAAGTTATGCATGCTTATGCAAGTGTATGGATGCTTATGCAAGTCATATATATGTTTAAATGCAAGTTTAATGTGATATGCAAGTTATGCATGCTTATGCGAGTATATGAATGCTTATGCAAGATATGTATATGCTTAAATGACATGATATGCAAGTTATGCATGTTTATGCAAGTATGTAAATGCTTATGCAAGTATGTGAATGCTTATGCAAGTTATGTGTATGCTTAAATGCATGTTTAACATGTTATGCAAGTTATGAGAATGCCTATATGCAAGTTCAACATGTTATGCAAGATATGTGTATGATAATATGCAAGCTCATATGCAACATGTTATGCAAATCATGTGTATGATAATATGCAAGTTTGGGTTATATGTAGTTGGGTTAATATATGCTCATATATGCAAGTTGACATCCTCTTAACCCATGACAAAGTTGTATGTTAAACCCACGATATTTGTGATGATCTTCCCCTTATTTATGTCATGAAATGAGAACGATTTACGTGGGGAACGATGGGGTTGGTAAATATGTTAATAAATGAATGATTGGGTATGATTAAGCATACCATAAAAAATAAATTACCATAAGTGGGAATTTACCTATTGAGTTAGGTCTACCCCATGGGAATTTACCTATTGAGTTAGGTCTACCCATGTTATGGAAAACTTGATATTAATTAGGGATAATTAATATGGGGGTGATTAATTAGGTGTAATTAATCGACTAAGACACGAGGTTGGACTCATTTGTAGTGTAAAACTGCCCGGACCCGACCGGCTTAACCAGTTGCTACAAATGTCAGCCCAATGTGAGAGGTCTTAGCCATAAATTAAATACGTGATTAAGGTAAAGACACGAGGTTAGACTCTGTTATGACGTAAGACTGCCCGGATTCTACCGGCTTAACCAGGCGGTCATAACAGCCAGTCTAATGTGGGAGGTCTTTATGGGAGATCACGGTCTTAATTAATTAAGAAACACTTAACCATAGTAGCATGTAGTGGGACATGAGGGGTTAAGTGGGTGCCTTGGGTGGCATGAGGAAATTTTGTGGTTGCCTTGGGTGGCATGTGGAATCTAGTGGGTTGCCTTGGGTGGCAATAGAAAATACGATTAGAATACTTAACCAAGTGGAAACATGTAATTAAACATGATTAAAGGGTTAAGTGGGATACACTAGATATTTGACAAGCTTAAGTGGGTAGCTTGTGGGGGCCCATTTCAACCAATATCCCAAACATATCTTTGTGGGCTCGACCCATGTCGAGTGACGGGACACGCATATTGGGCTTGATTATAAGAGGCCAAAACGGGTTAGCGGTGGCAACGCAAGTCCAACGGGTTTCATATGCGTGTGTGGGCCCGGGCTGGTAGATAAGCCGTTGTTGCATCGTGTAGATATAAAGCTGTGCACCGTTAGTATTGGGTAGCCACTTTAGGGGAGTGATACACCCCACTGTGGGACCAACACGGGTATCTACGGTAGGGAGCCGATCGCTTGGGGAGTAGTGGGTACACCTAATGAAGATAGGGGCAGACGGCACCTATGTAGGGGTACACGAAACTACTGGGTAAGAATACTGGGTACACCTAGTGGAGATTGGGGCAGACGGCACCTATGTAGTGGGCTAGGGGTACATGAGACTACTGGGGAAATTTTCTAAGTCCTTGGAAGGGATCAACCTTTAAGTAGGAATGACTGGTGTGGTGCAGTTAGTAATTATCCTTGGGTGGGTAGATGCGTCCTGACGGTTATCTTAGTTTATCCTAAGTCTACCAAGCTGCTTAGTGTAGCCATTCATCCCCAGATATTACCGTAGGTCAAGTTTATGTCTTCTCTGGTTACTTTAATGATTGTATTGTTAAAGTTATAGGACTCACTCAGACTTATGTCTGACCCCGTTGTTTTTATCTTTTTCCCAACCCTCAGGTCCTACGGTGGATCCTAGCGGTAGTAGAGCTTGATCGGATTGCTGTTCCAGTCTTTAGGAGCTTGGGAAGATGTAAAGCTCCAGTTATCCAGTTATCTTTTCTCTTGTTATGGCTATTGTATGAGAGAGTGGGATTATGTACTTCTTTATTTTGATGGATATTGTACTTGACTTTTATCGTGGTTTTATGATGTAACCAGACATGTTTATTTCCGCTGTTATGAGATGATGTTTTAAAATTTCAAGTACTATTTATATCTGTCTTGTTGTAATTTTTCTGTTCTATATTCACTAAAATACTCCACCGATGCTATGGCATTCCCTTTGTGAGTGACCCTAGCGGGCGTGGGGTGTTACACGTGGTATCAGAGCAAAGGTTACCGGAACAGATAAAATTTTTAGAAAACTATTTTTCTAAAAACATTTTTGGAAAAGATATTTTCAAAAACATGTCTTTTAAGAGAAAAGTTTTTGAAAGAAAAGCATAATCCCCAATAGCCATATCTATATCCTTCGAATTCTCCGTTTTGAATCTTTCCTTTTTCGTTTCAGCATGACCGAGAATCTTAATCTTCCGGAGGGTGTGACGGTACCAGTATGGTATAGGAGATTGATGGAGGCTAGGGCCACCACTGCGGGTCCAGCAAATATTCCTCCACCAACCGTAGCACCCGATCTTCCTCCTCCCCCTCCTCCCCGCACGGATACTTTTGCTAAGACTTGCAAGGAATTTAAAGCTATGGGAGGGAAACCTTTTCAAGGATCTGAAACCTTTGTGGAGGCTAGGGATTGGCTTAAGGAGGTGGAAGAGTTGATAGATATCTTTGAGATGGAAGAAGGGAAGAAAGTCAAGTTGGCTGCTTGGTTAATGAAGGGAGAGGCCTCATTCTGGTGGGAAGTTACTAATGGAGAACGCCCCGTTGACTCTTGGGCGGATTTTAGGCAAAGATTTGTGGCAAAGTTTCTCTCAAGAGCGGAGGAAAACTTGTATATGGAAAGATTCTTGACTCTAAAGCAAGGAAATCTTTCGGTGAAGGAATATGTTAACAAGTTTAATCAATTGGCAAGGTTTGGCCTAGACATGGTGAATACACCGGAGAAGAAGGCTTTGAGGTTCGTGAAAGGCTTGAATGAACCTATGCATGGGTTGGCTATGACTCATATCCCTATGGGGGCCACCTTTGAGAAGCTAGTTGACATGGCACTCATGTATGAGGAAGAGAAGGGTCCTAATGCTAATAAGGCACCCGAGAAGAAGGGAGATCAAAAGAGACCTCAACAACAGCAAAGCAAAGGTGGGAAAGGCAACGGTGGCAAAGGCAAGAAGAAGAAGTGTTTCAATTGTGGGACACCTGGCCACCTAAGCAAGGATTGTCGCAAGAAGAAGAAGACTGACTGCTTCTACTGTGGCGAAGCAGGGCACTTAGTGAAGGATTGCCCTAAGAAGGGGCAAAGGACGGGATCTACCTCAGGAGGACAGGTGCAAGCTCTTATGGCACCGAGTCAGGCTAGGGGGCAAGTACAGGCTCTCGCGGTTCCACCGATTCAGGAGAGAGGTAGAACTATTTTCGTTGAAAGTCTGGTTTTTCTATTTGACCATCCTGTCCGTACATTGTTTGATTCAGGCGCATCGCATTCGTTTATTTCATCATCATTAGTTGAGTTACTGCACTTAGACACCAGTCTGGTAGATGATCCCTTGGTTGTTTCAAACCCAATTGGGGGCTCCACTTATTTGTCCATGATATGTTTGGGTTTGAAGATTTCTATACTTAGCATTGAGTTTAGATGTGATGCTTTTGTATTGGGCTTCACGGGCTATGGGTTGATTTTGGGCATGGACTGGTTATCCAGTAATGGTGCCGTTCTTGATTGCGAAAGGAGAGTTGTTAGGCTCATGACCCGTTTGGGTAACACTCTCGAGATTTCTTGTAATCCCATGGACTCTGTTATGCTAAGTTATCTTGAATCGCTTGACGCTTCGGTCGAGAGTTTGCAATCTATTAGAGTGGTCCGGGAATATCCGGATGTGTTTGAGGAGGTGAAGGGCTTACCTCCGAAGCGGGAGATTGACTTCCGAATATATTTGGTGGATAATGCTAAACCGGTATCTTTACCAGTGCGCCACATGGCTCCTCGTGAGAGGAGGGAACTCCATAAGCAAGTAGGGGAGTTGCTTGAGAAGGGGTTCATAAGACGGAGCATATCGGAGTGGGGTGCTCCGGTAGTATTTGCTACGAAGGCGGATGGGTCCCTCAGACTTTGTGTAGACTATAGAGAACTCAACAAGCTCACAAAGAAGAATAGACACCCATTGCCGAGGATTGATGATCTTTTCGATCAGTTGGTTGGCGCTTCAGTATTTTCTCAGGTGGACTTGGCCACGGGGTTTCATCAGTTGAGGGTGGCTGAGGATAGCATAGACAAGACTACCTTTAGAACTCCGGATGGTTTCTATGAGTGGCTGGTGATGCCATTTGGGTTGACGAACGCCCCTGCATACTTTGTTGATTTGATGAGTAGGGTGTTCAGGGAGTTCCTTAATAAATTCGTGGTGGTCTTTGTGGATGATATCTTAGTATTTTCTAAGAGTGAAGAAGAGCATGCCCTACATCTTGGGGAAGTGTTGAAGACTCTTCGAGCACATAACCTTAAGGCTAAATTCTCTAAATGTCACTTCTGGAGGAAGGAAGTACGATTCTTGGGGCACGTGGTCTCCAAGGAAGGGATAGCTGTGGATCCCGCAAAGGTAGTATCAATTCAGGATTGGAAGGTTCCGAAGAATGCTACCGAAGTAAGAAGTTTCTTGGGGTTAGCGGGTTATTATAGGAAGTTCATTAAAGACTTCGCGAAGATATCAGCCCCATTAACCCGCTTAACAAAGAAGAATCTTGTTTTCACATGGGACGTAGATTGTGATGATGCGTTCCGACGGTTAAAGAGAGCTTTAACCACCGCTCCAGTTTTAGTGTTGCCAGATGGGAGCAAGCCATTTGTTGTCTATACCGATGCCTGTGGGACAGGACTTGGCGCAGTCTTAATGCAAGAAGGGAGGGTAATAGCCTATGGTGGAAGGCAGTTGAGGGCACATGAGAAAAATTACCCTACCCATGATCTAGAGCTGGCCGCTATCGTTTTTGCGCTTAAGATTTGGCGCCATTATCTTCTTGGTGAGAGATTTGAGTTGTTCACTGACCATAAATCATTGAAGTACTTGTTCTCTCAGAAGGATTTAAACTTGAGACAGCAAAGGTGGATGGAGTTTTTAGCATCCTATGATTTCGAGATAGCGTATACCCCTGGCAAGGGTAACGTGGTGGCGGACGCCTTGAGTAGGAAGAGGTTGTCCTTGAGTCCATTGTTCGTGGAACGACAAAGCTTGGAATTTATCTCGATGTTTGATTTCAGACCTTCTGTTGATTATGTACCCGGTTTGCTAGCTTCCTTGGAAGTTAGGCCTACTCTTTTGGGGCGGATTGGAGAAGCACAGAGGGGCGACCCACAGTTGGTTGAGTTAGTAGAGAAGCTCATAAGGGGGGAGTCGTCCAGCCATTTGAGTAGGTACACCCTAGACGATAGGGGGTGCTTGCGTAGAGACGGTAGACTTTGCGTACCGCAAGACGAGGGTTTGAGGAAGGCTATTCTTGATGACGCACACCGTTCTAGGATGACCATTCATCCCGGTGGGGACAAGATGTACCAAGACATGAAGAGGGTTTTCTTCTGGGCCGGTATGAAGAAGGATGTGGCCGAGTATGTCGCTCGATGTTTGGTGTGCCAGCAAGTGAAGGCGGAGCAAAGGAAACCAGGTGGGTTGCTTCACCCATTGGAGGTTCCACAATGGAAGTGGGATAGCGTCTCGATGGATTTTATTGACGGGTTACCCAGGTCGAGGAAGGGTAATACAGGAATTTGGGTGGTGGTAGATAGACTTACTAAGAGCGCCCATTTCATACCTGTGAAGAGTAAGAGGACTGCTCCATGGCTAGCTTCAGTATATCTTCGAGAGATAGTTCGATTACATGGGGTACCCTCTAGCATAGTTAGTGATCGAGATCCTATCTTCACTAGCGAGTTCTGGAGAAGTTTGCAAGAAGCAGTGGGGACTCAATTGTGTCTGAGCACCGCATATCATCCTCAGACGGACGGCCAGACTGAGAGGGTGAATCGTGTTCTAGAAGACCTTTTGAGGCTTTGTATCCTAGATTTTGGAGGTACATGGGAAGAGCATCTTCCATTGGTAGAGTTCGCATATAATAACAGCTTTCAGTCCAGTATTGGTATGGCTCCTTTCGAAGCTCTCTATGGAAGGCCTTGTCGATCACCTACATGTTGGTGGGAATCTACGGATAAGATCTTGCTTGGGCCTGATATGATTAGGGAGACTTCTGAGAAGATTGACTTGATTCGAAGAAGGATGAAAGCAGCGCAGGATAGGCAAAAATCTTATGCGGACAAGAGAAGGACGGATCTTGAGTTTGAGGTTGGAGATATGGTTTTTGTTAAGGTATCTCCATTGAGAAATGTTGTTCGCTTCGGATCCGTTGGGAAGTTAGCACCGAGGTTTGTTGGGCCGTTTCCTATCAAGGAAAGGATTGGACGGATGGCATATAGGGTGGAGTTGCCCGACAGACTTAGTGGTGTTCATGATGTATTCCATGTATCACATCTGAGGAAGTGCTTACATGAGACCGCAGAGGTGGTAGAGCCAAGCTTGCTTAGAGATGTAGAGGTAGAGCGTGATGCGACGATTCGACGAGCTCCTACTCGCATCCTTGGGTCAGAGACTAGGAAATTGAGGAATCGAGAGGTTCAGCTAGTCAAAGTGCAATGGGGAGAAGATGAGAGCAACGCGACTTGGGAGACGGAAGCGAAGATGCGTTCATTGTACCCATTTCTTTTTGAGGGTATGTCTTTACTTTCTCCTTTATCGCTTGTATAGTACTTATCTTATCTTTGGTATGTCCTCTCGTTAGTATCTTTGACCTTTAGATAGGGTAAACCTATGGTTGAAACATGTGTTTGAGACATGTTATGGTTGATGGATGCAAGTGGATGCAAGTGTTTGCTAGTGGTTGCTCGTGGATGCATATACACACACTCTAGGCACTAGATCGGCTCAGTCACTTCATATTGCATATTGCATAAAATTGTGTGTAGGAAGATATATTTATGGATGTATAATGGTTGTGTTATCACATGGATGATGCATTTTGGTGAATGATTGTGCACTCATTGTATGTGTCAATAGGGTTCTCTCGCATACATAATGGATGCATGGCACTATCATGGTTTGCATATGTTCATACATTAGATAGGGAACATATACACACACTTTTTGCACATGCTCATACATCATTAGAAACTGTTTAAGGACAATGGATGCCTGTGATTGATGATTTGAGTAGATGGTTGTTTGGATGGTAGGATATGCATTCTCCTTAGCCTAGAGATTTCGGGGACGAAATCCTTTAAGGAGGGGAGAATGTAACACCCCGAATTTTAGTTAATACTAAAATTCACTAATTACAGGATAAATAATCTCAGATGTGGGAATTGGGGGTAACGGGCTGCGTTATTGCGTTCGTCTCGGAAAAATACGCGAAATAGAGTCCGAGTTTTCGAAAATCGGAGTCCGTATAGCCCAGTTATGGCCCGATGAAGTTTGCAGAAAATTCAAAACTAAAACAGATTTAAAAATTTAAAAAAATTCAGATTTGGAATGGGCCAGGCGGGGTCAGGCGGGAAGCTTCCCGCCCAACCCATGTCGACAGGGCTGTCGACAGGCCTGTCGACAGGGGTGTCGACATGCCTGTCGACTTGCCTGTCGACAGGGTGGCACCGTTCAGTGAACCTGGGTGCACCAGGTTGGGTTCTAGGCTGGCTTGAAGGGCTGGTTCTAGAGATTTCCTAAATCTAAGGGTCCTAAATCAATCTAGGGTTAATCTAAGGGCCTAAAACACTCTCTTAATCTATAAATACACCCTAAACCTACCTTAATCCTTACCAAAAATAGAAATAATGGCCTCATGCCGCCAAATTAAATCCTAAGAGAAGCCTCCACTAATCTAAGAAGAAAGTTGCAAGCTAATTCCTCTCTAATCAATCTTTAATCATCATTATCTTCATAGTTAGCAACTAATTCTACTTCATAAGGTTGCTAATCTTGAGTTTGGTGAGTTTCTATCACTTTAACATCAATTGTTAAAGTAAGTAGATTGGGTGTAATGAGACTTATGGTCTTAAATGCGGATTAGTGAGTTTGAATCATGTATAATGATATGTTACTCTATGTTGTTCTATGTTATGCATATTTGTTAAGTTGGTTTATGCATGCTTAATAAGTTGATTTATGCATGTTTAACAAGTTGATATATGCATGTTTAACAAGTGGAGTTATGCATATTTAATGAGTGGAATTATGCATGTTAACAAAGTGAGTTATGCAAGTTAAGTATATGTTTAAATGCAAGTTTAATGTGATATGCAAGTTATGCATGCTTATGCAAGTGTATGGATGCTTATGCAAGTCATATATATGTTTAAATGCAAGTTTAATGTGATATGCAAGTTATGCATGCTTATGCGAGTATATGAATGCTTATGCAAGATATGTATATGCTTAAATGACATGATATGCAAGTTATGCATGTTTATGCAAATATGTAAATGCTTATGCAAGTATGTGAATGCTTATGCAAGTTATGTGTATGCTTAAATGCATGTTTAACATGTTATGCAAGTTATGAGAATGCCTATATGCAAGTTCAACATGTTATGCAAGATATGTGTATGATAATATGCAAGCTCATATGCAACATGTTATGCAAATCATGTGTATGATAATATGCAAGTTTGGGTTATATGTAGTTGGGTTAATATATGCTCATATATGCAAGTTGACATCCTCTTAACCCATGACAAAGTTGTATGTTAAACCCACGATATTTGTGATGATCTTCCCCTTATTTATGTCATGAAATGAGAACGATTTACGTGGGGAACGATGGGGTTGGTAAATATGTTAATAAATGAATGATTGGGTATGATTAAGCATACCATAAAAAATAAATTACCATAAGTGGGAATTTACCTATTGAGTTAGGTCTACCCCATGGGAATTTACCTATTGAGTTAGGTCTACCCATGTTATGGAAAACTTGATATTAATTAGGGATAATTAATATGGGGGTGATTAATTAGGTGTAATTAATCGACTAAGACACGAGGTTGGACTCATTTGTAGTGTAAAACTGCCCGGACCCGACCGGCTTAACCAGTTGCTACAAATGTCAGCCCAATGTGAGAGGTCTTAGCCATAAATTAAATACGTGATTAAGGTAAAGACACGAGGTTAGACTCTGTTATGACGTAAGACTGCCCGGATTCTACCGGCTTAACCAGGCGGTCATAACAGCCAGTCTAATGTGGGAGGTCTTTATGGGAGATCACGGTCTTAATTAATTAAGAAACACTTAACCATAGTAGCATGTAGTGGGACATGAGGGGTTAAGTGGGTGCCTTGGGTGGCATGAGGAAATTTTGTGGTTGCCTTGGGTGGCATGTGGAATCTAGTGGGTTGCCTTGGGTGGCAATAGAAAATACGATTAGAATACTTAACCAAGTGGAAACATGTAATTAAACATGATTAAAGGGTTAAGTGGGATACACTAGATATTTGACAAGCTTAAGTGGGTAGCTTGTGGGGGCCCATTTCAACCAATATCCCAAACGTATCTTTGTGGGCTCGACCCATGTCGAGTGACGGGACACGCATATTGGGCTTGATTATAAGAGGCCAAAACGGGTTAGCGGTGGCAACGCAAGTCCAACGGGTTTCATATGCGTGTGTGGGCCCGGGCTGGTAGATAAGCCGTTGTTGCATCGTGTAGATATAAAGCCGTGCACCGTTAGTATTGGGTAGCCACTTTAGGGGAGTGATACACCCCACTGTGGGACCAGCACGGGTATCTACGGTAGGGAGCCGATCACTTGGGGAGTAGTGGGTACACCTAATGAAGATAGGGGCAGACGGCACCTATGTAGGGGTACACGAAACTACTGGGTAAGAATACTAGGTACACCTAGTGGAGATAGGGGCAGACGGCACCTATGTAGTGGGCTAGGGGTACACGAGACTACTGGGGAAATTTTCTAAGTCCTTGGAAGGGATCAACCTTTAAGTAGGAATGACTGGTGTGGTGCAGTTAGTAATTATCCTTGGGTGGGTAGATGCGTCCTGACGGTTATCTTAGTTTATCCTAAGTCTACCAAGCTGCTTAGTGTAGCCATTCATCCCCAGATATTACCGTAGGTCAAGTTTATGTCTTCTCTGGTTACTTTAATGATTGTATTGTTAAAGTTATAGGACTCACTCAGACTTATGTCTGACCCCGTTGTTTTTATCTTTTTCCCAACCCTCAGGTCCTACGGTGGATCCTAGCGGTAGTAGAGCTTGATCGGATTGCTGTTCCAGTCTTTAGGAGCTTGGGTAGATGTAAAGCTCCAGTTATCCAGTTATCTTTTCTCTTGTTATGGCTATTGTATGAGAGAGTGGGATTATGTACTTCTTTATTTTGATGGATATTGTACTTGACTTTTATCGTGGTTTTATGATGTAACCAGACATGTTTATTTCCGCTGTTATGAGATGATGTTTTAAAATTTCAAGTACTATTTATATCTGTCTTGTTGTAATTTTTCTGTTCTATATTCACTAAAATACTCCACCGATGCTATGGCATTCCCTTTGTGAGTGACCCTAGCGGGCGTGGGGTGTTACACAATCAGTTGATAAGTGCACACTTCCGTGTAACAATTCTGATTAAAATCACAGAAGCATACAACAGTTAGGTGATAAATGCACACTTGCATGCAACAATTCTGATTAAATGCATGGAATCATGCAACAATCAGGTGATAAATTGTAACACCCCGTATTTTCTGTGAACTTAAGAACTACAAATCTGAGTATAATTAGAGTATAAAATAAAGAATCAAGGCAGAATTAAATTTTAAAATAAGAATCTAGGGAAACCGGCTGTGCCATTGCGTTCGTCTCGGAAAAATACGCGAAATAGAGTCCGAAATTTCGTAAATCAGAGTCAGTATGACCGAGATATGGCCTTCAGAAGTTTCACGAAAAATCAGAAAAAACGAAACAGATTTCAAAAATGCAGAAAACGAGCCAGGCGGGAAAATTCCCGCCCAGACCAGGTCGACCTGGGGGTCGACCTGGAAGTCGACCTGGAGGGGAGCAGGTCGACTTGGGAGTCGACCCTAGGGTCGACCTGGGGGTCGACCTGCCTCCCGAATCTGCTTTTCTGCCTGGGTGCATTCTGATGTTTTTGGTCTCGTTTTCTGTCTAGATTCGTCTGCCTAAACCTATTTAAACAGCCCCAAACCCAGCCTTCTCTGCACACAATTCTATTCTACTTCTTCTCTGCCTCTATTCTGATAAAAATAAAAATGGCATCGCTACTCTGCTGGAATCTAAACTAGAAGATAATCAACATCAACCTAAGCAACTCGATTCAAGATTAAAGCTTCAACAACAGTTAAAGAGAATCAACTAACGACGCTACAACTAAAGTTCTTTCCTTAATCCAATCAAGGCAAGTACAGTTATTTTCCGATATAAATGTTAATTTTGATTGTGACATAAATTGTAGATCTGGATCTGAGGTTATGTCTGTTCTGTTCTGTTTAGATCTATCTTATTCTGTAACTCTTTCTGTTTTCTGTTTTATAGCCAGGCTACCACGAGCCTGAGCCAATCTCATAAGAGATTAACATACGTTAAAATGTTTGGGACAATCAAATGAATATGCAGAAATTGGGCATGACCGATATGTGATTGATTTGAGGAAAGAACATAGGTTGAACTTGGAACCTAGAACATAAATCTAAGGCATAAATTGGACTAATCTGTGACTGAATTGAATAAAGGACATAGGTTGTAAACTAGATCTAGATCTGTGCATATATGACAGTTTGGGAATATCATATGGTAATATATGACTTGTAATATCTGGAATATTAAGATCTGAACTAAAGGACATTTCTTAGATCTAGATCCTTGGACATATTATGACTTGGACTGAAAGGAACATGTTGTTTAGGCGTAAAGGACCTATATTAAAATAGGATAACTATAAATGTGAACACGCCTAAATATGGATTTTTGGATAATTAGCAATAAAGGCTATAACTTGGCATAATTCATACCATGATTTGGGAATTTACCTATTGAGTTAGGTCTACCCATGATCATCTATTCAACCTTTGTTTTATGTGAGTCTAGGCATATGATTTGGAGTTTTTAGAGATTCTTCTGTACTATGCAATGTTTAACTAAAAATCTGTAGCCTATGTTGAATTATGAATTATGACCATGATTTGGCATATAAGTGTAGGCTAAATTTGTTGAATTGCCTAAATCTGCTAACTGAATCTGTAGATATGCCTAATTTGTTATCTGTCATCTGCTAAGTCTATTGAAAATGCCAAATCTGCTAAATCTGTTATCTGCTCTGCTAATTTGCTTAATCTGTTGAAATGCCTATCCTGCTGATTTGTTAAGTTGCCTAATCTGCTAGTTCTGTTATATGGCCTAAACTGCTAATTAAATGGAAATGCCTAGTCTGTTAAATTTGTCTGTTGAGATGCCTAATCTATTATATGCCAAAATCTGCTAAGTGCTAAATCTGTTAAATCTGTTAAGTCACCCAATCTGCTAAAATCTGTTATCTGCTATATCAGTTGAGTTGATGTGATCATTCTGTTATTGATATAATCTGAATTGGCATATATATTGGGCGTACGCATAAACGGTAAATAATTAATTAATTGGCCGCAAAGATAAAAATGGCTAACTCGAGGTTAGAATGAGTTTGCGACGTAAATCTGCCCGGAACCGCCCGGCACATCCAGTGGCCGCAAACAATAGGTTCTAGTGTGAGAAGTTAGTCATAACCTGCTTTAGACACGAGGTTAGGTCTGGCTTGTGGCAGAAGTCTGCCCGGAACCGCCCGGCCCATCCAGCGGCCACAAGCTAACGACCTAATGTGAGAGGTCTGGGCATTAATAATTAATTGATGCAAATTTGAGATAAGAATGACGTCTAAACGTGTTGGGGGAATAGGGTTAAACCAACTGGACCAATATGTGCAGTAAACCCGTTTATGAATCTGTAGGCCCAATACAAGGTTAGACAAATCTGAAAATCTGTTAAATCTGCACATCTGATCTGTTAGTCTGAAAACTTGTTGATTTGATCTGTGAACTAATAAATCTGAACTCTGTCTGAACTTGCAAACAAGTTAATCTGAAATCTGTTAGTCTGGGGACATAGGTTAGGAGGGGAAATACTTGTGTCATCTGTTGCTTGGGGCCCATATTAGTCAGTAACCCGTTCTGGTATCAATACGTTGACCCCACACCAGGTAGGGTCCGGGCACGCTTACTGAACTAATTATAAGTGGTCCATTCTGATAATGGCGAGGGGTGTTGATGGTGCGTTCCAAACGGGTCATGTGCGTCCATGGATCCCGGTCTGCCTCTGGGGATGTAAGACGCCGTGACATCTGTAAATAGGTCTGTGTCATTCAAAGGTTGCCACTTTAGGGAATGATACACCCTTCTGTGGGGCTGGCACAGGGTATTTATGTATTAGGGAGCCGATCGCTTGGGGTAGGATTTAGGGTACACTAAACTCTGTCTGTTTCTGTGGGTACCGTCTGTTTCTGTTGGGTGGCAACACCTGTCTGTTTCTGCGTGGTACCGTCTGTTGGGGTGGTAAAGGCCCATTTCTAGTGTACACCAAATTCTGACATTATGCTTCTATATGGATTATTCTGTTTCCGTCTGTTCGGGTGGTAAAGGCCCATTATTCTGTTTCTGTCTGTTGGGGTAGAAAAAGGCCCAATACTAGCATTCAGTAGAAATTATTCTGACTCTATTTCTATTGTAGAGTGTTAGGGTAACACCTAAACCAGTTAAACTAGTATTAGTGCAGAGAAGTGAAAAGTAATAATTTATATCATTCTGTATCTTTTGTATATCTGTAAACCCGGTGATGTTATCTCTTGTCCAGCTTTATGTCCATGTCATTATTACTATTATCTGTTCATAACTGAAAATCACTGGACTTGCCAGACTTTATGTCTGACCTTGTTTGCTTTCGCCCCTTTCTTCCGTCTTCCCCCCGCCCCCCAGGTTTCCTTAGGAGGGAGTACCATAGCTTGATCTGGATTCCGTCTGCTTGAAGTGTTTGAAGTATGGCTTGGCTCAGGATAGCTTCTGTTCTGTGGGGATTATGCTTTTAAAATTTTGTACTCTGATAGTTTTGAACAAGGCTGATATTGATGTACTTGAGTTTTTGATAAAGATGTAACCATACTGATTTCTGTTTTTCCGCTGTAATAAAGTTAATATTTTTCAAGTATTGTTTATCTGTCTTGTAATATTCTGTTCTGTTTACTAAAATACACCATCAAAGTTAAGGCATTCCCTTTGTGAGTGACCTTAACGGAGGTGGGGTGTTACACTTGGTATTAGAGCTGAAGGTTACCAGATTTGATAAAGAATTTTTGAAAACTATTTTCAAAAAGGTTTTAAAAAGGAGGTATTTTCAAAAGTAAAGCCTATTTTGAAAAACATAATCCCCGAAAGCCATATATCTTTCTTTTGATTCTCCGTTTTGAATCTTTTCTCTTTCGTTTTAGCATGGCTGAAGATTTGAACCTTCCGGAGGGTGTGACGATACCAGGGTGGTTTAGGAAGTATTTAGAGGCTCGGGCCACCACCGCAGGTCCAGCAGATGTTCCTCCACCCCCAGTTGCACACGTTCCTCCTCCTCCTCGCGATTATACTTTTGCAAAGACGTGCAAGGAGTTTAAGGCTATGGGTGGAAAAACTTTTCAAGGCTCAGAGACGTTTGTGGAAGCCAGAGATTGGCTTAAGGAGACGGAGGAATTGCTAGGAATCTTCGAAGTAGAAGACGAAAGGAAGGTTCATTTAGCAGCTTGGTTGATGAAGGGAGTTGCCTCGTTTTGGTGGGAGGTCACTAACGGGGAGCGTCCTGTTGACTCTTGGGCAGATTTCAGGCGTCGCTTTGAGGCAAAATTTCTCTCACGGGCAGAGGAGAATCTACATATGGAAAAGTTTTTGACATTAAAGCAAGGAACCTCATCGGTGAAAGAATATGTCAACAAATTTAATCAGTTAGCAAGGTTTGGCTTAGAATTAGTGAACACACCGGAGAAGAAGGCTCTGAGGTTCGATAAAGGTTTGAATGAGCCATTGCAAGGGTTGGCTATGACCCACATCCCAATGGGGGCCACCTTTGAAAAGCTAGTAGAAATGGCACTCATGCACGAGGATAAGGCATCCGAGAATAAAGAGGCAAAGAAGGAAGAACCACAAAACAAGAAAACCTGGCCTAAAAAGGAAAACCAAAGGAAAGATAAGGAATCTGAAGACAAGAAGGAGAAAAAGTGTTTTACTTGCGGGAGCACAACTCATCTGAATAAGGACTGCCAAAAGCGGATGGGCACTTGCTTCAATTGTGGTGAGATGGGTCACTTTACTAGAGACTTCCCGAAGAGACGTAGACAAGGGCAGAGGGCAGGACCAACTTCTGGAGGGCAGGCCAACACTCTCGAGGCTAGTGGATAGGATAGAAATAGGGAAAATTTCTGTAGAAAGTTTAATTTTCTTGTCTGGTTATGGAGTTAAGACTCTTTCTGATTCTGGTATTTTGATTCTGTACTTGATACTCTGCACTTGAATACTAGTATTGTTTCTGATTCTACTGTAGACTCAGACCCATAAGAGGTATGACTTATCTGTTTTAAGTTAAGGTTTGAGTAATATCTGTGTTAAGCATCAAATATGATGCATATATTCTGAGTTTCTGTGGGATATGATTTTATCATACCTAGCTTCTTAAGAATCATTAGGGAATCTGATCTGTACCTGTAGTCTGTAAATATCTGAATTTTTCTGATAAGATTTTCTGTTTTGACATTGTTTAAAGAGGGTAACCCTCTGGGTGTCAATCTGATGTTGATTTCGGTCTTCGGGGTTGATACTTAGGGGAATTACTTTCTCAACCAATGTCTAATAGGAATCAAGTTTTTGTTTTATCTGTATTCGCTTCCATCACTCGACTGTATCCTATCGATCGAGTATTCAGCCTATAGATAGGAATCCTATGGATGTAAACATGTGTTTGAGACATGTTATGTTTGATGGTTGCAAGTGGATGCAAGTGGTTGCTAGTGGTTGCTCGTGGATGCATATACACACACTAGGCACTAGATCGGCTCGAAAGCACTCTCATACTGCATATGGATGTGTGAGCATTTTAAATTTTTATGGATGCAAATTGGTTGAATCAGCATATGGATGTTGCATATGAATGAACGGTTGTGCACTCATATAGAAATGATATGTATCAAATAGGAAAAATTTGCATACATATTGGACTCATGGCACTGACATAATTCGCATTAAGGAGGTCAACTAAATCAGTAGACCGCCTGATCTTTGCATTAGATAAGGGACATATACACACACTGTGTATTTAAACATGAAAGCATTAGAAGTCTATGAGGACAATGGATGCCTGTGTTTGATGGTTGAGTAGATGGTTGTTTGGATGATTAGGATATACATTCTTCTTGACTTGAAGATTTCGGGGACGAAATCCTTTAAGGAGGGGAGAATATAACATCCCGTATTTTCTGTGAACTTAAGAACTACAAATCTGAGTATAATTAGAGTATAAAATAAAGAATCAAGGCAGAATTAAATTTTAACATAAGAATCTAGGGAAACGGGCTGTGCCATTGCATTCGTCTCGGAAAAATACGCGAAATAGAGTATGAAATTTCGTAAATCAGAGTCAGTATGACTGAGATATGGCCTTCAGAAGTTTCACGAAAAATCAGAAAAAACGAAACAGATTTCAAAAATGCAGAAAACGAGCCAGGCGGGAAAATTCCCGCCCAGACCAGGTCGACCTGGGGGACGACCTGGAGGGGACCAGGTCGACTTGGGAGTCGACCCTAGGGTCGACCTGGGGGTCGACCTGCCTCCCGAATCTGCTTTTCTGCCTGGGTACGTTCTGATGTTTCTGGTCTCGTTTTCTGTCTAGATTCGTCTGCCTAAACCTATTTAAACAGCCCCAAACCCAGCCTTCTCTGCACACAATTCTATTCTGCTTCTTCTCTGCCTCTGTTCTGATAAAAATAAAAATGGCGTCGCTACTCTGCTGGAATCTAAACTAGAAGATAATCAACATCAACCTAAGCAACTCGATTCAAGATTAAAGCTTCAACAACAGTTAAAGAGAATCAACTAACGACGCTACAACTAAAGTTCTTTCCTTAATCCAATCAAGGCAAGTACAGTTATTTTTCGATATAAACGTTAATTCTGATTGTGACATAAATTGTAGATCTGGATCTGAGGTTATGTCTGTTCTGTTCTGTTTAGATCTATCTTATTCTGTAACTCTTTCTGTTTTCTGTTTTATAGCCAGGCTACCACGAGCCTGAGCCAATCTCATAAGAGAATAACATACGTTAAAATGTTTGGGACAATCAAATGAATATGCAGAAATTGGGCATGACCGATATGTGATTGATTTGAGGAAAGAACATAGGTTGAACTTGGAACCTAGAACATAAATCTAAGGCATAAATTGGACTGATCTGTGACTGAATTGAATAAAGGACATAGGTTGTAAACTAGATCTAGATCTGTGCATATATGACAGTTTGGGAATATCATATGGTAATATATGACTTGTAATATCTGGAATATTAAGATCTGAACTAAAGGACATTTCTTAGATCTAGATCCTTGGACATATTATGACTTGGACTGAAAGGAACATGTTGTTTAGGCGTAAAGGACCTATATTAAAATAGGATAACTATAAATGTGAACACGCCTAAATATGGATTTTTGGATAATTAGCAATAAAGGCTATAACTTGGCATAATTCATACCATGATTTGGGAATTTACCTATTGAGTTAGGTCTACCCATGATCATCTATTCAACCTTTGTTTTATGTGAGTCTAGGCATATGATTTGGAGTTTTTAGAGATTCTTCTGTACTATGCAATGTGTAACTAAAAATCTGTAGCCTGTGTTGAATTATGAATTATGACCATGATTTGGCATATAAGTGTAGGCTAAATTTGTTGAATTGCCTAAATCTGCTAAACTGAATCTGTAGATAATCCTAATTTGTTATCTGTCATCTGCTAAGTCTATTGAAAATGCCAAATCTGCTAAATCTGTTATCCGCTCTGCTAATCCGCTTAATCTGTTGAAATGCCTATCCTGCTGATTTGTTAAGTTGCCTAATCTGCTAGTTCTGTTATATGGCCTAAACTGCTAATTAAATGGAAATGCCTAGTCTGTTAAATTTGTCTGTTGAGATGCCTAATCTATTATATGCCAAAATCTGCTAAGTGCTAAATCTGTTAAATCTGTTAAGTCACCCAATCTGCTAAAATCTATTATCTGCTATATCAGTTGAGTTGATGTGATCATTCTGTTATTGATATAATCTGAATTGGCATATATATTGGGCGTACGCATAAACGGTAAATAATTAATTAATTGGCCGCAAAGATAAAAATGGCTAACTCGAGGTTAGAATGAGTTTGCGACGTAAATCTGCCCGGAACCGCCCGGCACATCCAGTGGCCGCAAACAATAGGTTCTAATGTGAGAAGTTAGTTATAACCTGCTTTAGACACGAGGTTAGGTCTGGTTTGTGGCAGAAGTCTGCCCGGAACCGCCCGGCCCATCCAGCGGCCACAAGCTAACGACCTAATGTGAGAGGTCTGGGCATTAATAATTAATTAATGCAAATCTGAGATAAGAATGACGTCTAAACGTGTTGGGGGAATAGGGTTAAACCAACTGGACCAATATGTGTAGTAAACCCGTTCATGAATCTGCAGGCCCAATACAAGGTTAGACAAATCTGAAAATCTGTTAAATCTGCACATCTGATCTGTTAGTCTGAAAACTTGTTGATTTGATCTGTGAACTAGTAAATCTGAACTCTGTCTGAACTTGCAAACAAGTTAATCTGAAATCTGTTAGTCTGGGGACACAGGTTAGGAGGGGAAATACTTGTGTCATCTGTTGCTTGGGGCCCATATTAGTCAGTAACCCGTTCTGGTATCAATACGTTGACCCCACACCAGGTAGGGTCCGGGCACGCTTACTGAACTAATTATAAGTGGTCCATTCTGATAATGGCGAGGGGTGTTGATGGTGCGTTCCAACCGGGTCATGTGCGTGCATGGATCCCGGTCTGCCTCTGGGGATGTAAGACGCCGTGACATCTGTAAATAGGTCTGTGTCATTCAAAGGTTGCCACTTTAGGGAATGATACACCCTTCTGTGGGGCTGGCACAGGGTATTTATGTATTAGGGAGCCGATCGCTTGGGGTAGGATTTAGGGTACACTAAACTCTGTCTGTTTCTGTGGGTACCGTCTGTTTCTGTTGGGTGGCAACACCTGTCTGTTTATGCGTGGTACCGTCTGTTGGGGGTGGTAAAGGCCCATTTCTAGTGTACACCAAATTCTGACATTCTGCTTCTGTATGGATTATTCCGTTTCCGTCTGTTCGGGTGGTAAAGGCCCATTATTCTGTTTCTGTCTGTTGGGGTAGAAAAAGGCCCAATACTAGCATTTAGCAGAAATTATTCTGACT
The DNA here is from genome assembly GCA_030737875.1 of Allium sativum. Classification (NCBI taxonomy): domain Eukaryota; kingdom Viridiplantae; phylum Streptophyta; class Magnoliopsida; order Asparagales; family Amaryllidaceae; genus Allium; species Allium sativum. The sequence goes on along the minus strand of CM060909.1, from coordinate 63,474,715 downwards.
CTATTTCTGTTGTAGAGTGTTAGGGTAACACCTAAACCAGTTAAACTAGTATTAGTGCAGAGAAGTGAAAAGTAATAATTTATATCATTCTGTATCTTTTGTATATCTGTAAACCCGGTGATGTTATCTCTTGTCCAGCTTTATGTCCATGCCATTATTACTATTATCTGTTCATAACTGAAAATCACTGGACTTGCCAGACTTTATGTCTGACCTTGTTTTCTTTCGCCCCTTTCTTCCGTCTTCCCCCCCAGGTTTCCTTAGGAGGGAGTACCATAGCTTGATCCGGATTCCGTCTGCTTGAAGTGTTTGAAGTATGGCTTGGCTCAGGATAGCTTCTGTTCTGTGGGGATTATGCTTTTAAAATTTTGTACTCTGATAGTTTTGAACAAGGCTGATATTGATGTACTTGAGTTTTTGATAAAGATGTAACCATACTGATTTCTGTTTTTCCGCTATAATAAAGTTAATATTTTTCAAGTACTATTTATCTGTCTTGTAATATTCTGTTCTGTTTACTAAAATACTCCATCAAAGTTAAGGCATTCCCTTTGTGAGTGACCTTAACGGAGGTGGGGTGTTACATAAATACACACTTGCATGCAACTATTTTGATTAAAATCATAAAATCATACAGCAATTAGGTGATAAATGCATACTTGCATGCAGCAAAACTAATTAAATGCATAGAATCGTGCAACAATCAGGTGATAAATGCACACTTGCATGCAACAATTCTGATCAAAATCATAGAATCATCCAACAATTTAGGTGATAAATGCATACTTGTATGCAACAATTCTAATTAAATGCATAGTATCATGCAACAATCAGGTGAAAAATACACACTTACATGCAATAATTTTGATTACAATCGTAGAGTCATGCAACAATTAGGTGATAAATATATACTTGCATGCAACAATTCTGATTAAATGCATAGAATCATGCAACAATCAGATGATAAATGCACACTTGCATGCAACAATTCTGATTAAAATCATAGAATCATGCAACAATCAATTGATAAATGCATACAGTCATGCAATAGTTATGATTAAAATCATAGAATTATGCAACAATAAGTTGATAAGTGCACACTTGCATGCAACAATTCTAATTAAAATCATAGAATCATGCAACAATTAGGTGATAAATGCACACTTGCAAGCAACAGTTCTGATTCAATTCACAGAATCATGTAACAATTCTGAATAAAAGCATGCAATCATGCAAAAAATCTGAATAAAAGAATACGATCATATTACTTTTCTAAATAAGTGCATATTAACGTGCAATTATTCTTAATAAAAGCTTACAAGACTACTACAACTATGAATAAAATCATACTACGGAAGTTTTGGGCAATTAACGAAAATTTTCCAACAATTTTCTATAAAATTTGCTACAACCTTTACCGTTTACTCTTATTATAATATATAATATGCATAGATTATCAATGGTGGAAGGTAAAATAAAGAAATCAAAATTATAAATTCATTCTCAACATATCGTCCAAGTTACTGATGAAGAGAACAACGATTTTGCATATTTTTGTAAGATCGAGAGTAAAATGATGATAATCGACTGTGAATTTTTAATTTTTTTAGTTGACCAAGTGAGGTAATAGAGTGATTTGATGGATGAAATGATGACGATTTGTGGATTAAAGGTTTTGAACGGTTGAGAGGTTAAAATCAAAATTTTATTAACCGCATTTCAAATCTAGGGATATAATCTGTAATAATTTTACGGATGGACTTTTTATTAATTTTGAAACTTAATAAGGATGTAAGCCTAACGCACCCTTTACTAAACTTATAGTCTATACTAACTTTTTAATCCATGAATAATATCATATCCTATGTTTTCCAACTGGCATCCAAGTGAAAATTATGCTCTTTCGGCTACTCTGCAATGTTTTGTGACATGTTTCATGCTTTTTGGTACTTGATTTTTTTATTTCGTTCTTTTTTGATAAACATAAACTAATGTTTGTTATTGCACTGAAATAAATTAATATGTAAAATAATATATTGCTTAATCCCCAAGAAGCTATTGGTCTTACAGATCATGATTGGACAACAAGTTAAGCGATATCATTCTTCCAAAAAAGAAAAATTACTCTAGTCTTCTTCTTTGGTTAAGGTAAGAGATTTTGATTCTATTTCCATGGTAACTATGGTACATTATTTTGACCATTTTTTGAACCTTTTTATTCTAATGATAATTGGATCACTAATAGTTCTTAACTCTGCAATCGTATTAAATTATTTATGATTTAATTAATTATTGCATTGCATTTCAATTTCGACTTTCAATATTATTGATCCAGAAGCCACCGCGAAATCTTAGCTGACTGGATTGATCAAGCTTTATTGAATGGTTTGAGTTGTACTCTATTATTTGGCTTTTCTTTATTTTGATGTTGAATTTATTATTTTATTCAAAATTGCTGATCTTTTCTTTGAGTTTTGTGGCTAATGTCTTATGATATTTTTTATTTTTAGGAGTATGAGCCATGTTATTTATTTCTAGGCTTTTACCATCTACGCACACCTAAACTATCTATAATGCCAGTTAAATAGGAATTAAAAATGGCATAAATATAAATACTAAAACCCAAATTATAAAACATAGTAATTGCTTCTTCTATCATCAACTACTGATAGAGTACACCGAAATTAACATTATAAGTAAGACATAATTTTTTATTTTTAATATATTGTTTGAAATAATTATTTTTATATACATTTGAAAGAATGTAAGGTAATTATTTTTGTCAACTGCAACCTCATTAAATTCAAGGTTAAATTTATTACGGCATTTACATATGTTTTCTTGTAAGATAGTATGTATGGTAAATTTGATTTTGGTGGAAATGGTAGCACATATGCTAATGCAATTTTGATGAAAAAGTTTTCAGAATTGAATGATTTCATAAAATGGGATATTTATATTTCAACAACAAGTTTATATTCCGTATTGATAAATCAAATTTATTGACTCTAATAGATAATTAACGACTACAAATGTTGATTTACAATCATATTCATGATTTTATATTGAAAATAATCCGCTTACAACACAAATTTTGTTGTTATTAATAATATTAATATAGCAAAACCACAAATTTATCTGTTAACAACAATAAACAAATTCAATAATTATATTATCACAAAAATCTCTTAACCAATTATAAAACACAAATTTCCCAATCTATCAATACAACAATGTTGTTGTACATTCTTTAACACAAGAATTTAAATTTATTATCAATGGCAATAAAATAATCCAATTTGATAAATATTGATTCACAATTAATATTTATTTTCTTATATTATCAACAAACCAACTTGTTCATTGATTAATATTTTAAAAGGCACATGTGTAGTTTAAATTCATTATTGTAATTTAAACACAATTCCTCCATTGACATTATTATCAAAATACATCTTTGTATTTCAAAACCCAATTAGTAATTTAATAACTAAATCAAAAATTTACCCTTTGATATTGAAAATACATTTCCCCTTAAACATAGATTCCCTAATATATATATATGTATATATATATATATATATATATATATATATATATCTGTGTGTGTGTGTGTATGTATTCAATATCCCCTTTAATTATTAAATTGTTATCTTAAGCTTATAGATCGGAATAAATTTCTATTGTAACAAAGTTATATAATTTATTCCAAGTACTCGATTTAGAAATGCTCAAAACTCTATTTTCTAATTTAAATGTTATATGAGTTGGTTTTGATTTTTGTCATTGTACTTTGGAAATTATTCATAATATTCATTTTCTTTGCGAAATTTTTTTTAAGGGAGGAAATATAATATCGCAAAGTAGATTTACTTCAGGAAGAACAAACGTGGAAGGGAAAATGAAAACTAATGGATGTCTAGAATAATTTAGTGGGTGCGAAGAAAAAGGAGTAAGAAATGTTTATTTTATGCCTGTAAATAGTAACATCTTGTTTTTTAGTAGATTACTCAATTTGTAAATCTAGCATACACCTCTTTGTTTCATACGTTTCCTTATAAATATTAATATTTCCATGTGTCATAATCTTGTCTTTCTTTTATTTTTAATATTATAAAATGGTACTTTTTTCTTATCTTCATTCTCGACTCAAGAATTTTTGTAGTTCCTCGGTTATATCTCATCTTCGATAGTTTCACTTCCACATTCAATATTCTCTATACAAACCAAACTAAGGATTCTTTGGAAAAAAATTGTTTGACTTTTGTTGCTTTAGTTTTGAATAGAAATCAATTTAATTCACAGATAGTTCTTCATTCTACCATTACTTTAACTTATTTGTGAATGTATACATATTCTATAGTAGTTGATTTCTCTACCTTACTTTCAGTGTAACTAATTTTTGTGTAAACATTATCTAAAGACATCCAAAAAAATTATATTTCAATTAAGATTGATTAATAAGCTTAGTTTTCTAATTTACTTTTTTTGGCAAGGCCGACGAGGTTAATTGGACCTTTACCATTTTATTGATAACCCGAAGAAAAAAGAAAATACAAACACTAGCACAAGACAACACAGAAACACGATACTCCAAATGCAAAGAAGACAAAACAAAAAACCAAACACAACCAAACAATATTGCTAAGGCAGCAAGTTAACACTACAGGCAAGCTAGAAGAGATCACGCCATATACCAGGGTCAAATGTGAAGTTCAACAACCTCAACCCTCTCTAAGCTCCATTTTAACACCCTTTTTCATTTGTTCATATGTCCTCCTCTTATCAGGTCTAAAGATCCGATAGTTTCTTTCTTTTCACATCACTGAAATGAATTTCTTAAGTGCGTAACACACTAAACTTCTCTTGGCATTCCTTCATCCTGTTAAATTTTCAAGACTTTTCTATTTAACAACATTGACTTGGCTGACATAGTATCTTCTAGCTTTGCTCATACTTCATACCACACTTGGTAGGTGCAAATACACTTGAAAAAAAATATGTTCGATAGTTTCATTCTACGCTCCACAAAGAACACAAGGAGGTCCTAGAAGCATATCCCTAGCACATGGTTTATCTTTAGTTAACACGACTTTATTCACAACCTTACAAAGCGACATGTTTTCTTTAGCACAATTATCCCTATACCAAATCTTCATGCTCTATTGTTGACGACAAAAAATGTCGTAATTACCAAAGATTCCTATTATTAGGAATAGTTAATTTGGTCGCAAGGCTAAGTAAGAGAAAGCGATAAATAACATAAGTATTTATAGTGGTTTGGTCGTGGATTAGGCCTACGTCCACTTTGGAAGGATGTTGAACTTTTATTAATCCCTCAAGAATTACAAGGTAAAGCCATGCTCATTACATTCACTTTCATAATTGAAATATGCTAGGTATTTGGGAAAAAGAATATTTAATTCTCCTTCTTACTCAAATAGGAGATGCCATTAATGGAGTTCATGAAGCTCTAGGGAGGTCTCAAGTGAAGAAAATCCAACCCTTTTGAAGTGTGAGTCCATGGGCTATTTACAGGAGTGGGAGTAGGTAGCAGTAGGTAGGATTAGGTAGGAATAGGGACTACACGTAGGAAATTCGAGCCTACCACCCGTATGCCTCGAAATTTCGACCCCGACATGGGTTCGAAATTTTGAGTCCTTAGGTTCGAAATTTCGAACCTGATGGGTTCGAAATTTCAAACCCAGGCGCGAACTCTCGCTCCATTGGGCTCTAGATCTCGAACCTAGTCGTGGGCGCGAGATTTCGTGCCCGCTGGGCTCGGGATCTCGAGCCCAATTATGGGTGAGAGATTTCGCACCCATTGGGCTCGAGACCTCGCACCCACTGGGTTTGAAATTCGAACCCAGGCATGGGTTCGAAATTCCGGATCCACGCATGGGTGTGAGATTTCGCACTCGGCTGGGTGCGAATTCCGCGTTATGCCTGGGTGAGGTCCTTCCGAGGGAGCAAAGGTCCGGGACCGGGTGGTCGAGGCTTGTAACTCCTTCGGGGTCCGAGGCCTTGGTTTGCGGACGTCTTCTGCATGCCATAAGGCCACAAGCGGTGTAATCCCTTCTTGATCTTGCTTCCTTCCTTCACTCCTATGTGTTATTTTTCGGCCTCAGCTTCACGAGGTACATTGAGTGGAGCGTGTTTGATGCTCTCCTGGGAACCGGACCAAAAAGTCGGTTAACATTTCCCCCCAAAAGTAAGTCTTATCTTTGACATGATGTGCTTTGCGTAGGTTGAGGGAGTGGCGAAGATGTTAGTTTTTCCTATGATTCAAAAGGTAAATAGGTGTTAGCTGCAGGGCTCATTCCCCCCCTCCCCCGGTACAGATGAGCTGTCGTTTGGGGATGTTCCGCGCTCAAATCGCTGAGTGTTCGTAGTGCGTAGTCTCCGCGGATGCACGGGAGTTGGCAGGCGCACGTGCGGATCTTGTGCACGAGGCAGCGTGTCGCAGCGTTCCCGATCCTGGAGGTGCGACCATCGTCATATTTTTTTTGGAAACTTTCGAACTCATAAGCTCGAAATTTCAAACCCAGTGGAGTCGGAATTTCTAGTCCAGGGGTTCGGGATTCCGAACCCTGGGGGTTCAAAATTTCGAACCCATGGGGATCGAAATTTCGAACCCATTGAGGTTCAAAATTTCGAATCCAGGGGATTCAAAATTTTGAATCCATTAGGTTTGGAAATCTCGAGCCCGTACTGGAATATGAAGGGACCCTTTTTCCTTTTATAAACAGGCCCCCCTTCACTTTTTCCCTTTTAATTTTTCTATCTCTGTCCGCCATTGCTGAAAGCTTCGAACCCGATAATTTCGAACCCGATAATTTCGAGCCCACTAATTTCGAACTGAGCTAGGTAAGGCCTCGAAATGAGGAGTTGAGAAGGGGAGGAGGTCGAAGAGCCACAGCAGAGGCCTTGAGACCTTACGGGTTCGATTTTTAGAACCCAGCCAGGCTCGAATTTTCGAACCCCCGTGGGTTCGAATTTCCGAACCGCGGTGAGTTTGGATTTTCGAACCCACCGGGTCCGAAGTCTCGAGCCCTTACGATTCGAATTTTTGAACCCGAGGGGTTCGAAGCATCGAACCCTCCTGGATTCGGATTTTCTAACCCCGTGGGTTTGAATTCTTGAGTCCCTGTCAGGGTTCGAAATTTCAAACCCAGAGGGGCTCGAGTTTTCGAACCCAGGCTGGTTCGAAACTTCGAACCCTTCTAGGTTCGAAATTTCGAACCTGGAGCTCGAAATTTCGAGCCCGATAGGGTCGAGACATGGCCATTGCCGGGTTTCCACCTTGTCCCGCCGATGGACTTTGACTTTTCGAATATTCACCTAGATTTGCATGCTTAGCGTCGATGCATATATTGTTAACCGCGTGAGCGGGTTTTAGGATTTTTCACATAGGGTAGAGCATACAACCGGACTAGGACTTGGACTGTTATGAATTGTTCTGAACTTTCTTTATGTAGCTTATCCTTGCATAGCATTACACGCACATATTAGTTGTCACCAACACGAGGGGTATAGGTCACTATACTGCCCATTCTAACACTGATGCATTAAAGTATAGTTAAAGATGCAAACCAGATCAAGGACCGGAAAGACTATGGAATCCGGGGCTTCCCAGCCCACCTTGCACACATCCAACACTACCCCTAGAGGTGACTCATCTGGTAGCGAGCTTGAGACATCCACCGAAAGATCGACTTCTTCTCATTCGACCGGCTCGCCTAAATCATCTGAGCACGGGGAGCAACCTGAACGACAATATTCCCCGGTCGTAACTGAAGAGGCCTAGAATGTAGATATCATGGGCGATGATGAGCCCGTACCTCCGGTGGCCCCGAACATGTTGCCCGATGCGATAATCTTGGAGAACCCTATCGACTCAGTGCGGTCGTGTATGGAAGTTGCCGCAGTCAGGAAAATGACAACCCGATTTAAGATTCCGGTGGGCGATGCCCATGCCTTCGGGAGAGATGACAGAGCCTATATACCGCCCGAGGGTCTTACTACCTGGAACCTACAAGCTTGCCTTTCCGAGTGCATGCCCCCGGCTAACGACTTCATTCGGGACATGTTGTTCTATTTCCATCTCGCGCCATCACATTTACACCCCAATGCTTATGCTTCTCTCCTGGGGACTTACGTTCTCTTCCGCGAGTTCTTGAACAGGGAACCTACGGGGGACGATATTCGATACTTCTTCCACTTAAGGAAAACGAGCGCGGCCTCTCCCTCCCAATGGCCTCTGAATGCGACGGCTGCCACAAAATTCTTTGTCGGGACGTGGCCCAGGCTATTTGTGTTTAAGCGCGAGTGGTTCTTCGTTAGCTGCCCTCCCGGCTTTGCCAGAAGGTGGATTGAGGGAAGTAAGTGTTCCTCTAACTCTGTCCCTTGTTGTAACTTTAGGATCCCTTCCTTTATTTACGGTTTTGAAATAGGATATGACAAGATATCCGAAGGTTCCGACTGGAGATGAATACCGGCAACGCCTTACTGCTTTGCGGGGGATACCGGAGAATCTTCATGACACCAGTACCGTGACGAGTCAGGATCACCTCCGCCGCGCTGGGTTGTTGTCGGACAACCGAGCTGCAATAAGGCCTGCGGTCGCTATTAGTGTGCCAAAGGAGGGACTTGCGGAAAGCTCTACCCCTATTAGGCGGAAGAGGAAAATGACCCCAGCGGGAGGAGAATCGCAAAGGACTACTCCACCTTGAGGAGATGTACACGGGGTTGAGGGCCATGGTCAAGAGGAGGTTGCCAGAGATGAGGGGTTGCCGAGCACTCCCGTCCTGCCTCCGACAAGGGAGGGGGAAGGAATGGTAGCCAGACCACAGTCCCCTACGACTAACTCAGGGGCCACTTCCTCACTTGAACCCACGGGCCAGTTTGATGGCTTAAAGGGACTTGCTTTAGTAGTGACTCCATGGCCGAATATAACGAGCCTGGAAGAATTTTCCTGTGCTGCTGAGGGGTTAACTCCCTCGATCGGACCACAAACTGGTCTGTTGAGAGAACACTTAGGGCATACATCCATTACATTGAATTGCATAGATGTTTTGCCTACATGAGTTACTTGACTGACTTTGGCTCGTTCCATTGGCAGGTGATATGGCAGGTGGACGCAAAAGACGAAGTTATGGTGTTGTATATAACGCAGTTGTATACACAATTATATGATTTTTGTTTGATGATAACAAACAAATATATATTATTATAAATGTGTTTGTTATTGTAATGTTTTATATATACAACACAGATAGGAATATAATATTTGAATTGAATATTATATTTCTAACATTCAAACAGTACAACTCTGTATAACTCCACTATTTAAACATTCACTGTATATTGTACTTGTATATAAACAGAATATAATAGACAAGTTCGTTTGACAACAATAAAATGATATTTTATTTCAATCAAATTTGTTTATTACATATATCTATACAATTCTCTCACAGCTCCTCAGTACAGTTCATTCATTGTCACTCAGTCATACATACACACAACATATACACAGTTACATTTCATATATATCCATTTTCACTTGTATATACAGACTCATACATTCATTGACACCACACACTGTCTTCTTATCCTCAGCTTTCAGTCCAGTCATTGTCAGTCCAGTCATCACAGTCAGTCCAGTCATCCCCGCTTACCTGTCACACATGAAACAGAAACACACAGTATACTGCAATAGAAATAATACTGAATATATGCAAATATAAATTTTGTTTTTTTTTTAATTTTATTTGCCTCAGATTTCTGGTGTGTTTCTCATCATTTTTCTTGACTTGATCTGAATTATAAAACCATCAATCTGTGTCTAGACAGCTTGTGATATTCACAGTGATACACTGTAAATACCACAAGGTAGACAGTATGTATATAAAGTGCAGGGACAGAAAAATTTGTCTGATGGCTGCATATACACACATGTATAAAATATACATATGTGTACTGCCTCGCCAATCAGTGTGCAGCTGAGGAGGAGCCACGGGGACCATCTCGACTCAGTGCAACACTCAAGCAATAAAACAAAAGTCAACACATCTCAAAGTACAAAACAAAGTGGTCGAGTCGGCTCAACGTGTGTGGTCGAGCACAAACACAACATATCAAAATGGTCGAGCTCAATACAAGTGCCAAGGTAGTACAAGTCTTGTGATCAAAACAGTAATGAAGTTGTCGAGCAACAATGTCAAAACAGCAAATGCAGTATGGACATAAAACATGAATGGACATGTAATGATGGACAGCAAAAGGCAGATCAGCCCAAAACTGTTTGATAGTGTGCAATACAGACTAGAATGGACAAAGCAATGTGATCATGCAATTGCGAAATGGTCGAGTTTACAACAGCATGTACATGAACATTTCAGTTCAAAGTAAAACAAGCTAGCTACACATGGTGTCATATTTATTAGTATGGAAGAACACATGTAAGCATGCACAAGTAATATGCAAAAATGGCGCAGCAAGCATACAGTGCACAAGCATGGTGTTCATGGTGTGCATAAGGCAACAGTCTCAATGTCACAAGCTGCTCAGAAAGCGAGGAGTATAAATGAATGGTGCAACTACATGCAAGTAATTAAAGAGTGGTGCAACTGTATGATCAAAAACAGTTCAGTTCAGCATATTGATGTTCGAGTGAAATACTCAGGTCAGTCACGTTCAAGACATAAATTGCAACAGGTTAAGGAGCAACAAAATGGAAGACAAGCAGCACGTAATAGTGTACAATGTACATACAAACGTGTCGAGCCAGATTGACAAGCCATAAATGGACAGAGCATCAACATGTACACAACTGTGTACACAACAAATGAATTGGTGAAACAACACAAAAACAAATACAAGGATGGTCTCACGATATCAGCAAGCATGTTATGACAAGTGCTCAATTTCTGCTTATATGAAAATCTGACTTGTACTCCTGAAATCATATATGGACAAAGAGCAATATTGCAAATCAGGTTTTCAGAAATGAAGTAGTTTTTTCTTGGCAACATAGTTACTGACAGTTCAAGTCAAAATGGTTCAATATATTCAAGGCAGAAAGCAAGCAAGTTTTTCAAACCTGGTGGAGTAAATTCATGGCAACAAAAAGGAGGCATGCTGATTTAAATTTCCAGATTTATCATCAAGCATACATGGCCAGAAGTTCCTTTTGAAATCAATATTTAAATCTTGGCATAGGAACAATCACAGAGTTTTTTTTGGAAAGTTAATATTAGCTTTCACTGCTGATTTAAACAAGGCAACCAAGAATTTATGTTCCAGAAATTAAGCAATTCGAACAAGGCAATAAGTCTCACAAGAAATCAGTTTTACAGCAAAACTTCTTTCCAGAAATGAACAATATAAAGCAAAGTTCACACAATGTTTCAGTTTAATTCAAGGGCCCAATAAAAGATTTAATTCATCAATTCGGCTACAAATCAAGGGGATCAAAGCAACAGTATTTGGGTCGCTAATCAATCAAGACAAACAAGGAAATCAAGCCGAGGTGATTAAATCAAAAGGGGAAACACACACATTTTCTCAAGCTGATTTATTCAAAAGGGGCAAGTTCATTCACAAATCATTCACGGCATTCTCTATCAAGGCAGAAAATTTCAATTTAAGCCGAAGATTCAAAGCAGGAAATCTCACAATTTTATTTCGCAAGCAAAAAGGGAAATCACAAAATCAGACCAAATCAGTTCGGCGTGAAATCAGAGGAATTAAAAGGATTTGTAATCCTATATACAACACAACCATTCATCACTGGCAAGTATCCATCGAAAACAAAATCAAAAAATTCGAAGAGCAGAAATCAATTCAGAAATTACTCACACGTTTTCGAGCAATCGAGAGAGATAGACAGCAATCCCAAATCGAAGAGACATATAGCAACAATTTCGAGCATCAGCGAATTCAATTCATCAAACATCGATTTGGATTTGGGGAAGAACAAGGAAAACCCTAGAATTACTTTCAGAGCAGCCGCCATTTTTATCTCAAGAGAAAAAGGGATCGAGACATAGAAGTATGGGTGCACCACGTTCAAATGGGGCCGGCCAAGTTTCCAATGAATAAGGGAATGACCCATCTTTTTAAATTCCTAGGGTTTTAACTTGTGTTGTTTTTATGTCGTATTGTTTTCTAATTCTTTTTTTTCTTTGAAAACAAACAAACATTGTCTAGAGTCTGTAAAAATTCTAGATTCAGTCAGTGTGTTGGCTGTCAGTTTCAGAGTCTGTAAAATTCTGGATTACTGGTTACAGGGTCGTAAACAGGGAAATCTGATCGAGGGGATATCGATCAGTCTACGGTTTTGAGCGTAGGGTTAGAATAGGAGCAGGGTTTGCGAGTGTACATGGTCTTGTATGCGGGATCTGTTCTATCACCTAGTAGAAACCTTAGAAATGCAGCAGTAGGCAGGGTTTTGCCGAAGCTGGGTATATCTGTGTGTGATTTATTTTCTGCATTTCTGTTTCTGCTATATTCTGTGATCTGTTTATTATTTTAATATCCTGTCAGTTTTTCAATTCAGTTTAAAAAATGTGAAAAACCCTATTCACCCCCCCTCTAGGGTTATTCTAGATCCAACAGTGGTATCAGAGCCAGGTATTTTTGTTTAACTCTAAAGTAATGGGTAATCCTTGTTGTCAGATCGTTGAGAGTCAGTCCAGTCACATTCCAAATATTTTCGATGGTACAGATTTTTTAATTTGGAAATCAGAAATGGAATCCTATTTAAAATCTGTTAATTTAGAATATTGGAATATTATTGAAAATTTGGGAGATATGTTAGATAAGAGGAATAAAGCTTTTAATGCTCGTGTTATGCATATTATTTATTCTTTTCTTGGTAATGATCAATTAATATTTATCTCTCATTGTTTAACTGCGCAGGATATTTGGAAAACTCTCAGTACGTTGTATGGAAAGTCTGACGACTGCTCTAAACCCCAGAACGACAACTCAGCTTCAGATATGTGCTTAACAAGCCATGCAGACGAAACTTCAGATGGAACAGATGATGGAGAATCAACAAGTGCTCAAACAGAAAATTTCTCATATGAAGATCTGGTTTACATGTGTCTTGATTTAACAAAATCTGTTGATAAACTCCAACTGAAAAATAAGTCTCTGAAATCTAGGAATTCTGAGTTGATCAGCAAAATTGATTATTTGGAATCAGAACTTGAACATTTTAAAAATTCTTCAAATTCAGATTGCAAAAATTGTTTGAAATTGAAAACCAATCTTGTTCATCTCAATAAAAATATCCAAAAGTTTGAAAAGGAAATTCTGATCCTAAAAGAGAACAAGATTGAGTTATCAAGTTTGAATAACTTTTTACAAGAGGAATTTGAAATTTTTAAGACTGATATATATTCCAAATTTGAAATTGCTGAAAATGAAAATTTGGTGAAAAGTGGTTTGATTTTGAAAGAACTTGAAAATGAGATTGAAAAATCCAAGAAGTTTGAGTCGGAAAAGCAAAAACAATTTGAACTTGAAATTTCCGAATCCCAAGCCAAAATTAGATCGTTAGAAAATGAGAATTTGGTTTTGAAACAGACCAATACTGAACAGATGATCGCTATAAATAATTGCTCAAATTTATTAAAAGAAAATAGCGATCTGAAATCCAAAATTCAACGATTAGAATCAACATTGGATAAATTTTCTAATGGGGAAAAATCGTTGAATATGCTGTTACAAAACCAAGTTTATCGTGGAAATAAATCTGGACTTGGATTCGGGAAAAATGTTGTTTTTAGAAATCAAAATTCTTGTGATTTTAAAAATCCCTCAAATCACTTTAGAAATGTTTGTTTTGAAAATTTTAACTCTGAAAACTTCAAAGGATTTGTAAATCACAATCGAGATGAGGATTTGTTTTATAACAAACCATTTAAACCTTCTTGGATCTCAAATGAAAATAAAACGAGTTTTGTTAAATTCAAGTCGATTTGGGTTCCTAAGGGTACGAAAGTTAATTCAAATGGTTTGTTATATAAACAGATTTGGGTACCAAAAGATGTGAACAAAACTATGAGTGGTTTTACAAATTTTGTTAGACCACTCGATTCTATAAACTGTTAGGTATCGAAGGTGGCTGAGGAACTGCTGTGCTGAAAAGAAATTTGAAATCAAGATTGTCTATAACTCTGTGTCATTTACAGTTCCTTAGGCCAAGATCTGTTGAGTTAGAGATTCTGATTTACATTGGATTCTGGTATGATCTCTAAACTCATCTTTGTAAATATTTTTTTTTATTTTTGTTTATTTCTCCTTCTACCCCCTCTGTGTATTTACTTTATCTCTTCTGTTTTAATTTTTTTTTTCACTGTCACATCATTGTAACTTCTTCTGGGCTTCATTAACTTCCAATTGTAGAATTCATATTTTCTGGAAATTTGCCTTAGTTGAATATAATTCTGATATTTTAATTTTTTCCAGATCTTGTATTTAAACTTGTAAATATCTACAATTGTTTTGAAGTTTATTTTCTAATTTTTGAATTCATAACAGTGTTGATGCATTCTTGTCATATCTTGAACATTGTTAACTTGAATTCTATCTTTTTTTGAAGATCTGAAAGTTTAATGGAATTTCACACACCGCTGCTGTTTTGAGTTTCTTCCAATTCATTTTGGAAACGCTTAAAATATTATACTCATTACAGTACACTCTGTTATTTATCAGTTGTGATAATTTCAGAAATTTTCAGATTGGCTTGGATATTTTGAATTGTCTTGAATTACAGTGATACATCTAGAAAATCATCTTATATTCATGATCATTTTATGATTGAAATCTATTTGTTTGAAATCATCTGAAATACTTGATATTCTGAATCACACATATCTCTTAAATTTGAAATTATCAATATTGTGTGACTGATTCATTATATCTCAAAACTTGACATTGATTTAAGTGATTTCAAATAAATTATTTATTTATGGATCATGAATATCTCTTAATTATTTGGTGTAAATGATCTAAAATCACTCTTAGAAATTTTGTAAAAAAATTCCTTTGAAAATCTGGTCTTGAAATTCACTCCTATTTCATGATTATTTGATCTAATTATTTGTTTGTTTAAAATCATTTGAAATTATTGATTTATTGAATCTCACACACATCTCAAATCAAAAATTTATAATCTGGTGTGATTGATTCATTAAATTCTGATATTTTCATATTCCTCAAATGATTTCAAGTAAACAGTATTTTAATCATTAGATCATGAATCATCATATGTGGCCATCATCTTGACAAGTATGATTTGAAACTATGTTCTGTGCTGCTCTGATACTGATTCGACAATTTTTTTTATGACTGTTTGCTTTGGTAAATACAACTTGCTGCTATGATAATCTTGTAAAATTTGTGAGTCTTGTCTGCTTTGGCTTTATGTTTGGGATACTCTTGTTAGTCACCTATGTCATGTTAAAATCCTCAAGATTGAAACACCAAGTGGTATCAGTTTAGATGTGCTGATTTTTTTTCATCATGTATATATTTTTAAGTCCCTCATTTCATGTATAAACCTGTATAAATTCCTCTTCTAATTGATTTTCAATTTTAAAAATTATTTATTGATTATTCTTTCAGAAATTGAAATCAATATCCAAAATTGAAATGTATTTATAATTCATCAAAATTATTATCAGTTTTTGAAATTGTGATGAATTGTGATTGCAGTGTACTTCACAACAAGAGGAGATTTTATTTGTTTTTTCATGATGGCTGAATATTAATTATAATATCTTTGAACTGGCAAATATTTCACGACCATCTCCTTTATCTATCACCCGTCTGCCATCCATCATGATTTTATATTGGAGAGTTTATTTTTAAAAAGAAAAATCATCTTGTTTTAAAACAGTGAAAATTATTTGTGATAGAAATGGGACTATATTATTTTTCAGAATTAGTGTTAATTGAAATTTTCAATAATCCCGGTACAGTCGAGCTTATTTCATAATATAATTAATTTAGAAATTTATTTTCACAGTCCATCTCTGTACCTACTCCATTTTCTACCATTCATATATTGGTTCTACATACTGAGGAGTTTTTCTTTAAATGCTGAAAATAATAAATATAATCAATATATAAGTGTGTCTCTAACCTCATTTAAAAATCCAAGCTCTGGTCATGCATGGTTAAGAGACAACTTATAATTTAAGCTGCGACTGATCCCATTTAAAAATCCAAGCTCTGGTTATGCGTGGTCAGTGTGCTCTTAAAAAAAAAATGTGCTAAAAATAGAAATAAATTTTGAAATTCTCCTCTGAGTATAAAAGCCAGTCTATCAATCCATCTTCTATTTTGTGAAATATGTTGAAATTTTATGACGTATTATGATTTGTTGATTGATGGGTATTGGGATTTGAGATTATTCGATCTTGTCACTTAAGTTGAACTATTGATTATAGTCCAAATCCATCACTGTTTCTGTTCTTTATTTATAAAAATCCTTTGAAAATAATTGGAAATGAATTGTTTTAAAACTCTCCCCATTTTATATAAAACTCATCGTAAATCCCTCATTCTCTACAATGTGAGATATGCCACCAGTTCTTAGTTTATTATGATTTTTGTTTGACTAATTGAGATTTATAATGACCATTCCTCCTCTTAAGCTGAAATTATATTTTTTTTAGTCATTTTTCATCGATATTTTAAATTCTATATCCTTTTGATGATAACAAAAGGGGGAGAATGGATTAGATTTTGATTTATGAGTGAATATTTTATAAATATTTTAATTTTGAGAATTCTGAATCCTTTTACATTCTTTTCACTCATGCACAGTTATAGGGGGAGTTTCTGTTGTAGGGGGAGCTAATAAATAGGGGGAGTTCAGAATTCACTGTCAAACACATTTATTGTAATCAAAATCTTTTATTTGTTTGTCATCATCAAAAGGGGGAGATTGTTGTATATAACGCAGTTGTATACACAATTATATGATTTTTGTTTGATGATAACAAACAAATATATATTATTATAAATGTGTTTGTTATTGTAATGTTTTATATATACAACACAGATAGGAATATAATATTTGAATTGAATATTATATTTCTAACATTCAAACAATACAACTCTGTATAACTCCACTATTTAAACATTCACTGTATATTGTACTTGTATATAAACAGAATATAATAGACAAGTTCGTTTGACAACAATAAAATGATATTTTATTTCAATCAAATTTGTTTATTACATATATCTATACAATTCTCTCACAGCTCCTCAGTACAGTTCATTCATTGTCACTCAGTCATACATACACACAACATATACACAGTTACATTTCATATATATCCATTTTCACTTGTATATACAGACTCATACATTCATTGACACCACACACTGTCATCTTATCCTCAGCTTTCAGTCCAGTCATTGTCAGTCCAGTCATCACAGTCAGTCCAGTCATCCCCGCTTACCTGTCACACATGAAACAGAAACACACAGTATACTGCAATAGAAATAATACTGAATATATGCAAATATAAATTTTGTTTTTTTTTTAATTTTATTTGCCTCAGATTTCTGGTGTGTTTCTCATCATTTTTCTTGACTTGATCTGAATTATAAAACCATCAATCTGTGTCTAGACAGCTTGTGATATTCACAGTGATACACTGTAAATACCACAAGGTAGACAGTATGTATATAAAGTGCAGGGACAGAAAAATTTGTCTGATGGCTGCATATACACACATGTATAAAATATACATATGTGTACTGCCTCGCCAATCAGTGTGCAGCTGAGGAGGAGCCACGGGGACCATCTCGACTCAGTGCAACACTCAAGCAATAAAACAAAAGTCAACACATCTCAAAGTACAAAACAAAGTGGTCGAGTCGGCTCAACGTGTGTGGTCGAGCACAAACACAACATATCAAAATGGTCGAGCTCAATACAAGTGCCAAGGTAGTACAAGTCTTGTGATCAAAACAGTAATGAAGTTGTCGAGCAACAATGTCAAAACAGCAAATGCAGTATGGACATAAAACATGAATGGACATGTAATGATGGACAGCAAAAGGCAGATCAGCCCAAAACTGTTTGATAGTGTGCAATACAGACTAGAATGGACAAAGCAATGTGATCATGCAATTGCGAAATGGTCGAGTTTACAACAGCATGTACATGAACATTTCAGTTCAAAGTAAAACAAGCTAGCTACACATGGTGTCATATTTATTAGTATGGAAGAACACATGTAAGCATGCACAAGTAATATGCAAAAATGGCGCAGCAAGCATACAGTGCACAAGCATGGTGTTCATGGTGTGCATAAGGCAACAGTCTCAATGTCACAAGCTGCTCAGAAAGCGAGGAGTATAAATGAATGGTGCAACTACATGCAAGTAATTAAAGAGTGGTGCAACTGTATGATCAAAAACAGTTCAGTTCAGCATATTGATGTTCGAGTGAAATACTCAGGTCAGTCACGTTCAAGACATAAATTGCAACAGGTTAAGGAGCAACAAAATGGAAGACAAGCAGCACGTAATAGTGTACAATGTACATACAAACGTGTCGAGCCAGATTGACAAGCCATAAATGGACAGAGCATCAACATGTACACAACTGTGTACACAACAAATGAATTGGTGAAACAACACAAAAACAAATACAAGGATGGTCTCACGATATCAGCAAGCATGTTATGACAAGTGCTCAATTTCTGCTTATATGAAAATCTGACTTGTACTCCTGAAATCATATATGGACAAAGAGCAATATTGCAAATCAGGTTTTCAGAAATGAAGTAGTTTTTTCTTGGCAACATAGTTACTAACAGTTCAAGTCAAAATGGTTCAATATATTCAAGGCAGAAAGCATGCAAGTTTTTCAAACCTGGTGGAGTAAATTCATGGCAACAAAAAGGAGGCATGCTGATTTAAATTTCCAGATTTATCATCAAGCATACATGGCCAGAAGTTCCTTTTGAAATCAATATTTAAATCTTGGCATAGGAACAATCACAGAGTTTTTTTTGGAAAGTTAATATTAGCTTTCACTGCTGATTTAAACAAGGCAACCAAGAATTTATGTTCCAGAAATTAAGCAATTCGAACAAGGCAATAAGTCTCACAAGAAATCAGTTTTACAGCAAAACTTCTTTCCAGAAATGAACAATATAAAGCAAAGTTCACACAATGTTTCAGTTTAATTCAAGGGCCCAATAAAAGATTTAATTCATCAATTCGGCTACAAATCAAGGGGATCAAAGCAACAGTATTTGGGTCGCTAATCAATCAAGACAAACAAGGAAATCAAGCCGAGGTGATTAAATCAAAAGGGGAAACACACACATTTTCTCAAGCTGATTTATTCAAAAGGGGCAAGTTCATTCACAAATCATTCACGGCATTCTCTATCAAGGCAGAAAATTTCAATTTAAGCCGAAGATTCAAAGCAGGAAATCTCACAATTTTTTTTCGCAAGCAAAAAGGGAAATCACAAAATCAGACCAAATCAGTTCGGCGTGAAATCAGAGGAATTAAAAGGATTTGTAATCCTATATACAACACAACCATTCATCACTGGCAAGTATCCATCGAAAACAAAATCAAAAAATTCGAAGAGCAGAAATCAATTCAGAAATTACTCACACGTTTTCGAGCAATCGAGAGAGATAGACAGCAATCCCAAATCGAAGAGACATATAGCAACAATTTCGAGCATCAGCGAATTCAATTCATCAAACATCGATTTGGATTTGGGGAAGAACAAGGAAAACCCTAGAATTACTTTCAGAGCAGCCGCCATTTTTATCTCAAGAGAAAAAGGGATCGAGACATAGAAGTATGGGTGCACCACGTTCAAATGGGGTCGGCCAAGTTTCCAATGAATAAGGGGATGACCCATCTTTTTAAATTCCTAGGGTTTTAACTTGTGTTGTTTTTATGTCGTATTGTTTTCTAATTCTGTTTTTTCTTTGAAAACAAACAAACATTGTCTAGAGTCTGTAAAAATTCTAGATTCAGTCAGTGTGTTGGCTGTCAGTTTCAGAGTCTGTAAAATTCTGGATTACTGGTTACAGGGTCGTAAACAGGGAAATCTGATCGAGGGGATATCGATCAGTCTACGGTTTTGAGCGTAGGGTTAGAATAGGAGCAGGGTTTGCGAGTGTACATGGTCTTGTATGCGGGATCTGTTCTATCACCTAGTAGAAACCTTAGAAATGCAGCAGTAGGCAGGGTTTTGCCGAAGCTGGGTATATCTGTGTGTGATTTATTTTCTGCATTTCTGTTTCTGCTATATTCTGTGATCTGTTTATTATTTTAATATCCTGTCAGTTTTTCAATTCAGTTTAAAAAATGTGAAAAACCCTATTCACCCCCCCTCTAGGGTTATTCTAGATCCAACAGTGGTATCAGAGCCAGGTATTTTTGTTTAACTCTAGAGTAATGGGTAATCCTTGTTGTCAGATCGTTGAGAGTCAGTCCAGTCACATTCCAAATATTTTCGATGGTACAGATTTTTTAATTTGGAAATCAGAAATGGAATCCTATTTAAAATCTGTTAATTTAGAATATTGGAATATTATTGAAAATTTGGGAGATATGTTAGATAAGAGGAATAAAGCTTTTAATGCTCGTGTTATGCATATTATTTATTCTTTTCTTGGTAATGATCAATTAATATTTATCTCTCATTGTTTAACTGCGCAGGATATTTGGAAAACTCTCAGTACGTTGTATGGAAAGTCTGACGACTGCTCTAAACCCCAGAACGACAACTCAGCTTCAGATCTGTGCATAACAAGCCATGCAGACGAAACTTCAGATGGAACAGATGATGGAGAATCAACAAGTGCTCAAACAGAAAATTTCTCATATGAAGATCTGGTTTACATGTGTCTTGATTTAACAAAATCTGTTGATAAACTCCAACTGAAAAATAAGTCTCTGAAATCTAGGAATTCTGAGTTGATCAGCAAAATTGATTATTTGGAATCAGAACTTGAACATTTTAAAAATTCTTCAAATTCAGATTGCAAAAATTGTTTGAAATTGAAAACCAATCTTGTTCATCTCAATAAAAATATCCAAAAGTTTGAAAAGGAAATTCTGATCCTAAAAGAGAACAAGATTGAGTTATCAAGTTTGAATAACTTTTTACAAGAGGAATTTGAAATTTTTAAGACTGATATATATTCCAAATTTGAAATTGCTGAAAATGAAAATTTGGTGAAAAGTGGTTTGATTTTGAAAGAACTTGAAAATGAGATTGAAAAATCCAAGAAGTTTGAGTCGGAAAAGCAAAAACAATTTGAACTTGAAATTTCCGAATCCCAAGCCAAAATTAGATCGTTAGAAAATGAGAATTTGGTTTTGAAACAGACCAATACTGAACAGATGATCGCTATAAATAATTGCTCAAATTTATTAAAAGAAAATAGCGATCTGAAATCCAAAATTCAACGATTAGAATCAACATTGGATAAATTTTCTAATGGGGAAAAATCGTTGAATATGCTGTTACAAAACCAAGTTTATCGTGGAAATAAATCTGGACTTGGATTCGGGAAAAATGATGTTTTTAGAAATCAAAATTCTTGTGATTTTAAAAATCCCTCAAATCACTTTAGAAATGTTTGTTTTGAAAATTTTAACTCTGAAAACTTCAAAGGATTTGTAAATCACAATCGAGATGAGGATTTGTTTTATAACAAACCATTTAAACCTTCTTGGATCTCAAATGAAAATAAAACGAGTTTTGTTAAATTCAAGTCGATTTGGGTTCCTAAGGGTACGAAAGTTAATTCAAATGGTTTGTTATATAAACAGATTTGGGTACCAAAAGATGTGAACAAAACTATGAGTGGTTTTACAAATTTTGTTAGACCACTCGATTCTATAAACTGTTAGGTATCGAAGGTGGCTGAGGAACTGTTGTGCTGAAAAGAAATTTGAAATCAAGATTGTCTATAACTCTGTGTCATTTACAGTTCCTTAGGCCAAGATCTGTTGAGTTAGAGATTCTGATTTACATTGGATTCTGGTATGATCTCTAAACTCATCTTTGTAAATACTTTTTTTTATTTTTGTTTATTTCTCCTTCTACCCCCTCTGTGTATTTACTTTATCTCTTCTGTTTTAAATTTTTTTTTCACTGTCACATCATTGTAACTTCTTCTGGGCTTCATTAACTTCCAATTGTAGAATTCATATTTTCTGGAAATTTGCCTTAGTTGAATATAATTCTGATATTTTAATTTTTTCCAGATCTTGTATTTAAACTTGTAAATATCTACAATTGTTTTGAAGTTTATTTTCTAATTTTTGAATTCATAACAGTGTTGATGCATTCTTGTCATATCTTGAACATTGTTAACTTGAATTCTAATTTTTTTTGAAGATCTGAAAGTTTAATGGAATTTCACACACCGCTGCTGTTTTGAGTTTCTTCCAATTCATTTTGGAAACGCTTAAAATATTATACTCATTACAGTACACTCTGTTATTTATCAGTTGTGATAATTTCAGAAATTTTCAGATTGGCTTGGATATTTTGAATTGTCTTGAATTACAGTGATACATCTAGAAAATCATCTTATATTCATGATCATTTTATGATTGAAATCTATTTGTTTGAAATCATCTGAAATACTTGATATTCTGAATCACACATATCTCTTAAATTTGAAATTATCAATATTGTGTGACTGATTCATTATATCTCAAAACTTGACATTGATTTAAGTGATTTCAAATAAATTATTTATTTATGGATCATGAATATCTCTTAATTATTTGATGTAAATGATCTAAAATCACTCTTAGAAATTTTGTGAAAAAATTCCTTTGAAAATCTGGTCTTGAAATTCACTCCTATTTCATGATTATTTGATCTAATTATTTGTTTGTTTAAAATCATTTGAAATTATTGATTTATTGAATCTCACACACATCTCAAATCAAAAATTTATAATCTGGTGTGATTGATTCATTAAATTCTGATATTTTCATATTCCTCAAATGATTTCAAGTAAACAGTATTTTAATCATTAGATCATGAATCATCATATGTGGCCATCATCTTGACAAGTATGATTTGAAACTATGTTCTGTGCTGCTCTGATACTGATTCGACAATTTTTTTTATGACTGTTTGCTTTGGTAAATACAACTTGCTGCTATGATAATCTTGTAAAATTTTTGAGTCTTGTCTGCTTTGGCTTTATGTTTGGGATACTCTTGTTAGTCACCTATGTCATGTTAAAATCCTCAAGATTGAAACACCAAGTGGTATCAGTTTAGATGTGCTGATTTTTTTTCATCATGTATATATTTTTAAGTCCCTCATTTCATGTATAAACCTATATAAATTCCTCTTCTAATTGATTTTCAATTTTAAAAATTATTTATTGATTATTCTTTCAGAAATTGAAATCAATATCCAAAATTGAAATGTATTTATAATTCATCAAAATTATTATCAGTTTTTGAAATTGTGATGAATTGTGACTGCAGTGTACTTCACAACAAGAGGAGATTTTATTTGTTTTTTCATGATGGCTGAATATTAATTATAATATCTTTGAACTGGCAAATATTTCACGACCATCTCCTTTATCTATCACCCGTCTGCCATCCATCATGATTTTATATTGGAGAGTTTATTTTTAAAAAGAAAAATCATCTTGTTTTAAAACAGTGAAAATTATTTGTGATAGAAATGGGACTATATTATTTTTCAGAATTAGTGTTAATTGAAATTTTCAATAATCCCGGTACAGTCGAGCTTATTTCATAATATAATTAATTTAGAAATTTATTTTCACAGTCCATCTCTGTACCTACTCCATTTTCTACCATTCATATATTGGTTCTACATACTGAGGAGTTTTTTCTTTAAATGCTGAAAATAATAAATATAATCAATATATAAGTGTGTCTCTAACCTCATTTAAAAATCCAAGCTCTGGTCATGCATGGTTAAGAGACAACTTATAATTTAAGCTGCGACTGATCCCATTTAAAAATCCAAGCTCTGGTTATGCGTGGTCAGTGTGCTCTTAAAAAAAAAATATGTGCTAAAAATAGAAATAAATTTTGAAATTCTCCTCTGAGTATAAAAGCCAGTCTATCAATCCATCTTCTATTTTGTGAAATATGTTGAAATTTTATGACGTATTATGATTTGTTGATTGATGGGTATTGGGATTTGAGATTATTCGATCTTGTCACTTAAGTTGAACTATTGATTATAGTCCAAATCCATCACTGTTTCTGTTCTTTATTTATAAAAATCCTTTGAAAATAATTGGAAATGAATTGTTTTAAAACTCTCCCCATTTTATATAAAACTCATCGTAAATCCCTCATTCTCTACAATGTGAGATATGCCACCAGTTCTTAGTTTATTATGATTTTTATTTGACTAATTGAGATTTATAATGACCATTCCTCCTCTTAAGATGAAATTATATTTTTTTTTAGTCATTTTTCATCGATATTTTAAATTCTATATCCTTTTGATGATAACAAAAGGGGGAGAATGGATTAGATTTTGATTTATGAGTGAATATTTTATAAATATTTTAATTTTGAGAATTCTGAATCCTTTTACATTCTTTTCACTCATGCACAGTTATAGGGGGAGTTTCTGTTGTAGAGGGAGCTAATAAATAGGGGGAGTTCAGAATTCACTGTCAAACACATTTATTGTAATCAAAATCTTTTATTTGTTTGTCATCATCAAAAGGGGGAGATTGTTGTATATAACGCAGTTGTATACACAATTATTTGATTTTTGTTTGATGATAACAAACAAATATATATTATTATAAATGTGTTTGTTATTGTAATGTTTTATATATACAACACAGATAGGAATATAATATTTGAATTGAATATTATATTTCTAACATTCAAACAATACAACTCTGTATAACTCCACTATTTAAACATTCACTGTATATTGTACTTGTATATAAACAGAATATAATAGACAAGTTCGTTTGACAACAATAAAATGATATTTTATTTCAATCAAATTTGTTTATTACATATATCTATACAATTCTCTCACAGCTCCTCAGTACAGTTCATTCATTGTCACTCAGTCATACATACACACAACATATACACAGTTACATTTCATATATATCCATTTTCACTTGTATATACAGACTCATACATTCATTGACACCACACACTGTCTTCTTATCCTCAGCTTTCAGTCCAGTCATTGTCAGACCAGTCATCACAGTCAGTCCAGTCATCCCCGCTTACCTGTCACACATGAAACAGAAACACACAGTATACTGCAATAGAAATAATACTGAATATATGCAAATATAATTTTTTTTTTTTTTAATTTTATTTGCCTCAGATTTCTGGTGTGTTTCTCATCATTTTTCTTGACTTGATCTGAATTATAAAACCATCAATCTGTGTCTAGACAGCTTGTGATATTCACAGTGATACACTGTAAATACCACAAGGTAGACAGTATGTATATAAAGTGCAGGGACAGAAAAATTTGTCTGATGGCTGCATATACACACATGTATAAAATATACATATGTGTACTGCCTCGCCAATCAGTGTGCAGCTGAGGAGGAGCCACGGGGACCATCTCGACTCAGTGCAACACTCAAGCAATAAAACAAAAGTCAACACATCTCAAAGTACAAAACAAAGTGGTCGAGTCGGCTCAACGTGTGTGGTCGAGCACAAACACAACATATCAAAATGGTCGAGCTCAATACAAGTGCCAAGGTAGTACAAGTCTTGTGATCAAAACAGTAATGAAGTTGTCGAGCAACAATGTCAAAACAGCAAATGCAGTATGGACATAAAACATGAATGGACATGTAATGATGGACAGCAAAAGGCAGATCAGCCCAAAACTGTTTGATAGTGTGCAATACAGACTAGAATGGACAAAGCAATGTGATCATGCAATTGCGAAATGGTCGAGTTTACAACAACATGTACATGAACATTTCAGTTCAAAGTAAAACAAGCTAGCTACACATGGTGTCATATTTATTAGTATGGAAGAACACATGTAAGCATGCACAAGTAATATGCAAAAATGGCGCAGCAAGCATACAGTGCACAAGCATGGTGTTCATGGTGTGCATAAGGCAACAGTCTCAATGTCACAAGCTGCTCAGAAAGCGAGGAGTATAAATGAATGGTGCAACTACATGCAAGTAATTAAAGAGTGGTGCAACTGTATGATCAAAAACAGTTCAGTTCAGCATATTGATGTTCGAGTGAAATACTCAGGCCAGTCACGTTCAAGACATAAATTGCAACAGGTTAAGGAGCAACAAAATGGAAGACAAGCAGCACGTAATAGTGTACAATGTACATACAAACGTGTCGAGCCAAATTGACAAGCCATAAATGGACAGAGCATCAACATGTACACAACTGTGTACACAACAAATGAATTGGTGAAACAACACAAAAACAAATACAAGGATGGTCTCACGATATCAGCAAGCATGTTATGACAAGTGCTCAATTTCTGCTTATATGAAAATCTGACTTGTACTCCTGAAATCATATATGGACAAAGAGCAATATTGCAAATCAGGTTTTCAGAAATGAAGTAGTTTTTTCTTGGCAACATAGTTACTGACAGTTCAAGTCAAAATGGTTCAATATATTCAAGGCAGAAAGCATGCAAGTTTTTCAAACCTGGTGGAGTAAATTCATGGCAACAAAAAGGAGGTATGCTGATTTAAATTTCCAGATTTATCATCAAGCATACATGGCCAGAAGTTCCTTTTGAAATCAATATTTAAATCTTGGCATAGGAACAATCACAGAGTTTTTTTTGGAAAGTTAATATTAGCTTTCACTGCTGATTTAAACAAGGCAACCAAGAATTTATGTTCCAGAAATTAAGCAATTCGAACAAGGCAATAAGTCTCACAAGAAATCAGTTTTACAGCAAAACTTCTTTCCAGAAATGAACAATATAAAGCAAATTTCACACAATGTTTCAGTTTAATTCAAGGGCCCAATAAAAGATTTAATTCATCAATTCGGCTACAAATCAAGGGGATCAAAGCAACAGTATTTGGGTCGCTAATCAATCAAGACAAACAAGGAAATCAAGCCGAGGTGATTAAATCAAAAGGGGAAATACACACATTTTCTCAAGCTGATTTATTCAAAAGGGGCAAGTTCATTCACAAATCATTCACGGCATTCTCTATCAAGGCAGAAAATTTCAATTTAAGCCGAAGATTCAAAGCAGGAAATCTCACAATTTTTTTTCGCAAGCAAAAAGGGAAATCACAAAATCAGACCAAATCAGTTCGGCGTGAAATCAGAGGAATTAAAAGGATTTGTAATCCTATATACAACACAACCATTCATCACTGGCAAGTATCCATCGAAAACAAAATCAAAAAATTCGAAGAGCAGAAATCAATTCAGAAATTACTCACACGTTTTCGAGCAATCGAGAGAGATAGACAGCAATCCCAAATCGAAGAGACATATAGCAACAATTTCGAGCATCAGCGAATTCAATTCATCAAACATCGATTTGGATTTGGGGAAGAACAAGGAAAACCCTAGAATTACTTTCAGAGCAGCCGCCATTTTTATCTCAAGAGAAAAAGGGATCGAGACATAGAAGTATGGGTGCACCACGTTCAAATGGGGCCGGCCAAGTTTCCAATGAATAAGGGGATGACCCATCTTTTTAAATTCCTAGGGTTTTAACTTGTGTTGTTTTTATGTCGTATTGTTTTCTAATTCTGTTTTTTCTTTGAAAACAAACAAACATTGTCTAGAGTCTGTAAAAATTCTAGATTCAGTCAGTGTGTTGGCTGTCAGTTTCAGAGTCTGTAAAATTCTGGATTACTGGTTACAGGGTCGTAAACAGGGAAATCTGATCGAGGGGATATCGATCAGTCTACGGTTTTGAGCGTAGGGTTAGAATAGGAGTAGGGTTTGCGAGTGTACATGGTCTTGTATGCGGGATCTGTTCTATCACCTAGTAGAAACCTTAGAAATGCAGCAGTAGGCAGGGTTTTGCCGAAGCTGGGTATATCTGTGTGTGATTTATTTTCTGCATTTCTGTTTCTGCTATATTCTGTGATCTGTTTATTATTTTAATATCCTGTCAGTTTTTCAATTCAGTTTAAAAAATGTGAAAAACCCTATTCACCCCCCCTCTAGGGTTATTCTAGATCCAACAGTGGTATCAGAGCCAGGTATTTTTGTTTAACTCTAGAGTAATGGGTAATCCTTGTTGTCAGATCGTTGAGAGTCAGTCCAGTCACATTCCAAATATTTTCGATGGTACAGATTTTTTAATTTGGAAATCAGAAATGGAATCCTATTTAAAATCTGTTAATTTAGAATATTGGAATATTATTGAAAATTTGGGAGATATGTTAGATAAGAGGAATAAAGCTTTTAATGCTCGTGTTATGCATATTATTTATTCTTTTCTTGGTAATGATCAACTAATATTTATCTCTCATTGTTTAACTGCGCAGGATATTTGGAAAACTCTCAGTACGTTGTATGGAAAGTCTGACGACTGCTCTAAACCCCAGAACGACAACTCAGCTTCAGATCTGTGCTTAACAAGCCATGCAGACGAAACTTCAGATGGAACAGATGATGGAGAATCAACAAGTGCTCAAACAGAAAATTTCTCATATGAAGATCTGGTTTACATGTGTCTTGATTTAACAAAATCTGTTGATAAACTCCAACTGAAAAATAAGTCTCTGAAATCTAGGAATTCTGAGTTGATCAGCAAAATTGATTATTTGGAATCAGAACTTGAACATTTTAAAAATTCTTCAAATTCAGATTGCAAAAATTGTTTGAAATTGAAAACCAATCTTGTTCATCTCAATAAAAATATCCAAAAGTTTGAAAAGGAAATTCTGATCCTAAAAGAGAACAAGATTGAGTTATCAAGTTTGAATAACTTTTTACAAGAGGAATTTGAAATTTTTAAGACTGATATATATTCCAAATTTGAAATTGCTGAAAATGAAAATTTGGTGAAAAGTGGTTTGATTTTGAAAGAACTTGAAAATGAGATTGAAAAATCCAAGAAGTTTGAGTCGGAAAAGCAAAAACAATTTGAACTTGAAATTTCCGAATCCCAAGCCAAAATTAGATCGTTAGAAAATGAGAATTTGGTTTTGAAACAGACCAATACTGAACAGATGATCGCTATAAATAATTGCTCAAATTTATTAAAAGAAAATAGCGATCTGAAATCCAAAATTCAACGATTAGAATCAACATTGGATAAATTTTCTAATGGGGAAAAATCGTTGAATATGCTGTTACAAAACCAAGTTTATCGTGGAAATAAATCTGGACTTGGATTCGGGAAAAATGATGTTTTTAGAAATCAAAATTCTTGTGATTTTAAAAATCCCTCAAATCACTTTAGAAATGTTTGTTTTGAAAATTTTAACTCTGAAAACTTCAAAGGATTTGTAAATCACAATCGAGATGAGGATTTGTTTTATAACAAACCATTTAAACCTTCTTGGATCTCAAATGAAAATAAAACGAGTTTTGTTAAATTCAAGTCGATTTGGGTTCCTAAGGGTACGAAAGTTAATTCAAATGGTTTGTTATATAAACAGATTTGGGTACCAAAAGATGTGAACAAAACTATGAGTGGTTTTACAAATTTTGTTAGACCACTCGATTCTATAAACTGTTAGGTATCGAAGGTGGCTGAGGAACTGCTGTGCTGAAAAGAAATTTGAAATCAAGATTGTCTATAACTCTGTGTCATTTACAGTTCCTTAGGCCAAGATCTGTTGAGTTAGAGATTCTGATTTACATTGGATTCTGGTATGATCTCTAAACTCATCTTTGTAAATACTTTTTTTTATTTTTGTTTATTTCTCCTTCTACCCCCTCTGTGTATTTACTTTATCTCTTCTGTTTTAAATTTTTTTTTTCACTGTCACATCATTGTAACTTCTTCTGGGCTTCATTAACTTCCAATTGTAGAATTCATATTTTCTGGAAATTTGCCTTAGTTGAATATAATTCTGATATTTTAATTTTTTCCAGATCTTGTATTTAAACTTGTAAATATCTACAATTGTTTTGAAGTTTATTTTCTAATTTTTGAATTCATAACAGTGTTGATGCATTCTTGTCATATCTTGAAC
Source organism: Allium sativum (assembly GCA_030737875.1). Taxonomy (NCBI): domain Eukaryota; kingdom Viridiplantae; phylum Streptophyta; class Magnoliopsida; order Asparagales; family Amaryllidaceae; genus Allium; species Allium sativum. The sequence goes on along the minus strand of CM060909.1, from coordinate 63,444,512 downwards.
ATTGTTAACTTGAATTCTAATTTTTTTTGAAGATCTGAAAGTTTAATGGAATTTCACACACCGCTGTTGTTTTGAGTTTCTTCCAATTCATTTTGGAAACGCTTAAAATATTATACTCATTACAGTACACTCTGTTATTTATCAGTTGTGATAATTTCAGAAATTTTCAGATTGGCTTGGATATTTTGAATTGTCTTGAATTACAGTGATACATCTAGAAAATCATCTTATATTCATGATCATTTTATGATTGAAATCTATTTGTTTGAAATCATCTGAAATACTTGATATTCTGAATCACACATATCTCTTAAATTTGAAATTATCAATATTGTGTGACTGATTCATTATATCTCAAAACTTGACATTGATTTAAGTGATTTCAAATAAATTATTTATTTATGGATCATGAATATCTCTTAATTATTTGATGTAAATGATCTAAAATCACTCTTAGAAATTTTGTGAAAAAATTCCTTTGAAAATCTGGTCTTGAAATTCACTCCTATTTCATGATTATTTGATCTAATTATTTGTTTGTTTAAAATCATTTGAAATTATTGATTTATTGAATCTCACACACATCTCAAATCAAAAATTTATAATCTGGTGTGATTGATTCATTAAATTCTGATATTTTCATATTCCTCAAATGATTTCAAGTAAACAGTATTTTAATCATTAGATCATGAATCATCATATGTGGCCATCATCTTGACAAGTATGATTTGAAACTATGTTCTGTGCTGCTCTGATACTGATTCGACAATTTTTTTTATGACTGTTTGCTTTGGTAAATACAACTTGCTGCTATGATAATCTTGTAAAATTTGTGAGTCTTGTCTGCTTTGGCTTTATGTTTGGGATACTCTTGTTAGTCACCTATGTCATGTTAAAATCCTCAAGATTGAAACACCAAGTGGTATCAGTTTAGATGTGCTGATTTTTTTTCATCATGTATATATTTTTAAGTCCCTCATTTCATGTATAAACCTATATAAATTCCTCTTCTAATTGATTTTCAATTTTAAAAATTATTTATTGATTATTCTTTCAGAAATTGAAATCAATATCCAAAATTGAAATGTATTTATAATTCATCAAAATTATTATCAGTTTTTGAAATTGTGATGAATTGTGACTGCAGTGTACTTCACAACAAGAGGAGATTTTATTTGTTTTTTCATGATGGCTGAATATTAATTATAATATCTTTGAACTGGCAAATATTTCACGACCATCTCCTTTATCTATCACCCGTCTGCCATCCATCATGATTTTATATTGGAGAGTTTATTTTTAAAAAGAAAAATCATCTTGTTTTAAAACAGTGAAAATTATTTGTGATAGAAATGGGACTATATTATTTTTCAGAATTAGTGTTAATTGAAATTTTCAATAATCCCGGTACAGTCGAGCTTATTTCATAATATAATTAATTTAGAAATTTATTTTCACAGTCCATCTCTGTACCTACTCCATTTTCTACCATTCATATATTGGTTCTACATACTGAGGAGTTTTTTCTTTAAATGCTGAAAATAATAAATATAATCAATATATAAGTGTGTCTCTAACCTCATTTAAAAATCCAAGCTCTGGTCATGCATGGTTAAGAGACAACTTATAATTTAAGCTGCGACTGATCCCATTTAAAAATCCAAGCTCTGGTTATGCGTGGTCAGTGTGCTCTTAAAAAAAAATTATGTGCTAAAAATAGAAATAAATTTTGAAATTCTCCTCTGAGTATAAAAGCCAGTCTATCAATCCATCTTCTATTTTGTGAAATATGTTGAAATTTTATGACGTATTATGATTTGTTGATTGATGGGTATTGGGATTTGAGATTATTCGATCTTGTCACTTAAGTTGAACTATTGATTATAGTCCAAATCCATCACTGTTTCTGTTCTTTATTTATAAAAATCCTTTGAAAATAATTGGAAATGAATTGTTTTAAAACTCTCCCCATTTTATATAAAACTCATCGTAAATCCCTCATTCTCTACAATGTGAGATATGCCACCAGTTCTTAGTTTATTATGATTTTTGTTTGACTAATTGAGATTTATAATGACCATTCCTCCTCTTAAGCTGAAATTATATTTTTTTTAGTCATTTTTCATCGATATTTTAAATTCTATATCCTTTTGATGATAACAAAAGGGGGAGAATGGATTAGATTTTGATTTATGAGTGAATATTTTATAAATATTTTAATTTTGAGAATTCTGAATCCTTTTACATTCTTTTCACTCATGCACAGTTATAGGGGGAGTTTCTGTTGTAGGGGGAGCTAATAAATAGGGGGAGTTCAGAATTCACTGTCAAACACATTTATTGTAATCAAAATCTTTTATTTGTTTGTCATCATCAAAAGGGGGAGATTGTTGTATATAACGCAGTTGTATACACAATTATATGATTTTTGTTTGATGATAACAAACAAATATATATTATTATAAATGTGTTTGTTATTGTAATGTTTTATATATACAACACAGATAGGAATATAATATTTGAATTGAATATTATATTTCTAACATTCAAACAATACAACTCTGTATAACTCCACTATTTAAACATTCACTGTATATTGTACTTGTATATAAACAGAATATAATAGACAAGTTCGTTTGACAACAATAAAATGATATTTTATTTCAATCAAATTTGTTTATTACATATATCTATACAATTCTCTCACAGCTCCTCAGTACAGTTCATTCATTGTCACTCAGTCATACATACACACAACATATACACAGTTACATTTCATATATATCCATTTTCACTTGTATATACAGACTCATACATTCATTGACACCACACACTGTCTTCTTATCCTCAGCTTTCAGTCCAGTCATTGTCAGTCCAGTCATCACAGTCAGTCCAGTCATCCCCGCTTACCTGTCACACATGAAACAGAAACACACAGTATACTGCAATAGAAATAATACTGAATATATGCAAATATAAATTTTGTTTTTTTTTTAATTTTATTTGCCTCAGATTTCTGGTGTGTTTCTCATCATTTTTCTTGACTTGATCTGAATTATAAAACCATCAATCTGTGTCTAGACAGCTTGTGATATTCACAGTGATACACTGTAAATACCACAAGGTAGACAGTATGTATATAAAGTGCAGGGACAGAAAAATTTGTCTGATGGCTGCATATACACACATGTATAAAATATACATATGTGTACTGCCTCGCCAATCAGTGTGCAGCTGAGGAGGAGCCACGGGGACCATCTCGACTCAGTGCAACACTCAAGCAATAAAACAAAAGTCAACACATCTCAAAGTACAAAACAAAGTGGTCGAGTCGGCTCAACGTGTGTGGTCGAGCACAAACACAACATATCAAAATGGTCGAGCTCAATACAAGTGCCAAGGTAGTACAAGTCTTGTGATCAAAACAGTAATGAAGTTGTCGAGCAACAATGTCAAAACAGCAAATGCAGTATGGACATAAAACATGAATGGACATGTAATGATGGACAGCAAAAGGCAGATCAGCCCAAAACTGTTTGATAGTGTGCAATACAGACTAGAATGGACAAAGCAATGTGATCATGCAATTGCGAAATGGTCGAGTTTACAACAGCATGTACATGAACATTTCAGTTCAAAGTAAAACAAGCTAGCTACACATGGTGTCATATTTATTAGTATGGAAGAACACATGTAAGCATGCACAAGTAATATGCAAAAATGGCGCAGCAAGCATACAGTGCACAAGCATGGTGTTCATGGTGTGCATAAGGCAACAGTCTCAATGTCACAAGCTGCTCAGAAAGCGAGGAGTATAAATGAATGGTGCAACTACATGCAAGTAATTAAAGAGTGGTGCAACTGTATGATCAAAAACAGTTCAGTTCAGCATATTGATGTTCGAGTGAAATACTCAGGTCAGTCACGTTCAAGACATAAATTGCAACAGGTTAAGGAGCAACAAAATGGAAGACAAGCAGCACGTAATAGTGTACAATGTACATACAAACGTGTCGAGCCAGATTGACAAGCCATAAATGGACAGAGCATCAACATGTACATAACTGTGTACACAACAAATGAATTGGTGAAACAACACAAAAACAAATACAAGGATGGTCTCACGATATCAGCAAGCATGTTATGACAAGTGCTCAATTTCTGCTTATATGAAAATCTGACTTGTACTCCTGAAATCATATATGGACAAAGAGCAATATTGCAAATCAGGTTTTCAGAAATGAAGTAGTTTTTTCTTGGCAACATAGTTACTGACAGTTCAAGTCAAAATGGTTCAATATATTCAAGGCAGAAAGCATGCAAGTTTTTCAAACCTGGTGGAGTAAATTCATGGCAACAAAAAGGAGGCATGCTGATTTAAATTTCCAGATTTATCATCAAGCATACATGGCCAGAAGTTCCTTTTGAAATCAATATTTAAATCTTGGCATAGGAACAATCACAGAGTTTTTTTTGGAAAGTTAATATTAGCTTTCACTGCTGATTTAAACAAGGCAACCAAGAATTTATGTTCCAGAAATTAAGCAATTCGAACAAGGCAATAAGTCTCACAAGAAATTAGTTTTACAGCAAAACTTCTTTCCAGAAATGAACAATATAAAGCAAAGTTCACACAATGTTTCAGTTTAATTCAAGGGCCCAATAAAAGATTTAATTCATCAATTCGGCTACAAATCAAGGGGATCAAAGCAACAGTATTTGGGTCGCTAATCAATCAAGACAAACAAGGAAATCAAGCCGAGGTGATTAAATCAAAAGGGGAAACACACACATTTTCTCAAGCTGATTTATTCAAAAGGGGCAAGTTCATTCACAAATCATTCACGGCATTCTCTATCAAGGCAGAAAATTTCAATTTAAGCCGAAGATTCAAAGCAAGAAATCTCACAATTTTTTTTCACAAGCAAAAAGGGAAATCACAAAATCAGACCAAATCAGTTCGGCGTGAAATCAGAGGAATTAAAAGGATTTGTAATCCTATATACAACACAACCATTCATCACTGGCAAGTATCCATCGAAAACAAAATCAAAAAATTCGAAGAGCAGAAATCAATTCAGAAATTACTCACACGTTTTCGAGCAATCGAGAGAGATAGACAGCAATCCCAAATCGAAGAGACATATAGCAACAATTTCGAGCATCAGCGAATTCAATTCATCAAACATCGATTTGGATTTGGGGAAGAACAAGGAAAACCCTAGAATTACTTTCAGAGCAGCCGCCATTTTTATCTCAAGAGAAAAAGGGATCGAGACATAGAAGTATGGGTGCACCACGTTCAAATGGGGCCGGCCAAGTTTCCAATGAATAAGGGGATGACCCATCTTTTTAAATTCCTAGGGTTTTAACTTGTGTTGTTTTTATGTCGTATTGTTTTCTAATTCTGTTTTTTCTTTGAAAACAAACAAACATTGTCTAGAGTCTGTAAAAATTCTAGATTCAGTCAGTGTGTTGGCTGTCAGTTTCAGAGTCTGTAAAATTCTAGATTACTGGTTACAGGGTCGTAAACAGGGAAATCTGATCGAGGGGATATCGATCAGTCTACGGTTTTGAGCGTAGGGTTAGAATAGGAGCAGGGTTTGCGAGTGTACATGGTCTTGTATGCGGGATCTGTTCTATCACCTAGTAGAAACCTTAGAAATGCAGCAGTAGGCCGGGTTTTGCCGAAGCTGGGTATATCTGTGTGTGATTTATTTTCTGCATTTCTGTTTCTGCTATATTCTGTGATCTGTTTATTATTTTAATATCCTGTCAGTTTTTCAATTCAGTTTAAAAACTGTGAAAAACCCTATTCACCCCCCCTCTAGGGTTATTCTAGATCCAACATATGGGCGCTATAACGACCCAGATTTTTAGATATTTAATTTTGAATATTTAAATTGGTTTTAAATGTTGTATTGATAATTTAAAATGATTATATATGGATTTATTTATTAAAAACAAAGTTTTAACATATAAATTATAATATAATTAAAATCAAGCCCATAACAACGCGGTAGTTCGTAATTTGGCGATTCTAACTTCAACTGAATATACAGAACACAATATAAGTCGGATTTCTTTGAAATAAGAAACGCTCGGAACTATTTGATTATATTTTTCTAATTGAAGACGAGAATCGAGTTTTCATATTGTAGATTTTGTTTTATGTCCAAATCAAATTTAGAAATAGTCGCTACGGAGTTGTGTATATGCCATAACGGTTTATTTAATATAATTAAATATTGATTTCGAATTTGGACAAGACCTTTGGGACATAGTTATAATTTAATTTTTAGAATTTTATTGTAATTTTTAATAAATTAAATACGCAACTTTTTATTTGGAGTATTTTGCACCCTATATCAATATTTTGGGGTTTCATAATATAAGTTAAACTACCGATATTATTATATTTTTGGGATCATGACACATCGCTTGACACGATAGTATTTTTATTTCTGTCCATAGCATCCCATTCGTGAGCAAAATTGTATGTAACTGGGTACGCATAAGTATAGAAGAAAAAAGGGAAACTGATACGTATTTGCTTACTCAAAGGGAATATAATACAGTATAATTTCAGCTTTTGTTCACTCGCTAATAATATGAAAGTATGCAAAGTAATATGACTTGGGAGCGCATGGTTATACTAAATAATACGTTTGAGAAGCATATGGCAGTGTATATGCAAGTACTCGCTGGTACTAAATGGAACTATATAACTTGACACTGAAGTTGTGCCTGCCAATCTAATTAAATCGTGATTGCCAAGCAAATAAAGGACCGTGCTTGCCAAGCTATTGGACACCGTGGGTGCCAAGCTACCCAAATTCCTATAAAATAATGAGGTGACCCCTTTTCTCTTCTCTTTCTTCAGCAAAAGTAAATCGAAAACTGCTCCCTCAAAATAAAATCGGCCCTTCAAAATTCAATATAAAATCATATAAAATTCCTAATTCATCAAGCTTTGATCCGGGAGTTTGCTTTGAGATATACTTCTTCTGAGTACCATTCGTATGAGGTGCGATGATACCTTGGGAGGGTGTAACAGTAAGAACAAAGGCTTAGGGTATATGAATTTGGGGAGTTGAGGCTTGCCATGGTGAAGTTTTGGTAGGAGATGAGTTCGATCTTATGCCTCGTAATGCTGGAGTGTGTTTCTTTTGGCAAGTTGAAAGGCTAAACTTCGATGGAAACGATGGAAATAAGTATTGCACTTTTTCCAGAAAGCAGCTCGACGAAGGGGTCTCGATTTCTTTTGTTGGGGTGCGAGTTGATGTATATGAGTGGATGGTGACTGTGATGGTTTCGAGTGGAAGGAGCTTCAAAAGACAGCGGTATGGGTCAGAATAGCACAGCGTGGTTGGATTTCATTTTTGGGTGGAAAAAATGGATGTCGTAGACTACTGTGTAGAGTGAAGAGAGGTGTTTTGATGGAGTTAGTTCTGTAGATCGGCCTCTGTTCAGAGGTTGCTGAGTTTGAGTCTGTATGATAATGGAAGCTTGTGGTGAGGTAGTAGAAGCCAGTTCAGAGTACGGTTTGATAATATGGCATTGAAGGGAGTATGGCATGCCCTTATTGCGGTCTGTAGGAATTGTATGAGGACTTTCAAAATGGACATGTTGGTGAAGAAAGTGGGCGGTTCTGTATCGTGATTTTTGGAATAACGATCTAGGGGGTATCGCAAGTAAAACCATGGTTAAGGGAGGTAAACGACGTACTAGTGAAACCAATAATGGTAATTAATTAATCAAAGTCATAAGTGGATTATTATTATTAAAAATTAGATCGTATGTTTTTAAATGTATCTCTATCACATATGAAAGCAGGATTAGACCAAACTAGTCACCTTGGAATCGTGGCAGCGAGATTTACATCATGGAACTTATTTCACTGAAAACAAAGCTATTGGAATTACGTGATAAAATCAAATGCTCGTTTGATTTTAAAACGAGACAAAAGCAGGATCATCAACTGCAAAACAAGGTGAGTAAACTCACTAACTCTGCCTCGTTTATATTTCTATATAAACGAGTTTTAAGTTTTATTTATTGTTATTTTATTTAGTGTGATGGTTGTTTGGATGAATTGGTTGATATGAGTACATCGTTGGTCGATTATTAGTTCTGATATTTCATATTGATGTAAAATAATATTATTGATGTTGATTAACATCTGTGGATGCAGGTAAATAGGTTGGAGGAATCCAACTGGATTCTATTTTACTGTTTTTATTTGATTATGATATATGATGTGTTATATAAACCATGATTGCATATGTTGTGTTTGATTTACCCTGGCCCTAGAAACCTGGTATGTTAGATACCGTACAATATTTTCGAAGGTGGAGAAGTAAATTGGGATTTAAAATGGGATTTATTTTCAAAATAGAAATATAATTTCGAATAGAATTGAAAATAGAAACATGTTCAAGTGAATAAATCAAGAAGTTGTTATAAATAAAAATATAAATTAAGTGGATTGTTAATCATTGGACAAATTGAAATACAAGTTCAAATATGAATGTATATGGGAAAGAGAATATCGGTTTTGAAACCAATATTTGGAAATGGGGTTGAATTTAGCAAATTATAAAGGAAAGTTTAAAGAGTGGTTTTAAATGATTAGAATAAAAGAATGTGATTAGTATGAAAAATTCTAAATAGAAGTTATAAATAGAATTTGGGTTAAGATATTATTTTTAAGTACAAAATCAAACTGATTTGATTATATATAAAAGGAATACATTCATGGTTAAAAGAATAATAGTTTAAAGCAAGTAATTTGCGAATAAAATATCTATAAAGGAAATTTAGTTCGAAATATGAATCTAAATTGGAACATGAATTAGAAAGGAAAATGGATAATCGTTTTAAAAGAAACGATGAATTCTATTCCAAAATTTGGAATATAAATAACATTTTGTAGACTGGAATGGTTATAAAGGAATTTGGTAATGATTTGGAAAGGATAAATTCAAAAGGGAATTTGGAATTTGAATTAACCTGAAATGGTAGATAAATTCCGAAGTTAGGAATATAAATCGAATATAGATTATTCGAGAGAAAGTTATTTATTGGAATTCGATTATATTGAATTTAGGGAAGTAGTTATTTTTACTTTCCATTTTGAATCAAATCTAATTATTTATTTATTAATTAATTGAATTAATAAGTACAAGTTATATTTTTGTATACCAATTATTTGGGAAAAACGATTATAACGCGACCGTTATAAATCTGAACAGCGATTTTAGCGCTGTTGTTATAATAAATGTTTTGTAAATCTATACAACGATTTTAACATTGTCGTTATAATAAATGAATTATAAATCAAATAATAGGAAAACAACAATTATAACGCTACCGTTATAATCAATGTCTTTTCGTAAAGGAAGTGGATTCTTAGATTGGATCTGAGAGTTGCATAAGCGATATTTTGTTTGAAGTTGTGAGCTTTGGCTATTTCAAAATTGAGAATGTTGTTCAGTTAAGGTCTGAGAGGTAATTATACCTCAACTTAATTGACTTCATGATTAATGGAGAAATGTTTAAGGTCCGATAGTGAAGATTGGCTAGCGATATGTTTAGTTAATAAATGGTAAATGGTTTGAGTTACAATAATGATTTTTTTATAACATCGGGTTAATTTAAAGGATTTTGAAATGTTTCCCCGAATAAAATGAGGGATATTTTTTACATGTAGAAAATGAAATGAATTGGTCAATGAGGAATTAAGAAATGGAAGACAGAAATATTTTCCGGTATTAATAACGTATATTTTCTAAATATAGAAAACAAGGATTCGTGAATAGTTAGAAATGTTTTCTAACTGGAATAAGAGATATTTTCTCGAATAAAGAAATTAGGATATTGGGAATGTTTTTATTCAAGAAACGAGAGAGACGATCGAGCTTTGAAAAGATAGGAAAATGGGAATTTGGAATTGATAATAAAATAAGGAGGTTATATATTAAAAGGGGCCAATGTTGTTTGATGGTTGATCGGTAGAATTTCTAATTGAAAATAGGACCATTGGTTGAATGGATGTTCCTTTGATTGTTAAATCACCGACTATCAAAGTTTTGATTTATTTTATACCTCTGTTGTCAATACGGAGAGACCGAGATCAGATTTAATATCTGAAAACCACTCCGTATTGGCATAAGCGTTACGAATCAACTTATGTTGAAGAGATTATGAAGACGGAGTAAAGTGCAAGGGCTGTTCTATTAATCCAAGGTAGAAATTGCCTAAGATGGATTAATAGAATGGTGCCTTCGGTTTGTCCAGACCCAGGACAACTTGTAAGGACAAGTGTTTGATAGAGTATGTCCAAAGGGATTACGTACGTTGATTCCTTCAAACGTACGAAGTTGGTGGCAAAGAAGGGAAACTTCTTTAGCCTAACAATCTGAGTATTTTTGTGGGAATCAATTAGTAATTTCCGATGGATCTGACGATGTGACATTCAAAGTGAATGGTGGCCAGATGTTCTGACAGATAATTCAAACCTCAAGCCTCACAACCGGGAATTGACAAAAATCGGGCAGGCAGCATGACTATGTGGGTCGCTCGCATTAGGATGTATAATCACCTATCTAGAGAAATTCCATTTGCTTCTTTAATCTATCGATGCTGTCCCTTTCGGGAAATGGTTGCTGATCCCAACCGTTGGTGATATACATTCGATACACTTAAGCGAAATGAGTGGTCGGTCATGTGTACGCCAGGTTACAAGACGTTCTTGTTGAACCCCAGTGTATCCTCTCTAGAGTACACTGATTAGAAGGTGGTTCCATACCTTGTCATTTGGAAACCCAATCTCTAATAAGCGCCCTGCGGTTTTTGATTTTATATTATATATGGAGCGTGAGATGCAAGCGTTTCGCTAGATCCTATTTATTTGATTTAGACACTATTATAATATCACCAAAATTTGATATCAAAATGTTTTCGGTTATTGTAAGGTAAAAACCATCCGTGTTTATGTGTGGATCGGTCTTACGATTATCATTTCTTTCGAAAGGATTTTGAAAGTTAAACAAATGGTTGGAGTTTACTCACACCAGTCCTATGACTGACCCAGAGTTTATTTTGTTTGTTTTCCCTAAACTCTTGGGTGCCCAAATTTGCACTGGCAGTCAAGTAGTCGGGATTTTTCAGATTCCCCTGGAGGAGCTTGAAGTAGGAGGCTTCACCAGTTGGCTATGGACTGTCATATTTTTCCGCTGTGTATTTTGTTTGTATTTGGAAACAGGCGTTTATAACTGTTCCAGAAATATCCATTGTGCTCTGATAACGGTATATATATACAGTCACTGTTTTATATTTCAAAGTTATGTTATTTAATATATTTTATTCATTCCGCTGTGAGATTTTTGTTCTTCATTTTCTTCTATTCTAATATTTCTTTCTTTCTATTTCTCATCCTCTAACTTCTTTCTACTAATGATTCGTATTTCTATGCAATTTGGGTTGGACGAGTGGTAATATTAGTTGACTCAAAGCGCATGGAAATTCGGGCCATTACAAGCGCGGGGATCGCCAGCATCCCCAGAGTTCTTCCTTCGAGACATTCGAAAGATCCGCTAGCTTGTATGGTGCTCCACCTCCATTAGATCGAGGCAGCAGTCATCGAGACCAGGATCAATCTAGGCGATCTCTAACACCTCCTCCTCCTGTTCGTGTATCCGTAGAAGATACTTGGCTCAACATAGGTGGGTCTCGATCTTTGCCTTCGACAACTCTCCCGTCAACCGCCCCTCCGGCTCCCATTCAACCTGCTAGGGGGAGGGAGCTGTTGTTTGGTCAACCAAGGTCGGGCATGGAAGTCGCGATGGGAATGCAAAATCTGATAGAGTCCCAAATCCGAGCATTTTCTATAGAGGAGAGGAGGAGGTTTTTGAAGCTGTACTTCCCGCAATATCATTTTGATGAGTTGTCGTCTCTCCCTGACCTTCGTCTTGCTCCTAGTAGGGAATCCAGAGATATATGGATGCATGTACAGGCTGCGTATCACCAGGCCAATGAACTTACCAAGTATTCCCTCCATCTTTCTGAGATGATTAAGAGGAAAAGTCTAGTGCTCATCAATCGTCAGTTGACTATCGATAGTGAAAAGACCTCGGTCACCCATTTGGAAGCCGAGATAGGTGGGTTTCTCTGCTGTGTTGTGGTTAATTTATCATTACTTCGTGCGTTTCCCAGTTTTAACTTTTGACTATGCTATTGCAGCGGAGATAAAGCGATCCTATACGACTTTAAAGGCAGGGGTTGCGCGTGACTGTGAGACTTTTAGCGATACCGTAAGTCGCTTGACCCTTGAAAATACAGCCCTGAAGAAGGATAAGGATGAGTGGTCCAAAGTGTGCGCTGAGATGGAAAGGGAAATTGGGAAGGTTACTCGGTTCCAGAACGACAATACCGCCTTGAGGGAGGAAAACGAGAGGTTGCGGGCTGAGAATGCCGAGGTTGCTGAGTTAAAGACGCAGGTCGAGGCAATGAAGAAAGCAAAGGAGGATGTCGAGGCTAGCAATAGGGACGTATTGAGTACCGCCGAGAGTGTCAGAGTTGAACATGAAAGGGAGATAGGGCAGCTGAGGGAACAACTGAATGATGCAGAGTTTCGCGTCGGGTCCTCCTTCGAGGAGAGTATCCATGACATGTACGTGAAAGCTTTAAGATTCCGAGGGATTTTGTGGGTCGAGGACTACCCTCGCGAGCTAGCCAAAACCTAGGAGAGGTTAATCCCTTTCGAGGCCTTCTTGCGTCAAGTGGACGTAAGCACTCTGGACGAGCGCCAACTTGTAGACATCCTTGTGAATAACGACGAACGTGAGAGGCTGGAGGAGGGAAGGAGACTGTTGCTGGAGGACGCCGAGAATGAAAGGTTGGCGAGGCTTGCCGAAGAGAAAGGAAAGTTCACGGTGACCGGGCACGCGGTTGTGGTGGAAGCATTTGTAGAGGGGAGTTCTCATCCTCCCCTGGACCCCGGATATGTCATGGTGAGTGGTCCTGGGAATTTGGCCTAAATTGCTACTGAGTATAATCCTGACTCCCTGGCGCTAGGGGATACCAGATTCACCTTACCCATAGTTGCAAGCACCCTTCCTAGCGTTCCTACATCATCCTTGACCATAGGTAAACTCCTTTTACCCTGCATCCCTGAGGATGAAGTGATTACCGAATTTATGGACTAAAAAAGATTCCATCTTTGCTTATGCAGTTCCTCCTGAGTCTACGACAGCAGCGGACCCTGCTCCCATGATCCCTCCAATGACTAAAACTGGGTCGGGCCTCATAGGGACACAGGCTGGAGAAGGCGGCGACCCACTTGACACCTTTTCCGATATAAGAGTAACTTCTAGCATGGTCGACCTTCTTAACGAAGAAGTAGAGGTGGTTGATGGGTAGAGTGCCCCTGCCAAAGGCCCGGTAGAAGCTCATGTGGCTACGATGGCGGCTCTGGTGGTGAGGCAACAGGCCAGGATGGTGGCCAAGTGTGAAGAAGTAGAGGAGAAGCGAGAGCACGATGAGGCTGCCAGGAAGGAGCTCCTACTGAAGACTTGGCAGGATGCCGAGGTAAGAGTTGTTGACATCTTCGCGAAGAAGAGAGCTGATAAGGAGGCTGAGAAGAAGAGGGTTGACGATGAGGCCCGGAAGAAGAGGGAGGATGAGGAGGCACAACAGAGGACTACGGAGTCCCTTGAGAAGGCCAAAGCTGGTGGCGTCACGCCTCATAGGTCACTAAAGCTTACTGCCCGGAGGGCCGCCAGAGAAGCCAAGGAGAAAGCTAAGCGGGAAGGCAAGGCGGTCCCGAAGACAAGTGATGCTGTGGTAGGCCTCGCTGCTGGGGGTGTCCCCAAGCCTGTTCCGCAGGCCACTCTGATTGACCTTACCGAGGTTTCTAGTGGCGAGAGACGCCTACGGCTTCTCATGAATCGACCACTTCCCAGAGGGGCGGAGATGGAAAGAGCTAGTCTGGCAAGAAGAAACCCAGAATTAAGGATGAACCGTCAAGCGTGGAATCTACCAAAAAGGACAAGCACAAGCACAAGCACAAGAAAAGAAAACATGGTTAGCGTTAGCAACCTTAGCATGAGTTACCATTATTTTGGTAGTGTAGGCCGAAAGTTTATGCGAGTACGTCCCTCGCTTTTGGTTTTTCAAGACACGGTGTGGTTCTTATGTACACCCTGTCATTAGAAAGTAAAAGTATTAGACACGTAGTTTGTTTAGGGTGCATGTGTGTGTGAAAAGGAAATATGAATTAGTAAAGGTCATTGTTTATGTCAATTGTTCGGATGTTCTTTTTATGTTTTCCAGCGTCCTGTACTTGCATAAACTTATTTATCGTTACACTTGTCACAAAAGCGATTAGGGGCCATCTCTGGGTAAAATATTCCAGAGAGGTGGAGTAGAGCGCTGGTTTCAGTAAGTTCCCCTTAGCTCAGGGAACCTGTAGTTTGTGAAACCAGGCTGTGCGCCTGCTGTTTTGGGTGGATCGAGGTTAAACCTAAGTATAGCGAAGGCGAAGGGCGTCGCGTTGTGCCATCCGCTAAGTGGGTGGCTCTCCCATCGTTCATCGGGTTGAGGCGAGCCGCCAGACGTCGTTTGTTTGCTAGTGTAGTTTTCATCCCTGATCATCAACTCGTAAGGTCCGATCGTGGCCACGGGCTTCCCCCTAGCCTTGAGAGCTAAGGGGAAGAAATGATTTAAGGTCGGTCTTGGTGTTGCGCCAAGATTCGACCGGCACCCGCAACCGGTGAAGAGAGATTTGCATCGATCTTAGTCGGTCGCTGAGTGGTGCTAAGCTTCCTGGACTAGGACGCAGAACGATTTATCTTCGGCCTCGGAACTGGGCCGGGGTTTGAGTTAGTGATTGTTTAGACTCGGTCGCGCCGCGGGCCGACGATTCGAGTAGCGCTGCAGGCTCCCATGCTTGGGGTGTCGAGCGTTGCCTAGCATTTCAGACTCAATGTTGCCTAGAAATTGGGATGGCCGCGCCGGCTCCCATGCTCGGTGTGCCGATGCGGTTTTTGCAGGCGTGAATCAAGTTGGTTGTTGGAAAATAAGACGCATTATGTGAGAAGTAAACAACAGGGAGACAGGAAATTGAACACCATTTCTACTAATAACTTTGGCAGTAATAGCCTTTACAATGCCTTGAATTTATGAAAAAACAGAACATTGTTCGAAAAGCATAAACAAACGTAAATAGAGTAATGTAAAGTAGCGGCGGAGATGTTCGTTGTTCCATGCCCTTAGGAGTTCAGCTCCGTTGACGGTGGCAAGCCTGAAGGTTCCATCGCTGAGCTTTCGATGTATGGAGTATGGGTCTTCCCAGTGAGGCGCGAGGCCTACTGGCAGGGGAAAAACCCTCTTTAGAACGAGGTCGCCGACGTTGAGGTCCTTGTGGCAAACCCTGGAATTGAAGTATTGTGCTACTCGCTGTCGTTGGGTGGCGGCTCTAATGTCGGCCTTGTTCCTTTTTTCTTCCAGCAAGTCGAGTGATCCCAGAAGTAAATCTTGGTTTGTCTTTGGATCGAAATACGTGACTCGATGGGATTATAACTTGAGCTCAATGGGAATGACGGCTTCAGATCCGTATATGAGGGCGAAAGGAGTATGGTCGGTTGCAGTCTTGTGGGTGGTGCGGTAAGCCCATAGAGCTAGAGGGAGTTCGCCCACATGCCCCCAGCCTTTTCTAGACGTTTCTTGACGATGGATTTGGTGACCTTGTTAACTGCCTCGACTTGCCCATTGGCTTGGGGATGAGCCACCGCCGAGAATCTTTTATCGATGCCGTGATGCTGACAGAAAGCTTTAAACTCGGTGCGCTCGAACTGAGTGTCGTTGTCGGAGATGATAGCCTGAGGCACTCCATAGTGGGTAATGATGTTGCGGACGACAAAGTTGATCATCTTCTTCGTGGTTATGGTGGGGAGAGCTTCAGCTTCTACCCACTTGGTGAAATAGTCCACTGCGACGATGGCGTATCGTGCCCCGCCTCTGGCCATTGGAAGAGTTCCGATGATGTCGATTCCCCACATGGTTAATGGCCACGGGCTGACTATTTGAGATAGTTCAGTAGGCGGGGCTCGTGGAATCTTGGAGAAGCGCTGGCACTTATCGCATTTGCAAGCGTAGTCTGCGGCGTCTTGATCAAGTGTGGGCCAGTAATAACCATGTCTGAGAATCTTTCTGGCCAGGGTCTGCCCCCCAGTGTGATCGCCACATTCGCCTTCATGCACACTGCTTAGTACTTGGAGGGCGTTGCCGTGAGCTACGCACCGGAGCAAGGGAACGGAAAAACCTATGCAGTAGAGTACCTCGTCCATAAGAAGGTAACAGACTGACTGGCGAGTGAGCGCGTGCCTTTTCTTGTAGTGCTTTGGTAGGATCCCATGTTGCAGGTAATTTCTGATCGGTGTCATCCACTACACCATAATGGTCATTTGGTAACCCTTTTTTTCCAATTGCCAACACTTATTTGTGTTGTAGGGTAGTCACCGTAATATGCGTTGCTATATTGAAAAAGTGTTACCAAAAGTACATAATTAAATTTTTTTTTGTCAACGCTTATATGTGTTGGTAAGGATGGTTTATGAGGGCAAAACGGTAAACCAACACCTGTAACCCTAGTTCCTCTTTCCTATTCGTATGCCCAACGCTTTTACCATAAACGGCCGCCTAAATCATATACTACGCATCCCATGATTTCCAAAAAACAATAAACTTACGAATCCCAGAACCGAAGATTAAAAAATTGGAATCCTATCCTCTCTAATCGAACATCAAACAACCGGATTTAGGGGCGCATTCAATTTGGGCATCAGAGAATCGATTAGGCTTCAGATTATAACTCGCATTCAATCTCATTTAATCTTGGGGATCTTTGTTTATTTGTGGGCTCGAAGAATTTATAATTTTTTGACTTCAAGTTACAACTCGCATTCAGGTTATAATTTTTTGAAGAATTTATAATCTTGAGAATCGATTTGGCAGCCGCTTATCTTCAGGTTCATCAACCTATATCTTCAGTTAGGTCAGTGCCTAATGAGTAGCAGTTGCTTATTTTTTTGCAGTTACTCACCGTCCGCTACCATCTTCTCTTCAGATCTGTGGTAGTCTTTGCATTTGGATGCATACTGTAAGTATTTTTTTATTTTGCAGTGATGTTAGATTTAGTTATATGTAAACTAGTGTTTGGTCAAAGTAAATATTATCTGGTAACACCTCAGTCTATGAGCACACTTGCGCTTGTCTAATGTTCAATTACTCTAATTAATTAGCTCATATCTATATTTGGTTTAATTATTTAAGTATGCGCTGAGAGCCAATCCTTTTACACTTACCTTATATTACTGTTGAGTAGGTTTGTGCTATTTGAACAAAATTTTCAATTGTATGCACTAAGTAGAAGTTGGATCAAGCTACAAGCTGAATGCTTATTGTTCCCACATAACTTTCTTTATTGCTAGACTCTTCATCTATTTGATGATTATGCCATAATTTGTACTTGACAGCTATGGTTCGATTTACTTTGTTGTCAAGCTCGCTAAATTGGATCTTGCAAACCAACACATTGCCAAAAAAACAGAATTAAAAAATCCATCATTCCATCAGGTGTACTTATCTTTGTATAAGGTATTTTCCAACTTTTTCTTAATCAATTTATTGCTAATTTTTTCTGTATGAATTCTAAACTTGGTAAATTGAATGTTGACATAGAGAATGGCTCATTAATTTCTTATTTGATTCAATTTGGCCTTTGAAATCCAAATCAAATGATGGCTAAACACACATTGCTGAACATTCAGAAGTACTCTGGAGTTTATTTAAATAAGTTTCATAGTTAATTGGTTCATTGAATTTACGAAACACACACACATATATATGTATATGATTGGTTATCTTATAGCATGGCATAAAACCTGATTTACTGCTTCTTACCTTTTTGCTCTAACTATATATAGTTCTGATATGTTATTATCATTAGCTGAACTTAGTCATTTTTATACAAAAACTCCAAGGGTTAGTTGCTATCTTAGTCTATAACTGACGGTGTAGCGTACCTTAGTTTGTTTGACAATTAACTCAATTTCTAAAGTTGATATTTATATATGTGTGTGCATTTTAACATGAATACATATATTCATTTACTAAGTATTCAACTTCCACCTTCCTGAATTTCTAATTTAAAGTTATGAAATATTATTTTTGTTAGAACAACTCCTCCCTTCAAACATACTTTCAAAAGCTCAGGAAATATGCATGGTATCATAGGTTTATAAAATCTTTCCAATCCGTGCAAATTAAATAAGTTTACTGCTTTATTGGTATTTTTGCCATCTTTTTTGATTGTATATTCATCGGTAAACTAATCTCCGAAATATGTATGCAGTAGAGACAACTGCTGTATGCGTTCAACTGAGTTCAGTTTTAAACTGAGTTGCCACAACTAAGTTCAGTTTTAAAATGAGTTGCCGCAACACAGTTGGCAACTGAGTTGCAAATTCACTCAGCTTAAATTGGAATGAGTATATTCTTGGAATGATTCTGGCTACTAGATAGCACATTCCAATACGTAAATTTTGGATAAACCGAATAGCGAAACATACCTAATGATCTGGGGCCATATAGTATTTAATATTTTTTATTTATGATTGTCCCACGTCAATTATATCATCATGCACAGACAGTACTAGGATTCTTAAACGATAATAACCTAGTTTTAATTTCAAATGAAAATTTTAAAAGTGTAACGTGTTTACTGAAAGCAGATACCAATTTTTTTTAGAAAAAACAATAGAACTTTTGTAAGACACATTTCAAATATACTTCCTTACACTTCAAAATAAGTTTTAAAAAACAGTCATGTTTGCATGGTAGTCCGATTTAGCTACATTCCATCACTTATGTTTATGGTTCTCTTAATGCCTTCTTTAATTGTCTGCATGGTTGTCCGTGAACTCCATGTCAGTTTGTGCAGAATAGTATGCGCAAACTGAGTTGCGCAAGCTCGGTTTGCGCAAACTGAGTTGCGCAAGCTCAATTTGCCAAACTGAGTTGCGCAAGCTCAGTTTGCCAAACCGAGTTGCGCAAACTCAGTTTGCACAACTGAGTTGCGCACTCAGTTTTCCAAACTGAGCTCAGTTTGCACAACTGAGTTACGCAAACTCAATTTGCACTGCTGAGTTTGTGCAACTCAGTTGCACAAATTGAGTGCGCAACTCAGTTGCTCAAATTGAGTGCGCAACTCAGTTGGGCAAACTGAGTTGCGCAACTCAGTCGTGGAAACTGAGTTTGCGCAACTCAGTCTGGCAAACTGAGTTGCGCCAACTCAGTCTGGCAAACTGAGTTGGACTGAGTTTGCGCAAACGCAGTTGGCAGACTGAGTTGCGCCAACTAAGTTTGGCAGACTGAGTTGCGCCAACTTAGTTTGCCAGATTGAGTTGCGCAAACTCAGTTATTGGTGCTCTTGTGAAGGGTGATGAGACCGAAGTTATCCATTTCCTCCTCCAAACTAAAATTATCCCTTTATGTCTACGCACAATGGAGATGGGAAGTGAACTTTCAAAGGCTCTGGCTATCTTTGTTTCCTTTTTTTGCCCTTTGGATCTCACCTATTTGAATTTTGAGTGATGGTGGCTATTAATAAGAGCGGAAGAAATGCTAGTTTGGCTTATTTTTTTTGTAGTTTTAGTGCTTATCTCGAATTTTGAACTGATATATAGCATAATTTAATCAGATTGATGTTTTATGTATATTAGTTTGATGCTTGCATGAGAGTCGTTCCAGTTTGCAGTTTGAGGAAAGAAATTCCATACTCAGATTACTTTTGGTTATCGGATAATCTCATATATGCTAGTTTTAGTTTGCTGTTTGAATTAATTTATAGGATGAAGTAGCAATGACCATTAGTTTTTTATTTACTGTAAGTAGCCCTAGTGGTAATTATTAGTTCAAGTTTGAGCTAGTTCAAATTCTAATTTCATATATAACATAATCTCATATACATAATATAATCTTATTCATTCATATTTTCATATATATATATATAATTGGAATTAATTCGATGTTGCTATAGTTATAAATTAATTATAAGTTTATAGGATTGTAAGTTTGAGTTCTAGGATAGTTTTAATCTTTGGATTTTGCAGTTTTTATTTCTGGATCTTAGAAAATACTTCCACTAAAGCTTAAAGTAGCAGCAAATAACAAGTTATAATCTCTCCGAGCTTAGAGTTTGCATAACAATTCTCATGGCTTTTAATTTTGAGCTTTTGATTTCATTGCAGCTTAGGCTTGCAGACAATGAAAGAGCATGTGAAGCTTTGCATTCTTGCCTTCCACATACATTAAGAGATGGAACTTTCAACAGTTCTCTTATTGAAGATCTGACATCCCGTAGACGGCTGCAGCAGTTGCTTCAGAAGGCAGCTGCAGGAAATCGTGCACCTGGTCTTCATGCTGGAGTATTCGATCCCATGATGACCTAATTTTTTGTCGTTCTAGGTACTACACTGTCATTTTGTTCTTGGTTTGCAGTCATTTTAACTGCAAGAGTTATGTCATAGATTTAGAACTTTAAATGATGTCTGCTGCTTCTTTTTTTTTTTTTTTAGGCTTCCCCCTCCGGAAGTTTGGTTATCGACAAATGATTGCAGGTGGTCACAGACAAAGGTCTTGAACTATCAACTACTTTTATATTCAGCGTCTTCGTAAGTTTTTGACAAATGATATATTATTGAGCTAGCTTGATCAGAGCATAATATTAGTCAAAATGTATTTGAACTTATTATACATAAATAGGAACATCTGAAAATTAGTTAAACAAATATCAATACTTTATAATTTTTTAAATATGATATTATTTTTCAGGTATCTTCCATGTTATACGTCGCTGGCCATATATCACGAGACCATAGCTCCTCTTTTAAACCTCACGTATCAGGAAACATTCTTGATGATTATTGGTATGAGTTTTGCATATATCTTCAATTATTATGTAAATATAAAAATATTGGCTTTTTTTGGGAATGAAGAAAATGACTACCAGTCACTTATTGTGATAGATGATCGTTACCTATCACGTGTGCTTTGGGCTTTTTTTTGCATAAAATTTGTTGTGCAAACTCAGTTTGTCATACTGAATTGTGCATACTCAGTTTGCACAACTAAGTTGCACACTTAGTCTACCAAACTGGCCAAACTGAACTCACTCAGTTCGCCCAACTGAGTTGCGCAAACTCAGTCTGCACAACCGTGTTTGTGCAACTTAGTCGGGCAAACTGAGTTTGCGCAACTGAGTGGGGGCAAACCGAGTTTGCGCAACTTTGCCTAACTCAGTTTGGAAAATTAAGTTTGCGCAAAACTCGTGTTTTTTTTATACGTGATGCATATTCATGTTTTTGACAAGGAGCTGAAAATTTCAATTTAATGTGATGTTAAATGAATGCAGACACTTCCAAAGGCAACAGAAGAAAAGAGGAAATTGGATGATAGTTGTAATGGTGTAATAAAAGATCTTGAACCGGATGTTCTTGAGCCGAATGCACTAAGTTATGATGGTCCTCGAAATGGAATGTACTAGTTATGTGAATTTTTAGATAGAGACTTCATTATATGGTCGGAGTTTCGTATTCGATATTTGTAGAATTTCACTATTGTATTGAATTTAGCAACTTAATTATGTATCGTACTTGTATGTTGTTAACTGATATTCTATGTTGATACTTGATTATGAATGTTTTCTATTGGTATTGATTGAGTTATACTTTTTAAATTGAGAATAATATTTGTTTTGGATTTATATTAAATATCGTCTATATTATAATCATGTTAGTTACTAATTGACTATTAATGCTAGAATATAGGTATTACTAATGCATATTTATGTTATTATTAACATTTATATTTGTTGTGAACGAAAATTTTGCAACATGTATAAGCGTTGCAAACAAAAATCTACCAACGCTTATAAGCGTTGCAAACAAAAATCTACCAACGCTTATAAGCGTTGGGAGAGAAAATGTACCAACGCTTATAAGCGTTGTGAATGAATATTTGCCAACGCATATAAGCGTTGCGACTGAATATTTGCCAACGCATATAAGCGTTGGGAATGAATATTTGCCAACGCTTATACGCGTTGGTAATACATTGCCACCCCTCCATAGCAACACTAATAAGTGTTGCGGAAATTGTTTGCGACAGTTATACTCGTTGGCAATCACCTGTTTTGGTGTAGTGATCCAGGACTCGGGCTCGGGTTCGGTGCTCATAATCGTCTCGTCTTGCCCTTGCTTGATGCTTGGAGAGTTGAGGACTTCAACCGGGGAGAATCCGTTAAGTTGCGGATCTTCAGAGCTTGCCATTATGGCAAGGGAATCTGCTTTTTCATTTTGTTCGCATGGCATATGGGTGTTGGTGAAGTGCTCGAGGTAGACGAGTAGCCCCTAAACTAGGGCTAGGTACTGGGCAAGCCGTCCCTCTTTCGCTTGATACTCTCCCAGTACTTGTCGGACGATAAGATGTGAATCGGAGAAGATGTGGACAGTCTCCAGCTTGAGTTCGATCGCGATTCTAAGCCCGAGGAATAAGGCCTCATACTCCACGTCGTTGTTAAAAGCAAGGAAATTTAGCCTCAGCGGGTAATACATCGGGCGTTCCTCAGGGGTGATGAGTACGACTCCGGCCCCGGAGCATTTTCTATTAGAGGAGCCGTCTATGAATAATTTCCACTTGGCATCGGGAATTCCGGCGTTCACCGTGGGTTCCTCCTCGGAGGTTGTGAACTCCACGATGAAGTCTGCGAGGGCTTGGCCGAGGATGGCTCGTCGGGGGATGAAGGTTATCTCGAACTGGCTTAACTCTATGCTCCACTTTAGTAATCGCCCTGACGCCTTGGGTCGTTGTAGGACCGAACGTAGTGGCTGGTTAGTGAAAACTTTTATGGGATGCGACTGGAAGTACGGTCGGAGCTTTCTAGAGGAAATCAATAAGCAGAATGCCAGATTCTCTAACTTCGGGTAGTTCTTCTCTGTCCCCGTTAACCGCTTGCTGATATAGTAGACGAGCCGTTGAGTGCGGTCTTCGAGGCGTATTAGTGCTGAGCTGATTGCCTGCGTAGAAACAGCCATGTAAATATACAAATCCTCATGGTCTATAGGCTTAGAGAGGATAGGTGGTCGCTCTAGGTGATCCAGAAGTTCCTTGAATGCGAAGACGCATTCGGAGGTCCACTCGAGGTTGTGTTTCCCTTTTCGGAGTAAATCGAAGAAGGAGACGCACTTGTCAGTGGCCTTAGAGATGAACCGACTTAAAGCGACAACCTTTTCGTTCAGACTTTGAACATCCCTAATGTTCTTGGGGACTCGGATGTCTCGAATAGCTTGGATTTTTTCTGGGTTAGCTTCAATGCCACATGAATTGACAATGAAACTGAAGTATTTTCCCGAGGCGACTCCGTAGGAGCATTTCAGGGGGTTGAGTTTCATGTCACACTGGCGAAGGACATCGAACATTTCCGAGAGGTCGTGGACATGATCGCTTGATATTTTATATTTTACTAGCATATCGTCCTCGTACACCTCCATGGACTTTCCAATTTGATTTTTAAAATGTTGATTAACCATTCGTTGATAAGTGGCGCTGGCATTTTTAAGGCCGAGGGGTATAACATGGTAGCAATAGAGTCCAAGGTCGGTTATGAAAGAGGTATGATCTTTGTCGCGGAGGCTCATCGGGATCTGGTTTTAGCCTGAGTAGGCGTCCATGAAGGATAATAGCTGGTATCCGGCGGTCAACTCGACTAGTCGATCGATCTTCAGGAGCGGGAAGCTGTCCTTGGGACATGCCTTATTCAGATCGGAGAAATCGATGCATGTTTGCCACTTACCGTTGCTCCTTTTAACCAGAACTGGATGGGAAACCCATTCAGGGTAGTCAACTCCGCGGGTGAAGTTATTGTTGAGCAGACGTTCCACCTCTTCTTCAAGTGCCTTGGACCTCTCGAGCCCTAATAAGCGGCATTTCTGTTTAACTGGAGGTACTCTAGGATCTAAGCCAAGGGAATGGTAAGCAATTGCGGGGTCGATGCCTTTCATGTCGGAGTGAGTCCATGCAAACACGTCTAAATTGGCTTTTAGGAAGCATATGAGATCTTCTTTAACTACTAGGTGGAGTTGTGACCCTACCTTCAGCACCCTTGTTGGGTCGTCGAGGTTAACGGGAACGTCCACTGTGGATTCGACCGGGGTAGCCCTCCTATATTTGGGCTCTTCATCCTTCCGTGGGACGAGGTCATCGAAAAGACAGGAGTGGCGCCTAAGCCAAGGCCCAGACGCCACTGATTGCTATGCTAAGACGTTCTTGGCACAAGAAGTAGTGGGCATGGCTTTGCCCTTGACCTTATTGCACGCATTCTTCCATTCTATTGTGTAGCTTTCCCTGGCGCTTACTTGGTCGCCCTTGACGGTTCCGATCCCATTTTCCGTTGGGAATTTCATTAGGAGAGACCATGGTGCCATGTAAACTCATAATTCGATGATAAAGGGGTGCCCTAGGAAAGCATTATAGGTGGAGTCGATGTCTTTGAACATGAAAGTGAGAATCCGGACTCGGTCCCCCTCGCCCAGTTCTACGGGTAGGTCGATCATCCCTACGGGGGAACTAAAGGCCTCATTGAAGCCGTGAATTGTAGCATGACATGGCTTCAAGTCGTTCATTTCCAATTTCATCTGGTCATAGGCGGCCTTAAAGATGATGTTGACCGAGCTTCCTGAGTCGATTAAGTCCTTCCGAACGGAAGCGACACCGATCTGGACAATGATGACTAATGGATCGGTAGTCGGGATTTCCACCCCTGTCAATTCCCTTTCTTGGAAGACGATGTTGTCCCACATGGTTTTTTGTAGCTTGGATGGGATGGACTCAGGGAGAGCGGAGCAGGCTTCGTAAGTAGCATGTTTTATGGAACTCACATACTCCATTTTTCGAAAGCTGTTATGTATGGGGTAAGGTCCGCCACACATGGTGTTGATCACGATTCCTCGTCTTGGGTTAGACGGTCCTGGAGCTCCCTTGGCAGCTGCTTGTGGAGCTGGCGCTGGAGGCTACGAGTTTGCCTAGATGGGAAAGGGCTCTTGCACATATTGCTCGAGCCGTTTCTCGTGAATAAGTTTCTCGATTGCATCCCTAAGTTGGCGACATTCTTTGGTGTCGTGCCCGTACACGTCGTGGTATCGACTGTACCTCCTAGTGTTCTTTTCGCGGTCGGTTGATTCTCTGACGTGCGGCTTCTTGTATGGCAGGATGTTACACGTTTCCAAGTAGATTGTCTCTATGTCTTCATTCAGCGGGGTGTAGGTCTCGAAATCTTGGTGAGGGCCGGGCTTTCTTAATTCTGCTGGGGCTTGCTGATTATCTATGTGTTTTACCTAATTACTTAAGCACATAGATTTCTGTCATAGATTATCTATGTGTTTCATAAAAGCATTTCTACTCCATATAGACATGTCAACAATACCAAGACCTCCTTTTCTAATAGGCTTTTCAACTTTTCTGAAGGCAATGGGAGATAGGTATTTTCCCTCAGTACTACCCTTCCATAAAAAATTCATAAAAGCTTTTCTAATCATGCTAATCAACTTGGTAGGCAAAATGAATGTTCTTGCCTAATACATTTGCATAGAGAACACCACTGACCTAATCATGGTGAGCCTACCTGCTTGACTTAAAAGCTTACTTGTCTAATAGTTCAATTTGGCTGTGATTTACTGTATAACGACAAGCATTGTCTTATAGTAATTTTAGAAGTGGTTTGAGGCAAGACAAGGTAGGACATTGAATCATTGCTGCACATCAACCCAGTTCTCTCATGAATTTCTTTAGTTAGGTACATAGGCAATCCAGTAATTTTGATTCCAAACTTAGCAGCATTAACTCTCAGACCAATCATAACATGAAATTTGCTCAAAGTATCAAAGATAGTGTTAATAGTTCTCCATGTTGTCCGCAAATATTGGGGGAGAAAATCTAGGGTCGTTGCAGTTAGGTGCAGCTTGAGCTGATCATTTTCAATGGTTTTGTTAATCAACTGAGTCAGCAACACCACTATGATAATGAAAACATAAGCAGAGATAGGGTAACCTTTTCTTATACCATGCTTGCTCCCAAAGTAACCAATACAAGTGTCATTAATAATTATGGAAAACTTGGTAGAAGAAATACAAGATTAAATCCATGCAATGAATTGTTGAGGAAAATTCATGTACCTTAAAATTCTCATATTAAAATCCCATTGCACCATATCAAAAGCTTTCATAATATCCAATTTTAACATAGCTCTAGGAGTGACATTGATGCTAGTGTACCCATTCAGAAGTGCATGAGAAAATATAACATTATCTAGAATGTTTCTACCTTGCAGAAAAGCTGTTTGATTTGAAGAAATTACACCGGGTAGCATCCTTTTCATTCTAGGAGCATCCTTTTCATTCTACTAACAACGATTTTAGTGATGCACTTGTAAATATAGTTACAACAGAACATCGGCCTAAAATCAAAGACTTTGCTGGCATTCTTCATCTTTGGGATAAGGGCTATATTGGTATTATTGAAAGAGTGCATCATTCTAGCTCTTTTGAAAAGGTGCTTCACAACATTACAAACTTCATTGTGAGTTATGGGCCAGCAAGAGTAAAAGTAACTAGAATTGAAGTCGTCAGGACCATCGGAAAAATTTCTATTGAGGGAGAACATATTGTTTGACTTCATCATCTGTAATTTCTTGGCAAAGGGATAAATAATCACAGCTGGAAAGTTTAGGAAAAATATTAGGGTCTATCAAATCTGTGTTAGGTTTAAAGTTTTCTTTATTACCAAATAGCTCAGAAAAGTGAGTAATAAAAGCTTCTTCAACATCTTCTTGGGAGTTAGCAAGGTTACCATTGTTGTCTAAGACAGAAACCAGGTTTTCTCTACACTGTTTGTCCTTCAGAGAAGCATGAAAGAAAGAACTATTGTTATCTCCTTCCTCCCACTTAACTTTAACTTTTTGCTTAGCCAAATCATCTTCTTTAAAGAGAGCATCTTGATATTGTTCAAATATATAACTTTCCAAGCTAGAGCGATTAGATATAGAGGACTCCTCATCATGATAGTTTGGATTTCATTAATTTACATATCCAGTATACACTTTGTTTATGCCCCAGCCAAATTTCATGCTAGCCCACTCCTTGAAAGCCAATTTGATGGACTTCATTTTAGCCTGTAGAATAAACATGGGATTTCCAAAATTTAGTCTCATCCAAACCTCTTTAACAATGTCAAAGAAATCTGGTTCATTGACCCAGTTTTTAAAAAAATAAACCTTTTTTTTTAACCTTTCATGTCTATCACACTCAGGTGAAGGATGGTCTGGGAATGATCAAAGAGGAGAAGGGGCAGATGATTTGTAAAATAAGGCAGGGAAGTTAAGGAAGGAAGACTGATTACAAAAGGCATGGTCAATTAGAGAGAAGGTCCTAAGACCATATTTTTTTTCTTGTTATTCCACGAGAAAGGCATTCTAGTGAATTTTATGTTAATGAAGTCAGCCTGTTCAATGGCAGTTTTAAGAGGAAGAGTTTCAGACAAAGAAAGGGGTTACCTTCGGATCTCTGAGAGACATCATAACAACGGTTGAAGTCCCCAAGTATTAGCCAATGAGGGGTAGACTGACTTTGGAAAGGGATAGTTTGTAATATGGTTTGTCTATAGTTGGCGGAGTTACCAGCATAAACAAAGGTAAGGTAGAAGGAGAAATGGTCTAGTAAGGAAATGACATGGCAGTGTATGAATTGAGACGAGTATGAAAGTTAACAGGAGGATGGAAGGTAAAAAGAATCAAAATTCTACCATAAGGATCGCCTGACAGATTATGTAAAAAAATTTAGGATGGAAGGTAAAAGAAGAATCAAAATTCTACCATAAGGAGCATCTGATAGATTATGTAAAAAAGAATCAAAATTCTACCATAAGTGAACTAATTTTATAAATAAAGGTTATAATAAGTAAACTTACCCTTTGTTTTGTGATACATTAATATTGCTATATAAGTTTACCTGATTCCATATACTAAACACAAAGTTAAATTTCTAAATAGAAACGACTTTATTGGGTAGTTGTTTGATGATGTTATTCCTTTCATTTGTAGCTATTACATCTCATTTTCGAAGGAAGTCCATTGCTTTAAGTAGAAAAATATTCACTTTCAATGAAAGTGCAATGCTAATCACACTCTCCCTTAAGGAGAGTGAGCTTATACCTGTCACCTGATTGGTGGAAATGAGTTGTCATCAATCATTAGCAATATGATATTAATAATTGTCAACCTATTTCCACCAATCAGGTGGCAAATATAAGCCCACTCTCCCTGAGAGAGGGTATGCTTAGCATTGATCTTCAATGAAATAGTACATAAGTACACTATCTTTCTTAAAAGAAGTTATGAAAATTTGAGTAGTTATAATTATTTGTGTTAATCAAACATAATGCAGGATATATTGCATAAGCACCCATCATCAAATATGTTACTTTAATACCAACCATCCTCTATTTCATGAAAAAAAAAACACCAATCATTCATTCTATAATATACAAGTGCTTTAATGTTTGACTGTCCTCTTCTATTTCTCAAAAGCTAGAGCGTTAAATTCTATTTTTTTGGCAATTAAACTCTTTGTTTTGCATAATTGCCACATTTATAATTACTTTTTAATTTACTCATTTTTTCTTATGATCTAGTATATTCTCTAATATGCTTTTAGTACATATTAACAAAAAATCATTTAACATTTTTGTGTTCATCTTTCTTTTTATTTCCTCAAACTTTTTTATTTAATGTCTATTTTAATTACTCTTTGTACTCCTTTTACACCCTTCCCAATCTTTTTCGCTATTACTTTAATTTCATATTTTCCTATTCATCATTCTCTATTTTTTAATATCCTTACATTAATCCAAAACCTTAATTCGTACCTTATTTGAATAATTTTGCTATCTATTAATTTATTTATTCGATATATAATAAAGATGAAAAGATTTATTTTGCTTATGTTGTTGATTTCTTAAGACTATTTAGACAGCTTAATAATTTTTTTATTGATCCTGCTAACATTGCAACAAAATTATGTAGTATATTTCTATGTTATGATAAAAAAAATTCTTTTACATTTCGCAAATTTGGTTCTTATATTATTTACTTCTAACGTTTTCCCATAACAATATGTTAATTTCCCATGCTTATTCGATGTATTTTCTCTTCTTTTTTTTCTTCAGATTATTAGATTTCAAGACTATTCACGATAGTTCAATGTTAAACAAAAGGTACAGTGCCAAAGAGCATGCTTTAATAGCTGATATAGCTTATTTAAATTATACTAAAGCATTTTAGTTGTCGATTAAAAATATTTTCTCTCTCTCTTCCAAGTCCATTGAATGTTGCGGTAAATGTAAAAAAAAAATGCATGCATTGTTAGTAGTGGATATGAAGTCATATTCCAAAACCTTTTTTATTTATGAGTCGAGTGAGTTGTGATTTTACTAAAACTTAATTAAAGTAATAAATCCTTACAACGATAGGATAGCATCAATTATTTATAGTGAATTGCTAAATTAAGAATCATTTTGACTAAGGGAAATGAAGAGATTTAATTTTTAAATTAGATAGGTTTTGTTGAGGAAAGAATCAAACAACATGTTCTCCCCTTATAAAATCTTATAAAAATTGGTAAATTATCATTATATATTTATCTACTCTTCCTTCTTAGTTTTTGTATCTTCAAGTTATAAACCTATCTTAGTCTTAGTCTTAATGTTCTCAAATTTCATTAAAGTATAAACTAAACAAAATAACATGTGTATTAATTTCTTTTATTCTATTTAAGATTCTAACTATGGTTTTTAAGGCTAAATATCAAATTAAGATATGAAATCTTACATTAAATCAAGGAATTAGTTTTGGAACAATATAGCGATATTATTATATAAAGAGTTATAACTTTATACTAAAAATGAACAAGTGTACGTAAATTTTATATTTACCAAATCCTTTCTTATATGTATTTTTATTTTTACAAAATAACATGTCAAAAGAAACTGATTTGATAAAATAGTTATGTATAAGCCATATGTACTTATTTCTCTAGGAAATTATTTGTATTGTATTCTTTCTAACAATATTAAAAAAACCAATATTAGTTCAAAACAGAGGATTTGATCAGAACTATATAATGAAATTGGGATTGTTATTTAACAATATTAGGCATAATCTTCAATATTTGAACTAAGATTGATACACTGGAGATTATCACTAAGTTAAGTTCAACCAAACTAGATTTAGGGCATAAATGCAATGGGTGCTGATTAATAAAAGCAATTAATGTGGTAACTAATGAGGTAAAGAGGATATTATTCATAATCTTTTATAATGATTCTGAATAAACAAAAGAGGTAAAAGATATGAATTTTGCGCATGAAAAAAAAAAACGAATAATGCTTGTCAAATCAGTTTAGAATGAACTTTGCATGTGGAAAATAAAAGTGATTAAAGATATAAAACGAATTCATTTTTTTCGCTTAAGCATTTTCACTTAAAACTTTAAGATCTTAAATAATATTATCATTTACAACAAGGAAATGCATTATTATTTTTATACTAACAACTTCATTTGCTTAAGTACGGAACCTAGAATTTATCGAAATAAATTTTCACGACAACAAAAATTAATTATTATTAAGTTTCTGGTTGATAACATTCATGTAATTAATAAAAGCTTATAAAAA
The DNA here is from genome assembly GCA_030737875.1 of Allium sativum. Classification (NCBI taxonomy): domain Eukaryota; kingdom Viridiplantae; phylum Streptophyta; class Magnoliopsida; order Asparagales; family Amaryllidaceae; genus Allium; species Allium sativum. The sequence continues at coordinate 63,413,669 of CM060909.1, read as the reverse complement.
GGATAGTAACTTTGAGTAATACTTTACTTACCTAAAGGAATTCATTTCATATGTATATTCATGACAGAAATTAAAGCGCTAGCTAAATGAATTCATAAATCATAGATTGTTAAAATTACTCTGGTCTTCTTTCTTTGATTAAGGTAGGAGATTTTAATTTTATTTCCATCGTAACTCCATTACATAATTTTGACCATTTTTTAAATCTTTTTATTCTAACTATAATTGGATCACTAATAGTTCTTAACTCAGCACTCATCTTGAATTATTAATGTAATGCATCGTACTTCTGTTTTGCTTTCAATGTTATTGATCAAGGAGCCACCGCGAAATCTTAGCTGACTGGATTGATCAAGCTGGATTTAATGGTTAGAGTTGTACTATGTTATTTGGCTTTTTTTAATATGATGTTTAATTTATTATTTTATTCAAATTTTCTAATCTTTTATTTGAGTTTTATGCCTAATCCTTAATGATTTTATTTACTTACACGATTATGAATCTGGCTATTTATTTCTAGGCTTTTACCATCTATGCACACCTAAATTATCTATAATGCCACTTAAATAGGAAATAAAATGACACAAATATAAATGCTAAAACCCTAATTATAAAACATAGTTATTTCTTCTCCTATCATCAACTAATGATAGAGCACACCGAAATTAACAGTATAAGTATGACGTAATTTTTTATTTTAGATATATTGTTTGAATTAATTATTTTTTATTGACATTTTAAAGTATGCAAGGTAATCATTTTTTCGTAACCTCATTAAATTCAGGGTTGAATTTATTACGGCATTTACATATGTTTTGATTTAAGATAGTATGTATTATAAATTTGATTTGGTGAAAATGGTAGCACATATGCTAATGCAATTTTAATGAATTTTTTTCAAAATTGAATGGTTTCATAAAATGAGTTTTGGTTGCTGTCATTGTACTTTGGAAATTGTTCATAATATTCAATTTTTGGTGAAATTTGTTTTAAGGAAGGAAATATAATATCACAAAGTACGTTTACTTTAGGAAGAACAAAAGTGGAAGAGAAAATGAAAATGATAATTAGTGGGTATGCATAATAATTTAGTGGGTGCGAAGAAAAGGGGTGAAAGATGTGTATTATGCGTGTAAATAATATCTTGTTTACTTGATCTATAAATCTAGCATACACCACTTTGTTTCATATGTTTCCTTTTGTAACATTAATATTTCCACATGTTGTAATCTTGTTTTTCTTTTATTTTTTATATTATCAAATAGTACTTTTTTTCTTATCTTCGTTCTCGATGAAATAATTTTTGTAGTTCCTCGATTATATCTCATATTCAATAGCTTCACTTCCATGTTCGATATTCTCCATCCAAACCAAATTAAAGATTCTTTGCAAAAAACATTGTTTGACTTTTGTTGCTTTAGTTTTGAATAGAATTTAAATTAATTCACTTATAGTTCTTCACTTTACCTTTATCTTAACTTATTTGTGAATGTATACATATTCTATAGTGGTTGATTTTTCTGCTTTAATTTCAATGTAACTAATTTTTAACGTAAACATTATCTATAGATAGCCAAAGAAGCTTGTATTTTGATCAAGAACGATTAATAAGTTTAGTTTTTTAATTTACTTTTCATTTAATTCAGTGTTCAGTTTATCTTTTTTATTCCACTAAGATCAAAAAAGATATTGGATTTTATTTTAATTTTTTTTTTTCATTTAGCTCAATGTTGAATTTGTTTCTTCTCTTTTGAATTACTAACTTTGCATGTTTTCCTTTAGTTTTTCTTTGTCCCATTTTTTTCCTTTTGATTTTTGTTTTAGTTTGTAGGGTTATGATTTTGTTTTCTTTACTTATTTTGTAGGAGGTTACTTGATCTATAAATAAGTGGACACCATAAAACCTTTTTCTTTCTTCAAAATCAATTATAGGTAAATTGAACTGTTTTCGAGTTTCATTTTATTTTTGTTCGCTTAGTAAGAATATAAACTTTGTTTCCTCTGTCAGTTTGTATGTCGTAACATGTTATAACTGGGTTATTACTATTACAAGCCCGGCTTTGGCCCAGTGCCAACCGTGCCCATGCACGGGGTAGCAAAAACAAGGGGCAACAAATTATTATCATAAAGCCAAAAGCAGAAAGAAAAAAAGTTGGAAATAAGTTCGTGAAGAAAGGAACAAATCGCAAAGAGCGGCAGTGCAGCGGACAACGAAGGTGGACAAGGGTTAGAGACATCCATAATTAGCACAACAGAGGTACAAACATGGAAGGCGTACAAGAAAAGTTAAAGAATTATAATCATTAAATTGTTATTAGGAACCCTAACCCTAATCCATATTTTGATTAATTTGTATCAAAGTTGTTCTTTTTTGGCAGATTTTTTCTCAGATTAGTTTTTTAATTTTTAAAGTGGTGGTTTAACTAATATTTTTATGCGTCGGTTGAGAATAACTTTTGTTATTGATTTAAATAATCAAATTTTTGTTAGGGATTTAGAGAAGAAAATGAATTTAGCTACAAATTAATAGGACATTTAGATGTTTTTTGTAAAAAGACATACAATTTTTATTTTTGCTTAGAGTTAAATTTTTTAAAGGTTACAATTTAGAGAAAGAAATGAATTTAGTTACAGATTTATGCTAATTTAATTTTGAGACTGGTTTCTTTAAGGATTAAGATATTACATTTTTATTCCACTTATAATAGTTTAAATGACCAACATAATGTTAGTTCTTGATATTGTACTCGGCTAATAAAAAAAGAAATATTCTTGAGGGACTGAGAGCAGATAACATCATGTTCTTGGGTAGCTGAGTTTGCAAAAACTAAGTACCGTAGTTGCTCGGTTTCGTACAAGTTGAACAAAGTGGGAATAGTAATATATGCTGTACCAAGTGGAGATCTATACGTGCACAATGATCTAATTTGAAGTACACACATGCTCAAAGAATTTACAAAACCAAAACACTAACATGTCACATAATAGACCAAGGCATATCAGAACGACCTAAATTAGTTATTAACAAACAAAAGAAAAAGTGACATAGGCATGACCCGTGTTCAGCATAGATAGAGCTTGTATGGTTAAGTACGAAAAACAGTACACCTATATTGAAAATCAGGCCGCCTGGGTACCCGTTCTAAACTATATAGTTTCGGAAAATAGGTCAGTATATATGGCTATTCTGAAAAAGGTTGTACAAGACAATCATTGTAATAAACATGTGTACTGGAACATGTAGGAAGTGCTGCTTTTTGGAGCTACTGGTTGAAATTTTACATAGCTAGCTTAAGGTTCGAAGAACGAAAGCGTGGAGCAAGAATGTTAGTGTTCCATTGTGAAGAAGAGTTGTGGTTGAGTAGACTATCTTCCAGAGTTTTAACCGAACAAAGTTAATGGTTGGTAAGCATGGTACACAAAGTCATCCTTAACCATCTTCAGGCATGTTATACGATCCATATGCAATTTACCCGTTTTGTTTATTTCAAAATAATTCTATTTTATGTCTTCTCCTTTTTATAACAATATTTCCCTGCAAATAATCATGTTATTCATTTCTAATATATAATGTATGAAGTGTTCAGCATTCCTCATGATATAAAGGAAGCAAGTAATGATTTCTTGAATACCTCAAGCCTTGTATATGAAATTTATTGATACCATGTAAAATCAAGTACAGTTTTCATAAATAAGAATTTTATTTTGTACCATTGAGAAAGTTTCTACAATAAGGAGAATCTTATTAAAATTTGCACTAGGCATCATAAACTTGAGAGCCGACTCTGACTATTTAGACACCAGATAATCATCAATTTTATATAATTTGTTGAATGTAGGGTTGACTATTCTATTGTTAATGATACTAAAAATAATCCAATTATTTGTTATATTCTGTGGAGTTAGTTGGAAGTTGATTTATTTTAAATTGCACTATGGTTAGTTATATCTAATACCGGATTAAGGGTGCAGATAAGAACAACGTTTATAAGTGAACTAACTTTATGAATAAAGGTTTATACTAAGTAAACTAACTCTCTATCTGTGATACATTAATATTACTTTATAAATTTACTTAATTACATATACCGAACGCAAAATTAAATTTCTAAACAGAAATGACTTTATTGGATTTTTGTTTGACGATATTATTCCTTTCATTTGTAACTATTACATTTCATTTTCAAAGAAAGTTCACTGCTTTTGGTAGAAAGTATTCACTTTCAATGAAATAGTAAATAAGCACACTATTTTTCTTAAAAGAAGTTATGAAAGTCTGAGTAATTATAATTATTTGTATCAATCAAACATAATGCAGGATATATTATATAAGCACCCATCATCAAATATATGTTACTTTAATACCAACCATCCTCCATTTCACGAAAAAATAACCAACCATCCATTCTGTAATATATGAGTACTTTAATGTATGGTCGTTCCTCTTCCTTTTCTCAAAAGCTAAAGGGTTAAATCCTATTTTTTGGAAACTAAACTCTTTGTTTTGCATAATTGCCACATTTATAATTACTTTGTAACTTACTCGTTTTTTCTTATGGTCTAATCTATTCTCTAATATGTTTTTTGTACATATTAACAAAAAAATCATTTAACATTTTTGTGTTCATCTTTCTTTTTATTTTCCCAAACTTTTTATTTAATGTCTATTTTAATTACTATTAGTACTCCTTTTACACCCTTCCAAACCAATTTCACTATAATTTTATTTTCATATTTTCCCATTCATCATTCTCCATTTTTGTAATATCCTTACATTAATCCAAACCTTAATTTGTACCTTATTTGAATATAATTTTTTAAGGCAAAACCAACTGGTTTTTATAGTGGACCGTGCCACTTTTTCATTATAGCAAATAATGAATACAAGGTAAAACAGGAGATAGGCTGAATACCTATATGCTATAGACATATTGCCTTATCTAAGACCGATGCCATAATCTATCACCATGCAGGGTGAGATGATTTACAAAATATAGACAAGGCAAATACAATACATACAAGATGTTGCCTTAAGCAATCACAATTTACATAGGCTGAGTAAATTGTTCTTATCAATGTAATATTTCTTCTTGAATATTCTTTGCTCTAGGCTGAAACCAGCGTTCAGGTACAACAATAAGGATGCTTTAGCAGAGAGTGAATCAATTGCCGAGGACTGAACCAAAAGAAATGCTGCTGGCACCAGAATGTAATAACAGCTCGAAAGAACTCCTCAATATGATACTCAATCGTAGACTGCAGATATGAGAGCACACTTCTGCAGCTAGGTTCAAACCACCAAGCCGGAAGCACTTAAGCAATAACACAAACCAGACTATCACTGTGTTCCAAGCAGAGAATTGAAGAATGCAGATATTGAAATGACTAGAACACAACAATAACTAGTACGAATAGCTCATATGACAACAAAACCAGTTGAGACTCTACCATAATATGCAGCATCCAAGACAACAGATAACCAATAACTAACTCACCACCTCCAAGGTAATCAAGATGAAAAGATTTATTCTGCTTATGTTGTTGATTTCTTAAGACTATTTAGACATTCTAATAATTTCTTTATTGATCTACTAACATTGCAACGAAATTATCTATGAGTATATTTCTATATTTTGATAAAGTTTTTCTTTTATGTTTCATAAATTAGGTTCTTATATTATTTGCTTCTAATGTTTTCCTGTAACAATATATTAGTTTCCCACGGTTGCTTGATGTATTTTCTCTTTTTTTCAAACTATGAGATTTCAAGACTATCCATGATAGTTCAATGTCAAACAAAGGTAACAATGCTTATGAGCATGCCTTAATAGCTGATATAGCTTATTTTAATTATACTAAAGCGTTTTAATTGTTGCATAAAAATATTTTCTCTCACTCTTCCATGTCAGTTTAATGTCACGCTAAATGTAAAAAAATGCATGTGTTAGTAGTAAATATGAATTCATATTCCTACTTTTTTTTATTTATGAGTCGAGTGAGTTGTGATTTTACTAAAGCTTAGTTAAAGTAATAATTCCTTGCGACGGAAGAAGGAGCATCAATTATTTATGGTGAATTGCTGAATGAAGAAACATTTTGACTAAGGGAAATGAAAAGATTCAAATTTTAAATTAAATAGGTTTTGTTTAGGAAAGAATCAAGCAACATATTCTTTCCTCATAAAATCTTATTAAAATTGGTAAATTATCATTATATATTTATCTGCTCTTCCTTCTTAGTTTTTATATTGCCTCATAAATCCTATATTTTCATCTTTAAGTTATAAAACTATCTTAGTCTTAGTCTTAATTTTCTCAATTTTCATCAAAGTATAAATTAAACAAAATAGCATGTGTATTAATTTGTTTTATTCTATTCAAGATTTTAATTATGGTTTTTAAGGTTAAATACCAAATTAAGATATTAAATTTTATATCAATCAAGGAATGAGTTTTGAAATAATAGAGTAACACTATTATACAAAGAATTATAACTTTATACTAAAAATGAACATGTGCATGCAAATTTTCTATTTGCCAATTCCTTTCTTATATCTTTTTAAATTTTTACAAAATAACATGTCAAAAGAAGTTGATTTGGTAAATAGCTATGTTTAAACAATATGTACTTACTTCTCTAGGTAATGATTTTGTTTATATTGTATTCTTTCTAACAATAATAGTTTAATTAAACAGAGGATTTAATAAGAATTATATAATGAAACTAGGATTGTTATTTGACAATACAAGGCATAATATTTAATATTTGAATAAAATTGATACACTAGAGATTATCACTTAGTTAAGTTCAACCAAACTATATTTAGGACATAAATGCAATTGATACTCATTAATAAATGCAATTATTATGGTAACTAAGGAGGTAAAGAGGATATTAGGCATAATCTTTTATGAAGATTTTGAATAAACAAAATAATAGGTAAAAGACATGAACTTTGTGCCTGAAAAAAAAAAAGAATAATGCTTATCAAATCATTTAGAATGAGCTTTGCATGCGGAAAAAAAAAAAAAGAGATTGTAGACGTAAAACAAATTCATTGTTTTCACTTAAGCATTTTCACTTTAAAACTTGAACAATGTTAACACTACAACTAGAAAATGCATTATTTTTTATATTAACAAATTCATTATCTAACCTACAGAACGTAGAATTTACCGAAATAATTTTTCACAACAATATAAATTAATTATTTTTAAGTTTCTCGTTGATAACATTCATGTAATGAATAAAAGCTTATAAAAATGATAATAACATTGAATAATACTTTACTTACCTAATGAAATTTATTTCACAAATATACTCATGACAGAAATTAAACCGCTAAATGAATTCATAAATCATAGATTGTTATATACATTATGACCATGTTAAACCCTGGCTATATACGTATGTAAATATTTTACTTGCCTAACAAAATTTATTTCACATATATACTCATGAAAGAAATTAAACAGCTAAATAAATTCATAAATCATAGATTGTTATATACGTTATGACCATGTTAAACCTTAGGGGGGGGGGTGTATATATACATATGTGAGACATGATCAAGAGCACCCCTATATACCCCTTATTTCCACTATACATTCTCATTTCTCTCTCTTTCCCCTAATTCTCTCTTTCTACACCAACTTATTTAATTATAAATATGTGAATATTATTAAGGTGCAAAAGAGGTGTCATATAACCCTCCCCCAACCCCACCTCCCACACATATATACATACACAATATGTAGTTAAAACTCTTACCAGTCCTATAGCGGTGGAAGTGCAAAAAGGTGTAGCGGGATAATACGTGGAAATAACGGGATATAACGGAGGTGCAAAAAGGTACATTATATGTAAAATTAATTAATTATCATTCCCAAATCATTTATGTAGAAGAAACTAATATCTATTAATCTTATAAAATAAAAGTCAAAGAATGGTTATACATATTAGAATTGATGACTATAGTAGATTTCTATCATATATTAGACACTTAAGTGTTAAAATTATCCTTTTACACTAACTTTATTGATTTGTTTTAAAAGAGGACTGGTCACATGAAGGTTCGTATATTAATATTGCTAAAGTGTATGCTATAAACCGTTGATCTAGCGGGTGCAGTGGAAAACAACGGGACTTAAAACAGATTTATTGTTCATCAGCGCTAAGTAGAAATAACTTAACGGTTAATGGACGCTACAGGCTATAGCGAGGATTTTACGGGACTTTAATGAGACCTTAACTGCGCGCGCGCACACACATATAAATAATTAACAGTACATAAATTTAATTATTAACACGGTTCACTATGATTCATGCAATTCGGTTGGGAAGCCTTTATAATTCATTCCTTAACATGGTTCCATTTGAAAACGACAGTAAAGTAAAATTGGACCGGATTGTCCACACCCCTATCCACTGCTGCTTTGGTCATCCAACATGAAAAACGGGCCAAAAAAATACAATTCCATGGGCCTTACTTGGGCATATCACTGCCACGTGGCTAGTCTTCAATGCAAATTAACTATTGTTCGATGGGTCAAGTGCAAAAGATGTTATAATTAATTAATATTAAATAAAGAATTAATGAAGAAAAATGTCCTAGAGAGAGAAACTGGAAAAATACAGTTCCTGAGGTTCATTTCTTAGTTGTATATATATCCTCGGGGAGGAGAGTGGAGAGTGGAGAGAACAGGGAAGAAAGCGATTTAGGGATTTTCTGTCAATTGAGATTCTTTTTCTAAAAGGTGAATTTCACTATAATCATTTAGCTATTTGATCTTATGCTCTATGGTTGTTTGGTTTCTGCTTTTCTTCCTCGTCTTCTTTTTCTGTTTATCGATGAATTTGGATCTTTACTTTTGATGCCTTTCATTTGCATAATTAGAATCAGTTTTGTAAGTATTATTCGTTTTATATATTGGTAAGCTGGATTTAGGCTGCTCAGCTCGTTCATAATTCAGCTTATTAGGTTCTAAGTTTTATGATTTCATTGATTTTTGGCTTGTTTCGAGACTCGGGATTTTAGATAGTGGATTGGAAATGTTTATTTATTTCTATTAACACTTCGAGGAAATAAACTAAGTTGATATTAAAATGTATTTGGAACTCAATTGGAACGAAAATTAGAGCTCAATCTTAAATTGCTATTTCTAGACACGCAGGTTTTCCTTCATTGGGTTTTGGATGATACTTGCTCTGTAGTTGTTTGTTGTTAGTTTACCTAATTGCCTCAACCATGTTTTACTATTTTAATTTTTTTATTACTTGTTTAATATTATTCTTAGTTTGTTGTTCAATGTAGAAAAATGATTGTGATGGATGTTAAATCTAAATTCTTGTTGGATATATTTTTGGGGTTTTGAATTATTGATCCATGAAGAATGTAAACTGGTTGATTGGATGAGCAGGAAAACTAGGTTTTCCTTCACTTTGTTAGCCATTAGGTATTATGACCTCAGATGAACAATAATCTCAGTCCTCACTGGCATGTAAAATTGTTTTCGAATATCTCACAATGAGAATATTTGGATGAAGTTGTCAAACTGCGTATTGCAAATCTGTTGCCTGTTTGGTTAAACCTTTACGGCATTGCAGATAGAACTGAAATAGGGAATATTTGTCCTTGTGATTTATCAGTAATCATAAATGGATTGTGCGTAATTTTTTAGTACTATCTGCTTCATGATTTATGTCTGATGTATAATCAGTTGATGAGACACCTGAATCTCAGTGACATAGACACAGTTCAAGAGGGGTAGTAGCATAGTTAATGTCTATCAAAAACTTCCCTATTCCTTGATACATCTACATCACGCCCAATTTTCGTAGACCAGAGCTGTTTCTTGACAATGTTAATTCCAATATGAATTTTAAAGCGAATACTTTAACTTAAAACTCTTCCATTCGGCATTAGGTAAGTATGATAATGGTATGTTTTAACTCGTTAATGATCCTATGTTTCTGTAATAATTGTAAGATCAGAGGTTGAAAATCCTAGTGCACTGATTCACGATCATATGCTAAGTGTACCATACAAAATATTATAACGAATTCAATAACTAAAGTTTTAGCTCCGTTAATAATAATTGCATCTCACTGAATTCTTTCATTTACTAACAGCTGGTTGATTACAGGGTATTTATTTTGGCAGTTTTACTCTGCTGTGCAAACTGGGAAGTTTGATTGTTTGGAGTGAAGTTGAACGACAGTGCTTTCTTTAACTTAATAGTTAATAGTCAATCCTAAGGTTTGCCTTGTTATTACTTGCAATTTAATGTACAGTATCTAAGGTTATTATATTTATTTGTTTTCTCAACATTTTTACTATCTACAAATTTGAGGGAAAAGTATTCAGGTGATTGCGTACATGAAGAATTTCTTTGACCTTTCTGGTCAAATTTTGTAATATACAAGTGGGTGATCTGTGTACAAATTGCATTAAATATGCTAAATAATTTATACCGTGAAAATATTATTCTAGTATGCATCTTTTTCACTATTCATTCATTTTATATATGCACATTTCCATAATGCACACGTATATATTGTTTTAAAAAATACGCACACTTTGAATTTGTGCATGTACAAGTTAGAGTTTATACACATGCACATTTTCAGAATGCTCATGTACAAAAAGGCCGAATAAGGAAAAAGGGACCTATTTTCATAGCAAGTTTCAAACCAAGCCGAAACTTTAAATAATTTTTTTTGAAGGCCTAAAAATAAAAATGTGTCTTTAAAAAAAGAAGGTAAATATGAGTTATATCTACGACTTTCTAAATAAATTGTGTATATATAAATCTTATAAAAGTTGAATTTAGTATAAAAAATAATGTGCATGGGTGCGTCTGTATGTATATGTGTACATCTTTTGTAATGTTAATATGAAGTGGAAGCATTTCCATGTGAATCCAATAACAAACTATTGTTTCATTAACTAGTCCTTTCTACTTACGATAAAAAGCCTACAACAAAATAGTATATTTTAGTTATTAATCAACTAGCTAGTTATGACTGTCACCGTTGTATAGTATAGTGTGTTCTGCTAGTAATGTTTTGACGTAAGTTGTGGCCTTTTAATAATGAATGCCCTTACTAGTATGATATTCTAGAGCAAAGCTCTAACGCTTCATCAAATTGATTAAATATTGAGTCGATAAATGATGTTTGTGATACTAAAGTCAAATTAATAATGTGGCTGAGATTTTGTGTCTCCTGATTTGAGTCAAAATTTTGTGTTCAAATAGCTGCTCCATATATATATATATATATATATATATATATATATATGTATGTATGTATGTATGTATGTATGTATGTATGTATGTATAAACCTATAATAAGATATTACTACCGTACATCAACTTCAATAAATAAGTCAAACTAGCTAGTTTTTGATGATACATGTTTTATCCCTCTTGTCTTTACAACAACCACACAACCAACTGTATGAACTCGCAGGTTTTACTTTGGACGTTCGTATTAATTATAAAATTATCAGAAAAATTGCTTAATGGCCTGTATAAAATCGAAAATTTTCAGTGTAATTGGGAAAACAAAAGTTTGCCTAGTGACCCGTATAAAAACAAATACTTGAATGTAATCAGAAAAACAAATTAGAACATAATTATATTTTATCCTATTCTTTGTAAATTTAAAATACATTGAGCAAATGTACGTTATTCTTTGTAAATTTAAAATAGTAGTAAAGTAAATTATTTTTGTTGTGAAGTATGACATCTTGAGTCCAGATCAAAGTTTGAGGTTTTCAACATAACGTCAAGGTTCCGATTATTCCGTTTCTGTTTCGGTAGGGATTGAAACGAAACCAAGTCGGAACCCTGTTTTGATAAAAAAAAAACAATTATTATTATTTTTAAACAAAAAACCTCAAGAAAAGAAAATATGCAGATATGCAAAAACCGAAATTTTGACTTAGAGGAACATACAGATTCACAATAAATAAAATTGTGTAATTAAAGTAAGGATGAAAACAAAGTAATGGATAAACATTTTTTAGTGTGTTAAATTATTATTATAATTAATTAGTATTATTTGTTCGTATCTAATTTTTCAATTAAGATAAAAGCATGTGTTTTGTTTCAGTAAATTAAACAAATGTATATTTAATTATAATAAAATAAATAACAAGACCCGAAATCGAGTTATAAATTAGATCGAAAATCCTAAAATTATAAAAGACCGACCAAGTAGCCAGGGGCGGATCTAGGCACTGGCCAGCTGGGGCCAGTGCCCCACCTGGAAAGAAGAGAGCCTGGCAAAAATCTGAGCATTTTGGTTGACCGCCCTATGCGAAACTTAGGGGAATGCCCTATCTGGGCTTGCATCCAGCCAGTACCCCCACAAAGTATATTGATTCTAGTTGATTTGAAGTATAGGAATAAATGTTAGTATATATATAATAGAATACAAAGTTATTAGATGGATTGGGACTAAACCTTGAAAAAATTTGCCCTACCTGAACAAGCAAGCTAGATCCGCCCCTGCAAGTAGCATTTCACAAATGTCAAGTAAGGACTGAAGCTTCACTGATTGAAGGTAAATGTGAAATTGAAAGACATACAAAATGAGAAACAAAGAGAAAGAACAGAAATGGAGAAAAGAAAAGTCAACATAAGGCAACATATGCGCTTAAAACTTAATAGGACAATAGGTGAAATCGCTGTTTGTTTCAAATTGTCACATGGGTTCTTGTAAATGCTTATTATGTGGAAGATGTACATATATCAATACCAGTGCCTAAAAATAAAGTCTATTTAACTCGAAAATAAATTTTAAGGGATGAGTGGAGGAGAACTTTGATGTCTAGTTACATACCTTATCTACGATTTTTGGTATGCACATATTTGAAATGCAGCTGGCGTATGCTGATAATGATTTAAATTTGAATTTCTAGTCTCTACTATGCTAACGTCCTTTAAAAGTAAGTTATTGCTTAATTACCTCTATTTTAAACTACATTATCACTTAGTACTTATATTTTTCCTCATTCTCAAATCAAGAGATGATTATCTAGCTGTATTTAAATAAATTTTAGTCGTTTACTACATAATACAATCATTGTTCATGTATCATACTCAAAAAAAGACTGTCTGATGCATCTATGACGGTTTCACATTTAAAATTAGTTATGTTTCTTAGGAGACATCTTTAACATATCTTGCTAGTATAATCTATAAATACAATGTCACAGACTTATCATCCGGTTGTAAATTTGGAACAGTGATGGAGATTGCTACTGACTTTTGCCTTCTATGTAGATAAATTATGTCTCTCGCTTATGTCAAGTTATATAGCGTGAGCATACCTAATTTACACAAACACACGCAAACAAAGATTATAGCATGCAAACATAATGAATTTAATATATAAAGATCTAAACATGTTTTTTTTTTTTAAAAAAAAAATCTCAATTTGTATTCTTTTGGACTAGAATTCAAAGTTTCACTTGGAGTTTTATGCATTATTTATGAAGGATGGTACAGTTCCATCTTTAATTAAAAATTCAGTTTGAAAGGTTTTTCAAGTGATTTTAAAGAATACACAACCATGTTTGAAAGTTAATTCTTATGGGTTTTGAGAACCATACTTAAATTATCATATTATATATGTGTCAAAACACTTACATTAAATATATTCATTAATTTATATATATTAACATTTGGACGTTGGATTTTGGTAATCGTATTATGAATTCATAATAAACTATTTTCTGTAAGAAAAGGAAAATATATTTGAAATAAAATTAATATTTGATAAGTTGAAATGTAGAAAATAGATATGTATAATGAGTAACCTTTAAAACTAAAACAATTGATTCATTTTATTTTATTTTTTGGATTCTTAAAGGTCATTAAGACGTCATCAATCTAAACAAAAGTGCGCACACACATTCTCTCTCTCTTTCACGCACGTGCATGCATGCGCACACACATATTTTAGATAGAAAATAGAGTTGTGATGACGACTATAAACCAATGGTTTGAAGGGTTCAAAGAAACAGCCAAGGTTAATGAAATCCTTCCATACACTTTTTTAGACAAGTAATCGTAGGTATCAACTTATTGTAATATAGTTAAGAGGAACAAAAGGGCTGTAAATATGAAATATATAAAACTTTAAGCCTTCATTTTGTTGGGCATCTCTTACCCTGGTAAAAATGATTGAACATGTTGCATGTAGCATTTTATTATTTATTTCGGCTGTTTCTCTGGTTCTGAAAGCTTGCTTGCCCAAAGGTGACTGATGAGCATCAAACTTGTTTTGCTCATGAGCTGCTGATTTAGTAGTCGATAAATTCTGTAGGACATAACTATATCTATTTAAATTCATGAGTCTCTTCTGCCAGTATTAAAAGAGAAAGCAATATATGCTAGATAGTGTTTTTTTTTTTTTTTTTTTTTTTTTTTTAAAAAAAGCTTGATAACCCTATAGCCGATCTATTTAAATTCACGAGTGACTTTTGCCAGTATCAAAAAAGGAAGCAATATATGCTAGATAGGATTTTTTTTATTTTTATTCTTGTTTTATTTTTTAAGAGCTTGTTATAAATCATTTATATTTTTGCATCCGCATGGTTCTTTGTTTTGATTCTAGATTGCCCTTTCTACGTCAAAGTTCTTGTTTTTCCTCATAAGAGGCAACTAATTTATATATGAAAATGAAATCATTCCTGTCGGATACTCCCTTTATGCCCAGATATTGCTTTTATCATGAAACTTGTTAAAAACTGTACCTGCCAGATACTGAATCCCAACTCTTTCTATTGCTGCAGGTAATTATTATTGCTTTCTGTACCACATAATTAGTTGACATTGTTCATTCAAACTGCACCTGGCGAATGTACCAACTTTGCTAAAATAGATATTATAATGATGCTCGAAGATTTTTTTACGCTTACGGAGATGAAAAATGGCATTACTACCCTTCCTAGGGTTGAAGAACTCATCAACACCATGCAGCAACAGAAGAACCATTCCATAAATAACATCAGCGATGCAACAAGGCAAAGGACAAAAGTTATTAGCACTATAGCAGCTACCGAAAATGAAGAGTGTCTAAAACTTTTTATGAAGTTAAATGGATTGACATATTTCAATCAGTGGGTTCAGGACATACTGGAGTTTAGTAACAAGAATACTGAAAACATCATTGAAGATTTTCTAACTGTTTTATTGGAATTACTTGAGAAGCTTCCAGTCACCAGAGAAGACTCTTCTTATTATGAAATGCACTTAATTTCTGGAAATCTGGCTAGATTAGACAACCATAACATCAAGGAAAGAGCAAGAACTTTGTTTGAACGGTGCACACTCGCCGTGGAAATTGATGCTGGCCTTCAAAACTCGAGTAACATTGGAAGTGGTAAGTATGCTGATATTTTTGCAGTTGATAATGGGAAGCTAACTTTGCGTAACAATGAAAATTTCAAGTATGTTAATTTTGATGCAGTTGACAATGGGAAGCCAATAGCTTCAGATACTAGTCACATGAATGACCCTCAACTTGATAAAACTGCCAATTTATCGACTAAGAGTTCGAAAGAAGATTCAGCTGCCAATGCCATTGTTCAAAATATGGATGCACGGCCTTCAAACTCTACTCAGAAGAACTTATCTGTTACTGTTAATGAAGAATCAAAAGATGCATCATCTTGTAAAGATGACATTAATGTTGATACGGAACAAGGTATCTTATCTGAACCTGATCAAGTAAGTTATAAAGTTCAGTCACCTTCTAAATTATCTGTTACTCCAGTTGCTCACACACCGGAGCAATCTGCACCATGCAATTCTAATGACAAAGGGCAGAATTCAGAAGCATTGAAATCTGCAAATTCTCCTCCAAGCTCTGCTATGCAATGTTTGCTGTTTAATGGCTCTAAACAGAAAAGTGATGATGATTCAAAGGAAACTTCTAGTGAAAACGTGGAAGAGGTTGAACCTGGGAGTTCAAGTGAAGTTGAAGTCGGTTCAAGCGAAGCCCAAGTTGGCTCTTCGGAACCACTGGGGGATAAAATACCTAGAGTCAATCATAGCTCAGATTATGGACTCGAGTATGGAGAAATTGATGCATTGGAAGTTGCCAGGCAAGTTGCAATAGAAGTAGAGCGTGAAGTCGTTGACTACAGAGAACCATTCTGCAACTCTTCTCCAGACCGCAGTTTAAGAGAAGATAATGAGAAAGCAGATATAGAAGAGTCTAGTAAGAAACAAGAAGCAGTTAGCGAGAGTCAGACTAACAAGAACAAATGTGTGTTTGATTTAAACGAAGATATCTTCACCGATGAACCTGAACCTGAACCCGATTCCATGTTGAACCGAAACTTTAACAAACCAGTAGTACCTGCAACCTGCACTTCTCCCATAACTCCTGTCGTTGAGAAAACTTCATCTAACCTGAAAAGAAAAGCAAAATGCATCGAATTCGACCTGAACATTGTGGATCAAGAATGCGACCCAGAAGACCTGATCGAGGTCAGTTCAAAGAAACCTCAAAAATTAAAATTGGATCTTAATCAACTCGGCGAAGAAGAAATATCACAACCTCAGGCACAGACTATTCCTTTTTGGAGCACCGCTTCTTCATCTTCTTCAAAACAGCCCAATGCGAGAGGATTTGATTTGAACAACAGCCTGAACTTCTTCGATGTTATGGGCTCGAGCAAAAAGCCCGAAATCACCATAATGGGCCTGAAAATCACAGATCAGGCATCAAAACCACTATTTGAAAGTGCAACTAATACGGTAAGTGCATATAGTCATCAATTTCCGGTTTATGCTTCGGGTTTCAGTGGTAATATGATGGTGAGCTCAATGGCTTTCCCAACGCCACAGTACACATATGGAAATACCATGCCTTGTATGATCGATTCTAGGGGCACCCCTGTAGTGCCCCAAATATTAAGCAATGTAGGACTGAACACTGCTGCTACTGCTACTACACCGTCGCTAATGCCACCGTACCATTTCCTTGCAAGTTCGAATGTAGCTGGAACCTCAAATTCTGGAATGGATATTAATTCCATAGAAGGTGGAAGTATAAACTTTTTCATGCAAGACAGGAACGGTATGACAGAGGAGCAAGGATCTATGAGCAGGAAGGAATCACATTCTGGAAGGGAGCTTTACAATTTCATGTCGTCGTGGCAGTAGTTAAAAAGCTTTCTTTTTTTTTCTCTGAATTTTTAATAAGTTAATATTTTCTTTTTCTTCGACTTCTAAAGTGATGGATGCAGCCTAGCTGAGGTGACTTTAGAGATGAATAATGCTAGTCTTAGCGATTAATTGCAGAAGGAAAAATAGAGGAATGTAGTCATGGATTGTTTTGGTTATTGGCCTTGTTGCTGTTGCTACATTTTGATTTGTTGATGTTTTATATAATATAGGGCGCTGAACTGGGATTATGTTACTGTACATTTTGTTATAGAATTTTCAACATAGTGATCAAGTGGAGCTTAAAGTTTTGGAATACTCTTTTCACGTGATGCATTATGCTGTTTTTGTAGTGTCTGCATCAGGGAGGTTTTACAGGTCCTTGAAAGCTTGTTTCAGAAGTTTCTGCAGATTGCAGGTCAAAGCCGTTATGCAGATGCATGACGTGGGGAGTAAATAACGTTTTTATCTGCAGAAACCGCAGCTTAACTGCACAAGACTGGAGCTTTACCAACCAGGTTTGACTTTTCATCTTCAATTTCCGCAATCACTCTCCTTTTCTGTGGAGGTCCCCAATCCTTTCACGAACAATTTTATATTTGAACTATTTTTACAAATTTACTTTCGAAGTTTCAGTTTAAAAATTAAAGAGCACCAGTAATAGTTTTTGAATATGAAGGATTTCCCATTTGTTATCAGTTACAGATTTGTAGAACAGATCTCATCTTAATGAACGGTTTTTCTAGTTGCGCAGTTCAGAGTATTTTTTTTCATTATTTCTACAGCCTAATATTTTTGTACTTCATTGGTAAATTATATTTTTTCCTCATAATTTTCAGAATTTTACTTTTAAAGTTCCAACCTAGAAATTAAGGGGTTTGATTAACGGTTCTTGGATACTAAGGATTGTTATTTATTATCAATTTTGAATTTTATCTACAAATGAGCAATATCTAATTTTATGCTGTCTGCTTTTAACTATTGTAATTCACAAATTATTCTTTTTAAATTCCTAGAAACTTGAAGTTTTGTGTTTCATGGTTGGATTCTAAAATTTGTTTGCTAAAAATTTAGGATGCCTTTGGTTTATGGTTTTTAATTTTCGGTTTTCGTACATATAAAATTACCAACGACACACACATCGTGAAAAACGATCATTTTACAAAATGAATTTAACATACAAAATAAAAAACAACTTTTTATTATGTTCAATATTTTAAAAAACAACGGAAAAACAGTAACATTCATCCACCCATCATCCTTTGGTCCCCACTATCATCTCCTTTACCTTGGTCCGTCAATTTCACTATCATTCGAATCTTTGCACATTTTAAAACTAACGTTGAAAACTCAAAATATAAAATAAACCAAATACTACTTTATATTTTGTACGTTACCTTTGGTTTTTTCTAATATGCGGGAAGTTATATAATGCTCCATGAGTTTGACAAGAGAAAATTTGGAAAACAGGACCGTATAATTATCAAAAATAAAATAAAATGTAATAATATAATTATATCGTTCTGAAGTGTTTTTTTTTCCCTCAAAACACAAGTAACTCTTTATTTGTTCATCTACATATCTTGATTATTATATTTCATCTCCTCGTAGAGGTTATGATCCTATATTCATATTTATCACCAACATATTCGCCAAAAATCGAGGTGTTGAAATTTTGTACTATGTTGTAAATCTTGAATGTATTTGTGTATTTATTATGTCTAATCATCTTTAAATGGATTTTTATGTTTTAGTCCAAAATTAAGGATGATCGATGGATATTAAGGTGCACCCATTTATTATCGGTTTGCATTTAGTTTGGAAATTAACAAATCTCATCTTAATTGTCCCTTCTTTTCTACTCGTCATAGTTAACAATTCTTTTTTCGTCTATTTCTACAAAATATATTTTTGTGTTTGGGTACTTAATTGTTAATATCACTTGCTAAAATTTATACTTCCTATGTTTCTTTTTGTTTCTTTTACCATTTGGGATAGTTGTCTAATGTTACATGAGTTTTACCTAAAGTGCTTTCCAAAATGTGGTAGTTTGATTACTAAGCAAATAATCAGAATATGGTTATTTATTTCGAAAGTAATTGCTTTTCAAAGATCCAATAATTTATTATTTGTTCATTTACTTATTTTGAATATTATACCTCATCATCTTTAGAAGGGAATGGTCATATATTCATGTTTATCTCTAATTGTTGTCTGTAGATCGAGGTATTAAATTCCTTATCATGTAAAATCTTTGAATATATTTGTGTAACATATTGTGTCTCAATCATATTTGAATGGTTTAACTTTAAATGTCCTAGATCAAAATTTAAGGAATGCTATTAAGATAGATCATATTCATACACTACAAATTACTTTACATACATCAAAATAATTATCAGAATCATACACATAGTGTTTTACTTTTTATACATCATCCATATTACAACATTACCTCTACTTTAGATTAAGGGGATTGTTAAAGGGACCCCAATGTTGGTTGAGGGTGGGTTAATTTTAAGGGTATTAGGATTGTCTTGCATGTTCTTAAGGAGAAATGATGGTTTGGATACAATAGTCCCACATCACGTAATATACAGAAGGAATTGTATACAAATATGAGCTGGTAGGCACGTAACAGGGATTCCTTTTGTTATATGAGAGTTGTGTGCCAGCTCATATGCGAGAAGGAAGGGGCTTCGTTCCGACTGTCATTACATAACAGTGGTATCGAAGCCGAAGGTTCGGACTGGGTCATGCAGGCAAGGCAGTCCTCTCAAAAGATACTCGTAGGATTCGAGTCAAAGGAGAGACTGTTAGGGTTGTCTCGCATGTTCTTAAGGAGCAATGATGGTTTGGATACAATAGTCTCACATCATGGAATATATTGAAGGAATTGTGTACAAATATGAGCTGGTAGATACGTAACAACAGAAATTCCTTTTGTTATATCAGAGTTGTGTGACAGCTCATACGCGAGAAGGAAGGTGGGCTTTGTTCCGACCGTCGTTACATAACAAAGAGGACTTTTCGTTGTTTGTAATTTGTTAAGGGGAATTGTATGTAAAAAAAAAGAAAAAGAGAGGCTAAAATACCATTGCCCACCTTCCTTACCTATCATGTGTATTGCTATAACCCTAACACTGTTGTTGAACACAGAATTAAACAACAAAAAGAATGCAATTTCTGTTTCCGTTTCAGCACATACGTTTTTGATATCGTTTATAAATATTCGATCAGAATTTACGATAATTCTAATTGTAATTCAAACATCCAATTCCAATACAAAATTAGGTTTATTTTACTTACCTAATTCGATGCCTTCTGATCACCCACACAATTTTTCAGTGTTTTTCTTACTTTAATTATATCTTTTATTTTTATTTTTTATCCACCATTAAATTGTAATCATTGATTAGGTTTTAGATTTTAGGTTCGAAGGTTACATTAATTCGGATTATGAGGTTAATATTGAAAATTTTATTAATATGTTTAAGAGGGGATGTAACGACCCGCATTCTACGTATCAAAGGATCGTAGAATATTTATTTCTTTCACATACGAAGTCGTATGGTCATGTAACTTTGGGAGACGACTATTGGGGTCATTTCCCATATTCATGGTTTTTGCCGATTTTTAAATGACCGTTTTGCCCCTAGCTGATCTTGTTTCGGCCATAACTTTTGATTGGAAAGGAGCTTTGACTTGAAACCACTTCCATTAGATCCGGATGATGGTTTACCTTTCCGTCGAGTGGTCATATGTGAAAAATGGACTTACCGTTTGGGAGATATGACTGAAACAAGGTTTAGGAGGCGAAAAACTGCTTAACTGGGCCAAATGAGGTGATTAGTGAATGGGCCCATAACCCATTTCGGGATTAGGGTTATGGGGAGGCTGAAATGAGTTAGGTTTTCATTTCATTACAGTTTTCTAGCCGCCATTTACCTTCTAGGAGCCCTAACAATGGCCTTCAACATCTAGAATCACCTTTAATCCCTTTCTAATCAAGTATTAGCCTAATCTACGTCAAATCAAAGGGGAATAGCACCAAAGCAAGGTTAGAACTGCTGTGTTGTCTTGGAACAGCGCCAAATCAGAGGATAGTTCAGTTTTGAAAGTTTATTTGTGGATAAGGTGAGTGATTTGCATAGTTCCTCACTAATTATGGCTAATTAAGGGTAATTAGTGATAATTAGCGAATTTATACATGTTAAAAATCTGGAAAAATGTTCATAAATTTCGAAATATTGTTTTAGGCGTCTGTTAGAAAATTTGGTTAAGTTTTACTAATCCTATCATTAGTTTTTCTTAAACATGCTTAAGGGAAAATATGGGATTTTGGCTATGTTTGATCCGTTTTAACCTATCAAATTGTCGTTTTGATGTTAGTGGTCGATTCTATATGTTGCTATGATTGTATGGTATGTTTTGTGATTGAGTAGAAAAGTTAGATTGGTCGAAACGCCGTCGAATGGCGTAAATCAGTCGCTGGAAAGAAGTGCATGAAATTAGCCGAACCGGATCAGATCGGAGGAGGGGAACACGAACCGAGCCGTGGAGGACCATGAAGCTCCGACCCGACCCGATCGTGGAGCACTACCCGATCTGAACCGCTCGTGGATGGTGGCACCGAACCGAACCCTTGCATTTGAAGCTCCGATTTGACCCGCTCACCTGGAGAGCCATCCGACTCGAACCGCTTGGAGACCTCGATCAGATCAGGAGTCGAGCTCGAACTGGTGATGAAGACCCGACCCGATCCGCAGCCCATCACGAACCGATCGCGATCCAAACCGAACCGATTTGGATGGAGAAATCCGACCCAACCCGATGTGGATGATCACAGACATAACTACTTCGAGGAGCACGATCCGGAGCATAGTGAAGATGAGCATATCCGAACCAATTCGGAGAAGACCAAAACCCAAGATGCAAACGTAGTCCAAGTGGGAAGTTTGCACTCAGGATCCAGTTGAGAACCAATGAGTCAACTTCATGAGTTGGGCTTTGCTGCGAGACGTGTGCTAAGGGGTTATCGACGTCCATAGCTTTGATTCACCACCAAGACGGATGTTAGGCAACGTATCAGTGCAGTGGGGGTAGTTATTACTTCATGGGGCAGAGTAATCGTAGCGTGGCTATGAGCCAGTGCAGTGGAGTTGTTATGACTTCATGGGGCAGAGTGGACATAGTAAAGACTAGTGGCTATGGATCAGTGCAGTGGTGTCATCATGACTCCATGGGGCAGAGTGATCATAGCAAGGAATAGGGTGATCAAAGTGGTGGATGTCGTATGCTTTACGCACTGAGTGAGAGATGTAAGGATGGTTGTTATGTTTGATTGTTTGCTTTCACTATGACATGCACACCCCTCCCCCGTATTCTTTACACCATATGTTAGTGGCACCTTAGAGTATTGAGCGGTATATTGTGCTAACTCTTTGGTTGCAGGTCCAGGTTCAGGTATGGTTTAGTATACCTGTTATTGTTCTGTTTGATGCTTATCGCTCATACCATACTTTTGTCTGACCCAGAGTTTTATGTCTCTTCTTATTACTCTGGGTGCTCTTAAACGGGCAGACTAGAGACATGTTAGGTGGTATGCACGGGTAGTTGTACCGGAGACGAGCAGGAGGCGTCCACGTATGATATATAAAGATATTCTCCCTGTGTCGCTGCTGGTCACTACTTTGGGCATTAGTAGTGTACCTTCCTTTTCTTTTGCTTTAGAGACTGTTTTAAAGTTGTAATAATGATGATGTGGAACATAAGCTGTAATTGGATTTTTTGCTGCTATGATGTTTAAACTGTCTCACCTGTTTTACGTCAAAGTATGTTATTATTATATTTTATTCCATGCGCTATGAGATATTCTACAGGTTCTTTGTTAGTTCACCAGTAAGTTCTCTTCTTTTTCCTTTCTTTGGCGACCGTCCCGTGCTGGTTGGACATCGGCACAACGCACTTTCATGTGAAATGTCGGCTGGTGCGGGGCGGACTGTCACATTTGGTATCAGATCTTTAGGTTGCGTAGTTAACCTAGGGAAAGACACAGGGAGAGATAATACATATATGAGAGCGCATATTTGTGATTATTTTGGTTTTCAAAAGCTATAGATATATACACACACTATTAGTATAGCTAAGGATGAAGTCGCACTGCACTGACACCACAAAGAGGATGGTTAATCGTTTCTCTTTACAGATTGAACGATGAGCCGATATACGAGGGGTGCTCGTAGAGGAGCCAACAATGGGAATGCTCCTGACATGAGGACTATGTTTACTGACTTCATGAGAGAGATGCTTAGAAATGTGCAAGGAACAGCTCCCAATGCTGCAAATGGTGGTGGTGTAGTGGTGCAGGCGCCTAGAGCCGATTTCGCCAAGCTTTGCAAGGATTACACTAGTCTTGGTGGAAAGCCGTTCCACGGGACGGAATCGGCTATAGAGGTTCAGGATTAGTTGGATAGCTATGAGCGTATCTTCGAAAACTTGGGTATCGAGGATGCGATGAAAAGAAAGCTAGCGTCCTGTCAACTGCAAGGACGGGCAATGAATTGGTGGAACGCTATTAAAGCTGCTACTCCAGAGGATCAAGTTACATGGGATCAGTTTAAGGCCTGATTCGGTGAAAAATTTATCCCAGCTGCCCAGAAGTCAGAGTTGTTTAGGAAATTTCTGGAGCTTAAGTAAAATGGTGGGGCAGTCTCGGAGTACATTGCAGAATTCGATACTTTATCGAAGTATGGATTATCCCTCATTGACACTCCCGAGAAGAAGAACGAGAAGTTTATAACAGGATTGGATCAGTACTTGGGGGAAAGGCTTATTAACCACATCGATGAGACGTTTGAATCGATTGTGGGGAAAGCATTGAGGTCAGAGAGTCTTTACCCTAAGTCGAAGACCGAGGTTGCATCTGCAGAGGAGTCAAAGCCACAAGCAAGCGGTGGAGGCAAGAATGGTTCTCAGAATAAGAGAAAGCAGAATCAGACCAAGGATGGCCAGAAGAAAAAGAATAAGAAAGATGTTGAGTGCTTCAACTATGATAAGAAGGGCCACTATGCCAAAGAATGTCGGGCCAAGCCAGCGGATAGGAAGTGCTTCAACTGTGGCCAAGTGGGACATCACAAGGATAAGTGTCCGCAACCCCCTAAAGAAAAGCAAATTGTGAAAGCATATGCTATCAATGTCGTTCCTTCTTCGTCGAATGCCCCAACCATGGCGGAGAAAGGAAAGAATGTTGTTATTCAAGGTATGCTTTCTGTTTATGATGTTCCTGTTCGAGTATTGCTTGATATCGGAGCTTCCAGTTCCTTCATATCTAGTGACCTGGTAGATAGGTAGGGATTGGAGCCCGAGATTGTCGATAGACCTTTGGTAGTGACGAACCCGATTGGTGGTTCAACTAGACTTAGCATGGTTTGTCGTAATGTGGTCTTATCGAGTCATGGATGCATGTTTGTTTGTGATTGCTTTGTTTTGGGCTTTACTGGTTTTGACCTTATTTTGGGAGTCGATTGACTCCAAAGATACGGGGTGGTGGTAGACTATGAGGGCTTTTTGGTGACAATTAGAGCGGATGATGGGCGGAGGGTAGTGTTTGGTGGTCTACCTAATGATGGGGTAATGGCTAGTTTTCTAAATTCCCTCGACATCCCGCATGATGAGTTGTCAGATGTGCCCGTGGCTGGCCAGTATCCGGACGTCTTCGAGGAAGTGACCGGACTTCCACCACACCGAGAGATTGAGTTCCGTATTGATTTAGTGAAAGATGCCAGACCTATAGTGATGCCACTTCGTCGTATGGCACCAAGGGAGCAGCGAGAGCTCGGGGTGCAAGTGAGCGATCTTTTGAAGAAAGGATTTATCAGAAGAAGTGTTTCTGAGTGGGGAGCACCAGTTGTGTTTGCTACCAAGGATGATGGTTCCCTTCGATTATGTGTGGACTGCCGCGAGCTGAATAAGATGACGAGGAATAATAAGTATCCTCTATCACGGATAGATGATTTGTTTGATCAGTTAAGTGGCGCGAGAGTGTTCTCCCAGTTGGATCTCGCGACAGGTTTTCATCAGCTTAGCGTGGAAGCTGAGAGTATAGCTAAAACGGCCTTTTGGACGCCGTCTGGATTCTATGAGTGGTTGGTCATGCCATTCGGGTTGACCAACGCAGCAGCATATTTTGTGGATCTTATGAATAGAGTATTCAGAGATCAGTTGAATAAGTCTGTTCTTGTGTTCGTGGACGGTATACTTGTTTATTCGAGGACAGAGGAAGAACACAAGGAACACTTGAGGATAGTGATGGAGGTATTGAGAAAACACCATTGAAAGCAAAGTTTTCTAAGTGTCACTTCTGGAGGAGGGAAGTGAGATTCTTTGGCCATGTTGTTTTAGAGAATGGTATAGCCGTAAATCCTGCGAAGGTGGCTACGGTACAGGATTGGTCTACGCCCAAGAATGCAACAGACGCAAGAAGTTTCTTGGGATTAGCTGGATATTATCGTAAGTTTATCCAAGACTTCTCCAAGATAGCGGCACCGTTGACCCAGTTGACCAGGAAGAATCAAGCTTTCGTCTGGGATGAAAAGTGCGAGAATGCATTCAAGAGTCTAAAGGAAAAGTTGACATGTGCACCAGTGTTAGTCATTTCTAAGGGGAATGAAGAGATGACAGTATATACAGATGCATGTGGTACCGGACTAGGCGCTGTACTGATGCAAGGAAGTAGGGTTGTAGCTTATGCAAGTCGGCAATTGAAACCGCACGAGAAAAGATACCCTACCCATGACTTGGAATTAGCAGCGATCGTATTCGCGTTGAAGATGTGGAGATATTATCTCTTGGGAGAAAGATTCGAGTTGTTTACCAATCATAAATCATTTAAGTATCTCTTCTCTCAGAAGGATCTAAATCTCCGACAACAAAGATGGTTAGAATTCTTGGCTTCCTATGATTTCGACATCGCATATACACCAGGAAAGGGCAATGCGGTGGCTGATGCATTGAGTAGAAGACATGCCAGTTTAGGGGCTATGTTTCTAGAATGGAAGCAATTGGAGTACATCACTGGGTATGATTTCAGACCAAAGTGCGAATTGGATCCGGAAATGTTAGCAAGTTTGACGATCAGACCCACTTTGATTGAGCGGATTGGTTCCAGTCAGAGGGACGATCCTAACCTATTGGAAATCATCTCCAAGTTAGAAATGGGTATCGATGAGGAGATGAACAAGTATGGGCTTGATCGAGATGGATGGCTTAGAAAGAATGGAAGACTGGTTGTGCCCAATGTCAATGGATTGAGAGATGAAGTGCTTAGAGAATTTCATCACTCAAAACTGACTATACATCCCGGTGGTAACAAGATGTATCGAGACATGAAGCAGACCTACTACTAGGGAGGGATGAAAAGAGACGTTGGGAAGTTTATATCCAAATGCATGAATTGCCAGCTAGTTAAAGCTGAGAAAAAGAAGCCTAGTGGTTTGTTACAACCATTAGAAATTCCAGAATGGAAATGGAAACAAGTCTCAATGGATTTCGTTGATGAGTTACTAAGGACTAGATTAGGACATGATAGCATTTGGGTGATTGTGGACCGATTAACCAAGAGTGCAAGATTTATACCCGTCAAGTCGAATAGAACGACAGCTAAGTTAGCGGAACTATATGTAAAGTGGGTAGTGAGATTTCATGGAATACCCAAAGACATTGTGAGCGACCGAGATCCGTTGTTTACTAGTGGATTTTGGAGAAGCTTACAATAGGCGTTAGGATCAGAGTTACATCTCAGCACCGCGTATCATCCTCAAACCGACGGTCAAACAGAGAGGGTGAATAGTATATTAGAAGATCTCTTGAGGGCTTGCATATTGGATTTTGGTGGATCATGGGATGACCATTTGCATCTAGTAGAGTTTGTATATAATAAAAGTTATCAATCCAGTATTGGTATGGCTCCATTTGAAGCTTTGTATGGAAGACCATGTAACTCACCATCATGTTGGTTAGAAACTGGTGAGAAGTTTGTGCTTGGACCAGATGTGATAAGAGAAACTTCAGCTAAGATTAAGGTTATCCAACAGCGAATGAAGGCTGCCCAAGATAGGCAGAAGAGTTATGCTGATAAGAGGAGAAGAGAATTAAAGTTCTCCATTAGCGACTTGGTATTTGTCAAGATTTCTCCGTTAAAGAGCGTGATACGATTTGGCAGGAGAGGCAGGTTAACACCAAGATTTGTTAGTCCATTCCCAGTTCTTGAGCAAATTGGGAATTTGGCGTATAAAATTGAATTACCAGAGAAGATGACGGGAGTTCATAACGTATTTCATGTTTCCCAGTTAAGGAAATTCGTGCACGACCCTAGTGTGACTATTACACCGGATCAGTTGGACGATATCGAGGTTGAACCCGAGGCGGTTGGGAACCGCAGGCCTATGCGTATTGTTGGGAACGATATGAAGCAACTTCGAAGGAAGGCGG
Source organism: Allium sativum (assembly GCA_030737875.1). Classification (NCBI taxonomy): domain Eukaryota; kingdom Viridiplantae; phylum Streptophyta; class Magnoliopsida; order Asparagales; family Amaryllidaceae; genus Allium; species Allium sativum. Next base: position 63,385,992 of record CM060909.1, on the reverse strand, counting down.
TGAAATTAGTCAAAGTTCAATGGGGCGAGAATGAGAATGACTGTACTTGGGAGACATAGGAGAGCATTAGGAAGACGTATCCAAAACTCTTCGCCTGGTAAGATTTCCGTTTCGATTTAGTCTTTCCGCATGCTAGGATAGGTTTGTTTTGTTTGTTTTGCATGTTTGATTGTTGTATATGGCTGGTAGGCATGCATGATCCTTTGTATGTTTTGGGTTAAGGAATTTCGGGGACGAAATTTCTTAAGGGGGGGGGGGGGGGAGAATGTAACGACCCGCATTCTACGTATCGAAGGATCGAAGGATCGCAGAATATTTATTTCTTTCACATACGAAGTCGTATGGTCATGTAATTTTGGGAGACAACTATTGGGGTCATTCCCATATTCATGATTTTTGCCGATTTTTAAATGACCATTTTGCCCCGAGCTGATCTTATTTCGGCCATAACTTTTGATTGGAAAGGAGTTTTTACCTGAAACCACTTCCATTAGATCCGGATGATGGTTTACCTTTCTGTAGAGTGGTCATATGTGAAAAACAGACTTACTGTTTGGGAGATATGACTGAAACAAGGTTTAGGAGGTGAAAAACTGCTTAACCGCGCCAAATGAGGTAATTAGTGAATGGGCCCATAACCCATTTCGGGATTAGGGTTATGGGGAGACTGAAATGAGTTAGGTTTTCATTTCATTTCAGTTTTCTAGCCGCCATTTACCTTCTAGGAACCCTAACAATGGCCTCCAACATCTAGAATCACCTCTAATCTCTTTCTAATCAAGTATTAGCCTAATCTACGTCAAATCAAAGGGGAATAGCACCAAAGCAAGGTTAGAACTGCTGTGTTGTCTTGGGAACAGCGCCAAATCAGAGAATAGTTCAGTTTTGAAAGTTTATTTATGGCTAAGGTAAGTGATTTGCATAGTTCCTCACTAATTATGGTTAATTAAGGGTAATTAGTGATAATTAGCGAATTTATACATGTTAAAAATCTGGAAAAATGTTCATAAATTTCGAAATATTGTTTTAGGTCTCTGTTAGAAAATTTGGTTAAGTTTTACTAATCCTATCATTAGTTTTGCTTAAACATGCTTAAGGGAAAATATGGGATTTTGGCTACGTTTGACCCGTTTTAACCTATCAAATTGTCGTTTTGATGTTAGTGGTCGATTCTATATGTTGTTGTGACTGTATGGCATGTTTTGTGATTGAGTAGAAAAGTTAGATTGGTCGAAAACACCGTCGGATGGCGTAAAACAGTCGCTGGAAAGAAGTGCAGGAAATTAGCCGAACCGGATCGGATCGGAGGAGGGGAGCACGAACCGAACCGCGGAGCATCATGAAGCTCCGACCCAACCCAATCATGGAGGACTACCTGATCCGAACCGCTTGTGGATGCTGGCACCGAACCGACCCCTTGCATTTGAAGCTCCGATTTGACCCGCTCACCTGGAGAGCCATCCGACCCGAACCGCTTGGAGACCCCGATCCGATCAGGAGTCGAGCTCGAACTGGTGATGAAGACCCGACCCGATCCGCAGCCCATCACGAACCGATCACAATCCGAACCGAACCGATTTGGATGGAGAAATCCGACCCAACCCGATATGGATGATCACAGACAGAACTACTTTGAGGAGCACGATCCGAAGCACAGTGAAGAGGAGCATATCCGAACCGATCCGGAGAAGACCAAAACCCAAGATGCAAAGGTAGTCCAAGTGGGAAGTTTGCACTCAGGATCCAGTTGGGAACCAATGAGTCAACTTCATGAGTTGGGCTTTGCTGTGGGACGTGTGCTAAGAGGTTATCGACGTCCAAAACTTTGATTCACCACCAAGACGGATTTTAGGCTACGTATCAGTGCAGTGGGGTAGTTATTACTCCATGGGGCAGAGTGATCGTAGCGTGGCTATGAGCCAGTGTAGTGGAGTTGTTATGACTTCATGGGGGTAGAGTGGACATAGCAAAGACTAGTGGCTATGGATCAGTGCAGTGGTGTCATCATGACTCCATAGGGCAGAGTGATCATAGCAAGGAATAGGGTGGTCAAAGTGGTGGATGTCGTATGCTGTACGCACTAAGTGAGAGATGTGAGGATGGTTGCTATGTTTGATTGTTTGCTTTCACTATGACATGCACACCCCTCCCCCGTATTCTTTACACCATATGTTAGTGGCACCTTAGAGTATTGAGCGGTATATTGTGCTAACTCTTTGGTTGCAGGTCCAGGTTCAGGTATGGTTTAGTATACCTGTTATTGTTCTGTTTGATGCTTATCGCTCATACCATCACTACTACAAAAGTGGGCATATTCGACACTAATTTGTGTGCGTTGCATGAAAAGTGTGGCGAAAGCTATGATTTCTTCGAGCTTCTGCAACAGCATTCATATGTTGTTGCATTATACGTGGATGCACTGTTGCGGTGGGAATTTTAGTGTTCTGATGTGCAACACCAGTTAAAAGCGTAGCATTACGTATATATAATCCAGCTCAGCTCTCCGCGTTATCAACATATAAAAACCCTAACCGTAGATGAAAGATTAATCCAACGGTTCAAACCATCTATGGATCTGATGATCTTAATGTTAGCCATCATCCAATCATTGACAGCCACGTCATTTCATTCTTTTGACGAAATTTTGGCGCGATCTTCTCCCTTCATGAAATCGTTTTCTTCTCTATCATCTAATCGTTTTTCCCCCTTTTTACTATTGACAAAAATTTAAACCTAAATTCACGTCAGTATCGATCCTCTCCTCGACAGCAAATTCTATTCCGAAAAGGATGAAGCTTTGAAACGCTTTCTAGTTTTGATTGCTCGGGGCGCTGACATCGCCAGTTTTTTCCCTCAGGTTCAGTTTGTATTGCACTGTGAATTAGTTACGCTTATTATAGATTGGAATATGAGTAATTAGTAATTAGTTCATTTGTTACATTTTGGAAAACCCATTCGCTTATGAGTAATTAGTTGCGCTTATTATTGATTTGGGATTTGGGATTATGCTGAGGTTTATTCGAAAATTATACCCAGCAATAAACCATGAGAACCGGGCTACTGGCATGAAAAAGACAATGGTTTATTATAGAGGTCGAGCTAGTTAAGGAATGGGGACTGCGGTTAATTTGCACTGCTTGAGGTTCATACCTTACACTGCGGTTGATTTGTATGCTTGAGGTTAATTTGCACTGCGGTGACATCCGAATTTTAAGCCTCTTACCGCAGATTTTGACAAAATCTGGAGCGGGCACTCAAGCATTTTCGTTTTATTACAATACACATCATACATGCAGTGCATATATACACTCACAAGTATACACGCACGCACAAGTATACACGCACAAGTATCATAAGTATACACGCACAAGTATACACGCACAAGTATCACAAGTATACAAGCTCAAGTATCATAAGTATACACGCACAAGTACACACGCTCAAGTATCATAAGTATACACGCACAAGTATACACGCACAAGTATTACAAGTATACATGCTCAAGTATCATAAGTATACACGCACAAGTACACACGCTCAAGTAGACACACACAAGTATACACGCGCGCACAAGTATACATGCACGCACAAGTATCATAAGACATCCATCTGAAGGCACGCACAAGTATACACGCACAAGTATCATAAGTATACACCAGAGACATACGCAGAGATTTTAAAAAATCACCAGCATTCACAAACAAAACAACGTACCATTCACAAACATTCAAAAACATTCACCAGCATCCATCATCAGTCATCACCAGTCATCACAAACTTCCACAACCACACAAAGTTTCACAAATATTCACAAAATTTCAAGCCAAAAATCATTACCAGCAGAATAAAACCAACATCCACAAACATCACCAGTCATCACCAGCATCCACACCAGCGTCAGCACCAGCATCCATGTCAGAGTCATTGTCCATGTCAGAGTCATTGTCTATGTCAGAGTGGCTGTTAAGGATAGAGCATAGTCAGCGACCAAACCAGAATTTCTTGTTGTGGAGGGCAAAGTGATCTTTGGATGATCAAACTTCAATAGGTATGTTAATTCTATTTCTGTAAACATTTTGTGATCCACCTAATATATTATATGATCAAACTTCTATTTCTGTAAACATTTTGTGATCCACCTAATATATTATATGATTCAATTCTCAAATAATGTGATCCACCTACGAGTTTATATGCCTTAATTATCAAACAATTTGACATGTAACACACATTAATTATCAAACAATTTGACATGTAACCACATCTGAAGGAAATTCAAGCCATACAATAACAGTGTCTCAAATTCAAGCCACACAACCACATCTATGTACAACTAACAGAGCACCAGTTTGTATTATTATTTCAGAATCTTGGGTGGGGCATTATAACCTTGTATGTATGTATGTGAGTGTGTGCATGTGTGGTTGTGTCTCACTATAAAAAACTGTGGATGAAAGTAAAATTTACCTATGATCGCAAAAAAATGGTACCACCGGTTCCTCCCTATTGCTCACAAACAGAATTTCAGGCCTCGTCAAAGGATGAGTATGTGTGGTGCGCTCAACCCTAATGATGTATTTCTTGTTGTCGAATCGAGCAGCAAAAACATTCTCCAAGCCAATGCCTTCATAAAATTCCATTTTCAGGTATAATGATCTATGGTCAATTCGAGACCAATGACAGTCGTCAATTTCACACACATTTCCCATTGGCGTCATTAATTCTTTTATTGCAGGAACATTTATCTTCAGGAACTCGGGGAAGTCAACAACTCTGGCCCATGATTCTGCCTCGAACGCTGGTTCAGGCTCAAATTCTTCAGCAGACCATTGTTGCACATAAAAAGCACCTCCAATTTTTGTAAAAAGTTTCAACATTAGCGCATGATCACGCGTACTGTAAGATGGGCATGTTATTAGAAAAGAGTTTTTGGGTATAACCCGTATAGTCCACTCCTCATTAAGCTTCAGCGTATGCCTAAGCGTGAGATGCACAAATTCGTAAGTCCAATGTCCTGAAAGAACAGTGGCAGTGATGCATAGTGAAGAGTCCTCCATTGTTTTTTTTAACTTTTGATGATGGAGTTTTGTTTAGGAGTTGAAGATGTAGATGACGATATGCTTCTGAAGCTTGACAGGATATGAAGTGACACACTGTACGTGGCAGTAATATGGGAACTGAAATTTTTTTGCTTAGAAGACGAATGGCCATATGAAATTGCTTATTTGTTGGCTGGCATGAGTGACCAATCGCCAATGGTCAGTAAGTCAATTGTAATAATTGTGTTCATAACATTTTACTAAGAAGGCCAATGGCCATTCGATGCCACCACTTATCAAATAACTTGTTATCATTTGATCAGGTGCATATTTAATTCTGGAAGGCAGAGGGATACATTTTGCAGATCGGATTGCTGCATATATATGATTCATATATAGGTACATACTAACATACATATATATTTCCCGTTGCAATCGGATTGCTGCATATATATGATTCATATATATAAATGAGTAATACATTTTGCAGGTGTGGACACATGTGTACATGTTCAGAATTCGCTAAAGAATTGGACAGGAATGGATCAGGATAATGTCCCTTATGCCGTGCACCAATTCTTGAAGTAGTTCGAGCTTACTGTATACAATGAACAAAACGGTGTAGCTGATTTTTGAGTTTTGATATTTGGATAATTAAAACAATTGCTTTGGATGAGTTTCTTGTACAAAACCTGTATTGCAAAATATTTAATTAAAGCATTGTATTTCTATCAAATTAGTGTTGCATTTTCCTTCTTCTACTGTTGCGTTAGCTTTTATTGATATTGCATTTCATTGTAACGGTGTTGCATTACATATTGTAGTGGTGTTGCATTACATTAAATATAATTGCTTACCCGTCGCACGTGGACCCCACAGGTGACGTGGATAGCTGGTGTGGCATGTGATACGTGGAGTGCTGACATGGAGAGATGACGTGTCGTGTGACACGTAGACAGCTGACGTGGAAAGCTGACGTGGCGGCACTGGAAGCCAGGCCCTAACTAATGCTTAAGGCAACGCTGAATAGTGTTGCATTACGTGCAAATAGTGTTGCATTATGGCTAGAATGCAACACTTTCTTTCCGTGGCCGTAGATGGGCAAAAGTGTTGCCTTAGGTGGCTAATGCAACGGCCGCGGATGCCACGCCCCCCTGGTGTTGCCTATTTGAAAAAATGGCCTACGACAACGCTTTTTTGATCTACGGCCACATAAAAATAGTGTCGAATATGCCCACTTTTGTAGTAGTGCATACTTTTGTCTGACCCAGAGTTTTACATCTCTTCTTATTACTCTGGGTTCTCTTAAACGGGCAGACTAGAGACAGGTTAGGTGGTATGCACGGGTAGCTGTACCGAAGACGAGCAGGAGGCTTCCACGTATGATATATATAGATATTCTCCCTGTGTCGCTGCTGGTCACTACTTTGGGCATTAGTAGTGTATTTTCCTTTTATTTTGCTTTAGAGACAGTTTTAAAGTTGTAATAATGATGATGTGGAACATAAGTTGTAATTGAATTTTCCACTGCTATGATGTTTAAACTGTCTCACCTGTTTTACGTCAAAGCATGTTATTATTATAGTTTATTCCATGCGCTGTGAGATATTCTACAGCTTCTTTGTTAGTTCACCAGTAAGTTCTCTTCTCTTTCTTTTCTTTGGCGACCATCCCGTGCTGGTTGGACATTGACACAGCGCACTTTCATGGGAAATGTCGGCTGGTGCGGGGCGGGCCTCACAGGGGCCTAATTTATTTTAACCTCCCCTTAACAATTTTACAATTAATTGAAAATGATACTCCCCCTAACCAAAACTGGAGTCCCTTTAACAATCCCCTAAATTAAAGTAAGAATAATTCATCTCTTTTCCTCCTTTCATCTCAGCCTCTTTCTCTTCAATCATCTAAATCCATAAATCATTAAGTGCAATTTCCTAATTTTAAATTTAAAGATTACAAATTTTATTTTTTGAACAACTAACTTGTAAAAACACTTTTTAGATCATTCCTCCAGTTAATAGAGCTTGTTCTATATTGATTACTGTTGTATATAACGTTGTTGTATACACAATTATATGATTTTTGTTTGATGATAACAACCAAATATATTTCTATTATAAATGTGTTTGGTACTGTACTGTTATATATATACATCACAGCAATGAATATAATATTTAAATAGAATATTTTATTTCAATATTCAAACAGTACAACTATTTGTAACTCCACTATTTATACATTCACAGAATATTTGTACTTGTATATAAACAGAATAAAATAGACAAGTTCGTTTGACAACAATAAAATGATTTTTTATTTCAATCAAACTTGTTTATTACAGACATCAGTACATTTCATATATACACAGCTCCTCACTGCAACACTCATACATTCATTCAGTTTACATTTCATATATATCCATTTTCACTTGTATATACAGACTCATACATTCATTGACACCACACACTGTCTTCTTATCTTCAGCTTGTCAGTCCTGTCATCACAGTCAGTCCAGTCATCCCAGCTTACCTGTCACACATGAAACAGAAACACACAGTATACTGCAATAGAAATAAAACAGAATACATGCAAATATAATTTATTTTTAAAATTTTATTTGCCTCAGAATTTCGGTGTGTTTCACATCATTTTTCATGACTTGATCTGTTTTATAAAAACCATCAATCTGTGTCTAGACAGCTTGTGATATTCACAGTGATACACTGTAAATACCACAAGGCAGACAGTATGTATATACAATGCAGGGACAGGAAAATATGTCTGATGGCTGCATATACACACATGTATAAATATACATATGTGCACTGCCTCGCCAATCAGAATATAGTGTATGCAACTGAGGAGGAGCCACGTGGACCATCTCGACTCAGTGCTACAACAAACATTCAAGTGAAAGCTCAACATAGTTCAAACATGGTTCAAATCAAAACGGCAATGAAAAGGGGACGAACCATAGTCGAGAAAAGTCATGGCACATATACAGGAAAGCTAAAACTCAATGTCAACATGAAACAAAGACATGGCAGCAATGATCAAGTGGTGCATGGATCAAGACAGGGCAATGCAGCAAGGATCAGAATGGACAGGTCAAGTGGTCAAAGTAAAAAGAATTCATAGTCGAGTCATGTAAATGTATGGTGCATACAAGAAACAAACCAGATTTCGAGTATATTTGGTCGAGCAACATATCACAACACAATGGAGCATGATAGGAGATACATGACAATGGTCAAATGGACAGAGCATACATGAATGATGTCCAGATCACACAAGCAAGTAAAGGTGCAGTTTAAACATGGAGGTTCGGCCCAGTTACTTCAGCACAAACAAGTTTATGGTGAACATAGTAAAGAATGACTAGCAGCATAGCTGTGTCAACATACAAACAAGATGACAGCATGGTTAAATGGGGTGAGACAACATATGCCAGTGAAGTTTCAGCATGGGCACACATGCAAACAACATAGGAACAATACACACATGCATAGTTTCAAGTGTTTTAGCCAAACAGATCAGGTCAAGTTGTTCACAAATACAGAATGAATGGAACAACAAGGATGGATACATGGTACGTGACACTTGATGCAAAATTCAGTACAAACTTTCAAGTCAGAATGCAACATGGCAAGCTAATATACAATGGAGCACTAGATGTTATAGCAGCTAAATGTTACAGCAGCTACCATACATGGTTCAGCAAAAAGCACAAGCAAATGGTCGAGCTAGAATTTGCAAATACAAAATGACAAAGACAGCAGCTACAAAATGTTTCAAGAGAACAAATGCAGTGGTACATGGGAGAAGCAAACAAATAGCAAAACTGTTTTAAACAAGTCAAAGTGATTAAAATCGACAAGATAAAAATGGCAAGTATGAAAGGTCAAGGAGATTTAATTCTAAAATTAACTTTTGATTTCTAGTATGAAAAAGTTAATTTGAAACATGCAAGATTTTTGGGAAGAGGTCAATTTGCAAAGTTTTTTCATACATGGCAAGTGTTCATTTCATCCCTGAATTATACTGTCAGGGTTGGAGGTGTTAATGCAGAGAAGATTCAATGAGCAACACTTTCGGCAAGTTTCTGAATGGTTTACAGAAATCAGAAAACTAGTTTTTGGCAAGAATTTTTTTTTCTTCAGAAAGTATTAAATCTGTTTTTTTTAAGAGAGCCGATTTTGTCTCACAACAAAAGGAAACAAATTCAATCAGGAAACATACTTGGCAAGAACAAATTTCACAATCACAACTGGTTTTCATATTATTCAGATATCACACAAGGATCAAAAGGGGCCACAGATATTATCTGTCTGTTTTTACTCAAATAAATGCAGATTGAATTCAATCTATGGTAACAAAGTAAGACAAGCAATTCCCAGAGCATCAGTTCGAATCAGGCAACAAAAGGGGCAAAATAATTCAAAGCAGTGACTACCAAAAAGAAGCAAATTCGAGCAATCAAGAGTGGTATTCCAGGAAACAAATCAATGGCAACATTCACGTTTTTTTTAAAAAAAAAGGCAACAAATCCATATTTCAAATCAAGGCCGATTTTTTTTATAAGGCAACAATTCAAAAAAGTTTTTTCAGAAAATTTTTAAGGGCCGATTCAATCAAGGCCATGGAGCATAAACAGCAAATCAAAAAGCAAGGGGCCACAAACATTCAAGCCGAGAATTCCAATCGAGGAAAGCAGCGAAATCAGATCGGGTCATATATGAAATCAGTGATTTAGGGTTTTCTATTTCTAACCCTATATGTACACGCATTTCATCACTGGCAAAAGGAAGGAAAACCCAAGCAATTGAAATCGAAACCCACACAAATCAATTCAAGAATTCCAAAGCAAAAATGGATAAAGATCTAAATCAGAAAAACTCACAAATCTTCTAAGAGTTTCGATCACCCTCATCCCAAATCGGTCACGAGAATACATTCAAGAGCATCCACAGACTCAAAGCATCAGAGATTTGATTCCAGAAAATAACGATCGAGATTTGGGATTGGAGAAAACCCTAGTTTGAGAAGCCGCCGCCATTTTCAATTCTCAGAAGCAAAGAGACCGGGCTAAAAGGAAAAGGAGTGGACCAATTAACAAAATGGCCGGCCAAACTAATATTGGAGTGTAAAGGGGATGACCCCTTCTTAATTTAAACTCCTCTTCTATAATTTAACTCCTAGGGTTTTTATTTTAATTTTTTTTTTTTTTTTTTTTTGTTTTGAATTGTAAAACCGTTCAAACAGAGTCTAGAGCTGTAGAGTCTAGGATATCAGTCAGTGTGTTGGCTGTCAGTTACAGAGTCTGTAAAATTCTGGGATACAGATTACGGGGTTGTAATTTGGGGAATCTGATCGAGAGGACATCGTTCAGTCTAGGGTTTTGAGCGTAGGGTTAGAATAGGAGCAGGGGTTTGCGAGTGTACATGGTCTTGTATGCGGGAACTGTTCTATCACCTAGTAGAAACCTTAGAAATGCAGCAGTAGGCAGGGTTTTGCCGAAGCTGGGTATATCTGTGTGTGATTTATTTTCTGCATTTCAGTTTCTGCTATTTTCTGTGATCAGATTATTATTATATATCTCATTAAGTTTTTAATTCAGTTAAAAACTGTGAATAACCCTATTCACCCCCCCTCTAGGGTTATTCTAGATCCAACAATTACAATTTTTGAATTTTGGTACATATATGATTATAAATTTTGTAATCATGTCATATTAATAACTTTTTCAAGAGAGATGAATTTGATTATCAAATCAATTCGACATTTAAAAGTTTTTCACTTAAACCTGTACTTAGGAAATAATTTTAAACTTTGAGTTAAAAATCTAATGAGCAATGATAAATCTAATTTTTTAACAAAACAAATTCTGATGTTAAATTCTCGCTTTAAATTGGGAAGTTCAACTTTAAGTTTAAATTATAAAATCTCAATATTAAATAAGTTTAAATAGAGTAATTCTAAATAAAAAATCACCAAAATAGAAACTCTAAAATAAAATCTATTAATATATAAAGGGTAATTTTATATTAAATTTTATTAAAAAAAATCAATGGTGTATGAGAAGTAATTTATGATGTATGAGTAGAATCAGCCTACTATTAATTGCTATTGGATTTGCAAGGTTTTCCATTTATATTAGCTCATTTAGTTTAGAAATTAGCAAATTAAATATCAATCTGACAAGCACCATTGTTTGAGTGGTTAAGCCACTTCGACATGGTGCACGATGTCATGGATTCGAACCTTGCCTTGCGGGATTTAACCAATTTGTATATAAGTAATCAATTTTCAAAAAAAAAAAACCTCAGTCTAATTGTTTAAAAATTAAAGAAAACTATTAATGATTTTAAATATGAACAAATTTCATTTATTATTACTTCATCATGCGTCATGTTTTTCTTCTTCTACTTGATATACTTCACATATCTATGATATATATATATATATATATATATATATATATATATATAGGCAGGTTCGAGAGCACCCCAAACAGTGCAGCACCCCAAAAGCCCCTCAACCACAATCAAGTATTTCACTCTCTCTCCTTCCACTCATTCTCTCACTTCCCACTCACATTCTTTAATATAAATGAGTGTTGTGGTTCAGGTGCAAATGGGAGGTTGAAATTCAGGAGGCCTTCCTGATCCTATCCCATACACACACACACACACACACACACGTGTGTGTGTGTGTGAGAGAGAGAGAGAGGAGCGTTCAATGACACCCCAAATAGTGAGCACCCTATCTGCCCCTCTACGTAAATAAGATAGTGGAAGGAGAGAGAAATGAGATATGTGGTGGAAAACAGTGGGGCCATTAGGGGTGCTAGCACTGCTTGGGGTGCCATTGAACACTCGCATACATACACACACACACACACATACAGGGGTATCTAAAATTTCGAGGCCCGCCACAACTTGCGGATCTAAATATTAATCGCCTTAAACTTACTGCAAACCGCCTTCTAATTCACAAGCATCAAGACGGATCTGAGGATTTTGTTTCTTCCATCAACTCTCCATCAAATCTGACGGTTTTCCATTAAATCAAACAATTTCACAATCCATGATTTCGCAATCTGCAAACCCTAACAATATTCAAGATCAGAACAATCTACAGGGTTTGAGTTTCATAAACTAGAAGGCAACGACGTAATTAGTTTGAGTCGGAAAGTTGTAACAGATTAGTTTTCAACAACTATTTTATTTTGCCAGTTGTAATAGATGCCTGTTACAACTGTTCTTTTTGGCCAGTTGTAATAGATGCCTATTACAAGTGTTTCCGTTTGTTGCAATATATGTCTATTTTTGACAAATAATGATTAATGAGTAGTAATTAGCTTTTAATTATTGCTATTATATGTTTAATGATTTGTAATTGGTAATATATACATAATAATTAACTTTCAATAACAAATATTAAATTATAATTAAGATGTAATAATTAATAATTAATGACTAGAAATTAAAAAGTAATAATTAATTGTGAATTAGTAATAATTAGTGATTAATTTTTCCTTTATTGTGAGAAGGGAAGTCAGGCTTCACCACCACTTCTGATAGGGGTTGTCGGGAATTGATCCTTCCCGCATCGTTGTTATTATCGACATGCTGAATCGGCTTAAAGACTTCGTGGATTGAATAAAGTCTGTGGACAGGTCATGCCTATGGAAATAATCCCGCTTGTCATCATTTATTTGTAGGTGTTCTCGGATTAATCGTCAAATTTTGACTATCAAATATTGACGATCATTATTGGGGCACTACGCTGTGGCACGAGAATTTTTATTAAGTTTTTTTCTTCAAATTTAGTTAGTACCCAAATTATTATTTTTTAAATACCCTTTTTGGATCTAAACAAAAATCAAAACACTTCGGCTTCGAAACAACATTTTTTGGCTCCAAACGAAAGTAAAAACACTTCGGTTCTGAAACAAAACACTTTTTAGCTCTGAATGAAAATCAAAACACTTATGCTCCGAAACAAAATGCTTTTTGGCCCCAAATGAAAATTTTGCATATACCTCTTGCTTGAATTTCACGTATGATCTCTCCTCTCGCTTGATAATTTCGATCTCCACTAGTCTGCAAACGTCTTTCCTGTAAATCCAAATTCAAACCCAATAACAAGCCTACTACATCCTTTTTTCTGTATCCAACTCGGAGACCTCCTCATACCCTAATCCACAACAAGTAACATCAACTGTCACTATAGAGACCGAACCTAAAGCGAATTTCACTGCTGGCCTAATCAACTTTATAGATCCGATTTTGGTACAGGAGGAGAAGGACAACTAGCTCGATTAGGGAAACGGGTTGAAGCTTTTGTGTGTAAAGTTTATGGTATGGGTTTTGTTATTAAATTATTAACATTTATCAGATACTTTATTTCTTGATCTAGTTGTGATCTTGGAGCGACGGGTTGTTGCGCCTTGCTTTGGTAATATCTGATTTACATATTATTAACTACAAAATGATGGAATTATGAAACTGGAATTTCTAAGCAAACAATTATTCCTGAAATCTGCAGTCTATTTGGCATTATTTGTGGATCTTAATCTTCAAGAGAAAGTAAGGCTTCCTTGAGTTTAAAATTGGATCAAAATAACAAAGTATTGATTTGGTTATTATTATCACTATTACTTGAAACCTTGTTGCTTTTATGATTTATATCCAATAGGTGTTGGTGCAGTTTGTAGTCTACTTTTGCTCATCCCAGATTTCAAATGTTGTTGCGGCTTGGAAATTATTCTACATAAAATAAGGGATCCTTTGAAGAAGTTAATGAAAATGAATGAACACGAAGATTATGCTACTGAATTGATTGTAGATTGCGTTTTTGAACCCGATGGTTGTCTGCTAGGTTCCTAGCAAATAACGGACAGGTTCACATCTTCTTCCCATTCACACTAAAATACCGATGTGAAATTTAACGACCAGTGCTATCCGTTACAAATCTGTTGCTAATACATGTTTAGCAACGGATTCGTCCGCTGCAAAATCAGTGTTTTATTGTAGTGATGCAACTTCATGTGGTCTTTCTATCACTCATAGCAGAGCCTCGAGTGTCCAATCCATCAAAGCTAAGACAACCTATAAACTTCCCTGTCAAGCCTGTAATCTATGCACCATTTCACCTATAAATACACTGCAATATTAGTGCAACTTCATATCTTAGAATCAGCCTGAACCTCCAAACTGGAAGAGAAATTAGTGGCTGAGACAAACTTGAATAGAGAAGAAAACGGGAAAGAGTAGAGCAAATGAATGTGAGTAAACATCTTTTTCATTTCTGTTTCTAGGCATTGTTCTGGATATTTTAAGACAACACATGAGACACTATATATATGAGTTTATGTTGATAAAGTATGAATGGTTGTTCAAGAGTAATAATGAAAATTTGTTGATATGTGTTGAATAAAGTATATTACTGGAAATTAAAAGACAGTGGATATATGACCTTATCATGTACTTATTAGTGGATGCACATATGTTTATATAACTTGGTTTCATAGATTTTAAACTGTCACTAAATGATGACGGAATTAAATAAAACCTAGGAAACCATGATAGTATATTTATGAGTAAACTATATCCATTTGAATGCTTATGTAAGTTATTATATGTATGGTGCTAATACATATAGGCTTGTAGGCTTTTGGGTGTACTAAATATGGTTGATTCAAATCTAACATGAAAGCCTAGGAAATATACAGTGATGACGACATATATAGTAGTAACTCTCCTTTATCCATTTAAACCTCTTATTGATTTTATATATAGTGATGACGACATATATAGGTATATATGTTCCTGAATAGGTTATATTTAGCTAAGTTGTTCTTCATTTTAAAAACTAGAAAATAAACATGGGTGACAGGGGACAAATCACTAATTTACATTATTATATAAATCTGGCCACATTTCCTTGATTAGGTACTTAAATCATCTACCTCATCTGCTGCGTAAGTCATTCTTTTCCTTAGTGATACTATACTTTGGTTATGACAATAATTTAGCCGAAACTTTGGTTATGACTGTTACTGGTTAGTGATGTTATACTTTGGATATGGCCGTACATCGGTTGTAATTTTTTTGTAATTCAAGTTTAGATATAGGGATTGGGACTATACTTATTGACACAAACATAAGAACGGGTAATACACGTGGAGGCTTGTATAAAAACTGATACGACATTTAGTTCTTAGTACTAATGCTACATATTTTTGCCAATCACAAAAGCTGATACCACATTTGTTTGTTAAATTATATAAGAGCTGAAACTACTTTCCTTGTGGCACAAATATAAGGATTGTATTACACTTTGTCCTGCTTTGTTTCTTGGCAATCGCTATGCCATGCTTGGGTGACTTTGCCTGTCTTGATCACGACACTTGCTGCTGACTGGCTTGTGCACGTTGGTGTGTGAAGAGGACTGTAGTGTGGTGGGTTGTGGAGCCTTGGGTCTGGAAAGAAAGAATAGGAGAAGTGGAAGATGGCCGCAGTTCAAATAAGCAAAGATTGAATAGGAAGCAGAAGCAGCAGAAAAGAATGGGAGAGGAGAGTATATATGCAGGTTTAAGAAAAAGAGAGGAAAAGGATGTAGGCTTAGGGATTTTGGGTCTTGTTTGAGCCAAGAAGAAATAGGTGAAGAAAATTAGAGAAAAAATGATTGAAAAAGGAATGGGCTGAAGTGTGGGCTGATAAGAATAGAAAGAATAAAAGAGAAGAGAAGGGGGAGTGGGCCGCTTGGGCTGAAGATAATAAAAAGAAAATAAGGAAAAGGAAGGAAAGAAAAAGTAAATAAAAGGGAGAAATAAAAAAGCAAGGGAAGTAAAGAGTAAATAGAAAAAGGAAGAGTGTAGAATTTGTAGAAAATGAAATAAAAGAATTTCTTTAAAATATAAATATATTATTAAAGATATATAAATATATATACCTAAAGAAATAAAAGAAAATGATTTAATATGATAATGAAATCTGAAATGGAGATGATAGTAGATGATTGGACGATGATCGTAATGGACTAGATTAGATTTCATCAGAAATCAATGAAGTAAAATAAATAAATAGAATTAATTTATTTGTTTCTGAATTTATTTATAAAATTAAATACGGATCCACTCATTCCAAGAATCCAGATAATTGGTTCAAGTCGTATTAGTTGAATTGTAATAAACAATAAGTTGTGGTAAATAAAAAAGTGGCTGATCATTAATAAATATTGTGTTGGGATGAACTCAAATGTTTTGAGATGAACTATTTAAAATGTTGTTTTAAATTATAATCGACTTATATCGATAAATATATTTTAAATCAACAAATGATTTAAAAGTTGAATTAACGGTGATTAAACGAAATATGGAAATTCATGTAAACTTATATAGGAACTAGATAAACAGAAATTGACCTTGCACTAATATTTATTAGTGAAATCTAGTTAGTACGTTAAACGAGTCCATAAGGAATGATATTCACGTTCCAAAGTGAATAACAGTGGAAGCAAATGTTTTGCAAGATAAGAATGGATGTAGGAGATATTGATAAGGGAAAATCTGTTGGACTCACAACGATGAGGTTATTCTGAAGTTTGGAAAATAAGTGGAATGGAGATAATCGAGAAGAGATGTGTTGGAAATCGATTAAGTTGAATTCAAGGGAAGTATTGTTTACTTTTTGTTTAATTAAATATTTAAATTTAATTATATATATACTGAATTATTTATTCATCAAAGGAAACAAATAGTAATTATATTTTAAGTCATAGATATTGAAGTATGGATTATAACAATACTATTATAATCAATATAAATAAATGGGATTCTTAAATGAAATTAAATCTTAGATAAATATGATTTGGAATAACTATTTTCCCAGATCAACCAATTGATGAAAGACGTTTATTTGAATTATTGAATTGGATTGACCAGATTTGTTGTGATAATTGATTTCTTGATTTGATTGATGGTAACTTGTACATGACCCAATTAACTTGTTTAGTCACATCATGTTAATATCGACTTATACAAACTACTGTTGAAATCTAGAATCTTATATGTTAAATATTTTCAATAGATAAGTCTTGATAATCAATTAAGGATAATAGAAACACATATGAAATATACTGATCCAATTCCTTTAAGTATCACTTGACCCTAAAAGATATTAACATTCATCGATTCAAAGAGACTAGGATTGGTTTTCTTAATGAAATCTGAATACCTCTTTGTTTCGACCTAGGCGTTATTTAAATTTAAAGTTAAGATGAAGACGATTGAAGACGGAGTTTATGTCAGGGCTGTTCTGTCGATCCTAAGTAGAAATTGCCTAGGATGGATTTACAGGATAGTGCCTTTGGTTTGTCCAGACTCAGGACAACTTGTTTGGATGAATGTCTGACAGAGTATACCTAACAGATCGCGTAAGTTGATCTCTTCAAAACTATGTTTGGTGGAGGAGAAATTCGTTTTTCTTAGCTTTTTACTCATGGTTTTAGGGAAGTCAATTTGTGATTTGACGGGTCTGACGATGTGGCATTCGAAGTGAATAAAGATGTGCTGTTCAAAAGGGTATGTTTTGACCTCCAGCCTCCCAACCGGAAAATAACAAAAATCGGGCAGGCACATAGCTAAATGGGTCGCTCCTAATTAGGGTATATTATCACCATCTAGAGAATATTCATTTTGTTACTTCTTTTGCTTCTGTATCTCCCAGGAATGGTTATGTTGGCGCCAGCCGTGGGTGATAATATATTCGGTACACTCAGAGAAAATGAGCGACCGATCATGTGTGGCCGAGTTGCAAGATATTCTTGTTGAACTCAGTGTATTCCTCTCTAGAGATACACAATCAGAAGGTGGTTCCATACCACGTCATAGTTGGACATCCATTATCCGTAAATGTTGTGCGGTTTTGCTTGTATACTATGTATGTGGAACGTGAGATGCAAGCGTTCCGCTAGATTCTAATTTATTTATGTAAACCCTAGACATTATTATAATACCAGAATAACTATGATTTCAAAAATGTTTTGGGTTATCGTAAGGTAAAAACCATCCATGTTTATGTGTGGATTGGTCTTACGATTATCTTTTCTTTCAAAAGAATTTTTCCAAGTTAAGCAAGCTGTTTAAAATCATTTACTCACACTAGTCCCATGACTAATCTGGAGCTTATTTTTCTATGTTTTCCTAAAACTCTTGGGTTCCCAAATTTGTATGGACAGCCAAGTAGTTCAGGATTTTGCAAATAATCTGGAAGGAGCTTAGAGAAGGAGGCTTCAGCATTAGATATATAGAGTTTATTTCTGCTATGATCTATATATAATGCATTCTGATGTTATATGTAAGTTCAAGTACAATTTGTTATTTTCCAAGGCTAATATGCATTATATTTTATTCCGCTGCGATCGTGAGATTCTATGTTGTTCGATTCTTCTTTTAACTTATTCTTCTATTCTAATTATCTATCTTTTCTATTTCTCACCCTCTAGCTTCTTTCTATTAATGGTTCGCATTTTCGTGCAATTTGGATTGGTTTGTATTGTATTTGGTCGACTCAAAAGGTACGAATTTGCAGGTCATTACACGTGGGTTGTAGGTGTGTGGGTATGGGCCGTTTGTTTTAAAAAAGAAAAAAATTCTACTGAAGCAACATAGGAAGGAATAAACGCATGGGCAAGATGTGTAACCAATATGGAAATCAAAGAATAGGGAAGGGATTGCTGGTAGGAGACGTGGGCTGAAATATCCTGGGTAAGGCCCTTTTTATTCAAATTTAAGTTTAATTAATTTAAATTCTTTTATAATCATATCTCGCATGTACATTATCAGATTTTCGAATCATCGGTCATGTTGAAACCATGGAAACGGAAGCTACGAGATGGAGCTGGCTTGGTTAAGACTGGAAGCAAATGTAACTTTTAACTAAATTAAACGACTGTTTAATTTTAGTTAAAAACAGTCGTTTTGACGATGGAATTAAGCCAAGGTGAGTTAAACTCATTCAGTTCTCCCACTTATATTTTATATAAGTCGGGTTTAATGTTGTATGCTATGTTTGCTAATTGTTGGATGATTTGATGATTGTTTGAATATATGCTGATTATTTTTATATAACTGATTTAAATTCGTTTATTTAATTTAATTGAAACCACTCGTTATTTTTAATGATTATTTCCAAACGAGGTAACTTACCTTATTGGTTACGTTTATAACAATATAAATGTATTAAATTTAGTTAGATGCTTAAATTGTTATTATTAGTCATCCATTATCAGTTGAATTAATTATTCATGTTTATTTTAGATTATCGTATTGAATTGATTGTTTTATTTGAGGTAACTTATTCGGATGCAGGGAAAAACAGGTTGGAGGGATATAACTGGATTCCTCAAATTTATTTATTTCTATATTATCATTATATGAACTGTGTAACGAACGTGATTGGATTATTGACTTGGTGGTTGATTGTTGCATCTAAATTCGATGTTTGTTTCGTTATTTACCAATGAGCAGTATGGGTTGATAAATTATTAGCAGATGGCCTAATTATATATCGTTTTATAAAGATTGATTTACCGTTAGGCAAATCGATAGATATGAAGTTATAAAAACTTATTTTACAACTGAAGAAAGATTTTTAAATTATTATTTTGAACGGAAGTTTATAAAAAATATATTTATTATTTAAGTTGGATTTACACTGTCGGAAGGTGATCCCATACCTTGCCATAGTTGGAAATCCATTCTCCAATAAGAGCCCACGGTTTTTGATTATATATTATGTATGTAGAGTGTGAGATGCAAGCGTTCCGCTAGATGGTTATTTGTTTGATGTAGACATTATTATAATATCAGAAAAGACATGATTTCAAATGTTTTAGGTTATTGTACGATAAAAACCATCCGTATTTATGTGTGGATTGGTCTTACGATTATCCTTTCCTTTCGAAAAGATTTTGACTTTAAAGTCAAGTTGGATGATACCAATAAACTTAGTGAGTTTTCTCACGCTGGTTCACCATACTAATCTTGATCTTTGCAATGCTCGGATCAGATCGAGTTTTACAGGTTCAGGTTCTCAGATGCTGTAAAGTCCAGAGGCGAGCTGGAGGTGTACAGACATATGATATTGTACAGTTATTATTCTGTTGCGTGTTGTATATGAGGACAGATTTTCATAATTGTCCAGATGTATTGATGTACTCTGATGTTTGTAAGAAATTTTCATGCTCTTAATAAAGTTTTATTTATATATTATATTTTGTTCCGCTGTGATGAGAGGCTCTGTGTTATATTGGTTCTTCTTCTTATTCTTCTTTTCTAACTTTGTTTTTTTCTTATCTCACCCTCTAACTTCTTTCTTTTAGCTTTCTGGGTTTTCAATATTTGAGTTTGTACACATGATATATTAGTGTTTAAATTCAAGTGTCGAATTTCCTAGGACGCTACAGCTTACGTCTTTTCTTCTCATCGCATCCATTCTTATGATTCTCGTCTTCTCCTATAACCTAAATCTTTTTTTCATGAATTCATTAATGAAATTCCCTGTTCCATTCATCCCTAAATTAAGTCTCACAACTGACTAGCTTTCACAACAACTACCTTTGTGTTATCTTCCTTAATTGCAGCTCCCTAAATTTGATCCCATTTCACATTTAGCTCCGATAGAATAATTTTTACCCTGATTTACAAACAATTGCCATCACCATTGATGATCCACCATCTCTAACAGATGGGCGATGTTAATGTGCTTTGCATTTTTTGGTATCCACCATCACTAGCCATTATTAGACAACTATTGCTTCTATATAGGACTGTGACCATGATTTAGGTATTGTTTTACACTATGCCTAGATTCCTTAATGTGCTTTGCATTTTTTGGTATCCAATTTCTTCTCCTACAATTTTGTAGATGTTATCCATTTTTTTTAGAATCCATATTTTTAGTGTATTGCTAAGGACACCTAAGTTTACTCTTCCTATTACAATAGATAAAAGTAGCAAACACAATAAATTTTATGTACTTTCTAATACCAAGCGCATTTCATATGGAAATCAACCACCGTACAAAATCGTTTTGCATGATAAACAACCACCGAACAACATCGTCTTCCATGACCATCAACCATCGAACTACCATTTTTTGATGGTTGATCTTTGCGAAAAATGGAGTTGGTCAACAATTTTTCGTTATGCGAGAAAAATAAAAATGATGTATTTGGTAGTCCCTTAGAAAGTATGGTATTAGGAAGGGTGTAGTCTAAAATTTTACGGTTTTTTTAAATCATATTAGGAAGAAGAAAACAAGGTGCCTCTTAGTAACACACTCTCTTTATATTGTTTCTGGTCCATTTAAATTTATGCTATTATAATGACGGTAAGAAAAAAGTAATTGAAATTAATTTATAATTGTGTTCAATTTGGAGTAAATGACCAATTTAATGCTTTGCTAGAACACTGCTTATCCAATACTGAAATTACTGTCAAATCATTTTGTTTTGAATCTTTCGATCAGATGGTTGGTAATGACCATCATTCACTGCCTATCTTTTGTGTTATGAAAAACAACATTTAGTCATAAGTTGATGCCACGCATGTTCGACTATGATTTGCCTCATTTCAAAGCAAATTCTAAGTGATTCTATAACATAAATTAAGTAACCCATCTTATCGATATAATCAGATTGAATCGGTCCATTAGGGAAAAAGGACAAAGGGAAAAGAAAATAGCTCTAAAAATGTTTGCATTGCATTATGAAAGTTAATTTTAGTTATTAACTCTAATGCTTAAATTATTGTTTTCTACTTTCACCTAATGCCTAAAACAGTAGCTTAAGGCTTTAGAAAATCATTATAAGAATACAGACACATACACACACAACATTATAAGTGGAACAAAGACGTATCTAAGCTAAACTACGTATATTGCATTTGGCATAATAGGATCTGTGGAGACAAATCAAGAAATGATTTTAAAGCCCAAAAGCTATGATTTAGGCAACATGAGACTTATAACTTTAAAAAGAAAATTCTTTTATATTTTAGTTTTTCATTCGTTATTCTAAGATGATCAATACAACACAACACATGGATATAACTTTGTATGTTATTGACTTTTGGCTACTCAATAAATCCCTGTTATAAAATGGGAAAATCATTCTTGATAGTGCAAAGGTAAATCAGCCTAAATCCATAAGTATGGTTTCTAATTGAGTTGGCCATGAACTCCATTTATGTTCGATATTGGTTATGCTGAGATTTATATTGATGTTAGTCCCACATATTTATGTTATGTGTTCGTTTTTTACCTCATCATTATGATGACAAATTCTTTCCATTGAATCTTCACAATAAGTTTCACATATATTGCATGAATTTGCAATTTTGGAAAGTTGGTAAATTTTATATCTGAATAAGCAGTTAAATTTAATGTAAATGACCTCCATTATAGGAGAAGTAATGCTTCCCCAAGTTAGAGGTTATGACAGTGTCAATTACCTAAATCCCATTATATATATATATATATATATATATATATATATATTGTAACATTTTTTGACAAGGTACCATGTCTTTTGTGTGATACTTTCCAATACTTACAAATTTGCAATTGTAAAAATTGGAAAAAGCAAAAGTTGTTTCGTATAACTTTTTACATTGATATCCACTCCTAAACCATATTTTCCTTTCAATTTTTTTCCAATAACTAATAAAGAAAATTAAATAAATAATCATATGGATTACTTAAGATTGTTATAGGTACTTTATTCATGTCATAATTTTCGTTTCCTTACACCAGCACACATTTTCTTTAAGAAATTTGATAATATATACGGTGATGTTCTTATACATACAAATTCACATTATGTAACACTTTCAAAAAAATATGACTAATCTTTTTTATGGAGTTTGCTTAACATGCTTGAATATTGATTTTTTTTTTTTTGCTACGTTGGTGAACGGTTAGAAGCAACATTTGTTCCTATCAATTTTACAAGAAAAATGTGAATAAAGGAATGTAGAACCTGATATTATATAACTTGGGTTTTCCTTTGTTTACCTAGTTTGCTTACCATGTAAATTATGTGTACCCTTTCGTCCTCTTCATGTTTAGCGTTAGCAGTAGTCATATATGTAGTTAAACTCAACAAAGGCAAGTTTCTACCATCTAATAGCACTTGGAGGGAAAACAAATAACAATGGGAAAGAGGGTTTATACTTTATGACACAATGGCCAATTGACATTAGACTTGAACCATTTGTCTAACTATCTACACAATGTTGTGCATGATTTGTGATATTAAACCACATGTCCATTGTAGTTGGATGACTTATTTGCTGATGTGATTTCATTGTAAGGTAGATTGTTATGATTTATAGTATTAAATCACATGTACGATGAAGACGGCGAGAGATTTGTAGTTCGAGAACTCAAGATATCGCAAGGTGAAGCCAGTAGGTGCAAGATGGAAGCAGCAACCCAATCCACACTTCTAGCCTTGGATTCCAAATGTCTAGATGCTCTCAGAAAATTGCCCCGAGTGCTATTCCAAATGTCTGAACTCCCAAGTCAAACATCTGGACGTTCTTAGGAAGATTTCCCAACAGCTATTCCAGATGTCTAACCACCCAGGTCAAGTTGGGAAAATTTGCGTTTGACCGGGTTTTCTCCAAGATATATTCATGATATTTTGGATGGGAATTTTGAATATTTTTCCTAGGTTTTCTACACTTTTATATAAGCTACTTTTAGGATTGAATTAAATTACAAGATTGTGATAGAAATTAGTTGTCTAATGGTTTTCTGTTATTCTTCATTGCTCTTTTTCTCCGACAATATTAGTCATCAAGATAGTCATTCTCTATCTCAGTTAGGTTATTGGTTCTATTGCAGTTTGTTTATTTTTGGCTCGTTCCAATAATTGTAAAAACACGTTTTGATGAATCAATAAAAAGGGTGGTTCGGTGGAATACCTTGTATTTGTGTTTCATTTTCATCCTCCATGTTTTTCTATCGAAGTTATATCTTTGTGATTTTGATGACTAAGTTCCTGGGTAATCGCTTCTGCAAAAGGCACAAATATCCACAACAGTTGGTATCAGAGCTAGATCATCACAAAGATTAGATTAATTTTAGATTGTATTTTTTTTATATATATATGATTTCCTTTTTCAAAAAGGCTATTTTTGATGGAAGAAATTTGGAGATTTGAAAGCCTAAGATATTCTATACCTTAATGATCTTCATTATCCTATTGATGAAGATGGCAAGAAGCCCTCGGATGTATATGATATAAAATGAGAGAAGATGGATAAGAAGGTGATTGCTTTGATTTTTCTATACCTTGATGGTTCGGTTTTCCACTATGTGGCTAACTGTGAGTCCACGAAGGATTTGTGGGACAAATTTGTATCTTTGTACGAGTCAAAGAGTGCTATAAGTAAGCTTTTCTAGTTTGAAAGCTAGTACAACTGAGATAATATGAAGAGAAGTTTATTGAAGAGCATTTGAATGAATTTCAAGATGTGATAAATCAATTTGACTTTGGTTATTTCATTGAGTAATTCCAATGCAAATGGATATATCTCTTGGGAAATTGTATAAAGTAGCCTGTTGAATGAGGAGCTTAGGAGAAAAAGGTCTAATACGAAATTAGTTCAAAGTGAGGCTATGGTGGCAAGGGACTCGGGGAAAGATACAATATATAACAAGAAAGAAGCTAATTGTAGAGGAATTATGATCTGTCATTATTGTTATAAGAAGGGGCACATACGCAGCAAGTGTCATGTTTATAAGAGAGACCAGAAGATGGATGTGCATGGTACTAGCACCGATGATGCATAGGCAGGTTTTGCTGAAGGCACCAACAACAATGTTTTTGCGATGTCCTTTTTAGTGAAGCTAATCCTTGGAAGATAGATTCATGAGCCAGTTTTCACATCCATAGTGATGTAAATTGTCTTTCCTGTTATGAGAAGAATGTCAACATGATTAGGACGACCAATGAAGTAACGGATGCTCATGGGGGAGGCACCACTTGGGATGAATGTATTTTCTCGCTTAAGGTGGCGTGGAATTCTGTTAGGGCTCCTGGTCCTCGCCTTCTCATATACTCTTTCATTTGGGATGTCCGTATTCCCCGAAATCTCTCTGTTTATGTGGAAAACCTTGCACGATGGTTTACCAATGGATGGGAATCTTCAGAGAATCAACATCCCTCTCGTATCTAGGTGCAAGTGCTACAACTCTGGATACACGGAATCCTCTTTTCATTTATTGTTCTCTAGGTCTTGTGCTAGGGCTGTCTGGAATTACTTCGGGAATCTGATGGGTTGTAATGACCCGCATTCTACGCATCGGAGGATCGTAGAATATTTCTTTCTTTCTCATATGAAGTCGTATGGTCATGTAACTTTGGGAAACATCCATTAGAGTCATTTCCCATGCTTATGATTTTTGTCGATTTTTAAATGACCATTTTGCCCCTAGTTGGTACTGTTTTGGCCATAACTTTTGATTGAAAAGGAATTTTGACCTGAAACCACTTCCATTAGATTTGTTTGATGGTTTACCTTTCCGTAGAGTGGTCATAATAGCCAAACAGACTTACCGTTTGGGAGATATGGCTGAAATAAGGTTTGGAGGGTGAAAAACTGCTTAACCGGGCCAAATAGGGTGATTAGTGGATAGGCCCATAACCCATTTCGGGATTAGGGTTATGGGGAGGCTGAAATGAGTTAGAGAATCACTCCATTTCAGTTTTCTAGCCTCCACTTATCATCAAGGAACCCTAAAAATGGCCTTCAACCTCTAAATCACCTTTTGGTCAAGGATTTGGCTTAGCAACCTCTAATCAAGGAAGATCTACACCAAAGCAACATTGGAGCTGCTGTTTAGCATTGGGATTCACATCAAATCAGAGATTTATTTCAGATCTTAGTTTATTTTGTGGCTAAGGTGAGTGATTTGCATAGTTTTGCACTAATTATGGCTAATTAGGGGTGATTAGTGTTAATTAGCGAATTTAAACATGATAAAATTCTGGAAAAATGTTTATAAAATTCGGAATGATGTTTTAGACCTCTGATATGAATTTGGGTTAATTTGGTTAAGTTTTGCTAATCATATCATAAGTTTCACCTAAACATGCTTAAGGGAAAATATGGGGTTTTGACTATGTTTGATCCATTTTAATCTATCATATTGTTGTTTTGATGTTTGTGGTTGATTATATATGTTTCTATGACTGTATGGTATGCTTTGTGATTGATTATAATAGTTGGAATGGTCGAAAACGCCGTCGAGGGGCGTGAACAACTCGCTGGACAAGGTGCAGGAGTTCGGATCGGATGGGGATTGAGGGTCGATCGGATCGCCCTATGGGATCGTGGGACATCACCACGAGTCAAGTCATCTCCTCCAAGCCGAACCATCTGCGCAAGGTCCACGAACATCAACCGCGAACTATCTCTCGTACCCGATCCGCTCGTGTTTCGTACCCCGATCCGATAGAGGGAGGCAGCATCCACGATCCAATTGTACTTAAACGCTCCGACCCGATTGCCCCCACGAGTTGAAGGCGCCATGAACCGATCTGAAGAGAGCACCCGACCCGAACCGTGGCAAGCTGGAGACCTCGACCCGACCCGATCCAGTAAAGAAGGAGCATTCTGATCGAACCGAACTGATGATTAGGGGGAGATCCGAACCGACCCAGTATCGACCAATAACCCGAAATGCAAAGGTAGTCCAATATGGGAAGTTAGAGCTCAGGATCCAGTCGGGAACCAATGAGTTCACTTCATGGTTGGGCTTTGCTGCGGGACGTGTGTTAAGGAGTTGTCGACGTTCATAACTTCGATTCACCACTGAAAATGAATGATGGGCTACTTATTAGTGTAGTAGGGTCATTATGACCCGAGGGGCAAGGTGATGGTAGCAAGACTACGTTATCAGTGTAGTAGGATCATTATGACCCGAGGGGCAAGGTGATGCGTAGTAAGACTATGAGCCAGTGCAGTGGGGTCATTGCGACTCCATGGGGCAGAGTGGACATAGTAAGGATTAGTAAGGCTATGAGCCAGTGCAGTGGGGTTCTTGTGACTCCATAGGGCAAAGTGGACATAGCGAAGGATTTGTGGCTACGTTATCAGTGCAGTGAAGCCATTTATTACTTCATGGGGCAGAGTGATCGTAGCAAGGTATGTTGGGTGATCGAAGTGGTGAATATCGTATACTTTACGCACTGAGTGAGAGATGTGAGGATGGATGCCATGTTTGATTATTTTCCATCACTATGACATGCACACCTCCCCCACCTCCGTATCTTTACACCGTTTGATATGGTACCTTAGAGTGTTGTACAGTATGTAGTGTTAACTCTTTGGTTGCAGGTCCAGGTTCAGGTATGTTTTAGTCTACCTGTTATAGTTCACTTTAGATGCTTATCGCTCATACCAGGCTTTATGTCTGACCCAGAGTTTTATGTCTCCTCTTATTACTCTGGGTGCTCACACGAGCATACTAGAGACAAGTTAGCTGGTGATGCGCGAGTAGCTGATTCGGAGGCGGGCAGGAGGCTTCCACGTATGATATATATATATTCACATTCTCCTTGTGTCGTTGGTGGTCGCTACTTGGACATTAGCAATGTTCCTCCTTTATCTTACTTTTGCTTTGAGACAGTTTGAAAGTTGTAATAAGCTGTATTTTGGATTTCCGCTGCTATGATGTTTAGTTCTGGTTTTCATCTTATGCACTGTCTCTCCTATTTTATGTCAAATATGTTATTATTATATTTTATTCTATGCGCTGTGAGACATTCTACAGGTTCTTTGTTAGTTCATTTCCTTCTTCCTTTTTCCTTCTGACGACCCGTTCCGTGCTAACTGGACATGTGTACAGCGCACCTTTGGAGTAAATGACGGTTGGTGCGGGGCGAGCCGTCACACTTGGTATCAGAGCTCTAGGTTGCGTAGTTAACCTAGGGAAAGACACCAGGGAGAGATAGTACGTATATGAGAGCGCATATTTGTGATTACTTTGGTTTTCAAAAGCTATATATATATATACTATTGGTAGTATAAGAATGAAGTCGCACTGCACTAGCACCACTATGGGGTCGTTAATCGTTTCCCTTTTTCAGATTGACGATGAGCCGAGACACGAGGGGTGCTGGTAGAGGGACCAACCAGGGAAATGCCGCTGACATGAGGGCAATGTTTACTAACCTCATGAGAGACATGCTTAGAGAAGTGCAAGGGGAAGTTCCCAATCCCGGAGTTGGTGTTGGCCCAGTAGTGCAGGCGCCTAGGGTCGATTTCGCCAAGTTGTGCAAGGATTACACTAACCTTGGTGGGAAGCCGTTCCATGGGACGAAGTCGGCCACAGATGTTCAAGATTGGATGGATATCTGTGATCGTATCTTCGATGACTTGGGTCTTGAGGACGCGATGAAGAGAAGGCTAGCGTCTCGTCAGCTGCAAGGGTGAGCGATGAATTGGTGGAATGCCATTAGAACAGCTACTCCAGAGGACCAGGTTACTTGGGATCAGTTCAAGGCTCGCTTTAGCGAGAAGTTTATTCCAGCCGCCCAGAAGTCAGTATTGTTCAAGAGGTTCTTGGAACTCAAGCAGAACGGAAGGGCAGTTTCTGATTATATTGCTGAGTTCGACACTTTGTCGAAGTATGGACTGTCTCTTATCGATACTCCTGAGAAGAAGAATGAGAAGTTCATTACTGGTTTGGATGGATACTTGGGGGAAAGGCTTATCAACCACATCGATGAGACTTTTGAATCAATCGTGGGGAAAGCTTTGAGATTAGCGAGTCTTTATCCTTAGTCAAAGACTGAGGCTGCATCTGCAGAAGGGCCAAAGCCGCAAGCAGGCGGTGGAGGCAAGAATAACTCTCAGAATAAGAGGAAGCAGGACCAATCTAAAGGTGGCCAAAAAAAGAGAAAGAAGGATGTTGAGTGCTTCAGCTGTGGTAAGAAGGGCCATTATGCTAAAGAATGTCGGGCCAAGCCAGCAGAAAGGAAGTGCTACAACTGTGGTCAAGTGGGACATCATAAGGATAAGTGTCCGCAACCTCTTAAGGAGAAGCAGATTGTGAAAGCATATGCTATTGATGCTGTTCCTTCTTCGTCGAATGCCCCAACTGCGGCGGAGAAAGGAAAGAATGTTGTTATTCAAGGTATGCTTTCTATTTATGATGTACCAGTTCGAGTTTTGTTTGATACTGGGGCTTCCCGTTCCTTCATATCTAGTGACCTGGTAGATAGGTTGGGACTGGAACCCAAGATAGTCGATAGACCATTGGTTGTGACAAACTCGATTGGTGGTTCGACTAGCCTTAGTATGATTTGCAAGGATTTGGTCTTATCGAGTCATGGATGTATGTTTGTTTGTGATTGCTTTGTCTTGGGCTTTACTGGGTATGGCATTATATTGGGAGTCGATTGGCTCCAAAGATACGGGGTGGTGGTAGACTGTGAGGGCTTTTTGGTGACAGTGAGGGCGGACGATGGGCGGAGGGTAGTGTTTGGTAGCCTACCTAGCGATGGGGTTATGGCTAGTTTTGTAAATTCCCTCGACATCCCGCAGGATGAATTGTCAGATGTGGCCATGGTTGGCCAGTATCCGGACGTCTTCGAGGAGGTGACCGGGCTTCCACCACACCGAGAGATTGAGTTCCGTATTGATTTAGTGAAAGATGCCAGACCTATAGTGATGCCACTTCGTCGTATGGCACCAAGGGAGCAGCGAGAGCTCGGGGTGCAAGTCAGCAATATTTTGAAGAAGGGATTTATTAGAAGGAGTGTCTCCGAGTGGGGAGCACCAGTTGTGTTTGCCACTAAGGCAGATGGTTTCCTTCGTTTGTGTGTGGACTATCGCGAGTTGAATAAGGTGACGAGGAAGAATAAGTATCCTCTACCGCGGATAGATGATTTGTTTGATCAACTGGAAGGAGAAAGAGTGTTCTCCCAGTTGGACCTCGCGACAGGATTTCATCAGCTACGAGTAGCGGATGAGAGTGTTCCGAAAACGGCATTTAGGACGCCGTCCGGATTTTATGAGTGGTTGGTCATGCCATTTGGGTTGACCAATGCACCAGCCTACTTTGTAGATCTTATGAATCGAGTATTCAGAGATCAGTTGAATAAGTTTGTTCTTGTGTTCGTAGATGATATCCTTGTTTACTCAAGGACAGAGGAGGAACACAAGGGACACTTGAGGATAGTGATGGAGGTGTGGAGGAAACACCAATTGAAAGCGAAATTCTCCAAGTATCATTTTTGGAGAAGGGAGGTGAGATTCTTGGGTCATGTTGTTTCAGAGAGTGGTATTGCCGTGGACCCTGCGAAGGTGGCTACGGTACAGGATTGGCCTACACCCAAGAATGCAACAGATGTAAGAAGTTTCTTAGGATTAGCTGGATATTTTCGTAAGTTTACCCCGGACTTCTCCAAGATAGAAGCACCGTTGACTCAATTGACTAAGAAGAATCAGTCCTTCGTCTGGGACGGAGTGTGTGAGGATGCCTTCAAGGGTCTAAAGGAGAAGTTGACGCGTGCGCCAGTGTTAGTCATTCCTAAAGGGAATGAAGAGATGACGGTATACACGGACGCTTGTGGTACCGGACTGGGTGCTGTATTGATGCAAGGAGGTAGGGTAGTAGCTTATGCTAGTCGACAGTTAAAGCCGCATGAGAAGAAGTATCCTACCCATGATTTGGAATTGGCAGCGATTGTATTTGCGCTGAAGATGTGGAGACACTATCTCTTGGGAGAAAGATTTGAGTTGTTTACTGATCATAAATCGTTAAAGTATCTCTTCTCTCAGAAAGATCTGAATCTCCGTCAGCAAATATGGTTAGAGTTCTTGGCTTCGTATGATTTTGATATCGCATACACACCTGGGAAAGGTAATGCGGTAGCCGATGCCTTGAGTAGGAGACATGCCGGTTTAGGGGCTATGTTTCTTGAGTGGAAGCAACTGGAGTATATCGCGGGGTTTGATTTTAGACCAAAGTGCGAATTGAATCCAGTCATGCTAGCTAGTTTGACGATCAGACCCACTTTGATAGAGCGGATCGGCTCTAGTCAGAGGGACGATCCTAACCTATTGAAAATCATCTCCAAGTTAGAGATGGGTATCGATGAGGAGTTGAATGTGTATGGGCTTGATCGAGATGGATGGCTTCGGAGGAATGGAAGACTAGTTGTGCCCAACGTGAATGGTTTGAGGGATGAAGTGCTTAGAGAATGTCATCACTCAAAGCTGACTATACATCCCGGTGGTAATAAGATGTATCGAGACATGAAGCAGACTTACTACTGGGAAGGGATGAAAAGAGACGTTGGGAAGTTTATATCCAAATGCATGAATTGCCAGCTAGTTAAAGCCGAGC
This sequence comes from Allium sativum, assembly GCA_030737875.1. Lineage (NCBI taxonomy): Eukaryota > Viridiplantae > Streptophyta > Magnoliopsida > Asparagales > Amaryllidaceae > Allium > Allium sativum. The sequence continues at coordinate 63,354,518 of CM060909.1, read as the reverse complement.
AAAAGAAGCCTAGTGGTTTGTTGCAACCATTAGAAATTCCCGAATGGAAATGGGAGCAAGTCTCGATGGATTTCATCGATGGCCTACCAAGGACTAGATCGGGATATGATAGCATTTGGGTAATTGTTGATCGATTGACTAAGAGTGCAAGATTTATACCAGTCAAATCGACCAGAACGGCAGCCAAGTTGGCAGAATTGTATATGAAGTGGGTAGTGAGATTTCATGGAGTACCCAAAAGCATTGTGAGTGACCGAGACCCGTTGTTCACTAGTGGGTTTTGGAAGAGCTTACAAGAGGCTCTAGGGTCAAGATTACATCTCAGTACCGCATATCATCCTCAGACTGACGGTCAGACGGAGAGGGTGAATCGTATATTGGAAGATCTCTTGAGAGCGTGTATATTGGATTTTGGTGGATCATGGGATGACCATTTGCATCTAGTAGAGTTTGCATATAATAATAGCTACCAATCCAGTATCGGCATGGCTCCATATGAAGCTTTGCACGGAAGACCGTGCAACTCACCATCATGTTGGATAGAGACTGGCGAGAAGTTTGTGCTTGGACCAGATGTGGTGAGGGAAACTTCAGATAAGATTAAGGTCATTCGACAACAAATGAAAGCTGCTCAAGATAGGCAGAAGAGCTATGCTGATAAGAGGAGAAGAGACTTAAAATTCTCCGTTGGTGACTTGGTGTTTGTCAAGATCTCTCCGTTAAAGAGCGTGATACGATTTGGCAGGAGAGGCAAATTAGCACCAAGATTTGTTGGCCTATTCCCTGTCCTTGAACTAGTCGGGAATTTGGCATATAGAGTTGGCTTACCAGAGAAGATGGCGGGAGTTCACAATGTGTTTCTTGTTTCCCAATTAAGGAAGTTCGTTCACGACTCAGATATGACTATTTCACCTGATCAGTTAGAGGACTTCGAAGTAGAACCCGAGGCGGTTGGGAACCGCAAGCCGATTCGTATTGTGGGGCACGATACGAAGCAACTTCGAAGGAAGGCGGTGAAGCTAGTCAAGGTTCAGTGGGGCGAGGACGAGAATGATTGTACTTGGGAGACAGAGGAGAGCATTAGGAAGGCATATCCCGAACTCTTTGCCTGGTAAGATTTACTTTGCGATTTAGTTATTCCGCATGCTAGGATAGACTTATTTTACTTGTTTTGCATGTTTAATTGTTGTTTTACGATTGATAGGCATGCGGGACCTTTGTGTGTGTTTGGATTAGGGAATTTCGGGGGCGAAATTTCTTAAGGGGGGAGAGTGTAATGACCCACATTCTACGCATCGGAGGATCGTAGAATATTTATTTCTTTCTCATATGAAGTCGTATGGTCATGTAACTTTGGGAAACATCCATTAGAGTCATTTCCCATGCTTATGATTTTTGTCGATTTTTAAATGACCATTTTGCCCCTAGTTGGTACTGTTTTGGTCATAACTTTTGATTGGAAAGGAATTTTGACCTGAAACCACTTCCGTTAGATTCGTTTGATGGTTTACCTTTCCGTAGAGTGGTCATAATAGCCAAACGGACTTACCGTTTGAGAGATATGGCTGAAATAAGGTTTGGAGGGTGAAAAACTGCTTAACCGGGCCAAATAGGGTGATTAGTGGATAGGCCCATAACCCATTTCGGGATTAGGGTTATGGGGAGGCTGAAATGAGTTAGAGAATCACTCCATTTCAGTTTTCTAGCCTCCACTTATCACCAAGGAACCCTAAAAATGGCCTCCAACCTCTAAATCACCTCCAAATCACCTTTTGGTCAAGGATTTGGCTTAGCAACCTCTAATCAAGGAAGATCTACACCAAAGCAACATTGGAGCTGCTGTTTAGCATTGGGATTCACATCAAATCAGAGATTTATTTCAGATCTTAGTTTATTTTGTGGCTAAGGTGAGTGATTTGCATAGTTTTGCACTAATTATGGCTAATTAGGGGTGATTAGTGTTAATTAGCGAATTTAAACATGATAAAATTCTGGAAAAATGTTTATAAAATTCGGAATGATGTTTTAGACCTCTGATATGAATTTGGGTTAATTTGGTTAAGTTTTGCTAATCATATCATAAGTTTCACCTAAACATGCTTAAGGGAAAATATGGGGTTTTGACTATGTTTGATCCATTTTAATCTATCATATTGTTGTTTTGATGTTTGTGGTTGATTATATATGTTTCTATGACTGTATGGTATGCTTTGTGATTGATTAGAATAGTTGGAATGGTCGAAAACGCCGTCGAGGGGCGTGAACAACTCGCTGGACAAGGTGCAGGAGTTCGGATCGGATGGGGATTGAGGGTCGATCGGATCGCCCTATGGGATCTTGGGACATCACCACGAGTCAAGTCATCTCCTCCAAGCCGAACCATCTGCGCAAGGTCCACGAACATCAACCGCGAACTGTCTCTTGTACCCGATCCGCTCGTGTTTCGTACCCCGATCCGACAGAGGGAGGCAGCATCCACGATCCAATTGTACTTAAACGCTCCGACCCGATTGCCCCCACGAGTTGAAGGCGCCATGAACCGATCTGAAGAGAGCACCCGACCCGAACCATGGCAAGCTGGAGACCTCGACCCGACCCGATCCAGTGAAGAAGGAGCATTCTAATCCGAACTGAACTGATGATTAGGGGGAGATCCGAACCGACCCAGTATTGACCAATAACCTGAAATGCAAAGGTAGTCCAATATGGGAAGTTAGAGCTCAGGACCCAGTCGGGAACCAATGAGTTCACTTCATGGTTGGGCTTTGCTGCGGGACGTGTGCTAAGGAGTTGTCGACGTTCATAACTTCGATTCACCACTGAAAATGAATGATGGGCTACTTATTACTGCAGTAGGGTCATTATGACCCGAGGGGCAAGGTGATGGTAGCAAGACTACGTTATCAGTGCAGTAGGGTCATTATGACCCAAGGGGTAAGGTGATGCGTAGTAAGACTATGAGCCAGTGCAGTGGGGTCATTGCGACTCCATGGGGCAGAGTGGACGTAGTAAGGATTAGTAAGGCTATGAGCCAGTGCAGTGGGGTTCTTGTGACTCCATAGGGCAAAGTGGACATAGCGAAGGATTTGTGGCTACGTTATCAGTGCAGTGAAGCCATTTATGACTTCATGAGGGCAGAGTGATCGTAGCAAGGTATGTTGGGTGATCGAAGTGGTGAATATCGTATACTTTACGCACTGAGTGAGAGATGTGAGGATGGATGCCATGTTCGATTGTTTGCCATCACTATGACATGCACACCTCCCCCACCTCCGTATCTTTACACCATTTGATATGGTACCTTAGAGTGTTGTACGGTATGTAGTGCTAACTCTTTGGTTGTAGGTCCAGGTTCAGGTATGTTTTAGTCTACCTGTTATAGTTCACTTTAGATGCTTATCGCTCATACCAGGCTTTATGTCTGACGCAGAGTTTTATGTCTCCTCTTATTACTCTGGGTGCTCACACGAGCAGACTAGAGACAGGTTAGCTGGTGATGCGCGAGTAGCTGATTCGGAGGCGGGCAGGAGGCTTCCACGTATGATATATATATATATATATATATATATATATATATACATACTCACATTCTCCCTGTGTCGTTGGTGGTCGCTACTTGGACATTAGTAGTGTACCTCCTTTACCTTACTTTTGCTTTGAGACAGTTTGAAAGTTGTAATAAGCTGTATTTTGGATTTCCGCTGCTATGATGTTTAGTTCTGGTTTTCAGCTTATGCACTGTCTCTCCTGTTTTATGTCAAGTATGTTATTATTATATTTTGTTCAATGCGCTGTGAGACATTCTACAGGTTCTTTGTTAGTTCATTTCCTTCTTCCTTTTTCCTTCTGACGACCCGTTCCGTGCTAACTGGACATGTGTACAGCGCACCTTTGGAGTAAATGACGGTTGGTGCGGGGCGGGCCGTCACATGGGTTGCCGACATAGTGCCCACTCGATTGAGGATTCACTGAGATACTGATGGATAAGAGTCTCAGGTAGATCTTTACGTTCGATCCTTCATCGTCTGATTCCATGCCTGGTCTACTGGCACATCTGGTTCTCGCGGAATAAGGCAATTTTTGATGAAGTTTCTATGGACCCTCCTACCATTATCTGAAATGTTAGGAACAATGTATTCCTAGCGTTTCGTGGTAAGCCTTTTGGTGGCGTTTTTGGGTCCTGATCAAGGAGGCTGGCTGTTACCTTTGATGTTTCCTCGGTAACGGCCACTCCCAGAGAAGGTATTGGTTGAGTTCTTGTTTTCTTTTTTCTTGTGTACCGCCGCTTTTGCCACTTTTTCACACTCCCCCACCCCATCGACCTTATGGCATTTGCTAGTTGTGCAGATCCTAGTTGATAGGTGCTGGGTTTGGTATGCTTATTGTTGGATGGTGCTTTATTGTCTCCTTTCTTGATGGGATCACCGGAGCAGGTACAGCTGGAGCTATTGGTGGATCAAGAGTATTGACGATTTTCTTCCGATTCGCCAGTCTCCTATGATATGTCGGAGCTGAGGAGTAGGAGATTTCGGTGGTTCTATGCAATTAGCCTGGTTTTCCCACCCCGGACCAGAAGCTTTTATTCGAAAGCTTGTCAGTTGCCATTTTTCTTCTAACGTTTCATGTGGGTTCGGGGATTTCATTACTTATCCTCGCTATGGTGGCCTTCCGTGGTGTCATTCATAGCCTTGACTGCTGTTTTACTTGTACTAGACTGTACTCCGTCTGTTGTTTTTCTTGATTTTTGTTATGTTCTCCTTGTTTGTGCGTGTGCATGGTTTCTACATTCTATGGAAACCGTTTTTGTGAGCCGTTGGAGAATGGATAGATTCTCCCCTTTTGTTATATTGTATTATATTTTCTTAAAAAATAAAAATATTATTTTAACATTATTTTTAAAAATTTTATTTGTAGGCTTTTTTACCTTTAGCTATGGGTATAGTTCCCGTTGAAAATGTGGATAATTGAAAGTGGCGTTGCTACTAACATGTATGAATTTGAAGAAACACATTCTTAATTTTATAAAACTGGTAGTGATGCTACTATTAATTTCTTGAAGGATAAGACTTATGATAATCGAAATGATTTGCTCATAAATGAGAAGGAAGGTTTGTATATTTTCAAAACAAGCAAAACAGATGTGGTATATAGTAGCAATATACTCACAATAAGCATAGTTGTCATTGTTCTAAGAATAAGTGAACTTATTGAGATTTACACTTGGTTGTATGTGTGTTTAGGAAATTTTATGTAAATAAACTTGGTCATATAACCATATTGGTTTAGCACATACTAATATATATACATTGATTTGCTTTTTGTAATTGAACTTAATTATGTATTATCACTTCTAGTTAATTAACATGAGTTGAGAATATATAAACTGCATAAGAAATGGTGGGTTATTTTTTTTTTATGTTGGTCAAGTTGTTCGAAAATATTTATAGTTTAGTATAAGTTTTTAGTACGATTAATTTCTGTTTCAAGCATATGAAACTTTAGTATCAGTTTGTGCATGATATTAGTATAAATTCGGGTATTACAAATTAAGATATTGATTTTTACATGTTTATAATATCAATTTATATATAAACAATTACAGTATCATATTTTGTTTGTTATTAATATCATTTGTATACGATAATTTTTATTTTCTTTGTAGTTCCAAAGTGATTACAATGATTTGTATGCTAAGTTGTCCTGTGCAAAACTATGAGCTTAGATGTTGATATATTGCTTAGAGCATGTTGTAGTTAAATATAATCGACCATGAATTCGAATTGAAATGCTACTGGACATGAGTTTATGTTGCTTTAGTATCAGCTTTGTCATACATGACAGTTGCCCTATTCAAATCTTTCTCATCCTTTACATGGTTCCTTTCCTTCTCCACTAATATTTTTGCTCATTTTAACTTCTTTTTCCATTTAGTTCTACTCTTATTAGTTTGTTTATAGACTCGGATATTCTTGCCATTAATTTAAGTATCATTTTTTATTAGTTTGAATAGTAGGTTTCAGGTATCAATTTTGCAGGCCGTAGATATCAATTTTTTGTTAATTTCAGTATCATATTTTGAATATCAATTTTACGGACTATAGATATCATTTTTTATTAAAAAAAATATTGTCATTTTTAGAGTATTTATAGGGTTGACCTGTTTGCAGTGAAATAGTGTTCATACACATTAATTGTATATCATTAATGTACAATGTTATTTAAATGATAATGAAATAGTGTAACATTTAATCAACGTTTGTACAAAATTGAACATGTTATGCACAAAATGCTCTGATACCAAACTGTTGGAGTTTTGTGCACAGCAGAAGTTTGATAAAACGCCAAAAAAACAGGATCTTTATCACCCAATCACTTGAAGATGAATTTGATTGAAAATAACAACATAACAAATCGGAAATAATAGCAGTACACTAATATTTCATGCAACCACCCTCTTTATTGATTCACCAAAAACAAATTTGGTTTACACTCAATGGATTACAACAACAAAAATACAATGAATCAATAACCTTATTGAGATAGGTAAAGAATACCGAGATGATTACAAATATTGTTGGAGCAGAAGGGCGATAAAGAACGATGACAAACCCTTGGACAATCTATAGGCACCAACTACGTCTTTCAGCAGTAAATAGAAATATCTACCCTCGGCCCAAATTCATACATCTTCCTCTCCAGGGCACAAGCCCATAGAGGCACACAACCTCACCAGATATTCTCACATGGTTTCTTCTTCTGATGTTTTTAATCTAACCGAAAAGGCTGCATATATATAGGAGAATAGAAAGCCTAGGCAAATATCCAAGTTGCCCCTTCAAGATATCTCCAAAATATAACCGTTCATTTCTTCCCTTCTATGATCAAATCAATCAATTAACCAATAAATCAATCAATCAATCAATCAATCAATGAATCAACCAATTAGTCAATTAATTAATCAATCAATTAATCAATCCAATCCAATCCAATCAATCATTTAATTGATTATATCCTCTTCATAAAATATTTGAATCAAAAAATTCAACACTCCACCTTAATTCAAATATCACATATCTCCAACAATCCACAAACAAGTCAACCTAGCTCTTTCAACAACACCTACTCTCAATTAAAACCAACCTCGATTTCAAGGCAACGAGATATATCCCAGTCGATTTGAAAGGACTACGACCACACCTCAGTTACAAACACATTCCACCGCCTGCAAAAGATGCATCTACCATCTGAGCTACACCACGCAAAAACCAATGGTCTAAAAAGTGCTTGCAATATCACAAGATCTCCATCGTCTTTGTGGATTTCAAAACTCGACATCCGTCTTCCGTTTGACATGATCTTTTCATATCCGGGTTCCCTCGAGCATATCAACATCTAGACCCTTGTCGATACCATGATCCTCCATCTTAGGACCATAAGCAGTGACCATATTAACCTCTCCACCTTGTTGTGGACTAGGTTCTTCAACCATCACCCGCCTTCTTCTTCGTCTTCTTCCATCTTCTCCTCATCCATATCTGAGGGCTTCTTCACATCTCCATCAGTTGGACCATTGAGGCATGGAACATCCACCATTATAGGCTTCCAAATCCCCTCAATATCTACCATAAAAAATAGTCATCCACGAAAGCAACAACATCTCTGACATCTACAATCTTCAATCCAAAATCACTCCAAGCTATGCTATGAACTGAGCTCTGATACCAAACTGTTATGCAAAAATGCTCTAATACCAAACTGTTGGAGTTTTGTGCGCAGTGGAAGTTTGACAAAACGCCGGAAAAACATGATCTTTATCACCCAATCTCTTGAAGATGAATCTGATTGAAAATAACAACATAACAAATCGGAAATAATAGCAGTACACTAATATTCCACCCAACCACCCTCTTTATTGATTCACCAAAAACAAGTTTTGTTTACACTCAATGGATTACAACCAAAAATTAACAAAATACAATGAATCAATAACCTTATTGAGATAGGTAAAGAATATCTAGATGACTACAAATATTGTTGGAGCAGAAGAGCAATGAAGGACGACGACAAACCCTTAGACAATCTGGAGGCACCAACTGTGCCTTTCAGCAGTAAATAGGAATAACTACCCTCATCCCAAATTCCTACAGCTTCCTCTCCAGGGCGCAAGCCCATGGAGGAACACAACCTCACCAGATATTCTCACATGGTTTCTTCTTCTGATGTTTTTAATCTAACCAAGAAGGCTGCATATATATAGGAGAATAGAAAGCCTAGGAAAATATCCAAGTTGCTCCTTTAAGATATCTCCAAAATATAACCATTCATTTCTTTCCTTTTATGATCAAATAAATCAATTAATCAATAGATCGATCAATCAATCAATTAACCAATCAATCAATCAATGAATCAACCAATTAGTCAATTAATCAATCCAATCCAATCCAATCATTTAATTGATTACGTCCTCTTCATAAAATATTTGAATCAAAAAATTCAACAGAACACATATAATCTATTTCATCCTAAGAATCTTTAGTGCATATAATCCACGATACTACGTTAGCAATGAAAATTTTAACAAGTAGATGCAATAGAAAGATAAATGACTTCAAAAATTGTTGTCCAACCTTTGTCTAAGGTATAAATGTGATCTTTACAGTTGTTTTTTTTCCTTTAAACAACTGAACAAGTAACAACTACAATTTCAAATGCTGAAAATAACTTATTTACTTAAATAACATTTTACTTTGTTGGGTTTATATTATTATTATAGTAATGTGCATTTAATCATATTCTTAACATTAAACTTCAAAAATATATTTAAACTATTATTTTTATTTCTTATAGTGTAAAATGAGCCAAACATTAGAAATGAATGATAAAACTATGAATGCTTTCAAGTTACTAGCTCTTGAAAATTCTTTGGTTGCCATGGTCTTCTTGAGCTCGGTATATGCTATCAACGACATTATAAAATTTACTTCTACATGTGCAACCGTAAATGCATGCATATTTTGATTATATGCAGATCTACCCCCATGTGCATATATACTCGTGGTGATAAAAAAGATCTAGACCATTGGATATTTTTATTCTTGTATGGAATGGCGGAATTCAAAGGGTAATCCAATGATGGAGATCCGTTATGTCACCAATTGTGACATCATTTTGTGTCTAAATAGACTTTTCCTGTTTATTTATACACTTGTATATATATATATATGTATTTGTTTAATAATTTTACCAACTATACAGATATATACAAATATGCATGTTTATTTATTTGCATATTTTTATAAATAAATATGAATATTATATATACATATTATTATGGTATATTTATTTAAATATTGATAAGTTATTTATAATATATTTTTTCAAGAATAGTGAATGTGTTTGTATACACACACACATAATATTCCCAATGTAACGTCCCAAGGATTTTCGGCCCCAGAAATTGAGATAAATACCTTTACCGTAACTCATGCCGACCTTCCAACCACCCAAAACACTGGAACGTTATTAGAAAGAATTTAGAGGGTGAGATAAGAAAGAAAGAAATATTAGAATAGAAGAAGAAGAAGAAACAACACAACACAGAGTCTCACATCGCAGCGGAATAAAATATAATACAGAATAAATCTTTATTGAGAGCTTTAAAAATACTTACAATATCAGAGTACGTCACACAATGGGACAGTTATAATAACCTATTCCCATATATAACACACAGCGGAATAGTAGCTGTATATCATATGTCTGAACATCTCCAGCTCGTCTCTGGACTTCACAGCATTCGATAACCTGAACCTGTACATCCTGGGCTAACCCGAGCATTTACAAAACACAGGGTCAGTCTGGTGAACCAGAGTGAGAAAAAAACTCGCACAGTATTAAAGGGAATCATCCAACTTGGTTTTAAAGTTTAAAATCTTTCAAAAAGAAAAGGATAATCGTAAGACCAAATCCACACATAAATACGGACAGTTTTTACCTTACGATAACCCAAAACATTTTTTGGAATTAATATCTTTTCTGATATTATAATAGTGTCAAAATACAAGTAGATATCAATCTAGCGGAACGCTTGCATCTCACGCTCCACATATATAATATACAATCAAAACTGCGGGCGCTTATTGGAGATTGGATTCCGACTATGACAAGGTATGGGACCACCTGCCGATAGTATATCTCTAGAGGCGAATACACTGGGTTCAACAAGAACATCTTGCATCCCATCCCACACATGACCGACCACCCATTTTGCTTGAGTGTATCGAATGTATATCACCAAGGGTTGGGCTCAAACCACCATTTTCCCGAAAAGCGACAACATCGAAATATAGATTAAAGAAGCAAAAGGAATTTCTTTAGATAGGTGATTATACACCCTAATGGGAGCGACCCACATAGCCATGCTGCCTGCCCGATTTTTTCCATTTCCCGGTTGATGAGGCTTGAGGTTTAGATTAACTTTTGAACATCTGGTCATCATTCACTTGGAATTCCACATCGTCAGATTCGCTAGATATCACTAATTGACGTCCACAAAAATACTCTAGCAGTTAAGCTAAGAGAAAGGCAATTCTGCGCCAACAACTATAGCACGTTTGAAGAAATCAATGTACGTGACCCTTTGGAAATACTCTGTCAGACATTCGTCCATACAAGTCATCCAGGAACAGGATGAACCGAAGGTACTCTCCTACTACATCCCATATAGGAATCACCCCATTGATCAGTAGCGAGACATCCTTGCAACCCGTAGATTTCAACCCCGATAGAATCACAGCTTATCTCTGCTTGTCAGGCAGAGAATATTAGTGGTTCTTCCGTTTATGAAAATCTACGTTTTTCAATGCTCCATCTTGATCATATTTTGATATCTTCACGTATTTGTTTGTCGGAATGGTTTTCGTATATAAATTCGATCTCGATCTTTCCGTACCAACAATCGTATTGGACTGATTTGATAGTCGGTGATTTAACTATCAAACTATATAGTGATATAATCATGACAATTCGATGAGTTCACTGGTTCAGTATTCAGCATCACTTGGCCTTCTAATTAAAACTGATCCACTTCTGTTTAATTGAAACTTCTAACTATTTGAATATTTAAAAATACTATATTTGAATTCTCACTTGATATATTAATGTTCTAAAACCCTTTTCATTATAAACTGGATTTGGTTATACAATCCTACGACTCGCTTCTTTACCGAAATTCCTTTTCACCAATCTACTTTCAAATCCATTTGACCATTTCCCACTTTGGAAATCTTATTTCAATTTTTCCCTATCTACTTGATCTCATTTTCAAGTATCGCTAATGTAAAATTAACGCCTTAACACTTTAAACCTTACTTACATAAACCTGGTTTATTATAAACCATTTATCTTAATTTCCTTTGACTTAATTCAAATAATTAAGTAACATTTATTTCAGGCTATAGTATTTGCTTAAAACTTCTTTTAAAACTTTATTATAAAACTCAATTTTAAATAAAACCTGTTCATGAACTCTTTCCACCTTTCAATTTGACTTCATTTCAATTTGGTTACTTTTTAAATGGATTCCAGTTAAAAAGTAATCCTCTAAATTATTATTAATTAAAATAATAGTTTATTTTAATCTTTAACTACTTCACTAGTTATTTTATTTATTAACATAATAAAAAGTAAATTCTTTTTTTAAAACCTTATTAAAATCAAAACAATATCCCTTAAACTATTTTATTTAAACACACTTAAAGCTATCATAAGAGATATGATAACTTACATGTTGCTAAAATGCAACCTCTGGCATAAAGCTTAAAGCTTTATGTTCATAAACCCAAAATAAGCTTGCATAACATGATAGTATGAACAAAATGTTCAACCCAAACTTGCATAACATAACTTGGCATACTTGCATATAAACTTGCATATCACAACATGATAAACTTGCATATAAACTTGCATATAAACTTGCATATCACAACATGATAAACTTGCATATAAACTTGCATATCACAACATGATAAACTTGCATATAAACTTGAATATCATACATTTAACTTTAGAGTTTAAGTATGAAAGTAGAATAGGGCTTACAATGCTTAAGAAGTCACAAAAATATGACAAAGCCCTTATGAAATCAATTAAACCCAAAATGCAAGCAAAATCCTTGAGCCAAAATGATCAAGACTCTTTCTTTATGATGCAAATATATAAACTTGACTTGAATGCAAGCTAATGATGCCCATACAAGTTTGAAAACACTTGTATGCATGGAAAATCACTTAGGAATTTATTTAGGAATTTTATGAAGAGAGTGGAGGCCATGAGAGGATTGATTTTGCCATAGTTTAGTTGTATGAATGAATAATGATGATTTAGGGTAGGTTAGGGTCTTATTTATAGATTAGGCAAGTGTTTTAGGCCATAGGATTAAACCTAGATTCAATCCAAGCCATCAAAGCATGTCTTGGGGAAGAAGTCAAGTGTAGGAACCATCTAGGGCCTTTAGATTAAAGATGAACCATGAGAACCATTCAAATGCAAAATCTGCATTTGAGCGAATCGGCCCACGGGTTGACAGCCAAACACCCTTGATTAACCCCTAGTCGACCCAGCAGGCTCGGGTCGACCTCAAAAATCGGCCGGTTCGGTTATTCCCCTCTCCGAATTCGCTGTTTTGAACATTTTTGCATATTTATTTATTTAATTTTCAATTATATATACATATATATATATCAATATATATATATATTTCTCTGCGCAACCCATTTCACTTAATTAAGTATACTTTAATTTGGGAATTTTTCGTGAAACTTCGCGAGGCCATATCTTGGTCATACGGACTCCGATTTTCGAAAACTCGGACTCTATTTCGCGTATTTTTCCGAGACGAACGCAATGGCATAGCCCATTTCCCTTGATTCAGATTTTACAGTTTAATTCTGCCTCCATTTATGTTATAACATGTTATTCAAAAATATGGGTTGTTACAGGCACGCTGTAATTAAATTTTAAAATGAGTTGTTTGCCCTTTTAAGTTTTCATTTGTACGATTGGTGAATATTTCCTTCTTGCTTAATAGTATGAAGTTTGACAAAAAGAGAAACAAAGATTCATTTCATTGTAGTGTATTGTATTTGCAGTTCATATATACATGTGTAATTAGCAATAAGTGAGGTGATAACATGATCTTTAAATCGTATACAATATAGATACCATATAAATTAACTCCAAAACAGTTGAATTGAATAATAACAAACCGATATTATCGAATATATTCAAATGAAATATCGTATACCTTTAAATAAGACTGAGAGGGTTCCAAACTTGGTAATCAGAAATTCAGGTAACAATATTCAAATATATGTACGGACCGTCAATATTTTATTAAATAAACATTATTGTTTATTAACGATTTTTATAACGATTATTTCAAAATTTGATTTGGCCATAACTATCAATCTATAATACGAAATCTGGATTATTTCAAAATTTGATTTGCTCTGATACCAAATGTAACACCCCACCTCCACCAGGGTGGCTCTTGCAAGCACTCTGACTTTGGAGGGGCGTTTGAATCAGGTAAACATGCATAATGATATATCAAGGCAGAACAAGAACATATGTATATATGTAAACAGAGTAAATAACATAGATAAAACAGCGGAAGATTTCAAAACATTTCAAAACAAGTCTGGTACAACATAGCTTTCCAAATAAACAAGTCTAGATAAAACAACATCAACTGAAAAACTGAAATAAATAAGTGCTATCCCCAATTAAGTGGTAACCATAGCTAGCTTCATGTCGAAACCGTACATGAGCTGAAATCCCACAAGCAAGCAATCCGAAATCCAAGCTAAGCTCCAGTATTCCCTCCCTGAGAACCTGGGGAGGGGGGGGGGGAAACGGAAGAAAAGAGGCGAAAGAAAACAGGTCAGTCAAAAAGACTGAGTAAGTCCTACTACAATCAATGTAAACTGATAAAGTTAACTGGCATGAGCAGCAGGGATGAACATAAGGATAACAATAAACTAGCATGATGATTAACTAACAAGGTAGATAAAGGTGTCATCGCATAATCAGGATTAAGGTTTTGCACCACAGGTGTACTAGCAAACTAACATGACTTGAATAAACAAGTATTGATCCCTTGGCCCAAGCTTTGGCCCAATAACATGAAATGACCCTAATACAAGGTCCAACCAAACGGTCTAGTCGATCGGCTCCCTAAGCCTAACTCGTCACGTGTTGGTGTCAATACGGCCCAATCATAATTGTAGTCGAACTGTGCCGGGTCCACCCTTCGGGTGTATCAAGCCCTAGGGTGTCAACCCCTGGACACCATGAACATGAGTGCACAGTCCCGATCTACTGGTACCCGTGCATGTTTTCTCCGGCTACGGACTATGTGCACGACCAGAGTCTGCCCGGAACTACACCGGCGTACCCTCTGCCGTCGCTTTTGGTCACTTACCTCCAGTCCAGTAATCGTGCCCCCACCCTAGCCTAGTCCCTAGGGTCATGATGATACTAACTTGGCATTACTGCTGGAGTGGGCCCCCATTGCTAGGATTTTTCTAGTGGGTTAAGTACGGTTTAACCCTTTTGCTAATCCTGGATTAACTTGGTTAAGTGTAACGATGAGTTCACGACTTAACCCCGATTAATCTACCAAGCCCAAATTGGTTAAGTATTAAGTGGACCATGACTTAACCCTAATCACGAGGCATTAATTAATTTAATGCGCCTTAACCTCTCACATTAGACCTTGTTGTGGCTATTAGTTAAGCCGGGCGGGTCCGGGTAGCTTTACACCACAACTTGGTCTAACCTCGGGTTCAAGGTACAACATGACCAACTTCTCACATTGGGTCCTATTGTTTGTAGCAACTAGTTAAGCCGGTCGGTTCCGGGTAGGTTTACGCTACAAACTCAACCCAACCTCGAGTTGGCCACACTTATCTTTTCTAAGTGTCATGTCCATCATGTTTCCAAAACATGTTACAAGTTTTCAAGCAATTGGGTAGACCTAACTTAATAGGTAAATTCCCAATGGGTAGACCTAACTTAATAGGTAAATTCCCAAGCTTATGTTTTATGTCTTTTAAGTTTACCCAACCCCAAACGCAATCCCATCGCTTACATATCGCAATAGCGCATAAAGGATAGAAAGAGGGAACTTGGCATAATCATGACATAAAGGTATTAAAGCCACAAGCTTAACATGGTGGCATATGAAATGTTCATATGTTCATACACTTGCATATTACATTTTTAGGCCTCAAAAGCATGCATAAAACCAAACTTAGCATATTGGTGATACATGGTGCTAAATGACATGTAGAGATGGCCATAAGTTCGCATTTAGCCTCACATGCAAGTTATCATAAGAGATATGATAACTTACATGTTGCTAAAATGCAACCTTTGGCATAAAGCTTAAAGCTTTATGTTCATAAACCCAAAATAAGCTAGCATAACATGATAGCATGAACAAAATATTCAACCCAAACTTGCATAACATAACTTGGCATACTTGCATATAAACTTGCATATCACAACATGATAAACTTGCATATAAACTTGCATATCACAACATGATAAACTTGCATATCACAACATGATAAACTTGCATATAAACTTGCATATCATACATTTAACTTTAGAGTTTAAGTATGAAAGTAGAATAGGGCTTACAATGCTTAAGAAGTCACAAAAATATGACAAAGCCCTTATGAAATCAATTAAACCCAAAATGCAAGCAAATCCCTTGAGCCAAAATGATCAAGACTCTTTCTTTATGATGCAAATATATAAACTTGACTTGAATGCAAGCTAATGATGCTCATACAAGTTTGAAAACACTTGTATGCATGGAAAATCACTTAGGAATTTATTTAGGAATTTTATGAAGAGAGTGGAGGCCATGAGAGGATTGATTTTGCCATAGTTTAGTTGTATGAATGAATAATGATGATTTAGGGTAGGTTAGGGTCTTATTTATAGATTAGGCAAGTGTTTTAGGCCATAGGATTAAACCTAGATTCAATCCAAGCCATCAAAGCATGTCTTGGGGAAGAAGTCAAGTGTAGGAACCATCTAGGGCCTTTAGATTAAAGATGAACCATGAGAACCATTCAAATGCAAAATCTGCATTTGAGCGAATCGGCCCACGGGTTGACAGCCAAACACCCTGGATTAACCCCTAGTCGACCCAGCGAGCTCGGGTCGACCTCAAAAATCGGCCGGTTCGGTTATTCCCCTCTCCCAATTCGCTGTTTTGAACATTTTTGCATATTTATTTATTTAATTTTCAATTATATATATATATATATATCAATATATATATATATATTTCTCTGCGCAACCCATTTCACTTAATTAAGTATACTTTAATTTGGGAATTTTTCGTGAAACTTCGCGAGGCCATATCTTGGTCATACAGACTCCGATTTTCGAAAACTCGGACTCTATTTCGCGTATTTTTCCGAGACAAATGCAATGGCATAGCCCGTTTCCCTTGATTAAGATTTTACAGTTTAATTCTGCCTCCATTTATGTTATAACATGTTATTCAAAAATACGGGTTGTTACAGGCACGCTGTAATTAAATTTTAAAATGAGTTGTTTGCCCTTTTAAGTTTTCATTTGTACGATTGGTGAATATTTCCTTTTTGCTTAATAGTATGAAGTTTGACAAAAAGAGAAACAAAGATTCATTTCATTGTAGTGTATTGTATTTGCAGTTCATATATACATGTGTAATTAGCAATAAGTGAGGTGATAACATGATCTTTAAATCGTATACAATATAGATACCATATAAATTAACTCCAAAACAGTTAAATTGAATAATAACAAACCGATATTATCGAATATATTCAAATGAAATATCGTATACCTTTAAATAAGACTGAGAGGGTTCCAAACTTGATAATCAGAAATTCAGATTACAATATTCAAATATATGTACGGACCGTCAATATTTTATTAAATAAACATTATTGTTTATTAACGATTTTTATAACGATTATTTCAAAATTTGATTTGGCCATAACTATCAATCTATAATACGAAATCTGGATTTTTTCTTTCATATGAAAATTATCATCAATACGGTTCTAACGTTTCTCGTTTCACAGAAATCCGACTAAAAATGGATTTTGTATACTCAGTTGAAGTTCAAAACTCCATATTACGAACTGCCGTGCGATTTCGAGCTCGTTTTATGTTATAAATAAATTAACGTTCAAACTTCGTTTTAAATAACGAGTTAAATATTAAATCCATTAATATTCCAAATAAAATATTAAATAAAATATTTGGCTACCAAAAATTCGGGATGTTACATTCTTCCCCCTTTAAAATAATTTCATCCTCGAAATTGCCAAGGTAAGAAAGAACGTTACAAACCCATTATCTTTACAAAAATAATAAATTTAAAACTCGATTTTTATTTCCAAAACTAATCTAATTGGTTTTAAAACCAATTTATTTCAAATAAAAGAATTTTCCAAAAAGCTTCAAAAAATTTCTAACACCTTAAATTTTGGAAATTTTTTGGCAGAGTCTCCCCTGTACGGAGGACATCTGTAATATCGCAGGTTCAAGAAATATATATACATCGACCAACACGGTCGGAAAAATTCAAAATCCAAACTCAAAACCCAAATAAAAACCCAAAATTTCATATTTTGCGTAGGCATACCTTTTACTAGCGCTATTGAGCATATTTGCACATTTTATTTCAATCTACGCAACCAAAATCTAATTTCGAGTCTCCTGCTACCTGTACTTGACTCAATTAACATGTCAGTCACAAATACATGAGATTCAAAATAACACTTCATTAATTAATAAGTATAATTTCACAAATTCACAAATTTAAACATGAGCATCAACTTATTTACCAATCCAGGTTTATATCCTTAATCTCAATTCACATGAAACTTAATCCAGTTTTATTATACTAGAATTTATTTTCTTTAGTTTAGAATTCATTTAGCCCCATTAAATTGTTGGTTATCACCATTCAAACAAACTGTCATCCAATAACACCTATTTCACAATCATCAACCAGTACACACTAAATCAACCAAATCAATTGAATTTATACTCAATATTAACATTTACTTTGGTTTCACATAACTGAACATTAATCAATTAATGTCAGACTGATTTTCCTTTGATTATTATTATTTATCAAATTTCCAATTCTGTTTTAATTTCATTTCAATATGTTCTTAATTAAATCCCACTTAACAAATATAAGTTTTAATTCAAATCCTTAATCAAATTTGAATTTATCCAAATCGACAAATACATCAAATAACCAATATCTCAATAAAATGAGAAAATTATTTGTTTTTTATGCAAAAATATAATTCAGGTAAAATTATTTCATTTACCCTCTTTTCAAAACAATACTGTATCAATTGGCAGTTCAACGCTTCTCAACACTTGAACCAATTAACCAATACAAAACATTTGTATATAAAATTTACAATTACGCTCTCAAATATATACACTCAATCTCAATCTAGGATATTACTAACCCAGTCTCTATCGAGTTACATCACAGAGCCAAGATTATTACTAAACCAATAGCTCTGATACCATTGTAACGTCCCAAGGATTTTCGGCCCCGGAAATCAACATAAATACCTTTACCGTAACTCATGCCGACCTTCCAACCACTGAAAACACCGGAACATTATTAGAAAAAATTTAGAGGGTAAGATAAGAAAGAAAGAAATATTAGAATAGAAGAAGAAGAAGAAACAACACAACACAGAGTCTCACATCGCAGCGGAATAAAATATAATACATAATAAATCTTTATTGAGAGCTTTAAAAATACTTACAATATCAGAGTACGTCACACAATGGGACAATTATAATAACCTGTTCCCATATACAACACACAGTTTAATAGTAGCTATATAATATCATATGTCTGAACATCTCCAGCTCGTCTCTGGACTTCACAGCATTCGATAACCTGAACCTGTACATCCCGGGCTAACCCGAGCATTTACTAAACACCGGATTAGTCCGGTGAAGCAGAGTGAGAAAAAAACACGCACATTATTAAAAGGAATCATCCAACTTGATTTTAAAGTTTAAAATCTTTCTGAAAGAAAAGGATAATCGTAAGACCAAATCCACACATAAATACGGATGGTTTTTATCTTACGATAACCCAAAACATTTTTGGAATCAATATCTTTTCTGATATTATAATAGTGTCTAAATACAAGTAGATATCAATTTAGCGGAACACTTGCATCTCACGCTCCACGTATATAATATACAATCAAAACCGCGGGTGCTTATTGGAGATTGGGTTCCGACAATGACAAGGTATGGGACCACCTGCCGATAGTATATCTCTAGAGGCGAATACACTGCGTTCAACAAGAATGTCTTGCATCCCGGCCCACACATGACCGACCACTCATTTCGCTTGAGTGTATCGAATGTATATCACCAACGGTTAGGCTCAAACCACCGTTTTCCCGAAAAGGGACAGCATCGAAATATAGATTAAAGAAGCAAAAGGAATTTTTCTAGATAGGTGATTATACACCCTAATGGGAGCGACCTACATTGCCATGCTGCCTGCCCGATTTTTGTCATTTCCCGGTTGATGAGGCTTGAGGTTTAGATTAACTTTTGAACATCTGGTCATCATTCACTTGGAATGCCACATCGTCAGATCCGCCAGATATCACTAACTGACATCCAAAAAAATACTCTAGCAGTTAAGCTAAGAGAACGGCAATTCTCCGCCAACAACTATAGCACGTTTGAAGAAATCAACGTATGTGACTCTTTGGAAATACTCTGTCAGACATCCATCCATACAAGTCATCCAGGAACAGGATGAACCAAAGGTACTCTCCTACTGCATCCCATATAGGAATCACCCCATGGATCAGTAGCGAGACGTCCTTGCAACCCGTAGATTACAACCCCAACAGAATCACAGCTTATCTCTGCTTGCCAGGCAGAGAATATTAGTGGTTCTTCCGTTTATGAAAATCCACGGTCTTCAATGCTCCATCTTGACCATCTTCTGATATCTTCACGTATTTGTTGGTCTAAATGGTTTTCGAATATAAATTCGATCCCGGTCTTTCCATACCAACAATCGTATTGGACAGATTTGATAGTCGGTGATTTAACTATCAAAACATACAGTGATTTAATCATGACAATTCAATGAGTTCACTAGTTCAGTATTCAGCATCACTTGGCCTTCTTATTAAAACCGATCCACTTCTGTTTAATTAAAACTTCTAACTCTTTGAATATTTAAAAATACGAAATTCTCACTTGATATACTAATGTTCTAAAACCCATTTCATTATAAATTGGATTGGGTTATACAATCCTATGACTCACTTCTTTACCCAAATTCCTTTTGACCAATCTCGTTTCAAATCTATTCGACCATTTCCCACTTTAGAAATCTTATTTCAATTTTCCCTTATCTACTTGATCTCATTTTCAAGTATTGTTAATGTAAAATTAACGCCTTAACACTTTAAACCACATTTACATAACCCTGGTTTATTATAAACCATTTATCTTAATTTACTTTGACTTCATTCAAATAATTAAGTAACATTTATTTCAGGCTATTGTATTTGCTTAAAACTTTTAAAACTTTGTTATAAAACTCAGTTTTAAATAAAACCTGTTCATGAACTCTTTCCACCTTTCAATTTGATTTCATTTCAATTCGGTTACTTTTTAAATGAATTCAAGTTAAAAAGTAATCCCCTAAATTATTATTAATTAAAATAATGGTTTATTTTAATCTTTAACTACTTCACTAGTTATTTTATTTATTAACATAATAAATAGTAAATTCTTTTTTAAAACCTTATTAAAATTAAAACAATATCCCTTAAACTATTTTATTCAAACACACTTATTTGATAATCGTTCCCAATTAGAAACGACCGATTTTGTCAACTCAAAACTCGATTATCTCGTTAACCAATTCCCATTTAGTTCCCACTTTTAAATTCAACTAATAATATAATTAATTTAAATAACTCCATTTAGTTGTTTCTTAACAAAACAATTATCCAAATTTTACCATTTGATTTATTTCTTATCCTTGTACTTGCAAATCTGATTAACATCAGAATTGACTTTATAAAATCAATTAATGATTAATTACAACTTAAATGATAAGTATTAAATATTTATTTCTTTTTAAACAACCCTTTATTTCTAAATAATATATTTCAAAATCTATCTCCAGTTATAAAATAATTTTATAACTTCAGTTCATCAGTTCACCTAACGGTAAACCAATATAAACAAAAGCGATTGATTTTATAGGCCATATGTTGCCAATTACTCAAACAATATTTCCCATTGGTTAAAACAAAACACAGGTTGACTTTTCAGTCCATGGTCATTAATCAAATCAATTACCCAATCATGACAGTTCATATATGATAATATGAAAATAAATAGTATATTTGAGGGATCCGGTTGGGTCCCTCCAACCTGTTCTTCCCTGAAATCACAACGGTTATCTCAAATAAGATCATTTCAATTTCATTTAACTGAAATAAATAATGACCATTTAACATCAACCAATTCACAAGCAATTCAAACAATTCAAACAATTTTAGCACGTTTATTTTATAAACGTGACCAACAAGGTAAGTTACCTTTATTGGAACCAATCCTTAAAATAACGATTTGGTATCTCATTGAAATTGAACATGGTTTAATTTCATTGGTTAAATCAACAAATGAATATTTAACTAGTAAACAGTCAACCATCAGCAAATAGAGCACAAAAATAAAATAAAAACCCAATTTATATAAAATATAAATGGGAAGAATTGAGTGAGTTAAACTCACTTTGATTTCGAATTTTTCGATAACTGTTTGTTTTAGCCTAATTAAATAGTTGTTTAATTCGACTAAAATTTCCATTTGCTTCTGATCTTGACCCAACCAGCTCTATGTTATAGCGCTCGTCGACACGGTCCTGATGATTTCAGTTTCACTGAATTCTGATATCGTATGCATTCAAAATCAATATTCTAAGTTTATACAAACATTTAAATAAGTTTTAATTTAATTAAAACTTGGGCCTTACTCGATTTTGTTCATCCCATCACGAAAATAACCCATCCCGCACCCCTTCTTACCCCATATTAAACCTATCAGATCTTCTTCTTGCCATAACTCATCTGCCGCCTCAAAATAAACCCTTCCACGATGAAATCGGATTCCCTTTTCCTCCCTTCCGTCTTCATCGATAATCGGAAAAATACACTGCATCTCCTTTATGCAATCATGCTCCAGTCATTCGCTTGCCTTCTATCGCTCCGCCAACACTAGATTCCCGAACCCCTTCAGCAACGATCGCTCCCTTCCACACGGTCAACCCTACCTCCTTTCATCCGCTACGAACTCCATAGACTCAAACCCAAAGCCCCTCTAATGGAAAAACCCAAACCCTAATTATTTGGTTCGAACAAATTTATCTCGAAACAATTTGTAACACCCCACGTCCATTAATGTCACTCACAAAGGGAATGCATTAACTTCCATGGAGGTTTTAAGTGAATATAGAACAGTAAAATTACAACAAGACAGATATAAAATAGTACATGGAAATTCAAAAACTTTATTTCATTGTAGCAGAAGTCAAAACATGTTTGATTACATCATATTCAATGTCAAGTACAATATCTATCTTGATAAAACAAGTACATAATCCCATTACATGAATAGCCATTAAAAAGAAAGATAATAAGCTGGACTTTACTTCAGCAGTCCAAGCTTTCCAGTAAATAAGCGATCCAACTAGACTCCACTAGAACTTGGCCCAACCTGCGGACCTGAAGGGAGAAAAAGGATGGAAAAGAGGGGGTCAGACATAAAGTCTGGTGAATATGATAATTCTACAATACTATTACCAAAATAACTGGACTAAGGCATAAGCTGGAAAACAAGAAAATGTCTATGAAGAGCAGATTAAGGACATAGACAATCGCTAAAGGCAACGTTATAGGCGCTCCTAAATACTAAAGGATAAACACTATACTGCACCACACCAGTCACCCTAAAGATTCATCCCACTTAGCTTTACTTAGAAACTTTCCCAATGGCTTTACGTACCCCTAGCTGACTACATAGGTGCCGCCTGCCCCTATCTCCACTAGGTGTACCCTACTTCCCATTATTCGATCGGCTCCCTAACTCGTAGATACCCGTGCTGGCCCCACAGTGGGGTGTATCACTCCCCTAAAGTGGCAACCTGATACAACGGACATGCACGGCTTATACCTACACGATGCAACAACGTCTTACCTACCAGCCCGGGTCCACACACGCATATGAAACCCGTTGGACTTGCGTTGCCACCGCTCCCTGTTTTGGCCTCTTATAGTCAAACCCAGTATGCGTGTCCCGTCCTCGACTTGGGTCGAGCCCACAAAGATATGTTTTGGGATACTGGTTGAAATGGGCCCCCACTATTTACCACAAGCATTCCACCTAAGCTTGTGCCCATTAGTCCATCCCACTTAACCCACTTAGTCATGTTCATTTACATGTGTGTTTGGTTAAGTCTAATCGTATTTCAAATGCCTCTAAAGGCAACCACCAGATTCCTCATGCCACCCAAGGCACCTACTTAACCCCCATGTCCCACCTTACATGATTATCTGGTTAAGTATTTCTTAGTTCATTAAGGCCATAACCTCATAAAGACCTCTCACATTAGACTGGCATTTATGGCAACTGGATTTGCCGGGCGGGTCCGGGCAGTCTTACACCATAAAAGAGTCTAACCTCGTGTCTTTACAACTGTTATGCTTTAGTTTGGGCCTAGGACCTCTCACATTGGGCCGACATTTGTGACTACTGGATTTGCCGGGCGGGTCCGGGCAGGTTTACATCACAAACGGGTCCAACCTCGTGTCCTAAGCATTGATTATTAATAATAATCCACTTTCCCCCAATTTTAATAATTCCCTACTTGAATTATTAATTACTTCCAATTTTTAACAATGTCCATAATTGACTCAATTATGGACATCCATTCATGGTATGCAAAATCTTACAAAATTGCACCCAATTTATTAATTCCTAATATTACCCCTACCCCACGTTTGAACGTTTATTCGCAAAATATATGTTAGACTCGAATAGCCTAACTCATAGCATAAAAGAGATTATCATAATAACAACATGTATATGTGACCAAATGAATCATAATAAGGGGTGAAACTTGCATATGTCCAACTTGCATAGATTATACATGTCATGGACCTAAAGATGTCAACTTGTTCAAAATTCACCTAATATAATCTCAATCAATTTTCATAAACTTACATATGAACATGTGTGAATCAACATCATCTAATTTTTTAACAACATGGTTTTATATGGGTACACCTAACTCAATAGGCAAATTCCCATAATCAAGTTTTATTTAATTATAGTTTCAAGTTTATGGGTACACCTAACCTAATAGGCAAATTCCCATAAACAAGATCCATTTAAATTAAGAAAAAAAAAACATAACTTTAAGCATGATCCAACAACATGATTTTTCAACATAATATAGCATGATTTATAACATGGCATAGTATGATAGTATAACATAGCTTGACATGATTCTCAACATAGCACGACATAGCATAAGAGAATTTACAACATAGCATGACATAGCATATATAATTTACATCATACGACAACATAATAACATAATAAGAGATCCACAATATATAGAATTTACAATTACAAATCACATCACTTTCTTGTGATCCATTCATAACTGAGTCAAATTAGTTTGTAATAGTCTTGTGAGAATCATCATACTCACCAACAAAAGAAAAGAATTAGAGAAAGAGAGATCTTTTGATTTGATTTGTGTAGATTTAGTTGTAGATGATTAGGCTTCCTCTTCTTAGTTTGTGACGGCTACGCTGAACTCCATGGCAGCAGCATGACGGTAGCTTCTCTAATTTTATAAGTGATTTAGGTCTAGGGTCTACCCACTTATTTATAGATTTTAGAATTCATTTAGGCCATTAGATTTAACCTAGAAATAACCGCAGCCGTTCAGACAAGATGGGGTTTATCTTGTTGACTCAGCAATGAGTCAGAAGTGACTCAGCAAACACTCAGCATATTAATAAACTTCTATTCATGTCATAAATATATATATATTTTCTACAATGTACATATTAGATACATCCCCCTTTACTTATTATTGTTTTTATATACATATTAGATACATCCCCTCTCTTACACACTTATTAATATTTTTATATTCATATTAGATACATCCCCTCTCTTACACACTTATTAATATTATTATATTCATATTAGATACACCCCCTCTCTTACACACTTTTATATTCATATTAGATACATCCCCCCTCTTACACACTTTTATATTCATATTAGATACATCCCCCCTCTTACACACTTATTAATATTTTAGCAACTTTAGTGTTAATAGAAAATTCGGGGTGTTACATTCTCCCCTCATTTTAGGATTTCGTCCCCGAAATCTTCAAGTCTGGAAGTATGTATATCTTACCATCCAAACGTCCATCTACTCATCCATCATACACAGGCATCCATTGTCCTTACAGACTTCTAATGCTTTCATGTTTAAATGCACAGTGTGTGTATATGTCCGTATCTAATGCAAAATCAGGCGGTCCACTGATTCAGTTGAGCTCCTTAATGCAACTGTGATCGTGCCATGCATCCATTATGTATGCAAAAGATTCTTAATGCTACATAATACTTCTATATGCGTGCACAACCAACATCTGAATGCAGCATCCACATGATAATACAACCATCGTTCATCCATTTTACTAAATACATCCATATATATGCAATATGCAATATGTAGTGACTGAGCCGATCTAGTGCCTAAAGTGTGTGTATATATGCATCCACGAGCAACCACTAGCAAACACTTGCATCCATTTTGCATCCATCATACATAACATGTCTCAAACACATGTTTCAACCATAGGATTATCCTAACTAAAGGTCAAAGATACTAATGAGAGGACATACTAAAGATAAGATAAGATAAGCTAAGCGATAAAGGAGAAATTAAAAGACATACCCTCAAAAAGAAAAGGGTACAACGAACGCATCTTCTCTTCTGTCTCCCAAGTTGCGTTGCTCTCATCATCTCCCCATTGCACTTTGACCAGTCTGACCTCTCGATTCCTCAACTTTTTGATCTCCGACCCAAGAATGCATGTAGGAGCTCGTCTAATTGTTGCATCACGCTCTATTTCCACCTCTTTAAGCAAGCTCGGCTCTACCACCTCCGCGGTCTTGTGCAAACACTTCCTCAAATGTGATACATGGAATACGTCGTGTACTCCACTAAGTTTCTCAGGCAACTCCACCCTATATGCCATCTTCCCAATCCTGTTTTTTTACAGGAAACGGCCCTACAAACCTTGGTGCTAATTTCCCCACGGACCCAAAGCGAACAACATTCTGTAACGGAGATACTTTGATAAAAACCATGTCCCCAATGTCAAACTCAAGATCTGTCCTCCTCTTATCAGCATACGATTTTTGCCTATCTTGTGCTGCTTTCATCCTCCTTCGAATCAACTCAATCTTCTCCGAGGTTTCCCTAACCATATCGGGCCCAAGTAGGATTTTATCGGTAGATTCCCACCAACATGTAGGCGAACGGCAAGGCCTTCCATAAAGAGCTTCGAAAGGTGCCATGCCAATACTAGACTGAAAGCTATTGTTATATGCGAATTCTACTAACGGAAGGTGCTCTTCCCATGTACCCCCAAATTCTAGGATACAAAGCCTTAAAAGATCCTCTAGAATGCGATTCACCCTCTCGGTCTGGCCGTCTGTCTGAGGATGATATGCGGTGCTCAAACATAGCTGAGTCCCTACCGCCTCTTGTAAACTCTTCCAAAATTCGCTAGTAAAGATGGGGTCACGGTCGCTTACTATACTAGAAGGAATACTGTAACGACCTGAAAATCCGAACCAATTTGAAAATGTCATTTTGGTTAATTTATAGAATTTTGAATATTTAAAGTAATTTATTTTAAATAATAACGATGGGAAAATTATTTTAATTGAAGTTGAAAACGAATAAAATTTATTTTAATCTATATAACGAGCCTGAGATGGCGCGGTAGTTTGAGAATTTAATTTCAAAGTTCAATCGACTGTACAGAATTCAAAACAAATCGGATTTTAGCGAAACAAGAAATATTTGAACCTGCTTGATAATATCTTTCCAACGAATCCGAAAAATCGAAATTCCGTAATGGAAATCAAAAGTTATGGTCAAATGAAAATTCAGAATAGTCGCTATAGAATATATAAAGGCCTGTAAAATAGCCATTTTTCAAATGACCTCTGTTTTCGATGAAACCACCTCTGTTGGATCTGGAATGTCGAATTATTGCTAGGTTTCAATTTTCAGAATTTTTCGAATTAATATGTGAGCGTGGCAAGTGAAAACGCGTTTTACCAGTTGACAGTTAATTTAGATCGACCCGAAAAAGGCCATTTTTCAAACGGCCTCAGAATTCGACGAAATCAGTTTTGTTGGGACCGTATCGTCAAAACAAAGACAGAAATAATTTTTCCGGATTTTTCGGGGTCAGTATGTGGGCCCGGTAATGTGAAATGTACGTTAAAATCTGATATGCGATAACTGTGTATGTGTTAATCAGTTGGACCATATATTTATATATATATATATATTAAGCCCTTGACCTCCACATCAGCCATTTTACACCTCCTCCACCTTATTTTGCTCCATCCATGGCTGAAATTAGATTTAATTTTTAATTTAAAAACAAAATTAACCTCAAAAAATAAAATCTTCTCAAAACCCATCGAATTATATGTCGATTCGAAGCTCTCAACGAGTAGAGCTCAGATCTACCTTCAGTTGCGACATGCATGGCCTGTAGTGGCCGGAAATGGTGGTCAAAGTTCCTGATTTTCGAAATTAGGGTTCGGAATTGGGGGTTTCTGTTCTGGGCATTAATCGGTGGAATCAAGATATGGGTTTCGAAGAGGGGACTGATGCAAGTCGATTGGTGGTTGTCGGGGGTCCTATCGTTAAGTAGATCACCGGAATTTTGCCGTTGAAGTTCGAAAAGGGGTTTCGGTTGGGGGATCGCCGGCGGCAAGAAAGACCACCGGAGGTGGCGGGGCCGGCGTGAGGAGAAGCGGCTCGAGGAGATCTTTTCGATGGTGGTGGTCACGCATCACCAGGTGGCCGGAGTTGAGGGTTATCGGTGGTCAAAGGTACGGCTTCCTGGTGGGTTCCTCCGCGTGAAGTCCTGTAGCAAGAAGGAAGAGGAGCGGGAACGAAGGGTAGAGACGCTGACGTGGCGGTTTCCTGTTGGGTGAGGTTTTGTTTTTCTTAATTTTTAAATATTCAAATATCCGTATGGAAAAACACTCATAATTTCTTCGTTTTAAATCGGAATTGGACGCGGTTTGTTGCGTTGGGATCGTGGCGGAGTTGCGGACGTTTGGGCGCTGGTTTGGTTGCGATCTGAGACTGTCAAATTTTGGGCCTTTTCTGGACGTTCGATGCAATTGTAGCACAAAGGTGAGTGTTCCTTCACTCACGAAATACTAAATTGATCCCATATTTATCGAATTAAAGTATGAAATGAATTGGTTGCATGTTGTGTTTGATTTGGTGAATGATTGCTTGAATTCGACATACCAGTGTGTTACATGCAATAAAAATCGATAATTGGTTATTTAAATTTAATTTAAATTTCTAGTTAGAATTCCGACACTTGATAAATAGTAAAAATGATTCAATTTACTGTTGAATAAACGATGTGATGGCTGCCTTGATTGATTTGATTCTGGATGAATATTGCTTGGACTGTTCTGTTATGCAGTATATGATGTTGTGTGCCTATGTGACGATAAATCCTATTTACCCCTTGATGTTGCGGGCATCGAATAAACCCGGGATTTATCGATAAAATAAATTAAGAACACAGAGTGAAATGATACATCTCTGTGACCCTGATTTGGATTGAAATTATAGATCCATCCCGGAATATCGAGAAATTAAATTTATTCACTTGGCCATAGGATAGCAAATTGTATACGGACACCGGTCGGTTAAATGAAATTGTGAATTTTGAAATTTATTGTTTAACGACAATAAGCGATGTTTTATAATTTATTTTCCTTTGAATTTGAAATTAGAAATACAAATAAAAAGGGAAATGAATTTGTGTTGAAATTATAGTTAAATCGAGGGGGGAATTTATTTAAATCGAATGTATTGAAATTGAACTGTGGTGTCTGATTTGAGATTTACTTTAAATCAACCTTGATTTGAATTAAAGGTGAAATTGTAAACTCGATATGTGTTGAAAGTTTAAACCTTTGAAACGATGAAAATGAACTGCAAATTCAATTTTTGTTATAAATTGAATATTCGAAATGGGAA
Organism: Allium sativum; assembly: GCA_030737875.1. Taxonomy (NCBI): domain Eukaryota; kingdom Viridiplantae; phylum Streptophyta; class Magnoliopsida; order Asparagales; family Amaryllidaceae; genus Allium; species Allium sativum. The sequence goes on along the minus strand of CM060909.1, from coordinate 63,325,006 downwards.
TATGATTCGAAATCAAATGTTGTTTTGGGATTCAATGGATTGAAATTTAATAAGTATGGAAGTGGAAATTTTAACAAATTGAAATGATTGAAATTGAATTCGGTTTATTCGAAATAAATTGAGATTGTCGGAATAGGATACGGGTTAGAGTTTAACCGTCTGAACGGAATTGGCGAATTTGAAATGAATGAAAATTTGAAATGAAATTTGATTGGGATTGTGAATTTGAATTAATGTACTTGAAGTTGAAATACAACTGCAAGTGTAAACGAAATCTGGTCGAAACGATGCTAAATTCCAACTATAGTATGTCAAAACTATTTTTCAAACTATGTTGATAATAAATTAAATTTCCTTATAACTATTTATTTTATAAGTTAGTTAAATAAAATACTTTATAATTATTAATTATTTATTTTATGAATTATTTTAATGTTCTAATTATTTTGTCAGACTCTATTTTTATTACAAACTATTATCTCAAATTATTTCAATTATACCTTTAAACTATTTAAATATATTGTTAATTATTTTGATATTCAAATTTTATTTAAGTTGGAAATTAGATCGAGTTGTTATGAATAAATGGAAAATCCCATTTGAATAATATTCTGTTTAGAAGATGAAAATGATTTTTGAACATGATATTTTCGATATGAAATACGAACTCATTTGAAAGTAAAAACACTGACCGGTGTGAAAAATGTAAACGTTCGGTTGTCAAGGAGACCGGAGTCGACATAAGGCATACTCTCTGTCAGTGTCGATACCACTTTGACAACTGTGCACGCGGTGGAAGTTCCAGAACCGAAGAAGGATGGTATGGAGGCAATTACTGGATTTGAAGAAAGAGAACGATGATGGATTAGCCTTGACCTTCGGGTCATAATTGAAATGACTAAAACAGGAGCCATACCCAGGTTAATGAGATCGCATCTCTGATCGAACGCGCTCCTTCGAAACCATCTCTATTACTGTTGTGATTGATTCGGGTGCACCTTTGAATATGGGAATGTCGTTCGAGGTGGGCGGTAGTTGCGGCTATGCGTTACCACCGGCCTGGGTCCGCAATTCGGTAGAATCCTACCGGGGTATTTCCTCAGTGCCTTGTCATATTATCCTGATCGAGCCCCTACGATTTTGATTTAGCGTTGTCGTATCACGGCGCATCCCTATCCACCGACGTACTGGTGTGTTATATGCAAACTGTACGGCAATGGTATAAACGGTGTAAGGGGACCATGGAATCCTGCTTACGCTATTTTCGATATATTATACTTTACTGAATAAACACTATTGTAATAGCGTATTATACTATGTATGTATTAGTTTAACGGATCCTTGAGAGATGGAAAAATCCCGTAACATCTCTTGAGTTACTGCACCATGACACTGATATTATTTCGTATTTTAATTTGACTAATATGAGATGATTTAGTGCTGATCCGAGTGTTTGTTGTGTTTTCTTTTATGCAATATGCTCGGGTCAGCAGATGTTGCAGTTATTGAAGATTGTTTTGCCTTGGAGATCGAAGACGGAGTTGATATATTTGTATCCACTACATTTTATTTCCGCTGCATTACTGTATGTAAGTATATAACTCTGATGATTTAAATGTGGTAACTCGAATGTATACGTTTAAATGCTTTTGAATATTTATTTGTCTATTATATGTGATCCTTCCGCTGTGAGATTCTGTGATTGTTTTTCTTCTTTCCTTTCTTTTTCTTATTTTTCCCCAATAACTACCTGGGTTGGCGATTTGTTTGGGTCGACATGTGTGGTTTATTGTCGATTTAAACGGTCAAAAATCTGGGTCGTTACAGTTGGTATCAGAGCGATGGTTATCGATAACCTTGGCTCTGTTTGGGAATTAACTCATTAGAGATGGGGTTAGTAACGCCCTAGAATGAGTTCGAGTGAATATATGAGAGAGCGTATTTGTATTTTGGATATAAAATGATTTTATGTTGTGTTAATTGTTCTGTTGAGTATTATAGATTCTGGTCGATATATGGGACGCCATAGAATCGATAGGAATTTCTAAATGCTCGGACAGAATGACTTAACATAATATGGTTTTCGATTATATTTTAAATTATATTATATATATATTATGAGTTCAAATATGTATGTATTTGTGTTAGTATGTGGTAATGTTAAGTCATTACCCATTATGGTTGATTAAATCGTAAATCAAATAAGAAAAATTTAATGAATGTAGAAATGAACTTGAAATTGATTCCGGGCTTTGACAATGATTTACCAAAGTTTTGAAATACTATTATTTTATAGAATTGTTTTGGAAATAGTTTTGAAAGGTTTTAAACGAAATGAGTGTAATCCCTTCTTAGACCGTAGAAACGACCTCGGTAATGAGTGCACGCATTATCGATGTGTATTCTAAAGAGTCCAAGTGGGGGAGACTGCTCAAATGTTATTATAAATCGTTAAGTAAAGGATTTGGATTTAAATCCCATATGATACAAAATTTTAAGTTCATATGTTATGAATTTTGATTAAGGCATTAGAATATGTTATTTAAAGTTGAAATTTAAGGTAAACATATTTTGAAAAATTTTATATGTTGAGTAATTAAAGATTTGGGTTTAAAATTTTATATGTCATGTCTTCTATAAAATAGTATAAATATATAAGTTATTTTGAACTTAGGTTAAAAACCGGAATCAAGCCATTAAGTTCGTCCTGATTAACGACATCAATCCAAGGTTAATATACTTGTTTTGTTGAAAATTTTTAGACTTCGAAATCTGGAATGGATGTAAGAAATGAGGGGTCGTCACGGAACTCTTGAATAGGGATTGTGAAAATATTTAATCAGATAAAGTATAACTTATTAAAGTAGAGTGAATCGAATAATGATAGTTTGAGAATTAAGTATGAAATTGAGTCGTGAACAGTCGTTAATTCAAATCATGACTTGTACGTCGAATAAATAAATTTGGTTAATGGAATAGGGGTCAAGTGAATCCAGTTAGTCGAAAATTTTAAAGAGAATTCAAGTTTAATCGAAATATAACACTTGAACAAAACCGGAAATTGAATAGAAAGAATATCGAATATAAAGTAAGCAATTGAATGGAGATCCAATTATTGAAAATAAGGTGATAACAACGTTAAGTGTTAAGGATTTACAAAAGTATTGGAATTGAAAGGTTGAAATTTCAAATAGAAATAAACCAACGTTATGAGAAAATCCAAAATAATCGATAAGCTGAAATTAAAATGACTATAACTTTTGATGGGCTGATCGGAATCTGACAACTCCGGACTTTTTGGAAACCTTAGAAATTGAGTTAAAACTTTCGTTAATAGAGCCCGCTGAAATTCTCATGTTTACTATGCTGAAATTCAAGTTTTATACATAGTTGTGTGTGCAGAAATTTGAAAACAGAGGTGTACATCGATATGGTTTTGATCATAACTCTCAAACGAAACGTCGGATTTTAGTGTGCGAGTACAATTCGGAAAGGCCAGAGTGTAAGCTAAAAATTTTCCTTAATGTGCTAAGTCAAATTTTGAGGTTTAGAGGGCTGAAAACTGACCTGAACATTCAGACCTGCATTTTTTCAGTGCTCGGGCTGAAGCGTTCACTTGCGGTAAAACTGTCATAACTTGTGAACCGATTATCCGAATTCGATGAGTCCGGACATTTCGGAAACCCTGAAACGAGAGCAACAACTTTTTCCCAGTATGTTTTTGCCACATTCAAACTTTTAATACGAGATAATCAGCGATTTGTTCGCTGACCTATAGCGGATATTATAGTTTTGCAATTGAAACGATGAAATCTTGATATGTATTTTGTATACATTTGTTATATATTTTATATATGTTTGATTTTCTTGTATGTATAAGTATTTGGCAGGTGTACGGAGTGTGCGCTACGACTTTGAAGCTCGCTTGCGCTGAAATGCTAAATGCCAAGGTAAATAAAAATGCAATATAACGCTAAAGGAGGTACGTACTTGTGGTATATGGTTTTGAGAGTTTTATATTTTGTTTTCCCCACTTTTGGGATGCCTCATCATTGGATGAGATGTATTTTGGGTTATATGTGTATAGGGATTTTTCCCGGACCTCTCCGTGCAAAGGAGACGCTGCCGAAATTTTTCGTGATTTCGGGAGTTAGAAAATTTTACGGATTTTACGACTATACTTGTTTGAAAATATTATTTTTATATATGAATTTGAATGGATATGCGCTTCATATCGTTTCGTTCTCTTTTCGAGGACGAAAAGATTTTAAGTGGGGGAGAATGTAACGACCTGAAAATCCGAACCAATTTGAAAATGTCATTTTGGTTAATTTATAGAATTTTGAATATTTAAAGTAATTTATTTTAAATAATAACGATGGGAAAATTATTTTAATTGAAGTTGAAAACGAATAAAATTTATTTTAATCTATATAACGAGCCTGAGATGGCGCGGCAGTTTGAGAATTTAATTTCAAAGTTCAATCGACTGTACAGAATTCAAAACAAATCGGATTTTAGCGAAACAAGAAATATTTGAACCTGCTTGATAATATCTTTCCAACGAATCCGAAAAATCGAAATTCCGTAATGGAAATCAAAAGTTATGGTCAAATGAAAATTCAGAATAGTCGCTATAGAATATATAAAGGCCTGTAAAATAGCCATTTTTCAAACGACCTCTGTTTTCGATGAAACCACCTCTGTTGGATCTGGAATGTCGAATTATTGCTAGGTTTCAATTTTCAGAATTTTTCGAATTAATATGTGAGCGTGGCAAGTGAAAACGCGTTTTACCAGTTGATAGTTAATTTAGATCGACCCGAAAAAGGCCATTTTTCAAACGGCCTCAGAATTCGACGAAATCAGTTTTGTTGGGACCGTATCGTCAAAACAAAGACAGAAATAATTTTTCCGGATTTTTCGGGGTCAGTATGTGGGCCCGGTAATGTGAAATGTACGTTAAAATCTGATATGCGATAACTGTGTATGTGTTAATCAGTTGGACCATATATTTATATATATATATTAAGCCCTTGACCTCCACATCAGCCATTTTACACCTCCTCCACCTTATTTTGCTCCATCCATGGCTGAAATTAGATTTAATTTTTAATTTAAAAACAAAATTAACCTCAAAAAATAAAATCTTCTCAAAACCCATCGAATTATATGTCGATTCGAAGCTCTCAACGAGTAGAGCTCAGATCTACCTTCAGTTGCGACATGCATGGCCTGTAGTGGCCGGAAATGGTGGTCAAAGTTCCTGATTTTCGAAATTAGGGTTCGGAATTGGGGGTTTCTGTTCTGGGCATTAATCGGTGGAATCAAGATATGGGTTTCGAAGAGGGGACTGATGCAAGTCGATTGGTGGTTGTCGGGGGTCCTATCGTTAAGTAGATCACCGGAATTTTGCCGTTGAAGTTCGAAAAGGGGTTTCGGTTGGGGGATCGCCGGCGGCAAGAAAGACCACCGGAGGTGGCGGGGCCGGCGTGAGGAGAAGCGGCTCGAGGAGATCTTTTCGATGGTGGTGGTCACGCATCACCAGGTGGCCGGAGTTGAGGGTTATCGGTGGTCAAAGGTACGGCTTCCTGGTGGGTTCCTCCGCGTGAAGTCCTGTAGCAAGAAGGAAGAGGAGCGGGAACGAAGGGTAGAGACGCTGATGTGGCGGTTTCCTGTTGGGTGAGGTTTTGTTTTTCTTAATTTTTAAATATTCAAATATCCGTATGGAAAAACACTCATAATTTCTTCGTTTTAAATCGGAATTGGACGCGGTTTGTTGCGTTGGGATCGTGGCGGAGTTGCGGACGTTTGGGCGCTGGTTTGGTTGCGATCTGAGACTGTCAAATTTTGGGCCTTTTCTGGACGTTCGATGCAATTGTAGCACAAAGGTGAGTGTTCCTTCACTCACGAAATACTAAATTGATCCCATATTTATCGAATTAAAGTATGAAATGAATTGGTTGCATGTTGTGTTTGATTTGGTGAATGATTGCTTGAATTCGACATACCAGTGTGTTACATGCAATAAAAATCGATAATTGGTTATTTAAATTTAATTTAAATTTCTAGTTAGAATTCCGACACTTGATAAATAGTAAAAATGATTCAATTTACTGTTGAATAAACGATGTGATGGCTGCCTTGATTGATTTGATTCTGGATGAATATTGCTTGGACTGTTCTGTTATGCAGTATATGATGTTGTGTGCCTATGTGACGATAAATCCTATTTACCCCTTGATGTTGCGGGCATCGAATAAACCCGGGATTTATCGATAAAATAAATTAAGAACACAGAGTGAAATGATACATCTCTGTGACCCTGATTTGGATTGAAATGATAGATCCATCCCGGAATATCGAGAAATTAAATTTATTCACTTGGCCATAGGATAGCAAATTATATACGGACACCGGTCGGTTAAATGAAATTGTGAATTTTGAAATTTATTGTTTAACGACAATAAGCGATGTTTTATAATTTATTTTCCTTTGAATTTGAAATTAGAAATACAAATAAAAAGGGAAATGAATTTGTGTTGAAATTATAGTTAAATCGAGGGGGGAATTTATTTAAATCGAATGTATTGAAATTGAACTGTGGTGTCTGATTTGAGATTTACTTTAAATCAACCTTGATTTGAATTAAAGGTGAAATTGTAAACTCGATATGTGTTGAAAGTTTAAACCTTTGAAACGATGAAAATGAACTGCAAATTCAATTTTTGTTATAAATTGAATATTCGAAATGGGAATATGATTCGAAATCAAATGTTGTTTTGGGATTCAATGGATTGAAATTTAATAAGTATGGAAGTGGAAATTTTAACAAATTGAAATGATTGAAATCGAATTCGGTTTATTCGAAATAAATTGAGATTGTTGGAATAGGATACGGGTTAGAGTTTAACCGTCTGAACGGAATTGGCGAGTTTGAAATGAATGAAAATTTGAAATGAAATTTGATTGGGATTGTGAATTTGAATTAATGTACTTGAAGTTGAAATACAACTGCAAGTGTAAACGAAATCTGGTCGAAACGATGCTAAATTCCAACTATAGTATGTCAAAACTATTTTTCAAACTATGTTGATAATAAATTAAATTTCCTTATAACTATTTATTTTATAAGTTAGTTAAATAAAATACTTTATAATTATTAATTATTTATTTTATGAATTATTTTAATGTTCTAATTATTTTGTCAGACTCTATTTTTATTACAAACTATTATCTCAAATTATTTCAATTATACCTTTAAACTATTTAAATATATTGTTAATTATTTTGATATTCAAATTTTATTTAAGTTGGAAATTAGATCGAGTTGTTATGAATAAATGGAAAATCCCATTTGAATAATATTCTGTTTAGAAGATGAAAATGATTTTTGAACATGATATTTTCGATATGAAATACGAACTCATTTGAAAGTAAAAACACTGACCGGTGTGAAAAATGTAAACGTTCGGTTGTCAAGGAGACCGGAGTCGACATAAGGCATACTCTCTGTCAGTGTCGATACCACTTTGACAACTGTGCACGCGGTGGAAGTTCCAGAACCGAAGAAGGATGGTATGGAGGCGATTACTGGATTTGAAGAAAGAGAACGATGATGGATTAGCCTTGACCTTCGGGTCATAATTGAAATGACTAAAACAGGAGCCATACCCAGGTTAATGAGATCGCATCTCTGATCGAACGCGCTCCTTCGAAACCATCTCTATTACTGTTGTGATTGATTCGGGTGCACCTTTGAATATGGGAATGTCGTTCGAGGTGGGCGGTAGTTGCGGCTATGCGTTACCACCGGCCTGGGTCCGCAATTCGGTAGAATCCTACCGGGGTATTTCCTCAGTGCCTTGTCATATTATCCTGATCGAGCCCCTACGATTTTGATTTAGCGTTGTCGTATCACGGCGCATCCCTATCCACCGACGTACTGGTGTGTTATATGCAAACTGTACGGCAATGGTATAAACGGTGTAAGGGGACCATGGAATCCTGCTTACGCTATTTTCGATATATTATACTTTACTGAATAAACACTATTGTAATAGCGTATTATACTATGTATGTATTAGTTTAACGGATCCTTGAGAGATGGAAAAATCCCGTAACATCTCTTGAGTTACTGCACCATGACACTGATATTATTTCGTATTTTAATTTGACTAATATGAGATGATTTAGTGCTGATCCGAGTGTTTGTTGTGTTTTCTTTTATGCAATATGCTCGGGTCAGCAGATGTTGCAGTTATTGAAGATTGTTTTGCCTTGGAGATCGAAGACGGAGTTGATATATTTGTATCCACTACATTTTATTTCCGCTGCATTACTGTATGTAAGTATATAACTCTGATGATTTAAATGTGGTAACTCGAATGTATACGTTTAAATGCTTTTGAATATTTATTTGTCTATTATATGTGATCCTTCCGCTGTGAGATTCTGTGATTGTTTTTCTTCTTTCCTTTCTTTTTCTTATTTTTCCCCAATAACTACCTGGGTTGGCGATTTGTTTGGGTCGACATGTGTGGTTTATTGTCGATTTAAACGGTCAAAAATCTGGGTCGTTACAAATACCGTGCAAACGAACTATCTCCTTAATGTATACAGAAGCCAACCACGGAGCAGTCCTCTTACTTTTCACGGGAATAAAATGGGCGCTTTTAGTAAGTCTATCTACTATAACCCAAATCCCCGTGTTACCCTTCCTTGATCTTGGTAATCCATCCACAAAATCCATTGAGATGCTTTCCCATTTCCATAGTGGAACTTCTAATGGGTGAAGCAACCCACCGGGTTTCTTTTGTTCTGCTTTAACTCGTTGGCACACCAAGCATCTAGCAACGTACTCGGCCACATCCTTTTTCATACCGGCCCAAAAGAAAACCCGCTTCATATCTTTGTACATCTTATCCCTGCCGGGATGAATGGTCATTTTTGAGCGATGAGCATCATCAAGAATGGCCTTCCTTAAGTCTTCGTCTTGCGGTACACAAAGTCTATTATCCCTTCGTAACCAACCCTTATCGTCTAGGGTATACCTACGAAGATGGCTTGACGACTCCCCCCCTTTGAGCTTTTCTACTATCTCAACCAACCGTGGGTCGTCTCGCTGTGCCTCACCAACCCGTCCTAGAAGTGTAGGTCTAACCTCCAAGGATGCTAATAGACCGGGTACTAAGTCAACTGAGGGTCTAAAGTCAAACATAGAGATGAATTCTAAGCTTTGTCGTTCAACAAACAACGGACTCAAGGACAACCTTTTCCTACTTAAGGCGTCTGCCACCACGTTACCCTTGCCCGGGGTATATGCTATTTCAAAATCGTAGGAGGCTAAGAATTCCATCCACCGTTGCTGCCTTAAATTCAAATCCTTCTGAGAGAATAAGTATTTTAATGATTTGTGGTCAGTGAACAGTTCGAATTTCTCACCAAGAAGATAGTGACGCCAAGACTTAAGCGCGAAAACAATTGCGGCTAGCTCTAAGTCATGCGTGGGGTAATTCTTTTCATGAACCCTCAACTGCCTTCCACCATAGGCTATTACTCTTCCCTCTTGCATGAGGACCGCGCCAAGTCCCGTCCCACAAGCATCAGTATAGATGGTAAACGGTTTATTCCCGTCTGGCAGCACTAAGACTGGGGCTGAAGTTAAGGCTCTCTTTAAACGTTGGAACGCATCATCGCAATCTTTGTCCCACGTAAAAACCAGGCTCTTCTTCGTTATCCGTGTTAATGGAGCTGATATTTTTGCGAAGTCTTTGATAAACTTCCTATAATAGCCAGCCAACCCCAAGAAACTTCTTACTTCGGTTGCATTTTTAGGGACCTTCCAATCTTGGATGGCCACCACCTTTGCGGGATCCACTGCTATCCCTTCTTTGGAAACCACGTGCCCTAAGAACCGTACTTCCTTCCTCCAGAAGTGACACTTAGAAAATTTTGCCTTAAGGTTATGCGCTCGAAGGGTTTCCAACACTTCCCTAAGATGTAGGGAGTGCTCTTCTTTATTCTTAGAAAAGACTAAGATGTCATCCACAAAGACTACCACGAATTTGTTAAGGTATTCCCTAAACACCCTACTCATCAAATCAACAAAATATGCAGGGGCGTTTGTCAAACCAAAGGGCATCACTAGCCATTCATAGAATCCGTCAGGAGTCCTAAAAGCAGTCTTATCTATACTATCCTCAGCCACTCTCAGTTGATGAAAGCCAGCGGCTAAGTCCAACTGCGAAAACACTGAGGCGCCAACTAACTGATCAAAGAGATCGTCAATCCTCGGCAGTGGGTGTCGGTTCTTTTTAGTAAGCTTGTTTAGTTCTCTATAGTCCATACAAAGTCTAAGAGACCCATTCGCCTTTGTGGCAAAAACTACTGGAGCACCCCACTCCGATATACTACGTCTTATGAACCCCTTCTCAAGCAACTCCTTTACTTGCTTATTGAGTTCCCTCCTTTCACGAGGAGCCATGTGGCGCACTGGCAAAGATACGGGTTTAGCATTATCCACAAGATAAATTCGAAAGTCTATCTCCCGCCTTGGAGGTAAGCCCTTCACCTCCTCAAACACATCCGGATATTCCCGGACCATTTCTACCGATCGCAGGTTCTCTACAGACGCGTCAAGCGATTCAAGATAACTTAGCATAACGGAATTTATGGGATTACAAAAGATGTCGAGAGCATTACCAAGGCGAGTCACAAGCCTAACTACTCTCCTTTCACAATCAAGAATGGCCCTATTTCTAGACAACCAATCCATTCCTAAAATTAGCCCATAGCCCGTGAAGCCCAATACATAAGCATCACATCTAAATTCAACGCTAAGTATAGAGATTTTCAAATCCAAACATATCATGGTCAAATGAGCCGAACACCCAATTGGATTTGAAACGACCAAGGGATCCTCTACTAAACTGGTGTTCAAGTGCAGTGATTCAACTAATGATGCAGAGATAAACGAATGAGATGCGCCAGAATCGAATAAGGTACGGACAGGATGATCAAACAGAAAAACTAAGCTTTCAACAGAAATTGTTCTACCTCTTTCTTGCAGCGGTGGGGCCGCAATAGCCTGAACTTGCCCCCTTGCCTGCCCTGGTGTCATAAGAGCCTGCACCTGTCCTCCCGAGGTAGACCCTGCCCTCTGCCCCTTCTTTGGACAATTCTTCACTAAATGTCCTGCATCTCCATAATGAAAACAACCAGTCTTCTTTTTCTTTCTACAATCTTTGCTGAGATGTCCAGGCGTCCCACAATTGAAGCATTTCTTCTTCCCTTTGCCATTATTGTTTTTACCACCCTTCTTATTTTGCTGTTGGGGTTTCTTCTGATCCCCTTTCTTTTCAACTGCCTTATCCTCATGCATAAGTGCCATTTCTACTAGCTTTTCAAAGGTGGCTCCCATAGGGATGTGGGTCATAGCCAACCCTTGCAACGGTTCATTCAAGCCTCTAACGAACCTCAAAACTTTCTTCTCTGGCGTGTTCACCAACTCCAAGCCAAACCTTGCTAACTGATTAAATTTATTGACATATTCCTTTACTGATGAGCTCCCTTGCTTTAGTGCCAGGAATTTTTCCATATTTAAGTTCTCCTCTGCCCTTGAAAGAAACTTTGCCTCAAACCTTCGTCTGAAATCCGCCCATGAATCAACTGGACGTTCCCCGTTAGTGACCTCCCACCAAAACGAGGCCTCTCCCTTCATTAACCAAGCAGCTAAACGGACTTTCCTCCCATCTTCCACTTCAAAGATATCCAACAATTCCTCAGTCTCCTTAAGCCAATCTCTGGCCTCCACAAACGTCTCAGTCCCTTGAAAAGTTTTTCCTCCCATAGCCTTGAATTCCTTGCACGTCTTTGCAAAAGTGTCAACACGAGGAGGAGGAGGAGGAATGGGTGCAACTAGGGGTGGAGGAGTATCCGCTGGGCCTGCAGTGGTGGCCCTAGCCTCCAAGTATCTCCTAAACCACCCTGGAATCGTCACACCTTCTGGGAGATTAAGATCTTCAGCCATGCTGAAACGAAAAAGGAAAGACTCAAAATGGAGAATTCGAAAGATAAAGATAAGGATGTGGCTATTTGGGATTATGTTTTTCATAAAAACTCTCTTTAAATAACATGTTTTTTTGAAAGCACTTCTTCCAAAAATACTTTAGAAAAAAAATATTTTTCTAAAAAAAAAAATTTTTTTTTATCTGTTCTGGTAACCTTATGCTCTGATACCACGTGTAACACCCCACGTCCATTAATGTCACTCACAAAGGGAATGCATTAACTTCCATGGAGGTTTTAAGTGAATATAGAACAGTAAAATTACAACAAGACAGATATAAAATAGTACTTGGAAATTCAAAAACTTTATTTCATTGTAGCAGAAGTCAAAACATGTTTGATTACATCATATTCAATGTCAAGTACAATATCTATCTTGATAAAACAAGTACATAATCCCATTACATGAATAGCCATTAAAAAGAAAGATAACAAGCTGGACTTTACTTCAGCAGTCCAAGCTTTCCAGTAGATAAGCGATCCAACTAGACTCCACTAGAACTTGGCCCAACCTGCGGACCTGAAGGGAGAAAAAGGATGGAAAAGAGGGGGTCAGACATAAAGTCTGGTGAATATGATAATTCTACAATACTATTACCAAAATAACTGGACTAAGGCATAAGCTGGAAAACAAGAAAATGTCTATGAAGAGCAGATTAAGGACATAGACAATCGCTAAAGGCAACGTTATAGGCGCTCCTAAATACTAAAGGATAAACACTATATTGCACCACACCAGTCACCCTAAAGATTCATCCCACTTAGCTTTACTTAGAAACTTTCCCAATGGCTTTACGTACCCCTAGCTGACTACATAGGTGCCGCCTGCCCCTATCTCCACTAGGTGTACCCTACTTCCCATTATTCGATCGGCTCCCTAACTCGTAGATACCCGTGCTGGCCCCACAGTGGGGTGTATCACTCCCCTAAAGTGGCAACCTGATACAACGGACATGCACGGTTTATACCTACACGATGCAACAACGTCTTACCTACCAGCCCGGGTCCACACACGCATATGAAACCCGTTGGACTTGCGTTGCCACCGCTCCCTGTTTTGGCCTCTTATAGTCAAACCCAGTATGCGTGTCCCGTCCTCGACTTGGGTCGAGCCCACAAAGATATGTTTTGGGATACTGGTTGAAATGGGCCCCCACTATTTACCACAAGCATTCCACCTAAGCTTGTGCCCATTAGTCCATCCCACTTAACCCACTTAGTCATGTTCATTTACATGTGTGTTTGGTTAAGTCTAATCGTATTTCAAATGCCTCTAAAGGCAACCACCAGATTCCTCATGCCACCCAACGCACCTACTTAACCCCCATGTCCCACCTTACATCATTATCTGGTTAAGTATTTCTTAGTTCATTAAGGGCATAACCTCATAAAGACCTCTCACATTAGACTGACATTTATGGCAGCTGGATTTGCCGGGCGGGTCCGGGCAGTCTTACACCATCAAAGAGTCTAACCTCGTGTCTTTACAACTGTTATGCTTTAGTTTGGGCCTAGGACCTCTCACATTGGGCCGACATTTGTGACTACTGGATTTGCCGGGCGGGTCCGGGCAGGTTTACATCACAAACGGGTCCAACCTCGTGTCCTAAGCATTGATTATTAATAATAATCCACTTTCCCCCAATTTTAATAATTCCCTACTTGAATTATTAATTACTTCCAATTTTTAACAATGTCCATAATTGACTCAATTATGGACATCCATTCATGGTATGCAAAATCTTACAAAATTGCACCCAATTTATTAATTCCTAATATTACCCCTACCCCACGTTTGAACGTTTATTCGCAAAATATATGTTAGACTCGAATAGCCTAACTCATAGCATAAAAGAGATTATCATAATAACAACATGTATATGTGACCAAATGAATCATAATAAGGGGTGAAACTTGCATATGTCCAACTTGCATAGATTATACATGTCATGGACCTAAAGATGTCAACTTGTTCAAAATTCACCTAATATAATCTCAATCAATTTTCATAAACTTACATATGAACATGTGTGAATCAACATCATCTAATTTTTTAACAACATGGTTTTATATGGGTACACCTAACTCAATAGGCAAATTCCCATAATCAAGTTTTATTTAATTATAGTTTCAAGTTTATGGGTACACCTAACCTAATAGGCAAATTCCCATAAACAAGATCCATTTAAATTAAGAAAAAAAAAAACATAACTTTAAGCATGATCCAACAACATGATTTTTCAACATAATATAGCATGATTTATAACATGGCATAGTATGATAGTATAACATAGCTTGACATGATTCTCAACATAGCACGACATAGCATAAGAGAATTTACAACATAGCATGACATAGCATATATAATTTACATCATACGACAACATAATAACATAATAAGAGATCCACAATATATAGAATTTACAATTACAAATCACATCACTTTCTTGTGATCCATTCATAACTGAGTCAAATTAGTTTGTAATAGTCTTGTGAGAATCATCATACTCACCAACAAAAGAAAAGAATTAGAGAAAGAGAGATCTTTTGATTTGATTTGTGTAGATTTAGTTGTAGATGATTAGGCTTCCTCTTCTTAGTTTGTGACGGCTACGCTGAACTCCATGGCAGCATCATGATGGTAGCTTCTCTAATTTTACAAGTGATTTAGGTCTAGGGTCTACCCACTTATTTATAGATTTTAGAATTCATTTAGGCCATTAGATTTAACCTAGAAATAACCGCAGCCGTTCAGACAAGATGAGGTTTATCTTGTTGACTCAGCAATGAGTCAGAAGTGACTCAGCAAACACTCAGCATATTAATAAACTTCTATTCATGTCATAAATATATATATATTTTCTACAATGTACATATTAGATACATCCCCCTTTACTTATTATTGTTTTTATATACATATTAGATACATCCCCTCTTTTACACACTTATTAATATTTTTATATTCATATTAGATACATCCCCTCTCTTACACACTTATTAATATTATTATATTCATATTAGATACATCTCCTCTCTTACACACTTTTATATTCATATTAGATACATCCCCCCTCTTACACACTTTTATATTCATATTAGATACATCCCCCCTCTTACACACTTATTAATATTTTAGCAACTTTAGTGTTAATAGAAAATTCGGGGTGTTACACAATTCGAAGATGATACCGAGACGAAGATGGTGCATTTCAGACTCAGGTAAGTATTTTACTTGATTTTTTTGATTGCTGTAAAATTTTTGTTTTATTTTCCAGTGGTTCGGAGGGTTTTTCTTTACTGTGTTTGTTCATTTGGTTCATTGTGGAAGTTGTGAGATGCTATGCATGGATACACATGTATATATATTTGCGGAAAAATCCTAATATGATCAATGTCAAACTCAAATAGTGAAATCATAGGTTTTATCTTAGCTGAACCTAGATCTTAGCTGTGATATTCCTTTTCATTTCAGCTAAAGATATGTGATCGAACCGTGGTACTTTGATAGACGTTTTGATGGATGGAAATGCTTAACAGCGTAGTGTAAATATTGGTGTTGGATTTCCATGTACTAACTGTGCTTAGAAATACACATGGATTGAGCTGTTCCTATACATATTAGGTACAGCTATGCATTGTTTTATCAAATCAAAGATCTGAACTGTATTATTAGATTTGGTGTTCGATTTTTTTTTTAAATGTATGGAAACAGTGAGTTTGTACATGGAATTTCCTGTATATATATGAATATATACATATGTTAATTCATTGTCTGTATATTGGATGAAATATATACATATATTTGATTGTTTAATTGTGGTCCATGTACATAAACCTGTATATTCCCATTTTGCTGTTTATTTTCTGTTTTGACTTGATATATGAATGTACCCATTTCTTCAGCTATGCCTCGAACTGTTTCTTGAAAGAACCATTCATGCTGACTTTAAAATTTAAAAAGAATTCTTATATTTTTAGCTGATTATGATCTGTGAGGATTTGATATAGGCATATGCCTAGTTACTTAGCTGTTTGGCTATTTAAGCTGATTTTATTTCTTCTTTTCAGCTATACTTTGGATACATGATCGAGCTGTCATGTACTGGAAATGAAAGTTTTGGTTTACTATGTGGATACTTTCCAGAAAGTTTTGAAGATCTTATGTCACTGTCTGCTATGAGGTGTAAATTGAGTGGGTGGTGTTTGGCGGGGCTTTTTAAATTGTTTCATTCATTTTGCAGATATGAAATTATATATGTCGATCCTGCATTTGATTTAGAATGTTGGCACGACAGCTTTTGTACAAACTTGTGTATGAATTCTATTACGTATGTAAATATAATTAACTATTCATTGTCGAAGTTTATGGAAAATTGGCGTTTTACTGTTGCTTACAAGGGCACGCTGTAATTAAATTTTAAAATGAGTTGTTTGCCCTTTTAAGTTTTCATTTGTACGATTGGTGAATATTTCCTTTTTGCTTAATAGTATGAAGTTTGACAAAAAAAGAAACAAAGATTCATTTCATTGTGGTGTATTGTATTTGCAATTCATATATACATGTGTAATTAGCAATAAGTGAGGTGATGACATGATTTTTAAATCGTATACAATATAGATACCATATAAATTAACTCCAAAACAGTTGAATTGAATAATAACAAACTGATATTATCGAATATATTCAAATGAAATATCGTATACCTTTAAATATGACTGAGAGGGTTCCAAACTTGATAATCAGAAATTCGTGTAACAATATTCAAATATATATAAGGACCATCAATATTTTGTTAAATAAACGTTATTGTTTATTAACGATTTTTATAGCGATTGTTTCAAGATTTGATTTGGCCATAACTACCAATCTATAACACGAAATCTGGATTTTTCTCTTTCATATGAAAATTATCATCAATACGGTTCTAACGTTTCTCGTTTCACGGAAATCCAACTTAAAATGGATTCTGTATACTCAGTTGAAGTTCAAAACTCCATATTACTAACTGCCGCACGATTTCGAGCTCGTTTTATATTATAAATAAATTAACGTTCAAATTTCGTTTTAAATAACGAGTTAAATATTAAATCCATTAATATTCCAAATAAAATATTAAATAAAATAAAATATTTGGCTACCAAAAATACGGGATATTACACCCAACCATCTTCCTACTCTATCTGCATTTTCTCACAATTTAAAAATTCCATTAGGAATGGATCATCTTGAGTTATGTGAATTTTCTGCTTCCTATCTTGTTGTTGTGATTTTCGTCCCCTTCTCTTTACCTTGATGTAGTTTGATTCCAAGCTTGGTAACTCAAGGTGTGTTATGCATTTCGAATGGTGCTACTTGTTTTATCTTTATAAGCTTTTATTTAGGCTACTTTTTGGCATCTGTGTAAGTTATATCGTAAGGATTTAGTATACTTTCAACAATCAGCTATGAAAACCTATCTGTGTAGTTTTCCACAACACGGACCTTAGATCTGAAAATATCTATCTGTGAAAGGTCTATAGAGCTACTTGAGTTTTGTGTAATTTATAGACTATAACCCCTTATTTATAATATTGACATTTCCTAATTTGTCCCTTCAATAAATTAAAATCCCAATATCTACACAATAATCGCATGATTAAAATTTTAAGTCTACTATTTTTAATTTAATTATATTACTTTAATTAAATTTTATATTAAAAAAAAACACAACACATTTTATTTTACATATGTGACTCAAATACTAAAATATTCCAACATTTATAATTAGGGAGGAGTATCCTTATTGTGATTTTTACCAATAGTGGTATATACCATATCCTGTCAACTTTTCACATTTGCTTTAAGTCTACACGGTGATTGCTTTGGGCCTCCTATGTAATTTCTTTTGGTAATGCTCCTTGTGTGTAGGTTGTTAGTTAGTTACTCATTTTTGCATTGATTCTTCATTTGCATATTTACTCCTTGGTGAAATTAATCTCTTGAATTGTTTCAGATCAATATGCGCTTTTGGCATCATTTTGTATCTTGTATCATGCGAGCGTTATTTCTATAAGCCATGCGTGGAATTTTTGGGTGTAATGTGAACAAATTTGACTATATTTGTGAGATGCTTTATGCAATGTGTTTGAATGAATGTTTTTATTAGATTTTTAGTCACAAATTCTAGTCAGTCTGATACTAAGGTGTATGTGTCGAAGTTGATGAGTACTCTACCTCAGACCTATATTAACTTTATATTTTTAAAAGCGGGTAGACCACTGAAAAATCGATTTTCCTGGGAAAATATATTGTTTACCCAGACACAAATATATGTCATATAGATATTAATTAATAAAATATTAATTTTGTAAAATCCCAAGTCTTGCGTAGAGAATACGAACAAAATTTATTTTTATTTTAAAATACATTTTAATTAAATATCTATTTAAAAATAATAAAAATTAATTATAAATTAATTTAAATTTTTTTTTTCGAATTTCAATTTTCAGTAAATCATAAATGATATTTTACGATCTATACATTTTTCACAATTTCTTCGGTTCAATTGAATCTAAAATGATTTTCTTCATTTTAAACCAAAATTAATCAATAATTTAAAATTAATGTTTTATTTCTTTTATTTTTGTCTATGAGATTTTAATATAATTTTATAAAATATAAATTTTAATTCTTGGTGATAACATTTGGAACCTTAAAGCTATTGTTTAATACTTAGTTAAGTAAACGCAAGTTTATTACATTTGGAACTTTATCAATTTTCTATTAAATATATTTTAACTAAGCATGACACTATATAACAGAAAAAATAAATATTTATTACAAACGAGGCTTGATTACGTAATAAATTAATTCATAGTAAATTATAGAATTGATGACATACACTATCACTCACCTAAAGGTCTTGAGTATATAAACTCATTTCATGCAATTGATTTCCTTCACTCCTTGAGTCTATAAACTCATTTCATGCAATTGATTTCCTTCACCCTTACATATGAAAGAAACCATTGGTCGAAGGGCAATGTTGATTAAGGATGGTGAATCTGACAAGCATTTTACAATTTTTAGTAAATGGATATATAAAAAGAGCTAAGAGATGATAAACAATGTTGTCTCTAAATACCTGGAAATTGTGCTTGCAAATGATGGCTCTTAAACCATGATATACTTACGTACAACAGGTGAGGAAATTATACAACAATATGCATCAATGTTTTCTGCTCCATTTATTTAAAAATGACTTAGGAGATCTACAGATTTAAATACTCCCAAAAATATAAGCATTCAGCCATTAATTTCATTTACAAACTAATATTTATCAAAAGCGCCTATAAAGTGCTACATCGACGGGCGAATTTCCGATGAAAATGGGCGGATCTTGAAATTCACGGATGGAATTGCAATGACAAAATATATCGAACGGCTGCTGTTGCTGCTGCACTGATTAACATGCTCATTTGCGGTCGAAGTAGCATTTTCGACCAGAAAATAAGATAAACCATGGTTCATAACTGGAGTAAGCCCACACGGCCCATTTATTTGAGTTACCTTACAAGTACTTTAAAGTTCCGACCCAGCAAAACCAGATCCTACAGTGCAGGAAACATCTTTCCTCTTTTTCTCCCACCTCCTTGCATTCTTTTCCCAGCTCTCTCTCTCTCTGAGAAAAAAGCAAATCAATGGAAACATATCAAGATTTCGTATTGATATCGATACTTTCACTTCTTCTCGCCTTCCTAATCGGAAAGCTCTTCGCTTTAGGCGAAGACAATGATAAGAACAGCGCCGATTCTTCCATCACCGCTTCTCTCATCAAATCGCACAATGATGAGCTAAACGCGGAGATGAAATTCGAAGAAGACAAAAGACCCGTCGACCCTACGAAGGAAATCATCGATAAATGCAAAAACGACCCTGAATGCGACCACCGTGGAGAAAACAAGGAGTGGGAAGGATGGGATGATTTAGAAATGGAGAAGCGATTTCAAGAGATTCTGGCACATATTGGCAGTGAAGGTGGAGTGAGTGCTTTATCTAATTAGAACACTGATGATGTTGGTTTAATATTTACGGATTCTGCTTTAGTGTGCGTTTACCCTAAAACGACTTATGCATGCAATTTGTCTTAAGTAATTTCTGCAGTGGCTAGTCTATATGACTTTGTAGTAAAAACATGAATGAATGCTCAAACTTGCAACTTCAAGTATGTTGGAGGATTTGTTATGCTTTTTAATCAGAGAAGGTGAAAGGAAATTTAATTCATCAGAATTAATTCATCTACCTGTTTATTTTCAACTGTTCATAGCCTTTTGATCAGTCTGTGTTTAACTTGCAACTTCAAGTATGTTGGAGGATTTGTTAGGTTTTTTAATCAGAGAAGTGAAAGGAGAATTAATTCATCTACCTGTTTATTTTCAACTGTTCATAGCCTTTTGATCAGTCCTTGTTTATCCTGCAGCAAAAATGCTAGAACGACCGGCATTTGATAAGTGAGAAATTGGGAGCTACAGGGACCATTGGATGCCTTTCCATCCGTGATTCGCGTTTCTTCCCTGCCGCTTATTTCCAGATCCGGTGATTTTCACCGCTTTTCTTTCGGTCGTTCTAGCAGTGTCCATCCTGCAGTTGGTCACTGTTTTATAAAGAGCTTAACCGTTATAATCTCAGATTTTGGTCTTTTACCATTTATGTATGGAAACAGTTTTTTCCCCACAATCAACTGTGTAAAAGCAGACTCAACAATGTCTTTCTTACTGTGAAATTTCATGCTATTTCCACTTCATTTGGATTACTTTTATCCTGCCCAAGTTACATATAGGAAATTCTAAAGCAAAAGGGTATTGTGAGACCCAAACCCATCATCATTTCAGTGTCATTGTCCATAATGTTTAGCAGATTTGATGAAAAACCTCCTCTAGTCCCACTGTCTCAGAGTACTGTTTGATCTCTCCAATATTTTTCACTAGCTTGTATACCCATCCATATATGCATATGCCCTTTAATTTCAACCACATGTTCCTTTTTTAACAACAATAATTTCTCTCTATCACTTATACAATTATTTAAATATGAACCTATGGTTGAATTAAATAGAGATTTTAGGTTCGGCAAAATTAAGGTGTAGTCGATTCTTGCTCATGTTATTTAGAGAGGAGCATGTGGTTGAAATCAAGGGGGATGTAGTTGTAATAAAAAAAAAGAGGTGTAGCCACACACAGTCTTTTTTCCCACTAACTCTAATATTTAAATGGGAAATGTGGTAGAAATCAAAAGACAAATGTGGTGCTTTACTATTTGAGGTGCCATTAAATGTTATTTACCCTACTTTCTGGCACATTTCCCTATTTAAATATTAAAGTTAAAGGATGAAAGACGGAAAATTTATATATAAACAGGAAGATGTAGTGTAAAGTGAGGGCAAACAATCCACAGTTTGAGGTGTAACACATACGCAAGCACACATGTGTATGCGCACGCGCACACACAGAAGAGCGTTCAAGAGGACCCTCTTAGTCCCTTTATTTTCACCACTCATTTATAGTAAAATAAGCTAGTGGGGGATAGAGTTAGTAGGAAGAGGAAAAAACCAGAATGTATGGTGGAAATCAAGAGGCTAAAAGGATGCTGCACTTTTTGGGGGTGCTCTGATCCTATCATGTGTTTGCGCGCACACACACACACACACACACACACACACACACACATATATATATATATATATATATATATATAGAAATCTATCTAGATACAAAATTAGACACAAACAGTCTCAATTATTAGATCTCGCCCCGAATTCCATTCACAAAAAGACAAATGAATCTAATGGTTCACAATTTGTCTTTAATGTTGTGTTTAATTTTATCTCCCAATAGCTTCTCCCATATACATAAATAATAGGGCTGTCAATGGGTCGTGTCAGATTGGGGTCAGGTCGGGTCAAGTCGGATTCAGATCAATTTTTAAACAGGTCGGGTCAACCCGTTTAATAAACGGGTCAAATTATGCCAACCCTAACTTCGCCCGTTTACAAACGGGCTGACCTGACCCGCGTAACCCATTTACCTAGTCGGGTCGGGTTGACTTGTTTAACCCGTTTTGACCCTGTTTATTATCACCAACACTTTTCAAAATAAGTGTGCTAAAATAAAACAATACAATACATAAAAATGCAACATACTTGATACAATCATTAATACAAACTAGTAAGAGAAGATCATCAAATGGATCATACAAACTACAAATATAATACACTTAAGAAGACAACAAACAATCTAGCAACTTGCAAGCAATACAACACTTCACATCAAATGGAACATTCCTGCTGCCTGCATGGATTGCAAACAAACAAATCATTGGTTGTATATCAAAATGCAAATTTTGATTATAGCAGCAATGATATTCAAATTGCTTAATGCTTACCATTAAATTATCACAATTATTGATATATTTGTGCAACAACTATTGATTTTTGAACTAATATAAGAGAGAATTGAAAATTTAAATGATAGACTTTACTGCTTTTGTAGTAGCTAATCAAAATACCAACGCTTCCTGCCCTAAGAAAAATTGGCAGCTTAAGGATTACATGTCAACTTACTTATTTTAATAATGTACATGTAAACATAAGTACAATAGTCCATAATGTAATCTGAAGATGTTTCCAAATATCCCATGTCGGATATTCATTCCATACAAACACTATTTCATGGGTATTTCGGCATTCAATATCAGATGTATATTTATCGGAATACTTCGTATAATGTGGTATGATTGGATGAAAAAGAAATTGTTAAATCAACAAGGCTTATGACTCACTTATATCTATCATATTCCTATGTATAAACTTAAACATGTAGAAATTAATCCAGGAAAACAGTTATACTAGACAATAGGAATTGTAAACAACACAAGTCGGAAAACCTGTAAATGCATACAATAACGTATAAACTTAAACATGTAGGAATTAATCATTCGAATGATACTGTAATTATGAAGTCTAACAACAATTAGGATAATAAAGAATTATGATTTCTTTCAAAGAATCGTAAATTATTTCATAATGATTCTTCAAAGAAATAAAATTCCAACCATACTAATTCTGCAATCTAATCAATTCACTTCTACAGCTTATTAATTCCTTCCAATTGCGATCATTTGAACTTTAAATGATAGTTTGGTGATTTTTAACCTAATTAGTAAAATTAAATATGCCTAAAATAGCAGTGTTTATATCAATATGGTTTTGAGTTTTGCATTAGGCACCGTGAGATGTGTGAGAGATATGCTACTTCCAGTCAAGCAAAAAGCTTGCATTAGTACTTTGTTGCTGCTAACTGCTAAGAAGCAGTGTAATGACCCGGATATTTGACAGTGTAATAATTAACTTATTTAATTATTTAAAATAACGAATATATTATTTAATCGTCGACGTTAGAAGGTAGAATTATAATATAATTATAATTCGAGCTCGAAATGGCACTGCAGTTCGTAATTTGGCGATTCGAACTTCAACTGAATGTACAGAGTTCGTTTTAAATCGGATTTCTGTGAAACAAGAAACGCACGGAGCTGGTGGAGTATATCTTTCTAGTGGAAGAGAAAATTCAAGATTTCGTCGTGTAGATTTTGAGATATGTCCAAATCAAATTTTAAAATAGTCGCTATAGAATCGTTTATCGACCGTAACGAATTATTCGATATAACCAGAGATAAGGTTTGAATTTAGACAAGGTTCTTTTGGGAAATAGCGATAATTTAATTTTTAGAATTTTACTGTAATTTTTAATTAATTAAATAAGCAACTTTTTATTTGGAGTATTTCGCACCCTATATCAATATTTTTGGGGTTTCATAATGTGAGTTAACCTACCGACATTTTTATATTTTTGGAGTCGTAGTAAACAAACCATCCACGTATCCATATAAATAGTATAAAACCAATACATATCCTCCACTGTTTTTGGCTAAATACATGGCCACGACCTCTTTATTCTCATCCACCAGTTTTCTGTGGCCTAAAAACCCAAAACCGTGGCCTTCAGTAAATCCATACAAATCGAAAACATCCCCAATAAATGATCCTAACTATCCTAACCTAATTTCCTTCCTCAGCTCGATTGATCTCCGCCGTATTTCCTTTTCTCTGGAAAACGAAAACCGATCTTCAAAATTCAACTAAAAATCAAAATAAAATCCGTAAAATCCCAAGACAAATGTCTTTCGATTCACGGAAGCATCAGCTACGTTCTCGTGTGGGTTTTGTGCAACTCGCACCCCAAAATCTCGAGCTCGACATTTGACGGCAGCACTTTGAATGGAGGGGTGAGCCTGGGAGGGAGAAACGGTGAAGCTTGTGCATGCATAGAGGGGCGATGGAGTCTCGAAGTGAGGAGCTGGTGGTATCTGACTTTGATTTCATGGCAGAACAAGTGAAGAAGGAGTGGGATCGAAGGGAAACAGGGCAGTGGCCATTTCCGTTGAAAACTGGATCGTGCGAGTAACTGGTACAGCGAACAGGAGAAGGAGAATAGGCTGGGTGGCGTGTGAATATGGTGAAGGAAAGTTATACACCGTGAATGGAGATGGAGATATGTATGTACAGTGGTCTATTGGGTGTAGTGCGGTTTGTTAAAGAATAGAAGAGGAGTTATGGCGTGAGACAGTAAGCGTGAGACAGTAAGCGTGAGACAGAAAATTTGGGATGCTTTGTATATATTAGTTGGTGTGAGGACAAATAATACTACGTGCAAAATGCCAGGAGCTGGCGTTAATGGGATGGAGGAAACTGAAGTGTACTGTTGCCAAGTTGTAGGGGGTTGGCAGGGTGATGGAGTGGAGCTAGATGGAGGACGTTGGTTGGGCATTTCATTGTAGCAGAAAGGCGGGACACGAGAGGTGAATAACACGAACTGGAAGGAGTTTTTGATATGTGAATAACAGGAAGTTGGGCCTGTTAATTGGAGGAGGTCAGTAGGCAGTTGTAGGAAGGAGAAACAAAAGGCCTGGACGAGATTTCTGTGTATCTTGAATCTGAGAAGAAGGGTTCTAAAAGGTACGGGATCTATGGTGTAGTGAGTGCTATGCGGGAGAAACTAAAGGCAGTGGGGGGGGGGGGGGGATCTTAGAGTCGGTTGGAAGACAGGGAAGTTCGCAGAAAAACAAAAGGGTTTATGCTGAATAATAAATCTTGGGTTGAAGAAATAAGGTTACAAAGAAGAACAGCAAGAAAACTGCGGGCCTGGGAAAAAGGGATTGGGCCTAGGGGTTTTGTTAATGGGCCAGAAGAAAGTAAAATAAAGGTTAAGGCCCTTCTTGAAAGATCCGACACGATCATATGAACGACGACTAAAAACTGGAACCGGTTCGGAGTGAATTTGAGCTCATCAAAATTTATAGCGAAATAAATTGCCTGATCTGAAATCAGAACCGTACATTGTTATTTAACGATTACGGACAATGTGAGTAAAACTCACTAACTCTCCTCAATTTATATTTTAATATAAATTGTACTTTATTTATTGACTGCCGTATATTGATTGTTAAACTGGACTGTTAAATAGATTTGATTGAAAACATAGATATAGCCATATGTTATATCGTTAATCAAATATTGATTTTGTTCAGTAGAATATTTCATATTGAAATGAAATTGATGTATATTATACTGTGTAACATCTATGAATGCAGAGAAATAGGTTGGAGGAATCCGACTGGATTCCTCAACAATTATTTTACTGTTTTCATATATTGTGATATATGTTCTGTTATTGATTATGGATGTTAGAACGATATTGATCATCATTGTTTGATATTTTGAATATCATAAGAAACCCTGAGTTGTAAAAAGGAATATTTCAATGTATATTGAAATAAAGGAAATTATTTATAAATCGAACACGGTTTTATAAAAGGAAAGTATTTATAAAACAAATAGAGTTTTATAAAAGGGATATTTATTTAGAAAATAAATAGAATTGAAAAGGAGAATATTTATTTAGAAAATAAATAGAAATAAGGAATATTTATTTAGAAGATAAATAAACCATTATAAATAGGAAATATTTGTAACGGTAAATAGAAGTTGTAAATAGGAAATATTTGTAACGGTAAATAGAAGTTGTAAATAGGAAATATTTGTAACGGTAAATAGAAGTTGTAAATAGGAAATATTTGTAACGGTAAGTAAACGTTATAAAAAGGGAAATAGTTGTAACGGAAAACATAGTTTATCAAAAGGAGTTAATCAAACGTAGTTTATCAAAAGGAGTTAATCAAACTTAGTTTATCAAAAGGGGTTAATCGAATATAGAAATTAAGAAGTGAAGTTAAACAAAAATTAGAAACTGGCTAGAGATTAGTAAGTTGAATAGTTTTCTGAGTATCGATCTGATGTTGGTTTTGGCCTTCGGGGTTTATACTTAGAGAATTGTTCTCTTAATAGTTTACAGTTAGGGACTAATATTTGTGGAATGGTAGTGGTGCGTAAATGAGGATTGGAAACGTTTTCCAATGTTGAAAACGTATATTTTCTAATTTTAGAAAATAAGGAGACATGAATATATATATATATATATATATATATATATATATATATATTCGATGATTGGATCGATAAATTCCATTTGGAATTTAGATCGTTGTTTGTACACCGACATGTTTTCATTTGATAGTTAAATCACAGACTATCGAAGTTTTGACCATTTTACGTTGTTAATATGGAGAGATCGGTTGGATTATTATCCAAAGAACCACTCCGTATTGGCATAAGTGTTGCAAACCAAGTATGCTGAATATATTGAAGACGGAGTAAAGTGCAAGGGCTGTCCTGTTTACAGAATAGTGCCTTCGGTTTCGTTCAATCCCAGAACGAACATAAATGGACAAATGTCTGACAGAATATTTCCAATGATCGAAAGAGTTGGACTGTACAAATATATATATGGTGGCCAACGGATTTATTCCCTTCGCATAATATCCAGAATCTATTTGTGCAGATCCAACTAATGATTAACGGATCTGATAATGTGGCATTCAAAGTAATCGTGCTATCAATGAAAGATAGATAAGTGTAGTTTCTAGCCTCACATCCGGTAAATGACAAAAATCGGGCAGGCAGCATGGCTAAGTCGGTCGCACCGAAGTAGGGTGTATAATCACCTATCTAGAGAATATTCATTTGCTTCTTAAATCTATCAATGCTGTCCCATGTATATATATATATATATATATATATATATATATGGGAAACGGTTGCTGATCCCAACCGTTGGTGATGTACATTCGATACACTGAAGCGAATTGAGTGGTCGGTCATGTGTGGCTGAGTTGCAAGATGTTCTTGTTGAACTCCAGTGTATCGTTCCTAGAGTACACTGATCGGAAGGTGGTTCCATACCTTGTCATAGTTGGAAATCCATTACCCAATACGTGCTTGCGGTTTTGATTGTATACTATATATGTAGAACGTGAGATGAAAGCGTTTCTGCTAGATGATTATTATAGTTGTGGTTGATAGACATTATTATAATATCAAAAGGTTTTTGATATAAAGATATTTTGGATTCTCATAAGGGAAAAACCCGTTCCGTTATACGCCGTGGTCTTATGAGATATCGTTTACTTGTTCGAACTGTTTTAACTGTTTTACTCATACCAGTCCCATGACTGACCCGGAGTTTACTTTGTTTTGTTCTACCTAAACTCTTGGGTGCCTAAATTTGTACGGGCAGTCAAGTAGTTCAGGATTTTACAGATACACTTGGGGAGCTTGGAGCAGGAGGCTTCAAGATTCTATAGCTATTATTATTTCCGCTGTTGTTGTAAGTGCTGTACTCTGAAATGTTATTGTATACATATACTGTTTGTACTTCAAAGGTTATGTTATATTTTATTCGTTCCGCTGTGAGATTCGTGTTACTCTGATGATGATGTTCTTCTTCTTCTTCTATTCTACTAGTTCTATCTTATCTATCCTCACCCTCTATCTTCTTTCTATTAATTTCTTGAATTTTCAGTGCAATTTGGGGTTGGACTTGTGTTATTTAGTCAGCTCAAATTGGACCGGATTTTCGGGTCATTACAGTTGGTATCAGAGCATTGGTTTAGTTAATACCTTGGCTCTGTGGCGTAATTCAGTAGAGATGGGATTAGTAATATCCTAGACTGAGTTTGAGTGTATATATACGAGTGCGTATTTGTTAGTTAATATAAAGTGGTTTATATCGTGGAGACTCATTGGTTGAGTGGCTTATAAATTCTGGTCGATCAGTTTGATCCATTGTATCGGTAGGAGTTTTATAAACACTTGAACACGATGAACCGACATGGTATGTTTTGAAATTAACATAGTATAATTGGTTGTGTTGGTTGTTATTATAATCGAATGAGGTTATAAGAAGTGAAATGGTTATGTAAATAACTGATCAGAATTCATATAAGTAAAGTATATGAAATGAAATGAAGTAAATCTGAATTTAAATCAGATTGGAATTAAAATAAGGAAATTTTAAGTTTCTGGGAGATTTTGAAAATGTTTTTCAAACTGAAAGTGATATAGTATTGAACTCACCTGGATTGCTGGGAAATAGATTCCGATGATGGATCGATACATCATCGGTGTTCATTTTCGAGTTTCTAAAGTGACGGATTACTACCAAAGATTTTGTTTTGAAATTGTTTTGCAAAAACAAGTTATTCAGGAATTCGAAGGATTTTGAATTGTTATTATGATTTCAAGTGATTTGAATAAACACAGGGATTTGAAATTTGAAATCTAAATTTAACTTATGAAGTTAAATGGGTTAAAATAGTGAAAGTGAATAATAAATTTGAATTTAACTTGAACTAAGTTAAATTAAAACTGGATTGGATTATAGAATAATCCGAATGAAATTAAGTTGATAAACCAAGAGTTGAAATTGGATATTGGAGTTTAAATGAAATTCGACTTAAGTATAAGCGAATGGTTTGAGTTGAGGATATAAACTAATCGAAGTTAGATTAGTATGACATTGGTATATGCAGGGTGTTAATCGATGGAAATGATATAATGGTAGGCCCGACAAAAAGGTACAAGTTTATATTTCATATGAGTTTGAGATTTTGATGAGCCGAATTGGCAAGCCGCTTGGCTGTTTGATTTTCTTTTTGGGTTGGAGAATGCCTAGAGAGGCGAGTTGGAGTTTTACCGATAGGGCTGTACAAAAGAGGTTATGGCGAAATTTTCCGAAAATTTAAAATGTTAGAAAATTTTCAAAATTTTTGAAAATTTAGTAAGTCGGAATGAATTAATATTTTAATCGGAATTTAAGTGGTTCGGTTGAAATCAGAAATAAGGCGTAAACCAATCTTAGGAATTCCAATAGATAGGGTCGTCCTCTAACTTAGCAATTTCGAGGACGAAATTATTTTAAGTGGGGAAGAATGTAATGACCCGGATATTTGACAGTGTAATAATTAACTTATTTAATTATTTAAAATAACGAATATATTATTTAATCGTCGACGTTAGAAGGTAGAATTATAATATAATTATAATTCGAGCTCGAAATGGCACTGCAGTTCGTAATTTGGCGATTCGAACTTCAACTGAATGTACAGAGTTCGTTTTAAATCGGATTTCTGTGAAACAAGAAACGCACGGAGATGGTGGAGTATATCTTTCTAGTGGAAGAGAAAATTCAAGATTTCGTCGTGTAGATTTTGAGATATGTCCAAATCAAATTTTAAAATAGTCGCTATAGAATCGTTTATCGACCGTAACGAATTATTCGATATAACCAGAGATAGGGTTTGAATTTAGACAAGGTTCTTTTGGGAAATAGCGATAATTTAATTTTTAGAATTTTACTGTAATTTTTAATTAATTAAATAAGCAACTTTTTATTTGGAGTATTTCGCACCCTATATCAATATTTTTGGGGTTTCATAATGTGAGTTAACCTACCGACATTTTTATATTTTTGGAGTCGTAGTGCAATGCTGGACACGACTATATTTTTATATTTGTCCATGCGTGAACAGAATCATATATAGTAAGGTACGGTAAACAAACCATCCACGTATCCATATAAATAGTATAATACCAATACATATCCTCCACTGTTTTTGGATAAATACATGGCCACGACCTCTTTATTCTCATCCACCAGTTTTCTGTGGCCTAAAAACCCAAAACCGTGGTCTTCAGTAAATCCATACAAATCGAAAACATCCCCTATAAATAATCCTAACTATCCTAACCTAATTTCCTTCCTCAGCTCGATTAATCTCCGCCGTATTTCCTTTTCTCTGGAAAACGAAAACCGATCTTCAAAATTCAACTAAAAATCAAAATAAAATCCGTAAAATCCCAAGACAAATGTCTTTCGATTCACGGAAGCATCAGCTACGTTCTCGTGTGGGTTTTGTGCAATTCGCACCCCAAAATCTCGAGCTCGACAATTGACGGCAGCACTTTGAATGGAGGGGTGAGCCTGGGAGGGAGAAACGGTGAAGCTTGTGCGTGCATAGAGGGGCGATGGAGTCTCGAAGTGAGGAGCTGGTGGTATCCGACTTTGATTTCATGGCAGAACAAGTGAAGAAGGAGTGGGATCGAAGGGAAACAGGGAAGTGGCCATTTCCGTTGAAAACTGGATCGTGCGAGTAACTGGTACAACGAACAAGAGAAGGAGAATAGGTTGGGTGGCGTGTGAATATGGTGAAGGAAAGTTATACAGCGTGAATGGAGATGGAGATATGTATGTACAGTGGTCTATAGGGTGTAGTGCGGTTTGTTAAAGAATAGAAGAGGAATTATGGCGTGAGACAGTAAGCGTGAGACAGAAATTTTGGGATGCTTTGTATATATTAGTTGGTGTGAGGACAAATAATACTACGTGCAAAATGCCAGGAGCTGGCGTTAATGGGATGGAGGAAATTGAAGTATACTGTTGCCAAGTTGTAGGGGGTTGGCAGGGTGATGGAGTGGAGCTAGATGGAGGAAGTTGGTTGGGCATTTCATTGTAGCAGAAAGGCGGGACACGAGAGGTGAATAACACGAACTAGGAGTTTTTGATATGTGAATAACAGGAAGTCGGGCCTGTTAATTGGAGGAGGTCAGTAGGCAGTTGTAGGAAGGAGAAACAAAAGGCCTGGACGAGATTTCTGTGTATCTTGAATCTGAGAAGAAGGGTTCTAAAAGGTACGGGATCTATGGTGTAGTGAGTGCTAAGCGGGAGAAACTAAAGGCAGTGGGGGGGATCTTAGAGTCGGTTGGAAGACAGGGAAGTTCGCAGAAAAACAAAAGGGTTTATGCTGAATAATAAATCTTGGGTTGAAGAAATAAGGTTACAAAGAAGAACAGCAAGAAAACTGCGGGCCTGGGAAAAAGGGATTGGGCCTAGGGGTTTTGTTAATGGGCCATAAGAAAGTAAAATAAAGGTTAAGGCCCTTCTTGAAAGATCCGACACGATCATATGAACGACGACTAAAAACTGGAACCGGTTCGGAGTGAATTTGAGCTCATCAAAATTTATAGCGAAATAAATTGCCTGATCTGAAATCAGAACCGTACATTGTTATTTAACGATTACGGACAATGTGAGTAAAACTCACTAACTCTCCTCAATTTATATTTTAATATAAATTGTACTTTATTTATTGACTGCCGTATATTGATTGTTAAACTGGACTGTTAAATAGATTTGATTGAAAATATAGATATAGCCATATGTTATATCGTTAATCAAATATTGATTTTGTTCAGTAGAATATTTCATATTGAAATAAAATTGATGTATATTATACTGTGTAACATCTGTGAATGCAGGGAAATAGGTTGGAGGAATCCGACTGGATTCCTCAACAATTATTTTACTGTTTTCATATATTGTGATATATGTTGTGATTTATATTCTGTTATTGATTATGGATGTTAGAACGATATTGATCATCGTTGTTTGATATTTTGAATATCATAAGAAACCCTGAGTTGTAAAAGGAATATTTCAATGTATATTGAAATAAAGGAAATTATTTATAAATCGAACACGGTTTTATAAAAGGAAAGTATTTATAAAACAAATAGAGTTTTATAAAAGGGATATTTATTTAGAAAATAAATAGAACTGAAAAGGAGAATATTTATTTAGAAAATAAATAGAAATAAGGAATATTTATTTAGAAGATAAATAAACCATTATAAATAGGAAATATTTGTAACGGTAAATAGAAGTTGTAATTAGGAGATATTTGTAACGGTAAATAGAAGTTGTAAATATGAAATATTTGTAATGGTAAATAGAAGTTGTAAATAGGAAATATTTGTAATGGTAAATAGAAGTTGTAAATAGGAAATATTTGTAACGGTAAGTAAACGTTATAAAAAGGGAAATAGTTGTAACGGAAAACGTAGTTTATCAAAAGGAGTTAATCAAACGTAGTTTATCAAAAGGAGTTAATCAAACGTAGTTTATCAAAAGGGGTTAATCGAATATAGAAATTAAGAAGTGAAGTTAAACAAAAATTAGAAACTGATTAGAGATTAGTAAGTTGAATAGTTTTCTGAGTATCGATCTGATGTTGGTTTCGGCCTTTGGGGTTTATACTTAGAGAATTGTTCTCTTAATAGTTTACAGTTAGGGACTAATATTTGTGGAATGGTAGTGATGCGTAAATGAGGATTGGAAACGTTTTCCAATGTTGAAAACGTATATTTTCTAATTTTAGAAAATAAGGAGACATGAATATATATATATATATATATATATATATATATATATATTCGATGATTGGATCGATAAATTCCATTTGGAATTTAGATCGTTGTTTGTACACCGACATGTTTTCATTTGATAGTTAAATCACAGACTATCGAAGTTTTGACCATTTTACGTTGTTAATATGAAGAGACCGGTTGGATTATTATCCAAAGAACCACTCCGTATTGGCATAAGCGTTGCAAACCAAGTATGCTGAATATATTGAAGACGGAGTAAAGTGCAAGGGTTGTCCTGTTTACAGAATAGTGCCTTCGGTTTCGTTCAATCCCAGAACGAACGTAAATGGACAAATGTCTGACAGAATATTTCCAATGATCGAAAGAGTTGGACTGTACAAATATATATGGTGGCCAACGGATTTATTCCCTTCGCATAATATCCAGAATCTATTTGTGCAGATCCAACTAATGATTAACGGATCTGATAATGTGGCATTCAAAGTAATCGTGCTATCAATGAAAGATAGATAAGTGTAGTTTCTAGCCTCACATCCGGTAAATGACAAAAATCGGGCAGGCAGCATGGCTAAGTCGGTCGCACCGAAGAAGGGTGTATAATCACCTATATAGAGAATATTCATTTGCTTCTTAAATCTATCAATGCTGTCCCATATATATATACGGGAAACGGTTGCTGATCCCAACCGTTGGTGATGTACATTCGATACATTCAAGCGAAATGAGTGGTCGGTCATGTGTGGCTGAGTTGCAAGATGTTCTTGTTGAACTCCAGTGTATCGTTCCTAGAGTACATTGATCGGAAGGTGGTTCCATACCTTGTCATAGTTGGAAATCCATTACCCAATACGTGCTTGCGGTTTTGATTGTATACTATATATGTAGAACGTGAGATGAAAGCGTTTCTGCTAGATGATTATTATAGTTGTGGTTGATAGACGTTATTATAATATCAAAATGTTTTTGATATAAAGATATTTTGGATTCTCATAAGGGAAAAACCCGTTCCGTTATACGGCGTGGTCTTATGAGATATCGTTTACTTGTTCGAACTGTTTTAACTGTTTTACTCATACCAGTCCCATGACTGACCCGGAGTTTACTTTGTTTTGTTCTACCTAAACTCTTGGGTGCCTAAATTTGTACGGGCAGTCAAGTAGTTCAGGATTTTACAGATACACTTGGGGAGCTTGGAGCAGGAGGCTTCAAGATTCTATAGCTATTATTATTTCCGCTGTTGTTGTAAGTGCTGTATTCTGAAATGTTATTGTATACATATACTTTTTGTACTTCAAAGGTTATGTTATATTTTATTCGTTCCGCTGTGAGATTCGTGTTACTCTGATGATGATGTTCTTCTTCTTCTTCTATTCTACTAGTTCTATCTTATCTATCCTCACCCTCTATCTTCTTTCTATTAATTTCTTGAATTTTCAGTGCAATTTGGGGTTGGACTTGTGTTATTTAGTCAGCTCAAATTGGACCGGATTTTCGGGTCATTACAAGCAGCAGCTTAGAGCTGTCGCTAAATGACAGCCATGCGCTGCTGGCTCAGTAGCAGAGCATGGCTGCTTCTTAGTAGCAGCTCAGTGCAGCCACTACTTAGCTAAAAAATGCATGGATATATGTTAGCATAGGGTACAGTGCCAAATACAAGTTATGATAGTCAATTATTCACTCTAAAATGACACAACTGAACAATATGACATTAGTAAACAATATGACGTGACTAACAATGCTAATGTTATTAAACATACCGGTCAGTTGAGTTGATGCTGATTGTTAGAAGAACACTCAGCGGTTTGAGAGTGGACGCCATTTCTAAGTTGCTAATGTCTTCCGTTAATTCTTCAAGATTAATAAGTAAAGTAGTAGCACCTGTCAAGTTACTATATTTTTAGAAAATCAAATTTTATATAATGGACAACAAACTAAGAAATTTAA
Source organism: Allium sativum (assembly GCA_030737875.1). Taxonomy (NCBI): domain Eukaryota; kingdom Viridiplantae; phylum Streptophyta; class Magnoliopsida; order Asparagales; family Amaryllidaceae; genus Allium; species Allium sativum. Next base: position 63,290,276 of record CM060909.1, on the reverse strand, counting down.
CCTCCATCTCCAAATATCCAATCTCGTGTGCATATGATTGCCTCTACAACTTCGGGCTTAAGTGCACTTCGGTATTGATCAAGAACTCGACCATCTACACTAAATGATGCTTTCGATGCAACAGTAGATATATGAATGGATAGCACATCACGAGCTATAACAGACAATTCTGGAAATCTAAACTGATTAGCTTTCCAATATTCAAGAACTCGACCATACCTCAGAAGTTAGCTTTCTACGTCCCTTACCGATAGTTTTTTCACCTTTTATCTCTATGTTTTCTGTTTTCACTTCTTCCATATTGACATCTTCAACTTGATCACCACTACTTTGGGTAAAAACATTCATCTCTTTTCTGCAAAACTAAAGCAGAAAAAACATATACAAAATAATTCAGCTAGCAGAAAAAACGTATACAAAACATATACGAAATACTAAAATAAAAAAAACAAAAAAAAAACTGACTGATCTGATGGTGTGTCGAATCTGTCGATCTGATGTTATTGCCGATGTTCTTCGATCTGGTTGATGTTTTTTCTGGGGTCAATGTTCTTCGATATGGTTGATGTTTTTTCTAGTGTTGTTCTTCGATCTGATGCCGTTCTTCGATTTGATGCCACTTGCCGATTTGAATGATTGAATCCCTGAGCCTGAGATAGTTACAACGAAAGAAAGAAAGAAAAGGAAAGCGAAAACTCTAAACCTGAAGGTAGTGAGTGGCGGCTTGGTGTCTGTAAAGTATAAACTAGGGTAAATGCCTAAATGGGTAATCCATAATTCATTAATTGTATTTGTACTTTGTACATAGAATAAAAATAAATTAAACGGGTCTTATATGATACGATGAATAAAAATATATTTTATATTAAACGTGTCATGACGGGTTCACGGGTCAACCCGAAACCCACCCATTTACTAAACGGGTCAAAGCGGGTTGACCCAAAATTGACCCATTTATAAATGAGTCGGGTTGGTCGGGTTTTTTCCGTGCGGGTTACGAGTCGTGTTAGAAATTGGCGGCCATATTTGTGTGTGTGTGTATATATATATATCCCTTCACAGCACCCTTCTTTTGGAGCACTCCAATTGCCCTCATTTTAAACAACATTTTGGATTTAACTAATAATTTAAGCGAGAGAGAATTAGTGGAAAGAGAGAGAAACATGAACTTGTGAATGCAATCATGAAGCATTTAGGGGTGCTGCACGGTTTGCGATGCAACAGAATACACACATGCATGCACACACATACATATATATAATATTGCGCTTTGCAACACCGTTGTCTTGCAACACTTTAAAAGCACCCCAATAATAGCGACAAGATTATATTTAACTAATACTTTGGGTGGAGAGAGAATGAGCGAGCGAGAGAGAGAGAGAAATAGAACATGTAGTTGAGATCAAAGGGCATTTAGGGTTGCTTCATCATATATAGTAAATTTTTCTCTTTCTACTAATTATGTTATTTAATTTGGAATGTGGGGTGCAAATCAAAGTTAATTAAAGGTGTAGCCAAATTGGTTGTAGTTGATCCTTATCTTCTGTCTGTGTATTGCATCGATCGTATTCTTCCAACTTCCATGTCCTTCTGTTAGAGCACTTCCTCCTTGGTGCTTGAAACGTACTATCCACCATTATTTTCTTATTCACCATTTTCATTGGTATACCTTCGAGATTCTGATGCAACTTGGGAAAAGGCTACCCTGATGAATATTGTTCCATCATAGTATGTTGTATTCTTTTGATTTTTGATCTTATTTTGTAGTATTTTAATAAATTAACCATTGTCTCGCCATCGTCCACTGAAATTGAACATCGAGCATTTGTTAATACTATTGCCATGCTTATTTGGTGGGAGTATAACTACTTCTTGTGCACTAGCTCAATACTGTGATAACATCAGCAATGCCTATCTTCAATCTTTGCATTGATGGTCGAATAAACAACAATGAAGTTAAGAATTGCTTCGTTCGTGATTGAGTGGTAGATTTGCTTGTAACTATGATATGGATACGGCGTGCCAGCGTAATATTTCTTTATGGATGGTATAAGTAAATTTGGAGTAATTCAAATTTGATTAACATTGACAAAGAAAACATTTAATGATGGTGGAGATTATGTGCCAGGCATAACATACAACGAAGGGAAGGTGCAGATCGCCTAATCACAGTTCCTAAAGTCACATGGACCAAACCAATCTCCACCATCCAATTTGTATTTGTTCATTATTAAAAACTAAATAAAATAAAATGAAGGGATCAATTTTGAATGGTCTATTGAGGCCATAAAAATGGACCTGGGTGACTTGTAACCCATGTGGAAAATATGAAATTTATCATAATTGGTATCCTGCATAAAACATATTTGATGTATATGTAGAGAATATAAATTTTACTTTAGTCAATTTATATTAATGTATTAATGAGTTATTATGTTGTTATTCTCTGTTTAATCGACTTTAGATGTCTTAATTGCATCGGAATGACTATATAATGACAAATGAGAATAATCATTAATTATGTCATTATTCTTTGTTTTGTTTTATTTTTGAAAAATTATTACTTTATTAATATAATCTTTAAATACAATTTATGCTTATACGCCTCATTAAAACCTTACAAACGCATAATCTAGATGATTGTTTCGTAAGATTGAAAAAATACATGTCATATTCATATATGTTGTGGTACAATTTATAATACAAAATAATCAAATTCAAAATGACCAAAACGAGTGACATCACAATTCATTACACGACACAAAATGACCAAAACAAGTGATGTTTAGGAGTTTAAAAATTACCGGTACTTGGCTAAAAAGGAAGAAAGTACTAGAAATGAGAAAGCATAAAAAAATTAGTGCAATAAAGTAAATTTAAAAGGACCGAGGAGCTATCGATGCAAAGATATAATGCTAGATCATTCTATAGCTCACATGGAATAATTGTTAACATTTCTTGATTCTTCGTTCAGTGAACTAGTTACTTTCATCTTTGACTCGAAACAATATTAGCAGTGAAAGATGCATTAAATGATTTACCCAATCTCGGATGTGCATCCGTGGAAAGGCACAACTATAGTAAGATATCTTAGTATCATGCTGTCAGAGATTTGATGAGGGGAAGTGTAACATCATATCTGCTTTGCCGCAAAAAATGTGCATTGCCACTAAAGGGCTTCACCTTTACAAAAAAAATATTCGTGTTTTTCAATGACTTTTCTTCGATCATGGAATTGTCATGCTTCAAACATGTTACAGTTAAGTATCGAAGGCTCTTCGCTAGTCAGCTGCAAAAGCATGGAAAAGTTTTTGCTTTGAAGAACTATTATAACACTCGAAGCACTCTACTTTGAGTTTCGAAATGCTTTGCTGATGAAAAATGTTGTTGCATCCCATTTGCTTCGCATCTAGAAAGAGCATAAAACAAACGAAGTGTTTTGCTTTTGCGAAGCAAAACACTTCAGAATACAAGCTAGTTTCTTCGCTTCAAGTAGGAGTAAGGATTCATCCATATGAAGCTGTTTTTCTTCGACCAATTCAAAGCAGGGAACTACTGTCTTCATCAGACCGGTGCTTCGATCAAGGCAAAGCAGCAAGAAAGTTTCTCATTTGGGAAACAAAGCTCGAAGCAAGTTGCTTCACATCGCAAGGACACACCTTTTTAGGAAATAGCTTCACATTATTTAAAGAACCGCTGCACACCGCATCATCTATTCATTTCTATGATCCATTGAAGTTTGGAAGTAGTTTACATTCATTATACTAGGGTTGTATAGAATCACTCGGGCAATAAACGCACCCTATTTCGATTGTCTTATATTCGAAGTAGCTCCTTCCGCCTCGAAGCAAAGTCAAAGTAGCTCCAAGGATGATGTAACGAAGCTAAAAGTCAAATAAAAGATACTCAAAACAAGGGCACTCAAAACAAAGGGATTCGAAGCAGCTTGAGGCTCTCAAAGAGCATGGTAGCAGTCTAAAACCGTCTATGCAATGTAAAACCGTCTCTGCGAAGAAAGACTATACCTATAGATACAGATGGCGTAGCATTGAATCGGGGCTGAGAAATTCGTTCTTTCATTCTCCTCACCTTTAAGCTTTCGAAACCCTATATTGAATTTAAAAAAAAGTTATCTTATCAATTTGGGATTTGCATATGGATCATTGGACTGATATAGCATATAATGATGTTTATAACATTTGTATTGATTTGGCATATGAAGAATGGAGTTGAACTTTCTTGAATTATAAAATTGTCCTTGCCTAGTATTTCATACTTAGAGTTGCATGCCATTTGATTTAACCTGCCTTGATGCATATCTGACTGTTTTAAATGTCTCATTTCAGCTTTCCTTAGTTATGAATGTTCTGCTAGGATTAGTTTTGAGCTGTTTCGATTTATATACTTTTCATACTACTTGCTTCGATTCAAAGCACTTTGAAGAGGTTTTAACTAGATTTTATGTTGATCTTTTATTTTCGAAGCAAACTCTTAATTTCGAACTGATTCACCGGCTTCAAAACAAGGTTTAGGGTGTTAGATCATATTTTTGGTGCCAGAGTGAAGGCTCAAACGTCCATTTCCCTTATTATCCCATGTTCTTTCGTAATTTGATTACACAAAATTATTATTTCATTGGAATTGGAAGATGAAGTAAGTTGAGTTCCGATTGCTAAGGAGTTTACAGAAGTTTACAACCTAATGATGGGAATACCGCCAAAGAGAGCGATAGATTTCATAATAGATCTTATACCTGGAGCTAAACTAATTAGTATACCACCTAGCACGATGACACCTACACAGATGAAGAATTTGAAGTTGCGACTAGGAGAGTTAGAAGGAAAGAGTTTATCCAACCAAGTAGTTTTGTAACAGCCTGAAAAGTTCTGATTATGGTTATCTATACTAATACATATCTTGTATCACATATCAACTAATCAATAATTAGAAATTAACAGATCGTTAATAGAAAGAAGTTAGAGGGTGAGAAATAGAAAGAAAGAAAGTTAAAATAGAAGAAAAGATTACAACAAAATCAGAATATCACGAATCTCATAGCGGAAATGAATAAAATATATTATATAACATCTTTTGAAATACAAAACTGTATTAATATTTACATACATCATCAGAGTACAACTCATGTACAACATAGCGGAAATAAACTCTATAAATCTAATGTTGAAGCCTCCTGCTCCAAGCTTCTTCAAGTGAATATGTAAAATCTTAAAACCATTTGACTGCCCGTACAAATTTGGGCATCCAAGAGTTTAGGAAAAACACAGAAAAATAAACTCTGGGTCAGTCATGGGACTGGTGTGAGTAAACGATTTTAAACAGCTTGATTTAACGTTCAAAAATCCTTGTTGAAAGAAATGATAATCATAAGACCGATCCAACATAAATACAGATGGTTTTGACCTTACGACAATCCAAAGCATTTTTGATATTAAAATTATTCTTATATTATAATAGTGTCTAAATCAAGTAAATAGCAATCTAGCAGAACGCTTGCATCTCACGCTCCACCCACATAGTATACAATCAAAACCGCGGGGAGCTTGTTGGGTAATGTATTCCGACTATGACAAGGCATGGAACCACCTGCGGATAGTGTATCTCTAGAGGGGAATACACGGGGTTCAACAAGAACATCTTGCAACCTGGCCACACATGACCGACCATTCATTTCACTTGAGTGTATCGAATGTATATCACTAACCGTTGAGATCAGTAACCGTTTCTCGAAAGGGACAACATCAAATAGATTAAAGAAGGGAATGAAATTTCTCTAGATAGGCGATTATACACCCTAATTGGGAGCGACCCACTTTGCCATGATGTATTCTCGATTTTTGTCATTTCCCGATTGATGAGGCTTGAGGTTAGAATTTACCTTTAGAACATCTGACCACCATTCACTTTGAATGCCACATTGTCAGATCCGTCAAATCACTCATTGACGTCCACAAATATAACCTGGATGTAAAAGAAGAGTCATTCTTTGCCATCAACTTGGTATATTTGTAAAATTCAACGTAAGTGGTTTTTAGAAAATACTCTATCAGACATTCGTCCATACAAGTCATCCAGGAACATGATGAATCGAAGCTATTCTCCTACTGCATCCAATATAGGTATCACCCTATGGATTAGTAGCGAGTAGTCCTTGCAAATCCGAAGATTTCAATCATGAAATAATTACCGCTGAAATATCTTTGGGTGCTAACCAGAGAATTTCAACAAGTATTTCTTCCGCTTATGAAGATCTACGGTCTTCACTTCCATCATTTGCTATACATGTTTCCCTGCAATGTTAGTTAATTACCGTAAAGTTGGTTCAAAGTGGTTGGGTTTAGTTCCCATCCCGGTCTCTTCGAACTAACACGTAAGGAATATCTATTTGATAGTTGGTGTTTTAACCATCAAATTTAAACAGTGTAGATGAGTAAAACTATTTATTCAAATTATTACATATCATATATAATGTTCATAACATACCCATTCAATTCAATCAACTTATAAAATCTCATTTATAATAAGACGATTAGATGTCAACGTTTTATTTATCTAATTTAGATTTGTTTGGTCACTTCATAGCATAACATGTAATTAACAACCACCATTCATTTCAACAATAATAATCAACTAATGATCTGACGTTTTAATTTCAAACCTTTTAATAGTTTGAAAAGTATGTGATTTCGGGTAACAACTAATTTCACATTATATTTATTCCCATTTCTTTGGAAATAAATATATTGATTTTTATTTTAAACAATTACCCTTTTTTATAGACTATATATATATATATGTGTGTGTGTGTGTGTGTGTGTATATATATATATCTAAATATTGGAGATTCGAATTTTAGTCTAGACGACGACGTCTATCTTATAACTACAAAATAATTCAATAACCTCCTGCTCCTTCTTGTTTATTCGTTTGTTTATTTCTTGTTTACTTCTATTTAAAATCAATTTCGATAAACTCGATTGATTCAAACGGCTTGATCTTCTCAGGCTTATTATGGTCAAGTCTTTGCACACATATATCATTTAATTTGTCATTCCCCGTAAATAATTAAAGTGAACTTCTTACTTCATATATATATATATATATATATATATAGTTTAAATTTTAAAAAGAAACTTAAATATCTAAACAACATTAGTTTATCCTTAAATTAATTTCAGGATCAAGCCCACTATCACGCAACAACTATTTGCCCATACCTTATTCTCTCTTCTAATCCAATTTATACCTCTCTTCATATTACTATATATATATATATATGCGTGTGTGTGTGTTTCGAACATTTCTATTTATTTTAGGATTTAAAACAAGCATTTTTATATTATCATTTTTATAAGAAATTTCAGACCCAAAGCCCGATTACTCTTAATAGCCCATACCCTCTTCATCACTTTTATTCTACTGCCAGTTTAAACAAACCAATGCAAACGTGGGTTTGGCTAAACTTAATCATGGATCTGGCAAAAAAATCATGTTTGGCATCCTTAAAACAAGCAACGATCTGGTCCACCCATCCCTTCTTCTTCGCCCATTCTTTATTTTCTCTCTTCTCCTACTGTTCTGCTTCATCGTGCAAATCGACACCGTACACGTGCACCCCCGAATCATCGATGAACATGCCTTCACGACAATTGCCACAAGCGCCTCCTTCTTCTCTTAATCCATTTCTATCCCCAAATTTCCGATTCTCTAATCCAGTCGAAATCTGCATCTTCGACCCACATTCCACTAAACAGCTTCCACCAAATCTCCTCACACCGCCACTACCTACCACCAGTCACCTCCATATTTTAGTTATAGGTCGGCGATGACCCACTAGTCCCTTCCCCATACATGCGATACCTGACAACATCCACTCCTCGGTGTAGTTCGTCCATGAACACAAGCCTATCAATAACAGTAAAATCCCAGTTTTTATCTTGTTTACTCAAATCAGGCCCTAAAAAAACAATCAGCATTTCTCCTATGATCTCCCTCTTCTTCTGTTCCTTCATCCCCGATGCCATGATTCAAAACCATCTCCGTTGCTCTAATTTGATCAAAATCCCACTTTTGACCAACTCCAAAATTTACGCTGTCTACTCAACTAAAATTCGAGTTTTTGATATTAAAATTCTTGCTTTTCCATTACTAATTCACTCCAAAATTCTTGCTTTTCCACTTTGGATTCAAACCTTATAATGGATTCGAGTTTAACTTTCTGAATTTTGAGTTAATATGAGTGTAATTACTGTGTACATGTAATTTGTACTGTCAGTTTAAACATGCTTACATTGATTCGACTTGGCGGAACTTACATGTATATATGATGTTTGAACCATCAATAGTATCTACATGAATGTATATGTAAGCATTAATATACATAATACTTGGAATTAGATTCTTAATAAGGGGAGGTAGGTGTTTCTCACATATATAACTTTACTGCTATGTATTTGTTCCATTTTTATTCTCAATATATTAGTTTTCTAATGATTTAATCAATATGAATAATCCTGTCATATACTTAGTAGCATCTTAATGAAGACATAAGTATGGATAAACAACATATACAAGGTCTAGCATGGATTGAGGAGGATGGGGAAAAGCAACATAACTTACATTGTACTAGTGTTATGTATTTCATTTCTCAGGCTTTGGTCAAACCTTCAATTCATGTTTTAACAGCTTGTAGAGATGAATCCTTTTTTTTTTGAAAACAGGGTACTTATATTACATAAAACAGGAAACAAGGGAAAATTTCAAGATGGTAAATAATTACAACACGACGCAAAAGGAAACAAATACTATGCAAACCATATAATACCGACTCGAACCAAACTAACTGACACACACACAAAAACTTGAGCAACAACTCCAAAACACCGGAAAAACCACCAAAAAAGCCTAAGACTCCAAATGCTGAAAGCCCAGAAACCCCATGAAGAATCCCAGAACTGATCTGCACTGGAAAGCAAAGCCCAACAGCTCATTCACGTGAATCATTACAAAAGAAACAGACCAAAAAATCAGACAAAACTAGAGCAAAAGCTGATCCAAAAACAAACCCAGTCCTGAAACCTGACCATCAAAACATGCAAAACTTTAAATCATGCAGTCCGCCCCAAATAAAACAACTCCGGTCTCCATTCAACAAGAAAAAGAAAACAAATGCATCGGGACAAGATGAACATGTAACTTCTTCTGCACAATCAACTCAAACAGAAATATTACCTTTTATAAACGCCACCATTCTTGTAACACCCCGTAATTTTAATATTAATGTTAATGAATTAAAGAGTACTTAATTTCAAATGTGGGAATTAAGGGAAACGGGTCGCGCCATTGCGTTCGTCTCGGAATTCTGCTTGAGATAGAGTCCGAGTTTGCGTAAAACGGATACCGTATGAAGAAGATATGGATGAACGAAGTTAGACAGAAAAACCAGAAACAGGCCAGAATGCACTGGCGCACTTGGGAAGTGCGCCAGAATAAAAATTTCACTGGCGCACTTGGGAAGTGCGCCCATGCAAAGTTGCACTGGCGCACTTGGCAGGTGCGCCCAGGCCGAGCAGAAAACCTGCACAGATTTCTGAGGCTCTGATTCGAACAGTGAGTCAGTGTTGAGTCATTTCTGACTAGTTAATGTGTCATTAGGGTTTCTGGGTAGTTCTAATCTGGACAGAGTGGTTTTGATTAACCCTAAGATCATCGGACGACAATAATTAAATTGAAATTCTATATAAACAGGGGTAGACTCAAACCCTAGAATCAAATCAAAATTAGATCAATGGCCGTCATGTTGTCACTCCAAACCCTAGAGTAGCCGTCACCAACTAGAAGCGAATTAAAGACAATAATTCAATTCAAATCAAGCCTAAAAACACAACAACGAAATTGTCTACAACAATGGAACGCTAATCAATTACAGAATTCAGATCCCAGAACCCAAGACCCCTTTTTCGGTGAGTTCTAGTCACTTTTAGGTTTAAATAAACAAAAGTGAATCGTGGTAGACTATGATTTGGATATATGTTGTTTGTAGTTATGCATGTTTATTGTTGTGGTGGATCATGAAATTATGTAAGTTATTGTGTGATGAATTCATGAATCTATGCAAGTCGTTATCATGAATCTATGCAAGTCGTTATTATGAATCTATGCAAGTCGTTATCATGAATCTATGCAAGTTGTTATGTTATGCAAGTTGTTATTATGAATCTATGCAAGTCGTTATCATGAATCTATGCAAGTTGTTATCATGAATCTATGCAAGTTGTTATCATGAATCTATGCAAATTGTTATGAGATCATGCAAGTCACCTATACAAGTTATTATTCATGAAACTATGCAAGTTTTTATGTTGTGAATCATGAACCTATGTTAATTGTTAATTATGTTGTAATTCATGAACCTATGTAAGTTTTTATGTTTCAAAAACATGAATCTATGCAAGTTGTTAATTATGTGGTGAATCATAATTATATGCGAAGTTATCATGTCATTTTCCCTAGTTGTCATGCTTATGCTAAAAATTATACTGAAAACGATCACCTTGTCATTCCCTTTATTTTATTGCTATGGCGAGACTATTTTGTAGCCTCGATGACGCCAAAAAACGCAAACGGTTACGCTAGTTAAGAAACGGGGAAAAAGGGGAATTTGCAATAGGCATAATTTACATAGTGATTATGTAAATTGGACACATGATTCTATTAGGGGAACATATAAATAATTACCTATTATGACATGGGTAAAAATGGGTAAAAATGGTATAATTTGAATATGACCATTTATGGATAGGAAATTCAAATTGTTAATAAGATAGGTATTGACACCTATAAAAAGAAAAGGATTAATTAATTATCTTAATTAATCAAAAGAGGAATGTTTAAGCAATTGAAGTCTGAAGATTTAATATTGAGAATTGGCATAAATGGCTTAAATGGCATAAAATAAATTTGTGGTGAAATTGGTATGATTTTACATACCATAAATAGATGGACATAATTGAGTCAATTATGGCCATAATTAAATTTGGAATTGATTGATAATTTGAATAGGGAGATTAATTCAAATTGGGGAATAATTAATTTTGTGTAATTAATCGTCTAAGACACGAGGTTAGGCTCTTTTGTGGTGTAAGGCTGTCCGGACCCGCCCGACAAATCCAGCTGCCACAAATGCCAGTCTAATGTGGGAGGTCTTAGGCATAAATTAAATGCGTGACAGTTGTAAAGACACGAGGTTAGGCTCTTTTGTGGTGTAAGATTGCCTGGACCCGCCCGACAAATCCATCTGCCACAAATGTCAGTCTAATGTGGGAGGTCTTTATAAGGTTACGGTCTTAATGAATTAAGAAACACTTAACCAGATAAACATGTAGTGGGACATGAGGGGTTAAGTGGGTGCCTTGGGTGGCATGTGGAATTAAGTGAATGCCTTGGGTGGCATGTGAAATACGATTAGGTGTCTCAATAATTAATTAATGCTGATTAAAGACTACTTAACCTAACTTAATACATATGGACTGTATGATGATAGACATAAGTTAGGGTTAAGTAAAACGAGTTGGATTGTGGGTGGGTTAAGTATAACTGATGGGTAGGTGGGTAATATTAATATATATAGGCCCACAAACTTAACCATTAAATAAATATTAAATCAGTGGGAGGGTTAAGTACAACTGATGGGTAGGTGGGTAATATATATATATATATATATATATATATATATAGGCCCACAAACTTAACCATTAAATAAACAGGATTAAATCAGTGGGTGGGTTAAGTACAACTGATGGGTAGGTGGGTAATATTAATATATATGGGCCCACAACCTTAACCATTAAAAAGGGGTTATGTAATTAAAGACACCTAATGGTATACATAACCGGGGCAGAATAGTAAAGTTATGTATTAAAGACACCCTTAGGGGTACACATAACTAATGGGGATCGATAGAGTTATGTATTAAAGACACCTATAGGTACGCATAACCGATAGGTAGAATAGGGGTTATGTATTAAAGTCACCTATAGGTACGCATAACTGATAGATGGCTATGTAATTAAAGACACCTTAGGGTATACATAGTCAGTAGAAAACCTAGTGGTGATACAAGTCATAGGGGAGAGCTTGTATCATGTTGTGTGAGACCCATTTCAGTCAGTAACCCGGAGGGGTATCAAAGTAAAGAATTCCGTACTAGGAGGGGAAGGGGCACGCTTACTGATTGATTGTAAGAGATCCAAAACGAGACGGATGGTGTGGGCGGCGCAAACCGACCGAGGACATATGCTTGCATGGGCCGGGCAGAGGGGGACAAGACGACCGTGACACCAGTAGCTATAACTATGCACACCTTGGGTTGCCACTTTAGGAAAGTGATACCCCCTAGTTGTGGGACCAGCACAGTGTATCTACAGAGTAGGGAGCCGATCGATTAAGGTAGTGGTTAGGGTATACCCGGACGTATGCCCTAAGTCTACCAATTTATAGTAGGAGGGTAGTGGGTACGACTAGTTGAGATGGGAGCAAGCGGCACCTATGACAGCAGCTAGGAATACACGAAACTACCACCATCTTTATCATTAGCGGAAGGGATCACCCCATCTTGATTTTACTAGTAATAGTGCATAATAGTTTGTAGTGAAGCATACATCTTACCTTATTTGTCCTGTCATACCTGCCATCTGTACCGTGAATCCTCTTATCCACTTTGTATGCTTGTCATGTTTACCTTTATTTATTTACTGGCTAAAAGTTACTGGACTCACCAAATGTATGTCTGACCTAGTTTGTTTCGCCTCTTTTCTTCCGTTCCTCCCAGGTTCTCAGGGAGGAAACACCCAGGTTTAGTCAAGATTTGGATATTATCTTCTAGGAGCTACTTCTGAAGTATGGCTCGAGTCTTTGTCTTTTATACGGCTTGCTCTTTAATATGGGGAATGATGTTTTTCTTTTAAATACCTATGTACTCTGATGATATAAGACAGAAGTGTTTTGTTGTAATGGTTTTATGACTCATGGAATTATGTAACAAAGTATTTTAGTGATTTAATAAAGTTTTTTATTTTCCGCTGCAAAATTTTAATATCTATCTTGTGATATTCTTTTTCTGTTTACCAAAAACGCTCCACTGAAGTTAAGGCATTCCCTTTGTGAGTGACCTTAATGGAGGTGGGGTGTTACACTTGGTATCAGAGCTGAAGGTTACCGGATTAGATAAAAGTTTTGAAAATATTTTTCAAAAGGTTTTAAAAGAAAGTATTTTCAAAAAGGAAAGCCTGTTTTGTAAAACATTCCCCGAAAAGCCATATGTAGTATCCTTTGGTCCTTGCACTCGCGGCTGATGGATAGGATAGGGATAGAAAAGTATATGTAGAAGGTTTAATTTTCTTATCTGGTTATGAAGCTAAGACTCTTTTTTTATTTATTTTGTAATCGAGACTCTGCACTTTAATACTAGTCTTGTTTCTGATCCCGTAGTTGTTTCAAACCCCATTTGTGATTCGGCTCAATTGTTAGTGATTTGTAGGGGTTTGAAATTATCTGTGTTAGGCGTCAAAAATTTGAATGTGACATTCGTGTGCTCAAGTTTATGGGCTATGGGTTGGTTCTAAATGGACCAACTTTCTATGTAGAGGGCCGTTCTAGATTTTGAGAGGAGGGTCGTTAAGTTTCTAACTTGTCATGGGAAGACCCCCAAAGTTTCTTGTGACCCGCAAGGGTCTATTATGTTTAGCTTTCTGAGAACCATTCTGTAATCTAATCTGTACCAGTAGTCTGTAAGTATCTGAATATTTCTAAAGGATAGGGGTTTCTACTCGAAGCATGAAGTAGATCTCCAGTTTTGACATTGTTTAATAGGGGTAATTCTTTGGGTGTCAGTCTGATGTTGATTTCGGTCTTCGGGGCCGAGACTTAGGGGATTATTCTCTTAACCGATGTCAAATGGGAACAGAGCTTTTGTTTTAGTTATATCATTTGTTTATATCCCATCGACCGGATCTTCGACCTTTAGACAGGAAATCCATGGATGTAAACATGTGTTTGAGACATGTTATGTTTGATGGTTGCAAATGGATGCAAGTGTTTGCTAGTGGTTGCTCGTGGATGCATTTACACACACATTAGGCACTAAATCGGCTCAAATCACTTTCATATTGCATATAAATGTGTGTGCATATTTAGGTTAATGGATGAACAATGGTTGTGTTATCATATGGATGCTGCATTTTGATGAATGGTTGAGCACACATGTAGAAATAATATGTATCGATAGGATTCTTTTGCATACATAATGGACGCACGACACTATCATGGTTTGCATTAAGGAGGTCAACTGAATCAGTAGACCGCCTGATTTTGCATTAGATAAGGAACATATACACACACTTTTTGCATATGTTCATACGGCATTAGAAATCTTTTAAGGACAATGGATGCCTGTTTTTGATGGTTGAGTAGATGGATGATTGTATGGTAGGATGCACATTCTTCTTGACTTAAAGATTTCGGGGACGAAATCCTTTAAGGAGGGGAGAATGTAACACCCCGTAATTTTAATATTAATGTTAACGAATTAAAGAATACTTAATTTCAAATGTGGGAATTAAGGGAAACGGGTCGCGCCATTGCGTTCGTCTCGGAATTCTGCTTGAGATAATGTCCGAGTTTTGCGTAAAACGGATACCGTATGAAGAAGATATGGACGAACGAAGTTAGGCAGAAAAACCAGAAACAGGCCAGAATGCACTGGCGCACTTGGGAAGTGCGCCAGAACAAAAATTGCACTGGCGCACTCGGGAAGTGCGCACATGCAAAGTTGCACTGGTGCACTTGGCGGGTGCGCCCAGGCCGAGCAGAAAACCTGCACAGATTTCTGAGGCTCTGATTCGAACAGTGAGTCAGTGCTGAGTCATTTCTGACTAGTTATTGAGTCATTAAGGTTTCTGGGTAGTTCTAATCTGGACTGAGTGGTTTTGATTAATCCTAAGATCATCGGATGGCTATAATTAAATTGAAATTCTATATAAACAGGGGTAGACTCAAACACTAGAATCAAATCAAAATTAGATCAATGTCCGTCATGTTGTCACTCCAAACCCTAGAGTAGCCGCCACCAACTAGAAGCGAATTAAAGACAACAATTCAATTCAAATCAAGCCTAAAACTACAACAACGAAATTGTCTACAACAAGGGAACGCTAATCAATTACAGAATTCAGATCCTAGAAGTCAAGACCCCTTTTTCGGTGAGTTCTAGTCATTTTTAGGTTTAAATAAACAAAAGTGAATCGTGGTAGACTATGATTTGGGTATATGTTGTTTGTAATTATGCAAGTTTATTGCTGTGGTGGATCAAGAAATTATGTAAGTTATTGTGTGATGAATTCAGGAATCTATGCAAGTCGTTATCATGAATCTATGCAAGTTGTTATTATGAATCTATGCAAGTCGTTATCATGAATCTATGCAGGTTGTTATGTTATGCAAGTTGTTATTATGAATCTATGCAAGTCGTTATCATGAATCTATGCAAGTTGGTATCATGAATCTATGCAAGTTGCTATTATGAATCTATGCAAGTTGTTATCATGAATCTATGCAAATTGTTATGAGATCATGCAAGTCACCTGTACAAGTTATTATTCATAAAACTATGCAAGTTGTTATGTTGTGAATCATGAACCTATGTTAGTTGTTAATTATGTTGTAATTCATGAACCTATGCAAGTTGTTATGTTGCAAAAACATGAATCTATGCAAGTTGTTAATTATGTGGTGAATCATAATTATATGCGAAGATATCATGTCATTTCCCCTAGTTGTCATGCTTATGCCAAAAATTGTGCTGAAAACGATCACCTTGTCATTCCCTTTATTTTATTGTTATGGCGAGACTATTTTGTAGCCTTGATGACGCCAAAAAACGCAAACGGTTACGCTAGTTAAGAAATGGGGAAAAAGGGGAATTAGCAATAGGCATAATTTACATAGCGATTATGTAAATTGGACACATGATTCTAGTAGGGAAACATATAAATAATTACTTATTATGACATGGGTAAAATTGGGTAAAAATGTATAATTTGAATATGACCATTTATGGATAAGAAATTCAAATTGTTAATAAGATAGGTATTGACACCTATAAAAAGGAAAGGATTAATTAATTAACTTAATTAATCAGAAGAGGAATGTTTAAGCAATTGAAGTCTAAAGATTTAATATTGAGAATTGGCATAAATGGCTTAAATGGCATAAAATAAATTTGTGATGAAATTGTTATGATTTTACATACCATAAATAGATGGACATAATTGAGTCAATTATGGCTATAATTAAATTTGGAATTGATTGATAATTTGAATAGGGAGATTAATTCAAATTGGGGAATAATTAATTTTGTGTAATTAATCGTCTAAGACACGAGGTTAGGCTCTTTTGTGGTGTAAGACTGCCCGGACCCGCCCGGTAAATCCAGCTGCCACAAATGCCAATCTAATATGGGAGGTCTTAGGCATAAATTAAATGCGTGACAGTTGTAAAGACACGAGGTTAGGCTCTTTTGTGGTGTAAGACTGCCCGGACCCGCCCAGCAAATCCAGCTGCCACAAATGCCAGTCTAATGTGGGAGGTCTTTATAAGGTTACAGTCTTAATGAATTAAGAAACACTTAACCAGATAAACATGTAGTGGGACATGAGGGGTTAAGTGGGTGCCTTGGGTGGCATGTGGAATGAAGTGGGTGCCTTGGGTGGCATGTGAAATACGATTAGGTGTCTCAATAATTAATTAATGCTGATTAAAGACTACTTAACCTAACTTAATACATATGGACTGTATGATGATAGACATAATTTAGGGTTAAGTAAAACGAGTTGGATTGTGGGTGGGTTAAGTACAACTGATGGGTAGGTGGGTAATATTAATATATATAGGTCCACAAACTTAACCATTAAATAAATATTAAATCAGTGGGAGGGTTAAGTACAACTGATGGGTAGGTGTGTAATATATATATATATATATATATATATATATATATATATATATAGGCCCACAAACTTAACCATTAAATAAACAGGATTAAATCAGTGGGTGAGTTAAGTATAATTGATGGGTAGGTGGGTAATATTAGTATATATAGGCCCACAAACTTAACCATTAGAAAGGGGTTATGTAATTAAAGACACCTAATGGTATACATAATCGGGGCAGAATAGTAAAGTTATGTATTAAAGACACCCTTAGGGGTACGCATAACTAATGGGAATCGATAGAGTTATGTATTAAAGACACCTATAGGTACGCATAACCAATAGGTAGAATAGGGGTTATGTATTAAAGACACCTATAGGTATGCATAACTGATTGAAGGCTATGTAATTAAAGTCACCTTAGGGTATACATAGTCAGTAGAAAACCTAGTGGGGATACAAGTCATAGGGGAGAGCTTGCATCATGTTGTGTGGGACCCATTTCAGTCAGTAACCCGGAGGGGTATCAAAGTAAAGAACTCCGTACTAGGCGGGGAAGGGGCACGCTTACTGATTGATTGTAAGAGATCCAAAACGAGACTGATGGTGTGGGCGGCGCAAACCGACCGGGGACATGTGCGTGCATGGGCCGGGCAGAGGGGGACAAGACGACCGTGACACCAGTAGCTATAACTATGCACACCTTGGGTTGCCACTTTAGGAAAGTGATACCCCCTAGTTGTGGGACCAGCACAGGGTATCTACAGAGTAGGGAGCCGATCGATTAAGGTAGTGGTTAGGGTATACCCGGACGTATGCCCTAAGTCTACCAATTTATAGTAGGAGGGTAGTGGGTACGACTAGTTGAGATGGGAGCAAGCGACACCTATGACAGCAGCTAGGAACACACGAAACTACCACCATCTTTATCATTAGCGGAAGGGATCACCCCGTCTTGATTTTACTAGTAATAGTGCATAATAGTTTGTAGTGAAGCATACATCTTACCTTATTTGTCCTGTCATACCTGCCATCTGTACCGTGAATCCTCCTATCCACTTTGTATGCCTGTCATGTTTACCTTTATTTATTTACTGGCTAAAAGTTACTGGACTCACCAAATGTATGTCTGACCTAGTTTGTTTCGCCTCTTTTCTTCCGTTCCCCCCAGGTTCTCAGGGAGGAAACACCCAGGTTTAGTCAGGATTTGAATATCATCTTCTAGGATCTACTTCTGAAGTATGGCTCGAGTCTCTGTCTCTTATATGGCTTGCTCTTTAATATGGGGAATGATGTTTTTCTTTTAAATACCTATGTACTCTGATGATATAAGACAGAAGTGTTTTGTTGTAATGGTTTTATGACTCATGGTATTATGTAACAAAGTATTTTGGTGATTTAATAAAGTTGTTTATTTTCCACTGCAAAATTTTTATATCTGTCTTGTGATATTTTGTGTCTATTTACCAAAAACGCTCCACTGAAGTTAAGGCATTCCCTTTGTGTGTGACCTTAATGGAGGTTGCGTGTTACAATTCATCACTCCACCTGTAATTCCTCCAACCTCTTTCCATTTCTTTGATTTAGATCTTGTTTTATATTGACATACAAGCTTCGCCCACTCAGGATTCTCTTCTACTAAGGGTTCATCACCAATAATAATATTGTCTCCTCTCCATTTGCCACCCTTGAATTTATTTCTTCTTCTTCTTCTTCTTTTAACGCTACTTGTGGATGAACAATTTGAATCATCTAACATGTTATCCTTATTGAAAGGATATATGTTCAACTCATTAACTTTATCTCTAGTTCCAGTGATGCCATTATTCACTATCTTATCCCTCTTATCATCTTAATGCATTTCAACCTATTTTTTAATTACAGGGGAGCTAATCTCTTTATTTTTAGCCTGAGATAAACTATGAACCTCACTACATCGATTAATGATCATTGAGGATTTAACGCATTCCAGGGTAGCATCTTTTCCAGCCTCAACTCATGAATCTGCTCATCACAATCTTGCATGCATACATTAGGGGTTGATCCATCCACACCCAGAAATTGCAAATTAGCGTTTAAAGATTTATATGCTTCAATATCCTTTACTGAGAGATGAATCCTTTAAACAACAACCATATATTAAAACCAAACATTATAGCTACACCTCAGTACATGTATAATTTGAATGTATTGAAGTTTATATAACCAGGAAAGGAAATTTTTGAGGAGATTTTACATACAGATTTTATACTGTGCTATGCATTTTGTTTATCTCAGATTTTTTTCATCATCCATCAAACCATAGTTAACTACCCTAAAACAACTTATATGTTTGAATCAAATGCTTTAGGCACATACCAACACACCAATGGTTTGGATCAATTAATAAAATTTAATACATATAAACAGTAGGAATTTTAAGTGTTTACTCACCACATGCTACTGCTGCTATGTGCCCAAGTTTGCTCTCTGTTTACTCCTTCCATTTTTACTTCCTATGCTTCAAACTCCAGGGAAGAGTGTGTGTGAGAACCCGTAACTTCCCCGTAAAGGAAAGCGTCGGATAGTTCGAGAACAAGCCACAACAGAACACATACAGAAGAACATTTCATTGTATATTACAACAATGCATCAGATTACAAGAATATACAGAGTATAAATGAATATTACACAGAAATATCAGAGATTTAAATTACATTTAAATATATAGCAGCGGAAAATAATACAATATACAACTAGAAGAGATATACGGATACAAAGCTTTCCGGATATCGTTCCAGCTGAAAACCAGGATCCTGTGAATATAAATCTGCAAAACCAAAACTACTAGCTGCCCGTGTCAAAATAAGGGCACCCAGAGTTTAGGTTAAAACAATAAACTCCAGGTCAGTCATGGGACTGGTGTGAGAACTAAAACAATTAATCTTTATTTTTAATGTTCGGTAAATCAAGGGACCACGCCGTATAACACGGAACGGGTTTCCTCCCAAGAATACCAGTGCATAAAACAAACAGCGCAATGCTAAATGAAGAAAAATGAAGCTATTATAAGACCCAGGTCCTATCACACAATGCAAACGCAAGCCGGGGGATAGGGTTTTCCCTTATAACAGCCAAAGAATGCTTGATACGTTTAAAACAAATTGTTTGATACTATTATAAGTGCATAGTGTATAAAACAACTTCAAATCATAAGTATCAATCATAGGCGGCATAAGCGCCCCATCCCACTATGTCGCCATATATAGGCTTACAAATAAAACCGCAAAGTCACGTATTTGGAAATTGGATTTCCGTCTATGAACCGAGGCAAAAGATAGTCCTCAACCGATTCGAGACTCTCTAGCCCGAGCCTCAGGAACAGCCGCAACTGCCCCATGGATCGTCAGGGCCGGTCCACCGATGTGGATTATAGTGCCTAAACAATACGTTTCCCCGCCCTTTGGGGCGTAAATGAGCCAACTAAATGACTCCATCGGTTCGAGAACGACCGATCAATCCGAGGCGCCTCGCAACAGCAACAACCACATAAGTCAAACTCGTCAGGGCGTGTAAAACCACTGACGCCACTTCTAACTAGAAAGAAACGCATGCCCTCCCTGAGGTCCGTCTCCCGTTTTTGGTTCATACCGAGTGTGAAACTCGCGAAGCAAACGTTACACAAAGCTACGCCACAAAGGCCTTGCTTTGATCATCACCACAAGACTTTGTTTTTCAACAGAATCCTCGATCAATTGCCACTTAGGCATGCCACACAGGCAATTCACTCCATGCGTTTGATATCCATCAATATATAACCCCTGAGCTCGTACGTCTCAGAGAAGGGCGTTAAGCAAGAGAATAAATTCTCCGCCGCCAAACAGAGATATATTTAATAGAGATCAATCACACGGACTAAAATCCAATGTCAGACACACAGTCCATTTACAAGTCCGTTCTGGGGCTGAACGAAACCGGAGGCACCTAGTACCCCGCATATCCATCGATCTCCAAGTATGTCTGGACGATCACTAACTGTTTCCATCTTCTTGGGTGTACAGTCCAATCAAGATCATCAGTAATTACCCAAACGACGTGAAGACTTCCGGTCTTCGACCATCGTCTTCATCTTCGACTTATCGTCGTATCAGTTATTCAGAATGGGATAAACCCGGTCTTTCCGAATAACTCGCGTATATATTATAAAAGTGTTACACAAACACAACATACGCCTCATTCCAATTCATCAGTCACTAATCGCAAATTAATCAAGAGAATAATTCCCCAAATATTAACCCCGAAGGCCGAAACCAACATCCGATCAATATCCAGAAAACCGTTCTGCTTAGCTAACCGACAGTTAGTTTCTGATTTCACATTCATAGGGAAGGGTTCCCATTAATTTTATCCAAGATAAATTCCTGAATTTATTCTCTAATCTTCCTTTGAATTTCGATTCAACTAGTCGGAATTAGCGAACTTTACCGAAGTAATCATTGGTTTTAATTTCCCAATCCCAACCTATTCATCCCATGAAGTAAAACTGGTAATACTTCATATCTAACACCACGGTGTTATCGGTAAATTCAATTACCATTTCACGTTCAAATCTAATTAAAGATTTAACTAACGCCTGGAGAAAAACTGGTGATACTCCATTTCGATTATTTCAATCTAATTAAAGATTCATTAAAACTCCACTTAGTTTTAATTGTTAACTGGGTTAAAGAATCAGTGTCATTTAAAACACGGTTCACGATAAACCCAAAATCACATTCATTAATTATCGGGTTAAAGAACGAGTGTTATTTAAAACACTGTCCACGATAAACCCAAAAATCAATATCAATTCAATTCCAATTAAATATTATTTAATTGGTACACTTCATTAAATCCAAGAAAAAAAAAGATTTAATCTTTTCTCAACTGGGTTCAAAAACAGTGTTAGTGAAAACACCATTCACGACAAACCCAAATCACATTTGATATTCAATACAAGTCTCTGAATAGAAAATATATCGGCTTATATTCAATATCAAATTCTATGATTAACAAATGCCGTATTGGAAATAACGATATAAATAGATATCTTTCAAACTCCCATAACAATACCTGTATCATCACGAAATCCAATCTCGAAATATTCCGAAGACAATTTCGATTCAAATCCATTCCAATATAATTATTGGAAATTCTGGTTATTTTTAAAACCCTTTTCAAATTCAATTTATTTATTTAAAAATAAATAGAATTATAGTTCTAGTTCAAAACTAGTTCATTTCGATAAAAATCTATTTTTATCTTTTCAAATATAGAGTTTCTCATCTCAATTCTTCACAAATCATTTCTTATGATTTTACACAAATTATTACTATTTTTAATAATTTTATCAAGGCCCGTACAGCCGATTTCCATCAACGGCCATCGAACTGCACTTACAACGACCTTTTTCGAATTTGATTTGGACGTATCTCCAAATTCAACCGTTAGATTTCAAATTTCTAACATTGGTTAGAAAGCTCTTTTCGATACGAACCCAACGGTTCCGGTTTTAGGAGAATCCGACGGTCGGATCTCCCGTAATGTCCGTTTGAAATAAATGGTCGAAATTCACGAACTGCCGCGGCGCGGCGCGTTCTATTCAGGCCATTATATTATATATATAATATATATTTCGTCGATTTCTATTTAAAACGAATTATATAAATAGTTTTGAATCTATTTCAAAAACAATTTCAACTTCCATTTCAATTCGAAGAAAAATTGAATTCTTCTTTATAAGTTCGTTTTAAAATTCATTTCTATTCAATTCAAATTTCAATTCAATTTGAATTCATTTCAATTCGCTTTCAATTCAATTTGAATTCGTTTTATATTCAATTCATTTCGAAATCGTTTTCAATTCATTTCATTTCGAAATCGTTTTCAATTCAATTCATTTCGAAATCGTTTTCAATTCAATTCATTTCGAAATCGTTTTAAATTTAATTCATTTCGAAATCGTTTAAAATCGATATAAATATCGTTCACGTCAAAATGGCGTCAATCTAATCAACACGGCTTCATATATTTCTTTTTTCAAATATTATATTTCAAATATTTCCTTTTTCAAAATAGTGGTTATTATCAAAATATTTCGTTCAACACATGACCAATCTCAATGGATGAGTACTGTCAACACAGGAACTTTTATTTTATATTGATAAAGATGTAAATTTTATTACTAAAATATTTCGTTCAACACATGACCAATCTCAATGGATGAGTACTGTCAACACATGAACCTTTATTTTATATTATTCTTTATTTTTTTAAATTGGAATGAGGCCCAATCAATTACCATATAAAGTTAATTATATGGATTTCATACAACACATGTATATAATAGCATTGAAAAATAATCAACCATCAACCAAAGTGCACTACACTGTATAAGCATCAAATATAGATATCTAATGCTTATAATAGCCTGTCAATCGATCGATCGACATATTTAATCAATCAGGATGAGTGAACTTCAAATTTCATCCTAACACCCGTGTGGGGTTTCAAACAATCAAACACATATTTTATTTGTGTAGTTGGGCGATGTGTAAAATTTATCGTCCCAATCCATATCAGTCAAATGGGTGTACATCAACAAATCGTTTTGATTTGTAAATGAATATGTTATTTTATTCATTTCTAATAAAAGTGATATTTTTATTTTTCTAACATATTTTAGAAAATTTCGGCGGCATAACGGCGCTATGCTAGAAACGGGATAAGGCCTAGCCTTGTCCCCGGTCTAATAATGGCCACCGCCATACCCATATCAATCAAATCACTTTCGTTATGCAAACCACAAAATTTGGAGTAAGAGTCTAACCTAGCCTTACTCCTTCGCCTTATAACGGCGCACGTCTAATCCTAACCAATTTATCGATTCGATTTTTCACACCACAAACCACATTCAAACCAATATCGCAATCAATCACCTAACAGCCAAACAAACAAGTCCATGGTCTGTGGACGATTGTGTCGGGTGCTACTAAACACCGTCTGCATCCTAGTATATATATATAACTAGAAAAGAAATTGAAAGGTGAGAAATTCTCACCGATAGCTATCCTAGCTCCACGGCACTTCTAATGTAGGAAATCTTCGCCAACTCGCCTTTTGTCGCTTTCGTTGTCCGCTTTCACTACATATGTAAAAATCGAATTTTACTTCGCTATTCAATATATAAAAATCGAATTTTTTCTTTGCTATTCAATATATAAAAATCGAATTTTTACTTCGCTATTCAATATATAAAAATCGAATTTTTACTTCGATGTTCAATATATAAAAATCGAATTTTTACTTCGATGTTCAATATATAAAAATCGAATTTTTACTTCGATGTTCAATATATAAAAATCACATTTTTTACTTAGCTATTCAATATATAAAAATCGAATTTTTTCTTTGCTATTCAATATATAAAAATCGAATTTTTTTCTACAAATAAAAATCCTATCTTTTCTGTAAATCTACCATATAAAAATACGATCTTTTCACCTTTCAAAATACGATCTTCTCACATTTCAAAATACGACCTTTTCACCTTTTAAAGTTCTAATCGTTTTCCATTTAAAATTCAGATCTTTTTCAATTTAAAATCTTAAAATAAAATCAGTTTTCAAACCTTTTTAAAAATCAGTTTTAAATGCTTTTAAAATCAGAATTAAACCCTTTTTCAAATTCAGATTTATATCCTTTTAAAATCAGATTTGAAAATAAAAATAAAATAAAATAAAAACACTTACATCGATCCGCGAAGAAAAAGGGGCGTCGCCAGGGTCGGAGCTGACTTCGAGGGGGGGTTTGCGCCGTCAGTCTTGCAGGTGGTGGCCAGGGAAAGGGCGACTGCGGTGCTTCGGCTTGGGCGTGGTGGCTTTGAGGTCGAGGTCTTCGAGGGACGGAGGTTCGCGAAGTAAGGGGGGGGCTCTCGGTGGTCGACCTCAGGAGGGGGCGGGGTCTCGCTTCCTGGCAGCGGCCGATTAGGGGAGGAGCGGCGATCAATTGGGGGGGGGGGAGGGGAGGGGGGGGGGCGGAGGCGTTTCCCCCCCGTCTTTCTTCTTCTTCTTTTTTGTTTATTTTTTTCTTTTCATTCTGTTGAAATGAACATGAACGGGGGGGGGGGGGGGCAGGCTATAAGGATAGGAGAGAAAGGGAGTTTTTTTTTATTATTTAATTCTATAAGTTGACTTTTTCTTATGACCTCAAAACGAGGCCCACCGCCTGTCGTCCACAGCGTTTCACCCCCATTCCGAACACAATGGAATATGCATCAGAAGCTGATTCGGCTGTTACAATCGGTTTCCGTTGAATTTACATTTAAATCTCTATATTGAATTTTAAACATACATTTCAAATTACCGGGGTCACATACTAACTCTAAAAATTCTAGAAAAATATTTTCTAGCTTCGTATTGACGATACGGTCCTAACAAAACTAGTTTCATCGAATTCTGAGACCGTTAGAAAAATGGCCATTTTCCAGTCGATTAAAATCAACTGAAACTGGTCAAACGCGTTTTCCTGTGCCACGCTCACATATTGATTCGAAAAATTATGAAATTTGGAATCTAGCAATAACTTGACACTGCGGGCCCAACAAAACTGGTTTCGTCGAAATCCGAGGTCATTTGCAAAATGTCTATTTTTAAGGGCCTGAATTCCATAGCGACTATTCAGAATTTTCAACTAGACATATCTTTTGATCCCCGCTATGAAATCTTGATTTTTCGGATTCGTTGGAAAGATATTATCAGTTAGATCCTATCATTTTTGGTTTCACTAAAATCCGGATTGTTTTGCACCCGGTACATTCAATTGAAGTTTGAAATCGAATTATCGAACTACCGCGCCATTTTCAATTCTATTTATAATTATATATAAATATTTATATTCTAACGACGACGCGTATAATATATACGTTTTAAATATTTCAAAATATATTTCTCGTCGATATTATTTAAAATAATTCATTTTAAATAATCAAAATTCGCTAAAATTGCCAAAATAAAAATTTTAAACTGGCCCAGAATTTCCGGGTTATTACAATCTACCCCACTTAAAACTTTTCGTCCCCGAAAAGGAACAAAGTCGAAAGTGGTTTGATTAATCAGCTCTACGTTCGATCTGGCTTTCATTCTCCAACTTTTCAGTTTCTGAGAATTTTCAAATTTTCAAAAATTTGGCTAACACCCTAAATTTTTGAAAAATTTCGCCATATCCTCCCCTGCACCGGGAGCATCGGGGAATTTCAAATAGCTTCCCCGGTCCTTCAGATCTCAAAAAGAAAAAGAAAAAGCCAAGCGGCTAGCCAATAGGCTCATAAAATCATCATCACCCAAACAAAACAGTAAATTATGTAGTAAACATGTACCTATTTGTCGGGCAAACAAATTTTATTCTCTGCTCTAGCCTCCCTGCTATGACCTGTTCAATGTAAGTACAAGTATATGCAAGCAAACGCAACCAATTTTCAATATAATTCAATATGTGATTCAATTAGGCTAAATGGCTAAGAATTAGCAAACCAATAAACAAACAACCAAAACATCAATCAATTAGTGAATTATCATTTGAAATTCATAATTTTGATACATACACAAAAATCATGTTTTTGATGCCAAATCACAACAATAGGCCCTATCTAATTTTGGTTCTCACACCAATCAATAGGAAATATATAGATATTACACCTTCGGAGCACGAACATAAATATTGATGATGCCATGGTCATTACCAACATCATCTCCGGGCGACTAGAGTGTGATTCTATATCTATCCAGTATATTAAAATTTCAAACACACGTGGATCAGACGTATACGCAAAATCTTTATATACTGGACTGTCCAACTCAATATATATAGATAATCAAATACGAATTATTGTTTTAAATTTCAAAACATAATTTGTTTTCATTTTCGAAAATATACTCTTCACACTCGTTCTAGGATACTACTGGTCCTATCTCTAACGAGTCATTCTCATTGGATATTACTAATCCAATATCTGATGAATTCTTTCGTATGGTTCTAATGTGTCTTGTTCTCGAGCTCTGTAAACCAAAGCTCTGATACCAACTGTGAGAACCCGTAACTTCCCCGTAAAGGAAAGCGTCGGATAGTTCGAGAACAAGCCACAACAGAACACATACAGAAGAACATTTCATTGTATATTACAACAATGCATCAGATTACAAGAATATACAGAGTATAAATGAATATTACACAGAAATATCAGAGATTTAAATTACATTTAAATATATAGCAGCGGAAAATAATACAATATACAACTAGAAGAGATATACGGATACAAAGCTTTCCGGATATCGTTCCAGCTGAAAACCAGGATCCTGTGAATATAAATCTGCAAAACCAAAACTACTAGCTGCCCATGTCAAAATAAGGGCACCCAGAGTTTAGGTTAAAACAATAAACTCCAGGTCAGTCATGGGACTGGTGTGAGAACTAAAACAGTTAATCTTTATTTTTAATGTTCGGTAAATCAAGGGACCACGCCGTATAACACGGAACGGGTTTCCTCCCAAGAATACCAGTGCATAAAACAAACAGCGCAATGCTAAATGAAGAAAAATGAAGCTGTTATAAGACCCAGGTCCTATCACACAATGCAAACGCAAGCCGGGGGATAGGGTTTTCCCTTATAACAGCCAAAGAATGCTTGATACGTTTAAAACAAGTCGTTTGATACTATTATAAGTGCATAGTGTATAAAACAACTTCAAATCATAAGTATCAATCATAGGCGGCATAAGCGCCCCATCCCACTATGTCGCCATATATAGGCTTACAAATAAAACCGCAAAGTCACGTATTTGGAAATTGGATTTCCGTCTATGAACCGAGGCAAAAGATAGTCCTCAACCGATTCGAGACTCTCTAGCCCGAGCCTCAGGAACAGCCGCAACTGCCCCATGGATCGTCAGGGCCGGTCCACCGATGTGGATTATAGTGCCTGAACAATACGTTTCCCCGCCCTTTGGGGCGTAAATGAGCCAACTAAATGACTCCATCGGTTCGAGAACGACCGATTAATCCGAGGCTCCTCGCAACAGCAACAACCACATAAGTCAAACTCGTCAGGGCGTGTAAAACCACTGACGCCACTTCTAACTAGAAAGAAACGCATGCCCTCCCTGAGGTCCGTCTCCCGTTTTTGGTTCATACCGGGTGTGAAACTCGCGAAGCAAACGTTACACAAAGCTACGCCACAAATGCCTTGCTTTGATCATCACCACAAGACTTTTTTTTCAACAGAAGCCTCGATCAATTGCCACTTAGGCATGCCACACAGGCAATTCACTCCATGCATTTGATATCCATCAATATATAACCCCTGAGCTCGTACGTCTCAGAGAAGGGCGTTAAGCAAGAGAATAAATTCTCCGCCGCCAAACAGAGATATATTTAATAGAGATCAATCACACGGACTAAAATCCAATGTCAGACACACAGTCCATTTACAAGTCCGTTCTGGGGCTGAACGAAACCGGAGGCACCTAGTACCCCGCATATCCATCGATCTCCAAGTACGTCTGGACGATCACTAACTGTTTCCATCTTCTTGGGTGTACAGCCCAATCAAGATCATCAGTAATTACCCAAACGACGTGAAGACTTCCGGTCTTCGACCATCGTCTTCATCTTCGACTTATCGTCGTATCAGTTATTCAGAATGGGATAAACCCGGTCTTTCCGAATAACTCGCGTATATATTATAAAAGTGTTACACAAACACAACATACGCCTCATTCCAATTCATCAGTCACTAATCGCAAATTAATCAAGAGAATAATTCCCCAAATATTAACCCCGAAGGCCGAAACCAACATCCGATCAATATCCAGAAAACCGTTCTGCTTAGCTAACCGACAGTTAGTTTCTGATTTCACATTCATAGGGAAGGGTTCCCATTAATTTTATCCAAGATAAATTCCTGAATTTATTCTCTAATCTTCCTTTGAATTTCGATTCAACTAGTCGGAATTAGCGAACTTTACCGAAGTAATCATTGGTTTTAATTTCCCAATCCCAACCTATTCATCCCATGAAGTAAAACTGGTAATACTTCATATCTAACACCACGGTGTTATCGGTAAATTCAATTACCATTTCACGTTCAAATCTAATTAAAGATTTAACTAACGCCTAGAGCAAAACTGGTGATACTCCATTTCGATTATTTCAATCTAATTAAAGATTCATTAAAACTCCACTTAGTTTTAATCGTTAACTGGGTTAAAGAATCAGTGTCATTTAAAACACGGTTCACGATAAACCCAAAATCACATTCATTAATTATCGGGTTAAAGAACGAGTGTTATTTAAAACACTGTCCACGATAAACCCAAAAATCAATATCAATTCAATTCCAATTAAATATTATTTAATTGGTACACTTCATTAAATCCAAGAAAAAAAAAGATTTAATCTTTTCTCAACTGGGTTCAAAAAAAGTGTTAGTGAAAACACCATTCACGACAAACCCAAATCACATTTGATATTCAATACAAGTCTCTGAATAGAAAATATTTTGACTTATATTCAATATCAAATTCTATGATTAACAAATGCCGTATTGGAAATAACGATATAAATAGATATCTTTCAAACTCCCATAACAATACCTGTATCATCACGAAATCCAATCTCGAAATATTCCGAAGACAATTTCGATTCAAATCCATTCCAATATAATTATTGGAAATTCTGGTTATTTTTAAAACCCTTTTCAAATTCAATTTATTTATTTAAAAATAAATAGAATTATAGTTCTAGTTCAAAACTAGTTCATTTCGATAAAAATCTATTTTTATCTTTTCAAATATAGAGTTTCTCATCTCAATTCTTCACAAATCATTTCTTATGATTTTACACAAATTATTACTATTTTTAATAATTTTATCAAGGCCCGTACAGCCGATTTCCATCAACGGCCATCGAACTGCACTTACAGCGACCTTTTTCGAATTTGATTTGGACGTATCTCCAAATCCAACCGTTAGATTTCAAATTTCTAACATTGGTTAGAAAGCTCTTTTCGATACGAACCCAACGGTTCCGGTTTTAGGAGAATCCGACGGTCGGATCTCCCGTAATGTCCGTTTGAAATAAATGGTCGAAATTCACGAACTGCCGCGGCGCGGCGCGTTCTATTCGGGCCATTATATTATATATATTATATATATAATATATATTTCGTCGATTTCTATTTAAAACGATTTATATAAATAGTTTTGAATCTATTTCAAAAACAATTTCAACTTCCATTTCAATTCGAAGAAAAATTGAATTCTTCTTTATAAGTTCGTTTTAAAATTCATTTCTATTCAATTCAAATTTCAATTCAATTTGAATTCATTTCAATTCGCTTTCAATTCAATTTGAATTCGTTTAATATTCAATTCATTTCGAAATCGTTTTCAATTCATTTCATTTCGAAATCGTTTTCAATTCAATTCATTTCGAAATCGTTTTCAATTCAATTCATTTCGAAATCGTTTAAAATCGATATAAATATCGTTCACGTCAAAATGGCGTCAATCTAATCAACACGGCTTCATATATTTCTATTTTCAAATATTCTATTTCAAATATTTCCTTTTTCAAAATAGTGGTTATTATCAAAATATTTCGTTCAACACATGACCAATCTCAATGGATGAGTACTGTCAACACAGGAACTTTTATTTTATATTGATAAAGATGTAAATTTTATTACTAAAATATTTCATTCAACACATGACCAATCTCAATGGATGAGTACTGTCAACACATGAACCTTTATTTTATATTATTCTTTATTTTTTTAAATTGGAATGAGGCCCAATCAATTACCATATAAAGTTAATTATATGGATTTCATACAACACATGTATATAATAGCATTGAAAAATAATCAACCATCAACCAAAGTGCACTACACTGTATAAGCATCAAATATAGATATCTAACGCTTATATCAGCCTGTCAATCGATCGATCGACATATTTAATCAATCAGGATGAGTGAACTTCAAATTTCATCCTAACACCCGTGTGGGGTTTCAAACAATCAAACACATATTTTATTTGTGTAGTTGGGCGATGTGTAAAATTTATCGTCCCAATCCATATCAGTCAAATGGGTGTACATCAACAAATCGTTTTGATTTGTAAATGAATATGTTATTTTATTCATTTCTAATAAAAATGATATTTTTATTTTTCTAACATATTTTAGAAAATTTCGGCGGCATAACGGCGCTATGCTAGAAACGGGATAAGGCCTAGCCTTGTCCCCGGTCTAATAATGGCCACCGCCATACCCATATCAATCAAATCACTTCCGTTATGCAAACCACAAAATTTGGAGTAAGAGTCTAACCTAGCCTTACTCCTTCGCCTTATAACGGCGCACGTCTAATCCTAACCAATTTATCGATTCGATTTTTCACACCACAAACCACATTCAAACCAATATCGCAATCAATCACCTAACAGCCAAACAAACAAGTCCATGGTCTGTGGACGATTGTGTCGGGTGCTACTAAACACCGTCTGCATCCTAGTATATATATATAACTAGAAAAGAAATTGAAAGGTGAGAAATTCTCACCGATAGCTATCCTAGCTCCACGACACTTCTAATGCAGGAAATCTTCGCCAACTCGCCTTTTGTCGCTTTCGTTGTCCGCTTTCACTACATATGTAAAAATCGAATTTTACTTCACTATTCAATATATAAAAATCGAATTTTTTCTTTGCTATTCAATATATAAAAATCGAATTTTTACTTCGCTATTCAATATATAAAAATCGAATTTTTACTTCGATGTTCAATATATAAAAATCGAATTTTTACTTCGATGTTCAATATATAAAAATCGAATTTTTACTTCGATGTTCAATATATAAAAATCACATTTTTTACTTAGCTATTCAATATATAAAAATCGAATTTTTTCTTTGCTATTCAATATATAAAAATCGAATTTTTTTCTACAAATAAAATCCTATCTTTTCTGTAAATCTACCATATAAAAATACGATCTTTTCACCTTTCAAAATACGATCTTCTCACATTTCAAAATACGACCTTTTCACCTTTTAAAGTTGTAATCTTTTTCCATTTAAAATTCAAATCTTTTTCTATTTAAAATCTTAAAATAAAATCAGTTTTCAAACCTTTTTAAAAATCAGTTTTAAATGCTTTTAAAATCAGAATTAAACCCTTTTTCAAATTCAGATTTATATCCTTTTAAAATCAGATTTGAAAATAAAAATAAAATAAAATAAAAACACTTACATCGATCCACGAAGAAAAAGGGGTGTCGCCAGGGTCGGAGCTGACTTCGAGGGGGGGGGGGGTTTGCGCCGTCAGTCTTGCATGCGGTGGCCAGGGAAAGGGCGACTGCGGTGCTTCGGCTTGGGCGTGGTGGCTTCGAGGTCGAGGTCTTCGAGGGACGGAGGTTCGCGAAGTAAGGGGGGGCTCTCGGTGGTCGACCTCAGGAGGGGAGGGTCTCGCTTCCTGACAGCGGCCGATTAGGGGAGGAGCGGCGATCAATTGGGGGGGGGGGGGGGGGGGCGGAGGCGGTTTCCCCCCCCCCCCCGTCTTTCTTCTTCTTCTTCTTTTTTATTTTTTTTCTTTTCGTTCTGTTGAAATGAATATGAACGGGGGGGGGGGGGGGGGCAGGCCATAAGGAT
This sequence comes from Allium sativum, assembly GCA_030737875.1. Classification (NCBI taxonomy): domain Eukaryota; kingdom Viridiplantae; phylum Streptophyta; class Magnoliopsida; order Asparagales; family Amaryllidaceae; genus Allium; species Allium sativum. The sequence continues at coordinate 63,257,551 of CM060909.1, read as the reverse complement.
AGGAGAGAAAGGGAGTTTTTTTTTATTTTATTTAATTCTATATGTTGACTTTTTCTTATGACCTCAAAACGAGGCCCACCGCCTGTCGTCCATAGCGTTTCACCCCCATTCCGAACACAATGGGATATGCATCAGAAGCTGATTCGGCTGTTACAATCGGTTTCCGTTGAATTTACATTTAAATCTCTATATTGAATTTTAAACATACATTTCAAATTACCGGGGTCACATACTAACTCTAAAAATTCTAGAAAAATATTTTCTAGCTTCGTATTGACGATACGGTCCTAACAAAACTAGTTTCGTCGAATTCTGAGGCCGTTAGAAAAATGTCCATTTTCCAGTCGATTAAAATCAACTAAAATTGGTCAAACGCGTTTTCCTGTGCCACGCTCACATATTGATTCAAAAAATTATGAAATTTGGAATCTAGCAATAACTTGACACTGCGGGCCCAACAAAACTGGTTTCGTCGAAATTCGAGGTCATTTGCAAAATGTCTATTTTTAAGGGCCTGAATTCCATAGCGACTATTCAGAATTTTCAACTGGACATATCTTTTGATCCCCGATATGAAATCTTGATTTTTCGGATTCGTTGGAAAGATATTATCAATTAGATCCTATCATTTTTGGTTTCACTAAAATCCGGATTGTTTTGCACCCGGTACATTCAATTGAAGTTTGAAATCGAATTATCGAACTACCGCGCCATTTTCAATTCTATTTATAATTATATATAAATATTTATATTCTAACGACGACGCGTATAATATATACGTTTTAAATATTTCAAAATAGATTTCTCGTCGATATTATTTAAAATAATTCATTTTAAATAATCAAAATTCGCTAAAATTGTCAAAATAAAAATTTTAAACTGGCCCAGAATTTCCGGGTTATTACAGTGTGTGAATATGTGTGGTGGTGTGGTGTATTTATAGAAGAAAAAATGCAGGCTTTAAGTGAGGGAGGTGTTAAAAGTAACAGGGTACATATGCAATCATCCTATATATGACTAAAAAGAAGTGTTGCTTAGTCTTCTCCATCACATTCTTTTCAGACTATGGATCACGACCAGCTATGTTCTTATGCCATCTATGTACATTTTCATGTGCAAATGGCTCAATAATTAGGCTTAAAAAGGAATATAGTGTAGGCTGGCTATAAAATGGTGATAAGATGATATACATCTGCATTTTATTGTCTAGGAATTGATATCACATCCTTATGATTTGTTGGCTTACTGCCTTGTATCTCGATTAGGCTCTTACAGGTTAGCACATGGATGCGTGTGTTTCCTACTATTCGAGTTTACTTTTCTTTGGTCAAATTTTATACCAACTTATAGGTTTCATTTCTTTTCATATTAAATGCTAGGCAGAACTAAAAACAGGGTATGCTTTATTTCTAAATATGGCACAACCGATCTAGTATTCTAGCTGACATAATTCTAGACTGTTTATATTGAGTTTACATATGATTGAGTCATTTCCTCATTGGCCTTATCGCTGGTATTGATTTGTACATATGACATGGATTTCTTTGGTTCAACCGAGTATCAATTTGCAGGCTAGCTAGTTTAGGTCTGTAGGCTTTGATTTTTTTTTTTCCATTTCCAAGCTTTTGTAGCTGCCTATTTTACTTAGAACCTGGGCCTTTTTTCAGATTTTGTATGATGCTGCCTTGTACATTTATGTGATATTGAGTGTTATTCCATATCGTTGTTATTCTATTCATAGCTTTTATTCATACATTTGGTCGCACATGCAATGTATATAATTTAAGTTCATACTTGTCTTATGTATTTTGCATGTGTGTGTGTGTGTGTGTGTGTATATATATATATACACACACACATACATATACATATATTTTTTACTTGCATAAAAAAGGTAAATATTAACATCAGAATTTTATGCAATATATATGCAATATACAAATATTTTTAATTCTATGCTTTTGCTTATGTGACTTGCATACATGTATTTTCACACACGCGCGCGCACACACACACACACACATATATACATACATACATACATACACATATATATATATATAATCTACCAAAGAAAATATTATAAGTTACTTGCTTTAATTTGGTTTTATTTAATTTTTATCTTCTTATATTTAGTAATCCAATATTTACTTAAGTAATTTCATATTTTACTTCCAAGTAAAAATCTATATTTAATGAAATATGAAATAGTCCACATTTTTCCTTTATTTTTACTTAGATAATCTTATACTCACACGAGTTTTAAAACCAAATAGAAATGCAACAAAATTACAAAAAATTAATTACTCGTTTTATATGAATATACATTGGTTGTAGAATTTTAGACCATTATATGCATATATTTGGAATTTCATTGATATTTACCAAATATGTAGATCTTATTTTATCTAATTACATTAAATTACCCGTATACATTTGTAATGAACTGGGACTTTCGACTCCGAAAATCGACATAAAACACAATGTCGACTATTCAGACATCGGAAATATCGGATAGTTAATAGAAAGAAGTTAGAGGGTGAGAATAGATAAGATAGAAAATTAGAATAGAAGAAGAAGAAGATCACCATAGAACACAATCAGAGTAATACGAATCTCACAGCGGAACGAATTAAATATAATATATAACATAACTTTGCAATAAAACAATATATATATATACAATAACATTATCAGAGTACAACACTTACACACAGCGGAAATAACAATAGCTATATAATCCTGAAGCCTCCTGCTTCCAGCTCCTCCAAGTATATCTGCAAAGACCTGAACTACTTGACTACCCGTACAAATTTGGGCACCCAAGAGTTTAGGAAAAACAAAACAAAATAAACTCTGGGTCAGTCATGGGACTGGTGTGAGTAAACTCAAATCATTTGGTTTAACTTTTCAAAATCCTTTTCAAAAGAAAAGGTAATCATAAGCCCGATCCGCACATAAACACGGACGGTTTTTACCTTACTATAACCCAAAACACTTTCAAAATCAATATTTTTCCGATATTATAATAGTGTCTAATCACAATTAATTAACAATCTAGCAGAACGCTTGCATCTCACGTTCCACATATATAGTATACAAACAAATCCGCAGGCGCTTATTGGAGATTGGATTCCGACTATGACAAGGTATGGGACCACCTGCCGATAGTATATATCTAGAGGCGAATACAATGGGTTCAACAAGAACGTCTTGCAACCCGGCCCACACATGACCGACCACTCATTTCGTTTGAGTGTATCGAATGAATATCACCAACGGTTGGGAGCTACCCACCGTTTCCCGAAAAGGGACATCATCGAAAATAGATAAAAGAATGAAATGGATTTTCTCTAGATAGGTGATATATACCCTAATGGGAGCGACCCACATAGCCATGCTGCCTGCCTGATTTCTGTCATTCCCCGGTTGATGAAACTTGAGGTCATAACGTCTCTTTTGGAACACCTGACCACCGTTCATTTTGAATGCCACATCGTCATACCTGCCAAATCACAAATTTATTTCCCAAACAAACCAGGGGTATAAAGCTAAGAGAAACGAATTCCTTCACCACCAAACGTAAGTACGTTTGAAGAGATCAACTTACACGATCCGTTAGATATACTCTGTCAGACATTCGTCCATTCACATTGTCCTGGGACTGGGAAGGCACTATTCTGTAAACAGGATAGCCCTTGCATAACTCTGTCTTCACTTATTTTCATCATATTTGATCGCAACGCTAACGTCCATACAGAGTGGTTTTCAGATAATGAATCTGATCCCAGTCTCTCCGTATTGACGACGGAAAAATGGTCAAAAACTTTGATAGTCGGTGATTTAACTATCAAAGAAAAATAGGTGTACAACCAACGATCTTATTTCCAGATAGAAATTCGATCGATCAATCATCAATCAACACTGATCTCCTTTAATTTAATTTATCATTAATTTATTCATTTCCCATTTCTATATATTTGTAAATTCTTATTTTCTAAATTTAGAAGATATACTTTATTAATTATTGGAAAACAATTCCATACTTGTTCCCATTCCTTATTTACTATGTTAGAAAACATTTCTGATTCTTATTTGGAAAACATTTCCAAAACTCCTTTATTTGATTTAAACAGATGTTTAAATAAAACATCACTAAGCCAATTCAAACCATTACACTTATTAACTAAATTCACTTAACCAATCTTCACTATCGAACCTTACCCATCCCTTAGTTAAAAATGAAGTCAATCAAGCTGGAGTATAATTACATCTTAGACCTTAACTGAACAACATTTCTAACCTCAAAATATATAAAGTTCACCCTTTTAAATCCTTTAACCAACTTCCTTACGTAACTCGGATTCTATTTACGAATCCACTTCTTTTACGAAAATCATTTGATTATAACGATGGTGTTATTGTCCCATACTTCCGAAATAAAATAACTTAAATATAACTCTTCCTTATTAATTTGGATAAATAAACAAATAACTAATTTATTAATGAATAAATAAATCTTGGTTTAAAACGGAAAGTAATTGGTACCTTCCCTAATTCGATATAATCGAATTTCAACTTACAAGTCTCTTTCAGATAATCTCTATTCGATAACTCCCCTTTCGAATAGCTATATCTGATTATCTCTCTTCGAATAAATATTTTCAAGAATCTCTCTTCCGAATAAACTATATTCGCTAACTCTTCCTTTCGGACAACTTATATTCAATTAACTCTCTTCTTCGAATAACTTGTATTCGATAATCTCTCTTGAATAACTTATATTCGATAATCTCTCTCGAATAACTATATTTGATAATCAAATATCGGTTTCCAACCGAATACTAATTTCCTTGTAAAATCCTGATTTATTCAATATATAATTTCTTCAAAAAAAATAATTTTTAAAACATTGGCTTAGTTGAATTCTAACTACAAATCTTTACGGATTTTATTTAATCCCTTTTTACATTTCGAGTATCGAAATGGATTTCATCATTCCCTTTTCAAAACAACTCCACATTTCCCATTTTATTTACCGTTGAATTTGAAATCTCAATTATCCACTGATAATTATATTTTAATTCATTTATAAACATTGTTTATAAATTACAACACTTGTTTTCCTTATTTAACAAGTTATTTATTTCTAACCATTTGAAATCCCATCTCTGTTTAGCTTCTATTTCAAAAACCCATTTTTTTTACAAATGTTTTTATTTCTAAAATCTTTACTTAATTCCATTTTTTACGTTGAATGTGAATAATATCCCTTTTATACAATCCCTTAAGTTTGATTTCGTATTTTAAAACAATATCCCAATTCCAACTTCTATTTATAGATTTATTTATATGAAATCTTCTTTTTTTTTCTATCATTTAAATCTCATTTAAAATTCCCTTTATAAATGCTGATTTCACATTCTATTCAAAATATCGGTGTTAAAAACCGATCTCTACTTCTCTATAGAAGTTCAAACTTATATATTCCATTTATCAAAAGATAAATATCCTTTTTAATTTATAAATATTGTTTATAAATTTATTTGCTCAATTTATCTGTTAAAATATATTCTATTTAAAATCTACTTTGAAACCATCTCCTCATTGTTATTTTATATCTTCTCAATTCTCTTTTATAATTCTATTTATTTCCACAAATAATTTCTTTTATAATTCAATTTGATTTTCCGAAATAATTCCTTTTAATTCTATTTGCTTTCCTAAATATTTTATTTACTCCATAAAGATCTTTATTTACTTCTTATTACTTTCATTTAGTATTTTAACCAAATCGGTCTTTCAAACTTCCATATAACTATTGTTAACTTCATACAGAAGTCTTTTATTTAATTTTCAAATATCTTCTTTTAATTAGTCCCTTTGATTTTATAAAATTCCAAAATCCCATATTCGCTTCATACATTTCTTGTTATAAAATGCTTTGATTTTATACGAATATTTTTATTTCAATATACACTTTGAAAATTTCCTTTTTATAAAAAAATCCTTTGATTTTATATAAATATTTTATTTCAAATTATAGTTTGAAATTTCCCCTTTTCACACTCCAGTATTTCCTTTGGTATTTAAAAGTACCAAATAACAATGATCAAACACACATAATCAACAACAGATTATAAATCACATCATATATCACAATATATGAAAAACAGTAAAATAAATGTTGAGGAATCCAGTTGGATCCCTCCGACCTGTTTCCCTGCATCCACAGATGTTAATCAACATAAATAACACGAGTATGAAATATTCTGATAACAGAATCAATATTCGATTAACGATTTATATATATCGTTATCTAAATTTCAATCAATTAACTAGCAGTTCAACCAAACAACCAACACACAACAAACAACCATTATTTATCATTTCTAAAAATACGTTATAAAATATAAGTTGAGCAGAGTTAGTGAGATTTACTCACATTGGTCGGAAATCGTTAGATAGCGATAACCGTTCAATAGATTCAGTCAGGCGTTTTATTTCGCCATAAATTCAAACGAGCTCCAATCCACTCCCAGTCAATTCCATTACGTAGTGTCTGTCCATACGATCCTGTCGGATCTTGTTTCGTATGATTCTGATATCGAATGGATAAATTATGGATTTTATAACAATACACTATTTATTTTGAAATTTAACTTTGATTTCAATTTTTCCTTTGGGCTTTACCTTACACACCCGACCCGTCTTAGCACATCCGCATTCAACCCACGGTACCATCTTCCCTAAATCGTTCAACTCCAGGTAGCTGCTCTTCCAACTCGCACCTTATCTTGACTACGACCCGATGCTCTACAGGATCGCGTTAGCGAGTACGCATTCCACCCAAAAGCATCGCACTCCTTAAAACTAGGACCACACGTGCGCCTCACGTCCCCGAGTTCAACCATCACCACCTCTGGTCCTTCATCACTACCCACAAGGAACGACGTCAAACCCTATAGTGACTGACTTATTTCGATCACGGATGAAACTGCATCGCACGCAGCAAAATCAGCATAGAATTGAACTGCAGCTGATAAGGATTCCATATGTATAACTAATTTGATTTATATAATTTTGTTTGAATTATTGTGGATTTATGAAAGATCATGAACTAGTTTAGGAGGAAAAATCCAGCGGCGCTCTTGCCTTTGACCAGAAGAGAAATAAAAGTTAGGGTTTAGGGAAGTAATGGGTATTTATAGAGGAGAAATAATATTTTTATATTCGATTATAATATTAAATTTAACAAATTGCTCTATGTGTTTGTTGTTTAAAAATTCCTATAATCACATATGATACCCAAAAATCACGAAACTGGACCTGCAGCTATAGTTCGACATTACGGACCCAACGAAACTGGTTTCGTCGAATTCCGACTCCGTTTGCTCACACAGCGTATTTTTAACCGTCAAAATACTGACTGTTTTCAACATTAAAAATCCGTACGGCCATATACTGACTCCAAAAATGACGAAACTTGGAATCTAACAATAATTTAATATTGCGGATCCAACAAAATTAGTTTCGTTGAAAACAGAGGTCGTTTGCAAAACAGGCTATTTTTAAAGCTCTAAATAATACATTTAAATATATAAATATATTTAAAAATAATTAAACTAAATATTTATAAATAAATATTTTCGTATATATTCACACTAGAAAATCATACAGCATCATATCAGGATTCAAAACTCGATATCCCAAAGTTCCCAGTTATATCGACATTCAATTTATATTAAAATCCTTTTATAATATAAATAAATCGATATAAATTATAAAAGATTTCCATAGCGACTTTTCTAAAATTTGATTTGGACATAAATCAAAATCTACACAATGAAATCCCGATTTTTCTCTTCCATTAAAAATATATACTTCATCAGCAACGAACGTTTCTTATTTCATAGAAATTCGATTTAAAACGGACCTTGTATATTCAATTGAAGTTCAAATCGCCAAATAGCGAACTGCCACGCCATTTCGAGCTCGATTATAATTATATTATAATTCATGCATTCAAACTGTCGTTATCTAAATATATTCGTTATTATAAATCAAATTCTAAACTGAATTGAATCAGTTAAGTGATTCAATTTTCACATTTTGCCATTTTAGCTAATTCTGATTATTTCAGAATTAAATATATATTTAATTATTATATTAATTAAATGTTCACCATTATTTAATTTAAACCATTTAAATATATTAATTAATATTTAAATATTTAAATAAATTAATTATTATATCACTGAAAATACGGGTCGTTACATTCTTCCCCCTTAAAATAATTTCGTCCTCGAAATTGCTAAGGCAGAAAACAAACCCTACTAACTGGTTACAAATTATTTGTTTACTTCTTACTCCGGTTTTAACTAAACCAATTTAATTTCAATTAAATATTTATTTATTCCTACTAACGAAAATTTTCAAAAATCCTAAAAATTTTCTAACACTTGAAATTTTCGAAAAATTTCGCCAGCACCTTCTTTGGTACTGGTCAATAGTTCAAACCCCAACTCGCCTCTCTAGGCCCTTTCCTTTTAAAAACAAAAAAACAAAAAGCCAAGCGGCTTGCCGATTCGGCGCATGAAGCCTCATATGGAAATTTAAACATGTATCTTTTTGTCGGGCATATCATTATATCCTTGCACTTGCTTCTACCCGATACCTACTGATCATATATCTATCTATACTAATCGATTTCCAATCAATCAAATCTCAACACAATTATTCGCTTATCCAAAGCCAAATTTCATTTCAAACTCGAGTTCCATTCTCGATTCCAAACTCCTAACTCACCAATCCAATACAATTTCAGATTCTTATCTCATAATTCAAAATCTGATTTTACTTGATATGTTGTATTCCAATTCAATTTCCAGTTAATTGGTTTCAATTCAATTCCAGCTTGTTTTCACAAATTTCTATTTAAATTTGTTTTTGTTCAAACAATCCCTCCTGGGAGTTTTTAAACAGTTTAGCTCTTTCAAAAATCAAATATCCCTTTTTAGGATTCAAAACAACTTGTTTTCTCAAAACAATTCAACACAAAATCTTTGGTAGTAATCCGTCCCTTACAACTCGAAAATGAACACGGATGATGCGGCCAGCATCATCAGAGTTATTTCCCAGCTATCGAAGTGAGTTCACTACTATACCACTTTTCAAAACCATTTCTTAATCATTACCATTTTGAAATTATTTCAAAATATCTTTATAATGTTTGGAAAACAATTTAAAATCTCCCAGGATTTTAAAATTCTCATCTACTTAATCCAAATCCACTTACAAACACTCTTTCAACTTTTAGGAATTTTAATTCCAATTCTGATTTTAAATTCAGATTTAATTCATCTGATTCCATATATTACACTTTTATGAATTCTAATTGGTTATAATTAACCATTTCACTTTTTATAATCTCATTTGATTATAATAACAACCAACACATCCAACATACTGTAATATTTCCAATATTAATCATTCGTTTATATCAAAACATAGTTTGGGTAAAATTATTTCATTTACCCTCTTTCAAAACATATTGTGTCAGTTTATCGTATTCAAGCGTTTAGAAACTCCTATCGATACAGTGGATCAAACTGATCGATCAGAACTTATAAACAACTCAACCAATAAATCTCCACAATATAAAACATTTTTTTATAAAATCTACAAATACGCTCACTCGTATATATACGCTCAACTCAATCTAGGGTATTATTAACCCCATATCTACTGAGTTACGCCATAGAGCCAAGGTAATCTCTTAAACTTTAGCTCCGATACCACTATAACAAACTGGGATTTTCGACTTCGAAAATCGACATAAAACACAATGTTGACTATTCAGACATCGGAAATACCGGATAGTTAATAGAAAGAAGTTATAGGGTGAGAATAGATAAGATAGAAAATTATAATAGAAGAAGAAGAAGATCACCACAGAACAGAATCAGAGTGATACGAATCTCACAGCGGAACGAATAAAATATAATATATAACATAACTTTGCAATAAAATAATATATATATACAATAACATTATCAGAGTACAACACTTACACACAGTGGAAATAACAATAGCTATATAATCCTGAAGTCTCCTGCTTCAAGCTCCTCCAGGTATATCTGTAATGACCTGAACTACTTGAATGCCTGTATAAATTTGGGCACCCAAGAGTTTAGGGAAAACAAAACAAAATAAACTCTAGGCCAGTCATGGGACTGGTGTGAGTAAACTCAAATCATTTGGTTTAAAATCCTTTTCAAAAGAAAAGGTAATCGTAAGACCGATCCACACATAAACACGGACGGTATTTACCTTACAATAACCCAAAACACTTTCATAATCAATACTTTTCCGATATTATAATAGTGTCTAATCACAAGTAATTAACAATCTAGCAGAACGCTTGCATCTCAGGTTCCATAAATATAGTATACAAACAAAACCGCAGGAGCTTATTGGAGATTGGATTCCAACTATGACAAGTTATGGGACCACCTGCCGATAGTGTATCTCTAGAGGCGAGTACACTGGATTCAACAAGAACGTCTTGCAACCCGGCCTACACATGACTGACCACTCATTTTGCTTGAGTGTATCGAATGTATATCACCAAAGGTTGGGAGCTACCCACCGTTTCCCGAAAGGGACTGCATCGAAAATAGATAGAAGAATGAAATGGATTTTCTATAGATAGGTGATAAATACCCTAATGGGAGCAACCCACATAGCCATGATGCCTGCCCGATTTTTGTCATTCCCCGATTGATGAGGCTTGAGGTCATAACTTCTCTTTTGGAACACCTGACCACCCTTCACTTTGAATGCCACATCGGCATACCTGCCAAATCACAAATTTATTTCCCAAACATACCACGGATATAAAGCTAAGAGAAACGAATTCCTCTACCACCAAACATAAGTACGTTTGAAGAGATCAACTTACGCGATCCGTTAGATATACTCTGTCAGACATTCGTCCATTCACGTTGTCCTGGGACTGGACAAACCGAAGGCACTATTCTATAAACAGGATAGCCCTTGCATAACTTTGTCTTCACTTATTTTCATCATATTTGATCGCAACGCTAACGTCCATACAGAGTGGTTTTCAGATAATGAATCTGATCCCGGTCTCTCCGTATTGACGACAGAAAAATGGTCAAAAACTCGATAGTCGGTGATTTAACTATCAAAGAAAAATAGGAGTACAACCAACGATCTAATTTCCAGATGGAAATTCGATCGATCAATCATCAATCAACACTGATCTCCTTTAATTTTATTTATCATCAATTTATTCATTTCCCATTTCTATATATTTGTAAATTCTTATTTTCTAAATTTAGACGATATACTTTATTAATCATTGGAAAACATTTCCATATTTGTTCCCATTCCTTATTTTCAATGTTAGAAAACATTTCTGATTCTTATTTGGAAAACATTTCCAAAACTCCTTCATTTGATTTAAACAGATTTTTAACTAAAACATCACTAAGCCAATTCAAACCATTACACTCACTAACTAAATTCACTTAACCAATCTTCACTATCGAACGTTACCCATCCCTTAGTTAAAAACGAAGTCAATCAAGTTGGGGTATAATTACCTCTCAGACCTTAACTGAACAACATATCTAACCTCGAAATAGACAAAGTTCACCCGTTTAAATCTTTTAACTAACTTCCTTACGTAACTCGGATTCTATTTACGAATCCACTTCTTTTACCAAAATCATTTGATTATAATCATGGTGTTATAATCCCATACTTCCGAAATAAAATAACTTAAATATAACTCTTCCTTATTAATTTGGATAAATAAACAAATAACTAATTTATTAATGAATAAATAAATCTTGGTTTAAAACGGAAAGTAATTGGTACTTTCCCTAATTCGATATAATCGAATTTCAACTTACAATTCTCTTTCGGATAATCTCTATTCGATAACTCCCCTTTGGAATAACTATATCCGATTATCTCTCTTCGAATAACTATATTAAAGAATCTCTCTTTCGAATAAACTATTTTTGCTAACTCTTCCTTTTAGACAGCTTATATTCGATTAACTCTCTTCTTCGAATAACTTATATTCGATAATCTCTCTCGAATAACTTATATTCGATAATCTTTCTCGAATAACTATATTTGATAATCAAATATCGGTTTCCAACCGAATACTAATTTCCTTGTAAAATCCTGATTTATTGAATATATAATTTCTTCAAATAAATCATTTTTAAAACATTAGCTTACTTGAATTCTAACCACAAATCTTTACGTATTTTATTTAATCCCTTTTTACATTTCGAGTATTGAAATGGATTTCACCGTTCCCTTTTCAAAACAACTCCACACTTCCCATTTTATTTACCGTTGAATTTGAAATCTCAATTATCCACTAATAATTATATTTTAGTTCATTTATAAACATTGTTTATAAATCACAACACTTGTTTTCCTTATTTAACAAGTTATTTATTTCTAACCATTTGAAATCCCATCTCTGTTTAGCTTCTATTTCAAAAACCCAATTTCCTTTACAAATGTTTTTATTTCTAAAATCTTTACTTAATTCCATTTTCCACGTTGAATGTGAATAATATCCCTTTTATACAATCCCTTTAGTTTGATTTCGTATTTTAAAACAATATCCCAATTCCAACTTCTATTTATAGATTTATTTATATGAAATCTTCTTTTTATTTCTAACACTTAAATCTCATTTAAAATTCCCTTTATAAATGCTGAGTTCACATTCTATTTAAAATATCGGTGTTAAAAACCGATCTCTACTTCTCTATAGAAGTTCAGACTTATATATCCCATTTATCAAAAGATAAATATCCTTTTTAATTTATAAACATCGTTTATAAATTTATTTGCTCAATTTATCTGTTAAAACATATTCTATTTAAAATCTACTTTGAAACCATCTCCTCGTTGTTCTTTTATATCTTCTCAATTCACTTTTATAATTTTATTTATTTCCCCAAATAATTTCTTTTATAATTTAATTTGATTTCCGAAACATTTCCTTGTAATTCTATTTGCTTTCCTAAATATTTTGTTTACTCCATAAAGCTCTTTATTTACTTCTTATTACTTTCATTTAGTATTTTAACCAAATCGGTCTTTCAAACTTCCATATAACTATTGTTAACTTCGTACAGAAGTCTTTTATTTAGTTACCAAATATCTTCTTTTAATAAGTCCCTTTGATTTTATAAAATTCCAAAATCCCATATTCGCTTCATACATTTCTTGTTATAAAATACTTTGATTTTATACGAATATTTTTATTTCAATATACACTTTGAAAATTTCCTTTTTATAAAAAATCCTTTGATTATATATATATATATATATATATATATATATATTATTTCAAATTATAGTTTGAAATTTCCCCTTTTCACACTCCAGTATTTCCTTTGGTATTTAAAAGTACCAAATAACAATGATCAAACACACATAATCAACAACAGATTATAAATTACATCATATATCACAATATATGAAAAACAGTAAAATAAATGTTGAGGAATCCAGTTGGATCCCTCCGACCTGTTTCCCTACATCTACAGATGTTAATCAACATAAATAACACGAATATGAAATATTCTGATAACAGAATCAATATTCGATTAATGATTTATATATATCGTTATCTAAATTTCAATCAATTAACTAGCAGTTCAACCAAACAACCAACACACAACAAACAACCATTATTTATCATTTCTAAAAATACGTTATAAAAATATAAGTTGAGTAGAGTTAATGAGATTTACTCACATTGGTCGGAAATCGTTAGATAGTGATAACCTTTCAATAGATTCAGTCAGGTGTTTTATTTCGCCATAAATTCAAACGAGCTCCAATCCACTCCCAGTCAATTCCATTACGTAGTGTCCATCCATACGATCCCGTCGGATCTTGTTTCGTCTGATTCTGATATCGAATGGATGAGTTATGGATTTTATAACAATAAGCTATTTATTTTGAAATTTAACTTAGATTTCAAATTTTCCTTTGGGCTTTACCATTAACACCCAACCCGTCTTAGCACATCCGCATTCAACCTACGGTACCATCTTCCCCAAATCGGTCAACTCCAGGTAGCCGCTCTTCCATCCTTCAATGGCCATTTCGGCGTCTACCCCCAACCCGTTTTTCCACCCTTAAATCAAACTAAATTCACACAAATTTATCTCTTCAACTACTCTATCCCCTCATATTGAAATCATCCAACTCGTACCTTATCTCGACTACGACCCGATGCTCTACAGGCTCGCATTAGCGAGTTTGCATTCCACCCAAAAGCAACGCACTCCTTAAAACTAGGAACACACGTGCGCCTCGCGTCCCCGAGTTCAACCATCACCACCTCTGGTCCTCCGTCACTACCCACAAGGAACGACATCAAACCCTAGAGTGACTGACTTATTTCGATCATGGATGAAACTGCATCGCACGCAGCGAAATCAACATAGAATTGAAGTGTAGTTGATAAGGATTCCATATGTATAACTAATTTAATTTATATAATTTTGTTTGAATTATTGCGGATTTATGAAAGATCATGAAATAATTTTGGAGGAAAAACCCAGTGGCGCTCTTGCCTTTGACCAGAAGAGAAATAAAAGTTAGGGTTAAGGGAAGTAGTGGCTATTTGTAGAGGAGAAATAATATTTTTATATTCGATTATAATGTTAATTTTAACCAATCGCTCTATGTGTTTGTTGTTTGAAAATTCCTATAATCACATATGATACCCAAAAATCACGAAACTGGACCTGCAGCTACAGTTCGACATTACGGACCCAACGAAATTGGTTTCGTCGGATTCCGGCTCCATTTGCTCACACAACATATTTTTAACCGTCAAAATACTGACTGTTTTCCACATTAAAAATCCGTACGGCCATATAATGACTCCAAAAATCACGAAACATGGAATCTATCAATAATTTAATATTGCGGATCCAACAAAATTAGTTTCGTCGAAAATGGAGGTCGTTTGCAAAACTGGCTATTTTTAAAGCTCTAAATAACCCATTTAAATATATAAATATATTTAAAAATAATTAAATTAAATATTTATAAATAAATATTTTCGTATATATTCACACTAGAAAATCATACAGCTCCATATGGGATTCATAACTCGATATCCCAAAGTTCCCAGTTATATCGACATTCAATTTATATTAAAATCCTTTTATAATATAAATAAATCGATATAAATTATAAAGGAATTCCATAGCGAATTTTCTAAAATTTGATTTGGATATAAATCAAAATCTACACAATGAAATCCCGATTTTTCTCTTCCATTAAAAAAAATATACTTCACCAGCTCCAAACATTTCTTGTTTCACAGAAATCCGATTTAAAACGACCCTGTATATTCAGTTGAAGTTCAAATCGCCAAATAGCGAACTACTGCACCATTTCGTGCTTGATTTTAATTATATTATAATTCATACGTTCAAACTGTCATTATCTAAATATATTCGTTTTTATAAATCAAATTCTAAACTGAATTAAATAAGGTAAATGATTCAATTTTCATATATTGCCATTTCAGCTAATTCTGATTATTTTAGAATTAAATATATTATTTAATTATTATATTAATTAAATATTCACCATTATTTAATTTAAACCATTTAAATCTATAAATTACTATTTAAATAATTAAATAAATTAATTATTATATCACTGAAAATACGGGTCGTTACAACATTATAGATTATAAAATTAGTCCAAAAACTGGGTCGTTACAAGTTCATCTTGGAAAGCAGCTACGTTATTTTTAAAGAAGTCAGATGGATCGCTTAGATTGTGTATCGACTATCGAAAATTCAATGAGAGGACGAGGATGAATATATATCCTTTTGTAACGTATTAACTTTTCCGTACCTTTTGAGTTGACTAATTACACTTCTATCCAACCCAAAGTGCACAAGAAAGCGGGTAGTTGGGAGAAAGAAATTAGAGGATGAGAGAAGAAAGAAAAATTAGAATAGAATATTAAGAAGGTAAGAATCTCACAGCGGAATGGACAAAATATAATATCAAATGCTTTATACAAAAAGAAAACGATATATTCCAATATCGGAGTATACATACATTTCATTGCAACACACAACGGAATAATATAATACTAGTAAAATATGGTTATACGTCTCGATTCCAACTATCTTTTGAAGCTCCAAGCAAAAACTAACCTAATAATATACTCGCTCTGACAGGAGCACATTTGAAGCAAAGAAAAATTCATCTGGATCAGTCTGGAATACTTTCAGTGGTAAATTCACATGGCAAACAACTTGCTTAACTTTAGAAAAATCCTTTTTAAAGAACGGATAATAGTAAGACTAGCCTACACAAACAAAAATGATTTTTACCTTACTATAACCGAAACATTTTTGATATATATCAAAGTCCACTAATATTACAATAGTGTCTATCAAATAACAAATAAATAACCATCTAGCAAAACGCTAGCATGTCACGCTCTACATATTCATTATATAATGAAAAACCGCGGGGATCTTATTGGAGTGGATTCCAACTATGACAAAGTATTATAATGCTTTCCGACCAGTGTACTCTAGATTGGATACACTGGGGTACAACAAGAACATCTTGCAGCCCGACCACACATGACCGACCACTCATGCAAGGACCCAGAACTTCCCCGGTCTCCGAAGAGAAAAGGAAGAACGGATTTCCTTAAGGACAAGGCAAATCAGAACACAAATAGAAGAACATTTCATTGATTATTACAACAATTTCATCAGAATACAAGAATATATAGAGTATGAATCAATATTACACATTTACTAAATATCAGAGATTTACAAGTTACAATGCAGCAGAAAATAATACAAAACACAACTGAAAGTAATACACGGATACAGAGCTTTCCGAATATTGCTTCAGCTGTAAATCAGGATCCTGGGAATACAAATCTGCAAAACCAAAACTACTAGCTGCCAGAGCGGAAAATAGGGGCACCCAGAGTTTAGGTTAAAAAATAAACTCCAGGTCAGTCATGTGACTTGTGTGAGAACTAAAACAGTTATTAATATTTATTTTAAAGTTAGGTAAATCTTGGGACCACGCCGTATAACACAGAACGGGTTTCCTCCTCAGAATACTAGTGCATAAAACAACAGTGCAATGCTAAATAAAGAACAATGAAGCTATTATAAGACTCAAGTCCCATAACACAATGCAACGCAAGCCGGAGGATAGAGTTTTTACCTTATAATAGACAAGAATGCTTGATACGTAAAATTTCATGTTTTATTATTACTATAAGTGTATAGTGTCAAAACAATTTCAATCATAAGTCTCAATCATAGATGGCATAAGTTCCCCATACCACTATGTCGCCATATATAGGTTTATAAGTAAAATCGCAAAATGTCGTATTGGAAATTGGATTTCCATCTACGAACCAAGGCAAGGGATCATCCTTACCGCTTCGAGACGCTCTAGCCCGTGTCTCAGGATCAGAATGCATCGACCCTTGGATCTTCAGGGCCGGTCCACACGGAGTGGATTAAAATGCCTGAACAATGTGTTTCCCCGCTCTATGGGGCGTCAATGAGCCAAATGACTCCATCAGTCCCGGATCGACCGATATAACCGAGGCGCCTCACTATCCATCATCCACATAATTAAAATGTCAGGGCATATAAAACACTGACACCACTCCTAGCTAAAAGGAAACGCATGCCCTCCCTGCAGTCCTCTCCCGTTTCTAGTTCACACCGGGCTGTGAGGCTCACGAATTAACACTACACAAAGCTACTCTATATTAGAGCCATGCTTTGATCATCCACCACAAGACTCTACTTTTCAACAGCAGCCTTGATCATTTGCATCTCAGCATGCCACACAGGTAATTCATGCTATGCAACCGATGTATATCAATCACACAGAATGAAATCCGATGTCAGACACACATCCATTTACAAGTACGTTCTGGGTCTGAACGAAACCGGAGGCACCTTATTCCTCCTCCATATGTCCAATACAGGGGAGAGGCCCTCACATATCCGGTCGATCTCCAAGTACGTCTGGACGATCACCACTTATCACCTTGCCTTGGGTGTACAACCCAATCAAGACATCAGTAATCATCCAAAAGATGTGATGACCTCCGGTCTTCAACCACCGTCTTCATCCTAGACACAACGTCGAATCAGTTATTCAGAATGGGATAAACCCGGTCTTTCTGAATAACTCGCGTATATAATAAACAAGTGCTACAAAAACACAACATACGCTCATTCCAATACAAAATATTCCTTTATTCAAATATTCATATACTTTGGGAAAGGTTCCCATTAATTTTATCAAAGATAAATTCTTTAAATTTATTCTTTAATCTTCCTTTGGATACCATTTTAATCTAATTAAAGATGCATTAAAACTCCACTTGGTTTTAATCTTCCCAAAAATCAATATTAACGACTGTTTAACTTGGGAAATCATATCCTGTCTTTAACTGGGTTAAAGTACCAATGTCACTTAAAACACGGTTTATGATAAGCCCAAAATCACATTCCATTCATCATCCTTTAACCGTAAATTAGCAAGTGAACAATTCCCTAAGTATTAACCCCGAAGGCCGAAACCAACATCAGATCAATACCCAGAAAACCATTCAACTTAACTAATCTCCAGTTAGCTTCTGATTTTCTTAACTCCATTGGGTCTAAGAAAAGTATTATTAAAGATACCATTCACGACAACCGTAAATCGCATTCCATTAACAATGGAATCTTCACGGAAAAACAAATTAATATATAATCGATATCAATTTCCATATCCGACCAATAATATAAATGGAATAACGGCAACGCCTCTAAAATTCCATATGTATTAACAGTCTTCCTCCACAGAAGTTCACTTCGATTATTATCAAATCGAATTCCATTCAATTCTAATTTAATATATTAAATTGGAAAACGTTACCTTGGAAAATTCCCGTTAAATCTAAATAAAAAGTTTTATAAATCCCAAATTACATTTCACTGTAAATCGGGTTAAAGAACGAATGTCGTTAAATACACAGTTCACAATAAACCCAATTCACATTAGCCTCTAACCATAAATTAGTAAGAGAACGATCACCTAAGTATTAACCCCGAAGGCCGAAACCAACATCATATCAATACCCAGGAAACCATTCAACTTAACTAATCTCCAGTTAGTTTCTAATTTTCTTGACTCCATTCGGTTCAAGAACAGTATTATAAAAGATACCAATCACGACGAACCCAAAATCCAATTTGATATTAAATACAAGGCTCTGAATAGAAAATATATCGGCTTATATTCAATATCAAATTTTGAAACCAACAAGTATCGTATTGGAATAACAATATATATATTTTCCAAATTCCTCAACAATCTCCGTATAATTACGAAATCCAATATCGAAATATTCCGAGCACAATTTCGATTCAAATCCATTCTAATTCATATATTGGAAATCTTGGTTATTTTTAAAACCATTTCGAATCCAATTTATTTATTTTAAAAATATTAGAATTATTATTCTAATTCAAAACTAGTTCATTTCGATAAAAATCTATTTTTATCTTTTCAAATACGGAATTTTTCATCCCAATTCTTTCCAAACCATTTCTTATGATTTTACACTAATTATTGATATTTTTAATAATTTTATAAAGGCCAGTACAGTCGATTTCCATAAACGGCCATTGAACTGCACTTACAGTGACCTTTTCCAAATTTGATTTGGACATAATTCCAAATCCAACCGTTATATTTCCAATCTCTAATATTCGTTAGAAAGATCTTTTCGATATAAACCCAAAGATTCTGGTTTTAGGAGAATTTGACGGTCGAATCTGCCGTAATGTCCATTCGAAGTCAATGGTCGAAATTCATGAACTACCGCAGCGCGGTGCGTTCTATTCAGGCCAATATATTTTATTATATATATAATATATATAATATTTACTTCGTCAATTTCCTTCCTAAACATATTTTATAAATCGTTTTAAATTCGTTTTCAAAACGATTTTAACTTCATATTTAATTTCAAATCAAAATTGAATATTCCATATCATTGATATATAAATGATAGTATTTTCAAAACATTATATTTTGAAATCAATTTTTTTTTCGATATTCATTATAAAAATGAATAAAATCGATATAAATATCGTTCACGTCAAAATGGCGTCAATCTAATCAACACGGCTTTATATATTTAATTATATTCGTGTCCATCCCAAATCGGACATCAAAATCAGATTTTTGATCTATTACTGAATATTATTTTAAAATATTCGTTATTTTAAAATATTCATTCTTTCTGAACTGGAATCAGACACAGCCAATTACCATATAAAGTGATTATATGGATTTCATTTAACATGTATACCGCAACAATCAAACACAATCAACCATCATCTAAAGTGCATTCTACACTGCATAAGCATCAAATACAAACATTTGACGCTTATAACAGTCTGTCTATCAATTGATCGACATACAACTAATTATTGGGATTAATGTATGTCCAATATCATCCCAATGCCCGTGTGGGGTTTTCAAACAACAAACACAGATTTATTTATGCAGTTGGGCGATGTGTAAAATTTATCGTCCCAATCCATATCAGTCAAATGTGTGTACATAAACAAATCGTCCGATTTGTTTATAAATATTTATTTTATTCATATACACATTAAAAATTATATTTTTAACTATAAAGCATTCTATTCCATTCCACATCACACAATCAGTTTCACAACACAAACAAACAAGTCGTCCATAGTCTGCGGATGATGGGTGTCGGGTGCTGCTAAGCACCGTCTGCATCCTAGTAAAGTGAGAAGTTCTCACCTTTGGGATCCACTCCGTTATTCTTTCTTTCTGAACTGTTTGGAATTGTTTGAAATTCCAACGCATCCTTTTCACGCTGTTCATATATAAAAATCATATTTTATTGCTTAATTCCAATAAATAAAAATCATATTTTTATTTCTACGTCATATATTTTTACAACGCTTCTTTCTATATAAAAATTATATTTTTATATTTCTACCTCTTATATAAAGATCGAATTTTTATTTCGCTTCGTATATAATAAAAAACGAATTTTCATCTTAATGATATCCATATAAAGATCATTTCTTTATCATAATGAAAACATTATAAAAATCGTATTTTTATTTATAAAAATCACATTTTTATAATTCTTCCTACAAGCAAAAAATTATATTTTTACTTCGCCTTGTCATATATAAAAATCCAATTTTTACTAACTATATAATATAAAAAATCATATTTTTTTTATCTCTATAATATAAAAATCATATTTTTATTATCTCTATAGTATAAAAATCATATTTTTATTCAAATAAACCCCTTAACTTTCTTTATATAAAAATTCAAACTTTCCATATTTAAAAATTTAAACTTTCTTTATATAAAAATTTAAACTTTCTTAGCCATTATATATATATATATATCCAATTTTTAATTTAGACATTTAATATAAAGAATTATCATAAAAAAAATGTTTTGAATATAAAAAATCACTTACATGTTTCAAGGAGGGGGAGGGGTTCCTGCTGCATGTAGTGGAGGAGGAGGAGGGTGCGGAACAGTTGGAGGCGGCTCCGTCAGGGCGGCGGCGGTGCTTGGGTGGTGGAGGGGGTTTTAATCGTGAAAGGGGGGCTTCCACGTCGCGCCGGAGGATAGAGGAGGAGAGAGAACGGGGAGGAGGAGGCGAAGGAGGAGGATGGCCTGAAGGGGGGGCAGCGCCATCGCGCGCAGAGTCGGGGAGGTGGAGATCGCGACGAGCGGTTTAGGGTTCTAGGATTTTTTTATTTATTTTTTAATTACGTTTGATTTTCTGTTTGGAGAAAAAGGTAGCCGAGGGGGGGGGGTAAAGAAAGAAAGGAATATATATTATTTTATTATTTCAAAAAGTAACTTTAAATTTCGATCTCCAAATGAGACCCATCGCCTGTCATCCGTAACTAATTACCCCCATTCCGAACACAATGGGATATGTATCGTAAGCCAGCTTGTCTGTTTCGATCGCTTTCCGTCAAAATCAAAATATAAATCTATATATTGAATTTGAACATACATTTCAATTTATCAGGGCCACATACGGTCTAAAAATCCCCGAATTTTTTTTCTAGCTTCGTATTGACGATACGGTTCTAAAAAAAATTAATTTCGTCAAATTTGGAGACCGTTTGAAA
The DNA here is from genome assembly GCA_030737875.1 of Allium sativum. Taxonomy (NCBI): domain Eukaryota; kingdom Viridiplantae; phylum Streptophyta; class Magnoliopsida; order Asparagales; family Amaryllidaceae; genus Allium; species Allium sativum. The sequence continues at coordinate 63,235,250 of CM060909.1, read as the reverse complement.
AATGGCCATTTTTTGGTCGATCAAAATTGACTGAAACTGTTAAAACACATTTTCTTTTGCCACGCTCACATATTGATTTCAAAAATTACAAATTTTGGAATCTAGCAATAACTTGACATCCCGGATCCAACAAAAGTGGTTTTGTCAAAAACGGAGGTCGTTTGCAAAATTTCCGTTTTTAAGGGCCAAAATTCCGTAGCGACTATTCTGAAATTTCAACTGGGCATAACTTTTTATTCCCGCTATGAAATTTCAATTTTTCAGATTCGTTGGAAAGATATTTTCAAGTAGATTCTAATATTTTTGGTTTCGCTAAAATAAGGTTTATTTTAAATCCTGTACGTTCGTTTGAAATCAAAATTTCAAACTACCGCGCCATTTCCAATTCCTTTTATAATTAAAAATAAATATTTATATTCTAACATCGATTCAAATAACTATATACATTCTAATTCTATTCAAAATAGATTTCTTGTCGACATTATTTAAAATAAATCATTTTAAACATTCAAAATTGCCAAAATAAAAATTTTAAATTGGTTCAGATTTTCTGGGTTATTACAACTCATTTAACTTGAGTGTATCGAATGTATTATCCCCGTATGGTTTTATGGGCTCACCATACTCCCCGGGAGATATAGAAACGAAAGAAGAACAAATATGTATTTTCTCTAGATTATGACAATACACCCTGCTTGGGTGCGACCCAACTAGTCATGGTGGCTGTTTGATTTTTGTCATTTCCAGGAACAAGATGAACCAAAGGCACCCTCCTACCACATCCTAGGAATCACCCTATAGATCAGTAGCGAGTAGCCCTTGCAGTCTATAGATTTCAACCACGACCGAACTAAAGTTCATATCGGGGCACGAACCCGAGATTATAAGTAACTCTTCCATTTTATGAAGATCTACAGTCTTCAATTGCTCCATCTTCATTTGTTGCAAGTTAGTTTCGTACGCAACTTTGATTTGAAGTTGTTTTGGGTCTAGTTCCCGTCCCTGTCTCTTCGAAACAACACGATAAAAGTCTAAGAATAACATTTCATTGATTGTCAGTTTTTATTATCAATTCACAAAGTACAATCAAGTATATTGGCAGCTTCAATCCTTTTACTTAGATTCATTTATTAAAACTATTTCATCGATCCTTAGAAATTGATTTCGTATTCTTTTTTCAAATCCCATTGTTTTCGTTATATTGAAAACAATGACTATTCTTTATGAATTTAGAATGACCGTACTTGCCAAACTCCATTTTATATATTCACCAAACTCTTTCACTTACTTTACTTTGAAAAAATCACTATAAAATCTTAACTTAAAAGTATAAAATTTCATGCCTCAAACTTGACCCAAACGATGATAAATTATACATCGTTTATTTTAAAACCTACTAGTTTCAGTTACATTCCAAATCCTGTAAATAACATTGCCATATTCTCTCATAGAAATAATAAACAATTTCCAACATCCTTACCGTTACAAACTAATACTATCCCTTGATCATAGCGAAGCCGTTCAAGTTAGGGTATTTTAATTACCTCTCAGACCTTGATCGACAATGTTCTTATCTTAAGATAGATACGAGCTTGAAACTCAAAACCTAATATTAATCCTATCAATCCCATTTACTATTTTTTTTTTAAAATATGGTTTCAATAACCATTCCTTGCATTTGAAAAATTCACATTCAAACTTAATTCCCTTTTACTTTTCATTCAAGTAAAACTTACTAAACGCAACTCTTATGCTTTTAACCTCATCAACACTTGGATTTATTTCAAAATCCATTTACTAATTCTTTTATACAAAAGTCAACAAAGCCTCTTCCCTTTCCAAGTCTTCTTTAAATTTATAATCATTTTACTTCATCTAATTTCTTAAGCAAAAAACTTATTTTAAAATTATCGCCTGAGTTTAAACTTCTCTGTAAACTTTATTTACAAACTTGAATTCAAATTCTAAATCTTCTAGTAATGTCCCGGATTTTTAGCGATTTAATAATTAATTTATTTAATTATTTAAATAGCAGTTAAGTAATTTAAATGATCGAAAATAGCTGTATTGGCAATATTTTGTGAATTGGATAATTTATTAGATTTAATTCAGTCTTGAATTGAATTATTATAACGAGTTTATTATTTAAACGGCATTTGAACGTTATAATTATAATATAATTTAAAACGAGCTCGAAACGTCGTGGCAGTTCGTAATATTGTGTTTTGAACTTCAAATGAATATACAGGATTCGTTATAATTCGAATTTCTTCGAAACAAGAAACGCTTGAATCTATTGAACTATATCTTTCTAACAGAAGTGAAAAATCGAGATTTCGTCTTACAAATTGTATGTTATGTCCAAATCAAATTTTCAGATAGTCGCTATGAAATTGTTTATAAAACATAATGATTTATTAAATATAATTAAATATTGGTTTTGTATTTAGACGAGATTTCGAAGACGTATTTTTAATTTAATTTATAGACTTTTTTGTAATTTTTATTTTGGAAAATAAATAACTTTTTATTTAAGGTAATTTGCACCCTATATCAGCCTTTTGGGAACTTCATAGAATAAGTTGTCTAGTCTATTTTATTTTATTTTCGGGATCGTGGCGCATTGCTCGTCAACACAGTATTTTTATTTTTGTAGTTAGTAGTCCATAACGAATGAAATTTTATGCAACCAGGTACCCTTAATAATATATATGTTTATCTTAGCAATTAAGTTTCGTACAGCCACTGTAACCTTCCTATCCTATGTATTAAACAATGCAAACTACATAGGGAATTTAATCAAGCACAGTACCTACACCATAAATTTCTACTTCCTCCTATTACTTAACAACGAAGGGATATAAGCAAGGCATTTTCGGGCCAGGGGGATTCATGTTACTTGCGTACCAAGGATCTAAACTATATAAATACACATGCTTCTACTTCGTGTTCTTCATCTGAAAAATTAAAACAAAGCTTTTTCATGGGTTCAGCAAACCCAAAATGTGGGGATCATCCTCAAAGAAAATTTAAATTAGTTTAACCATGGCCTCTAAATTCTCAATAATAATATATTCCAACTGCAATATTGAGAAGCTTTTCAATACAGTAGAGTTTATTCTGAGTTCGGATGAAGTTTTGGACGTTGGAATTAGCCTGAAGCAGCCCTGGGACTGACATATTAACGCTGACAGGGTTCAGAAGGTAAATGGATGGTGACATTGAAATCAATAGGGCAAGACGGATGTTTTAGCGAAGTATAAGGGAATTCAAATCTGAAAAGGGTCGTTCTTTTTTTATGTCTGTAGCCGAAGTTTGGTTGATGATGCAATTCAATAAAGGTGGGCGAGTTGACCGAATGGAGTTCAGGTGCTAGAGTTTGCGTCGAGATGATGAATGGAGGAAGAGGTGCTTGTTGCTGGTGATAGTTTATAAAGCATTGAGGGAGGCTTAGGGCAATGAACTCACGACTATGTTGTTCAAATGGCTTAAGGAAGTCGAGTTCTTGTTTTTGTAGAAGTAGGATGGCAAGAGGCAGACATCGACAAAGTTTCGAAGTTTTTTTGGGCACTCAAACTGTCGCTACCATTTTCATTCTGAAGCGCTAAAGACGCAACACGGAGGCAGCATCGAGTTGAATGAAATGGCAAGGATAGTGAAGAGATGATGAAGAGAGAAACAAAGGGGTTGGTTTCATGTAGAACAACGACATAAGGAGGGTGAACGATATTGCGAAGGCCGGAGATGGTACAGAAAAGCTGGTTTTCTTTTTTCGAAATATGAGGAAGAAGAAGCACGACAAGATGGATCGGGTTATATGCTTTCGGGTCTGGGTTTATTTTATTTTTTTGAATGTGCATAAGCCGATGAAAAAAGAAAATATATATGAGAAGGAGTGTTTATTTTCTGTGGGGAGGAATTGTTGTACAGGGTCAAGCATGGGAGATGCGGGCCGAACTAGAAAGTGGGTGAGTACTATACTTAAATTAATGTAAGTTTAAATTTATTTGATAACATATAAAATTCTAGATCTCATAACGTAAATGTACGATGTCGTAATCCAACAAAATAGGATCCTTTTGGATGTATGATTGCAGGCTACATACTGGAACCAGTTTGGAGAGATTTGGAGCAAGTTACAATTTTAGAAAAAAAATAAAATGCTCGATGGAATCAATGAACGTTAAGCTTTATTCAACGTTTAACGACCAGGGTAAGTAAACTCACTAACTCTGTGCAGTTTTATAATTTTATAAACGTTATTTAATATTGATAAAAATCATTGAATGCTATGTGTGATGGTTGTTTGGATGATTGCTAATTAATTGGTTGGAATAATATATATAGTTATATAAATAAATCGTTGATCTAATACTGAGTCTATTTATTATAATATTTCATACTGATATGAAACTAGTGTTATTTATGTTGATTAACATCTGTGGTTGCAGGGAAGCATGTTGGAGGGATCCAACTGGATTCCTCAACAATTTATTGTTGTTTTCCATATATTGCATTATATAACGTGACAAATAATCGGTGATTGATTATTATATGTTTTGGGATGTTTGAATAACATTGACCTGAAATAATTGGTACTTAAATACCGTAAAATATATTCGAATATATTTGAAAAGAATTTGACAGAATTAAATCTTGATTGGGCTAAAATACAATAACATGGTTTAATTATATTAAAACAAGTAGTTTGATTTACAAACAATATTTAGAGATAAAATTTAATAATTATTAATAAAAAATTTGGGATATAAGAATGAATAATAAAAGGGGAAATTGGAAATCATTGATGTAACGACCCGGTTTTTAGCTACTTTGGTTAACGCCATAAACTCAATGATGACTAACCAAACATCGAAAAAAAAACGGAAAGTTAATAGAAAGAAGTTAGAGGGTGAGAATAGATAAGATAGAAACTTAGAATAGAAGAAGAAGAAGTACACAACATCAGAGTAACACGAACCTCACAGCGGAACGAATAACATATAATATATAACATAACTTTGAAATATAAATCTGTACTTGAATATACATATCATTTTCAAAGTACAACACTTACAACTCAGTGGAAAATAACCATAGCTATATAATTCTGAAGCCTCCTGCTCTGGCTCTTCAAGTATCTGTAAATCCCGACTACTTGACTGCCCGTACAAAATTGGGCACCCAAGAGTTTAGGGAAAACAAAACAAAATAAACGTCGGGTCAGTCATGGGACTGGTATGAGTAAAACAGTTTGAGCCATTAAGCGACATCCCATAAGACCACACCGTATAACGGAACGGGTTTTTCCCTTATGAGAATCCAAAATAATCTTTATATCAAAACTCATTGATATTATAATAATGTCTATCAGCCACAATATAATAATCATCTACCAGAAACGCTTTCATCTCACGTTCTACATATATAGTATACAATCAAAACGGCAAGCACGTATTGGGTAATGGATTTCCAACTATGACAAGGTATGGAACCACCTTTCGCTAGTGTACCTCTAAAGAAGAATACACTGGGTTCAACAAGAACATCTTGCAACCCGGCTACACATGACCGACCACTCATTTCGCTTGAGTGTATCGAATGTATATCACCAACGGTTGGGATTAGCAACCGTTTCCCGAATGGGACAGCATCAACAATAGATTTTCAGAAATAAATAAAACTCTAGTTCAGGTGATTATACACCCTAACAGGTGCGACCTACATAGCCATGCTGCCTACCCGATTTCTGTCATTTACCGAATGTGAGGCCAGAAGCTATGCTTATCTTTTACATGCCACATCTTCATTCACTTTGAATGTCACATCTTCATACCCACCAAATCACAAATTGATTTCCCCAAAAATACAAAGGGTAAACAGCTAAGAGAAACGGATTCCTCCACCACCAAATGTGAATACGTTTGAAGAGATCAACTTACGCAATCTATCAGATATACTTTGTTAGACCTTCGTTCATACAAGTTGTCCTGGGACTGGACAAACCGAAGGCACTATTCAGTACATCTATCTTAGGCAATCTTTACCTAAGATTTATACAACAACCCTTGCACTTTACTCCGTCTTCAATTATCTTTGGCATATATGATTCGCAACACTTATGCCAATATGGAGTGGTTCTTCGGATAATTATCCAATCGGTCTCTCCATATTAACAACGTTAAAATGGTCAAAACTTTGATAGTCTGTTATTTAACTATCAAAGAAAAACACGTGTTCAAACAACGATATTATTTCCAGATGGAAATTATATCGATCAATCATCATTTAACACACACACACACATATATATATATACACACACACATTTCCTTATTTTCTATGTTTAGAAAATATATGTTATTAACACTGGAAAACATTTCCATTTGTTTATTTACATATCACTATCATTCCACATCTATCAGACTCTAACTACAAACTAACAAGAGAACTACTTTCTAAGTATAAACCACGAAGGCCGAAACCAACATCAGATCGATACTCAGGAAACCATTCAACTTATTAATCTCTAGTCAGTTTCCAATTTCTATTTAGCTCCATTTCGATTAACTCTAATTGAATAACTCTATTTGCTTAACTCTTATTCGAATAACTAATATTCGATTTAACTCCATTCGCTTAACTCTAGATCGCAGCGATCACAATGGTTACGCCTGATTCCCTCAGGAAACATCCGACCACCATAGGCTATCTGCAGCCCTGCGAATTACGCTAGCAGTTGTGCAAAATGGCAACTTATCCTGAATAACTATGTTTGACTAACTCTATTCCACTAAACATACTGGATTAACTGGACTTCGAATAACTATATTCGATTAACTCTTTTATATCTCATCAATTTCCTTTTTATACTTCTATTTATTTTCTAAATAAATACTCCTTTATTAATTCTATTTATTTCCTAAATAAATATTTCCTTTATTCTATTTATTTCTATATAAATAATCCTTTATTCTATTCCCTTTATTCTATTTCCTTTATAAAATCTTCTATTTATTGTACAAATAATTTCTCTTTTATAAAATCCTTTGATTTTATAAATAGTTTAGTTTCAATATTCACTTTGAAAATCCCCTTTTTTACATGCCAGTATTTCTTACGGTATTTACAATACCAAACCACAAAGATCGATATCATTTAAACACACATAATCAAACAGATTATATATCACATCATATATTACAATATATGAACAGAACAGTATTATAAATATTGAGGAGTCCAGTTGGGCCCTTCCAACCTATTTCCTTGCATCACAGATGTTAAACAACACGAATATAAAATATTCTGATAAACAGAATCAATAATCGATTTAACGATTTTTATATATCGTTATCTATATTTTCAACCAATATACAAACAATTCAACCAAACAGTTAACACACAGCAATCAGTCATCATTTATCAGTTCAAAATATACGTTATAAAAATAGAACTGTTCAGAGTTGGTGAGTTTTACTCACATTGGCTGTTCATCGTTAATGAACGATAAACTGTTTGTTTGATTTGAATCAAACAATTTATTTCGCCATAAATTCATACGAGCCCCAATCCACTTCCAGTTAGCTTCATTGTGAAGCTCTCGTCCATACGGTTCCAACGGACCTTGTGTCGTCTAATTCTGATAATGTACGACGGAGTTATGCATTTTACAGTGTCATATACATTCAGATATAAAATAAAACCTTAAATTTACTCCCATTGGGCCCAACCCCCTTTTTATCTCGGCCCACTTACCAAATTAAAGACCCGACCCCTATTTCGTCTTCCCCAACACTTAGCCGTGACCTGCTCCTTTGCAAATCTCCATCACCGTGCTTTCATGCTTCCCTTTCCCCTTGAATTTTCCACTAAACCCAAAATCGTTGACACCATTGTTCATCACTTCGAAGTCTCAACATCATCCTATCCAAAGTACTCTACTCGCAACCCCCAACTACGTCGCGTCATCCGTCCATCCACGGTGAGGATCGACATTTATAATCACCGCACTTCCCAAAAAGTTGAGGCAATATGCGATTTTCCATTTACAACACAAATATCTACCTCGAATCGCTCATCGATGCTTGTATCTCCTGATTCCTTGAACCTTAGTTTCACTGTTTCACTCTCACGCGACGAGAAATGATGTCGAACAGGTTGGAAAGCTTACCATGGTGAAAAGCTACTCAATACGAATGCCTATAAACCTATCTCATGATTTATAGATTTTAATTTGAATTCTTTTGATTTTATGAAGATCCGAAATAAATTTCCTGGAAGGAAAAATATCATGGCGGGATTTTGACCAAGGAAGAAAGTGGACTTAGGTTTAGAAAGAGGGAAGTATATTTATAGGTAAATTTAAATATTGAAATATTAATTTAAATATTCAAATTTAATGAACCGCTGATTTTATTTATCCTTTAAAATTCCTGTGATCACATATAATACCCAAAAATTACGAAAATTGGCATGTAGCTATAGTTCGACATTACGAACCCAACGAAACTGGTTTCGTCGAATTCCGACTTCGTTTTCTCACACAGCGTAAATTTAACCGTCAGAATACTGATTGTTTTTCACTCTAAAAATCCGTATGGCCACACAGTGACCCCAAAAATCACGGAACTTGGAATCTAATAATAATTTGATGTTGCAGATCCAACAAAATTAGTTTCGTCGAATTCCGACTCCGTTTGCAAAAGTGGCTATTTTTAAAGCTCTAAATAGCCTATTTAAATATATAAATATAATTAAATTTAATATTTTAAATATACATATTATCGTCTATATTCACAGTGGAATACCATACAGCTCCACTAGGATTTTACAACTCGATATTCAAATCTCGGTTGAATCGATATTCAAATTTATATTGAAATTCCATATATACATCGTTATAAATTATAAAGGAATTCCATAGCAACTTTTCTAAAATTTGATTTGGACATAAATCAAAATCTACACAATGAAATCCCGATTTTTCTCTTCCATTAGAAAAATATACTTCACCAGCTCCATACGTTTCTTGTTTCACAGAAATCCGATTTAAAACGGACCCTGTATATCCAGTTGAAGTTCAAATCACCAAATAGCGAATTGCCGCGTCGTTACGCGCTCGTTTATAATTATATTATAAACTATATGTTATAGCATCGTCGATTCAATATATTCGTTATTATATTTCGAATCGAAACTCAACCAAATCTCGTATACTATTCAATTCACACGCTATTGTGAATTCTACTATTTCAGACTATTTCGATATTTATAATTTATTATTCATTATAAATATAAATTAAATATTCAATATTATTTAATTCTGGTTCACGATATCGCTAAATCGATATTTAATAATTAAATAAATTAATTATTCAATAGTTAAAAATGCGAGTCATTGCAATCTTTCCCCCTTAAAATAAGTTTGTCCTCGAAATTGCTAAGGTAGAAAACAAACCCTATCGACCGGTTAGAACTTATTTGTTCACTTCTTATCTTCATTTTAACTGACCCAATTTAATTTCAATTAAATATTAATTAATTCTTATCAACGAAAATTTCCAAAAATCCTGAAAATTTTCTAACACCTTAACTTTTCGAATTTTTTTGCCAGCACCTCCTTTGTACTGGTCAATAGGTCAAACTCCAACTCGCCTCTCTAGGCCTTCTCCAACCCAAAAGAAAATCAAACAGCCAAGCGGCATGCTAATTCGGCTCATAAATCTCATGCTTGTATCAAATATAAACTTTTACCTTTTTGTTGTGCATATTAGCTTTATCACTTTCACCTGTTATCAGTCCACATATGCCAACGTCATCTCAACCAATTTCCAATCAGTTTTTATTTTCAACACAACCATTCGCTTTTATCCAAACCGAATCTCATTTCGAATTTCTATCCCACAAATCCAAATTTCTCGATATCCTTCTAATCCAATTCAATTCTAATTTGCTTTTGCAAATTCCAATTCAATTTGGTTTTAAATCAAACAACCTTTTCCTGGGAGTTATAAACAGCTTTGTTTTTCTCAAAAACCAAACTTCCCTTTGTAGGATTCAAACAACTTGTTTTTCTAAATAATTTCAAAAACAATCTCTTTGGTAGTAATCCATCACTTACAACTCGAAACTAAACACTGATTATGATGCAGTCATTATCAGAATTATTTTCCAGTTATCGAAGTGAGTTCAATACTATATCACTTCCAAAATCATTCTTAAACACTTTTATTTTGAAATCAGTCCAAAATATCATTCACAAATGCTTGGAATACAATTTAAAATCTCCTAGGATCTTAAAGTTTACATATATTTAATCCAAATCTATTTACAAACACTTATTCAATGTTACAGAGTTTAATTTCAATTCTGATTCTAAATTCAGATTTACTTCATCTTATTTCATATATTATTTTCATATGAATTCTGATTGGTTATTTACATAACCGTTTCACTTTTGTAATCTTACTCGATTATAATAACAACCAATATATCCAATATATATCAAAATATACTTTGGGTAAAATTATTTTCATTTACCCTCTTTTCAAAACATATCATGTCGACCCATCGTGTTTGAGTGTTTTAGAAACCCCTATCGATATTGTGGTGCCCCACCATCGACCAGAATCCATAAAAAACTCAACCAATAAATCTACTCAATATAAAACCATTTATATCAAATAACAAATACGCGCTCGTATATATATACACTCAAACTCAATCTAGCGTATTACTAACCCCATCTCTACCGAGTCACGCCACAAAGCCAAGGTAATTACTTAACCTTAAGCTAGCGACTTTGGTTATCGCCATAAACTCAATGATGACTAACCAAACATCGAAAAAAACCGGATAGTTAATAGAAAGAAGTTAGTGGGTGAGAATAGATAAGATAGAAACTTAGAATAGAAGAAGAAGAACACAACATCAGAGTAACACGAACCTCACAGCGGAACGAATAACATATAATATATAACATAACTTTGAAATATAAATCTGTACATGAATATACATATCATTTCCAAAGTACAACACTTACAACATAGCGGATAATAACCATAGCTATAAAATTCTGAAGCCTCCTGCTCCAGCTCTTCAAGTATCTGTAAATCCAGACGACTTGACTGCCCGTACAAAATTGGGCACCCAAGAGTATAGGGAAAACAAAACAAAATAAACTCCGGGTTAGTCATGGGACTGGTATGAGTAAAACAGTTTAAAACAGTTTGAGCTATTAAGCGACATCTCATAAGACCACACCGTATAACAGAACGGGTTTTTCCCTTATGAGAATCCAAAATAATCTTTATATAAAACTCATTGATATTTTAATAATGTCTATCAACCACAATATAATAATCATCTAGCAGAAACGCTTTCATCTCACGTTCTACATATATAGTATACAATCAAAACCGCAAGCACGTATTGGGTAATGGATTTCCAACTATGACAAGGTATGGAACCACCTTTCGCTAGTGTACCTCTAGAGAGGAATACACTGAGTTCAACAAGAACATCTTGCAACCCGGCTACACATGACCGACCGCTCATTTCGCTTGAGTGTATCGAATGTATATCACCAACGGTTGGGATCAACAACCGTTTCCCGAATGGGACAGCATCAACAATAGATTTTTAGAAATAAATGAAACTCTAGATCAGGTGATTATACACCCTAATAGGTGCAACCTACATAGCCATGCTGCCTGCCCGATTTCTGTCATTTACCGGATGTAAGGCTAGAAGCTACGCTTATCTTTTACATGCCACATCTTCATTCACTTTGAATGTCACATCGTCATACCCGCCAAATCACAAATTGATTTCCCCAAAAATACCACGGGTATACAGCTAAGAGAAACGAATTCCTCCGCCACCAAACGTGAATACGTTTGAATAGATCAACTTACGCAATCTATCAGATATACTCTGTCAGACCTTCGTCCATACAAGTTGTCCTGGGACTGGACAAACCGAACGCACTATTCAGTACATCTATCTTAGGCAATCTTTACCTAAGATTGATACAACAGCACTTTCACTTTACTCCGTCTTCAATTATCTTTGGCATATATGATTCGCAACGCTTATGCCAATACAGAGTGGTTCTTCGGATAATAATCCAACACTTACCAAATTTACTCCTATTGGGCCCAACTCCCTTTTTATCTCGGCCTACTTACCAAATTAAAGACCCAACCCCTATTTCTTCTTCCCAACACTTAGCCGTGACCTGCTCCTTTGCAAATCTCCATAATCGTGCTTTCATGCTTCCCATTCCCCTTGGATTTTCAACTAAACCCAAAATCGTTGACACCATCGTTCATCACTTCGAAGTCTCAACATCATCCTATCCAAAGTACTCTACTCGCAGCCCCCAACTGCGTCGCGTCATCCGTCCATCCACAGTGAGGATCGACATTTATAATCACCATACTTCCCAAAAAGTTGAGGCAATATGCGATTTTCCATTTACAACGCAAATATCTACCTCGAATCGCTCATCGATGCTTGTATCTCCTGATTCCTTGAACCGCAGTTTCACTGTTTCTCTCTCATGCGACAAGAAATGATGTCGACCAGGTTAGAAAGCCTATCATGGTGAAGAGCTACTCAATACGAATGCATATAAACCTATCTCACGATTTATAGATTTTAATTTGAATTCTTTTGATTTTACGAAGATCCGAAATAAATTTCCTGGAAGGAAAAATATCACGGCGGGATTTTGACCAAGGAAGAAAGTGGACTTAGGTTTAGAAAGAGGGAAGTATATTTATAGGTAAATTTAAATATTTCAATATTCAAATTTAATGAACAGCTGATTTTATTTATCCTTTAAAATTCCTGTGATCACATATAATACCCAAAAATTACGAAAATTGGCATGTAGCTACAGTTCGACATTATGAACCCAACGAAACTAGTTTCGTCGAATTCCGACTTCGTTTGCTCACATAGTGTATTTTTAACCGTTAGAATACTGACTTTTTTCACTTTAAAAACTCGTACGGCCACACAGTGACCCCAAAAATCACAGAACTTGGAATCTCACAATAATTTGATGTTGCGGATCCAACAAAATTAGTTTCGTCGAATTCCGACTCCATTTGCAAAAGTGGCTATTTTTTAAGCTCTAAATAGCCTATTTAAATATATTTAAATATAATTAAATTTAATATTTTAAAATTAAATATTATCATCTATATTTATAGTGGAATACCATACAGCTACACTAGGATTTTACAACTCGATATTCAAATCCCGGTTGAATCGATATTCAAATTTATATTGAAATTCCATATACATATCGTTATAAATTTTAAATGAATTCCATAGCGACTTTTCTAAAATTTTATTTGGACATAAATCAAAATCTACATAATGATATCCCAATTTTTCTCTTCCACTAGAAAAATATACTTCACCAGCTCCATACGTTTCTTGTTTCACAGAAATCCGATTTAAAACGAACCCTGTATATCCAGTTGAAGTTCAAATCGCCAAATAGCGAACTGCCGCATCGTTGCGTGCTCGTTTATAATTATATTATAAACTATACGTTAGCGTCGTCGATTCAATATATTCGTTATTATATTTTGAATCGAAACTCAACCAAATCTCGTATACTATTCAATTCACACACTATTGTGAATTCTACTATTTCAGACTATTTCGATATTTATAATTTATTATTCATTATAAATATAAATTAAATATTCAATATTATTTAATTCTGGTTCTCGATATCGCTAAATCGATATTTAATAATTAAATAAATTAATTATTCAATAGTTAAAAATGCGGGTCATTACAATTGAAAAGGAAATGATGAAATCATTTCGATGTTCGAAATTTAAATATAATTGAAATAAATCCATAAGGAATTATAATTTGATTTCAGCTATGTCAAGTATTATAAAGATAATTTATTTTAGAAATAATAGATTATAAAACTTAGAAATTGACAAGATAGTTAATATTTGGTTTAAAAACCTTTAATTTATAATTGAATGTGTAATTGAGATTTAGTTATTAACTTGATATATAATTAACAAGTAACTGATTTATAAATGGAGTGAATGAAGTGACATATAAATATGAATTTATAAAATAACTCGATAAATAGGATTTGAACCTGTAATGGTATATATAAATAAATAAAATCAAGGTTTGATCGATATAACGAGTCCAGTTTTCTGTAAAGGAATAATGTTCACGTTTAAAGTGAATGATGGTTTAAAAATAAACGTTTTGCAGATTGAAATGACTTGTTTGATATGAAGTTAAGAAATGGAATTAATGAAATTAGAAACTTACTAGAAATTAGTTAAGATGAATAGCTTTCTGAATATCGATCTGATGTTAGTTTCGACCTTCGGGGTTGATGTTTTAGGGAGTTGTTTTTTTTAGAGCAAACGGATATGTAGCGCGTGGCTACACAGCCGGTTAATTAATAGATAACAGTATATATCCAACTGACATACCCAGTTAGTGGTCCAAAATACAATCATCACAGAGTTTAAGATACATCATACAACACACATAGAGAGTAATGTGGGTACAACTACAAAAGCGATCAGAGCAAACTGTAAACCATCATAATTATACAAGTACTATGCTAAGAGGTAAAGCGGCATCATCAGTCATCACACGAGTTCCATACTAGTCTCTGTATCATTGCTGTCAACCGAAGTAGCTGGAGAAGAGGCCGCCGGCAGAGCAAACCGGAATGTATCAGCATGATTGACTCCAGAACCTGATGAGGATGAATAAATATGAATGATACGGTGACAGATAGATATGATCGAATTAGCCTTGTTGTTAAAAATTCGTGTGTTTCTTTCTTTCCAAATACACCAACTATAAGCAGCCAGTAAGATATCAAGAGAAGGACTAGAATCAGATTCCCAATGGGCAAAAAAAGAAGATATGATGGGGATGCAACCAATTAAATGGGAACTAACTGCAGCCCAGATTGGGAAGGAAAATTCGCAGGAGAAGAAGAGACGATGAATGGATTCAGAATGAGAATTACAGAAAGGGCAATTGGGATCAGGAGCGACGTTGCATTTGAAGAGTTTTTCTCTTGTATTGACCTTTTCATGAATCAAACACCATTGGAAGAAGAGAATTCTCGGAGCCAGCTTGCATTTCCATAGTCTTGAGAATTTAAACCGTCTACCCGAAAAATTCAGGTAATTGTAACATGAGGAAACAGAAAAACCTCTAGAAGGAGAGAGAACCCAAACAAAATGATCATCCAAGTTATTTAACTGAGTGTTGCTAATGAGAGCAAAGATATTAAGCAACTGCAAAAGAATACTCCTATCAAAAAGTGAACCTGGAACTAAGCTTACATAATCATCATTAAAAGCATCAGCAACAGAAAGCGAAGGATTAGTTTGAAGAGAAAAGAGTGAAGAAAAGGAAAGAGAGAGAGGTAACTGACCAAACCAAATATCGTGCCAAAATAAACAGGATGAACCACACCCCAAAGAGACATGAAACAAGAATTTAATACGAGGAAGACAGGATAGAATCCCATGCAAGAAGGGAAAGATTATAGAGGAAGGACGATGATGCAAAACAAGATGGGGGTTAGAAGAAAAGTAGCGAGCTAAAATCCAATCTTTCCAAATGAAATTCCCAGTGTTTAGGAGTCTCCAAACCCATTTGGCCAACAAAGCAGTATTGAAATGGTGAAGGTCAAGTACACCAAGCCCCCCTTGATCAGAGTGAAGGCATACCGTCCTCCAGTTAATTAATTTCTTGATTTTATGACCATTCCAAAGAAATGAACTTCGAATTGAATCAATCTTGCAAATTTGCCTTCCAAGATGCTAATTTGGATTCAATCTTATTGATAAGGGGAAACCAATCATTTTTGTGAAGCTTAGAGGGTATGAGAGGTAAACCGAGGTAGGTCAATGGGAATTTTGCTACTTTGCAGTTGAGAGTAGAAGAAATTGAGTCACCAAGATGATCAGACTTACCAAGCATGTAGATAACACTTTTATTAAAATTAATGGAAAGACCAGATATCGACTCGAATACATATAACAGGATTTTGAGACACTGGATATGGAAAGGATTAGGTGAAGAGAAAATAATTGTGTCATCTGCAAATTGTAAATTGTTGATGCATAGGGGAGAATTTGGGAGAGAGATACCATCCAAGTAACCATGAGAAGAAGCTTGTTTAACCATTTGGTTAAACACATCAGCGACAAGCACAAAAATCAAAGGGGATAGAGGGTCGCCTTGTCTAAGCCCACATTTAGATTTGAAAAGGTTTCCAGAAGCACCATTTACTGAAACTTTTGAGCAGCTAGAGTTAAGTATATTATCAATCCATGAACACCATTTATCTGAAAAGCCCCTGTGTTTAAAAACATCCATGACAAAGGGCCAACTTACTAAGTCAAATGCTTTGGAAAAATCTAGCTTTAGTAAGACACCAGGGGTAGATGAATGATGACAGAAGGAGATTATTTCTTGAGTTGCGGCGATACAGTCATGAATGTTCCTCCCCAAAATGAAAGCAGACTGTTCTGGTCCAACGAGAGTGGCAATAACAGACTGAAGACGATTTGCTAACACCTTTGTAATGATTTTAAAAGTAGTGTTTAGCAGGCTGATAGGGCGGAAAGAAGATAATGTGTTGGCCCCCGAATGCTTAGGGATGAGGATAATGTTGGCATAGTTTAGTCTGGCAATTGAGGTAGGATCGTTGTAAAATTCGTTGCACATGTCAATTATATCATATTTGACCAAGGCCCAAAAATGCTTAAAGAAAACTGGGCCGAACCCATCAGGTCCAGGGGCCTTATCATCCGACATATCCTTCAATGCAGCCCAAATTTCTGATTCAGAGAAAGGATGATCAATATGAATAGGCGCAGGGTTCGGATAAAGAAGATGCCATTCAACTTCAGGTGCATTTGAATGAGAGCGACCAAGCTGGGATCTGAAGAAATCAGAAAAGAGAGAGAGGATGACATTTTGGTCAGAAAAAGAGAGGCCATCTTTAATTATTTCCGATATGAATGTTGATCTCCGCCTACCATTAGCCATTCGGTGAAAATATGATGTATTCCTATCACCTTCCTCCAACCATTTGGCTTTGGATCTTTGCTTCCAACCAATTTCTTCTTGTTTCATCAATCTATCCAACTCGTCTTCTAAAGCACGTAATTTTTCATGTTCAGCTTCAAGAAGAGGGCGCTGTTCTTCTAAAATATTGATGTCAATAATATCATTTTGAATAGAGGAGATGCGGGAATGGATGGAACCCCATATGTTTTTAGCCCATGGTTTAATAATTTTTCTAAGGGTTCTCAATTTTAGGACTATCCTTTGAGATGCTGATGCTACATTTAAGTTTTGAGACCAAATTGAATGAATAAAGTCTTCAAACGAGGGTTCGAGTAGCCACAACCTTTCAAATCTGAAGGGACGATTAGTGCATGCAGAAATGTCAGAATTTAGTAGAATGGGGCAATGATCTGATATAACTGAAGCCAAACCGTACACAACAGTCAAAGGGAAAAGCTCATCCCAAGCGCCAATATATAGAAAACGGTCAAGTTTAGCCAACGATGGTAGTGATCTATGGTTTGACCAGGTGAAGGAACGGTTACTTATCGGTGGATCGATCAAGGAGCAGTCAAAAATGAAAGAATTGAAGTCATCAGAGTCCTGGGATAGATTGCCTGAATTTCTATCAAAAACAAATCTGGTAGTGTTAAAATCTCCACCAATCACCCAAGGGCCTGAGAATTGGGATGCAAGAGAGCAACAATCCGACTAGAGAAGGGATCTATCAGATGCATCTTGAGGGCCGTAAATATTAGAGAAGAAGTAAATGTGGTTTGAGGGGATATGACGTAGTGCAACGTGAAGTGCTGATTTATTTTGAATAGACCAACTTAAGGACCAAATTGATTCATTCCAAGCTGTAATTAAACCTCCACGTGTGTCAATTGCCTTAACAAAAGTCCAACCAGAAAGGAAGGAGCCCCCCACTAATCTAAAGAAGTTTGGAGAAGGGTCATCAAGCTTAGTTTCTTGGAGGAAAAGAATATCGAGTTTTAAAGGGAGTAAAACCAGACTAATTGCATGGCATTTTGAGGGGTTGCCCAAGCCCCTAACATTCCATGAAACGATTTTCATTTGGCACCATTAATACGCTCAAGTTCCAAATCATGCATGGAAATATAGTGTGATTCACGTAAGTTAACACCCATGCAACGTGACATTTTCCTACATAGACTTTTATTTGCAGAAGAAAAAACAACAGGAGTAAAAAAACTACCCGAGCCTTCAGGATGGTCCACTCTATTCTTGATCCTTGCACTTCGTCTGACAATGACCGGCGAAAGAAACTGGGTCCAGTTCTATTCTTCTGCATTATGGGTAGCATCAGCTGGGAGGATTTGTTGGAGGGGGAGAAAGGGTTGAGGTGGCGACTGATTGTCTTGAGGGATCACGTTGGGAGGGGCAATTGATATGGGGTCATCAATTTGGAGAGGGGCAATTGGGAGGGGGATAGAGAACGGGAAGGACATAGGGATGTTTTGAAAGAGCATGTCAGTGTTGAAAAGGTGGTTCATGTTCTGATGAGAGGCTTGATCTACTTCGGGATCCACATCAGGTATGGCCGTAGCAGATATATCATTTGGTGCAATTTCAACAGAATCATCGAAGTTGTCATGCATGCAGGGAATCGTAAGCTCATCAATATTACCAATAAGTAAGGATTCAGGCTTAACTCCTGGGTGTTCATGGATGCAGCGTTGGACTTTTATGAGATGTTTCTTCTTATTGATGTTAACCACAAGAAAAGTGTTCAGGTCAATCCCCTCAAAAAATTGAATTTTGATAAATAAGTTTCTGTGGTCGAAGTGAGCCCATTCACAGTCATCTAAAGCTACAACATTTCCCAAAGGACTAAAAATATTTTTAACTGCAGCAGAATTGTACCTTAGAAATTCTGGAAAACCTACCACCTTTGCCCATGATTCGCACTCTAACACCGCTTCCGGTTCCCATTCTGCCTCAGACCAAGGCTCAAAGTATATAGATCCTCACGGCTTCGCAAAGAGTTTCCAGAACAAGATTTGGTCTCTGATCCATGCGTTTGGGCAAGAGACGACGAAAGAGTTTTTTCTATATATCCACATGGGCCATTCGTGATAATTAAAAGCATTAGATAGGATGAAGTGAAGCGATGTAATACTCCAACCGCCAGAAATCACGGTACCAACAATGTAATTTGATGAGTCTTCCATTACAAAATGATTCATATTTTCAGTGTTTAGTGTGGGAGAGATGGATGAGGAGGGAATAGGAGTTGGAGGGGGCGTGGATTGCCGACAGCTGGAACGATGTGGACTTTTCTGGGTTCGATCAGATTGAGTTGATGCACGAGGTACCCACGCAGCAAAAGGTGCATCATTCCAATGGACACCTTTACGCACATGTTTTGAGATGCCTCTTTGCATTCTTTTTTTAGGGCAACGTGTACATAAGTGGTCGTAGTCTGAGCAAAAAAAACAAATTTTTGAATTCCTGCAGGCACTTGCCACGTGGCCTCTATCTGCACATTGAATACAGCGACGATCGCTCTTCAGAAAATTGACCATATTCTGAATTGAAGAGAAAGCAGGTAATCTTGATGGTTTTCTCGCAGTCGTACGATCAGGTGGATCCAACGGAGGAGAAGAAGCTACCTCCGCATAGGATTTTTTTGGCCTATCGTCTGAAAGATTTTTCAGAGCATCAAAACGGTTATTACAGGTAAACTCTTGAGAAGATGGATGACTTAAACTTTGACGAGAGAAGCTTTTTGAAGCGGGAGGAGAAAACGAATGACCAACATGAAATGATGAGGCATGGGGACGGTGGGAGGAGGGAAAGGTGGGTTTACGAAAGACTGAGCGAGAATGAGGTTGATATGGAGAATGAGGATGATATGGGGGGGCGAGAGCGGAAGGAAGAAGGAGGACAATGAAGAGAAGATGAGGGAGGACGATGAGGCGGAGCAGGGCGAGAGCGGATGAAAGAAGGAGGACGATGGACCGAAGGAGGGGGAGAACGATGAGGCGGAGGAGGAGAAGGAAGGATAGGAGGACGGGGGTGGAACGCGGCACGATATTTAGCTGGGAAGGGGAAAGAGAAGCGGAGGGAGTCCGCCATTGAAGAATCTTTTCAAGTAGTCGGGCACCCAAGCGGAAAAACAAGTAGTCGGGATTTACAGATACCATTGGAGGAGCTTGGAGCAGGATGTTTTAGTGTTAGATATATATAGAGTTTATTTCTGTTGTAATATATATTTGAGATGTACTCTGAGCATATATGTAAGTACAGTTTTTGTATTTTAAAAGTTATGTTATATAATATATTTTATTCATTCTGGTGTGAGATTCGTATTTACTCTTATTCTGTTCAGTTGTGTTCTTCTGCTTCTTTTATTCTAAATTTCTTTCTTTCTATTTCTCACCCTCTAACTTCTATTAATGATCTGGTATTTTCGATGCTTAAATAATCAACATGGTGTTTTGTGTTGATTTTCGGGGACGAAAATCCTTGGATCGTTACAGTGGTATCAGAGCTGAAGTTTAAGTGATTACTTTGACTTTATGGCGTAACTCAACAGAGATGGGGTTAGTAATACCCTGGATTGAGTTTGAGAGTATATATACAAGTGAACATATTTATAGACTGTATAAAAATGATTTTTATATTGTGGAGATTTGTTGGTTGAGTGCTTGTGAATTTTGTTCGATGGTGGGGCACCACAGTGATCGATAAGGGTTTTTAAACAATTTAATGCAATGAACCGACACAGTATGTTTTGAAACGAGGGTAAATGAAATAATTTTGCCCAAAATATATTTTGATACAAAAGAATTATATATATTGGAATTGTTATATTTGATGTGTTGGTTATTATTATAATTAAATAAGATATAATTGAGATGGTTATAAATAACCAATCTAAATTTGTAAGTATAATATATGAAATCAGACATATTAAGTCTGGACTTGAACCATAATTGGAATTAAAACTTCGAAAACTAGAAAATGTATTTGTAAATGAATTCTGGATTAAATATATGGAATTTTTAGATCTTGGGTGAATTTGGAAATGTTTTCTAAACATTGTGAAAGATATTTTGAAATAATTTTCAAAATAAAAGTGTTTAAAAATGGGTTTTGAAAGTGATATAGAATTGAACTCACTTCAATCGCTGGAAAATAATTCTGATGTTGACTGCAATATCAGTGTTCATTTTCGAGTTTCTAAGTGATAGATTACTACCAAAGATTTTATTTTGAATTGTTTTGATGAATTAAGTTGTTCAGGAATTCAAAAATTTTAATTGTTATTATTATATATGATTTCAAACTGGCTTGAAATAATACCCAGGAACTTGAGTTCTGAAATTTAAAATTAAATTATGAAGTAAAATAAATTGAAATAGTAAAAGTAAATAGATTAGAATTTAACTTAAACTAGGTTAAATAAAAATTGGATTTGGATTAGAGATAATCTGGAATGAAATTGGATTGATAAGCTAGGGGTTTTGGAATTGAAATTGGAACTGAAGTTGAAATGAAATTTTGCTTGGGTACAAGAAAATGATTTGATTGGAGGATAAATTGATTGGAGATCAACTGGAATGGATGGATATATGTTGAGCTGATATTGAATGGAAGAAAATGAGAGAAATAAATGGTATGCCCGACAAAAAGGTACAAAATTTATATTGTTTTGAGTATGAGATTTTTATGAGCCCGTTTGGCAAGCCACTTGGCTGTTTGAATTTTTTTTGGATTGGAGAAGGCCTAGAGAAGCAAGTTGTTATAGTACCAATTGAGCCATGTAAAGGAGACGCTGACAAAAATATTCGGAGATTTAGAGTGTTAGAAAATTTTCAGGATTTTTGGAAATTTTCGTTAATAGGAATAAATTAATATTTTAATTAAAAATAATTAGTTCAATTGGAACTGAAATTAAGGAGTAAAATAAAAGATTTTTAATCTAGTTAATAGGGTGATAACATTTTTCCGGCTTAGTAATTTCGGGGATGAAATTCTTTTAGCGGGAAGGAATGTAACGTCCTGGATTTTTAATGATTTAATAATTAATTAATTTGATAATTTAAATAGCGGTTTAGTAATTTAAATGATCCGAGTTTGGAATATTTCTAATATTTTAATATAAATATCGGAATTGTAACGTCCCAGAATTTTAGCAATTAAATAATTTAATTATTTTATATTGGTTTGATAATTTAAATGGTTTGAATTCAAATATATTGAATATTAAATTAATAGAAATAGTGGGTTAATAAATTTAATGCCGAAATAGTCAAAAATGGTTGAATTGACAATATTGTGTAAATTGAACAATTCAATAATTTAATTCAGATTAGAATAGAATTATAATAACGAATATATTATTTAAAACGACAGTTGAACATATTAATTATAATATAATTTAAAACGAGCCTGTAACATCGTGGTAATTCGTAGTATGGAGTTTTGAACTTTAAACGACTATATAGTATCCATTACTAGTCGAATTTCTTTAAAACAAGAAATGTTTGGAGCTATTGTATTCTATCTTTTTAGCAAAAGTGAAAAATGGATATTTCGTGTTATAGATTGTGTGTTATATCCAAATCAAATTTCCAAAAAGTCGTTGTGGAGCGTATATAAGCCATAACAGATTATTTAATATAATTAAATATTGGGTTCATATTTGGACAAGATTTTTGAGATGTAGTTATAATTTAATTTTTATAATTTTAATATAATTTTTATTTTGGAAAATAAGCAACTTTTTATTTGGAGTATTTTACACCCTATATCAGTATTTTTGGGACTCTACAGAATAAATTAACTAGTCTATATTATTATATTTTTGGGATCGTGACACATTGCTCGTCTCAACGGTATTTTTATTTTTGTCTATAACAGTCCGTGTGTGAATCAAAATTTATGTAGTGGGATACCCTTATTTTCAAACTTAAATTTTATATTTTTACCTTTCTATGCACGATGTATGAATTTCCTTTTTGATGTTTACGAGTGAATTAAGAACCAAACTGATGTCTCCATTTACACTTTTCTTTTAGTACCGTATATTTGCCTTTCCGTCAGGGTCCATCTCTGATTTAACTTAGAGGCATAAATATTATCCCATCACGTACCTTTATCCTTTCCCAAAGTACCAAAGAGTGATTTCATTTACGTAACCCTAAGAAATGGGAGGTCTTCCTGATGCATCTTTTCTCAGTGCACTGATGTGAATATGGGTATGCTTTGACATCCAAAAGGGTTATAAAGCAAGAAGACGATCAACACAAGGACAAAGAAATCAAACTGAATGCTTAAATGTACTCACCTAGGAAGACAATTAAACACAAATACAGCTACCTAAAATGCAATGACACGACACTGTTCTTATCTCTTCTACCCTTTCGCTTCTATATATATGTGCATCGCAGGCTCTTGAAGCCGAAAAATGCAGAGAGAAAAATGGAAAGGAAACAAATAAAATTTATGCATCTGTATAAAATTTCGAAACCAATGTACACAACTTCCTATCAACCTTCCCTTCCCGGTGGCATGATTCTGGAGCAGCTCGATACACTGCATCTCGAACTAAAACCCCATCGAGCCTCTTGGGTTTACTTATTTTGAAAATATATATATATTAATTCGCGTTTTGGGTTTTGTTTTTACGAGGGCAAGAGGCACTTGTTGGACTAAACTTTGTGGCTTATGCTGATGATGAAGGCATGGGTTTGCCTATGGGTGAGAAAGGGTTAGAGCCTTGAATGCTGTATCAAGACGTGGTGGTGCCTAGGTTGTGACGGAGAGTGTGTTGGGGAGTTTAACGGTGGCAAGGAGCAGCTCGTCTTTTTGTTGGATGATTCATGAATTGTAGAGGTATTATGGGAAGGGGAGCAGGCATATGAATGGTGAAGAGGTAGAAACTTGGAAGGGGGATTGTAAGTGGTGATGACCGGGAAGCAAGCGGAGCAGTGAAGGCGTCAGTCGCCGGTGTGAGGCGAGGAAGTTTTTGGTGAGGCTTGGGAGGTGTTTGTGGTAAAAGGGAGGAGAACGCAAGGGCCTGAAGAATTGGTGAGTGCGTGGTTTTAACTGTTACTTGCGTCGGAAGGCTACCAAACAATTTCATGAGGAAGTACTGTAAGAGTGTAGTGCATATATGGAGTAGGCGTACTATTTGAAGTAGAAAGGAAAGTATAAATGGAAAACAAAATGGCCTTCTATGGTGCAGTTTCAAAAATAATATGGGAAAGGTTTTGTAATGCATGAGAGAAACGCGAAGGGGGAGGGACGTGCAGATGTGGTAAGCTCGTGGAAGAGGATGGCGGAAAAAGTAGACAACATGTGGTTTTACTTTTGGGGAGAAGATGGAAGCTGGTTAAGGTGTACACGACGCATGGGGGTTTTATTTCTTTTTAAGTGATTTTTTTTCTGGAGCATGAGTGGGGGAAACTCAACGATGAGAAAAGTTTTGAGTTTCATGGTGAAACATAGGAGAAGTCGAAGTGAAGTGTGGTATCATATACAAGGTGTAGGCGTGTGAAGAAAGAACCCAAGGGAAGTAAGATTGGCGCAGCGGGAGTTCAGTGTGCACATGAACAAGTAGTGTATGAGTTGAAATGAGTTGGTCTGGGATAAAAGAGAATTTGAAAAGGAGATTCAAGGAAATGTTTATAGAATTTTTAATGTAAAAATGGAGAAGTTGTGTGGCTTGAAATCATAGGAATGGCGTGTATATTCTCAGCAGCTTGCGTTGAAACATAATGAGGAGCAGTTTTGTTTAAGATGGCTGAGGAAGAAGAGTACTATTTGTAAATAGATGTGGACTTGTAATAGAGTATTGGGCCACCGTATATGTTATAAAATATATATAATAAAAGAGAAAACCTAAAGCATACAAATGGTGGAGGAAAAATATATTT
Organism: Allium sativum; assembly: GCA_030737875.1. Classification (NCBI taxonomy): domain Eukaryota; kingdom Viridiplantae; phylum Streptophyta; class Magnoliopsida; order Asparagales; family Amaryllidaceae; genus Allium; species Allium sativum. The sequence continues at coordinate 63,210,234 of CM060909.1, read as the reverse complement.
GATTTCGGGAAAGGGAAAGCGTGAACTATGCGAATGGGCTAAGGCGTGAGGTTGAACCGGGTTAGGAAAAATTGAAGCTCAAGATATGTTTTGAAAGAAATGAAAAAAAAAATATGGTAAAAGTAGCTGCGTTGAATTAGTTAATTAATTTTATAATCGTTTAATTCATTAAGTGTTATAACCGGGATAACTCTTTTATATGATGTCAGAATCAAACGGAAATGGTCACGTTGGAGTCGTAGTGACAAGAGCTACATTGTGGAGCTGATCTCGCCGAGAACGGAGCAACTAATATTTCCTGATAAAATCAAACATCTGTTTGGATCTTGAATGAAATAAAAGCAGAATAGTAAATTGCGAAACAAGGTGAGTAATTCACTAACTCTGTTCTATTTTAAAATATTATAATTATATTTTAATATTTATAAACGAATGATTGAATGCTGTGTGCGATGATTGTTTGGATGATTTACTAAATTATTTTGTTGAAATAATACCATCGATTGAGTACTGATGTTGTTTACCATTATATTTCATACCGATATGAAATTGGTGTTATTTATGTGACTAACGTCTGTGGGTGCAGGGAAACAGGTTGGAGGAATCCAACTGGATTCCTCAACAATTATATTATTGTTTTTCTTATATGATGTGACCAATAATTTATGTTTGATTATTGTATGTTTAGAATGTGAGACTCGCATTTACTCAAATTTTTTTATGTTGTGTTCTTCTTCGTCTTCTATTCTGATTTTCTTTCTTTCTATTTCTCACCCTCTAATTTCTTTCTATAAATGACCCGGTATTTTCGATACTCGAATAGTTAGCATGGTGTTTTTTGTTGATTTTCGGGGTCGAAAATTCCGCGGGCCATTATAGTGGTATCAGAGCTGGAGGTTAAGTGATTACCTTGGCTCTGTGGCCTAACTCAGTAGAGATGGGGTTAGTAGTACCCTAGATTGAGTTTGAGTGTATATATATGAGTGCGTATTTGTAAATTGATATAAAAACCGTTTCATATCGTGTTGATTGGTTTGGTAAGTAGTTTATGAATTCTGGTCGATACGGTAGTGCAAATCGTATCGATAGGTGTTTCTAAACTCTTGAACAGAGTAATTCGACACAATATTGTTTTAAAAGCTGGGCAAATGAAATATTTTTACCCAAATATATTTTGATATTAAAAGAAGTATATATCTTGAGATTATTGTAGTATACTGGATGTATTGATCGTTATTATAATCGAATAAGATTGTAATTGGGTTGGTTATGTAAATAACCAATCGAAATTCGTATAAGTATAATATACAAGTCCAAATGAACTAAATCTGAATTTAAATCATATTTGGAATTTAAGACTCTGGAAATTTGGGAATGGTTTGTAAATGAATTTGATATATGGAAATTTTAAATCCTGGGAGAATTCAGAAATATTTTCCTAAGTATTGCAAAAATATTTTGAAGTAAATTCAAAATGGAAGTATTTTAAATAAGTTTTGAAATAATATAGTATCGAACTCACTTCGATCACTGGAAAATAATTCCGATGATGACTGCGCAGCATCATCGGTGTTCATTTTCGAGTTCCAAAGTGAAAGATACTACCAAAATTAGTGTTTTTGAATTATCGAAGAAACAAATTGTTTTGATTTCCGCAAGGAAATATTTGATTCTTGAAGAAATTTAAGTTATTAAAAACTCTCAGGAAAAGATTATCTGAATTAAAATGGATTGATATTTGAAATAAAAATTAGAATTGAGTTATGAGATAAAGATAGCTGATTGGAACATAACTTGGTTATGGAATTGGATTATTGAGTAAGAATTTGATTTGAGCCAGAGTTTAAAATGGGATTCGGGTTGGGTATATGAGAATGGATTGGATTGAGGACAAGTTAATTGGAGATCAATTGAGGTGGCATGGATATATGCTAATGTGAGAGCAAATGGAAAAGATAGAGTTGAACGCCCAACAAAAAGGTACAAGTTTATATTATATTTCGGTTTGAGATTTTTATGAGCCTAATTGGAAAGTCGCTTGGCTGTTTTAATTTCTTTTGGATTGAAGAAGGCCTAGAGAGGAGAATTGTAGTTGTACCGATTGAGCCATGCAAAGGAGATCCAAGTGAAATTTTTCGGAAGTTTAAGGTGTTAGAAAATTTTCAAATTTGAAAATATTCGTTAATAAGAATAAATTAATATTTTTATTGAAATTAATTAGCTCATTCGAAACTTAAATTAAGAAGTAATACGAAAGATTTTTAACCCAGTTATAATATGGTTCGTAACATTTTTCCTAGCGTAGTAATTTCGAGGACGAAATTCTTTTACGGGGGAAGGGATGTAACATCTCGGAATTTTAGCGATTAAATAATTAATTAATTTAATTATTTTATATTGGTTTGATAATTTAAATTGTTTGAATTCAAATATATTGAATATTAAATTAATAGAAATAGTGGATTAATAAATTTAATGCCGAAATAGTCAGAAATAGCTGAATTGACAATATTGTGTAAATTGAATAATTCAATAATTTAAATCAGATTAGAATTGAATTATAATAACAAATATATTATTTAAAATGACAGTTTAACATATTAATTATAATATAAATTAAAACGAGCCTGTAACGTCGTGGTAGTTCGTAATATGGAGTTTTGAACTTCAAACGACTGTATAGTATCTGTTATTAGTCGGATTTCTTTGAAAAAGAAACGTTTGGAGCTACTGAACTCTATCTTTCTAGCAGAAGCGAAAAATGGATATTTCGCGTTATAGATTGTGAGTTATATCAAAATCAAATTTTAAAAAGTCGTCATGGAGCGTTTATAAGCAGTAACAGATTATTTAATATAATTAAATATTGGGTTCATATTTGGACAAGATTTTTAAGATGTGGTTATATTTTAATTTTTATAATTTTGCTATTTTGGAAAATAAGCAACTTTTGATTTGGACTATTTTACACCCTATATCAGTATTTTTGGGATTTCACAGAATAAGTTAACTAGTCTATATAATTATATTTTTGGGATCGTAACACGTTGCTCGTCTCAATGATATTTTTATTTTTGTCTATAGTAGTGTGAATCAAAATTTATGTAGTGGGATACCCTTATTTTCAAACTTAAATTTTATATTTTTACTTTTCTATGCACGACGTATGAACTTTCTTTTGATGTTTACATGTGAATTAAGAACCAAACCGACATCTCCATTTGCACTTTTATTCTTCTTTTCCTAGCGTATATTTTGCCTTTCCGTCAGGGTCCATCTCTGATTTAACTTAGAGGCATAAATATTATCCCATCACGTACCTTTATTCTTTCCCAAAGTACCAAAGAGTAATTTCATTTACGTGACCATAAGAAATGGGAGATCTTCCTGATGCATTTTTTCTCAGTGCACTGATGTGAACATGGGTATGCTTTGAGATCCAAAAGGGTTATAAAGAAAGAAGGCGATCAACACAAGGACAAAGAAATCAAACTGCATGCTTAAATGTACTCACCTAGCTAGGCAGACAATTAAACGCAAAATACAACTAACTAAAATGCTATGACATGACACTGTTCTTATTTCTTCTACCCTTTCGCTTCAATATATATATATATATATATATATATATATATATATATATATATCTGTGTGTGTATGTGTGTGTATATCGCAGGCTATTGAAGCTGAAAAACGCAAAGAGAAAAATGGCAAGAAAATAAATAAAATTTATGCATCCGTATAAAATTACGAAACCAATATACACAACTTCCTATCAACCTTCCCTTCACGTTGGCATGATTCTGGAGCAGCTCGATACACTACATCTCGAACAAAAACCCCATCGAGCCTCTAGGGTTCACTTCTTTAGAAAATATACACATTAATTCGCGTTTTGGCTTTTTTTCGCGAGGGCAAGCGGTACTCATTGGGGTAAACTTTATGGCTTATGCTGATGATGAAAGCACGGGTTTGCCGGTAGGAGAGAAAGGGTTAGAGCCTTGAATGCTGTATCAAGGCATGGTGGTGCCTACATTGTGATGGAGAGTGTGTTGAGGAGTTTAATTAAAGCAAGCGGAGCAGTTAAGCGGTCAATCGCCGGCGTGAGGCGAGGAAGATTTTGGTGAGGCTTGGGAGGTGTTTGTGGTACAAGGGAGGAGAACGCAGGGGTCTGAAGAATGGTTGAGTGTGTGGTTTTAACTGTTGCTTGCGTCGGAAGGGTACTAAATGGTTTCATGAGGAAGTGTTGTGCGACTGTAAGAGTGTAGTGCATACATGGAGCAGGCGTATTATTTGAAGTAGAAAGGAAATTATAAATAGAAAACAAAATGGCCTTCTACTGTGCAGTTTCGAAAATAATATGGGAAATTTTTTGTAATGCATGAGAGAAATGCCAAGGGGGAGGGACGTGCTGATGTGTAAGCTCGTGGAAGAGGATGGAGAAAAAAGTAGACAGCAGGTGGTTTTTAACTTTGGGGAGAAGATGGAAGCCGGTTAAGGTGTACACGACGCATGGGTAGTTCTATTTATTTTTAAGTAATTTTTTTCTAGAGCGTAAGTGGGGGAAGCTCAACCATGAGAAAAGTTTTGAGTTTCATGGTAAAACAGAGGAGAAGTTGAAGTGAAGTGTGGTATCATATACAAGGTGTAGGCGTGTGAAGAAAGAACCCATGGGAAGTAAGATTGGCACAGCGGGAGTTCGGTGTTAATGTGAACAAGTAGTGTATGAATTGAAACGAGTTGGTCCGGGATACAAGAGAACTTGAAAATGATATTTAAGGAAATTTTTATAGAAATTTTAATGAAAAAATGGAGAAGTTGTGTGGCTTGAAATAATGGGAATGGCGTGTGTATTCTTAACAGCTTGCATTGAAACATAATGAGGAGCAGTTTTGTTTAAGATGGCTGAGGAAGAAGAGTACAATTTGGAAACAGATATGGGCTTGTAATAGAGTATTAGGCTACTGTATATGTTATAAAATATTAAAAGAAGGAGAAAACGTAAAGCATACAAATGGTGGAGAAAAAATATATTGGATTTCGGGAAAGGGAAAGCGCGAACTGTGCGGATGGGCTAAGGCGTGAGGTTGAACCGGGTAAGGAAAATTTGAAGCTCAAGATTTTTTTTGAAAGAAATGAAAAAAATATGGTAAAAGTAGCAGCGTTGAATTAGTCAATTAATTTTATAATCATTTAATTCGTTAAGTGTTATAACCGCGATAACTCTTTTATACGATGTCAAAATCGAACGAAAATGGTCACGTTGGAGTCGTAGTGAAAAGAGCTACATTATAGAGATGATCTCGCCGATAATGGAGCTACTAATATTTCGCGATAAAATCAAACATCTGTTTGGATTTTCAATGAAATAAAAGCAGAATAGTCGACTGCGAAACAAGGTGAGTAAATTCACTAACTCTGTTTTATTTTAAAATATTATAATTATATTTTAATATTTATAAATGAATAATTGAATGTTGTATGTGATGGTTGTTTGGATGATTTACTAAATTATTTGGCTGAAATAATACCGTCGATTGAGTACTGATGTTGTTTACCATTATATTTTATACTGATATGAAATTGGTGTTATTTATGTGACTAACATCTGTGGGTGCAGGGAAACAGGTTGGAGGAATCCAACTTGATTCCTCAACAATTATATCATTGTTTTTCATATATGATGTGACCAATAATTTATATTTGATTGTTGTATGTTTAGAATGTGAGATTCGTGTTTACTCAAATTTTGTTCTGTTGTGTTCTTCTTTGTCTTCTATTCTGATTTTCTTTTTTTATCTATTTCTCACCCTCTAACTTCTTTCTATTGATGACCCGGTATTTTCGATACTCGAATAGTCTGTAGGGTGTTTTATGTTGATTTTCGGGGTAGAAAATTCCGTGGGCTGTTACAGGAATAATAAATTTTATTTCCGAAATGATCGGAAATAGTTGTCTTGGCAATATTTTGTGAATTGGATAATTTAATACATTTACTTCAGTCTTGAATTGAATTATTATAATGAGTTTATTATTTAAACGACATTTGAACGTTATAGTCTTAATATTATTTAAAACGAGCTCGAAACGTCGCGGTAGTTCGTTATATTGAGTTTTGAACTTCAAATGAATATACATGATTCGTTATAAGTCGGATTTCTTCGAAACAAGAAAGGCTTGAATCTACTGAACTATATTTTTCTAAAAGAAGTGAAAAATCGAGATTTCGTCTTATAAATTGTAAGTTATGTCCAAATCAAATTTTCAGATAGTCGCTATGAAATCGTTTATAAAACATAACGATTTATTAAATATAATTAAATATTGATTTCGAATTTGGATGTGATTTCTAAGTCGTATTTTTAATTTAATTTATAGATTTTTTCTATAATTTTTATTTTGGAAAATAAACAACTTTTTATTTAAGGTAATTTGCACCCTCTATCAGCATTTTGGGAACTTCATAGAATAAATTATCTATTTTAATTTATTTTCGCGATCGCGATACATTTCATGTCACTATGGTATTTTTATTTTTGTCGTTAGCATTCCATAACGAACGAAATTTTATGCAGCCAAGTACCCTTAGCAAATATAATATATATAAATATGCTTACCTTAGCAACTAAGTTTCGTACAGCAACTGTAACCTTCCTACCTTATGTATTAAATAACGCAGACTACACTGGGAAATTAATCAAGCACAGTACCTACACTGTAAATTCCTACTACCTCCTATTACTTAACAACGACGGGATATAAGCAAGGCATTTTCTAGCCAAGGGGATTCATGTTACTTGCGTACAAAGGATCTAAACTATGTAAATACACAGGCTTCTACTTCGTGTTCTTAATCTGAAAAATCAAACCAAAGCTTTGTCATGGCTTCAGCAAACCCAAAATGTGGGGATCACCCTCAAATAAAATTTAAATCAATTTATTCATGGCCTCTAAAATCTCAATAACAATATATTTAAGCTCCTATATTGAAAAGCTCTTCAGTATGGTATAGTTTTTTCTGAGTTTGGATGAAGTTTTGGACATTGGAATTAGCACCCAATAGCCCTGGGACTAACGTATCAACGCTGACAGGGTTCATAAGGTATATGGATGGCGGCCTTGAAATCAACGGGGCAAGACACATGTTTTAGTGAAGTATGAGGGAATTCGAATCCGAAAAGGGTCATTCTTTTTTTTTTGTCTATAGCCGAAGTTTGGCTGATGACACAATTCGATAAGGGTGGACGAGTTGACCGAATAAAGTCTAGGTGTCGTAGTTTGCATCGAGATGATGAATGGAGGAAGAGGTGCCTATTGTTGGTGATAGTTTGTGAAGCATTGAGGGAGGCTTAGGGGAATGAACTCATGGCTATGGTGTTCGAATGGCTTCAGGAAGTCGAGTTCTTGTTTTTGTAGAAGTAGGGTGGTAAGAGACAGACATCAGTGAAGTTTCAAAGTTTTTTTCGGGCACTCAAACTGTCGCTACCATTTTCATTCTGAATCGCTGAAGACGCAACACGGAGGAAACATCAAGTTGAATGAAATGACAAGGACGGTGAAGAGATGATGAAGAGAGAAACGAAGGTGTTGGTTTCGTGTAGAACAGCGACATAGGGAGGGGTGAACGGATATTACGAAGTTCGGAGATGGTACAGGAAAGCGGGTTTTCTTTTTTTGAAATATGATGAAGAAGAAGCATAATAAGATGGATCGGGTTATATGCTTTCGACTCTGGTTTTTTTTTCCAAATGTGCATAGGTCGATGAAAAAGAAAATATATATGGGAAGTAGGAGCGTTTATTTTTGCTAGGGAGGAACTGTTGTATTGGGCCAGGCATGCGAGATGCGGGCCAAACTAGAAAGTGGGTGAGTACTATATTTAGATTAATATAAGTTTAAATTTAGTTGATAACGTATAAAATTTTAAATCTCATAACATATACGTACGATGTCGGAATTCAACAAAATAAGATCCGCTGGGATCGTATGATCGCAGGCTACATACTGGAACCAGTTTGGAGAGATTTGGATCACATTACAATTTTAGGAAAAATAAAATGCTCGATGGAATCAACGAACGTTAAGCGTTATTCAACGATTAGCGACCAAAGTGAGTAAACTCACAAACTCTGTGCAGTTTTATAATTTTATAACGTTATTTAATATTGATAAAAAATGATTTAATGATGTGTGTGATGGTTGTTTGGATGATTTTCTAATTAATTGGTTGGAATAATATATATAGTTATATAAATAAATCGTTGATCTGATATTGAGTCTATTTATTATAATATTTCATATTGATATGAAATTAGTGTTATTTATGTTTATTAACATATGTGGATGTAAACGAATATGTTGGAGGGTCCAACTGGATTCCTGGACAATTTATTGTTATTTTTTATATATTGCATTACATAATGTGACAAATAATCGGTGATTGATTATTATGTGTTTTGGGATGTTTGAATAACATTGACCTGAAATAATTGATATTTAAATACCATAACATATACTAGAATATATTGGAAAAGAATTCGAGTTTTAAAAAGGGAATTCTATTTTTATTATTTTTAAATAATAGAATTGATCCTCGATTGGGCTAGAATACAATCACATGTTTTAATTATATTAAAACAAGTAGTTTGATTTAAAAACAATATTTAGAGATAAAATGGAATAATTATAAACAAACAATTTGGGATATAAGAATGAATAATAAAAGGGGAAATTGGGAATCATCGAAAAGGAAACGATGAAATCATTTCGATGTTTGAAATTTAAATATTATTGAAATAAACCCATAAGGAATTATAATTTGATTTCGACTATGTCAAGTATTATAAAGATAATTTATTTTAGAAAAATAGATTATAAAACTTCGAAATTGACAAGATAGTTAATATTTGGTTTAAAAAACCAATAATTTATAATCGAATGTGTAATCGAGATTTTGTTATAAACTTGATATATAATTAGCAAGTAACTAATTTATAAATTGAGTGAATGAAGTGAAATATAAATATGAATTTATAAAATAACTCGATAAACAGGATTTGAACCTGTAATGGTATATATAAATAAATAAAATCAAGATTTGATTGATATAAGGAGTCTAGTTTTCTGCAATGGAATAATGTTCATGTTTAAAGTGAATGATGATTTAAAAGCAAACGTTTTGCAGATTGAAATGATTTGGTTGATATGAAGTTAAGAAATGGAATTAATGGAACTAGAAACTGACTGGAAATTAGTTAAGGTGAATAACTTTCTGAATATTGATCTTATGTTGGTTTTGACCTTCGGGGTTGATGTTTTAGGGAGTTGTACTCTTACTAGTTAACAGTTCGGGACTGATGGAGGTAGAAGAAAAGTAATGCGGAAATGGAAATGTTTTCCTGTATTAATAGAGTATATTTTCTAAATATAGAGAATAAGAAGTCATAAATATATGGAAATGTTTTTCTAAGAATTGAGAAAGGCTAAACGGTTTTTAAGAATATTGGGAAATGGGGAATTGGAAAAAGAATAAATTAAGGTTAAATTAATTTAAAGGGCTAAATGTCGATTGATGGTTGATCGATAAAATTTCCATCAGAAATAAGATCGTTGTATGTATGGATGTTTTCCTTTGATAGTTAAATAACCGACTATCAAAGATTTTGATCATTTTTCCGCATCAATACGGAAAGACCGGAATCAGATTTATTATTTGGAAACCACTTTGTATTGGCATGTAACACCCCATATTTTATGTGAACATTAAAGTAACAAATTAAAGTATACATAATTTTTAAGAGAAGAACTAAGGGAAACGGGTTGCTCCATTGCGTTCGTCTTGGAATTCTGCTTGAGATAGAGTCCAAGTTTGCATAAATCGGACTCCGTATGAAGAAGTTATGGCCTTTAGAATTTTCGGGATTTAAATAAATTATAATAGCTCAAGTTCATAAATTCAAATTCGAAATTCAAATCACACACCCGGGCTGAGCGGGAAATTTCCCGCCCAGGACCCAGGTCGACTAGGGGGTCGACCTGGGTAGAACAGGTCGACTAGGGGGTCGACCTGGGTAGAACAGATCGACCATAGGTTCGACCTCCCCCCTTTTCCAGATTCGTGGACAGATTCATTTTTCATCATTTAGACACCCGTCCTGACCAGATTCATTGCTCATAAGCTATTTAAACACCCCCAAACCTCACTTTCTCTCCACACAACTTCATTTTACCTATCCTCTACCCTAATTAATATCAAAATAAATTAAAGACGGGATTATGCTGCTCAAGTATAATCAAGTTAGATTTCAAGTAGAGGTTCAAAGGCTAATTCAACGACTTCAACAAATATTTTCCAAGAATCAAATCAAATCTAAATTAGAAGAACAAATAGTCTACTTCAAGGGAGAGCTATTCAGTTTCAGAAAACTGACCCCAGAATTCAAGACCGTTCTGTAATTTGTAAGTTCACCTTACTTTGAGAAATAAAAGTTAATTCTGATTCTGACATTGTAATAAATCTGGATCTGAGATTATGCCTGTCTTTCTATATCCTTTGGATCTATCTCATTGATAATATTATGTCCGTTCTTTGTCTCTTCTTTCCTTCTTCCCTTGTTGTTTTATAGCTAGGCTACTGCGAGCCTGAGCCAGATCTCATAAGAGATGAGCGTATGTTGGAAATAAAATTGGGCATAAAATATGATTTGGTCATAACCTGCGCTAAAAATTGGGAAAAAGAATTAAATTGTTTATAATTGGGCATAATTGAGTTGTAATTGATTTTGGGACATAACACATGTTGTATTTAAAACATAAAGTATTGGACATATGACTTGAGATTTGAGGCATAAAGTATTGGACATATGACTTGAAATTAGAGGCATAAAGTATTGGACATATGACTTGAGATTTGGGGCGTAAATTAAACTATAAATATAAGGCATAGTACATGTTGTGGTCTAAGATCTAAAATTTGGACATATATATATATATATATATATATAATAGTTTATGATTTGGAAGAAGAAGATTAGGGTGTATAGTGATGTATGGCTTAGGCATGAAAACAAGTTTTACCTTTGTTTTGTAAGTCAGTTACTTTTTAGATTTGAACACCTAAATGTAATTGTGACATGTAATAAAATGGATATGAGAATATGCCTGATGTAAGCTATCCTTTCATTGAAATCTGTGCTTGAGTATATATATATCTTTGGGAATCATTTTTTACTATGAAACTGGTCCAATCATATCTATCCTTGTTGTATATTGGAGTTGTAATCCTTTTTAAGTTCATGATGTAATTCTTATCATATCTATATGCCTGCGATGTATTCCTTGCAAAACTTGTCTTTTTAGTACATCAAGTTTATTGGACTAGCAATTCTTATCATCATATGACTATGCCTATTCATACGATGTTCCATCTTACTTCTCTCCTTGTATTATGAATCTTGAGTTGAATCTCGAAATACGTACGTTTTGAATGCGAGGGAAATTGGGTATAACATGAAATTGACATTATTTGGCATAATTTAGAACATGTAACATGGCATAACTTTTAAGATGCAATTTGACATGAATTATGGAATATGTAATTTGACATATTGAACCTAGAATTGGCATGAACGACAAAGTAGGAAGTTGGCATATAAATCAAGTTTTAGGCAAAATTGTTATTGTTGCGAATTTGGGGTAACTTGAGCATTAAATCTAGATTGGGTGTAAAATGTAACATGACTAATTTTGGTGAATTTGGTAATTAGCATATAAAATCTAGATTTGGGCATATAGGATAAATGTGTAGTTTAAAGATGAACATGCCTAACCCGAGGTTAGATTGAGTTGTGGTGTAAAACTGCCTGGAACCGGTCGGCTCATCTAGTAACCACAACAACACCTATTTAATGTGAGAGGTTAGTGCATCATGCCCAAGAAAAACTCGAGGTTAGATTGAGTTGCGGTGTAAAACTGCTCGGAACATCCCGGCTCATCCAGTAACCGCAACAACACATATCTAATGTGAGAGGTTGGTGCATTAATAAATCAATTAATGCTAATGAACAAGATGAATGGCTAGGGTTAAGTTCACAGGAATACTTAACCAAATATAACATGAATGACTAGGGTTAAGTTAACGAGAAACACTTAACCAATATAACAAGATGAATGGTTAGTGTTGAGTAATAAGAAACACTTAACCAATATAACTTGATTTGTGGTAAGGTTAAGTTAAAACAAGAGAGAAACGCTTAACCAATATGACTTGATTTGTGGTAAGGTTAAGTCAACACAAGAAGGCAATACTTAACCAAAGTAACATGACATGAAAAGTAGGTGGGTTAAGTTAACTTGAATTGATTGATGACACTTAACCAATACAACATGATGAACACGTGGGGTTAAGTTAACAAGAAAACACTTAACTAATATAACTTGATGAACGAACGGGGTTAAGTTAATAAGAAACACTTAACCAACATGACACGATGAATGGGTGGGTTAAGTTAACATGAATGACAACACTTAGCCAGTATGACATAATGTGCAGGAGGGTTAAGTACATATCGGGTTGGTGAGTAATATTAGTAAATATAGGCCCACAAACTTAACCATTAAGAAAACATGCTAGAATCGGTGGGAGGGTTAAGTACATCTCGTGTAGGTGGGTAATATTTATATATATAGACCCACAAACTTAACCAGCAGGAAACCCTAGTAATGGGGACCCATTTCAGCAGTAATCCGCATAGATGTATCATGGTACCCTGAAACTAGGCAGGGTGGGGCATGATTACTGGCTGATTATAAGCGGTCAAATTAGCGGCAGGGGGTACGTCAGTGTAGGTTCCGACGTTTTGCGGGCGTGCACATACTCCGGAGTGGGAAAAAGCAGGCACTGGGTACCAGTAGTTATACATTGTGCATCTTGAATCGTGTTGGGTTGCGATCATAAGGATTGATACACCTTATGGTGGGACCAGCACAGGGTATCTACACGCAAGAGAGGGCCGATTGACATAGACACATGGAACATTAATGCAAGTAAGGAGCCGATCGATAGGGTAGTAAGGGTACATCTAACATGTTCATGGCAATTAGGCAGATTGAGGTGGAATCCTCACGATAGATGTACACCTAAAGGCTACCACAATTGCGGGTATTGGGATCACGTTATCATATTATCATTTTATACAGATTACTAGTTGGGACACTAGTTAGGTGGTGCAGAGATAGATATAGAAATCAGAATAACAAAGTAGTAGGGAAGCAGAGAAAGAGTAGAAGCACATTCAGTTTACCTTGCCTTATCATACCTTATGCTTATGCTATGTTATCTTGTTATCCTTGTTATCACGGTATTGTCCTATATTCAGTTTATTCATGTCATGATTCTTTTGCCTGTTTATATGCTGAAAGTCACTTGACTTACCAGACTTATGTCTGACCAAGTTTTGTTTCGCCTCTTTTCTTCCGTTTCCCCCCTAGGTTCACAGGGAGGAAATATTATCACTTAGCTCAGTTTTCTTTCCAAGCTCGAAGATAGTCGATGTATTGCTTTGGACTCTCTCTTCCACTACTGTGGCTGGTTCACGCTTTATTGGGGAATATCATTGTTATTTTTATGCTTGTTTTATACTAGGAAGTTTTTGAATCAAGACAGAAGTTCTATGTATTACTTTTAAGTATGATTGAGATAACTGTTGTACAAGCTTGACTGAACCATATTATTTATAAAACGACTTTATTTCCGCTGCTTTATTTGTCTGTCTTGTAATTTATCTGCATCTTTTACCTAAAATGCTCCACCAAAGTTAAGGCATTCCCTTTGTGAGTGACCTTAACGGAGGTGGGGTGTTTCACTTGGTATCAGAGCTGAAGGTTACCGGATCAGATAAAAGATTTGAAAAATTATTTTCAAAACGGTTTTAAAAGAAGCATTTTCAAAAGAAAAGTTTTCTTCTTAAGGCATGTTCCACAAAGCCGTATGCACTATCTTTTGATCCTTTGTTTGAATCCTTGTTTCCTTCTTTCCTGAGTCTCCGGGGCTCCTGGCTTTTTGGTAGGTAACCTCATTGCGGCATGGTTCCGTAGGCTCGATGAGACTACGACACCTGTCAAAGGGCGAATAAGTGCCCAACCTCCATCCATAGTCGTAGTAGTTTCACTTGCGGCTAATTTTCTTTTGAGCTTTGTAGGATTTTCGATGCGATGGAGGTAGCTCTCAAGAGACCTGTCAACAAGTTACACAAGGATGGAAAAGATGAGAATGAGGGAGTTTGGTTAAGGAGCACAACCCAAGGATGAATAACTCATGGATATAGACTTGGTTCACAAAGGAGGGGAGGAAAGAATAGTAAAACCTAAAATAAGAGGGAGTATCTTTATTATGGTATAACGGGTCGTATAATTAAGGGCGAGGGCAAAAACAAATGACAGGATTTTCAGGAGGGCAAATGCATGCTCTCACCCCTAGTGTACCTGAGAGAGAGGTAGTAAGGTTTCTGTTGAAAAAGTTTAGTTTTTCTTCTTGATCATCCTGTTAGTACTCTTTTTGATTTTAGGGCTTCACATTCGTTTATATCTGCTTCCATAGTTGAGTCTCTGCACCTTAGTACTTGTATAGTAGAAGATCCCAGTATTGTCTCAAATCCCATTTGTTGTTCGGCTCATTTATCTTTGGTTTGTAAGGATTTGAGATGCTTATGTTTCCTGGTTTCATCGGCTATGGGTTGATTCTAGGCATGGGTTGGTTAGCTAGTAATTGTGAAAGGAGGATAGTTAGACTTTTGACTTGCCTCGGGAATACCCTCGAGATTTCGTGCGATCCCGAGGGATCAGTTTTTCTTAGCTACCTAGAATCACTTTATGTATTTATTAATGATTTTCGATTCGTTGGAGTGGTCCATGAGTACGCATATGTTTTTGATTAAGGATAGGGGTTTGTCCCCTAAAACGTGAGGTAAACTCCCACATATATCTAGATGACAATGCAAAGGCAGTTATGCGACCAACGATAGTTTTGGAGCAAGATTGGCGAGGACAGCCAGAGTTGGTTAAGTGCTCAATTGTTTGGTTGTTTTGCTAGTATCATCTCACATAAGTCGTCCAAATTCGGAGGTATTCCTCGGGTGCTTGTTTGATATTGGTTTAGGCCTTTGGGGCTTGTACTTGAGGGATGTCAAGTTCGACTAGGATGGTTTGCGTGAGAGATATAAACCCTCAGATTTGTGACATGACGGATAAGCTAAGTAGAGGAGAGAACTCTAATCATCTTAGTATATACACTTGGTATCATGGCTAATGCTTGTATATCTTGGGAAGATAGTTCGACTACATTGGATACCCTCTAGCATAGTAAGTGATCGAGGTCCTATCTTTACTAGTGGGTTTTGGAAATGAAGGTCAAGAAGCTTCGCAATTGTGAATTCAAATTAGTTAAGGTATAGTGAAGTGAAGCTCAAGAAGACGCGACGTGGGAGACTGAAGATAAGACACGCGCATCATACCCTTTTTCTTGGGGGTATATCCTTGATCTCCTTTTTCTAGGAATTCTGTGCATGTTTGTTTCTATCTTTTTAGATATATCCTCTAGGTCATATCTTCAATCCTTAGGTAGAAGCCAATGGATGTAAACATGTGTTTGAAACATGTTATGATTGGTGGTTGCAAGTGGTTGCTCGTGGATGCATATACACACATTAGGCACTAGATCGGCTCACTTTCATATTGCATATGCATGAATCAATATATGAACTGAAACTTGATGTGTTATCATATGGATGTTGCATATGGATGAGTGAATATGCACATATATAGTATTTACATGATTAGGGATATTTGCATACATATTGGACGCATGTCACTCTCGTGATTGCATTAAGGAGGTCAACTGGATCAGTAGACCGCCTGATTTTGCATTAGATAAGAGACATATACACACATTTTGCACATGTTCATACGACATTAGAAACCTTTTAAGGACAATGGATGTAACAACCCGTATTTTTCAAAAAGATAAAATTTAGTGAATAATGGTAAGAATTTAAATTTTTTTAAAGATATATAAATTGTATGATAAAATTTTCAACATAAAATTATCAAAATAAAATATCTATTTAATTTATTTGAAGGGAATTTGATAAAATAGCTTATATAAAATTATCATAGTTGGGATAACCATAAATAATTTATTCCAACTATTATACGCGCATTATTGTTGCTTAGATCTCAAACATTCTATAATTGTTTTATCACAGGCATTTATGTATCTGTTTTCAAATAATACCTTTAATTTATTTTACAGAAAAATGATAATTTAAATATATGTGTGATGGATTTATTTCGTTTAATAGCAAATGAGATTATTTAAAGCAGATAATACTTATGTAGTATTTGAATTGTAAATCTATTGAAATTATGAAATAAATTTATATAAAAAAAAAGAATATGCACTTTCAAATAATTCTATGGTATAATTTTAATAAATTTATTTGAATTATCAACTTTATTTGTACCTATTAGAGGATGATTAGATGTTTAATAATGGAATTTGTTACCATATTTTAACAATTTACGTTCCTTCTTATCAAATAAAGGAAGGCATTTAATGTCATCCACAACTTTTTTTTTCTCCATTCATGGTCTATGAAAAACATGGTCAACTAATTTTATTTTATTTTTTTGGAAGGGTATATGTGTAATCTAAAATTTATGGCAGATACTTTCTGAATAGTCGGTAAATTTACAAATTGTAACTTCAAATTTATATTCATACTACGTTGTTGGATGTTAAATTATCTTCTAATAACATTCCATATTTTGAGGTTCCTTTTTGTCAATCGAATGAATTAAAGCTAGTTATGTGATGTACTAATAAAACAACTTGAAGGCTACAAATGACTCAACATGCCCCTTTCTATTTATACACACACATACATACTTATATGTAGACTTTGCACAACTGATAGATAATTAAGATCTTCAATGGTTATTAGTTTGTTGATTTACAAATGTTTTACATCATTTGGCAATCTCAAATTAAGCAAACAAACTTATATAGCTGAATTGAATGTTGTAGCTGAAAAATATCACTTGATGTTCATAAATGTTCTTTATTAATGTTATTTTATATTTGTGTTAAATGTCTTTATGTTTTTTTTAAGAAATATTATGTCATTCTTAATAATATAGAAAATTTGTACTTGCACATCAAGGCAAACATGTCTCATTTAGTGAAATCATGTTTCATATTTGTGCTGATTTTGAAATATGTCACATGGCAAAATTTATTCCAATCAGCCTAAAATTGGATTGGCAATTAGTCAAATTTTTGGAAATATTTTATTTGGCTGATTTGGCTATGAAATTTTTATGCGTATATATTTGTGATGGCTATGAAATTATAATCCACGTATCATTAAAGTTGATATTATTATGGCATATTATTTTCACCTTAATTTCAATACGGCATATATTCAAATGATGGATGTTAAATTGTACTGTTTTATTACACTTAATTATATGTTAATATATAAGAAACAATTAATTCTTTCGTTAAAGATATTAATTATATGTTATTACCACGCATGTATTTTCTTTGGAAATACTATGCCATTTATATTATGTAAATTAAATTATTCTTGTTGTTTTTATCGTGTGTATGTTAATTATAAGAATATGGTAGTTTGTCACCTATTGACATTAATTTGGAGAGAATACATTTATTAGGGAAAACGTATTAATTTGGCGTTTATGAGGATTCATGTTAATTTAGAATAAAAACATGTAATTAAATATTTACGTTTATTACAAGGTTAATTCTGAAAATATCATTAATAAAGGAGCAATTAGTGGTTGGAAACATAAGTGGCTGCATAAAAGTCACAAAACGTATGAAATTTAAAAGGGCGATTTGGACTTAAATGTAATTAAAAATAGCGACATCAGGTTTAAATAAAAAGGGGTCTAATAACCTAGGGACTTAATTAGATTTGCTAACTCATATATAATATCCTATTCACCTAACCCTAACCTACTTCTAAAACCAAAATCTAAGTTCCTTCTTCCTCCTCTTTGCAATGACGGCTCCTCTCTTCACAAAATACAAGATTAAAATCAAATCTCTCCAAATCATAGCAAATTATATATCAAAATGAAGGTCTCGACGATATGAAGCTACGGATACCATTAGTTTTGTCACACAGCGCTCGGATTCGCCAAAATTTTGGATCAAACTTTCTGAAATTCGATTGAAGCTATTCGATGTCGCCTCAGTTTCTAAACGACGGGAGGTCATAATTTGATGAAATGCGTTGGAATCCTCTTGACGAGAAGCTTCACATAGAGACCAATTTTGCCTAATTCTGAGGATGTTGAATTTTGCCGAAAACCGATCTTTTGGATCCAATAAAGTCAAACCTCGGTGAGAACTCTTATCTCACTCAATCTATATTTACAGTTATTATTTGTTTTCATTAATAAATGTAGTTTAATGTCTGTGATGAAATTTTGTGGATTATTCTTGTGGCATACATTATTTGTTATGTATTGATGTTTGGAGATGCAATGTTTGAATTGGTGAATATGTAACATATCAATTGATGTCACCTTATTTATGATTCTTAAAATATGTTACACGGCCATATATGAGTTACCTGACTCAATATGTTGATTGGGTTGGTATTTTCACACATCGCCCAAGTGCACAAATAATACATTATTATTTTAATGTTGTTTGAATGTTATGTGGTTGAGATGTATAATGAATGTTATTATTGAATACATGGATTGTTTGAAATCCATTAATTAACGGTATTTGATTTGGGTCTCATTCCAATTCAGAAAAGAAATTTGTCAAATAAATATTTATAGTAAAAATTATCCTTTTTATCGAACGTAAAAAAAAAAATAGGAATTTGTCCAAATAAGATTTATAATAAAATTATTCCTTTTATTATAAATAAGAACATGTCTATTGTCATATCTTGAATAACTATGAAAATAATCTTTTTATTTTATTTAGAAAATATGTTTAGTGTCATATTTTCATTAACGCTAAAAATCATTCTTTTATTTTCATTTATAAACATGAAAATGAACATAAAGTAGTTGACGCTAAAAACGAACCTTTATTTTCATTTAGAAATATGCAAATGAACATATTTTGTTGACGCTAAAAGTTATGCGAATGAATATATTTTGTTGACGTTGAAGATTACTCCTTTTATCGTAACATAAAAAGATTTGCATCAAAAGATTATTCTTTTATCGTAGTTACAGTGCATAAAAATGATAAAAAAAATCATCATTCTTTCATTGTCACCAAAGAACATGAAAAATGATTTGCATAAAAAAAAATCATTCTTTATTGTCATGTAAGTACATAAAAGTGATTCGCATTAAAAAGTTAATCTTTTTATATCATGTTAGAATATGAAATATGTTGTAAAATAAAAAGTTAATCTTTATATTTAAAGTAAGAACATAAAATATGTTTTTAATATAAAAATGTAACAACCCATAACTTTAGAGTATTTTTAAAATTTATATTTAAAATAAATAAATTGAATAATAGGGGTTAAATTCAAATTTTGTTGATTATAATAGTAATGATTGTTTAAATTGGGTACAATTAGATTTTTGAATTTAGCCTTACTTTGAAATGTAGTAATTTGGGTTTTATAATTTAATGACTGAATAAAACTTAAGTTGTTTAATTTATAAATAAGAATCTCAAACTTAAATGGGTAAATGGTAAAATTTGGGATTTGATATTGAATAACTCATTTATTTGAAATTTGCAGTTCAAATTTAATTGGAGAAAAATCAAATGTGAGAATCTGAAATGTATGAAATAAATTTATAGAATTGATTTAAATTTATAATTTGGTTTAAAACTTGAATTTAATGAATATTCAAATTTAGTTAAACAGTTAATTGAATTTTTTATATTTTATTAATAAATTAACTGTGAAATTAACCGTTCCGGCGACTGTCTCGGAATTCGACGAAACTGGCGCCATCAGAACCGGAACGGTGGATTATGGCAGGATTCAGATTTGCGTTACAATCCGACTTACCGCTTGATCGTACGAGAGAAAGTGTGAAAGAGATCGATGTAAATGGATAATTGGGTGTTTGAATATTTGGGTCTTATAATTATATATAAATAAAATCCACCTTAACACCCATCAGTTCATTCTCACCATACGTTCATTTCCACCTCCATAGTTTTCTCTAATGGATGAAATTAGAGTTCAAAACCCTAGAAATAAAAATCCAAACTTTGAAAATCAAACTCCTCCAAACACTAGCGTATTATATATCAAATTGAAGCTCTCGACGAGGAGAAGCCGCTGGTACAATTTATTCTGACATGCAGTGCTTGGTTTTGTCGGAAATTGGTAGTCAAACTTCGGATTTTCAAAGCCCTAGGTTTTAGTTTGGGGATTTTTGTTCTAGAAGTTAATCGATGAATCCAAGATCTGGGTTTGATTAAGAAGATCATTTGTAGTTGATTGATGGTGGTCCCGAGGTCCAGAATGGCCGGAGTTGGCCACAATTCACGTTTTAGGGTTTAAAAACCCATTCGTTTAGCTCGACGTCGGCGGATGAGAGGACCACCGGAAGTGCCGTGGTTGGTGGGGTTAGGTGCGCCGGAAGGAGAGCTTTCGGTTGGAGGTGGTCTCAGGTCCTGAAGTGGCCGAAGTTAGTCGCGATGGTTGGTCAAAGTTCGGTGGTGATGGGTTCTTTTATCCCGTCGGTTACGGTAGCATCAAAGAAAGGGGAGCGGGATCAGTTTAAAGGGAAGGTGACGTGGCGTGATCTGAATGGGTGAGGAATTTCCTTTATTTAATTTATATATTCAAAATTTCAAATGGTAAAATCCTCATAACTCTCTCGTTTTAATTCGGATTTGGACGCGGTTTGTTGCGTTGGGATCGTGGCGAAATTGCGGACGTTTCGGCGCTGGTTTGGTTGCATTTAGAGACTGTAAAATTTTGGGCTTCTTTCGGATGTCCGAACCACTACGGACGCAAAGGTGAGTGATTTTCTCACTCACGAAATACTGAATTATTCCCATATTTATTGAATTAAATTATGAAGTAAATTTGGTTGCATGGTTGTGTTGGATTGTTGATGTTGGTTTGAATTTAACATGCAAGTGTGTTAACATGCAATCTAAGTAAACGATTTGTTATTTAATTTAATTCAAATCTCTAGTTGAAATTCGAACCCTTGTTAATCCTGGAACAGTTAATGCTGATCAGTTGAATGAAATGATTTGATGGATGTTTGGTTGAATTTTATTACTGAATTGAGATTGACACTGCTTATGCCATATTCAGTATATCGTATTGCATGTTGGTTTTGACGATAAATTTCATTTGTACCCTCGATGTTGCGGGCATCTAATGAACCCGGGATTTATCGATAAAATGAATTAAGAACACAGAGTGAAATGATAAATCTCTGTGACCCTGATTTGGATTGAAATGATAGATCCATCCCTGAAATATCGAGGAATTTAATATTAAACCACTTGGCCGTTGGATAGATAATTATATACAGACATCGGTTGGTTAAATGATTTTATTATTTGAAATTTTATTTGATAGAATTTCATTTTAAAAAGAATGTGTCGATACTCGATTTTCAAATTCGTTAAAGATTCTGAACTGGGATGACGATAAAAAGGGTTGAAGGCAAATTTTCCAAACCAAAATAGGAATATCTAAATTGGGGTTTGAATATGAATTGGAACTTTCCAAAAATAAGAGTTGGATAAAAAGGAAAAATTTCTTATAGAAATCAAATGTTGGGAAATTAGAAATCAAGAGTATCTGAGTGGTTTGAACCCAGTTGGAATATACATCTCGGAACTCTTGAAATCAAGTAGTTGTTTTGAACAAGGTTGAAACGAGATAGGGAACTAAGTGAACTCCGTTGAGACCGGAGGATAAATTCAAGTATTGAAATTTGGAAGGAAGAAAGGTTTTGATTTGGGAAATTTATTTTTAAAATTTATGCATTGATTCTAAATAATTATTCTAGCTTTAAAACTATTAATTACTTTTACTTAATACTATTGTATTTAAATAATTTCCTTATAATTCATTTTCAAAGGCTTCTAGTAAATCTTATTTTAAGTATATATAATGTTTAAATTACTAATTTATCTTAACTATTATATTTTATATATATACATCTATATATATTTATTTTATAAAAATTTATTATTATTATTATTAGTATTATTATTATGATTATATGAACATTTAGTACAAGTATTTTCTCAAATTTTAAATTCTTCCGAATGGAAATGCTTGAGTTTGAACCACTGGTTCAAATGGAGTTGAGATGAGAATCCGAGATAATCGGAAACCTTTGAGGTAAATTATATTCTATTTGAATATTTCGTTTTGGAAATATTATATGATTATAATATAATGGTATGGGATATATTCTGATTTAGAATAAAATCGGCTTGGGATGATTTACGATATATTGATATGAAATTTTATCTATTTGAATATAAATTGGTTCGAAACAAAATATGATATTTTGATATGAAACGAACCTTTCAAATATAAAAGAACCGACCAATGTGGAAAGATGTAAGCGTTGGTTGTTAAAGAGACCGGAGTCGACATAAGGCATACTCTCTGTCAGTGTCGATACCACTTTGACAACTGTGAACGTTATGACGTATCCAGAACGAGTATGATGACTTGGAGGCGATTATTAAATCGAAGAACATGATCGATGACGAAATAGCCCTGACCTTCGGGTCAGAATTGAAATGACTAAAACAGGAGCTATACCGTGACTAATTGAGGTAGCGCCTTTGATCGGACACACTTCTTCGATGCTATTTATATGACTATAATGATGATGATTTGGGCCTAATTATGACTTTGGGAGTGTGTTCCGAGGTGGGCGGTAGTGGCTGCTATGCGTTACCACCGGTCCGGGAGTGCAATTGGTAGAATCCTACCCTGGGCATTGCCTCGAGTGCCTTGTCATATATATCCATATCGAGCCCATACGATTTTGATTTAGCGTTGCTTTCTATGGAGTGCCCTCTGATAACACCAGTACGGTGAATTTACGGTACTGTATAGACCGTTGATGCCTATAAACTGCGTAAGGGTAATATGGTAATCCCGCTTACGCTATTTTCAGTATTTATACTTTACTGAATAGACATTATAATAATAGCGTATTATTATATAGATATTAGTTTAACGGATCCTCGAGAGATGGAAAAATCCCGTAACGTCTCTTGAGTTACTGCACCCATGGCACTACTGTTATTTCATATTTTGATTTGACTAATATGAGATGATTTAGTGCTGATCCGAGTGTTTGTTGTGTTTTCTTTTTATGCAATACGCTCGGGTCAGCAGATGTTGCAGTTAGCGAAGATTTCCTTGCCTTGGAGGACGAAGACGAAGTTTGGCGTATATATCTATTATGAGTATGGTTTAACCACTGCATTTATTTCCGCTACTTATCATGTACATCTGTATGTATATGTAACTCTGATATTCATTTGAATGTTATAACCAATGTATACATTTCAGCTGCTTTAACTGCTATTTATTTATTATATGTTGTCCTTCCGCTGTGAGATTCTGTGATTTGGTTTTTCCCTTCTTTCTTTCTTTTTCTTCTTTTTCCCAATAACTACCTGCATTTGCGATTTGTTTAGGTCGACATGTGTGGTTTATTTTCGATTTGAACGGTCAAAAATTTGGGTCGTTACAGTTGGTATCAGAGCGATTGTTATCGATAACCCTGGCTCTGTTGAGAATTAACTCATTATAGATAGGGTCAGTAGTGCCCTAGAATGAGTTTGAGTGATATGAGAGAGCGTACTTGTATTTTTGATAAAAATGGTTTTATTTGTGTTGATTGGTTCTGTTGAATATTTGCGGGTTCTGGTCGGTATATGGGACGCCATGGTATCGATAGGAATTCCTAAATAATCGAATGGAATGAATTGACATAATATGGTTTCGATATATTTTATATATATTATATATATACTATTAGTGGTTTTAAGTGTATAAACATTGGTCGTTGGTAGGTAACAATATTAAGTTAGTACCTAATATGGTTGATTCGATAATAAATTTAATAAGGAAAATTCAAATGGTCTAGGAAACAATTTGAAAATGAAATGATACCTTTAAGTATCATTAGGGGGAAAGGTTGTGATTGAATATAGGAATGAACTTGAAACTTGATCCTGGGGTATCTTTGGAAATAGTTGCCAAAGTTTTAAATAATACCATATTATAGGTATGATCTAAAAGAAATGGTTTTAAAGATTTTTCGAAGTGGTAAAATCCCTTCTTGGACCTTAGAAACGATGTCGGTAATGAGTGCACGCATTATCGATGTTTATTCTGAAGAGTTCAAGTGGGGGAGATCACTCAATGGTTATTATAACTTGTTTGACAAAGGATTTTGGATTTTATTCCATACGATATAAATTTTTAAAGAAAGGTATTAAAATATGTTATTTAAAGTTAAATATAAATTAAACATATTTTGAAAAAGGATATTTCTATGTTTTGGTAATTAAAGATTTGGATTTAAAAATTTAAATGGTATGTTTTTTTTATAAAATAGAATAAGTACATATATTAATTTAAATCTTACTTTATGAACTCGGGATCAAGAATCTAGGCTCATTTTAACTAACAATGTAAAGTCCTATGTTAAGGCGAATCCATTCGTTTGAATATATATCTTGAGTGATCATGAAATGGATTTAGGTATTTAAGGGAGAGCAGGGATCGTTGAAATGTTAAGCAGGGCGATAATGAGGGAACGGAAATTTGCCGAGATATATATATATATATATATATATATATATATATATATATAATTATATAAATGGTTTAAATAGAACGCGTCGCGCAGCGACAGTTCGCGAATTTCGACCATTGACTTTGAATGGACGTAGCGGGAGATCCGACCGTCGGATTCTCCTAAACCGGAACCGTTGGGTTCGTATTGAAAAGAGCTTTCCAATGAATATGAGAATTTTGAAATCTAAAGGTTGGATTTGGAGATATGTCCAAATCAAATTTTGAAAGGGTCGCTATGGCGGCAGTTCGGTGGCCGTTAGTGGAAACCGACTGAAATATCGATAATAAAATTATTAAAATATTAATAAATTTTTGAAAAATCATAATAAGTGATTTGAAAAGAATTGGGATGAAAGTATAAAACTCTAGATGGGTTAAACTCATTTGGACGATATATCGAACATGAATCTAAGTGCGGACAATGTAATGAATGGAATGTAAATCATCTTGTCGGTTGAAATATAACTTAAAATGAGTAGAGTAATCGAGTTAAACAAAGTTAACTTAAGAACCGAATAATAATGGTTGGAATTAAGTATAAAATTCGAGTCATGAATAATCCTTAATTCAATTCATGATTTGTGAATCAACCAAATAAATTGAGTTAATGGGATAAATTTAACTTAAAACAGAAATTGGCATAAGTGAATAAGGAATGGCTAAATGAATGTAGAGAAGTGCCAAAACAAGATAGAGGTGATGCAAATATAAATTTAGCCATTCGGAATAAGATAAAGGAGTTAAACGAATCCAAATTTTTGAATTTGAGATATTGAAGAGAGATATAAGAATAAGACTTAACCCGAGGTAAAGGGATTTGATAAAGAGGAATCAACTTAGGGAAGTTGAATAATTCGAATTAGAATTTATCAAGAGTTGGAATTAGTAAGTAAAATTTTCATCTATACTAACGATTATTGGGTAAGTAAATGAGGAGTTAATAAACGAGGGAAAATAGAATGGTTTATACATAAACCGTAACCGACCTTTACTCGCAGTTATAGATTCAAAGTTAACTTGAGAGAACGAGGAAACGAAGTAAACTGGGAAGTGGAAATATGGATTAACGTATAAGAAATAAAAACCAAAGTCTAGTTCATAGAATTTGAATATCGAAAGAATTTGAAACAACGTGGATTCAAGTAAGCCAAATGAATTTGAATAAATGGAAGTGAACTAGAGAAATTGAAGTGGTCGTTTTAAACAAAACATAAAGGAATAAAGCAAAGTATGGAATGGTGGATCGATAATCCATTTTAGGTGATTAAGCTTCGTTAAAGTCATGGGATTCGGATGTTGAAATTCCAAGCAAAATAAAATCTATGTTTATGGGAAACCGGAAATATTAGGCGAGCTGAGGTGAGATGACCATAACTTTAGAAGGAATGATCGGAATTCGACAATTCCGGATTTGTTGGAAACCTTAGAAACTGAACTAAAATTTTCGTTAATAGAGCCTGGTCTAATTTTCATGTTAATTAGATAGAAATCCAAGTTATAGTCGTAGTTGTATGCGCAGAAAATTAAAATCTGAAGCAGATACCTATATTGTTTTAACCATAACTTCCTAACGGAGCGTCGGATTTTGATGTGCGAGTACAATTCGGAAAGGCTAGAATCTGAACTAAAACTTTTCCTTAATATGCTTGTTGAAAATTTCCTGTTTAAAAGGGTTAAAAACTGGGTTGAACAACTCAGATCTGCATTTTTCAGTGTACGGGCTGAGATGTTCGCCTTCACTAAAATAGTCATAACTTTTGAGCGAATTGTCGAAATTCGACGAATCCGGACAATTCGGAAAGCCTGAAACAAATGCTACAACTTTTGCCTAGTATGTTTTAATCCTATTCCAACTTTTAAAGGGTGATAATCAATGATTTGTTCGCTGGTCTGCTATGAAAATCTTGGTTTTGCGGTTAAATTACTTTGTATATGTTGTGTAAGCTATATAAATTCGCCATATATTATCTATTTGATTCTTATGCATGTTTGAGTGTTTTAGTAGGTGCAAGGATTCGGAATTTCGCTCGGAGCTCGCGTGCGCTAAATACTAAATTGCTAAGGTAAATCAAAATGCAAATAAACGCTTAAAGAGGTAAGTATTTGGGGTTATATAAAGCTTGGTGGTTTTGTTTTTGTTTTCCCCTGGTTCAGGGATGTCTCATCGTTGATGAGATGTATATTTTGGATTGATGTATGTATCGAGATTTTTCCCGGGGCCCTCCGTACAGAGGAGATGCTGCCGAAATTTTCCGTGATTTCGGAAGTTAGAAAATTTATTAGGTTTTACAACTATATGCTTATTTATAAATACTAATTTCTTTAAGTATGGATTTGAATGTATGATTTGTTTAATACTTTATCTCGTTCTCTTTTCGAGGACGAAAAGATTTTAAGTGGGGGAGAATGTAACAACCCATAACTTTAGAGTATTTTTAAAATTTATATTTAAAATAAATAAATTGAATAATAGGGGTTAAATTCAAATTTTGTTGATTATAATAGTAATGATTGTTTAAATTGGGTACAATTAGATTTTTGAATTTAGCCTTACTTTGAAATGTAGTAATTTGGGTTTTATAATTTAATGACTGAATAAAACTTAAGTTGTTTAATTTATAAATAAGAATCTCAAACTTAAATGGGTAAATGGTAAAATTTGGGATTTGATATTGAATAACTCATTTATTTGAAATTTGCAGTTCAAATTTAATTGGAGAAAAATCAAATGTGAGAATCTGAAATGTATGAAATAAATTTATAGAATTGATTTAAATTTATAATTTGGTTTAAAACTTGAATTTAATGAATATTCAAATTTAATTAAACAGTTAATTGAATTTTTTATATTTTATTAATAAATTAACTGTGAAATTAACCGTTCCGGCGACTGTCTCGGAATTCGACGAAACTGGCGCCATCAGAACCGGAACGGTGGATTATGGCAGGATTCAGATTTGCGTTACAATCCGACTTACCGCTTGATCGTACGAGAGAAAGTGTGAAAGAGATCGATGTAAATGGATAATTGGGTGTTTGAATATTTGGGCCTTATAATTATATATAAATAAAATCCACCTTAACACCCATCAGTTCATTCTCACCATACGTTCATTTCCACCTCCATAGTTTTCTCTAATGGATGAAATTAGAGTTCAAAACCCTAGAAATAAAAATCCAAACTTTGAAAATCAAACTCCTCCGAACACTAGCGTATTATATATCAAATTGAAGCTCTCAACGAGGAGAAGCCGCTGGTACAATTTATTCTGACATGCAGTGCTTGGTTTTGTCGGAAATTGGTAGTCAAACTTCGGATTTTCAAAGCCCTAGGTTTTAATTTGGGGATTTTTGTTCTAGAAGTTAATCGATGAATCCAAGATCTGGGTTTGATTAAGAAGATCATTTGTAGTTGATTGATGGTGGTCCCGAGGTCCAGAATGGCCGGAGTTGGCCACAATTCACGTTTTAGGGTTTAAAAACCCATTCGTTTAGCTCGACGTCGGCGGATGAGAGGACCACCGGAAGTGCCGTGGTTGGTGGGGTTAGGTGCGCCGGAAGGAGAGCTTTCGGTTGGAGGTGGTCTCAGGTCCTGAAGTGGCCGAAGTTAGTCGCGATGGTTGGTCAAAGTTCGGTGGTGATGGGTTCTTTTATCCCGTCGGTTACGGTAGCATCAAAGAAAGGGGAGCGGGATCAGTTTAAAGGGAAGGTGACGTGGCGTGATCTGAATGGGTGAGGAATTTCCTTTATTTAATTTATATATTCAAAATTTCAAATGGTAAAATCCTCATAACTCTCTCGTTTTAATTCGGATTTGGACGCGGTTTGTTGCGTTGGGATCGTGGCGAAATTGCGGACGTTTTGGCGCTGGTTTGGTTGCATTTAGAGACTGTAAAATTTTGGGCTTCTTTCGGATGTCCGAACCACTACGGACGCAAAGGTGAGTGATTTTCTCACTCACGAAATACTGAATTATTCCCATATTTATTGAATTAAATTATGAAGTAAATTTGGTTGCATGGTTGTGTTGGATTGTTGATGTTGGTTTGAATTTAACATGCAAGTGTGTTAACATGCAATCTAAGTAAACGATTTGTTATTTAATTTAATTCAAATCTCTAGTTGAAATTCGAACCCTTGTTAATCCTGGAACAGTTAATGCTGATCAGTTGAATGAAATGATTTGATGGATGTTTGGTTGAATTTTATTACTGAATTGAGATTGACACTGCTTATGCCATATTCAGTATATCGTATTGCATGTTGGTTTTGACGATAAATTTCATTTGTACCCTCGATGTTGCGGGCATCTAATGAACCCGGGATTTATCGATAAAATGAATTAAGAACACAGAGTGAAATGATAAAGTGAATATTAGGCACACATCCCTAAAACGAAACTTAATTAGGCTCACATCCGGTCATAAACTTATTGTAAATTTAGTCCCTATTTTCAAAAACATATAAAAAAATATAAAAAAAATATTAAAAAACCATGTAAATTCGTATTTAATTAAAACAATTAATCGTGAAAAAAATCAGATCAAAAAAACATTAAAAACAACGTCAAAATCACGAAATACAGAAAATCAACGAAATGCAGTAAATTGCATCAAAACATGCATATAAGTCGATTAGTTGCATACTTGTATGCATTTATTTCAAATCTGCGTCAAAACTGCAGTATAAATGCATACATGTATGCACATATTGTTAAAACATGCATCTGCCGATGCATTTGTTTAAAAACTGCATACCTACGTGCAACTTATTCACGTTTGCATGTATTTTGACATATATGCACACATGTATGCAGTTATATAGAAAAACTGCATACATGTATGCAATTTTTCAAACAGGCATGCATAAATATATGCATGTGTATTCGAATAGTTGCATAAATGTATGCAACTATTCGTAAAAGTTGCATACATTGATGCAACTTTTTTTTTTTAATTTCTGTGGACTTCCGGGAATATTTACAGATTTTAGAATTTTTTTTTTTTTTTTTAAGTGGTAGCGCCTGAAAATTTGGACAGAAAACGAAAGAGGCGGAGGTATGGAAAGTGGCAGGCGGAAGATTCCAGGCGGCAGCTAAAATAGGGGGCGGGTTTACAGAGAAAACATTAATTACAGGGATGTATTGTGAATTTAAAACTTGCAAAATAGTTGCATACATGTATGCAACTTTTGCCAATAGTTGCATACATGTATGCAAGTATTTCTGAAGCTGTTTTAGTTGAAAACGCATGCAGAAACCTGCATACATGTGTGCAACTATTTGAAATACTTGCACACATGTATGCAAGTATTTACATGTGAAAATAAAATGTGTGCGGAAACTTGCATACATGTATGCAACTATTTTAAATACTTGCACACATGTATGCAAGTATTGCATGTAAAAATATAACAGTGAAATACTTGCACAGATGAATGCAAGTATTCCAAATATGTGCATGATTTGATGCAAATTACTGCATTTTTCGTTGTTTTCTGTATTTTTTTGATTTTGATGCATGTTTTGATTTTATTATGATCTGAATTTTTGGGCGAGTACATGTTTAATTTAAATACGGATTATCGTGATTTTTTTATAATTTTTTTATGAATTTTCGAAAAATAGGGACTAAATTTACAATAAGTTTATGACCGGGTTTTTTTTATATTTTGAAACCTAATAGGGACCTCTAAAAAACGCACCCAATGATAAATCTCTGTGACCCTGATTTGGATTGAAATGATAGATCCATCCCTGAAATATCGAGGAATTTAATATTAAACCACTTGGCCGTTGGATAGATAATTATATACAGACATCGGTTGGTTAAATGATTTTATTATTTGAAATTTTATTTGATAGAATTTCATTTTAAAAAGAATGTGTCGATACTCGATTTTCAAATTCGTTAAAGATTCTGAACTGGGATGACGATAAAAAGGGTTGAAGGCAAATTTTCCAAACCAAAATAGGAATATCTAAATTGGGGTTTGAATATGAATTGGAACTTTCCAAAAATAAGAGTTGGATAAAAAGGAAAAATTTCTTATAGAAATCAAATGTTGGGAAATTAGAAATCAAGAGTATCTGAGTGGTTTGAACCCAGTTGGAATATACATCTCGGAACTCTTGAAATCAAGTAGTTGTTTTGAACAAGGTTGAAACGAGATAGGGAACTAAGTGAACTCCGTTGAGACCGGAGGATAAATTCAAGTATTGAAATTTGGAAGGAAGAAAGGTTTTGATTTGGGAAATTTATTTTTAAAATTTATGCATTGATTCTAAATAATTATTCTAGCTTTAAAACTATTAATTACTTTTACTTAATACTATTGTATTTAAATAATTTCCTTATAATTCATTTTCAAAGGCTTCTAGTAAATCTTATTTTAAGTATATATAATGTTTAAATTACTAATTTATCTTAACTATTATATTTTATATATATACATCTATATATATTTATTTTATAAAAATTTATTATTATTATTAGTAGTATTATTATTATGATTATATGAACATTTAGTACAAGTATTTTCTCAAATTTTAAATTCTTCCGAATGGAAATGCTTGAGTTTGAACCACTGGTTCAAATGGAGTTGAGATGAGAATCCGAGATAATCGGAAACCTTTGAGGTAAATTATATTCTATTTGAATATTTCGTTTTGGAAATATTATATGATTATAATATAATGGTATGGGATATATTCTGATTTAGAATAAAATCGGCTTGGGATGATTTACGATATATTGATATGAAATTTTATCTATTTGAATATAAATTGGTTCGAAACAAAATATGATATTTTGATATGAAACGAACCTTTCAAATATAAAAGAACCGACCAATGTGGAAAGATGTAAGCGTTGGTTGTTAAAGAGACCGGAGTCGACATAAGGCATACTCTCTGTCAGTGTCGATACCACTTTGACAACTGTGAACGTTATGACGTATCTAGAACGAGTATGATGACTTGGAGGCGATTATTAAATCGAAGAACATGATCGATGACGAAATAGCCCTGACCTTCGGGTCAGAATTGAAATGACTAAAACAGGAGCTATACCGTGACTAATTGAGGTAGCGCCTTTGATCGGACACACTTCTTCGATGCTATTTATATGACTATAATGATGATGATTTGGGCCTAATTATGACTTTGGGAGTGTGTTCCGAGGTGGGCGGTAGTGGCTGCTATGCGTTACCACCGGTCCGGGAGTGCAATTGGTAGAATCCTACCCTGGGCATTGCCTCGAGTGCCTTGTCATATATATCCATATCGAGCCCCTACGATTTTGATTTAGCGTTGCTTTCTATGGAGTGCCCTCTGATAACACCAGTACGGTGAATTTACGGTACTGTATAGACCGTTGATGCCTATAAACTGCGTAAGGGTAATATGGTAATCCCGCTTACGCTATTTTCAGTATTTATACTTTACTGAATAGACATTATAATAATAGCGTATTATTATATAGATATTAGTTTAACGGATCCTCGAGAGATGGAAAAATCCCGTAACGTCTCTTGAGTTACTGCACCTATGGCACTACTGTTATTTCATATTTTGATTTGACTAATATGAGATGATTTAGTGCTGATCCGAGTGTTTGTTGTGTTTTCTTTTTATGCAATACGCTCGGGTCAGCAGATGTTGCAGTTAGCGAAGATTTCCTTGCCTTGGAGGACGAAGACGAAGTTTGGCGTATATATCTATTATGAGTATGGTTTAACCACTGCATTTATTTCCGCTGCTTTTCATGTACATCTGTATGTATATGTAACTCTGATATTCATTTGAATGTTATAACCAATGTATACATTTCAGCTGCTTTAACTGCTATTTATTTATTATATGTTGTCCTTCCGCTGTGAGATTCTGTGATTTGGTTTTTCCCTTCTTTCTTTCTTTTTCTTCTTTTTCCCAATAACTACCTGCATTTGCGATTTGTTTAGGTCGACATGTGTGGTTTATTGTCGATTTGAACGGTCAAAAATTTGGGTCGTTACAAAAAATTCTATCTTTTTAATGTCATGAAGAAACATAAAATGTTTTGCATTAAAAAATTCAACTTTTTAATGTCATAAAGGAACATGAATTTGTTTACATTAAGAATTTATCTTTTTAATGTCGGAACGTGAATTTGTTTAACGTAAGAATTTATCTTTTTAATGTCATGTAGGAATATTTTAATTTAATATTCAGTTAATGGAATTAATTGAAGTGGATTTAGAAAGATTACCTCTTTACTGTCAATAGGTTAAGATAAGAAGATTTGATTTCAAAATTTGAACATTTTGAAAGATTACATTTTACTTGTCATTAAGTGGCAATAGATAGATTTGATTTAAAAATTTTAACGTTTTGAAAGATTACATTTTACTTATCATTAATTGGTAATAAATAGATTTGATTTCAAAATTTGAACGTTTTGAAAGATTACATTTTACTTGTCATTAAGTGGCAATAAATAGATTTGATTTCAAAATTGAGCGTTGGAAAGATCATTATTGTTGTTTTAATAAATGGAAGGTTCAAATCTTTATAAAGATTTGAAAAGATAAGTTAAGGCATTTGTAAGCACGACATATTAGAAGTAAAGAATAAACTAAAATTAAGATTCTTTAATGGAAAGGATATTTTCAAATAATATGTTTGGACAAATTAATTATAATTATAAAATTATAATTGTACTTGGACACGAGCTTAGGTCACATTTGTGGTGGAAGTCTGCCCGGAACCAACCGGCATATCCAGCAACCACAAATGTTGGGCCTAATGTGAGAGGTCCAAGTGCGCAGATACAAATTGGGCCCAGACACGAGGTTAAGCCCAACTTGTGGGATAAGTCTGCCCGGAACCAACCGGCATATCCAGCATTCACAAGTGGCAGGCTTAATGTGAGGGGTCTAGCCCAATATAAAATATAAATGAATAAGATAATGAACTGGGCTATTTAATTTGTTTAAAATAGCAACGCCATTTTAACCCGAACGTATTTATCGATCTATTTTGTCCATTTTATAATGCATATTAAAAGGGCTAATTTCAAAATTAATATTTTGGAAATAATATTATTTTAATATGATAATAGATAGAATATCCAATTGAAAATAAAGACTGAACTGAAGGTAAAGATTTGATATTACATTTTTCAATATAATAAAGACGGATTGAAAATATTACATTTTTCAATGTAATAAAGAATGAATTGAAAATATTACAATTTTTAATGAAATAAAGGTTGAATTAAAAAGATTACATCAAAAGATTCCATTTTTTTATTTAAGATTGATTACATTAGAAAGAATACATTTTTATAGTTCATTTGTTTCATTAAAAAGATTAGCTAATAAGAATGACATTTTCACTATAATACGGTTTTCAAGTACGATTTGCATTAAAAAGAATTTGATGTTAAAATATGATTTGTGATTTAGAAATCCTTTAATTAAAATTTAATAGAAATTTCTAAAGAGAAGCTTTCTAATTCAACATATATTAATTTAGAATTGAAGGAAGAATTGGATTTTGCGTTGTCGTGAACGTTGTCTTTAATAACACTGTTCTTAAACCCCGATTAGAAAAGAATAAATCTTTTAAATAAGAGTTAATGAATTTTCCAATCACTATTTAAATTAGAATTAAATAGTAAATATAAGTTTGGGAAAGATAAATCTTTTAATTAATATTATTAGAGTTTCCAATTATACTTAGTAATTGGAATAAATTGAAATGTAAATTCGGTTTATCGTGAATTATGTTTTTTTAACGACATTCGTTCTTTAACCCGATTTACAGTGAAAGTATAATTTGGAATTTTTAAATCTTTTATTTGGATTTAATGGAAATTTTCCAAAGTAAAGAATTCCAATTAAATAAAATAAATCGGAATTGAATGGAATTCGATTGGTTAATAATTGAGATGAACTTCTGTGGATGAAGACTGTTACTATATATGGAATTTAAAAGGCTTTGCCATTATTCCATTTATATTATTAGTCTGATACAGAAATTTGTATCGATTATATATTGATCTAATTTCAGTAAAGATTTCATATTTTATGGAAGATGATCTTGGGTTCATCGTGAACTGTGTTTTAAATGACACAAGTTCTTTAACCCAATTAAAGATAAGAATTATTTCTTAAAATTGATTGTCATTAAATAATGATCGTTGATATGAAAACTAAATTGGAGTCTTAATAAATTCTTAATTGGATTGAATAGAATAAATTCAAAAGATTTTATCTTTGATAAATTTAGTGGGAATCTTTCCCTAAAAATAAGAGTATTTTATTAAAAAGTATATTCTGGATTGGAATGAGGCGTTGGTTGTGTTTTTATATAGCACTTGATTATAAAATACGCGAATTATTCAGAAAGACCGGGTTTAACCCATTCTGATTAATTTCTACGACGATGAAGAGTCGAAGATGAAGACGGTGATTGAAGACCGGAGATCTTCACATCGTTTGGGTGATTACTGATATCTTGATTGGACCGTACACCCAAGACGATGGAAAAGTGGTGATCATCCAAACGTATTTGGAGATCGACCGGATATGCGAGGTATAAGGTGCCTCCGGTTTCATTCAGATCCAGAACGGACTTGTAAATGGATTGTATGTCCGACGTTGTATTCCTTTATATTGTATTCGTTGATCTCTGCTAAATATATATCTGTTTGGTGTTCAATACCCTTCTCTAAGACATACGAGCTTAGAGGTTATATATTGGTAGAAATCAATGGTATGGTATGGATTGACAATTTGGCATGCCAAGATGCAATGATCAAGGCTTTTGTTGAAAAGCAGGGCCTTGTGGGAGGATCAAAGCATAGCCCATTACGGCATAGCTTTGTGTATAGCGTGACTTCGCGGACCTCACACCCCGGTGTGAACCAGAAACGGGATGGACCTCCGGGAAATGGACATATGCCGGTTTCTAGCTAGGAGTGGTGTCAGCGACTTACCAGCCCTGGCACTTTACTCATGTGGATGTTGCTTATTATTACTTGATGGATAGAGAGGCGCCTTGGATATATGTATATCGGTGGTTGCAGAGGCTTATGTGCCCAAGATCACTATGAGGTTCAATATAACTGGCTAGCATATCGTTTACGGCATAACTAATCATCGACGGATGACCGGCCCCGAGGATCTGGGTGCAGTTGCGGCTGAGACCTCAGGCACGAGCTAGAGTGTCTCGAATTAGCGCAGGATAATCCCTTTGCCTTGGTTCACAAATGGAATCCAACCTCCAATACGACATTTTGCGGTTTTGATTGTAGAACTAGTATGGCGACATGATATATGGTACCCATGCCGTCTATGATTGATACATTTATATTTGAAGTTGATTTCTTCACTTATATAGTAATAATAAAAGATCAAATTTCACGTATCAAGCATTATTTGGCTATTATAAGAGAAAACTCTATCCTCCGGCTTGCGCTTGCATTGTGTGATGGGACCTGAGTCTTATAATAGCTTCATTTTTCAAAAAGCATTGCGTTGTTTTATGCACTGGTTTTCTCGGGAGTAAACCCGTTCTGCTTTAGCGGCGCGGTCCCTTGATTTACCCAACTTTAAGATAAAAGATTAATAACTGTTTTTAGTTCTCACACCAGTCCCATGACTGACCTGGAGTTTATTGTTTTAACCTAAACTCTGGGTGCCCATATTTTCTACACGGGCAGCTAGTAGTTTTGGTTTTGCAGATATTATATTCACAGGATCCTGATCTACAGCTGAAGCGATATTCGGGAAGATCTGTATCCGTGTATTTCTTTCAGTTGTGTTTTGTATTATTTTCCGCTGCTATTTAAATGTAATTTAAACTCTGATATTATATTTCCAATGTATATCATTTATTCATACTCTGAATATTCTTGTACTCTGATGTAATTGTTGTAACAGCAATAAAATGTTCTTCTGTTTTGTGTTCTGATGTGTGTTGTTCTCAAAGCAATCCGGGCTTTCCTTTATGGGGAAGTTTGGGTCGTTTCATTTGGTATCAGAGCTTTGGTTTACAGAGCTTGAGAACAAGACACATTAGAACCGAACAAAAGAATTCATCAGAAATTGGATTAGTAATATCCAATAAGAACAACTCGTTAGAGATGGGATCAGTAGTATCCTAGAACGAGTGTGAAGAGTATTAGTTTTAAATAAATAAGAAAACAAATTTAGTTTTGAAAATTTTATCTTAATATGCGTAATTTATGTATTATTATATTTTAATTTGGACAATCGAGTATATAAAGATTTTGGATATACGAGTAATTAACAGATATTTGAAGTTTTAATATACTGGATAGATATAGAATCACACTCTAGTAGCCCAAAGATGATTCTGATGATTGATGCATCATCATTAGAGTTTATGTTCGAGTTTCGAAAGTGGTATCTCTATATATTTCCATTGATTGGTGTGAGAACCAAAACTAGATAGGGTATATTGTTGTGATTTGCACTAAAATATGATTTTTGACTATATGTATAAAAAAATAATATATATTTGAAAGGTTAATCACCCAATTGATTGCTGGTTGTGTTTGATAATTAGTTTAACTAATAAAATTATTAGAATGATAATTAATAAAAACCAGTATATAATGATAAAATTAACTAGACTGAATTTAATATTGAACTAAATTGAAATTTTAAAATAATGAAAGTTGAGTTGATTTATAAAACAACTTTTAACTCTATTCCTTTTCGAGGACGAAAAGATTTTAAGTGGGGGAGACTGTAACAACCCGTATTTTACAAAAGATAAAATTTAGTGAATAATGGTAAGAATTTAATTTTTTTTAAAGATATATAAATTGTATGATAAAATTTTCAACATAAAATTATCAAAATAAAATATCTGTTTAATTTATTTGAAGGGCATTTGATAAAATAGCTTATATAAAATTATCATAGTTGGGATAACCATAAATAATTTATTCCAACTATTATACGCGCATTATTGTTGCTTAGATCTCAAACATTCCATAATTGTTTTATCACAGGCATTTATGTATCTGTTTTCAAATAATACCTTTAATTTATTTTACAGAAAAATGATACTTTAAATATATGTGTGATGGATTTATTTCGTTTAATAGCAAATGAGATTATTTAAAGCAGATAATACTTATGTAGTATTTGAATTGTAAATCTATTGAAATTATGAAATAAATTTATATATAAAAAAAACGAATATGCACTTTCAAATAATTCTGTGGTATAATTTTAATAAATTTATTTGAATTATCAACTTTATTTGTACCTATTAGAGGATGATTAGATGTTTAATAATGGAATTTGTTACCACATTTTAACAATTTACGTTCCTTCTTATCAAATAAAGGAAGGCATTTAATGGCATCCACAACTTTTTTTTCTCCATTCATGGTCTATGAAAAACATGGTCAACTAATTTTATTTTATTTTTTTGGAAGGGTATATGTGTAATCTAAAATTTATGGCAGATACTTTCTGAATAGTCGGTAAATTTACAAATTGTAACTTCAAATTTTTATTCATACTACGTTGTTGGATGTTAAATTATCTTCTAATAACATTCCATATTTTGAGGTTCCTTTTTGTCAATCGAATGAATTAAAGCTAGTTATGTGATGTACTAATAAAACAACTTGAAGGCTACAAATGACTCAACATGCCCCTTTCTATTTATACACACACATACATACTTATATGTAGACTTTGCACAACTGATAGATAATTAAGATGTTCAATGGTTATTAGTTTGTTGATTTACAAATGTTTTACATCATTTGGCAATCTCAAATTAAGCAAACAAACTTATATAGCTGAATTGAATGTTGTAGCTGAAAAATATCACTTGATGTTCATAAATGTTCTTTATTAATGTTATTTTATATTTGTGTTAAATGTCTTTATGTTTTTTTAAGAAATATTATGTCATTCTTAATAATATAGAAAATTTGTACTTGCACATCAAGGCAAACATGTCTCATTTAGTGAAATCATGTTTCATATTTGTGCTGATTTTGAAATATGTCACATGGCAAAATTTATTCCAATCAGCCTAAAATTGGATTGGCAATTAGTCAAATTTTTGGAAACATTTTATTTGGCTGATTTGGCTATGAAATTTTTATGCGTATATATTTGTGATGGCTATGAAATTATAATCCACGAATCATTAAAGTTGATATTATTATGGCATATTATTTTCACCTTAATTTCAATACGGCATATATTCAAATGATGGATGTTAAATTGTACTGTTTGATTACACTTAATTATATGTTAATATATAAGAAACAATTAATTCTTTCGTTAAAGATATTAATTATATGTTATTACCACGCATGTATTTTCTTTGGAAATACTATGCCATTAATATTATGTAAATTAAATTATTCTTGTTGTTTTTATCGTGTGTATGTTAATTATAAGAATATGGTAGTTTTTCACCTATTGACATTAATTTGGAGAGAATACATTTATTAGGGAAAATGTATTAATTTGGCGTTTATGAGGATTCATGTTAATTTAGAAGAAAAACATGTAATTAAATATTTACGTTTATTACAAGGTTAATTCTGAAAATATCATTAATAAAGGAGCAATTAGTGGTTGGAAACATAAGTGGCTGCATAAAAGTCACAAAACGTATGAAATTTAAAAGGGCGATTTGGACTTAAATGTAATTAAAAATAGCGACATTAGGTTTAAATAAAAAGGGGTCTAATAACCTAGGGACTTAATTAGATTTGCTAACTCATATATAATATCCTATTCACCTAACCCTAACCTAATTCTAAAACCAAAATCTAAGTTCCTTCTTCCTCCTCTTTGCAATGACGGCTCCTCTCTTCACAAAATACAAGATTAAAATCAAATCTCTCCAAATCATAGCAAATTATATATCAAAATGAAGGTCTCGACGATATGAAGCTACGGATACCATTAGTTTTGTCACACAGCGCTCGGATTCGCCAAAATTTTGGATCAAACTTTCTGAAATTCGATTGAAGCTATTCGATGTCACCTCAGTTTCTAAACGACGGGAGGTCAGAATTTGATGAAATGCGTTGGAATCCTCTTGACGAGAAGCTTCACATAGAGACCAATTTTGCCTAATTCTGAGGATGTTGAATTTTGCTGAAAACCGATCTTTTGGATCCAATAAAGTCAAACCTCGGTGAGAACTCTTATCTCACTCAATCTATATTTACAGTTATTATTT
Source organism: Allium sativum (assembly GCA_030737875.1). Lineage (NCBI taxonomy): Eukaryota > Viridiplantae > Streptophyta > Magnoliopsida > Asparagales > Amaryllidaceae > Allium > Allium sativum. The sequence continues at coordinate 63,170,115 of CM060909.1, read as the reverse complement.
GTTTTCATTAATAAATGTAGTTTAATGTCTGTGATGAAATTTTGTGGATTATTTCTGTGGCATACATTATTTGTTATGTATTGATGTTTGGAGATGCAATGTTTGAATTGGTGAATATTTAACATATCAATTGATGTCACCTTATTTATGATTCTTAAAATATGTTACACGGCCATATATGAGTTACCTGACTCATATATGTTGATTGGGTTGATATTTTCACATATCACCCAAGTGCACAAATAATACATTATTATTTGAATGTTGTTTGAACGTTATTTTAATGTTGTTTGAATGTTATGTGGTTGAGATGTATAATGAATGTTATTATTGAATACATGGATTGTTTGAAATCCATTAATTAACGGTATTTGATTTGGGTCTCATTCCAATTCAGAAAAGAAATTTGTCAAATAAATATTTATAGTAAAAATTATCCTTTTTATCGAACGTTAAAAAAAAATAGGAATTTGTCCAAATAAGATTTATAATAAAATTATTCCTTTCATTATAAATAAGAACATGTCTATTGTCATATCTTGAATAACTATGAAAATAATCTTTTTATTTTATTTAGAAAATATGTTTAGTGTCATATTTTCATTAACGCTAAAAATCATTCTTTTATTTTCATTTATAAACATGAAAATGAACATAAAGTAGTTGACGCTAAAAACAAACCTTTATTTTCATTTAGAAATATGCAAATGAACATATTTTGTTGACGCTAAAAGTTATGCGAATGAATATATTTTGTTGACGTTGAAGATTATTCCTTTTATCGTAACATAAAAAGATTTGCATCAAAAGATTATTCTTTTATTGTAGTTACAGTGCATAAAAATGATAAAAAAAAATCATCATTCTTTCATTGTCACCAAAGAACATGAAAAATGATTTGCATAAAAAAAAATCATTCTTTATTGTCATGTAAGTACATAAAAGTGATTCGCATTAAAAAGTTAATCTTTTTATATCATGTAAGAATATGAAATATGTTGTAAAATAAAAAGTTAATCTTTTTATTTAAAGTAAGAACATAAAATATGTTTTTAATATAAAAAGTTCTATCTTTTTAATGTCATGAAGAAACATAAAATGTTTTGCATTAAAAAATTCAACTTTTTAATGTCATAAAGGAACATGAATTTGTTTACATTAAGAATTTATCTTTTTAATGTCGGAACGTGAATTTGTTTAACTTAAGAATTTATCTTTTTAATGTCATGTAGGAATATTTTAATTTAATATTCAGTTAATGGAATTAATTGAAGTGGATTTAGAAAGATTACCTCTTTACTGTCAATAGGTTAAGATAAGAAGATTTGATTTCAAAATTTGAACATTTTGAAAGATTACATTTTACTTGTCATTGAGTGGCAATAGATAGATTTGATTTAAAAATTTTAACGTTTTGAAAGATTACATTTTACTTGTCATTAATTGGTAATAAATAGATTTGATTTCAAAAATTGAACGTTTTGAAAGATTACATTTTACTTGTCATTAAGTGGCAATAAATAGATTTGATTTCAAAATTGAGCGTTGGAAAGATCATTATTGTTGTTTTAATAAATGGAAGGTTCAAATCTTTATAAAGATTTGAAAAGATAAGTTAAGGCATTTGTAAGCACGACATATTAGAAGCAAAGAATAACCTAAAATTAAGATTCTTTAATGGAAAGGATATTTTCAAATAATATGTTTGGACAAATTAATTATAATTATAAAATTATAATTGTACTTGGACACGAGGTTAGGTCACATTTGTGGTGGAAGTCTGCCCGGAACCAACCGGCATATCCAGCAACCACAAATGTTGGGCCTAATGTGAGAGGTCCAAGTGCGCAAATACAAATTGGGCCCAGACACGAGGTTAAGCCCAACTTGTGGGATAAGTCTGCCCGGAACCAACCGGCATATCCAGCATTCACAAGTGGCAGGCTTAATGTGAGGGGTCTAGCCCAATATAAAATATAAATGAATAAGATAATGAACTGGGCTATTTAATTTGTTTAAAATGGCAACGCCATTTTAACCCGAACGTATTTATCGATCTATTTTGTCCATTTTATAATGCATATTAAAAGGGCTAATTTCAAAATTAATATTTTGGAAATAATATTATTTTAATATGATAATAGATAGAATATCCAATTGAAAATAAAGACTGAATTGAAGGTAAAGATTTGATATTACATTTTTCAATATAATAAAGACGGATTGAAAATATTACATTTTTCAATGTAATAAAGAATGAATTGAAAATATTACAATTTTTAATGAAATAAAGGTTGAATTAAAAAGATTACATCAAAAGATTCCATTTTTTTATTTAAGATTGATTACATTAGAAAGAATACATTTTTATAGTTCATTTGTTTCATTAAAAAGATTAGCTAATAAGAATGACATTTTCACTATAATACGGTTTTTAAGTACGATTTGCATTAAAAAGAATTTGATGTTAAAATATGATTTGTGATTTAGAAATCCTTTAATTAAAATTTAATAGAAATTTCTAAAGAGAAGCTTTCTAATTCAACATATATTAAATTAGAATTGAAGGAAGAATTGGATTTTGCGTTGTCGTGAACGGTATCTTTAATAACAATGTTCTTAAACCCCGATTAGAAAAGAATAAATCTTTTAAATAAGAGTTAATGAATTTTCCAATCACTATTTAAATTAGAATTAAATAGTAAATATAAGTTTGGGAAAGATAAATCTTTTAATTAATATTATTAGAGTTTCCAATTATACTTAGTAATTGGAATAAATTGAAATGTAAATTCGGTTTATCGTGAACTATGTTTTTTTAACGACATTCGTTCTTTAACCCGATTTACAGTGAAAGTATAATTTGGAATTTTTAAATCTTTTATTTGGATTTAATGGAAATTTTCCAAAGTAAAGAATTCCAATTAAATAAAATAAATCGGAATTGAATGGAATTCGATTGGTTAATAATTGAGATGAACTTCTGTGGATGAAGACTGTTACTATATATGGAATTTAAAAGGCTTTGCCATTATTCCTTTTATATTATTAGTCTGATACAGAAATTTGTATCGATTATATATTGATCTAATTTCAGTAAAGATTTCATATTTTATGGAAGATGATCTTGGGTTCATCGTGAACTGTGTTTTAAATGACACAAGTTCTTTAACCCAACTAAAGATAAGAATTATTTCTTAAAATTGATTGTCATTAAATAATGATCGTTGATATGAAAACTAAATTGGAGTCTTAATAAATTCTTAATTGGATTGAATAGAATAAATTCAAAAGATTTTATCTTTGATAAATTTAGTGGGAATCTTTCCCTAAAAATTAGAGTATTTTATTAAAAAGTATATTCTGGATTGGAATGAGGCGTTGGTTGTGTTTTTATATAGCACTTGATTATAAAATACGCGAATTATTCAGAAAGACCGGGTTTAACCCATTCTGATTAATTTCTACGACGATGAAGAGTCGAAGATGAAGACGGTGATTGAAGACCGGAGATCTTCACATCGTTTGGGTGATTACTGATATCTTGATTGGACCGTACACCCAAGACGATGGAAAAGTGGTGATCATCCAAACGTATTTGGAGATCGACCGGATATGCGAGGTATAAGGTGCCTCCGGTTTCATCCAGACCCAAAACGGACTTGTAAATGGATTGTATGTCCGATGCTGTATTCCTTTATACTGTATTCGTTGATCTCTGCTAAATATATATCTGTTTGGTGTTCAATACCCTTCTCTAAGACATACGAGCTTAGAGGTTATATATTGGTAGAAATCAATGGTATGGTATGGATTGACAATGTGGCATTCCAAGATGCAATGATCAAGGCTTTTGTTGAAAAGCAGGGCCTTGTGGGAGGATCAAAGCATAGCCCATTACGACATAGCTTTGTGTATAGCGTGACCTCGCGGACCTCACACCCCGGTGTGAACCAGAAACGGGATGGACCTCCGGGAAATGGACATATGCTGGTTTCTAGCTAGGAGTGGTGTCAGCGACCTACCAGCCCTGGCACTTTACTCATGTGGATGTTGCTTATTATTACTTGATGGATAGAGAGGCGCCTCGGATATATGTATATCGGTGGTTGCAGAGGCTTATGTGCCCAAGATCACTATGAGTTTCAATAGAACCGGCTAGCATATCGTTTACGGCATAACTAATCATCGACGGATGACCGGCCCCGAGGATCTGGGTGCAGTTGCGGCTGAGACCTGAGGCACGAGCTAGAGTGTCTCGAATTAGCGCAGGATAATCCCTTTGCCTTGGTTCACAGATGGAATCCAACCTCCAATACGACATTTTGCGGTTTTGATTGTAGAACTAGTATGGCGACATGATATATGGTACCCATGCCGTCTATGATTGATACATTTATATTTGAAGTTGATTTCTTCACTTATATAGTAATAATAAAAGATCAAATTTCACGTATCAAGCATTATTTGGCTATTATAAGAGAAAACTCTATCCTCTGGCTTGTGCTTGCATTGTGTGATGGGACCTGAGTCTTATAATAGCTTCATTTTTCAAAAAGCATTGCGTTGTTTTATGCACTGGTTTTCTCAGGAGTAAACCCGTTCTGCTTTAGCGGCGTGGTCCCTTGATTTACCCAACTTTAAGATAAAAGATTAATAACTGTTTTTAGTTCTCACACCAGTCCCATGACTGACCTGGAGTTTATTGTTTTAACCTAAACTCTGGGTGCCCATATTTTCTACACGGGCAGCTAGTAGTTTTGGTTTTGCAGATATTATATTCACAGGATCCTGATCTACAGCTGAAGCGATATTCGGGAAGCTCTGTATCCGTGTATTTCTTTCAGTTGTGTTTTGTATTATTTTCTGCTGCTATTTAAATGTAATTTAAACTCTGATATTGTATTTCCAATGTATATCATTTATTCATACTCTGAATATTCTTGTACTCTGATGTAATTGTTGTAACAGCAATAAAATGTTCTTCTGTTTTGTGTTCTGATGTGTGTTGTTCTCAAAGCAATCCGGGCTTTCCTTTATGGGGAAGTTTGGGTCGTTTCAATGGATGCCTGTGATTGAATGGTTGGGTAGATGGACGTTGGATGTTACGATATGCATCTTCCTAACTTGAAGATTTCGGGGACGAAATCCTTTAAGAAGGGGAGAATGTAACACCCCGTATTTTCTGTGAACATTAAAGTAAAAAATTAAAGTATACTTAATTTTTAAGAGAAGAACTAAGGGAAACGGGTTGCGCCATTGCGTTCGTTTCGGAATTCTGCTTGAGATAGAGTCCGAGTTTGCGTAAATCGGACTCCGTATGAAGAAGTTATGGCCTTCAGAAGTTTTAGGATTTAAATAAATTAAAACAGCTCAAGTTCAGAAATTCAAATTTGAAATTCAAATCACACACCCGGGCTGGGTGGGAAATTTCCCGCCCAGGACCCAGGTCGACCAGGGGGTCGACCTGGGTAGAACAGGTCGACCATGGGGTCGACCTGGTGGTCGGCCTTCCCCCTTTTCCAGATCTGTGGACAGATTCGTTTTTCTGCATTTAGACGCCCGTTCTGACCAGATTCGTTACTCATAAGCTATTTAAACACCCCCAAACCTCACTTTCTCTCCACGCAACTTCATTTTACCTATACTCTTCCCTAATTCATATCAAAATAAATCAAAGACGGGGTTATGCTGCTCAAGTAGAATCAAGTTAGAATTCAAGTAGAGATTCAAAGGCTAATTCAACGACTTCAACAACTATTTTCTAAGAATCAAATCAAATCTAAATTAGAAGAACAAATATTCTACTTCAAGGGAGAGCTATTCAGTTTCAGAAAACTGACCCCAGAATTCAAGACCGTTCTGTAATTTGTAAGTTCACGTTACTTTCAGAAATAAAAGTTAATTGTGATTCTAACATTGTAGTAAATTTGGATCTGAGATAATGCTTGTCTTTCTATATCCTTTGGATCTATCTCATTGATAATATTATGTTCATTCTTTGTCTCTACTTTCCTTCTTCCCTTTTTGTTTTATTTCCAGGCTACTGCGACCCTGAGCCAGATCTCGTAAGAGATGAACGTACGTTGGAAATAAAATTGGGCATAAAATATGATTTGGACATAACCAACGCTAAAAATTAGGAAAAAGAATTAAATTGTATATAATTGGGCATAATTGAGTTGTAACTGATTTGGGGACATAACACATATTGTATTTAAAACATAAAGTATTGGACATATGACTTGAGATTTGAGGCATAAAGTATTGGACATATGACTTGAGATTTGAGGCATAAAGTATTGGACATATGACTTGGGATTTGGGGCGTAAATTAAACTGTAAATATAAGGCATAGTACATGTTGTGGTCTAAGATCTAAAGTTTGGACATATATATATATATAATAGTTTATGATTTAGAAGAAGAAGATTAGGGCATGAAAATAGGATTTGCCTTTGTTTTGTAAATCAGTTACTTTTTAGATTTGAACACCTAAATCTAATTGTGACATGTAATAAAATGGATATGAGAATATGCCTGATGTAAGCTATCCTTTAATTGAAATCTGTGCTTGAGTATATATATCTTTGGGAATCATTTTTGACTATGAAACTGGTCCAATCATATCTATCCTTGTTGTATATTGGAGTTGTAATCCTTTTTAAGTTCATGATATAATTCTTATCATATCTATATGCCTGCGAAGTATTCCTTGCAAAAGTTGTCTTTTTAGTACATCAAGTTTATTGGACCAGTAGTTCTTATCATCATATGACTATGCCTATTCATACGATGTTCCATCTTACTTCTCCCATTATATTATGAATCTTGAATTGAATCTCGAAATACGTATGTTTTGAATGCGGGGGAAATTGGATATAACATGAAATTGACATTATTTGGCATAATTTGGAACATGTAACATGGCATAACTTTTAAGATGCAATTTGACATGAATTATGGAATATGTAATTTGACATATTGAACCTAGAATTGGCATGAACGACAAAGTAGGAAGTTGGCATATAAATCAAGTTTTAGGCAAAATTGTTATTATTCCGAATTTGGGGTAACTTGAGCAATAAATCTAGATTGGGTGTAAAATGTAACATGACTAGTTTTGGTGAATTTGGTAGTTAGCATGTAAAATCTAGATTTGGGTATATTGGATAAATGTGTAGATTAAAGATGAACATGCCTAACCCGAGGTTAGATTGAGTTGTGGTGTAAAACTGCCTGGAACAGCCCGACACATCCAGTAACCACAACAACACCTATCTAATGTGAGAGGTTAGTGCATCATGCCCAAGAAAAACCCGAGGTTAGATTGAGTTGCGGTGTAAAACTGCCCAGAACTGCCCGGCACATCCAGTAACCGCAACAACACATATCTAATGTGAGAGGTTGATGTGTTAATAAATCAATTAATGCTAATGAACAAGATGAATGACTAGGGTTAAGTTCATAGGAATACTTAACCAAATATAACATGAATGACTAGGGTTAAGTTAACGAGAAACACTTAACCAATATCACAAGATGAATGGGTAGGGTTAAGTAATAAGAAACACAAAACCAATATAACATGATTTGTGGTAAGGTTAAGTTAAAACAAGAGAGAAACACTTAACCAATATAACTTGATTTGTGGTAAGGTTAAGTCAACACATGTAATAACCCGGAAATTTGAGCTAATTTAAAAATTTTATTTTGGCTATTTTAGTGAATTTTGAACATTTAAAATGAATTATTTTAAATTATATCGACGAGAAATTTATTTCGAATAGAATTCGAACGTATATAGTTATATAGATCGTCGTTAGAATATAAATAATTTATTTATATTATAAAAGGAATTGAAAATGGCACGGTAGTTTGATAATTCGATTTCAAATTTCAAATGAATGTACCGGGTGCAAAATAAACCGGATTTTAGTGAAACCAAAAATATTTGAATCTAATTGAGAATATCTTTCCAACGAATCCGAAAAATTGAAATTTCATAGTGGGCGTAAAAAGTTATGCCTAGTTGAAAATTAAGAAAAGTCGCTATGGAATTCTGGTCGTTGAAAATGGCCATTTTGCAAACGACCTCGGTTTTCGATGAAACCACTTTTGTTGGATCTGGGATGTCTAGTTATTGCTAGATTCCAAAATTCATAATTTTTCGAATCAATATGTGAGCGTAGCAAAGGAAAATGCGTTTGACCAGTTTTAGTTGATTTTAATTGACTGGAAAATGGCCATTTATCAAACGGTCTCAGAATTCGATGAAATTAATTTTGTTAGGACCGTATCATCAATACGAAACTAGAAAATATTTTTCTAGAATTTTTCGAGTTAGTATGTGACCCCAGTAAATTGAAATGTGCGTTCAAATTCAATATATAGAGTTATATTTTGATTTTGACGGAAATTGATCGAAACGATCGTATCATCTTAAGATACATATCCCATTGTGTTCGGAATGGGGGTAATTAGCTATTGGCGACAGTCGGTGGCTTTGATTTCGAGTTCGAAATAAAAAGTTGCTTTTTAAAATTAAAATTAAAATAAATAATATAAATTTATAAAACCCCCCTCCCCTTCCCATTTCCCAGTCAAACCGTTGATCACCCCTCTTTCTTTTCAAATCGCGATCCCCCCTACAGCACCCGTTGACCTCGTCGCCGCCAAGCTCCACGCCTCCGCCCACCGCGCCTGGCCATTGCGGCCCCCCCATCGACCACATCCGTCCTTCTCTCCCTTCCTCCTCTCTCTATTCTCGAGCTCCCTCTCCCTATGACCCAAAAAACCGACGCCACCATCTCCTAGACCGCGCCCATTACCCACAGCATCGCCGCCGAGCTGCAGGGACCCCCGACGCCGCCTCCTCATCCTCCTCCACCTCCGACGAACACGTTGGGCCCTGCCTAAAGAAAACCAAAAATATAAGTTTTATTTTTATTTGATTTAATTTGTTTATTTATATATGAATAATAAAGAGTAGATCTGATTTTATATAGGAATTAAAATTGAAAAGATTACATTTTTTATCATCGAAAGATTATATTTTATCAATGAAGAAAGTTGAGATTTTTGTTTGTTCGAAGATATAGCTACCTTGTCATAAGATTTTCAAAGATAGGAAAGTTTGAATTTTTACAATAGGAAAGTTCGAATTTTTACAATATGAAAGTTTGAATTATTATGAAGGAAAAGTTCACATTTTCAAATATGAAAAGATTAGATTTTTAATTATACCAAGATAAGATTTTTAGCTATAAAAAGGAATGAATTTTAGTTAGGTAAAAATATGATTTTTATCTATATAGATTTGAAGATAAAAATTCGATTTATATATATATGAAGTGAAGATAAAAATTCGATTTTTATATATATGAACTGGAAATAGAAATATGGTTTTTATGTACATGTAGCGTTATTAAAAATGTGATTTTTATATAAATAGCAACAATATAAAAATGTGATTTTTATATATGTAGTGGCTATGGGCAATGAAAGTGACAAAAGGCGAGAACGGCGAAGACTTCTACATATGAAGAGTCGCGGCGTTTAGTTTAGCTCTCGGTGAGAACTCCTCATTTTAATATTTATTTCTAGTTTGAAATATATACTAGGATGCAGACGGTGCTTAGCAGCACCCGACACCCGTCGTCCACAGACCATGGATGACTTGTTTGTTTGATTGTTGTGTTGTGAAATTTGATTGTGTGATGTAGAATGAAATAAAATATTTTATAGTGGAAAATATTTTATAGTTAAAAATATAATTTTTAACGTGTATATAAAATGAATATTTATAAACAAATCGATGATTTGTTTATATACACTGATTTGACTGATATTGATTGGGACGATAAATTTTACACATCGCCCAACTACACAAATAAAATCTGTGTTTGTTGATTTGAAACCCCACACGGGTATTGGGATGATATTTGACGTACACTAATCCCGATTGTTTAGTTGTATGTCGATCGATGGGTTGACAGACTGTGTAAGCGTTAATTATTTATATTTAATGCTTATGCAGTTGTGTGGTGCACTCTGGATGATAGTTGATTATTTATCGTTGCTATTATATACATGTGTTGTAGAAAATCCTTATAATTAACATTATATGGTAATTGATTGGGCCTCATTCCAGTTTAGAGAATAAATTCATGTGTTGAATAGAAAATAAATTCATGTGTTGAATAGAAATATATTCATGTGTTGAATAGAAATATAAATTCATGTGTTGAATAGAAATATAAATTCATGTGTTGAATAAAGTCGTGTTGATTAGATTGACGCCATTTTGACGTGAACGATATTTATATCGATTTTATTCAATTTTATAATGAATATAGAAAAGGAAGTGATTTCAAAATCTGATATTTTGAAATGATTTGAAACTCGAATTAAATTGAAAAGAATTGAAATTCGAATTAAATTGAAAAGAATTGAAATTCGAATTAAATTGAAATGATTTGAAATTCGAATTAAATTGAAAAGAATTGAAATTCGAATTAAATTGAAATGATTTGAAATTCGAATTAAATTGAAACGATTTGAAATTCGAATTGAATTGAAATCGATTTGAATTGAAAACGATTTGAAATGAATTTAAAACGAATTTATATTGGAAAAATCAATTTTGATTTGAATTTGGGATGGAAGTTGAAATCGTTTTGAAAACGAATTTAAAACAATTTATAGAATACGTTTTAAAAGGAAATCGACGAAATATATATATATATATATATATATATATATATATTATGTATATAATGGCCTGAATAGAACGCGCCGCGCTGCGGCAGTTCGCGAATTTCGACCATTAACTTCGAATTGACGTTGCGGGAGATCCAGCCATCGGATTCTCCTAAAACCGGAACCGTTGGGTTCGTATCGAAAAGAGCTTTCTAACGAATATTAGACATTTGAAATCTAACGGTTGGATTTGGAATTATGTCCAAATCAAATTTGGAAAAGGTCGTTGTAAGTGCAGTTCGATGGCCGTTGATGGAAATCGACTGTACGAGCCTTGATAAAATTATTAAAAATAGTAATAATTTGTGTAAAATCATAAGAAATGATTTGTGAAGAATTGGGATGAAAAACTCCATATTTGAAAAGATAAAAATAGATTTTTATCGAAATGAACTAGTTTTGAACTAGAATAATAATTTATTTATTTTTCAAAGTAAATAAATTGGATTTGAAATGGTTTTGAAAATAACCAGAATTTCCAATAATTGAATTGGAATGGATTTGAATCGAAATTGTCTTTGGAATATTTCGATGTTGGATTTCGTGATTATACAGATATTGTTATGGAAATTTGAAAGATATATCTATATCGTTATTTCCAATACGATATTTGTTGGTCGTAGAATTTGATATTGAATATAAGCCGATATATTTTCTATTCAGAGCCTTGTATTTAATATTAAATGGGATTTGGGTTTGTCGTGAATGGTGTCTTCATTAACACTGTTCTTTAACCCAGTTGAGAAAAAGATTAAATCTTTTTATTTAGATTTAATGAAGTGTACCAATTAAATGGTATTTAATTGGAATTGAATTGGGATTGATTTTTGTGTTTATCGTGAATGATGTTTTAAATAACACTGGTTCTTTAACCCGATAATTAATGAAATGTGATTTTGGGTTTATCGTGAACCGTGTTTTAAATGACATTGGCTCTTTAACCTAGTTAAAGGCAGGACGTGATTTCCCAAGTTAAATAATCATTAATATTGATTTTTGGGAAGATTAAAACCAAGTGAAGTTTTAATGAATCTTTAATTAGATTGAAGTGATCGAGAATGGAGTATCACCAGTTTTGCTCCAGGCGATAGTTAATTCTTTATTTAGATTCAAACGTGAAATGGTAATTGAATATACTGATAACATCGTGGTGTTAGATATGAAGTATGACTAGTTTTACTTCATGGGATGAATAGGTTGGGATTGGGAAATAAAATAAATGATTACTTCGGTGTGATTCGCTAATCCCGACTAGTTTGAATTGATATTCGAAGAAGATTAAAGAATAAATTTAAAGAATTTATCTTTGATAAAATTAATGGGAACCTTTCCCAAAGTATAAGAATATTTGAATAAAAGAATATTCTGAATTGGAATGAGGCGTATGTTGTGTTTATGTAACACTTGTTTATTATATACACGAGTTATTCAGAAAGACCGGGTTTATCCCATTCTGAATAATTGATTCGATGTGGTGTCGAGGATGAAGACGGTGGTCGAAGACCGGAGGTCTTCACGTCGTTTGGGTGATTACTGATGATCTTGATTGGGTCGTACACCCAAGAGGAGGGAATCAGTTAGTGATCGTCCAGACGTACTTGGAGATCGATGGATACGCGGGGTACTAGATGCCTCCGGTTTCGTTCAGACCCAGAACGAACTTGTAAATGGACTGTGTGTCTAACATTGGATTTTATTCTGTGTGATTAATTTCTATTAAATATGTATCTGTTTGGCGGCAGAGAATTTATTCACTTGCATAACGCCCTTCTCTGAGACGTACGAGCTCAGAGGTTATATATTGATGGATATCAAACGCATGGAGTGAATTGCCTGTGTGGCATGCCTAAGTGGCAATTGATCAAGGCTTCTGTTGAAAAGCAAAGTCTTGTGGTTGATGATCAAAGCACGGCCTGTGTAGCATAGCTTTGTGTAGCGTTGATTCGCGAGCCTCAAAACCCGGTTGTGAACCAGAAACATGAGAGGACCTCAGGGAGGACATGCGTTTCTTTCTAGCTAGAAGTGTCGTCAGTGTTTTTACACGCCCTGACGAGTTTGACTTATGTGGTTGTTGCTGTTGCGAGGTGCCTCGGATATGTTGGTCGATCCGGGATCGATGGAGTCATTGGGCTCATTTACACCCCATAGGGCGGGGAAACGCAGTGTCCAGGGTTTAAGTTTAATCCACATCGGTGGATCGGCCCTGTTGCTCCAAGGGCCCACCTGAGTCTGGATCCTGAGACATGGTAGGCTAGATTGTCTCGAATCGGTAGAGGACGATCCATGGCCTCGGTTCACACGTGGAAATCCAACTTCCAATACGTGACTTTGCAGTTTTGATTGTATACCTATATATGGCGACATAGTGGTATGGGGCACTTATGCCGTCTATGATTAATATTTATAATTTGAAATTGTTTTGACACTATACACTTATAGTAATAATTAAACATGAAATTTCACGTACCAAGCATTCTTTGGCTATTATAAGGTAAAAAACTCTATCCTCCGGCTTGCGTTGCATTCTGTGATGGGACCTGGGTCTTATAATAGCTTCATTGTTCTTTATTTTAGCCTTGCGCGGTTGTTTTATGCACTGGTATTCTTGGGAGGAAACCCGTTCCGTGTTATACGGCATGGTCCCTCGATTTACCTAACTTTAAAATAAAGATTAATAACTGTTTTAGTTCTCACACCAGTCCTATGACTGACCTGTAGTTTTTTGTTTTAACCTAAACTTTAGGAGCCCTTATTTTGACACGGGCAGCTAGTAGTTTTGGTTTTGCAGATTTATATTCACAGGGTCCTGATTTACAGTTGGAACGATACTCGGAAAGCTCTGTATCCGTGTATCACTTCTAGTTGTGTATTGTATTATTTTCCACTGCTATGTAATGTATTGTAATCTCTGATATTTGTCTGATGTATAATATTTATTTATACTCTGTATATTCTTTTATTCTGATGGAATTGTTATAATAAACAATGAAATGTTCTTCTGTCTGCATTCTTTTGTGTGTTGTTCTCGAAGTATCCGCTCTTTCCTTACCGGGGAAGTTATGGGTCTTCGCGGTTGGTATCAGAGCTTTGGTTTACAGAGCTCAGAGAACAAGACACATTAGAACCATACGAAAGAATTCTTCAGGGATTGGATTAGTAATATCCAACGAGAATGACTCGTTAGAGATGGGATCAGTAGTATCCTAAAACGAGTGTGAAGAGTAGTGTTTTTGAAATTAAAGTGAAAACAAATTTTGTTTTGAAAATTTAAATCAACTATTTGTATTTGATTATTTATAATATATTATATTGAATTTGGACAATGTAGTATATAAAGATTTTGCGTATACGTCTGATCCGCGTGTATTCGAAGTTTTAATATACTGGATAGATATAGAATCACACTCTAGTCACCCGGGGATAATCCTGATGATGGTGCATCATCATTAGCATTTATATTCGAGTGTCGAAGGTGGGACGTCTATATATTTCCTATGGACTGGTGTGAGAACCAAAACTAGATAGGGCTATTGTTGTGATTTGGCATCAAAAATGTGATTTTTTGACTATGTATCAAAGTTATGTGATTGAAAGGATAATCAACTAATTGATTGATGATTGTATTGTTTGATATTGTTTGATTAATTAAAATTTGAACCTTTAGCCAAATTGAACCAAAAAGTGAATTGTATTGAAAATTTGTCGCATTTGCATACATATACATGTACTTACATTGAACAGGTCATAGCAAGGAGGCTAGAGCAGAAGAATAAAATTGTTTGCCCGACAAATAGGTACATGTTTACTAATTTCTTGGGTTTGGATGATTTTATGAGCAGATTGGCTAGCCGCTTGGCTGTTTCGTTTTCTTTTTGGATTGATGAGGGCCATGGGAGACTATTTGAAATATCCCCAAGTCCCCGGTGCAGGGGAAGTTATGGCGAAATTTTTCGAAAATTTAGGGTGTTAGCCAAATTTTTGAAAAATTTGAAAAGTTCTTAGAAACTGAAAAGTTGAAGAACTTAAGCCGTAAAGAAAACAGTGAAAGTTGAGTTGATTAGTTAAATAACTTTCGGCTTCGTTCCTTTTCAGGGACGAAAAGTTTTAAGTGGGGGAGATTGTAATAACCCGGAAATCTGAGCCAATTTAAATTTTTTATTTTTGCAATTTTAGTGAATTTTGAACATTTAAAATGAATTATTTTAAATAATATCGACGAGAAATTTATTTCGAATAGAATTCGAATGTATATAGTTATATAGATCGTCGTTAGAATATAAATAATTTATTTATATTATAAAAGGAATTGAAAATGGCGCGTAGTTCGATAATTCGATTTCAAATTTAAAATGAATGTACCGGGTGCAAAATAAACCGGATTTTAGTGAAACAAAAAATATTTGAATCTAATTAAGAATATCTTTTCAACGAATCTAAAAAATTGAAATTTCATAGCGGGGATAAAATGTTATGCCCAGTTGAAAATTCAGAATAGTCGCTATGGAATTCTGGCCCTTGAAAATGGCCATTTTGCAAACGACCTCGGTTTTCGATGAAACCACTTTTGTTGGATCTGGGATGTCTAGTTATTGCTAGATTCCAAAATTCGTAATTTTTCGAATCAATATGTGAGTGTAGCAAAGGAAAACGCGTTTGACTAGTTTTAGTTGATTTTAATCGACTGGAAAATGGCCATTTTTCAAACGGTCTCAGAATTCGACGGAATTAGTTTTGTTAGGACCGAAACGTCAATACGAAACTAGAAAATATTTTTCTGGAATTTTTCGAGTTAGTATGTGACCCCAGTAAATTGAAATGTGCGTTCAAATTCAATATATAGAGTTATATTTTGATTTTGACGGAAACTGATCGAAACGGCCGTATCAGCTTACGATGCATATCCCATTGTGTTCGGAAGGGGGGTAATTAGCTATGGGAGACAGTCGGTGGGTTTGATTTCGAGTTCAAAATAAAAAGTTGCTTTTTAAAATTAAAAATAAAATAAATAATATAAATTTATAAAAACCCCTCCCCTTCACATTTCCCAGTCAAACCGTTGACCCCCCTCTTTCTTCTCAAATCGCGATCCCCCTATAGCACCCGTCGACCTCGTCGCCGCCAAGCTCCACGCCTCCGCCCACCGCGCCTGGCCATTGCGCCCCCCCATCGACCACCTCCATCCTTATCTCCCTTCCTCCTCTCTTTATTCTCGAGCTCCCTCTTCCTCTGACCCAAAAAACCGACGCCACCATCTCCTGGAACCGCGCCCATCACCCACAGCATCGCCGCCGAGCTGCAGGGACCCCCAACGCCGCCTCCTCAGCCTCCTCTACCTCCGGCGAACACGCTGGGCCCCCCTCCTCTAAAGAAAACCGAAAATGTAAGTTTTATTTTTATTTGATTTAATTTGTTTATTTATATATGAATAACAAAGAGTCAATTTGATTTTATATAGGAATTAAAACTGAAACAATTACATTTTTATCATCGAAAGATTATATTTTATCAATGAAGAAAGCTGAGATTTTTGTTTGTTCGAAGATATAGCTACCTTGTCATAAGATTTTCAAAGCTAGGAAATTTTTAATTTTTACACTAGGAAAGTTCGAATTTTTACAATATGAAAGTTTGAATTTTTATGAAGGAAAATTTAACATTTTCAAATACGAAAAGAATAGATTTTTAATTAAACCAAGATAAGATTTTTAGCTATAAAAAGGAATGAATTTTAGTTAGGTAAAAATATGATTTTTATCTATATAGATTTGAAGATAAAAATTCGATTTTTATATATATGAAGTG
This sequence comes from Allium sativum, assembly GCA_030737875.1. NCBI lineage: Eukaryota > Viridiplantae > Streptophyta > Magnoliopsida > Asparagales > Amaryllidaceae > Allium > Allium sativum. Next base: position 63,153,552 of record CM060909.1, on the reverse strand, counting down.
AAGAAAAAAATTCGATTTTTATATATATGAAGTGGAAATACAAATATGATTTTTATGTACATGTAGCGTTATTAAAAATGTGATATTTATATAAATAGCAACAATATAAAAATGTGATTTTTATATATGTAGTGGCTACGGGCAATGAAAGTGACAAAAGGCGAGAACGGCAAAGACTTCTACATATGAAGAGTCACGGCGTTTGGTTTAGCTCTCGGTGAGAACTCCTCAATTTTATATTTATTTCTAGTTTGAAATATATACTAGGATGCAGACGGTGCTTAGCAGCACCCGACACCCGTCGTCCATAGACCATGGATGACTTGTTTGTTTGATTGTTGTGTTGTGAAATTTGATTGTATTGTGGAATGAAATAAAATATTTTATAGTGGAAAATATTTTATAGTTAAAAATATAATTTTTAACGTGTATATAAAATGAATATTTATAAACAAATCGACAATTTGTTTATATACACTAATTTGACTGATATTGATTGGGACGATAAATTTTATACATCTCCCAACTGCACAAATAAAATCCGTGTTTGTTGATTTGAAACCCCACACGGGTATTGGGATGATATTTGACGTACACTAATCCTGATTGTTTAGTTGTATGTCAATCGATGGGTTGACAGACTGTGTAAGCGTTAATTATTTATATTTAATGCTTATGCAGTTGTGTGGTGCACTCTGGATGATGGTTGATTATTTATCGTTGCTATTATACACATGTGTTGTAGAAAATCCATATAATTAACATTATACGGTAATTGATTGGGCCTCATTCCAGTTTAGAAAATAAATTCATGTGTTGAATAGAAAATAAATTCATGTGTTGAATAGAAATATATTCATGTGTTGAGTAGAAATATAAATTCATGTGTTGAATAGAAATATAAATTCATGTGTTGAATAAAGTCGTTTTAATTAGATTGACGCCATTTTGACGTGAACGATATTTATATCGATTTTATTAATTTTTATAATGAATATAGAAAAGGAAGTGATTTCAAAATCTGATATTTTGAAATGATTTGAAATTCGAATTAAATTGAAAAGAATTGAAATTCGAATTAAATTGAAAAGAATTGAAATTCGAATTAAATTGAAATGATTTGAAATTCGAATTAAATTGAAAAGAATTGAAATTCGAATTAAATTGAAATGATTTGAAATTCGAATTAAATTGAAATGATTTGAAATTCGAATTGAATTGAAATCGATTTGAAATGAATTTAAAACGAATTTATATTGGAAAAATCAATTTTGATTTGAATTTAGGATGGAAGTTGAAATCATTTTGAAAACGAATCTAAAACGATTTATAGAATATGTTTTAAAAGGAAATCGATGAAATATATAATATATATATATATATATATATATATATATTATATATAATGGCCTGACTAGAACGCGCCGCGCTGCGGCAGTTCGCGAATTTCGACCATTGACTTCGAATTGACGTTGCGGGAGATCCGACCGTCGGATTCTCCTAAAACTCAAACCGTTGGGTTCGTATCGAAAAGAGCTTTCTAACGAATATTAGAGATTTGAAATCTAACAGTTGGATTTGGAATTATGTCCAAATCAAATTTGGAAAAGGTCGTTGTAAGTGCAGTTCGATGGCCGTTGATGGAAATCGACTGTACGGGCCTTGATAAAATTATTAAAAATAGTAATAATTTGTGTAAAATCATAAGAAATGATTTGTGAAGAATTGGATTGAAAAACTCCATATTTGAGAAGATAAAAATATATTTTTATCGAAATGAACTAGTTTTGAACTAGAATAATAATTTATTTATTTTTTTAAAATAAATAAATTGGATTTGAAATGGTTTTGAAAATAACCAGAATTTCCAATAATTGAATTGGAATGGATTTGAATCGAAATTGTCTTTGGAATATTTCGATGTTGGATTTTGTGATTATACAGATATTGTTATGAAAATTTGAAAGATATATCTATATCGTTATTTCCAATACGATATTTGTTAGTTGTAGAATTTGATATTGAATATAAGCCGATATATTTTCTATTCAGAGCCTTGTATTTAATATTAAATGGGATTTGGGTTTGTCATGAATGGTGTCTTCATTAACACTGTTCTTAAACCCAGTTGAGAAAAAGATTAAATCTTTTTATTTAGATTTAATGAAGTGTACCAATTAAATGGTATTTAATTGGAACTGAATTGGGATTGATTTTTGGGTTTATCGTGAACGGTGTTTTTTATAACACTGGTTCTTTAACCCGATAATTAATGAAATGTGATCTTGGGTTTATCGTGAGCCGTGTTTTAAATGACATTGGTTCATTAACCCAGTTAAAGGCAGGATGTGATTTCCCAAGTTAAATAATCATTAATATTGATTTTTGGGAAGATTAAAACCAAGTGGAGTTTTAATGAATCTTTAATTAGATTGAAGTGATCGAGAATGGAGTATCACCAGCTTTGCACCAGGCGATAGTTAAATCATTCATTAGATTCGAACGTGAAATGGTAATTGAATATACCGATAACACCGTGGTGTTAGATATGAAGTATGACTAGTTTTACTTCATGGGATGAATAGGTTGGGATTGGGAAATAAAATAAATGATTACTTCGTTGTGATTCGCTAATCCCGACTAGTTTTAATTGATATTCAAAGAAGATTAAAGAATAAATTTAAAGAATTTATCTTTGATAAAATTAATGGGAACCTTTCCCAAAGTATAAGAATATTTGAATAAAAGAATATTCTGAATTGGAATGAGGCATATGTTGTGTTTGTGTAACACTTGTTTATTATATACGCGAGTTATTCAGAAAGACCGGGTTTATCCCATTCTGAATAACTGATTCGACGTGGTGTCGAGCATGAAGACGGTGGTCGAAGACCGGAGGTCTTCACGTCGTTTGGGTGATTACTGATGATCTTGATTGGGTCGTACACCCAAGAGGAGGGAATCAGTTAGTGATCGTCCAAACGTACTTGGAGATCGATGGATACGCGGGGTACTAGGTGCCTCCGGTTTCGTTCAGACCCAGAACGAATTGTAAATGGACTGTGTGTCTGACATTGGAATTTATTCTGCGTGATTGATTTCTATTAAATATATATCTGTTTGGCGGTAGAGAATTTATTCTCTTGCTTAACGCCCTTCTCTGAGACGTACGAGCTTAGAGGTTATATATTGATGGATATCAAACGCATGGAGTGAATTGCCTATGTGGCATGCCTAAGTGGCAATTAATCAAGGCTTCTGTTGAAAAGCAAAGTCTTGTGGTTGATGATCAAAGCATGGCCTGTGTGGCATAGCTTTGTGTAGCGTTGATTCGCGAGCCTCGCACCCCGGTTGTGAACCAGAAAAGGGAGAGGACCTCAGGGAGGACATGCGTTTCTTTCTAGCTAGAAGTGGCATCAGTGGTTTTGCACGCCCTGACGAGTTTGACTTATGTGGTTGTTGCTATTGTGAGGTGCCTCGGATATATCGGTCGATCCGAGACCGATGGAGTCATTGGGCTCATTTACGCCCCATAGGGCGGGGAAACGCAGTGTCCAGGGTTTTAGTTTAATCCACATCGGCGGACCGGCCCTGTTGCTCCAAGGGCCCACCTGAGTCTGGGTCCTGAGACACGGTAGGCTAGATTGTCTCGAATCGGTAGAGGACGATCCCTGGCCTCGGTTCACAGTGGAAATCCAACTTCCAATACGTGACTTTGCGGTTTTGATTGTATACCTATATATGGCGGCACAGTGGTATGGGGCACTTATGCCGTCTATGATTGATACTTATGATTTGAAATTGTTTTGACACTATACACTTACAGTAATAATAAAACATGAAATTTCACATACCAAGCATTCTTTGACTATTATAAGGTAAAAACCCTATCCTCCGGCTTGCGTTGCATTGTGTGATGGGACCTAGGTCTTATAACAGCTTCATTGTTCTTTATTTTAGCATTGCGCCGTTGTTTTATGCACTGGTATTCTTGGGAGGAAACTCGTTCCGTGTTATACGGCGTGGTCCCTCGATTTACCTAACTTTAAAATAAAGATTAATAACTGTTTTATTTCTCACACCAGTCCCATGATTGACCTGGAGTTTATTGTTTTAACCTAAACTCTGGGTGCCCTTATTTTGACACGGGCAGCTAGTAGTTTTGGTTTTGCAGATTTATATTCGCAGGATCCTGATTTACAACTGGAACGATACTCGAAAGCTCTGTATCCGTGTATTACTTCTAGTTATGTATTGTATTATTTTCCGCTGCTATGTAATGTATTGTAATCTCTGATATTACTCTGATGTATAATATTTACTTATACTCTGTATATGTAATGACCCGTGTTTTGGCCGTCAAATATTTAATTTATTATTTTAAATGTTATATTTTGAGTATTAATGTATTTTTAATATTTAATTCGTTATTTAAACGAAGTTTAAAGGTTATAATTTATTTAAATATAAATCGAGCTTGAAAATGGCGTGCAGTTCGTAATACGGAGTTATTTCTGTATTGTATTTTGTTCCGCTGCGATGTGAGACTCTGTGTGGTTTTCTTCTTCTTCTATTCTAATATTTCTTTCTTTCTTACCTCACCCTCTAAATTCTTTCTAATAACGTCCAGTGTTTTCGGTGTTTGGAAGGTCGGTATGAGTTACGGTAAAGGTATTTATGTCGATTTTCAGGACCGAAAATCCCTGGGTCGTTACAGTGGTATCAGAGTTGGTTGCTTAATTGGTACAGATGATAGGGGGTTCTCGCTTCGCGTTTGGTGGCGAACGGGAGACTCTTACCCCTACATCTCCCGACAATGTGGGTTGGTCGATTCGAGAGGCTGGCCGTAAAAGCAGTTCTGAGGTATCTCTGTAAGCCACGGGGGAGGTTAGCCCTCTGCCATATGGGAGAAGAGGATGGTTGAAAAGCCTACTCGAATCCCTGGGTCGTTACAGTGGTATCAAAGCTATTGGTTTAGTGATAACCTTGGCTCTGTGGTGTAACTCAATAGAGATGGGGTTAGTAATACCCTAGATTGAGTTGGTTGTGTATATGAGCGCGTATTTGAATATAAAACTATTTTTAAAATATTTTGGAAATAGGGTAAATGAAATAGTTTTGCCCAATTATAGTTATATATATAAAAAATGATTTATTTTATCGAATCATTGAGATATCTGATCGTTGGGTTGATTTGGATGGAGTTAAAACCAAAGGTGGAAATACTACTTGACTTGGATAAATCGAGTTAAATCAGAAGTGAATATTGTGTTGGAACCAAATATATTTGGAATTTGGTAATCAAATAAATAATTCGATAGAAAATCAATTTGATAGGAATCGATAGGTGAAACCAAAGCAAAAAGAAATAGTAATGCTAAATCCAAATGATTTGGTTGGATTGGTTTGCAAGTGTTTGTTTGTTTGATTTATGTTAGATGGTTTGTAAGAAGTCAGCAATGGTTAAAATTTAAAAGTTAAAGAAATTAAAAAGATTAAGTAAAATGATAACAAGGGTGATTAGAAACAAAGGATTTAAACCCATCTCAATGCCAAGTCTTTGATTTGAAATTTGTGAAATCACAGGTTTATCATTGAAATATTATTATATTGCCATTTACCTGGTGAATGCAGTTGAGCACAGGTTCGAGACAACTTCGAAGATAGAACCGATTGCGTTGATTGCGATAAATTAAAAATTTTGCTTGATAATGCTCGCAAAAAGGTACGCTTACGCCAAATGCAAATTTTTGGATTTTGGTTTTTATTTGGGTTTTGAGTTGGTTTTTGAATTTTTCCGACCCTTTTGGTCGATGTATATCTATTTATTGAACCTACGATATTGCAGATGTCCTCCGTGCAGGGGAGACTCTACCAAAAAAATTTCAAGATTCAAGATGTTAGAAATTTTTGAAGATTTTTGGTAAATTCTTTTATTTGAAATAAATTGATTTTAAAACCAATTAGATTAGTTTTGGTAATAAAATCGAGTTTTAAATTTATTGTTTTTATAAAGATAATGGGTTTGTGACGTTCATTCCTATCTTAGCAATTTCGAGGACGAAATTATTTTATGGGGGGAAGAATGTAATGACCCGTGTTTTGGCCGCCAAATATTTAATTTAATTTATTATTTTAAATGTTATATTTAGAGTATTAATGTATTTTTAATATTTAATTCATTATTTAAACGAAGTTTAAACGTTATAATTTATTTAAATATAAATCGAGCTTGAAAATGGCGTGCAGTTCGTAATATGGAGTTTTGAACTTCAATTGAGAATACAGGAGCCGATATAAGTCGGATTTCTGTGAAACGAGAAAAGTTGGAACCGTGTTGATGATAATTTTCATACGAAAGAGAAAAATTAAGATTTCGTGTTGTAAATTGTAAGTTATGGCCAAATCAAATTTTAAAATAGTCGTTGTGAAAATCGTTATTTAAATATATAAGCCGTTAAAATGACCATTTTGCAAATGAACTCAGATTTCGACGAAATTAGTTTCATTGGGACCGTATCGTTAAATTATTGTACGGTGTTGAATGACGTGGCAAACTTATGTCGTATGTGACCCCGGTAGCCACAAACGCCCGTTCAATTTCTATAGCGCGTAATTAATTCAATAAAGAGATATTTGAGTGTAACTTAAACAGACGATCAAACTAGGCCGTGAAATCTGTTCCATTGAGTTCGTATCGTCGATTTGAGACAGGAAAGGTATATAGCTTGTTATTCTTAGAGACCGGGTAATTTGGTGTCAAAAATGGCATTGCGGTGCACGTGAAAATGGTCTACCGGGGAAACAGTCTCAGAATGCGATGAAATTGGTGTCGTTGGGTTCGTATTGAAAAATTATTTTAGGGTATCAAGGTTTCAAGTTGATTTGATTTTTCTGGTGATCGTGAAAAATTTAAACACGTGTTTATTTCTGGTTGTATAAAGGAAATTTTTTCATACGATCTCAGATTTCGACGAAACTTGTCCCATTGGATCCGAAATATCTTTTTACACCAGGATTAGCTATTTTATCAGTAAACAGAAGTCGTTTAGGGTGGTTTCTGCGTGTTACTTCGCGATGAAGTTTCGATAATATTTAAATATTTAAATATGCACATCCAGTGAAATGAAAGTACATTGCGGCAAGCCTACCCTGGACTCTATTGCTACTTCATATCAATATAGCTACCGTCACAATGTCTTCCATCAAATATGAAAATGCACTGCTGTAAACTACAGTGCTGCACCTACACCATATAACCCCTCTGCCCGTGTCTGTAATTCGTGATGTCAACTCTTAAAAACCCAGCTACCAGCCTTGACATTGAAAAGATAACACACTGTCTTCGTCATTTCACCATCAAGAAAAATCAAGGGAAAGGATAACACATGCAGAGCCACCCTACTTCCTTCCAACTGCATACGGCCTACACTATACGGTGATGGACGTTGAACTTACCTCTTGATTCCCTGCTTATATATACACACCTTATTTCAGCCTTCGCAACAAACCAAAACAAAACCGCAAGTCCTTCCATAATAAAACCGTAATCCCTTCATTTAAATAAATGTAAACGGTTTCAAAAACAAGTGAGGTGATGCCTGGACTTCAAGCGGTAATCATTTCTGGTGAACATGAGGACCCTGTTGTTTACAATGAAGCACGCTGGAAGAAGTAAGGATTTAGTTGAGTATTGTTGGGCCTTTAGCTCGTCGGAGGGAGGTCATTACGGTGGCGGGTGCGGTGGTCGTCCGGTGTAGCACGGAAGGAAGGAAGGGAAGACATGGAGAGTGAGTGCAGGCTTCATTCACGAAAAAGAGAACTGGGGAGGAAGAACCGTGAATTAAAGGAAGTTGGTTGTTGGTCTGTTCTACATGCGTGGCAGGTAAGAACTAGTATTTCCGTCCCTTTTTCACTTGCCTAATCAAAATGTTTGCATGCCTAACTTAGAGATTAGTTTGCCTAATCCTCTACCAATTAACACGGCCAATATAATAGCTTCAGTTACGTTGCCTGATTTACCTTAATCTAGCATCATGCCTATTCGAACAGAACGGAGTATATGTATAACGCGACCCATAGATTTTTATAAGTGCCTAACCCTACGTGTCGTGACCTGGTAGTTTGATAGGTACCTAACCATATTTTTAGTAAATATGATTACTGGGTTTCCGAATGAATACTTTTGGTATACGAACTAAGTCAAAGGGGGTTTATCCGGTATCAAACAGTGATAGGGTTTTAACAAGAAGCAATCCCAATTACCAAAGTATATTTAATGGTTGTTTTCTGATAACAATATTATACCATCTACAGAGTAATCTTACCATGCATACACAGGGAGTGTATTTCTGTAATATTGATTAATCTTTTATATACAAGCCTAATTTCTATTTGGCATGGTCAAAATCCTATATGTTAAAAACGCCTAATGTTATATGTTAACCATGCCGGTTATATTTAAAATGTGCCCAATCTTACAACGGGGCGTATGATATTTCAATGTACCTAATGTGCGTCTAAACTAAAGATTTAAATAGCTAAATATTACTAAAAGTTTGTAATTAGTAAATAATGTTAATTTAAATAAGATGGATACCATATTAAATTTATAACTGTGTCATACGTACATAGAATCAAACAGAAACCAGGACATTGAACCGTACCGGCAAGCGTTACAAGTTAAAAGCTGGATTGGACAGTGTTGAAAGTAGTTGGAAACGAACAATTTTGACAATGAATGGAAACCCAAGGTGAGTTAAACTCACTCAGTATATTTTCCCATTTATATTTTTATAAATTGGGTTTTTATTTTGTGTGCTCTTGTTTGCTGTGGTTGACTGTTCACTAGTTTATATTCTATTTATTTAACCAATGAGATTAAACTGCCATTTAATTTCAGTGAAATACCAAATCGTTATTCTAACTATTGGTCCAAATAAAGGTAGCTTACCTTATGGGTCACGTTTATTTATAAACGTGTTTGATTATCTGAATTATTTAAATTGTTTGATCTGATTAAATGGTTTGGAAAATTGGTTGGTGTGAAATTGTTGTAATTTACTATTCTATATCAATTAAAAGGAATTAACTGATCTGTTGAAGTTAACCAGTTGAAACAGGGAAGGACAGGTTGGAGGGATCCAACCGGATTCCTCAAATATATTATTTATTCACATATTATCATATATGAACTGTCCTGTTGGGTGTGATGGATTTGATTACTGATCCTCGATTTGGAAGTTAACCTGTGTATGTGTTTTAACCAATGGGCTATATTGGTTGAGTAATCGGCGGTAAATGGCCTAAAAGTAAATTGTTTTGTTTATGTTGATTTACCGTCAGGTAGATCGATAGAACCAAAGTTATAAAATTTATTTTATAACTAACATAGATTTTGAAATGTATATTTTGAATAAAAACTTTATTTAAAGGGACATAAATATTTATGTTATAATTAAGTATAAATACATTTTATAAAGCCAAATCTGATGTAAACAGATTTGTAAATGTGAGGATAAGAAAGTTAATGTAACGGTTAAATTGGGATAATTAATTATAATAAGATTTTCAAATATATTCTGAATAGAAAATAGTTTAAATGGATATTTTTAGATTATAATAAAATTTTAAAAAGGGATTTACTAGTTATTTAGTGAATAAAGAAATTAACTACCTATGTAGTAATGGTGGAAATAAATTGTTATTGTAATTAATAATAATTTAAGAAAATTCTTTTTAATGGGAATTTATTTAAAAGTAATCTAAGTTAAAAGGGAATTTTTAAGCAAGTGTTCTACCTTAAAATAAATGTTAATCATTTAAATTAGGTAAAGGAAATTCAGATAAAAGAGATTTGAGGAGTTATATCGTTAATTCTAAATTAACGTTATTTAAGAATGTGATTAAATGGGGGAAACTGAAATAGGATTTCCAAAGAATGAAAACATTGAATAGATGTGAAAGGAGAATGGTGAATGTGAATGTGGTTAAAGATATGGGTCGTAGGATTTGATAACAAAATCCAAATTATAAAGGAGTTTGGTTAGAGAGGTCGAGTTAAAAGTGGTGTGATATAAAGAAGTTATTTGATTGAATTGAGAAATGATGATGGTATTTTAGAAGAGGAGATTTAAAAAAAAGACGATAAGGTTTATTAAACCGTGTTTTGAATTAAATCGTTAAATGGAATCTGAATAGATTTAGAATGAAATATTGGGTTTTGAATTACGACTTGTATCTGTCTGAAGATATGAACGTTGTTGGTCAAGGTCTGAGAGATAAATTAGAATACCCAACTTGACCGACTTCAGGATTATTTGAAGATAATATTAGTTGTAATGGTGAAAGAGGTTAGTGATACTTTATTATTACCATTAAAGAAATAATAAGGCAACGTGTGGTGAAAACATGGTATATATATACATATATATATTTGGATTTCCAAATTAACGGAATGTAAAAATGATTTGAGTATATATATAGTGCAAATTTCTATAATAATGCAAATAAGAAAATTAGCGGATATATATATATATATATACAACGATATTCCAAAAGAAAAAGGAAATAAAAATGATAAGTTTGGAATGAGTTTATTCTAAGAATAGATATTGAATATTTTTTCAAATAACAATGGATTACGTGAAATTGGTTAAAACAAGGTTGGGAATACACATATATAAATATATAATGAATTCTAGTTTATTTGAAATAGTTTTGAAAATATAAAGTCTTGTGTCAAATAGAAGCGAGAAACTATCAAAAGATTTAGAGTTTTAAATTTACATTTATTTTCAATTAAAAGGCCAAGTGATGCTGATTACCGAACCAGTGAACGCATTGAGTTGTCATGATTGAAACACTGATTATTTTGATAGTTAAATCACCGACTATCAAATCTGTCCAATACGATTGTTGGTACGGAAAGACCGGGATCGAATTTATATTCGAAAACTATTTCTACCAACAAATACGTGAAGAGATCAAGAGATGATCAAGGTGGAGCGTTGAAGACCGTAGATTTTTCATAAACGGAAGGGCCACTAAAATTCTCTGCTTGCAAACAGAGATAAGCTGTGATTCTGTCGTGATTGGAATCTACGGGTTGCAAGGACTTCTCGCTATTGATCCATGGGGTGATTCCTATATTGGATGCAGTAGGAGAGTACCTTCGGTTCATCCTGTTCCTGGATGACTTGTATGGACGAGTGTCTGACAGAGTATTTCCAGACGATCACGTATACTGATTTCTTCAACTGTACCAAGAGTGGAAGCGGAGAAGGAAACTTCTTTTAGCTAACACATAATGTACTGTTGTTGAAATTAATCAGTGATTTGACGGATCTGACAATATGGCATTCAAAGTGAATCTGGTGTGATGATAAAGCGTAGCCTCAAGCCTCATTAACCGGGAAATGACAAAAATCCGGCAGGCAGCATGGCTATGTGGGTCGCTCCCATTAGGGTGTATAATCACCTATCTAGAGAAAATCCTTTTGTTTCTGAAATCTATTTCGATGCTGTCCCTTTTCGGGAAGACGGTGGGTAGCTCCCAACCATTGGTGATATACATTCGACACACTCAAGCGAAATGAGTGGTCGGTCATGTGAGGGCCGAGTTACAAGACGTTCTTGTTGAACCTAGTGTATTCGCCTCTAGAGATACACTATCGGCAGGTGGTCCCATACCTTGTAATAGTCGGAATCCAATTTCCAATAAGCGCCTGCGGTTTTGTTTGTATACTATATATGTAGAGCGTGAGATGCAAGCGTTCTACTAGATTCTATTTACATGTATTTAGACATTATCATAATATCAAGACAAGATATTGGTTTCAAATTGCTTTAGGTTATCGTAAGGTAACAACCGTCCATGTTTATGTGTGGATTTGGTCTTACGATTATCCTTTTCTTTGAAAGATTTTAACTTTAAAATCAGGTTGTGTGATACCCTAAATACTGTGCGAGTTTTTCTCACTCTGGTTCACCAGACTGACCCGGTGTTTTGTAAATGCTCGGGTTAGCCCGAGGTGTACAGGTTCAGGTTATCGAATGCTGTGAAGAGACGAGCTGGAAGAGTCCAGACGTATGATATTATATAGCTACATTCCGCTGTGTGTGTATATGAGGACAGGTTATTATAATTGTCCAGTGGTGTGGATGTACTCTGATAAATTGTAAGTATTTTTAAAGCTCTCAATAAAGTTATTTATGTATTGTATTTTGTTCCGCTGCGATGTGAGACTCTGTGTGGTTTTCTTCTTCTTCTTCTTCTTTTATTCTAATATTTCTTTCTTTCTTACCTCACCCTCTAAATTCTTTCTAATAACGTCCAGTGTTTTCGGTGTTTGGAAGGTCGGCATGAGTTACGGTAAAGGTATTTATGTCGATTTTCAAGACCGAAAATCCCTGGGTCGTTACAGTATATTCTTGTATTCTGATGGAATTGTTGTAAAAAACAATGAAATGTTCTTCTGTCTGTGTTCTTTTGTGTGTTGTTCTCGAAGTATCCGCTCTTTCCTTACCGGGGAAGTTACGGGTCTTCACAACACAAGAAGGCAATACTTAACCAAAGTAACATGACATGACAAGTTGGTGGGTTAAGTGAACTTGAATTGATTGATGTCACTTAACCAATACAACATGATGAACGCGTGGGGTTAAGTTAACAAGAAAACACTTAACCAATATAACTTGATGAACGAATGGGGTTAAGTAAATAAGAAACACTTAACCAACATGACATGATGAATGGGTGGGTTAAGATAACATGAATGGACAACACTTAGCCAGTATGACATAATGTGCGGGAGGGTTAAGTACATATCGGGTTGGTGAGTAATATTAGTAAATATAGGCCCACAAACTTAACCGTTAAGAAAACATGCTAGAATCGGTGAGAGGGTTAAGTACATCTCGTGTAGGTGGGTAATATTTGTATATATAGACCCACAAACTTAACCAGCGGGAAACCCTAATAATGGGGACCCATTTCAATAGTAACCCACATAGATGTATCATGGTACCCTGAAACTAGGCAGGGTGGGGCACGATTACTGGGCTGATTATAAGTGTTCAAAGAAGCGGCCGGGGGTACGTCAGTGTAGGTTCCGACGGTTTACGGGCGTGCACGTAATCCGGAGTGGGAAAAAGCATGCACTGGGTACCGGTAGTTATACACTGTGCATCTTGAATCATGTTGGGTTGCTATCATAAGGATTGATACACCTTATGGTGGGACTAGCACAGGGTATCTACACGCAAGAGAGGGCCGATTGACAAAGACACATGGAATATTAATGCAAGTAAGGAGCCGATCGATAGGGTAGTAAGGGTACATCTAACATGTTCATGGCAATTAGGCAGATTGAGGTGGAATCCTCACGATAGATGTACACCTGAAGGCTACCACAATTGCAGGGATTGGGATCATGTTATCATATTATCATTTTATACAGATTACTAGTTGGGACACTAGTTAGGTGGTGCAGAGATAGATATAGAAATCAGAATAACAAAGTAGTAGAGAAGCAGAGAAAGAGTAGAAGCGCATTCAGTTTACCTTGCCTTATCATACCTTATGCTTATCCTATGTCATCTTGTTATCCCTATTGTCACGGTATTGTCTTGTATTTAGTTTATTCATGTCATGATGCTTTTTCCTGTTTATATGCTGAAAGTCAATGGATTTACCAGACTTTTGTCTATCTTAGTTTTGTTTCGCCTCTTTTCTTCCGTTTCCCCCCTCCCAGGTTCACAGGGAGGAAATGTTATCACTTAGCTTAATTTTCTTTCCAAGCTCGAAGATAGTCGATTGATTGCTTTGGACTCTCTCTTCCACTTCTGTGGCTGGTTCACGCTTTATTAGGGAATATCATTGTTATTTTTATGCTTCTTTTATACTAGGAAGTTTTTGAATCAAGACAGAAGTTCTATGTATTACTTTTAAGTATGATTGAAATAACTGTTGTAAAAGCTTGACTGAACCATATTATTTATAAAATGACTTAATTTCCGCTGCTTTATTTGTCTGTCTTGTAATTTATCTGCATCTTTTACCTAAAATGCTCCACCAAAGTTAAGGCATTCCCTTTGTGAGTGACCTTAACGGAGGTGGGGTGTTTCATGGCATTAGCATTGCGAATCAAATATGATGGAGATAACTGGAGGCGGAGTTTGTGCAAGGGTTGTTCTGGTGATCCTGGGTAGAAATTGCCTAAGATGGATTTACGGAATAAGTGCCTTCGGTGTATCCAGACCTAGGATAACTTGAATGAACGATGTCCAACAGGGTATATCCAATAGATCGCGTAAGTTGATCTCTTCAAACGTATTTACGTTGGTGGAGGAGAGATTCGTTTCTCTTTGCTTTATACCAGTGGTATTTTATGGGAAATCAATTTTTGATTTGGTGGGTATGACGATGTGGCATTCAAAGTAAATCAAGGTGTGATCTATCAAAAGATACATTATGACCTCAAGCCTCATCAACCGGGAAATGACAAAAATCGGGAAGGCAGCATGGCTAAGTGGGTCATACCTAGTTAGGGTATATTTTCACTATCTAGAGAATATTCAATTTGTTACTTCTTTCACTTCTGTATCTCCCGGGAACGGTTACGTTGGTATACCAACCGTAAGGTGACAATATATTCGGAACATTCAAGCAAAATGAATGGCCGGTCATGTGTGGCAGAGTTGCAATATGTTCTTGTTGAACTCCAGTGTATCATCTCTAGGGTACACTGATCGAAAGGTAGCTCCATACCTTCTCATAGTTGGAAATCTATTCTCCAATAAGAGCCCGCTGTTTTCGATTATATATTATGTATGTAGAACGTGAGATGCAAGCGTTCTGCTAGATTATTATTTAATTATGTTAGACACTACTATAGTATCAGAAAAATATTGAGTTTAAGAAATGTTTTGGGTTATCGTAAGGTAAAAACCATCCATATTTATATGTGGATCGGTCTTACGATTATCATTTCTTTAAAAAGGATTTTAAAAAGTTAAACCGAAATGATTGGAGTTTTACTCACACAAGTCCCATAACTGACCCAGAGTTTATTTTGTTTTGTTTTACCCTAAACTCTTAGGTGCTCAAATTTGTATGGGCAATCAAGTAGTCAGGATTTTACATATACCATTGGAGGAGCTTAGAGCAGGATGTTTCAGTGTTAGATAATTATAGAGTTTATTTCCATTATGATATATATTTGAGATGTACTCTGAGGATATATGTAAGTACAATTTTTGTATTTCAAAAGTTATGTTATATAATATATTTGATTTGTTCCATTGTGAGATTCGTATTTACTCTAATTCTGTTCAGTTGTGTTCTTCTGCTTGTTCTATTCTAAATTTCTTTCTTTCTATTTCTCACACTATAACTTCTTTCTATTAATGATTAGTTATTTTCGATGTTCGAATAGTCAACATGGTGTTTTGTGTTGATTTTCGGGGTCAGAAATCCTTTGGTCATTACACTTCCTGATACTAATCTATTGATCATCTTCCTTTAAAACGCACATATCAATTTACTTTCATTCTGTAGAAGAACTTATTTAAAACTTGGTAATCACTTACCCATTTCCTTTTTGATTTACTTACGTGTACTTAATTATTAAGTAATACTTATTCAAAACAACATATTAGTTTCAGTTAACATTGCCCTTTATATAGTTCACTTAAGTTCTATTTCAACTTGTTTACTTCTTAATTGACTTCCATTTAAAAAATAAATTATTTTAATTATTATTAAAATAATAATAATTAATCATTGAAGTAAAAATAGTTTACTTCATTAAAAATAGATCAGTTAACCACTTATCGATATTATTAATCACTAACTACTTCATTAGTAGTAAATAATTATTAATCATTTTAAATATAATTGAATAAAAGTTAATCACAATTTAAGAAATATTATTGAAATAAAATATTGATTATTTTCTTGGCATAGCTAATAAAACAGTGATTCGTTAAACCATTTCTATTAGATTCATCGAAGGCCGATCAATCTAATTACCAATTCTTATTTAACATTTGGTTTCATTAACTTAAACATCAATTATTTACTAACTAGTTTCGATTTATTCTTACAATTAGAATAAAGTAATTAATCTAAAAATATTGCTTAACTATTTCACTCAAAAAGTTATTTTCAAGACAATAACCTATAGGCTAAATTCTGGCTTCTACACTTATAAAACTCATAAAAGTTGCTACAAAATATTATATAAATTTTTTTATAAAAACAATTTATAAGTATCATCTTATTTTAAAACTTTTATTTTAAATAGAAATAAATTTAAAATTTCACTTCAATTATTAAAATAAATTTTATAACTTCAATTACGTCAATTCGTGTGACGGCGAACTAAAGTCTTAATAACATCATTTTAGATCATTTGATGTCAATAACTTAATCAATGCTGTCTATTGGTTAAAAACATCACATCAACGTCGAATTTCAATTCAACATTCAATATATAATCAACCATTAACATCTAGTCAGGATATAACGTCATTTAGGGTAAACATATCATATTTGGATAATATGGAAAGCTAAACAACATACAATATATTTGAGGAATCCGGTCGGATCCCTCGAACCTGTTCTTCCCTGCATCACAGGTCATAATAATATTTGATAATAATATATGAAATAATTATTTAAAACAAATAATCCAATACGGCATACATAAATGTCGATAATCGTTAAACAAACAAGGCATCCAATCATTTAATTATTATCATCAACGATGAATTATATTTTTATATGAATTTAACACATCATAGAATTCCACAGAAGTGTGAGAGTTAACTCACCATTTCTTACATATTTGACGATTCAGGTGCTTCCAAATTTCTCCGAACCAACTCATACTCGAAGCACTTATCGCCATGATTCCAACTGATCCCGTTTTGCGTAATTCTGTCAATATATGAAGAAGTTATATATGTCACAAGTTTATTCGAATTCTAAATAATCTAAAAGTTATAAATATTAATTAAACTAAATTACCAGTTAATCTATCTCCCCCATGTATTATTCGAAGCTTGCTGAAGCTATTTCAAACCCACTGCCCTTTCCTCCAACTCGCCTTCCACCTCGTTAGTTCACATAAATTCACGAACTCGCTACCGACGTTCACCTCTTCTCCCCCTCCTCGCTGCTAACTTCCTCGACATCCGTGCACAAGGCCTTCCCAGCTTAAGATCACCGATTCCAAGATGCTCCTTGCGACATTTTTTACACCATTATAGACCAAACTTCAGCAACCTCCTCGTCTATCCATACCGATCATCTCCACGCCATCCAAACAACTTCAAGCACCCCTTAACTCACCAACTCCCTCCATTGCAATGTTGTGAATATATCCAACGATGAGGATCTTGGTGGAGCTCGAAGCAAACCGTATAGACTTAGAGGGAGTCTTATGTGAGGGTGTGAGAACTAAAAATCATACGATTATGCATTGTAATTGTTGTGCTTTCGTTTTGAAGCTAGAGAAAAAAAATGCTTTATCGAAGAGGGGAAACAAAGGCACGGTGTTAAGAAGACAGGGATATATAAGAGAAAGCTTCGATTTTATTTTCGTTTAATGTGCTTGTTTATATTTGTTTACTGTGCTTTTTTTTTGAAGCCAGAGAGAAACAAAATGCTTTATCGAGGAGGAGAAACGATGGCACAGTGTTAAGAAGAAAGGGATATATAAGAGAAAGTTTCGATTTTATATTTGTTTACTGTGCTCATTTATATTTGTTTACTGTGCTTTCGTTTTAAAGCCAGAGAGAAACAAAATGCTATATCGAGGAGGAGAAACGAAGACATGGTGTTAAGAAGAAAGGAATATATAAAAGAAAGCTTTGATTTTATATTTGTTTACTGTGCTTTCATTTTGAAGCCAGAGAGAAACAAAATGCTTTATCGAGGAGGAGAAACGAAGGCACGGTGTTAAGAAGAAAGGATATATAAGAGAAAAATTCGAGTTTATATAAGAGAAAGTTTCGATTTTTATTCTTCAAGGAAGAATAAGCAATGGCAACAGTTTTTCTTTCGATTCATTTTATATTCACTGTGTTGAGATAAAGGAAGAAGACAAGGTGTTGTTCCCTTTATATAATATAAGCAAATATTTATTATTCCTATGTGCGAGATATATTTTTTATTTACAGATGCACATGGGGCTGTGAATCACACGTGGTTGTCTATGAATCGCGATTGGAATGAAGAAGCATACGGTAGTGATATTATTTTACTTTTTTCCTTTTCTTCCTTTATCACATGCTATAACAGTTTCAAATCGAAGAAAGTAAATAAAGGCTGCAGGTTGCATGTGCGTTGGATCAGTGTTCATGTACTTGGATAGTGCGTATGTTTTCTGCAGGGGAAAAGAAGTGACAAAGGATATTTTACGACTGAGACTAACAATATTTTCACGAAGGCGACTTACATTGTTTTTAGGCATAAAACGCTCGACATTATAATTCGCGCAAGTGCACACAACCTCCAATTGAAATGAAACTTAGAAACATATAATAATATAATATTTCGCACACGATACAACTGGTTTTGTTTAATTTCGAGATCGTTTGTGAAGGCGCTGTTTTAATTTCAAACACTAAAACCCTATGCGTTTATACCGCACACGGTCATAAAATAACTCCAATTGTCATGAAATTGAAAATATGCCAATAACTAATCATTATGGTTTTAATTATTTTAGTTTCATTGAAAACCGATGTCGTTTGAAAATAAACTATTCTTACGTTACATATTGATTCGATATAATATATATCGATTTCAATATAAATAAATCTATTAATAACAATTTATTATTAACATATATCTATATATTCATATAGAATTGTATATAACTTCAAAATATATAGATTTCAAACTGAACATATCGAATTCTAAGCTAAAACGAAATTCAATCTATTAAAAACCTTCTTATTTAATATAATAAATCATTATAGTTTTATTAGCGATTCCATAACGACCTTTTGAAAATTTGATTTGGACTTAAAACCAAATCTACAATATTAAAACTCGATTTTTCTGCTTCAACAGAATACTATAATCTAGTAGATTCAGACATTTCTTGTTTCAAAGGAATCCGACTTATATTGGATCCTGTACAACCATTTAAAGTTCAAAAACTAATATTACAAACTACCGCGCTGGTACAGCTCGTATAAAATAAAATTATAAACTATACGTTCAAACATCACTTAATAAATGAATTCATTAATATAATTTGACTATTAACTGAATTAAACCCTTTTAAATTTCCCATTTCATATAAAATGCAAACCTAACATATTTTCAAATATTTCAGAATAAATTTATTATTCTATTATTTATATCATTTAAATAATTGAATTCAAATTATTAATCTCCAAATAACTATTTAAAAACAAATTTAAATGTTTAATCAAATGGTTAAAAATCTGGACCGTTACATTCTTTCCCCTTCAAAAGAATTTTGTCTTCGAAATTATTAAGATAGGAAGTATGCTACAAACCCAGTAATTTTTTCTGAAATTCAATTAACTAAAAACTCCACTTTACCTTTTTTAAACTTAACCAACTAATTTTAATCGAAAAAACAATTAGTTACTATAGACAACAAATTCCAAAAATTTCCAAAAAGATTTAAAAAAAATTCAACACCTTAAATTTTGGAATTTTTTTGCTAGATTCTCCCCTATACGGAGGGACTTCTGCAATATTACAGGAACAAAAACATATCCATCGACCCACATGGTTGGAAAATCCAATTCAAAAACCCAAATCAAAAACCCAAAATTTATATTTTGCATAAGCATACCTTTTTGTGAGCGTTATTATGCAATAACCAGTAAACTACACTTGAGCTGACTTAATTATTATG
This sequence comes from Allium sativum, assembly GCA_030737875.1. Lineage (NCBI taxonomy): Eukaryota > Viridiplantae > Streptophyta > Magnoliopsida > Asparagales > Amaryllidaceae > Allium > Allium sativum. The sequence continues at coordinate 63,133,645 of CM060909.1, read as the reverse complement.
CAGCTCTAATCAAACTGGATTTAATCAACTCTAGAATTCCCTTGGACAGGTTTATTATGTAACGACCTACGATAATTCAACGCCCGAATTCCGACAATAAAACATAAATCCCATATTACTTGCCATAAATCAAGTATCGAAAACACTAGATAGTTATTAGAAAGAAATTAGAGGGTGAGATAAGAAAGAAATATTAGAATAGAAGAAGAAGAACCAACATAACACAGAGTCTCACATTGCAGCGGAACAAAATATAATATGGAAATAAATCTTTACTGAGAATTTTAAAAATACTTATAATCACCAGAGTACATCAACACACCCGGACAGTTATGATAATCTGTCCTCATATACAACACACAGCAAAATACACACCATATACATATTATACGTCTGAACTTCTCCAGCACATATGCTGAAATTCGCAGCATCCAAATCTAAACTTGTAAAACCCAGTCTTTCCCGAGCATTACAAACACCGGATCATTCTAGTGAACCAAAGCGAGAAAAACACACTAAACTAGAGTGAGAAATACACACTAAGTTTGAAGGTATCATCCAACTTGATTTTTAAAGTCAAAAATCTTTTCGAAAGAAAAGGATAATCATAAGACCAAATCCATACATAAATACAAATGATTTTTACCTTACGATAACCCAAATTTTTTTGAAAAATAATAATAATATTACTTTGATATTATAATATTGTATAAATATAAATAAATAACAATCCAGCGGAACGCTTGCATCTCACGCTCGATATACATAGTATACAATCAAAACCGTGAGCGCTTGAAGCGACCCGAAACTTCCCCGGTCTCCGAAGAGATGAGAAAGAACGAATTACTGTGAGGACAAGACAAATCAGAACGCAGACAAAAGAACATTTCATTGTTATTACAACAATTCCATCAGATACAAGAATATACAAAGTATAAATGAATATTACACAGAAATATCAGAGATTTAAATTACATTTAAATACATAGCAGCGGAAAATAATACGATACACAACTGAAGGAGATATACGGATACAAAGCTTTCCGGATATCTTTCCAGCTGTAAACCAGGATCCTGTGAATATAAATCTGCAAAACCAAAACTACTAGTTGCCCGTGTCGAAAATAGGGGCACCCAGAGTTTAGGTTAAAACAATAAACTCCAGGTCAGTCATGTGACTAGTGTGAGAACTAAAACAGTTATTAATCTTTATTTTTAAAGTTAGGTAAATCAAGGGACCACGCCGTATAACACGGAACGGGTTTCCTCCCAAGAACACCAGTGCATAAAACAACAGCGCAATGCTAAATAAAGAAAAATGAAACTATTATAAGACCCAGGTCCCATCACACAATGCAACGCAAGCCGGAGGATAGGGTTTTTACCTTATAATAGCCAAGAATGCTTGATACGTTTAAAACAAATCATTTGATACTATTATAATTGCATATTGTATAAAATATCTTCAAATCATAAGTATCAATCATAGACGGCATAAGCGCCCCATCCCACTATGTCGCCATACTAGGCTCTACAAATAAAACCGAAATACACGTATCGGAAATTGGATTTCCATCATGGTGGCTCCTGATTCGAAAGACCGATCGCGTAATGCAATTCCCCACGGCTTACGTCCCAACAAGAGAAAACACCGTTTGCACATCCGCACATTTGGGACCAGAGTACCACCGCGGCTTACGTCCCAGCGAGAGAAAACACTGCCTACTCTATATATCCCTGAGCACTAAGCTCATCTCGGTCGACCGAATCCACGACACCACTAATGTGACGATCCCAAAACCCCGTGACACGGTGTTAAGGATAATCATTGGAATATAACACATTAATCATCATTAGCAGATCACAGATAATAGCATAAACAGAAAATAGAATAATTTACACACATATGACAGCGGAATCATATAGATATCATCACATCAGAGAAGCACAATACAGGATACAACTTAGTGCATAATGATACATAATCAGTCACCATCGCCAGAGGCGGAATCATACATAAAGAGTACTCAAAATAAATATCAGTCTACATCGCCAATGGCGGAATCATAATATAGATACAATAATGGCGGAAAAAATCCAAGTCAGCACGGTGTAGTCAAGCCTCGCCATGAGCCAAAAGGTGCGTCAGAAACCTGTAACTAGGCTGCCCGTGTGAAAATGAACGCACCTGAGTTTGCAAGGTGAAACAAACTACGAGTCAGTCATGGGACTGGTATGAGAAATCTACTAAACTTATTAACAACAATAATAAGGCAAATCAAAGGACCACGCCACTTTCGCGGAACGGGTTTACTCCAATGAGTGCTAGTGCATGAGATAAAGTAAACGATTAAATCAACGCAATGCTTTTTATAAAATGAAGCCATTATAAGACTCAGGTCCCATCACACAATGCAACGCAAGCCGGAGGATAGAGTTTTTACCTTATAATGGCCAAAAATGGTTCATACGAATAAAACAAAAGTGCTTGATATTATTACTAGTGCATATATGTTTCAAAAGCAAATTCAATCATAAATATTAATCCTAGGCGGCATAGCTGCCATCTACTATGTCGCCATACTAGTAATACAATCACGTCCGCATATTTCATATTGGAAATTGGATTCCTTCATGAGTCGAGGCAAGGGGCAAGCTCCTCTCCGATTCGAGACACTCTAGCAAATGTCCCAGGACCCCACTATGATCCTTGGAATCGGCTGGGCCGGTCCTCTCTTACTTTTGAGGATAAGTTATTCCTGAACACACGTTTCCCGGTCCTTACAGACCTATAATCGAGGCGCGTCGCATTCCAACAACCACACAGGTGAAAAGTATATATAATGTCAGGGCTGGTAGGTCACTGACACCACCATAGCTAGAAAGAAACGTCGTGCACTCCCAGCGGTCCGTCTCCCGTTTTTGACTCATACCGAGGTGTGAGGCTCGCGAATTCACGTTATACACAAAGCTACGTCACACAGACCATGCTTTGATCATCAACCACAAGACTTTTCTTTGCAACAGAAGCCATGATCATATGCCACTTAGGCGTGCCACACAGGCAATCCACTCCATGCGACTGATTTCTGTCAATACATAACCTCTGAGCTCGTACGTCTCAGAGAAGGGCGTTAAGCAAAAGAATAAGTTCTCCGCCGCCAAAGAGATATATATTTAACAGAGATCAATCAACACAGAACAAAATCCAATGTCAGACACACAATCCATTTACAAGTCCGTTCTGGGTCTGAACGAAACCGGAGGCACCAATTCCTCGCATATCCGTACAATCAACAGTATGTTTGGACGGCTACTACTTCAATTCCTTCATGGTAGCTACTCCAATCACGAGCATCAGTAGCGCCCATCCATCCAATGTGGAGATCGTCGGTCTTCAGCCGTCTTCAACTCTTCGACTTCTCAACGTCGATCGATTATTTGAAATGAGATAAACTCGGCCTTTTCAAATAACCCACGTATATTTAGATTTTCAAATCAATTAATCACATGGTTGGACTATTCAACATTCACATTTCAGTTATTTAGTTATAATTTTCACGTCAAATACATTCAACCATCACATATCAAGCAAACACAACAAAATTGGTTTATTTCCACTCTATATCGTCTATAGTATTTTATAACGATATATCGCCATTTTTATTTAATTTAAAAACAGCCATATTTAATTAAACGACGTTTCGGGTCATGTCGATTCACTGGCGCTGCTTTTCACTAATTTTGTTTTACACATATCTGAAAATCTAACCGTTGGATCTTCCCAAATTTTACATCATTAGGAATGTCATTACAAAACGAATCCAACGGTTTCAGTTTTGAGAAAATCCGACGGTCGGATCTTCCACACTAGCCATTTGAAGTTACGATTTCAATTTATGAACTGCAGCGTCGTTATTCGATTTAATTTAATTATATATATATATATAAATATAATCGTTTCTGGCGCTGTTTTTCTTCAGTTTTGAATTAAACATTTCAAACAATCCAACCGTCAGATCTTCACAAAGTTGGTGCCGTTGGAAAGATATTTCCAAGGCAAATCCAACGGTTGCGGTTTCAGGAGAATCCAATGGTCGGATTTCCCCCACTAGTCGTTTGAAATCATAGTTTCAAAACACGAACTGCACGGCCACGTTTCGTTTTAATTCTATTTACACTTATATATTTATATAAATATAGTCCATTCAAAAATTCCTATATCGTTTCCACTTCAATTATTTCACTAACGCCTTTAAATTTCGGAAAATTTCGCCATAACCTCCTTTGTACGGGAGGGTCTGGGAAAATTCCCAAATAGCCACACGGGCATCTCATATCAAAAAGAAAAAGAAAAAGCCAAGCGGCTAGCCAACAGGCTCATAAAATCATCACCCAAACAAAGCGGTAAATGTGTACCTATTTGTCGGGCACAAAATTTTATTTCTCTTCTCTAGCCCCTTTTGCTTTAACCTGTTCAATAGATATGCATATACATATATACAATTTCTATCACTTATCATTTTCCATTCAATTTCATATTTGATTTACTTCGGTTTTAAAAACACCATTCCTTCTAATGTTGAATGCATAGGCTAAAATCATATCATTAGCTAATTAATGTATATTTCAACTCATGCACGTTTATTTGAACAAGTGGCTATTTTTAACACTTCACATTTCAAAGATGATAATTTTGGCGAACTAACCTAGATTTCAACACATGACTATTTTACTTAGTTCCTATGCATGTTAAAAAGAATATTTCTTTCACAAATATTTATTTCAACGTCCGCATATCTTTAGCATATCACAAATATGATAAAAATGATATTTATTCGACCAATGGATGTTTTCAACACTTCATAGTTTTAATAAAAATGTAATTTTTATTGTTCGATCTTTTTATTCAATACATGAACCTTTCCACTACCCACACTTCTCAACAAATGAGCATATCCACACATGGACATTTTATTTATGTTGTTCATATTAGAAAGATGGGATTTTTATTGTTGAAACTATTTATATAAGGCGAATATTTTTCATACTTCGTATATATATAAAAATGTAATTTTTATTGTTTAAACACTTCATTCATTCACAAATGAATCTAATTTTCACACAACACTTTTCAACACACAAATATTTTCACACATGGATATAGTTACAATATATGACTTTAATTTCAACGCATGAAAATAATTTCAACATATGAAAATAATTCTAACACACAAAGATTATTCAAAATTTCGGCAGCATAACGGCAGGGTAGTTAAAACCGGCACCGTCCCTAGTACGGCTCCTCGCTCTACCTTAAAACCTCACGGTTTTTGACAATGGGGATTCATGCATCTAATTCGCACGTAGGCGGCATGTTTATTTTTATTTCCACAAATATTTCCAATTCATTTCAATCACCAATGGGTACTTTTCAACCACAATCAAACAATATCAACCACAAATAATTATTCAACCATTCGTATTTTTCATCCAATGTTTCACACCAATTCACAACAATAAATATCGTCCATGGTTTGTGGACGAGGGGAGTATATATATATATATATATATAATTGCTATATTTCACTTGCATTTCAACACATATATCAATTATTCTATGCATGTAAAATTCATACTTCGCTTATATAGCTTACACTACGCATGTAAATGAGGTATACAACACGTATGTAATTTATATTTCGCTAATATAAATTATACACGACATTTTCCATTCAAATTCATGTTAATTTAGATTTCTCACTTTGGTTTTCGGAGTGGTAAAAATCGATACGATGTCAGAAAAATCTGCGGCTTCTTCTATTGAGTAGAGAGCTTCCTTACGGTCCCGATGTTTCCTGTTTCATCGAATTTCGTCAACACACCAAAAAGATATGATTTTTCCAAGTGCAAAGATCAAAGAAAAACTCACTTTCACGAAGCTTCAAAACTAGGTTTACAGTTTTCGCGAAATCCGTGGCACGTGGGGACGATCGGGGGTGCTGACGTGGAAGAGGGCAGCGAGGGCTTCACGGCGTTGGTGGTTTGAGGGGGTGCGGTGGCAGATCGGAGCGGCGGCGGCGCTGGGAAGGTCGGGACTTCCTGGCCTCGATTCAGGCGGAGGAGGCGACGAGGGTGGCGATGCTGGGGTCGGATTTGAAGAGGGGGCTGAGGCGCGTCGAATGGTGGTGGTGGCGAAGTCTGGAAGCGACTGTGGCGGCGGCGGCGGAGGAGAGAAGGTTAGGAGCGGGTTTCGCCGTTGATCGGGGGGGGGGGTTCTTTTTTTTATTTTTAAAATTTATGAAAGGAAAATTCGTATTGGCCGAGGACTATATTAAATTTTTAAATAGTGTTTTCTCAAACGAACTCCTTTTTAAACCCAACGACTGTCGCCCCTAGCTAAATACCCCCATTCCGGACACAATGGGATATGTTTCATAGGCCAATTCGACTGTTACAGTCAGTTATTTTTCAAATTAAAGTATAAAACATTTAATTTTTAACTTTCAACGTACATTTCAATTTGCCAGGGCCACAAACTGATTCGAAAAATTCCAGAAAAATAAATCTAGCTATGTTTTGACGCTACGGTCCCAACAAAACTAGTTTCGTCGAATTCTGAGGTCGTTTGAAAAATGGCCATTTTCTAGTCGATCCAATTTAATAGAAATTGACCAAACACATTTTCTTTTGCCAGGCTCACATACTAGCTTCAAAAATTATGAAATTTGAAACCTAGCAATAGTTTGACATCCCGGACCCAACAAAAGTGGTTCCGTCGAATTCCGAGGTCGTATGCAAAATATCAATTTTCCAGGGCTACATATTCTATATACCAACCCTTCTGAAAATTCATTCGGCCATAACTTTTGATTCCCGTTATGAAACTTCGATTTTTCAGATTCGTTAGAAAGGTATTGACTAACAGATTTAAATATTTTTGGTTTCGCTAAAATCCGTTATATTTTCCACCCTACACAGTCAGTCAAAGTTTGAATTCAAATTTTCAAACCGACTCACTATTTCTAATTCACTCTTTTATTGAAATATTCTATTTCAATGGTTCAAATTCCTTTGAAATCACCATTTTAAAAATTTTAAATTGGCTCGTATTTTCCGGGTTATTACAATCTCCCCCACTTAAAACTTTTCGTCCTCGAAAAGGAAACAACAGTAAAGTAGGAAATAAAATGTAAATGCAAAGTATTGTAGAGGTACCTTGCACCGGAGTTAGTCAGAGATATCCACTCTGCATTTGGGGTAAGCTTGCTTAATTCTTTCCTCAGTTTCCCAAGTACAGTCTCTAGGATCACTGCTCCACTGCACTTTAACTAAATGAACCTTTTTGCTTCTTAGTTCCCTAGTTTCTTTGCCAACAATCTTTAATGGCTCTCTCCTCAGTGATAGTTCTGGAGTTATCTCCACATCCTGTTGCGCTGCTTCTTCTACAACAAGATCTGGATCATGCACATGTCTTCTAAGTTGAGATACGTGAAATACATTGTGCACTCCAGGCAACCAATCTGGCAATTGAACTCTATAAGCTAGAGTTCCAATTCGTTCAAGTATAGGAAAGGGACCAATAAATCTCGGTGCCAACTTCCCAGTCTTACCAAATCTGATTACTCCTCTCATCGGAGAAACCTTCAAATAAACCTGATCACCAACAGCAAATGTCAAATCTCTCCTTCTAGAGTCTGCATAACTTTTCTGTTGGCTTTGGGCGGTTTTCAATCGCTTCTTGATGAAGTCGACTTTATCAGATGCTTCTCTAATCATATCGGGTCCTAGTACAAGTCTGTTGCCAGGTTCTACCCAACATGCTGGAGATCTGCAGGGTCTGCCATATAATGCTTCAAATGGCGACATTCTCAAACTTGCTTGATAACTATTATTATATGAGAATTCTGCCAAATGCAAATGATCTTCCCATGATCCACCAAAATCAATTATACAAGCCCGCAATAAATCTTCTAGAATTCTATTCACCCGCTCAGTTTGGCCATCTGTTTGAGGGTGATAAGCGGTGCTCATATTCAGTTTTGTTCCCAATTCTGTCTGGAAAGCCTCCCAGAATTTGCTAGCAAATAGGGGATCTCTATCACTGACTATGCTGATGGGAATTCCATGCAGCTTAACAATTTCTCTGAAATATATCTGTGCTAGACTTTGAGTGGTTCTATTGGATCTGACAGGTATAAAATGGGCAGTCTTCGTGAAGCGATCTACGATTACCCAAATGTTGTCATTACCTTTCTTGGTTCGCGGCAAACCATCTATGAAATCCATGGAAATCTGCTCCCATTTCCAACCTGGGACTTCCAACGGTTGCAATAGTCCAGCTAGCTTTTGTTGGTCACTCTTGACCAATTGACAAGTAGGACATCTACTGACATACAAAGAAATATCCCTTTTCATTGCCTTCCACCAAAAAGTGCGTTTGATATCGTTGTACATTTTACTCACACCTGGATGGATGCAAAATTTGGATTTATGACATTCGTCCAGCACTTCTCTTTTGAGCTCAGGAAGGTTGGGAACACAAATTCTCCCATTCAGCCTCAGAACTTCTTCTTTATCTACTTGAAAGCTTGAGGGCTCTCCCTTCTGGATTCTTTCTTTGATCTTTTGAATGAAATAATCATTCTTCTGGAGCGCACATATCTTATCGATCAAGCTAGGTGTAATTATAAGATGGGCAACAATTGCGGTTTTTCTACTAAGTGCATCCGCTACAACGTTAGCTTTCCCCGGCGTATACAGGATATCAAGATCATACGCTGCAAGAAATTCTAGCCAACGCTGCTGTCTCAGATTCAGATCTTTCTGGGTATATAAATACTTCAATGAATGATGATCTGTGTACAGTATAAATTTCTCGCCCAATAAATAATGCCTCCAGATTTTCAAGGCAAAAACGATGGCTAGCAACTCAAGATCATGAGTCACATAATTCTTCTCATGCGGTTTCAGTTGGCGGCTTGCATAAGCGGCTACTTGGCCTCTTTGCATTAACACTGCACCAAGACCTCTAATAGAAGCATCTGTCCAAACCGTTAAATCCTGATTGCCATCAATAATAGTTAACACTGGAGCGGTGGTCAGCTTCGATTTCAATTCCTGGAAAGCTTCTTCACAGTCGGAAGTCCACTTAAACTTCTCATGTTTCTTTGTGAGCTTCGTTAACGGACCGGATATCTTCGAAAAATCCTTAACGAACTTCCGATAATAACTAGCCAACCCCATAAAACTTCTAACTTCCGTGGGAGTAGTGGGTTGTTTCCAGTCTTGAATCGCTGTTATTTTGCTTGGGTCAACAGAAATTCCTTTCTCTGACACGACATGGCCAAGAAATTTGACTTCTTCTTGCCAGAAGACACATTTAGAGAATTTGGCTTTGAAGACGTTCTTCCTTAGAATCTCCAATACTTGTTCTAAGTGTTTTTCGTGCTCGGGTTTTGATTTGGAGTAGATTAAAATATCATCAATAAATACGAGGACAAATTTATTCAGAACTCCCCTGAACACTCTATTCATTAGATCGACCAAGTATGCTGGAGCGTTGCATAGGCCAAACGGCATTACTAACCATTCATAAAATATGTCTGGACCTCTGAAAGCTGTCAAAGGAACACACTCTTCTGCTATCCTCATTTGATGAAAACCTGTAGCTAGGTCCATTCGGGAAAATACTTTCGCCCCATTCAATTGGTCTAGCAAATCATCAATGCGGGGTAATGGATACTTGTTTTTGAGCGTCTGTTTGTTGAGGTCTCGGTAATCAACGCATAATCTAAGAGTACCGTCTGACTTTGGGACAAACACAACAGCTGCACCCCAATTAGAAAAACTTGGTCTGATTAGACCCTTCCACAACAGTTGACGAGTTTGATCGCCTAATTCTTCTTTTTCTTTCGGAGTCATTCTGCGAATTGGATGCACCACTGGTCTGGCATTGGGAATTAGATCTATTCGGAATTCTATTTCTCTTTGCGGAGGTAAGTTTTCAACTTCTTCAAACACATCCGTATAGTTTCTAACAATCGGAATCTTTTCCATAGAAGTGGGGATAAGTTCTAATGCTGACCAAAATTCTTCTCTATTCGGATTCGAACCATGACAGGGAATCGTAATATACCCAAGCTTCGTTCGAATTTTAACGATTCTTTCCACACACTTTACCTCCGCTTCGTATTTCGTTAACCATTCTAACCCAAGGATAACGTCGAATTCGGGAAAATCCATAACTATCAAATTAATGGAAAATTTGTAGAAAGAATAAGAGATTGGCACTCTACAACATGTACTGAGAGTAATAGGACCCCCTATCGGGTTATGAACTTCAACCGATTCTTTAAGCTTTTGCTGTTTTAACTTTAATTTGTGCATTGTGTTTCTAGCAATAAAACTACGCGATGCACCTGTGTCAAACAATACAGAAACAGGAATATTTTTAATGGTAAGGGTACCTCCCAAAACATCAGGTTTACCTGCTCCATCGGAAGCAGCTGGCGGGCTAGACCCGTCATAGACATGAGCTACTGTAGCTTTCTTCAGCAAAGGACAGTCTTTGACCAGATGATCGGTCTTGCGACAGTTGAAGCACGAGCGAGGGTTCTGAGAGCCTTGGCTTGAGCCTTGAGAATTCGTCTTTTGTCTCTTCGGAGCTGTGCAGACGTTTGAATAGTGCCCCGGCTTACCACAGTTAAAGCAATTCCCTCTTGGCGGCTTGCCAGTCTGAGGTTTTGAAGATGCTGCTTGGCTTGACTCGCCTTGATTTACAGCAGGCTTGCGCTTGTTTCCGGCTTAGCTTCTAGCGCGATCCTGATCCAAATGCCTTTGATCAAGGTCTTCATAGTTGCATGTCATTTCCACTAGCTCATTGAATTCCAGCTTGACATGGGCCATGGCTCTATCATGATATTGTCGTCTTAGCCCAAGGATAAACCTCTTATTTTTGGATTTCGCAGTGGCGACGAGCTCTGGAGCATAGGGCGACAACATTGTAAATTTATTCAGATGATCCTGCACGGAAAGATCCCCTTGCTGGAGATTGGCGAAGTCATCGTGCATTCTTTCTAGAGCTTGTTCTGGGACATATTTCTCCTTGAAGAGTTCTTTGAATCCATCCCATGTTCTTCCAGCTTCTCTATTCCCGGCGGTAAGAGATTCCCACCATAATTCAGCTTGTTCCTGCATAAGCCAGGCGCCCATAATAGCTTTGTCTTCGTCTCCTAGCCTTAGGCCTTCAAGAATTTTCTCGCATGTTTTGAGCCATGCAAGGGCCTCTATTACGGTGCCAGTTCCCGAGAAGGTCTTGCCTCCTAAGTTCTTATATCTCTTAGCTACACGGTCAAGCTCGAAGTATTGAGCTGCCGGAGGTTGTATCAAAGGTCCTTCTTGAGCTGGGACTTCTCCCCTTCCTCGGCCTCGGCCGGCACGGCCTCCTCTAGCGGCGGCTGCTCTGGTAGCCATTTTTCAAATTCTGTATAAGCAACGGAAAAGTCAGCTAACCGAACTGATAGTCTATTGCATAGTTAAGCAGAAAATTTACGAAAAGATAACGATGGAATGATCAATTGTTTTTGCTATTCTGCTCGGCTCATTCTAGAACTTTACTAGTCCTATTTCTAATGAGCGACTCGCCTTAGAATATTACTGATTCTATTTTGACGAAGTGTTTAATGTGTTAGACTCCAGAACTAAGGTTAACCAAAGCTCTGATACCAGCTGTGACGATCCCAAAACCCCGTGACACGGTGTTAAGGATAATCATTGGAATATAACACATTAATCATCATTAGCAGATCACAGATAATAGCATAAACAGAAAATAGAATAATTTACATACATACGACAGCGGAATCATATAGATATCATCACATCAGAGAAGCACAATACAGGATACAACTTAGTGCATAATGATACATAATCAGTCACCATCGCCAGAGGCGGAATCAAACATAAAGAGTACTCAAAATAAATATCAGTCTACATCGCCAATGGCGGAATCATAATATAGATACAATAATGGCGGAGAAAATCCAAGTCAGCACGGTGTAGTCAAGCCTCGCCATGAGCCAAAAGGTGCGTCAGAAACCTGTAACTAGGCTGCCCGTGTGAAAATGAGGGCACCCGAGTTTGCAAGGTGAAACAAACTACGAGTCAGTCATGGGACTAGTATGAGAAATCTACTCAACTTATTAACAACAATAATAAGGCAAATCAAAGGACCACGCCACTTTCGCGGAACGGGTTTACTCCAATGAGTGCTAGTGCATGAGATAAAGTAAACGATTAAATCAACGCAATGCTTTTTATAAAATGAAGCCATTATAAGACTCAGGTCCCATCACACAATGCAACGCAAGCCGGAGGATAGAGTTTTTACCTTATGATGGCCAAAAATGGTTCATACGAATAAAACAAAAGTGCTTGATATTATTACTAGTGCATATATGTTTCAAAAGCAAATTCAATCATAAATATTAATCCTAGGCGGCATAGCTACCATCTACTATGTCGCCATACTAGTAATACAATCACGTCCGCATATTTCGTATTGGAAATTGGATTCCTTCATGAGTCGAGGCAATGGGCAAGCTCCTCTCCGATTCGAGACACTCTAGCAAATGTCCCAGGACACCACTATGATCCTTGGAATCGGCTGGGCCGGTCCTCTCTTACTTTTGAGGATTAGTTATTCCTGAACACACGTTTCCCGGTCCTTACAGACCTATAATCGAGGCGCCTCGCATTCCAACAACCACACAGGTGAAAAGTATATATAATGTCAGGGCTGGTAGGTCACTGACACCACCATAGCTAGAAAGAAACGTCGTGCACTCCCAGCGGTCCGTCTCCCGTTTTTGACACATACCGAGGTGTGAGGCTCGCGAATTCACGTTATACACAAAGCTACGTCACACAGACCATGCTTTGATCATCAACCACAAGACTTTGCTTTGCAACAGAAGCCTTGATCATATGCCACTTAGGCGTGCCACACAGGCAATCCACTCCATGCGACTGATTTCTGTCAATACATAACCTCTGAGCTCGTACGTCTCAGAGAAGGGCGTTAAGCAAAAGAATAAATTCTCCGCCGCCAAAGAGATATATATTTAACAGAGATCAATCAACACAGAACAAAATCCAATATCAGACACATAGTCCATTTACAAGTCCGTTCTGGGTCTGAACGAAACCGGAGGCACCAATTCCTCGCATATCCGTACAATCAACAGTATGTTTGGACGGCTACTACTTCAATTCCTTCATGGTAGCTACTTCAATCACGAGCATCAGTAGCGCCCATCCATCCAATGTGGAGATCGTCGGTCTTCAGCCGTCTTCGACTCTTTGACTTCTCAACGTCGATCGATTATTTGAAATGAGATAAACTCGGCCTTTTCAAATAACCCACATATATTTAGATTTTCAAATCAATTAATCACATGGTTGGACTATTCAACATTCACATTTCAGTTATTTAGTTATAATTTTCACGTCAAATACATTCAACCATCACATATCAAGCAAACACAACAAAATTGGTTTATTTCCACTCTATATCGTCTATAGTATTTTATAACGATATATCGCCATTTTTATTTAATTTAAAAACGACCATATTTAATTAAACGACGTTTCGGGTCGTGTCGATTCACTGGCGCTGCTTTTCACTAATTTTGTTTTACACATATCAGAAAATCTAACCGTTGGATCTTCCCAAATTTTACATCATTAGGAAGGTCATTTCAAAACAAATCCAACGGTTTCAGTTTTGGGAAAATCCGACGGTCGGATCTTCCACACTAGCCATTTGAAGTTACGATTTCAATTTACGAACTACAGCGTCGTTATTCGATTTAATTTAATTATATTTATATATATATATAAATATAATCGTTTCTGGCGCTGTTTTTCTTCAGTTTTGAATTAAACATTCCAGACAATCCAACCGTCGGATCTTCACAAAGTTGGTGCCGTTGGAAAGATATTTCCAAGGCAAACCCAACGGTTGCGGTTTCAGGAGAATCCAATGGTCGGATTTCCCCCACTAGTCGTTTGAAATCACGGTTTCAAAACACGAACTGCACGGCCACGTTTCGTTTTAATTCTATTTACACTTATATATTTATATAAATATAGTCCATTCAAAAATTCCTATATCGTTTCCACTTCAATTATTTCACTAACGCCTTTAAATTTCGGAAAATTTCGCCATAACCTCCTTTGTACGGGAGGGTCTGGGAAAATTCCCAAATAGCCACACGGGCGTCTCATATCAAAAAGAAAAAGAAAAAGCCAAGCGGCTAGCCAACAGGCTCATAAAATCATCACCCAAACAAAGCGGTAAATGTGTACCTATTTGTCGGGCACAAAATTTTATTTCTCTTCTCTAGCCCCTTTTGCTTTAACCTGTTCAATAGATATGCATATACATATATACAATTTCTATCACTTATCATTTTCCATTCAATTTCATATTTGATTTACTTCGGTTTTAAAAACACCATTCCTTCTAATGTTGAATGCATAGGCTAAAATCATATCATTAGCTAATTAATGTATATTTCAACTCATGCACGTTTATTTGAACAAGTGGCTATTTTTAACACTTCACATTTCAAAGATGATAATTTTGGCGAACTAACCTAGATACACATGACTATTTTACTTAGTTCCTATGCATGTTAAAAAGAATATTTCTTTCACAAATATTTATTTCAACGTCCGCATATCTTTAGCATATCACAAATATGATCAAAATGATATTTATTCGACCAATGGATGTTTTCAACACTTCATAGTTTTAATAAAAATGTAATTTTTATTGTTCGATCTTTTTATTCAACACATGAACCTTTCCACTACACACACTTCTCAACAAATGAGCATATCCACACATGGACATTTTATTTATGTTGTTCATATTAGAAAGATGGGATTTTTATTGTTGAAACTATTTATATAAGGCGAATATTTTTCATACTTCGTATATATATAAAAATGTAATTTTTATTGTTTAAACACTTCATTCATTCACAAATGAATCTAATTTTCACACAACACTTTTCAACACACAAATATTTCCACACATGGATATAGTTACAATATATGACTTTAATTTCAACGCATGAAAATAATTTCAACATATGAAAATAATTCTAACACACAAAGATTATTCAAAATTTCGGCAGCATAACGGCAGGGTAGTTAAAACCGGCACCGTCCCTAGTACGGCTCCTCGCTCTACCTTAAAACCTCACGGTTTTTGACAATGGGAATTCATGCATCTAATTCGCACGCAGGCGGCATGTTTATTTTTATTTCCACAAATATTTCCAATTCATTTCAATCACCAATGGGTATTTTTCAACCACAATCAAACAATATCAACCACAAACAATTATTCAACCATTCGTATTTTTCATCCAATGTTTCACACGAATTCACAACAATAAATATCGTCCATGGTTTGTGGACGAGGGGAGTATATATATATATATATATATATATATAATTGCTATATTTCACTTGTATTTCAACACATATATCAATTATTCTATGCATGTAAAATTCATACTTCGCTTATATAGCTTACACTACGCATGTACATGAGGTATACAACACGTATGTAATTTATATTTCGCTAATATAAATTATACACGACATTTTCCATTCAAATTCATGTTAATTTAGATTTCTCACTTTGGTTTTCGGAGTGCTAAAAATCGATACGATGTCAGAAAAATCCGCGGCTTCTTCTATTGAGTCGAGAGCTTCCTTACGGTCCCGATGTTTCCTGTTTCATCGAATTTCGTCAACACACCAAAAAGATATGATTTTTCCAAGTGCAAAGATCAAAGAAAAACTCACTTTCACGAAGCTTCAAAACTAGGTTTACAGTTTTCGCGAAATCCGTGGCACGTGGGGACGATCCGGGGTGCTGACGTGGAAGAGGGCGGCGAGGGCTTCACGGCGCTGGTGGTTTGAGGGGGTGCGGTGGCAGATCGGAGCGGCGGCGGCGCTGGGAAGGTCGGGACTTCCTGGCCTCGATTCAGGCGGAGGAGGTGACGAGGGTGGCGATGCTGGGGTCGGATTTGAAGAGGGGGCTGAGGCGCGTCGAATGGTGGCGGTGGCGAAGTCTGGAAGCGACTGTGGCGGCGGCGGCGGAGGAGAGAAGGTTAGGAGCGGGTTTCGCTGTTGATCGGGGGGGTTTTCTTTTTTTTATTTTTAAAATTTATGAAAGGAAAATTCTGATTGGCCGAGGGCTATATTAAATTTTTAAATAGTGTTTTCTCAAACGAACTCCTTTTTAAACCCAACGACTGTCGCCCTAGCTAAATACCCCCATTCCGGACACAATGGGATATGTTTCAAAGGCCAATTCGACTGTTACACTCAATTATTTTTCAAATTAAAGTATAAAACATTTAATTTTTAACTTTCAACGTACATTTCAATTTGCCAGGGCCACAAACTGATTCGAAAATTTCCAGAAAAATAAATCTAGCTATGTTTTGACGCTACGGTCCCAACAAAACTAGTTTCGTCGAATTCTGAGGTCGTTTGAAAAATGGCCATTTTCTGGTCGATCCAATTTAACAGAAATTGACCAAACACATTTTCTTTTGCCAGGCTCACATACTAGCTTCAAAAATTATGAAATTTGAAACCTAGCAATAGTTTGACATCCCGGACCCAACAAAAGTGGTTCCGTCGAATTCCGAGGTCGTATGCAAAATATCAATTTTCCAGGGCTACATATTATATATACCAACCCTTCTGAAAATTCATTCGGCCATAACTTTTGATTCCCGTTATGAAACTTCGATTTTTCAGATTCGTTAGAAAGGTATTGACTAACAGATTTAAATATTTTTGGTTTCGCTAAAATCCGTTATATTTTCCACCCTGCACAGTCAGTCAAAGTTTGAATTCAAATTTTCAAACCGATTCACTATTTCTAATTCACTATTTTATTGAAATATTCTATTTCAATGGTTCAAATTCCTTTGAAATCACCATTTTAAAATTTTTAAATTGGCTCGTATTTTCCGGGTTATTACAACTAAGGTGCCCATCCACTAAAAAGCATACTGATCAAACCATCAGTTTACCACTATACCGGGGTGTGAGGCTCGCGAATCGACGCTATACACAAAGCCATGCTATATTAAAGCTGCGCTTTGATCATCATCCACCAAACTTTTCTTTTCAACAAAAGTATGGATCACTGCATCTCAGCATGCCACACTATCAATCCATATCGTACCACTGATTTCTGCCAATATATAACCTCTGAGCTCGTATGTCTCAGAGAAGGGCGTTAAGCAAGAGAATAAATTCCTCGCCGCCAAACAGATATATATTTAGCAGAGATCAACGAATACGATATAAAGGAATACAATGTCAGACACACCATCCATTTACAAGTCCGTTCTAGGTCTGAACGAAACCGGAGGCACTTTCCTCGCACATCCATCCATCTCCAAGTACGTCTTGACGACCACCAACTATTTCCATCCTCTTGGGTGTACAGCCCAATCAGGATCGTCAGTAATTATCCCAACGATGTGAAGACTTCCAGTCTTCAACCACCGTCTTCATCTTCGACATATCGTCGAATCGGTTATTCAGAATGGGTATAAACCCGGCCTTTCCGAACAACCCGCGTATATTAAAAATAAATGTTACACAAACACAACATACGCCTCATTCCAATTCATTAGTTACTAACCGTAAATCAGTAAGAGAGCAATTCCCCAAATATTAACCCCGAAGGCCGAAACCAACATCAGATCAATATCGAGGAAACCATTCTTCTTAACTAACCTTCAGTTAGTTTCTAAATTTCAATTCTTAGGGAAAGGTTCCCATTAATTTTATCCAAGATAAATTCTTTAAAATTTATCCTTTAATCTTCCTTTGGATGTCATTTCAAACCAAATTATGGTTTTCCAAACTAGTCGGGATTAGCGAACCATACCGAAGTAATTATTTAATTTATTTCCCAATCCCAACCTATTCATCCCATGAAGCAGAACTGGTAATACTCCATATTTAACACCATAGTGTTATCGGTAAAATTAATTACCATTTCACGTTCAAATCTGATTAAAGATTTAACTATCGCTTTGGAGCAAAACTGGTGATACTCCATTCTCGCTCATTTTCTAAAGTTGATAATTTAAATTATCAATCCACATTTCAATTTAATTGAAGATTCATTAAAACTCTTTTTACTGGGTTAAAGAACTAGTGTCATTTAAAACACAGTTCACGATAAACCCAAATCGCATTCTATTTATTATCGGGTTAAAGAACTAGTGTTATTTAAAACACAGTTCACGATAAACCCATGAATCAATTCTATTTAAACCCACTTCAGTTCAAAACTAGTTCATTTCGATAAAAATCTATTTTTATCTTTTCAAATATGGAGTTTTTCACCCCAATTTTTTCCAAATCATTTCTTATAATTTTACACTAATTATTACTATTTTTAATAATTTTATCAAGGCCCGTACAGTCGATTTCCATCAACGGCCATCGAACTGCACTTACAATGACCTTTTCCAAATTTGATTTGGACGTATCTCCAAATCCAACCGTTAGATTTCAAATTTCTAATATTCGTTAGAAATCTCTTTTCGATACGAACCCAACGGTTCCGTTTTAGGAGAATCCGACGGTCGGATCTCCCGTAATGTCCGTTTAAAATAAATGGTCCAAATTCACGAACTGCCGCGGCGCGGTACGTTCTATTCAGGCCATTATATATATATAATATATATATATATATATTATATATTTCGTCGATTTCCTTTTTAAAAAGAATTTTATAAATCATTTCAAATTTGTTTCAAAAACAATTTCAACCTTTATTTCAAATTCAAATCAAAATTGAATTTTCCCTTATAAATTCTTTCTACATTCACTTGTATTTGATTTCAATTCAAATCGATTTCAATTCGTTTTCAATTGAATTCAATTCAATTCAAATTCGTTTTCTATTCAATTCAATTCGAATTCGTTTTATGTTCAATTAAATTCGAATTCGTTTTCTATTCAATTAAATTCGAATTCGTTTTCTATTCAATACAATTCGAATTCGTTTTCTATTCAATTCAATTCGAATTCGTTTTCTATTCAATTCAATTTTAATTCGTTTTCTATTCAATTCAATTCGAAATCGTTTTCTATTCAATTCAATTCGAATTCGTTTTCTATTCAATTCAAATTCGTTTTGTACTCAATTCAATTCGAATTCGTTTTGTACTCAATTCAATTCGAAATCGTTTTCTATTCAATTCAATTCGAAATCGTTTTCTATTCAATTCAATTCGAATTCGTTTTCTATTCAATTCAATTCGAATTCGTTTTCTATTCAATTCAATTCGAATTCGTTTTCTATTCAATTCAATTCGAATTTGTTTTCTATTCAATTCAATTCGAATTCGTTTTCTATTCAATTCAATTCGAATTCGTTTTCTATTCAATTCAATTCGAATTTGTTTTCTATTCAATTCAAATTCGTTTTGTACTCAATTCAATTCGAATTCGTTTTCTATTCAATTCAATTCGAAATCGTTTTCTATTCAATTCAATTCGAAATCGTTTTCTATTCAATTCAATTCGAATTCGTTTTCTATTCAGTTCAATTCGAATTCGTTTTCTATTCAATTCAATTCGAATCCGTTTTCTATTCAATTCAATTCGAATTCGTTTTCTATTCAATTCAATTCGAATTCGTTTTCTATTCAATTCAATTCAATTCGAATTCGTTTTCTATTCAACTCAATTCGAATTCGTTTTCTATTCAATTCAATTCGAATTCGTTTTCAATTCAATTCAATTCGAATTCGTTTTCTATTCAATTCAATTCGAATTCGTTTTCTATTCAATTCAATTCGAATTCGTTTTCTATTCAATTCAATTCGAATTCGTTTTCTATTCAATTCAATTCGAATTCGTTTTCTATTCAATTAAATTCGAATTCGTTTTCTATTCAATTAAATTCGAATTCGTTTTCTATTTAATTCAATTCGAATTCGTTTTCTATTCAATTAAATTCGAATTCCATTTCAAAATATTCGATTTCGAAATCACTTTTCAATATTCATTTTAAATTGAATAAAGTCAATATAAATATCGTTCACGTCAAAATGGCGTCAATCTAATCAACACGGCTTCATATATTTCTATTTTCAAATATTCTATTTCAAATATTTCTATTTCAAAATATTTCTATTATCAAAATGTTTCGTTCAACACATGACTAATCTCAACGGATGAGTACTGTCAACACATGAACCTTTATTTTATATTGATGAAGATGTAAATTTTATTATTAAAATATTTCATTCAACACATGACTAATCTCAACGGATGAGTACGGTCAACACATGAACCTTTATTTTATATTGATGAAGATGTAAATTTTATTATTAAAATATTTCGTTCAACACATGACTAATCTCAACGGATGAGTACGGTCAACACATGAACCTTTATTTTATAATATTCTTTATTTTTCCGATTGGAATGAGGCCCAATCAATTACCATATAAAGTTAATTATATGGATTCCATACAACAAATGTATATAATAGCAACGATAAATAATCAACCATCATCCAAAGTGCACTACACTGTATAGGCATCAAATATAGATATCTAACGCTTATAACAGCCTGTCGATCCATCGACCGACATATTTAATCAATCAGGATGAGTGAACTTCAAATTTCATCCTAACACCCGTGTGGGGTTTCAAACAATCAAACACAGATTTTATTTGTGCAGTTGGGCGATGTGTAAAATTTATCGTCCCAATCAATGTCAGTCAAATCGGTGTACATAAACAAACCGTCCGGTTTGTAAATGAATATTTATTTATTCACATTCACTATATTCATATTCACGTTAAAAATTATATTTTTAACGATAAAACATTATATTTTAACATATGAATTTCTATTCAGTTCATTCTTTAAATAAAATGATATTTTTAGTTTCTAACTTATTTTAGAAAATTTCGGCGGCATAACGACACGATACTAGAAACGGGACGAGGTCTAGCCTTATCCCCGGTCTAGTGAAGGCCCACGCCATTCACACATCAATCAAATCCATTCCATTTCACCAAATAATCTAACCAACTATACAACCAAACAAACAAGTCCATGGTCTGTGGACGATTGTGTCGGGTGCTACTAAACACCGTCTGCATCCTAGTATATATATATAACTAGAAAAAGAAATTGAAAGGTGAGAAATTCTCACCCTTTCGCTAAACTGAATGACGCAATTCTTCATGGGTAGGAAATCTTCACCGTGCTTTTCTTTTGTCTATATCGTTGCCCGTATCCACTACCTATATAAAAATCACATTTTTACTTTGCTATTCAATATATAAAAATCGAATTTTTACTTCGCTATTTAATATATAAAAATCGAATTTTTACTATGCTATTCAATATATAAAAATCGAATTTTTACTTCGCTATTCAATATATAAAAATCGAATTTTTACTTCGCTATTCAATATATAAAAATCGAATTTTTTACTTCGCTATTCAATATATAAAAATCGAATTTTTACTATGCTATTCAATATATAAAAATCGAATTTTTACTATGCTATTCAATATATAAAAATCGAATTTTTTCTTAGCTATTCTTCTACTAAATATTATATTTTCTTCTGTCGTTCGCTATAATCATGCTATTTTTATTGTAAAAACAAAGATGTTTTTATTTTTAAAAACAACATATATTTCTATTTTCAAAAACAATATTTATTTCAGTAAAAAAAACTATATTCTTTTCAGTTTACAACTATATTTTCAGATTTACAACTACTAATGTCATAAGCCAAATAAAAGAAATTAAATCTCACCGTTGCTTTTCAGAAGGGGGCAGGTAGGTTCGTCGAAGGGGAGGTTTCAGGGTGGCGTCGGGGTCAACAGGGCGCTGTACGGGTCTGTGGTGGCGCGGCGGTCTTCAGCGTCGTGGATCGACGTGGTTCGAGCCCGATTCGAGGAGGGGGGTCCAGTTGGCTTCGCGCCAGCGTCGAGGTGAGGAAGTCGAGAAGAAGGAGGGGCGGTGGTCGTGGTTGGGCGATGGCGATGGACTGGAGTAGGAGATTGGGGTGACGAAGTAGTTAGTTTTTTTTTCTTTGGAAAAACTGTCGGGGAAGGAAAGTGAAAAGGGGAGGGGGCTTTTGTGCTAAATTATATTATATTTTATTTCATTTTTAAACTCCAAAGAGTTGACTTTTAATCCGAACACCAAACGAGACCCAACCACTGTCGTCCCTAGCGTTTTACCCCCATTCCGAACACAATGGGATATGTATCGCAGTCCAATTCGGTTTTTTCGATCAGTTTTCGTCAAATTTACATTTAAATCATTATATTGAATTTTAAACGTACATATCAATTTACCGGGGTCACATACTAACCCTAAAAATTCCAGAAAAATATTTTCTAGCTTCGTATTGACGATACGGTCCTAACAAAACTAATTTCGTCGAATTCTGAGACCGTTTGAAAAATGGCCATTTTCCAGTTGATTAAAATCAACTGAAACTGGTCAAATGCGTTTTCCTTTGCCACGCTCACATATTGATTCGAAAAATTATGAAATTTGGAATCTAGTAATAACTTTACATCATGGACCCAACAAAAGTGGTTTCGTCGAAATCCGAGGTTGTTTGCAAAATTTCCATTTTTAAGGGCCTGAATTCCATAACGACTATTCAGAATTTTCAACTGGACGCATCTTTTGATTCCCGCTATGAAATTTCAATTTTTCGGATTCGTTGGAAAGATATTCACAATTAGATCCTATTGTTTTTGGTTTCGCTAAAATCTGGTTTCTTTTGCACCCGGTATGTTCAGTTGAAGTTTGAAATCGAATTATCGAACTACCACGCCCTTTTCAATTCCTTTTATAATTATATATAATTATTTATATTCTAATGATGACGTATATAATATATATGTTCTAAATATATTCAAAATAAATTTCTCGTCAATATTATTTAAAATAATTCATTTTAAATAATCAAAATCCGCTAAAATTGCCAAAATAAAAATTTTAAACTGGCCCAGATTTTCTGGTTGTTACAATCTCCCCCACTTAAAACTTTTCGTCCCCGAAAAGGAACAAAGTCGAAAGTTGTTTAATAATTCAACTCAACTTCCATTGTGTTGATTACGACTTAAGTTCTTTAACTTTTCAGTTTCTAAGAACTTTTCAAAAATTTCAAAAATTTGGCTAACACCCTAAATTTTCGAAAAATTTCGCCATAACCTCCCCTGCACCGGGAGCCACGGGAAAATCGCGAAATTGCCATAAAGGCCTTCTGATCTCAAAAAGAAAAAGAAAAAGCCAAGCGGCTTGCCAATCGGCTCATAAAATCATCATCGCCCAAACAAAACAGTAAATTATAGTAAATATGTACCTATTTGTCGGGCAAACAAATTTTATTCTCTGCTCTAGCCTCCTTGCTATGACCTGTTCAATGTAAGTACAAGTATATGCATGCAATTTCAGTCAAATTTCAAAACATTTTAATATGCGGTGCTAAATTCGCCTTAGTTCAACATTCTTCTTACACTAGCTATATTATACAATATCGATACATTTTTAAAACAAAAGCATACTTACGTTCATACAAGCATCATACACATCCATAAATATATCCAGAATGCTAGTTCATTACATTAAAACCCAACTTTCTAGGAAGTCGTGCCTCCTCCTTGCATAATTTCCAAAGTAGATATCTCCTTTCCTTTGGATTTCTTATCACCCTTCTTTAACGGGCAATTTTGGGCTAGATGCCCTATATCTTTGCATCGGAAGCACTTCTTTTCTTTTCCTAATTTTCTGGATTTTTTCTTAACGTTTGGACACTTATCCACAAAATGTCCCGTTTCTTTGTACTCAAAACAAACTATGTCAATTCTTATCTCTTTCTCCTTGATTCTCTTTCTCTCAGGGCACCGATCCGCATAATGCCCTTCTTCTCTGCATATACGACAATAAACACCCACGTATGTTCCTAAGTTCAATTTCCTTTCTTTTTTTGTTTTCTGATGGGCCCTCCTTGTTTGTTTCGGAGTCATACTGAAGTCAGCATTAGATAAGCCATAGAGAACCATCTCCTACATTATATTTTGAGGATTTTATCAAGAGAGTTTGCATTACTTTTCATTAACAAATATCTTGATTTATGCTTTATATATCATTCCAGTATTTCTATTAGTTGAATTAATAATCATCACAGCTAGCAATCAATGTGTTGGTTAACTTTCAAAGGTATAATTTTATATATATATATATACTAAAAATCATGTTTTTGATGCCAAATCACAACAATAAACCTATCTAGTTTGGTTCTCACACCAGTCGATTGGAAATATATAAATATCTCACTTTCGAAACTCGAACATAAACACTGATGATGAGATCTCAATCATCAGTATCCTCTCCGGGCGACTAGAGTGTGATTCTATATCTATTCAATATATTAAAACTTCGAATACACGTTTGCAAGGCGTATATGCAAAATCTTTATATATTGGATTGTCCAAATTCAATATGAAACAAATATTCAAATACGTATAAAATGGTTTAAACTTTCAAAACAAAGTTTGTTTAAATGTTTATTTTAAAAATAACACTCTTTTGACTCGTTCTAGGATACTACTGATCCCATCTCTAATGAGTCATTCTTATTGGATATTACTAATCCAATCTCTGATGAATTCTTTCGTTTGGTTCTAAGGTGCCTTGTTCTCTGAGCTTTGTAAACCAAAGCTCTGATACCAAATGAAGTGACCCGAAACTTCCCCGGTCTCCGAAGAGATGAGAAAGAATGAATTATTGTGAGGACAAGACAAATCAGAACGCAGACAAAAGAACATTTCATTGTTATTACAACAATTCCATCAGATACAAGAATATACAGAGTATAAATGAATATTACACAGAAATATCAGAGATTTAAATTACATTTAAATACATAGCAGTGGAAAATAATACGATACACAACTGAAGGAGATATACGGATACAAAGCTTTCCGGATATCGTTCCAGGTGTAAACCAGGATCCTGTGAATATAAATCTGCAAAACCAAAACTACTAGCTGCCCGTGTCGAAAATAGGGGCACCCAGAGTTTAGGTTAAAACAATAAACTCCAGGTCAGTCATGTGACTGGTGTGAGAACTAAAAAAATTATTAATCTTTATTTTTAAAGTTAGGTAAATCAAGGGACCACGCCGTATAACACGGAACGGGTTTCCTCCCAAGAACCCCAGTGCATAAAACAACAGCGCAATGCTAAATAAAGAAAAATGAAGCTATTATAAGACCCAGGTCCCATCACACAATGCAACGCAAGCCGGAGGATAGGGTTATTACCTTATAATAGCCAAGAATGCTTGATACGTTTAAAACAAATCATTTGATACTATTATAATTGCATATTGTATAAAATATCTTCAAATCATAAGTATCAATCATAGACGGCATAAGCGCCCCATCCCACTATGTCGCCATACTATGCTCTACAAATAAAACCGAAATACATGTATCGGAAATTGGATTTCCATCATGGTGGCTCCTGATTCGAAAGATCGATCGCGTAATGCAATTCCCCACGGCTTACGTCCCAACAAGAGAAAACACCGTCTGCACATCCGCACATTTGGGACCAGAGTACCACCGCGGCTTATGTCCCAGCGAGAGAAAACACCGCCTACTCTATATATCCCTGAGCACTAAGCTCATCTCGGTCGACCGAATCCACGACACCACTAAGGTGCCCATCCACTAAAAAGCATACTGATCAAACCATCAGTTTACCACCATACCGGGGTGTGAGGCTCGCGAATCGACGCTACACACAAAGCCATGCTATATTAAAGTTGCGCTTTGATCATCATCCACCAAACTTTGCTTTTCAACAAAAGTATGGATCACTGCATCTCAGCATGCCACACTATCAATCCATATCGTACCACTGATTTCTGCCAATATATAACCTCTGAGCTCGTATGTCTCAGAGAAGGGCGTTAAGCAAGAGAATAAATTCCCCGCCGCCAAACAGATATATATTTAGCAGAGATCAACGAATATGATATAAAGGAATACAATGTCAGACACACCATCCATTTACAAGTCCGTTCTAGGTCTGAACGAAACCGGAGGCACTTTCCTCGCACATCCATCCATCTCCAAGTACGTCTGGACGACCACCAACTATTTCCATCCTCTTGGGTGTACAGCCCAATCAGGATCGTCAGTAATTATCCCAACAATGTGAAGACTTCCAGTCTTCAACCACCGTCTTCATCTTCGACATATCGTCGAATCGGTTATTCAGAATGGGTATAAACCCGGCCTTTCCGAACAACCCGCGTATATTAAAAATAAATGATACACAAACACAACATACGCCTCATTCCAATTCATTAGTTACTAACCGTAAATCAGTAAGAGAGCAATTCCCCAAATATTAACCCCGAAGGCCGAAACCAACATCAGATCAATATCGAGGAAACCATTCTTCTTAACTAACCTTCAGTTAGTTTCTAAATTTCAATTCTTTGGGAAAGGTTCCCATTAATTTTATCCAAGATAAATTCTTTAAAATTTATCCTTTAATCTTCCTTTGGATGTCATTTCAAACCAAATTATGGTTTTCCAAACTAGTCGGGATTAGCGAACCATACCGAAGTAATTATTTAATTTATTTCCCAATCCCAACCTATTCATCCCATGAAGCAGAACTGGTAATACTCCATATTTAACACCATAGTGTTATCGGTAAAATTAATTACCATTTCACGTTCAAATCTGATTAAAGATTTAACAATCGCTTTGGAGCAAAACTGGTGATACTCCATTCTCGCTCATTTTCTAAAGTTGATAATTTAAATTATCAATCCACATTTCAATTTAATTGAAGATTCATTAAAACTCTTTTTACTGGGTTAAAGAACTAGTGTCATTTAAAACACAGTTCACGATAAACCCAAATTGCATTCTATTTATTATCGGGTTAAAGAACTAGTGTTATTTAAAACACAGTTCACGATAAACCCATGAATCAATTCTATTTAAACTCACTTCAGTTAAAAACTAGTTCATTTCGATAAAAATCTATTTTTATCTTTTCAAATATGGAGTTTTTCACCCCAATTTTTCCCAAATCATTTCTTATGATTTTACACTAATTATTACTATTTTTAATAATTTTATCAAGGCCCGTACTGTCGATTTCCATCAATGGCCATCGAACTGCACTTACAACGACCTTTTCCAAATTTGATTTGGACGTATCTCCAAATCCAACCGTTAGATTTCAAATTTCTAATATTTGTTAGAAAGCTATTTTCGATACGAACCGAACAGTTCCGATTTTAGGAGAATCCGACGGTCGGATCTCCCGTAATGTCCGTTTGAAATAAATTGTCCAAATTCACGAACTACCGTGGCGCGGCGCGTTCTATTCAGGCCATTATATATATAACATTTATATATTATATATATTTCATCGATTTACTTTTTAAAACGAATTTTATAAATCATTTCAAATTTGTTTCAAAAACAATTTCAACCTTTATTTCTAATTCAAATCAAAATTGAATTTTCCCTTATAAATTCTTTCTACATTCACTTCTATTTGATTTCAATTCAAATCGATTTCAATTCTATTTCAATTCATTTTCAATTGAATTCAACTCAATTCAAATTCGTTTTCTATTCAATTCAATTCGAATTCGTTTTCTATTCAATTAAATTCGAATTGGTTTTATATTCAATTCAATTCGAATTCGTTTTCTATTCAATTCAATTCGAATTCGTTTTCTATTCAATTCAATTCGAATTCGTTTTCTATTCAATTCAATTCGAATTCGTTTTCTATTCAATTAAATTCGAATTCGTTTTCTATTCAATTCAATTCGAATTCGTTTTCTATTCAATTCAAATTCGTTTTCTACTCAATTCAATTCGAATTCGTTTTCTATTCAATTCAATTCGAAATCGTTTTCTATTCAATTCAATTCGAAATCGTTTTCTATTCAATTCAATTCGAATTCGTTTTCTATTCAATTCAATTCGAATTCGTTTTCTATTCAATTCAATTCGAATTCGTTTTCCATTCAATTCAATTCGAATTCGTTTTCCATTCAATTCAATTCGAATTCGTTTTCTATTCAATTCAATTCAATTCGAATTCGTTTTCTATTCAATTCAATTCGAATTCGTTTTCTATTCGATTCAATTCGAATTCGTTTTCTATTCAATTCAATTCGAATTCGTTTTCTATTCAATTCAATTCGAATTCGTTTTCTATTCAATTCAATTCGAATTCATTTTCTATTCAATTCAATTCGAATTCGTTTTCTATTCAATTCAATTCGAGTTCGTTTTCTATTCAATTCAATTCGAATTCGTTTTCTGTAACAACCCGTGTTTCTGATAACCTGTTATATCGTAAATCGAGGCAGAATTTAATTTATAAATCTGAATCAAGGGAAACAGGCTATGCCATTATGTTCGTCTCGGAAAAATACGCGAAATAGAGTCCGAGTTTTCGAAAATCGGAGTCCGTATGACCCGGTTAAGGCCCGAAGAAGTTTTCTGAAAATTCAAAGTTCAAAACAGATTTAAAATTCAGGTTCAAATTTCGAAATTGGGGCCATTGGGTGCAGGTGGGAAAATTCCCGCCTAGCTACCCCAGTCGACAGGCCTGTCGACTGGGCAGTCGACTTGGCTAGGACCAAGTTGACAGCCCTGTCGACTTGGGTGTCGACAGGGGGTGCTCGGCCAGTTTGGCCTGATGCACCATTTTTGGGTTGGGCTGTGTTTTGGGGTTGTTTTCTGGAAGCTTCCGAGATCTGATGGTCCTAATCTAACCTAGGGTTAATCTAAGGGTCTAAAACACATCCTAATCCTATAAATAAGCCCCTAACCTAACCCTAAATCATCATTATTC
Source organism: Allium sativum (assembly GCA_030737875.1). Lineage (NCBI taxonomy): Eukaryota > Viridiplantae > Streptophyta > Magnoliopsida > Asparagales > Amaryllidaceae > Allium > Allium sativum. The sequence continues at coordinate 63,104,618 of CM060909.1, read as the reverse complement.
ATTCAAGTAACTAAACTATGGCAAAATCATTCCTCTCATGGCCTCCACTCTCTCTTGAAAATCTCTAGGCTTATTCCTATGAGAGATTCATGTTCATTCTAGTGATTTCAAGTTTAAATGAGCATTATTAGCTTGCATTCAAGTCAAGTTACAATCTTTACATCATAAAGCAAGGGTTTTTATTGATTTGGAGCTTCATATTTGGGTTTTATTGTTGCATAAGGGCTTTGTCTCAATCTTATATTTGCTTATACTCATTTGAGTCTTCATAAGCATTGTAAGCCCTTTTCTACTTTCATATTTAAACTCTAAAGTTAATGAATGATGCAAGTGGTGTTTGATCATTATGATATGCAAGTTTATCATGTTATGTTATGCAAGTATGCCATGTTATGATATGCAAGTTTATCATGTTATGTTATGCAAGTATGCCATGTTAGGATATGCAAGTTTGCCATGTTATGATATGCAAGTTTATCATGTTATGTTATGCAAGTTTGCCATGTTATGATATGCAAGTTTATCATGTTATGTTATGCAAGTTTGTCATATGATATGCAAGTTATGTTATGCAAGTTTGGGTTTATCATTTTGTTCATGTTATCATGTTATGCAAGCTTATCTTGGGTTTATGAGCCTAAAGCTTCAAGCTTTATGCTAAAGGTTGCATTTTGGTAACATGTAAGTTATCATATCTCTTATGATAACTTGCATGTGAGGCTAAATGCGAACTTATGGCCATTTCTACATGTCATTTATCACCATGTATCACCAATATGCTAAGTTTGGTTTTATGCATGTTTTTGAGGCCTAAAAATGTAATATGCAAGTATATGAACATATATACCTTTCATATTCCACCATGTTGAACTTGTGGCTTCAACACCTTTATGTCATGATTATGCCAAGTTCCCTCTTTCTATCCTTTATGCGCTAATGCGTTATGTAAGCGATGGGATTGCGTTTGGGGTTGGGTAAACTTAAAGGACATAAAAACATAAGAGTGGGAATTTACCTATTAAGTTAGGTCTACCCATTGGGAATTTACCTATTAAGTTAGGTCTACCCAAATGCTTGAAAACTTGTAATATGTTTTGGAAACATGATGGACATGACACTGAGAAAATATAAGTGTGACCAACTCGAGGTTGGGTTGAGTTTGTAGCGTAAACCTACCCGGAACCGACCGGCTTAACTAGTTGCTACAAACAATAGGACCCAATGTGAGAAGTTGGTCATGTTGTACCTTGAACCCGAGGTTAGACCAAGTTGTGGTATAAAGCTACCCGGAACCGACCGGCTTAACTAGTAACCGCAACAAAGTCTAATGTGAGAGGTTAAGGCACATTAATTAATTAATGCTACATGATAAGGTTAAGTAAATTTGACTTATGACACTTAACCAATCTGAACTCGGTAAATTAACGGGGTTAAGTTAACCTACACTTAACCAATCTGAACTCGGTAATTTAACGGGGTTAAGTTGAACTATACTTAACCAATCCAACTCAGTAATTTGATAAGGCTGAGAACCAATTTGATACCTGGTTTGGATAAACTAACTTGATTGATAAATTAAACGAACCTGTTTTGCGGATCTGTAGGACCCACACCAAGTTAGGCAAGTTTGTAAATCTGTTATCTGATCCGTTAGTCTGAAAACTGATCATCTGAACTTTGTACGTATGAACTCTGTTAATAAGTTAATCTGAATCTGATAGTCTGGGGACACAAGGGGGAATACTTGTGTCATTTGTTGTTTGGGACCCATATTAGTCAGTAACCCTTTCTGGTATTAAACTTTGACCCAACTGTAGGTAGGGTCCGGGCACGCTTACTGAACTAATTATAAGTGGTTCATTCTGATAATGGCGATGGGTGTTGATGGTGCGTTCCAACTGGGTCATGTGCGTGCATGGATCCCGGTCTGCCTCTGAGGATGTAAGACGCCGTGACATCTGTAAATATGCCTGTGCCAATTGGTTTCCACTTTAGGGAGTGATACACCCTATTGTGGGGCCGACACAGGGTATTTATGTATTAGGGAGCCGATCGCTTGGGTAGGATTTAGGGTACACTTAGCTCTGTCTGATTCTGTTGGTACCGTCTGTTTGTTGGGTGGTAACACCCTTTTGTTTCTGCGTGGTACCGTCTGTTAGGGTGGTAAAGGCCCACTACTAGTGTACACCTAATTGTAGTATTCCGTTTCTGTATTATGTTCTGTTAGGGTGGTAAAGGCCCATTATTGTTAGCATTCCGTTCTGTACTCTGTTCTGTTAGGGTGGTAAAGGCCCATTATTGTTAGCATTCCGTTTCCGTACTTTATCTGTTAGGGTGGTAAAAGCCCATTTTTTCCAAACTCTATCTCTGTATGGACCACTCTGTTCCGTCCTGTTTCGATGTAAATATTGGGGTAACACCTAATCCGGTTATACTAGAATTGGTACCAAGAAGTTGGATCTTGATTTAAGTCAAACACCTGATACTGGGCCAAGTTTAGGCCAAGGGATAAATTCTTGTTTATACATGACATGTTAGAATGCTGGTACACCTGTGGTGTAAAAACCTTAAACCTGATTATGCGATGACACCTTTATCTACCTTGTTGGTTAATCATCATGCTAGTATGTTGTTATCCTTATGTTCATCCCTGCTTCTCATGCCAGTTAACTTTATCAGTTTACATTGATTGTAGTAGGGCTTACTCAGTCTTTTTGACTGACCTGTTTTTCTTTTGCCTCTTTTCTTCCGTTTCCCCCCCTCCCAGGTTCTCAGGGTGGGAATATTGGAGCTTAGCCTGGATTTCTGATCGCTTGCTTGTGGGATTTTAGCTCATGTACGGTCTTGACATGAAGCTAGCTATGGTTATCACTTATTTTGGGGATAGTACTTATGTATTTCAGTTTTTCAGTGATGTTGTTTTTATCTAGACTTGTGTATTTGGAAAGTTGACATTATGTTGTACCAAACTTGTTTTGAAATAGTTTGAAATCTTCCGCTGTTTTACTTATCTTATTTACTCTGTTTACATATATACATATGTTCTTGTTCTGCCTTGATATATCATTATGCATGTTTACCTGTTTTAACGCCCCTCCAAAGTCAGAGTGCTTGCAAGAGCCACCCTGGCGGAGGTGGGGTGTTACATTTGGTATCAGAGCATATGGTTTACGAGAAGGAACAAAAAGGTTTTTAAAACTTTTTGGAAAACTATTTTCAAAACCAAGTATAAAGTATTTTCCAAAGAAAAGTCTAGTTGATTTTAGAGGCTATTCCCCAAAAAGCCATTAGCACCATCCTTAGTTATCTATTCTTAGTTTCCTCGTTCTGAATCTATCTTTTCCTTCGTTTCAGTATGGCAGATAACTTTGTTATCCCGGAGGGAGTGCAAGTTCCTGTTTGGTATAGGAGACTTATGGAGGCTAGGGCGACCGAAGCCGGCCCCGCAAATGTTACTCCTCCTCCGGTGGTTAATGTTCCTCCTCCTCATGTCGCTGAGGTTCCTCCTCCTCCTCCCCCTCAGCATCCTCCAGTAGAGTTCACGAAGATTTGCAAGGACTTCAAAGCAATGGGTGGCAAGAACTTTCTAGGTACCGAGACTTTTGTAGAGGCCCGGAATTGGTTGAAAGAGACCGAGGATTTATTCGCTATCTTTGGGTTAGATGATCAGACAAAGATCTTGTTGGCGGTTTGGCTTATGAAGGATGAAGCCGCATATTGGTGGGAGATCACCACTGCGACTAGGCCCGTTGAGACTTGGGCCGATTTCAGGACAAGATTCGGGCTTAAGTTTCTGTCTTCTGCTGAAGAGAATTTGCAAATGGAGAGGTTTATTGCTTTGAAGCAAGGAGACATGTCTGTCAAAGAATATGTGAACAAGTTCAATCAGTTAGCTCGTTTTGGCTTGGATATGGTGAGTACTACTCAGAAGAAGGCTCTTCGTTTTGCTAGAGGATTGAATGAGCCGTTACAGGAGTTAGCTATGTCTCATGTGCCCATGGGGGCCACGTTTGAGAGTTTGGTAGATATGGCCCTACTCAATGAAGAGAACAAGAGTGCAAAGAAGGAGGTCAAGGTGAATGAGTCTCAAAACAAGAAAACGGGGCCCAAAAAGGAAATGCAAAAGAAGGAGGAGAAGTCTGAAGATAAGAAGGAAAAGAAGTGCTTTACTTGTGGAAGCTCAACTCATCTAAACAAGGATTGCAGAAAGAGGAAGGGGACTTGCTTTAACTGTGGAGAGATGGGACACTTCACTAGGGACTGCCCGAAGAAGAAAGGGACTACATCGGAAGGAACGGTGAATACTCGCATGGCGAGTGAATAGATTAGGGCTAGAATAATTTGTCTGTAGGATGTGTAATTTTCCTTGTCTGATTTTCAGTTTGAAAATCTTTTTCTGGTATTTTGATTCTGTAATGGGAACTCGGTACTTTAATGCTAGTCTTGCTTCTGATCTGGTAATAGTCTCAAACTCCCTGAGAGTTATAACTCATCTGTTTGTGATAAATTGGGGTTTGAGAGTATCTGTGTTGGGCATGAGGGTGACTATGACGAATACATTCTGGGTTTCTACCATGCTTAGTTTTCTAAGAATCATTTGGGGAAAATCTGATCTGTACTAGTAGTCTGTAAGTATATGTACCAAGTTTTTGTTTTATCTGTACTCGCTTCCATCACTCGACTGTATCTTGTTGAGATAGGAATCCTCTGGATGTAAACATGTGTTTGAGACATGTTATGTGTGATGGTTGCAAGTGGACGCAAGTGGTTGCTAGTGGTTGCTCGTGGATGCATAAACACACACTAGGCACTAGATCGACTTGAAATACACTCTCATATTGCATATGGACGTGTGTACATTTTCAATTCTTATGGTTGCAAGATGGTTAATTCAGCACATGGATGTTGCATATGGACGAATGTTTGTGCACACATATAGTATTATATGATTAGGACTATTTGCATACATAATGGATTCATTTCACTAACATACTTTGCATTGAGGATCTTTGCATTAGATAAGAACATATACACACACCTTTTGCATATGTTCATACCGCATTAGAATCTTTAAGGACAATGATTGCTCGTGAATGATGATTTGAGTAGATGGATGATGGATGGTAGGATGCGTTCTTCCTAACTTGAAGATTTCGAGGACGAAATCCTTTAAGGAGGGGAGAATGTAACAACCCGTGTTTCTGATAACCTGTTATATCGTAAATCGAGGCAGAATTTAATTTATAAACCTGAATCAAGGGAAACGGGCTATGCCATTGCGTTCGTCTCGGAAAAATACGCGAAATAGAGTCCGAGTTTTCGAAAATCGGAGTCCGTATGACCCGGTTAAGGCCCAAAGAAGTTTTCTGAAAATTCAAAGTTCAAAACAGATTTAAAATTCAGGTTCAAATTTCGAAATTGGGGCCATTGGGCGCAGGTGGGAAAATTCCCGCCTAGCTACCCCAGTCGACAGGCCTGTCGACTGGGCAGTCGACTTGGCTAGGACCAAGTCGACAGCCCTGTCGACTTGGGTGTCGACAGGGGGTGCTCGGCCAGTTTGGCCTGATGCACCATTTTTGGGTTGGGCTGTGTTTTGGGGCTGTTTTCTGGAAGCTTCCGAGATCTGATGGTCCTAATCTAACCTAGGGTTAATCTAAGGGTCTAAAACACATCCTAATCCTATAAATAAGCCCCTAACCTAACCCTAAATCATCATTATTCATTCAAGTAACTAAACTATGGCAAAATCATTCCTCTCATGGCCTCCACTCTCTCTTGAAAATCTCTAAGCTTATTCCTATGAGAGATTCATGTTCATTCTAGTGATTTCAAGTTTAAATGAGCATTATTAGCTTGCATTCAAGTCAAGTTACAATCTTTACATCATAAAGCAAGGGTTTTTATTGATTTGGAGCTTCATATTTGGGTTTTATTGTTGCATAAGGGCTTTGTCTCAATCTTATATTTGCTTATACTCATTTGAGTCTTCATAAGCATTGTAAGCCCTTTTCTACTTTCATATTTAAACTCTAAAGTTAATGAATGATGCAAGTGGTGTTTGATCATTATGATATGCAAGTTTATCATGTTATGTTATGCAAGTATGTCATGTTATGATATGCAAGTTTATCATGTTATGTTATGCAAGTATGCCATGTTAGGATATGCAAGTTTACCATGTTATGCTATGCAAGTTTGCCATGTTATGATATGCAAGTTTATCATGTTATGTTATGCAAGTTTGCCATGTTATGATAAGCAAGTTTATCATGTTATGTTATGCAAGTTTGTCATATGATATGCAAGTTATGTTATGCAAGTTTGGGTTTATCATTTTGTTCATGTTATCATGTTATGCAAGCTTATCTTGGGTTTATGAGCCTAAAGCTTCAAGCTTTATGCTAAAGGTTGCATTTTGGCAACATGTAAGTTATCATATCTCTTATGATAACTTGCATGTGAGGCTAAATGCGAACTTATGGCCATTTCTACATGTCATTTATCACCATGTATCACCAATATGCTAAGTTTGGTTTTATGCATGTTTTTGAGGCCTAAAAATGTAATATGCAAGTATATGAACATATGTACCTTTCATATGCCACCATGTTGAACTTGTGGCTTCAACACCTTTATGTCATGATTATGCCAAGTTCCCTCTTTCTATCCTTTATGCGCTAATGCGATATGTAAGCGATGGGATTGCGTTTGGGGTTGGGTAAACTTAAAGGACATAAAAACATAAGAGTGGGAATTTACCTATTAAGTTAGGTCTACCCATTGGGAATTTACCTATTAAGTTAGGTCTACCCAAATGCTTGAAAACTTGTAATATGTTTTGGAAACATGATGGACATGACACTTAGAAAATATAAGTGTGACCAACTCGAGGTTGGGTTGAGTTTGTAGCGTAAACCTACCCGGAACCGACCGGCTTAACTAGTTGCTACAAACAATAGGACTCAATGTGAGAAGTTGGTCATGTTGTACCTTGAAACCGAGGTTAGACCAAGTTGTGGTATAAAGCTACCCGGAACCGACCGGCTTAACTAGTAACCGCAACAAAGTCTAATGTGAGAGGTTAAGGCACATTAATTAATTAATGCTACATGATAAGGTTAAGTAAATTTGACTTATGACACTTAACCAATCTGAACTCGGTAAATTAACGGGGTTAAGTTAACCTACACTTAACCAATCTGAACTCGGTAATTTAACGGGGTTAAGTTGAACTATACTTAACCAATCCAACTCAGTAATTTGATAAGGCTGAGAACCAATTTGATACCTGGTCTGGATAAACTAACTTGATTGATAAATTAAACGAACCTGTTTTGCGGATCTGTAGGACCCACACCAAGTTAGGCAAGTCTGTAAATCTGTTATCTGATCCGTTAGTCTGAAAACTGATCGTCTGAACTTTGTACGTCTGAACTCTGTTAATAAGTTAATCTGAATCTGATAGTCTGGGATCACAAGGGGGAATACTTGTGTCATTTGTTGTTTGGGACCCATATTAGTCAGTAACCCTTTCTGGTATCAAAACTTTGACCCAACTGTAGGTAGGGTCCGGGCACGCTTACTGAACTAATTATAAGTGGTTCATTCTGATAATGGCGATGGGTGTTGATGGTGCGTTCCAACCGGGTCATGTGCGTGCATGGATCCCGGTCTGCCTCTGAGGATGTAAGACGCCGTGACATCTGTAAATATGCCTGTGCCAATTGGTTTCCACTTTAGGGAGTGATACACCCTATTGTGGGGCCGACACAGGGTATTTATGTATTAGGGAGCCGATCGCTTGGGTAGGATTTAGGGTACACTTAGCTCTGTCTGATTCTGTTGGTACCGTCTGTTTGTTGGGTGGTAACACCTGTCTGTTTCTGCGTGGTACCGTCTGTTAGGGTGGTAAAGGCCCACTACTAGTGTACACCTAATTGTAGTATTCCGTTTCTGTATTCTGTTCTGTTAGGGTGGTAAAGGCCCATTATTGTTAGCATTCCGTTCTGTACTCTGTTCTGTTAGGGTGGTAAAGGCCCATTATTGTTAGCATTCCGTTTCTGTACTTTATCTGTTAGGGTGGTAAAAGACCATTTTTCCCAAACTCTATCTCTGTATGGACCACTCTGTTCCGTCCTGTTTCGATGTAAATACTGGGGTAACACCTAATCCGGTTATACTAGAATTGGTACCAAGAAGTTGGATCTTGATTTAAGTCAAACACCTGATACTGGGCCAAGTTTAGGCCAAGGGATAAATTCTTGTTTATACATGACATGTTAGAATGCTGGTACACCTGTGGTGTAAAAACCTTAAACCTGATTATGCGATGACACCTTTATCTACCTTGTTGGTTAATCATCATGCTAGTATGTTGTTATCCTTATGTTCATCCCTGCTTCTCATGCCAGTTAACTTTATCAGTTTACATTGATTGTAGTAGGTCTTACTCAGTCTTTTTGACTGACCTGTTTTTCTTTCGCCTCTTTTCTTCCGTTCCCCCCCCCCCCAGGTTCTCAAGGTGGGAATATTGGAGCTTAGCCTGGATTTCTGATCGCTTGCTTGTGGGATTTTAGCTCATGTACGGTCTTGACATGAAGCTAGCTATGGTTATCACTTATTTTGGGGATAGTATTTATGTATTTCAGTTTTTCAGTGACGTTGTTTTTATCTAGACTTGTGTATTTGGAAAGTTGACATTATGTTGTACCAAACTTGTTTTGAAATAGTTTGAAATCTTCCGCTGTTTTACTTATCTTATTTACTCTGTTTACATATATACATATGTTCTTGTTCTGCCTTGATATATCATTATGCATGTTTACCTGTTTTAACGCCCCTCCAAAGTCAGAGTGCTTGCAAGAGCCACCCTGGCAGAGGTGGGGTGTTACATTTTCTATTCAATTCAATTCGAATTCGTTTTCTATTCAATTCAATTCGAATTCGTTTTCTATTCAATTCAATTCGAATTCGTTTTCTATATAATTAAATTCGAATTCGTTTTCTATTCAATTCAATTCGAATTCGTTTTCTATTTAATTCAATTCGAATTCGTTTTCTATTCAATTAAATTCGAATTCCATTTCAAAATATTCGATTTCGAAATCACTTTTCAATATTCATTTTAAATTGAATAAAGTCGATATAAATATCGTTCACGTCAAAATGGCGTCAATCTAATCAACACGGCTTCATATATTTCTATTTTCAAATATTCTATTTCAAATATTTCTATTTCAAAATATTTCTATTATCAAAATGTTTCGTTCAACACATGACTAATCTCAACGGATGAGTACTGTCAACACATGAACCTTTATTTTATATTGATGAAGATGTAAATTTTATTATTAAAATATTTCGTTCAACACATGACTAATCTCAACGGATGAGTACGGTCAACACATGAACCTTTATTTTATATTGATGAAGATGTAAATTTTATTATTAAAATATTTCGTTCAACACATGACTAATCTCAACGGATGAGTACGGTCAACACATGAACCTTTATTTTATAATATTCTTTATTTTTCCGATTGGAATGAGGCACAATCAATTACCATATAAAGTTAATTATATGGATTCCATACAACAAATGTATATAATAGCAACGATAAATAAACAACCATCATCCAAAGTGCACTACACTGTATAGGCATCAAATATAGATATCTAACGCTTATAACAGCCCGTCGATCCATCGACCGACATATTTAATCAATCAGGATGAGTGAACTTCAAATTTCATCCCAACACCCGTGTGGGGTTTCAAACAATCAAACACAGATTTTATTTGTGCAGTTGGGCGATGTGTAAAATTTATCGTCCCAATCAATGTCAGTCAAATCGGTGTAAATAAACAAACCGTCCGGTTTGTAAATGAATATTTATTTATTCACATTCACTATATTCATATTCACGTTAAAAATTATATTTTTAACGATAAAACATTATATTTTAACATATGAATTTCTATTCAGTTCATTCTTTAAATAAAATGATATTTTTAGTTTCTAACTTATTTTAGAAAATTTCGGCGGCATAACGGCACGATACTAGAAACGGGACGAGGCCTAGCCTTATCCCCGGTCTAGTGAAGGCCCACGCCATTCACACATCAATCAAATCCATTCCATTTCACCAAATAATCTAACCAACTATACAACCAAACAAACGAGTCCATGGTCTGTGGACGATTGTGTCGGGTGCTACTAAACACCGTCTGCATCCTAGTATATATATATATAACTAGAAAAAGAAATTGAAAGGTGAGAAATTCTCACCCTTTCGCTAAACTGAATGACGCAATTCTTCATGGGTAGGAAATCTTCACTGTGCTTTTCTTTTGTCTATATCGTTGCCCGTATCCACTACCTATATAAAAATCACATTTTTTACTTTGCTATTCAATATATAAAAATCGAATTTTTACTTCGCTATTTAATATATAAAAATCGAATTTTTACTATGCTATTCAATATATAAAAATCGAATTTTTACTTCGCTATTCAATATATAAAAATCGAATTTTTACTTCGCTATTCAATATATGAAAATCAAATTTTTTACTTCGCTATTCAATATATAAAAATCGAATTTTTACTATGCTATTCAATATATAAAAATCGAATTTTTACTATGCTATTCAATATATAAAAATCAAATTTTTTCTTCACTATTCTTCTAATAAATATTATATTTTCTTCTATCGTTCGCTATAATCATGCTATTTTTATTGTAAAAACAAAGCTGTTTTTATTTTTAAAACAACATATATTTCTATTTTCAAAAACAATATTTATTTCAGTAAAAAAAACTATATTCTTTTCAGTTTACAACTATATTTTCAGATTTACAACTACTAATGTCATAAGCCAAACAAAAGAAATTAAATCTCACCGTTGCTTTTTAGAAGGGGGCAGGTAGGTTCGTCGGAGGGGAGGTTTCAGGGTGGCGTCGGGGTCAGCAGGGCGCTGTACGGGTCTGTGGTGGTGCGGTGGTCTTCAGCGTCGTGGATCGACGTGGTTCGAGCCCGATTCGAGGAGGGGGTCCAGTTGGCTTCGCACCAGCGTCGAGGGGAGGAAGTCGAGAAGAAGGAGGGGCGGCGGTCATGGTTGGGCGATGGACTGGAGTGGGAGATTGGGGTGACGAAGTATTTAGGGTTTTTTTTTTCTTTGGAAAAACTGTCAGGGAAGGAAAGTGAAAAGGGGAGGGGGCTTTTGTGCTAAATTATATTATATTTTATTTCATTTTTAAACTCCAAAGAGTTGACTTTTAATCCGAACACCAAACGAGACCCAACCACTGTCGTCCCTAGCGTTTTACCCCCATTCCGAACACAATGGGATATGTATCGCAAGCCAATTCGATTGTTTCGATCAGTTTTCGTCAAATTTACATTTAAATCATTATATTGAATTTTAAACGTACATTTCAATTTACCGGGGTCACATACTAACCCTAAAAATTCCGGAAAAATATTTTCTAGCTTCGTATTGACGATACGGTCCTAACGAAACTAATTTCGTCGAATTCTGAGACCGTTTGAAAAATGGCCATTTTCCAGTTGATTAAAATCAACTGAAACTGGTCAAATACGTTTTCCTTTGCCACGCTCACATATTGATTCGAAAAATTATGAAATTTGGAATCTAGTAATAACTTTACATCATGGACCCAACAAAAGTGGTTTCGTCGAAATCCGAGGTTGTTTGCAAAATTTCCATTTTTAAGGGCCTGAATTCCATAGCGACTATTCAGAATTTTCAACTGGACGCATCTTTTGATTCCCGCTATGAAATTTCAATTTTTCGGATTCGTTGGAAAGATATTCACAATTAGATCCTATTGTTTTTGGTTTCGCTAAAATCCGGTTTCTTTTGCACCCGTTATGTTCAGTTGAAGTTTGAAATCGAATTATCGAACTACCGCGCCCTTTTCAATTCCTTTTATAATTATATATAATTATTTATATTCTAACGATGACGTATATAATTTATACATTCTAAATATATTCAAAATAAATTTCTCGTTAATATTATTTAAAATAATTCATTTTAAATAATCAAAATCCGCTAAAATTGCCAAAATAAAAATTTTAAACTGGCCTAGATTTTCGGGTTGTTACAGCGCTTATTGGAGAATGGATTTCCATGGCAAGGTATGGGCAACCACCTTTCCGACAACGAACCTTCAGAGATGAATACGTTAGGGTTCAAAAAGAATATCTTGCAACTTAGGCTAAACATGACCAGCCGCTCACTTCGCTTGAGTGTACCGAATATATCATCACCACGGTTGGGGGTCAGCCAACCGCTGAAAGCATACAAAAATAAAAGGGACAACCAAAGGCATTTGATTTTTCCAGATCGGCTAAAGATATACACTAATGGGTGCGACCCACATAGCCATGCGACCTGCCCGATTTTTAACATTTCCCGGTTGATGAGGCTTGAGGCTAACTTTACATTTATAATCAGCAAATCACATTCACTTCAAATGCCACATCGTCAAATCCATCAAAATCACTAATTGACATCCACAATAATACTTTACGTGCTAGCTTAAAGAAGTTTACTTCTCTGCCTCCACTCCTGGAATGATTGAAGAAATCAAGGTATGTCACCTTTTTGGAAAGACTTTGTCAGACATCCATTCATACATGTCACCCAGGAACAGAATTGTAACAACCCGGAAATTCTGAGCCAATTAAAAATTTTTATTTTGGCAATTTTGAATATTTAAAATGATTTATTTTAAATATTAACGACGAGAAATTTATTTTGAATAGAATTAGAACGTATATATTTATTTGAATCATCGTTAGAATATAAATATTTATTTTAAATTATAAAAGGAATTGAAAATGGCACGGTAGTTTGAAAATTCGATTTCAAAATTCAAATGAATGTACAGGATTCAAAATAAACCGGATTTTAGCAAAATCAAAAATATTAGAATCTAATTGAAAAGATCTTTCCAACGAATCCGAAAAATCAAAATTTCATAGCGGGGATAAAAAGATATGTCCAGTTGAAAATTCAGAATAGTCGCTATGGAATTCTGGCCCTTAAAAATGGAAATTTTGCAAACAACCTCGTTTTTCGACGTAACCAATTTTTTTGGATCCGTGATGTCAAGTTATTGCTAGATTTCAAAATTCGTAATTTTCTGAATCAATATGTGAGCGTAGCAAAGGAAAACGCGCTTGACCAGTTTTAGTTGATTTTAATCAACCGGAAAATGGCCATTTTTCAAACAGTTTCGGAATTTGACGAAATTAGTCTTGTTAGAACCGTATCATCAATAAGAAGCTAGGAATAATTTTTTGAGAATTTTTAGAGTTAATATGTGGCCCCGGTAAATTGAAATGTGCACTCAAATTCATTATGTATATTTATATTTTGATTTTGACGAAAACTGATCGAAACAGTCGAATCATCCTATGATACATATCCCATTGTATTCGGAATGGGGGTAATTAGCTAGGGACGACAGTCGTCGGGTCTCGTTTCGAGTTCGAATAAAAGTCAACTTTTATTGAAAATTAAATAATTAAAAAATTAAATTAAATAACCCCCCTCATTTCTCTCCCTTATCTCTACGGTCAAAACCCTCCCATGTTCATTCAACCAAATCGAACAGATGAAGAAAAAAATAAAATAAACCCCGCTCGATAAACTCGCGCCCCCTCCCCAAATCGATGACGCCGTCGCCCCTACAAGCCTCCGTCGACGACCCCATCCCCAGCGCCTTCCCCCTCCGGCCAAACCCCCCTCGGCTCCTTCTCCATTTAAACCTCCACGATCTCGAAACCTCCACAAACCCGACGCCCTGAAGCCATTGCGACGTAGCCCTATGGTTGGCCACCGCCTCCGCCAGTAAACCGTCGTCAGCCTAGCACGCCTCCCCCACCCCTGAAGGCCGACATGAAACCCCACCTTAGCAGCAAAGATCCGATTTTTATAACGTCGAGGTGAGTTTATACAATTTTGATTTTTAATCTCTGTTTAAATTATACATACCTTGTTTAAACAAATCGGGTTTGGAGGAATAAATATACATGGTTTTAAATATAAATTTAATATTATAGGAAGGTTAAAAATATAATTTTTATATTATAGAAAGGTTAAAAATATAATTTTTATATTACAGAAAGGTTAAAAATATAATTTTTATATGTGTAGTAGGATAAAAAATTCGATCTTTATATTGTTTACATCGAAAGAAAAATATAATCTTTTAGGGAAGTAAAAATATAATTTTTAAAAATTGAAATACAAATGTGAATTTTATTATGAACTACGTGAAACCAAGGGCGATGGAGCGGATTGAAATCAAAGAGGAATTCAAACGGTTCAGAAATTCAGGAATAAAATGGCAGAGTGGATCCCCAAGGTGAGAACTCCTCACTTTAATTTTGTTTTCTAGTTGAAATATATACTAGGATGCAGATGGTGCTTAGTAGCACCCGACACCCATCGTCCACAGACCATGGATGACTTTTTTGTTTGATTTCTGTATTGTGAAATTTGATTGTGTGATGTGGAATGAAATAAAATATTTTATAGTGGAAAATATTTTATAGTTAAAAATATGATTTTTAACGTGTATATAAAATAAATAGTAATAAACAAATCGGACGATTTGTTTATATACACTGATTTGACTGATATTGATTGGGACGATAAATTTTACACATCGCCCAACTGCACAAATAAAAATCTGTGTTTGTTGATTTGAACCCCCACACGGGTATTGGGATGATATTTGACGTACACTAATCCCGATTATTTAATTGTATGTCAATCGATGGATTGACAGACTGTGTAAGCGTTAATTATTTATATTTAATGCTTATGCAGTTGTGTGGTGCACTCTGGATAATGGTTGATGATTTATCGTTGCTATTATATACATGTGTTGTAGAAAAACTATATAATTAACGTTATACGGTAATTGATTGAGCCTCATTCCAATTTGGAAAATAGAAATATAAATTCATGTGTTGAATAGAAATATAAATTCATGTGTTGAATAGAATAAATATTCATGTGTTGAATAGAAATATATATTCATGTGTTGAATAGAATAAATATTCATGTGTTGAATAGGAGTATAAATTCATGTGTTGAATAGAAAAATAAATATTCATGTGTTGAAGAAAATATTCATTTGTTGAATAGAATAACGAAGTAATTGAAATATATAAAGTCGTATTGGCTAGATATGCGCCATTTTGACGTGAACAATATTTATATCGATTATATTCGTTTTTATAATGATTATAGAAAAGGATGTGATTTCAAAATATATAGTTTTGAAAATATTATCATTTGTATATCGATGAAGTGGAATATTCAATTTTGATTCAAAATTGAATATGAAGTTGAAATCGTTTCGAAAATGAATTTAAAACGAATTATAAAATATGTTTTGAAAGGAAATCGACGAAATATATATAATATATTATATACATATATATAATGGCCTGAATAGAACGCGCCGCGCTGCGGTAGTTCACGAATTTCGACCATTGACTTCGAATAGATATTACGGGAGATCCGACCGTCGGATTCTCCTAAAATCAGAACCGTTGGGTTCGTATCGAAAAGAGCTTTCTGACGAATATTAGAGATTTGAAATCTAATGGTTGGATTTGGAATTATGTCCAAATCAAATTTGGAAAAGGTCGTTGTAAGTGCAGTTCGATGGCCATTGATGGAAATCGTCTGTACGGGCCTTGATAAAATTATTAAAAATAGTAATAATTTGTGTAAAATCATAAGAAATGATTTGTGAAGAATTGGGACGAAAAACTCCATATTTGAAAAGATAAAAATAGTTTTTTATCGAAATGAACTAGTTTTGAACTAGAATTATAATTCCATTTACTTTTAAAATAAATAAATTGGATTTGAAATGGTTTTGAAAATAACCAAAATTTCCAATAATTGAATTGGAATGAATTTTGAATCAAAATTATCTTTGGAATATTTCGATGTTGGATTTCGTGATTATACGGATATTGTTATGGAAATTTAAAAGATATATTTATATCGTTATTTCCAATAAGATATTTGTTGGTCGTAGAATTTGATATGGAATATAAGCCGATATATTTTCTATTCAGAGCCTTGTATTTAATATCATATGGGATTAGGGTTTGTCGTGAATGGTGTCTTCATCAACACTATTCTTAAGCCCAGTTGAGAAATAGATTAAATCTTTTTATTTAGATTTAATGAAGTGTACCAATTAAATGGTAATTAATTGGAATTGAATTTGAATTTATTTTAGGGTTTATCGTGGACGGTGTTTTAAATAACACTTGTTCTTTAACCCGATAATTAATGGAATGTGATTTTGGGTTTATAGCGAACCGTGTTTTAAATGACATTGGTTCTTTAACCCAGTTAAAGACAGGATATGATTTCCAAAGTTAAATAATCATTGATAGTGATTATTGGGGAGATTATAACCAAGCGGAGTTTTAATGAATCTTTAATTAGATTGAAATAATCGAGAATAGAGTATCACCAGTTTTGCTCCAGGCGATAGTTAAGTCTTTAATTAGATTTGAACGTGAAATGGTAATTGAATTTACCGATAACACCGTTGTGTTAGATATGAAGTATTACCAGTTTTACTTCATGGGTTGAATAGGTTGGGATTGGGAAATAAAATAAATGATTACTTCGGTGTGGTTCGTTAATCCCAACTAATTTGAATTGATATTCAAAAGGAGATTAAAGAATGAATTTAAAGAATTTATCTTTGTTAAAATTAATGGGAACCTTTCCCAAATTGTAAGAATATTTGAATAAAAGAATATTCTAAATTGGAATGAGGCGTATGTTGTGTTTGTGTAACACTTGTTTATTATATACGCGAGTTATTCAGAAAGTCCGGGTTTATCCCATTCTGAATAACTGATTCGACGATGTGTCGAGGATGAAGACGGTGGTCGAAGACCGGAGGTCTTCACATCGTTTGGGTGATTACTGATGATCTTGATTGGGCTGTACACCCAAGAGGAGGGAATCAGTTGGTGATTGTCCAGACGTACTTGGAGATCGATGGATATGAGAGGTACAAGGTGCCTCTGGTTTCGTTCAGACCCAGAACGAACTTGTAAATGGACTATGTATCTGACATTGGATTTTATTTTGTGTGATTGATTTCTATTAAATATATATCGGTTTGGCGGTGGAGAATTTATTCTCTTGCTTAACGCCCTTCTCTGAGACGTACGAGCTCAGGGGTTATATATCGATGGATATCAATCGCATAGAGTGAATTACCTGTGTGGCATGCCTAAGTGGCAATTGATCAAGGCTCCTGTTGAAAAGCAAAGTCTTGTGGTTGATGATCAAAGCACCGCCTGTGTGGCATAGCTTTGTGTAACGTTGATTCGCGAGCCTCTCACCCCGTTTGTGAACCAAAAACGGGAGAGGACCTCAGGGAGGGCATGCGTTTCCTTCTAGCTAGGGTGGTGTCAGTGACCTACTAGCCCTGACATTTATTTTATTTTCACCTGTGTGGTTGTTGCTGTTGTGAGGCGCCTCGGATATATCGGTGACTGTGTGGAGCCGATGGAGTCATTTGGCTCATTTACGCCCCCAAATGGCGGGGAAATGCAGTGTTCAGGAATTTTAATCCACATCGGTGGACCGGCCCTGGCGATCCAAGGGCTCACCTGTGTCTGGGTCCTAAGGCTCGGGCTAGACAGTATCGAATCAGTGAGGACTATCTTTTGCCTCGGTTCATAGATAAAAATCCAACTTCCAATATGTGACTTTACGATTTTGATTGTATAACCTATATATGGCGACATATTGGTATGGGGCACCTATGTCGTCTATGATTAATACTTATGATTGAAATTGTTTTGGCACTATACACTTATAGTAATAATAAAACATGAAATTTAGTGTATCAAGCATTCTTTGGCAATTATAAGGTAAAACCCTATCCTCCGGCTTGTGTTGCATTGTGTGATGGGACCTGGGTCTTATAATAGCTTCATTGTTCTTTATTTTAGCATTGCGCTGTTGTTTTATGCACTGGTATTCTTGGGAGGAAACCCGTTCCGTGTTATACGGCGTGGTCCCTTGATTTACGTAACTTTAAAATAAAGATTAATAATTGTTTTAGTTCTTACACCAGTCACATGACTGACCTGGAGTTTATTGTTTTAACCTAAACTCTGGGAGCCCCTATTTTCCGCACGGGAAGCTAGTAGTTTTGGTTTTTCAGATTTGTATTCACAGGATCCTGATTTACAGCTGGAATGATATCCGGAAAGCTCTGTATCCGTATATCTCCTTCAGTTATGTTTTATATTATTTTCCACTGCCATGTAATGTATTGTAATCCCTGATATTTTCTATGTAATATTTATTCATACACTGTATATTCTTGTATTCTGATGAAATTGTTGTAATAAACAATGAAATGTTCTTCTGTTTGTGTTCTGATTCGTCTTGTCCTCAACTCAATCCGTGATTTCTTGTAAGGGGGGTTTCGGGTCGTTGAATCGTGGTATCAGAGCTTTGGTTTACAGAGCTCGGAGAACAAGACACGTTAGAACCATACAAAAGAATTCATCAGAAATTGGATTTGTGATATCCAATGAGGATGACTCGTTAGAGATAGGATCAGTAGTATCCTAGAACGAGTGTGAAGAGTATATTTTTAAAGTGAAAACAAGTTTTGTGTTGAAAATTTAAATTAATTATACGTATTTGCATATTTAGTTCTATTGATTTGGACAATCAAGTATATAAAGATTTTGTATATACGTCTGATCCACGTGTATTCAAAGTTTTAATATGCTGGATAGATATAGAAGCACACTCTAGTCGCCCAGAGATGATTTTGATGATGGAGCTCCATCATCAGGATTTATGTTCGTGTTTCGAAAGTGAGATATCTATATATTTCCACTAGACTGGTGTGAGAACCAAAACTTACATAGGATTATTTGTTGTGACTTGGCATCAAAAATGTGATTTTTGACTATATATCAAAGTTATGAATTTGAAAAACTAATCAACTAATTGATTGTTGATTGTGTTGTTTGATTATTGGTTGATTAATTAAAATTAGGACCATTTAGCCAAATGATCAAATAGTGAGTTGTATTGAAAATTCGTCGCATTTGCATACATATACATGTACTTACATTGAACAGGTCATAACAAGAAGGCTAAAGCAGATGAATAAAATTGTTTGCCCGACAAATAGGTACATGTTTACAAATTTACTGGGTTTTTGATGACTTTATGAGCCGATTGGCTAGCCGCTTGGCTGTTTCTTCTTCTTTTTGGATTGGTGATGGCCATGGGAGGCTATTTGAAATATCCCGAAGCTCCCGGTGCAGGGGAGGTTATGGCGAAATTTTTCGAAAATTTAGGGTGTTAGCCAAATTTTTGAAAAATTTGAAAAGTTCTTAGAAACTTAAAAGTTGAAGAACTTAAGCCGTGATGAAAATAATGAAAGTTGAGTTGATTAGTTAAACAACTTTCGGCTTCGTTCCTTTTCGGGGACGAAAAGTTTTAAGTGAGGGAGATTGTAACAACCCGGAAATTCTGAGCCAATTTAAAAATTTTATTTTGGTAATTTTGATGATTTTTGAATATTTAAAATGAATTATTCTAAATATTAACGACGAGAAATTTATTTTGAATAGAATTATAACATATATATTTTTTTGAATCGTCGTTAGAATATAAATATTTATTTTAAATTATAAAAGGAATTGAAAATGGCGCGGTAGTTTGAAAATTCGATTTCAAAATTCAAATGAATGTACATGATTCAAAATAAACCGGATTTTAGCGGAACCAAAAATATTAGAATCTAATCGAAAATGTCTTTCCAACGAATCCGAAAAATCAAAATTTCATAGTGGGGATAAGATGATATGTCCAGTTGAAAATTCAGAATAGTCGCTATGGAATTCTGGCCCTTAAAAATGGAAATTGGCAAATGACCTCGGTTTTCGACGAAACTACATTTGTTGGATCCGTGATGTCAAGTTATTGTTAGGTTTCAAAATTCGTAATTTTCTGAATCAATATGTGAGCGTGGCAAAGAAAAACGCATTTGACCAGTTTTAGTTGATTTTAATCGACTGGAAAATGGCCATTTTTCAAACGGTTTTGGAATTTGACGAAATTAGTCTTGTTAGAACCGTATCGTCAATACGAAGCTAGGAATAATTTTTCGGGAATTTTTAGAGTTAATATGTGGCCCCGGTAAGTTGAAATGTGCGTTCAAATTCAATATATAGATTTATATTTTGATTTTGATGAAAACTGATCGAAACAGTCGAATCCGCCTACGATACATATCCCATTGTGTTCGGAATGGGGGTAATTAACTAGTGACGACAGTTGTTGGGTCTCGTTTCGAGTTCGAATAAAAAGTCAACTTTTATTAGAAATTAAAAAATTAAATTAAATAAACCTCCCTCATTTCTCTCCCTTATCTCTACGGTCAAACCCCTCCCACGTTCATTCAACCAAATCGAACAGATGAAAAAAAAACCCACTTAATAAAATCGCCCCCCCCCCCAAATCGATGACGCCGTCGCCCCTACCAGCCGCCGTCGGCCACCCCATCCCCAGCGCCTTCGACTTCCCCCCACGGACAAATCCCCCTCAACTCCTTCTCCATTTAAACCTCCACGATCACAAAACCTCCACAAACCCGACGCCCTGGACCGAATGTGCCGTTGCCCTCTGGTTGGCCACCGCCTCCGCCAGTAAACCTCCGTCAGCCCAGCGTGCCTCCCCCACCCCTGAAGGCCGACGTGAAACCCCCCTAGCAGCAAAGATCCGATTTTTATAACGTCGAGGTGAGTTTATACAATTTTGATTTTTTATCTCTGTTTTAATTATACATACCTTGTTTAAACAAATCGGGTTTTGAGGAATAAATGTACATGGTTTTAAATATAATTTTTATATTATAGAAAGGTTAAAAATATAATTTTTATATTGTACAAAGGTTTAAAATATAATTTTTATATTATAGAAAGGTTAAAAATATAATTTTTATATGTGTAGTAAGATAAAAAAATTCGATCTTTATATTGTTTACATCGAAAGAAAAATATAATCTTTTAGGGAAGTAAAAATGTAATTTTTAAAAATTGAAATGAAAATGTGATTTTTATTATGAACTACGTGAAATAGAGGGCGATGGAGCGGATTGAAATCAAAAGGGAATTCAAACGGTTCAGAAATTCAGAAATAAAATGGCGGAGTGGATCCTCAAGGTGAGAACTTCTCACTTTTATTTTGTTTTCTAGTTAAAATATATACTAGGATGTAAATGGTGCTTAGTAGCACCCGACACCCATCGTCCACAGACCATAGATGACTTTTTTGTTTGATTGCCGTGTTTTGAAATTTGATTGTGTGATGTGGAATGAAATAAAATATTTTATAGTGGAAAATATTTTATAGTTAAAAATATGATTTTTAACGTGTATAAAATAAATAGTAATAAATAAATCGGACGATTTGTTTATATACACTGATTTGAATGATATTGATTGGGACGATAAATTCTACACATCGCCCAACTGCACAAATAAAAATCTGTGTTTGTTGATTTGAAACCCCACACGGGTATTGGGATGATATTTGACGTACACTAATCCCGATTGTTTAATTGTATGTCAATCGATGGGTTGACAGACTGTGTAAGCGTTAATTTTTTATATTTAATGCTTATGCAGTTGTGTGGTGCACTCTGGACGATGGTTGATGATTTGTCGTTGCTATTATATACATGTGTTGTAGAAAAACCGTATAATTAACGTTATATGGTAATTGATTGGGCCTCATTCCAATTTGGAAAATAGAAATATAGATTCATGTGTTGAATAGAAATATAAATATAAATTCATGTGTTGAATAGAATAAATATTCATGTGTTGAATAGAAATATATATTCATGTGTTGAATAGAATAAATATTCATGTGTTGAATAGGAGTATAAATTCATGTGTTAAAGAAAATACTCATCTGTTGAATAAAATAATAAAGTTATTGAAATATATAAAGCCGTGTTGGCTTGATATGCGCCATTTTGACATGAACGATATTTATATCGATTATATTCGTTTTTATAATGATTATAGAAAAGGAAGTGATTTTCAAAATATAACGTTTTGAAAATATTATCATTTGTATATCGATGAAGTGGAATATTCAATTTTGATTCGAAATTGAATATGAAGTTGAAATCGTTTCGAAAACGAATTTAAAACGATTTATAAAATACGTTTTGAAAGGAAATCGACAAAATATAATATATATATATACAATGGCCTGAATAAAACGCGCCGCGCTGCGGTAGTTCGCGAGTTTCGACCATTTACTTCGAATGGATATTACGGGAGATCCGACCGTCGGATTCTCCTAAACCCAGAACCGTTGGGTTTGTATCGAAAAGAGCTTTCTAACGAATATTAGAGATTTGAAATCTAACGGTTGGATTTGGAATTATGTCCAAATCAAATTTGGAAAAGGTCGCTGTAAGTGCAGTTCGATGGCCATTGATGGAAATCGTCTGTACGGGCCTTGATAAAATTATTAAAAATAGTAATAATTTGTGTAAAATCATAAGAAATGATTTGTGAAGAATTGGGACGAAAAACTCCATATTTGAAAATATAAAAATAGATTTTTATCGAAATGAACTAGTTTTGAACTAGAATTATAATTCCATTTACTTTTAAAATAAATAAATTGGATTTGAAATGGTTTTGAAAATAACCAAAATTTCCAATAATTGAATTGGAATGAATTTTGAATCGAAATTGTCTTTGGAATATTTCGATGTTGGATTTCGTGATTATACGGATATTGTTATGGAAATTTAAAAGATATATTTATATCATTATTTCCAATAAGATATTTGTTGGTCATAGAATTTGATATGGAATATAAGCCGATATATTTTCTATTCAGAGCCTTGTATTTAATATCATATAGGATTAGGGTTTGTCGTGAATGGTGTCTTCATCAACACTATTCTTAAGCCCAGTTGAGAAATAGATTAAATCTTTTTATTTAGAATTAATGAAGTGTACCAATTAAATGGTAATTAATTGGAATTGAATTTGAATTTATTTTAGGGTTTATCGTGGACGGTGTTTTAAATAACACTTGTTCTTTAACCCGATAATTAATGGAATGTGATTTTGGGTTTATAGTGAACCGTGTTTTAAATGACATTGGTTCTTTAACCCAGTTAAAGACAGGATATGATTTCCAAAGTTAAATAATCATTGATAGTGATTATTGGGGAGATTATAACCAAGCGGAGTTTTAATGAATCTTTAATTAGATAGAAATAATCGAGAATAGAGTATCACCAGTTTTGCTCCAGGCGATAGTTAAGTCTTTAATTAGATTTGAACATGAAATGGTAATTGAATTTTCCGATAACACCTTGGTGTTAGATATGAAGCATTACCAGTTTTACTTCATAGGATGAATAGGTTGGGATTGGAAAATAAAATAAATGATTACTTCGGTGTGGTTCGCTAATCCCGTCTAATTTGAGTTGATATTCAAAAGGATATTAAAGAATAAATTTAAAGAATTTATCTTTGATAAAATTAATGGGAACCTTTCCCAAAGTGTAAGAATATTTGAATAAAAGAATATTCTGAATTGGAATGAGGCGTATGTTGTGTTTGTGTTACACTTGTTTATTATAGACGCGAGTTATTCAGAAAGGTCGGGTTTATCCCATTCTGGATAACTGATTCGACGATGTGTCAAGGATGAAGACGGTGGTCGAAGACCGGAGGTCTTCACATCGTTTGGGTGGTTACTGATGATCTTGATTGGGTTGTACACCTAAGAGGAGGGAATCAGTTGGTGATCGTCCAGACGTACTTGGAGATCGATGGATATGCGAGGTACAAGGTGCCTTCGGTTTCGTTCAGACCCAGAACGAACTTGTAAATGGACTGTGTATCTGACATTGGATTTTATTCTGTGTGATTGATTTCTATTAAATATATATTGGTTTGGCGGCGGAAAATTTATTCTCTTGCTTAACGCCCTTCTCTGAGAAGTACGAGCTCATGGGTTATATATTGATGGATATCAATCGCATGGAGTGAATTGCCTGTGTGGCATGCCTACGTGGCAATTGGTCAAGGCTTCTGTTGAAAAGCAAAGTCTTGTGGTTGATGATCAAAGCACTGCCTGTGTGGCATAGCTTTGTGTAATGTTGATTCGCGAGCCTCACACCCCGGTTGTGAACCAAAAACGGGAGAGGACCTTAGGGAGGGCATGCGTTTCCTTCTAGCTAGGGTGGTGTCAGTGACCTACCAGCCCTGACATTTATATTATTTTCACCTGTGTGTTTGTTGTTGTTGCGAGGCGCCTCGGATATATCGGTGACTGTGTGGAGCCGATGGAGTCATTTGGCTCATTTACGCCCCAAAGGGCGGGGAAATGCAGTGTTCAGGCATTTTAATCCACATTGGTGGACCGGCCCTGACGATCCAAGGGATCACCTGTGTCTGGGTCTTGAGGCTCTGGATAGATAGTCTCGAATTGGTGAGGACTATCTTTTGCCTCGGTTCACAGATGGAAATCCAACTTCCAATACGTGACTTTGCGGTTTTGATTGTATAACCTATATATGGCGACATAGTGGTATTGGGCACTTATACCGTCTATGATTGATACTTATGATTGAAATTATTTTGGCACTATACACTTATAGTAATAATAAAACATGAAATTTAGCGTATCAAGCATTCTTTGGCTATTATAAGGTAAAACCCTATCCTCCGACTTGTGTTGCATTGTGTGATGGGACTTGGGTCTTATAATAGCTTAATTGTTCTTTATTTTAGCATTGCGCTGTTGTTTATGCACTGGTATTCTTGGGAGGAAACCCGTTCCGTGTTATACGGCGTGGTCCTTTGATTTACCTAACTTTTAAATAAAGATTAATAACTGTTTTAGTTCTCACACCAGTCACATGACTGACCTGGAGTTTATTGTTTTAACCTAAACTCTGGGTGCCCCTATTTTCCGCACGGGCAGCTAGTAGTTTTGGTTTTGCAGATTTATATTCACAGAATCCCGATTTACAGCTGGAATGATATCCAGAAAGCTCTGTATCCGTATATCTCCTTCAGTTGTGTTTTGTATTATTTTTCACTGGTATGTAATGTATTATAATCTCTGATATTTTCTGTGTAATATTTATTCATACTCTGTATATTCTTGTATTCTGATGAAATTGTTGTAATAAGAAATGAAATGTTCTTCTGTTTGTGTTCTAATTCGTCTTGTCCTCAACTCAATCCGTGATTTCCCGTAAGGGGGATTTTGGGTTGTTTCATCGAACCGGAGGTGCCCTCCTACTGCATCTTAGGAATTACCTGATAATTAGTAGCCAGAAGTCCTTGTGAATCCGTAGATTTCCAACCATTATAGAATCACCATCAAATAACTCTGCTTGCAAGTCAGAGAGATTCGACAAGTAGTCCTTTCGCTTATGAAGATCAACGGTCTTCAATAGCTCCATCTCGAATCAGCATCTTAAACGTATTCGTATTTGCTGGTTAGAATGATTTTCAAATATAAATTCAATCCCGGTCTTCCCGTATAACAATTATATGAGCCAAATTTGTTAGTCGATTATTTAACTATCAAATAAAACAACCATTCATCCATATTAAAATGTAATCACCGATTCACTGCTCAGTATAATTTAGCCTCTTAAACGAACCGTCTGTTAATTATGTTCTTTAAATTATCCAATATTTGAAACATCACTTTTACTTCTTATTATAAAATAAGAATATTCTCCAAATTCATTTTATCCAACTTACAAACTTTTCGAAAACAATTTATATTATTATTTACGGAAATCATAACTTATGTTTCCTCAACTACTTTCATTTATAAACTAATACTATCCTTAGATAATCATGAATTCATTCAAGTTGGGGTATTTTATTTACCTCTCAGACCTTGACCAACAACATTAATATCTTTAGAATAAAAATAGAAATTAATTAACCTTACATTCCTTTGGAAAACCTATTTAAATCTCGACCACAGTTACTTAACTAATTATTAAGTAAAATCTTATTAAACTCCTTCTATTTACGTTAATAATCCTTTACAATATTATATACGAGCTTCGATTCTATTATATATAGAATCTTTATGCCAATTACTTAATATCTCTTTATTATTATATTACAAATTATTATCAACAACTCAAATTCATTTGTTTAAAACCACATTAACAAAGCTTTTATAAATCCTATATTAATATCTTATACAATTATTATATTGATATCTTTTCAAATTATTATATTGATATTTATCAAACAATTCAACTTGTCATCTGTAACAAACGTTACAGATTTCATTTAAAATTCATTTTACTTTCATTTATCACATTTTATTTAAATCATACTCGACCCCTTATTCGTTTCCTAAAAACATATAATAATCCTTTATAAAATCTTATATCCATTAATCAAAATAATCGACTTATTATTTGGAACAAATGTTACAAATTCCCTTTTTAATACTTTTACTTTAACAAATTCAATTTACAATTCATTAGCGACGACTTATAATTCAATTCCATTTCCAACTTCTATTTACATATTCATTTGTAAACTATTTAAGACAACTTATAATTCGTTGTCTAAAAGCAGGTATAACAGTTCATTGTAATATTTTCTATTTATTGGCTAAATCAGATCGACTTATCATTTATAATGAGATAATATAAATTCTATTCGCAATGTCATTAACGTTTTATTTAGCTTCTTCATTTAACATTCCAAGCTTCGGAATATAACATTACGAACTCAGAATAAACCTAATCTTCGATAAACATTTCGAAGCTCAGAATAAACCTCACTTCGATTAATCATCCAATTTGCAAAACACTTGCTTTTCCAACATTTGTTGTTATTTCTTTCAATACCCAGTTATAACTATTTGGAAAAACATGACTTAACTAATATTCAAACTATTATATTTAAATCCAATTATAAACTCATATTTGTCATTTCAACCGAAATCTCTTTTATAAATCCCAATCCCATTATAAATCCACATTCATATTTTTCAAATCTGACTTCATTTAAAAACATGAAATCCCATTCCCAAATCAATATTCATTTCAATCCATCGATTTGTTAATCTTATTCACGAAATGTTATTTAATTACATCTCGTACATTTTAAAATAACGTTTGTTAAAAACGATCATTTATTACAAAAAATATTACTCCTCAATCTCTTTTATACATTCTCGTATATCCGCGATTCAATTATTCCATTTCACTATTTTGAAATCAATTTAAACTTCCTTTATGCTTATTAAGGCCTTTACAAAACCATTTCAACATTTAAATAGCCAACATGATACATTTACATCGTTTAGCCATTTATTTAATAATATCTTACATCTCTACTAGTTATATTTTATATATTTATAAAAATTGTAATTTTAACTTCAACTATTATCTTTACAATCAAAATCGTATTTCAAATCCATATAAAAATATATTTATATCTTTGAGACCACTCAAAATCCATTTAATATCGATTTTGAAAAATCATTTATTTTAATCGATGGTACTAAAGAGGCAAATGCTACTATAGTACAAAACCGTGAAATATAAACATATTTTACATTTAATACAAACAAAATAATCATATTGGTAAACGTTATCAATAATATTGAGGAATCCTATTGGATTCTTCCAACCTGTTATTTTTCTACATCACAAAGTCAGTCTCAACATATATAACGATATATGAAAATTTATTCAACTACTGATAAGGAATCCAGTTGGATCCCTCCAACGTGTTATTTCCTGCAAAACAATGGGTTAACTCAATTCAAAACATTCAGTTCAATATGCCCAGTCAATAATCGTTTTTCATCTAAATAGATGACATAAAAAGTTTAATAATAACAGCCAGTAATAGCTATAACAATCAATATTGGGCTAATTACAAAAATTCAAGCATTTTAATTATTTATTTATAACGTTTATATTATTATAAATGCAACCGCTGAGGTAAGTTACTTCAGTTGGATTTAATCGTTAGAAATAATGATTGGTCTCAATTAAATTAAACGAACATTTAGTTTAACTGTTTCAGTCAATATTAGAATATAAAATTAACAAACAAACAACCATTAACAACCATAGCACATAATTATAAAACCAGACTTATATAAAATTTAAGTGGGAAGAACCGAGTGAGTTTAACTCACCTTGATCTAATTTGCTGTTTAAACAGCTTGTCCAGTTAAATTAAACAAGCGTTTAATTTAACTGAAAAATTCAATTCATTCAAATCCTGTCCAAATTAGCTTCATAATGTTCTGTTCTTCGATGTGGTTCCATTGTTTTTCGTCTGCTTCAATTCTGATGACAAAATAAAAAGTTATAAGTTATAACATTTATATGCATCCATGAGTTAATTAAATAATTATTTCTTAATTAACATTTTAATTAACTAATTACTTTTTATATAAATTATCAGGCCAGATAAGCTTCATGTTTACACCTCGTTGCTTCTGCATGTTGCTGTTTTGCACCTGATCGTTTAAAATTGAATGATACAGTAAATAATTATCTCCGTTAATTTTTCATTTATTTAAATAAGAAACTTTTAATTACTTAGTAAACGGTTAACAAATTTTAAACAGATTGACTTTGTTTTCCTTGATCCTCTCTTCGTTTGCAACAACTGACTTCCTAAGAGACACACCTGCAAAAAACCTACGTTTTAGTAATAACATACATTAATTTAAACAGTTAACTTCTAATTAATTTTTAATTATTCTAACCACTTAATTAACAAATTACGTCTACACATTATATCGGCCAACCCTTTATCATCTACCCAGCTTCTGGTGATACCTAGTTTTAACACAGTTGACTTCATCTTAGCCTGCCACGCCCGCTTCCCAACCATCAGAAGATGATTGGCGGTCACCAAAACGACCGAGCCAACCCATTCCACCTTCACCTCGATTCTTGCTCCATTAGGTCCTCCTATCACCCGCAACCTCTCACGAACCTCTATCGCCTTCTAATCGATTTCAGGTCGTTCTAGCGCCTCATATTCAGTCATGGATGATCAACATAAATAGCTTATTGAGCTCGTTAAGTTTTTTTGTAGAAGATTTTAAAGATAACTCAATGGATATGAAGATTTTTTGCAGGGAAATTGGGTGTCTCTGGTTCGTCGATTTTGTAAGAGGCAACGGTTTTCATCTTTGACCACGCGCATTTGTTTTGACGTAGGAAACAATTAGGGTTAGGGTATATATATGGGTAAAATAATATATAATAATATTTAATGAAACTTCATCGTGAAGTATCGTGTAAAAACCGTCATAGACGATCTCCAATCGAGATGAACCTCGTAATCCTAGCATAGAAAAATATTCCGGACACAATGGGATATATTTCGTCGTATCCTGAGGTCGTTTGTAAAAATCCCTTTATAATTCACATGTGAAAAATCACACGTTTAATTACCCACAATCACAAAATAAATCCAAATATCTTGAAACTTGAAACACTACAACACCTAACCATTTCGAATTTAATAAAATTATTTTCATTGAAAAGCAAAGTCATTTGACAAACAATTATTCTATTTTACGCGTAAAACAATGCAATTTTGTGTACCAAATTAACTGGTCCCCAAAATTAGTTAATCGTATATCTATCCTGACCCTAAACGTTAATACGAATTCAACGAAATTTGTTTCACGACTTAATTTGATTGTTATCTCAAGTTAGAAATAAATTCCTTTCAAATCGAAATAAATTTACATAAATAAATAGTTATAATTTATAAACGATTTCATAGCGACTATTTTAAAATTTGATTTGGATATAACTAACAATACATAACACGAAATCAATATTTTTTCTCTTTCATTAGAAATAAAGTCAACAAGAATCAAGCATTTCTAGTTTCACAAAATTCCAACTTATATCAGATCATGTATTTTCAGTTGAACTTCAAAACTCAATATTATGAACTACCGCGCCATTATGAGCTCGTTTTATATTATATATAAATTTAATGTTCAAACTTTGTTTTTAAGTAAAGAAATAAATATTAAAATCCATTAGTATTCCAAATATAATATTTAAAATAATAAAATAAAGTAAATATTCGACTAGAAAAAATAAGGGACATTACATTCTTCCCCCCTTAAAAGAATTTCGTCCCCAAAATTTTCAACCTAAAAAAAATGTTATGAACCCATTTACTATTCAAAAAGCCAATTTATATTAAATCAAAAACCAATTCATTATGGTAAAATAAAATTTTCAAAAAATATCATAAAATTTCTAACACTTTAAATTTCTGGAGAAACTCGACTAAGTATCCCATATACAGAGGGACTTTTGTGATATTGTAGAAACAAATAATATATATACATCGACCCACATGGTCGGAAAACAAGACTCAAAAACCAAAATTTATATTTTCGCGTAGGCGTACCGTTTACGAGCACTATTGAGCGTACTCGCTGAATTTATTGTAATCTATTCAACCAAAATCAACCTCAAGCTGTAATAATCCACTCATTCCATGATAATAGATTTAAATATTTTATTTAAATATATTGTCATATCCGATGTGTCACTCAAAATGTCGTTTTTCACAAACGATAAAATTAGGACTCGGGACCACTTCCATTGAGTCCGGATCATCGATTACGACCTTTTTGACAATAAACATCGATATCTTTTGAGTTGAGCGATTTTGGTCTTTTTCATTTTGTATATGACCAAAATATCACTTGTTGCATATGGACGAATTTGGACTCGAAACCACTTCCACTGAGTTCAAAACGTCATTTACGTGTTCGAAAACCATAAGCTTTGATATATTCCGAGTTTTGGAAATTTGGGACCTTGTTTGGGTCATGAGTTATCTAACCTAGCCAACTCTTATAACTCACCTAGCTCCCTCCTTCTTCATTCATTCTTCCTCATACTTCGCAAAAAAGAAAAATGGAGAGTCGAAAGGGAAATTAAAATCCCCTAAGTTAGGGTTTTCAATCTAAAGCTCAATTCATGTGCAAATCCAATTCTAAGACATGGGTAGGCTTCTCTATCCTCTTCTCTATCTCCATTGTTCATCAATTTCGGATTTTTGCTCTTGACCTAAAATCATGAGATGATTTTGGAGGAGCTAATGAAGAAAGGTGGGTTTTTTCTCGAATTGGAGCTTGTTCTTCATCGTTTGAAACCAAGATGAGTTCTTTTTGAACTCACATCTATGCCACAAGCCATTGGCTTGTACAAGTGTAATTTAGTGTTCATACGAGTTTTCATGTGCTTGTGAAGTGGTTAGGTTAGTGTATCTTAGCCGATTTCATGTATTTATGTTTCATTAAGTTGACAATTATGATAAGGATTGTTCATACGATCTAATGTATACGATATGAGTTGATTTGGTGATGTTGTGAAGCTCCGTTGTCCCCTGACAAGTTCTAAGTCTTCACAAGTCTCTTGAATTGCTTTGGTATGCTTTTGTTTGGAATTTAGTTTATATTTGAATATGTAATTAAAATCTTCGCATACGAGCTTTGCGACTCGATACGGTGGATCGAAGAGGCCTCGTTGATGTCCCAAAGTAGTCACAAACCTCAATGATCGACGCCGGACGCTCGCAGGGGACGAATCCCCTTAGGTTCGACCTAGGCAATAGCCCAGGTCACAACCGGTCAATAGGCCCAAAATGGGGCGATCAACTGGTTTTGTTCCTATGTGAAAACGGTCGACCACCCCATTTTGACCGTCGACCGGTTTTACTGCTGTAGACCGGAGAGACCTCGGTCCACAGTCTACCCCCATCCAGGCTCTTTTCCAGCTGGAGCCCAGGCCATTCGGACTTTGTTTGTGAACTTCAGCTTTAATAATTCACAGATTCCAGCAGCTCGATTCATCGACATTGATATTTATTTGATTCACTGAATATTGATCTTTAATTGACTCTATTCTTATTGTTTAATGTGAATTGCATTATAAATCGTTCTTGAGCCCGTGCGCTCTATTTTATGAATCTATTTACTTGTTAATTCGGGTTTGACCCTCGATATTAGTTCAATTATGATTCACGACTCTAAAACGTTATTTATCGACTCGATATCCTTCGAGTCTATTCCGATACAGTTTAAAACCTTCGGGTGCTAGTTTGGGATTTCGATTCGTTCGTTGATCAAGATTACATCCGTTATCCCTTTGATTTCCTGTATGCTACTGTAATGTGAGTTTATGTTTTATGATTTTTGTGTTCCATTAGCTACAGTGACGGTTTTTATGAATATTTGAACCACAATGGATAACGAGGTTTTATATTGTCAATGGGCATCGAACCAACGTTTAATCAGTTTTTAAATTCAAATCCTTTTAAAATAAATTCGATTTCTAAACCCGGTTCCGATACTATTGATTTATATACGATTCCTTGTCCCATCGATCGGATGAGAAATTTAGTTTGTTTACCTTAGTAAAACTAAGGATGACCCCTTACATGTTTACTTCGGTGAATAACCCTTGGACTCGTGCGTTCGAACATGTGTGGTGATTTTCTCTGTTTTGAATAGAAACCAATTACGGGTTTGTAAATATTCGAGAATAGCATGTGGTTATGGGACATGTTGCTGTTTTCTTATATTAACTAGCTCGGAATAATTTCTATTCGCTGTTTTGAGTATGAACCAACCACGGGTTCGTAAATATTCGAGAATAGCGGGTGGTTATGGGACATTTAGCCATTTTCCTATATTAACTATCCCGGGGTAATTTATACTCACCCGGATCATTGGTATCCGCTTCCCGGCATATTTGTTTGGTTCGCAATCGCCCGAGTTGGACTTTACGATTTGGGACCTTCATCTATGGGACTTCGACCCAACTTTCTATGATTTTTTACGATTTATGCGTTTTCAACCTACCAAGGTCACGACCCGGCTCTGTGGGGAGCTTCAGCTCAAACAAATGGTTAGTTACCTAGAGATCGTATCTCATCTTCTACGAACATGCCTCTTTTTATGATGTTTTCTGGATTTCTAAATGATTTCTGATTTATGATTACTTTGATGCGATGCGCGTCAATTTTATTTATGTTTACTTTGATGCGATACGCGTCAATTTGATTTATGTTTACTTTGATGCGGTGCGCTTCAATTTGATTTATGTTTGGCATTTATTTGACAATTCTTACTGTTATATGCTCTTTTCTTGTCATGAGATTTATTTCCTCTGTCATTTCCTGTTGTGTGCTATTATTCAAATGTTGCATTCTACATTAGCTAGGAGATTATCTAGAGATATTTGTTCCTGATTGTGTTGACATGCCATGTTTCATATTTATTTATGATTAGATATTACTACTGGAATCATGTCATCCTTTGTTATATCCCTTATTATATCAGTTTATTTGATAAGTACAGCTAGACTGACTCCTTTATTGTTTATTCTTATAAATAGTATTCGGGTTAGACCGCCGAGTCATTTTAGGTACTCCTCTGGGTCTCATCGCAGGATTGATCTTCCATCTTCAGCTTGCTACTATGTCTCTACAGCTTTATGTACTTTTGTACCTATGACATTATCTATCGTTGTGTACATATTCCTTCATTTAGATCATGGTACATGTATCTGCTGTATATAACGGTGTTGTATACACAATTATATGATTTTTGTTTGATGATGACAACCATATATATATAATTATAAATGTGTTAGTATTGTACTATTTCATTTATACCACACAGCAGACAGGAATATAATATTTATATTAAAATAAAATACGACTGAACAAAAATTCAAATATTAACACATAATTTCATTTAAATATAATATTTTATTTCAATATCAAACAGTATAATTTTTATACTCCACTATTTGTACACTTCACTGATAATTTTCATTTCAATACATTTCAGTTCATATCAAGTCCACATTACAACACTCAACACTCACACAGTCACTTAATCGTACATTTTCATATATACATTCTTTTTACACTCATTGCTTCATCTTCTGTCTTGTGTCTTCGGTTTTCTGTCTTCACAGCTCAGTCCAGTCATCATCTTCATACCTGTCATATACAGAAACACACACATAGTACATGGAACAGAAATAATTTTCAAAATTTATGCAAATATAAATTTTATTTTTAAAATTTTATTTGCCTCAGTTTTCTGGTGTGTTTCTCATAATTTTTCATGACTTGATCTGATTCATCTGTGTCTAGGCAGACAGTGTGTATATGTACAAGGACAGGAAATTTTATCTGATGGCTGCATATATACACGTGTATAAATATACACGTGTGCACTGCCTCGCCAATCAGCATGCAACTGAGGAGTAGCCGCGTAGACCATCTCGACTCAGTGAAGCATGGTCAACATGCTCAACACATATCAAAGTGGTTGAGGCAGCTCAACACAAATGGCCGAGCACTAATGCAAGCTGGTCGAGCTCAAGCCATGACAAGTCAGCATGTAACAAAGCAGCATGGTGTACAAATAGGTACAACAAAGTACATGGAAATAATGCAACAAAGTGAAGAACCAAACAAGCTGAGAAGCTCATTTTCATGTATGCTCGAGCACATATGCACAACCAGGATGGTGCAGCTCAAAACAGGTGTGATGAATACAGACATGGCAAAATCAAGTGTACACGTGCAAGTCGGAATGCATGTACATAGTGCATGCTTATCAAGTGGAAACAAAGGTGAACACATGTTCATGGTAGGTGGAACTATAAGGGTGAAAGCACACATTCATGTAGAAATGAAAAGGAGCATGAATCTTAATGGCAAAATTAAACAGTTCAAGAATGGAGCATGGCAAAATAATACAAAGCAACACAAGTAAACATGACATGGTCGAAACATCTTCATATTCAGTTCTGTATGGTTTAAAACAGCATGATGAACATGCAGCAATCACATGGTGATGACATAGCTCAGTTTCAAGAATGATTCACAAAGTTTAGAAATCATGCATGTGATTCACAAAAGTTTCAAGTTAAAATTCACATTCATATATTCAAGACAGTTTGGTCGAACATATATGTTCAAGGCAGTGAAATACAAGTTTCATACGGTGATGCATGAATACACAGCCCACAAAGTTCATAAACAGATCATAGCAGCAAATTATGTCAACATGTTTCAGGCTCATGACTCAAGTCGATAAGCATGTTTTAAGGATTTGTTTATGGCATGAAAACAATCCTATCTTGATTTCCAGAAAAACAGTTTTGAAAAACAGTTTTTGCGCAAGTATTTAAGCGGTGCTACAAATCAGTTTTTGACAAGAAATGAATCAGCATTCATTTTGAAATAAGATTACAGAAATAAATATATAATTTCAATATGATATGGCAAGCAATACAATTATGAAGGAGTTTAAATCATGCTATAGTTTTGGCAAGGAATTTTTATTCCAGAATTAATGATGGAAAATATCATCGCTGCTCATCTTTTTTTTTAGCAAGGAGTAAAATCTGTTTTAAGTGATTCATAGCTAAAATCAATCAGAAAATCCAAACAAGGCAACAAAGTTCACAGAGGAAAGAAATCTTTTTTAAAGGTGTTCATTGCAAGGGACAGGCAATCGAATTGCTACAGGGACATTTTATTTCTAGAAAATCGAATCATTTCTTTCTGTAAAGCATTCAATAATAAAGGCAACAAATTCTAAATCAAATCACAGTGTGGATTCAAGGCAACAGAGAATCATATATGGCGCAGATTAAAATCATACAAGGCAACACATTCAAATTCGATTCAAAGCCGAGAAACAAAAGGGGCAAAATCAATCAAGCCACATAACGAAATCAGAGTATTTTTAGGATTTCATAATCCTCTTTGGAACACCAACACATCACAGACATAAGAAATCGAAAACCACAAACCAAAATCTGTAGTGCAAAAATCAAATCGAATTTCACTTACAATCATTTTCGATCGTGAGAAAATCCACCAAAATCAGACAGCATACGATTGAAGAAGCAAGGCGCCAAAAGATTAAAGACAAGGAGAATCATTTCCATAATCAATTCAGCACAACGTCGATTTTGATTTGAGGGAAATCAGAAACCCTAGATCGATTTGAAGCCAGCCGCCATTTTTATTCTCCAAAGAAGAAAAGAGAACGGGTGAAGCAATTACAAAAGGGGCCGGCCATTTTCTATATTGGCTAAGCCATGTCTTTTAAATCAAAGTGAGTTTAAAATTAATTTTTAAACTATTGTTTTGGTTTTTATTTCTTGTTGTATTTTTAAATTTCGTTTGTAAACTGTCGACAGTTCTAGTGTCTGTAAAATACTAGGGGAATCAGTCAGGGTATTGACTGGCAGTTGACAGAGTCTGTAAAATCTGGGTTACTGGTTACGTGGTCATAAACAGGGAAATCTGATCGAGTGGATATCGGTCAGTCTTGGGTTTTGAGCGTAGCGTTAGAATAGGAGCAGGGTTTGAGAGTGTACATGGTCTTGTATGCAGGATCTGTTCTATCACCTAGTAGAAACCTTAGAAATGCAGCAGTAGGCAGGGTTTTGCTGAAGCTGGGTATATCTGTTTGTGATTTATTTTCTGCATATCTGTTTCTACTATATTTTGTGATCTGTTTATTACTATATATCTCGTTAGATTTTTAATTCAGTTAAAAACTGTGATAAACCCTATTCACCCCCCTCTAGGGTTAATCTAGATCCAACAAGTGGTATCAGAGCAAGTATTCTGTTAACTCTAGAGTAATGGTGATTCCTAGTTGTCAGTCGATAGAAAGTCACTCCAGTTCATCTCCAACTATTTTCAATGGAACAGATTTTTTAAATTGGAAATCCAAAATGGAATTTTATTTAAAATATGTTAATATTAAATATTGGGATGTTGTTATCAATGGTTTTGATAGTGTAGATATTACTTTCAATACCCGTGCTATGAAAATTGTATTTGATTATCTTAGTACTGAATATTTTAATCTTATGTGCCATTGTTTATCTGCACAGGAAATCTGGGATACTCTCAATACGAAGTATGGAAGATCTGACAACCACAACTCAAAAGCCGATAAAGTCAACTCAGATTTAGAGTTCTGCTTAACAGGATTTACAAATGAAAATTCAGATGGATCAGTCGATGGAGATTCAACAGACGATGAGACAGGAAATTTCTCATATGAAGATTTAGTTTATATGTGTGCTGATCTAACTAAGTCTGCTGATAAACTCCAATCTAAAAATAAATCTCTGAAATCTAGGAATTCTGAGTTGTTCAGCAAAATTGATGATTTGGAATCACAACTTGAATATGTTAAAAATTCTTCGTTTTCTATTTGCAAAAATTATTTGAAATTAAAAACCAATCTTGTTTATCTCAATAAAAATATTCAAAAGTTTGAAAATGAAATTCTAATCTTAAATGAGAACAAGACCGAGTTATCAAATTTGAATAACCTTCTGCAAAAGGAATTTGAAATTTTTTAAAACAAATATAAATTCCAAATTTGAAATTGCTGAAAAGGAGAACTTGTTGAAATCAAATTTGATTTTAGAAGAACTTGGGAATGAGATTGAAAAATCCAAGAAATTTGAGTCTGAAAAACAAAAATGATTTGAATATGAAATCATGGAATCCCAAGCCAGAATTAAAATTCTTAAAGATGAAAATTTAGTTTTAAAATATGATTTTGAAAGATGTAAGATCACTAAAAATCATTGTTCGGATTTAATGAAAGAGAGTCATGATCTTAAAACTAAAATTCAACAGCTTGAGTCAACTTTGACTAAATTTTATAATGGTGAAAAATCTCTGAATATGCTGTTGAAAAATCAATTTTCAACTGGTAATAAAAGTGGTCTGGGCTTTGAGAAAAATAACGTTTTTGAAAATCAGAACTCAAATGATTTTAAAAATCCTTTAAACTGTTTTGGAAAGAACTGCTTTAAAAATTTGTACTCTAAAAATTTCAAAGGTTTTTTGAATCAAAATTGTGATGAGAAATTGTTTTATAATAAACCATTTAAACATTCTTGGATCCCAAAAAATAAAATGGGCTTCGTCAAGTTCAAACAAATTTGGGCTCCTAAAGGTACGTAAGGTAATTCTAATGGTTTGTTATATAAACAAGTTTGGGTACCAAAACATATGAATACAACTGTGAGTGGTTTTACTAATGTTATTAGACCACACGATCCTTTAAACTGTTAGGTACCGAATGGGGCTGAGGAAATGCTGTGCTGAAAGGAAATTTGAAATCAAGTTGGTCAGTGATTTTGTATCATTTACAGTTCCTTTAGCCAAGATCTGATGAGTCAGATATTCTGGTTTACACTGGTTTCAGGTATGATCTCTGAACTTTTCTTTGTATATATTCTCTGTTTCTATTTTTTATTTTTTTTCTACCCCTTCTATCTCCTTCTTCTGTTTATTCTGTTTTTTATCACTTCCGTTTTTTCTTTTATTCTGGGCTTCCTTAAACTTCCAATTGTAGAATTCATATTTTCTGGAAATTCACTCCATGTGTATAAAACTCTGATATTTTTAATCTTCCAGATCTTGAATTTATTTTGGTAAATATCTACAATTGATTTGAAGTTTTTTCTGATTCTATGAATTCATAACAGTGTTGATGCATTCTTGTTATATCTTGAACACTGTTGATTTGAATTCTAAAATTTTGAAGATCTAAAAGTTTTGTTGATGTTTCACACACCACTGCTGTTTTGAGTTTCTTCTAATTCATTTTAGAAAAGTTTGAAATATTATACTCACTACAGCACACTACTACTTCTCAGTCATGATAATTTCATTGATTTTCAGATTGGCTTGATTATTTTTGATCTGTCTTGAATCATTGCTTATACCTTGATATTCACTGTTATTCATGATCATTTGGTTTAGATCTTTGTTTGTTTGAGATCATTTGAAATTTCTGATATGTTGAATCTCACACACCTCTCAGATCTGAAATTATTAATTATGTTTGACTGATTCATTGTAGCTCATGATCAACATCCATTCAAGTGAATTCAAATAAATAATTCTTATCTTTTGGATCATGGATATGTCTTCAAACTTGATGTAAATATTCTGAAAAATTCGTTGTGCATGTTAGAAATATTTTGGAAAATTCCTTTGAAAATTCGATCTTGAAATTTATTATTATTTCATGGTTATTTGATTTAAATATTTGTTTGTTTGAAATCATTTGAAATTATTGATTTACTGAATCACACACATATCTAGAATCAAAAATTAATAATCTGGTGTGTTTGATTCATTAAATTCTAATACTTTCATATTCCTTCAAATGATTTAAAATAAACAGTATTTTTAAATCTAGGATCGTGAATCATCTTTTGTGACCATCTGAAACTTCTGTGAAACATTTTCTGATAAGTCTGCTGTGATATTGATTTCTGTGCTGCTCTGATACGGTCTTCGAACAATGTTTTCAAATAACTGCCTGTTTTTTTGACTGCTGCTGTGATAGATGAAATTTATTTGCTAGTCTTGTCTGCTTGGGCCTTGTGATCGATTTTCTATTTGTATGTGAAATCCTTGTTTGTCTCCAGTGTGATTATAATCCTCATAAATAGAGACACCAATTGGTATCAGAAGTGCTGGATTTTTTTGTATATATATATATATAATCTCTTATGTCTTGTATAGATCTTAATATCTCCCTTGTAATTGTTTTTTCAATTTTAAAATTATTTATTGACTATTCATTCAGAAATTGAAATCAATATCCAAATTGAACTGTATTTATAACTCATCAAAATTATTATTAGACTTTGAAATTTTGATGAATTATGACTGCAATATATTTCACAACAAGAGGGGACTTCATTTAGATTTTCATAATGGTTGAACATTTATTATAATATCTTTGAATTGGGAATTATTTCAGGACCACCTCATTTATCTATCATTTTTTCTGCCATCCATGATAATTCTATATTAATGTGGAGAGTTTGATATTTTTTAAAAAATCATTTTGAATAAACAGTGAAAATATTTGTGATGGAATTGTGGCTATTTTATTATTCAGAATTAGTGATAATTGAAAATTTTCAATAATCCCGGTACAGTCGAGCATATTTCATAATATAATTAATTTAGAAATTTATTTCACAGACCATTTCTGTACCTACCGCATTTCTATCATCCATTTTTTTATATACTGAGATTTTTCATTATTGAAACTGAAAATGATATATGTATATAATAAATTTATAAGTGTGTCTCTAACCTCATTTAAAAATCCAAGCTCTGGTCATGCATGGTTAAGAGACAACTTATGATTTAAGCTGCAACTGACCTCATTTAAAAATCCAAGCTCAGGTTATGTGTGGTCAGTGTGCTCTTAAATAAAAAGAAAAAGAAAAAGAAAATGCTAAATAAACTTTTATATGAAATTCTCCTTGTTGTATAAAAAACAGCCTATCAATCCATATTCTATTTTGTGAAATATGTTGAAATTTTATGACGTATTATGATTTGTTGATTGATAGATATTAGGATTTGAGATTATACGATTTTGTCACTTAAATTGAATTATTAATTTTAGTCCAAAATCCATCACTGTTTTTGAATCTCATTTTTATAAAAATTCTTTAGAAAATAATTGGAACTCATTTTTTAACTCTCCCCATTTTATATAAAATTCATAGTAAATATGCCATTCTCTACAATGTGAAATATACCACCTATTCTCAGAATATTATGATTTTTGTTTAACTGATTGTGATTTATGATGACCGTTCTTCTTCTTAAGCTGAAATTGTATCTTTAGTCATTTTTCATCTGTATTTTAAACTCTGTATCCTTTTGATGATAACAAAAGGGGGAGAATGGATTGAGATTTTGATTTATGAGTGAATATTTTATAAATATTTATAATTTTGAAAATTTATTCAACTTTCATTTTTTTTACTCATTCATAGTTATATAGGGAGTTTCTGTTGTAGGGGGAGCATTCAAATAGGGGGAGTTTCTGTTGTTCACCGTAAAACACATTTATATTATATTCAAAATCTTAATATTTGTTTATCATCATCAAAAGGGGGAGATTGTTGTATATAACGGTGTTGTATACACAATTATATGATTTTTGTTTGATGATGACAACCATATATATATATATATAATTATAAATGTGTTAGTACTGTACTGTTTCATTTATACCACACAGCAGACAGGAATATAATATTTATATTAAAATAAAATACGACTGTACAAAAATTCAAATATTAACACAAAATTTCATTTAAATATAATATTTTATTTCAATATCAAACAGTATAATTTTTATACTCCACTATTTGTACACTTCACTGATAATTTTCATTTCAATACATTTCAGTTCATATCAAGTCCACACTACAACACTCAACACTCATGCAGTCACTTAATCATACATTTTCATATATACATTCTTTTTACACTCATTGCTTCATCTTTTGTCTTGTGTTTTCGGTTTGATGTCTTCACAGCTCAGTCCAGTCATCATCTTCATACCTGCCATATACAGAAACACACACACAGTACATGGAACAGAAATAATTTTCAAAATTTATGCAAATATAAATTTTATTTTTAAAATTTTATTTTCCTCAGTTTTCTGGTGTGTTTCTTATCATTTTTCATGACTTGATCTGATTCATCTGTGTCTAGGCAGACAGTGTGTATATGTACAGGGACATGAAATTTTATCTGATGGCTGCATGTACATACGTGTATAAATATACACGTGTGCACTGCCTCGCCAATCAGCGTGCAACTGAGGAGTAGCCATGTAGACCATCTCGACTCAGTGCAGCATGGTCAACATAGTCAACACATATCAAAGTGGTTGAGGCAGCTCAACACAAATGGATGAGCACTAATGCAAGCTGGTCAAGCTCAAGCCATGACAAGTCAGCATGTAACAAAGAAGCACGGTGTACAAACAGGTACAACAAAGTACATGGAAATAATGCAACAAAGTAAAGAACCAAACAAGCCGAGAAGCCCGTTTTCATGTATACTCGAGCACATATGCACAACCAGGATGGTGCAGCTCAAAACAGGTGTGATGAATACAGACATGGCAAAATCAAGTGTACACGTGCAAGTCGGAAAGCATGTGCATAGTGCATGCTTCTCAAGTGGAAACAAAGGTGAACACATGTTTATGGCAGGTGCAACTGTAAGGGTGAAAGCAAACATTCATGCAGAAATGAAAAGGAGCATGAATCTTAATGGCAAAATGAAACAGTTCAAGAATGGAGCATGGAAAAATAATACAAAGCAACACAAGTAAACATGACATGGTCGAAACATCTTCATATTCAGTTCTATATGGTTTAAAACAGCATGATGAACATGCAGCAAGTACTCAAGCAGAAGTCGACACAGCATCAACACAAAACTGTGAATGGCAACAAAAGCAAAATGGGACTTAGTCAACATGGTAATGACATAGTTCAGTTTCAAGAATGATTCACAAAGTTTAGAAATCATGCAGTTATTCACACAAGTTTCAAGTTAAAATTCACAATCATATGGTCAAGACAGTTTGGTCGAACATATATGTTCAAGGCAGTGAAATACAAGTTTCATATGGTGATGCATGAATACACAGCCCACAAAGTTCACAAAAAGATCATAGCAGCAAAGTATGTCAACATGTTTCAGGCTCATGACTCAAGTCAGTAAGCATGTTTTAAAGATTTGTTTATGGCATGAAAACAATCCTATTTTGTTTTCCAGAAAAACAGTTTTGAAAAACAGTTTTTGGCAAGTATTTAAGTGGTGCTACAAATCGGTTTTTGACAAGAAACGAATCAGCATTCATTTTGAAATAAGATTCCAAAAATAAATATATAATTTCAATATGATATGGCAAGCAATACAATTATAAAGGAGTTTAAATCATGTTACAGTTTTGGCAAGGAATTTTTATTCCAGAATTAATGATGGAAAATATCATCGCTGCTCATCTTTTTTTTGGCAAGGAGTAAAATCTGTTTTAAGGGATTCATGGCTAAAATCAATCAGAAAATCCAAACAAGGCAACAAAGTTCACAGAGGAAAGAAATCTTTTTTAAAGGTGTTCATTGCAAGGGACAGGCAATCGAATTGCTACAGGGACATTTTATTTCCAGAAAATAGAATCATTTCTTTCTGTAAATAATTCAATAATAAAGGCAACAAATTCTAAATCAAATCACAGTGTGGATTCAAGGTAACATAGAATCATATATGGCGCAGATTAAAATCATACAAGGCAACACATTCAAATTCGATTCAAAGCCGAGAAACAAAAGGGGCAAAATCAGTCAAGCCACATAACGAAATCAGAGCATTTTTAGGATTTCATAATCCTATTTAAAACACCAACTCATTACAGGCATAAGAAATCGAAAACCACAAGCCAAAATCTGTAGAGAAAATTTCAAATCGAATTTCACTTACATTCGGTTTTTCGATCAAGAGAAAATCCTCCAAAATCAGATAGCATACGATTGAAGAAGCAAGGTGCCAGAAGATTAAAGACAAGGAGAATCATTTCCAGAATCAATTCATCACAACGTCGATTCTGATTTGAGGGAAATCAGAAACCCTAGATCGATTTGAAGCCAGCCGCCATTTTTATTCTCCAAAGAAGAAAAGGGAACGGGTGAAGCAATTACAAAAGGGGCCGACCATTTTCTATATTGGCTAAACCATGTCTTTTAAAACAAAGGGAGTTTAAAATTCATTTTTAAACTAGGGTTTTGGTTTTTATTTCTTATTGTATTTTTAAATTTCTTTTGTAAACTGTCAATAGTTCTAGTGTCTGTAAAATACTAGGGCAATCAGTCAGGGTGTTGACTGGCAGTTGACAGAGTCTGTAAAATTTGGGTTACTGGTTACGGGGTCATAAACAGGGAAATCTGATTGAGTGGATATTGGTCAGTCTAGGGTTTTGAGCGTAGGGTTAGAATAGGAGCAGGGTTTGCAAGTGTACATGGTCTTGTATGCAGGATCTGTTCTATCACCTAGTAGAAACCTTAGAAATGCAGCAGTAGGCAGGGTTTTGCCGAAGCTGGGTATATCTGTATGTGATTTATTTTCTGCATTTTTGTTTCTGCTATATTCTGTGATCTGTTTATTATTATATATCTCGTTAGATTTTTAATTCAGTTAAAAACTGTGATAAACCCTATTCACCCCCCTCTAGGGTTAATCTAGATCCAATAGTATCTACTCTTCTGGGATTATTGGATCTTTGTTGACCACTAACTTGTTGTACACATTATTGGTTTATTCATATCTATTCCGCCTTTGTGACATGATTATTTTGTGCCTGGCTATGATATATATTATTGTTGTTGTCTATTTTATACTGCCTTCCGGATTACATATAGTCGTTGTGTAGTTGCCCTATGTGCCAAATGGTCATGTCGAAATTTTAATCAGTATCAGAATTTGATGTGCTTTCCTCACATGGAGTAATCATACAATCGGTCTCTCTTCACAAACCTCATTCTCCGCTATGGTCTACGACATTTCTCTAAAATGAACTGGACGATAGTGGGTATAGAGGCGGGGCGTTACACAAGCCATCTAGCACTGTGCTTAACTCGGTCTAATATGTAAGTAAAAAACATACGAAATTCTTAAATAATATTCATTAATCAATAAGTATACTACACCAAACATGAACATCAATTCATTTGCAATCCCAAGTTTAAATCCTTAATATCAATTCATAT
Source organism: Allium sativum (assembly GCA_030737875.1). NCBI lineage: Eukaryota > Viridiplantae > Streptophyta > Magnoliopsida > Asparagales > Amaryllidaceae > Allium > Allium sativum. The sequence continues at coordinate 63,059,774 of CM060909.1, read as the reverse complement.
GCAGTTTCATTCCAGTTTGGTATATTAGAATTAATTTCTTTTGGTTTCCAATTCATATTTAAACCATTGATGAATATATTTCAACCAATCTAACACACAATCAATAATCAATCAACAAACAAAGCATAATCAACTTAATTAAATCAATTGAATTTATATTCAATATTAATATTTAATTTGGTTTAACATATTTGAACATCAATAGGTTAATATTCGATTGATTTCTATTTAATTATTATTCCTTAACCTTTTAAATTCTAAAACTAATTTATTTAATTCCAATATCAGTCTTAACTCCACTTAACCACTCAAGTCCCAATTCCAAATTCTTAATCCAATTTGAATCTCATTTAAATCAACAAAATACATAAATATCTCAATAATTATTTCTTTTCTATATAAAAATATAATTTAGATAAAATTATTTCATTTACCCTCTTTACAAAACAATATTTTACTCGTTGCCATTTCAATGCTTCTCAACACTTGAAATCGATCAAACAACACAATACAAAGCATTTATATATGAAATTTACAAATACGCTCTCTCATATAAATACTCACCTCAATCTAGGGTATTACTAACCCTATCTCTATCGAGTTACATCACAGAGCCAAGGTTATTACTAAACCAATAGCTCTAATACCACTGTAACATACCAGAAAATTCGATGCTCGAATTTTTGACATAATTACATCCCATGTTCAAATTCCGGTACCAAACATCTAGAAAGTTATTAGAAAGAACTTTGAGGGTGAGATAAGAAAGAAATATTAGAATATAAGAAGAGAAGAACCAACATAACACAGAGTCTCACATTGCAGCGGAACAAAATATAATATGGAAATAAATTTTTACTGAGAGCTTTAAAAATACTTACAATCATCAGAGTACATCAACGCATATGGACAGTTATAATAATTTGTCATCATATACAACATACAACGAAATACATACCAAATATACAGTATATGTCTGAATTTCTCCAGCACGTCTTCTGAAATTCGCAACATCCAAATCTAAACCTATAAAACCCGGTCTAATCCGAGCATTACAAACACCGGATCAGTCTGGTGAACAAGTGTGAGAAAAACACACCAAGTTTAAAGGTATCATCCAACTTGATTTTTAAAGACAAAATTCTTTTCGAAAGAAAAGGATAATCGTAAGATCAAATCCATACATAAATTCGTACACTTTTACCTTATGATAACCCAATTTTTTTTTGAAAAAACAATATTATTCTGATATTATAATAATGTCTAAATACAAATAAAAAACAATCTAGTGGAATGCTTGCATCTCACGCTCCACATACATAGTATACAATCAAAACCACGGGCGCTTATTGGAGAATGGATTTCCATGGCAAGGTATGGGAAACCACTTTTCCGACAATGTACCTCCAGAGATGAATACATTGGGGTTCAACAAGAATATCTTGCAACCCGGGCTAAACATGACCGACCCCTCACTTCTCTTGAGAGCACCTGTAACACCCCACTTCCATTAATGTCACTCACAAAGGGAATGCATTAACTTCTATGGAGCGTTTTAAGTAAGTAAAGAACATAAACTTAACAACAAGACAAATATAAATAGTACTTGAAAATTTAAAAACTTTATTTCATTGCAGCGGAAAACACATATGTTTGGTTACACCATCAAAACCATAAACCAATGTCAAGTACATCATATCCATCTTGATAAAACAAAGTACATAAACTGAAAGACATAATCCCCAACATCAACATAGCCATAAATAAAGAGAAGCTGAACTTTACTTCAGCGATCCAAGCAATCTTCTAAAAGCAGTCCAAAATTAGGCTCCACTGGTGTTAGTTCCAACCTGAGCACCTTGGGGGGGGGGGGGGGGGGGGGGAGGGAGAAAAGAGGAGGAAACAAAGGGGGGTCAAACATAAAGTCTGGCGAGTGCGTTAACTTTAACAATATAATTAACAAAGTAATTAGGCTAAGGCATAAGTTGGAAAATAAGGAAATGACCATGAACCATTGAGTATGACAGAGTAAAGAAGGAAACAAGATGAACAACGATATCGTTAAAGCGCACCTAACCCACTAAGATAATTACTAAACTATACCAGTACTATGAGATAATTGCTATACTGTACCGCCACTAGTATACTGCACCACCACTAGTCACCCTAAGGTTGATCCCACCTACAGACTTAATAATGATATTGGTAGTTTCGTGCACCCCTAGCTACCTTCATAGGTGTCGTCTGCCCCTATCTCCACTAGGTGTACCCACTACCCCCAAGCGATTGGCTCCCTAACTCGTAGATACCCGTGCTGGCCCCACAGTGGGGTGTATCACTCCCCAAAGTGGCAACCCGATACCACCAAGAATGCACGGCTTATACCTACATGATGCAACAACGTCTTACCTACCAGCCCGGGTCCACACACGCATATGAACCCGTTGGACTTGCGTTGCCACCGCTAACCCGGTTTGGCCTCTTACAGTCAAGCCCAGTATGCGTGTCCCGTCCTCGACTTGGGTCGAGCCCACAAAGATACGTATGGGTTACTGGTTGAAACGGGCCCCTATTACTTGACACAAGCTATCCACCTAAGCTTGGTTCCCTCTAGTACATCCCACTTAACCCACTTCTTATTCATGTTTCAATTACATGTTTCAATTTTGGTTAAGTGTTTCTAATCGCATTTCCAAATGCCACCCAAGGCACCCACTAGATTCCACATGCCACCCAAGGCACCCACTTAACCCCCTCATGTCCCACTACATGTCTATCTGGTTAAGTGTTTCTTAATTCATTGAGGCCGTAACCTCATAAAGACCTCTCACATTAGACTGGCATTTGTGGCAGCTGGATTTGCCGGGCGGGTCTGGGCAGTCTTACACCACAAAAGAACCTAACCTCGTGTCTTTACAATTGTTACGTATTGAATTTGTGCCTAAGACCTCTCACATTAGACTGGCTTTTGTGGCAGCTGGATTTGTCGGGCGGGTCCGGGAAGTCTTACACCACAAAAGAGCCTAACCTCGTGTCTTAGACGATTAATTACTCCTAATTAATCATTCCCTAATTTGAATTACTTTCCCTATTCAAATTATCAATCAATTCCAAATTTAACGATGTCCATAATTGACTCAATTATGTCCATCCATTTATGGTATGTAAAATCATACCAATTTTCACCACAATTATATTTTATGCCTTTTAAGGCATTTATGCCAATTAAATCTTTTTAATATTATCCCCTTTACCCCATGTAGTACGTTTGTTCGTTTAACGTAAAAATATACATTAGACTCGAATAGTCTAACTCATGGAATAAAGAGAAAACATCACAATATACACATAATTAAAACATAGATCTAACATAGGGGTGAACTTGCATATGTGAATGATGTTCTACACCTAAAACTTGCATAGGCCAAATTATAACTTGCATAAACAACATATGTCATGGATCCAAATCTAAAGGTGTGAACTTGATGAGAAAATGGCCACAAACTTGCATAAATAACATATGTCATGGATCCAAATCTAAAGGAATAAACTTGCATAGGTAATAACCCTAAACTTGCATTACATGATTCATATCCAACTCATAAACATACATATGTGATTTATATATCACAACAATGGTGTAAACTTGCATCTAACATGTAAAGTACCATGTAAAATTTAGCATAAACTCACACATGTCATAGCCTAACTTTCAATTAAATTTTCACATAAACTAGGTGTCAGAACTATGTAAGTTCACATATAATTCTACCCAACTTGTATATGATTCATGTTTGAATCAAAATCTAAACTTGCCTACATATGATTTATCATATGAATCAACATAACCAAACTAGCATATGAAACATGATGATTTAATTGTATATAAAATTACAACATGGATGATAGCACATAACTTTACATCATAAATGATAGTATCACAACATAACGTCATAGATATTTCAATCACAATCCTACAACATAATTACAACATGCAATCAATACTTCATATCACATCCATACAATCCGCATTATATCTTAATCCAATTAAATTACTAACTATTTTGATAAAACTATCGAACTCACAACTCAAAAGTAGTCTTGAGTTCTGAATTCTGATTTCCGGAGTTGAATTGGTTCTCCTTTGAAGAAGATTCGCTGTTAGGGTTGAGTAGTTCTGATTTGATTGCTGTTCTTCCTCTTTAATTTGGTGGCGGCTACTCTAGGGTTCAAGACAACATCATGACGGCCATAGTTTCAATTTTAATTCTGATTTAGGGTTCGAGTCTATGGGTCTTTTTATAGAGTTTTGAAATAATTGAAGCCGTCGGATGATTTAGGGTTAATCAAAACCATTCAGTCATGATAGGGTGATGAGTCAGCCCTAATGACTCAGCAAGGAGTCAGAAAGGACTCAACAACATGGGTCAGTCTGAACCAGAAAGCTGTGCAGGCTTCTGCCTCAGCCTGGACGCACTCGGCAGGTGCGCCAGTGCAAATTTGTACTAGCGCACTTCCCAAGTGCGCCAGTGCAATCCCCCTTTTTTTTTCTTCTTTTTCCACCAAACTTCGTTCGTCCATAACTCCTTCATCCGGTACCCGTTTCCTGCAAACTCGGACTCTATTTCAACCAGAATTCCGAGACGAAAACAATGGCGCAACCCCATTCCCTTAATTCTCATGTCTGAGATTAATTATTCTTTATTTTAGTTAATTCGATTATTCAAAAATCCGAGGTGTTACATTCTCCCCTCCTTAAAGGATTTCACCCCCAAAATCTCCAAGTTAAGGAGAATGCATATCCTACCATCCAAACAACCATTGTAATGACCCGCATTGGCAGAGGTATTATAATTAATTTATTTAATTATATAAAAGGTGATTAGAAGGATTTCATGGTCGTTGAATAAAATAATAGTGAATATTTAATTATAATAATATATTTAATTCTGAAATAATCAGGATTGGCTGAAATGGCGATATGGTGTGAACTGGATCATCTGTGATATTTAATTCAGCTTGGAATTGAATTTGAATAACGAATATATTATATAAACGACAGTTTGAACGTAGAGTTATAATATAATTAAAATCGAGCTCGAAATGGCGCTGCAGTTCGAAAATTGGCGATTCGAACTTCAACTGAATGTACAGGATTCGTTTTAAGCCGGATTTCTGTGAAACAAGAAACGTGTGGAGCTAGTGGAGTATATCTTTCTAGTGGAAGAGAAAAATCGGGATTTCGTCGTGTAGATTTTGATTTATGTCCAAATCAAATTTTAGAAAAGTTGCTGTGGAATTCCTTTATAATTTATAAAGGAATTATTTTTTTTTAAGGAGTTTCAGTATAAATCGAATATCGGGTTGACCCAGATTTGAAATATCAAGTTAGAAATTCTGATAGGAATATTCTAGAGCTGTATGGTATTCCACTGTGAGTATAGACGATAATATTTATTTTTTAGTATTTAATTTAATTATATTTAAATATATTTATATATTTAAATGGGTCATCTAGAGCTTTAAAAATAGCCATTTTTGCAAACGGAGTCAGAATTCAACGAAACTAATTTTTGTTGGATCCACAATGTCAAATAGTTGTTAGATTTCCAGTTTCGTGATTTTTAGAGTCACTGTGTGGTCGTACGGATTTTTAGAGTGAGAAACATTCGATATTCTAACAGTTAAAAATACACTGTGTGAGCAAACGGAGTCGGAATTCGACGAAACCAGTTTCGTTGGGACCGTAATGTCAAACTCTAGCTACACGTCCAGTTTGGTGATTTTTGAGCATCGTGTGTGATCACACGGATTTTTAGAATGCTAAAATAAATAAAATAAAATATATATTAAAAGAAGAAAAATATCCTAAGTGATATATGATCTAGAACAGTCCACGCAGTCATCAATTTCAGCCACAAACATCAACAACCACATCGATCAGCATATAAAAACACCAGAAACCAATTTCTCGTTCACAAAAGAAATACGCAGAAAAATCAAAGAACACAAAAATCAAAACAATCCAAACGAAATCTTTAAACCACCAAAGTGATATATTCCGACTCAGCAACCAAGGAGCTTCATTTCTGTCAGGTCACAGCATTATTGTTTTGGGGAAGAAAGGTTAAAGGGTGCGACGTTGGGCTTTAAGGGGGGGGGGGGGGCTATTGGGCCAAGAAGAAAGGGTAAAGCCCAATGGTGAATAACTTATGTTTTTAATTTAATTTAAATTTGTTCAAACTTGTCAAAGCAATATCTCGTTCATAAGTTATCAGATTGACGAACCGTAAGTTGCGTTGGGATCGTATGAACGACGGCTACGCACTAGAACTGACTGAGACTGGATTGGAGATCGTCCCAATTTATGGCGAAATAAATTGTTTGATTCAAATCAAACAACAGTTTATCGTTCTTTAACGATGAACTGCCAATGTGAGTAAATCTCACTAACTCTGAACAGTTATAATTTCATGTTGTATTTTTAGAACTGTTAAATATTGGCTGATTGACTGTGTGTTGACTGTTTGATTGAACTGCTAGTCAGTTAGTTGAATTTCTATATTGATTCTGTTTAACAGAATATATCATATGGAATTGAAAGTGATGTTATCTATATTGTTTAACATTTGTGATGCAGGGAAACAGGTTGGAGGAATCCGACTGGATTCCTCAACATTTATTTACTGTTTTCATATATTGTGATATATGATGTAATGTATATCTATTATGGATTATGTGTGTTAGAATGATGTTGATCATTGTTATTCGATATTTTAAAAATCATAAAAGACCCTGGGATGTAAAAAGAATTATTTCAATGTATATTGAAATAAAGGGATTTTATAAAATCAACAGATTTTATAAAAGGAAATATTTCGAAAGTAAATAAAGGGGAAAATGTTTTTAAAACAAATAGAATAAAAAAAGGGAAATCATTTGTAAAGTGAAGAACCGTTACTAAAAGTAAATCTTTATAAATGAATAGTTTATTCGAAAAGGGATTTATCAAATTTAGTTATTTGAAAGGAGTTAAATCGAATATAGTTATTCGAAGGGAGTTAATCAAATATGGTATTCGAAAGTTAGCAAATTGAATATGTTATTCGAAAGGGGTTAGTCGAGAGGAGTTACGTAAAAAGAGTTAATCAGATTAGAGTTAATTGAATTTAGTTTATTCGAATAGAATCAATTGAGTTAATCGAATATTAGTGATTCGAATAGAAAGTAAAAGGAGTTAATCGATGTTAGTAATCAAAAGGAGTTAATCGATGTTAGTTTAATCGATTAGAGTTAAAGCAAAGGAGTTAATCGAATATATAGTGTATTCGAATAGAAAGTAAAAGGAGTTAATCGAATATAGTTTATTCGAATAGAAGCAAATGAGTTAATCGAATATAGTTTATTCGAAGAAAGTAAAAGGAGTTATCGAATATAGTTTATTCGAAGAAAGTAAAAGGATTTATCGAATATAGTTTATTCGAAAGGAGTTACGTGAAATGAGTAAATCAATAGTGTTAGTCCAATAGAGTTAATTGATAAGGGTTAATCGAATAGAGTTAAGTTGTAAAGACCCGCAAATCCCCGCCCTTTGGATCGACCATAAACCACACAGGTCTGATCCAAAAAGTGGAAACCTACGAATACTTTAACTTTGGGCATACAACATATTAAAACAACAACAGAAGACTTTTATAACATATCATATAATGTTACATCAGAGTACAGAATATACATATCAGAGTATATTGGAATATAATTACAGCGGAAGATAAATACAAAAAATGTAATATACTGCAACGGAAGAACACGGCGGAAGACTCTATATCTCTGGACACAGCTTTAAGCTTCAACCCAGAATCCTGTTTAATATATCTGCAAAAATAGCTACTCGACTGCCCGTGTGGAAAATATGGGCACCCGAGTTTGCCAGTGGACAAACTACAGGTCAGTCATGGGACTGGTGTAAGAATTTTACCTAACCTATAAAATATAATAAGGCTAATCACAGGACCACGCCACTTTCGCAGAATGGGTTTTCTCCTATAGATTGCCAGTGCATGACTAAAGTAAATCGTCAAAATAACGCAATGCTTTTTAGAAAAATGAAACCATTATAAGACCCAAGTCCCATCACACAATGCAACGCAAACCGGAGGATAGGGTTTTACCTTATAATGATCAAAAGATGCTTGATACGATAAACACGGTATTATATAATAATAGTGTGCAAACAATTTGAAATACATCAAAGTAAATGTATTAATCCTAGACGGCATGAGTGCCCCATCCCACTATATCGCCATATATAGGTATACAATCAAAACCGCGTGATGTCGTATTGAAAATTGGGTTTCCATCTGAGTCAAGGCTAGGGAGGAGATCCTTACCGATTCGAGACACTCTAGCAATGCCCCAGGATTGGTACTCTGTCCAACCCTTGGATAGCTGCAGGGCCGGTCCACACTTACTTTTGTAGATTAGAAATGTCTGAACACACGTTCCCCGGTCCTTTTGGACCTATAATACGGCCAGTGACGACCGCATAAACCGAGGCCTCGAAAAATCCAACAACCACAATGAATAAATGCCAGCGCTGGTAGGTCCCTGGCACCACTCTAGCTAGAAAGAAACGTGCGCACTCCCTGCGTTCCCTTCTCCCGTTTTAGACTCTATCGGGCTGTGAGGCTCGCGAAGTCACGATATACACAAAGCTATGCCTAAATAGACTGTGCTTTGATCATCAACCACAAGGCTCTGCTTTGCAACAATAAGCCTTGATCAAGTGCAACTTGGCATACCACATCAACAACTCATATCATGCGATCGGTAATTATTTAACATACAAAAGGGTGTTAAGCAAGAGAATAAATCCTCCGCCACCATGCATTTATATATTAAATAAGAACTGATTTAATTACATGAAATAAATTTCAATGTCAGGCATGCTATCCATTTACAAGTCCGTTTTGGGTCTGAACGAAACAACGTATCCGTCGATCTCCAGTACGTCTGGAAGATCATCACTTTTTACCTTGCCTTGGGGGATCAGTCCCAATTCAAGATATCAGTCACCATCAACCAAACGATGTGAAGCTCTCCGGTCTTCAGTCACCGTCTTCATCTTCGACTCTTGGTCGTCGTGATGGTTATTCAGAATGGGTTAGACCCGGTCTTTCTGAATAACTCGCGTATTTGTAATTAGAACCAACCATACGCCACATTCCAACTTTGAATATCCTTTTAAATAAAAATTATTATTTATGTTAAAAGGTTCTCATTAATTTTATCAAAGATAAAATAAATTACATTTTAATTTTCTAAAAAGATTTATTAATATTCCAATTTTGATTTTTAATACAAAAAACATTATTACAAGATTATTAATTTTAATAAGCCAATCTTGTCTTAAATTGGATTAAAGAACTATTGTCATTTAAAACACAGTTCACGAAAAACCCAAAACCAATTTTCAAAATATGGAATTTCTACAGAAATCAAACCAACAAATGATCGTTATAAATTTCTGTATCGGACTAATATTATAAATGGAATAACGGCAAAGCCTCTTAAATTCCATATATAATGTCGGTCTTCTTTTACAGAAGCCCATCTCGATTATTATCAATCGAATTTCCATTTAATTCCAGTTTAATATATTAATTTGGAAAAGTCTGATTTTTGAAAATCTTCTTTTAAATTTATAAAATAGATTTATAAATTTCAAATAGTACTTTCAATGTAAATTGGATTAAAGGATAAATGTTATTTAAAACATCGTCCACTGCAAATCCAATTCACATATCAATCACCAAACATAATTGTTAAAGTCTAATAATCTTAAATAAAAGGTTTATCCTAAATATATTAATTCATTACTATATAAAAAAAACATATTTTAAAATAATCAATAAAATATTCTATATATAAAAGATTCTGAATGTAAAATATTCTTTATAATACAAAATCTTTTATTTTACAAAAATTCTTTTATTATATAAAAATTCTTTATTAAAAAAGAAATTCTGCATTGGAATGCGACTCAACCATGTACCATATAATTTGGGTCATATGGGTTTCATACGTTTCATATATAGGGCAATAACAGGAAATAATTCTCAATCCATCCATTAACAACCAGAGTGACAATGTCAACCGTGTGAGCATTAAAATGAAACAATAACGCTCATCGCAGCCTGTCGATCAATCTATAGACATATAATTAAACATTGGGATTTGTGTTAGTCAAGTATCGTCCCAATACCCGTGTGGGGTTTTCAGCCAACAACAGTTCATATAAATAAATACATACAGAATTGGTTAATAGGTTTAACCAATTTCAATTTCACTAAACATGTCACTTATATTGAGTAAAATATATTTTACTCGTATGACTTCCCTATATACTTCTAAAGTCACATAAATAGTAATTTATTTATATAGCTTTATTGCGGATGACAAATGGAATATAAATTCCATTATATTTGTATGAAGTTCCTTAACAATACTTTTCAGTGTATATTTTGACCAACAATACAATTGTATATTAGAATATAAATTCTAATGCAAGTTTGCAAATAAAAATTGGATTTTATGTTTGCGTATAAATTCTACTGTATATTATGCAAATAAAAGTGATTTTATATTTTCACATAATTTCTGTTTTCAACAAAGATGAGTAAAGTGATACACTCATTTTGTTAGCAATTCTATTTCAACAAATACGATGTAGATAAAAGTGTATTTCTAATCTTGTACTTTTATTTGTACATAAAACACAAATAAAAGTGTATCTCATGTATTTGTCCTTTTTATTTGACAAAACAATGTTAATAAAAATGTTCTTTTATATCTTGTACTTTTATTTAACAAAACAATGGTAAATAAAATGTCTTTTTAACTCTTTTACTTTTATTTAACAAAACAATGACAAATAAAAGTATAATTTTCTTTCTATGCTTTATTTGCATCTAAAAATGCAAATAAGAAATATAACTCTCTTTTTACTTTTTCTTTACAATAGAAAATGTAAATAAAATGGTTCACACAATTTTGTTCTTTTTCTTTACAATAGAATATGTAAATAAAAGGATTCACATTATTTTGTTCTTTTTCATTTACAAAAGAAAATATAAATAAAAGGATTCACATTATTTTGTTCTTTTTCCTTTACAATTAGGAAATGTAAATATGTGTATTTCTAAATTCCATTCTTCTTATTTACATAAGAAAATGTAAATAATTGTAATTTCAAGTTCCATTCTTTTACTTACATAAGGAAATGTAAATAATATATTTTTTCAAATTTCATTCTTTTACTTACATAAGAAAATGTAAATAATAAATTTCTCTAAATTTTATTCTTTTACTTACATAAGAAAATGTAAAAAATAAATTTCTCTAAATTTTATTCTTTTACTTACATAAGAAAATGTAAATAATAAATTTCTCTAAATTTTATTCTTTTACTTACATAAGAAAATGTAAATAATAAATTTCTCTAAATTTTATTCTTTTACTTACATAAGAAAATGTAAATAATAAATTTCTCTAAATTTTATTCTTTTACTTACATAAGAAAATGTAAATAATTGCATTGTATATGCGATGCGAATTTCACGTCTTTTAATTACATAAGAATGTAATTTTCCATATCATGCGAACTCTCAATTTTCCAGTTACATATAAAAGTGTAATTCTTAATTTACAATGCAAATCCTCATTTCTAATTACATAAAATGTAACTTTTTATTTTACGATGCAAATTCTCTTATCTCATTCCATAAAAATGTAATTTTTATTTTATTCGTGAATCTTACTTCTTTATTACATTATAAAAATGTAATTTTTATTTTACATTATAAAATCATGTCTCAATTACATAAAGAAATGTAATTTTCATAATACAATACAAATTCATATTTTAATTTCATTGAAAAATATAATTTTTATCATACCGTTATAACTCATATATAAATTACATAGAAAAATGTCATTTTTATTTTATCGTTCTAATTCACATCTAAATTACATAGAAAAATGTACCATTAACATCGCTATTTTTTATCGCATCAAAAATGTCGAATAAAATGAATCACTAACATTGTCTATTTCTATCGCACCAAAAATGTCGATAAAAATGAATCACTAACATTGTCTATTTTTATCGCACCAAAAATGTCGATAAAAATGAATCACTAACATTGTCTATTTTTATCGCACCAAAAATGTCGATAAAAATGAATCACTAACATTGTCTATTTTTATCGCACCAAAAATGTCGATAAAAATGAATCACTAACCATTCTATTTTCACCGCGATCAAAATGACGATAAATATTCAACATTAACAATTCTCTTTTTACCGCATTCAAAATAACGATAAAATATTCAACATTAACAATTCTATTTTTACCGCATTCAAAATGACGATAAAATATTCAACATTAACAATTCTATTTTTCCTACTATAGAAAATGTAAATAAATATATTTCTAAATTCTTTTCTTTTTATTCATATAAGAAAATGTAAATAAATGTATCTCTAAATTCTATTCTTTTTATTTACAATAGAAAAGGTAAATAAATAATTCACATATTTTGTTCTTCTCATTTACAATAAAAAAATGTAAATAAATTGATTCATATATTTTGTTCTTTTGATTTTACATTTGAGAATGTAAATATAATGATTCACACATTTATCCTTTTCATTTACTATAGAAAATGAAAATAAAATTGATTCACAAATTTTGTTCTTTTTATCTTACATTAGGAAATGTAAATAAAATGATTAGCATATTTTATTCTTTTTACTTACAATAGAAAATGAAAATAAAATGATTAACATAATTTTATTCTTTTCATTTACCATGGAAAATGTAAGTAAAAACGTATTTTCTGAATTTGTCCTTTTATTTACAAAAGAAATGTAAATAAAAAAACTTGCTTTCTAAATGTGTTCTTTTATTTACAAAGAAATGTAAATAAAAACTTGTTCTTTTATTAATAACAGAAATGTAAATAAAAAAAAATGTATAAAAAAAACTTGTTTTTTTTATAAGGACAAAAAGAAATTCATTTGTGTACATGTTCTAAAAATAAAAGAGGATTTTATTTGTTTTACAAGTTCTAATCCAATCTTAACATATATATACATATACTGAATAAAATATGTTATGATCTCATTTTAGATCCAATTCTCCAACCGCAAATAAGATATATATAATTCCAAGCGGATTTGCAAATCATGTACAACAATCATTCAACAAGCAACAATTATCATTCCAAACAACACCCAACTTTTCAGGTCAGAATTAAATGATCAAACAATTATTTTTAATGCAAGAAAATAATTTATAATTAATTAAACAAATAAAATTAGAATCCTCGCATTGAATTTTTGGCCAAAATTTTACTGTCTCCTTTTCAACTGCGGTCTGCGCCATCGCGAAGCTCTTAATTTTGTGATTCCAACGCAATTTACGGTTCGTCAAACGGACCTCGTATGAAAGAGTTATGTATTTTTAAAGATCGGACAAATAAAATAATTAAATAATATAAAAAAAAAAGAAATCGGGACCTTTCTTCCTCACGCAACACGCCGAACACCCTTGAAGCCGCTCCTCCAATTTCTGGTCGCACCCCCTTCTGGCCATCTAGCATCCGATCCAACACCACCACCGCGACCGCCATGTCGAGAGCCACCTACACCATCAACCCCGTCGAACTCGACCTCTCCTAGGGCCCACAAATAACCCATAAACGCAACACCTTCTCAGCCAAAATCCGCAAAATCCGTGCACCAAAATCCGATCTTAACCGTATAGATTGATAGGTCTCTGAATTCTCTTCGATTTGGTAGGTCATACGTCGATTTTCGTTGAGCGGATCAAAAGTTATTGAGGTTTAAAAATCGGACAATTCTGGCCATCGAATTCTGGCGGCGGCTGGCCATTAGAGAATTAGGGTTTCGGATTTTTTTTTATTATTTTAATGTTTAATTCCGAATTTCGTGAAATAAAGTGGAATTTTGGACTTTCTCGGATTTGGGCCTGCTTACTGTCGATCTTAACGTTTTGAGGCCTTCTGAACGCGATGGGCTATGTCCCAAGGTCCAATTCCGAAATATACAGCAGTTTTTTTCGGTTTTACTTGAAAATACAATATTAAATTAATTATTTAATTTCTACCGTACATTTAAATATGCCGGGGCCACATACGACCTCTAAAAATTCTAAAAAAAAAATATTTTTTGGCTTTCTTATGACGATACGGTTCTAACGAGACTAATTTCATCGAATTCTGAGACTCTTTGAAAAATGTCTATTTTTAAGGCGTTTAAATTTAGTGAAAATTAGGCTCACGTCCTTAAAAGCAAACTTTATTAAGCACACATCCTCCCATTTTAAAACGTATAAATTTCATCCTTATTTTTGAAATTAAGCGTGCAGTGGTTTTTTTTTTCCAAAACTGCCCTTCGTATAATCAACCGTGTAATTAAGATGTCTGAATATCCGCAATTAAGATTTAATCATTCTCTCGATCTAAAATTTCTGTGTCCATGGCGGCGCAGTAATCAATTACAATTTTATCAATTTTGTAATCGATCGATCTAAATTTGTTACTACTCGGTTCTTTTTTCAGAGATTTAATTATATCGATCCTTGATCGTTCCTTGATCTAAAATTCTTGCTGCTCGGTTGCTATTTTGGAGTCTGACGATCTTGAATTCTTGGTAATATAATGGCTGTTTCTTCTTCAAGGTAATTTATAGTTTTTAATAAAAAATAATGTGTTCCAATATCATATTTTTTCCCGATGTTTGTTAATTAATTATTAATTCTGATGTTATTTTATTGTTTTTTTCATTGATGGATAATGTAATTAGGTAATTTTTTTTTTTTTTTGGGTTTTATTCATTGAGCAATCGTATTTATTAATTTTTCAATATGTTTGTTTTTTAAATCTGAATACGTGTATAAAATCGTGCATATATATTTAATATTAGCAGAGAAGTATGCAACTATTGAAAGAAACGTGCGTACTTGTTGGTATATGTTCAGGAAAGTTGCATATAAGTATGCATATATTCTGAATATATGCATGCTTATGTACAGCTGTTTTGTAATTTTTTTTGATTGCGTGTATGATGATTAGTTGCGTACAAATATGCATATATTCGTAATATATGTTTGTTATACGTCTGTTTCATATATTATGAACATAAGTATGTGTAATTTTCTTGAATATTTGCATACAAGTATGCAGATATTATTGATATCTGCAGACATTTATTTATTAATTTTTCAATATGTTTGTTTTTTAAATCTGAATACGTGTATAAAATCGTGCATATATATTTAATATTAGCAGAGAAGTATGCAACTATTGAAAGAAACGTGCGTACTTGTTGGTATATGTTCAGGAAAGTTGCATATAAGTATGCATATATTCTGAATATATGCATGCTTATGTACAGCTGTTTTGTAATTTTTTTTGATTGCGTGTATGATGATTAGTTGCGTACAAATATGCATATATTCGTAATATATGTTTGTTATACGTCTGTTTCATATATTATGAACATAAGTATGTGTAATTTTCTTGAATATTTGCATACAAGTATGCAGATATTATTGATATCTGCAGACATTTATTTATTAATTTTTCAATATGTTTGTTTTTTAAATCCGAATACGTGTATAAAATCGTGCATATATATTTAATATTAGCAGAGAAGTATGCAACTATTGAAAGAAACGTGCGTACTTGTTGGTATATGTTCAGGAAAGTTGCATATAAGTATGCATATATTCTGAATATATGCATGCTTATGTACAGCTGTTTTGTAATTTTTTTTGATTGCGTGTATGATGATTAGTTGCATACAAATATGCATATATTCGTAATATATGTTTGTTATACGTCTGTTTCATATATTATGAACATAAGTATGTGTAATTTTCTTGAATATTTGCATACAAGTATGCAGATATTATTGATATCTGCAGACATTTATTGATTTATTTATTATTATTTTGAAGGCGTTTACATAATTTTATACATTATCTACTGCATAATTTGTCTAATTAATGTTGAATTTCTTGTTTGTATAACAGTGTTCCGCCTGATATTGGTGTATTGGTGTTGTTGAAGTTTGGCAGTGATAGTTGCTCTATTCGTTTATATTTTGATAGTTGTGTTTCTATGGTAAGAGAAGCCGTTTGTGGTAAGTGGACTGATTTAAGTCCATTGTCTTTTGAATTATATCATCTCAGAGATGGTTTGAGAAGGAACATTGAAAGTAATTCTGATCTTCAATCTATTCTTTTGTTGGCTGCACATAATCGAGAGGATTATTTGGTTATTTTTGTTGACACCAATCGTAGTAGTTCTTCAGTTAATAATTGTAGTGATTGTTCTTTTGGTAGTGATTCGTCGTTTGCGAGTACTAGTGATTCAAATAATCAAATTAGGCAATTGTTGAGAAGTGATATGCAACAACCTATTTTTTCTGGTGTTGGTCAGCAATTTCCAAGAGGTGTTACTGAATTTAGACTGTATATTATGATGTATAGTATGAAGACGGGATATAGTATATTATGATGTATAGTATGAAGACGGGATATAAACTTACTCTGGTTAAGAATGACAAAGAACGAGTAACAGCTATTTGTTCTAAACAAAATTGTAGTTTCAGGATTCATGCTTCTCTGAAATTTAATCTTCCTGGATATTTTGTTGTAAAGAAATTTCAACCGGAACATACTTGTGGTGCTGGAATTCATGACATCAACAATCCTGTTATATCTAGTAAATTGATTAAGTTGTTGGTTGCTGATCATATTCAAGCTAATCCATTAATGAAGACGAAAGACATTGTTAACTTGTTTCAAACCGAGTACAATGTTATCTTGAAATATTATTATGCTTATAGTGGGAAGAGGTTGGCTCTAGAAGATTTGCATGGAAGTGATGTAATGTCGTATCATCACTTGCAGTCATTTTGTGATGCAGTTGGTACACTAACCCTGGAAGTAAAGTTGTTTTGGAGTGCAATGATTCTACAAGGCAATTTGAGAGGGTTTTTATTGGATTTGAAGCTTGTTCATATGGATTTCAATTTTGTCGACCATTAATTTTTGTTGATGCTACATTTATGAAGGGAAGAGCTCAAGGATGTTTAATGGCTGCTACTGGTAAAAATGGTAATGAAGGTATGTTGTTTTGCACTTCAGTTTTCATTATTAACAGCAAATTTAAGTAATTTAGTGCATAAATGTATGCAATTTTATAAAATATATGCATTAATATATGCAGTTATTATGAACAAATTTGCATGCTTTGTATACTCATTCAATTGTTTTTCTACTGTTTAATTCTAGCGTGCAAGAATGCAATTATCTTAAATAACTGCATACATTTATGCATTAATCCTGGCATATAGTACTGAAATATTTGAAAAACTGCACGAATGTATGCAAATATTTTAGACATATGCATACCTGAATGATATTATTCTGACATACAGTACTGAAATATTTGAAAAACTGCACGAATGTATGCAAATATTTTAGACATATGCATACCTGAATGCTATTATTCTGACATATACAACTGTAATGTTAATGTGCATTCAGGTATGCTAATATATTTAATATCTACATACAATGAAGCTATGTTGTTTTGCACTTCAGTTTTCATTATTAACAGCAAATTAACTTTTTAATACATAAATGTATGCAATTTTATAAAATATATGCATTAATATATGCAATTATTATGAACAAATTTGCATGCTTTGTATATTCATTCAATTGTTTTTCTACTGTTTAATTCTAGCGTGCAAGAATGCAATTATCTTAAATAACTGCATACATTTATGCATTAATCCTGGCATATAGTACTGAAATATTTGAAAAACTGCACGAATGTATGCAAATATTTTAGACATATGCATACCTAAATGCTATTATTCTGACATACAGTACTGAAATATTTGAAAAACTGCACGAATGTATGCAAATATTTTAGACATATGCATACCTGAATGCTATTATTCTGACATATACAACTGTAATGTTAATGTGCATTCAGGTATGCTAATATATTTAAAAAATGCATACAATTGTGAAATTAACATTACATATGGTAATATTAGTTGAAATTGTTTGTATAATTGTTGTTCTTTAGTCTACTCTTTTTTTATCTATTATTTTTTCTATAGGTTTTTCCCCGCTAGCTATTGCTGTTGTGTCTGGAGAAGATGAGGATAATTGGATTTGGTTTTGTGAACAGCTTAAAGAGTTTCTTCACGATGATAGTAGACGGTTTATTTTCATTTCTGATCGTCATCCTGGTATTCTTGTTGCTATTCCAAAGGTGTTTCCAAATTCTGTTCATGGATCTTGTTTTTATCACTTGACCAACAATT
Organism: Allium sativum; assembly: GCA_030737875.1. Lineage (NCBI taxonomy): Eukaryota > Viridiplantae > Streptophyta > Magnoliopsida > Asparagales > Amaryllidaceae > Allium > Allium sativum. The sequence continues at coordinate 63,041,338 of CM060909.1, read as the reverse complement.
TAAAGGTTGCTTTAAAATCTCATTTTTCCAAAACAAATAAGAGGTTGTTGTTGGATACATTTGCAAGACTTGCTTATGCATACAACTTGACTGATTTTAATGCTGCGTTGAAGAATTTTAGAGATGTTGGTGGATCGATTGTTTCAAACTTCTTGAATGGAATCCCTTTTGAGAAGTTTACTAATGTATTTTTCCCTTGTTGTCGTTATGGTGAAATGTCTTCAAATTGTTCAGAAAGTTTTAACAAGTGGATATTGGAAGAAAGACATCTACCAATCACTGCGTGTATGGATAGAATTAGATTGAAGTTAATGAAACTTATGTCCGATCGTCGTGAAGCTGCTTCTACTTGGAATAGTGTTTTATGTCCTGTTAACGAAAGTCGGTTGAGAAATCTTCATTTGGAAGGAGGTTCGTGGTTTGTTATCAAATCAAGTGAATATAATTATGAAGTTCATTCTCCCATTCATCAATTTGTTGATTTATATAATCGAGTTTGCTCTTGTCATGTGTGGCAAATTAGTGGTTTTCCTTGTGCTCATGCTGTTAGATGTATTCTAAGTTGTGAAAAGTTGAATGTGTATGACTACATTGAAGATTATTTCAAAGTGAGTTATTTTCAATCATCCTATTCTCATCCAATCAATCCTATCATAAACTATATGGGTGAAGATGTGGCTGTTGAAGATGCAATTATAGCTCCTCCAAAAGGTAGAAGAATGCCTGGTCGTCCATCATCTTCTAAAAGATTGAAATCTGCAGGCGAATTTACCAAGACTACTAGATGTGCTTTGTGCAAGAAGTTGGGTCATAATAGAAGGACGTGCTCTTCAAAAGATTTGTAGATGTTTTTTTTTTTGAATTTTTTTTTTAAACTTGGTTATACTGTTTACTGTTGTGAATTTTTCCTTGCTACAATAAAGTTGGTACAGTTTTTTAAGGTTAATTCTGTGTTTTTTATCTTACATTCTTGTTTATAGCTTAGATGTATGCAATTATTCAGTATAGTTGCATACATATATGCAGTTATATTAATAATTGTATCAAATTTGCATCTTTTTAATAGGTGCATAGATATATGCAATTATTCAATATAATTGCATATACATATGCGATTATTCAGTATAATTTTATACATATACGCAATTATTCAGTATTATATAATTCTTAGTATATGTATCCAGTCTTCATTTCAATTGTGTTTATTAATTTTTCACTGTAGGTTTTATTGCTGTAATTCTGAATAATTGTATAATATCCTGCATACATACATTTTATATTAATTTATTAGTTTGCAATTACTGGTAGAAATGTGCATGATGTTCTAGATATGTTCACGAAAATTTGCATATAAGTATGCATATATTTAGTGTATATGCATACTTATGTTCATTTCTTTTTAAATTCTGTTTGCTTGCTTGTATACATTTCAAGTATTTTAATTCCTGGCAATATACGGAAGTATTATTTATTGTTGCTTACATGTATGCAACATTTTTTTATTATGTGCATGCAAGTTTTTTAATTTTCAATGCTGCAAAAATTAGCACCTTAGTAATAAATAATATTGAAAAATGGATAAAAGTATGTTATTCATCATTTATAACAGTACACAAGAAATCAACATTTCATAACATCATGAAAAAGTAGTAGAACTTAATACAGTACAAAAATTTTCAAGCTAAATCATTTCAGACACTACATATTCTGGACCACGTGATTCAAAAACATTATATCAGTCAATATTTTTAGCAGACATATATAAACAACAGTTTTCAACATTTTAAACTTTTAGTCCGTTAAATTCTGAGTCCATAAACTTCTGCGTCATGTAAGTGTCTACAGTCCAACTATAGAATTTGCAATTCAGTATTTCGTTAGCTAGTTCTGCACGTTGATCATTAACAGCCTCTGCACCATACACTTTATCATCTTCAACGATTTGTTGGTTTTCACATCTCTGCTTCATGATGTTTATAACAAACATGCCACAATCAACACTGCAAAAATTTATAAGACATTATCAATTTTTTAATATTTGACTTAAATTATGCAACTGTACTTGTTATTTGCACGAACACATGCAGATTTTTTTAAAAAATGCATTAAAACCTGCAGATATTAATAATATCTGCAAATAAACATGGAAAATATTGTCAATAAATGCATAGAAGCATGCACATAACTTCATTATTTGCACACAAGCATGCAAATATACATGATAACTAGCAACAATCATGCAGAAACATACATATATGCATATGGATACTTGCAAGTGAACAGAGTTTATTTGCTTACGTAGCACCCTGTTGTGGGCAATTAGCAATTTCAACCTCTTTAGGTTGTTGAAAACTCCTCTTCTCAATTTTTCTGATCACTTCCTTTATGTAAAGTCTCTACATTAAAACAAAAACATACATATATAATATATATATATATATATGTATATATATATATGTATATATATATATATGTATATATATATGTTGTTGAAGGTTTATATACCAACTTGCATATGAAATATTTTCAATCTACGTATAATTAGTTTTGCTCTTCTTTGATGTCTTCCTTCACGGCGTGGTTTGTTGGAATCGTAGTGAATCCATCGTCTACTATCTTTAATAAATTCCAAAAATGATAAATGTTTGTCCTCGTGGATAGGAATGAATATTTTTGTGCATGATTGGAAGCCTGTTTCCATCGGTTTATCAATGAAATGCTCCAACTCTTTTTCTCTATGTGGATCGACATATGCCTGTAATTGTAATCATTTTAGTGAAAAAGGGTAAAGATGTTTATTATTTCATCAAGAGAAAAAATAAAGGAAACTTACAGAAGCCCATGTTCTGATGAATAAAATTTCTGGATGTTTTTTTTGCAGATTGTTTGCAACAAAGTCAATTATCTATTTGCATTAGTAGATTGTAAGTGATATAGAAAGGTGAATTAATACTTATGTAATAAAATATCAATGAAATTAGTATTATTATATTTGAGTTTGAATGAACTTATACATGTCCATCAATGAATCTTCTAGTTATTAAATCTCCCAAAGAAGAACCAATTATGCATATTCCATCAGGACCATTCAAGTAAGCACTTTTACTGGCAAAATTATTCAAATATTGTCAATATATATCATGCAATCATGCAAAAATACTAGTTGTATGCACTGAATCATAAAAATATTTTGAAAATCATCATACAAATATGTAGATATTGTCAATATCTGCATACATTCATGCAAAAATACTAGATGTAATGCACTGCATCATAAAAATATTTTGAAAGTCATTATACAAATGAGCAGATATTGTCAATATCTGCATACAATCATGCAAAAATACTAGATGTATGCACTGAGTCATAAAAATATTTTGAAAATCATCATACAAATATGCAGATAGTGTCCATATCTGCATACATTCATGTAGATATATGTAGTATTCTGCTTCACTTTGGCTACTGCTATCATACATTAATAGTTAAAGTAAATTTGATTAAATTTTTGAATACTTTTACCTTAGATCTGAAAGTGTAAAAAATTGGTCTAGTCTCTGGATTTGCCACTCCTCTAATTTTTTAACATTCTTATACTTTCTAACTTTCACTTTAGCGTTAGTACTCATTTCTACATCCCTTGGTCCTTCGTCAAAGTCATATACTTCCAGCGTTTCTTTCTCTTTCTTTCTTCTTTTATCTACAACTAAGAATAAAATCAAATTTATTAGCCATGTAATGTTGTAAATTACACAATACAAATATTGGTACAATCAAAAAAATTTGTTTACCTTTTCTGTTTCTTAAAGTTAAATGTCCTTGTTTTTCCCTTGCTTTTCAACCTGCTCCTTGTAATCAACAATTTCCTTCTATTTTTGATCTTTTAGACTTCCAGCATTATTGGTATCAATGTTCGCATTCTTACTCTTCTTTTGTTTCTCTTCAATTGAATTGTCCTTATCCTTGTCTATCATTTTGTCTTGCTTATTTTCTATTCCTTTATCGTTTTTCTTTTCATCTTCTTCTACAGTCTTCTCAGGATCATTCTTTTCTTGTGATTTATCCTCATGCTTCTCCATGTTCTTATTTTGATCATCTTCAATCTCATTGTCTTTTTCTTCTTCAGGTTTTTCTTCACTATTGCTGTCATTGTAATTTTTTTCGATGTCAGTATCCATGTTATTTTGCTCCTCTTCTTTCTCCAGTTCCTCATTACAATCTTCAATAACTTCATCTGCTTTTTCGTGTATTCCATCATCATTTTTTCCCTTTTCATCTATTATTAAACTAATGCTGTATTGCTCTCTCTCCTTGTCAATCTTCTCTTCGTCTAATTCGTTTTCGCTTTCAGTATCTTCCTTATCCATCATTTCATCATTTTCTTTGTATTCTTTTTCTTCATTTTCATCATTATCATCACAGTCTGTATTAAACTCAACTTCATTTTTTCCTAATTGTAACTGTTCATCTTCAACACTTTCAGATGTAGTGTCGGCAGTAAGCTCCTGTATTCTTAATTTCAGCATTCTATTCTCTTCTGCTAATTGCCTATTCTCTTGTTTTAATTTTGTTATCAGATCTCTCAATCTTCGTTCCTTTTTTTTGTAAAATTCCTCATATTCATCATCTTTGTCCACATTTTGTTGAATTAATTTCAATTCTTTCCCTTGTAAGTCCTGAAAATAAAAATTTCACACTTAATTTTTAAGTAACAATACATTAATTAGCATTTTTGTAAACATGCATATGGAAAATATGCACAAAACCATGCAAGAAATGTCTTGATTTGCACACTAGTTAGCAAGTTTTGAGAATAATTTCTTACAACTGTGCAAAAATTGGCAATAAAAGCATACAAGCATGCAAGTATCGATAAACTTTTCATACAAGTATGCAAATGTTGATACATTCATATATGCGTTTATATATTTAAAATACGTACATAAAAGTATGGAACTATTGGCAATTTATGCATAAAAATATGCAAATATTGTCAGTATCTTCATGTAGTTATACACATTATAAATATCAGGTTTCAAAAATGCAAATAATGTAAACATGTGCATACAAACACGCAAATATTCTTCTAGCTTGCAACAAGGAAAAAAGAATAAATGGATATTAGCATAAAATTATGCAAATTTTGAAAATATTTGAATACAAGTATGCAGATATGGAGTATATAGCAATATAAGCATGCAATAATAACTAATATATGCATAAAAACATGCAAATATTAATTTTTTTTTGCACAAATGTAAGCATAAATCAAGTACATCAGAATACATTAATGCATTTATACTACATACTTGCATACGAGTGTGAAAAAAATCAAAAATATTTGCATACAAGCATGCACATATAATCATATATTTATTCATGTAATCATGATACTTAAGTAGTTCAATAAAAATGGTGCAGATATACATTATACATACATGGTTGAATTTGATATCCATAAGCATTGTAGGCTTTAACAATTTGATATCCCATTTTCCAGCTCGTGGAAAATGTTCACTGTACTCTGCCTTTGATGTTGATAGAACATGAGTCTTTTCGCAAATCCACCACTACAAAATTTACATGATAACAAACCATTATGCATATCATGAACAATAATTTAATAAAAAAATTAATACATTTTGTTAAAAGCATACCAAAAATAGTGTCACACAAGCATTGATTTTGCGGGGAGTCTCACAATACTTGTCTACTTGGCTGATTAGATGGTGGTGCACAGTTTTTGGCCATGAAATTGTATTTAACTTCTGATCACAAACACAATAGGGTACCAACGCCCATGGTAAAGCGTAATTAGGAGTGGATATGAGAAAAGTTGCTATTAAGTAGAGTAGCAAAAGTTTTACAGTATCAAAAAATGCTACTTCTGAGTTGTCTTTAATTGTAGCAAATATTTCTCTTTCAACATTTTTCTTGTTGACTGTATCTTCTCCTTTAAAATGTCGCTCTATGAATTCTTTGAAATCTTGATCATTTTTATCTTCTTTCTTTAAATGTGCACTGGTCTTAATCAACTGTCCTTGCAAAGGAGCTCCCAATAACAATGCAACATCCTGTTCTATAAATGTCAACAATAACTCTCCAAACTGAAAATATTTCAGATTCTTCCTGTAACTTTTGATTATGAGATCTAATGTTGTTGAAGTTTTAACAGCTTCAGATGGTGAGATTAAGCCATCTATGATCATCTCAATGAATCCATTTAATGGCATTTTTTCAAGAAATACTGAATTGTTATGAGTTAATAGGTTATCTTCGTTCAGTCTGTCAATCAGCTTGATGAATGATTTTAGATTATTCCTATAAACGTTTTCTTTTTTGTTAATCTTTTGTACTTCTTCAACTTGTTGTTCTTTGCATAGTATTTCAGATTGGGATGGCTGTTCTTTTACTACTATTGCTTTATTCTGTGCAATCATTTCTGTACGATCATCTTCTGCTGAAATTCTCTGCATAAAGGAGTAGAAATAAAATAATAATCGGGTTTAAAGTGTTTTAACTATATGCGTAGAACTGTGCAATAATTCAGAATGAATGCATACAAGTGTGCGTATATTCTGGGTAAATGTACAAATTATGGAAATTACTGTTAATACTTGACCAATTGTGTGCAAATATTGTCAATAATTTCACATAATTCTGCATATAATACTTAAAAAAAAAGAACAAAGATGTAAAAATATTTGTACATGTAGCACTAAGGTGCAATTATTTTGAATATTAGCACATTATTGTGCAATTATTCTGATTATAAGCACTTTTTGTGCTAATATTTCAAATACATGGAAACTAATTTCACCTATTTTCAATATATGCACAGAATTGTGCAAGATTTCTGAACAGATGTGTAACACCCCGCCTCCGCTAGGGTCACTCTTTCGGGGGCACTAGCTTCTGGGGGGCGTTAGAACTGGGTAAGCATGCATAATGATATATCAAGGCAGAACAAGAACATAAATATATATGTAAAACAGAGTAAGTGAGAATAAAACAGCGGAATATCTCAATCCATCTCAAAACAAGTCTAGTACATCATAAAGTCAACTGCCAAAAATAAACATGTCTAGTACATCATAAACAGAAATACTGAAATTCATAGTGCTATCCCCAAAATAAAGATGATAAACCATAGCGAGCTCAATGTCCGGACATACATGAGCTATCCAGCAAACAAGCAAGCGATCCAAGCTAAGCACCACTGTTTCCTCCCTGAGAACCTGGGGGGGGGGGGGGAAACGGAAGAAAAGAAGCGAAAGAAACAGGTCAGTCAAAAAGACTGGTAAGCCCTACTACGATCAGTCTATAAACTAATAAAGTTAACATCATGATGGAAACTGAGATGAGCATACTGGCAGTAGATAAAGGTGTCATCACATAGAGAAGATTAAGCTTTGCACCACAGTGTACTAGCAACCTAACATAACAGGTATTGATCCCTCAGCCCAAACTTTGGCCCAATAGCATGAGGTGACCTTAATACAAGGCCCAGCCCAACGGTCTAGTCGATCGGCTCCCTATAAACCTAACACGTCAAGTGTTGGTGTCCATACGGCCCACATATGGTTGTAGTCAGACTGTGCTGGGTCCACCTTCGGGTGTATCAAGCCCTCGGGTGTCAACCCCAGACACCTAAGCACTAATGCACAGTCTAAACCTACTGGTACCCGTGCCTCGAGTTTGTCCAACACCGGACTACGTGCACGTCCGTAGCCCGCCTGGACCCGCACCGCTGTACCACTCAGCCGTCGCTTTGGTCGCATACATCAGTCCAGTAATCGTGCCCCGCCCTAGCCTAGCCTCTAGGGTTGTGAATGATACCAAACTGGGATTACTGCTGGAACAGACCACGTTGCTAGGGTTTTCTAAGAGGGTTAAGTGTGGTTTAACTCCTCACTAATCATGGATTAAATTAGTTAAGTGTAACCAACAGTTCACCACTTAACCCCATTTAATCCCTCGTGTCCCCATTATTGGTTAAGTATTAGTGGGCCATGACTTAACCCTAATCATGAGGCATTAATTAATTTAATGGTGCCTTAACCTCTCACATTAGACTTTGTTGCGGTTACTAGTTAAGCCGGGCGGGTCCGGGTAGCTTTACACCACAACTTGGTCTAACCTCGGGTCCAAGGTACACATGACCAACTTCTCACATTGGGTCCTATTGCTTGTAGCAACTAGTTAAGCCGGTCGGTTCCGGGTAGGTTTACGCTACAAACTCAACCCAACCTCGAGTTGGCCACACTTATGTTTTCTAAGTGTCATGTCCACTTTATTTTTAAAACATAATTACAAGTTTAACAAATACTTGGGTAGACCTAACTTAATAGGTAAATTCCCAAGGGGTAGACCTAACTTAATAGGTAAATTCCCAATCTTATATTTTTATGTATTTTAAGTTTTACCCAAACCCCCCCCCCCCCCCAACGTCATTCTATCGCTTACACATTCGTCATAACGCATAAAGGATAGAAAGAGGGAACTTGGCACAACATACATGATAAATCTTACATATCATAATAAACATGCATAACATGTTGGACTTGCATAACTTAGCATAGTGAACTTGCATAAACATGCATAACTTGTTAAACTTGCAAATCATGGCATAGTGAACTTGCATAAACATGCATAACTTGTTAAACTTGCAAATCATGGCATAGTGAACTTGCATAAACATGCATAACTCATCAAACATGTGTAACATGGCATATTGAACTCGCATAAGCATGCATAACTTATTAAACATGCATAACATAGCATAGTGAACTCGCATAAGCATGCATAACTTATTAAACATGCATAAATCCCAACTTTCATCACATATTAACTTTAGAGTTTCTAAAATGAAGGTAAGAGGGCTTACAAATATTATGAAGACACAAATCCACTAAAGATTGAAAAGCCCTTTATGCAAGCATATAAAAACCCAAAACAAAGCTCCAATTAACAAAAATCCCAAAAACTCTAGCTTAGCAAATAAAGCTTGCAACTTGATGATGTATGCAAGCTAATGATCATTCATACAACTTAGAAATGCTTGTATGAACATCAAAATCTTCATAGGAATGATTTTTGAAGAGGGTGGAGGCTAGGGTTTTTAGGTGGAGGCCATTTGAAAATTCAATTTGACATAGTTTGGTTGCTAGAATGAATAATGAGGTTTTAGGGTAGGATTAGGGGCTTATTTATAGAAGATTAGAGTGTTTTTAGCCCTAGGATTAACCCTAGGTTAGTTTAGGTCCGTCAGATTTCGGAATTCTCTAGAACCAAGCCACAAGACCAGACCAAAACCCAAAATGGTGCGCCAGGCAAAACTGCCTGGCCACCCCGTGTCGACAGGGCTGTCGACAGGGCTGTCGACACCCTGGGGACCCTGTCGACATGCCTGTCGACATGGGGGTCCTGGCGGGAGTTTTCCCGCCTGATGCCAGTTAGCCCTAATCCTTGTTTTTAATTTAAAATTTAAATCTGTTTTTACTATGGAAATTTCTGAAAACTTCAATGGGCCTTAACTGGGTCATACGGACTCCGATTTTCGAAAACTCAGACTCTGTTTCGCGTATTTTTCCGAGACGAACGCAATGGCATAGCCCGTTTCCCTTGATTCAGATTTTAGAATTAAATTCTGCCTCGATTTATATTATAACAGGTTATTGAAAATACAGGTTGTTACATTCTCCCCTCCTTAAAGGATTTCGTCCCCGAAATCTTCAAGTTAGGAAGAACGTATCCTACCATCCAATCATCCATCTACTCAAAGCATCATCCACGAGCAATCATTGTCCTTAAAAGATTCTAAATGCTGTATGTACATATGCAAAAGTGTGTGTATATGTACTTATCTAATGCAAAGATCAAAGCAAAATATGTTAGTGAAATGTATCCATATGTATGCAAATCCCTAACATAATGTATAATATCTACATGCGTGCTCAATCATACATCCATATGCAACATCCATGTGATTGCATACAAATTTCATCCAAGAATAAGCATAAACACTCATGCACATGCAATATGAGGAGTGTGTGAGCCGATCTAGTGCCTAATGTGTATCATGCATCCACGAGTAACCACATGCAAACACTTGCAACCACTTGCAACCATCAAACATAACATGTCTCAAACACATGTTTCATCCAAAGGGTTTCTATCTAAGGTTCTCATGACAAGATTAGCACGATAACTAGATAAACGTGGATAGCAAAGAGAAAGATATGCTAACAAAGGAAAGAGATTGAGAGTGTACCCTCAAAAAGGAATGGATAAAGCCCACGCATCTTCTCCTCGGTTTCCCAAGTTGCGTCCTCTTCGGCTTCACCCCATTGAACCTTCACCAGCTTGACCTCTCGATTCCTTAGCTTCTTGGTCTCCGTCCCCAAGATACGAATCGGAGCTCTCCTCAAAGTTGCCTCTTTCTCTACTTCCACGTCTTCAAGAATGCTAGGTTCAACCACCTCAGCGGACTCATGTAGGCACTTTCGGAGATGCGAGACATGAAAGACATTATGCACTCCGGACAGCTTCTCGGGCAATTGCACTTTATAAGCCATCTTCCCAATTCTCTCTATGATAGGGAAGGGTCCAACAAATCTCGGTGCTAACTTCCCAACAGCTCCAAATCGGACTACATTCCGCAAAGGAGAAACCTTTACGAAAACCATGTCCCCAACATCAAACTCCAAATCGGATCTTCGCTTATCAGCATAGGATTTCTGTCGGTCTTGGGCCGCCTTCATCCGTCTTCTAATCAACTCGACCTTCTCGGATGTATCTCTAATCATGTCAGGTCCAAGTATAAGCTTATCTGTAGTCTCCCACCAACATGTAGGTGACTTGCACGGCCTCCCATATAAAGCTTCAAATGGTGCCATCCCTATGCTTGCTTGATAACTGTTATTATATGCAAACTCAACAAGAGGAAGATGGTCTTCCCAAGCACCACCAAAATCCAGAATGCAAAGCCTCAACAAGTCCTCAAGTACCCTATTCACCCTTTCTGTCTGACCATCTGTTTGTGGGTGATAGGCCGTACTCAGGTTCAACCTCGTGCCCATAGCTTCCTGCAAACTGTTCCAGAACTGACTAGTAAAGATGGGGTCTCGGTCACTGACTATGCTGGAAGGGACTCCATGTAGTCGTACTATCTCACGAAGATATACTGATGCTAGTCCAGATGCGGTCCTTTTGCTCTTCACCGGAATGAAATGAGCACTCTTCGTAAGCCTATCTACAATGACCCAAATGCTCGTATTCCCTTTCCTTGACCTTGGAAGCCCATCAATAAAGTCCATAGAAATACTCTCCCACTTCCATAGCGGGACCTCTAGAGGATGCAATAGCCCACCGGGCTTCTTCGACTCGGCTTTTACTCTCTGACAAACAACACATCTAGAGACAAACTCTGCCACATCCTTCTTCATTCCAGGCCAAAAGAAAATGCGCTTCATATCCTTATACATCTTATCTCCACCCGGATGTATAGTCAACTTGGAGCGATGTGCTTCATCAAGAACTTTCCTCACCAAGTCTTCTACCATCGGAACACAAAGCCTTCCGTCTCTCCTCAGCCAACCCTTATCATCTATAGAATATCGAGCAAGGTGACTAGATGTCTCCCCTCGAATCAGCTTATCCATGATCTCAATTATCTGAGGGTCTTCCTTCTGCGAAGCCCCAACTTGATCCAGAAGGGTAGGCCTGAGCTCTAGAGATGCTAAAGAACCGGTCATCGACTCAACTGTCAAAGAAAAATCAAAGGTTGCCAAGAACTCTAAATTCTTCATCTCAACAAATAGAGGACTTAGTGTCAACCTTTTTCTACTCAACGCATCCGCTACAACATTCCCCTTGCCAGGGGTATAGGCTATATCAAAAGCATAGGACGCCAAGAATTCCATCCATCTCTGCTGCCTCAAGTTCAGATCCTTCTGCGAAAAGAGATACTTCAAAGACTTATGATCAGTATACAGCTCAAATCTCTCTCCCAGAAGATAATGACGCCAAGCCTTGAGTGCATATACTATCGCTGCCAGCTCTAGATCATGAGTGGGATAATTCTTCTCATGCACCTTAAGTTGCCTCCCACCAAAACATATAACTCTGCCCTCTTGCATCAGAACGGCGCCCAATCCCGTGCCACAAGCATCAGTGTACACGGTGAACATCTTACCACCATCGGGTAAAGCTAGAACTGGTGCTGAGGTAAGGGCTCTCTTGAGTCTTTGAAAAGCAAGCTCACAGTCCATATCCCAAGCAAAAACTAAGTTCTTCTTCGTCAACTTAGTAAGAGGAGCGGATATCTTCGCGAAGTCCTTGATGAACTTCCGGTAAAAACCCGCAAGACCTAGAAAACTTCTCACCTCGGTTGCATTCCTTGGAGTCTTCCAATCCTGAACTGCAACCACCTTAGCGGGATCCACCGCTAAGCCTTGCTTGGATACGATATGCCCAAGGAATCTAACTTCCCTTCTCCAAAAGTGACACTTGGAGAACTTGGCCTTTAACTGATGCGCTCTAAGCGTATCCATCACCTCTACAAGATGCCTCGCGTGCTCTTCTTCATCCTTGGAGAAGATCAGAATATCATCCACAAAGACCACGACAAACTCGTTCAAGAACTCTTGAAACACCCTACTCATCAAGTCCACGAAATACGCGGGTGCATTCGTCAAACCGAACGGCATAACAAGCCATTCAAAGAATCCATCTGGAGTTCTGAATGCAGTCTTGTCTATACTATCTTCAGCCACTCTGAGCTGATGAAATCCAGTAGCAAGATCAAGCTGAGAGAAAACAGAAGCACCAACAAGCTGGTCAAAGAGATCATCGATCCTCGGTAACGGGTGTCTGTTCTTCTTAGTCAGCTTATTCAATTCTCTATAATCCACACAGAGTCGAAGAGAACCATCTGCCTTAGTAGCAAACACCACAGGCGCTCCCCATTCGGATATACTTCGTCTGATGAAGTTCTTTTCAAGCAACTCTTTCACTTGCTTGCTCAGCTCCCGCCTTTCACGCGGAGCCATGTGCCGAACGGGCAAAGAAACAGGCTTAGCATTATCCATCAGATAAATGCGAAAATCAATCTCTCGTTTTGGGGGCAACCCCTTAACTTCTTCAAAAACATCTGGATAATCTCGGACCACCCTTACAGACTGAAGGGCTTCCTCTGACGAGTCGAGAGATTCAAGATAGCACAACATGACGGGACCCTTCGGATTGCATGAAATCTCTAAGGTGTTGCCAAGGCGAGTCACAAGCCTCACAACCCTATGCTCACAATCAAGAATGGCTCCATATCGGGACAGCCAATCCATGCCCAATATCAATCCGTATCCCCTGAAACCAAGAACATATGCACTACACAAGAACTCTACACTGAGTATAGAGATCCTCAGATCCTCACATATCATAGATAGATGAGCAGAACCCCCAATGGGATTCGAAACACAAACGGGATCATCCACTAAGCTAGTACTAAGGTGCAAGCTATCAACAAGATCAGATGAAATAAAGCTATGTGATGCACCAGAATCAAACAAGGTACGAACTGGAAGATCAGAAACATAAACAAGGTTCTCAACACAAACACTACCTCGATCGGGAACTGGAGCGGTATTGAGAGCATGAACTTGCCCTCCTGAAGGTCCAGCCTGTCCTTTCTTCTTCGGGCATTCCTTGCTGAAGTGTCCAGTCTCACCACAGGAAAAACATCCACCACTAAGCTTCCTTTTCTTCTTCCTACAATCCTTAGCAAAGTGTCCAGGCACACCACAGTAATTGCACTTTCCCTTGCCTTTGTTGTTGTTCCCCTTCTTGTTCTTGCTCTGATTCCCCTGACTGCTTTGACCACCTTGATTGCCTTTACCCTGAGAATCAGTCTTCTTTGCTTGAGTATCACTCGACTTGATCTCTTTCTTTCCATCTCCCTGAAGTAGAGCCATATTGACCAAACTCTCAAAAGTAGCCCCATGCGGAATATGTGACATTGCCAAACCCTGCAGCGGCTCATTCAACCCTCTAGCAAATCGAAGAGCCTTCTTCTCAGGAGTGTTCACCATATCTAAACCAAAACGGGCCAGCTGATTAAACTTGTTCACATACTCCTTGACAGACATATCACCTTGCTTTAATGCAATGAACTTCTCCATCTGTAAATTTGCCTCAGCAGAAGATAGAAACTTGGCCACAAATCTAGCCCTCAAATCGGCCCAAGTCTCGACAGGCCTCGTCCCATTGGTGACTTCCCACCAATAGGCTGCTTCATCCTTCAAAAGCCACACTGTCAATAAGATTTTCCTCTCATCATCAATCCCAAAGATAGCAAACAAGTCCTCAGTGTCTTTCAGCCAATTCCTAGCTTCAACAAAAGATTCCGTGCCTAGGAAATTCTTGCCTCCCATCGCCTTGAAGTCTTTACAAACCTTCGTAAACTCAACCTGAGGATGCTGAGGGGGAGGAGGAGGAAGAGGAGCCTCGACAACAGGAGGAGGAGGAACATTAGCAACGGGAGGTGGAATATTAACTGCTGGAGGAGGAGGAGCAGGAACCACCGGAGGAGGGACATTAGGGGTAGGATTCTCAACTACAGGAGGAGGAGTGGGAGTAGGGTTTGCAGGGCCAGCTGCCGCCCTAGCTTCTAGAAGTCTCCTATACCAGAGTGGTACATTTACTCCATCCGGGATGGCAAGATCCTCAGCCATACTGAAACGAAGGATACGATAAGATTAGGTCAAGGGAACAAAGGATAACGCTAATGGCTTTTTGGGGAATAGCCTTTTAAAATACTAGACTTTTCTTTGGAAAATACTTTATACTTGTTTTGAAAATAGTTTTTCAAAAGTCTTTTCAAAAACTTTTTGTTTCTTTCTCGTAAACCTGGCTCTGATACCAAATTTGTAACACCCCGCCTCCGCTAGGGTCACTCTTTCGGGGGCACTAGCTTCTGGGGGGCGTTAGAACTGGGTAAGCATGCATAATGATATATCAAGGCAGAACAAGAACATAAATATATATGTAAAACAGAGTAAGTGAGAATAAAACAGCGGAATATCTCAAACCATCTCAAAACAAGTCTAGTACATCATAAAGTCAACTGCCAAAAATAAACATGTCTAGAACATCATAAACAGAAATACTGAAATACATAGTGCTATCCCCAAAATAAAGATGATAAACCATAGCAAGCTCAATGTCCGGACATACATGAGCTATCCAGCAAACAAGCAAGCGATCCAAGCTAAGCACCACTGTTTCCTCCCTGAGAACCTGGGGGGGGGGGGGAACGGAAGAAAAGAAGCGAAAGAAACAGGTCAGTCAAAAAGACTGGTAAGCCCTACTACGATCAGTCTATAAACTAATAAAGTTAACATCATGATGGAAACTGAGATGAGCATACTGGCAGTAGATAAAGGTGTCATCACATAGAGAAGATTAAGCTTTGCACCACAGTGTACTAGCAACCTAACATAACAGGTATTGATCCCTCAGCCCAAACTTTGGCCCAATAGCATGAGGTGACCTTAATACAAGGCCCAGCCCAACGGTCTAGTCGATCGGCTCCCTATAAACCTAACACGTCAAGTGTTGGTGTCCATACGGCCCACATATGGTTGTAGTCAGACTGTGCTGGGTCCACCTTCGGGTGTATCAAGCCCTCGGGTGTCAACTCCAGACACCTAAGCACTAATGCACAGTCTAAACCTACTGGTACCCGTGCCTCGAGTTTGTCCAACACCGGACTACGTGCACGTCCGTAGCCCGCCTGGACCCGCACCGCTGTACCACTCAGCCGTCGCTTTGGTCGCTTACATCAGTCCAGTAATCGTGCCCCGCCCTAGCCTAGCCTCTAGGGTTGTGAATGATACCAAACTGGGATTACTGCTGGAACAGACCACGTTGCTAGGGTTTTCTAAGAGGGTTAAGTGTGGTTTAACCCCTCACTAATCATGGATTAAATTAGTTAAGTGTAACCAACAGTTCACCACTTAACCCCATTTAATCCCTCGTGTCCCCATTATTGGTTAAGTATTAGTGGGCCATGACTTAACCCTAATCATGAGGCATTAATTAATTTAATTGTGCCTTAACCTCTCACATTAGACTTTGTTGCGGTTACTAGTTAAGCCGGGCGGGTCCGGGTAGCTTTACACCACAACTTGGTCTAACCTCGGGTCCAAGGTACACATGACCAACTTCTCACATTGGGTCCTATTGTTTGTAGCAACTAGTTAAGCCGGTCGGTTCCGGGTAGGTTTACGCTACAAACTCAACCCAACCTCGAGTTGGCCACACTTATGTTTTCTAAGTGTCATGTCCACTTTATTTTTAAAACATAATTACAAGTTTAACAAATACTTGGGTAGACCTAACTTAATAGGTAAATTCCCAAGGGGTAGACCTAACTTAATAGGTAAATTCCCAATCATATATTTTTATGTATTTTAAGTTTTACCCAAACCCCCCCCCCCCCCCCCCCCCCAACGTCATTCTATCGCTTACACATTCGTCATAACGCATAAAGGATAGAAAGAGGGAACTTGGCACAACATACATGATAAATCTTACATATCATAATAAACATGCATAACATGTTGGACTTGCATAACTTAGCATAGTGAACTTGCATAAACATGCATAACTTGTTAAACTTGCAAATCATGGCATAGTGAACTTGCATAAACATGCATAACTTGTTAAACTTGCAAATCATGGCACAGTGAACTTGCATAAACATGCATAACTTGTTAAACTTGCAAATCATGGCATAGTGAACTTGCATAAACATGCATAACTCATCAAACATGTGTAACATGGCATATTGAACTCGCATAAGCATGCATAACTTATTAAACATGCATAACATAGCATAGTGAACTCGCATAAGCATGCATAACTTATTAAACATGCATAAATCCCAACTTTCATCACATATTAACTTTAGAGTTTCTAAAATGAAGGTAAGAGGGCATACAAATATTATGAAGACACAAATCCACTAAAGATTGAAAAGCCCTTTATGCAAGCATATAAAAACCCAAAACAAAGCTCCAATTAACAAAAATCCCAAAAACTCTAGCTTATCAAATAAAGCTTGCAACTTGATGATGTATGCAAGCTAATGATCATTCATACAACTTAGAAATGCTTGTATGAACATCAAAATCTTCATAGGAATGATTTTTGAAGAGGGTGGAGGCTAGGGTTTTTAGGTGGAGGCCATTTGAGAATTCAATTTGACATAGTTTGGTTGCTAGAATGAATAATGAGGTTTTAGGGTAGGATTAGGGGCTTATTTATAGAAGATTAGAGTGTTTTTAGCCCTAGGATTAACCCTAGGTTAGTTTAGGTCCGTCAGATTTCGGAATTCTCTAGAACCAAGCCACAAGACCAGACCAAAACCCAAAATGGTGCGCCAGGCAAAACTGCCTGGCCACCCCGTGTCGACAGGGCTGTCGACAGGGCTGTCGACACCCTGGGGACCCTGTCGACATGCCTGTCGACATGGGGGTCGTGGCGGGAGTTTTCCCGCCTGACGCCAGTTAGCCCTAATCCTTGTTTTTAATTTAAAATTTAAATCTGTTTTTACTATGGAAATTTCTGAAAACTTCAATGGGCCTTAACTGGGTCATACGGACTCCGATTTTCGAAAACTCGGACTCTATTTCGCGTATTTTTCCGAGACGAACGCAATGGCATAGCCCGTTTCCCTTGATTCAGATTTTAGAATTAAATTCTGCCTCGATTTATGTTATAACAGGTTATTGAAAATACGGGTTGTTACACATTTTTGCAATATTTGCATACCAGTATACAATTATTCATTATACATGCATATAATTATGCAAGATTTCTAAATTACTTTATACCACTTTTTAAGAACTGATGAAAAAATCTTTCTTCTTCTCAAAATTTTACAATAAACATATACATTAACCTTACTATTCCTATGCATGTATTCGTATATGCCACTGTTTTTAATATATTCATCCTTGCATGCATATGTTTTGAAAATATGCATACAAAAATGCAACATATTAAACTCTAAGCAGACAATTATGCAAGTATTTCGAATATCAACATACTAGTTTTCTTCTAGTCCAAATAATCTTTATCATACAAACATATAAATTTACTGACTACAAATCATACAATCACGCAAGAAAACTTTATGAATTCATACTAACACGGAATAAAATAGGTAAGCAACAAATTAATAGCATATAATCATGCAATAATTTGTGTTTTCTTCCAGCAATCATGTATTAATTCAGATAGGTATTAAAATAATCAAAGTTATACCTTCTTTTTAGCCATTTCTTGCAATTTGAAGACGACGAAAACAATTCTGAACAAATGTATTAGATAGCGATTTACTTGTTGACGATCGGCTGTTTTTTTTTTTTGAAAATGAGTTCTCGCTTGAAGTTTTTTCTAGAATCGTCGGTTTAGGGTTTTGATTCAGATTAGCAGATCGAAATGAAAAATGAAAGGAAGACGAATCGTGCTTTGAGGGTTTAAGACATGCGTGAAGGGCAACACAGGAATTTTAGTGCGCACGATTCAAAAATAGGGACGTATTCTGTATTATGTTAATGGACGGGTTTTTTTATTAATTTTAAAAGTTTATAGGGATGTGTGCCTAATGGACCCTTAAATTTAACTGAAATAGTCAAAACACATTTTCTTTTCCCACGTTCACATATTAATTCTAAAAATTCTGTAAATTGAAACCTAGCAATAATTTGACATTCCGGTTCCAACAAAAGTGATTTCGTCGAAAACCGAGGTCATTTGAAAAATGACTATTTTTAAGGCCAATATATTTAATATTTAAAATACATTTTTAAACAAATAAATCCCGAAACTCAAAATATATAAGTGTTTATTGTTTTTCAATGTAGAAACATCATTCTGAACTCAATGGAAGTGGTTTCGAGTTCAAATTCCTTCGTATGCAAAAAGTAGCATTTTGGCCCTTATAAATTTCATAGCGACCTTTCTAGATTTTAATTTTGACATAAATTTTGATTCCCGTTATGAAATTTCGATTTTTCGGATTCGTTGGAAAGATATTTTTAAATAGATTCTAATATTTTTGGTTTCACTAAAATCCGTTAAATTTTGCATCCTGTACGGTCAGTCAAAGTTCAAGTTTGACTTTTCAAACTACCGCGCTATTTCTAACTCTTTTGTTAATTAAAATTAAATCATTCATTCTAACTTCGATTTAAATCAAATTTGTGATCATTATTATTTAAAATAGATTATTTAAATATCAAAACTCATTTAAAATCATTTAAAATAAATTTTAAATTGGCCCCAAAATTCAGGGTTGTTACAGTCTCCCCCACTTAAAAACTTTTCGTCCTCGAAAAGGAACGTAGCTAAAAATTGTAAAATTAACTATCTTAATTTTAAACTTTAATGGTAGATTATCTTTTCAAAATATATATAACTTTATATATATAAAAATCATATTTCAAAGAATAGATTATAAATATCAAAAATGCGTTAATTATAAATTCGTAACTCTTAACTCGTTCTAGGGCATTACTAACCCCATCTCTAACGAGTTTACTCATTCTAGGATACTGCTGATCCTATCTCTAATGAGTATTCTTATTGGACATTACTAATCCAATCTCTGATGAGTCTTTTGTCCAGTTCTAATGAGTTGTACCCCAAAGATTTGCGCTAACCAGAGCTCTGATACCAACTGTAAAGACCCGCAAATCCCCGCCCTTTGGATCGACCATAAACCACACAGGTCTGATCCAAAAAGTGGAAACCTACGAATACTTTAACTTTGGGCATACAACATATTAAAACAACAACAGAAGACTTTTATAACATATCATATAATGTTACATCAGAGTACAGAATATACATATCAGAGTACATTGGAATATAATTACAGCGGAAGATAAATACAAAAAATGTAATATACTGCAACGGAAGACTCTCTATCTCTGGACACAGCTTTAAGCTTCAACCCAGAATCCTGTTTAATATATCTGCAAAAATAGCTACTCGACTGCCCGTGTGGAAAATATGGGCACCCGAGTTTGCCAGTGGACAAACTACAGGTCAGTCATGGGACTAGTGTGAGAATTCTACCTAACCTATAAAATATAATAAGGCTAATCACAGGACCACGCCACTTTCGCAGAACGGGTTTTCTCCTATAGATTGCCAGTGCATGACTAAAGTAAATCGTCAAAATAACGCAATGCTTTTTAGAAAAATGAAATCATTATAAGACCCAAGTCCCATCACACAATGCAACGCAAACCGGAGGATAGGGTTTTACCTTATAATGATCAAAAGATGCTTGATATGATAAACACGGTATTATATAATAATAGTGTGCAAACAATTTGAAATACATCAAAGTAAATGTATTAATTCTAGACGGCATGAGTGCCCCATCCCACTATGTCGCCATATATAGGTATACAATCAAAACCGCGTGATGTCGTATTGGAAATTTGGGTTTCCATCTGAGTCAAGGCTAGGGAGGAGATCCTTACCGATTCGAGACACTCTAGCAATGCCCTAGGATTGGTACTCTGTCCAACCCTTGGATAACTGCAGGGCCGGTCCACACTTACTTTTGTGGATTAGAAATGCCTGAACATACGTTCTCCGGTCCTTTTGGACCAATAATACGGCCAGTGGCGACCGCATAAACCGAGACCTCGAAAAATCCAACAACCACAATGAATAAATGCCAGCGCTGGTAGGTCCCTGGCACCACTCTAGCTAGAAAGAAACGTGTGCACTCCCTGCGTTCCCTTCTCCTGTTTTAGACTCTACCGGGCTGTGAGGCTCGCGAAGTCACGATATACACAAAGCTATGCCTAAATAGACTGTGCTTTGATCATCAACCACAAGGCTTTGCTTTGCAACAATAAGCCTTGATCAAGTGCAACTTGGCATACCACATCAACAACTCATATCATGCGATCGGTAATTATTTAACATACAAAAGGGTGTTAAGCAAGAGAATAAATCCTCCGCCACCATGCATTTATATATTAAATAAGAACCGATTTAATTACATGAAATAAATTTCAATGTCAGGCATGCTATCCATTTACAAGTCCGTTCTGGGTCTGAACGAAACAACGTATCCGTTGATCTCCAGTACGTCTGGAAGATCATCACTTTTTACCTTGCCTTGGGGGATCAGTCCCAATTCAAGATATCAGTCACCATCAACCAAACGATGTGAAGCTCTCCGGTCTTCAGTCACCGTCTTCATCTTCGACTCTTGATCTTCGTGATGGTTATTCAGAATGGGTTAGATCCGGTCTTTCTGAATAACTCGCGTATTTGTAATTAGAATCAACCATACGCCACATTCCAACTTTGAATATCTTTTTAAATAAAAATTATTATTTATGTTAAAAGGTTCTCATTAATTTTATCAAAGATAAAATAAATTACATTTTAATCTTTCTAAAAAGATTTATTAATATTCCAATTTTGATTTTTAATACAAAAATCATTATTACAAGATTATTAATTTTAATAAGCCAATCTTGTCTTAAATTGGATTAAAGAACTATTGTCATTTAAAACATAATTCACGGTAAACCCAAAACCAATTTTCAAAATATGGAATTTCTACAGAAATCAAACCAACAAATAATCTTATAAATTTCTGTATCGGACTAATATTATAAATGGAATAACGGCAAAGCCTCTTAAATTCCATATATAATGTCGGTCTTCTTTTACATAAGCCCATCTCGATTATTATCAATCGAATTTCCATTTAATTCCAGTTTAATATATTAATTTGGAAAAGTCCGATTTTTGAAAATCGTCTTTTAAATTTATAAAATAGATTTATAAATTTCAAATAGTACTTTCAATGTAAATTGGATTAAAGGATAAATGTTATTTAAAACATCGTCCACTGCAAATCCAATTCACATATCAATCACCAAACATAATTGTTAAAGTCTAATAATCTTAAATAAAAGGTTTATCCTAAATATATTAATTCATTACTATATAAAAAAAACATATTTTAAAATAATCAATAAAATATTCTATATATAAAAGATTCTGAATGTAAAATATTCTTTATAATACAAAATCTTTTATTTTACAAAAATCCTTTTATTATATAAAAATTCTTTATTAAAAAAGAAATTCTGCATTGGAATGCGACTCAACCATGTACCATATAATTTGGGTCATATGAGTTTCATACGTTTCATATATAGGGCAATAACAGGAAATAATTCTCAATCCATCCATTAACAACCAGAGTGACAATGTCAACCGTATGAGCATTAAAATGAAACAATAACGCTCATCGCAGCCTGTCGATCAATCGATAGACATATAATTAAACATTGGGATTTGTGTTAGTCAAGTATCGTCCCAATACCCGTGTGGGGTTTTCAGCCAACAACAGTTCATATAAATAAATACATACAGAATTGGTTAATAGGTTTAACCAATTTCAATTTCACTAAACATGTCACTTATATCGAGTAAAATATATTTTACTCGTATGACTTCCCTATATACTTCTAAATTCACATAAATAGTAATTTATTTATATAGCTTTATTGCGGATGACAAATGGAATATAAATTCCATTATATTTGTATGAAGTTCCTTAACAATACTTTTCAGTGTATATTTTGACCAACAATACAATTGTATATTAGAATATAAATTCTAATGCAAGTTTGCAAATAAAAATTGGATTTTATGTTTGCGTATAAATTCTACTGTATATTATGCAAATAAAAGTGATTTTATATTTTCACATAATTTCTGTTTTCAACAAAGATGAGTAAAGTGATACACTCATTTTGTTAGCAATTCTATTTCAACAAATACGGTGTAGATAAAAGTTTATTTCTAATCATGTACTTTTATTTGTACATAAAACACAAATAAAAGTGTATCTCATGTATTTGTCCTTTTTATTTGACAAAACAATGATAATAAAAATGTTCTTTTATATCTTGTACTTTTATTTAACAAAACAATGGTAAATAAAATGTCTTTTTAACTCTTTTACTTTTATTTAACAAAACAATGACAAATAAAAGTATAATTTTCTTTCTATGCTTTATTTGCATCTAAAAATGCAAATAAGAAATATAACTCTCTTTTTACTTTTTCTTTACAATAGAAAATGTAAATAAAATGGTTCACACAATTTTGTTCTTTTTCTTTACAATAGAAAATGCGTATATAAGGATTCACATTATTTTGTTCTTTTTCATTTACAAAAGAAAATATAAATAAAAGGATTCACATTATTTTGTTCTTTTTCCTTTACAATTAGGAAATGTAAATATGTGTATTTCTAAATTCCATTCTTCTTATTTACATATGAAAATGTAAATAATTGTAATTTCAAGTTCCATTCTTTTACTTACATAAGGAAATGTAAATAATATATTTTTTCAAATTTCATTCTTTTACTTACATAAGAAAATGTAAATAATAAATTTCTCTAAATTTTATTCTTTTACTTACATAAGAAAATGTAAAAAATAAATTCTCTAAATTTTATTCTTTTACTTACATAAGAAAATGTAAATAATAAATTTCTCTAAATTTTATTCTTTTACTTACATAAGAAAATGTAAATAATTGCATTGTATATGCGATGCGAATTTCATGTCTTTTAATTACATAAGAATGTAATTTTCCATATCATGCGAACTCTCAATTTTCCAGTTACATATAAAAGTGTAATTCTTAATTTACAATGCAAATCCTCATTTCTAATTACATAAAATGTAACTTTTTATTTCACGATGCAAATTCTCTTATCTCATTCCATAAAAATGTAATTTTTAATTTATTCGTGAATCTTACTTCTTTATTACATTATAAAAATGTAATTTTTATTTTACATTATAAAATCATGTCTCAATTACATAAAGAAATGTAATTTTCATAATACAATACAAATTCATATTTTAATTTCATTGAAAAATATAATTTTTATCATACCGTTATAACTCATATATAAATTACATAGAAAAATGTCATTTTTATTTTATCGTTCTAATTCACATCTAAATTACATAGAAAAATGTACCATTAACATCGCTATTTTTTATCGCATCAAAAATGTCGAATAAAATGAATCACTAACATTGTCTATTTCTATCGCACCAAAAATGTCGATAAAAAAGAATCACTAACATTGTCTATTTTTATCGCACCAAAAATGTCGATAAAAATGAATCACTAACATTGTCTATTTTTATCGCACCAAAAATGTCGATAAAAATGAATCACTAACATTGTCTATTTTTATCGCACCAAAAATGTCGATAAAAATGAATCACTAACATTGTTTATTTTTATCGCACCAAAAATGTCGATAAAAATGACAACATTAACCATTCTATTTTCACCGCGTTCAAAATGACGATAAATATTCAACATTAACAATTCTCTTTTTACCGCATTCAAAATGACGATAAAATATTTAACATTAACAATTCTATTTTTACCGCATTAAAAATGACGATAAAATATTCAACATTAACAATTCTATTTTTCCTACTATAGAAAATGTAAATAAATATATTTCTAAATTCTATTCTTTTTATTCATATAAGAAAATGTAAATAAATGTATCTCTAAATTCTATTCTTTTTATTTACAATAGAAAAGGTAAATAAATAATTCACATATTTTGTTCTTCTCATTTACAATAAAAAAATGTAAATAAATTGATTCATATATTTTTTTCTTTTGATTTTACATTTGAGAATGTAAATATAATGATTCACACATTTATCCTTTTCATTTACTATAGAAAATGAAAATAAAAATGATTCACAAATTTTGTTCTTTTTATCTTACATTAGGAAATGTAAATAAAATGATTAGCATATTTTATTCTTTTTACTTACAATAGAAAATGAAAATAAAATGATTAACATAATTTTATTCTTTTCATTTACCATGGAAAATGTAAGTAAAAACGTATTTTCTGAATTTGTCCTTTTATTTACAAAAGAAATGTAAATAAAAAACTTGCTTTCTAAATGTGTTCTTTTATTTACAAAGAAATGTAAATAAAAACTTGTTCTTTTATTAATAACAGAAATGTAAATAAAAAAAATGTATAAAAAAAAACTTGTTTTTTTATAAGGACAAAAAGAAATTCATTTGTGTACATGTTCTAAAAATAAAAGAGGATTTTATTTGTTTTACAAGTTCTAATCCAATCTTAACATATATATACATATACTGAATAAAATATGTTATGATCTCATTTTAGATCCAATTCTCCAACCGCAAATAAGATATATATAATTCCAAGCGGATTTGCAAATCATGTACAACAATCATTCAACAAGCAACAATTATCATTCCAAACAACACCCAACTTTTCAGGTCAGAATTAAACGATCAAACAATTATTTTTAATGCAAGAAAATAATTCATAATTAATTAAACAAATAAAATTAGAATCCTCACATTGAATTTTTGGCCAGAATTTTACTGTCTCTTTTTCAGCTGCGGTCTACGCCATCGCGAAGCTCTTAATTTTGTGATTCCAACGCAATTTACGGTTCGTCAAACGAACCTCGTATGAAAGAGTTATGTATTTTTAAAGATCGGACAAATAAAATAATTAAATAATAAAATAATATAAAAAAAGAAATCGGGACCTTTCTTCCTCACGCAACACGTCACGCAACACGCCGAACACCCATGAAGCCGCTCCTCCAATTTCTGGTCGCACCCCCTTCTGGCCATCTAGCATCCGATCCAACACCACCACCGCGACCGCCATGTCGAGAGCCACCTACACCATCAACCCGGTCGAACTCGGCCTCTCCTAGGGCCCACAAATAACCCATAAATGCAGCACCTTCTCAGCCAAAATCCGCAAAATCCGTGCACCAAAATCCGATCTTAACCGTATAGATTGAAAGGTCTCTGAATTCTCTTCGATTTGGTAGGTCATACGTCGATTTTCGTTGAGCGGATCAAAAGTTATTGAGGTTTGAAAATCGGACAATTTTGGCCATCGAATTCTGGCGGCGGCTGGCCATTAGAGAATTAGGGTTTCGGATTTTTTTTATTATTATTTTAATGTTTAATTCCGAATTTCGTGAAATAAAGTGGAATTTTGGACTTTCTCGGATTTGGGCCTGCTTACTGTCGATCTTAACGTTTTGAGGCCTTCTGAACGCGATGGGCTATGTCCCAAGGTCCAATTCCGAAATATACAGCAGTTTTTTTCGGTTTTACTTGAAAATACAATATTAAATTAATTATTTAATTTCTACCGTACATTTAGATATGCCGGGGCCACATACGACCTCTAAAAATCTAAAAAAATATTTTTGGCTTTCTTATGACGATACGGTTCTAACGAGACTAATTTCATCGAATTCTGAGACTCTTTGAAAAATGTCTATTTTTAAGGCGTTTAAATTTAACTAAAATAGTCAAAACACATTTTCTTTTCCCACGTTCACATATTAATTCTAAAAATTCTGTAAATTGAAACCTAGCAATAATTTGACATTCTGGTTCCAACAAAAGTGATTTCGTCGAAATCCGAGGTCATTTGAAAAATGACTATTTTTAAGGCCAATATATTTAATATTAAAATACATTTTTAAACAAATAAATCCCGAAACTCAAAATATATAAGTGTTTACTGTTTTTCAATGTAGAAACATCATTCTGAACTCAATGGAAGTGGTTTCGAGTTCAAATTCCTTCGTATGCAAAAAGTAGCATTTTGGCCCTTATAAATTTCATAGCGACCTTTCTAGATTTTAATTTTGACATAAATTTTGATTCCCGTTATGAAATTTCGATTTTTCGGATTCGTTGGAAAGATATTTTTAAATAGATTCTAATATTTTTGGTTTCACTAAAATCCGTTAAATTTTGCATCCTGTACGGTCAGTCAAAGTTCAAGTTTGACTTTTCAAACTACCGCGCTATTTCTAACTCTTTTGTTAATTAAAATTAAATCATTCATTCTAACTTCGATTTAAATCAAATTTGTGATCATTATTATTTAAAATAGATTATTTAAATATCAAAACTCATTTAAAATCATTTAAAATAAATTTTAAATTGGCCCCAAAATTCAGGGTTGTTACATTAGTGAAAAGAGTCAATCGAATATAGCTATTCGAAGGAGGGTTAAGTAAGGAAGTTATTAAAAGGAATATAAAGTGAACTTTGCCTATTTCAAAGTTAGAAATGTTGTTCAGTTAAGGTCTGAGAGGTAGTTCTACCCCAACTTGATTGGCTTCGTTTTTAACTAAGGAATAGTTAAGGTTCGGCAGTAAAGGAAATGGTTTGAGTTGGCAACGCGATGGTTTGTTTAAACATCTGTCTAAGTCCAATGAAGAAGCTTTGGAAATGTTTTCCAAATAAGAAACCAGAAATGTTTTCTAATAAAGAAAACAAGAAATGGAAATGTTTTCCAAGTATTAATAACATATATTTTCTAAACATAGAATAAGGAAATGTGAATATATATATATGTTGAATGATGTTTGATCGATATAAATTTCCATTAGGAAATAATATCGTTGTTTGCACACCTGTTTTTCTTCGATAGTTAAATCACAGACTATCGAAGTTTTTGACCATTTTAAAGTTGTTAATATGGAGAGACCGGTTGGATTATTCTCCAAAGAACCACTCTGTATTGGCATATGCGTTGCGAATCATATATGCCAAAGGAAATTGAAGACGGAGTTATGCAAGGGCTATCCTGTTTACATAATAGTGCCTTCGGTTCATCCTGTTCCTGGATGACTTGTATGGACGGATGTCTGATAGAGTATTTCCAGACAATCACGTATATTGATTTCTCCAACCGTACCAAGAGTGGAAGTGGAGAAGGAAACTTCTTTTAGCTAACACATAATGTATGGTTGAGGACATCAATCGGTGATTTGATGGATTTGATGATGTGGCATTCAAAGTGAATCTGGTGTGATGATAAAGTGTAGCTTCTAGCCTTACATCCGGTAAATGACAGAAATCGGGCAGGCAGCATGCCTAAGTTGGTCACATCGAGGTAGGGTGTATAATCACCTGATCTAGAGTTTCATTTACTTCTAAAAATCTATTGTTGATGCTGTCCCATTCGGGAAACGGTTGCTGATCCCAACTGTTGGTGATATACATTCGATACACTTAAGCGAAATGAGTGGTCGGTCATGTGTGGCCGGGTTGCAAGATGTTCTTGTTGAACCCAGTGTATTCCTCTCTAGAGGTACACTAGCGAAAGGTGGTTCCATACCTTGTCATAGTTGGAAATCCATTACCCAATATGTGCTTGCGATTTTGATTGTATACTATATATGTAGAACGTGAGATGAAAGCATTTCTGCTAGATGATTATTATATTATGTCGATAGACATTATTATAATATCAAAAGGTTTTGATATTAAGATAATTTGGATTCCCATAAGGGAAAAACCCGTTCCGTTATACGGCGTGGTCTTATGAGATATCGATTACCTGCTTGAACTATTTTAAACAGTTTTACTCACACCAGTCCCATGACTGACCCAGAGTTTATTTTGTTGTTTTCCCTAAACTCTTGGGTGTTGTATGGGCAGTCAAGTATTCGGGTTTTACAGATATACTGGAAGAGCTGGAGCAGGAGGCTTCAGAATCATATAGCTATAGTTTATTTCCGCTGTGTTGTAAGTGATGTACTGTGATAATGATATATATATATATATTCAAGTACAGATTTGTATTTCATAGTTATGTTATGAAATATATTTATTCTTTCCACAGTGAGGTTCGTGTTACTCTAATATTGTGTTCTTCTTCTTCTATTCTAATTTTCTATCTTATCTTTCCTCACCCACTAATTTCTTTCACTAATGACCAGTATTTTTCGACATTTGGTTAGTCATCATCGTGTTTATGTCGATAACTAAAGTCGTCAAAAACCCGGGTCATTACAGTTGGTATCAGAGCATAAGGTTAAGTTAAGAATTACCTTGGCTCTGTGGCGTGACTCGGTAGAGATAGGGTTAGAAATACCCTAGATTGAGTTTGAGTGTATATATACGAGTGGACGTATTTGTTATTGATATAAAAATTGTTTTATATTGTGGAGATTTATTGGTTGAGTTGTTTATGGGTTCTGGTCGATCAGTTTGATCCACTGTATTGGTAGGAGTTGATAAACACTTGAATACGATGAACCGTCGTGGTATGTTTTGAAAAGAGGGTAAATGATATAATTTTACCCAAATTTTATTTTGATATGAAGGAGATATATTGGTTGTTATTATAATCGAGTAAGATTATAAATTAAATGGTTATGTAAATAACCAATCAGAATTCATATAAGTGAAATACGTGAAATCAGATGAGTTAAATCCGAATTTAAACCAGAAATTGAGTTAAAATTCTGGAAAATTGGATAAGTGTTTGTAAATGGATTTGGATTAAGAATAAGAAAAATTTAAGATCCTGGGAGATTTTAAATTGTTTTACACGCAGTATGAATTATATTTTTGAAATGAATTTCAAAGTGGAAATGTTCAGAAATGGTTTTATAGTATTGAACTCACTTCGATCGCTGGACAATAGATTCTGATGATGACAGCTGCATCATCAGTATTCATTTTCGAGTTGTAACTGACGAATTACTACCAGAGATACTGTTTTGATTTTTTTTGGGAAAGACTAGTTGTGTTGAATTTCAAAATGGGATTTATAATAAAGAATGAATAAAGAAAGTTTGAAAATTGAAATTGAATATAGAAATTCAAAAGGGAGTTTGAATATATGAAATTCAATGGAAGTGATATAGAAATTCAAATGGGGTTTGAATATAAAAATTCAAATGGAATTCAAATATGGAATTTGAATATAGAATTCAAAAGGAATTCAAATATAGAATTTGAATATAGAAATTCAAATGGGATTTATATTATAGAATTCAAATAGACGGAATCCAACAAGTGATATATAAGTTAAACATATATTTGAATAGGTTATATTCAAAATGAAAGGGGAAAATAGGCAAAACAGTTAACTAGAAATTAATTAATGGAATTTTTAATTAAAGTTGAACTTTGAAAGGTAAATGGGATTTGAGAACTTATATTTCGAAATTTGATATGAAACGTAAGTTTAAAAAGGAATTCAAATTAGTTAATAAGCAAGTTAAAATATATTTGAACATGTCGTGTTCAAATATAAAAGTGAATTAGACTAAAGAGTTAATTAACAAATTAATTAACGAATTGAGTTAAAACGATCAGGTATAGTTAAAATAGATTGGGCAGGTATAAATATACATGAGATAGGTATGGATAAGTGTTAGAAGGTATATAAATAGAATGCTCAACGAAAAGGTATGTATTTAATTCATATATGAGATTTTATGCGCCGTATCGGCTAGCCGCTTGGATTTTCTTATTGGATTGGTAAGGGCCATGTGAGGCTATTTGAAATATCCCGATGCTCCTGGTACAAAGGAGGTTTTGGCGAATTTTTCCGGGAATTTAAGGAGATAGAATATTTTTAAGATAATCTGATAGTTAGAAATCAACGTATCAATATATATAGAAGTCGATAAGGAAACAAACTTAGAAATAGAATAATAAAATCAAAAAGGAAGACTAAGAATAAAATCTAGTAAGAATAGAAAGAGAAAGTGTAGACGTGTTTAAAAGTGAATAAGTAGTTGTATGGTATTGATTATTCGAGTAAGTAGTCATATCTGTTTTGACGTTATAAATGTTATTCAGTCAAGGTCTGAGAGGTAGTTATACCCCAACTTGATTGATTTCATTTTTAACAAATAAATAGTAAGATTTCAGGCTCGAAGATCAATGTTGAATAAGAGATAGTTGAACATAGTATTTGGGTTGTCGTAACGATGTTTTACACAACATCCGTTTTAACCCAAATAAGTGTAAGCTTGGAAATATAATAAAGAATATTTCCTAAGTATAGAAACAAATGAGATCGGAAAAGAGATAAGTAATTGGAGTATTTTCCATTCATAAATAGCATATATTTTCTGAAAGTTTAGAAAATAAAGGAAGACGATATTCGGAAATGTTTTCCAGATAACATAAAAGGCCAATATTGTTATTGAAAATATTTGGTTAAGAAATATTGATAAAGAAATAGAGAAGTGATTTAACTAATGGAATATTAATTAAGGGCTCAGTGACATTGTAACACCCCACGTCCGTTAGTGTCACTCACAAAGGGAATGCACTAAGTTTGTGGAGCATTATGGGTAAAAGATGCAGATAATTTACAAGACAGACAAACATTAAACAGCGGAAAATAAAACTTTGCTTTATTGACAAAATAATTTGTACAAGGTTCCTTTACAATATCAGAGTATCAACTGTCTTTACAAAATAAAGAAGCATAAAATATATTTATATTCCCCAATGTAACAAAAGCCAGCCATAGCAATCCAAAGCCGATGCATCCAAGATTCTTCAAGCTTGGAAAGAGAAATCATCCCAAAACAAATCTGAGCTATCCTATTTCCTCCTTAACAACCTTGGGGGGGGGGGGGAGAACGGAAGAAAGAAGACGAAAGAAAACTGGGTCAGACATAAAGTCTGGTAAGTTCAGTTACTTCTAGCATTTGAACATGGAAAACAGAACGACATGAATTAACTGAATACAAGATAATGCCATGATGAAAGGGCTAACAAGATAAGATAAGATAAGATTAACACAAGATATGCTAGGACAAGATAAACTGGACATGCACTAATACTTTCGCCGCTTCGCTTTTACCGCGATATACTGGTTTCTATATCTCTGCACCGCCTAACTAGTGTTTCAACTAGTAACGATAACGTGATCCCAATCCCTGTATTTTCCATCGCCTTCAGGCATCCATTTATTAGTTGTTACCTAGATCTAATCTAGGGTTTTCTATCCACTGCTTTCTAGATTCCACTAGAGTCTACGCTATCTGATGAACGCTTCTTGTATTCAGGATTTATGCCACCTAGTTCCAAACTAGGGATTATGCTACCTGTCGAACGACGCCCTTTTAGTCTAGGACTCACTACCTAGAGTGGTACATGATCCTAGACTTTCACCACGCACGTATCGCGAATCGTTCATCGCTTGTCTAGATGCACATGTCCTGTAATGTGCGGTCCGAGTCCCGTTGTCAGGGCTGCTCTAGAAATACGAAACTCGGTCGGGAGCTTTCAAATATCTGCCGATGCAGATGCTAAGGTCTGTTTTTCTAGTGGCTATGGTCCCACTTGACCCCTCCCTAAACTAATGGAAGGCCACCCTTGTAAAAATGAGAACTGTACGAAGGCCCCTATCTGCCCCACTAATTCTATGGCCAACAACACCCCGCAACCACAACTAGATAGCAAGTATGTGGTCCGTAAGAGTCCTCCAGCCTTCCCGCTGCACGTGTCTCGCTTGACTGAGGATGGTAGGTAGACGACGAGTCGCTATCACAGGGCTTCCGTCTTCTCGCCGAATCACGTTGTCCATCCGAGTCTTTAGGTTGCCATATATATATATATATATATATATATATATATATTGCAACCAAGGCATACCCTTGGCTCTTCTACCGCAGACCTTAACCTCTGTGCGCCCAGGCGGATCATCTGCAGCCTCACAGAGGGATACCAAGAGTACCCTCACGTCCCCACGAAGCCTCGGGCTTCGTTACCCAATTCGTTTGGAGCCTTCTTTAAAATCAGCTGGACGTCCGCTCCTTCGTGTTATACTAAGAATTACTACTTAGTTCTACTAACTAAGGTTTACCACTTAGTTTCCAGAATTCCTTGTTTTCTTAACTAAGTTTTACTACTTAGTCCCCTTTTCAACTAAGGTTTACTACTTAGTTTTATTTCTCGTCAGGTTGGATTGGTTAAGTGTCTTAACCTTCTTCCCTTATCCTGTTAAACTGGTTAAGTGTTATCAGTAATTCATGTTGACTTAACCCCATCCCAACCCAAGTTATATTGGTTAAGTATTTCTTATTAATTAACCCCACCCATTCATTCTGTATTGGTTAAGTGTTCCTTAACCTTGCCTGTCTAATATGTTATTATTAATGGTTAAGTGTTATCCCTCCATGTTTTGGAGTTAACCCCCTTCCTTTATCTCAACCTGATGGTTAAGTGTTCAAGTTTACTTAACCCTACGGTCTAACCCAGCTAATCTATCAAATTGGGTAAGTGTATTAATTAACCCCAACCTCTAGTCTAATTAACATGTTACATTGGCTAAGTGTATTAACTTTACTTAACCCCACCTCTAGTCTAGTTAACATGTTAATTTGGCTAAGTGTATTTACTTAACCCCACCTTCTAGTCTAGTTAACATGTTAATTTGGCTAAGTGTATTTACTTAACCCCACGAATCTTCTCCTTTTACATAAGTTTGGTTAAGTGTCTCTATGGACTTAGCCTTCCCCTTTCTAGCTTAACTGTGCTAAGTTGGTTAAGTGTTTCTGTAGACTTAACCCTCCTGTTCTAGCTTAACGGTGTTAAGTTGGTTAAGTGCTTCTATGGACTTAACCCTCCCATTCTAGTTTTAACTGTGTTGGTTAAGTATTCCTATGGACTTAACCCTCCCATTCTTGTTCTAGCTTTAATTAATAAATTAAAGCCGTAACCTCTCACATTAGACAGATATTGCTGCGGTTACTGGATGTGCCGGTTGGTTCCGGGCAGGTTTACACCGCAACTCAGTCTAACCTCGGGTTAGGCATATTTATGTTTTCTAAGTTCAAAGGGGTTCTTGATTAATTTCTAAATCTGATTTTGAAAACAACCATCCCGTCCTTCGGATCAGTTAGGGATAGCCAGAGAGGGCAGGAAACTTGTATTTTCCAAACCCAAGCCTAGACACTATCCTCTCTGTCACCCAAGAACCTTCTGGTCTATGTGTTGTAAAAAGGGATGTTATCAAATTACCTTTCTTTTGTTTATAAATTGTTAGCAATTTATTTCAAAAGCCCATTTCCCCTTTTTAGACAAATTTGGCTATATTTATTTGTCAAGCCTACTAGTATACTTATATTCTAGGCCCAAGTCCTAACCCAACTTTGCAGTTTAGGCCATTTCCTATTTCATTGCCGAAACTAGATTAAATATCCTAGTTTATAATTTATGGCCAAAACTTAACCTACATGCAAGTTACATATTTTGTGGTAAATGAACAATTTACCATTTATGACGAATTCTATAAGTAAATTACTCCTAATTTACTTATTTCATTACTACTCTTTTAATGTACATTGTCACATTTATTATTATGGCTCGTTCTCTCTTATTTATCATATTTATACTTTTTGGTATGTAAATTATACCAAATTAAGTGTCGCTAACCATAATTTATTCTAAACATGACAATCGCTCACAATTATGACTAAATTCAAAATTGTGCTAATATACTTATTCCAAATCAACCTTAATTAACCCAATCTTTGTTTAACATCCTAATTCACAATTTATGGCAAAACTAGAATTATTTTTCTTGTTTACATTTTATGCCTAAAATTTAGCTTACTTGCTAACGCTAAATTTAATATGTCAAAATCACATATTCCCTAATCCATGTCAAATTTCCAAGTTTACAACTATGTTCATATTCATTTCCATGTTTTTCCCCAAATCGCATTCCCACCGTTCGAATAATCGTGATTCAACCTAGATTATAAATAAATCTAGATTCTTAGATAAAAAGGGAATGAACCAAAATGTCAAGAAAGAACAACTGGCATAAAAAAGGTTTGGATAACAATGTAGGTTCAAGAATATGGGTAGACCTAACTTAATAGGTAAATTCCCACTGTCTTAAAACCAAAGAACAGGCAGAATAGGTTCAAGAACGTGGGTAGACCTAACTTAATAGGTAAATTCCCACTGTCTTAAAACCAAAGAAAAACCAAGGAACAGGTAGAATAAATAATCGGGTTTAGACCCAATTTCAAAATCACCAAACTAAAGCAATATTTTCCTAATCTTGAATCATGGGTGTCAAAATCACAATTTTCCTCATTATGTCATAAGCAATAGTTTATGTCCAATTCAAAGGCTTATGTTCTTAGTCATAAGTAATGTCCATGGTCATAGGCAATATAGGCGATGTTCATAGTCCAAAAGGGAAAATAATTCCCATAGTCCTAAGTCATTGTCATAGGCAATGTTTATATGTCCCAAAATCAAAGGCTTATGTCATAGTCCAAAGGCATATGCTTTCAAAGGCCACAGTTCTATAGTCATAGTCACAGTTACAGTCTTATTTGTCCTCGAATCATAACAGTTCTTAATTCAGTCAAGAGTATAAACACAGATTCGAAGAGAGAGAGAAAGAGAGATTTGGCATATTCCTTTATTCCTTTAATTTCATGTCACAAATAAAACAAAATATTCAGATCTAGAAATAACCAACTTACAGAGACATAGATCTAGAATAGAAAGACGATAATGCTAAGATTCGCAGAAAAACAGCTGAAGAAGTCGTTGAATCTTCACTTGAAACTTTGATTTGAATCCCTTCTTGAATAGATTTGTGCAGCACCTCCTCGTCTTGAATTTATATTTTAATTAAATTATTTAATTTAACTTTAGAGGAGGGGAAGAAGCCATGAATCTTAGCAGCATAAGGGTAGAAGAGAATTGGTGCAAAGAGAATGAAGACTAGGGCTGTTTATATAAGTGCTCAAAACCTTATCGTACACGCAGCGCTGAGTCAGCATTGAACCTAGTCAAGAAAATAGTCCAGGTTCGTAGATGAATCTAGCCACATCTTATCGTACACACAGTGCTGAGTCAGCATTGGGTCCCGCAAGCTGTTTTGGCGCAGAAATTTGAATTTCGAACTTTTGAATATGTGGAATTTAATTAACTATTTTATTTACATGAAATATTCTTATATGTATACAATTCCTCTAACGACCATTTTACGCGTATATATATACGCACAACTTTCGTTTCATTTTCAAAATTCAAATGATGTTGCCATATTTCATTGACTGTAGCCTTATCTTGAATTTTATCTTTCGTATACATATATTTTTGCATATATATATATATTCGCATATGTATATATATATTTTCTTTATTTCCTTATATGTACGTTCTTATCCTTTCAAATTTTGAATTTGTATACGTACATATATTTGCATGTTCAGTTGGCCCTCTATAAAACAAAGATTAAAAAAATTATGTCGCCGTCGGGGTTCGAACCCCCGACCTCTATGCTACAAATCCAATGCCTTAACCAATTGAGCTACAGAGGGTTTTGTTAATAAGTCTTAAAACAATAATAATTATTGTTCTCTCCTTACTTCTCTTTTTCATGTTAGTTACGATACTTAAATTAAACAACTGCATGGATCTTTTTTTTTCTTTTAAAAATTAATTGTACTTTTCTTAATGTCACAAAATTACGGGGTGTTACATTCTCCCCCACTTAAAAGGATTTCGTCCCCGAAATCTTCAAGTTAGGAAGAATGTGTCCTACCTTCCAATCACCCAACTACTCAACCATTCAATCACAGGCATTCATTCTCCTTAAAAGATTTCTAATGCTTTCATGTTCATATGCATAGTGTGTGTATATGTCTCTATCTACTGCAAAATCAGGCGGTCTACTGATTCAGTTGACCTCCTTAATGCAAATCATGTTAGTGCCATGCGTCCAATCATGTATGCAAGCATCCCTGGTCATGTAAATACTACATACGTGCACAACCATACATCCATATGCAACGTCCATATGATATCATATCAAGTTCAACTTAAAAACAAATGCATATATGTAAATGCGATATGAAAGCGTTCGAACTTGATCTAGAGTATAATACGTATGCATATGCATCCACGAGCGACCATTTGCAACCACTTGCAACCATTCAACCATAACATGTTTCAAATACATGTTTACATCCATTGGCTTCTACCTAAAGATCGCAGATTCGATCTAGAGGATATACTTTGGAAAGAGAGAAACAACTATGCGTAAAGCTCCTAAACAAAGAAATCAAGGATGCACCCTTAAGAAAAAGGGTATGTTGCTAGTATCTAGCCTTCTTGAGCTTTACTCCATTGTATCTTAACCAATTTTTACTCCACGATTGTGAAGTTTCTAAGCTCCATCTTCAAAATGAACAAATGTCAACCAAGTGTATATACTAGGATGATCAGAGGTCTCTCCTCCTATCTTATCCATCATGCCATAATTATAAGGGTCAAAAGGTCACTACGCGCTTTTTAGAGTGCTTCCACAACTATCCATCTCTCACGCAAACCATCCTAGTCGAACTCGACATTCCTCAAGTACAAGCCCCAAAGGCCTAAACCAATATCAGACAAGCACCCAAGGAATATCTCCTTTAGACAATCTACGTGATATGATATAAGCAAACTCGATAGCTATTCAAACCCCTAGTAACCAAAAATAAACGGGTCGAACCACCCACTTGGTTTGAGACTGATTGGGATCTTCTTACTATACAAGTACTAAGGTGCAGAGACTCAACTATGGAAGCAAATATGAACAAATGCGAAGCGCTAAATCCGAACAGAAAAACTAGATTCTTCCAACAGAAACTTTTACCACCTATCTCCTAGGTACGCTCAGCATGTACTTGCCCTTCTAAAAATCTTGTCCCTTGTTCTTGCCCTTGTCTTTAATTATATGCCCTATCATACCCTAGTAAAGATACTTCCTCTTTTATAATTTCTTCCTCCTTCGTGAGCTAAACCTATCTCCATGAATTGCTCATCCTAGGGTTGTGCTCCTTTGCCAAACTCCTCATCCCTTTTCGTGTATAATTATGTTGGCAAATCTCACGAAAGCTGCTTCCATCATACGGAAAACCCTATAAACTTGAAAGAAGATTGGCCGTAAGTGGAACAAATACGGCTATAGATGGAGGACGGGCACTACTTTGCCCTTCGATGAGGTTACCTCCCAGAAAGCCAGGAGCCCTAGAAACACAAGAAAGAAGGAGACAAGAATTCAAACAGAGGAAGAGAAGATAATGCGTATGGCTTTGGGGAATATGCCTTTAAAACAAATCCCTTCTTTTGAAAATGCTTCTTTAAAAACCATTTTGAAAAATAATTTTTCAAATCTTTTATCTGATCCGGTAACCTTCAGCTCTGATACCACGTGTAACACCCCACGTCCGTTAGTGTCACTCACAATGGGAATGCACTAAGTTCTGTGGAGCATTATGGGTAAAAGATGCAGATAAATTACAAGACAGACAAACATTAAACAGCGGAAAATAAAACTTTGCTTTATTGACAAAATAATTTGTACAAGGTTCCTTTACAATATCAGAGTATCAACTGTCTTTACAAAATAAAGAAGCATAAAATACATTTATATTCCCCAATGTAACAAAAGCCAGCCATAGCAATCCAAAGCCGATGCATCCAAGATTCTTCAAGCTTGGAAAGAGAAATCATCCCAAAACAAATCTAAGCTATCCTATTTCCTCCTTAACAACCTGGGGGGGGGGGGGGGGGAGGAGAACGGAAGAAAGAAGACGAAAGAAAACTGGGTCAGACATAAAGTCTGGTAAGTTCAGTTACTTCTAGCATATGAACAAGGAAAACAGAACGACATGAATTAACTGAATACAAGATAATGCCATGATGAAAGGGCTAACAAGATAAGATAAGATTAACACAAGATATGCTAGGACAAGATAAACTGGACATGCACAAATACTTTCGCCGCTTCGCTTTTACCGCGATATACTGGTTTCTATATCTCTGCACCACCTAACTAGTGTTTCAACTAGTAACGATAACGTGATCCCAATCCCTGTATTTTCCATCGCCTTCAGGCATCCATTTATTGGTTGTTACCTAGATCTAATCTAGGGTTTTCTATCCACTGCTTTCTAGATTCCACTAGAGTCTACGCTATCTGCTGAACGCTTCTTGTATTCAGGATTTATGCCACCTAGTTCCAAACTAGGGATTATGCTACCTATCGAACGATGCCCTTTTAGTCTAGGACTCACTACCTAGAGTGGTACATGATCCTAGACTTTCCCCATGCACGTATCGCGAATCGTTTATCGCTTGTCTAGATGCACATGTCCTGTAATGTGCGGTCCGAGTCCCGTTGTCAGGGCTGCTCTAGAAATACGAAACTCGGTCGGGAGCTTTCAAATATCTGCCGATGCAGATGCTAAGGTCTGTTTTTCTAGTGGCTATGGTCCCACTCGACCCCTCCCTCAACTAATAGAAGGCCACCCTTGTAAAAATGAGAACTGTACGAAGGCCCCTATCTGCCCCACTAATTCTATGGCCAACAACACCCCGCAACCACAACTAGATAGCAAGTATGTGGTCCGTATGAGTCCTCCAGCCTTCCCGCTGCACGTGTCTCGCTTGACTGAGGATGGTA
This sequence comes from Allium sativum, assembly GCA_030737875.1. Classification (NCBI taxonomy): domain Eukaryota; kingdom Viridiplantae; phylum Streptophyta; class Magnoliopsida; order Asparagales; family Amaryllidaceae; genus Allium; species Allium sativum. The sequence continues at coordinate 63,001,902 of CM060909.1, read as the reverse complement.
GGTAGACGACGAGTCGCTATCACAGGGCTTCCGTCTTCTCGCCGAATCACGTTGTCCATCCGAGTCTTTAGGTTGCCATATATATATATTGCAACCAAGGCATACCCTTGGCTCTTCTACCGCAGACCTTAACCTCTGTGCGCCCAGGCGGATCATCTGCAGCCTCACAGAGCGACACCAAGAGTACCCTCACGTCCCCACGAAGCCTCGGGCTTCGTTACCCAATTCGTTTGGAGCCTTCTTTAAAATCAGCTGGACGTCCGCTCCTTTGTGTTATACTAAGAATTACTACTTAGTTCTACTAACTAAGGTTTACCACTTAGTTTCCAAAATTCCTTGTTTTCTTAACTAAGTTTTACTACTTAGTCCCCTTTTCAACTAAGGTTTACTACTTAGTTTTCTTTCTCGTCAGGTTGGATTGGTTAAGTGTCTTAACCTTCTTCCCTTATCCTGTTAAACTGGTTAAGTGTTATCAGTAATTCATGTTGACTTAACCCCATCCCAACCCAAGTTATATTGGTTAAGTATTTCTTATTAATTAACCCCACCCATTCATTCTGTATTGGTTAAGTGTTCCTTAACCTTGCCTGTCTAATATGTTATTATTAATGGTTAAGTATTATCCCTCCATGTTTTGGACTTAACCCCCTTCCTTTATCTCAACCTGATGGTTAAGTGTTCAAGTTTACTTAACCCTACGGTCTAACCCAGCTAATCTATCAAATTGGCTAAGTGTATTACTTAACCCCAACCTCTAGTCTAATTAACATGTTACATTGGCTAAGTGTATTAACTTTACTTAACCCCACTTCTAGTCTAGTTAACATGTTAATTTGGCTAAGTGTATTTACTTAACCCCACCTTCTAGTCTAGTTAACATGTTAATTTGGCTAAGTGTATTTACTTAACCCCACGAATCTTGTCCTTTTACATAAGTTTGGTTAAGTGTCTCTATGGACTTAGCCTTCCCCTTTCTAGCTTAACTGTGCTAAGTTGGTTAAGTGTTTCTATAGACTTAACCCTCCTGTTCTAGCTTAACGGTGTTAAGTTGGTTAAGTGCTTCTATGGACTTAACCCTCCCATTCTAGTTTTAACTGTGTTGGTTAAGTATTCCTATGGACATAACCCTCCCATTCTTGTTCTAGCTTTACTTAATAAATTAAAGCCGTAACCTCTCACATTAGATAGATATTGCTGCGGTTACTGGATGTGCCGGTTGGTTCCGGGCAGGTTTACACCGCAACTCAGTCTAACCTCGGGTTAGGCATATTTATGTTTTCTAAGTTCAAAGGGGTTCTTGATTAATTTCCAAATCTGATTTTTGAAAACAACCATCCCGTCCTTCGGATCAGTTAGGGATAGCCAGGGAGGGCAGGAAACTTGTATTTTCCAAACCCAAGCCTAGACACTATCCTCTCTGTCACCCTAGAACCTTCTGGTCTATGTGTTGTAAAAAGGGATGTTATCAAATTACCTTTCTTTTGTTTATAAATTGTTAGCAATTTATTTCAAAAGCCCATTTCCCCTTTTTAGACAAATTTGGCTATATTTATTTGTCAAGCCTACTAGTATACTTATATTCTAGGCCCAAGTCCTAACCCAACTTTGCAGTTTAGGCCATTTCCTATTTCATTGCCGAAACTAGATTAAATATCCCAGTTTATAATTTATGGCCAAAACTTAACCTACATGCAAGTTACATATTTTGTGGTAAATGAACAATTTACCATTTATGACAAATTCTATAAGTAAATTACTCCTAATTTACTTATTTCATTACTACTCTTTTAATGTACATTGTCACATTTATTATTATGGCCCGTTCTCTCTTATTTATCATATTTATACTTTTTGGTATGTAAATTATACCAAATTAAGTGTCGCTAACCATAATTTATTCTAAACATGACAATCGCTCACAATTATGACTAAATTCAAAATTGTGCTAATATACTTATTCCAAATCAACCTTAATTAACCCAATCTTGGTTTAACATCCTAATTCACAATTTATGGCAAAACTAGAATTATTTTTCTTGTTTACATTTTATGCCTAAAATTTAGCTTACTTGCTAACGCTAAATTTAATATGTCAAAATCACATATTCCCTAATCCATATCAAATTTCCAAGTTTACAACTATGTTCATATTCATTTCCATGTTTTTCCCCAAATCGCATTCCCACCGTTCGAATAATCGTGATTCAACCTAGATTATAAATAAATCTAGATTCGTAGATAAAAAGGGAATGAACCAAAATGTCAAGAAAGAACAACTGGCATAAAAAAGGTTTGGATAACAATGTAGGTTCAAGAATATGGGTCGACCTAACTTAATAGGTAAATTCCCACTGTCTTAAAACCAAAGAACAGGCAGAATAGGTTCAAGAACGTGGGTAGACCTAACTTAATAGGTAAATTCCCACTGTCTTAAAACCAAAGAAAAACCAAGGAACAGGTAGAATAAATAATCGGGTTTAGACCCAATTTCAAAATCACCAAACTAAAGCAATATTTTCCTAATCATGAATCATGGGTGTCAAAATCACAATTGTCCTCATTATGTCATAAGCAATAGTTTATGTCCAATTCAAAGGCTTATGTTCTTAGTCATAAGTAATGTCCATGGTCATAGGCAATATAGGCGATGTTCATAGTCCAAAAGGAAAATAATTCCCATAGTCCTAAGTCATTGTCATAGGCAATGTTTATATGTCCCAAAATCAAAGGCTTATGTCATAGTCCAAAGGCATATGCTTTCAAAGGCCACAGTTCTATAGTCATAGTCACAGTTACAGTATTATTTGTCCTCGAATCATAACAGTTCTTAATTCAGTCAAGAGTATAAACATAGATTCGAAGAGAGAGAGAAAGAGAGATTTGGCATATTCCTTTATTCCTTTAATTTCATGTCACAAATAAAACAAAATATTCAGATCTAGAAATAACCAACTTACAGAGACATAGATCTAGAATAGAAAGACGATAATGCTAAGATTCGCAGAAAAACAGCTGAAGAAGTCGTTGAATCTTCACTTGAAACTTTGATTTGAATCCCTTCTTGAATAGATTTTTGCAGCACCTCCTCGTCTTGAATTTATATTTTAATTAAATTATTTAATTTAACTTTAGAGGAGGGGAAGAAGCCATGAATCTTAGCAGCATAAGGGTAGAAGAGAATTGGTGCAAAGAGAATGAAGACTAGGGCTGTTTATATAAGTGCTCAAAACCTTATCGTACACGCAGCGCTGAGTCAGCATTGAACCTAGTCAAGAAAATAGTCCAGGTTCGCAGATGAATCTAGCCACATCTTATCGTACACACAGTGCTGAGTCAGCATTGGGTCCCGCAAGCTGTTTTGGCGCAGAAATTTGAATTTCGAACTTTTGAATATGTGGAATTTAATTAACTATTTTATTTACATGAAATATTCTTATATGTATACAATTCCTCTAACGACCATTTTACGCGTATATATATACGCACAACTTTCGTTTCATTTTCAAAATTCAAATGATGTTGCCATATTTCATTGACTGTAGCCTTATCTTGAATTTTATCTTTCGTATACATATATTTTTGCATATATATATATATATATTCGCATATGTATATATATATTTTCTTTATTTCCTTATATGTACGTTCTTATCCTTTCAAATTTTGAATTTGTATACGTACATATATTTGCATGTTCAGTTGGCCCTCTCTAAAACAAAGATAAAAAAAATTATGTCGCCGTCGGGGTTCGAACCCCCGACCTCTATGCTACAAATCCAATGCCTTAACCAACTGAGCTACAGAGGCTTTTGTTAATAAGTCTTAGAACAATAATAATTATTGTTCTCTCCTTACTTCTCTTTTTCATGTTAGTTACGATACTTAAATTAAACAACTGCATGGATCTTTTTTTTTTCTTTTAAAAATTAATTGTACTTTTCTTAATGTCACAGAATTACGGGGTGTTACAGACATGTTCAAAAGGAAAATTTAATTTTCGAAAAGAGTAAACTGTTTGAAAACTCCCAGGGAAAGACTATTTGAATTAAAAACATATTTAACAGAAATTTGTGAAAGAAAATTTGAATTAAAGTAAAGTCAGTTAAGTGGTAACTGAGATTGAATTAGAATGATATCAAGACAAATTGGATTGTGAGATTCAAATTTGGAGTATAATGTGATAATCGAGTTAAGAGTTGGGAATCGAGAAAAAACTCGAGTTGAAATGATATTTGGCTCGGATATAAGCGAATGGTTGGATTTGTGGAATAAAAACAGATTGGAATTTGATTGGGACGACCCTTGTATCCACTGAATTGATAACAGGTGGAAATGATATAATGACATGTCGACAAAAGGTACAAGTTTATATTTCTATTGGATATAAGATTTATGAGCCAAATTGGCAAGCCGCTTGGCTGTTTGATCTTCTTTTGGGTTGGAGATGGCCCAGAGAGCGAGTGGTGGTTTGACGTATTGACCAGTATAAAGGAGGTGCTGGCGAAATTTTTCGAAGAGTTAAGGCATTAGAAAATTTTCAGGATTTTTGAAAATTTTCGTTAATAAGAATTAATTAATAATTTAATTGAAATTAAATTGGTTCAGTTGAAACTGAAGTTCAGAAGTGAACAAATATGTTCTAACCAGTCGATAGGGTCATATTCTTGCTTTAGAAATTTCGAGGACAAAATTATTTTAAGTGGGGAAGATTGTAATGACCCGCATTGGCAGAGGTATTATAATTAATTTATTTAATTATATGAAAGGTTATTAGAAGGATTTCATGGTCGTTGAATAATATAAAAGTGAATATTTAATTAAAATAATAATTAAATAATACATTTAATTCTGAAATAATCAGGATTGGCTGAAATGGCGATATGGTGTGAACTGGATCATATGTGATATTTAATTCAGCTTGGTATTGAATTTGAATAACGAATATATTATATAAACGACAGTTTAAACGTAGAGTTATAATATAATTAAAATCGAGCTCGAAATGGCGCTGCAGTTCGAAAATTGGCGATTCAAACTTCAACTGAATGTACAGGATTCGTTTTAAGCCGGATTTCTGTGAAACAAGAAACGTGTGGAGCTGGTGGAGTATATCTTTCTAGTGGAAGAGAAAAATTGGGATTTCGTCGTGTAGATTTTGATTTATATCCAAATCAAATTTTAGAAAAGTCGCTGTGGAATTCCTTTATAATTTATAAAGGAATTATTTATTTTTTTTAAGGAATTTCAGTATAAATCGAATATCGAGTTGACCCTGATTTGAAATATCAAGTTAGAAATTCTGATAGGAATATTCTAGAGATGTATGGTATTCCACTGTGAATATAGACGATAATATTTATTTTTAAGTATTTAATTTAATTTATTTAAATATATTTATATATTTAAATGGGTCATCCAGAGCTTTAAAAATAGCCACTTTTGCAAACGGTGTCAGAATTCAACGAAACTAATTTTTGTTGGATCCGCAATGTCAAATAGTTGTTAGATTTCCGGTTTCGTGATTTTTAGAGTCACTGTGTGGTCGTATGGATTTTTAGAGTGAGAAACAGTCGATATTCTAACAGTTAAAAATACACTGTGTGAGCAAACGGAGTCGGAATTCGACGAAACCAGTTTCGTTGGGACCGTAATGTCGAACTCTAGCTGCACGTCCAGTTTGGTGATTTTTGAGCATCGTGTGTGATCACACGGATTTTTAGAATGCTAAAATAAATAAAATAAAATATATATTAAAAGAAGAAAAATATCCTAAGTGATATATGATCTAGAACAGTCCACGCAATCATCAATTTCAGCCACAAACATCAACAACCACATCGATCAACATATAAAAACACCAGAAACCAAATTCTCGTTCACAAAAGAAATACGCAGAAAAATCAAAGAACACAAAAATCAAAACAATCCCAAACGAAATCTATAAACCACCAAAGTGATATATTCCGACTCAGCAACCAAGGAGCTTCATTTCTGTGTAATTTTCACAGTATGCGATCGAGATTGGGGTGCCAAGTGGAGTCTAGGGTTCCTGTTTACTTTCGATTGATTGAGTTTCAGGAAAACAAGACTTTAGATTTGAACTATCGGTAGGAAGGAGCTCCATCTCCGTTGTTTTGGTGGAATTCCGAGATGAAAAGGGTCGGGTCTTTACTGTAAAGGGCGTCAGGGCCACCTGGAACGCAACCGAAATGGAGAAGTCGAGTTCGAATTGATGGCTTTAAGGTTGTGGAGGATTCGAAGAGGTGGATGTTGGTGGGTTCAGTGTTGGAGTTCGTTGAGGAGCGAGAGGGAAAGGGGAGTTCAAAATCTCGGTCATGTTTTGTTTAGAGGAGCAGGTCACGGAATTAGTGTTTTAGGGAAGAAAGGTTAAAGGGTGCGACGTTGGGCTTTAAGGGGGGGCTATTGGGCCAAGAAGAAAGGGTAAAGCCCAATGGTGAATAACTTAAGTTTTTAATTTAATTTAAATTTGTTCAAACTTGTCAAAGCAATATCTCGTTCATAAGTTATCAGATTGACGAACCGTAAGTTGCGTTGGGATCGTATGGACGACGGCTACGCACTGGAACAGACTGAGAGTGGATTGGAGATCGTCCCAATTTATGGCGAAATAAATTGTTTGATTCAAATCAAACAACAGTTTATCGTTCTTTAACGATGAACTGCCAATGTGAGTAATTCTCACTAACTCTGAACAGTTATTCATGTTGTATTTTTAGAACTGTTAAATATTGGCTGATTGACTGTGTGTTGACTGTTTGGTTGAACTGCTAGTCAGTTAGTTGAATTTCTATATTGATTCTGTTTAATAGAATATATCATATGGAACTGAAAGTGATGTTATCTATATTTTTTAACATCTGTGATGCAGGGAAACAGGTTGGAGGAATCCAGAATCCGACTGGATTCCTCAACATTTATTTACTGTTTTCATATATTGTGATATATGATGTGATGTATATCTGTTATGGATTATGTGTGTTAGAATGATGATGATCATTGTTATTCGATATTTTAAATATCACAAAAGACCCTGGGATGTAAAAAGAATTATTTCAATGTATATTGAAATAAAGGGATTTTATAAAATCAACAGATTTTATAAAAGGAAATATTTCGAAAGTAAATAAAGGGGAAAATGTTTTTAAAACAAATAGAATAAAAAAAAGGGAAATCATTTGTAAAGTGAAGAACCGTTACTAAAAGTAAATCTTTATAAATGAATAGTTTATCCGAAAAGGGATTTATCAAATTTAGTTATTCGAAAGGAGTTAAATCGAATATAGTTATTCGAAGGGAGTTAATCGAATATGGTATTCGAAAGTTAGCAAATTGAATATGTTATTCGAAAGGGGTTAGTCAAGAGGAGTTAAGTAAAAAGAGTTAATCAGATTAGAGTTAATCGAATATAGTTTATTCGAATAGAATCAATTGAGTTAATCGAATATTAGTGATTCGAATAGAAAGTAAAAGGAGTTAATCGATATTAGTTTAATCGATTAGAGTTAAAGCAAAGGAGTTTATCGAATATATAGTGTATTCGAATAGAAAGTAAAAGGAGTTAATCGAATATAGTTTATTCGAATAGAAGCAAATGAGTTAATCGAATATAGTTTATTCGAAGAAAGTAAAAGGAGTTATCGAATATAGTTTATTCGAAATGAGTTAAGTGAATTGAGTAAATCAATAGTGTTAGTCCAATAGAGTTAATTGATAAGGGTTAATCGAATAGAGTTAAGTGAAAAGAGTCAATCGAATATAGCTATTCGAAGGAGGGTTAAGTAAGGAAGTTAGTAAAAGGAATATAAAGTGAACTTTGCCTATTTCAAAGTTAGAAATGTTGTTCAGTTAAGGTCTGAGAGGTAGTTTTACCCCAACTTGATTGGCTTCGTTTTTAACTAAGGAATAGTTAAGGTTCGGCAGTAAAGGAAATGGTTTGAGTTGGCATCGCGATGGTTTGTTTAAACATCTGTCTAAGTCCAATGAAGAAGCTTTGGAAATGTTTTCCAAATAAGAAACCAGAAATGTTTTCTAATAAAGAAAACAAGAAATGGAAATGTTTTCCAAGTATTAATAACATATATTTTCTAAACATAGAAATAAGGAAATGTGAATATATATATATATATATATATATGTTGAATGATGTTTGATCGATATAAATTTCCATTTGGAAATAATATTGTTGTTTGCACACCTGTTTGTCTTCGATAGTTAAATCACAGACTATCGAAGTTTTTGACCATTTTAACGTTGTTAATATGGAGAGACCGGTTGGATTATTCTCCAAAGAACCACTATGTATTGGCATATGCGTTGCGAATCATATATGCCAAAGGAAATTGAAGATGGAGTTATGCAAGGGCTATCCTGTTTACAGAATAGTGCCTTTGGTTCATCCTGTTCCTGGATGACTTGTATGGACGGATGTCTGACAGAGTATTTCCAAACAATCACGTATATTGATTTCTCCAACCGTACCAAGAGTGGAAGCGAAGAAGGAAACTTCTTTTAGCTAACACATAATGTATGGTTGAGGACATCAATCGGTGATTTAATGGATTTGATGATGTGGCAATCAAAGTGAATCTGGTGTGATGATAAAGCGTAGCTTCTAGCCTCACATCCGGTAAATGACATAAATCGGGCAGGCAGCATGGCTAAGTCGGTCGCACCGAAGTAGGGTGTATAATCACCTGATCTAGAGTTTCATTTACTTCTAAAAATCTATTGTTGATGCTGTCCCATTCGGGAAACGGTTGCTGATCCCAACTGTTGGTGATATACATTCGATACACTCAAGCGAAATGAGTGGTCGGTTATGTGTGGCCGGGTTGCAAGATGTTCTTGTTGAACCCAGTGTATTCTTCTCTAGAGGTACACTAGCGAAAGGTGGTTCCATACCTTGTCATAGTTGGAAATCCATTGTCCCATACGTGCTTGCGGTTTTGATTGTATACTATATATGTAGAACGTGAGATGAAAGCGTTTCTGCTAGATGATTATTATATTGTGTCGATAGACATTATTATAATATCAAAAGGTTTTGATATAAAGATAATTTGGATTCCCATAAGGGAAAAAACCCGTTCCATTATACGTCGTGGTCTTATGAGATATCGATTACCTGCTTGAACTATTTTAAACTGTTTTACTCACACCAGTCCCATGACTGACCCGGAGTTTATTTTGTTGTTTTCCCTAAACTCTTGGGTGCCTAAATTTGTATGGGCAGTCTAGTAGTCGGGTTTTACATATATACTGGAAGAGCTGGAGCAGGAGGCTTCAGGATCATATAGCTATAGTTTATTTCCGCTGTGTTGTAAGTGTTGTACTTTGATAATGATATGTATATTCAATTAAAGATTTGTATTTCAAAGTTATGTTATGAAATATATTTATTCGTTCCGCTGTGAGATTCGTATTACTCTGATATTGTGTTCTTCTTCTTCTTCTATTCTAATTTTCTATCTTATCTTTCCTCACCCTCTAATTTCTTTCACTAATGACCGGTATTTTTCGACGTTGGGTTAGTCATCATCGTGTTTATGTCGATAACCAAAGTCGTCAAAAACCCTGGTCATTACAACCATCTACCCATCCATCAAACACAGGCATCCATTGTCCTTATAAAATTTCTAATGCTGTATGAACATATGCAAGAAGTGTGTGTATATGTTCCTTATCTAATGCAAAATCAGGCGGTCTACTGATTCATTTGACCCCCTTAATGCAAACCATATAGTGCCATGCGTCCGTTATGTATGCGAAAGAACCTTATCGATACATATCATTTCTACATGTGTGCCCAACCATTCACCAAAATGCAACATGTTGGATCTAGAATAACCCTAGAGGGGGGGTGAATAGGGTTTTTCACAGTTTTAACTGAATTAAAAAACTTAACGAGATATATATAATAATAAACTGATCACAGAAAATAGCAGAAACTGTAATGCAGAAAATAAATCACACACAGATATACCCAGCTTCGGCAAAACCCTGCCTACTGCTGCATTTCTAAGATTTCTACTAGGTGATAGAACAGTTCCCGCATACAAGACCATGTACACTCGCAAACCCCTGCTCCTATTCTAACCCTACGCTCAAAATCCTAGACTGATTCAAACCCCTGAATCAGATTTTCCCAGATTACAAACCCGTAACCTGTATTCCTAGATTTTACAGATTTTATTACAGTCAGTTAACTCCTAACTGAAACTCCCCTAGAGTTTTGCAGACTCTATAAACTGTTCAGGATTGTTTACAATTTACAACTCGAATTAAAACCAAAAATAAAAACAAATTAAAAAGAATTGAAACCCTAGGAGTTAAACAAAGAGGGTCATCCCCTTTTATTCTTGGCCAGCCATGTTTTAATTTGTGCACCCCTTTATTTTTCTGGCCCGATCTCTTTGTCTCTGGAAATAGAAAATGGCGGCTTCAAAGAAACTAGGGTTTCTGATAAATCCTCCAAATCCAGATCGATCTGATGATGATATTGTTTCAGTGATGCCTTGAATCGAAGGATGCTTTCAGTGTTTTGATTTGAGAATTGCTCTGGCTCGATTCACAGACTTGGGTTGCTACCGACAACGATTTGTGAGTTCTCTTAATTTCAGTTTTTCTCTTGAATTGATTCTGTGGGTTTTCGATTTCAGTTGCTTGGGATTTCCTCTGATTTGCCAGTGATGAAATGCGTGTACATATAGGGTTAGAAATAGAAAACCCTAAATCACTGATTTCATATATGACCCGATCTGATTTCGCTGCTTTCCTCGATTGAAATTCTCGGCTTTGATTGAAAGAGAAATTTGCGTGATTTTGCCCTCTGATTTTCCCCAGCTTTGAAAATGATTTGCGTAGCTTTTAATTTCTGTGAATTCCTTGATGACTTTAGACGTGTTCTTATCCCATGAGTGAACTTGAAAAAATGCTGAGAAGAAATTATGCTTCTAATTGATCTCTTTTATTGTGGCATTCCAAATATGTTGGTGAATTTCTTTCTCAGTTTTGAAATAAATGAATTTCTATAAATGTGTTATTCAAAACTGGAAACTATATCTTCTCCCTTGCGTGATTGCTGAAATCGACTGGGTCTTTGATGCTATTAAAACTGAATTGATTTCTTTCCACACAAAAATTGATTGAGTTTTTCAAAAAAAAGAAACTTTCCCAAATCTGGAAATACTTCACACGGTTTGCCAACTATGATTTCCTGTGATTACCTGATTTGTTGCATTGTTCGAATCTTTTGATTTTTGGAATAATTTAAATCCTTTCCCAATTATTACTATGCTTAGAAACTGGAAACAATTTAAAGGTTTGAAAACCTGATTTCCTGGAAAGATTTAAACATGCTTGCCACATTGTTGAGCTGTGTTGAAACGTATTTTGCATTGCTTATGACTGTATTGTGCACTGGCTCGACCTTTACGTATATGACCACCTTAAATGCTATTGTGCATGTCCATGTATGGCTGCACATATTATATGACCCTTTTGCATATTTGAACTTCATCAACATTGAATGTTTGCTTGTATGTTTGCATCCCATACTTCTTTTATGCTTTGTTTGACAACTGCATGTATTCTTCACCATATATGCTGAAATGAAAGCTGCAATTGCTTGTTTTTGCATTGTGCTTAACTCTTCAACATTGCTGCTGAACTTTTTTACTTTGCTCGACCATTTTGTTGATGCTACTTGACTATGTATTGTATAGCAGCATATTTGTCATTGCTGAATCTCCTTCATGCAACATGACATTTGGTATTTGAAAAAAAATGACTTGTGCATATATTTTTAGCTCGACACTTGGCTTGTGTTAACCATGTTGACTTTGCTGCCTTGTTCACATACACCATTTACATTGTCAACACCATGTAAACTGGCTGATTGCATTTCATTTTGACATTGTGTCATTTCTGTGTTGGTTTTGAGTGCTACTTCACCTTTGACCACACAGCACTTGTCCATGTTTGCTGCCACCATGTATTTGAGTTGTTTTGACTTTTTGCTCGACCTTTTATTTATTTTTGTTGCACTGAGTCGAGACGGTCCACTGCGGCTACTCCTCAGCTGCACACTGATTGGCGTGGCAGTGCACACGTGTATTTATACACGTGTGTATATGCAGCCGTCAGTCGGAAAAAAAAAAACAGATCGAGTCAGAAAAATGATGAGAAACACACCGAATTCTGAGGCAAATAAAATTTTAAAAAATAAAATTTATATTTGCGTGTAATTAGAATATTATTTCTGTTCCATATACTGTGTGTGTATGTTTCATGTGTGACAGGTAAGCAGGGATGACTGGACTGACTGTGATGACTGGACTGACAATAAGCAGTGAAGACTGAAGATGAAAAAAAAACAGTGAATGAAGCAGTGTCAGAAAAAAAATGTCTGTATACGAAAAATGTATGTAGAGTGATGAAATGTAATACAAAATTGTATATCAGTGAATATATACAAATAGTGGAGTTTATAAATTTGTACTGTTTTGATAGTGAAATAAAATATTATATTTAAATAAAATACTGTGTGAATATTTATATTTCTGTACAGTCGTATTTTATTTGAATATAAATATTATATTCCAATCTGTAATGTATAATACCAGTACAATATCAAACACATTAAAATAATATATATTTGGTTGTTATCATCAAACAAAAATCATATAATTGTTTATACAACATCGTTATATACAACAATCTCCCCCTTTTGATGATGACAAACAAATAAAAGATTTTGTATACAATAGATGTGTTTGACAGTGAAATTTTAACTCCCCCTATTTACCAGCTCCCCCTACAACAGACAACTCCCCCTATAACTGTGCATGAGTGAAAGGAATGTTATGAATAATAATAAATTTTCAAAATTAAAATATTTATAAACTATTCACTCATAAATCAAAATCTAATCCATTCTCCCCCTTTTGGTATCATCAAAAGGATACAGATTTTAAAATACAGATGAAAAATGACAAAATATAATTTCAGCTTAAGAGGAAGAACGGTCATCATAAATCTCAATCAGTCAAACAAAAATCATAATAAACTAAGAACAGGTGGCATATTTCACATTGTAGAGAATGACGGTTATACGATGAATTTTATAAAAATGAGGAGAGTTAAAAAAAATATGTGAATATTTCCCAATTATTTTCAAAAGAATTTTATAAACTGAAGCACAAAAACAGTGATGGATTTGGACTATAATTAATAATTCAATTTAAGTGACGAGATCGAATAATCTCAAATCCCAATATCTATCAATCAACAAAACATAATACGTCATAATATTTCAACACATTTCACAGATTAGAAAGATGGATTGATAGACTGGTTTTTATACTCTGAGGAGAATTTCAGATTAATTTATATTTATAGCACATTTTTCCCTTTTTTTATTTATTTATTTAAGAGCACACTGACCACGCATAACCAGAGCTTGGATTTTTAAATGGGATCAGTCGCAACTTAAATTATAAGTTGTCTCATAACCATGCATGACCAGAGCTTGGATTTTTAAATGAGGTTTGAGACACACTTATGTATTAATTTTATATATTTATCATTTCAGCTTTAAAAGGAAAAACTCCTCGGTATAAAACCAATATATGGATGATAGAAAATGTGGTAGGTACAGAAATGGACTGTGAAATAAATTTCTAAATTAATTATATTATGAAATATGACCAACTGTACCGGGATTATTGAAAATTTTCAATTATCACTAATTCTGAATAATAATATAACCACAATTCCATCACAAATATTTTCACTGTTTTAAAATGATTTTAAGAAGAAAAAAAATTAAACTCTCCACATTTATATAACATCATAACGGATGGCAGAAGGATGATAAGTAATGAAGATGGTCGTGAAATAATTGCCAGTTCAAAGATATTATAATAAATATTCAACCATCATGAAAATCTAAATAAAATTCTCCTCTTGTTGTGAAATATACTGCAGTCACAATTCATCACAATTTCTAAATCTGGTTATAATTTTGATGAATTATAAATACAGTTTAATTTGGATATTGATTTCAATTTCTGAAAGAATAATCAATAAATAATTTTAAACTTGAAAATCAATTACAAGAGGAATATGCTGATCTATACATGACAAGAGGAAAAAATATATATACAGCAAAAAAAATATGCAGCACTTTTAAACTGATACCACATGGTGTCTCTACAAAGTAAAAAAAACAGAACAGATGGATAAAAAAAAAACTGATACCAAATGTAGTCTCCCTTATTGAGGAAATTAATTACACCATGATGGACTATCATGTACATCTCAGACCAAAGAAATTTAAACACAAATTCAGCCAGACAAATTTAGCACATTTATTTGTATAAGGCAAAAAATATGTGTGGATCTATACAAGGTGAAGATTTGAATCTCAGTAAAGATGGATGAGACAAATATAAGGCGCTTCTGATACCAAATGTTCTCGCTTTCTCGAGGATTTTAATGACACCCCGGTGGCAAACAATGGTACCTCAGTCAACAGAAAAGACTTAATTACAAAGCAAGCAACTCAAGCACACAAATTTCATTTATCAGAGCACGATAAATCTTTGATACCAAATCAAGCAGTCCAAAAAAAAATATTTACAAATCAATTTCTTATAATCAGAGCAGCATGATTCCAAAACAAACAATTTTCAAAAACAGTATCAGAGCTGGTTCCTTTTATCAGAGTAGCAAGCAGATTAAATCAAGTAATTTCCAAACCATTTTTCAAATCAATATCAGAGAAAATCAAGAATCGGTTCATGTCAGACTTGTCAGGATGATGGTCATAACAGACAGTTCATGATTAAGATTAAAATACCGTTTATTTTAAATCATTTGATGGAATATGTAAATATCAGGATTTAATGAATCAATCACACCAGATTTTAAAAATATGATTTGAGATATGCATGAGATTCAATAAATCGATAATTTTAAATGATTTTAAACAAACATATATTCAAATCAAATAATCATGAAATAACAGTGATTTTCAAAACCAAGTTTTTCAAGGAATTTTTCAAAATATTTCATACAAATGCAAAGATAATTCAGATTATTTACATCAATTTTGAGAGGTATTCATGATCAGAAAATAATCTATTTGAAATCACTTGAATCAATGTCAATTTTTGGGATATAACGAATCAGTCACACATGATTGATAATTTCGAATTTAGGAGGTGTGTGAGATTCAAAATATCGGGAATTTCAAATGATTTCAAACAAACAAATTTGAACCGTACCGATCATGAAAAAGAATGAATTTTATGATGTATCACTGTAATTCAAGATAAATCAAAATTCCAAGCCAATCTGAAAATCAATGAAATTATCACAACAGATAAATAACATAATGCTGTAATGAGTATAATATTTCGAGCTTTTCTAAAATGAATTAGAACAAACTCAGAACAGCAGAAATGTGTGAAATTCCACTAATTATTCAGATCTTCAAAAATAATTTAGAATTCTAACTAACAGTGTTCAAGATACGACAAGAATACATCAACGCTGTTATGAATTCAGAAAGCAGAAAAAATAAACCTCAAAACAATTATAGATATTTACGAAACTAAAAACAAGATCTGGAGAACAGAGTTCTATTCAAATAAAGAGAATTTCCAGAATAAGATGAAAACTGTAATTGGAAGTTAATGAAGTCCAGAAGAAATCACAATGATATTGCAGTGATAAAACAAATAGAGAAGAAGAAGAGGGAAGAAGTAAACAAGAAAATAAAAACTAAAAATATTTACAAAAGTGAGTTCAGAGATCATACCAGAATTCGATTGTAAACTAGAATCTCTAACTCGACCAGATTTGGCTAAGGAACTGTGAATGATTTTATAATATTTGAAATCAGTTTCTCTTTAGCAGTGCAGTTCCTCGGCCTCTTTTGATACCTAGCAATTTGAGGAAACGAGTTGTAATGACCCGCATTTTTAGAGATATATAATTAATTTATTTAATTATATAATTGGTGATTTAGAGAAGTTAATGATCGTTCAATTAAATATATTGAATATTTAATAAATAATTATAATATAATAATATATTATAATGTCGAAATAGTCGGAAATAGTGAAATTCACAATATCGTGTGAATTGAATAGCATACGAGATTTGGTGGAGTTTCAATTCGAAATATAATAACGATTATATTGAATCGACGACAGTTGAACGTATAGTTTATAATATATTTATAAACGAGCTCGAAATGGCGCGGCAGTTCGCTATTTGGCGATTCGAACTTCAACTGAATGTACATGATTCGTTTTAAGCCGGATTTCTGTGAAACAAGAAACGTGTGGAGCTGGCGGAGTATATCTTTCTAGTGGAAGAGAAAAATCGGGATTTCGTCGTATAGATTTTGATGTACGTCCAAATCAAATTTCAGAAAAAGTCGCTGTGGAATTCCTTTATAGTTTATAAAGGAATTATTTATATTTTAAAAAAGGAATTTTAAGGTAAATTGAATATCGAATCAATCTGGACTCGGAATAGCGAGTATATAAATATACTGGAGCTGTATGATATTCCTCGGTGAATATATACGAGAATATATATTTATTTATATATAATTTGATTTTATTTAAATATATTTATATATTTAAATGGGTCATTCAGAGCTTTAAAAATAGCCGGTTTTGCAAACGAAGTCGAAATTCGACGAAACCAGTTTTGTTGGATCCGCAATGTCAAATTATTGTTAGAGGTCAAGTTTCGTGATTTTTAGAGTCACTGTGTGGCCGTACGGATTTTTAGAGTGAGAAACAGTCAGTATTTTGACAGTTAAAAATACGCTGTGTGAGTATACGAAGTCGGAATTCGACGAAACCAGTTTCGTTGGGACCGTAATGTTGAACTGTATCTGCATGTCCAGTTTCGTGATTTTTGGGTATCACATGTGAGTACAGGAATTTTTAGAAGACAATACAAATAGCAGTTGATTTTATATTAATATAATATTTGAATATAAAATCATTTTACCTCCTCTATAAATATCCCCTAACACATTTCTAAACCTAGAAAATTTCTCTGGAAGTCAACAACAACAAAGCTGCCGTATGTTTCTCTTCAAACAAACCAATCGGCCACTTTCAAAAATCAACCAAAAATCAAAAAAACATTTCTTATAAATCCTGAAACTTGGATAATGGAAATCATTGCTCGAAACTCTTCAAGTTGGTATGTAAATCGAAGGGTGCGACTTCACATTGGGGAGCTCGGCGTTTTACAGTGGGTGCTAGGGTTCCACCATACCGCAAATTGAAGCATCGAGGTGCGAAACTGATTTGATATTTGGGCTTGGGGTTCAAAACCGAAGGTGTTGACATGATTGTGGGGTTTTCGGTGGTGTTTGGGGTCGGTGGCCTGCTGTCGACAGTCGATGTCGCGGAAATGAAGGTGGCGCCGAGGTCAGGTTTGAGGGTACAGGGAGATGCGGTTTGGGAAGAGAGGGCCAGTGGTGGTGACGGCTTGTCGAACGGTGGCACGAATGAGGAGAACGTGGTGGTCAACGGTGGCCATTTTCGTTTGTTTGGATTTTACGGGAGCAGAAGTGTTCGTGGTTTTTGAAAGAGGAAGAAAGTAGTGCGGGTTGGTCTGGTGACGGGCTTTTCATATTGGGTGAGGCCCAAATTTGTTTAAAAGGATTTAATTAGAAAGT
Source organism: Allium sativum (assembly GCA_030737875.1). Classification (NCBI taxonomy): domain Eukaryota; kingdom Viridiplantae; phylum Streptophyta; class Magnoliopsida; order Asparagales; family Amaryllidaceae; genus Allium; species Allium sativum. Next base: position 62,984,168 of record CM060909.1, on the reverse strand, counting down.
TTATTTTTAATTTAAATAGTGTATTTCCTTGTAATTCTCATATCTTGACCATACGAAATCAGAATTTCGCAAATATGGATCCATCGGGATCGTATGGACGGGAATGACAACATACAGGCTGGTCTGGAATGTTTCGGAGTTCGTAACAATTTATGGTGGAATAAATTGACTGATCAGAATGGACAATCGTTATTCGTTATTTAACGATAACGAAAAATGTGAGTAAAACTCACTAACTCCCCTAAATTTATATTTTAATATAAATTGTATATTTTCTGTATTTGACTGCTAGTTATGTACTGTTAATTTGGACTGTTAAGTTGTCTTGTTAAATTGGACTGTTAAATAGATTTGATTGAAAACGTAGATATAGTTATATATAGAAAACCGTCAATCAAATATGGATTCTGATTATCAGTATATTTCATGTTGGGATGAAATTGATGTATATTATACTGTGTAACATCTGTGGATGCAGGGAAACAGGTTGGAGGAATCCAACTGGATTCCTCAACAGTTATTTTATTGTTTTTCATATATTTCGATATATGATGTGAATTATAACCTGTTGTTGATATTGTGTGTATGGACGATATTGAACATCGTGATTTGATATGATTGAATACCATGACATACCGGAATGTAGATAAAGGAGATTTTTCAAAGTGATATTGAAAAATAGAATATTTATAAAGTGGAATATTTATAAATAAGAAATGTTTATAAATTGGGATATTTATAAATAGGAGATATTTTAAAAAAGGAAAATAAATTCAAAACATTTCGTTTTGAATGGAAAGGCCTGTGTGGCGGGTTTGGGGATTTTCCCGATGCTCCCGATACAAAGGAGGTTATGGCGAATTTTCCCGGGAATTTAAGGAGTTAGAATATTTCAAGAATAAATTTGAAAAGGGAATATTTGTAAACCATTTACAAATAGAATTGAAAAGGAAACGTTATGAAAGGGAAATCATTTTTAAAGGGTAGAACCGTTATTTAAAAGTAAATCTTTTCAAATAAATAAAACGTTGTTAAAGAGGAAATCTTTATAAAGTGAATAAAGTAAATCGAATATAGTTTATTCGAATAGAGTTAGAGGAGTTATCGAATATAGTTTATTCGACAGGAGTTAAGTGAATAGTTAGGTTAAACTAAGTGAATTAGTTAAGTGAATTGGTTAAGTTAACCAAAGTGAATTAGTCGAGTTAATCAAAGTGATTAGTTCAGTTAATCGAGGTAAGTAAATCAAGTTAGGGTAATCGAGTTGAATTAGTCAGTCGAGAAAATAAATTGAGTTAGTCAAACCAAGTAAAACCAGTTAGAGTTAACCAGTTAGAGTTAAACAGTTAGAGTTAAACAGTTAGAGTTAAAACAAACATAGTTATTCAGGATGAGTTGCCATTTAGCACGACTGCTAGCGTAATTCGCAGGGCTGTAAATAGCCTACGGCGGTCGGATGTTTCCTGAGGGAATCAGGCGTAACCATTTTGATCGCTGCGATTTAGAGTTGAGCGAATGGAGTTAAAGAATATAGAGTTAAGCAAAATTAGAATCTGACTAGAGATTAATAAGTTGAATGGTTTCCTGGGTATCGATCTGATGTTGGTTTCGGCCTTCGGGGTTTATACTTAGGAAGTTGTTCTCTTGTTAGTTTATAGTTAGAGTCTGATAGTTGTGGACGGATAGTGATACGTAAATAAACAATGGAAATGTTTTCCAACGTTGATAACAAATATTTTCTAAATATAGAAAATAAGGAAATATGTATAGATATACATGATGATTGATCGATTGACATTCCATTGGAATTTAGATCGTTGTTTGTACACGGACATGTTTTCTTTGATAGTTAACTCACCGACTATCGAAGTTTTGACCATTTTAACGTTGTTAATATGGAGAGACCGGTTGGATTATAATCCATAGAACCACTCTGTATTGGCATAAGCGTTGCGAATCATATATGCCAAAAATAATTGAAGACGAAGTAAAATGCAAGGACTATCCTGTCTACAGAATAGTGCCTTCGGTTTGTCCAGTCCCAGGACAACTAGTATGGACGAAGGTCTGACAAAGTATATCCAATGGATCGCGTAAGTTGATCTGTTCAAACGTATTCACGTTTGGTGGCGGAGGAATTCGTTTCTCTTAGCTGTATACCCGTGTTATTTTTGGATAAGTCAATTTGTGATTTGGCGGGTATGACGATGTGACATTTCTAAGTGAATGAAGATGGATGTCTGACATAGTATTTCCAGACGGTCACGTACATTGATTTCTTCAACTATACCAAGAGTGGAAGCGGAGAAGGAAACTTCTTTTAGCTGACACATAATGTATGGTTGTAGATGTCAATTAGTGATTCTGATGGATCTGACAATGTGGCATTCGAAGTGAATCTGATGTGATGATAAAGCGTAGCTTCTAAGCCTCATCATCCGGTAAATGACAGAAATCGGGCAGGCAGCATGGCTAAGTCGGTCGCACCGAAGTAGGGTGTATAATCACCTATCTAGAGAATATTCATTTGTTTCTTAAATCTATCAATGCTGTCCCATATATATACGGGAACGGTTGCTGATCCCAACCGTTGGTGATTTACATTCGATACACTCAAGCGAAATGAGTGGTCGGTCATGTGTGGCTGAGTTGCAAGATGTTCTTGTTGAACTCCAGTGTATCGTTCCTAGAGTACACTGATCGGAAGGTGATTCCATACCTTGTCATAGTTGGAAATCCATTACCCAATACGTGCTTGCGATTTTGATTGTATACTATATATGTAGAACGTGAGATGCAAGCGTTTCTGCTAGATTGATATTTATTTGTACTTAGACATTATTATAATATCAGAATGATATTGCTTTGAAAAGTTATTTGGATTCTCATAAGGGAAAAACCCGTTCCGTATTCACGGCGTGGTCTTATGAGATATCATATACCTGTTTAAATGATTTGAGTTTATTCACACCAGTCCCATGACTGACCCGGAGTTTTATTTTGTTTTCCCTAAACTCTTGGGTGCCTAAATTTGTACGGGCAGTCAAGTAGTCAGGAATTTACAGGTATACTTGAAGAGCTGGAGCAGGAGGCTTCAAGATCATATAGCTATAGTTATTTCCGCTGTGTTGTAAGTGTTGTACTCTGATAAGTGCTATTGTATACATAACTGTTATATTTCAAAGTTATGTTATCTATTATATGTTATTCGTTCCGCTGTGAGGTTCGTGTTACTCTGATGTTGTGTTCTTCTTCTTCTTCTATTCTAAGTTTCTATCTTATCTATTCTCACCTTCTAATTTCTTTCATTAATTACCGGGATTTTTCGATGTTTTGGTTATCGACGTCGAGCTTACGTCGATAACCAAAGTCGCTCAAAAATCCGGGTCGTTACTGTTGGTATCAGAGCTTAAGTTAAGAATTACCTTGGCTCTGTGGCGTGACTCGGTAGAGATAGGGTTAGTAATACCCTAGATTGAGTTTGAGTGTATATATACGAGTGCGTATTTGTATTTGATATAAAAAATGGTTTTATATTGTGGGGATTCATTGGCTGAGTTGTTTATGAGTTCTAGTCGATCAGTTTGATCCACTGTATCGGTAGGAGTAAATAAACACTTGAATACGATGGACCGACACAGTATGGATATGTGATATATTATCATATATAGGATATATTGGTTGCTATTATAATCGAGTAAGATTATAACATGTGAAATGGTTAAGTATATAACCAATCAGAATTCATATATGTAAAGTATATGAAATAAGATGAACTAAATATGAATTTAAATTAGATTTGGAATTAAAATAAGGAAATTTTAAGTTCCTGGGAGATTTTGAAATGTTTTCAAAATGGATGAATTTAGTAAGGGTTTTGAAATGATATAGTATTGAAATCACTTGTGTCGCTGGAAAATAATCCCGATGATGACTGCGCAGTATCATCGGTGTGATTTTCGAGTTCTAAGTGGTGGATTACTACCAAAGATTTTGTTTTTGAATTGTTTTGAGAAAACAAGTTGTTTAGAAAATTCAAAGGTTTTGAATTAGTATTATGATTTCAAATTTGATTTGAAAGAAACCCAGGAATTTGAGTTCTGAAATTAAAATTTAACTAATGAAGTTAAATAGATGAGATGGTAAAAATAAATTGAAATTTAACTTGAACTGAGTTAAATAAAATTGAATTGGATTAGAGACAATCTAGAATGGAACCAAATTGATAAGTCAATAATTTGGAATTTGATATTGGACTTCGAATGAAATTCGATTTGGATTTGTGGATAAAAACAGATTGGAAATTGGTTGAGATGACCTTGGGTATATGTTGGATTGATAACAGATGAAAGTGATAAGGTTAATATGCCTGACAAAAAGGTACAAGTTTATATTTTATATGAGTATTGAAATTTATGAGCCGAATTGGCAAGCCGCTTGGCGTTTTGGTTTTCTTTTGGGTTGGAGATGGCCCAGAGAGGCGAGTTGGAGTTTGAGCTATTGACCAGTACAAAGGAGGTGCTGGCGAAATTTTCCGAAAATTTAAAGTGTTAGAAAATTTTCAGCATTTTTGAAAATTTTAGTTAGTCGGAAGGAATTAATATTTTAGTCGATATTAATCGGTTTAGTTGAAATCAGAAATAAGGGGTAAACAAATCTTAGGAATTCCAATAGATAGGGTCGTCCTCTAACTTAGCAATTTCGAGGACGAAATTATTTTAAGTGGGGAAGAATGTAATGACCCGCATTTTTAGAGATATATAATTAATTTATTTAATTATATAATTGGTGATTTAGAGAAGTTAATGATCGTTCAATTAAATATATTGAATATTTAATAAATAATTATAATATAATACTATATTATAATGTCGAAATAGTCGGAAATAGTGAAATTCACAATATCGTGTGAATTGAATAGCATACGAGATTTGGTGGAGTTTCAATTCGAAATATAATAACGATTATATTGAATCGACGACAGTTGAACGTATAGTTTATAATATATTTATAAACGAGCTCGAAATGGCGCTGCAGTTCGCTATTTGGCGATTCGAACTTCAACTGAATGTACATGATTCGTTTTAAGCCGGATTTCTGTGAAACAAGAAACGTGTGGAGCTGGCGGAGTATATCTTTCTAGTGGAAGAGAAAAATCGGGATTTCGTCGTATAGATTTTGATGTACGTCCAAATCAAATTTCAGAAAAAGTCGCTGTGGAATTCCTTTATAGTTTATAAAGGAATTATTTATATTTTAAAAAAGGAATTTTAAGGTAAATTGAATATCGAATCAATCTGGACTCGGAATAGCGAGTATATAAATATACTGGAGCTGTATGATATTCCTCGGTGAATATATACGAGAATATATATTTATTTATATATAATTTGATTTTATTTAAATATATTTATATATTTAAATGGGTCATTCAGAGCTTTAAAAATAGCCGGTTTTGCAAACGAAGTCGAAATTCGACGAAACCAGTTTTGTTGGATCCGCAATGTCAAATTATTGTTAGAGGTCAAGTTTCGTGATTTTTAGAGTCACTGTGTGGCCGTACGGATTTTTAGAGTGAGAAACAGTCAGTATTTTGACAGTTAAAAATATGCTGTGTGAGTATACGAAGTCGGAATTCGACGAAACCAGTTTCGTTGGGACCGTAATGTTGAACTGTATCTGCATGTCCAGTTTCGTGATTTTTGGGTATCACATGTGAGTACAGGAATTTTTAGAAGACAATACAAATAGCAGTTGATTTTATATTAATATAATATTTGAATATAAAATCATTTTACCTCCTCTATAAATATCCCCTAACACATTTCTAAACCTAGAAAATTTCTCTGGAAGTCAACAACAAAGCTGCCGTATGTTTCTCTTCAAACAAACCAATCGGCCACTTTCAAAAATCAACCAAAAATCAAAAAAACATTTCTTATAAATCCTGAAACTTGGATAATGGAAATCATTGCTCGAAACTCTTCAAGTTGGTATGTAAATCGAAGGGTGCGACTTCACATTGGGGAGCTCGGCGTTTTACAGTGGGTGCTAGGGTTCCACCATACCGCAAATTGAAGCATCGAGGTGCGAAACTGATTTGATATTTGGGCTTGGGGTTCAAAACCGAAGGTGTTGACATGATTGTGGGGTTTTCGGTGGTGTTTGGGGTCGGTGGCCTGCTGTCGACAGTCGATGTCGCGGAAATGAAGGTGGCGCCGAGGTCAGGTTTGAGGGTACAGGGAGATGCGGTTTGGGAAGAGAGGGCCAGTGGTGGTGACGGCTTGTTGAACGGTGGCACGAATGAGGAGAACGTGGTGGTCAACGGTGGCCATTTTCGTTTGTTTGGATTTTACGGGAGCAGAAGTGTTCGTGGTTTTTGAAAGAGGAAGAAAGTAGTGCGGGTTGGTCTGGTGACGGGCTTTTCATATTGGGTGAGGCCCAAATTTGTTTAAAAGGATTTAATTAGAAAGTTTATTTTTAATTTAAATAGTGTATTTCCTTGTAATTCTCATATCTTGACCATACGAAATCAGAATTTCGCAAATATGGATCCATCGGGATCGTATGGACGGGAATGACAACATACAGGCTGGTCTGGAATGTTTCGGAGTTCGTAACAATTTATGGTGGAATAAATTGACTGATCAGAATGGACAATCGTTATTCATTATTTAACGATAACGAAAAATGTGAGTAAAACTCACTAACTCCCCTAAATTTATATTTTAATATAAATTGTATATTTTCTGTATTTGACTGCTAGTTATGTACTGTTAATTTGGACTGTTAAGTTGTCTTGTTAAATTGGGCTGTTAAATAGATTTGATTGAAAACGTAGATATAGTTATATATAGAAAACCGTCAATCAAATATGGATTTTGATTATCAGTATATTTCATGTTGGGATGAAATTGATGTATATTATACTGTGTAACATCTGTGGATGCAGGGAAACAGGTTGGAGGAATCCAACTGGATTCCTCAACAGTTATTTTATTGTTTTTCATATATTTCGATATATGATGTGAATTATAACCTGTTGTTGATATTGTGTGTATGGACGATATTGAACATCGTGATTTGATATGATTGAATACCATGACATACCGGAATGTAGATAAAGGAGATTTTTCAAAGTGATATTGAAAAATAGAATATTTATAAAGTGGAATATTTATAAATAAGAAATGTTTATAAATTGGGATATTTATAAATAGGAGATATTTTAAAAAAGGAAAATAAATTCAAAACATTTCGTTTTGAATGGAAAGGCCTGTGTGGCGGGTTTGGGGATTTTCCCGATGCTCCCGATACAAAGGAGGTTATGGCGAATTTTCCCGGGAATTTAAGGAGTTAGAATATTTCAAGAATAAATTTGAAAAGGGAATATTTGTAAACCATTTACAAATAGAATTGAAAAGGAAACGTTATGAAAGGGAAATCATTTTTAAAGGGTAGAACCGTTATTTAAAAGTAAATCTTTTCAAATAAATAAAACGTTGTTAAAGAGGAAATCTTTATAAAGTGAATAAAGTAAATCGAATATAGTTTATTCGAATAGAGTTAGAGGAGTTATCGAATATAGTTTATTCGACAGGAGTTAGGTTAAACTAAGTGAATTAGTTAAGTGAATTGGTTAAGTTAACCAAAGTGAATTAGTCGAGTTAATCAAAGTGATTAGTTCAGTTAATCGAGGTAAGTAAATCAAGTTAGGGTAATCGAGTTGAATTAGTCAGTCGAGAAAATAAATTGAGTTAGTCAAACCAAGTAAAACCAGTTAGAGTTAACCAGTTAGAGTTAAACAGTTAGAGTTAAACAGTTAGAGTTAAAACAAACATAGTTATTCAGGATGAGTTGCCATTTAGCACGACTGCTAGCGTAATTCGCAGGGCTGTAAATAGCCTACGGCGGTCGGATGTTTCCTGAGGGAATCAGGCGTAACCATTTTGATCGCTGCGATTTAGAGTTGAGCGAATGGAGTTAAAGAATATAGAGTTAAGCAAAATTAGAATCTGACTAGAGATTAATAAGTTGAATGGTTTCCTGGGTATCGATCTGATGTTGGTTTCGGCCTTCGGGGTTTATACTTAGGAAGTTGTTCTCTTGTTAGTTTATAGTTAGAGTCTGATAGTTGTGGACGAATAGTGATACGTAAATAAACAATGGAAATGTTTTCCAACGTTGATAACAAATATTTTCTAAATATAGAAAATAAGGAAATATGTATAGATATACATGATGATTGATCGATTGACATTCCATTGGAATTTAGATCGTTGTTTGTACACGGACATGTTTTCTTTGATAGTTAACTCACCGACTATCGAAGTTTTGACCATTTTAACGTTGTTAATATGGAGAGACCGGTTGGATTATAATCCATAGAACCACTCTGTATTGGCATAAGCGTTGCGAATCATATATGCCAAAAATAATTGAAGACGAAGTAAAATGCAAGGACTATCCTGTCTACAGAATAGTGCCTTCGGTTTGTCCAGTCCCAGGACAACTAGTATGGACGAAGGTCTGACAAAGTATATCCAATGGATCGCGTAAGTTGATCTGTTCAAACGTATTCACGTTTGGTGGCGGAGGAATTCGTTTCTCTTAGCTGTATACCCGTGTTATTTTTGGATAAGTCAATTTGTGATTTGGCGGGTATGACGATGTGACATTTCTAAGTGAATGAAGATGGATGTCTGACATAGTATTTCCAGACGGTCACGTACATTGATTTCTTCAACTATACCAAGAGTGGAAGCGGAGAAGGAAACTTCTTTTAGCTGACACATAATGTATGGTTGTAGATGTCAATTAGTGATTCTGATGGATCTGACAATGTGGCATTCGAAGTGAATCTGATGTGATGATAAAGCGTAGCTTCTAGCCTCATCATCCGGTAAATGACAGAAATCGGGCAGGCAGCATGGCTAAGTCGGTCGCACCGAAGTAGGGTGTATAATCACCTATCTAGAGAATATTCATTTGTTTCTTAAATCTATCAATGCTGTCCCATATATATACGGAAACGGTTGCTGATCCCAACCGTTGGTGATTTACATTCGATACACTCAAGCGAAATGAGTGGTCGGTCATGTGTGGCTGAGTTGCAAGATGTTCTTGTTGAACTCCAGTGTATCGTTCCTAGAGTACACTGATCGGAAGGTGATTCCATACCTTGTCATAGTTGGAAATCCATTACCCAATACGTGCTTGCGATTTTGATTGTATACTATATATGTAGAACGTGAGATGCAAGCGTTTCTGCTAGATTGATATTTATTTGTACTTAGACATTATTATAATATCAGAATGATATTGCTTTGAAAAGTTATTTGGATTCTCATAAGGGAAAAACCCGTTCCGTATTCACGGCGTGGTCTTATGAGATATCATATACCTGTTTAAATGATTTGAGTTTATTCACACCAGTCCCATGACTGACCCGGAGTTTTATTTTGTTTTCCCTAAACTCTTGGGTGCCTAAATTTGTACGGGCAGTCAAGTAGTCAGGAATTTACAGGTATACTTGAAGAGCTGGAGCAGGAGGCTTCAAGATCATATAGCTATAGTTATTTCCGCTGTGTTGTAAGTGTTGTACTCTGATAAGTGCTATTGTATACATAACTGTTATATTTCAAAGTTATGTTATCTATTATATGTTATTCGTTCCGCTGTGAGGTTCGTGTTACTCTGATGTTGTGTTCTTCTTCTTCTTCTATTCTAAGTTTCTATCTTATCTATTCTCACCTTCTAATTTCTTTCATTAATTACCGGGATTTTTCGATGTTTTGGTTATCGACGTCGAGCTTACGTCGATAACCAAAGTCGCTCAAAAATCCGGGTCGTTACACGAGTGGTCTAACAAAATTTGTAAAGCCACTCACAGTTGTACCCATTTGCTTTGGTACCCAAACCTGTTTATATAACAAACCATTCGAATCGACTTTTGTACCTTTCGGAACCCAAATCTGTTTGAATTTAGTCAAAGTCGTTTTATTTTTATTTGGGATCCAAGATTGTTTAAATGGTTTATTATCAAGCAAATTTCCACTTCGATTTTGTTTCAAAAATCCTTTGTAATTTTCAGAGTTTAGATTTTCAAAACGATTCATTCCTAAGTTGATTGAAGAATTTTTAAAACCGTTTGTATTCTGTTTTTCAAAATCATTCATTTTCCCAAATCCAAGTCCATTTTTATTTCCAGACGAAAATTGATTTCTCAACAACATATTCAACGATTTTTCTCCATTTGAAAATTTATTCAGAGTTGATTCAAGCCGTTGAATTTTATTTTTAAGATCAGAATTTTCTTTCATTAGATTTGAGCAACGATTAATGCTGATCTTTCTCCTCTCAGTGTCATTTTGTTTTAAAAACAAATTTTCAATTTCAAGCTGTTTGATTTTGGTCTTGGATTTTAAAATTTCAGATTCAAACTGAACTTGTTTCTCAAGTTGATGTTTCTCAGAGGATTTAAAATTTTCAATCTCTTTTTCAAGCTTATTCAAAATCGAATTCGTTTTCAACAGACTATTATTTTCAGCGATTTTATGTTTGGAATTTTTGATAGCCTTGAAATTTATAAATTCCTTTTGTAAACAATTGTTTGCATCTTTCAGCTCAATCTCGTTATCTTTTAAAATTAAAATTTCTTCTTCAAGCCTTCGAATATTATTATTGAAATGAACGAGATCATTTTTTAATTTCAAACAATTTTCACAATTAGAATTTTCAAATTTCACGACATTTGACAATTTCGATTCCAAACAATTTATCTTGTTGGTCAACTCAGAATTTATAGATTTCAAAGATTTATTTTTCGATTGAAGTTTGTCAACAGATTTGGTTAAATCAACACAAAAATAAACCAGATCTTCATATGAAAAATTTCTTATCTCATCATCTGTTGAGTCTTCATCAGCTGATTCATCTGTTGAACAAAGATCTGAATCTGAGTTGTCAGTTGAGGGTTTTGAGAAGTTGCTGTCGTTTCCATATCTTGTATTTAGAGCTGTCCAAATTTCCTGCGCAGTTAAACAATGAGAAATCAGACTGTATTGATTATCATTAAGGTGAGAATACAGAATATGTGTAGCACGAGAATTAGAAGCTTTATCTACCATGTCAAACCCATTGATAACAACATCCCAACATTTAATATCAACAGATTTTAAATAAAATTCCATTTCGGATTTCCAATTTAAAAAATCTATTCCAGTGAAAATAGTTGGAGATGAACTGGACTGACTCTCTGTGGACTGACAGCAAGGGTTACCCATGACTCTAGAGTTAATGAAATTACCAGGCTCTGATACCACTTGTTGGATCTAGAATAACCCTAGAGGGGGGGTGAATAGGGTTTTTCACAGTTTTAACTGAATTAAAAAACTTAACGAGATATATATAATAATAAACTGATCACAGAAAATAGCAGAAACTGTAATGCAGAAAATAAATCACACACAGATATACCCAGCTTCGGCAAAACCCTGCCTACTGCTGCATTTCTAAGATTTCTACTAGGTGATAGAACAGTTCCCGCATACAAGACCATGTACACTCGCAAACCCCTGCTCCTATTCTAACCCTACGCTCAAAATCCTAGACTGATTCAAACCCCTGAATCAGATTTTCCCAGATTACAAACCCGTAACCTGTATTCCTAGATTTTACAGATTTTATTACAGTCAGTTAACTCCTAACTGAAACTCCCCTAGAGTTTTGCAGACTCTATAAACTGTTCAGGATTGTTTACAATTTACAACTCGAATTAAAACCAAAAATAAAAACAAATTAAAAAGAATTGAAACCCTAGGAGTTAAACAAAGAGGGTCATCCCCTTTTATTCTTGGCCAGCCATGTTTTAATTTGTGCACCCCTTTATTTTTCTGGCCCGATCTCTTTGTCTCTGGAAATAGAAAATGGCGGCTTCAAAGAAACTAGGGTTTCTGATAAATCCTCCAAATCCAGATCGATCTGATGATGATATTGTTTCAGTGATGCCTTGAATCGAAGGATGCTTTCAGTGTTTTGATTTGAGAATTGCTCTGGCTCGATTCACAGACTTGGGTTGCTACCGACAACGATTTGTGAGTTCTCTTAATTTCAGTTTTTCTCTTGAATTGATTCTGTGGGTTTTCGATTTCAGTTGCTTGGGATTTCCTCTGATTTGCCAGTGATGAAATGCGTGTACATATAGGGTTAGAAATAGAAAACCCTAAATCACTGATTTCATATATGACCCGATCTGATTTCGCTGCTTTCCTCGATTGAAATTCTCGGCTTTGATTGAAAGAGAAATTTGCGTGATTTTGCCCTCTGATTTTCCCCAGCTTTGAAAATGATTTGCGTGGCTTTTAATTTATGTGAATTCCTTGATGACTTTAGACGTGTTCTTGTCCCATGAGTGAACTTGAAAAAATGCTGAGAAGAAATTATGCTTCTAATTGATCTCTTTTATTGTGGCATTCCAAATATGTTGGTGAATTTCTTTCTCAGTTTTGAAATAAATGAATTTCTATAAATGTGTTATTCAAAACTGGAAACTATATCTTCTCCCTTGCGTGATTGCTGAAATTGACTGGGTCTCTGATGCTATTAAAACTGAATTGATTTCTTTCCACAAAAAAATTGATTGAGTTTTTCAAAAAAAAGAAACTTTCCCAAATCTGGAAATACTTCACACGGTTTGCCAACTATGATTTCCTGTGATTACTTGATTTGTTGCATTGTTCGAATCTTTTGATTTTTGGAATAATTTAAATCCTTTCCCAATTATTACTATGCTTAGAAACTGGAAACAATTTAAACGTTTGAAAACCTGATTTCCTGGAAAGATTTAAACATGCTTGCCACATTGTTGAGCTGTGTTGAAACGTATTTTGTATTGCTTGTGACTGTATTGTGCACTGGCTCGACCTTTACGTATATGACCACCTTAAATGCTATTGTGCATGTCCATGTATGGCTGCACATATTGTATGACCCTTTTGCATATTTGAACTTCATCAACATTGAATGTTTGCTTGTCTGTTTGCATCCCATACTTCTTTTATGCTTTGTTTGACAACTGCATGTATTCTTCACCATATATGCTGAAATGAAAGCTGCAATTGCTTGTTTTTGCATTGTGCTTAACTCTTCAATATTGCTGCTGAACTTTTTTACTTTGCTCGACCATTTTGTTGATGCTACTTGACTATGTATTGTATAGCAGCATATTTGTCATTGCTGAATCTCCTTCATGCAACATGACATTTGGTATTTGAAAAAAAATGACTTGCGCATATATTTTTAGCTCCACACTTGGCTTGTGTTAACCATGTTGACTTTGCTGCCTTGTTCACATACACCATTTACATTGTCAACACCATGTAAACTGGCTGATTGCATTTCATTTTGACATTGTGTCATTTCTGTGTTGGTTTTGAGTGCTACTTCACCTTTGACCACACAGCACTTGTTCATGTTTGCTGCCACCATGTATTTGAGTTGTTTTGACTTTTTGCTCGACCTTTTATTTATTTTTGTTGCACTGAGTCGAGACGGTCCACTGCGGCTACTCCTCAGCTGCACACTGATTGGCGTGGCAGTGCACACGTGTATTTATACACGTGTGTATATGCAGCCGTCAGTTGGAAAAAAAAAACAGATCGAGTCAGAAAAATGATGAGAAACACACCGAATTCTGAGGCAAATAAAATTTTAAAAAATAAAATTTATATTTGCGTGTAATTAGAATATTATTTCTGTTCCATATAATGTGTGTGTATGTTTCATGTGTGACAGGTAAGCAGGGATGACTGGACTGACTGTGATGACTGGACTGACAATAAGCAGTGAAGACTGAAGATGAAAAAAAAACAGTGAATGAAGCAGTGTCAGAAAAAAAATGTCTGTATACGAAAAATGTATGTAGAGTGATGAAATGTAATACAAAATTGTATATCAGTGAATATATACGAATAGTGGTGTTTATAAATTTGTACTGTTTTGATAGTGAAATAAAATATTATATTTAAATAAAATACTGTGTGAATATTTATATTTCTGTACAGTCGTATTTTATTTGAATATAAATATTATATTCCAATCTGTAATGTATAATACCAGTACAATATCAAACACATTAAAATAATATATATTTGGTTGTTATCATCAAACAAAAATCATATAATTGTGTATACAACATCGTTATATACAACACAACATCCATATGATTGTACAACCATTATACATCCATTACTTAAATATGTACACATATTTATATGCAATATGCAATATGAAGTGACTGAGCCGATCTAGTGCCTAAAGTGTGTGTGTATGCATCCACGATTAACCACTAGCAAACACTTGCATCCACTTGCATCCATCATACATAACATGTCTCAAACACATGTTTCAACCATAGGACTACCCTATCTAAAGGCCAAAGATACTAGCAAGAGGACATACTAAAGATAAGATAAGTATAAGGTAAGTGATTAAGGATAAATTAAAAGACATACCCTCGAAAAGAAAAGGGTATAACGAACGCATCTTCGCTTCCGTCTCCCAAGTAGCGTTGCTTTCATCATCTCCCCATTGCACTTTGACTAGTTTGACCTCTCGATTCCTCAACTTCTTAATCTCCGACCCAAGAATGCGCGTAGGAGTTCGTCGAATCGTCGCATCACGCTCGATCTCCACCTCTCTAAGCAAGCTCGGCTCTACCACTTCCGCGGTCTCGTGCAAGCACTTCCTCAAATATGATACATGGAATACGTCGTGTACACCACTAAGTCTCTCAGGCAACTCCACTCTATACACCATCTGTCCAATCCTTTCCTTAATAGGAAACGGCCCTACAAACCTTGGTGCTAACTTCCCAATGGACCCAAAGCGAACGACGTTCCGTAATGGAGACACCTTGACAAAGACTATGTCCCCAACATCAAACTCAAGATCTGACCTCCTCTTGTCCGCATAAGATTTCTGTCTATCTTGCGCCGTCTTCATCCTCCTTCGAATCAAATTGATATTTTCCGAAGTCTCTCTAATCATATCGGGTCCAAGCAAGATCTTATCTGTAGACTCCCACCAACATGTAGGTGAACGACACGGCCGTCAATAAAGAGCCTCGAACGGTGCCATGCCAATGCTAGACTGAAAGCTATTATTATATGTGAACTCTACCAACGGAAGATGTTCCTCCCATGTACCTCCGAAATCTAAGACATACAACCTCAATAAGTCCTCTAGAATACGATTCACCCTCTCGGTCTGGTCGTCTGTCTGAGGATGATATGCGGTGCTCAAACATAAATGAGTCCCTACCGCCTCTTGCAAGCTCTTCCAAAACTCGCTAGTGAAGGTAGGATCGCGGTCGCTCACTACGCTAGAAGGAACACCGTGCAAACAAACTATTTCTTGAATGTATAAGGAGGCTAACCTTAGAGCCATCCTCTTACTCTTCACGGGAATGAAATGGGCGCTCTTAGTAAGTCTGTCTACCACGACCCAAATCCCTGTATTACCCTTCCTCGATCTCGGTAATCCGTCAATAAAGTCCATCGAGACGCTTTCCCACTTCCATTGTGGGACCTCCAATGGGTGAAGCAACCCACCGGGCTTCTTTTGCTCTGCTTTTACTTGTTGGCACACCGAGCATCTAGCGACATACTCAGCCACATCTTTCTTCATGCCGGCCCAAAAGTAAACTCGTCTCATGTCCATGTACATCTTGTCCCCGCCGAGATGAATGGTCATCTTCGAACGATGTGCATCATCAAGAATGCTCTTCCTCAAATTCTCGTCCCGTGGTACATAAAGTCTACCGTCCCTACGCAACCAACCCTTATCATCTAGGGTATACCTATGGAGATGGCTCGATGATTCCCCTCTTTTGAGCTTTTCTACTAACTCAACCAACTGTGGGTCGTCTCGCTGTGCCTCGCCAATCCTTCCCAAAAGCGTAGGTCTCACCTCTAAGGATGCTAGCAAACCGGGTACAAGGTCAACGGAAGGTGTAAAGTCAAATGTAGAGATGAACTCTAAACTTCGCCGCTCAACAAACAACGGACTCAAGGACAACCTTTTTCTACTTAAGGAATCTGCCACCACGTTACCCTTGCCAGGGGTATATGCTATCTCGAAGTCGTAGGATGCTAAGAATTCCATCCACCTTTGCTGCCTTAAGTTCAAGTCCTTCTGAGAGAATAAGTATTTTAGTGATTTGTGGTCAGTGAACAATTCGAATTTCTCGCCAAGAAGATAATGACGCCAAGACTTAAGCGCGAAGACAATAGCGGCTAACTCAAGGTCATGTGTACGGTAATTTCTCTCATGCACTCTCAACTGCCTTCCACCATAGGATATTGCCCTTCCCTTTTGCATTAAGACTGCGCCTAGTCCTGTCCCATAAGCATTGGTATAAACGGTAAATGGCTTACTCCCATCTGGCAACACTAAGACTGGGGCTGTGGTCAAAGCTCTCTTCAAACGTTGGAACGCATCATCACAATCTACGTCCCATGTGAAAACTAAGTTCTTCTTCGTCAAGCGTGTTAATGGAGCTGATATTTTTGCGAAGTCTTAGATGAACTTCCTATAGTAGCCAGCTAACCCTAAGAAACTCCTCACCTCGGTAGCATTTTTAGGAACCTTCCAATCTTGGATGGCCACTATCTTCGCGGGATCCACGGCTATCCCTTCTTTGGAAACCACGTGCTCTAAGAATCGCACTTCCTTCCTCCAAAAGTGACATTTAGAAAATTTTGCTTTAAGGCTATGCGCACGAAGAGTCTCCAACACTTCCCTAAGATGTAGGACATGCTCTTCCTCGCTTTTAGAAAAGACCAAGATGTCATCTACAAAGACTACCACGAATTTATTAAGGTACTCCCTAAACACCCTACTCATCAAATCAACAAAGTATGCGGGGGAGTTTGTCAAACCAAAGGGCATCACAAGCCACTCGAAGAAACCGTCTGGAGTCCTAAAGGCAGTCTTGTCTATGTTATCCTCAACCACTCTCAACTGATGGAAACCAGTGGCTAAGTCCAACTGCGAAAACACTGAGGCGCCAACTAACTGATCGAAAAGATCGTCAATCCTCGGCAGTGGGGGTCTATTCTTCTTAGTAAGCTTATTAAGTTCTCTATAGTCTGCACAAAGTCTAAGGGACCCATCCGCCTTCGTGGCAAACACTACTAGAGCACCCCACTCCGATTACTACGTCTGATGAACCCCTTCTCAAGCAATTCTTTCACTTGCTTACTGAGTTCTCTTCTTTCTCTTGGAGCCATGTGGAGCACTGGCAATGCAACTGGCTTTGCATTATCTACAAGATATATTCGAAAGTATATCTCACATTTTGGGTGTAAACCCCTCACCTCATCGAAGACATCAACATATTCACGGACTATGGGAACAGAATGTAAGTCATCATCAGATACGTCAAGGGATTCTAGGTAACTAAGCATTACTGGACCTCTACGGTCATAAGAAATATCAAGGGTCTTTCCAGAACGAGTCAACAATCTAACTACCCTTCTTTCACAATCTAGGATAGCCCCATATCTAGTTAGCCAATCCATACCTAGAATTAAACCGTAGCCCATGAAGCCAAGAACAAAAGCGTTGCACTCAAACTCAACGCCCAAGATAAACACTCTCAAATCCAGACAAATCATAGAAAGATGAGCCGAACCACCAATAGGATTTGAGACTACTAAGGGATCAGTAACTTGACTAGTATCTAGGTGCAGTATTTCAACTAATGATGTAGAGATAAACGAATGTGATGCGCCAGAATCTAATAAAGTACGGACAGGATGATCAAACAGAAAAACTAAACTTTTTACAGAAATTGCTCTACCTCGTTCTTGCAGCGGTGGGACCACAAGAGCCTGAACTTGTCCCCTTGCCTGCCCGGGTGCCATAAGAGCTTGCACTTGTCCTCCCGAGGTAGACCCTGCCCTCTGCCCTTTCTTTGGGCAGTCCTTAATAAGATGTCCTGCTTCACCACAGTGGAAACAACTAGTCTTCTTTTTCTTCCTACAATCTTTGCTTAAATGGCCGGGTGTCCCACAGTTAAAGCATTTCTTCTTCCCCTTAGCATTATTGCCTTTGCCACCTTTCTTGTTCTGTTGTTGCTGTTGCGACTTCTTTTGATCCCCTTTCTTCTCGGGTGCCTTATTAGCATTGGCGCCCTTCTCCTCTTCATGCCTGAGCGCCATGTCAACTAACATCTCAAAGGTAGCCCCCATGGGAATGTGGGTCATAGCTAACCCATAAAGCAGCTCGTTTAAACCCTTAACAAATCTTAGAGCCTTCTTTTCCGGAGTATTCATCAAGTCTAAGCCAAACCTTGCCAATTGGTTGAATTTGTTGACGTACTCTTTCACCGATAGATTCCCTTGCTTCAACGCCAAAAACCTTTCCATGTATAGATTCTCTTCAGCCCGCGAGAGAAACTTCGCCTCAAACCTCTGCCTAAAATCTAGCCGTGTATCGACTGGACGTCCCCCATTAGTGACCTCCCACCAAAACGAGGCCTCATCCTTCATTAGCCAAGCAGCTAGCTGGACTTTTCTTCCATCATCCACTTCAAAGATTCCAAACAATTCTTCCACCTCCTTTAGCCAATTACGATCTTCAACAAATGTCTCCGTCCCGTGAAAAGGTTTTCCACCCATTGCTCTAAAGTCCTTACATATCTTTGCGAAATTATCGACATGAGGAGGAGGAGGAGGAGCATTTGATGGACCTACGGTGGCGGCCATAGCCTCGAGATATTGACGAAACCAACCGGGTACATGAACACCCTCTAGTATCTCAGATGCTTCAGACATGCTGAAACGAAAAAGGAAAGATTCAATACAAAAGACCCGAAGGAAGGATATATGGCTCTTGGGGTTATGCTTTCTAAAATATACTTTTCTCTTGAAAATACTTTCCTTAAAACATACTTTTGAAAGTATTTCTTTATTAAAATTGTTTTGAAAAATAGTTTTTCAAAAATTCATATCTGTTCTGGTAACCTTCAGCTCTGATACCACGGGTAACACCCCACTTCCATTAATGTCACTCACAAAGGGAATGCATTAACTTCTATGTAGCGTTTTAAGTAAGTATAGAACAGAAACTTAACAACAAGACAGATATAAACAGTACTTGAAAATTTAAAAACTTTATTTCATTGCAGCGAAAAACACATATGTTTGGTTACATCATCAAAACCATAAACCAAAGTCAAGTACATCATATCCATCTTGATAAAACAAAGTACATAAACTAAAAGACATAATCCCCAACATCAACATAGCCATAAATAAAGAGAAGCTGAACTTTACTTCAGCGATCCAAGCAATCTTCTAAAAGCAGTCCAAAATCAAGCTCCACTGGTGCTAGTTCCAACCTGAGCACCTGGGGGGGAGGGGGAAGGGAGAAAAGAGGAGGAAACAAAGGGGGGTCAGACATAAAGTATGGCGAGTGCGATAACTTTAACAATATAATTAACAAAGTAACTAGGCTAAGGCATAAGTTGGAAAATAAGGAAATGACCATGAACCATTGAGTATGACAGAGTAAAGAAGGAAACAAGATGAACAACGATATCATTAAAGCGCACCTAACCCACTAAGATAATTACTAAACTTTACCAATACTATGAGATAATTGCTATACTGCACCGCCACTAGTATACTGCACCATCATTAGTAACCCTAAGGTTGATCCCGCCTACAGACTTAATAATGATATTGGTAGTTTCGTGCACCCTTAGCTGCCTTCATAGGTTCCATCTGCCCCTATCTCCACTAGGTGTACCCGCTACCCCCAAGCGATCGGCTCCCTAACTCGTAAATACCCGTGATGGCCCCACAGTGGGGTGTATCACTCCCCAAAGTGGCAACCCGATACCACCAAGAATGCACGGCTTATACCTACACGATGCAACAACGTCTTACCTACCAGCCCGGGTCCACACACGCATATGAACCAGTTGGACTTGCGTTGCCACCGCTAACCCGGTTTGGCCTCTTACAGTCAAGCCCAGTATGCGTGTCCCGTCCTCGACTTGGGTCGAGCCCACAAAGATACGTATGGGTTACTGGTTGAAACGGGCCCCCATTACTTGACACAAGCTATCCACTTTAGCTTGGTTCCCTCTAGTACATCCCACTTAACCCACTTCTTATTCATGTTTCAATTACATGTTTCAATTTTGGTTAAATGTTTCTAATCGTATTTCCAAATGCCACCCAAGGCACCCACTAGATTCCACATGCCACCCAAGGCACCCACTTAACCCCCTCATGTCCCACTACATGTCTATTTGGTTAAGTGTTTCTTAATTCATTAAGACCGTAACCTCATAAAGACCTCTCACATTAGACTAGCATTTGTGGAAGCTGGATTTGTCGGGCGGGTCCGGGCAGTCTTACACCACAAAAGAGCCTAATCTCGTGTCTTTACAATTGTTACGTATTTAATTTGTGCCTAAGACCTCTCACATTAGACTGGCATTTGTGGCAGCTGGATTTGCTAGGCGGGTCCGGGCAGTCTTACACCACAAAAGAGCCTAACCTCGTGTCTTAGATGATTAATTACTCCTAATTAATCATTCCCTAATTTGAATTACTTTCCCTATTCAAATTATCAATCAATTCCAAATTTAACGATGTCCATAATTGACTCAATTATGTCCATCCATTTATGGTATGTAAAATCATACCAATTTTCACCACAATTATATTTTATGCCTTTTAAGGCATTTATGCCAATTAAATCTTTTTAATATTATCCCCTTTACCCCACATAGTACGTTTGTTCGTTTAACGTAAAAATATACGTTAGACTCGAATAGTCTAACTCATGGAATAAAGAGAAAACATCACAATATACACATAATTAAAACATAGATCTAACATAGGGGTGAACTTGCATATGTGAATGATGTTCTACACCTAAAACTTGCATAGGCCAAAATTATAACTTGCATAAACAACATATGTCATGGATCCAAATCTAAAGGTGTGAACTTGATGAGAAAATGGCCACAAACTTGCATAAATAACATATGTCATGGATCCAAATCTAAAGGAATAAACTTGCATAGGTAATAACCCTAAACTTGCATAACATGATTCATACCCAACTCATAAACATACATATGTGATTTATATATCGCAACAATGGTGTAAACTTGCATCTAACATGTAAAGTATCATGTAAAATTTAGCATAAACTCACACATGTCATAGCCTAACTTTGAATTAAATTTTCACATAAACTAGGTGTCATAACTATGTACACATATAATTCTACCCAATTTGTGTATGATTTATGTTTGAATCAAAATCTAAACTTGCCTACATATGATTTATCATATGAATCAACATAACCAAACTAGCATATGAAACATGATGATTTGATTGTATATAAAATTACAACATGGATGATTGCACATAACTTCACATCATAAATGATAGCATCACAACATAACGTCATAGAGATTTCAATCACAATCCTACAACATAATTACAACATGCAATCAATACTTCATATCACATCCATACAATCCGCATTATATCTTAATCCAATTAAATTACTAATTATTTTGTTAAAACTACCGAAATCACAACTCAAAAGAAGTCTTGAGTTCTGAATTCTGATTTATAGAGTTGAATTAGCTCTCCCTTGAAGAAGATTCGCTGATAGGGTTGAGTAGTTCTGATTTGATTGTTGTTCTTCCTCTTTAATTTGGTGGCGGCTACTCTAGGGTTCAAGACAACAGCATGACGGCCATAGTTTCAATTTTAATTCTGATTTAGGGTTTGAGTCTATGGGTATTTTTATAGAGTTTTGAATTAATTTAAGCCGTCGGATGATCTTAGGGTTAATCAAAACCATTCAGTCATGATAGGGTGATGAGTCAGCCCTAATGACTCAGCAAGGAGTCAGAAAGGACTCAACAACATGGGTCAGTCTGAACCAGAAAGCTGTGCAGGCTTCTGCCTCGGCCTGGGCGCACTTGGCAAGTGCGCCAGTGCAAATTTGCACTTGCGCACTTCCCAAGTGTACCAGTGCAATCGCCCCCCTTTTTTTCTTCTTCTTTTGCCACCAAACTTCGTTCGTCCATAACTCCTTCATCCGGTACCCGTTTCCTGCAAACTCGGACTCTATTTCAACCAGAATTCTGAGACGAACACAATGGCGCAACCCCATTCCCTTAATTCTCACGTCTGAAATTAATTATTCTTTATTTTAGTTAATTCGATTATTCAAAAATCTGGGGTGTTACAGTACCGAATATATCATCACCACAGTTGCGGGCCAACCAACCGCCGAAATCATACAAAAATAAAAGGGACAATCCAAGGCATTTGATTTCACCAGATCAGGTAATGATATACACTAATGGGTGCAACCCACATAGCCATGCGGCCTACCAAATTTTTACCATTTCCAGGTTGATGAGGCTTGAGGCTACACTTTACCTTTATAATCAGCACATCACATTCATTTAGAATGCCACATCGTCGGATCCATCAAAATAATTAATTGAAGTCCACAATAATACTTTACATGTTAGGTTAAAGAAGTTTCCTTCTCCGCCTCCACTCTTGGTACGGTTGAAGAAATCAAGGTACGCGATCTTTCTAGAAATACATGTCAGACATCCATTCATACATGTCACCCAGGAACAGGTTGAACCGAAGACACCCTTCTACTGCATCCTAGGAATCACCCTAAGAATTAGTAGGGGGAATTCCTTGCGAATCCGTAGATTTCCAATTACCACAGAATCACCACCAAATAACTCTGCTTGAAAGTTAGAGAGATTCGACAAGCAGTCCTTCCGCTTATGAAGATCCACGGTAATCAATAGCTCCATCTCGAATCAACATCTTTCTTGTATTCGTATTTGCTAGATAGAATGGTTTCCGATTATAAATTCGATCCTGGTCTTTCCATACAATAATCGTATGAGCCAAATTTTATAGTCGATTATTTAACTATCAAATAAAATAACCATTCATCCATTTTAAAATGTATTCACGGATTCACTACACATTATCATTTAGCCTCTTTAACAAACTGTCTGTTAATTATGTTTTTAAATTATCCAATATTTGAAACATCGCTTTTACTTCTTATAATAAAATAATAATATTCTCTAAATTTGTTTTATTCAATTTATAAACTTTTCGAAAAATATATATATTATTATTTATGGAAATCATAAATTATGTTTCCTCGACTACTCTCGTTTATAAACTAATACTATCCTTGGATAATCATGAAGTTGTTCAAGTTGGGGTATTTTATTTACCTCTTAGACCTTGACCAACAACATTCATATCTTCAGAATAAATAGAAGTTTATTAACCATACGTTCCTTTTGAAAATGTAATAACCCAGATTTTCAGAACCAATTTAAAATTTTTAGTTTAGCTATTTTTATTGATTTTGAATATTTAAAATGATTAATTTTAAATAATAATGACTAAAAATTTATTTAAATCAGAGTTAGAATGTATAAATTAATTTATTATAAAACGAGCCTGAAATGGCGTAGTGGTTTGAAAATTCGATTGCAAATTTCAAATAAACGTACAAGATTCAAAATAAATCGGATTTCAGTGAAACAAGAAATATTTGAATCTGTTTAATTATATCTTTCTAACTAATGTGAAAATTGCAGATTTCATAACGAGAATTGAAAGTTATGTCCAGTTTAAATTTTAAAATTGACGCTATGGAATTTAATATAATATATAGCCCTTAAAAATAGCGGTTTTGTAAATGACCTCCATTTTCAATGAAACCATTTTTGTTGCATTTGGAATGTCAAATTATTTTTTGATTCCAATTTTCATAATTTTTGGAATTGATATGTCAGCGTGGTGAATTTAAATGTGTTTAGTACTTTTAGTTTGAATTTAATTGACTGGAAAATGGCCATTTTTCTAACGGCCTCCAAATTCGATGAAATTAGTTTTGTTAGGACCATATCGTCAAAACATAGCTAGATTTATTTTTATGGGATTTTTGGAGTCAGTATGTGGCCCCGGTAAATTAAAATGTATGTTAAAATCAATTTTGAACGTTATATTAGTTTATATTTTAATTTTGAAGAAAAACTCATTGAAACAGTCGAATTGGCTTATGGGACATATTCCATTACGTTCGGAATGGGGGTAATTAGCTAGGTACAACAGTCGTTGGGTTCGATTCAGAGTTTGTATGCAAAAAACCTACTTTTATGGAATTAAATATAATATAATATTTATATAAATATCTCCTTTTTCTCCAAAACCCTATCCCCGTTCAAAACCCGTTCAGCCCCGACTTCCCCAAATCTGCTCCTCCAGCCACCGCCCAACCCCTCCATCCCTCCGCCGGACCTCGTCGCCCCTCCCCCAAGCCTCCACCACCACCGCCTCTTCCTCCTTCTCCAAAAGCTCCATCCCCCTTTATCACCAAAACCCGTCGCCACCGCCCAATAGCTGCCTGCACATGCCATTCATCGCCTCCCCCAACCTTCGAGTGCCTGGCCGCTGCCTCCCCCACCAACAACGACCACCGTGGGCCCACCTCCAATTAAAAATCCGATTTTTATAATTTTCTATATTTACAATTGACACCCCGACCTGTTTTAGCCCATATCTTCCTATCCGAGCCTCTATGGCCAAAACTCCATAATACCAAAATCGAAGAGCACGATTTTCTCTTTGATTTGAGTATATGGAAGTCAGATTTTGGATTGCGGAGTTGTTCAGAAAACGCGTCCAAATTTTACTGTTTGAATTATGTCTTTTCGCGAATTCTGGCGAAATGGAGCATTTTTGGAAGAAAGGCCACTAGGAGAAAGTAGTCCGGAATGGCGCACTTAAGCTAGAAAAAAAGACGGTGTGAAGATTGGAGCTCGTTTGCAAATTCAGGGATCGGAACAACAATTCAGAACGTCAGAAAAGCACGGCGGAGTGGATCCCAACGTGAGAACGTTTTCTCACTGTAATTATTTTACAGTTAAAAATATATTAGGATGCAGACAGAGCTTAGAAGCCCCCTTGCACTATCTATTGTATAAATCATGTTTGTTGTCTGGATTGCATTGTGGAAAATTGACTGTATTGTGATTAATAATTGTATTGGGGTTTGGTTATTTGGATTGATTATTATGTATGGCCCGAGCCAGTATCAAGAGAGGGGTAATGCTAGACATTACTCCGGTTTTAATATCACGTTATTATAATGCCAAAATTTTCTGAAATAAATATTTATTCATTAAAAAAATATTTTTTTAATGTGTATATGAACTGTGTAAAATATTTATGTGTTGAATAAAATGTTTGAACGATAAAAATATCATTTTTATTGAATGTATGAACTATAAAAATAGCGAAGTGTTGAAATAAATATTTTATCGTTAAAAAATTATTTTTAACGTGTATATGAACGACATAAAGTTTTCCTGAAATGAAAATAAATATTATTTACAAATCGGACGATTTGTTTATGTACACTCATTTAACTGATATTGATTGGGACGATAAATTTTAAACATTGCCCAACTGCGCAAATAGTATTCAATATTTGTTGGTTGAAACCCCACACGGGTATTGGGATGATATTTGACGTACATTAATCCCAATTGTTTAGTGGTATGTCAATTGATTGGTTGACAAACGGTCGTAAGCATTAATTATTTATATTTAATGCTTATGCAGTTGTGTAAGACACTCTGGATGATGGTTGACTGTGTATAATTATTGTGGTGTACATATGTGTGTGAAATCCATATAAATAACATTATATGGTAAATGATCATGTCTGATTTCTATTTAGAAGGAACAAATATTTTAAAATAACGAATATTTTAAAATAATATTCAGTAAAGGATTAAAATGTGAATTTGATGTCCGATTTTGGAAGGACAAGAAAATATTGAAATTTGTGATGCCGTGTGGATTAGATATACGTTATTTTAACGCGAACGATATGTAATATCGATTATGTTCATTTTTATAATGAATATCGAAAAGGAAATGATTTCAAAATCAAATATTTTGAAAATGTTATCATTTAAATATAATAACGATAAGGAGTATTCTATTTTGACTTAAAATTGAAATGAAAGTGGGAATCGTTTTAAAACGAATTTATAAATGATTTATAAAACGCGTTTTAAATGGAAATCGATGAAATATATATAATATTTATATTATATATATTATATATTTTTAATGGTCTGAATAGAACGCACCTCACTGCGACCATTCGCGAATTTCGACCATTGACTTCAAATTGACATTACAGGAGATCCGACCGTCGGATTCTCCTGAAACCGGAACCATTGGAGTTCATTTCAAAAAGAGATTTCCATAGAATATAAGAGATTTGAAATTTAATAGTTGGATTTGGAATTATGTCCAAATCAAATTTGGAAAAGGTCGCTATGGATGCAGTTTGGTGGCCGTTATTGGAAACCGACTATACGGGCCTTAATAAAATATTAAAATTATTAATAATTTGTGTAAAATAATAATAAATGATTTGGAAAGAATTTGGATAAAAAATTCCATGTTTATAAAGATAAAAAATTATTTTTATCAAAATAAACTAGTTATTAACTAGATTTGAAATCCAATAATTTATAAATAAATAAATTGGATATATAAAGGGTTTTAATAAAACCAGAAATTTCCAATATCTAAATTGGAATGGATTTGAATAGAAACCATCCTCGGGATATTTTGATATTGGATGTCGTGACTGTACGGATATTGTGGAGGAATTTGGAAGATAGATATATATCGTTATTCCTTATACAATATGTGCTAGTTTCAGAATTTGATATTGAATATAGGTCAATATAATTTCTATTTAGAGCCTTATATTTAATATTAAATTGGATTTTGGGTTTGTCATGAATGGTGTCTTCAGTAACACTGTTCTTAAACCCTGTGTGAGAATAAATCTTTTAATTAAGATTATTAAAGTTTCCAATTATATTTAGTAATTGGAATAAAATGGAATGTGAATTGGGTTTATTGTGAACTGTGTTTTAACGACATTCGTTCTTTAACCCGGTTAACAGTGAAATGCGATTTGGAACATATAAATCTTTTTTTTAAGATTTAATGGAAATTTTCCAAAGTAAAGTTTTCCAATTTAACATATTAAATTGGAATTGAATGGAATTCGATTTGGTAATAATCGAAATGTGCTTCTGTAGAGGAAGACTGTTAATATATATGGAATTTAAAAGGCTTTGCCATTATTCCATTTATATTATTAGTCGGATACAGAAATTGATATCGATTAATATATTGATCTGTTTTCCGTGAAGATTCCATGGTTAATGGAATGTGATTTTGGGTTTATCGTGAAATTTGTTTTAAATGATATTAGTTCTTTAACCCAGTTAAAGGCAGGATTACATGTATAACATTGTATTTCGAATCGTATTGTTGATCTCTGCTAAATATATATCTGTTTGGTGGCGGAGAATTTATTCTCTTGCTTAACACCCTTCTCTGAGACGTAGAGCTTAGAGATTATATATCGGCCGAAATCAATAGTACGATGTAGATTATCGATGCGGCATGTTTGATTTCCCAAAGTTAAATAATCATTAATAATAATTTTGCGGAAGATTAAAAATAAATGAAGTTTTAATGAATCTTTAATTAGATTGAAATGGGAATGTGATAATTTAAATTATCAAATTTGGGAAATGATCGAGAATGGAGTACCCCCAGTTTTACTCCAGGCGATAGTTAAATCTTTAATTAGATTTGAACATGAAATGGTAATTAAATTTACCAATAACACAGTGGTGTTAGATATGGAGTATTACCAGTTTTGCTCCATGGGATGAATAAGTTGGGATTGGGAAATAAAACAAATGATTTCTTCGGTAAGGTGCGATAATCCCGACTAGTTTGGATAAATCTTAATTTGGTTTGAATTGATATCCAAAGGAAGATTAAGGAATAAATTTAAAGAATTTATCTTTGATAAAATTAATGGGAACCTTTCCCTAATGATATGAATATTTGAATAAAAGAATATTCTAAATTGGAATGAGGCGTATGTTGTGTTTGTGTAGCATTTGTTTATGAGATACGCGAATTATACGGAAAGGCCAGGTTTATACCGATTTTTAATAATTGATTCGACGTTGAGTCGACGACGAAGATGGTGGTTGAAGACCGGAGATCTTCACATTGTTTGGACGATAACTGATGTCTTAATTTGGCCGTACACCCAAGACAAGGTAATAAGCAGTGATCGTCTAAACGTACTTGGCAATTGACCGGATATGCGAGGACCTCTCTCCTGTATTGGACATATGGGACGAGGAATAAAGTGCCTCTGGTTTCGTTCAGACCCAGAATGAACTAGTAAATGGATGTGCATCTGACATTGGATTTTATTCTGTGTTGATTGATTTCTGTTAAATATATATATGTTTAGTGGCGGAGAATTTATTCTCTTGCTTAACACCCTTCTCTGAGACGTACGAGCTTAGAGGTTATATATTGATAGACATCAATCGCATGGCGTGAATTATCAGTGTGGCATGCTGAGATGCAAATGATCAAGGCTTTTGTTGAAAAGCACAATCTTATGATTGATGATCAAAGCACGACTTTAAATAGCATAGCTTTGTGTATAGCATTAATTCGCGAGCCTCACTCCTCGGTATGAGTCAAAAACGGGATCGTGACTGCTGGGAGTGCATGACATTTCTTTCTGGCTATGGGTGGTGTCATGGTATGGAGCCCAGACATTTATATTTTTATCTATGTGGATGATGGATAGCGAGGCACCTCGAATATATCGGTCACTACGGGGCCGATCGATAGGTCCGATAGGACTGGGAAACGTGTGTTCAGGATTAACCAATCATCAAAAGTAAGAGAGGACCAGCCCTGAACATCAAATGTTGCTAAGGAAGCAACTTGAGGCATTTGCTAGAGTGTCTCGAACGGTGAGGAGCCATCCCTAGCCTCGACTCATAGATGGAATCCAATTTCCAATACGTGATGTTTCAGTTTTAATTGTAGAGCCAAGTATGGAGACATGATATATGGTACCCATGCCGTCTATGATTGAGATATTTATGTTTGAAGTGATTTTGACACTATACACTTGTTGTAATATCAAAATGATTTGTTTTAAACGTACCAAGCATTTTAGCTATTATAAGGTATAACTCTATCCTCCGGCTTGCGTTGCATTGTGTGATGGTACCTGAGTCATATAATAGCTTCGTTTTTCTGTTTAGCATTGCGCTGTATGTTTTATGTACTGGTATTCTTGGGGTTAAACTCGTTCCGTGTTATATGGCGTGGTCCCTTGATTTATCTAACTTTAAAATCAAGCTAATAACTGTTTTAGTTCTCACACCAGTCAAATGACTGACTTGGAGTTTATTGTTTTGACCTAAACTCTAGGTGCCCCTTGTTTCCACACGGACAGCTAGTAGTTTTGGGTTTGCAGATATCTTTTCACAGGATCCTAGTTTATAGCTGAAACTATATTCAGAAAACTTTGTATCCGTGTATTTCTTTCAGTTGTGTTATGTATAATTTTTCCGCTGCTATGTAAATTATTTTAATCTCTGATATTTCTAATGTATATTATTTATTCATACTCTGTTATATTCTTGTACTCTGATGTAACTGTTGTAATAAGCAATGATCTATGGTTTGTATTCTGATTTGTCGTGTTCTCAAAGCAGTCCACCTTCTTGTTCGGTTTAGGCCAGTCAAGGAGTTCGGGTCGTAAGATTTGTGGTATCAGTGCTTTGGTTTACAGAGCTCGAGAACAAGGCACATTAGAACCAAACCAAAGAATTCACCAGAGATTGTATTAGTAATATCCAATAAGAATGACATGTTAGAGATGGGATCAGTGGTATCTTAGAATGAGTTTCAAAAAGTGTTATTTTTAAAATAAAAATGAAAACAAACTTTGTTTTGAAAATTTAATCTAATTATATGTATTTGAATATTTATTTTATTTTATTTTGGACAATCGAGTATATGAAGATTTTGCATGTACGCGTCATGAGTGTTTATTTGAAGTCTCAAATATACTGGATATATATAGAATCACACTCTAGTCGTCCAGTTATAATTCTGGTGATGCGGCCGCATCAACAATATTTATGTTCGAGTTTCGAAAGTGGGATGTCTATATATTTCGAATTGATTGGTGTGAAACCAAAACTTAGTTAGAATTTATTGTTTGTGATTTGGCACTAAAAATATGATTTTGACTAAATAAAAGCTATATATGTTTGAAAAGCTAATCAACTAATTGATTGTTGGTTGTGATGTTTGATTATTAGTTTAACTAATAAAATTAATTTAACCAATTTGTAAATGAATAATAAATTTAGTCAAATTGAACTAATATTGAACTGAATTGAAAATTGATTGGAATTGCATGCATGTGCATATACACGTGTGAACAGGTCATACAAAGAAAGCTAAGAAGAGGAATAAAATTGTATGCCCAACAAATAGGTACATGTTGACTGTATTTCTTGGGTTTTTATGATTTTATGAGCTGATTGGCTAGCCTCTTGACTTTTTCTTTCTCTTTCTGGATGATGAGGGCCCTGTGAGGCAAGTTGCGGTTTTAAACATCTCCCCGTACAAAGAAGGTTATGTCGATTTTTTTCGAAAATTTAGGGTGTTAGCCAAATTTTTGAAGAATTAGAAAATTCTTAGAAATTGAAAAGTTGAAGAATGAAAGCCAAAATGAAAGTTGAGTTGGTTAGTTGAACAACTTTCACCTCAAATCCTTTTCGAGGATGAAAAGACTTTAAGTAAGGGAGATTGTAACAACCAAGATTTTCAGAACCAATTTAAATTTTTTATTTTAGCTACTTTTATGGATTTTGAATATTTAAAATGATTTATTTTAAATAATAATGACTAAAAATTTATTTAAATCAGAATTAGAACATATAAATTTATTTTAATTATACAACGAGCCTGAAATGGCATGGTAGTTTGAAAATTCGATTTCAAATTTCAAACGAATGTACAGGATTCAAAATAAATCGGATTTCAGTGAAACAAGAAATTTTGAATCTGTTTAATTATATCTTTCTAAGGAATGTGAAAAATCCAGATTTCATAACGAGAATTGAAAGTTTTGTCCAGTTTAAAATTTAAAATAGTCATTAGGGAATTTAATATATAATATATAGCCCTTAAGAATAGCGATTTTGCAAACGACCTCCGTTTTCGACGAAACAACTTTTGTTGGATCTAGAATGTCAAATTATTGTTAAATTCCAATTTTCATAATTTTTGGAATTGATATGTGAACGTGGTGAATTTAAACATGTTTGGTGCTTTAAGTTTGAATTTAATCGACTGGAAAATGACCATTTTTCAAATGTCCTCCAAATTCGACAAAATTTGTTTTGTTAGGACCGCATCATCAAAACATAGCTAGATTTATTTTTCTGGGATTTTTGGAGTCAGTATGTGGCCTCAATAAACTGAAATGTATGTAAAAATCAATTTTGAGCGTTATATTAATTTATATTTTAATTTTGAAGAAAAACTGATCGAAAAAGTCGAATTGGCTTACAGGACATATCCCATTGCGTTCGTGTAACAACCCGGAAATTCTGAGCCAATTTAAATTTTTTATTTTGGCAATTTTAGTAAATTTTGAATATATAAAATAGATTATTTTAAATAATATCGACGAGAAATTTATTTTGAATATAATTCAAACGTATATATTTATTTGAATCGTCGTTAGAATATAAATAATTATTCATAATTATTAAAGGAATTGAAAATGGCGCGGTAGTTCGAAAATTCGATTTCAAATTTCAAATGAATGTACCGGGTGCAAAATAAACCGGATTTTAGCGAAACAAAAAATATTTGAGTCTATTTGAGAATATCTTTCCAACGAATCCGAAAAATCAAAATTTCATAGCGGGAATCAAAAGTTATGTCCAGTTGAAATTTCAGAATAGTCGCTATGGAATATCGGCCCTTGAAAATAGCCATTTTGCAAACGACCTTGGATTTCGACGAAACCACTTTTGGTGGATCCGTGATGTCAAGAAATTGCTAGATTCCAATTTTCATAATTTTTCGAATCAATATGTGAGCGTGGCAAAGGAAAATGCGTTTGACCAGTTTTAGTTGATTTTAATCGACTGGAAAATAGCCATTTTTCAAACGGCCTCAGAATTCGACGAAACTAGTTTTGTTAGGACCGTATCGTCAATAGGAAGCTTGAAAATATTTTTCTGGAATTTTTCAAGTTAGTATGTGACCCCGGTAAATTGAAATACGCGTTCAAATTCAATATATAGAGTTATATGTTGATTTTAACGAAAACTGATCGTAACGATCGAATTGGCCTATGATACACATCCCATTGTGTTCGGAATGGGGGTGAAACGCTATGGACGACCTTTTGAAATAAAATAAAATAATTAAGAATAAAATCTCCCCTCTCTCCTTATTTCCTCTCAGCCCCCCCCCCCCCCCCCCCCGCGTTCATTTTTAAAATCAAAAAGGAAAGAAAGAAAAAAAAGAACCCGTCGTCTTCAGGTCGCGGCCGCCCAGGCGACCGCCACCCATCCTCCGCCTCCCCTCCGACGTCGATACCCTCCCTCCTCCGTCTCCCTCACTCTTGTTTCCCCCCTTTCTGAACGGAAACCCCAATCGCTTTCCCCCCTCGTGGGACCTGCCTCCGCCGCAATGGCCACAGGCGCCACCCCCGCTGGCCCAGACAACCCCCTTCGCACCTCCTTACCCTTCTCCAAACCCTACGGCCCTTTTCTCCCTCAAAAACCGCGCCTCCGATCCACTGTGAGCCACCATACGGGCGCCGCCACCTTCCAGCAGTACCTCTGCCACCTCAGCGCAACCCCCGGCCTTCCACTGCAGCTCTTCCGGCGAGATCGATGGAATAAGGTAATTTTTAATATTTATAAATCAGTTTTTAATTTATAAATCCCTTTTAATTTATAAATCAGTTTTCATTATAAGGTATGAATAAAAATGTGATTTTTATATTATAGAAAGAATAAAAATATAATTTTTATATAAGGAAGAAGTTAAAAATATAATTTTTATATAAGAAAGAAGCTAAAAATATAATTTTGATTCGAGTAGTAAGTTAAAGATATAATTTTTATATGATGTAAAGATTGAAAATATAATTTTTATATGTGTAGTAAAGTAAAAATATAATCTTTTATATTGTAGAAGTATAAAAATATAATTTTTATATAGGTAAGATAGTAAAAATATCATCTTTATATATATAGCAAAATAAAAATCTGATTTTTATTATATATATGTTAAAATAAAGATGTTATTTTTATAGTGATGAAATAAAAATTAAATCTTTATAAGGCGAAATCTTTATATTTGAAAAGATGAAATCTTTATATTTGAAAAGATGAAATCTTTATATAGAAAATAGCATGATAAAAATATAATCTTTATTATATGAACACCGTTGTAAAAATAGAATTTTTATCTATATAGCAGCGGTGTAAAAATAGAATTTTTATCCATAAAGAGTGATTATAAAAATATGATTTATAAATTGAAAGTGAACAAATAGAAATGTGATCTTTATTTTAAAGACAACAGTATAAAAATGTGATTTTTATATATGAAGTGGCTACGGGCAACGAAAGTGACAAAAGGCGAGAACGGCGATGACTCCGACATATGAAGAGTCGTGGCGTTTGGATTAGCTAGTCGGTGAGAACTTCTCACTTTAAATTTCTTTTCTAGTTAAAATATATACTAGGATACAGACGGTGCTTAGCAGCACCCGACACCCGTCATCCACAGACCATGGATGGCTTGTATGTTTGATTGTTGTTGTGATGAAAATTGATTGTGTGATGTGAAATAAAATATTTATATAGTTAAAAATATTTTATCGTTAAAAATATTATTTTTAACGTGTGTGTGTGAATAAAAATGTGTGTTTTTTGATGTGAAACCCCACACGGGTATTGGGATGATATTTGGTATACACTAATCCCAATTATTTAATTGTAGGTCGATCGATTGGTCGACAGACTGTGTAAGCGTTAATTATTTATATTTAATGCTTATGCAATTGTGTGGTGCACTTTGGATGACGATTGATTATTTACCGTTGTGATTATATACATGTGTTGTATGGAATCCATATAATTAACATTATATGGTAATTGATTGGGCCTCATTCCAATTGGTAAAATAAAGAATAATCATGTGTTGAAAATTATCATGTGTTGAAAGAAATATTTTAACAATAAAATTTACATCTTTATCATATTTAAGGTTAGACACTACTTTACAGTTGGAGTCTGATTTGAAAATCAAACGATAGATACCATAATTTTATAAAATATATTAAATAATATAATAGTCATGTGTTGACAGTGCTCATGTGTTGAGAATATATTCATGTGTTGAATAAAATATATATTCATGTGTTGAATAGAATAAATATTCATTTGTTGAATAGAATAACGAATTTATTGAAATATATAAAGCCGTGTTGATTAGAGACGCGCCATTTTGACGTGAACGATATTTATAACGATTATATTCATTTTTTTTATAATGAATATCGAAACGTGATTTCAAATCGAATATATTGAAATGAATTATAATTGAAATTGAATTGAAATGAATTCGAATTGAAATTGAATTGAAATGAATTCGAATTGAAATTGAATTGAAATGAATTTGAATTGAAATTGAATTGAAATGAATTTGAATTGCAATTGAATTGAAATGAATTAGAATTGAAATTGAATTGAAATGAATTTGATTTGAAATTGAATTGAAATGAATTCGAATTGAAATTGAATTGAAATGAATTCGAATTGAAATTGAATTGAAATGAATTTGAATTGAAATGAATTTGAATTGAAACTGAATTGAAATGAAATTGAATTGAAATCGATTTGAATTGAAATCAATTTGAAATGAATTTAAAACGAATTTATAAAGGAAAAATCAATTTTGCTTTGAAATTGAAAGGGAAGTTCAAATCGTTTCAAAAAAGAATTTAAAACGATTTACAAAATACGTTTTAAAAGGAAATCGAAAAATATATATAATATATATATTATATATATAATGGCCTGAATAGAACGCGCCGCTCTACGGCGGTTCGTGAATTTCGACCATTGACTTCGAATTGACGTTGAGGGAGATCCGACCGTCGGATTCTCCTGAAATCGGAGCCGTTGGGTTCGTATCGAAAAGAGCTTTCTAACGAATAGGTGAAATTAGAAATCTAACGGTTGGATTTGGAATTATATCCAAATAAAATTTGGAAAAGGTCGTTGTAAGTGCAGTTCGATGGCCGTTGATGGAAATCGACTGTACGGGCATTGATAAAATTATTAAAAATAATAATAATTTGTGTAAAATCATAATAAATGGTTTGTGAAGACCTGTGATGAAAAACTCCACATTTGAAAAGATAAAAATAGATTTTTATCAAAATGAACTAGTTTTGAACTAGAATTAAAATCAATTTATTTTTGAAATAAATAAATTGAATTTGAAAGTGGTTTTAAAAATAATCAGAATTCCCAATACGTGAATTGGAAATGGATTTGAATCGAAGTTATCTTCGGAATATTTCGATGTTGGATTTTGTGATTAGACATATATGGTTGTGGAAATTTGAAAGATATATTTATATCGTTATTTCCAATACGATATTTGTTGGTTTTAGAATTTGGTATTGAATATAAGCCGGTATATTTTCTATTCAGAGCCTTGTATTTAATATTGAATGTGATTTTGGGTTTATCGTGAATCGTGTTTTAGATGACATTGGTTCTTTAACCTAGTTAAAGACAGGATATTGATTTTTGAGAAGATTAAAACTAAGTGGAGTTTTAATGAATCTTTAATTAGATTGAAAGTGAATTGATAATTTAAATTATCAAATCTGAAAGGTGATCGAGAATGGAGTACCACCAGTTTTGCTCTAAAGCGATAGATAAATCTTTAATTAGATTTGAACGTGAAATGGTAATTAATTTTACCGATAACACCGTGGTGTTAGATATGAAGTATTGCCAGTTTTGCTCCATGGGATGAATAAGTTGGGATTGGGAAATAAAACAAATAATTACTTTGGTGTGGTTAGCTAATCCCGACTAGTTTGGAAAACCATAATATGGTTTGAAATGGTATCCAAAGGAAGATTAAAGAATAAATTTAGAAGAATTCATCTTTGATAAAATTAATGGGAACCTTTCCCTAAGAATGTGATTTTGTGAATAAAAGAATATTCTGAATTTGAATGAGGCGTACGTTGTGTTTGTGTAACACGTGTTTATTATATACGCGGGTGATTCAGAAAGGCCAGGTTTATACCCATTCTGAATAACCGATTCGACGATATGTCAAAGATGAAGACGGTGGTTGAAGACTGAAAGTCTTCACATCATTTTGGTGATTACTTATGATATTGATTGGGCTGTACACCCAAAATGAGGGAATCAGTTGGTGATCGTCCAGACGTACTTGGAGATCGATGGATATGCGAGGAAAGTGCCTCTAGTTTCGTTCAGACTCAGAACGAACTTGTAAATGGATTGTGTGTCTGACATTGGATTTTATTCTGTGTTGATTGATCTCTATTAAATATACATCTGTTTGGCGGCGGAGAATTTATTCTCTTGCTTAACGCCCTTTTCTGAGACGTACGAGCTCAGAGGTTGTATATCGATGGACATCAGTCGCATGGAGTGAATTGCCAGTGTGGCACGCGTAAGTGGAAATTGATCAAGGCTTCTGTTGAAAAGCAAAGTCTTGTGGTTGATGATCAAAGCACGGCCTGTGTGGTGCAGCTTTGTGTATGACGTGAATTCGCGAGCCTCACACCTCGGTATGAGTCAAAAACGGGATAGTGACTGCAGGGAGAGCACGACGTTTCTTTCTAGCTATGGGTTGTGTCAGTGCTTAAACTGGCTGACATTTATATACTTTTCACGTTTGTGGTTGTTGGATGAGGCGCCTCGATTTAGGTCTGTTAGGACCGGGAAACGTGTGCTTAGGAATTTCCAATCTTCAAAAGTAAGAGAGGACCGGCCCTGAAGATCCAAGGATTGCTGTGTGTGGTCCTGGGACATTTGCTAGAGTGTCTCGAATGGAGAGGAGCTTGCCCCTTGCCTCGGCTCTTGGCAGAAATCCAAATTCCAATATGTGATATTGCGGTTTTAATTGTAGAACTAGTATGGCGACATGATAGATGGTACCCATGCCGCCGATGATTGGTATTTATGATTGAAATTGTTTTGACACTATACACTTATAATAGTATCAAATGATTTGTTTTAAACGTACTAAGCATGTTTGGCTATTATAAGGGAAAACCTTATCCTCCGGCTTGCGTTGCATTCTGTGATGGGACCTGGGTCTTATAATAGCTTCATTTTTCGAAAAAGCTTTGCGTTGTTTATTCTATGCACTGGTGTTCTTGGGAGGAAACCCGTTCCGTGTTATACGGTGTGGTCCCTTGAATTATTCTATCTTAAAGTAAAGCTTTAAATAACTGTTTTAGTTCTCACACCAATCACATGACTGACCTGGAGTTTATTGTTTTAACCTAAACTCTGGGTGCCCCTATTTTCCACACGGGCAGCTAGTAGTTTTGGGTTTTGCAGATTTATATTCACAGGATCCTGATTTACAACTGGAACGATGCTCGGAAAGCTTTGTATCTGTGTATTACTTTCAGTTGTGTTTTGTATTATTTTTCCGCTGCTATGTAATTTATTGTAATGTCTGATATTTTTCTGTTGCGTAATATTTATTCATACTCTGTATATTCTTGTATTCTGATGGAATTGTTGTAATAAACAATGAAATGTTCTCCTATCTGCATTCTATTTTATCTTGTCCTCAATGCAATCCGTGCTTTCCTTCATGGGGAAGTTCGGGTCGTATCAGTTTGGTATCAGAGCTTTGGTTTACAGAGCTCGGAGAACAAGGCACATTAGAACCGAACGAAAGAATTCATCAGATATTGGATTAGTAAAATCCAATTAGAATGACTCGTTAGAGATAGGATCAGTAGTATCCTAGAACGAGTGTGAACAATATATTTTTCAAATGAAAACAATATTGTTTTGAAAATTTAAACCATTTTATACGTATTTGAATATATATTTATTTTGAATTTGGACAAACGAGTATATAAAGG
Source organism: Allium sativum (assembly GCA_030737875.1). Taxonomy (NCBI): domain Eukaryota; kingdom Viridiplantae; phylum Streptophyta; class Magnoliopsida; order Asparagales; family Amaryllidaceae; genus Allium; species Allium sativum. The sequence goes on along the minus strand of CM060909.1, from coordinate 62,945,930 downwards.
TTTTGCATATACGCGTCATGAACGTATATTTGAAGTTTTAATATACTGGATAGATATAGAGTCACACTCTAGTCGCTCGGAGATGATTTTGATGATGGAGCTCCATCACCAATATTTATGTTCGTGTTTCGAAGGTGTGATATCTATATATTTCCATTAGACTGGTGTGAGAACCAAAACTTACGTAGATTTTATTGCTATGATTTGGCATCAAAAACATGATTTTATGTATATATATCAAATTATGAATTTGAAACGATAATCCACTAATTGACTGCTGGTTGTGTTGTTTGTTTATTTGTTTGATAATTTTGAACCATTTAGCTTAATTGAACCAAATATTGAATTGTATTGAAAATTAGTCGCATTTGCTTGCATATACATGTATATCCATTGAACAGGTCATAGCAAGGAGGCTAGAGCAGAAGAATAAAATTGTTTGCCCGACAAATAGGTACATGTTTACCATAATTTACTGTTTTGTTTGGGTGGTGATGATTTTATGAGCCGATTGGCTAGCCGCTTGGCTTTTTCTTTTTCTTTTGGATTGAAGAAGGCCATGGGAGGCTATATGAAATATCCCGAAGTCCCCGGTGCAGGGGAGGTTATGGCGAAATTTTTCGAAAATTTAGGGTGTTAGTCAAATTTTTGAAAATTTTGGAAAGTTCTTAGAAACTGAAAAGTTGAAGAACTTAAGCCGTAATGAAAATATTGAAAGCTGAGTTGATTAGTTAAACAACTTTCGGCTTCGTTCCTTTTCGGGGACGAAAAGTTTTAAGTGGGGGAGATTGTAACAACCCGGAAATTCTGAGCCAAATTAAATTTTTTATTTTGGCAATTTTAGTGAACTTTAAATATTTAAAATAGATTATTTTAAATAATATCGACGAGAAATTTATTTTGAATATAATTCGAACGTATATATTTATTTGAATCATCGTTAGAATATAAATAATTATTTATAATTATAAAAGGAATTGAAAATGGCGCGGTAGTTCGAAAATTCGATTTCAAATTTCAAATGAATGTACCGGGTGCAAAATAAACTAGATTTTAGCAAAACCAAATATTTGAATCTATTTGAGAATATCTTTCGAATGAATCCGAAAAATCAAAATTTCATAGCGGGAATCAAAAGTTATGTCCAGTTGAAATTTCAGAATAGTCGCTATGGAATTTCGGCCCTTGAAAATAGCCATTTTGCAAACGACCTCAGATTTCGACGAAACCACTTTTGTTGGATCCGTGATGTCAAGAGATTACTAGATTCCAATTTTCATAATTTTTCGAATCAATATGTGAGCGTGGCAAAGGAAAACGCGTTTGACCAGTTTCAGTTGATTTTAATCGACTGGAAAATGGCCATTTTTCAAACGGTCTCAGAATTCGACGAAACTAGTTTTGTTAGGACCGTATCTTCAATAGGAAGCTAGAAAATATTTTTATGGAATTTTTCGAGTTAGTATGTGACCCCAGTAAATTGAAATACGCGTTCAAATTTAATATATAGAGTTATATGTTGATTTTAACGAAAACTGATCGTAACGATCGAATTGGCCTGTGATACATATCCCATTGTGTTCGGAATGGGGGTGAAACGCTCTGGGCGACAGGCGGTGGGCCTCGTTTCGAGGTCGAATAAGAAAAGTCAACCTTTCGAAATAAAATAAAATAATTAAAAATAAAATCTCCCCCTCTCTCCGTATTTCCTCTCAGCCCCCCCTCCCCCCCCCCCCCCCCCCCGCCGTTCATTTCTAAAATCAAAAAGGAAAAAAAAAAGAGAACCCGTCGTGTTCAGGTCGCGCCAGCCCAGGCGACCGCCACCCATCGTCCGCCTTCCCTCCGACGTCGATACCCCCCCTTCGATCAACCATCCCTCCATTGTCTCCCTCACTCCTATTTCCCCCTTTTCTGAACGGAAACCCCAATCTCTTCCCCCCCTCGTGGGACCTGCCTCTGCCGCGATGGCCACAGGCGCCACCCCGCTGGCCCAGACACCCCCCTCCGCACCTCCTTGCCCTTCTCCTAATCCCACGACCCTTTTCTCCCTCAAAAACCGCGCCTCCAATCCACTGTGAGCCACCATACGGGCGCTGCCACCTTCCAGCAGTACCTCTGCCACCTCAGCGCAACCCCCGGCCTTCCACTGCAGCTCTTCCGGCGAGATCGATGGAGTAAGGTAATTTTTAATATTTATAAATCAGTTTTTAATTTATAAATCCCTTTTAATTTATAAATCATTTTTCATTATAAGGTATGAATAAAAATGTGATTTTAATATTATAGAAAGAATAAAAATATAATTTTTATATAAGGAAGAAGTTAAAAAAATAATTTTTATATAAGAAAGAAGCTAAAAATATAATTTTGATTTGAGTAGTAAGTTAAAGATATAATTTTTATATGATGTAAAGATTGAAAATATAATTTTTACATGTGTAGTAAAGTAAAAATATAATCTTTTATATTGTAGAAGTATAAAAATATAATTTTTATATAGGTAAGATAGTAAAAATATCATCTTTATAGATATAGCGAAATAAAAATCTGATTTTATTATATATATGTTAAAATAAAGATGTGGTTTTTATAGTGATGAAATAAAAATTAAATCTTTATAAGGCGAAATCTTTATATTTGAATAGACGAAATCTTTATATAGAAAATAGCACGATAAAAATATAATCTTTATTATATGAACACCGTTGTAAAAATAGAATTTTTATCTATATAGTAGCGGTGTATAAATAGAATTTTTATCCATATGGAGTGATTATAAAAATATGATTTTTAAATTGAAAATGAACAAATAGAAATGTGATCTTTATTTTAAAGACAACAGTATAAAAATGTGATTTTTATATATGTAGTGGCTACGGGCAATGAAAATGACAAAAGGCGAGAACGGCGAAGACTTCTACATATGAAGAGCCGTGGCGTTTGGATTAGCTAGTCGGTGAGAACTTCTCACTTTAAAATTCTTTTCTAGTTAAAATATATACTAGGATGTAGACGGTGCTTAGCAGCACCCGACACCCGTCATCCACAGACCATGGATGGCTTGTATGTTTGATTGTCGTTGTGATGAAAATTGATTGTGTGATGTGAAATAAAATATTTATATAGTTAAAAATATTTTATCGTTAAAAATATTATTTTTAACGTGTGTGTGTGAATAAAAATGTGTTTTTGTTGATGTGAAACCCCACACGGGTATTAGGATGATATTTGGTATACACTAATCCCAATTATTCAATTGTATGTCGATCGATTGGTCGACAGGCTGTGTAAGCGTTAATTATTTATATTTAATGCTTATGCAGTTGTGTGGTGCACTTTGGATGATGATTGATTATTTACCGTTGTGATTATATACATGTGTTGTATGGAATCCATATAATTAACATTATATGGTAATTGATTGGGCCTCATTCCAATTGGGAAAATAAAGAATAATCATGTGTTGAAAATTATCATGTGTTGAAAGAAATATTTTAACAATAAAATTTACATCTTTATCATATTTAAGGTTAGACACTACTTTACATTTAGAGTCTGATTTGAAAATCAAACGATAGATACCATAATTTTATAAAATATATTAAATAATATAATAATCATGTGTTGACAGTGCTCATGTGTTGAGAATATATTCATGTGTTGAATAAAATATATATTCATGTGTTGAATAGAATAAATATTCATTTGTTGAATAGAATAACGAATTTATTGAAATATATAAAGCCGTGTTGATTAGAGATGCGCCATTTTGACGTGAACGATATTTATAACGATTATATTCATTTTTTTATAATGAATATCGAAAAGTGATTTCAAATCGAATATATTGAAATGAATTTGAATTGAAATGAAATTGAATTGAAATGAATTCGAATTGAAATTGAATTGAAATGAATTCGAATTGAAATTGAATTGAAATGAATATGAATTGAAATTGAATTGAAATGAATTTGAATTGAAATTGAAGTGAAATGAATTCAAGTTGAAATTGAATTGAAATGAATTTGAATTGAAATTAAATTGAAATGAATTCGAATTGAAATTGAATTGAAATGAATTCGAATTGAAATTGAATTGAAATGAATTCGAATTGAAATTGAATTAAATTGAATTGAATTTGAATTGAATTTGAATTGAAATGAATTTGAATTGAAATTGAAATGAAATTGAATAGAAATTGAATTGAAATCGATTTGAATTGAAATCAATTTGAAATGAATTTAAAATGAATTTATAAAGGAAAATTCAATTTTGATTTGAAATTGAAAGGGAAGTTGAAATCATTTCGAAAACGAATTTAAAACGATTTATAAAATATGTTTTAAAAGGAAATTGACGAAATATATAATATATATATATTATATATATATAATGGCCTGAATAGAACGCGCTGCGCTGCGGCAGTTCGTGAATTTCGACCATTGACTTCGAATTGACGTTGCGGGAGATCCGACCGTCAGATTCTCCTGAAACCGAATCCATTGGGTTCGTATCGAAAAGAGCTTTCTAACGAATAGGTGAAATTATAAATCTAATGGTTGGATTTGGAATTATGTCCAAATCAAATTTGGAAAAGGATGCTGTCAGTGCAGTTCGATGGCCATTGATGGAAATCGACTGTATGGGCCATGATAAAATTATTAAAAATAATAATAATTTGTCTAAAATCATAAGAAATGGTTTGTGAAGACCTAGGATGAAAAACTCCACATTTGAAAAGATAAAAATAGATTTTTATCAAAATGAACTAGTTTTGAACTAGAATTAAAATCAATTTATTTTTTAAATAAATAAATTGAATTTGAAAGTGGTTTTAAAAATAATCAGAATTCCCAATATGTGAATTGGAAATGGATTTGAATCGAAGTTATCTTCGGAATATTTCAATGTTTGATTTTGTGATTAGACAGATATGGTTGTGGAAATTTGAAAGATATATTTATATCGTTATTTCCAATACGATATTTGTTGGTTTCAGAATTTGATATTGAGTATAAGCCGATATATTTTCTATTCGGAGCCTTGTATTTAATATTGAATTTGATTTTGGGTTTATCGTGAATCGTGTTTTAGATGAAATTGGTTCTTTAACCCAGTTAAAGACAGGATATTGATTTTTGAGAAGATTAAAACTAAGTGGAGTTTTAATGAATCTTTAATTAGATTGAAAGTGAATTGATAATTTGAATTATCAAATCTGAAAGGTGATCGAGAATAGAGTACCACCAGTTTTGCTCCAAAGCGATAGTTAAATCTTTAATTAGATTTGAACGTGAAATGGTAATTAATTTTACCGATAACACCGTGGTGTTAGATATGGAGTATTGCCAGTTTTGCTCCATGGGATGAATAAGTTAGGATGGGGAAACAAAACAAATAATTACTTCGGTGTGGTTCGCTAATCCCAACTAGTTTGGAAAACCATAATGTGGTTTGAAATGGTATCCAAAGAAGATTAAAGAATAAATTTAGAAGAATTCATCTTTGATAAAATTAATGGGAACCTTTCTCTAAGAATGTGATTTTGTGAATAAAAGAATATTCTGAATTGGAATGAGGCGTACGTTGTGTTTGTGTAACACGTGTTTATTATATACGCGGGTGATTCAGAAAGGCCGGGTTTATACCCATTCTGAATAACCGATTCGACGATATGTCGAAGATGAAGACGGTGGTTAAAGACCAGAAGTCTTCACATCGTTTGGGTGATTACTGATGATCTTGATTGGGTTGTACACCCAAATAAGGGAATCAGTTGGTGATCGTCCAGACGTACTTGGAGATCGATGGATATGCGAGGAAAGTGCCTCCGGTTTCGTTCAGACCCAGAGCGAACTTGTAAATGGATTGTGTGTCTGACGTTGGATTTTATTCTGTGTTGATTGATCTCTATTAAATATACATCTGTTTGGCGGCGGAGGATTTATTCTCTTTCTTAACGCCTTTCTCTGAGACATACGAGCTCAGTAGTTGTATATCGATGGACATCAGTCGCATGGAGTGAATTGCCAGTGTGGCACGCGTAAGTGGAAATTGATCAAGGCTTTTGTTGAAAAGCAAAGTCTTGTGGTTGATGATCAAAGCACGGCCTGTGTGGCACAGCTTTGTGTATGACGTGAATTCGCGAGCCTCACACCTCAGTATGAGTCAAAAACGGGATAGTGACTACAGGGAGAGCACGACGTTTCTTTCTAGCTATGGGTGGTGTCAGTGCTTAAACTGGCTGACATTTATATACTTTTCACGTTTGTGGTTGTTGGATGAGGCGCCTCGATTTAGGTCTGTTAGGACCGGGAAACATGTGCTCAAGAATTGCCAATCCTCAAAAGTAAGAGAGGACCGACCCTGAAGATCCAAGGATTGCTGTGTGCGGTCCTGGGACATTTGCTAGAGTGTCTCGAACGGAGAGGAGCTTGCCCCTTGCCTCGGCTCATGATGGAAATCCAATTTCCAATACGTGATATTGCGGTTTTAATTGTAGAACTAGTATGGCGACATGATAGATGGTACCCATGCTGCCTATGATTGATATTTATGATTGAAATTGTTTTGACACTATACACTTATAATAGTATCAAATGATTTGTTTTAAACGTACTAAGCATGTTTGGCTATTATAAGGGAAAACCCTATCCTTCGGCTTGCGTTGCATTGTGTGATGGGACCTGGGTCTTATAATAGCTTCATTTTTCAAAAAAACATTGCGTTGTTTATTCTATGCACTGGTGTTCTTGGGAGGAAACCCGTTCCGTGTTATACTGCGTGGTCCCATGAATTACTCTCTCTTAAAGTAAAGCTTTAAATAACTGTTTTAGTTCTCACACCAGTCACATGACTGACCTGGAGTTTATTGTTTTAAACTAAACTCTGGGTGCCCCTATTTTCCACACGGGCAGCTAGTAGTTTTGGGTTTTGCAGATTTATATTCACAGGATCCTGATTTACAACTGGAACGATGCTCGGAAAGCTCTATATCCGTGTATTACTTTCAGTTGTGTTTTGTATTATTTTTTCGCTGGTATGTAATTTATTGTAATCTCTGATATTTTTCTATTGCGTAATATTTATTCATACTCTGTATATTCTTGTATTCTGATGGAATTGTTGTAATAAACCATGAAATGTACTTCTGTCTGCGTTCTATTTTGTATTGTCCTTCACGCAATCCGTGCTTTACTTCACGAGGTAGTTCGGGTCGTGTCAGTTCGGAATGGCGGTCATTAGATAGGAACGACAGTCGTTGGGTTCGATTCAGAGTTTGTATGCCAAACCCTACTTTTATGGAATTAAATATAATATAATATTTATATAAATATCTCCTTTTTCTCCAAAACCCTATCCCCGTTCAAAACCCGTTCAGCCCCGATTTCCCCAAATCCGCTCCTCCAGCCGCCGTCCAACCCCTCCATCCCGCGGCCAGACCTCGCTGCCACCGACCCCCAGTCGCGCTGCCCCCCCAGGCCTCCGCCACCACCTCCTATTCCTCCAAAAGCTCCATCCCCCTTTATCACCAAAAACCACCGCCACCGCCCAATAGCCTCCTGCACCAGCCATCCTCTGCCTCCCCCAACATTCCAGCGCCTGGCCGCCACCTCCTCCGCCACCAATAACCACCATGGGCCCTCCTCCAAATAAAAATCCGATTTTTATAATTTTTTATATTTACAATTGACACCCCGACCTGTTTTAGCCCATATCTTCCAATCCGAGCCCCTATGGCCAAAACTCCACAACACCAAAATCGAAGAGCACAATTTTCTCTTCGATTTGAGTATATGAAAGCTAGAAAAATGATGGTGTGAGGATTGGAGCTCGTTTGCAAATTCAGGGATCAGAACAACAATTCAGAATGTCATAAAAACACGGCGGAATGGATCCCAACGTGAGAACGTTTTCTTACTCTAATTATTTTACAGTTAAAAATATATTAGGATGCAGATGGGGATTAGAAGCCCTCGACACTATCTATTGTACAAACCATGTTTATTGTTTGGATTGTATTGTGGAAATTGACTGTATTGTGATTAATAATTGTATAGGGGTTTGGTTGTTTGGATTGATTATTATGTATGGCGCGAGTCAATATCAAGAGAGGGGTAATGCTGGACATTACTTCGGTTTTAATATCGCGCCGTTATAATGCCGAATTTTTCTGAAATAAATATTTCTTCATTAAAAATATAATTTTTAATATGTATATGAACTGTATAAAATATTTATGTGTTGAATAAAATGTTTAAACGATAAAAATATCATTTTTATTGAATGTATGAACTATTAAAAATAGCGAAGTGTTGAAATAAATATTTTATCACTAAAAATATATTTTTTAACGTATATATGAACGGCATAAAATTCTCCTGAAATGAAAATAAATATTCATTTACAAATTGGATGATTTGTTTATGTACACCCGTTTAACTGATATTGATTGGGACGATAAATTTTACACATCGCCAGCTACACAAATAATATTCAGTATTTGTTGGTTGAAACCCCACACGAGTATTGGGATGATATTAGACGTACACTAATCCCAATTGTTTAGTGGTATGTCAATCGATTGGTTGGCAGACTGCCGTAAGCGTTAACTATTTATATTTAACGCTTATGCAGTTGTGTAAGGCACTCTGGATGATGGTTGACTGTGTATAATTATTGTGGTGCACATATGCGTATGAAATCCATGTAATTGACTGTGTCTGATTCATATTCAGAAGGAATGAATATTTTAAAATAACGAATATTTTAAAATAACGAATATTTTAAAATAATATTCAGTAAAGGATTAAAATGTGAATTTGATGTCCGATTTTAGAAGGACGCGAAAATATTAATATGTGTGAAGACGAGTGGATTAGACACGCGTTCTTTTAACGCGAACAATATTTATATCGATTTTGTTCATTTTTATAATGATTATCAAAAAGGAAATGATTTCAAAATCAGATATTTTGAAAACATTATCATTCAAAAATTATATTCATAAGGAGTATTCAATTTTGATATAAAATTGAAATGAAAGTGGGAATCATTTTAAAATGAATTTATAAACGATTTATAAAACACGTTTTAAATGTAAATCGAAGAAATATAAACATTATATATTTAATGGCCTGAATGGAACACGCCGCGCTGCCACCATTTGTGAATTTCGACCATTGACTTCGAATTGACATTACGGGAGATCCGACCATCGGATTCTCCTAAAAAATGAACCGTTGGGTTCGTATCGAAAAGAGCTTTCCAACGAATATAGGAGATTTGAAATCTAATGGTTGGATTTGGAATTATGTCCAAATAAAATTTGGAAAAGGTCGCTATGGATGCAGCTCGATGGCCGTTATTGGAAACAGACTGTACGGGCCTTAATAAAATTATAAAAAATATTAATAATTAGTGATAAATCATAATAAATGATTCGGAAATAATTTGGATAAAAAATTCCACGTTTGTAAAGATAAAAATATATTTTTATCAAAATAAACTAGTTATTAACTAGATTTGAAATTCAATAATTTTTAAATAAATTAATAGGATATATAAAGGGTTTTAATTAAACCAGAAATTTCCAATATCTAAATTGGAATGGATTTGAATAGAAATCATCGTCGAGATATTTCGATATTGGATTTTGTGACTATACGGATATTGTGGAGGAAATTGGAAGATATATATATATATATATATATATATATATATATATATATATCGTTATTCCCCATACGATATGTGTTGGTTTCAGAATTTGATATTGAATATAAGCAGATATAATTTCTATTCAGAGCCTTATATTTAATATTAAGTTGGATTTTGGGATTGTTGTGAATGGTTTCTTCAGTAGCACTGTTCTTAAACCCCATGTGAGAAGAATTAGCCTTTTAATTAAGATTATTAGAGTTTCCAATTATATTCTGTAATTGGAATAAAATGGAATGTGAACTGGGTATATTGTGAACTGTAATTTTAATGACATTGGTTCTTTAACCCAATTAACAGTGAAATGCGATTTGGAATATATAAATCTTTTATTAAGATTTAATGGAAAATTTCCAAAGTAGAGTTTTCCAATTTAATATATTAGATTGGAATTGAATTGAGTTCGATTTGGTAATAATCGAGATATGCTTCTGTGGAGGAAGACTGTTAATATATACGGAATTTAGAAGCCTTTGCCGTTATTCCAATTATATTATTGGTCGGATACAGAAATTGATATCGATTAATATATTGATCTTTTTTCCGTGAAGATTCCATGGTTAATGGAATGTGATTTTAGGTTTATCGTGAACTGTGTTTTAAATGACAATAGTTCTTTAACCCAGTTAAAGACAAGATTACATGTCTAACATTGTATTTCGAACCGTATTGCTGATCTCTGCTAAATATATATCTGTTTAGTGGCAGAGAATTTATTCTCTTGCTCAACACCTTTCTCTGAGACGTACGAGCTTAGAGGTTATATATCAACAGAAATCAATGGTATAGTGTAGATTGTCGATGCGGCATGATTGATTCCCCAAAGTTAAATAATCATTAATAATGATTTTTGGGAAGATTAAAACTAAGTGAAGTTTTAATGAATCTTTAATTAGATTGAAACGGGAATGTGACAATTTAAATTATCAAATTTGGGAAATGATCGAGAATGGAGTACCGCCAGTATTACTCAAGGCGATAGTTAAATCTTTAATTATATTTGAACGTGAAATGGTAGTTAAATTTACTGATAACACCACGGTGTTAGATATGGAGTATTACAAGTTTTTCTCCATGGGATGAATAGGTTGAGATTTGGAAATAAAACAAATGATTACTTCGGTAAGGAGCGCTTAATCCTGGCTAGTTTGGATAAACCTTAATTTGGTTTGAATTGATATCCAAAGGAGGATTAAGGAATAAATTTAAAGAATTTATCTTTAGTAAAATTAATGGGTACCTTACCTAATGATCTGAATATTTGAATAAAATAATATTCTGAACTGTAATAAGGCATATGTTGTGCTTGTGTAGCACTTGTTTATGAGATATGCGAATTATTCGGAAAGGCCTGGTTTATACCCATTATGAATAATTGATTCGACGATAAGTCAATGACGAAGACGGTGGTTGAAGAACGAAGATCTTTACATCGTTTGGATGATTACTGATGTCTTGATTGGGATGTACACCCAAGTCAAGGTAATAAGTGGTGATCGTCCAGACATACTTGGAGATCGACTGGATATGCGAGGACCTCTCTCCTATATTGGACATATGGAATGAGGAATAAGGTGCCTCCGGTTTCGTTCAGACCCAGAACGAACTAGTAAATGGATATATGTCTGACATTGGATTTTATTCTATGTTAATTGATTTCTATTAAATATATATCTGTTTGGTAGCAGAGAATTTGTTCTCTTGCATAACACCCTTCTCTAAGACGTATGAGCTTAGAGTTTATATATTGGTAGGCATCAGTCGCATGGCGTGAATTGTCAGTGTGGCATACCGAGATGCAAATGATTAAGGCTTTTGTTGAAAAGCAGAGTCTTGTGGTTGATGATCAAAGCACGACTTTAAATAGCATAGCTTTGTGTATAGCATTAATTCGCGAGCCTTACTCCTCGGTATGAGTCAAAAACAGGATCGTGACTGCAGGGAGTGCACGACGTTTCTTTCTAGCTATGGTTGGTGTCACGGTATGGAGCCCAGACAATTATATTTTTAACTATGTGGATGATGGATAGCGAGGCGCCTCGGATATATCGGTCACTATGGGGCCGATGGATAGGTCCGATAGGACCGAGAAACGTGTGTTCAGGAATAACAAATCCTCAAAAGTAAGAGAGGACCGTCCCTGAAAATCCAAGGTTGCTAAAGGTGCGACCTAAGGCATTTGCTTGAGTGTCTTGAACGGTGAGGAGCCATCCCTGGCCTCGAATCATAGATGGAATCCATTTTCCAATACGTGACATTTCGGTTTTAATTGTAGAGCCTAGTATAGCGACATGATATATGGTACTCATGCCGTCTATGATTGATACATTTATATTTGAAGTGATTTTGACACTATACACTTATGGTAATATCAAAATGATTTGTTTTGAACGTACCAAGCATGTTTGGCTTTTGTAAGGTAAAACTCTATCCTCCGACTTACGTTGCATGTGTGATGGGACCTGAGTCTTATAATACGTTCATTTTTCTATTTAGCATTACGCTGTATGTTTTATGCACTGGTATTCTTGGGGTTAAACCCATTCCATGTTATAGGGCGTGGTTCCTTGATTTATCTAACTTTAAAATCAAGCTAATAACTATTTTAGTTCTCACACCAGTCCCATGACTGACCTGGAGTTTACTGTTTTAACCTAAGCTCTAGGTGCCCCTATTTTCCACACGGGCAGCTAGTAGTTTTGGGTTTGTAGATTTCTTTTCACAGGATCCGGGTTTACAGCTGGAACTATATTCGGAATGCTTTGTATCCGTGTATTTCTTTCAGTTGTGTTATGCATTATTTTTCCACTGCTATGTAAATTATTTTAATCTCTGATATTTCTAAAGTATACTATTGATTCATACTCTGTTATATTCTTGTACTCTGATGTAATTGTTGTAATAAGCAATGAAATGTTCTATTGTTTGTGTTCTGATTTGTCGTGTTCTCAAAGCAGTCCGCCTTCTTGTTCGGTTTAGGCCGGGCGGAGAGTTCGGGTCGTAAAAGAAATCCTATTTAAATCTCGACCACGGTTACTTAACTAATTATTAAGTAAAATCTTATTAAACTCCTTCTATTTACGTTAATAATTCTTTACAATATTATACACGAGCTTCGATTCTATTATAAATAGAATCCTTATGCCAATTCCTTGTTATTTCTTTGTTATTATATTACAAATTATTTTCAACAACTCAAATTCATTTGTTTAAAATCACATAAACAAGCCTTTTATAAATCTATATTAATATCTTATACAATTATTATATTGATATATTTTCAGATTCTTATATTGCTATTAATCAAATAATTCAACTTATCATCTATAACAAAAATTATAGATTTCGTTTCAAAGCCATTTCACTTTCATTTATCACATTTTCTTTAAATCATACTCGACCCCTTATTCGTTGTCTAAAAACATATAATAATCCATTATAAAATCTTATATCGATTAATCAAAATAGTCGAATTATTATTTGGAACAAATGTTACAAATTCCCTTTTTAAAACTTTAACTTTTACAAATTCAATTTACAATTCATTAGCAATGACTTATAATTCAATTCCATTTCCAACTTCTGTTTACAACATTTGTAAACTATTTACGACAACTTATAATTCGTTGTCTAAAACCAGGTATAACTGTTCACTATAAAATATCTTCAATTTACTGGCCAAATCAGACTGATTATCATTTATAATGAGATATTATAAATTCTATTCACAACGTCATTAACTTTTTACTTAGATTCTTCGTTTAACATTCCAAGCTTCGTAATATAACATTCCGAACTTCGGTATAAACATCATCTTCGATAAACATTTCGAACTTCGGAATATCACATTCCAAACCTCGGAATAAACCTCACTTCGATTAATTATCCAATTTGCAAAACATTTGCTTTTCCAACGTTTGTTGTTATTTCTTTCAATACCCAGTTATAACTATTTGGAAAAACTTGACTTAACAAATATTCCAATTATCATATTTAAATCCAATTATAAACTCATATTTGTCATTTCAACCGAAATCCCGTTGATAAATCTCAATCCAATATAAAAAACCATATTGATATTTTCAAATCCGAATTCATTTAAAAATATGAAATCCATTCCTAAATCAATACTCATTTCCCGATCCATCGATTTGTTAATCTTATTCACGTAATGTTATTTAATTACATCTCATATATTTTAAAGCAACGTTTGTTAAAAACGATCATTTATTACAGAAAAAATTACTCCTCAATCTCTTTTTTACATTCTCGTATATCCACTATTCAATTATTCCGTTTCACTATTTTGAAATCAATTTAAACTTCCTTTACGCTCGTGAAGGCTTTAACAAAACCGTTTCAACATTTAAATAGCCAACATGATACATTTATATTGTTTAACCGTTTATTTAATAATATCTTACATCTCTGCTAGTTATATTTTATATATTTATAAAATGTATTAACTTCGACTATTATCTTTACAATCAAAACCGTATTTAATCCAAATAAAAATATATTTATATCTTTGAAACCACTCGAAATCCATTTAATATCAATTTCGAAAAATCTTTTCTTTTAATCGACGGTACACAAATGCTACTATAGTACCAAACCATGAAATATAAACATATTTCACATTCAATACAAATAATATAATCATATTGGTAATGTTATCAATATTATTGCGGAATCGCATTGGATTCCTCCAACCTGCTATTTTTTTGCATCACAAAGTCAATCTCAATATATAAAATGATATATGAAAATTTATTCAACTACTGATAAGGAATCCAGTTGGATCCCTCCAACCTGATATTTCCTGCAAAACAATGGGTTACCTCAATTCAAAACATTCAGTTCAAGATGGCTAATCAATAATCATTTTGCATCTAAATAGATGACATAAATAGTTTAATAATAACGGCCAATAATTACTGTAACAGTCGATACTTGGCTAATAACATAAATTCAAGCATTCGATTATTTATTTATAACGTTTATACTATTTTAGACGTAACCACTGAGGTAAGTTACGTCAATTGGATTTAATCGTTAGAAATAACGATTGGTCTCAATTAAATTAAACAAACGTTTAATTTCACTGTTTCAGTCAATACATGAATATAAAATTAACAAACAAATTACCAAAAAGAACAATTGCACACAATTATAAAACCCAACTTATATAAAATATAAGTAGGAAGAACTGAGTGAGTTTAACTCATCTTGATCTGATTTGCTGTTTAAACGGCTTGTCCAGTTAAATTAAACAAACATTCAATTTAACTGAAAAAGTCAATTCATTCCAATCCTGTCCAAATTAGCTTCATAATGTTCTGTTTTTCGATGTGGTTCCATTGTTTTTTGACTGGTTCAATTCTGATGACAAAATAAAAAGTTATATGAGTTATAACATTTATAGGCATCCATGAGTTAATTAAATAATTATTTCTGAATTAACATTTTAATTAACTAATTACTTTTTATATAAATTATCAGGCCCAATAGGCTTCATGTTTAGACCTTCATTGCTTTTATGCCTTGTTGTTTCGCACCTGATAATTTAAAATTATACGATACATTAAGTAATTATCTCCGTTAATGTTTCATCTATTTAACTAAAAGAATTTTAATTACTTGGTAAACTGTTAACAAATTTTAAACAGATCGAAACTATTTTCTTTGATCCTCTCTTCTCTTGCAACAACCGACTCCCTAAGAGACATGGCTGCACAATACCTACATTTCAGTGATAACATACATTGTAATGCCCCGGAATTTTGAACCAGTAGAAACTATCGAAAAAACCTTCCTTTCAAAACAAACGATGACAGCTACCATCATATTTCATAATTATATACAACATTACTAAAAGCTCTAGATAGAATTTTAATAAATTCCACTTATCTAATTAATTATTTGTGCTTAAATACAAATTCAAACACAATTACCATTAATCTACCATTGTGCAATTCTGAGAAGATGGAAATCGATATTCATTTCTGCACACTTGATAAAATGTTAGTATAGCTTAAATGATAAACATGAAAGATGCACCAACACAAGATGTAGTGAAAAATATTTTATTATTAAAGCAGCTGCATCACTACCACTTGTGACTACCTACGTATTTTTATCTAATTGGGTAAGCAATTAGATAAAGGATCAGGCCAACATAGTTCTTTTTTACAAAACATTTAAAATCAATATTTATTTCCAAAATACCTTTTATATCATGTTGGGGTAGAACACTTTGTTAATACTTATTCTGAAAGACATACATATATATATATATATATATATATATATTTCTTGTAGAACTTTCTTTTAAAGATAAGCATAATTCATTATAAAGACTAATCATCTTCTTTATGCAAAAACTCCTTCATAAAAGAATCTTAAACCACCTTTATATTTCTCTAATAAGCTCTTACTAATCATAAATGTTCTCAATCATTAGTCGTATATGTTGATTGCTTGTCAAAGCAAAGATTGCAACCAATATAGAATGATGAAGTCATGTGCAACATTTAATCAAAACACAAGCATAAGAAATTAGTAATAATTTAGATGATGAATGTACTTACAGTACTCCTCGCTAACTTCATGTAAAAGCCTCATAGGACATATTATAGTTCTTACCACCACCTCAAAGCATGCAAATGTCTTCCTTGAATCATCGCAAATCTCACATCATCTTATAAATTTTACTCTCGGGTTTTACACATTTTGACTCTCTTTCACATGAAATTAGCATATCAAATATGGTTTGGGATATGCGACCAAAATATGTAGGAGGAATTTCTTCGTACATAAGAAGTTAGCTCTCTCTCTCTCTCTGAAAATGAACTCCATATATATAGGTGAAGTGAAGCTTCTTTAAGAAGCCACTAAGAATAGCTACTAAGAGAAGCTACTAAGGATTGACTTATTTGAGAAGCCACCTTTGGCTTCCAAAAGAAGCCACTAAGGATTGGCTTCCTCAAGAAGCCACCAAGGATTGGCTTCCTTAAGAAGCCACCATTGGCTTCCAAGGGAAGCCACTAAGATATGACTAGACTTCTAAGAGAAGTCACTAACAATTAGGCTTTAAGAGAAGCCACTAAGATTTTGCTTCTATGTCAAGCCACTAAACTCCTATCTCTCTTCTTTCTTAAGACACTTGTCATTCATCTTCCGTATGTACCTTGAGATGATAACACATGCCCACTTAGTTGTCCTTTAAGGTGTACTAGTAGTTTAAACCTAAGTGGCATATGTGTCACAATTTCATTTATAGTTAAATATTTATTATTATGACATATCAAATCAAATGTCAAATCAAACATATATTATTATGAAATGTCAAGTCAAATGTCATATCAAATATTTATTATTAATTTATATAAAATCAAATGTCACATCAAACTTTTATTATTATTATTTTATATATCAAATGTCACATCAACATTTATTATTATTATTATATGTCAAATCAAATGTCACATCAAACATTTATTATTATTATTATATATCAAATCAAAACTTTGTTAATTTACTACCTAACACATTTTTGCATTAGTTAATCAATGCTTATATTGTAGGAGATTATTAACACTTTATCTATGTGTTCGTATATTGCAATGCACATGAAATTTTAACCACATTTAACAAGTGAAAAGTTGTTAATTGACAAGATTATTTTCGGTCACATTATCAATATTACTTCGAATTACTTCTCTTCGTAAACATATTTTCTTCTCAAAGGGATTTAATTATGGTTATAAAACCATTAAATCCAAGATTTAAATATTTAAGTAACCTCGATATTTAAATATTTGCTGCCTAAAATTTCAGGTTGTTACATTTTTTCCCCCTTAAAAGGAATTTCGTCCCGGAAATTCTATTTAATACTTAATCAAATGAAAGCCAAATACTCCACTAATAAAAATTTAAGTATGCTGGGCATTTTTCTTGAAAGTATACTTTCAATACAATTTCATAATTCGAAATTCAGAGTTTAAGACATACCTGGATATTATATAATTGGAACTTCTCATTTTGTGATCAACATTTTATCAATCCTGCATGCTATCACTGGATCAGGCACATTGTAGTTTCGTTTTATGCCCAAATTCAGGATCCTGTTTATTCTAATCCACATTGATACTTAGTCTCATTCCCGTGAATATACACTCTATTTGGAGTAGATTCTAGAGCCTCCCTTGTTTCTTCTATCTTTTTTCTTTTTCTTTTTATAATTGCAGCCAATGCCAAATCATCCAGTAAAGACATACTCTTCTCATGTGATTCCCATCGAAATGTCCACAGATTCATCATACTCTCGCTCATCCGACTCATCATCATTAAGTAAGGATGTATTCTCCATGTTGCGGTACCCATCGAAATGTAACAGAGAGTAATCATGACACTCTTATTATAAGAATTTCGAAGTAGACTTTCAAATAATATATTGAAATAAGTCAAACAAATTTTATAAGAAATTCTTTTGTCAAAACTTAGATCATATTCATCAAAGTAGATCCAAGCTACACACTCAATCTAGGATATGTTATCCTATTTCGACCAATGTCGACTCATCAAGCTATGGTGTACTCTCCTTGTTGCGGTACCCATCAAAATGTACCAGTGAGTAATATTTTTAAAATAAACATCTCAAATAATATCTTCAATTTTTTTATATATAATATGATTATATTCATCAAAAACAACTCGTCAAATAATGAGTTACTCTCCTTGTTGCAGTACTCATCAAAATGTACTAGAGAGTAATATATTAAAAATAGACATCTCATTTTTTTTATATAATATGATTATAATCATCAAAGTGGATCCAAGCCACCCCCTCAATTTAGGCTATTCTATTGCGGTCGGCATCCCCTCACTAAGAAGGGACGTACTCTGCTAGCTCAATACAACATAGAGTAATAGTTTCACAACCCAAGATCTATTGTTTTATACCGCACATCATCATTATCATTATCCAAGGGTAACCATCATATTGCAGCCGACGTCCCCTCACTAAATAGGGATGTACTCTATTGGCTCGATACCACATAGAGTAATAGTGCATTACCAAAGATCCATTGTCTTATACTTTGAAATCATTACTTCCACATGGATAACCATTTCATTTTTGGAAAATCCACACTCTCAACTTTGAAAATTATCTCAAGTATGAATCCCCTTTTTATTTACACATCATTCTTTTCATATTACTAGATGTATCTCAAAATCTTATATGTGTCACTAGTTATGATATTCACATTGAATGACATCACCTCTGTTTTTTTGGTCAAACACATAGTAAGTTGCAAAAATATTTTGAGGTAGAAAACTTTCAAAATTTTAAAATGTTTATGATGTAAATATTCTACATAATTAATCTAGCTTCCCAATAAGGTATGTTCTGACCAAACCCAATCAAGGAATCAAAAGTGATGACTGAATTGCTAAGAGAACCTTTAGTAGCTTTAATCTAACATCATTAATGCTAAACAATTTCAATATCACATTATGTAATAACATAAATATTTAAAGAGATTTTCTCACCTTGATTTTGAATAAATGTAAGGTTCAATTTGCTCTTCTTGATCTCCATCAAGTTTATTTGACCAAGCTCATTCAATTCCTTCCTTGACAAGTTGTTATTCCCCATTCTTTTTAAACCACTCCATGGCACCCATCCCAGCTACCACATACCTCCCTTTATAAGCCAGTTCATTCATTCCTTCATTTCTTTATAACTAATCATATGACTCACGAATCATCACATTGTTCTTATTAGTATAAACACTAAACAAAAGTTAAACACACAAACTAATTAATACTCATAACCCTGTTCAGAGGAATGGTGCCTTACCTAATCCAATTTTATTTATCGAATTAAGTTGCTTCATTTCAAAATTTCTAAGATTCTATTCTAATCTTAGGTAATATTTTATTTAGGCACCTAACCTCAGCTCTGGTACCAACTTATTACTCCCCAGTATTTCGAATCAGTGGAAATTATTGAAAAACCTTCCTTTCAAAACAAACGATGACAGCTACCATTATATTTTATAATTATATACAAAACTACTAAATGCTCTGGATAGAATTTTAATAAATTCCACTTATCTAAATAACTGTTTGTGCTTAAATACAAATTCAAACACAATTACCATAAATCTACCATCGTGCAATTCTGAGCAGATGGACATCGATATTCATTTTTGCACACTTGATAAAACGTCAATATAACCTAAATGATAAACATGAAAGATGCACCAACATAAGATGTAATGAAAAATATTTTATTAATAAAGCAGCTGCATCACTACCACTTGAGACTGCCTACGTACCTTTATCTAATTAGGTATGCAATTAGATAAAGGATCAAGCAAACATAGTTCTTCTTTACAAAACATATAAAATCAATATTTATTTCCAAAATACCCTTTATATCATGTTGGGGTAGAACACTTTGTAAATATTTATTCTGAAAGACATCTATATATATCTTTTGTGGAACTTTCTTTTAAAGATAAGCATCGTTCATTATAAAGACTAATCATCTTCTTTATTCAAAAATTCCTTCATAAAACAATCTCAAACCACCTTCTCTAATAAGCTCTTACTAATCATAAATGTTCTCAATCATCAGTCGTATATGTTAATTTCTTATCAAAGCAAAGGTTGCAACCAATATCGAATGATGAAGTCTGCGACATTAAACCAAAACACAAGCATAAGAAATTAGTAACCATTTAGATGATGAATGTACTCACAGTACTCCTCGCTAACTTCACGTAAAAGCCTCATAGGACATATTATAGTTCTTACCACTACCTCAAAGCAAGCAAATGTCTTCCTCGAATCATCGCAAAGCTCACATCATCTTACAAATTTTGCTCTCGGTTTTTACACATTTTGACTCTTTTTCACATGAAATTAGCATATCAAATATGGTTTGGGATATATGACCAAAATATGTAGGAGGATTTTCTTCGTACATAAGAAGTTAGCTCTCTCTCTCTTTGCAAACGAACTCTATATATATAGGTAAAGTGAAGCTTCTTTAAGAAGCCACTAAGAATAGCTTCTAAGAGAAGCCACTAAGGATTGACTTATTTGAGAAGCGTCCTTTGGCTTCCAAAAGAAGCCACTAAGGATTGGCTACCTCAAGAAGCCACCGAGGATTGGCTTCCTTGAGAAGCCACCGTTGTCTTCCAAGGGAAGCCACTAAGGTATGACTAGACTTCTAAGTGAAGTCACTAACATTTAGGCTTCAAAGAGAAGTGTAGCGACCCGGGAATTTCAACACTTGAATCTTGACACTAATACAGATTCTGTGCCCAAAACTCAAGAATTGAAAACCCCAGAAGGCTATAAGAAAGAATTAAAAGGGTGAGATAAGAAAGAAAGAAAGTTAAGAATAGAAGAATAAGAAGATGAACACAACACATAATCTCACATCGCAGCGGAACAAAATATAATATAGAAATACCTTTTATTGAGAGCCTGAAATATTACTTACAACATCAGAGTACATCAATACATCAGGACAGTTATAATAGTCTGTTCTCATATATATAACACAACAGAATAATACAAACATCATACGTCTGAACTGCTTCAGCTTGTCTTTGGACTTTATAGCATCCGACAACCTGGACCTGTACACCCCGGTCTAACCCGAGTATTTACAAAATACCGGGTCAGTCTGGTGAACCAAAGTGAGAGAAAAACTCACACAGTTTTAAGGAGGATCATCCAACTTGATTTTAAAGTCCAAAAATCTTTTTGAAAGAAAAGGATAATCGTAAGACCAAATCCACATATAAATACGGACGGTTTTTATCTTACGATAACTCAAAACATTTTTGAAATCAATATCTTTTCTGATATTATAATAGTGTCTAAATACAAGTAAATAACAATCTAGTGGAACGCTTGCATCTCACGCTCCACGTATATAGTATTCAATCAAAACCGCGGGCGCTTATTGGAGACTGGATTCTGACTATGACAAGGTATGGAACCACATGCCGATAGTGTATCTCTAGAGGCGAATACACTGGGTTCAACAAGAACATCTTATAACCTGGCCTACACATGACCGACCACTCATTTCGGTTGAGTGTATCGAATGTATATCACCAACGGTTGGGCTCAAACCACCGTTTCCCGAAAGGGATGACATCTATAGATTAAAGAAGCAAAAGGAATTTCTCTAGATAGGTGATTATACACCCTAATGGGTGCGACCCACATAGCCATGCTGCCTGCCCGATTTTTGTCATTTCCCGGTTGATGAGGCTTGAGGTTATAATCGACTTTTGAAACATATGGCCATCATTCACATCGTCAATACTAGTCATCCAGGAATAGGATAAACCGAAGGCACCCTCCTACCACATCCTAGGAATCACCCTAAAGATCAGTAGCGAGTAGTCCTTGCAATCCATAGATTTCAACCACGACAAAATCACAGTATATCTCTAGGGATCAGCTAGAGATTGTAAGTAACTCTTTCGTTTTACTAAGATCTACGGTCTTTAATTGCTCCATCTCGGTCAGCATCTTCGACGTATTCGTGTTTATTGGACAGAATGGTTATCGAATATAAATTCGATCCCGGTCTTTCTGTACCAACAACGCATTGGGCATGATTTTGATAGTCGGTTATTTAACTATCAAAATAAACAACCATAATAATCCATTGGCCTATTACAAAGCATCAATTGGCCATAAAAATAATATATCTGTTTTACTATAATAATATTCTCATATCGTTTTATTCATATACTTGGGAAAAATATATTAAAACCCTATCCAAATTCTTGTTAACTACTTTTTCAAAAGATTTCTGCAACATTATTTATTTTCTAAAATTAGAAAATTAATTCAACTTATCGTCATAAACAATTGCTACGAAATTCCCTTTTTGTTTGGTTATTTGAAATCACTAATCGTCACTTATCCGTTTTGAATAAACCCATTATAAACTCATCTCTTTATTTGAAAATATCGTTATATTTTCACAAATCCTTCTTTGTTTCTATGTGAATATTATTTCATCTACTCAAGCCCTTTTTCATCTCAGTGTCTTTTAAATACTAACTTTTACTTTAAGCTTATCATATTTGCTTAAAATCCTTTTATAGCTCAATTTGGCAACTTGGTTCAAATATAAACCTGTTTATAAACTCTCTTTCATATTCACTCATATTTCATTTCTAATTCTGATTTACTTAAATGAACTTCAACTAAGAAAAAATTCCTTTAAATTATTATTAATTTACCTTATCATTAACTGAAATAAATATTCAATTTCCCTTTTTAAATCTTATTAAGTTAAACACCATTCACTAACTTAATCCATTAGATTAAATGACACAATTTAATTTAATTTAACAATCAATTTCCGTTAAAACAATTGGCTTGGTCAAATTTTAAAATATGATTAACCCGTTGATCAATTCTAACTCGTCTTTTCATTTAAATTAACAAATAATATTATTAATTTAAATAATCCATTTCAAAATAATCTTATTTTAATTGTTTCTTTAAAAACAATTAATCGCAGTTATTAATCGTTTCACACTTGCTTAAAAATCTTATTAATACAAGAATTAGCTTTATAAAAGATAAAGCATGTGCTTCGCGCACGGATACATTTTGGTGCCAAAAATGGTGGTTAAAATAATCAATATATATGTGGTTTGATTATTTCCTTTTTATAAACTTCATTATAAATAATATATTTACAAATCCATATTTAGTTATAAAATAAATTCTATAACTTCATTTCTATTGATTTCCCCGGCGGTGAATCAATCTTTATAAAACAGTTTGTATTTTGGCCATCTGCTATAAATTCGTCAACCAATATCACTCACTGGTTAATATCACAAAAATGTCGAATTTGAATTCAACAATCGGTAACCAACTCAATAATCCTATCTCATGGGTTAAACAGTTCATATCATGATCATATGCAGATAAATAATCAATTCAACTGATAGCGGTCAACTAAAAATAATCATTCAGGCATCCAATTCAATTTAAATACGTTTATATTATTATAAATGTAACCAACAAGGTAAGTTACCTTGTTTGGAAATAATCATTAAAATAACGACGTCATTTCATTTAAATTAAACAACCGTTTAATTTAAACAATATAGCACATAACCAAATAATCATCAATTCAACCAACGAATAGCAAACATAGTACACAAACAATAAACCCGATTTATAAAAATTATAAATGGGATAACTGAGTGAGTTAAACTCACCTTGGTCTCCATTTGACGTTAAGATGGTTCATTTTAATTAAATTAAACCGATGTTTAATTTAATTAAAAACTCCAGTTGCTTTCATCTCTGTCCATTCCAATTCTAAAATGTGACGCTTGTAAACACGGTTCTAACACATTCCGGCTTGTTAAATTCTGTTAACAAATTGGCAAATTTTTAACAATGTAATTTATCATAATTTTAACGTAATATAATTAATTCTAAATTAATATTTAAATTTATCTAACTAAGTTTGTTTAATACAACACTATTGTAACACTACTTATAAAGTGTAAATTTTAACCGCCAACATAAATTATTCCTTATTTTATTTGGACTAACGTAAACATTAAATATCATTGAATATTGAGTATGTTAATTAGTGGTCAGTTGCAAAACTTAAAGTGGACACGTTATGATGGGTTGGGTACCTTTAAACTGACATTACTTTTCCAAAAATAACTGGCCACGTTATATAGTTTGGCATATATATAACCTTCCCAGGCCATATCATAATATACTACTGCACCTCTTTTTCTAAAACGTGATTAAGTAAATGGACTTAGGACATATATATAGGATTAGACTTTAATGACATCTCTACATAACTGGCCACCAAATCCATGGTTCATAGGCATGCTATACGGAATATAATTAAGGCATATGTTATAATATGATTAGGCATCTTAAATGGTTAGACATTGTAATTATTCCATTATCTAAATGGGTCAAGTATATAAATTACTTTATTTACTTCATTTTACCTGTATGCCATCCCGAACCAATTGTTCAACGTCCATACTTCATTCGAAATGAACCCGCCTGCCCTCTTTACTTCCCATAACCGCACAGTCACTTTAATTCCAACGTCAATAAGCACGTCCACCTTCCCATGTCTTCTTTTATCTCTTGGCTCCTGCATCTGTTCGTATCAGCCTTTCCATACTATTTTTTATATACTTTTTTTTTATTAAAAAATGGCCCAACGCCCAAGTGCTTTAAAGCCCACGTTCAAACCCACTCCGCCACTGTTGCATTTCTTCCTCAAAAAGAATACGCCTGGAGCTCCTCAAAACATTACCGTCAACTTCCCCATTCGCTTTGCCTCTTCCCATTTTTAAATATCACGCAACCTGTAAACCCAACCACCATTATCGAACCGTCCAAACTCCAACTCCCTCATCTCCCACAAAAAACCTCTCCAGTCTCCACAAATCTCACGTCTCAACCATACCAATGTTCGGCTTCTCCACTACTTCCATCTCTCGCAGAAGCTAATGGTGGTCATAGCAATACTATGGAAGGTTCGGCAAACAGAGACCCACTAAAAGAAAGGATAACCGAGTCCCTCTTCTTCATGAACTACCTTCGCCTGTAGCTTACTGAGATCCGTCTGACCCATCGCCGACCACATGCCACCAGAAAACGAGAACCACCCTTCAGTCCCCTTGTACTGTAGCGCCTCTCACCACCGACTTACAACAACTCCGACTAACTTGCATACCCAGCCATCATCACACATCTGTCACTGCTCAGTCCACGTTAATGCTGTTGAACAACGGCTCATTTTATGTTAAGGAAGCTTTTTTTTGTTTGTTGGAGGAATTTGGTTTGGCTTATGCCATTTTTTTTCTTCACTATGTTATGTTTTTACTGCCTGAGCTTCAACTAATCGGCTCCTGTATTTATAGATTTGGAAGCCTTGGCCACCACGTATAACCCTTGCCCCGCACGGTTTGGGAAGTTTGGCGATCAAGTATTTAATTTTGGGGAGCACGGATGTATATGGTAGGAAGTAGGTAGCTGTGTGATTTTCCTTTACTTCTTATCGTTGTTGATTTGATTAAACGTGAGGTGCATGTGCTTCACTATCAATAGCCTACGTTGTATGCGTATATAAGTAGAAATAGGTTTGCTGCATCATCAGTTAGGTTTATTGTCTTCTTGGTTGGCTTTGCAGTGATATTTCATTTGTGTTCTTTCTTTTCATTCAGTGATTTATTTTCAGAAGATAGGATATTGAAATATAGAGTGGCTGCTCTGCGATTCTCAGTTTACATATGCCTAGTATATTTAAGTTTGTAGTATGGAATATGGTAGGTGGCTTCAAAGATTTGTCCGTGCGATTTGAGATTGTAGGATAGCAGACGGGTTTTCAATATATACACAAGAATTAGCTGTCTGTTTGTGGTATAGGATGGTTTGTTGGTACGTTTTAGGGATAGGAAAAATAAAAATATATATTAGTTTGGGTGGTAAGTAATAGGGTAGCTGTGTCTTTCTCTCAGATATGTGTAGTTGTGTTGCACGGTTTTACAGTGATAGAATATTTAGTATGCTCAATTTGCTTACTTAAGAATGAATACATTTGGTTTTTAGCTGTTATAGGTTGTACGTGTATAGCATGTGTGTATAAAAGAGTAGGTTGTCTGTGAATGACATATGCATGTCTTTTTAATTAATTGCTTTGCATAGAAGGAATTTCATTTATTTATTTCTGCTTAAGGTATAAGTTTTGTGAATGGTAGGTTAGTTCTATTTTAAAATGGTACCCCGACACATAGAATTTCGTTCACCTACAGACGGCCACGGACAAATATAAAAATATGATCGTGTCGAGCGATGAACCACGATCCCAACAATATGTTAAATTAGACTAGTTGACTTATCTTGTGAAAACCCAAAATTCTGATATATGGTATAACATCCTCCAAATAAAAAGCTGCTTATTTTCTCAAATTAAAAATTACAGTAAAATTCTAAAAATTTAATTATAACTACGTCTCAAAGATCTTGTCTAAATTCGAAATCAATATTTAATTATATTAAATAAATCGTTATGATTTATAAATGATTCCACAGCGACTATTTTAAATTTTGATTTGGACATAACTTTACAATATATAAGCCGAAATCTCGATTTTTCTTTCCCGTTAGAAAATTATAATCGAATAGATTCAAACGTATCAAGTTTCACAGAGTTCCGACTTAAAACGGATTCTGTACATTCAATTGAAGTTCAAACCTCAATATTACGAACTACCACGACGTTTCGAGTTCGTTTTATATTTAATTATAAATATAGACGTTCAATCGTCATTAAATAAATGAATTCAATATTAAAATCCAATAATATTCTGAATATAATATTTAAAACAAGTTTAAATATTCCAAATCAATGATCGAAAAATCCGGGACGTTACATTCTTCCCTACTTAAAAGAATTCCGTCCTCGAAATTGCTAAGTAAGAAGAATGCCCCAAATCCAGTTATTTCCAAAAATAATTATATTAAAATATTATTAAACTATTTTTTATGTCTAAAAAATTTTCTTCTAAAAATTCGCGAACACTTCCTTTGTACCGTTCGATCCAAACAACTACAACTGCCTCTACGGGCCTCATATTGATCAAAAGAAAACAAATTCAAGCGGCTACCCAACTCAGAGGTGTAAAATCAATCACCAAATCAATAAAATTAAAATTTACCTATTTGTTGGGCAACTCAACGCTAATCGTGAAGCAAATCAACTAACAGCCTTTCTTTTCTTCCAATGCTGCACTCAACTCAATATCCAATGCTAATAACAAGTATATGGTTAGACCATTTCTGTTTCATCTCATATTTGATTTTGTTCGAATTCATTATGTTGGAGCTTATTTCTCTTAGTTTCCAGTTATTGAATTGTTGATGAATTTATATTTACTAATCTATTATTCAACAAACAATCAGTCATAATCAATATAACACAATCATCCATATTAACTTGTTTTTAAGTTAACTTTTGATTCATTTGATTCCATATATTCCATTTTTTATTCACAAATTTCATATTCTAAATTCTTTTTTGGTTTTATTAAACCATTCAAATTTATAATCTAATTTGAATTTATCCAAATTAATCAAACACACCATTATATCAATAATTTGATAAAATTATTACTTTTCTATAAGAAAATATAATTTGGGTAAAATTATTTCATTTACCCTCTTTCCAAAATAGTATCGTGTACATCTCCAGTTCAATGCTTCTCAACACTTGAACCGATCAAACAACACAATACAAAACATTTGTATATAAAATTTACAATTACGCACTCGCATATATACACTAAATCTCGATCTAAGGTATTACTAACCCCATCTCTATCGAGTTATACCACAGAGCCAAGGTTATTCCTAAACCATTGCTCTGATACCAACTGTAGCGACCCAGGAATTTCAACACTTGAATCATGACACTAATACAAATCATGTGCCCAAAACACAAGTATCGAAAACTCCAGAAGGCTATAAGAAAGAATTAAGAGGGTGAGATAAGAAAGAAAGAAAGTTAAGAATAGAAGAATTAGAAGATGAACACAACACAGAATCTCACATCGCAGTGGAACAAAATATAATATAGAAATAACATTTATTGAGAGCCTGAAATAATACTTACAACATCAGAGTACATCAATACATCTAGACAGTTATAATAGTCTGTTCTCATATATATAACACAGCAGAATAATACTGGTCTAACATCATACGTCTAAACTCCTTCAGCTCGTCTTTGGACTTTACAGCATCCGACAACCTGGACCTATACACCTCGGTCTAACCCTAGCATTTACAAAACACGGGGTCAGTCTGGTGAACCAGAGTGAGAAAAAAACTCGCACAGTATTAAGGAGGATCATCCAACTTGATTTTAAAGTTCAAAAATCTTGTCGAAAGAAAAGGATAATCGTAAGACCAAATCCACACATAAATACGGACGGTTTTTATCTTACGATAACCCAAAACATTTTTGAAATCAATATCTTTTCTGATTTTATAATAGTGTTTAAATACAAGTAAATAACAATCTAGTGGAACGCTTGCATCTCACGCTCCACGTATATAGTATTCAATCAAAACCGCGGGCGCTTATTGGAGATTGGATTCCGACTATGACAACGTATGGAACCACCTGCCGATAGTGTATCACTAAATGCGAATACACTGGGTTCAAAAAAAACGTCTTGTAACCTGGCCCACACATGACCGACCACTCATTTCGCATGAGTGTATCGAATGTATATCACCAACGGTTGGGCTCAAACCACCGTTTCCCTAAAGGGACAGCATCGATAGATTAAAGAAGCAAAAGGAATTTCTCTAGATAGGTGATTTTACACCCCAATGGGTGCGACCCATATAGCAATGCTGCCTAACAGATTTTTGTCATTTCCCGGTTGATGAGGCTTGAGGTTATAATCGACTTTTGAAACATATGGCCATCATTCACATCGTCAATACAAGTCATCCAGGAACAGGATGAACCGAAGGCACCCTCCTACCACATCCTAGGAATCACCCTAAAGATCAGTAGCGAGTAGTCCTTGCAATCCATAGATTTCAACCACGACAGAATCATAGTATATCTCTAGGGATCAGCTAGAGATTGTAAGTAACTCTTTCGTTTTATGAAGAACTACGGTCTTTAATTGCTCCATCTCGATCAGCATCTTCGACGTATTCGTATTTATTGGTCAGAATGGTTTTCGAATATAAATTCGATCCCGGTCTTTCTGTACCAACAATGCATTGACCATGATTTTGATAGTCGGTTATTTAACTATCAAAATAAACAACCATAATAATCCATTGGCCTATTACACAGTATCACTTGTCCATAAAAATAATATATCAGTTTTACTATATTAATATTATCATATCGTTTTATTCATATACGTGGGAAAAATATCTTAAAATCCTATCCAAATTCTCGTTAACTACCTTTTCAAAACATTTCTGCAACATTATTTATTTTCTAAAATTAGAAAATCAATTCAACTTATCATCGTAAACAATTGTTACGAAATTCCCTTTTTGTTTGGTTATTTGAAACCACTAATCGTCACTTATCCTTTTTGAATAAACCTATTATAAACTCATCTCTTTATATGAAAATATCTTTATATTTTCAAAAATCTTTCTTTATTTTTATGTGAATATTATTTCATCTACTCAAGCCCTTTTTCATCTTAGTGTCTTTTAAATACTAACTTTTACTTTAAGCTTATCATATTTGCTTAAAATCCATTTATAGCTCAATTTGGAAACTCGGTTCAAATACAAACCTATTTACAAACCCTCTTTGAGATTCACTCATATTTCATTTCTAATTCTGATTTACTTAAATGAACTTCATCTAAGAAGAAATTCCTTCAAATTATTATTAATTTACCTTATCATTAACTGAAATAAATATTCAATTTCCTTTTTTAAATCTTATTAAGTTAAACACCATTCGCTAACTTAATCCATTGGATTAATTGACACGATTTAATTTAATTTAACAATCAATTTCCGTTAAAACAATTGGCTTGGTCAAATTTTAAAATATGATTAACCCGTTGATCAATTCTAACTCGTCTTTTCATTTAAATTAGCAAATAATATTATTAATTTAAATAATCCATTTCAAAATAATCTTATTTTAATTGTTTCTTTAAAAAGAATTAATCGCAATTATTAATCGTTTCACACTTCCTCAAAAATCTTATTAATACAAGAATTAGCTTTATAAAAGATAAAGCACGTGCTTCGTGCACGGATAGATTTTGGTGCCAAAAATGGTGGTTAAAATAATCAATATATATGTGGTTGGTTTATTTCCTTTTAATAAACTTCATTATAAATAATATATTTACAAATCCATATTTAGTTATAAAATAAATTCTATAACTTCATTTCTATTGATTTCCCTGAGGGTGAATCAATCTTTATAAAACAGTTTGTATTTTGGCCATCTGCTATAAATTCCTCAACCAATATCACTCATTGGTTAATATCACAAAAATGTCGAATTTGAATTCAACAATCGGTAACCAACTCAATAATCCTATCTCATGGGTTAAACAATTCATATCATGATCATATGCAGATAAATAATCAATTCAACTGATAGCGGTTAACTAAAAATAATCATTCAGGCATCCAATTCAATTTAAATACGTTTATATTATTATAAACGTAACCAACAAGGTAAGTTACCTTGTTTGGAAATAATCGTTAAAATAACGACGTCATTTCATTCAAATTAAACAACCATTTAATTTAAACAATATAGCAAATAACCAAACAATCATCAATTCAACCAATGAGCAAACATAGCACACAAACAATAAACCCGATTTATAAAAATTATAAATGGGATAGCTGAGTGAGTTAAACTCACCTTGGTCTCCATTTGACGTTAAGATGGTTCGTTTTAATTAAATTAAACATATGTTTAATTTAATTAAAAACTCCAGCTGCTTTCAACTCTGTCCATTCCAATTCTAAAATGAGACGCTTGTTAAATTCTGTTAACAAATTGGCAAATTGTTAACAATGTAATTTATCATAATTTTAACGTAATATAATTAATTCTAAATTAATATTTAAATTTATCTAACTAAGTTTGTTTAATACAACACTATTGTAACACTACTTATACAGTGTAAATCTTAACCGCCTTCATAAATTATTCCTTATTCTATTTGGACTAACGTAAACATTAAATATCAATGAATATTGAGTATGTTAATTAGTGGTCAGCTGCAAAACTTAAAGTGGACACGTTATGATTGGTTGGGTACCTTTAAACTGACATTACTTTTCCAAAAATAAATGGTCGCGTTATATAGTTTGGCATATATATAACCTTCCCAGGCCATATCATAATATACTACTGCACCTCTTTTTCTAAAACGTGATTAAGTAAATGGACTTAGGACATATATATAGGATTAGATTTTAATGACATCTCTACATAACTGGCCACCATATCCATGGTTCATAGGCATGCTATACGGAATATAATTAAGGCATATGATATAATATGATTAGGCATCTTAAATGGTTAGACATTGTAATAATTCCATTATCTAAACGGGTCAAGTATATAAATTACTTTATTTACTTCATTTTACCTGTATGCCATCCCGAACCAATTGTTCCACGTCCACACTTCATTCGAAATGAACTCGTCTGCCCTCTTTACTACCCATAAACGCACAGTCTCTTTAATTCCAACGGCAGTAAGCACGTCCACCTTCCCATGTCTTCTTTTATCTCTTCGCTCCTGCATCTGTTCGTATCAGCCTTTCCATACTTTTTTTATATACTTTTTTTTATTAAACAAAGGCCCAACGCCTAAGTGCTTCAAAGCCCACGTTCAAACCCACTCCGCCACTGTTGCATTTCTTCCTCAAAAAGAATACGCCTGGAGCTCCACAGAACATTACCGTCAACTTCCCCATTCGGTTTGCCTCTTTCCATTTTTAAATATCACACAACCTGTAAACCCAACCACCATTATCGAACCATCCAAACTCCGACTCCCTCATCTCACGTAACAAACCTCTCCAGTCTCCACAAATCCCACGTCTCAACCATACCATTGTTCAGCTTCTTCACTACTTCCATCTCTCGAAGAAGCTAATGGTGGTCACAACAATACTATGGAAGGTTCGGCAAATAGAGACCCAGCGAAAGAAAGGATAACCGAGTCCCTCTTCTTCATGAACCACCTTCGCCTGTAGCTTACTGAGATCTGTCTGACCCATCGCTGACCACGTGCCACCAGAAAACGAGAACCACCCTTCAATCCCCTTGTACTGTAGCACCTCCCACCACCAACTTGTGGCAACTCCGACTAACTTGCACACCCAGCCATCGGCACACATCCGTCACTGCTAAGTCCACGTTAATGTTGTTGAACAACAGCTCATTTTATGTGAAGGAAGTTTTTTTTTTTTTAGTTTGTTGGAGGAATTTGGTTTGGCTTATGCCATTTTGTTTTCTTTATTATGTTATGTTTTTACTTCCTAAGCTTCAACTAATCGGCTCCTGTATTTATAGATTTGGAAGCCTTGGCCACTACGTATAACCCTTGCCACGCACGGTTTGGGAAGTTTGGCGATCAAGTATTTAGTTTTGGGGAGCATGGATGTATAGGGTAGGAAGTAGGTAGATGTGTGATTTTCCTTTACTTCTTATCGCTATTGATTTGATTAAACGTGAGGTGCATGTGCTTCACTATCAATAGCCTATGTTGTATGCGTATATAAGTAGAAATAGGCCTGTTGCATTATCGGTTAGGTTTATAGTCTTCTTGGTTGGCTTTGCAGTGATATTTCGTTTGTGTTCTTTCTTTTCATTCAGTGATTTATTTTCAGAAGATAGGATATTGAAATATAGAGTAGCTGCTCTGCGATTTTCAGTTTACATGTGCCTTGTATATTTAAGTCTGTAGTATGGAATAGTGTAGGTGGCTTCAAAGATTTGTCCGTGCGATTTGAGATTGTAGGATAGCAGACGGCTTTTCAATATACATATATAGGAATAGGTTGTCTGTTTGTGGTATAGGATGGCTCGTTGGTACGTTTTAGGGACAGGAAAAATAAAAATATATATTAGTTTCGGTGGTAAGTAATAGGGTAGCTGTGTCTTTCTCTCAGACATGTGTAGTTGTGTTGCACAGTTTTACAGTGATAGAATATTTAGTATGCTCAATTTGCTTACTTAAGAATGAAGACATTTGGTTTTTAGTTGTTATAGGTTGTACGTATATAGCATGTGTGTATAAAAGAGTAGGTTGTATGTGAATGACCTATGCATGTCTTTTCAATTAGTTGCTTTGCATAGAAGGAATTTCATTTATTTATTTCTTCTTAAGGTATAAGTTGTGTGAATGGTAGGTTAGTTCTATTTTAATATGGTACCCCGACACATAGAATTTCGTTCACCTACAGACTGCCACGGACAAATATAAAAATACGATCGTGTCGAGTGATGCACCACGATCCCAACAATATATTAAATTAGACTAGTTGACTTATCTTGTGAAAACCCAAAATGCCGATATATGGTATAACATCCTCCAAATTAAAAGCTGCTTATTTTCTCAAATTAAAAATTACAGTAAAATTCTAAAAATTTAATTATAAATACGTCTCAAAGATCTTGTCTAAATTCGAAGTCAATATTTAAATATATTAAATAAATCGTTATGATTTATAAATGATTCCATAGCGACTATTTTAAATTTTGATTTGGTTTACAATATATAAGCCGAAATCTCGATTTTTCTTTCCCGTTAGAAAATTATAATCGAATATATTCAAACGTACCAAGTTTCACAGAGTTCCGACTTAAAATGGATTCAGTACATTCAATTGAAGTTCAAAACTCAATATTACGAACTACTGCGACGTTTTGAGTTCGTTTTATATTTAATTATAAATATAAACGTTCAATCGTCATTAAATAAACGAATTAAATATTAAAATCCAATAATATTCTGAATATAATATTTAAAACAAGTTTAAATATCCAAATCAATGACCGAAAAATCCGGGATGTTACAAGAAGCCACTAAGATTTTTCTTCTAAGAGAAGCCACTAAGATTTTGCTTCTAAGTGAAGCCACTAAGCTCCTATCTTTCTTCTTTCTTAAGACACTTGTCATTCATCTTCCATATGTACCTTAAGATGATATCATATTCCCACTTAGTTGTCCTTTAAGTGTACTAGAAGTTTAATCCTAAGTGACATATGTGTCACAATTTCATTTATAGTTAAATCTTTATTATTTTGACATATCAAATCAAATGTCAAATCAAACATATATTATTATGAAATGTCAAGTCAAATGTCATATCAAATATTTATTATTATTATATGTCAAATCAAATTTTACATCAAACTTTTATTATTGTTATATATCAAATGTCACATTAACATTTATTATTATATATCAAATCAAATGTCACATCAAACATTTATTACTATTATATATCAAATCAAATCTTTATTAATTTACTTTCTAACACATTTTTGCATTAGTTAATCCATGCTTATATTGTAGGATATTATTAATGCTTTATCTATGTGTTCATATGTTGCCACACTCATGAAATTCTAACCACTTTTAACAAGTGAAAAGTTGTTTATTGATAAGATTATTTTCGTTCACATTATCAATATTACTTCGAATCACTTCTCTTCGTAAACATGTTTTCTCCTCAAAGGGATTTAATCAAGGTTATAAAACCATTAAATCCAAGATTTAAATATTTAAGTAAAATCGATATTTAAATATTTACGGCCTGAAGTTTCAGGTTGTTACATACATTAATATAAATAGTTAACTTCTAATTAAATTTTAATTATTCTAACCACTTAATTAACAAATTACATTTACACATTATATCGGCTAACTGTTTATCATCTACCCAGCTTCTTGTGATACCCAGTTTTAACGCAGTCGAATTCATCTTTGCCTGCCACGCCCACCTCCCAACCATCAGAAGATGATCGGCGGTCACTAGAAAGACCGGCTAAGCCCTTCCAACTTCGCCTTGATTCTCGCTCCATTCGGCTGCTCCTGTAACACCCCACCTCCGTTAAGGTCACTCTCAAAGGGAATGCCTTAACTTTGATGGAGCGTTTTTGTAGACAGAACAGAAACTTACAAGACAGATAAAATAGTACTTGAAAAATTTATAGCTTTATTACAACAGAAACCGAAGTAAGTTTGGTTACATCCTTTCAAATCACAATATCAGAATTCAAGTACAGAATATCAGTCTTGTACAAAAGCCTTCAGAATGCATAGTTTTTAAAATCATAATCCCCAACATAAACTGCCATGCCAAAGCCAGACGATACTTCAAGCAGAGAAGATCTGAATCAAGCTCCTAGATTTCCACCCTACAAACCTTGGGGGGGGGGGGAGGGGAACGGAAGAAAAAGGGGCGAAAACAAGCAAGGTCAGACATAAAGTCTGGCAAGTCCAGTGACTTTCAGCATATGAACAGATAATAATAATTATGACATGAAAATAAACTGGATAAGAGATAACAGTAACAGGAGCAGCAGATGTACTTAGGTTAAACAGAAGAAACAGAATGATGTAAGCTATTACTTTTCACTTCTCTGCACTAATACTAGTATAACAGGATTAGGTGTCACCCCAATGTCTAAACTGAAACAGAAACAGGAACAAAATAATTTCCATAGAAGAGAATGCTAGTAATGGGCCTTTACCACCCCAACAGAAACAGACAGAAACAGAATGCTAATAATGGGCCTTTACCACCCGAATAGAAGCAGACAGAAACAGAATGCTAATAATGGGCCTTTACCACCCGAACAGAAGGTACAGAAACATAAACAGATTAATCCCTACGGAAACAGAATGTAGAATTAGGTGTACACTAGTAAATGGCCCTTTACCACCCGAACAGACGGTACCACGCAGAAACAGCCAGGTGTTACCACCCAACAGAAACAGACAGAACTAAGTGTACCCTAAAATCCTACCCCAAGCAATCGGCTCCCTAATACATAAATACCCTGTGTCGGCCCCACAGTAGGGTGTATCACTCCCTAAAGTGACAACCAATTGGCACAGACCTATTTACAGATGTCACGGCGTCTTACATCCTCAGAGGCAGACTGGGATCCATGCACGCACATGACCCAGTTGAAACGCACCATCAACACCCTTCGCCATTATCAGAATGAACTACTTATAATTAGTTCAGTAAGCGTGCCCGGACCCTACCTACTGTTGGGTCGAAGTTTTGATACCAGAAAGGGTTACTGACTAATATAGATCCCAAACAACATATGACACAAGTAATTTCCCTCCTAACCTTGTGTCCCCAGATTAACAGATTTCAGATTAACTTGTTTACAATTTCAGACATACAGAGTTCAGATCAACTAGTTCACATATCAGACAAGTTTTTAGACTAACGGATCAGATATACGGATTTAACAGATTTACAGATTTGTCTAACTTTGTAATTGGGACTACAGATTCACGAAACGGGTTTGTTAAATTCAATAGTCCAATTGGTTCTTCCCTATCCACCCAACACATTTTAGACATCATATTTATCTTAGATTTGTATTAATTAAAAATTAATGCGCAGACCTCTCACATTAGACTGACAGTTTGTGGCCACTGGTTAGGTCGGTTGGTTCCGGGCAGGTTTCTACCGCAAACTGAGTCTAACCTCGGGCTTCAAGCACGTTATGACTAACTTCTCACATTAGAACCTATTGTTTGCGGCCACTGGATGTGCCGGGCGGTTCCGGGCAGGATTACGCCGCAAACTCATTCTAACCTCGAGTTAGTCATGTTTCATGTTTAGCCAATGCATTCATTCACAGACATTGCTAATATCAGACTAATCATGCTAATTTAACAAATTAACTTATGTACAAGTTACAGCAGATTATTCGAGGTTCTATTAACAAGTTTTGCTCAATTTTAAATCGAGCCTATAGAGTTACATACTTCAAATTTCAGCATTTCAGTTCCAACAGATTACGCCATTCAACAGATTAAACAGATAATAGATCTTGCAGATTAGGCGATTTAGCAGATTTAGCAGATAAGGCAATTTAACATAATTAGCAGATTAGGAAATTCAATCTAATTAGCAGTTTAGGCAATATAACAGAACTAGCAGATTAGGCAATATAATAGATTTAATCATTCCTTAAAGTTTCATTGACATATCTTGCCTAATTATAAATTTGGCCTAAGTTTGTATGCCTAAATAATTGTCATGATTCACAATATGATCATATACCCCACATTTGCATTGAATTTACATGGCACAGATTATGGTCATAATTTACCATATAACACATGTCTCAATTTTTAGTCTTAATATTCCCATTTACAGTTCATGTCAAAACTAGATTTAATATTCTAGTTCACCATTTATGTCCAAGACTAATATACATGTTAATCATTCACTATTATAGCCAATTCAGATTATGCCAAAATATTAATTATGCAAAATTAACTTAATTAAGCTATGCCCAATCCCCGTATAATATGTTTCCACAAGTTCTCTAAGTACTCATGAAATGGCCCTAGCAAAAGGAATAGGGGATAAGCACAAGAAAGAATAGGCATGCAATAATGAACCAAATACAATGATAATGGCCCCACTAGGTTCGATGTACATAACAGTGAATGGGAATAAACTAGCAAAGTTACATACTAAATATGAGATCCAACATCATTAAGGGAATAGGCATAAGAAACTAACTACAATAGTTATAGGCAACTAACCACAGTAGTCATGGGCGACTAATCACAATAGTTTCTTATTCAATGTCATAGGCAATAGTCTCATAGGCGTGAATCATAGTCATAGGCAATAGTCTCATAGGCATGAATCATAGTCATAGGCAATAGTCTCATAGGCAACAGTTTCTTGTCCGATTATGCATTATTCATTATTTGTCCCAAAATTTAGCATTCGTGCATTAATCTCTTATGAGATTCGGCTCAGGCTCGTAGTAGCCTGACTATAGAACAGAAGAAAGAGATACAAAATAAGATAGATCTAAACAGAACAGAACAGACATAACCTCAGATTCAGATTTACAATTCATGTCACAATCATAATTAACGTTTATATCGGAAAATAACTGTACTTGCCTTTCGTGGTTTAAGAAAGGAAATAAACTGGTGTTGATGTAGAAAGGCTGAATTACTCTTCTTTAATTGTTGTTGTAGCTCTAAACTTTGATTTGAGATTTGATTTAGCTTTTAATTCTATTTAGGTTGGAAGAAGATGCATCAGTCCAAGTTTTGATTCCAGCAGAGTAGCGACGCCATTTTTATTTTTTATTCAGAACAGAGACAGAGTATAGACCGAATGAAATTTTGTAGAGAAAATGAGGCTAGGGGGCTGTTTATATAGGATTAGGCAGACGAATCTAGACAGAAAACGAGACCGGATACATCAGAATGAACCAGGTTCAAAAACTGGGTTTCAGGAGCAGGTCGACCCCCAGATCGACTCCCCAGTCGACCGGGTCATGGGGAGGTCGACACCCCAGTCGACTCTCCAGTCGAACTGGTTGGGGGGGGGGGTCGACTCCCCAGTCGACCTGGGTATATGGACGGGGATTTTCCCGCCAGCCTTCTCTGGGTTTGAATTTCGAATTTCTGGCTTTAATTTCGAGCTGTTTTATTTTATTCAAATTCCTGAAACTTCTAAGGGTCATAACTTGGTCATACGAACTACGATTTTCGAAAACTCAGACTCAATTTCATGCAGAATTCCGAGACGAACGCAATGGCGCAATTCGTTTCCCTTGATTCTTATTTTATAATTTAATTATTCTCTGATTTGTTACTTATACGATCATGGAAAATACGGGGTGTTACATTCTCCACTCCTTAAAGGATTTCGTCCCTGAAATCTTCTAGTTAAGAAGAATGTGTCCTACCATCCAGTCATCCATCTACTCAACCATTATCCACACGCATCCATTGTACTTAGAAAACTTCTAATGTTGTATGAACATATGCAAAAGTGTGTGTATATGTTCCTTATCTAATGCAAAGATCAGGCGGTCCACTGATTCAGTTGACCTCCTTAATGCGAATTATGTTAGTGCCATGAGTCCAACATGTATGCAATTTTCCTATTTGATATCATTCTTATATGAGTGACAACCATTCATTCATATGCAACATCCATGTGATTAGTCAATCATTTTGCATCCACCGAAATTGAAAATGCTCACACATCCATATGCAGTATGAGAGTGTTTTCGAGCCGATCTAGTGCCTAGTGTGTGTATATGCATCCACGAGCAACCACTTGCAACCATCAAACATAACATGTCTCAAACACATGTTTACACCCATTGGTTTCTATCTAAAGTTCGAAGATTTGATCGATAAGATACAGTCGAATGAGGGAAGCGAGTGCAGATAAAATAAAAACTTGGTTCCCAATAGACATTGGTTGAGAGAATAATTCCCCTAAGTATCGGCCCCGAAGACCGAAATCAACATCAGATTGATACCCAAAGGATTACCCTCTTTAGACAATGTCAAAACTGGAAATCTTAACCTTTTCAGAAATATCCAAATGCTTACAGACTACTAGTATAGATCAGATTATCGAATGATTCTTAGAAAACTATGCATGGGAAAATCCCACCATATCCCTCAAAAACCCAGAATGTATGCATTACAATCGACTTGACGCCTAATACAGATACCCTCAAACCCCAACCTATCACCAACAGATGAGTCGTAAGCCCTATGGGGTTTGAGACTATAACCAGATCAGAAACAAGACTAGTATTAAAGTGCAGAGACTCGACTACAAAATTAGAATGCCATAATCGGAAAGAGTTCTAACTCAATAATCAGATAAGGAAACTAAACTCTCTACGGAAATTTTCCTACTTCTATCCTATCCACCAACTATGAGAGCATTCGCCTGCCTTCCCGAAGTAGGTCATGTCCTCTGTCCTTGCCCCCATTTCTTTGGGTAGTTCCTAGTGAAGTGTCCCATCTCACCACAGTTGAAGTGAGTGTCCTTCCTCTTTCGGCAATCCTTGTCCAGATGAGTCAAGCTTCCATAAGTAAAGCACTTTTCTCCTCTTTTATCTTCAGACTTTTCTTCCTTCTTTTGTGTTTCCTTTTTGCCTCCTTTGTGAACCAAGTCCATATCCATGAGTTTCTCATCCTTGGGTTGTGCTACTTAGCCAATCTCCCTCATTCTCATCTTTACTATTTGACAAGTCCCTCGAAAGCTGCCTCCATCGCAAGGAAAATCCTACAAAGCTCGAAAGAAAATTAGCCATAGGCGAGACTACTGCGGCTACAGATGGAAGTCGGGCGTTTATTTGCCCTTTGACCGGGGTCGTAGTCTTATCAAGCCTACAGAACCATGCCGCGATGAGGTTACCTCCCAGAAAGCCGGGAGCCCCGAAGAAAGAAGGAAACAGAGATTCAAACGAAGGATCAAAAAATAGATATATGGCTTTTGGGGATTATGTTTTTTTTCAAAAATAGGCTTTACTTTCGAAAACAATTCCTTTTAAAACCTTTTTGAAAATAGATTTCAATTTTTTTTTTTCAAATCCGGTAACCTTCAGCTCTGATACCAAGTGTAACACCCCACCTCCGTTAAGGTCGCTCTCAAAGGGAATGCCTTAACTTTGATGGAGCGTTTTAGTAGACAGAACAGAAACTTACAAGATAGATAAAATAGTACTTGAAAATTTTATAGCTTTATTACAACAGAAACCGAAGTAAGTTTGGTTACATCCGTTCAAATCACAATATCAGAATTCAAGTACAAAATACTAGTCTTGTACAAAAGCCTTCAGAATGCATAGTTTTTAAAATCATAATCCCCAACATACTGCCATGCCAAAGCCAGACGATACTTCAAGCAGAGAAGATCTGAATCAAGCTCCTAGATTTCCACCCTACAAACCTGGGGGGGTGGAACGGAAGAAAAAGGGGTGAAAACAAGCAAGGTCAGACATAAAGTCTGGCAAGTCCAATGACTTTCAGCATATGAACAGATAATAATAATTATGACATGAAAATAAACTGGATAAGAGATAACAGTAACAGGAGCAGCAGATGTACTTAGGTTAAACAGAAGAAACAAAATGATGTAAGCTATTACTTTTCACTTCTCTGCACTAATACTAGTATAACAGGATTAGGTGTCACCCCAATGTCTAAACTAAAACAGAAACAGGAACAGAATAATTTCCACAGAAGAGAATGCTAGTAATGTGTAACAACCCGGAAAATACGAGCCAATTTAAAATTTTTAAATTGGTTATTTCAATGCAATTTGAACAATTGAATAGAATATTTCAATAAAATAATGAATTAGAAATAGTGAGGCAGTTTGAAAATTTGAATTCAAACTTTGACTGACTGTGCCGGGTGAAAAAATAATGGATTTCAGTGAAACCAAAAATATTTAAATCTGTTTATGAATACCTTTCTAACGAATCTGAAAAATCGAAGTTTCATAGCGGGAATCAAAAGTTATGGCCAAATGAATTTTCAGAAAGGTCGCTATATATAATATATAGCCCTTAAAAATAGACATTTTGCAAACGACCTCGGAATTCGGCGAAACCACTTTTGTTGGGTCCGGGATGTCAAACTATTGCTAGCTTTCAAATTTCATAATTTTTGAAGCTAGTATGTGAGCGTAGCGGAGGAAAATGTGTTTGGTCGATTTTAGTCAAATCGGGTCGACCAGAAAAGGGCCATTTTACAAACGGTCTCAGAATTCGACGAAATCATTTTTGTTGGGATCGTATCATCAAAATATATCTAGAATTATTTTTTTGGAATTTTTCGAATCAGTTTGTGGCCCTGGAAAATTGAAATGTACGTTTAAATTCAATATTAAATGTTTTATATTTTAATTTGAGAAATAACTGACTGTAACAGTCGAATTGGCCAATGAAACATATTCCATTGTGTTCGGAATGGGGGTATTTAGCTAGGTACGATAGTCGTTGGGTTTGGATTGGAGTTCGTATGAGACAAGGGGTATTTTCGGATTTTTGAAATTAAATATATATAAAAATAAACCCGGCCAATCACATTTTCCCAAATCACTTTCTCTCTCCCCGATCATCAGGCATGCACGACGGGAATCGATTCCCAACTTCTCTCTTCGATTTCTCTTCCGATTCTCAACGAAATGGAGCATTCTTGGATCCATTTTGAAGCTCGTTCCTTCCTCTACAAATCCTTACCTGTATTGGATTTTATCGTTGTGTAAATCGTGCGAATCACCTCCACAAAGGCAGCGCCGTTGCACCGCCGCCGAGCTCGCCTCAGGCCACCGCATGGGACCCCACCACCGGCGCCGAGAAGCCTGCACCTCCCTTTTCGACGTCGTGTAGCCCGATCCTCGCATCGCTTCACGGTTTGAGTACAAATCGAAAACCTAGTTCTGAACCATCGTGAAAGGTGAGTTCTTTATTATGTTAAACTTTGAAAAATCATATCTTTATGGTGTGTTGATGAAATTCGATGAAATAGGAAACATCGTGACCGCAAGGAGGCTCTCTACCACATAGAAGAGACCGCGGATTTTTCTGAGCCATCAACGATTTTTAGCACTCCGAAAACCAAGGTGAGAAATCTAAATTAAATGAAATTGAATAGAAAATGTCATGTATAAATTTTATAAGCGAAATATAAATTATATACGTGTTGTATACCACATATACATGCGTAGTATAAGTTGTATGAGCGAAGTATGAATTATACATGCATTGTTTAAATGATATGTGTGTTTGAATGGTAATAAAATATATATATACATATATATACTCCCCTCGTCCACAAACCATGGACGATATTTATTGTTGTGAATTGGTGTGAAAAATTGGGTGAAAAAATCAAATGGTTGAATAATTGTTTGTGGTTGATATTGTTTGGTTGTGGTTGGAAAATACCCATTGGTGATTGAAACAAATTGGAAATAATTGTGGAAATGAAAATAAAACATGCCGCCTGCGTGCGAACTAGATGCATGAATCCCCATTGTCAAAAACCGCGAGGTTTTAAGGTAGAGCGAGGAGCCGTACTAGGGACGGTGCCGGTTTTAACTACCCTGTTGTTATGCTGCAGAAATTTTGAATAATATTTATGTGTTAGAATTATTTTCATATGTTGAAATTATCTTCATGTGTTGAAACTAAAGTCATGTGTTGAAACTATATCCATGTGTGGAAATGCTCATGTGTTGAGAAGTGATGTGTGAAAATTAAATTCATGTGTGAATGAATAAAGCGTTTAAACAATAAAAATCACATTTTTACAATATATATGAAGTATGAAAAATATTCGCCTTATATATAAATAGTTTCAACAATAAAAATCCCATCTATCTTATGTGAACAAACAATATAAAATATCCATGTGTGGAAATGCTCATGTGTTGAGGAGTGTGTGAGTTTAAAAGGTTCATGTGTTGAATAAAAGATTGAACAATAAAAATTACATTTTTATTGAAACTATGAAGTGTTAAAAACATTCATGTGTTGAATAAATATTTTAGATGATGAAAATACCATTTTTAACATATATGTGATTTGCTAAAGATACACTAGTGTTGAAATAAATATTTGTGAAGTGAATATTATTTTTAACATGTAAAGGAACTAAATAAAATAGTCATGTGTTGAAATATATTTTAGTTCGCCGAAAATATCATTTTTTATTGAAATGTGAAGTGTTAAAAATAACCACTTGTTCAAATAAATATGCATGAGTTGAAATATTCATTAATTAGCTAATGATGTGATTTTTGCTTATGCATGCAACATTAGAATGAATGGTGACTTTAAACCAAAGTGAATCGAAAATGAAATTGAATAGAAAATGATAAGTGATGAAAATTGCGTATATGTACATGCATATTTTTTGAACAGGTTATAACAAAGAGGCTAGAGAAGAGGAATAAAATTATGTGCCCGACAAATAGGTACATGTTTACTGTTTTGCTTGGGTGATGATTTTATGAGCCTATTGGCTAGCCGCTTGGCTTTATCTTTTTCTTTTTGACATGAGACGCCCGTGTGGCTATTTGGGAATTTTCCCAGCCCCTCCCGTACAAAGGAGGTTATGGCTAAATTTTCCAAAATTTAAAGGCGTTAGTGAAATTTTTGAAGTGAAAACGATATTGAAATCATCGAATGAACTATATTTATATAAATATATAAATATAAATAAAATTAAAATGAATCGTGGCCGTGCAGTTCGTATTTTGAAACCGTGATTTCAAATGACTAGTGCGGGAAA
The DNA here is from genome assembly GCA_030737875.1 of Allium sativum. Taxonomy (NCBI): domain Eukaryota; kingdom Viridiplantae; phylum Streptophyta; class Magnoliopsida; order Asparagales; family Amaryllidaceae; genus Allium; species Allium sativum. Next base: position 62,901,277 of record CM060909.1, on the reverse strand, counting down.
TCCGACCATTGGATTTTCCCGAAACCGCAACCATTGGGTTCGCCTTGGAAATATCTTTCCAACGTCACCAACTTTGTAAAGATCCGACGGTTGGATTGTCTGGAATGTTTAATTCAAATCTGAAGAAAAACAGCGCCATAATCGATTATATTTATATATAAATATAAATATAATTAAATTAAATCGAATAACGATGCTGTAGTTCGTAATTTGAAACCGTGATTTCAAACGACTAGTGTGGGAGATCCGACCATCGGATTGTCCCAAAACTAAAACCGTTGGATTTATTTTGAATTGATCTTTCTAATGATATAAAATTTTTGAAGATCCAACGGTTAGATTTTCAGATATGTGTAAAACAAATTTAGTGAAAAACAGCGCCAATGCTTCGGCACGACCTGAAATGTCGTTTAATTGAATATGGTCGTTTTTAAATAAATAAAAATGGCGATATATCGTTGAAAAATATTATTGACGATATAGAATGGAAATAAACCGATTTTGCTTGGTTTGCTTGATATGTGATGGTTGAATGCATTTAACATGAAAACTATACTAAGGAACTAAAATGTGAATGTTGAATAATTTAACCATGTGATGGATTGATTTGAAAATCTAAATATACGTGGATTATTTGAAAAGGCCGAGTTTATTCTCATTTCAAATAATCGATCGACGATGTGAAGTCGAAGAGTTGAAGATGGTTGAAGACCGACAATCTTCACATTGGATGGATGGGCGCTACTGATGCTCATGATTGGAGTAGCTACCTTGAAGGAGATGAAGTAGTAGCCGTCCAGACGTATTGTTGATTGTGCGGATAAGCGAGGAATTTGGTGCCTCCGGTTTCGTTCAAACCCAGAACGAACTTGTAAATGGACTGTGTGTCTGACATTGGATTTTGTTCTGTGCTGATTGATCTCTATTGAATATATATCTGTTTGGCGGCGGAGAATTTATTCTCTTGCTTAACGCCCTTCTCTGAGATGTACGAGCTCAGAGGTTATATATAGATGGAAATCAGTCGCATGGGGTGGATTGCCTGTGTGGCACGCCTAAGTGGCATATGATCAAGGCTTCTGTTGCAAAGCAAAGTCTTGTGGTTGATGATCAAAGCATGGTCTGTGTGACGTAGCTTTGTGTATAGCGTGGATTCGCGAGCCTCACACCCCGGTATGAGTCAAAAACGGGAGAAGGACCCAAGTAGTGCATGACGTTTCTTTCTAGCTATGGTGGCGCAGGTGACCTACCAGCCCTGACATTATATACTTTTCACCTGTGTGGTTGTTGGAATGCGAGGCGCCTCGATTATAGGTCTGTAAGGACCGGGAAACGTATGTTCAGGAATAACTAATCCTCAAAAGTAAGAGAGGACCGGCCTTGGAGGATCCAGGGATTGCTGTGTGCGGTCCCGAGGCATTTGCTAGAGTGTCTCGAATCAGAGAGGAGCTTGCCCCTTGCCTCGACTCATGATGGAATCCAATTTCCAATACGAAATGTGCGGATGTGATTGTATTACTAGTATGGCGACATGATATATGGTACCCATGCCGTCTATGATTGATATTTTTGATTGAATTTGCTTTTGAAACATATATGCACTAGTAATAATATCAAACACTTTCGTTTTATACGTATGAAGCATTTTTGGCCATTATAAGGTAAAACTCTATCCTCCGGCTTGCGTTGTATTATGTGATGGGACATGAGTCTTATAATGGCTTCATTTTGATAAAAAGCATTGCGATGATTTAACCATGTACCTTATTTTATGCAGTAGCACTCATTGGAGTAAACCCGTTCCGCGAAAGTGGCGTGGTCCTTCGATTTGCCTTATTATTGTTGTTTAGTAAGTTAAGTAGATTTCTCATACCAGTCCCATTACTGACTCGTAGTTTGTTTCACCTTGCAATCTCGGGTGCCCTTATTTTCACACGGGCAGCCTAGTTACAGGTAGCTGACATATTTTGGGCATGGCACCGCAGTAGAGGTGCGCTTTTGGTTATGGCGAGGCTGGACTACATTGAGATGATTGTGACTTTTCCGCCATTATTGTATATGTATTATGATTTCGCCACAGGCGATGTAGACTGATATTTAGTTTGTGTACTCTTTATGTATTACGATTCTGCCATTGGCGATGTTGACTGATTATGTATTATTATGCACTATGTAGTATCCTGCACTGTGCTCTCTGATGTGGTGATATATATATGATTCCGCTGTCATATTGTGTAAATTATTTTATTTCTTGTTTATGCTATTATCTGTACTCTGCTAATGATGATTGATTTGTTATATTCCAATGATTATCCTTAACACCGTGGTACGGGTTTTGGGATCGTCACAGCTCAGAAACAGACAGAAACAGAATGCTAATAATGGGCCTTTACCACCCGAACAGAAGCAGACAGAAACAGAATGCTAATAATGGGCCTTTACCACCCGAACAGAAGGTACAGAAACAGATTAATCCTAACGGAAACAGAATGTAGAATTAGGTGTACACTAGTAAATGGGTCTTTACCACCTGAACGGACGGTACCACGTAGAAACAGCCAGGTGTTACCACCCAACAAAAACAGCCGGTACCAACAGAAACAGACAGAACTAAGTGTACCCTAAAATCCTACCCCACGCGGTCGGCTCCCTAATACATAAATACCCTGTGTCGGCCCCACAGTAGGGTGTATCACTCCCTAAAGTGACAACCAATTGGCACAGACCTTTTTACAGATGTCACGGCGTCTTACATCCTCAGAGGCAGACTGGGAACCATGCACGCACATGACCTAGTTGGAACGCACCATCAACACCCTTCGCCATTATCAGAAAGAACCACTTATAATTAGTTCAGTAAGCGTGCCCGGACCCTACCTACTATTGGGTCGAAGTTTTGATACTAGAAGGGTTACCGACTAATATGGGTCCCAAACAACAGATGACACAAGTAATTTCCCTCCTAATCTTGTGACCCCAGACTAACAGATTTCAGATTAACTTGTTTACAAGTTCAGACATACAGAGTTCAGATCAACTAGTTCACAGATCAGACAAGTTTTCAGACTAACAGATCAGATATACGGATTTAACAGATTTATAGATTTGTCTAACTTTGTAATTGGGCCTACAGATTCACGAAACGGGTTTGTTAAATTCAATAGTCCAATTGGTTCAACCCTATCCACCCAACATGTTTTAGACTTCATATTTATCTTAGATTTGTATTAATTAAAAATTAATGCGAAGACCTCTCACATTAGACTGACAGTTTGCGGCCACTGGTTAGACCGGTTGGTTCCGGGCAGGTTTCTGCCGCAAACTAAGTCTAACCTCGGGCTTCAAGCACGTTATGACTAACTTTTCACATAAGAACCTATTGTTTGCGGCCACTGGATGTGTCGGGCGGTTCCGGGCAGGATTACACCGCAAACTCATTCTAACCTCGAGTTAGCCATGTTTCATGTTTAGCCAATGCATTCATTCACTGACTATGCTAATATCAGACTAATCATGTTAATTTAACAAATTAACTTCTGCACAAGTTACAGTAGATTATTCGAGGTTCTATTAACAAGTTTTGCTCAATTTTAAATCGATCCTACAGATTTACATACTTCAAATTTCAGCATTTCAGTTCCAACAGATTATGCCATTCAACAGATTAAACAGATAACAGATCTTGCAGATTAGGCGATTTAGCAGATTTAGCAGATAAGGCAATTTAACATAATTAGTAGATTAGGCAATTCAATCTAATTAGCAGTTTAGGCAATATAACAGAACTAGCATATTAGGCAATATAATAGATTTAATCATTCTTTAAAGTTTCATTGACATATCTTGCCTAATTATAAATTTGGCCTAAATTTGCATGCCTAAATAATTGTCATGATACACAATATGATCATATACCCCACGTTTGTATTGAATTTACATGGCACAGATTATGGTCATAATTTACCATATAACACATGCCCCAATTTTTAGTCTTAATATTCCCATTTAAAGTTCATGTCAAAACTAGATTTAATATTCTAGTTCACCATTTATGTCCAAGACTAATATACATGTTAATCATTCACTATTATATCCAATTCAGATTATGCCAACATATTTATTATGCCAAATTAACTTAATTAAGCTACGCCCAATCCCCGTATAACATGTTTCCACAAGTTCTCTAAGTACTCATGAAATGGCCCTAGCAAAAGGAATAGGGGATAAGCACAAGAAAGAATAAGCATGCAATAATGAACCAAATACAATGATAATGGCCCCACTAGGCTCGATGTACATAACAGTGAATGGGAATAAACTAGCAAAGTTACATACTAAATATGAGATCCAACATCATTAAGGGAATAGGCATAAGAAACTAACTACAATAGTTATAGGCAACTAACCACAGTAGTCATGGGCGACTAATCACAATAGTTTCTTATTCAATGTCATAGGAAATAGTCTCACAGGCGTGAATCATAGTCATAGGCAATAGTCTCACAGGCGTGAATCATAGTCATAGGCAATAGTCTCATAGGCATGAATCATAGTCATAGGCAATAGTCTCATAGGCAACAGTTTCTTGTCCAATTATGCATTATTCATTATTTGTCCCAAAATTTAGCGTTCGTGCATTAATCTCTTATGATATTCGGCTCAGGCTCGTAGTAGCCTAGCTATAGAACAGAAGAAAGAGATACGAAATAAGATAGATCTAAACAGAACAGAACAGACATAACCTCAGATTCAGATTTACAATTCATGTCACAATCATAATTAACGTTTATATCGGAAAATAACTGTACTTGCCTTTCGTGGTTTAAGAAAGGAAATAAACTGGTGTTGATGTAGAAAGGCTGAATTACTCTTCTTTAATTGTTGTTGTAGCTCTAAACTTTGATTTGAGATTTGATTTAGCTTTTAATTCTATTTAGGTTGGAAGAAGATGCATCAGTCCAAGTTTTGATTCCAGCAGAGTAGCGACGCCATTTTTATTTTTTATTTAGAACAGAGACAGAGTATAGACAGAATGAAATTGTGTAGAGAAAATGAGGCTAGGGGGCTGTTTATATATGATTAGGCGGACGAATCTAGACAGAAAACGAGACCGGTTACATCAGAATGAACAAGGTTCAAAACTGGGTTTTGGGAGCAGGTCGACTCCCCAGTCAACCTGGTCATGGGGAGGTCGACACCCCAGTCGACCTGGTTGGGAGGTTGACTCCCCAGTCGACCTGGGTATATGGGCGGGAATTTTCCCGCCAGCCTTCTCTGGGTTTGAATTTCGAATTTCTGGCTTTATTTTCGAGTTGTTTTATTTTATTCAAATTCCTGAAACATCTGAGGGTCCTAACTTGGTCATACGAACTCCGATTTTCGAAAACTCGGACTCGATTTCATGCAGAATTCCGAGACGAACGCAATGGTACAACCCGTTTCCCTTGATTCTTATTTTATAATTTAATTATTCTCTGATTTGTTACTTATATGATAACAAAAAATACGGGGTGTTACAGCTCCTATCACCTAAAACCTCTCACGAACCGTCACCACCTTCTAATCGATTTTAGGCCACTCCAGCGCCGCATATTCAATCATGGACGATCAACGTAAAGAGCTTGTTGAGCTTGTTAACTTTTCTGTAGATGATTTTCAAGATAACTCAATGGATTTGAAAATCTCGGTGGGGAAATGGGATGTCTCTGGTTCATCTATTTTGTGAGAGGCGGCGGTTTTCATCTTTGACCACACACATTTGTTTTGACGCAAGAAACGATTAGGGTTGGGGTATATATATAGGTAAAATAATACATTATAATATTTAATGAAACTTCGTCGTGAAGTATCATGTAAAAACTGCCACATGCGATCTCCAATCGAGATGGAACTCTTAGTCCTAGCATAGAAAAATATTCCGGACACGTTGGGATAGGTTTCATCGAATTCTAAGATCATTTGTAAAAATCCCTTTATAATTCACACATGAAAAATCAGGCATTTTAATTGCCGATAATCACAAAATAAATCCAAATATCTTGAAACTTGAAACACTACAACACCTAACCATTTCGAATTTAATAAAATTAATTTCATTGAAAACCGAAGTTGTTTGACAAATGATTATTCTATTTTACGCGTAAAACAACGCTATTTTGGGCACCAAATTAACCGATCTCCAAAAATAACAAATCATATATCTATCCTGACTCTAAACGTTAATACGAATTCAACGGATTTCGTTTTGTGGCTTAATTTGATTGTTATCTCAAGTTAGAAATAAATTTCTTTCAATTCGAATTAAATTTATATAAATAAATCATTATAATTTAAAAACGATTTAATAGCGATTATTTTAAATTTTGATTTGGACATAACTGACAACATATACACGAAATCAAGATTTTTCTCTTTGATTAGAAAATTAAAATCAACAAAATTCAAATGTTTCTTGTTTCACAAAATTCCAACTTATATCTGATCATGTATATTCAATTGAAGTTCAAAACTCAATATTACGAACTACCGCACCATTACGAGCTCGTTTTACATTATATATAAATTTAACATTCAAACTTCGTTTTGAAAAACGAAATAAATATTAAAATTCATTAATATTCCAAATATAATATTTAAAATGATAAATTAAATTAAATATTCAACCACCAAAAATACGGGACATTATATAATATGAATTCACTCTGCACCTGTTCTTAAACTTAGATGAAGGCCATTATAGTCATAATCATGCCAATTAGATTCAAATATTTGTATCGTTCGTTCCAATTAATTTATATACCATCCAATTCTCATGGATTTCATCATTTCTTAACAATCCATTTATTTCATTATATATTCCACTCGAATTCATTATGTTTGAATTATCTCCATTAAGTTCGACTTATTCTTTCTATATTGGTTTCAAACAAGTTTTAACTCTATCAACCATCTAATCCAACCAATCCATTCAAATCAAGCTGATATAAGTTTCAAACAACCAATCAATAATTTGAGAGAATTATTTTCCTTTTTTATACAAAAATATGTTTTGGGCAAAATTATTTCATTTACCCTGTTTACAAATTAAATAAAAATAATTGTATATTCAAATTACAAATACGCGCACTCATGTATACATGTACTCTGAACTCAATCTAGGGTATTGCTAACCCCATCTCTATTGAGTTACGCCACAGAGCCAAGGTTCTCGCTTAACCTTTAGCTCTGGTACCAAATGTAATGTACTGACTTTTAAATACGTTTTGAGTTGACTAATTACACTTATGTCCAACCCAAAGTGAACAGGAAAGTAGGTAGTTAGGAGAAAGAAATTAGAGGATGGTAGAAGAAATAAAGAAATATTAGAATAGAAGATTAAGATGATCAGAATCTCACAACGGAATGGAAAAAATATAATATCAAATGCTTTATAAAAAAAGAAAACGATTATTACAATATCAGAGTATACATACATTTCAATACAACACACAGCATAATAATATAACACCTGTAACTTTCCACCTTTTTGACCGCTTCAAATTGGTGATTAACCAAACTTAAAACATCCAAATTGACGGATCGTTATTTCTCTTATAGAGTTTAAAGACAGAATAAACACAGAAATGTAGAATAAATCAATTACAATGATTTAATAGCAAAATAAAACTTTTATATATAAATCAGAATTTTTGATACAACATTTTTCTATACAGCGGAATTTGAAAATACACTTTCAATACAAAGGAAAAATGTTTACTGTTTTAAATTCTTCAAATTTGCGCCGTCTTCAGAATCCCAACTTCACCTGTCTTCGAATCATAAGCTGTATTCTTTAAATTTGTACTGCTCGGGTCTGACCGAGCGTTCCATGCAAAAACATAAAATACTCAAGTTAGGATTAAATCATAGTTCAAGTAAACCAATTTCAATAAAAACTGAAAACATATAACAGTTAATCCCAACATCGGTGTCACATATAAAGCAGTGGTGGTATATGTTCATATCAGTGTATATAGCCTAAGTATGGTATCTGTTCATATCAGTGTATCTAGACTAAGTATGGTATCTGTTCATATTAGTGTATCTAGACAAAGTATGGTATCTATTAATATCATAAACATGACATATAAATCTCGAACTGGACACGAATGTCAAATTGGACATATGGATATCAATCTGGTATGCAAAATGCAAATATCAGATTGGTCATGCCAATGGTGTATAAAAACAAAGATCAGACTGTCCATATAAAGTTAAAGTTTTGAGCATACACTATGTAGATCTAAACACTCAAAGGACAATAAGGTAGGAACAGCCTCAAGGAACCCCAACTATAGACGATAGTAATATATGGACAGTTCAAATGAGTGGGATAACAAACTGAAATATACTCACAGCTCAAGAAAGAAGTTGGCCAACTCAAGTGTTAATTTAACTTATTCAAATATTTGTTCAAGTATGAGTTCCAGTAATAATTCATATATTATCTCAAGATGAAACATGGCTAACATACAAGATGACAGCAAGTAGCGCAAACGAACTGGGGTCAAGCGAACAGGGTTTGTCATATGTACATGCATGCAACTAAAAAAAATACTGGTTACATGAATGTATGCAGGCCTTTAGAACTTTGGCATATTTATTAGGCAAGAAATGTTACAAGCATCTTATATGGGTTCCAAATATTTGCATTATGTACTTATGGTTTTAGAACATAACAATGCATGTGTGAGTCAACAACTTAATAGATATATAGGAAATCAGTATTAAGGCAAAATTTAAAGTGTAGCCAAATGATCCGCATATGCCATTCAGAAAAAACAAAGCAAAGTGGTCAATTTCATTTCAGTGAAAAGAAATAGCAAATAAATGGGTTCAGGTCATTTAATTTTAGTGGACATATAGTTTCAACCATTTCATTTCAGTGGACACATGGGTTTGGTATTTCATAACAGTGAATATATGGGTTCAGATTTCCGGCTAATAATGTAACAGCAAACATAAGAGCAGTAGCATATAATACAAAGTCCAAATGACATCTATATAAAATAATATTGGCTGAATTAATTCTTTATTACCAAATGTCTTTCTTGTGGAAGGTTTCATTACGGACACCTGATATACTGCTAACTTATGCGATACTTTCTTATAAGAAAATCATCTCTCTATAACTAGTTTTTTTTCTTTTTTTTTCAGTACCTCTATTAGTTTCTCTATAAAAACATATAAGGATGGGAATAATTGGACCTTACAGACGAGGGAGCACTTGTACTTTCAAATTATAAAGCAACATACGGTTCATGGGTAATGGATGTTTTGCGCACAAACAGTGCTTCAGGTGTGTAGCTTACAAAGCAAACTTGCACTTACATCGATTCTCAGTATAAGTATATGTTAAATAACCCTTTTTTTTGAAAAAAATAATCCTTGTTTACTAAAAAAACAACCATATAAGCAATCCTTCATCTGGGTATTGGTAGCAGTAAGACACATAGGACAAGAGAAAAATATAAAATGCTGGTTAGGGTACTTTTAGGGAAAAACGATGGATGGAAAGCATACGATTACACTCTAGGCTGAGAAAGTATTTTATATTTCAACTAAATCAAACTATTAAAGTCTAAGTAATAAATCTGAAGGCTTATGTAACACCCCGTATTTTTTGTAAACATTAAAGTAACGAATTAAAGAATAATTAATTACAAATTTGAGAATTAAGGTAAATGGGTTACGCCATAATGTTCGTCTCGAAATTCTGCTTGAGATAGAGTCTGAGTTTGCGTAAATCGGACTCTGTATGAAGGAGTTATGACCTTCAGAAGATTCAAGAATTTAAATAATATAACCAGCACGAAATTCAAATTCAAGTTTCGAAATTCGAAAACCCCGAAGCAGGCTGGGCGGGATATTTCCCGCCCAGAAATCAGGTCGACCAAGGGGTCGACCTGGGTCACATAGGTCGACCAGGGGGTCGACCTGGGGGTCGACATGCCCCTCGGGCCAGATCTGAAACCTGACGTGTTTCTTTGTGTAACGATTTCTGAGTCATAAGGGCTTGTATGGAAAATTCTGGTTGGTTCTCTTAGGATTGAATGGCTTTGATTGGCCTTAGGTTGATCTAACGGCTCCTATTAAATCAAACTTCTATATAAGCAACCTAAATCTAAACCCTAAGCCACACAAAAATATTCCTAGAGTTATCATGCTGTCAATTCTCAAACCAGAGTAGCCGCCGTTCTCCTTCAACTAGAAGGAAGTTAGAAATTACAAATCAAATCTAATTCAACTAAGTGAATTCAACGTCTACAACAACGGAGAGCTATTCAGTTTCAGAATACAGATCCCAGAACACAAGAAGTCTCCTTTTTGTAAGTCCAATTATCATTTAGACCTAAATGATATTAGAATCAGGACTAAATAACTGGATGTAGAACAACGCCTAATGTAAATTTATGCCTATCCATTTCTGTTAAAACTGGATTGATTAAGACTATGACTCTTATGATGTTAAGTTTGTGATCATGTTGTATATAATTTGATGATAAAACTACCATGTTAAATGCTTGGCAATGAACCTATATTTTGTATAACTTAGCGATGACATATCATGTTGTATAATTTGGCAATGACTTATCATGATTGTATAATTTGGCAATGGCATATCATGTTGTATAATTTGGCGATGACATATCATGTTGTATAATTTGGCGATGACATATCATGTTGTATAATTTGGCGATGACATATCATGTTGTATAATTTGGTGATTACACTTATATGTTGTATGTCTATTTGGGAATTTTGCTATGTTTATGCAAATTCAACCATGCTCACATATATAACTAGAACTACATGCTAATTTGCAAGTTCACAACCGCATGCCTAATTTAAGTTTATGTAGTTCTATGTAAAACCCTTATTTTACGATTCATGTTGAGTAGATCTAAATTTGCAAGTTCATGTATATAGTTCTATGTCGGATTCATATGACACATAAGTAGTTAGAACCATATTTTTATGATCTTGGAATATTACATCTTTCTCTTTTTCCCCTTTTGGGTATTAGTTAGGCTATGTAGTGAGCCTAACATTTTATGTGATTTATGCGAACGTTTAATGGGTGTAATGTTGGGGAAAAACTTGAAATTGCATATAATTGGCATATTTGGCTCATAAACATGTAAATGTTTTATGGCATAAAGTGGTATAATTTTTATACCTAAAACTATGAACTTGATTTAAAGGGAAAGTGGGGCTTGACTTGAATGACAATAATTTACATACAAATATAAAGAGGTAAATATGTAAATTTAGAAAAGACGAATATGCCTAACCCGAGGTTAGATTGATTATGGTGTAAGACTGCCCGGAACCGCCCGGCACATCCAGCAACCGTAGCAATATATATCTAATGTGAGAGGTTAGTGATTGAGCCCAAAAGAACCCGAGGTCAGACTGAGTTGCGGTGTAAAACTGCCCGGACCCGACCGACACATCCATTGACCGCAACAATACCTGTCTAATGTGAGTGGTTGGTGCTTTAATGAATGAATTAAAGCTAAGTCAGGAATGGTAGGGTTAAGTTAATTAAGGCAACACTTAACCAATATAACATGTTAACTAAACTGATGGGTGGGGTTAGGTTAACTTGGACACTTAACCAATTTAACATGTTGATTAAGGAAACCCTAGTAACGGGGACCCATTTCAGCAATAACCCACATAGATGTATCATGGTACCCTGAACTAGGCAGGGTAGGGCACGAATATTGGGCTGATTATGAGCGATCAAAACGACGGCGGTTGGTGCGTCAGTGTAGGTTCTGACGGAGTACGGGCGTGCACGTACTCCGGATTGGAAAAAGCAGGCACAGGGCCTCATTAGTTATACACTGTGCATCTTTACTCGTGTCGTGTTGCTACCATAGGATTTGATACACCCCATGGTGGGACCAGCACAGTTATCCACAATCGAGCGAGGCCGTATGACACAAGTAGTAAATGTGTGCGAGTAGGAGCCCATCGATAAAAAAGGATCACTAGGTTTGAACTCATGATGATGGTTGAAATATCTAGTAGGTGCAGAGAATATGGATATGAGTGCGATAGTATGATTAATTTATCTTGCCTTGTTTTGCCTTATCCTATGTTACCTTATTTCTTTGTTATTGTCCTACGTCCAGTTTATTCATGTCATGGTTCTCTTACCAGTTTACATGCTGAATAATCACTGGACTTACCAGACTTATGTCTGACCCATTTTTCTTTTGCTCTCTTTTCTTCCATTCCCCCCCCCTCAGGTAGCCAGGGAGGGAATAACTCAGCTTAATTTGGACCGTTCATCTTTCCAAGCTTGAAGACTCGGTGATGTATAGCTTCGAACCTCTTATCTTTGGCTATGGCTTTGGACACACTACTACTTGGAGATTTATGCATTTTTATTGTGTTTTATGCTTTTTATGTTATAATCAAGACAGAGATTTTGATGTAATGATTTGGAAGTTGTTTTGAGATAGTTTGCTATAATGTTTTTGTTATGAACCATGTATGAAATAAATTTAGTTTTTCTGCTGCTTATATATGTCTGTATTGTAAATTATCTGTGTCTTTTACCTATAATGCTCCACCAAAGTTAAGGCATTCCCTTTGTGAGTGACCTTAACAGAGGTGGCGTGTTTCACTTGGTATCAGAGCAAAGGTTTACCAGATCAGATAAAAAATTTTGAAAACTGTTTCTCAAAAAGAAGTTTAAAGAAGCAATTTTCAAGAAAAAATGTTATATTTTAAAAAGGCATAATCCCTCAAAGCCATATGCACTATCTTTCTATCCTTTGTTTTGAATCTTTCCTTTTTCGTTTCAGCATGTCTGGGGATCTTAACCTTCCAGAGGGCATGCCGATACCTGGCTGGTTCAGAAGGTACCTTGAAGCTAGGGCTAACGTCGCAGGCCCAACAGACGTTCCTCCTCCCCCGGCTGCAGCGGTTCCTCCTCCTCCTCGTGCAAATGCTTTCTCAAAAATATGTAAGGACTTTCGAGCCATGGGTGGAAAGAACTTTAATGGAAATGAATCCTTTGTGGAAGCAAGAAACTGGCTCAAAGAAACTGTGGATTTGTTTGTTATCTTCGAAGTGGACGATAGGCAGAAGATACAGTTGGCCGTATGGTTGCCTAACGATGAAGCCTCCAATTGGTGGGAAGTTACTAATGCTGAAAGATCGGTTGAAACTTGGATGGATTTCAGAATGAGTTTTGAAATGAAATTCCTCTCACAAGTTGAACAAAGCCTACAGATGGAGAAGTTCTTAGCTCTCAAATAGGGGAGCATGTCGGTCAAGGAATACGTTAACCAATTCAACCAACTGGCTAGGTTCGGATTGGAGTTAGTGAACACTCCACATAAGAAGGCTCTCCGTTTTGTTCAAGGATTGAATGAGCCACGACATAGCATAGCTATGTCCCATATACCTATAGGTGCGACTTATGAGAGACTGGTGGACATGGCACTGTTACAAGAAGAAGATAAGGTTGGCAAGAAAGATACAAAGGTGGAAGTACCTCAAGATAAGAAAGTGGAGGGATCACAGAGCAAGAAGACAGATTCCAAGAAGGGTGGGAAGAACAACAAACCCCATCACAAGAGGAAGTGTAATTTTTGTGGCATTCCTGGACATCTGGTTAAGGATTGCAGAAAGAAGAAGAGGAAGATGAGTGGTTGTTTCCATTGTGGCGAGACGGGACACGTGGCTAAGGACTGCGCAAGAAAGCAAGGGCAATGGCGGAGAGCTGGATCTACTTCTGGAGGGCAGGTTCACGCTCTCATGGCACCTCCGCAAGAACGAGATAGAAATATTTATGTTGAGAGTTTAGTTTATCTTTTTGATCATCCTGTTCGTACACTCATTGATTCTGGCGCATCGCACTCTTTTATATCTACTGCTTTAGTTGAATCTCTGCACCTAGACACCAGTTTAGTAGAGGATCCCTTGGTTGTTTCAAATCCAATTGGGGGCTCAACTTATTTGTCAATGATTTGTTTGGATTTGGAAATTTCTATAATAAGTGTTGGGTTTAGATGTAATGCCTATGTTTTGGGCTTCACGGGCTATGGGTTGATTCTAGGCATGGATTGGCTATCCAGTAATGGTGCCATCCTCGATTGTGAAAAGAGAGTGGTTAGACTCATGACTCGCCTCGGTAACACTCTCGAAATTTCTTATAATCCCATGAACTCTGTTATGCTTAGCTATCTAGAATCTCTTGATGCGTCTGTTGAGAATTTGTAGTCTGTTAGAGTAGTCCGTGAATACTCGGATGTCTTTGAAGAGGTGAAGGGGTTACCTCCGAAGCAGGAGATAGACTTCCGCATATACCTCGTTGATAACGCAAAACTCGTTGCTTTACTCATTAGACACATGGCTCCAAGGGAGAGGAAAGAACTCAGCAAGCAAGTTAAAGAGTTGCTTGAGAAGGGGTTTATAAGGCGGAGTATTTCTGAATGGGGTGCTCCAGTAGTATTTGCAACCAAAGCGGATGGTTCACTTCGCCTATGCGTTGACTATCGGGAGCTAAACAAGCTGACCAAGATGAATAGGCACCCACTTCCAAGAATAGATGATTTGTTCGATCAGCTTGTAGGTGAATCAGTTTTCTCCCAACTAGATCTAGCTACCGGGTTTCATCAGCTAAGAGTGGCTGAAGACAGTATTGATAAGACCGCGTTCAGAACCCCAGATGGTTTCTTCGAGTGGCTTGTCATTTCGGCTTGACGAACGCACCCGCTTATTTCGTTGACTTGATGAGCAAGGTGTTCAGGGAGTTCCTTAATAAGTTTGTGGTGGTCTTCATAGATGACATTTTGATTTTCTCAAAGAGTGAGGAAGAGCATGCTCAGCATTTAAAAGAAGTCATGGATACTCTTCGAGCACATCAGTTGAAAGCCAAATTCTCCAAATGCCAATTCTGGAGAGAGAAAGTAAGGTTTCTTGGACATGTGGTGTCCAAGGAAGGGTTAGCTGTGGACCCCGCAAAAGTAGTTGTGCTGCAAGATTGGAAGGTTCCACGGAATGCGACCGAAGTCCGAAGCTTCCTCGGGCTAGCGGGCTTTTACCGAATGTTCATCAAAGACTTTGCGAAAATCTCAACTCCATTTACAAGGTTGACGAAGAAGAACCTAACTTTCAATTGGGATTTGGATTGTGATGTTGCTTTCCAACGATTGAATAGGGATCTAAAACAGCCCCAGTTCTGACATTACCGGATGGGAGAAAGATGTTTACCGTATACACGGATGCATGTGGTACGGGACTAGGTGTTGTCTTGATGCAAGAAGGGAAGGTAGTAGCTTATGGAGGCAGACAGTTGAAAGTACATGAGAAAAACTACCCAACCCACGATCTAGAGTTGGCTGCCATCGTCTTTGCGCTTAAGTCTTGGCGCCATTATCTCCGAGGTGAGAAGTTTGAATTGTATACTGACCATAAATCGTTGAAGTACCTTTTCTCGCATAAAGATCTTAACTTAAGGCAACAAAGGTGGATGGAGTTCTTGGCATCCTACGATTTCAAGATTTCCTATGCCTCTGGCAAGGGCAATGTAGTAGCAGACGCCTTGAGTAAAAAGAAGCTGACCTTAAGCCCTCTCTTTGTAGAAAGGAAGAGCTTGGAATACATAGCCAACTTTGACTTTAGACCCTCCATCGATCATGTGACTGGTTTATTAGCATCGCTAGATGTGCGGCCTACTTTTTTGGACTCAATAAAAACCGCTCAACGTAAAGACCCTCAGCTAGTTGATGTGATGGATAATCTAATTAGGGGTGAGACTTCTAGTCACCTCAATAGATACTCCATCGATAATAAGGGTTGGTTGAGGCGGGATGGAAGGCTATGCGTCCCACAAGCAAGGGATTTGGTGAAGAAGGTTCTCGAAGAGGCACACCATTCCAAGTTGACCATACACCCAGGTGGAGACAAGATGTATAAATACGTAAAAATGGGTTTTCTTTTGGAATGGCATGAAGAGGGATGTAGCTGAATTCGTCTCTAAGTGCATAATATGAAAGAAAGTCAAGGAAGAGCGCCTGGTGGTTTGCTTCATCCTCTAGAGTTCCCACAGTGGAAATGGGATAGCATTTCAATGGACTTTATTGATGGGCTGCCTAGATCAAGCACAGGCAATACCAGTATTTGGGTAATTGTGGACAGGCTCGAAAAAAGCACTCACTTTATACCAGTTAAAAGTAGAAGGACTGCTTCATCTTTAGCATCCATTTATCTTAAAGAGATAGTTCGACTCCATGGGATACCCTCCAGCATTGTGAGTGACCGAGATCCTATCTTTACGAGCGGGTTTTGGAAGAGCTTGCAACAGGCTATAGGCACACAGCTATGCTTAAGAACGGCCTATCACCCCCAGACTGATGGTCAGACGGAGAGGGTGAACAAAGTATTAGAAGACCTCTTGAGATTATGCATTCTTGACTTTGGAGGAACATGGGAGGATCATCTTCCTTTGGTGGAGTTTTCCTACAACAATAGCTACCAAGCCACCATAGGCATGGCACCCTTCGAAACTTTATATGGAAGACCATACTTGTTGGTGGGAGTCTACAAACAAGCTCATACTTGGACCAGATATGATTAGAGAAACTTCAGAGACAGTGGACTTGATACCAAGAAGAATGAAGACTGCCCAAGATAGAGAGAAGTCCTACGCAGATAAAAGAAGGACCGACCTTGAGTTTGAGGTTGGAGACAGGGTTTTCCTTAAAGTATCTCCTTTAAGGAATGTCATTCGTTTTGGATCCGCATGAAAGTTAACACCAAGATTTGTAGGGTCGTTTCCTATCATTGAAAAGATTGGAAAGATGGCTTACATAGTAGAGCTGCCCGAAAGATTGGTTGGAGTTCATAATGTCTTTCACGTTTCTCATCTACGGATTGGCTTACATGAGTCTACGGAAGTGGTGGAACCAAGCATATTAGAGGAAGTAGAAGTAGAACGAGAGGCAACTGTGAGAAGAGTTCCAACTCGTATCTTGGGTACAGAAGTCAAAAAGCTATGCAACCGCGGAGTCAAACTTGTTAAAATTCAATGGAGTGACGCTGAGGAAGACGCGACTTGGGAGTCTGAGGCCAAGAGACACACAGCCTACCCTTTTCTTTTTGAGGGTACATCTTTTTCCTTAAGTTTATTCTTGCTCGTATCTATCTTTTTTAGTATTTCCTCAGTGCTATTCTCGATCCTTAGGTAGAAACCAATGGATGTAAACATGTATTTGAAACATGTTATGATTGATGGTTGCAAGTGATTGCTAGTGGTTGCTCGTGGATGCATATACACACATATTAGGTGTTAGATCAGCTCAGTCACTTTCATATTGCATATGCATATATGTACTTGTATATGATTGAAACTTGATGTGTTATCATGTCGACGTTGCATTTGTAAGAATGATTGTGCACTCATGTAGAAAGTATGATTAGGGATGATTGCATACATAATGGACTCTTGGCACCGACATGATTTGCATTGAGGTCAACTGAATCAGTAGACCGCCTGATTTTGCATTAGATAAGGACATGTACACACACTATGCATATGACCATGAAGCATTAGAAGTCTTTTTAAGGACAATTGATGCTTGTGTTTGATGGATGAATAGATGGATGATTGGATGATAGGATATACGTTCTTCTTGACTCGAAGATTTCGAGGACGAAATCCTTTAAGGAGGGGAGAATGTAACACCCTGTATTATCTGTAAACATTAAAGTAACGAATTAAAGAATAATTAATTACAAATATGAGAATTAAGGGAAATGGGTTATGCCATTGCGTTCGTCTTGAAATTCTGCTTGAGATAGAGTCTGAGTTTGCGTAAATCAGATTCCGTATGAAGAAGTTATGACCTTCAGAAGATTCAAGAATTTAAATAATAAAAACAGCCCGAAATTCAAATTCAAGTTTCGAAATTCAAAAACCCCGAGGTAGGCTAGGCGGGAAATTTCCCGCCCAGAAATCAGGTTGACCAGGGGGTCTACTTGGGGGTCGACCTCCTCCTCGGGCCAGATCTGAAACCTGACGTGTTTCTTTGTGTGACGATTTCTGAGTCATAAGGGCTTGTGTGGAAAATTCTAGTTGGTTCTCTTAGGATTGAATGGCTTTGATTGGCCCTAGGTTGATCTAACGGCTCCTATTAAATCAAACTTCTATATAAGCAACCTAAATCTAAACCCTAAGCCACACAAAAATATTCCTAGAGTTGTCATGCTGTCAATACTCAACCTAGAGTAGCCGCCATTCTCCTTCAACTAGAAAGGAAGTTAGAAATTACAAATCAAATATAATTCAACTAAGAGAATTCAACGTCTACAACAAAGTAGAGCTATTCAATTTCAGAATACAGATCCCGGAACACAAGACTAGTCTCCTTTTTGTAAGTTCAATTATCATTTAGACCTAAATGATATTAGAATCGTGACTAAATAACTAGATGTAGAACAACGCCTAATGTAAATTTATGCCAATCCTTTTCTGTTAAAACTGAATTGATTAAGACTATGACTCTTATCATGTTAAGTTTGTGATCATGTTGTATGTAATTTGATGATAAAACTACCATGGTAAATGCTTGGCGATGAACCTATATGTTGTATAACTTAGCGATGACATATCATGTTGTATAATTTGGCGATGACATATCATGATTGCATAATTTGGCAATGGCATATCATATTGTATAATTTGGCGATGACATATCATGTTGTATAATTTGGCGATGACATATCATGTTGTATAATTTGGTGATGACACTTATATGTTGTATGTCTATTTGGGAATTTTGCTATGTTTATGCAAATTCAACCATGTTCACATATATGACTAGAACTGCACGCTAATTTGCAAGTTCACAACTGCATGCCTAATTTAAGTTCATGTAGTTCTATGTAAAACCCCTATTTTACGATTCATGTTGAGTAGATCTAAATTTGCAAGTTCATGTATATTGTTCTATGCCGGATTCATATGACACATGTGCAGTTAGATCCATATTTTTATGATGTTGGAATATTACATGTTTCTCTTTTTCCCCTTCTGTGTATGAGTTATGTAGCGAGCCTAACATTTTATGTGATTTATGCGAACGTTTAAAGGGGGTAACGTTGGGGAAAAACATGAAATTGCATATAATTGGCATATTTGGCTCATAAACATTTAAATGTTTTATGGCGTAAAGTGGTATAATTTTTATACCTAAAATTATGAACTTGATTTAAAGGGAAAGTAGGGCTTGACTTGAATGACAATAATTTACATATAAATATAAAGAGGTAAATATGTAAATTTAGAAAAGACGAATATGTCTAACCCGAGGTTAGATTGAGTTATGGTGTAAGATTGCCCGGAACCGCCCGACACTTCGAGCGACCGTAGCAATATATATCTAATGTGAGAGGTTTGTGCATTGAGCCCAAAAGAACCCGAGGTTAGACTGAGTTGCGGTGTAAAACTGCCCAGACCCGACTGGCACATCCAGTGACCGCAACAATACCTGTCTAATGTGAGTGGTTGGTGCTTTAATGAATGAACTAAAGCTAAGTCAGGAATGGTAGGGTTAATTTAATTAAGGCAGCACTTAACCAATACAACATGTTAACTAAACTGATGGGTGGGGTTAGATTAACTTGGACACTTAACCAATTTAACATGTTGATTAAGGAAACCCTAGTAACGGGGACCCATTTCAGCAGTAATCCACATAGATGTATCATGGTACCCTGAACTAGGCAGGGTGGGGCACGGTTACTGGGCTGATTATAAGCGGTTAAAACGACGGTGGTTGGTGCATCAGTGTAGGTTCCGACGGAGTACGGGCATGCACGTACTCCGGAGTGGAAAAAGCAGGCACTGGACATCAGTAGTTATACACTGTGCATCTTGAATCGTGTCGGGTTGCTACCATAGGATTTGATACACCCCATGATGGGACCAGCACAGGTATCTACAATCGAGCGCGGCCGTATGACACAAGTAGTAAATGCGTGCAAGTAGGAGCCGATCGATTAAAAAGGATCACTGGGTTTGAACTCATGATGATGGTTGAAATATTTAGTAGGTGCAGAGAATATGGATATGAGTGCGATAGTATGATTAGTTTATCTTGCCTTGTTTTGCCTTATCCTATGTTACCTTATTTCTTTGTTATTGTCCCTCATCCAGTTTATTCATGTCATGGTACTCTTACCAGTTTACATGCTGAATAATCACTGGACTTACCAGACTTATGTCTGACTCATTTTTGTTTCGCTCTCTTTTCTTCCGTCTCCCCCCCCCCCTCAGGTAGCTAGGGAGGGAATAACTTAGCTTAATTTGGACCGTTCATCTTTCCAAGCTTGAAGACTCTGTGATGTATAGCTTGGAACCTATTATCTTTGGCTTTGGCTTTGGACACACTACTATTTGGGGATTTATGCAGTTTTATTGTGTTTTATGCTTCTTTATGTTATAATCAAGATAGAGATTTTGATGTAATGATTTGGAAGTTGTTTTGAGACATTTTGCTGTAATGTTTTTTGTTATGAACCACGTATGAAATAAATTTAGTTTTTCCGCTGCTTATATATGTCTGTCTTGTAAATTATCTGTGTCTTTTACCTTTAATGCTCCACCAAAGTTAAGGCATTCCCTTTGTGAGTGACCTTAACGGAGGTGGCATGTTTCAGCTTAGTTTTGTATCACATAGTGAACAATGAACATCATTTGAAAACAGTTCACCTTTAAACTGTATTGCTCTTTATATGGATAATTGTTGTAGTAAAAATAGGAGTCTCAAAGGGTTAATGCATCACTAATAAATCCACGTCGATTTTGAAAGTTGGTAATGCTCATTAGAGTGCTTATTCAAATTTTAGATGCTTCACATAGAAAGAATCAGTCTATGACATCCACAAATAATTTATGTTTATCGAATGCGACAATAACAAGGCATATCAGCTAACATTATCATACATCTTAACATAGCAGCTGCAATAACATGGCCAGGGTCATCATTGATGAACAACGTATGCACGCATGGACCTCAGTGATGAACACGTATGCACGCATGGATCCTCAAGCAACTAGACCAAGTGAGTATCAGACTTTAAAAGTGAAGAGGGCATAAAATCATTCTCAGTTTTCTTAAAAACCAGTGGACCTATGCATGTAACGGTTTAAATCTCCAAACACTTAATAATAGTATGGCCAGGTTTCAACACCAGCACCATGCACAAAGTATATACTACACTACAAACATGAACACATCTACAGTTTGAACCTTCTAGGATTGAAACAGGAAAAGAGATTATAGTTGGCAAAACTACACAAAGGCTTGTTATCACAAATGGTTGGCAAACTAACAGATGCCTACTGTTTGAAATATAACATGTCCTTAAATTTTTATATGACCTGTTATTCCAGACTTGAGGATAACGCTGTTTGTAAGTATCACACATACAACGGTTCAATTAATTCCTTTAACCGTTCAATTGTTTTATGGACAAAAGACTATACAGAGTATGGTTGTAACACACCACTTTTTTTTGGCATATAATTTGAAACAAATCCAACCTTTATTCCGCCTTTAACATAAACCAATTTATTTATTTATTATCAATTCCTTTGATAGTTATTTCATGCTCACGGACCCAAATGTACAAAATCTGGGTTTTTGTATTTATGGGTATTCCAAATATAAACATATAGGGGTATATTTTCACTGTTACCTTTCTGGGACTCGATTTCAATGATACAGTGACAAACTAAAACATATATATATATATATATATATATATAACGAACAGTTTTTACCAATATATATAATTCATTACATAAATGGAACTGGCTCTATTATAATTCTTATATTACTCATAACCTAGGAATTTCGTTGACAACTAACAAATGTTTATTCAAAATAACAATTATAGAATTATATACTATTTTCTAAGCACCAGGGCAACACATAAACCTCTGCACAAGTAATTATCCTACTGACAGTTCAACATAGTTTAACATCTATTATTAGTTTATCCATATGAGTAGTATCAGTTCTTATTAGTACACCTATCTCACGCCAAAACAAGATTTCAGAGCGATAAGGCAAACCAACAACTACAGAAGAGTAAAAGAAACTATTATAAACTTAAATTAAATCAGTTGAAATAAGATTTAATCGTGAGTGAGAATACTCACCTTAAACAATGGCAAAGAGGCACAGTAAACCGTAGAAATTAGCGAACTTCGTTTTTGCTCGTCCCCAAGGACTTGCGAAGGACGAGTGAACTTGCAGCAGTAGCGAAAGGCTTCGATTTGAGTGGAGAAAATTGACACGAATCTGAGTAGTGAATCAATCGAGGAAGTGATGGGCTTTTTATTTCAATTGGAGGAGTGATTCGGGGATAAAGAAACGATTTTTAGGTGCCGGCCATGATTTCTAGGAGGAATGGATTATTTCTTTGATTGGGGAAAATAACAAAATAGGGTTCGTCCATTAAAAATGAGGAGGGTTTGATTTTTTTGTTGGAATGAAATTGGGAAGACAGCGAGAATTTTATAGAGGAAGAAAAAATTTAAGAACAACGTAAATCAAATAGGTTATAGGGTAGCAGCGTGTTTTCAGTAATAGGTCGTTGTGGTTCCTTACTGAGGAAGGTTGATTTTTGGTTTTATTAAAAATTAACCGTACCGTGAATTACCACGTCACGCTCTAAATTCTTACCGCCAACCAAATCTCCAATTGCGAAAAAAAATTATATGTACCTCTTCGTCTTCCCCTTCTGAATTCAAAAATAATAATTTAATTGTAACCCGACTATATTTGTGTACAACGATATTTTATTTTTTAATTACTTAATGGTTTACTAATTTTGTCTCATTTGTCTACCCAACAATTCTGTTTGTTTCGATTTTGCAACGTTAATTTCAATTTACTTTATATACAGAAGTGTACCATACCCTCGCCAAATTTACATATATATATATATATATATATATATATATTGACAAATAAAATTGCAAGTTTTATTTAACATTAGCAACGTTTATTATTATTATTAATTCAACCATTTAAATTCTTCAATCAAATTTCAATCCAATTATGCAAATCAAATATTCAATAATAAAGATTTAATTTTCAACCAACTATTCCGAATTAAAAATCGAATTCATTTCAACCCAAAACAATATATTTTCCTTATTTCTGACCCTTTTATCAATATAATATTGATTGTTCACAGTTAAATCATTAATCAATTCCTTATTCCGGTTGTCAAAAATTCCGCGACGTTACAATCTCCCCCCTTTAAAACTTTTCGTCCTCGAAAAGGAAAGATCATTAGAGTTATACCAACATATGCTTCACATTATATTTGTGTGAAATTTTCCCATAACTAAATTAAATATCGATATTTAAAGCTATCGAACTTTCTTGTTTATCCATCACATTCAATTTACTCGGAAAATCAAATTTCCTTTCAATAATCAATTTTGATCAAATACGACTTTTATTTTTTTTCTCTTTAAATTACAATCAAATTCCTTATACCAATTTCTATCTCAGATTATTCTGTCATATCTCTCAATTTCCCATTCTACTTAACCACATAATTTTCTTTCCATGCTACTCATTTTTTTCATTTCAATTTCTGCATAATCTGGTTTTTATGCATCTCGAATTATTCCACATTTCTTTATACACCTCATTTGTCAATATTTACTTATCCAGCGTTTTACTGTAATGGGTCTAGACTTTGCAATCATCATCCCAATCTCCATATATTCCATTTGTTCTTTTTCCAACACTCATTGACGAGTGTAAATAACATATCCTCTTCAAGTCACAAATTTGTTGGCTTGAAAATTTCTAAAAATCTGGAATCTTTTTTGACTTTTATATAGAAAATATTTGTATTATTCTCCAAAATTTTATTTCTTAACTTTTTAAATTATATATATATAAATCTCAAATTATTTATTTTAAAATATTGATAACTCAAAGTTTGACAAGTTTATTGTCGTTCTGGCAGATATTGGGCACACGCTGGCCAGACGCATGACTAAAATCTCCAAGTACTAAATATCCTTGTTTCAACTCCTAGTAAAATATTTCAAAAAATTCTTTTTAAAAGAAAACAGATACAGAAAGTACCAATGTGATATTGATATGTTGATTGTTCATGAATCGTAGATACACAATGGTTTCCTCTAGATCCCCCAGAAAACATCCGTATCCGTAGGAAATCACTTCCCTGCGAATTTCGTCATGAACAGATCAACGGAAAATATTTACGAATCAAAAGAAGAAGAAAAAACTAAGGTCACTGAGCGTTGACTGCTCTCTGTTAGGATCATAGAAATAGTCATGGAATTATGAAGATACTTCAAGTCATGAGGACAAATCAAGTCATAAAGACAAATCAGGTCACGTAGACCAATCAAGTCATGAAGACACAATGCTGCATCAAACAGGTGTCTCCATATCACTAAGATACTCTACACATTACTTGGCTCCATTCTACCTTTGGTAACTCTAGTGGTTACATCTCTTTCACTTGTAGATATTCCATGGGGACCGCAGGTACACAATGGTTATGCCTGATTCCCTCAGGAAACATCCATACCCGTAAGCTTTCACAACTCTGCGGATTACGCCCTTATCACGACTATAGATCGCAGCAGACACAATGGTTACGCTTGGTTCCCCCAAGAAACATCCGTCTGCCATAGGCCATCTGCAGCCCTGCGAATTACGCTACACGGTCATGTTCTTTCAGACAACTCGAGTTTTATGTCCAGACAACCTACTACCACCAACAGCATATCTCAACTAAGCTCGAAATTCAAATAAGAAGGAAGGTACTTACCTTATCTTGACTTGAAAACATATTGTACTTAATTTCATAAATCATACTTATGTCACTTACATAAGATTTTCTTCCCGAATCATATTTCCAACATCTCGTTTTATATAAAATCCATTGTAAAAATTTCTTCTCAATTCAATTTAGTAATTTTTAAATTCACCATGTTCTTATATATTTTTCCATATACATTTCAGAAACTCCTGTTTCCAATATCCAAACTCGAATATTCTCAAATTTCATTTTGATTTCAAAATTTCAGTTTTTTATCTTTTTAATCAACTCAGATTTATGCCTCTATTGGTTATAAACCAATTTTTTTCCAAATCCCTAATTATTTTATTCATCAATTCATTCACATCGTTATTCTCTCAAAATTCCAAAATTTTTCTTCTTATCACAAATTCCTCCTTCACGCAGTACTCTTTCACATCCTTCGACCGTCAATTAGCAAGCGAACAACTTCCTATGTATAGATCCCGAAGGCCGAAACCAACATCAGATCAACACTCAGGAAATTATTCAAGTTAACTAATCTCAAGTCAGTTTCTAATTTCCTTAACTCCATTCTTAACTTCTTATCAAAACATTCCTTACGAAATCCTCGGATTCAAATTTCAAATCCACTTCTCTTATGTTTTGTCGCTCTTTGTTCTCGTCGTGCGGCTTTTTATTCTTCAGTTCTCGCATTCGTTAGCCTCTCACGATCTATTAAAAACATTCCCAATCATATTTAAAAAATCAATTATTACTATTGGAAAACATTTTCAAACATTCACAAATCTTTATTTCCTGTAGAAAATACACTTTATTCTCAGGGGGTAACATTTCTATATTCGTTAAATTAAATCATATATTAAATAACATCGTTGATTCCACTTAACTACTGACACTCATTTACTTAATTCACTTAACCACTCTTATTATCGAACCTTATTCATTTCTTAGACAACAAAGAAATCAATCAAGTTGGGGTATATTTACCTCTCAGACCTTGACTGAACAACTTTATCAACTTCGAAATAGATCAAATTCACAGCTTCAAATACCAACAAAACATTTATTCTCGAAAATTTTGAATTTAAGTTAAGAATTCACTTCTTTCCAGCAAATCGTTCATTATAACAAAAATTCACACCTTCGAAACATTTAACTTAAATATATATTTTATTCTTTAAGCTGAATACATAAAAATTTATTAATAATATACTAAATTTTAATTAAAAGATAAAGTAAATAATATTTCCTGAATTTCAACATAATTGTCTCTCATGCATAACTTCCTTTCAGATAACCCCTTATTTGCTAATATATTCCGAACTTTGGAATAATCTCATTTGATTTATATTTTGAATTTCAGAATAATTCCCTCATATTGATCAACTCCATTTCCTTTCTTTCCAATTTCGTTTGCGACATTTTCGCTTTTAAATGTTATTTACTTCTAAAAAGTAAATGTTATTCCTTTTATACGAATCTAGACTCGTCAAATCAAATTATCTTTGATTTCATTCAAATACCAGTCCAAATCCCATTAAAATCTCCATCCATATCTTGCTACATTTATATTCTTGTTTATACTTTACTTCTTGTTAATTAACTAACAAGTTTATATTTACTATCGAATTCATATATTTGATCATACATCACTAGTTTGAAACCAATTATAATTTATCTTGCCAAATTCTAAATAATCTAAATAGAACCTGACACGGTCGACTTCCAATTATAACCTTCTTGATTTATTTTCACTAATTTACACTCTAAATATCGAAATAAAATTCATCGTTCCACCTTTGAAATGATTTAAAAATTTATCCTTTTCATTCAAATTCTTAATGAATTCTTATTTTAGTTGCTTTGATTGCTAAAATACACAATTTAATTCGTTGGTTCTCTTACACTTGTCTTCCTTAGATACCATTCGATGATGGACTCGGGATCCACATCTAAAGAGACTTATCGAAGAAAAGCTTTGGCAAATCTAGATTTGAAGACTTCCGAAGACTGGGGATTCCGAGCAAAATTTAAATTTCAAAATTCTTTTTCGCTGTATTAGTTTCAAAATACTGGTTTACAAATAATACTTCCAAAATAATTTACCTTCAAAATCTATCTTAAAAATATTTTCAAATTTAAATTTCGAAACCTTTTATTTTTCAAGATTCGTTTTTAAACTCAATAAGCTAAGCTTTGAATAAACCAAAGCTCTGATACCATTTGTAACATCCCGCCTTTTTGACCGCTTCAAATTGGTGATTAACCAAACTTAAAACACCCAAATCGATGGATCGTTATTTAGCTTATAGAGTTTAAAGACAGAATAAACACAAAAATATAGAATAAATCAATAACAACGATTTAACAGCAAAATAAATCTTTTATATATAAATCAGAATTTTTGATACAACATTTTTCTATACAGCGGAATTTGAAAATACACTTTGAATACAAAGGAAAAATGTTTACTATTTTAAAATCTTCAAATTTGCGCCGTCTTCGGAATCCAAGCTTCACCAGTCTTTGAATCATAAGCTGTATTCTTTAAATTTGTACTGCTCGGGTCTGACCCGAGCGTTTCATGCAAAAACATAAAACACTCGAGTCAGGATTAAATCATAGTTCAAGTAACCAATTTCAACAAAATCTGAAAATATATAACAGTTAATCTCAATATCGGTGTCATATATAAAGCAGTGGTAGTGAATGTTAATATCAGTGTATCTAGACTAAGTATGGTATTTGTTCATATCAGTGTATTTAGACTAAGTACGGTATTTGTTCATATCAGTGTATCTAGACTAAGTATGGTATCTGTTCATATCATAAACTTGACATATAAATCTCGAACTGGACACAAATGTCAAATTGGACATATGGGTATCAAACTGGTATGCAAAATGCAAATATTAGATAGGTCATGCCAATGGCGTATAAAAACAAAGATTAGACTGTCCATATGAAGTCAAAGTTGTGAGCATACGCTATGTATGGTAACATTACGTGATCTAAACACTTAAACGACAACAAGGCAGGAACAGCCTCAAGGAACCCCAGCTATAGACGATAGTAATATATGGACGGTTCAAATGAGAAGGATAGCAAACTGAAATATACTCACAGCTCAAGAAAGAAGTTGGCCAACTCAAGTGTTAATTTAACTTATTCAAATATTTGTTCAAGTATGAGTTCCAGTAATAATTCATATAGTAGCTCAAGATGAAACATGGCTAACATATAACATGACAGCAAGTAGCGCAAATGAACTGGGGTCAAGCGAACAGGGTTTGTCATATGTACATGCATGCAACTAAAAAAAATGCTGGTTACATGAATGTATGCAGGCCTTTAGAACTTTAACATAGTTATTAGGCAAGAAATGTTACAACATCTTATATCGGTTCCAAATATTTTCATTATGTACTTCTAGTTTTAGAACATAACAATGTATGCATAAGTCAACAACTTAGTAGATATATAGGAGATCAGTATTAAGGCAAAATTTAAAGTGTAGCCAAATGATCCGCATATGCAGTTCAGAAAAACAAAGCCAAGTGGTCAATTTCATTTCAGTGAAAAGAAACAGCAAATAAATAGGTTCAGGTCATTTAATTTTAGTGGACATATAGTTTCAACCATTTCATTTCAGTGGACACATGGGTTCGGTATTTCATAACAGTGAATATATGGGTTTAGATTTTTCGGCTAATAATGTAACAGCAAACATAAGAGCAGCAGCATATAATTCAAAGCCCAAATGGCATCTATCTAAAATAATATTAGCTGAATTGGTTCTTTATACCAAATGTTTTTCTTATGGAAGGTTTCATTACGGACACCTGATATACTGCTAACTTGTGCGATACTTTCTTATAAGAAAATCATCTCTCTACTGCTAGTTTTTTTTTTTGGTACCTCTATTAATTTCTCTATAAAACGTATAAGGTTGGGAGTATTTGAGCCTTACTGACGAGTGAGCACTTGTACTTGCAAATTATAAAGCAACATACGGTTCATGGGTAATGGATGTTTTGCGCACAAACAGTGCTTCAGTGCTTCAGGTGTGTACCTTACAAAGCACACTTGCACTTACATCGATTCTCAGTATAAGTCTATGTTTAATAACCCTTTTTTTTGAAAAAAAAATCCTTGTTTACTAAAAAAACATCCATATGAGCAATTCTTCATCTGGGTATTGGTAGCAGTAAGACACATACGAGAAGAGAAAAATATAAAATGCTGGTTAGGGTACTTTTGGGGAAAAAACGATTGATAGAAAGCATACGATTAAACTCAAGGCTGAGAAAGTATTTTATATTTCAACTAAATAAAACTATTAAAGTCATAAATCTGATGGCTTAGTTTTGTATCATGTAGTGAACAATGAACATCATTTGAAAACAGTTCACCCTTAAACCGTATTGCTCTTTACATGGATAATTGTTGTAGTAAAAATAGGAGCCTCAAAGGGTTAATGTATCACTAATAAATCCACATCAATTTGACAGTTGGTAATGCTAATTAGAGTGCTTTTTCTAATTTTAGATGCTTCATACAGAAAGAATCAGTCTATTACATCCACAAATTTATAGTTATTTATGTTAATCGAATGCAGCAATAACAAGGCATATCAGCTACGATTATCGTACATCCTAACATAACAGCTGCAATAACATGGCCAGGGTCATCAATGATGAACAACGTATGCACGCATGGACCTCAAAGATAAACACGTATGCATGCATGGATCCTCAAGTAAATAGACCAAGTGAGTATCAGACTTTAAAAGTGAAGAGGGCATAAAATCATTCTCTGTTTTCTTAAAAACCAGTGGACCTATGCATGTAACGGTTTAAATCTTCAAACACTTAATAATAGTGTGGCCAGGTTTCAACATCAGCACTATGCACAAAGTATACACTACACTACAAACATGAGCACATCTACAGTTTGAACCTTCTAGGATTGAAACAAGAAAAGAGATTATAGTTGGCAAAACTACACAAAGGCTTGTTGTCACATATGGTTGGCAAACTAACAGATGCCTACTGTTTGAAATAAAATATGTCCTCAAATTTTTATATAACCTGTTATTCCAGACTTGAGGATAACACTATTTGTAAGTATCACACATACAACGGTTCAATTAATTCCTTCAACCGTTCAATTGTTTTAGGGACAAATGACTATACAGAGTATGGTTGTAACACACCCCTTTGTTTTGCCATATAATTTGAAACAAGTCCAACCTTTATTCCGCCTTTAACATAAATCAATTTATTTATTTATTATCAATTCCTTTGATAGTTATTTCATGCTAACGGACCCAAATGTATAAAATCTAGGTTTTTGTATTTATGGGTATTTCTAATATACCCATATAGGGGTATATTTTCATTGTTACCTTTCTGGGACTCGATTTCAATGATATAGTGACAAACTAAAACATATATATAACGGACAGTTTTTACCAATATATATATATATATATATATATATATATATATATATATATAATTCATTAGATAAATGGAACTGGCTCTATTATAATTCTTATATTACTCGAATCCTAGGAATCTCGTTGGCAACTAACAAATGTTTATTCAAAATAACAATTATAGAATTATATACTATTTTCTATGCACTAGAGCAACACATAAACCTCGGCACAAGTAATTAACCCACTGACAGTTTAACATAGTTTAACGTCTATTATTAGTTTATCCATATGAGTAGTATCTGTTCTTATTAGTACACCTATCTCACGCCAAAACAAGATTTCAGAGCGATGAGGCAAACCAACAACAACAGAAGAGTAAAAGAAACTATTGTAAACTAATATTAAATCACTTGAAATAAGATTTAATCGTGGGTGAGAATACTCACCTTAAACAACGGCAAAGACGCGCAGTAAACCGTAGAAATCAGCGAACTTCGGCTTTGCTCGTCCCCAAGGACTTGCGAAGGACGAGTGAACTCGCGGTGGCAGCGGAAGGCTTCGATTTGAGTGGAGGAAATTGACACGAATCTGAGCAGTGAATCAATCGAGGAAGTGATGGGTTTTTTATTTCAATTGGAGGAGCGATTTGGGGATAAAGAAACAATTTTTAGGTGGCGACCATGATTTCTAAGAGGAAAGGATTACTTATTTGATTGGGGAAAATACCAAAATAGGGTTCAGCCATTAAAAATGAGGAGGGTTTTGATTTTTCTGCTGGAATGAAATTGGGAAGACATCGAGATTTTTATAGAGGAAGATCAAAGATAAGAATAACGTAAATCAAATAGGTTATAGGGTAACAGCGCGTTTTCAGTAATAGGTCGGTGTGGTTCCTTACTGAGGGAGGTTCATTTTTGGTTTAATTAAAAATTAATCGTACCGTGAATTACCACGTCATGCTCTAAATTCTTACCGCCAACCAAATCTCCAATTGCGAAAAAAAATTATACGTACCTCTTCGTCTTCCTCTTCTGAATTCAAAAAAATTAATTTAATTATAACCCGACTATATTTGTGTACAACGATATTTTATTTTTAAATTACTTAATGGTTTACTGATTTTATCTCGTTTCTCCACCCAACAATTCTGTTTGTTTCCGATTTTGCAACGTTAATTTCAATCTACTTTATATACATAAGTATATCATACCCTTGCCAAATTTACATATGTATATTGACAAATAAAATTGCTAGTTTTATTTAACATTAGCAACGTTTATTATTATTACCAGTACAAAGGCACGTCCGATGGACGTGTGCATAGGTAAATGTGACCAAAGTTGGAAACGCTTTAAACCATGAAATTTTCCAATCTTATTACCGAACAGAAAAATGTGATTGTACATTTTGTCATGCAAATCACATTAAGCACACAAAAAAATATTACAACATAATTTATGTAATGCATTGACCGATTCAAATATATAAAAAGAACGAAAAAGCAAAAAGAATCAAGGTACAGGAACAATATTTCTTGCTAGCATAAAACGTTAATAATATATAATAATCGACTACTTTTCCTGCATAATGATCACTATATTGTTAAGATTCAACAAACCAATAAAGGTAACGGTAATGTATAATAATCAGTTTCGTTAACCATTATTAACATAATATTTTTTATATCAAACAAATAGCATTTCCTAGTCTGATGGATGGAATTCAACCATGCTACTAAGGTTGCATCATTTTCTTATACCTGCAGAAGACCCAAAAAAGGAATTTTAATGATGTGTAGTAACAAAATTTGAAGAATAAAAGTATACATCAAATGTGAGCTTACTATTGGACTGATAAGAGTTTTGAGGTGGGTGATAGAGAGTTTTATATTCATCTGCTTTTAGCCATTTTAAACATTTCTATATTATTGTAACTTAAGACAAAGCTTTGCACCTATACCAATGTTGTTAAAAAACGAAAGTTAGGTAGATATGAAATTACACTATCAGAATTAGAAATTAACTTTGCAATAATTGAAACACTTAAATACTAACTATCTTCTCTCTCCAAGCACAACTAAATAGTCACTGAATCAGTAAGCTTATTATACAAATATGCATCCTCTTTCCATGTCTACTCAACTCAGAAAGCACATTACTTTTGTTTGCTGTAGAGCTTGAATTAGTATTCTCAAATTGTATCTTTCTTGAAACGTCATGCACAATACTCTTTACTTTAGAATTTAAAGTTCACTCAATAAACATAAATGTTGCAGCTTCCTGTGTTAATTCAATGTATTCATTTAATGATATTAATAACTTTGTCTGAACATCTGTAACTCTCATGATACACCCATTGATTGTAAATTTGTGGTAATTCAACACCTTAGATGCGAACATATCTTGGTTTAAAGGACCACTGTTACTTGTAGTGAACTTTAGGTTTTAATATTAATGTTAGGAAAAATAGGTTATGTTATGTTTGTGTTTGCAAAACATCGCTACAAAAATTCTATAGGACTGTAAAAATGGACCAAAAAATAATATGTTATGTCATCTCTGTGTTTGCAAAACATCGCTACAAATATTATATAGGACAGTAAAAATAGACCAAAGAATAATATGTTATGTCATGTCTATGTTTGCAAAACATCGCTACAAATATTATATACGACAGTAAAAATAGACCAAAGAATAATATGTTATGTCATCTCTGTGTTTGCAAAACATCGCTAGAAATATATATATATATATATTATTTATTTGTGTGTATATATATGTATATATTTGTGTGTGTATACATATACATATATATATAATTGTAAATTTGGATTTCAAGCACACCGTAATTAAAACCAAGATAGATTTATATGGAAATAAAATCCATTGTCATACGACTGGAAATCTGTAGAAAAAGATTTATGACTTAATTAAAAAGTTCAGATGTGTTCTTAATCTTTTATGTTTTTTCACATAACCCACTCAAGCTTATCATTCGATTTGAAAAAAAAATGGCAGCTTGGTAATAAATTTGAATTAGCATGAGAAGAATAAAAGTTTTTTTCAAAATTATCATTTTGTTGGCGTTTACAGTGTTACAAATATGAAATGGCTACTCCTTATATAACTATGTTGATATAGGAAATAATGATCTGTGAACATAACCATAGAAAACTTATGCCTACATACAACAGTGTAGAGCATTCACATCTTAGCTGTCATGCCAGTTATATGCTAATGGAACTATTTTGAATATAGAAGTAATAACAACATATAGGGAAATTATTCAAAAATGGTGGATTGATCCAAAATTACCAAATGGTTACCTTGCAAAGCTCCCATATCCACTTTGCCTTCGTCATGTCCGCACAGTAACCTCATGACCAACTAATATCCAGTTTATCCCTAACAACTTTGCATGGTAAAGACAGAAGAAACGAAGAATATATAGACAACAGTATTTAGGCATCCATTGAACCATCTTTATGTGTGTGTATAAAATATAAAAGGTATCAATTTAAAAAAAAAATACATAACTACTGCTGAAAATTTGAAAATGATGGAACAGTCAACCAACCAATGACATAGAGGAAGCTTTACTGACAGGTTTAGATAAAATGAATGTTTAATATTCTGGTAGTCTACTTATTACAAATATCTCCATCTAGTTTGCATGGTATGAAAATTATAAATTCACGAAAGTGGAAGAGTGATAAAACTATGGGATATTGACACAATTTGAAACTAAATTAGCAATGGGCACATAATTTAGCAGTAAGAACACAATGTTCATATAAGAATATATTATCTCATCTTAGTGGAAACTTGGTTTTCAAATGGCTCGAATAATTTGACATCAAGAAATACAGTTAAATATAAGTTGAGACGAAGCTATTGAGGGGCAAGTGGACCTCTTTCCCTATTACTATAGTTTTTTAACCCTATTTTTTCCTTACCTCTCATGTCAACATAAATGGTAAAAACAGATATGAAAAACTCAATTCCACTTAATAGGAGTTATTTTCTAGATAATTCATTTAATTATTAGTTTCGCACAAAACTATTTTCTGCCTACATATGTAAAGAGTAAAATGGAAATCATAATATATGTCTCATGGAATCATGGGAAAATAGAATGAAAATGGTTAAAATTTGTATTCCCTCAAATAAATACATCATAATTATAATTTACGTAAAGGAAATGGAAAAATGAGAGGAAACCTTACCCAAATGTGCTGCCACCATATTCCATCTAACTGTTGTTAACAAAAAAAGATCTAATATTTGTCCGTCAATATCTCATAGAAACAGAAGAAAGATTCAAGCAATCTTCATCAACATCTCTTTGAAACATAAGACTACAGGAAATGGAAAACATAGACTCAAATCTGCAATAACATTATAATACAAATTGGAACCATTGAGTGAGTACATAAATTCTATTAGGTACCTTGCATTCTTGAGCTAAAATTATTATATAACCTGTACGAAAAATATTCTTCTCCAAACCCGGGTGAGTTTTCATCGATTATTTTCCAGTTTAATGAAAAAAGGTAAATATCTATAAAAACATGTAATTAGGATTAGAAGAAAAAATGAAAACATTTTTTGCTATGCCTGACCACCGTAAAAACAATATCCAATGGAAGAACAGCGAATAATATCCACCGTAGATAATCTTAGATAGTGCAAAGAGTGCTGGTTATTGAGGATGGATGAGAACGTGAACGCATCTACCTCCACCATCCAATTCCTAAATGACAAAAACTACATCGAAATGAATTTTCCTTCAATATAAACTATAGTAAACTTTCAAAGAGCTAATAAAGTAACAAATTAAAACAACCGATTTACATATCAACGGAAATATGAAACATACCAAATTGGAAACTGCCCTTCTTCAGTTTCAAATCCAGCGAGCTTTCATTTCGGAGTGAGGCATTATAGGTCCCAAATAGGAACAAATAAACTGTAAGAATAAATAGGAAGAGCTGAAATACGAAACAAATTTACCACCGTCATTCATCCAGTGCAAGATAGGCTGGTAGCTTGTCCATGCAATATAGGCTTGTAGCCTGTTAGTGTGCAGCCTAGCATCACTGTAGTATACTAATGATTACACAACACTTCCACATATATAATTAAATGAACAAATCAAGGTGTAATTTGCTCACCGTATATCCTTTAGAAGAGCCAATTCTGACAGAGTTAAGCTTTCAGTGATTATACAACACTTCCACATTCAGTTAATACAAAGTCAACAAATTAATATTTCCTAATCACAAATATAGGAATATAATACAGTACTTACCAAAAGGCATTGGTGCTTCAAAACACCTTGAGTTAACCTGATGCTGTAACACCCCACCTCCGCTAGGTCACTCACAAAGGGAATGCACTAGGTTTGGTGAAACATTATTGAGGTAAACATGCACAGAGATATTACAAGACAGAACATATACAAAACAGCGGAAGTAAAACAAATTTCATTACCTTATAAAAATGAGGTCTAAAGCCTTTTACATCAAAATACATCAAACCTGTCTTGCAATAGTAAAGAAGCATAAAACCATTTCATAAATTATTCCCCAAGTAAAACAGTAAAGTAGCCATAGCCAAGAAAAGTCCAAGCCACGCGTGATGACCTTCAAGCAGAAGAAGTCCGAATTAGATAACAGTGTTTCCTCCCTGAAAACCTGGGGGGGGGGGACGGAAGACAAAGAGGCGAAACAAAACGGGGTCAGTCATAAAGACTGGTAAGTCCTATCTACTTCCAGTATAAAAACGGGTAAAGGTAACATGACATGCATAAACTGAAAGTAAACATAAGGATGACTACAAGATAGATAAACTAAACCAGGATAACAGGCTGAACTACTATAGCAAGATAAACTAAGATATCATGATAAACTACGGTGTCATGATAAATCATGATATCACATCGTCAGGTTTCTATCAAGTATACTATCCCCAGGTATCTATCATGTATACCATCCCATGGTATCTATCATGTATACCATCCCAAGGTATTTATCATGTATATTTGCTCTGCACCTCTCGTACTAGTATCCCAACCCGCGTCATGTGTTAACTATGAATGTCCCTTGCCCAATGTCATGAAATGGTCCATGTTAACCTAATATATAGCATATGTAGGATTTCCCAACTCGTATGTTTTCTTTCCATGTATAAGTTCAGTCCTTTGCCGTAGGCCGTACGGGCTATCCCATGTAAACGTTTTATCCTTGAGGTTATTTTGGACTGCTACCCTTGATCTGGTTATGTTTTCTTACAATGAACTATCGCGTGTTCACTTAGGATTTATGCCACCTAGGACCACTAGGGATTATGCTACCTAATGAACGTTTCCGTGTCTCGGTTTGGGTTCAGCCACCTAGGACCACTAGGGATTATGCCACCCGTCAAACGCGCCCTTTATCCCACGTATGTATCGTGAATCATTATCCATGTCTAGCCACACATGTATCCCAATGTGCCATCCGAGTTCCGTGCCAGGGCAAATCAAGAAATACGGAACTCGGTCGGGAGATTTAAGTCGTCTGCTGATGAAGATATCAAGGTCTGTTTTTGTATCCGTGGCTATGGTCCCACGTGACCCCTCCCTCAACTACTGAAAGGCAATCCAAGAGAAATCATGTATGAGAACTGCATCCCGGCCCCACTATAGCGCCACTTTCCTATGGGCCAACCTCACCCATGACTCGATAGCAAGAACATTGTCTGTTGGGAGTTCTCTGCCTTTCCGTTCGTACACGATTGACTAAAGATGGTAGGTAGTCGGCGACGTGCTATCCAGGGCTAAAACAAGTATCGTCGACTCCACGCTAATCCATCCCAGCCTTTAGGTCGCTCGCATAACAACCAAGGCATGCTCTTGGCTCTTCTACCGTAGACCTTAACCTCTGTGAGGCCGGGTTTCATGGACCACCTGCCACCTCGCAGAGGGATACCAAGAGTACCCTCACGTACCCCGAAGCTACCGCTTCGTCACCCAGTTCGCTGGAGCTTTTAATCCAAGTCAGATAAGTTGCTCCTCCTCGTATACTAAGCGATGACCTACCGTATCAGGTTACTCACCTCTTTATGAACTAGTCCCATGTCCTTGGCTAAGAATTATTACTTAGTTATCCTTAACTAAGGTTTACCACTTAGCTCCTCTTTCCGCTATTCTTGTTAACTACGATTTTCAACCTAGTCCCCTGAGCTAGGGTTTTGTCAAATGGGTTAAGTGTTGTTATCCAAGTTCATGACTTAACCAGCCAACGAATCATGTCAAGATTGGCTAAGTACTCAAGTTCAAGGCTTAGCCCTACAAGTTGGTTAAGTGTACCAAGAAGCTCATGACTTAACCCTATCAAGTCAAATTGGTTAAGTGTTTATTTGTCTTAACCCTATCAGATTATCATGTTAGATTGAGTAAGCATAGATTATCTTAATCCCATCAGATTATCGAGTCGGATTGGTTGCGTATGGGTTAGCTTAACCCCATCCACTAATCGTATTACAATGGTTAAGCCTAATTTGAAAGGTCTTGTGACTTAACCCCATCAGGTCCACATATTAGATTGGTTAAGTATAGGTTACTTAACCTCATCAAATCATCATGTATAATTGGTTAAGTATAAGTTACTCAACCCCATTAAATTGTCATGTTAAGTTGGTTAAGTATTGGTTACTTAACCTCATTGAATTACCAAGTTTAGATTGGTTAAGTGTTTAACTTAACCCCATCGAATTACCGTGCTTAGATTAGTTAAGTGAAAGTTACTTAACCCCATCTAATTACCGTGTTTAGATTAGTTAAGTCTAAGTTACTTAACCCCATCTAATTACCAAGTCGGATTAGTTAAGTGTAAATTACTTAACCCCATCGAATTACCGTGTTAGATTAGTTAAGTATGGATTACTTAACCCCCTCTAATTACCGTGTCTAGATTGGTTAAGTGGAGGTTACTTAACCTCATTTAATTACCATGTTTAGATTAGTTAAGTGTAGGTTACTTAACCCCATCTAATTACCATGTTAGATTAGTTAAGTATGGATTACTTAACCCCCTCTAATTACCATGTCTAGATTGGTTAAGTGTAGGTTACTTAACCCCATTTAATTACCATGTTTAGATTAGTTAAGTGTAGGTTACTTAACC
Source organism: Allium sativum (assembly GCA_030737875.1). NCBI lineage: Eukaryota > Viridiplantae > Streptophyta > Magnoliopsida > Asparagales > Amaryllidaceae > Allium > Allium sativum. Next base: position 62,862,773 of record CM060909.1, on the reverse strand, counting down.
CAATCTAATTACCAAGTCGGATTAGTTAAGTGTAAATTACTCAACCCCATCCCCTAATTGTGTTATATGGTTAAGTGTCATTAAGGAACCAAGTCCGGTTTAACTTAACCTACCCATTCGTGTCATATCGGTTAAGTGTCATTAATCAAAATTACTTAACCTTTTCATGTGGCATTAATTAGATTAATGCACCCCAACCTCTCACATTAGACTTTGTTAAGGTTACTAGTTAAGCCGGGCGGGTCCGGGTAGATTTACACCACAACCTAGTCTAACCTCGGGTTTTAAGTGCTATGTGACCAACTACTCACATTGGGTCCTATTGTTTGTAGCCACTAGTTAAGCCGGGCCGGTCCGGGTAGATTTATGCTACAAACTCAACCCATCCTCGGGTTGGCCACTTTCATGTTTGGTCTAGTGTCTTATTACACTTACAACCCACCCATGTCTAGTTCAAGTTCCATGTTTTCCCACGTGTCATGACCATATTTAAATGTATCATGAATGTCATGTTCTCATGTAAACCCCATGTCAAGTTTTTCATGTCATACCCACGTTTTTCCTAAGCTACCCAAACGTATTTCCAACCCAAGTGGAAGCGAGTCACATAGTAGGGTATTATGCCAACATATTGGCCACAAACATGCATAGTATCATAAGGGAATTTGGCCATAAACATGCATAGTATCATAAGGGAATTTGGCCACAAGCATGCATAGTTTCATAAGGGAATTTGGCCTCAAACATGCATAGTTTCATAAGGGAATTTGGCCACAAACATGCATAGTATCATAAGTGAGTTTGGCCACAAACATGCATAGTATCATAAGGGGTTTGGGTTCATTTACATGCATAAGCCCCAAAGTCAAGTCTTTGCCAATGTTTTCACAAGTCTAGTGGTTCCCAAAGGTTCATGCTAACATTCCATGGATAAAGATTCAAACTTGCAAGATATACTAGGTTAAACATAACATAAGTGGCATGATTTAGTCACTAAGCATAGCCCAAAGTCATAGGTTCAAGCAAAAGAGACATGACAAGGTTCATATAGGCTAGCATACTTATGTCTCATCACATTTTATCCCATGTCACATTAGAACCACCGTTAGAATCTACAAGTAGCTAGAACTTACATAGCATGGCAAGAGGGCTAGGAGAATGAATCGCCTTGACTAAAAAGGTGGCTCCTTTGTTGAAGAATCATCATGAAACTTGCGTAGCAACGTTGATCTACCCTCGATTTGATGTAGAAAGCTTGCACCTTTTGATTTGAACCCGATTTGAATGCATAAGCCCTTGGGGTTGGAGATGGAGGCCATGATCAAGATTGATTTTGGTGGCACTTCGTGGCATGAGTGATTTGTGAGGGTTTAGGGTAGGCTTAGGGGTCTTTTTATAGAGATTAGGAGTAGTTTAGGCCCTAAGATTAACCCTAGGATAGATCCGAGCCTTCAAAATCCGTCACAAGCCTCCTACCATGTCTTGAGTAACAAGTCAGGTGCACCCAGGCCCAGATTGGACGACCACCCAGGTCGACAGGGGTGTCGACTGGGCAGTCGACACCATTGGGGTGTGTCGACTCCCAAGTCGAATCCCCAGTCGACTCCCCAGTCGACTTGGGGGTGGCGGGAATTTTCCCGCCTGCTCTGCTTTGTTTGAATTTGAATTCTGAATTCAAATTTGAACTGTTTTTGAACTTGAAATTTCCTGAAAACTTTGACGGGCCATAACTGGGTCATACGGACTCCGATTTTCGAAAACTCGGACTCTATTTCGCGTATTTTTCCGAGATGTACGCAATGGCACAGCCCGTTTCCCTTGATTCAGATTTTATCATTCAATTCTACCTTGATTCTTGTCTTAGCATGTTGTAAAAATCCGGGTTGTTACATCCTCCCCAACTTAAAGGATTTCGTCCCCGAAATCTCCAAGTTAGGAAGAACGTATCCTACCATCCATCATCCATCTACTCAAAACATCATCCATAGGAAACCATTGTCCTTAGACGATTTCTAATGTCATATGATCATATGCAGAACGTGTGTGTATATGCACCTTAGCTAATGCTAATGATCAGGCCTGAATGATCTTTCTAATGCAAAATATGTTTAGTGCCATGAATCCAACATGTATGCAGATAGTCCTGGTCATGTAAACACTATATGTGTGCACAAACATTCATTCGTATGCAACATCCGCATGACAACACATAAATTTTCAAACAAGTATAAATACTCGTGCATATGCAATGCAAAATGTGAGTGCGTCGATCTAGTATCTAACGTGTATTCGCACATCTATGAGCAACCACTTGCAACCATTTGCAACCATATCAATCATAACATGTTTCAAAGACATGTTTACATCCATAGAGTTCTATCTAAGGTTCCCAAGATAAGATCGAGGAGATAAACAAGACAAACTCCTTACGGGGTTTGTAACAGAAACAGGACCGAGAGGATATCCACCAAGCGATAGCGTGAAAGCAAGCTCTACAGGTGGACTAAGGATCAAAGATGTACTCTTAAAAAGAGACATGATGCGCGCGTCTAAGCCGCATTTCCTTGAGCTCAATTCCAGTGTTCCTTGATCGCCTTTGACTTCATGATTTCGTAGCTCCTTGATTCCTATTTCCAAGGTAAGAGTTGGAACTCATCTCACTGTCGCCTCTCGTTCCACTTTCACTTATTCTTTCCCTAGTATACTTGGCTCAACCATATCTACGTACTCATGCAAGCTCTCCAAAATTCACTAGTGAGTTCTGGATCTCGTTTACCAATGCCAATCCATGTTACCACGTGCACTTACTAGGGTGATTCCTATAACCCATGCTCGAGCGGAGTGAACCATCCGTCTTATTGGTGAACGTTACTCGATTGGATCAGAGATTTCCGATTAATGCATCAAGAGATTCTAGGTAACAAACCATGACAGAACCCAAAAGGTTACACAAGGCTTCGAGGGTATTACCAAGACAGGTTAAGAGTTTAACTACCCTCCTTTAAAAACCGAGAATGGCTTCCCTTCACTGGATAACCACTTCATCCCTAGAATCCATCCATAGCTCAACAATAGAAGCATTGCTTCTAATCTCAACACTTGGCATAGACGTTCTCAAATCCAAACAAGTCATGAATAAATGGACCGACTCTCCAACCAGATTTTGGGACTAAAGTGGGATCTTCTACCATACTAGTACTAAGGTGCAGAGACTTAACTATCGAGGCAGACTTAAATGATGCGATGATCAATACAAAGTCTGGACGGGATGATAGAAAAGAAAGGCTAAGCCTTTAACAGAAACGGTACTATTTCTCTTAGGTACGCTAGGAATGAGAGCATACAATTGCCCTCCCGATGATTTTGTCTTCCTTTTAGGGACTAAGCCATACCAACAAGTTTCTTATCCTTAAGCTCGTGTCCTTTATCCTTGCTCTTATTATCCCTTCTTATACTTCGGTAACAGGTCTCTCGAGAACTTCCTCCATCGCACGGGAAAACACTTACGTAGCTAGACAAGGATTAGTCGCAGTTAAAACTACTGTGACTACCGATGGAGGAAAGAAAGGAAAAGAGATTCGATCAAGGAAACAAAGGATAGTGCTAATGGCTTTTGGGGAATAGCCTTTAAAAACTTTTCTTGAAAAATGCTTCTTTGTAAACAGTTTCTCAAATAGTTTTCAAAAGGTTTTAAAACTTTTTCCCAGTCTGGTAACATTCTGCTCTGATACCAAATGTAACACCCCACCTCCGCTAGGGTCACTCACAAAGGGAATGCACTAGGTTTGGTGAAGCATTATTGAGGTAAACATGCACAGAGATATTACAAGACAGAACATATACAAAACAGCGGAAGTAAAACAAATTTCATTTCCTTATAAAAATAAGGTCTAAAGCTTTTTACATCAAAATACATCAAACCTGTCTTGCAATAGTAAAGAAGCATAAAACCATTTCATAAATTATTCCCCAAGTAAAACAGTAAAGTAGCCATAGCCAAGAAAAGTCCAAGCCACGCGTGATGACCTTCAAGCAGAAGAAGTCCGAATTAGATAACAGTGTTTCCTCCCTGAAAACCTGGGGGGGGGGGGGGGGACGGAAGACAAAGATGCGAAACAAAACGGGGTCAGTCATAAAGACTGGTAAGTCCTATATACTTCCAGCATAAAAACGGGTAAAGGTAACATGACATGCATAAACTGAAAGTAAACATAAGGATGACTACAAGATAGATAAACTAAACCAGGATAACAGGCTGAACTACTGTAGCAAGATAAACTAAGATATCATGATAAACTACGGTGTCATGATAAATCAAGGTATCACATCGTCAGGTTTCTATCAAGTATACTATCCCCAGGTATCTATCATGTATACCATCCCATGGTATCTATCATGTATACCATCCCAAGGTATTTATCATGTATATTTGCTCTGCACCTCTCGTACTAGTATCCCAACCCGCGTCATGTGTTAACTATGAATGTCCCTTGCCCAATGTCATGCAATGGTCCATGTTAACCTAATATATAAAATATGTAGGATTTCCCAACTCGTATGTTTTCTTTCCATGTATAAGTTCAGTCCTTTGCCGTAGGTCGTACGGGCTTTCCCATGTAAACGTTTTATCCTTGAGGTTATTTTGGACTGCTACCCTTGATCTGGTTATGTTTTCTTTCCATGAACTATCGCGTGTTCACTTAGGATTTATGCCACCTAGGACCACTAGGGATTATGCTACCTAATGAACGTTTCCGTGTCTCGGTTTGGGTTCAGCCACCTAGGGCCACTAGGGATTATGCCACCCGTCAACCGCGCCCTTTATCCCACATATGTATCGTGAATCGTTATCCATGTCTAGCCGCACATGTATCCCAATGTGCCATCCGAGTTCCGTGCCAGGGCAAATCAAGAAATACGGAACTCGGTCGGGAGCTTTAAGTCGTTTGCTAATGCAGATATCAAGGTCTGTTTTTGTATCTGTGGCTATGGTCCCACGTGACCCCTCCCTCAACTACTGAAAGGAAATCCAAGAGAAATCATGTATGAGAACTGCATCCCGGCCCCACTATAGCCCCACTTTCCTATGGGCCAACCTCACCCATGACTCGATAGCAAGAACATGGTCTATTGGGAGTTCTCTGCCTTTCCGTTCGTACATGATTGACTAAAGATGGTACGTAGTCGGCGACGTGCTATCCAGGGCAAAAACAAGTATCGTCGACTCCAGCTAATCCATCCCAGCCTTTAGGTCGCTCGCATAGCAACCAAGGCAAACTCTTGGCTCTTCTACCGCAGACCTTAACCTCTATGAGGCTGGGTTTCATGGACCACCTGCCACCTCGCAGAGGGATACCAAGAGTACCCTCACGTACCCCGAAGCTACCGCTTCGTCACCCAGTTCGCTGGAGCTTTTTATCCAAGTCAGATAAGTTGCTCCTCCTCATATACTAAGCGATGACCTACCGTATCAGGTTACTCACCTCTTTATGAACTAGTCCCATGTCCTTGGCTAAGAATTATTACTTAGTTATGCTTAACTAAGGTTTACCACTTAGCTCCTCTTTCCGCTATTCTTGTTAACTACGATTTTCAACCTAGTCCCCTGAGCTAGGGTTTTGTCAAATGGGTTAAGTGTTGTTATCCAAGTTCATGACTTAACCCGCCTACGAATCATGTCAAGATTAGTTAAGTACTCAAGTTCAAGGCTTAGCCCTACAAGTTGGTTAAGTGTACCAAGAAGCTCATGACTTAACCCTATCAAGTCAAATTGGTTAAGTGTTTATTTGTCTTAACCCTATCAGATTATCATGTTAGATTGATTAAGCATAGATTATCTTAATCCCATCAGATTATCGAGTCGGATTGGTTACGTATGGGTTAGCTTAACCCCATCCACTAATCGTATTACAATGGTTAAGCCTAATTTGAAAGGTCTTGTGACTAAACCCAATCAGGTCCACATATTAGATTGGTTAAGTATAGGTTACTTAACCTCATCAAATCATCATGTATAATTGGTTAAGTATAAATTACTCAACCCCATTAAATTGTCATGTTAAGTTGGTTAAGTATTGGTTACTTAACCTCATTAAATTACCAAGTTTAGATTGGTTAAGTGTTTAACTTAACCCCATCGAATTACTGTGCTTAGATTAGTTAAGTGAAAGTACTTAACCCCATCTAATTACCGTGTTTAGATTAGTTAAGTCTAAGTTACTTAACCCCATCTAATTACCAAGTCGGATTAGTTAAGTGTAAATTACTTAACCCCATCGAATTACCGTGTTAGATTAGTTAAGTATGGATTACTTAACCCCCTCTAATTACCGTGTCTAGATTGGTTAAGTGTAGGTTACTTAACCCCATTTAATTACCATGTTTAGATTAGTTAAGTGTAGGTTACTTAACCCCATCTAATTACCGTGTTAGATTAGTTAAGTATGGATTACTTAACCCCCTCTAATTACCGTGTCTAGATTGGTTAAGTGTAGGTTACTTAACCCCATTTAATTACCATGTTTAGATTAGTTAAGTGTAGGTTACTTAACCCCATCTAATTACCAAGTCGGATTAGTTAAGTGTAAATTACTTAACCCCATCCCCTAATTGTCTTATATGGTTAAGTGTCATTAAGGAACCAAGTCCGGTTTAACTTAACCTACCCATTCGTGTCATATCGGTTAAGTGTCATTAATCAAAATTACTTAACCTTTTCATGTGGCATTAATTAGATTAATGCACCCCAACCTCTCACATTAGACTTTGTTGTGGTTACTAGTTAAGCCGGGCGGGTCCGGGTAGATTTACACCACAACCTAGTCTAACCTCGGGTTTTAAGTGCTATGTGACCCACTACTCACATTGGGTCCTATTGTTTGTAGCCACTAGTTATGCCGGGCGGGTCCGGGTAGATTTATGCTACAAACTCAACCCAACCTCGAGTTGGCCACTTTCATGTTTGGTCTAGTGTCTTATTACACTTACAACCCACCCATGTCTAGTTGAAGTTCCATGTTTTCCCACGTGTCATGACCATATTTAAATGTATCATGAATGTCATGTTCTCATGTAAACCCCATGTCAAGTTTTTCATGTCATACCCACGTTTTTCCTAAGCTACCCAAACGTATTCCAACCCAAGTGGAAGCGAGTCACATAGTAGGGTATTATGCCAACATATTGGCCACAAACATGCATAGTATCATAAGGGAATTTGGCCACAAACATGCATAGTATCATAAGGGAATTTGGCCACAAGCATGCATAGTTTCATAAGGTAATTTGGCCTCAAACATGCATAGTTTCATAAGGGAATTTGGCCACAAACATGCATAGTATCATAAGTGAGTTTAGCCACGAACATGCATAGTATCATAAGGGGTTTGGGTTCATTTACATGCATAAGCCCCAAAGTCAAGTCTTTGCCAATGTTTTTACAAGTCAAGTGGTTCCCAAAGGTTCATGCTAACATTCCATGGATAAAGATTCAAACTTGCAAGATATACTAGGTTAAACATAACATAAGTGGCATGATTTAGTCACTAAGCATAGCCCAAAGTCATAGGTTCAAGCAAAAGAGACATGACAAGGTTCATATAGGCTAGCATACTTATGTTTCATTACATTTTATCCCATGTCACATTAGAACCACCGTTAGAATCTACAAGTAGCTAGAACTTACATAGCATGGCAAGAGGGCTAGGAGCATGAATCGCCTTGACTAAGAAAGGTGGCTCCTTTGTTGAAGAATCGTCATGAAACTTGCGTAGCAACATTGATCTACCCTCGATTTGATGTAGAAAGCTTGCACCTTTTGATTTGAACCCGATTTGAATGCATAAGCCCTTGGAGTTGGAGATGGAGGCCATGATCAAGATTGATTTTGGCAGCACTTCGTGGCATGAGTGATTTGTGAGGGTTTAGGGTAGGCTTAGTGGTCTTTTTATAGAGATTAGGAGTAGTTTAGGCCCTTAGATTAACCCTAGGATAGATCTGAGCCTTCAAAATCCGTCACAAGCCTCCAACCATGTCTTGAGAAACAAGTCAGGTGCACCCAGGCCCAGATTGGCCGACCACCCAGGTCGACAGGGGTGTCGACTGGGCAGTCGACACCACTGGGTTGTGTCGACTCCCAAGTCGACTCCCCAGTCGACTTGGGGGTGGCGGGAATTTTCCCGCCTGCTCTGCTTTGTTTGGATTTGAATTCTGAATTCAAATTTGAACTGTTTTTGAACTTGAAATTTCCTGAAAACTTTGACGGGCCATAACTGGGTCATACGGACTCCGATTTTCGAAAACTCGGACTCTATTTCGCGTATTTTTCCAAGATGAACGCAATGGCACAGCCCGTTTCCCTTGATTCAGATTTTATCATTAAATTCTGCCTTGATTCTTGTCCTAGCATGTTGTAAAAATCCAGGTTGTTATAGATGCTGAACCTGATATACATCAAAAGGAAAAAATCCGCTTTCAAAGAAAACAGTAAGCAACCTGAATAAAGCAAAGGAGAGATAAACAATTATTTTGATTGATGATTAGCAGCAGATAAACAAACAAATTACTTCAAACCCCAAAATGTTAGCTTACCAACACACAGCTTGTTGGTATATCATCAACTATAGGCGTAGAAGATAAACCTGTAAGAAGCTAAGAAGACATAAATAACCATCATCCAGTGGCAGATCTGAAGAGTAGTAGATCTGAGCAAAAAGGAGAAATTAAACAATAGGTTTAAGCATGCATCGTACGCTAAATAGGCATGAAACAGAAACTGCAAAAAAAATCAAGGTAAATCTTAAAAGTATTACTGGTGACGTCGTCGTCGAGGCTAAACATGGTTGATCCACTGCCAGATCTGCGGAGGAGTTGAAGCGTCAGGTATAAGCGTTGATTGTGGAGGAGTAAAAGGAACCGAGTTGATTGGAGAAGCATAAGTCACAAATCATTCAACGCTGAAATAGTTAAAGGTCGAATTAGGTGAAACTGAGGAAGTCGACGCTGGATGTTGGAGAAGAAAGTAGGTGGAAAAAGTGGAGAACGTGGAGAGCGCACTGAACAACGGAACGAAATAAAAAAGGGAGGTTGGTTGACTGACCCAAGAAGTAGTGGGAAGCGGTAAGAGAGGGAATGACGGGTTTACCCTCCAACGTTGTTTTTTTCCATACTACAATGTAGAGAGAAGAAAAAAGGGCTTTGTTGGAACTTCTAAAAATCTTCACCATCCTAAAAAGATTTCCTTTATTAGTAGAGATTAATTCAACCATTTAAATTCTTCAATCAAATTTCAATCCAATTATGCAAATCAAATATTCAACAATAAAGATTTAATTTCCAACCAACTATTCCGAATTAAAAATTGAATTCATTTCAACTCAAAACAATATATTTTCCTTATTTCTGACCCTTTTATCAATATAATATTGATTGTTCACAGTTAAATCATTAATCAATTCCTTATTCCGGTTGTCGAAAATTCCAGGACGTTACAAATACCACTAAATATGGCTATACGTCTCGACTCCTTCTCCTCTTCTGAAGCTAAAAGCAAAACCTAACCAGACAATATACTCAGTCTGACCCGAGCACATTTGAAGCAAAGAAAAATTCATCCAAATCAGTCTGGAATACTTTCAGTGGTAAATTCACATGGCAAACAACTTGCTTAACTTTAGAAAAAATCCTGTTGAAAGAAAGGATAATAGTAAGACTAGCCCACACATGAACACGGACGATTTTTACCTTACTATAACCCAAAACATTTTTGATATATATCAAAATCCAGTGATGTTATAATAGTGTCTATCAAATCATAAGTAAATAACCATCTAGCAGAACGCTTGCATCTCACGCTTTACATATTCATTATATAATCAAAAACCGCGGGGCTCTTATTGGAGAATGGATTCCCACTATGACAAGGTGTGGGACCACCTTCCGACCAGTGTACTCTAGAGGGGATACACTGGGGTTCAACAAAAACATCTTGCAACCCAGCCACGCATGACCGATCACACATTTAACTTGAGTGTATCGAATGTATTGTCATCGTACGGTTTAATGGGCCCACCATACTTCCTGAGAGATATAGAAACGAAAGAAGAACAAATATGGTTTTTCTCTAGATTATGACAATACGCCCTGCTTAGGTGCCACCCCACTAGCCATGTCGCCTGCCCAATTTTTGTCATTTCCCGGTTGTGAGGCTTGAGATTACGTTTACCTTTTTAGAACATCTGGCCACCATTCACTTTGAATGCTACATCGTCAAACCCATCAAATCACCAGTTGATCTTCCCAAAATATTACGGGTACAAAAAGCTAAGAGAAACGAATTTCTCCGCCACCAAACGTAATACCTTGAAAAGATCATCTTATGTGATCTGTTAGGCATACTCTGTCAAACTTCATCCATACATGTCATCCAGGAACAGGATGAACCGAAGGCACCCTCCTACCGCATCCTAGGAATCACACTATAGATCAGTAGCGAGTAGTCAATGCAATCTATAGATTTCAACCACAAAAAAAATCACAGTTTATACTGGGGTGCGAACCCGAGATTATAAGTAGTTCTTCCATTTTATGAAGATCTACGGTCTTCAGTTGTTCTATCTTCATTTACTGCAAGTTAGTTTCGTTCGCAACTTTGATTCGAAGTGGTTTTGAGTCCAGTTTCTATCCCGATCTCTTTGAAACAACACGACAAAAGTCCAAGAATAACATTTCATTAATAGTCGATTTTTCACTATCAATTCACACTGTATTAATCAAGTATATTGGTAGCTCCGGTCCCTTTACTTAGATTCATTTACTAAAACTATTTCATTGATTCTTAGAAATCGATTTCATATCCTTATTTCAAATCCCATTATTTTCGTCATATTAAAAACAATAACTGTACTTTATAAATTTAGAATAACCGTATTTACCAAACTCCATTTTATATATTCACCAAACTCTTTCACTTTCTTTACTTTGGAATAATCACAATAAAATCTTAACTTAAAAGTATAAAATTTCATGCCTTAAACTTGAGCCAAACGATGATAAATTATACATCGTTTACTTCAAAACCTACTAGTTTCAATTACATTACAAATCCTGTAAATAACATTGCTATATTCTCTTATAGAAATAATAAACAATTTCCAACATCCTTACCTTTACAAACTAATACCATCTCCTGGTAATAGCAAAGCCATTCAAGTTGGGATATTTTAATTACCTTCAGACCTTGATCGACAACGTTCTTTTCTTAAGATAGATACAATTTTGAAACTCAAAACCTAGTATTAATCCTATCAATCCCATTTACTATTTTAAAAAGATTAAGGTTTCAATAAACATTCCTTGCATTTGGCAAATTCAACTTCAAACATAAATCCCTTTTACTTTTCATTTAAGTAAGACTTACTAAATGCAACTCGTATGCTTTTAACCTCATCAACACTTGGATTTATTTCAAAATCCATTTGTTAATTCTTTTATACAAAATTTAACTAAGCCTCTTACCTTTTCAAATCTTCTTTCAATTTATAATCATTTTACTTCATCCAATTCTTGAAGCACAACCTTATTTTAGAATCATCGCCTGAGTTTAAACTTCTCTATAAACTTCGTTTACAAACTTGAATTCAAATTCTAAAACTTCATGATGTTAATTTATTGATCTTCTTCCTTTAAAACCCACTTGTCAATTTACCTTCATTCTACCTAAATGCTTATTTAAAACTTGGTAATTACTTACCCATTTCCTTTTCGATTTACTTGCTTGTACTTAATTATTAAGTAATACTTATTCAAAACAGCATGCTAGTTTCAGTTAACATTGCCCTTTTTATAGTTCAATTAAGTTCTATTTCAACTCGTTTACTTTTTAATTGACTTCCATTTAAAAAGAAAATTATTTTAATTACTATTACAATAGTAGTAGATAATCATTGAAGTAAAAATAGTTTACTTCATGAAAAACAGATCAGTTAATCACTTTCCGATATTATTAATCGGTAACTACTTCATTAGTGGTCAATAATTGTTAATCATTTTAAATATCATAAAATAAAATATAGTTACTATTTAAGAAATATTATTAAAATAAAACATTGATTTTTTTGGCATAGCTACAATGATTCGTTAAGCCATTTCTACTAGATTCATCGAAGATCGATCAATCTAATTACCAATTCTAATTAAACATTTGGTTTCATCAACTTAAACATAAGTTATTTATTAACTGGTTTCAATTTATCCTTACCCTTAAATGAAAATAATAAATCTAAAAATATCGATTAATTGTTTCACTCAAACAATTATTTTCAAGACAATAACCCGTATACTAAATTCTGGCTTCTACACTTATAAAACTCATTAAATTGCTACGAAATGTTATATTACTATTTTTATAAAAACCACTTATAAATATCGTCTTATTTTAAAAGTTCTGTTTTAAATATAAATAAAATTACAACTTCACTTAAATTGCAAAATTAAATTATATAACTTCAACTGCGTCAATTCGCATGACGGCTTAAAAACAATGTTTTAGATCAATTGCAGCCAATAACTTAATAACTACTGTCTATCGATAAAAAACATCACATCAATGTTGAATTACAATTCAATATTCAATATATGATAAACCATCAACATCTAGTCAGGATATAACGTCATTTGGGGTAAACATATTAAATTTGGATAATGTGGAAAACTAAACAGTGTACAATATATTTAAGGAATCTGCTTGGATCCCTCCTACCTGTTCTTCCCTGCATCACTGATCATAATAGTATTTGATAATAATATATGAAATAATTTAAAACAAATCATCTAATATAGCATAATATAAACGTTGATAATCGTTAAACAACCAAGGCATCCAATCATCCAATTATTATCATCAATGATGAATTATATTTTTATATAAATTTAACACATCATAGAATTCCATAAAAAGTGTGAGAGTTTTTTTAAAAAATAATAATACAATACAACAAAATGGGAAGAGTTAACTCACCATTTCTTTTCCTTCTGAAGATTCAGTACGGTTTACATAATTTCAAATGAGCGTTTGAAATTATATAAAATTCCAGTTCATCCAAATTTCTCCGAACTAACTCAAACTCGAAGCACTCGTCGCCACGATCCCAACGGATCCTGTTTCGTGTAATTATGTCAATATATAAAGAATTTATATATGTTACAAGTTTTATTCAAATTCTAAATAATCTAAAAGTTATAAATATTAATTAAACTAAATTACCCTTAATTATTACTAAACACGTCAGATAATCTTTCTTCCCCATGTATTATTCGAAGCTTGCTGAAGCTATTTACAACCCATTGCCCTTTGCTCCAAATCCCCTTCCACCTCGTTAGTTCACGTAAATTCACGAACTCACTACCGGCGTTCACCTCTTCTGCCCCTCCTCATCGCCAACTTCCTCGATGTCCATGCATGATGCCTTCCCAGCATTCGATCACCGATTCCTAGAAACTCCTTGCGGCATTTTTTCCACCACTATAGACTAAACTTCGGCAACCCCCTCATCTGTCCATGCTGATCATTCTCGCGCCATCCAAACATCTTCGGGCACTCCTTAACTCGCCAACTTCCTCGGTTGCAACGCTGTTAATATATCCAGTGACGAGGATCTTGGCGGAGCTCGAAGAAAACCATATAGACTTGGAGGGAGTCTTGTGTGAGGGAACGAGAACCAAAAATCATATGATTATGCTTTGTTATTATTGTTCTTTCGTTTTGAAGCCAGAGTGAAACAAAATGCTTTATTGAGGAGGAGAAACGAAGGCATGGTGTTAAGAAAAAGGGAAATATAGGAGAAAGCTTCGATTTTATATTTGTTTACTGTGCTCATCTGTTAAGAAGAATCGGAAAGCTTTCTTTTTTTTCTTGCTTCAACCGTATGTTTGAAGAATTTGGAGACTTAGATATATAAATACACATACTTTCTCTTTATTTTGAATATAGGAGGTTTCAGTTTTTTTTTTCTTGAAGGAAGGAGTAATGGCAATAGATTTTCTTTCGATTCATTTTATGTTCACTGTGTTGAGATGAAGGGAGAAGACAGAGTGTTGTTCCCTTTATATATAAGCAAATATTTACTAATCCCATGTATGTGATATATTTTTTATTTACAGATGCACATGCAAATATTTACTAATCCCATGTATGTGATATATTTTTTATTTACAGATGCACATGGAACTGCGAATGGCACATGGTTGTCTACGAGTCAAAATTGGATTGTAGCAGCGTACGGTAGCAATATTATTTTACTTTTTTTTCCTTTTCTTCCTTTATCACATGGTATAACAGTTTCAAATCAGAGAAAGAGAAGAAAGGCGGCAGGTTGCACGTATGTGCTTGGATAGTGAATATGTTTTTTGCAAGGGAAAAGAAGTGACAAAGGATATTTTGCGATTGAGACTAACGATATTTTCACGAAGGCGACTTACGATATTTTTTGGCGTATAACGCTTGATATTATAATTCGCACGAGAGCACACAACCTCCAATTGAAATGAAATTCAGAAACATATAATAATATAATATTTCGCACACAATGCAACTGGTTTCGTTTAATTCCGAGATCTTTCATGAAATCTCTATTTTAATTTCAAAGGTTAAACCCTATGCGTTTATACCGCGTATAGTCATAAAATAACTCCAATCATTGTGAAACTGAAAATCTTACAATAATTAATCAATACGTTTTTAATAAAATTATTTTCGCTGAAAACCTATGTTGTTTGAAAATTAACTATTCTTAAGATACATATTGAATCGATAAAATGTATACCAAATTCAATATAAATAAATCAATTAATAACAAATTATTACTGACATATATACATATATATATATAATACATTCAAATAAAATTGTATATAACTTCAAAATATAGTGGTTTAGATTTTAAACTCAACATATCGAATTCTAAGTTAAAAAGATATTCAACTTATTAATAATCATCTTATTTAATATAATAAATTGTTATGGTTTTATTAACGATTTCATAGCGATCTTTTGAAAATTTGATTTGGACATAATATAAAATCTGCAATATGAAAACTTAATTTTTCTGCTTTCATTAGAAAATTATATTCCAATAGATTTAGACATTTCTTGTTTTAAAGGAATCCGACTTATACTGGATCATGTACCACCATTCAAAGTTCAAAATGTAATATTACAAACTACCGCTGCAGCTCGTATAAAATAAAATTATAAACTGTACGTTCAAACATTGTTTAATAAACGAATTCGTTAATATAATTTGACTATGAACTGAATTAAACCCTTTTAAATTTCTCATTCCATATAAACTGGAAATCAAACATAATTTCAAATATTTGAAAATGAATTTATTGTTCATATTATTAAAATCATTGAATTCAAATTATTAATCTCCAAATAACTATTTAAAACCAAATTTAAATATTTAATCAAATGGTTAAAAATATGGGTTGTTACACCTTTGCCAAAAATATATGATCTGTTCGACCAGTTGAGCAGAGCTAGAATGTTTCTCAGTTGGACTTAGCTACTGGTTTTCATCTATTGTGGGTAGCGAAAGATAACATTCCACTAATGGCATTTCGTAGGATGTCCATGCCATTTGGGTTAACGAATTTTCCTACTTTCTTGTGGATCTAATGAATTAAGTGTAATGTCCCATATTTTTATACGGTATAATAATTAATTTTATTTAATTATTAAAAAAAATAGTTTGGTAATTTAAATGGTTTAAATTAAAATAACTATTGAATATTTAGTTAAGGTAATAATTAAATAATATATTTAATTCTGAAATAATCAGAATTAGCTGAAATGGCAATATTGTGTGCACTGGACAATTCAAAATATATGTAATGAAAAGGAATTTCACTCGATCCGAATCAGTCGCTAAACCGACCCAGACCGTTCGAAACGCCTGATTGTTTTGAGAAAACGACAAAATAGAACGCAGACGGAAGAACATTTCATCGTATATTACAACAATTCCATCATACTACAAGAATATACAGAGTATTAACAAATAAAATACATTCGATAAATATCAGAGATTACAACACATTACATAGCAGCGGAAAATAATACAATACACAAGTAGAAGTAATACGCGGATACAAAGCTTTCCGAGTATCGTTCCAGCTGTAAACCAGGATCCTGTGAATATAAATCTGCAAAACCAAAACTACTAGCTACCCGTGTCAAAATAAGGGCACCCAGAGTTTAAGTTAAAACAATAAACTCCAGGTCAGTCATATGACTGGTGTGAGAACTAAAACAGTTATTAATCTTTATTTTAAAGTTAGGTAAATCAAGGGACCACGCCGTATAATACGGAACGGGTTTCCTCCGAAGAATACCAGTGCATAAAACAACAGCACAATGCTAAATAAAGAAAAATGAAGCTATTATAAGATCCAGGTCCCATCACACAATGCAACGCAAGACGGAGGATAGGGTTTTTACCTTATAATAGCCCAAGATGCTTGATACGCTAAATTTCATGTTTTTAATTCTTAATCAGACTCCAACCGTAAAATAGTAAGAGAACGATTCCCAAGGTATTAACCCCAAAGGCCGAAACCAACATCAGACTAATACCCAGGAAACCACCTATCTTCGCTCGTTTCCAGTTAGTTTCTGATTTTATATACAATCATAAATATCAATCATAGGCGGCATGAGCGCCCCATCCCACTATGTCGCCATATATAGGATTACAATCAAAACCGCACATATCGTATTTGGAAATTGGATTTCCATCTGTGAACCGAGGCAAAAGATAGTCCTCACCGGCTTCGAGACTCACTAGCCCGAGCCTCAGGGTCAGAGCGCATCGACCCTTGGATCGTCAGGGCCGGTCCACCGATGTGGATTAAAATTCCTGAACACTGCGTTTCCCCGCCGTTTGGGGCGTATATGAGCCAACGAATGACTCCATCGGCTTCACATAGTCACCGATATATCCGAGGTGCCTCACAATAGCAACAACCACATAAGTCAGACTCGTCAGGGCATGTAAAACCACTGACGCCACTTCTAACTAGAAAGAAACGCATGTCCTCCTTGAGGTCGTCTCCCGTTTTTGGTTCACAACCGGGGTGTGAGGCTCGCGAATCAACGCTACACAAAGCTACGCCACAAAGTTCGTGCTTTGATCATCAAAAACAAGACTCTGCTTTTCAACAGAAGCCTTAATCATATTGCCACTTAGGCATGCCACACAGGCAATTCACTCCATGCGTTTGATATCCATCAATATATAACCGTTGAGCTCGTGCGTCTCAGAGAAGGGCGTTAAGCAAGAGAATAAATTCTCCGTCGCCAAACAGATATATATTTAATAGAAATCAATCACACAGACTAAAATCCAATGTCAGACACACAGTCCATTTACAAGTTCGTTCTGGGTCTGAACGAAACTAGAGGCACCTAGTACCCCGCATATCCATCGATCTCCAAGTACGTCTGGACGATCACCAACTGTTTCCATCTTCTTGGTTGTACAACCCAATCAAGATCATAAGTAATCACCCAACCGATGTGAAGACTTCCGGTCTTCAACCACCGTCTTCATCTTCGACTTATCGTCGTATCAGTTATTCAGAATGGGATAAATCCGGTCTTTTCGAATAACTCGCGTATATAATAAACAAGTGTTACACAAACACAACATACGCTTCATTCCAATTCAGTCACTAACCGTAAATTAATCAAGAGAATAATTCCCCAAATATTGACCTCGAAGGCCGTAACCAACATCGGATCAATACCCAGGAAATCACTCTGCTTAGCCAACCTACAGTTAGTTTCTAAATTTCACGTTCTTAGGGAAAGGTTCCCATTAATTTTATCAAAGATAAATCCTTTCAAATTTATTCTTTAATCTTCCTTTTGAATATCACTTCAAACTAGTCGAGATTAACGAACTACACCGAAGTAATTATT
Source organism: Allium sativum (assembly GCA_030737875.1). Lineage (NCBI taxonomy): Eukaryota > Viridiplantae > Streptophyta > Magnoliopsida > Asparagales > Amaryllidaceae > Allium > Allium sativum. Next base: position 62,844,793 of record CM060909.1, on the reverse strand, counting down.
TATTTTATTTCCCAATCCCAACCTATTTATCCCATGATGTAAAACTGGTCATACTTCATATCTAACACCACGGTGTTATCGGTAAATTCAATTACCATTTCACGTTCAAATTTAGTTAAATATTTGACTATCGTCTGGAGTAAAACTGGTGATACTCCATTCTCGATCTTTTCAATCTAATTAAAGATTCATTAAAACTCCACTTAGTTTTAATCTTTGACTGGGCTAAAGAATCAATGTCATTTAAAACACGGTTCACGATAAACCAAAAATCACATTTCATTTCAATCAGTCCCTAACCGTAAATTAGCAAGTGAGCAATTCCCTAAGTATTAACCTCGAAGGCCGAAACCAACATCAGATCAATACCCCAGAAACCATTCAACTTAACTAATCTCCAGTTAGTTTCTGATTTTCTTAACTCCTTTGGGTCTAAGAATAGTATTATTGAAGATACCGTTCACGACAACCCAAAATCACATTACATTAATTATCGGGTTAAAGAACAAGTGTTATTTAAAACACTGCTCACGATAAACCCAAATATCAATACCAATTCAATTCTAATTAAATATTATTTAATTGGTACACTTCATTAAATCTAAGTAAAAAGATTTAATCGTTTCCTCAGCTAGGCTTAAGAACAGTGCTAATGAAGACACCATTCACGACAAACCCAAATCACATTTGATATTAAATACAAGCTCTGAATAGAAAATATATCGGCTTATATTCAATATCAAATTCTACGACCAACAAATATCGTATTGGAAATAACGATATATATATATATATATATATCTTTCAAATTTCCATAACAACATCTGCGTATCACGAAATCCAACATTGAAATATTCCGAAGACAATTTCGATTCAAACCCATTCCAATGCAATTATTGGAAATTCTAGTTATTTTCAAAACCATTTCAAATCCAATTTATTTATTTTAAAAAATAAATAAATTACTATTCTAGTTCAAAACTAGTTCATTTCGATAATAATCTATTTTTATCTTTTCAAATATGGAGTTTTTCATCCCAATTCTTCACAAATCATTTCTTATGATTTTACACAAATTATTATTATTTTTAATAATTTTATCAAGGCCCGTACAGTCGATTTCCATCAACGGCCATCGAACTGCACTTACAGCGACCTTTTTCAAAGTTGATTTGGACATAATTCCAAATCCAACCGTTAGATTTCAAATTTCTAATATTCATTAGAAAGCTCTTTTCGATATGATCCCAACGGTTCTGATTTTAGGAGAATCCGACCGTCGGATCTCCCGCAATATCCATTCGAAGTCAATGGTCGAAATTCGCGAACTACCACGGCGCGGCGCGTTCTATTCAGGCCATTATATTATATATATAATATATATATAATATATACTTCTTTGATTTCCTTTTAAAACGTATTTTTTAAATCGATTTTAATTCGTTTTCGAAACGATTTCAACTTCATTTTCAAATTCAAATCAAGATTGAATTTTCCCTTACAAATTCGTTTTAAATTCATTTCAAATTGATTTCAATTCAAATCGATTTTTAATTCAATTTCAATCCGTTTTCAATTCAATTTGAATTTCAAATTAATTCAATTTCAATTCGAATTCATTTCTATTCAATTTCAATTCGAATTCAATTCCATTCAATTTCAATTCGAATTCGATTCTATTCAATTTCAATTCGAATTCGATTCTATTCAATTTCAATTTCAATTCGAATTTCGATTATTTTCAATATAATTCAAATTTCGATTATTTTCAATATAATTCAAATTTCGATTATTTTCAATATAATTCAAATCACTTTCAATATACATTGAAAATTGAATAAAATTGATATAAATATCGTTCACGTCAAAATGGCGTCAAACTAATCAACACGGCTTCATATATTTCTATTTTCAAATATTCTATTTCAAATATTTCTTTTTCAAATATTTCTATTTCAAAACTGGAATGAGGCCCAATCAATTACCATATAATGTTAATTATATGTATTTTCTACAACACATGTATAAAATAACAACGATAAATAATCAACCATCATCCAGAGTGCGTTCTACACTGTATAAGCATCAAATATAAATATTTAATGCTTATAACAGCCTGTCAATCAATCGATCGACATACAGCTAATCATTGGGACTAGTGTATGTCATATATCATCCCAATACTCGTTTGGGGTTTTAAAACAATCAAACACAGATTTTATTTGTGCAGTTGGGCAATGTGTAAAATTTATCGTCCCACTCAATATCAGTCAAATGTGTGTATATAAACAAATCCTTCGATTTGTTTATATTTATTTCATTTTAAATACACGTTAAAAATTCTATTTTCAACTATAAAATATTTTTAACTATATAAATATTTTATTTCATTTCACATCACATCACACAATCAACTACACATCAAAATCAAACAAACAAGCATACAAGCCGTCCATGGTCTGTGGACGACGGGTGTCAGGTGCTACTAAACACCGTCTGCATCCTAGCATATATTTTAACTAGAAAATTAAATTAAATGTGAGAAGTTCTCACCGAGGGGTTCCACTCCGCCATTTCTTATCGCTGAAGAGTTTGAATTCAGATGTGTTTGCAATGCCAACGCTGTCTTCTCCACGCTGTTCATAATAAAAATTATATTTTTATAACGGTGTTCATATAATAAAGATTATATTTTTATCACACTATTCTCTATATAAAAATTATATTTTTATATCGCTCTTCTTCCAATAAAGAATATATTTTTATAACGCTCCTTCCTATATAAAAATTCTATTTTTCTTGTTCAAAAATATAACCTTTCATATAAAAATGTAACCTTTCATACTAAAAATATAATCTTTCATTTGCTACTTCATATGAGAAAAATCACATTTTTATACGAATAAAAATCTCACCTTTACATACTTTTATATGCTATATATATAATTAAATACTGAATTTTAAAATTTTGCTTTATTTAAAAAAACTGCTTTTCAAACTATGCTTTCTATTCTAAATAAATCAAAAAAAAAAAAGAAACTTACATTTTTCTTGATAAAATTTGGATCTTGCTGCGTCGGTGGACTGGAAGCTTCGTAGGTGGTGGGGGGTTTCTGCGTGCCGGAAGTCTGGTGGTGATGGAGGCCTTCAGGTGATCGACGGTGATGGTAGCTGCGAAGTGGTGATGCGGTTTTTTTTCGTGGATCGGGGGTTTCCAGCGGAGGAAGGAGAGGAGAGAGGGAGAGGAGAGAGGGAGAGGAGAAGATGGCTATCGATCGATGGAGGGGCGCCGTTCGAGATGCTGGCGGGCGCGACGGAGGAGGGGGGTCAACGGTGGAGCGACGGGCTGAGCGATTCGGGGTTGCTCGAAGTGGGTAGGAGAGGAAATCAAAGGCGAAGGGGAGGTCGGGGCCGAGGTGATGGAGGGCGCGACGTCGACGGTGAAGGAGGAGAGCCGCGACGAGGTGGAAAGGGGCGATGGGCAGGAGTCCTTTTTTTATTTGATCTGGAAAGTGAATGAGGGAGAGAAAGTCAAAAAAGGGGGGTTTATATTTTTTTTTTTTTTTTAAATTTCCTCCCATAAAGTTACTTTTCCATCCGAACCCTAAATCGAACCCACCGACTGTCGTCCCTAGAGTAATACTCCCATTCAAACACAATGGGATATGTCCCGTTAGCCAATTCTATCGTTTCGATCCATTTTGCTTTAAATTAAATATTTAATTTAAATGTACATTTCAATTTACCGGGGTCACATACGGACCCTAAAAATTCCCGAAAAATATTTTCTAGCTTCGTATTGACAATACGGTCCTAACAAAACTAGTTTCGTCAAATTCCGAGACCGTTGGAAAAATGGCCATTTTCCAGTCGATTAAATTCAACTGAAACTGGTCAAACGCGTTTTCCTTTACCACACCCACATATTGATTTGAAAAATTACGAATTTTGGTATCTAGCAATAACTTGACATCACGGATCCAACAAAAGGGGTTTCGTCGAAATCCGAGGTCGTTTGCAAAATTTTCATTTTTAAGGGCCAGAATTCCATAGCGACTATTCTGAATTTTCAACTGGACGAAACTTTTGATTCCCACTATGAAATTTTTATTTTCCGGATTCGTTGGAAAAATATTCTCAAATAGATTCTAATATTTTTGGTTTCACTAAAATCCGGATTATTTTGAATCATGTACATTCATTTGAACTTTAAAATCAAATTATCGAACTACCGCGCCATTTTAAATTCCTTTTATAATTATAAATAATTATTTATATTCTAACGATGATCTATATTAATATATACGTTCGAATTCTATTAAAAATAAATTTTACGTCGTTATTATTTAAACTAATTCATTTTAAATATCCAAAATTCATCGAAATTGCCAAAATAAAAATTTAAAACTGGCCCAGATTTTCGGGTTGTTACAATCTCCCCCACTTAAAAATTTTCGTCCCCAAAAAGGAACGAAGCCGAAAGTTGTTTTAAAAACCAACTCAACTTCCATTCTTTTCATTACGGCTTAAGTTCTTCAACTTTTCAGTTTCTAAGAACTTTTCAAATTTTTCAAAAATTTGGCTAACACCCTAAATTTTCGAATTTTTTTGCCATAACCTCCCCTGCACCGGGGACTTCGGGATATTTCATATAGCCTCCCATGGCCTTCCTCAATCCAAAAGAAAAAGAAAAAGCCAAGCGGCTAGCTAATCGGCTCATAGAATCATTCAAACCCAAAGAAATACAATAAATATGTACCTATTTGTCGGGCAAACAATTTTATTCCTCTTCTCTAGCCTCCTTGCTATGACCTGTTCAATGTAAGTACATGTATATGCATGCAAATACGACTAATTTTCAATACAATTCGCTATTTGGTTCAATTTGGCTAAAGGTTCAACATTTAATTAATCAAACAATAATCAAACAACACAACCATCAATCAATTAGTTGATTTGCATTTTAAATTCATAACTTTGATACAAAGTCAAAAATCACATTTTTGGTGCCAAATCACAACAATAGGCCCTATCCAATTTTGGTTCTCACACCAGTCTATGGAAATATATAGATATCTCACTTTCGTCACTCGAACATATATCCACTGATGATGCAGCTGCTATCATCAGTGTCATCTCCGGGCGATTAGAGTGTGACTTTATATCTATCCAGTATATTAAAACTTCGAATACACGTGGATCAGACGTATATGCAAAATCTATATATACTGGATTTTCGACATCAATATAAAAAATCAAATACGTATAATTGAATTAAATTTTCAAAACAAAACTTGTTTTCATTTAAAAATATACTCTTCACACTCGTTCTAGGATACTACTAATCCCATCTCTAACGAGTCATTCCCATTGGATATTACTAATCCAATATCTGATGAATTCTTTCGTATGGTTCTAATGTGTCTTGTTCTCTGAGTTTGTAAACCAAAGCTCTGATACCAACTGTAACGAAAAGGAATTTCGCTCGATCCGAATCAGTCGCGAAACCGACCCAGACCGTTCGAAACGCCTGATTGTTTTGAGAACACAACAAAATAGAACGCAGACGGAAGAAAATTTCATCGTATATTACAACAATTCCATCAGATTACAAGAATATACGGAGTATTAACAAATAAAATACATTCGATAAATATTAGAGATTACAATACATTACATAGCAGCGGAAAATAATACAATATACAACTAGAAGTAATACGCGGATACAAAGCTTTCCGAGTATCGTTCCAGCTGTAAACCAGGATCCTGTGAATATATATCTGCAAAACCAAAACTATTAGCTGCCCGTGTCAAAATAAGGGCACCCAGAGTTTAGGTTAAAACAATAAACTCCAGGTCAGTCATGTGACTGGTGTGAGAACTAAAACAGTTATTAATCTTTATTTTAAAGTTAGGTAAATCAAGGGACCACGCCGTATAACACGGAACGGGTTTCCTCCGAAGAATACCAGTGCATAAAACAACAGCGCAATGCTAAATAAAGAAAAATGAAGCTATTATAAGACCCAGGTTCCATCACACAATGCAACGCAAGCCGGAGGATAGGGTTTTTACCTTATAATAGCCAAAGAATGCTTGATACGCTAAATTTCATGTTTTTAATTCTTAATCAGACTCCAACTGTAAAATAGTAAGAGAACGATTCCCTAGGTATTAACACCGAAGGCCGAAACCAACATCAGACTAATACCCAGGAAACCACCCATCTTCGCTTGTTTCCAGTTAGTTTCTGATTTTATATACAATCATAAATATCAATCATAGGCGGCATGAGCGCCCCATCCCACTATGTCGCCATATATAGGATTACAATCAAAACCGCTCATATCGTATTTGGAAATTGGATTTCCATCTGTGAACCGAGGCAAAAGATAGTCCTCACCGGCTTCGAGACTCATTAGCCCGAGCCTCAGGGTCAGAGCGCATCGACCCTTGGATCGTCAGGGCTGGTCCACCGATGTGGATTAAAATTCCTGAACACTGCGTTTCCCCGCCGTTTGGGGCGTATATGAGCCAACGAATGACTCCATCAGCTTCACATAGTCACCGATATATCCGAGCCGCCTCGCAACAGCAACAACCACATAAGTCAAACTCATCAGGGCATGTAAAACCATTGACGTTTCTTCAAACTAGAAAGAAACGCATGTCCTCCCTGAGGTCCTCTCCCATTTTTGGTTCACAACCGGGGTGTGAGGCTCGCGAATCAACGCTACACAAAGCTACGCCTCAAAGGTCGTGCGTTAATCATCAACCACAAGACTCTTCTTTTCAACAGAAGCCTTGATCATATTGCCACTTAGGTATGCCACACAGGAAATTCACTCCATGCGTTTGATATCCATCAATATATAACCCCTGAGCTCGTGCATCTCAGAGAAGGGCGTTAACCAAGAGAATAAATTCTCCACCGCCAAACAGATATATATTTAATAGAAATCAATCACACAGACTAAAATCCAATGTCAGACACACAGTCCATTTACAAGTTCGTTCTGGGTCTGAACGAAACCGGAGGTACCTAGTACCTCGCATATCCATCGATCTCCAAGTACGTCTGGACGATCACCAACTGTTTCCATCTTCTTGGGTGTACAGCCTAATCAAGATCATCAGTAATCACCCAACCGATGTGAAGACTTCCGGTCTTCAACCACCGTCTTCATCTTCGACTTATCGTCGTATCAGTTATTCAGAATGGGATAAACCCGGTCTTTCCGAATAACTCACGTATATAATAAACAAGTGTTACACAAACACAACATACGCCTCATTCCAATTTATCAGTCACTAACCGTAAAATAATCAAGAGAATAATTCCCCAAATATTAACCTCGAAGGCCGAAACCAACATCAGATCAATACCCAGGAAATCACTCTGCTTAGTCAACCTACAGTTAGTTTCTAAATTTCACATTCTTAGGAAAAGGTTCCCATTATTAATTTTATCAAAGATAAATCCTTTCAAATTTATTCTTTAATCTTCCTTTTGAATATCACTTCAAACTAGTCGAGATTAACGAACTACACCGAAGTAATTATTTATTTTATTTCCCAATCCCAACCTATTTATCCCATGATGTAAAACTAGTCACACTTCATATCTAACACCACGATGTTATCGGTAAATTCAATTACCATTTCACATTCAAATCTAATTAAATATTTAACTACCGTCTGGGGTAAAACTGGTGATACTCCATTCTCGATCTTTTCAATCTAAATAAAGATTCATTAAAACTTCACTTAGTTTTAATCTTTGACTGGGCTAAAGAATCGATGTCATTTAAAACACAGTTCACGATAAACCCAAAATCACATTTCATTTCAATCAGTCCCTAACCGTAAATTAGCAAGTGAGCAATTCCCTAAGTATTAACCCCGAAGGCCGAAACCAACATCAGATCAATACCCCCAAAACCATTCAACTTAACTAATCTCCAGTTAGTTTCTGATTTTCTTAACTCCTTGGGGTCTAAGAATAGTATTATTGAAGATACCGTTCACGACAACCCAAAATCACATTCCATTAATTATCGGGTTAAAGAACAAGTGTTATTTAAAACACTGCTCACGATAAACCCAAAAATCAATACCAATTCAATTTTAATTAAATATTATTTAATTGGTACACTTCATTAAATCTAAGTAAAAAGATTTAATCGTTTCCTCAGCTGGGCTTAAGAACAGTGTTAATGAAGACACCATTCACGACAAACCCAAATCACATTTGATATTAAATACAAGGCTCTGAATAGAAAATATATCGGCTTATATTCAATATCAAATTCTACGACCAACAAATATCGTATTGGAAATAACGATATATATATATATCTTTCAAATTTCCATAACAACATTTGCGTATCACGAAATCCAACATTGAAATGTTCCGAAGACAATTTCGATTCAAACCCATTCCAATGCAATTATTGGAAATTCTAGTTATTTTCAAAACCATTTCAAATCCAATTTATTTATTTTAAAAAATAAATAAATTACTATTCTAGTTAAAAACTAGTTCATTTCGATAATAATCTATTTTTATCTTTTCAAATATGGAGTTTTTCATCCCAATTCTTCACAAATCATTTCTTATGATTTTACACAAATTATTATTATTTTTAATAATTTTATCAAGGCCCGTACAGTCGATTTCCATCAACGGCCATCGAACTGCACTTACAGCGACCTTTTTCAAATTTGATTTGGACATAATTCCAAATCCAACCGTTAGATTTCAAATTTCTAATATTCATTAGAAAGCTCTTTTCGATATGATCCCAACAGTTCCGGTTTCAGGAGAATCCGACCGTCGGATCTCCCGCAATATCCATTCGAAGTCAATGGTCGAAATTCGCGAACTGCCGCGGCGCGGCGCGTTCTATTCAGGCCATTATATTATATATATAATATATACTTCTTTGATTTCCTTTTAAAAAGTATTTTTTAAATCGATTTTAATTCGTTTTCGAAACGTTTTCAACTTCATTTTCAAATTCAAATCAAGATTGAATTTTCCCTTACAAATTCGTTTTAAATTCATTTCAAATTGATTTCAATTCAAATCGATTTTTAATTCAATTTCAATCCGTTTTCAATTCAATTTGAATTTCAAATTAATTCAATTTCAATTCGAATTCATTTCTATTCAATTTCAATTCGAATTCAATTCCATTCAATTTCAATTCGAATTCGATTCTATTCAATTTCAATTCGAATTCGATTCTATTCAATTTTAATTCGAATTTGGATTATTTTCAATATAATTCAAATTTCGATTATTTTCAATATAATTCAAATTTCGATTATTTTCAATATAATTCAAATCACTTTCAATATACATTGAAAATTGAATAAAATCGATATAAATATCGTTCACGTCAAAATGGCGTCAATCTAATCAACACGGCTTCATATATTTCTATTTTCAAATATTCTATTTCAAATATTTCTTTTTCAAATATTTCTATTTCAAAACTGGAATGAGGCCCAATCAATTACCATATAATGTTAATTATATGTATTTTCTATAACACATGTATAAAATAACAACGATAAATAATCAACCATCATCCAAAGTGCGTTCTACACTGTATAAGTATCAAATATAAATATTTAATGCTTATAACAGCCTGTCAATCAATCGATCGACATACAGCTAATCATTGGGACTAGTGTATGTCATATATCATCCCAATACCCGTGTGGGGTTTTCAAACAATCAAACACAGATTTTATTTGTGCAGTTGGGCGATGTGTAAAATTTATCGTCCCACTCAATATCAGTCAAATGTGTGTATATAAACAAATCCTTCGATTTGTTTATATTTATTTCATTTTAAATACACGTTAAAAATTCTATTTTCAACTATAAATTTTTTTTAACTATATAAATATTTTATTTCATTTCACATCACACAATCAACTACACATCAAAATCAAACAAACAAGCATACAAGCCGTCCATGGTATGTGGACGACGGGTGTCGGGTGCTACTAAACACCGTCTGCATCCTAGCACATATTTTAACTAGAAAATTAAATTAAATGTGAGAAGTTCTCACCGAGGGTTTCACTCCGCCATTTCTTATCGCTGAATGGTTTGAATTCAGATGTGTTTGCAATGCCAACGTTGTCTTCTCCACGCTGTTCATAATAAAAATTATATTTTTATAACGGTGTTCATATAATAAATATTATATTTTTATCACACTATTCTCTATATAAAAATTATATTTTTATATCGCTCTTCTTCCAATAAAGAATATATTTTTATAGCGCTCCTTCCTATATAAAAATTCTATTTTTCTTGTTCAAAAATATAACCTTTATATAAAAATGTAACCTTTCATACTAAAAATACAATCTTTCATTTGCTACTTCATATGAGAAAAATCACATTTTTATACGAATAAAAATCTCACCTTTACATACTTTTATATGTTACATATATAATTAAGAACTGAATTTTCAAATTTTGTTTTATATAAAAAAACTGCTTTTCAAACTATGCTTTCTATTCTAAATAAATCAAAAAAAAAAAAGAAACTTACATTTTTCTTGATAAAATTTGGATCTTGCTGCGTCGGTGGACTGGAAGCTTCGCAGGTGGTGGTGGGGGTTTTTGCGTGCCGGAAGTCTAGTGGTGATGGATGCCTTCAGGTGATCGACGGTGATGGTAGCTGCGAAGTGGTGCGGCGGTTTTTTTTCGTGGATTGGGGGTTTCCAGTGGAGGAAGGAGAGGAGAGAGGGAGAGGAGAAGATGGCTATCAATCGACGGAGGGCGCCGTTCGATATGCTGGCGGGCGCGACGGAGGAGGGGGGTCAACGGTGGAGCGACGGGCTGAGCGATTCGGGATTGCTCGAAGTAGGTAGGAGAGGAAATCGAAGGCGGAGGGGAGGTCGGGGCCGAGGTGATGGAGGGCGCGTCGTCGACGTTGAAGGAGGAGGGCCGCGATGAGGTGGAAAGGGGCGATGGGCTAGAGCCCTTTTTTTTCGATTTGATCTGGAAAGTGAATGAGGGAGAGAAAGTCAAAAAAGAGGGGTTTATATTTAATTATTATTATTTTTTTAAATTTCCTCCCGTAAAGTTACTTTTCCATCCGAACCCTAAATCGAACCCACCGACTGTCGTCCCCAGTGTAATACTCCCATTCTGAACACAATGGAATATGTCCCGTTAGCCAATTCTATCGTTTCGATCCGTTTTGCTTTAAATTAAATATTTAATTTAAACGTACATTTCAATTTACCGGGGTCACATACGGACCCTAAAAATTCCCGAAAAATATTTTCTAGCTTCGTATTGACAATACGGTCCTAACAAAACTAGTTTCGTCAAATTCCGAGACCGTTGGAAAAATGGCCATTTTCCAGTCGATTAAATTCAACTGAAACTGGTCAAACGCGTTTTCCTTTGCCACGCCCACATATTGATTTGAAAAATTATGAATTTTGGAATCTAGCAATAACTTGACATCACGGATCCAACAAAAGTGGTTTCTTCGAAATCCGAGGTCGATTGAAAATTTTCATTTTTAAGGGCCAGAATTCCATAGCGACTATTCTGAATTTTCAACTGGACGAAACTTTTGATTCCCGCTATGAAATTTTGATTTTCCGGATTCGTTGGAAAGATATTCTCAAATAGATTCTAATATTTTTGTTTCACTAAAATCCGGTTTATTTTGAATCCTATACATTCATTTGAACTTTAAAATCAAATTATCGAACTATCGCGCCATTTTCAATTCCTTTTATAATTATAAATAATTATTTATATTCTAACGACGATCTATATTAATATATACGTTCGAATTCTATTAAAAATAAATTTTACGTCGTTATTATTTAAAATAATTCATTTTAAATCTCCAAAATTCATCGAAATTGCCAAAATAAAAATTTTAAACTGGCCCAGATTTTCGGGTTGTTACAATCTCCCCCACTTAAAACTTTTCGTCCCCGAAAAGGAACGAAGCCGAAAGTTGTTTTAAAAACCAACTCAACTTCCATTCTTTTCATTACGGCTTAAGTTCTTTAACTTTTCAGTTTCTAAGAACTTTTCAAATTTTTCAAAAATTTGGCTAACACCCTAAATTTTCGAAAAATTTCGCCATAACCTCCCCTGCACCGGGGACTTCGGGATATTTCATATAGCCTCCGATGGCCTTCCTCAATCCAAAAGAAAAAGAAAAAGCCAAGCGGCTAGCTAATCGGCTCATAGAATCATCCAAACCCAAAGAAATACAATAAATATGTACCTATTTGTCGGGCAAACAATTTTATTCCTCTTCTCTAGCCTCCTTGCTATGACTTGTTCAATGTAAGTACATGTATATGCATGCAAATACGACAAATTTTCAATACAATTCGCTATTTGGTTCAATTTGGCTAAAGGTTTAACATTTAATTAATCGAACAATAATCAAACAACACAACCATCAATCAATTAGTTGATTAGCATTTTAAATTCATAACTTTGATACAAAGTCAAAAATCACATTTTTGGTGCCAAATCACAACAATAGGCCCTATCCAATTTTGGTTCTCACACCAGTCTATGGAAATATATAGATATCTCACTTTCGTCACTCGAACATATATCCACTGATGATGCAGCTGCTATCATCAGTGTCATCTCCGGGCGATTAGAGTGTGACTTTATATCTATCCAGTATATTAAAACTTCGAATACACGTGGATCAGACGTATATGCAAAATCTCTATATACTGGATTGTCCACATCAATATAAAAAATCAAATACGTATAATTGAATTAAATTTTCAAAACAAAACTTGTTTTCATTTAAAAATATACTCTTCACACTCGTTCTAGGATACTACTGATCCCATCTCTAACGAGTCATTCCCATTGGATATTACTAATCCAATATCTAATGAATTCTTTCGTATGGTTCTAATGTGTCTTGTTCTCTGAGCTTTGTAAACCAAAGCTCTGATACCAACTGTAACGAAAAGGAATTTCGCTCGATCCGAATCAGTCGCTAAACCGACCCAGACCGTTCGAAACGCCTGATTGTTTTGAGAACACAACAAAATAGAATGCAGACGGAAGAACATTTCATCGTTTATTACAACAATTCCATCAGATTAAAAGAATATACAGAGTATTAACAAATAAAATACATTCGATAAATATTAGAGATTACAATACATTACATAGCAGTGAAAAATAATACAATACACAACTAGAAGTAATACGCGGAGACAATGCTTTCCGAGTATCGTTCCAGCTGTAAACCAGGATCCTGTGAATATAAATCTGCAAAACCAAAACTACTAGCTGCCCGTGTCAAAATAAGGGCACCCAGAGTTTAGGTTAAAAAAATAAACTCCAGGTCAGTCATGTGACTGGTGTGAGAACTAAAACAGTTATTAATCTTTATTTTAAAGTTAGGTAAATCAAGGGGCCACGCCATATAACACGGAACGGGTTTCCTCCGAAGAATACCAGTGCATAAAACAACAACGCAATGCTAAATAAAGAAAAATGAAGCTATTATAAGACCCAGGTCCCATCACACAATGCAACGCAAGCCAGAGGATAGGGTTTTTACCTTATAATAGCCAAAGAATGCTTGATACGATAAATTTCATGTTTTTAATTCTTAATCAGACTCCAACTGTAAAATAGTAAGAGAACGATTCCCTAGGTATTAACACCGAAGGCCGAAACCAACATCAGACTAATACCTAGTAAACCACCCATCTTCGCTCGTTTCCAGTTAGTTTCTGATTTTATATACAATCATAAATATCAATCATAAGCGGCACGAGCGCCCCATCCCACTATGTCGCCATATATAGGATTACCATCAAAACCGCACATATCGTATTTGGAAACTGGATTTCCATCTGTGAACCGAGGCAAAAGATAGTCCTCACTGGCTTCGAGACCCTCTAGCCCGAGCCTCAGGGTCAGAGTGCATCGACCCTTGGATCGTCAGGGCCGGTCCACCGATGTGGATTAAAATTCCTGAACACTGCGTTTCCCCACCCTTTGGGGCATAAATGAGCCAACGAATGACTCCATCGGCTTCACATAGTCACCGATATATCCGAGGTGCCTCGCATCACCAACAACCACATAAGTCAAACTTGTCAGGGCGTGTAAAACCACTGACGCCACTTCTAACTAGAAAGAAACGCATGTCCTCCCTGAGGTCCTCTCCCGTTTTTGGTTCACAACCGGGGTGTGAGGCTCGCGAATCAACGCTACACAAAGCTACGCCACAAAGGCCGTGGTTTGATCATCAACCACAAGACTCTGCTTTTCAACAGAAGCCTTGATCATATTGCCACTTAGGTATGCCACACAGGCAATTCACTCCATGCGTTTGATATCCATCAATATATAAACCCTGAGCTCGTGCGTCTCAGATAAGGGCGTTAAGCAAGAGAATAAATTCTCCGCCGCCAAACAGATATATATTTAATAGAAATCAATCACACAGACTAAAATCCAATGTCAGACACACAGTCCATTTACAAGTTCGTTCTGGGTCTGAACGAAACCGGAGGCACCTAGTACCTCGCATATCCATCGATCTCCAAGTACGTATGGACGATCACCAACTGTTTCCATCTTCTTCGGTGTACAGCCTAATCAAGATCATCAGTAGTCACCCAACCGATGTGAAGACTTCCGGTCTTCAACCACCGTCTTCATCTTCGACTTATCGTCGTATCAGTTATTCAGAATGGGATAAACCCGGTCTTTCCGAATAACTCGCGTATATAATAAACAAGTGTTACACAAACACAACATGCGCCTCATTCCAATTTATCAGTCACTAACCGTAAATTAATCAAGAGAATAATTCCCCAAATATTAACCTCGAAGGCCGAAACCAACATCAGATCAATACCTAGGAAATCACTCTGCTTAGCCAACCTATAGTTAGTTTCTAAATTTCACATTCTTAGGGAAAGGTTCCCATTAATTTTATCAAAGATAAATCCTTTCAAATTTATTATTTAATCTTCCTTTTGAATATCACTTCAAACTAGTCGAGATTAATGAACTACACCGAAGTAATTATTTATTTTATTTCCCAATCGCAACCTATTTATCCCATGAAGTAAAACTGGTCATACTTCATATCTAACACCACAGTGTTATCGGTAAATTTAATTACCATTTCACGTTCAAATCTAATTAAATATTTAACTACCGTCTGGAGTAAAACTGGTGATACTCCATTCTCCATCTTTTCAATCTAATTAAAGATTCATTAAAACTCCACTTAGTTTTAATCTTTGACTGGGCTAAAGAATCAATGTCATTTAAAACACGGTTCACGATAAACCCAAAATCACATTTCATTTCAATCAGTCCCTAACCGTAAATTAGCAAGTGAGCAATTCCCTAAGTATTAACCTCGAAGGCCGAAACCAACATCAGATCAATACCCCAGAAACCATTCAACTTAACTAATCTCCAGTTAGTTTCTGATTTTCTTAACTCCTTTGGGTCTAAGAACAGTATTATTGAAGATACCGTTCATGACAACCCAAAATCACATTCCATTAATTATCAGGTTAAAGAACAAGTGTTATTTAAAACACTGCTCACGATAAACCCAAAAATCAATACCAATTCAATTCCAATTAAATATTATTTAATTGGTACACTTCATTAAATCTAAGTAAAAAGATTTAATCGTTTCCTCAGCTGGGCTTAAGAACAGTGTTAATGAAGACACCATTCACGATAAACCCAAATCACATTTGATATTAAATACAAGGCTCTGAATAGAAAATATATCGGCTTATATTCAATATCAAATTCTACGACCAACAAATATCGTATTGGAAATAACGATATATATATATATCTTTCAAATTTCCATAACAACATCTGTATAATCACGAAATCCAACATCGAAATATTCCGAAGACAATTTCGATTCAAATCCATTCCAATGCAATTATTGGAAATTCTGGTTATTTTCAAAACCATTTCAAATCCAATTTATTTATTTTAAAAAAATAAATAAATTACTATTCTAGTTCAAAACTAGTTCATTTCGATAAAAATCTATTTTTATCTTTTCAAATATGGAGTTTTTCATCCCAATTCTTCACAAATCATTTCTTATGATTTTACACAAATTATTATTATTTTTAATAATTTTATCAAGGCCCGTACAGTCGATTTCCATCAATGGCCATCGAACTGCACTTACAACGACCTTTTTCAAATTTTATTTGGACATAATTCCAAATCCAACCGTTAGATTTCAAATTTCTAATATTCATTAGAAAGTTCTTTTCGATACGAACCCAACAGTTTTGGTTTTAGGAGAATCCGACGGTCGGATCTCCTGCAATATCGATTCAAAGTCAATTGTCGAAATTCGCGAACTGCCGCGGCGCGGCGCGTTCTATTCAGGCCATTATATTATATATATATATAATATATAATATATACTTCATCAATTTCCGTTTAAAACGTATTGTATAAATCGTTTTAAATTCGTTTTCGATACGATTTCAACTTCATTTTCAAATTCAAATCAAGATTGAATTTTCCTTTACAAATTCGTTTTAAATTCATTTCAAATTGATTTCAATTCAAATCGATTTTTAATTCAATTTCAATTCGTTTTCAATTCAATTTGAATTTCAAATTAATTCAATTTCAATTCGAATTCATTTCTATTCAATTTCAATTCGAATTCGATTTCAATCCGAAATCGATTCTATTCAATTTCAATTCGAATTCGATTCTATTCAATTTCAATTCGAATTTGGATTATTTTCAATATAATTCAAATTTCGATTATTTTAAATATAATTCAAATTTCGATTATTTTCAATATAATTCAAATCACTTTCAATATACATTGAAAATTGAATAAAATCGATATAAATATCGTTCATGTCAAAATGGCGTCAATCTAATCAACACGGCTTCATATATTTCTATTTTCAAATATTCTATTTCAAATATTTCTTTTTCAAATATTTCTATTTCAAAACTGGAATGAGGCCCAATCAATTACCATATAATGTTAATTATATGGATTTTCTATAACACATGTATTAAATAACAACGATAAATAATCAACCATCATCCAGAGTGTGTTCTACACTGTATAAGCATCAAATATAAATATTTAATGCTTATAACAGCCTGTCAATCAATCGATCGACATACAGCTAATCAATAGGACTAGTGTATGTCATATATCATCCCAATACCCGTGTGGGGTTTTCAAACAATCAAACACAGATTTTATTTGTGCAGTTGGGCGATGTGTAAAATTTATCGTCCCACTCAATATCAGTCAAATGTGTGTATATAAACAAATCCTTTGATTTGTTTATATTTATTTCATTTTAAATACACGTTAAAAATTCTATTTTCAACAATAAAATATTTTTAACTATATAAATATTTTATTTCATATCACATCACACAATAAATTACACATCAAAATCAAACAAACAAGCATACAAGCCGTCCATGGTCTGTGGACGACGGGTGTCTGGTGCTACTAAACACCGTCTACATCCTAGCATATATTTTAACTAGAAAATTAAATTAAATGTGAGAAGTTCTCACCGAGGGGTTCCACTCCGCCATTTCTTATCGCTGAATGGTTTGAATTCAGATGTGTTTGCAATGCCAACACTATCTTCTCCACGCTGTTCATAATAAAAATTATATTTTTATAACGTTGTTCATATAATAAAGATTATATTTTTATCACACTATTCTCTATATAAAAATTATATTTTTATAACGCCCTTCTTCCAATAAAGAATATATTTTTATAACGCTCCTTCCTATATAAAAATTCCATTTTTCTTGTTCAAAAATATAACCGTTCATATAAAAATGTAACCTTTCATACTAAAAATATAATCTTTCATTTTCTACTTCATATGAGAAAAATCACATTTTTATACGAATAAAAATCTCACCTTTACATACTTTTATATGCTATATATATAATTAAAAACTGAATTTTAAAATTTTGTTTTATATAAAAAAACTGCTTTTCAAACTATGCTTTCTATTCTAAATAAATCAAAAAAAAAAAAGAAACTTACATTTTTCTTGATAAAATTTGGATCTTGCTGCGTCAGTGGACTGGAAGCTTCGCAGGTGGTGGTGGGGGTTTCTGCGTGCCGGAATTCTGGTGGTGATGGAGGCCATCAGGTGATCGACGGTGGTGATATGGGGGTGGTAACTGCGAAGTGGTGCGGTGGTCTTTTTTTCGTGGATTGGGGGTTTCCAGCGGAGGAAGGAGAGGGGAGGATGGCTATCGATCGATGGAGGGGCGCCGTTCGAGGTGCTGGCGGGCGCGACGGAGGAGGGGGGTCAACGGTTGAGCGACGAGCTGAGCGATTCGGGGGTTGCTCGAAGTGGGTAGGAGAGGAAATCGAAGGCGGAGGGGAGGTCGGGGCCGAGGTGATGGAGGGTGCGGCGTCGACGGTGAAGGAGGAGGGCTGCGACGAGGTGGAATGGGGCGATGGGCTGGAGCCCTTTTTTTCGATTTGATCTGGAAAGTGAATGAGGGAGAGAAAGTAAAAAAAGGGGGGTTTATATTTAATTAATTTTTTAAAAAATTTCCTCCCATAATATTACTTTTCCATCCGAACCCTAAATCGAACCCATCGACTGTCATCCCAAGTGTAATACTCCCATTCCGAACACAATGGGATATGTCCCATTAGCCAATTCTATCGTTTCGATCCGTTTTGCTTTAAATTAAATTATAAATCATTTATATTTAATTTAAACGTACATTTCAAATTACCGGGGTCACAAACGGAACCTAAAAATTCCCAAAAAATATTTTCTAGCTTCGTATTGACAATACGGTCCTAACAAAACTAGTTTCGTCAAATTCCGAGATTGTTGGAAAAATGGCCATTTTCCAGTCGATTAAATTCAAATGAAACTGGTCAAACGCGCTTTCCTTTGCCACACCCACTTATTGATTTGAAAAATTACGAATTTTGGAATCTAGCAATAACTTGACATCACGGATCCAACAAAAGTTGTTTCGTCGAAATCCGAGGCCGTTTGCAAAATTTTCATTTTTAAGGGCCAGAATTCCATAGCGACTATTCTGAATTTTCAAGTGGATGAAACTTTTGATTCCCGCTATGAAATTTTGATTTTCCGGATTCGTTGGAAAGATATTCTCAAATAGATTCTAATATTTTCGGTTTCACTAAAATCCGGATTATGTTGAATCCTTTACATTCATTTGAACTTTGAAATCGAGTTATCGAACTACCGCGCCATCTTCAATTCCTTTTATAATTATAAATAATTATTTATATTCTAATGACGATCTATATAAATATATACATTCGAATTCTATTAAAAATAAATTTTTCGTCGTTATTATTTAAAATAATCATTTTAAATATCCAAAATTCATCAAAATTGCCAAAATAAATATTTTAAACTGGCCCAGATTTTCGGGTTGTTACAATATATATAATTCAGTTTGAAATTGAATTACAATAACGAATATATTATTTGAACGACAGTTGAACATATAATTTATATTATAATTATAATCAAGCTCGAAATGGCGCTGCAGTTCACTAGCGATTCGAACTTCAAATGAATATACAGAATCCGTTTTAAATCGGATTTCTGTGAAACAAGAAACATTCGAAGCTGGGGAAGTATATTTTTCTAATGGAAGAGAAAAATTGGGATTTCATTGTGTAGATTTTGATTTATGTCCAAATCAAATTTTAGAAAAGTCACTATGGAATTCCTTTGAAATTTATACATATATAATTATATTGTAAAAGGATTTTAAATATAAATCGAATATCAATATAACTGGGAATTTTGAAATATCGAGTTATAAATCCAATTGAAGCAGTATGATATTCTATTTTGAATATATAGGATAATATTAAATTATTTTTATTTAATTTATTTTAATATATTTTAAATATATTAATATTTAAATGGGTTATTTAGAGCTTTAAAAATAGCCAGTTTTGCAAACGACCTCCGTTTTCGATGAAACTAATTTTGTTGGATCCGTAATATCAAATTATTGTTAGATTTCAATTTCCGTGATTTTTGGGGCCAGTGTGTGGCCGTACGGATTTTTAATGTGAAAAACAGTTGATATTTTGATGGTTAAAAATATGCTGTGTGAGCAAACGAAGTCGGAATTCGACGAAACCAGTTTTGTTGGGTCCGTAATGTTGAACTGTAGCTGGATGCCCATTTTCATGATTTTTGGGTATTATATGAGGTTGTACGAACTTTTTAAAGACAAATAAAAATAACGTAGGAGTAAAAAAATATAAAAATCGATTATCAAATATTATAACTACCCTATAAATACACCTTAACTTTTCCTAAACCTAAAATTTTCTCATTCACCGGTCAACTGAATCCTGCCATTATTATTCCTTCAGCAAACCCCAAATCGCCACTTTCAAAAATTCTTAGAAATTGAAATAAATTCTTATAAATCAAAGTGTATACATATATGGAATCCTTATCAGTTTCTTTTCAGTTCTAAGCTTGTTATGTTGCATGCGATTTGGTTTCAGTCGAGCTCAAATTTAGTTAGTGAACCTAGGGTTCGAGTTCACGAGGAATAGAAGCTGAAATTCACGATTGGGAGCTTGGTATTAGATTTAAAAAGAGAAATCGAGCTTGCCCTCAAACTTTGGTGGAATTCGAAGCCTGAAAAGTGACACAAGTTGTGCAGGGAACCGGGTGGAAGCCTGGAGATCGCGATTCTTTTTTGAGCTCGATTTGGGAATGGTTTGTATGGAATCGAAGAGTGTTTGAGGAGGAGTGCAATGGAATTGGTTTGAGGTTAAAAGGTGGCATAAGGAGAGAGATGCGGGGGTGAGAAGGTCTGTTAATGGCATATGAATGGAGGAGTTATTCACTGGAGCTGGGTTCGGATATTTTGAACGGGGAAGAAAGAATAACGGGGTCGGGTATCTGATGTGTTGGGACGGAGTATTGAAATGGGTAAAGCCCAATTGTAAACATCTTTAAGTTTTATTTAACTTCAACGTATATAAAACTTCTAGATCTCATAACTTATAAAAACTGTATTAGAATTTCAAATGGTCAGATCCGTTAGGATCGTATGGACGGTGGCTCCATAATGGAACTGACTGGGAGTGAATCAGAGCTCGTTACAATTTATAGCAAAATAAATTGTCCGTCTAAATCAAGCAATGGTTATCGTTATTAACGATGATCGTCCAAAGTGAGTAAAACTCACCAACTCTACAAGTTCATATTTTAATAACATATATTTAGAACTGATAAATGATAATTGATTGCTGTGTATTGACTGTTTGGTTGAACTGATAAATAATTGGTTGAAATTATAGATCTGGTTATATATATATATATATAAATTGATTCTGTTTACCAGAATATTTCATAGTGAAATGAAATTGATGTTGATTATATTGTTTAATATCTGTGGATGCAGGGAAACCGGTCGGAGGAATCCAACTGGATTCCTCAACATTTATTTTTACAGTTTTTCATATATTGTAATATATGATGTGATATATGATCTGTTGTTGATTATGAGTGCTTGAATGATATCGATCATTGTATTTGGTATTTTAAATACCGTAAGAAATACTGGGATGTAGATGAGATGACCCCGAACCCCGTACTTACGGTGGCAAGGGTAATCCTTGGAATATAACACAGAAACAGATAATAGCAGAACAAAAATAAATAAATAAATACACCAGATAATGAACAAAAGAATATACTGGATAAACGTAATCATCAGAGTTACACAGTATACAGGATCATACTTAGTACAAATACAGTTCAGCTATACATAAATGTCTACAGCGGAAAACAAACAAAATATGTACAACAGGAGCTGAACAGCATAAAATAGATAAATAGGTGATTTTTATATTTAAAACATGAATATCATTCAACACATGAATTTCTATCCAACGAATGAACATCGATTCAACACATGAAGGTTTTCTATAGTTTCTATATATAGATAAAAAGGTGATTTTTATTTTTAAAACACGAATACCATTCAACACATGAATTTCTATCCAACGAATGAATATTTATTCAACACATGAAGGTTTTCTATAGTTTCTATATATAGATAAAAAGGTGATTTTTATATTTAAAACACGAATACCATTCAACACATGAATTCTATTCAACGAATGAATTTCAATTCAACACATGAAGGTTTTCTATTCAACAGACGAATATAGTTTCAATACAGGAAAATAATTCTAACACATGAATATTATTCAAAATTTCGGCAGCATAACGACAGGGTAGTTAAAACCGGGACCGTCCCTAGTACGGCTCCTCGCTCTACCTTAAAGCCTCGCAGCTTTTGACAATGGGGAATCATGCATCTAGTTCGCAGGCGGCATGTATATTTTTTTCATTTCCGTAAATTAATCCTATGTGGTTTCAACCAAATATTTCTCATCCACAAACGGGTTTTTTTCAACCATAATCAATCAATTTCAACCACAAACAATTCCAGTCATCCATTCGTAACCAACCAATTTTCACACCAATCACAACCAATAAATATCGTTCATGATTTGTGGATGAGGGGCGTATATATATATATATATATATATATATATATATATATATATATATATAGTAATTCACTTCTATTTCAACACATATATAATTTTTACAACGCATATATAACTTATACATCGAACGTACAACTTATACAACCCTTATACATGAGGTGTACAACGCTTATATAACCCATACATCAACTATATAATTTATACATCGTCGTTTTCCATATCGTTTATAAATTAGAAATCTCACCTTGGGTTCCACTCCACCAAAAATAGCAGAAGGCTCAGAAAAATATGCGGTCTCTTCTAGAAGGTAGAAGACGTCCACACGAGTCCACTGTCTCTTGTTTCACTGGATTTCGTCAAGAAACGAAAAAGATATGATTTTTATAATGAAAAACATATTAGCGACGGAAATAAAGTGTCGCAATTCAATTTAATAATCTCAGTCGTATACCTTGCTTCGAGGTTCAAAACTAGGTTTCAAGAATTCGCGAAATCCGTGAAGCTAGAGAACGATCGGCCATCACAGCGTCGAAGGGCTAGGAGAGAGCTTCGCGCGCGTGGGGTAGTGGGCAAGCTCGGTGGCCTGAGGTGAGCTCGGCGGTGGTCAGAAAGGCACGACTTTCGAAGCCCGAAGCTCGACGATGGCGCAGCGATAGGGGATGCTCCAGGTATGGATTTGAAGAGCTCGACGAGGGCTACAAAATCCTCAACTGGGTTGAGGTCTAAGGGTGCGTGGATTGATCGGAAAATGGCTGGGAAGCGGCGGTGCGATTTCCGTCGTACGCAACTTGAGGAGGACGGGGAGAGAGAAAAATATCTGGGCCAATGATATATTTTTTTATATTTATAAATTTTTAAAATCCAAAAATACCCTCTTTCACCCACGAACACTAATTCAAACCCAACGACAGTCGTCCCTAGCATTTTACCCCCATTCCGAACACAATGGGATATGTTTCGTAGGCCCATTCGACTGTTTCAGTCAGTTTTCCTTCAAATTAAAGTATAAAACATTCAATATTCGATTTGAACGTACATTTCAATTTGCCAAGGCCACAAACTGATTCGAAAAATTCCAAAAAAATAAATCTAGCTATGTTTTGACGATACGGTCCCAACAAAACTAGTTTCGTCGAATTCTGAGACCGTTTGCAAAAAGGCCCATTTCTGGTCGATCCAATTTAACAGTAATTGACCAAAACACGTTTTCCTTTGCCACGCTCACATACTAGTTTTAAAAATTATGAAATTTGAAACCTAGCAATAACTTCACATCCCGGATCCAACAAAAGTGGTTTCGTCGGATTCCGAGGTCGTTTGCAAAATGGCCAATTTCACGGGCTATATAATTTCCATAGCGACCTTTCTGAAAATTCATTTGGCCATAACTTTTGCATCCCGCTATGAAACTTCGATTTTTCAGATTCGTTAGAAAGATATTCACTAACAGATTTAAATATTTTTGGTTTCACTCAAATCCGTTTTGTTTTGCACCCGGTACAGTCAGTGAAAGTTTGAATTCAAATTTTGAAACTACCACGCCATTTCAGGCCTTGTTTATAATTAGAATTAATTATATTCGTTTTCAAATGTCGATTCAAACTTACTTTTCATCGTTATTATTTAAAATATTTATTTTAAATATTTATAATCCACTATTTTAGCCAATTTAAAATTTTTAAATTGGTTCAGATTTTCCGGGTCGTTACAATCTCCCCCACTTCAAACTTTTTGTCCCCGAAAAGGAACAAAGTCGAAAGTGGTTTGATTAATCATTTCTACATTCAATCTGGCTTCCATTCTCCAACTTTTCAGTTTCTGAGAAAATTCAAATTCTTCAAAAATTTGGCTAGCACCCGGAATTTTCAAAAAAAATCGCCATAACCTCCTTTGCACGGGGAGGGGTTTGGAAATTTATTGGGCCGTATTAGGTACCCAATAAATCCTATAAAGCATACACATATTTATAGTGATATAATTTGGTGTTTACAGGGGAGCGTGTATAGATAATAACTCCAGAGAATAAATTCTCGTCACCCTGTCAAAGCTTGAGGGAGTGTGTACTTTAATTGCTCCAGAGGATAAATCCTCATCACCTCGTCCCGTGTGGGAAATAAATAGTCCATGTGCCGTATCTAATGACTAGAGAGACGTGATTATTGTCAACTCCAGACCTGTGTAGGGTTTTTATTAATCTGGCAATTTTATCGTTACAATTTAAATAGTCCATATCAATCATCAGTTCAACCTGTAAAATATAGTCATCGCCATACAAGCCTCTCGCTCGTACGGTAAATCTTCCACCTCGTCACACAAGCTCCAAATGCTTATGTGGTATATGATGAAGTATGCCTATCTTCAGAAATATGCCATGTAATGTAGTTCAAAATTAATTGTTACTATCCTATAGCGACGTTTATTATTACACACAGGAGTTGATATAATAATATTTCGCATCCAAATCATTAAGGTTTACCTATTTGTCGGGCACACAAATAAATTCTTTACTCTACAGTTATCCATTTATCTGTTCAAACATATATAATGCACATGTATATATTTCTATCTATCTTCTAAACAGTTCAATGTGTGATATAATCGAATAAATTCTACCATTCATTCTATTATTGATTAAATTAACTATCGTTTTAATAATTTTAATTAATCAAATCTACTATCACACAACACAAACAACAATCAAATTGTTTTTAACTTTTCAAAATCATTCAAATCAATTTCTATATTCTTTTAAAATCATTCAGACTATAGAATTAAAAGTGCACATCCATGGAAAGAAAATAACAACAGAGTAGAGAACTAATTGGTAATGCAAAGTATGGTAAATGTACCTTGCACTAGAGTCAATCAGAGATATCCACTCGGCATCTAGGATAGGCTTTCTGTATGCTCTCCTCAGTTTCCCAAGTACAATCTCGTGGATCTCCACTCCATTGCACTTTAACTAAGTGAACTTTCGTGTTCCTCATATCTTTGATTTCTTTGCCGATGATCTTTAGCGGCTCTCTTCTCACAGCTAATTCTGGAGTAATTTTAATATCCTGTTGAGCTGCTTCTTCCACGATCAAGTCTGGATCATGAACGTGCTTTCGAAGTTGAGATATGTGGAATACATCATGCACTCCAGGCAACCAATCAGGCAATTTAACCCTATAAGCGAGAGTTCCGATCCGTTCCAAAATAGGAAACGGACCAATGAATTTGGGCGCCAACTCCCCAGTTTTACCGAACCGGATAACTCCTCTCATCGGCGATACTTTCAAATATACATAGTCGCCAACAGCAAACGATATATCTCTTCTTCTCCTATCGGCATAGATCTTTTGTCGGCTTTGAGCGGCGAGTAATCGTTTTTTAATAAAATCGACTTTGTCAGCAACTTCTCGGATCATATCAGGTCCCAATACAAGTCTATTACCGGGTTCGACCCAACAAGCAGGAGATCGGCATGGTCTACCATACAATGCTTCGAATGGCGACATTGTCAGGCTCGCCTGTTAGCTGTTGTTATAAGAGAATTCAGCCAAATGTAGATGGTCTTCCCATGATCCACCGAAATCTAGAACACAAGCCCGCAATAGATCTTCTAAAATACGATTCACCCTCTCAGTCTGACCATCTGTCTGAGGATGATAGGCGGTGCTCAAGTTCAGCTTTGTTCCCAGTTCTACTTGAAACGCCTCCCAGAATTTTCTAGTAAATATCGTATCTCTATCACAGACTATACTGAGTGGAACTCCATGTAGCCTTACAATTTCCTTGAAGTAAATCTGCGCCAGACTCTGAGCAGTTCTATTTGATCTGATAGGTATGAAATGGGCGGTCTTCGTGAAGCGATCTAAGATCACCCAAATATTGTCATTCACTTTTCTGGTTCTGGGCAGATCATCAATGAAGTCCATGGAAATATGTTCCCACTTCCAACCAGGAACGTCTAGCGGTTGCAATAATCCAGCCAGCTTCTGTTGGTCGCTCTTGACTAGCTGGCAAGTAGGGCATCGGCTAACATATATTGAAACGTCTCTCTTCATAGCCTTCCACTAGAATGTTCGCTTGAGATCGTTGTACATTTTGGCCACACCAGGATGGATACTCAGCTTGGACTTGTGACACTCGTCTAACACTTCCCTTTTTAGCTCGGGGATGCCAGGAACACAAATCCTTCCTTTCAATCTCAAGATTCCGTCGTTATCTATTTGAAAACACGAGGGTTCGCCTTTCTGAATCCTTTTGATTACATCCTTAATAAAGTTATCATCCTTCTGAATAATAGATATTTTTTCAATCAAGGAAGTCGTAGTAATAAAGCTGGCGATCATTACATTCTTTCGGCTCAGCGCATCGGCCACGACATTAGCTTTCCCTAGAGTATATAGAATCTCAAAAGCATATGCTGCAAGGAACTCTAGCCAACGTTGCTGCCTCATATTCAAGTCTTTCTGAGTGAACAAATACTTCAATGACTGATGGTCTGTATATAGTTCGAATTTCTCACCCAGAAGATAGTGTCTCCAGATTTTCAAAGAGAATACAATAGCCAATAACTCAAGATCATGAGTTACATAGTTTTTCTCGTGTGGCTTCAGTTGACGGCTAGCATAAGCAATCACTTGACCTCTTTGCATTAACACTGCGCCAAGGCCTTCTCTAGTGGCGTCAGTCCAGACTTTCAAGTCCTCATTGCCATCTATTATTGTTAACACTGGAGCAGTTGTCAGTTTTAATTTCAGCTCCTGGAAAGCTTCCTCACATACCGGAGTCCAATTGAATCTCGAATGTTTCTTAGTCGGTTTTGTTAAGGAACTAGATGTCTTCGCAAAATCCTTAATGAATTTCCGATAATAACTGGCTAACCTGAGAAAACTTCTAACTTCTGTTGGCGTACGAGGCTGTTTCCAATTTTGAATAGCAGTGATCTTACTTCGATCCACAGCAATTCCTTCTTTAGACACGACGTGGCCTAGAAATTTGACTTCTTCTTACCAGAATATACATTTGGAAAACTTTGCTTTCAACACATTCTTTCTGAGAATTTCTAACGCTTGTTCCAAATGTTTTTCGTGCTCGCTTTCTAACTTAGAGAAGATAAGGATATCATCAATGAAAACCAGAACAAATTTATTCAATACTCCTCTGAATAGTCTGTTCATTAGATTGACGAAATAGGCTGGAGCGTTACATAAGCCGAAGGGCATTACTAACAACTCGTAGAATAAGTCTGGACCTCTGAATGCTGTCAAAGGAACACACTCCTCGGTGATACGAAGCTGATGGAAACCTGTAGCTAGGTCCATTCGTGAAAATACTTGTGCGCCATTTAATCGATCCAACAAATCATCAATCCGCGGCAATGGATATTTATTCTTTATTGTCTGTTTGTTCAGATCACGATAATCCACACATAGACGTAGAGTACCGTCAGATTTTGGGACAAACACCACTGCTGCACCCCAATCAGAGAAACTAGGCCTGATCAGACCCTTCTATACTAGCTGTCGTGTTTGATTGTCAAGTTCTTCTTTCTCCTTCAAGGACATTCTTCGAATAGCATGAACTACCGGCCTTGCATTCGGAATCAAAGCAATCTTGAAATCTATTTCTCTCTGCGGAGGTAAGCGAACAACTTCTTCGAACACATCCGCATAGTTCTTGACGACAGGAATATCTTTCACTAGGTCGGGAATATTCTCTGTGACTTCAGGGATATTTTCTACTTGGGCTGGAGAAACGTCGATAGCTGCCCAGAAGTCTTTTCTATTAGGATTCTGACCTTCACAGGGAATAGTTATATAATCACCTGATTTAATCTTCGCCTTTACGACTCTGTCGGTGCATTTAACTTCAGCTTCATATTTGGTCAACTAGTCTAACCCCAAGATAAGATCAAACTCGGTAAAATTCATGACGACCGCGATGGTAGGGAACCGATAACGAGGAAAAGAAACCGGAACTCCACAAACCCAACTGAGATCAATGGAACCCCCAACCGGATTCTGGACAGTCATTGGTTCCTTGAGCTTCTTCAAATTCATATCTAGTTTCTTCGCTGCATTCTTGGCAACAAAGCTTCGCGACGCGCCGGTGTCAAACAGTACTTTAACAGGAATGTCTTTGACAGTAAGCGTGCCTTCTAACACATCTGGCCTTTCCTGAGCAGACGAAGATGCAGGCACTTCTACCACTTCATTTACATGTTCTGCTTCGGGCTTGTTTAAGAGCAGGCATTCCTTTGCAAGATGACCAGCCTCGTGGCACTGTTTGCACTCCCTATTCTCTTGAAACTCCCCATCTTTTCTAAACCTTTTCTTCTTTTGCTTTCGATTGGCTCTAAATCCATCCTTTATTGGTTTCTTTAAAGATTTACATTTTCTGGACAAATGGCCTTTCTGATTGCAGTTAATGCATATGGCAGCAGTTACTGGTTCTTTCTCAGATCTGGCCCTTTTTCGATTAACTTTAGGCTTTTTACTAACCTCAGACCTCGTACTGGCTTCAGGAATATCAGTTTCCGACCCTTCTTTGTTACTAGAGCTGACTTCCTCTTCGTCGCGCAACATACCTTTCTTATGGAGATCTTCATACTGATAAGCCATATAAATCATTTCAGAAAAAGGAAGCTTCACATTCCTCATCACACTATTCTGATATTTTCTTTGCAGACCATGAATATATCTCAGATTCTTCCTCTTTGGATCTTGAATCAGATGAGGGGCAAAGTGAGAAAGTTTGTTGAATCTCTTATGATATTCTGGGATGGTCATATCACCTTGTATCAGATAAGAAAATTCATCACATAATCACTCCGTCAACTCAGGAGGAGTAAATCTTTCTAGGAAAATATCTTTGAATCTATCCCAAGTGATATCACCTTCTAGATTATCCTTGATGATTGTTTCCCACCAGATTAAAGAGTCTTCTTTAAGCGCCTAAGATGCTACGAATCTTTTCTAATCATCTCTCAATTGGATACGTTCGAATATTCTTTCAACAGAACTCATCCAAGCTTGAGTTTGAATCATAGATTCATTGCCCGAGAAATGTGCTCCGTTCAGATTTCAATATCTCTTTAATAGAGCCTCTAGATCGGGTTCTGCATTTCTTCTGTTTCCGATACTCATTTTCTAGTACTTCTGCAAATGGCAGATCAAGTGTCAGGTCACAGAAAAGATAATTTAAAATATAGAAACACATACTTCAAATGTAAATGTGTCTATCGAGGTGTAATTTCATTCTACTTTACTCATACTAGTATACTACTGATCCTATTTGTAATGAGTTACCCGTCCTAGAACACTACTGGTTCTATTTCTGACGAGTTCGTTAATATGTTATATTCCAGCACTAAGCTTAACCAAAGCTCTGATACTAAATGAGACGACCCCGAACCCCGTACTGACGGTGGCAAGGGTAATCCTTGGAATATAACACAGAAACAGATAATAGCAGAACAGAAATAAATAAATAAATACACCAGATAATGAACAAAAGAATATACTGGATAAACGTAATCATCAGAGTTACACAGTATACAAGATCATACTTACTACAAATACAGTTCAGCTGTACGTAAATGTCTACAGCGGAAAACAAACAAAATATGTACAATAGGAGCTGAACAGCATAAAATAGATAAATAGGTGATTTTTATATTTAAAACACGAATACCATTCAACACACGAATTTCTATCCAACGAATGAACATCGATTGAACACATGAAGGTTTTCTATAGTTTCTATACATAGATAAAAAGGTGATTTTTATTTTTAAAACACGAATACCATTCAACACATGAATTTCTATCAAACGAATGAATATTGATTCAACACATGAAGGTTTTCTATAGTTTCTATATATAGTTAAAAAGGTGATTTTTATATTTAAAACACGAATACCATTCAACACATGAATTCTATTCAACGAAGGAATTTCAATTCAACACATGAAGGTTTTCTATTCAACAGACGAATATAGTTTCAATACAGGAAAATAATTCTAACACATGAATATTATTTAAAATTTCGGCAGCATAACGACAGGGTAGTTAAAACCGGGACCGTCCCTAGTACGGCTCCTTGCTCTACCTTAAAGCCTCGCAGCTTTTGACAATGGGGAATCATGCATCTAGTTCGCACGCAGGCGGCATGTATATTTTTTTCATTTCCACAAACTAATCCTATGTGGTTTCAACCAAATATTTCTCAACCACAAACGGGTATTTTTCAACCATAATCAATCAATTTCAACCACAAACAATTCCAATCAACCATTCGTAACCAACCAATTTTCACACCAATCACAACCAATAAATATCATCCATGGTTTGTGGACGAGGGGCGCATATTTTTATATATATATATATATATATATATATATATATATATATATAGCCATTCACTTCTATTTCAACACATATATAATTTTTACAACGCATATATAACTTATACATCGAACGTACAACTTATACAACGCTTATACATGAGGTGTACAACGCTTATATAACCCATACATCGACTATATAATTTATACATCGTCGTTTTCCATATCGTTTATAAATTAGAAATATCACCTTGGGTTCCACTCCACCAAAAATTGCAGAAGTCTCAGAAAAATATGCGGTCTCTTCTAGAAGGTAGAAGACGTCCACACAAGTCCACTATCTCTTGTTTCACTGGATTTCGTCAAGAAACGAAAAAGATATATTTTTATAATGAAAAACATATTAGCGACGGAAATAAAGTGTCGCAATTCAATTTAATAATCTCAGCCGTATACCTTGCTTCGAGGTTCAAAACTAGGTTTCAAGAATTCGCGAAATCCGTGAAGCTAGAGGACGATCGGCCTTCGCAGCGTCGAAGGGCTAGGAGAGAGCTTCGCGCACGTGTGGGAGTGGGCCAGCTCGGTGGCCTGAGGTGAGCTCGGCGGCGGTCAGAAAGGCGCGACTTTCGAAGCTCGAAACTCGACGATGGCGCAGCGATTGGGGATGCTCCAGGTATGGATTTGAAGAGCTCGACGAGGGCTACAAAATCCTCAACTGGGTCGAGGTCTAAGGGTGCGTGGATTGATAAGAAAATGGCTGGGAAGAGGTGGTGCGGTTTCCGTCGTACGCGACTTGAGGAGGACGGGGAGAGAGAAAAATATCTGGGCCAATGATATTTTTTTAATATTTATAAATTTTTAAAATCCAAAAATACCCTCTTTCACCCACGAACACCAATTCAAACCCAACGACTGTCGTCCCTAGCATTTTACCCCCATTCCAAACCCAATGGGATATGTTTCGTAGGCCCATTCGACTGTTTCAGTCAGTTTTCCTTCAAATTAAGTATAAAACATTCAATATTCGATTTGAACGTACATTTCAATTTGCCAGAGCTACAAAATGATTCGAAAAATTCCAGAAAAATAAATAAATCTAGCTATGTTTTGATGATACGGTCCCAACAAAACTAGTTTCGTTGAATTCTGAGACCGTTTGCAAAAAGGCCCATTTCTGGTCGATCCAATTTAACTATAATTGACCAAAACACGTTTTCCTTTGCCACGCTCACATACTAGATTCAAAAATTATGAAATTTGAAACCTAGCAATAACTTCACATCTGAATCCAACAAAAGTGGTTTCGTCGAATTCCGAGGTCGTTTGCAAAATAGCCAATTTCACGGGCTATATAATTTCCATAGCGACCTTTCTGAAAATTCATTTGGCCATAACTTTTGCATCCCGCTATGAAACTTCGATTTTTCAGATTCTTTAGAATGATATTCACTAACAGATTTAAATATTTTTAGTTTCACTCAAATCCGTTTTGTTTTGCACCTGGTACAGTCAGTCAAAGTTTGAATTCAAATTTTGAAACTACCGTGCTATTTCAGGCCTTGTTTATAATTAGAATTAATTATATTCGTTTTCAAATGTCGATTCAAACTTACTTTTCATCGTTATTATTTAAAATATTTATTTTAAATATTTATAATCCACTATTTTAGCTAATTTAAAATTTTTAAATTGGTTCAGATTTTCCGGGTCGTTACAGTAGAAAAGGGGATTTTCAAAGTGTATTTAGAAAATAAATTATTTATGTAAAATCAATAGATTTTATATATAAAAGAAAAAGGATTTTATAAAAGAAAATAGTTATAAAATCAAAAGGGTTTTGAAAAGGTAATATTTGTAAACCAAATATAAAGTAAAATATTTGTAAAAATAAATAGAAATGGAAATGTTTGTAAACCAAATAGAATAGAAAAAGAAATTTTTTATAAAATAAATAGAAAGATAAAAGAAATATTTATTTATGAAAATAAATAGAGAGATAAAGGGAACAATTAATTAGAAAATAAATAAGATATCAAAAAGGAAATATTGGAAAGTAAGTAGGATTATAAAAAGAATTAGAGTTAACCAGTTAGAGTTAATCAGTTAGAGTTAACCAGTAAGAGTTAATCAGTCAGAGTCAATCCGTTAGAGTTAACCAGTAGGAGTTAATCGAATATAATTTATTCGGATAAAGTTAGAAGAAGTAATCGATTATAGTTTATTCGGATAGAGTTATAAGAAGTAATCAAATATAGTTTATTCGAATAGAGTTAAAGGAGTTAATCGAATATAGTTTATTCGGATAGAGTTAGAAGAAGTAATCAAATATAGTTTATTCAAGTAGAGTTAAAGGAGTTAATCGAATATAGTTTATTCGAAAAGAGTTAATCGATTAGAGTTGATCCATTAGAGTTGATCCAATAGAGTTAATTGATTAGTTAATCAAATAGAGTTAATCGAGTTAGAGTTAATTGAATATAGTTAATCGAACAAGAGTTAGTCGAATATTAGTTATTCGAATAGAGTTAATTGAATTAGAGTTAGTCAGATAAGAGTTATTTGAATATAGTTTATTCGAGGAAAGGATTATCGAATATTAGTTATTCGAAAGGAGTTATCGAATATTAGTTTATTCGAAAGGAGTAGTCGAATATTAGTTATTCGAAGAGAGTTAATCGAATATTAGTTATTCGAAGAGAGTTAACCGAATATTAGTTATTCGAAGAGAATTAATCGAATATTAGTTATTCGAATAAGAGTTAGTCGAATATTAGTTTATTCGAATAAGTTATCGAATATAGTTTATTTGAAAAGGAGTTATCGAATAAAGATTATTCGAAAGAGAGTTATTCATTGAAATTCAATTAAATCGAATTCGGGAAAGTACACTTTCCGTTTTTAATCAAGATTTAATGATATATTTATAAATTGTCAATTTAGTTATTTAGCTCAGTTAAGAAATAAAACTTATATTTTGAAGTCAGATATTTCAGAAGAAGGGATTATAACGTTATCGTTATAACCAATGTTTTTCAATAAAGAAGTGGATTCTTAAATAGAATCCGAGAGTTACGTAAGGAAGTTTGTTAAAGATTTA
Source organism: Allium sativum (assembly GCA_030737875.1). Lineage (NCBI taxonomy): Eukaryota > Viridiplantae > Streptophyta > Magnoliopsida > Asparagales > Amaryllidaceae > Allium > Allium sativum. Next base: position 62,810,738 of record CM060909.1, on the reverse strand, counting down.
GAAGGTGAACTTTGTCTATTTTCGAAGTTAGAAATGTTGTTCAGTTAAGGTCTGAGAGGTAGTTATACCCCAACTTCATTAACTTCGTTTTTAACTAAGGAATGGTTAAGGTTCGATAGTGAAGGTTGATTAAGTGAATTTAGTTAATGAGAGTAATGGTTTGAATTGGCATAGCGATGTTTTATTTAAACATCTGTTTAAATCCAATGAATGATTTTTGGATACATTTTCCAAATATAATTCGAGATATTTTCTAATCATAGAAAATGAAATGTTTGACGATAAAGAATACTGGAATGACAGTGATACGTGAAAAAGAGATGGAAATGTTTTCCAATGGTAATAACGTATATTTTCTAAATTTAGAAAATAAGAAATGTTGAATATATGGAAACAGGAATAGAGAAATGGATAATTGAATGACAAATTAAATTAAAATGGATCAGTGTTCATTAATGATTTGCTCGGTAAGATTTCCATTTGGAAATACGACCGTTGTTTGCACACATTTTTTCTTTGATATTTAACTCACCGACTATCGTAGTTTTTGACCATTTTTCCATCGTCAATACGGAGAGACCGAGATCAGATTCATTATCTGTAAACCACTCTGTATGGGCTTTAGCGTTGCGATCAAATATGATGAAGATAATTGAAAACAGAGTTATGCAAGGGCTGTCCTGTTTACAGAATATGCCTTCGGTTTGTCCAGTCCTAGGATGACCTGTATAGAAGAATGTCTGACAGAGTATATTTAATAGATCGCGTAAGTTGATCCCTTCATACGTATTTACATTTGGTGGCGGAGGAATTCGTTTCTCTTTGTTGTATACCCGTTATATTTTTTGGGAAATCAATTTGTGATTTGGCGAGTATGACGATGTGACATTCAAAGTGAATAAATATGTGTTCTGTCAGAGATAAGCGTGGTCTCTAGCCTCACAACCGAAAAATGACAAAAATCGGGCAGGCAGCATGGCTAAGTGGTTGGCAACCGAGTAGGGTGTATTATCACCTATCTAGAGATATTCATTTCATTCTTTAATCTATTCGATGTTTTCCCATTCGGGAAGTGGTTGCTGATCCCAACCGTTGGTGATATACATTCGATACACTCAAGCGAAATGAGTGGCCGGTCATGTGTGGCCGGGTTGCAAGATATTCTTGTTGAACCCAGTGTATTCCTCTCTAGAGGTACACTATCGAAAGTTGGTTCCATACCTTGTCATAGTTGGTAATCCATTATCCAATAAGTGCTCGCAGTTTTGATTGTATACTATATATGTGGAACGTGAGATGAAAGCATTCTGCAAGATGATTATTATATTGTGGTTGATAGACACTATTATAATATCAAAAGAGTTTTGATATAAAAGATCATTGTTTCTTTCAAAATGATTTGAAAGTTAAATCAAATTGATTTGGATTCTCATAAGGGAAAAACCCGTTCCGTTATAAGGCGTGGTCTTATGAGATATCGGTTAATTGCTCAAACTGTTTTAAATTGATTACTCATACCAGTCCCATGACTTACCCGGAGTTTGTTTTGTTTTCCCTAAACTTTTGGGTGCCCAACTTTGTACGGGAAGTCAAGTAGTCAGGATTTTATAGATATACTTGGAGAGCTTGGAGCAGGAGGCTTTAGGATTATATAGCTATAGTTTTTCCGCTGTGTTGTAAGTGTTGTACTCTGATAATGTTACTGTATACATATACTAGTTTTATTTCAAAATTATGTATCTATTATATATTGTTCGATCCATTGTGAGTTTCGTGTTACTCTGATGATGATGTATGTTCTTCTTCTTCTATTCTAAGTTTCTATCTTATCTATTCTCACCCTTTGTTTTCTTTCTATTAGTTTTCTGGTTTCCAGTGTAATTTGGGTTGGACTTGTGTTATTTGGTCAGCTCAAATTGTACCGGAATTTCGGGACACTACAGTTGGTATCAGAGCTTAAGGTTAAGTGATTACTTTTGCTCTGTGGCGTGACTCAGTAGAGATGGCTTAGCAATACCATAGATTGAGTTTGAGTGTATATATACAAGTGAACGTATTTGTAGATTTTATAAAAATGGTTTTATATTGTGGAGTTTTATTGGTTGAGTTGTTTATGAGCTCTGGTCGATCAGTTTGATCCACTGTGTCGGTAGGAGTTTCTAAACACTCGAATACAATGGGTCGACACGATATGTTTTGAAAACAGGGTAAATGAAATAACTTTACCCAAAGTATATTTTGATATAGGGAAGATATATATATATTGGAATTATAATATATTGGACATATTATTTGTTGTTATTATCGAATAAGATTATAAAATGTGAAATGGTTATGTAAATAGCCAGTCAGAATTCATATAAGTGAAATACGTGAAATCAGATTAATTAAATCTGAATTTAAAGCAGAATTGGAATTTAAACCCTGGAAGGTTATAAAGGTGTTTGTAAATGTATATGGATTAAATATATGAGAAATTTAAAATCCTGGGAGATTTTAAATTGTTTTACAAGCATTGGGAATGGTATTTTGAAATATATTTTAAAGTGGAAATGTTTAGAAGTGGTTTTGAAAAGTGATATAGTATTGAACTCACTTCGATAGCTGGGAAATAACCCTGATGATGAATCGCGACATCATTAGTGTTCATTTTTGAGTTGCTAAGTGACGGATTACTACCAAAGAGACTGTTTTTAAATTGTTTTCAGAAAACCAAGTTGTTTTGATTTCAAAAGCGAATATTTGATTTTTGTTTTGGAAAAGGTAAGTTGTTTAAAACTCCCAAGAAGAGATTGTTCGAATTAAAAACAAATTTAAATAGAAATTTGTGAAACTGAGCTGGAATTGAATTGAAATCAGTTAAGTGGTAACTGAAATTGAATTAGATTAGAATGATATCGAATACAATTGTATTGGGAGATAGGAATTTGAAATGGAACTCGAGAATCAAAAATGAAACTCGAGGTTGAAATGAAATTTGGTTTGGATATAAGCGAATAACTATGTTGAGTATAAATGGATTGGAGATTGATTGGGATGATATTGATATATGCTGAATTGATAGTAGATTCAAAGGATATAATGATATGCCCGACAAAAAGGTACAAGTTTATATTTCTATTTGGTATGAGATTTATGAGCCGAATTGGCAAGCCGCTTGGCTGTTTGATTTTCTTTTGGGTTGAAGAAGGCCTAGAGAGGCGAGTTGGAGTTTGAGCTATTTACCAGTACAAAGGAGGTGCTGGCGAAATTTTTCGAAAAGTTAAGGTGTTAGAAAATTTTCAGGAATTTTGAAAAATTTCGTAAACAAGAATGAATTAATAATTTCATTGAAATTAATCGGTATAGTGAAACCAAAGTTAAAAGTAAAACAAATAATTTTTTACCAATTAATAGGTTTTGTCTACTACCTTAACAATTTCGAGGACGAAATTATTTTAAGGGGGGAAAATATAATGTCCCGTATTTTTATACGGTATAATAATTAATTTTATTTAATTATTTAAAAAATGGTTTGGTAATTTAAATGGTTTAAACTAAAATAACTATTGAATATTTAATTAAGGTAATAATTAAATAATATATTTAATTATGAAATAATCAGAATTAGCTGAAATGGCAATATTGTGTGAACTGGATAATTCAAAATATATATAATTCAGTTTGAAATTGATTTACGATAACGAATATATTATTTGAACGATAGTTGAACGTATAATTTATATTATAATTATAATCGAGCACGAAATGGCACTGCAGTTCGCTATTTGGCGATATGAACTTTAAATGAATATACATAATCCGTTTTAAATCGGATTTCAGTGAAACAAGAAACGTTCGGAGCTGGGGAAGTATATTTTTCTAACGGAAGAGAAAAATCGGGATTTCATTGTGTAGGTTTTGATTTATGTCCAAATCAAATTTTAGAAAAGTCGCTATGGAATTCCTTTGAAATTTATAAATATATATTTATATTATAAAAGGATTTTAAATATAAATCGAATATCGATATAACTGGGAATTTTGAAATATCGAGTTATAAATCCAATTGGAGCAGTATGATATTCTATTGTGAATATATAGGATAATATTAAATTATTTTTATTTTATTTAATTTAATATATTTTAAATATATTAAAATTTAAATGGGTTATTTAAAGCTTTAAAAATAGACAGTTTTACAAACGACCTCCGTTTTCGACGAAACTAATTTTGTTGGATCCGTAATATCAAATTATTGTTAGATTTCAATTTCCGTGATTTTTGGGGTCAGTGTGTGGCCGTACGGATTTTTAATGTGAAAAACAGTTGATATTTTGACGGTTAAAAATACACTGCGTGAGCAAACGAAGTTGGAATTCGGCGAAACCAGTTTCGTTAGGTTCATAATGTTGAACTGTAGCCGCATGCCCATTTTCATGATTTTTGGGTATTATATGAGGTCATACGAATTTTTAAAGACAAATACAAATAGCGTAGGAGTAAAAAGAAATATAATAATCGATTATAAAATATTATAACCACCCTATAAATACACCTTAACTTTTCATAAACCTAAAATTTTCTCATTCACCGGTCAACTGAATTCCGCCGTTATTATTCCTTCAGCAAACCCCAAATCGCCACTTTCAAAAATTCTTAGAAATCAAAATAAATTCTTATAAATCAAAGTGTATACATATATGGAATCCTTATTAGTTTCTGTTCAGTTGTAAGCTTGTTTTGTTGCGTGCGATTTGGTTTCAGTCGAGCTCAAATTTAGTCAGTGAACCTAGGGTTCGAGTTCACGAGGAATAGAAGCTGAAATTCATGATTGGTAGCTTGGTATTGGATTTAAAAGGAGAAATCGAGCTTACCCTCAAACTTTGGTGGAATTCGAAGCCTGAAAAGTGATGCGAGTTGTACAGCGAACCGGGTGGAAGCCTAGAGATCGCGATTCTTGTTTGAGCTCGAGTTGGGAATGGTTTGTATGGAATCGAAGAGTGTTTGAGGAGGAGTGCAATGGAATTGGTTTGAGGTTAAAAGGTGGCGTAAGGAGAGAGATGCGGGGGTGGGAAGGTCTGTTAATGGCATATGAATGGAGGAGCTATTCACTGGAGCTGGGTTCGGATATTTAGAATGGGGAAGAAAGAATAACGGGGTCGGGTATCTGAAGTGTTGGGCCGGAGTATTAAAATGGCTAAAGCCCAATTGTAAACATCTTTAAGTTTTATTTAACTTCGACGTATATTAAACTTCTAGATGTCATAACTTATACACACTGTATCAGAATTTCGAACGGTCAGATCCTTAGGATCGTATGGATGGTGGCTCCACAATGGAACTGACTGGGAGCGAATCAAAGCTCGTTACAATTTATAGAAAAATAAATTGTCCGTCTAAATCAAGCAATGGTTATCGTTATTAACGATGATCATCCAATGTTAGTAAAACTCACCAAATCTACCAATTCATATTTTAATAACATATATTTAGAACTGATAAATGATGATTGATTGCTATGTATTGACTGTTTGGTTGAACTGTTAAGTAACTAGTTGAAATTATAGATCTGGTTATATATATATATATATATATATATATATATATATATATATATATATATATATTGATTCTGTTTAGCAGAATATTTCATAGTGAAATGAAATTGATGTTGATTATATTGTTTAACATCTGTGGATGCAAGGAAACAGGTCGGAGGAATCCAACTGGATTCCTCAACATTTATTTTTACTGTTTTTCATATATTGTAATATATGATGTGATATATAATCTGTTTTTGATTATGTGTGTTTGAATGATATCGATCATTGTATTTGGTATTTTATATACTATAAAAATGCTGGGATGTAGAAAAGGGGATTTTCAAAGTGTATTTTGAAAATAAATTGTTTATATAAAATCAATGGCTTTTATATATAAAAGAAAAAGGATTTTATAAAAGAAAATAGTTATAAAATCAAAAGGGTTTTGAAAAGGGAATATTTGTAAACCAAATATAAAGGAAAATATTTTTAAAAACAAATAGAAAAGGAAATATTTGTAAACTAAATATAAAGGAAAATATTTGTGAAACAAATAGAATAGAAAAGGAAATATTTTATAAAATAAAGAGAAAGATAAAAGAAATATTTATTTGTGAAAATAAATAAAAAGATAAAGGGAATATTTAATTAGAAAATAAATAAGATATCAAAAAGGAAATATTGGAAAGTAAGTTGGATTATAAAAAGAATTAGAGTTAACCAGTTAGAGTTAATCAGTTAGAGTTAACCAGTTAGAGTTAATCAGTTAGAGTCAATCAGTTAGAATTAATCAGTTAGAGTTAACCAGTAGGAGTTAATCGAATATAATTTATTCGAATAGAGTTAGAAGAAGTAATCGAATATAGTTTATTCAGATAGAGTTTGAAGAAGTAATCGAATATAGTTTATTCGAATAGAGTTAAAGGAGTTAATCAAATATAGTTTATTCGGATAGAGTTAGAAGAAGTAATAGAATATAGTTTATTCGAATAGAGTTAAAGGAGTTAATCGAAAATAGTTTATTTGAAAAGAGTTAATCGATTAGAGTTGATCCATTAGAGTTGATCCAATAGAGTTAATTGATTAGTTAATCAAATAGAGTTAATCGAGTTAGAGTTAATTGAATATAGTTAATCAAATAAGAGTTAGTCGAATATTAGTTATTCGAATAGAGTTAATTGAATTAGAGTTAGTCGGATAAGAGTTATTCGAATATAGTTTATTCGAAGAAATGATTATTGAATATTAGTTATTCGAAAGGATTATTGAATATTAGTTATTCGAAAGGAGTTATCGAATATTAGTTTATTCGAAAGGATTAGTCAAATATTAGTTATTCGAAGAGAGTTAATCGAATATTAGTTATTTAAAGAGAGTTAATCGAATATTAGTTATTCAAATAAGAGTTAGTCGAATATTAGTTTATTCGAATGAGTTACCAAATATAGTTTATTTGAAAAGGAGTTATCGAATAGAGATTATTCGAAAGAGTGTTATGTGTTGAAATTCGATTATATCGAATTCAGGAAAGTACACTTTCCATTTTTAATCAAGATTTAATGATTTATTTATAAATTGTCTATTTAGTTATTTAGCTCAATTAAGAAATAAAACTTATATTTTGAAGTTAGATATTTCAGAAGTAGGGGTTATAACGTTATCGTTATAACCAATATTTTTCAACAAAGAAGTGTATTCTTAAATAGAATCCGAGAGTTACGTAAGGAAGTTTGTTAAAGATTTAGAAGGTGAACTTTGTCTATTTTCGAAGTTAGAATATTGTTCAGTTAAAGTTTGAGAGGTAGTTATACCCCAACTTGATTGACTTCGTTTTTAACTAAGGAATTGTTAAGGTTCGATAGTGAAGGTTGATTAAGTGAATTTAGTTAATGAGAGTAATGGTTTGAATTGGCATAACGATGTTTTATTTAAACATCTGTTTAAATCCAATGAATGAGTTTTGGATACATTTTCCAAATATAATAAGAGATATTTTCTAATCATAAAAAATGAAATGTTTGATGATAAAGAATACTGGAATGACAGTGATACGTGAAAAAGAGATGGAAATGTTTTTCAATGGTAATAACGTATATTTTCTAAATTTAGAAAATAAGAAATGTTGAATATATGGAAACAGGAATAGGGAAATGGATAATTGAATGACAAATTAAATTATAGTGGATCAGTGTTGATTGATGATTTGCTCGGTAAGATTTCCATTTGGAAATATGACCGTTGTTTGCGCACGTGTTTTCTTTGATAGTTAACTCACCGACTATCGAAGTTTTTGACCATTTTTCCATCGTCATTACGGAGAGACCGGGATCAGATTCATTATTTGTAAACCACTCTGTATGGTTGTTAGCATTGCGATCAAATATGATGAAGATAATCGAAGACGGAGTTATGCAAGGGTTGTCTTGTTTACAGAATAGTGCCTTCGGTTTGTCCAGTCCTAGGACGACCTGTATGGAAGAATGTCTGACAGAGTATATTTAACAGATTGTGTAAGTTGATCCCTTCAAACGTATTTACGTTTGGTGGCGGAGAAATTCGTTTCTCTTAGCTTTATACACCCGTTGTACTTTTGGGGAAATCAATTTGTGATTTGGCGGGTATGACGACGTGACATTCAAAGTGAATAAATGTGTGATCCGCCAGAGATAAGCGTGGCCTCTAGCCTCACAACCGGGAAATGACAAAAAATCGGGCAGGCAGCATGGCTAAGTGGTTGGCTTCCAAGTAGAGTGTATTATCACCTATCTAGAGATATTCATTTCATTCTTTAATCTATTCGATGTTGTCCCATTCGGGAAGCGGTTGCTGATCCCAACCGTTGGTGATATACATTTAATACACTCAAGCGAAATAAGTGGTCGGTCATGTGTGGTCGGGTTGCAAGATGTTCTTGTTGAACCCAGTGTATTCCTCTCTAGAGGTACACTATCAGAAGGTGGTTCCATACCTTGTCATTGTTGGTAATCCATTATCCAATAATTGCTCGCGGTTTTGATTGTATACTATATATGTGGAACGTGAGATGAAAGTGTTCTGCAAGATGATTATTATATTGTGGTTGATAGACACTATTATAATATCAAAAGAGTTTTGATATAAAATATCATTGTTTCTTTCAAAATGATTTGAAAGTTAAATCAAATTTATTTGGATTCTCAAAAGGGAAAAACCTGTTTCGTTATACGGCATGGTCTTATAAGATATCATTTAATTGCTCAAACTGTTTTAAATTGTTTACTCATATCAGTCCCATGACTGACCCGGAGTTTGTTTTGTTTTCCCTAAACTCTTGGGTGCCCAACTTTGTACGGGCAGTCAAGTAGTCAGGATTTTACAAATATACTTAGAGAGCTTGGAGCAGGAGGCTTCAGGATTATATAGCTATAGTTTTTCCGCTGTGTTGTAAGTGTTGTACTCTGATAATGTCACTGTATACATATATTAGTTTTATTTCAAAGTTATGTATCTATTATATATTGTTCGTTCGGTTGTGAGTTTCATGTTACTCTGATGATGATGTATGTTCTTCTTCTTCTATTCTAAGTTTCTATCTTATCTATTCTCAACCTCTAATTTCTTTCATGGACTATTCGGTATTTCCGATGCTTGATTAGTCGACATCTTGTTTGGTGTCGATAGCCAGGATCGCAAATTCCCCGGTTCGTTACATCAAGTTTCCAAGAGCATTTGCATAGGTTCATGTCAATCTTTATTGATGATATTTTGATGTACTTAAAGGATGAGAAGGATCATGACAATCACCTTCGGATTGTGTCTAAGGTAATACCAGTGGAAGGATAAGTTTTTTAATTATCACTTATGAAAATGTAAATTTTCTTGGTCATGTTTCTTCAAGCGAAGAGTTTTTCGTAGATCCGGCTATAGTTGAGGATACCAATAACTGGAAGAGACAAGAGATGTTGTCGAGATCAAAAATTTCTAAGATTGGTTGGCTATGACATGAGATTCATTGAGGATTTCTTACGGACAGCAACACCACTTACTAATTTGACTCGGAAGTATTTTAAGTTTGTTTGTTCAAGTAAGTATGAAGAAACATTTCACAGTTTAAAGCATTTATTGACCAATACTCATGTTTTGATAGTTCTAGATGGTAACCAAGATTTCGTAGTCTACACTGATGCATGTGGAATAGGACTAGGAGTTGTTCTTATAATAATGGTAAAGTGATTGCATGAACTTTTAGGAAAATTTAAATGCATGAAGTAAGATTTCTAACTCATGACTTAGAGTTTGTGGCTGTTGTCTTTACTTTGAAGATTTGAAGACATTACCTCTTAGGGGAGAGATTCGAGAAATTTAGGGATCATAAGTCTGAGTATTTATTCTCATAGTATGAGTTGTATATGTGACAGTAGAGATGGTTGGAGTTTTTGGTAACTTATGATTTTAAGATGTTGTGTTAGCTATGTTTGCGGAGTGGAGGGACATAAAGCTCTTGACTACATGTGATGTGCGGATCAAATCAACGACGAGTTCAAGTCAAGGCACAGTATGATGGAACACTTAGAGTTTGACCAATCTTGATCAAAAATATTGTTTCTAAGCTAGGTAAGAATCCATTTTTAGTTGAAAGGATCGGAAGACTTTGAGCTGGAGTAGAAATTGATGATCTAAAATATTATAAACTTGACTATAAAGGATGAGTGAGAAAGAAGGGAAGATTTTATGTCCTTGAGGTTGAAAATCTAAGGAAGGAAGTTCCTTGAGAGTGTCATCGATATGAGTTCACGATTCATCTTGGAGGTAACAAGATGCATCAGGACATGAAGAGATGTTTCCTCTAGGAAGGAATGAATGGAGATGTTGGCTTATATGTGAGATAGTGTATGAACTATCAACAAGTGAAAGCCTAACATCAAACGTCTAATGGTTTGCTTCAATCGGTAGATGTTCTTGTTTTGAAATGGGTTTTAATTTTCATCGATTTTATTGACGGCTTTCCAACATGGAAGAAATGGAACGAAAGTGTTTGGTCATAGTGGATAGATTAACTAGCATGCTCATTTCATTCATGTTAAGTCCACAGGGACGACATTTGGGTTAGCAGAGTTATTCATCAAGAATATTGCTAAACTTTATAGGATTCCTAGTAGTTTTATGAGTGATAGGGATTCTCTTTTCAATAACGAGTTCTAGAAAAGTCTACAATTTATTTTGGGAACCAAGCTCATCTAAAGTACTTCTTATTAGCCACAAGCAAATGGGAAGGCGGAGAGAGTTAATATGGTACTTAAATATTTGTTGAGAGCTTGCATGATTTTGGTCGCTCACCATTGCATATAGTTGATGTTCCTACAATAATAGCTTTCAAGTTAGTATAGGAATGACACCATTTAAAGCATTATATGGAAGGTTGTGTAAATTGCCAACTTATTAGTTAGAGATCGAAGATAGGTTAGTCCTGGGTTCAGATTTTGGTAAAAGAAGTCGTAGAGAAGATTGAACTGATCTTAGGTCAGTGAGGGAATCCCATTCAAGGTAGAAGATTTATGTGGACAAGTGGCTAGAGATCTTGAGTTCTTTGTTGAAGATCATTTTTTTGATAAAGGTATCACAGACGAAGGGTTTATTTAGGTCCAAAAGTCAGGGAAACATGCATTGAGGTTTGTTGAACCCTTTTCCATCTTATAAAGGATCGAGATGCTCGCGCATCGAGTGGAGTTACCAAAGAGTTTGACTGGTATCTATAATGTTTTTCATCTGTGTAATTATGTGCCTGATCAAGATGCTACTATAGATCCCAGGCTCTCTGAAGACTTATTACAAAATGGAAAAAGACTTTACTTGGGAGACTGAAGACATAATTTGGGATACTTATCCTGATTCACTTCATGGTATATTCTATACTATTTTACTGACTTGATACCTAATGGGTTACACTAGTTTTGATAGCATTGTTTATTAATTGCTATGTTTTTTTAGTTGATGTGCACATAAATGTGTACATTTATATTCACACATTTATTCTTGTTTTAGTTAAATAAATGAACATTTTTGTGTATTTTATATGGTCAAACCATGTTTTAAATGTTTTCAAAATCATCACTCATTTGAGGGGTTTAACGATGAATTATGCATGTTCTAATTTGTGATTACATTTACTTGGTCCTTGTAGTTGTCTCTTGTAGGAATTTAGGAGCAAAAATGATGTGTGCACATGAAGATATGAAGAAAAGCATGCATTTACACGAGGAGGGAAAGAAATCATTCATTTTATGGAAAGTGGAGGACCCCACCTCTCATCTGTCCCACTTACTCTTGAGGCTTCATACTAGGGACTAATGCACTAATTGGATGAGACAAAAAAATGCTTCATGCATTCTACATGATTGATTAGTGGTTAAAGACAAAATTAGAAGCTTCATGAAGTGAGCATTTTGGGTAATTTCCAAGAAGAGTGATTCGGGTTTTAGATCATGTATATATACCCTCATGTTTCATGTAATTTGGATCTTCTTTTTATCATATGAAAGCGTAAGTTGCTCAAGTTAATAAAAATGGCTTCCAAGCCTCTTTCTCTTATGTCATTCTTATGCTTATCTTACTTTTTATGCTTTCCTTTTGTTGTTTATAGCTTAGATTTATTTAATGGAATTAGTGTAGATTTACATTTCATGCAAGTATATTAGTTTAGTTTATTTTTGTTCTTTAGTTCTCTCCTTCCTTTTGTTTTTGTTAAATGTTGCAATCTACTTTTGTTGAATTAATAACAAATATGAGAGGCTAACCCCTTTGATTTAGGGGTAATGGAGCCCTCTTGATTATGTAGATGAAACATACTTATTGAAATATATATATATATATATATATATATATATATATATGAATGTTGTGAATATGCTTTTATTAGTTCTATGTTTAGTCCCACATCATGGGAATAAGCTAAAGATCAGGTCCAAAAGCCTATATATAAAGGAGCCAATGTAATAGAAAGAATATACATCTGAATGAATAGAAATGTCTTCTCCCTTATTTCTTCTGTTTTGTGTTCATTTTATAACACGTTATCAGCACGAAGCTCTATTAGAGCTATTGTTTGAAATATTCTAGATCTATATTTATGGATCTATCATTTAAGTTTTTTTTTTATGTTTTGAAATCATATAGATCTACATATATGAAATTGTTGTATCTTCTACTTAAATGTGATCCATACTTCTAAATCACTTTTCTTTTTCAGTTTTTGTAGATCTAGATTCTATTTTAGTGGATCTAAACATTTTAAATCTAATTAATTTTTAACTTAGTGGTTTTTAGATATCCACATATTCATATTTGATCTGGTATTATGGTATACCAAATTTTTTTTTAGGAAGATCCATTCATTTTCTTTTTATAATATTATATATGGATCTTTTACCTCATACGCCATACATAAATCATCTTCATTTGCTACTTTATCTCTTCAATAACAGAGAAGCCATTGCTAATAGGTATGCATATATGTAAATAGCAAGCTGCTTGTTAGCCAACATATGTATTAATGTGGCCATTATTTTTGTTATGTAACATGGTGTATGGCTCCTTGACGATTTGTAATGTTTCATTATTGTAAGAAGTTCATTATAAATATATAAAGAAAGACTTGCAGATTTGGATATTATTATTTTTTTATGATTCTGTGCCATAATATATTCAATTTATTACATCCATGTATAAGGTCCTATCCTATTTTACGAGATTTGCATATATATTTTTATGATATAACAATACTACAGTTTAATCGTTTTGTCTGTTCGTTAATTTGTTAATTCGTTTTGATAATTATAGAACATGTATACTGATATGTGAATTTTGTTTAATTAAGCGTCTGCAATTATTATTTTTGTGTAGTTCACAAAAATGTTGAACACTGAAATCCATTTACAATCTCAATGCTTAGAGAGTACCATTAAAAATGGTAATAATATGTCCTAGCAGGACAAAGCAAAGGCCCTGATATTTTTAAGAGGCCATATCCACGATGATCTAAAATCAGAATATTTAACTGGAAAAAAAAATCCTCTCCACTTATGGAACTCCCTGAAGGAGCATTATGATAAGAAGAAGACGGTCATACTTCCAAACATAAAGCAAGAGTCGTTGAACCTGAAGTTCACATGCAAATGACCTGAAGCTCATATGATCTAAACTCCATATACAAATTCTTTCAAATAAGGAACCTGAAGTTCATATGCAAACAAGGAACCTGAAGTTCATATGCAAACAAGGAACCTGAAGTTCATATGCAAACAAGGAACTCAAAGTTCATATTCAAACGAGAAACATGAAATAAAGCATAAAAGCATATAATTGCATTTAATATTTGCATACAGCAAATTACCTGTAAAAGGAAAGGATTTGAAAAATCAATGAAAGGAAAATTTTCAACAAAAAGGAAAAAAGCCTTATATTCCAACTTTATGCTACATGTAATCTCTTGAAGAAACTTATTATTGGAAGAGATTATTACATTTATAATAAATACTATTTTCTTGAAGAAAAATAGTAAAATGACTCTTATATGTGAAAAAAGGGGCACTTTCTAGAAAAGTTACTTCAATTTAAAATATATAATAACAATATATGAATTATGATAAAACTTGAAGTTTTATTATAGTCATTTTGGAACATATTATATTTCTAGAAGAAATATTTCATTGTTTCTTAGGAAAATTTTTATAAAGAAAATATGCATCCTGGAGATCATATTGAGTTAAATCTAAATATTGATCTTAATTCTGCACACCGGAAGTAAATGCAAAAACTATTTTTGTCATTACATGGAAAACTTAGAACCGTTAGTTTCTATGATGGTAAGAAGTAATTTTGATATCAAAAGAAAGATATATATGTGGATAGTATAATTTGAAACATGTAATTTTTTTTATGTTGTGAATTTTATGTATAGATTTGCAAGTTTTTCGAATCATTCATATTAAAGAATGTAAAATCTCGGTTCTATTATTATGCATTTCTACTCAATTCTGGATCAGATATTATGCATATATATGGTATTTTAGAAAATATGATTATTGGGAATGCAGTGCAACTATAAGTTGTTTATTTCAGTTTTGATCAATACTTTAGCTAGATCCAAATTTTGTTATGTTGTTTTAAGTAAAATTTATTTATTTGATTCATATATTTAGACCGTATAATGGTTATTTCCATTATTTTTATAATAAATGCATTATATGTATCGTTATGGTAATATATATTGTATTACCATATTATTATAAATGTATTAAAAGCACTGGCTATTGTAAGTTAAATGATGTATGTCTGTATTTGAAGTAAGAATAAACATATGTATTATTATTCAATGTATTTAGCTAGTAATAACTAATGTTATGGAAGAAAGTATAGAACCACAACCTAAAGTTGTGCAAAGAAAATATTTATACTAGAAGTTGTATAACTCAAAGTCTTGGACCTGAAGTCTTGAATTAAATATTTTTATATATATGTGTATATATATATATAAACATTTTTGATAAAGTATACAAGTTTGAAGTCTGGTCAATTAGCAAAAATGTAAAAGCTTCTAAATTAAAAGTATGTTCAAAGATTGAGAACCAGAAGTTCATCATAAATTTATAAAATTGATATGCATATGTATGTGTATATATATGCATAGGAACTCGAAGTTCCTCAATCAATGAATTTGAAATACTTCATAATTTAAAAGCCTGAAGCTTTATTCAAACCGTATGAAATAATAACATTACACTTCTTAGTTAAATCATATGAGACAATAATAAAGCATCCAAAGATTGCACAATTTTCAAAATGAGTTGTATCTTGCTTATATATTTATATTTACATATCGTATTGAAGAATAAATTTTAACAAATTGAAGTTGTTATATATTTTATTTGAACCAGAAGTTCAACACAGTCGAACCAGAAGTTCAATACAGTTGAACCAAAAGTTCAATACAGTGGAATCATAAGTTCAATACAGTTGAACCAAAAGTTCAATACAGTTTAACAAACTTGAAATTGTTTATATATTATTTGAACCAAAAGTTCAATATAGATAAACAACTTGAAGTTGTTCATATATTTCATTTGAACCAGAAGTTCAATACAGTTCCAAATCAGATATTTTGGATATTATGATACGATATTTAAATTTCGCATTGATATTGCTTGATAAGAAAAAATTAATGATTGGAAATTTATGAACAATTTGTTCTAAAGTAAGTAACTCTAATGAGAAAGAATATGCAAATCAATTACATATGTAATACGTGGACGCACGTATATACACATATATGCGAAAAATTTATTAAAAACCTGAAGTTGTCATGAGCTCATATTATAAATCATGCATATATTATATTTCAGAAAGTCGATTGACATCAATATTGAATGACCTGAAGTCATGTGCACATTCAAATGATAGAAAATTCCTCCAAGTCATCGGATCACTGAAAGGGAATAAGTAATGCAATATGAATGCATCTTATCAATTAATAAGAGCATTATCCTCCAACAGTTGAAATACATCTAATGTATTTGCTAGCTATGATACTATAATGAATCAAAAATGAATCCAAAGTAGGTTTATTATTTAAAGTGACAATGTTTGTCAACATTGAGGGGGAGGATAAAGGAATCATCGATGTTAAATATTTGCTAACATATAGAATTATGCAAAGTATTAAGTAACTTGCATAAATTATCAATTATGTCTGTAATAGACTTTCTCCAATATACATTTGAATCCCCGAAGGATCAAAGGGTATAAATCACAGTTGAAAATGTGGTATAAAAGTCAGTTCAAAATATCTTTGGAGTAAGTCATAAAGATGCAAAATAATGGAGGTGAGTGTTCCTGAAGAAACACTTAAAGGTGTTTTAAAAGAAACCCATGACACGATTGTCAAAATAACCCCAGAAGTGGTTTAGGTACCTAAAGTATGATAATTTTTTGAGATCTCAATAAATCATGTATAGAACTGACAGAAAATAATCATCGATGATAAATTAATAAATAATAAAGCGCTTACATTTATAAATGGATTAAAATCTCATATTAGAGAGAAACATGATTGGCCATCAAGAAATTCTCCTAAATAAGATATATGGACCTGTAGTCCATAAGATATGAACCTGTAGTTCATAAGACAAAATAGAAATATAGATAATGACAAAAGCACATGGAAATTACTGAAACATCATAGAGTGTCAAGTGCCACGAGCATTGTATTTTTCAGAGATAATTGAATTGATTAAAGTGGTGAAAGTGTTTAAAACACTTACAATACCCTGAAGGTATAAACGATGAAAGTATACAAATTCTAGAGGAATTTGAATAACTTTGGTAGTGATAAAGAGCAAGAAATGTAGATTACAACATTCTTTTAAATATTGTTGTGATGAAAATCTTGAAATAATTCATGATGAGTAGATCACTTCCTGCTTTCAGGAATTGTTGTAGTGAAACTCTTAATATCCATTGAAGTGGTAGTTGTGATATCCAAAAATTATTATAATATATAAGTTCCTAAAGAACATAAAGAATACAAAGAACATGTCTGCTAGATTACAGCATTCTTCTAAGTATTGTTGTAATGAAAATCTTGATATACTTCAAGATGAGTAGATTACTTCCTGCTTAGTGTTGTTGTAATGAAAGTTCTCTCACTCATCAAATGTGTATTGCAATATTCAAGCCCGATTGAAACAGAAAATTATAAGCACCTGAAGTGTATTCATAAATGAATATTAGTATCATACAAATCACAAAAGGGAGGTATTTTAAATAAGAAAGCATGCCTGAAGCATGAAAATGCACATGAAGTTTTAAAAGAAAAACTTCATTAAGAAGTATTTGTAAGAAATTTGAGTTATTGAAAGAAGAATACGAATTCAGATAAAATTATTAAATCAGGGGGAGCATCCATAAGTATGATATAATGTACTCTTTTTTCTTAACTAAGTTTTTCCCCACTGGGTTTTCTTAGTAAGGTTTTAATGAGGCATGGGTCATGATCCAGAAGTATCAACGCAAAAGTAACATACAAAAATAAGTTATAATGTACTCTTTTTCCTTATTTAGGATTTTTCCCACTGGGTTTTTCTTATTAAGGTTTCAACGAGGCATAACATTGATCCAGAAGAATCATACTACTTTTGACGTAGTAAATATGACAATGTATATTGTACTCTTTTTCCTTCACTAAGATTTTTCCCATCAGGTTTTTCTTAGTAAGGTTTTAACGAGGCAACATTTTGATCTAGAAGTATCAAACATATTTTGATGCAGTAAACTATTATTTATGAAGAAGACAAGGCAGTTTGGATGGCTCAGATTCAGGTGAATTATATCAAGTATGATAGGATGGAGCACATTGCTTCTAAATTTCTCTTCACACATGCATGAAAGGATAACAAGAAAGAGGAGAAACAAATTCAGTTTCAAGAAAAGAGGGTAGATCCGTTCTCAAAGGCAATTTCCAAATCAACATTGCAATAGATGATATACAAAATTGGCATGCGTCGACTACATCAATAGACTAATTGAATAATGAGTTATAAATAAGGGGGAGCATATAAAATTATGCTATAATGTACTCTTTTCCTTCACTAATATTTTTCCTACTGGGTTTTTGTTAGTAAGGTTATTAATGAGACATTATCTTGATCCTGAAGTATCAACCCTTATGGTAACATTGTAAAACATGTTACCTAAAGAGGAAATAAATTTGCACTCTTTTCCTTGTTTATGATTTTTCCCACCGGGTTTTTCATAAAAAGGTTTTTAATGAGGCATTGTTTTGATCCTGAAGCATCAAACTCTTTTGAGGAATATCATTTTATTATGATATTCATAATGTCAGACGTTGTACTCTTTTTCTCGTTCAAGGCTTTTCCCATTGGGTTTTCCTGATATAGTTTTGAAGGCAATAGACAATAGTTGTATCGACTGAACGAGCATATCCAAGCAAGATAATAATAAATGGGAGCAATCATCATATATGTTTTAAAAGGGACAACTTCAAGTTAGCAGAGCATTCAAGTTTTTGAAGACGCATATACAAGGGGGAGTGTAGTAATATATATATATATATATATATATATATATATATATATATATATATATGAATGTTGTGGATATGCTTCTATTAGTTCTATGTATAGTCCCACATCATGGGAATTATCTAAAGATCAGCTCCAAAAGCCTATATATAAAGGAGCCAATGTAAAGAAAGAATATACATCTGAATGAATATAAATGTCCTTTCTCCCTTATTTTTTCTGTTTTGTGTTCATTTTATAACAACTTTGACTTTTATGATCACTTTTTATGCTTAATGGAATTTTTGAAGTAGTAATTTCATTATTGTTTAAGTTTTGGTTTTGATAGTCTATGTTGTTGACAACACATAGGTTATGCTTAGTCAACATAAACACAAGATTGCCTCTTCATCTACATATGAATATGGTAATTAAAGTATGAATAAAATTCAAATTTGATACTCTACGTTACTAGCTTAATGGTAAATAGAGTATACTTAAAGTAAATTTTAGTATTCACTTTTGCTGACATTTCATGAAAGTATAGTTCTGGATTAGAGAGTGTATTAAAGTTTGACGGTTTAAATGTGTTCACTAATAACACGATTAGGTCATGCTTATGATAAATACACTAACTAATTATAATATCAAATGATAGATCATGAAATCATTATATGTTGATTTATGTGGTCAAGAGGGTGAAGTTGCTTCTAAATTGCTCCCATTTTTTTGTTAACGTACAACTTATTCTCTTTGTTAGTTTTATAATTTTTAGTTAACCAAAATCTCAAGTGGTATAATTCGATTGAGTAGAACTTAGAATTATTTCTTTCTCCATGGATCGACTCATATTCGCCACGTACTACAAGCGTACGCCGTGCACTTGCGGTTTAATATACTTCGCGACGATTTTCTAATAGATAGTACATCCGTCGTCGAATAAGTTTTTAGCGTCGTTACCGGGGAAAGAATTTAATTTTGATTTTTACTCTTCGAATTAATTTTTGTGTTGTTTTCTTAAAAAAAAGATTTCATTGCATTTTAGTTTTATTTTTCATTGTTGTTCATTGCTTCATTGTTTCCAGCTTTGTTTCATTGTTTGCATGGCAGTTTCTTGTATGTTAGCACTATTTTCATTGTCTATTTCATGGTGCACACAGACATTTGCTAAAAAAACCATTCTGCTTTAATTTCTCATCATCTACATTCTATTTTTTTTACATTTTCCACGCTTGCACCATCTACAATTCCATCACCTACCAAAAACCAAACAAACCAAAACAATCTACCCCTTTGCCAAACCATATCAACATCCACCTTCTTCACTGGAAACCTTCTTCACGTCCCATATACACTCCAATCTATTAATCAAACTTCTGCCATACAAATCAAGCTAATTGCCTTCTTCAACCCTTGTCAACCTCCCCAAACTTCTGCCGCAACTACTCCCTACATACACTTATACCACAGAATTACCCTTCAATATCCATCTTCCACCCAAAACAAGCAAAAACCAGCTTATTGCCTTCTTCGCCTAACAATCAAAAAGTCACCAAACTTCATACAGCCATCCATACACCACCACATCCAAACCATACACTTACAAACCACATTGACCATAGTTTCATTCACTACTAAACAACCCAACATCTCCTCTATTGTCAAGCAATCCTACAACTCGCTCAATGACCATCGCCTTCTCCGTAAATCTGCCATTGCTTACTCACAAGTCCACCTCCCTACCTTTTCCGAAACAACCAACAGCCCCGACAGTGATCAACCACTTCCACCAACCATTGACCTATCCTTCCACCGCTACCATTTTTTGCAACCACTACACTCTCCTCCTATCCATCCAGCTCATTAACAAACTAGAGTATTACTACCTTCTTCTAGTGGATTTTAAGTAACTGCAACCTACTGCTATCATCTTCCTGCTGGATGGATAGGAGGAGAGTGTAGTGGTTGCAAAAAATGGTAGCGGTGGAAGGATAGGTCAATGGTTGGTGGAAGTGGTTGATCACTGTCGGGGCTGTTGGTTGTTTCGGAAAAGGTAGGGAGGTGGACTTGTGAGTAAGCAATGGCAGATTTACGGAGAAGGCGATGGTCATTGAGCGAGTTGTAGGATTGCTTGACAATAGAGGAGATGTTGGGTTGTTTAGTAGTGATTGAAACTATGGTCAATGTGGTTTGTAAGTGTATGGTTTGGATGTGGTGGTGTATGGAAGGCTGTATGAAGTTTGGTGACTTTTTGATTGTTAGGCGAAGAAGGCAATAAGCTGGTTTTTGCTTGTTTTGGGTGGAAGATGGATATTGAAGGGTAATTCTGTGGTATAAGTGTATGTAGGGAGTAGTTGCGGCAGAAGTTTGGGGAGGTTGACAAGGGTTGAAGAAGGCAATTAGCTCGCTACCATTTTTTGCAACCACTACACTCTCCTCCTATCCATCCAGCTCATTAACAAACTAGAGTATTACTACCTTCTTCTAGTGGATTTTAAGTAACTGCAACCTACTGCTATCATCTTCCCGGTCCTCTTTACCAACATCCTCTCCTACACTTTTAACAACCACGCCCTCCTCCTCCGTACAAGAATTCCAACACCTATTTTGAATTGAAGCGACAACCTTTCGAACTGAATTCAGGATCTCTAATTCAAGCAATCTCCAAACTCCACCATCAATAGTCATTAGCACTTCCTCCACAAGCCTGAAGCCCCTCCACCTTCACGGCTACACAAATCATCGAAACCCTTTCATCCGATTCAAACTCAAAAATCACAAACTTCACCCCAAATCAAATTTTGCTTCACGTATGAATACAGAAATCGTGACTACATCGAATCAAAAATTCACCAGCGAGTAACACTCTACACTTAAACAGATCGATTGTCTTTTCTTTTCTGAAATCAGGTTTTGAACAAGGTTTTCGCAATTTTTAATTTTTATGTTTTCTCTCTCACTTTTTCCGTCTTGCTACTAGGAGAGGATTCACGTATTCTAATAAATTCCAGATTCGGTTTTGTTTTAAAGAAAAGGACGTTAGATCTTGTTTGTATCGGGTCGTATGTTTGTTTCAATTAGGCCTTCATATTTATTTTTATTAAGCCAATGCGTGTTCTAGATCTTCATTTAATTAGTTCTCTTAATAAAAAATAGCTTTGGGATTTGGATATGCTGATTTTGAGTTTTAATATATATATTTATATATCTAGTTCTTTTAGTTTAATTTGGCTTGAGTTATAATATTTTTTTATCACTATAAAAAAACAACAACAAATCATTTTCCTTCAAATTGTGAATTTTAGTGTGATAAATTTCAAGTTACAAAATAGAAACTCTAAAAGAGGAATTTCTTTGCTTCATTAGCGAGGATATGGTTTACTTGCTTAACCGCTTCGCTTGCTTGCTAATAAAAAAATTCTGCTAATTTTTTTTTAATAAATTATGCATGCTCAGGTATCATGTTTTAACCACTTTATTTTAATTGCATTGTTGATTGCTTGCATTTGCATTAAAAAAATAATCCAAAAACAAAATAAAAATTCATTCGTAGTTGTTTGTTATTACTCGTTTAATTTCTGTTTTGCATTCATCTCATCTTATTTTCTATTCTTAAGGGTACACCCAAATTCCATAAAGTGGGGAGTTCATAACCCTTCCTTAGTCTAGGAAATTGCATTTCATCATAGAATTTGACTAATAATAACGATTAGACGTTGGACTTAAGGGAGTTGCAGGCTCATCTAGGGCTTAATCATATTTTGATAGTTGATATAATTGGAACGAATTATATCTTGGTGTCTAGACTACGGCGGAGAAATAACCATTTATAAATATTACAGTGATTCATAAATATTATATTGGTTGTTACTATGAAGGTACTTAAGCTTTCGGCTGCATTTCTAGGGTGATTCCCGATGCACCGACAACTCATGTCCGTTAACTGGCTAAGAAATTTTTTGTTTTAAATAACCAAACGTGACACTATATAATTTTGGGTTAAGAGCCACTAAGGACAAAAAATTTGTAGTTAACCCTTGCATTCATTTAGTTGCATTAGATTCATGCATATATAAAAAAACAAAAAGAATAGAAAAATCCAAAATCCAAAAAAAAAATCATCTTCATTTGTAAAGCAAATGCTTTTTCTATCATTCAAAAATTCCAAAGAAAAAAAATCTTTTGTAGAAAATTTAACATCTCTTTCTTTTTTCTTTTTTTTTTAAAAAAACTACAAAAAAATTCAAAATTCAAAAAAAAGGAATTTCAAAACAATTCTCATTTTGTAAAAAAATCGCTTCTATTCCCTTCTCAACTTTGTTCTTCTTTTCTTCCCTTATTTTTCACTCTAGTGCATGAGTATTTGGACTCATGATCCACCCACGAATCATTGAACTCATGACCCTTCCACTAATCCTTTTGTTCAAACAAACGTTCCGTGAACCATGGCCGAAGAAAATCCCTCGTGAACTCTTATGGATAGAACCTTCCCCAACCGAGTTTCTATTCCTTCATGCATCATATTGCCCACACCAATGGGTAACCCCTTTGAAATACATTCGAATCACGTAAATCTCTTCCAAAATTCAGCAAATTTGAACGTGCTAACCCTTACACTTTCGTAACTAAATTTGAACAAATTTGTGCAACCATGAAATTTCAACAATTAAGTGATGATGGAATTAAACTTATGTTAATTCCATTTGCACTTACCGATTATGCCGAAAAATGGTTGTATAGCTTGCCTTCAAATAATATTGGAACGTGGGATGAATTTGTGAAAGTCTTTCTAAATAAATTTTACCCTTTGGAAAAAAAAAACGTCCAAAATTCAAAATGAAATCATTTATTTTCATCAATTTGGGGGTGAATCCTCTACAAAATATTTCGAAAAATTTAAAGAACTTCTAATTAAATGTCCAGATCACAAGTTCGAAAAATGAACTCTTTGTCAAAATTTTATATGATGGACTTGAAAATAACCCTCGAACCATGCTCGAATCGATGTGCCAAGGAAACTTTTTAGCCCAAAATCACGATGCTACTTGGCAATTTCCCGAAAATTTGGTCGAAAAATCAGCTCAATTGGAACGATCTAACGAGAAATTGATTTTTCGCAATCAAACACTCATTCGATAGGATCTTCATCGGCCTTAGAAGCGAAAATTGACGCAATGTTAACCAAATTCGATAATGTACTTTCATCAAATCAAATGAATCAAGCTCAAGCTTCTCAACCCTCGTGTTACAAATGTAACGATCCTAACCACATTGTCGATCAACGCCCACACTCGCTAGAACTACTCAACGAGTTTAATAAAGTTAGGAACGACCCATTCTCTCTATCATACAATCTGGGTTGGAGAAATCATCCTAACTTCTCTTGGGCCCAAAATAATGAAAAATGGAATTTGGTCCGACCCCCTTTCTAACCATTTCCGAATAATCCTACGAATCCTCCCTTTCAACAAATCAATTCCAAAATTTTGCGCCACCTTCTCAAAATCAACCGCAACAATCTTTTGTTCCTCAAGACGATAAGCGATTGACTTCACTTGAGAAAAGTCTCGAAACATGGACTGAAGCAGCGACACAAAATCTCCAATTGAATAGAAATTTGCAAAATTTATTGACTTCGTACATGCAAAACACGAGTCAACCAATTGCTAAACTTGAAATGCAAATGAGTTAGACACTTCCATAAGTGAACGGGAAAGAGGGTCATTCCCGAGTCAACCTGTTCCAAACCCTAAGAATCAAAATTCAAATCCAAACCAAGCTCATGTTGTTCAAGATACCAATTTAACTCAATTGAATGCAATCACGACTTTACAATCCTGTAAGAAAATTGATAATCAAGTTGAAAATCCAAATAATGCACTGGATATTCCTCTCAACTCTTCTAAAACCAAGAATGATCCTAATCCAAATTCTGAGTCTAATTCTTCTCCAACTCAAGTAGACCGACCTACTAAGTCTAGAATTCCATTTCCACATCGTCTTCTGTAACGATCCGAAATTCCGTACCCTTTGGATCGACTAATAACATCTCAATCCAAATTTCAATTTATAACTTCTATTTAGAATTTTCCATAAAATATCTCATTTTTTATTACAAACGGTTATAATCTTATTTATATTTTCTTTATGACAATTAGGTTCAAAATCTCATTTCAATTATCGATTTCAAAATCCACTTCCCTTTTTCAAAAAACTTTGAACTTATATTTCAATTCTTCCAAAAATACTTCACTTAATTTATAAACACTTATAATTCACCTCTTGTTTTATCCATTTAAAACAAGTTCTTATTTCCAGTTAATTCGAAATTAAATTCCTATATTGGAAATAAATTCCCTTTAAAATCCCCAATTTATTTTCTTTATTAGAAAATATTTTTACTTTTTAGTATTTAAATACCAAACTTCTAAGGTCAGGGTAATCCAAACACAACATGATCAATCACCGATTAAATATCACATCATAGATCATAATAAATAATTAAAACAGTAAATAAAATGTTGAGGAACCCAGTTGGATCCCTCCAGCCAGTTTCCCTGCATCCACAGATGTTAATTAACATAAATAACATCAGTAATAGTAATTTCACATCCTATATGAAATATCATGGTGAACAAAATTATTTAACGATCACTGATATAGCTATATCAATCAATTTAACCATTATCAGCCATTCATCCAAACAACCATCACGCAGTATAAAATACTGTAAATAAATTTAAAACTCGTTTATATAAAAATATAAACGAGGCAGAGTTAGTGAGTTTACTCACCTTGTTTCACGGTTGACGGTTCTGCTTTTGTTTTGCTTATAATCAAACAGTTGTTTGATTTTTATCACCAAATATTAGTGGCTTCGTTCTCAGTGAAATCAGTTCTACAATGAAGACTTCATCGCTATGATTCCAACTTAACAGACAATGCTCAATTCTGATAACGTATTCACGGGTTATAAACAATATAAGTTATAAGTTTTAATTTACTTAACCATCAATAGTAAGTATATTTTTAAAAAAAAATATAAACCTTAATCAACGTTATTAGTGTTACCAATACCTTTCGGCTAATCACGTTTTCTTTTTTTATCCCCTTAACCCTGCGCATAACTCTTCTTCTTCCCCTCGGCAAGGCCTCATTCTAATCTCATTCTGAGAAAACAAAAGCCAACGTTAAAACCTTCTAACCTATAGCTTCAAATACCACTGTCCATGCTTCATGTTTCCATCTCAACTCATCAATCAGCCACAATTCATGTCTTTTTTTTATCTTTAAAAATAGGAGCTGCAAATCTTCGTTTTTCAGACATGCTACCTTACAGCATGAGTTCATGTACGGAAACAACTCCTCATAGATCATCCCTTTCTTTCAGTAATTAAACCCGTGCTTCAACTCCCCAGTACAGGAATCCACCGCAACCAATAATACTCCTCCATAATGAAACACAACTTTGATGGCTACAGAAAAGTAAAATTCGAACAAAATATGGTACTCAAGTCCTCAATAATTTTCCATCGAACCTCCTCTGTAAACCCTAATATCATGTCGCCTTTCAGTTGTTCTTAATAGAGACTGTCTCTCGGATCCTTCTAGTAGACTTCGAGAAAAAGCCACCTCCCAACGCCGATAGACTGACCCACCAAAGCCCTAAAATCCACTGTAAAAGTCGAGCGCGACTTCCCACTTTAAGCTACAGGTTCCGACCCAAATCGCGCATAAGATTTGAGGATCCAATCCTTTCGAGTAAAAGAATATGCACTGAGATTTTAGGAATTTTGTAACGACCCAGAAAATCTGAACCAATTTAAAATTTTTAAATTGGCTAAAATAATGGATTTTAAATATTTAAAATAAATATTTTAGATAATGGCAATGAAAACTGAGTTTGAATCGACATTTGAAAACGAATATAATTAATTATAATTATATATAGAATTGAAAATGGCGCGGTAGTTCGATAATTCGATTTCAAACTTCAATTGAATATACCGGGTGCAAAACAATCCGGATTTTAGTGAGACCAAAAATAATGGAATCTAATTGATAATATCTTTCTAACGAATCCGACCAATCGAAATTTGATAGCGGGAATCAAAAGATATGTCCAGTTGAAAATTCTGAATAGTCGCTATGGAATTCAGGCCCTTAAAAATGGACATTTTGCAAACGACCTCCGATTTCGACGAAACCACTTTTGTTGGATCCGCAATGTCAAGTTATTGCTAGGTTTCAAATTTCATAATTTTTCGAATCAATATGTGAGCGTGGCAAAGGAAAACGCGTTTGACCAGTTTCCATTGATTTTAATCGACTGGAAATTGGCCATTTTTCAAACGGCCTCAGAATTCGACGAAACTAGTTTTGTTAGGACCGTATCGTCAATACGAAGCTAGAAAATATTTTTCTGGAATTTTTCTAGTCCGTATGTGACCCCGGTAATTTGAAATGTGCGTTTAAAATTCAATATAATGATTTAAATGAAAATTCAAAAGGAAACTGATTGTAACGATCAAATCAGCTTGCGATACATATCCCATTGTGTTCGGAATGGGGGTTAAACGCTATGGACGACAGGCGGTGGGCCTCGTTTCGTGGTCGTGGGTAAAAGTCAACTTCAAACAATTAAATAATAATAAAAATAAATTTTTTTTTAATTCCCTTCCCCCCCCCTTTTCTTCTTCACTGCCCCCCCCCCCCCGATTCAATTACCAGAAACAAAAAAAAAAAAAGAAAAAAAAACCCTAAGACTCGACGGCGACGCCACCAAACCCCAAGCCGCCACCTCGAAGACCCGAAGCCATCGCCACCCCGTTCGAACTCCTCGAAGCCATCCCCCCCCCCCCCGTCGAATCCCATCGCGACGCCACCAAACCCCGAGCGCCACCCTCGAGAAGACCACCGCCGACCCTGACATCGACCCCCCCCCCCCCTCTGTAAGTTTTTTTCTTGTTTGTTTAACTGATCTTTATAGTATTTTAAAAACTGATTTTATTTTAGAAATTAAAAACTGATTTTGTTTAGAATTTTAAAACTGAAATTTAATTAGGTTTAAAACTGAAATTTTAATAAAGATTTAAAACTGTTTTTTTTTATATAAAGGATTTAAACAGATTTTAATTTTAAGTTAAAAGAAAAGGTTTAAACTTTAAAAAGATCAGATTTGTAGAAAAGTAAAAATCATATTTTTATTTAGTGAAAGTCGAAGTAAAAATCATATTTTTATTTAGTGAAAGTCGAAGTAAAAAATCATATTTTTATTTAGTGAAAGTCAAAGTAAAAATCATATTTTTATTTAGTGAAAGTCGAAGTAAAAATCATATTTTTATTTAGTGAAAGTCGAAGTAAAAATCATATTTTTATTTAGTGAAAGTCGAAGTAAAAATCATATTTTTATTTAGTGAAAGTCGAAGTAAAAATCATATTTTTATTTAGTGAAAGTCGAAGTAAAAATCATATTTTTATATATCGAAAGTCGAAGTAAAAATCATATTTTTATTTAGTGAAAGTCGAAGTAAAAATCATATTTTTATATATCGAAAGTCGAAGAAAAATCATATTTTTATATATCGAAAGTCGAAAGAAAAATCATATTTTTATATATCGAAAGTCGGAAGTAAAAATCAGATTTTTATATATTGAAAGTCGAAGTAAAAATCATATTTTTATATATTGAATAGCATAGTAAAAATTCGATTTTTACATGTGTAGAGAATACGGGCGAAAGCGACAAAAGGCGAAGATTTCTATAAAGGAAGTATCGTGCAGTTGGATAGCTATTGGTGAGATTTCTGATTTAAAAATATTATATATATGTGAAATGAAAGTGAATTGCTATCTATAAATATATATCTATATATATATACATATATATACGCCCCTCGTCCACAAACCATGGACGATATTTATTGATTGAAATTGTTGTGATAATTGGTTGATAGCGAATGATTGTTTGGGATTGTTTGTGATTGATATTGGTTGATTGTGGTTGAAAAATACCCATTGGTGGTTGTGAAATATTTGGTTGAAACCACATAGGATTAGTTTGTGGAAATGAAATAAATATATACATGCCGCCTGCGTGCGAACTAGATGCATGAACCCCATTGTCAAAAACCGCGAGGTTTTAAGGTAGAGCGAGGAGCCGTACTAGGGACGGTGCCGGTGTAACTACCCTGCCGTTATGCTGCCGAAATTTTGAATAATATTCGTGTGTTTGAATTATTTTCATATGCTTAAACTATATTTATTCATTGTATAGAAAACATTCATGTGTTGAATTGATATTCATTCGTTGTTTAGAAATTCATGTGTTGAATGGTATTCATATTTTGAAATAAATTGTTCGATAATAAAAATCACATTTTTATCTATATATAAAAACTATTGAAAACATTCATGTGTTGAATTGATATTCATTCGTTGTTTAGAAATTCATGTGTTGAATGGTATTCATATTTTGAAATAAATTGTTTGATAATAAAAATCACTTTTTATCGACTATATGAACTATATAGAAAAATAGTGTTTTGAAATGAATTGTTTTACAATAAAAATCACATTTTTATTGTATGCATAAATCGTTGAAATGTGAAGTGTTAAAAATAGCCACTTGTTCAAAATAAACATATATGAGTTGAAATATTCATTAATTAGCTAATGAAATGATTTGCACCTATTTATGTAGCATTAGAATGAATGGTGTTTTTAAACCAAATAGAAATCAAATATGAAGTTGAATAGAAAATGAAAAATGATATGAACTGTATATATATGTACATGCATATTCATTGAACAGGTTATAGCAAAGGGGCTAGAGAAGAGGAATAAAATTTTGTGCCCGACAAATAGGTACACATTTACTGATTTGTTTGGGTGATGATTTTGAGCCTGTTGGCTAGCCGCTTGGCTTTTTCTTTTCCTTTTTGAGGTTAGAAGGACCGGGAACGCTATTTGCGATTTCCCGATGCTCCCGGTGCAGGGGAGGTTATGGCGAAATTTTTCCAAAATTTAAGGTGTTAGAAATTTTTTTTGAAGTGAAAATGATATTGAAATCATTGAATGAACAATATTTATATAAATATATAAATATAAATAAAATTAAAACGAAACGAAGCCGTGCAGTTCGTATTTTGAAACCGTGATTTCAAACGACTAGTGCGGGAAATCCGACCATTGGATTTTCCCGAAACCTCAACCGTCGGGTTCGCCTTGGAAATATCTTCCCAACGGCACCAACTTTGTAGAAATCCAACGGTTGGATTGTCTGGAATGTTTAATTCAAATCTGAAGAAAAACAGCGCCAGAAACGATTATATTTATTTATATATATAAATATAATTATATTTAATCGAATAACGACGCTGCAGTTCGTATTTTGAAATCGAAATTTCAAACGATTGTACCGGGAGATCCGACCGTCGGATTTTCCCGAAACTGGAACCGTTGGATTCGTTTTGAAAAGACCTTTGTAATGATGTAAATTTTGTGAAGATCCAACGGTTAGATTTTCAGATATGTGTAAATCAAATCTGAAGAAAAACAGCGCCACGGCCGCCTTATGGCCCGAAGCGTCGTTTTGAATAAAATGGCTATTTTAAAATAAATAAAAATAGCGATAAATAGTTATAAAATATCATAAGCGATATGGAATGGAAATAAACTGAATTTGCTCGATTTATGTTGTATTTGATGGTTGAATGTGTTTGGTGTGAAAACTATATTAAAGAACACAATTGGTGTTGTCGAATAATTTAACCATTGAAATAAATCGATTTGAAATTCTAAATATACGTGAATTATTTGAAAAGGCCGAGTTAATTCTCATTTCGAATAATCGACCGACGATTGAAATTCGAAGATGAAGACGATGGTCGAAGACCGGAGATCTTCACCTCGTTTGGATGGTAACCGAGGTCCTGATTGGGAGGCATCCCGAAATATGGATAATGAGTGGTGATCGTCCAGACGTACGTGGTGATCGAAGGGTTTGCGAGGTATTTAGTGCCTCCGGTTTCATTCAGACTCAGAACGGACTTGTAAATGGACTGTGTGTCTGACATTGGATTTTATTCTATGTTGATTGATCTCTGTTAAATATACATCTGTTTGGCGGCGAAGAATTTATTCTTTTGCTTAACGCCCTTCTTTGAGACGCACGAGCTCAGAGGTTGTATATCGATAGACATCAGTCGCATGGCATGAATTGCCTGTGTGGCATGCTAAGATGCAGTGATCAGGGCTTCTGTTGAAAAGCAAAGTCTTGTGGTGATGATCAAAGCACCGCCTGTGTGGCGTAGCTTTGTGTATAACGTGAATTCGCGAGCCTCACACCCCGGTATGAACCTAAAACGGGAGAAGGACCTCAGGGAGGGCATGCGTTTCTTTCTAGCTAGGGTGGTGTCAGTGACCTACCAGCCCTGACATTTATATACTTTTCACCTATGTGGTTGTTGATGTTGCGAGGCGCCTCGGTTTGATCGGACGATCCGGGTCCGATGGAGTCATTCGTTGGCTCGTTTACGCCCCAAAGGGCGGGGAAACGTAGTGTTCAGGCATTCTTAATCCACATCGGTGGACCGGCCCTGTCGCTCCAAGGGTCGATGCGTTCTGATCCTGAGACATGGGCTAGATTGTCTCGAATTCGGTAAGGACTATCTTTTTCCTTGGTTCATGACGGAAATCCAATTTCCAAATACGTGACGATGCGATTTTGATTGTATACCTATATATGGCGACATAGTGGTATGGGGCATTAATGCCGTCTATGATTGATAGTTATGATTTGAAATTGTTTTCAAAACATATAAACACTAGCAATAATATCAAATGCCTTTGTTTTATTCGTATCAAGCATATCTTGGCCGTTATAAGGTAAAAACTCTATCCTCCGGTTTGCGTTGCATTGTGTGATGGGAACTGAGTCTTATAACGGTTTCATTTTTATAAAAAGCATAGCGATGTTTAAAAGAAAGATTTGTTTTAAAGCACTGGCAATCCAATGGAGTAAACCCGTTCCACGAAAGTGGCGTGGTCCTGTGATTAGCCAATTATATATGTGTTGAGTGGATTTCTCATACCAGTCCCATGACTGACTCGTAGTTTGTTTCACTCTCAAACTCGGGTGCCCCTTTTTCTACACGGGCATCCTTGTATTCAGGTTTAGCTGGTTCTTTCTAGATAGCTGGAGCTGAAGATGGATTCTATCATTTATTTCTTTTTATGTTGTTCAGCTCCTATTGTACATACTTTGTTTATTTCCGCTGTAGACATTTATGTATAGCTGAACTGTATTTGTACTAAGTAAGATCCTGTATACTGTGTAACTCTGATGATTACTTTTATCCAGTATATTTTGTTGTTCATTCTGGTGTATTTATTTAATTCTGTTCTGCTATTATATGTTTCTGTGTTATATTCCAAAGATAACCTTGTTTCCGTGAGAACGGGAAATCGGGTCGTCTCAAATTTTGTCTATTTTTATTTTAATGAGGAGAGAGGAGACCGAGTTTGTTTATTAAAGACATTGAATTGTTTTGTTTTCGGTTGAAGTAAGAAACTGAAAGAGGAAATTGGATTAGGAATTACGGACATGTATTTAAAGATGGAGAAGTTTGGGATGCACGCCAGGTAATATCTTGGGAAGCACGGAAATGAGATAACTTCATACGCATGGAACTGGAAAAACGTGGAGCGCACGGTGGTTTTTAGCGTACACGAAAAATAGTATTGGTTTTTATGTGATGGTTTTGGAGAGTAACGTTCTTTAGAAATATATAAGTTTAATGCAATCCAAAGATACACCGCTACGTAGAACTTTGTTTGCGTACGAGCCGTTACAGACAAAGATAAAAATACCATTGTGTTGAGCAGTGTGTTACGATCCCAAAAATAAAATAATATCGATAGTTTATCTTATATTATAAAACCCCAAAATGTTGATATAGGGTGCAAAATACTCCAAATAAAAAGTTGCATATTTAATTAATTAAAAATTACAGTAAAATTCTAAAAATTAAATTATAACTACGTCTCAAAAGAATCCTATCTAAATTCGAATCCGATATTTAAATATATTTAAATAACCGTTATGGCTTATATACGATTCTATAGCGACTTTCTGAAAAATTGATTTAGACATAACTTTTTATTCTCGCTATGAAATCTGGATTTTTCACATTCCTTGGAAAGATATTTTCAAACAGATTCAAATATTTCTTGTTCCGCTAAAATCCGATTTATTTTGAATCCAGTACATTCATTTGAAATTTGAAATCGGATTTTCAAACTACCGCGGTATTTTGAATTCGTTTTAATTATATTATAAATTATACGTTTAAATATCGTTTTATTAAATAAATTCCTATATATAATTCAAATAAAATATTTAAACCAATTTAAATATTCAGAATTCAACGGCTGAAAATCCGGGTCATTACATTCCTTCCCCATTAAAATAATTTCGTCCTCGAAATTGCTAAGGTAGGAAAAATGCCTCAACCTATTAACTTAAAATCTTCTATCCATTTTTAAACTTTTAATTCCGAGTGATCCAATTTGTTTCAATCCAAATACCAATTTATTTCTGTTAGCAAAAATCTTCAAAATTTTCTAACTCTCTAAATTTTCGAAAAATTTCGCCCGCATCTCCTTTGCACGGCTCAATCGGTACAACCACAACTCGCCTTTCTAGGCCTTCTCCAATCCAAAAGAAAATCAAACAGCCAAGCGGCTTGCCCGATAGGCTCATAAAACCATCAAACCCAAGTAATATTGTAAACACGTACCTTTTTATCGGGCACAAATTCTATCTCTTGCATTGCTTCCATTTGATGCTTGCTCAACATATCCATTCCAATTGATTTCCAAACAAATAAACTCTTCATTTCCCAATTCACTAATCAACTTTCTGATCAGTTCCCTTCCATGTTATAATTCAAACTTGATTTCTATTTCCAAAATCAATCCACTTATTCTGCTTGGACTCAAAAATAACTTAACTCCAATTAACAACATACAATATATATGTATTCAACTTGTCTAGTATAAGTCGAATCTATTTTAATAGCTCAAATCTTAAATATTTCTCTTATTACCATATTTAGTCTCATTCGAGCTTATCTCCATCTAATCCAATTTTATTTAACTGGATCCAAGTTAAATTCCAATCTATTTAATTCACTTTTACAATTTCAACCTTTTTAACTTAAGTTAAATTTTTATTATATTCGATTTACTTATACCATTTCAATTCATTTAACTTATAATGGTTAAATAAAAATTCAGAATTCAAATTCCCAGCTTTTATTTCAAACTCCCTTGAAATAATATATATACATGTATCCATAACCATTTGCAAAACCAAACTTTTGAATATTTAAAATAACTTATCTTTCGAACAAATTTTCCATTAACGAACTATTATGGTAGCAATCCGTCACTCAAAAACTTGAAAATGAATACCAATAATGTCGCGACCCATTATCAGAATTATTTTCTCGCCCCTGAAGTGATTTCAGTGCTTAATCACTTTCAAAATCCATTTAAAATCATTCTTATGCTGAAATCCTTCAAAGTACGGTTATATAACTTTCAAAAATATTTCATACAATATTTCTAAACACCAGGAATTTAAATTCTCAAATTCTAGTTCGAACTTAATATTAATTCATTCCGTTTGTACACATTATCCGTATTCAGATTTATATAACCATTTCAATATTTCATGGTTCCATTTGATTGTATTAACAATCAACACCTTCTTATATAATAATTCAGAAATTATTCCTTTTATATCAAAATAATTTTGGGTAAAATTATTCCATCTACCCTTTTTGAAACAATATTGTATCGAATTGCTTTGTTCGAGAGTTTAGAAACACCTATCGATACAGTTGTACATCCTATATCGACCAGAATTCACAAACCACTCAACAAAATAGTCAACACAATATAAAACAATTTCATATCAAATCTACAAATACGCGCTCATATATATACACTCAAACTCAACCTAGGGTATTACTAATCCCATCTCTTACTGAGTCACACCACAGAGCCAACGTTACTACTCAACCTTCAGCTCTGGTACCAACTGTAACGACCCGAATTTTCGTACCCTTTGGAACGACTAATAACACTACACATCCAACCCAAAAGACACAGAAATATGAATCATTATTATAAAGAAGTTAGAGGATGAGAAATAGAAAGAAAGAAATATTAGAATAGAAGAAAACGAAGATCACAAACTCACAGCGGAACAAATAAAATATATTAAACAACATAACCTTTGAAATGCAAATCAGAGCACAGCAGTTATCTCTGGAACAGTTATAAACATCTGTTTCTAGATACGAACATAATACACAGCGGAAAAATATGATAGTCTATAGCTAACTGGTGAAGCCTCCAACTTCAAACTCCTCCAAGTGAATCTGTAAAATCCCGACTACTTGACTGCCCGTACAAATTTGGGCACCCAAGAGTTTAGGGAAAACAAACAAAATAAACTCTGGGTCAGTCATGGGACTGGTTTGAGTAAACTCCAACCATTTGTTTAACTTTCAAAATCTTTTCGAAAGAAATGGAAATCATAAGACCGATCCACACATAAACACGGATGGTTTTTACCTTACGATAACCAAAAATATTTTTGATATAAAATCCAGTGATATTATAATAGTGTCTAAATCAAATAAATAGAAATCTAGCGGAATGCTTGCATCTCACGCTCCATATATAATATAAAATCAAAAACTACAGGGCGCTTATTGGAGATTGGATTTCCAAAATGACAAGGTATGGGATCACCTGCCGATAGTGTATCTCTAGAGGCGAATACACTGGGTTCAACAAGAACATCTTGCAACCCGGCCCTCACATGACCGACCACTCATTTCGCTTGAGTGTATCGAATGTATATCACCAACGGTTGGCATCAGCAACCGTTTCCCGAAAGGGAAAGCATCGATAGATTAAAGAAACAAATGGAATTTCTCTAGATAGGTGATTATACACCCTAATGGGAGCGGCCCACATAGCCATGTTGCCTGCCCGATTTTTTTCAAATTCCGGGTTGTGAGGCTTGAGGTTTTAATTATCTTCCAGAACATGTGGTCACCATTCACTTTGAATGCCACATCGTCATACCCGCCAAATCACAAATTGATTTCCCTAAAAATACCACGGGTATAAAGCTAAGAGAAACGAGTTCCTCCGCCACCAACGTAAGTACATTTGAAGGGATCAACTTACGCGATCCGTTAGATATACTCTGTCAGACATTCGTCCATTCACATTGTCCTGGGACTGGACAAACCGAAGGCACTATCCCGTAAACAGGATAGCCCTTGCATAACTTCGTCTTCAATTATTTTCATCATATTTGATTGTAATGCTAACGCCCATATAGAGTGGTTTCCAGATAATGAATCTGATCCCGGTCTCTCCGTATTGACGACGGAAAAATGGTCAAAAACTTCGATACTCTGTGATTTAACTATCAAAGAAAAATAAGTGTACAACCAACGATCTTATTTCCAGATAGGAATTCGATCGATCAATCATCAATCAACATTGGCCCCTTTAAATCAATTCCTTATTATATTATCATTTACAATTCTAATTTCCCATCTTTCATATTCTTTTGAAGCTCGATTTCCCCTCTCGATTCTTTGAAAAACATTTTCAATATTATAATTCCTTTATTCGAGAAAATATCTCTTATTCTAGTAAAAAATCAATTCTGTATATATATTAACGAATCCTTATTTTATATATCCAGAAAATATACCGCATTAATATTGGAAAATATTTCCGAATTCCCTTTCTTAATTCCAGGTTGACCAATTCATTTCATTTTAACAACAGCGTTACAATCGCTGTTTCCAAATATTTGATTTATAAAATATTTCTTTTAACTACAGCGTTACAATCGCTGTCTAGAATTATAGAATACTTATTACAACAATAACATTAAGATCGCTGTTAAAACAGTTATTATAACGGCAGCGTTAAAATTTCTATTTAGATTTACCAAAACATTTATTATAACAGCAGCATTAAAAATCGCTATTTAAAAATTTTTAGTTTATAAAAATGCAACTTGTATTTATTTATTTTATCATCCCAGATTCAAATCTCAGTCGTCAAGTCACTTAATAAACCCATATCATATTCTATTTTAGTTTCAAATCATGTTTATAAAACTACTATAGACATCTTTCCTTTTATATGAAATGATTCGATTTCCTTTCCAAACTTTTATACATTCCATACTTCTGAAATCAAATCCATTGATTTTATATTTGTAAATAACATCTCAATCCAAATTTCAATTTATAACTTCTATTTAGAATTTTCCATAAAATATCTCATTTTTTATTACAAACGGTTATAATCTTATTTATATTTTCTTTATGACAATTAGGTTCAAAATCTCATTTCAATTATCGATTTCAAAATCCATTTCCCTTTTTCAAAAAACTTTGAACTTATATTTCAATTCTTCCAAAAATACTTCACTTAATTTATAAACACTTATAATTCACCTCTTGTTTTATCCATTTAAAACAAGTTCTTATTTCCAGTTAATTCGAAATTAAATTCCTATATTGAAAATAAATTCCCTTTTAAAATCCCCAATTTATTTTCTTTATTAGAAAATATTTTTCCTTTTCAGTATTTAAATACCAAACTTCTAAGGTCAGGGTAATTCAAACACAACATGATCAATCACCGATCAAATATCACATCATAGATCATAATAAATAATTAAAACAGTAAATAAAATGTTGAGGAAGCCAGTTGGATCCCTCCAGCCTGTTTCCCTGCATCCACAAATGTTAATTAACATAAATAACATCAGTTATAGTAATTTCACATCCTATATGAAATATCATGGTGAAAAAAATTATTTAACGATCACTGATATAGCTATATCAATCAATTTAACCATTATCAGCCATTCACCCAAACAACCATCACGCAGTATAAAATACTGTAAATAAATTTAAAACTCGTTTATATAAAAATATAAACGAGGCAGAGTTAGTGAGTTTACTCACCTTGTTTCACGGTTGACGGTTCTGCTTTTGTTTTGCTTATAATCAAACAGTCGTTTGATTTTTATCGCCAAATATTAGTGGCTTCGTTCTCAGTGAAATCAGTTCTACAATGAAGACTTCATCGCTATGATTCCAACTTGACAGACAACGCTCAATTCTGATAACGTATTCACGGGTTATAAACAATATAAGTTAAACGTTTTAATTTACTTAACCATCAATAGTAACTATATTTTTAAAAAAAAAATAAACCTTAATCAACGTTATTAGTGTTACCAATACCTTTCGGCTAATCATGTTTTCTTTTTTTATCCCCTTAACCCTGCGCATAACTCTTCTTCTTCCCCTCGGCAAGGCCTCATTCTAATCTCATTCTTAGAAAACAAAAGCCAACGTTAAAACCTTCTAACCCATAGCTTCAAATACCAATGTCCATGCTTCATGTTTCCATCTCAACTCGTCAATCAGTTATAGACTTTTCCACAATTCATGTCTTTTTTTTATCTTTAAAAATAGGAACTGCAAATCTTCGTTTTTCAGACATGCTACCTTACAGCATGAGTTCATGTACGGAAACAACTCCTCATAGATCATCCCTTCCTTTCAGTGATTAAACCCGCGCTTCAGCTCCCCAGTACAGGAATCCACCGCAACCAATTATACTCCTCCAAAATGAAACACAACTTTGATGGCTACAGAAAAGTAAAATTCGAACAAAATATGGTACTCAAGTCCTCAAGAATTTTCCATCGAACCTCCTCTGTAAACCCTAATATCATGTCGCCTTTCAATTGTTCTCAACAGAGACTGTCTCTCGGATCCTTCCAGTAGACTTCGAGCAAAAGCCACCTCCCAACGCCGATAGACTGACCCAATAAAGCCCTAAAATCCACTGTAAAAGTCTAGCGCGACTTCCCACTTTAAGCTACAGGTTCTGACCCAAATCGCGCATAAGATTTGAGGTTCCAATCCTTTCAAGTAAAAGAATAGGCACTGAGATTTTAGGAATTTTGTCTGTTTTTATTTTGATGAGGAGAGAGGAGACCGAGTTTGTTTATTAAAGACATTGAATTGTTTTGTTTTTGGTTGAAGTAAGAAAATGAAAGAGGAAATTGGATTGGGAATTACGGACATGTATTTAAAGATGGAGAAGTTTAGGACGCACGCCAGGTAATAGCTTGGGAAGCACGGAAATGAGATACCTTCATACGCACGGAATTGGAAATACGTGGAGCGCACGGTGGTTTTCAGCGTACACGAAAAATAGTATTGGTTTTTATGTGATGTTTTTTGAGAGTAACGTTCATTAGAAATATATAAGTTTAATGCAATCCAAAGATACACCGCTACGTAGAACTTTGTTTGTGTACGAGCTGTTACAAACAAAGATAAAAATACCATTTTATTGAGCAGTGTGTTACGATCCCAAAAATAAAATAATATTGGTAGTTTAACTTATATTGTAAAACCCCAAAATGTTGATATAGGGTGCAAAATACTCCAAATAAAAAGTTGCGTACTTAATTAATTAAAAATTACAGTAAAATTCTAAAAATTAAATTATAACTACGTCACAAAAGAATCCTATCTAAATTCGAATCCGATATTTAAATATATTTAAATAACCGTTATGGCTTATATACGATTTTATAGCGACTTTCTGAAAATTTGATTTGGACATAACTTTTTATTCCCGCTATGAAATCTGGATTTTTCACATTCATTGGAAAGATATTTTCAAACAGATTCAAATATTTCTTATTCCACTAAAATCCGATTTATTTTGAATCCTGTACATTCATTTGAAATTTGAAATCGAATTTTCAAACCACCACGCCATTTTGAACTCGTTTTAATTATATTATAAATTATACATTTAAATATCGTTTTATTAAATAAATTCCTATATATAATTCAAATAAAATATTTAAACCAATTTAAATATTCAGAATTTAATGGCTAAAAATTCGGGTTGTTACATCTTAGACCAAAAAAACATTCTAAGCAAATGGAAAAGATGTTAGAAATTTTCAAATAAGTGAAAGTTAGCATTCCTCTTCTTGACATCGTTCAACAAGTCCCTACCCATACTAAATTTCTTAAGGGCTTGTGTACCCAAAAACGACACACTCATGTACGCAAGAAAGTCTTCCTAGCCGTCGGACATAACGAAGTCTTGACCTGATCGATCCCCGTTAAATACAAAGATCTTGGATGTCCTACGATCTCGTGCACGATAAGAGATAAAACAATTAACAAATGCCTAGTTGATTTGGGTGTGAGTGTCAATTTAATTCCATATTCATTTTATCAACAACTTGACGCAGGTGAACTTAAACCAGCGAAAGTAACTCTTTAATTTTCTAATCGTTCGGTTAAGGAAACCGTTGGAGAAATCGAGAATGTACTCATCAAAGTTGTTCAATTCATATTCTTTGTCGATTTCATTGTTTTAGAGACTCAGCCTGTGAATAATCCACTGAGTCAAATTCCATTGATTTTAGGTCGGCCCATTTTGGCCACTTCAAATGCTCTAATAAATTGTCGCAACGGTTCAATGAAAATCTCTTTTGGAAACATGACTTTAGATCTTAATATTTCCAATCTTGAAAGTCATTCGAATGAATCAAGTGACCAAACATTGGAAGTTAAACCCATTGACGAAAATTTCGAAAACGAATCATTTGACCTTAATGATGAACATGAGGCCGAGTACGAAAAATTGTTCCAAGACGCTCCTAATGAAATTGAATACAAGCTTCCATTTGAATCGCTTTCAGTTGAGTCTGAATCTCAACCAAGTTCTTTGATCGAGCAACCACTGAAATTGGATCTTCAACCTCTTCCTGATCATCTCAAGTACATTTACTTAAGTGAACACGAAACTTGTCTAGTCATAATTTCTTCAAATTTAACTCATGATCAAGAAATTTCTCTTCTTTTGACACTTTCTAAAAACAAAGACGCAATTAGTTAGTCCATTTCCGACATTAAGGGAATTAGTCTCGCAATCTTTCAACATCGTATTCATTTAACAGATGAAACCAAACCCACTGGCAAGACACAATGTAGGATTAACCCTAAGATGAAAGAAATGGTTCACGAAGAAATTCTTTAACTCCTTGACAGTAGTATCATTTACCTCATTTCCGATAGCTTCTGGGTCTGTCCCATTCATGTCGTCCCTAAAAAGTACGAACTCACTGGTGTCGAAAATGAACAAAACGAACTTCTTCTAACTTGTACTCAGATGGGTTGGCATGTTTGCATCGATTATCACGAATTAAATGTTGTAACATGCAAGGTTTTAAATCTCAAATATCGGTCGCGTTTCGTCTCAGAGATTTTATAGACTCGGTCTCGTATCGGGGGAGATCTCGGACAAGATGGGTCTAACTCGGGAGTTCGTCTAGGATTTTCATTTCGGGTCTGAAAGTTCATATCGGAACAATCTCGGGGTACATGATGTGTTAAAAATGATTTTAACAAAATGATTTTTATGAATGCTATCAAAAACATAATAACTTAAACTTAAAATGCAAAATAACTTTATTATTCTTTATTTTGCAAAAGATCATTCGTACTCTAAATCATAATATGCTTAAAACAGGAATATTGTTGAACAGGAAACATTAAAAGGATCCAAAGCATTAAAAAATTCAGCATAAATTGACCATAAAATACATAATTTTATAAGTAACATGTATGTAAAAAGACGAATAGAAAATCATAAGCATTGTAAAACATGTACGAACATATAATATAGTCATTTAACATGCAAAATGTAAAATAACAAAAGACTGATATGGCTTGATTTGAGTTTTTTAATTATTGTTCTAGTTTAGGCACAAATTTAAATTTTAACCATAAAAACTAAGATCTCGGAAGATATTCCAGTATTTCGTCTCGTTCGATATTGCAATATCTCGGGCGATATATTCGGAAGGAGATTTAGAGTGATATTTGTTGTTTCATTTCATAAGGAGCCCAAAATGAGATCTCGGAGGAGATCTCGGGTGATATTTGCGAGATTTGAAACAGTGGTAACACGTAAAGCACACTTCCCTCTTCCCTGCATTGATCAAATGCTCGAATACTTAGGTGGTCATGAACTCTTTTGCTTTCTTGATGGTTATTCCAGCTATAATCAAATTCCACTCGCTCCTGAAGTTCAAGAGAAAACGACGTCCACATATCCATTCGGTACCTTCGCTTATCGGCGTATACCTTTCGGACTTTGTAACGCACCTACGACTTTCCAATGATGTATGGTTGGCATCTTTTCTAATATGATCGAATGCTTTCTTGAAATTTTTATGGATGATTTTTCAATCTTTGGCGACTCTTTTTCCCCTTGTTTACATCATCTTGAGCTTGTTTTAAATCGATGTAATGAAAAACACCTAACGTTGAATTGGGAAAAATGCCACTTTATGGTCAAACAAGGCATTGTCCTTGGACATGTAATCTCAAATAATGTTATTGAGGTAGATAAAGTGAAAATTGACGTTATTTTAAAACTATCCATTCTAAAATGTGTTAAGGATATTCATTCATTTCTTGGGCAAGCTGGCATTTACCGACGCTTTATGAAA
This sequence comes from Allium sativum, assembly GCA_030737875.1. NCBI lineage: Eukaryota > Viridiplantae > Streptophyta > Magnoliopsida > Asparagales > Amaryllidaceae > Allium > Allium sativum. The sequence continues at coordinate 62,768,484 of CM060909.1, read as the reverse complement.
TATTTTAGCAAAATTGCTCGTCCTTTGACTACTCTTCTAGGAAAGGACATCCCCTTTCACTTTAACTCTGATTGTGTCCCTTCTTTTGAACATCTTGAAAACGAACTCATTTTAGCCCTGATAATAGCTTGCCTAATTGGGAACTTTCTTTTGAAATCATGTGTGACGCTTTAAAGTTCGCGGTTAGTGGTGTCTTAGGACAACGTATCAACAAAATCCTTCAACTACTTTACTATGTGAGTATGACCTTGAACGACGCTCAATTCAATTATACGACCATCGAAAAAGAAATTTTACCTATCGCCTTTGCGCCAAGAAGTATCGATCTTACTTGATTAGTTCCTACATCGTGGTCTACACTGATCATTCTGCTCTTCGACATCTTTTTTCTAAAAAGGGCGCTAAGTCACGCTTAATTCGAGGGATCCTTTTACTTCAAGAATTCAATCTTACTATCAAAGACAAAAAATGATCCGATAACGTCATAGTCGATCACTTATCTTGTCTTACGAAGGCACCATCTTCTTTGCCATTCAATGAAAATATAAATAATAAGAATTTTAAATTGGATGACCAAAGATATATTAAAGTGAAACTTCTAAAACAATTATGACAATGAAAATAAAAAATCAATAAAAAATACTTCATTGACATATGAAAAATAAAATAAAGAATGAATCTTAAAATGAAAAAGATTTTAAAATTTTAAAATGATTAACTTATGCAAATTATACATAGAAATATTGATAATTGAATGGGGGTACAAGGGAAGATTCCAATGTGCTGGGAAAAAAGTACATAAGAGAATGATGAAAATAAGGAATTTTCCATTGACACCCTTTTCTAGCGTAAGAAATTAAATTTAGAAGTTTACCTAAATTTGGATGTTAGCAATGGCATGCTATGGTTTTGGTAGATAAATTTTGGATGTAAAATTGGTTGAACTGTAGTTTTACTCATTAGAAGTGTAGGAAAATATAGGAGAAAAATTGTTTTTGGTTTTCGAAAATTGCAATAATGTAGAATTGCTAGTTTACTTAGGGAGTTGGCATCATAATTTTGAAGAGAAATTATAAAAATAATCGTTCAAATAAAAGGTACTGACTAATAGTTTATGTGTATCATACGTATTGTTATGCACTATTACACGAATGGTTGCAAAATTTGGGTGAACATCGAATGGCTGTTTATGTAGAATGGAAGTGAAAAGGTTTACATGATCGAACTCTTCTCAAATTTTGAGCACTTTTAAAAGGTGGGAGGATGTAAGACCTTATGTTTTTGAAGTAGTTATTTTATTAATAAAATTTGGGAATAGTGTAAAACAAACATTTTGTATATCTTTAATTTGGTCAAGAAACTTACACCATTATGCTCTTAATGATTTTCTGATGAACTTAATATTGTTTTCATATCGAAGTTCAAACAGAGAAATTATAACTGTTTGAATTCTTAACATCGAAAAACAATTATATATATGTGTATATATATATATAATTTTAATCAATTGTATGCATTTGGAATTCAAATCTAAGACGTGCCCCAATGGTTGTTAGTGTAGAATGGATGTGAGAAGGTTTACATGATCAAACCCTTCCCGAATTTTGAGTACTCTTAAACGGTGGGAGGATGTAACACTCACATTTTTGAAACAGTTAAATAATATAAATTTTATTAATAAAATTTGGACACAATGTTAAATAAACATTTTGTATATGTTAAAATTGGATAAGGATCTTATACCATTGTGTTCTTAGCAATTTTCTAACGAACATAATTTTGTTTTTATATCGGAGTTTAAACAGAGAAATTATGACTATTTGAATTCTTAACGTCAAAAAACAATTATGTATGTGTGTGTATACGTAATCTGAATCAATTGTATGCATTTAGAATTCAAATCCAAAACGTGAAAAAATGGTTAAAAAAAGTGTGATAGAAGAAAATAATGAAGAGAAAGTTCAAATGGTCATAAAATTAATCAATGAAACACATATTCAATTAATGAGCCATAGATTTAATCCGTGGTATTACTCAAAAATTTGAAATAGAGAATACTTACGCAGTCGTTATAAGAAGGGATGTTATCAGGAGAATGGGTGAGAATTGTAAATGAATTAATTGAAATAATTTATGCATATATATGCACACTTATACGTTTGAATTTAAATTAGAGAATATTAATACAATCTCTGACATAATAGTTAATCTTGTAATAGAGGAAACTAATCAGAAGAATCAACTAAGAATTGAAGAGGAAGTATTAATTACTAATATACGTTAAAATAATAATTAATATACATTACAAACATAGTAAAGAAAATAGTGCATGAAAGAAAGTAACTATATATATACACTCTTTACATAAAAAATGAACGCATAAAACAAAGTGGTGGGGGTCGACTGCAATACCAAAGTCGACCATGACGATCGATGTGATGCGCCACCCTAATAAAGTATTATAGAGTAAAACTGTATATTAGAAAGGGGAATAAGGATGGTTACGAGCGTCCATTCCTAGTTTTGTATAACAAGTCTTAAGTACATCGACGAAGCACTCTCTCTCTCCGTTTTTTCATGAAGTTTGACATACTTAATAATCATATGATACAATACTACGATGGCTACATGATTAATTAAGAACAAAACATACATTGCATAATATTTCATAATCTATAGAACAGTACCATAGCCACATATACATGCATCAGGTACAGTACAAAACAATACATAGATACATCCCCATAAAAGAATATGTACAACAAAAAGAATCTAGCATGAATACAAAGTACAGACTATATTTTCCTAAAGCAAACAAAAGTGTAGGAGTTCATTTATAAGTCAAGCTAAAAAACAAGGAGACAGCTTCAACAACTACCTGCATGATCTCGGTTCGACCCATTAACATACACGGATCAGTCTAATTAACGGTAAGTAAAAATACATAATGATATCTTAAGATATGAGACGTAACTCCCCAACTAAAGAGTTTGTAAGATAACTCCAAAGGCTGAAGTAAAGTTATAAATTCAATGTGACATCAATAAGGAATTTCTCCTAGATTATGCACTGAGCGATAAGCTGAGTACAAGCATCGATCATCAATTAACAACAAAGTTTATATACTAGGTCAACATTGTAACTCAAGAGAGTTTAAATGACTTCATTGTGATTAGCAACAATAAACTCCAAGATCATCATAATATATGGATATAAATCCAATATTAACAAATCATCAATGTCGGATTCTAAGGCCAAAATCATCAAAGCATCAATATTTTGGTCCAAAACAACAAAGTTAAATGTGATCATAAGATCCAAGTCATCAAGGCATCAATATTGGACCCAAATTTTTTTTTTAACAAAGCAACAAATTTATAACCAAAAGAACATAATATTGAACGTGCAAATAAGCTCCCTCAAAGCTTTGCCAAGTAACATATATTAGGAGACTCGTCAGCCTCCAGTCGTGACTCAACATACCTACATATCATAAATTTAGAGATTCAACTTCTCTCTTTCGAAACGTAATAGCTCGATAATTTGAATAAGTGACCTATAGTCCTTATTTTTTCCCACTCGCCTTCATCAAACACCAAACAACTTTGTATGTATATCTACATACGTATGGGACCCAATAACCCGACTATTGGCACAACAACAAACAACAATATGTGTTACAAACACACAGTCAATAATCCAGCAGTGATAATTGGGCGACCCATACCACACGTTATAATTATCGGTTAACTACCCGGTAGTCTGCTTCACAATGGAAATCACTAGAAATGTCAAATCATCAGCTTCGATTAGACGAGACTAGGATTAACCAATTTTGTATACCATCATGTCCTATGCCACAGGGTTTACGAATACCGCTTAATCTCTGTAACGCCCTCTTGAAGGGTACGGAAATGTGTGAGTTTATATATTGAAATTATATTTGGTTTTTCCAAAACAAGTTTGTAAAACAATTTCGAAACCAATCATAATTTTATTCTTTGAAAAAACTTATAATTTCAAAAATATAGTTTGCACTATTACTTTAAGATAATTCGTATTGAAAACCAAAACGAGAAAACCATTTCGTCCCAAAGCTATAGAGAAAACGATACATACACACATACACACACACAAACAAATATATATATTAGTTTAAAGCTGTGCAGGGGTATGAAAACACCGGTGAAATCCATCACGAAACTCAACAAATAAACCATCAAAAATCTTTGTAAATCCATGATTTGGAGTGGCCATGGTATAAACTCACTTTGATAAGTTAAAATTGCAAAAAAATCAAAGTGAACAGCCTCATGAAATTCAACAAGAAATCAAGTTTAAGTAGGCAGGAAGCTTCAACAATCAACACAACAAGCGGGAAACGTTTTAATGCAAAATACACTAAGTAGGTTGACCCCTGTGTCGATCGCACTTGAAGAGTGTCAAGCCTAGGGTTAACATGTCAAAGACATGGATCGACCCATCCTACGCGATTTTCAAGTGGTTGAAACAGGGTCTGTATTCAATTTTGATGATGGTTTTGACACGGTTCCCAAGATCAAATTAGCCTCAAATTTTGCAGGAATATAAATAACATGCTCATCTATGGATAGAAATTGAAATAATACAATTTTATCAAAGCATGACAAAAATACAATAGCTCAAAGTAGCACTTTTGTTGTGTTTGCGCAATAAAGGATTTATATGAACAAAAGCTATAAATTTTCAATGAATTTCATACAAATTCATCATAGACAACAATAACTTCACTTTAACTAGAAAGTGCGAGTAAACACTGACCTTATGCAAGCTACAACAAGACGTAAATCAATTTGAGGCAATTAAAAGCCTTAATGATTGAAAGAAGTACCTTCCTCGCCTGTAAAAGAAGCTACAACCACATGCAGAAGGAATTGTTTAATATACAATAAATTATTTGACAAAACAGAGAGAATGATGGAATAAACTTACGTTTCTGTAGATATTAGCTACTGTAAGTGATCATTAGTAACTGAAATCGGCAATTTTATGTGGATTTGAGGCTTTGGTTTTGATTAACAATATTTTCCTTAAGGTTTTCTTATTTTTTGAACTTAGCAAACAAGAAAAAGAACCTCTCGAAGAAAAACTACGTAGTGTAAAAAAAATTCTCTAGATTTTTCTTCTATTAATCACCTATTAGTGGCCCAATACTAGGTAATTAATCCCAAGATTGACTAATTAAACAAATTAGTGAGTCAACACATATATTAGCCCTTATTAACATGGTTAAACCATTTCTACACCATTATCAATTAACTTGTTTTAACATCAAACAACCTAATTTAAATTATAAACAACATTTATATAACATTCTAAAAGCTTTTTACAGTGATGTTTACAATTCACAAAAAATTCTACTTTTTACACAAAATATGAACATTTTATTACACATTTTTTTGGGGGAAGACGGTTATGCATCATGGAACTGCATAGTCAATTAATTAGAAAAAATAATTAACATATCCAATCAACTCATCCGCATGTGCTCCCAAATTTTGCAATCCATTTGATTGCTCCTTCTGGTTATGTATATCGTGAGGGCTCATTTGTTAGGAAGGGGTGGAAGTTGTGGAAGTCCTAAAACTCAATGCCTATAGAGTTAGAATGGTATGAAGATTTGAAAGAACCTAACGATGATTCCCCGATTTTGGTCTCCAAGGCTTGATGTTGTCTTAATCCTCTTTGTGCCATTGCAAACCATAGTTTCAAGATAGTTATGTTAGTAACTACACGAAGACCAGTACCCTGTGTTGGTGTAAACTAATTACGAATGTGCAGTGTCATACGCGCTAATGTAATCACAGTAAAACGAGTTGGGTTGCATCAACGATTTATAGTTTCATAAATTAAACCATTGTCATCAACCAAGATCGTCGAATTTGCATCAAGTTGCGATTACCTTGAGTCGCGATTATGTCATGACTGAGTTGAAAATTGAGTCTAGGAATTGGTAGTTCAGTCATATGTCCATAGCCCGAGTTTATGCTGTAATCCTATATGCATGTCCGAATTATCGCTCCAATCAGGTCCGCCTTTCGAGCATTAACGTGTTTCTCAACAATATATTCATCTTAATTCTCAACCTGATCGCATGATGTCGCGAAGTGACTTGAGTTCGCTAAGTTGAGTTTCTTAGTCAAAAATTTCTTAAGCATCTAGAATATGAAATTCCATTTCGTATCCACACTTGCTCAAGAATTTTCCATCCTAAAATTTGACTCTGAAAGACAATTAAGTGCCAAGTATGAAAAAGCCAATTCATATCTCCAAATATTCCCAAATACAATATCGAAATGTTGTATCCCCCAGCACTTCTTCAATTTCGTATCCCACTCCTCTCCTCATCTCCATCGGTCTCGACTTCTTCCTACTCATTTTGTATTCACTCATCGTCTTGTTCACATCACTCCAAAAAACTACGAGTTTTTAGGATACATTCCCCTAAACCGCAACGTTTGCGATACAAAATCAATTTTTGTATCCCAAACACTTGCGCCTTGCTCATCAACCTTTTCTCCTTTCCCTATGTATTCCTAGGACTCCATTCCCTCCAACACTTCATGCCATGGCCCTGAATTTGTGCGCTCGCCCACCGGCCATCGACCTCATCCATGTTCCCTAGAAGTTAAAATCAATACAAAGTCAATACCCTAGATTCAACAAAGGGTTTGGTTAATATGATGGGGGTGTTTGAAGTTTAGTGACCAAAGTTGGTGTCTACGACAGCCTATGTAGAGGAGTTTAAGGGAGTCTGAAGATTTAAAGGTTTGAAAATTCTTAGTGGAAGAGTACGAAAATGGAAAGAAGAGGAGAGTAGAAACTGTGTCCCGTATATATAGGGGGAGAGAGAATCTATAAACTTAGAATTTTTCTAAGTGTTTTGGGATGATATTGATCCCAGGATTGGTACGGAGCCCACATATAAGAAATGGGAAAAAGAGGAAAACACGCCGCATCCGGGGTTGATGAAACTTCCAAAAACTCAGGATTACAACTACGATCACACATAGACATGTTTTAAAATCTTCGTTGTCGAAACCAACTCGACTCGCTAAGCATTCATGTAATCAAGAACCTAAACGTTTTAGAGTGCACGTTGAGTGATCGAGCTTCCGATTCGAAAGCGTCATTGAAAAACAAACTTGCGCGATCACTCGTCTGAAACATACCATTCCAATTATGTTTTATTATGAATTCTGACTGTATCACGCAAAACAACATGCAAATGTGTGAGCACATATGTGACACTGTACCAATAACGATTCGTTTATGTTTCGACAAAAGCGGGAGTCGGCGACTGATATTCAATTTCCTGAATCGTTAGAAATTAGACACTCACTCGAGTAATCAGACATGTTCTAGTCCGAGCAACGAAGTTCAAAGCAACAGGAATTCTCAAGAATGGTGGAACCACGTACTTATACCAACGAGCTTCGACAAAGTGTCATGACAACTCAATAGAAAGGTCACGACCATTCATTTGGCATGACTTGGAGAACTTTCCGACTTCAAGATATGCTTGTCTCAACTGCAAGCATGTCATGTTAAACACAAGACGTCCTTTGGAGGGCAAGTGTTATCGGCCTTTTGGCCCGGATACCAGAAGCAGTCCAAGCTCGCATGACTCTGCACATCGCGTGGTTAACAGCCCAGAAGCCTAAGTTGCCCAGGAAAAAACACCAAATGGAGTCGTTCAATTATAGTTGTCGCGGCCCATCGAAACTACTCTAATATGCCAAAGTTCTCAGGGGTCGGTATTCATCATTTTTCATATTTTGTATCCCCACAACCAACTCCCGGGATTGGTATTAGCCTCAATCAATACTTTGTATCCCACTCCACTGTTCCATTTTCGTATCCCGCTTTTCCAACACAACAACCCAAAGAACCATCGAAATATCACAAGTCCTTGGGATCTGTATTATTAGGAACATTTCACGATCGGTGTGTACAATTTCGTATCATGAGGTATGAAATAGGAAAAACAGGAGGATCCGAAGCTTCGGGGCAAAGCAAAAATAAAAGCTAAGTCCTCGGGATACATACCGATCCCGAGATCGATACCGACCTTGGGGTACGAAAATTATGGGCACGTGCCCATCAGCCTCCACCTCCTTCCTGCTCCACACGCTTTACTCTCCTATAAATACCCTTCATTCTACTCCGACAAAAGGTTGAAAACTTGATCATTTGATAATTTTGGAAGAAGATATTGACCCATGGACACCGTAGACCACCTTGGAACTTTGGGAAGAAGAATTCTACCTCCTTGTTGAAGACTTGGACTTTAGGACCAGCATAGGCATTTCGAGAAGAAGGAATTGGACTCCACTTTTGGACTTAATAAAAAATAATTTCCACCATTGCGTTTGTAATAAATTGTAACTATGGCTCCTACCATTGTACTTTGACCGAAAGTGAATAAAAAGAGCAAAATCTTCAAAGTAGATGTAAGTTCTCATGGACCAAACTACTATAAAATATCGTGTTGATTAACTTTCTTGCATAATTTTCACTCCGAACGTTTAGTTTCATAGTCGTGGAACTCGTTGGGTATTATTGGCAACTTTTGCACATCAACTCCTATCCAGTGAATTTTCCATTCTTAGATAACACTAAATTATCGGACTCATATGCTATCATTATTCCTTCTTTGTTAAGAAGGTATTCAAAGATGAAATTTCCAGACATGAACGAAAGTTCAATAATATTTTGTCAATCACTTTGTTGTGAGCATTATTTTCTTCAGTAACTTGATTTTCATATCTTCTAATTTCTTTTACTCATTCAAAGAATAAGGAAGGCTAGAATTATAAGTCCAAAAAGCACTCTAGGAGTTTAATTATGATATCTTTAAGTCGACTGACTATGCTCACTTGTCCAGTAATGGACTTATTATAATTCATTTAAAATTTCACAAAATTGCATACCATAAATTTCTTATTTCTTGTCTCGGATATTTTATATTTACTCTATAGTATGGTGCAAAGTGCTTTGGCTATTTTAGACTTCTATGTGCATTTTCCAGAAATAGACATCGTGTGGAGTTTGTGTCATCTACACCAGAAATTGTCTTCTTCGTGCTTCACATGTTTTTCTTTCAAATCTTTCCTATCTTCAGTAATTTTTTCAGGTGTGGACTCTAAATTATTTTCAAGAGTGTAGAATAGTTTAACTATGACTTAAAATAACTTCATAATTTCTTTCCAATATGTGAAGTTTTTGCCATCAAACCACTCTAAATGAGTTAAGTGATGTTGATTCATGACTTCTAGGACATTGATGTTGGTTGAACTCCAACCATTCATGATTTAAGCTATTGTTTAAAATTTCATTGGAAAATAACAAAATATATGAGCGTAAGGATGAGATGATTGTCATACATCTGACATCAAGGATAACTATGTAGATTCCTTTAGATAATAGTTCAATTCAACAAGTACAAATGAGTTGTATCAAGAACCATAACTTCATGATTCAACGAAGCCTAAAAACATCGTAATCGAAATTAAATTTTATATGACTTTGATCCGACTAAAGAACTCTCTTTTATAATTTCTAATGACGCAAAATTAAAGAATAGATGGAGAAGAAAAGCAGGACACGTGTTATGAATGGAGAAGAAAGTGATTTGGAATAGAGTACGGAATACTCTTTTGCAGTTTATAATGATGCAAAATTAAAGAATAGAATGGAGAAGAAATAAAGAACACATGTTATGAATGGATAAAAAGGTTATAAGAAATAGAGTCTTGATAGTGCTATTTTACAAGTGTGAAGAAATAAATTTGTTATGATTTAACAATGCAATTATGTCCAAGAATATTGTTTGGATCCCCAAACCGTACCTAATCCGATCAGGATGTGGCTACTGCGCACGTGTCGTGGTCATGCAAAACCTCTCTTTTTTTAGGGCTATACACAACTCATATCCAATTTGACCCAACCCACCAACCCGACCCAACCCATCCTTTTTTGGATCGGATATGGGTTATAATTGTAACCAATATTTTATATGGGTCGAGTGTGATATTTTTTTCTACCCAACCTTATTTTAACCAAAATCAACCTTATATTAAAAAAACTAATTTAAAATCAACTAACTTAAAATTAGAATAGTCTAATACTAGAATAGTGTTTATGTATTCTATAGATATACAAAAAAGCATATTTCATTTCAATCCAAACTCAATAAAATTTGATAAAGATATTTTAAAGAGCATTTTAATGTATTTTAAGATGACACACTTATTCAAATATGTACTGAATAAATTTCATATGATCTTGATTTACAATGAAATTTTAATAAAATATGTGTTATAATGAATTAGTTATTTTAAATGCATTACGCTAGCTCAAATCTGATATATTAGGATGAATATTTTAATATTATCTTCAAAATAATTCCTTATGTTCTTAATTTTTTTTTATTAAATTCATGCAACCCAACCTTACTAAATCAGACCAAAATCCATACTTCAACCCAACCCATATCCAACCTCATATACGGTCAGATACAGGTTGAACTACCTTAAACTCATACCTATGCAGGTCGGACGAAGTATTTGGTCTAACCCGACCCAACTCATACTTTGTACAATCCTACTTTCCTTCTCTTGAAGAACCAGCATTTAGATAAATATAGTTTATAATATTCTCCGATGTAGGACTAACTTTCCTCCTTTAAAACAAACCTCAACATATTTTCATAGGAATTTCAGTAAATTTCATTCTTCTTTTCTTAGTCACTCATATTTTGCTTGTATGAAGTTTTATATTTTTTGATGTAACTGTCGAAACCTTATTTATTTAAACATAAATAAACCTTGTATCAATTAAACTTGTATTTTACGTTGACACCCAAATGCAAACTCTAATACCACTTTTGGACCAATGCAAATCAATCTGCCAACCCAAACAAATCCACGACAAATCACCTTAGTCGGGCTTTCAACCTCCTCCTTCCTCATCTCCAAACTCCCCCTCTTCTCCACCACCTTCGTCGACATCAACTACACCTTCACCATCTTTCGAACTCATCCACCAAACTCCTTCTTCTACAACAACATCATCTGTGGCTTCTCAAACTCCAAAACCCCAAACACCCTTCATCTTCTCTACTCCCAAATGCTCTGTTCTAGCATCCTACCCGACCACCTCAGCTTCCCTTTCATTTTAAAAGCTTATGCTTGTCTCATCTACATTCAACCCAGTTTGTTCACCCATGGCCACTCTCAAAACTCAGTTTTTTTGTTTTTTTTTTTCAGTTACATGACACACTCCTCTGCATCCGGTACTACTGGATCTTCGTCCAGCACCATTGCTATGTGGATCATTGAAAGAACGGAGGCATACATAGAAATCAGTGCCAATCGTTTAAATCTCAAAGGCGCTGGAAGATTTTTGACCGCTATTCAGAGTTGAATTTAATGAGAGCTTCGAAGGTAGTCAGACACAAACACAGATGAAGAACAAATGGGACAATTTAAAGAGGGTGTGGACATCTTGGAGTGAACTGTTGCAAATTCCAAAAAGTGAATGAGATGTTGTTCACGACCACCTTGACGGCTTAGAAGAATGGTGGAGTGGTCATGCCCGCTTGTATCAGAGGTTCAGGAGAAATCCACCTCTGAAGTTTCGATAGCAAGATTAGATTTTTTGGGGGGGCTACATAGGGAAAGACGCCAACAGGTATGAGATTCCTGCACCACCACAGCCATTTACAAGGTCGATACAGCTATCTATCGTGATATTCTGAGTGGAGCGAGCCCACCACTAGTTCAGTCAAGATGTGGACAGAGATCATGCGATACTTCTAGTAGGCATACTACAGAAGTAAGCGGATCAATCAGGTGTTTGAACTCTAAAGAAAAATCATCATTGACAGTCTAAGACTATAAATATTGATAGATAAATTTTCGTATATTTTCTTAATAAAAAGATTAACAGAAACCATAGCTGTAGTTAGCATCAGAACACTCGGAAAAGCCCACATACGTCGAATATTTTTTGTTGTTGCAGGAATAAATAGAAGTCGAAATCCTATCCGTTAATTCAAAGGGAGCGTTTCACAAACGCGGTAACGTCTAACTTCTCAGTTATGTTTACCGTTACTAACATTGAGAGATGGAAGGTTATGGAGATTTTTCGCACCAATCCATTAGCCTTGGATATGGTGGAGGTATTATCTAATGAGGACATGCTTGGTTATCTAAGTTATCAAGTGTGAAATTTCCACCATCATTAGTAGTGTGTTGTATTTCTGCATTTTTTCAGTTTCTGTATTATTATTGTTTAGTGGACTGTTCTGTTTGGTTTACTGAGTTATTCTTCTTTAATGAAATTGTTTTGTTCTACACATAAATTAATTAAATTAGAAAACAAAAATAAAATGGTCTTCTTATACCTGCAAATGCATTTTCCGCTTAACTAAATGGTCCGCGAAAATTCCTTGCAAAAATATCTCGCTTTCGCTTACCACAAACGCACCCTAATTAAATTTTACAAGAGATTCAGAAGAATATGAATCAAACAAGCTTTGCGATCAATTTTTTTCTGTACAAAGCGGATAATGTAACAGCCCGCATTTTACGTATCGGAAGATCGTAAAATATTTTTGTTTTATTCTAGGAGGGTTGGATCATTCTCATCTTTTAATATATTGCTTATGGGGATGTGAGACATGTCCATAATTTTTACCGATTTGTTTGTGACAATTTTGCCCTTGTTAGTCTTGCATATGGCATAACTTTTGACTCAGGTCGAATCAAAGGGTGAGACCTATGCCATTGGAAAGGAATTGAGGGTTGCATTTCCGTAGAGTGGTTACATTAAAGATTTGGCTTTGCGGTTTGGGAGGAATCGCTGTTTTAAGGTTTTTTTAGTTGGTTGTTCAAGTTTGGAGAGCCACAATGGGCTAATTCGGGAAGGCTCATTGGTGGGCTATTGGAAGAGTATAAATAGATGGTGAGAGGTATGAGAAATAGTTTTACTTCTTCGTTCTCTCATTAGGTGACCTTGAGCTCCTTCTTCTTCTAACACCTTTCCACCATTAAAAATCAAAATCCAAGGAGGGAAATCATGGATCTACACCATTGGGGGCTAAATCTACATCAATTGAAAGAAGAGTTCATCGGATCAAGAGGTTTGGTGTGAGATGCTTACTGTTCGAACTCTTATTTCATCAATTTTAGCTTGTTTTGGAGAATCAGTGAGTGATATGCATCTCTCACATGGATTCAATAAAGCATATGAGTGTTTGTTCTTGTTTTTCATCAAGTGCAAGTGTTTTTCCATAGATCTATGCATTGGTAAGTCCATTTTCATGTAAATCACCTTATGATCTGATTTAGCAAGTTTAGATAAGTAATTTCTATGATATTTCATGTGAATGTGCAAGTTAAATTCATGATTTTTCTCATACGTACATTCTCATAAACTAGAACTTACAATAACGATAATCTCTCGGCCTTCGCATGAACTTATTTCGTGAGAGGTATTGATAAGTAATTTCTAGTAGGGGTACACTAGGGATGTTCAAAAAAACCGGTTGTAGGTAGAGTACCCTGAGTCTTGTAGAAAGGTCTATTTGTCAAGGTTGGACTTTATCATGGTTGGACATACGGAGTTTATGCTAGAACCATGGTTTCCATTAGCCCTTGACATAGGTTGGTCGTCGTATGATTAACGATGGTTTCGAAGCAGGATTGGCGGTGATAGCCAGAGTCAGTCATGGATGATTGATTGTTCTATTTGTACCGTCTCATGTACTAGAACTTATTTCGTGAGAGGTATAGATAAGTTAAGGCAAGTTAAATCTATGATTTTTCTCAAGTTAAGGCAAGTTAAATCCATATTTGGTTTACTGTGTTATTCTGCTTTAATGTGCAAGTTAAATCCATGATTTTTCTCATATACTAGAACTTATTTCGTGAGAGGTATAGATAAGTAATTTCTAACAGGGGTACATTAGACACATTTAAAAAAACCGGTTGTAAGTCGAGTACCCTGCGTAACACCCTACGCCCATTAATGTCACTCTCAAAGGGAATGCATTAACTTTCATGGAGTATTATTGGTGAATAGAACAGAATATAACAAGACAGATAGATATATTGGTACTTGAAAATTTTCAAAACAGCTTTTATTGCAGCGGAGAAATAGTTTGATTACAACAACATCATAAACCAACAAATAAACCAAGTACACTTAGTAACCATCTTGACAAATTGTTTTCTGAGTACATAAAGTAAAAAAGCATAACCCCAACATAAGTAGCCATATAGAGATGAGTTGAACTTTACTTTCAGCATTCCAAGTACTCCCAAAAGAGAGAGAAAGATCCAGATCAAGCTCCACTAGTACTAGTCCCACCCTGAGAACCTTGGGGGGGAAGAAAGAAAAGAGGCGAAAACAAAGGGGGTCAGACATAAAGTCTAGCGAGTACCATAACTTTAACGATACAATTATTAAAGTAATTAGGATAAGGCATAAACTGGTAAAACAAGGAATGACTGTGAAACAAGTGGGCAAGACAAAACGAACAAAAGGAATATTCTGGCGTTAATCTCGCTCCTAACCACTATAGGATAATTACTATACTGCACCACTACTAGTCACCTTAAAGGTTGATCCCGCCTACTGAACATAATAATCATAATGGTAGTTTCGTGTACCCCTAGCTGTCTCCATAGGTGCCGCCTGCCCCTATCTCCACTAGTTGTACCCGCTACCCCCATGCGATCGGCTCCCTAACTCATAGATAACCGTGTTGGTCCCACAGCGGGGTGTATCACTTCCCAAAGTGGCAACCCGATACCACTAAAGATGCATGGCTTATATTTACACGATGCAACAACGTCTTACCTACCAGCCCGGGCCCACGGACGCACATGACCCCGTTGGACTTGTGTTGCCACCGTTAACCCGTTTTGACCTCTCATAATCAAACCCAGTAAGCGTGTCCCGTCCTCGATCTAGCTCGAGCTCGCAAAGATACTTAATGGGTTACTGGTTTGAAATGGGTCCCCCATGCTTGACACATGCTTTCCATCTATGCTTGGTCCCCCCTAGAATTTTCACCTTAACCCCTTCTCATTCATGTCTTCTTACATGTTTGAATTTGGTGAAATGTTTCTAATTGTATTTCACATGCCACCCATGTCACCTACTTAACCCCCATGTCCCGCCACATGTTTATCTTGGTTTAGTGTTACTTAGTTCATTATAACCGTAACCTTGTAAGACCTCGCACATTAGTCTCCCATTTGTGGTTGCTGGATTTGCCGGGCGGGTCCGGGCAGTCTTATACCGCAAACGTGTCTAACCTCGCGTCTTTACAATTGTTACGCATTTAATTTATGCCTTCGACCTCTCACATTAGACTACTGTTTGTGGTTGCTGGATTTGTCGGGCGGGTCCGGCAGTCTTACACCACAAACGAGTCTAACCTCGTGTCTTATGCGTTTATTATTACAAATTATTTCACCCCAATATGAAGTAATTATCCCTTTTCAAATTTCCAATAATTTCTAAATTAATTATGTCCATAATTGTCACCTAAATTATGTCCATACTTTTTAGGTATAAAATTATACCAATTAATGTCTCAATTTAATTATATGCCTTTAAAGTCATTTTATGCCAATTCACAATTTACATAATTAGTATTTTCCCATTGTCCCCACGTTATTCGTACGTTCAAATATGAAATATGTTAGACCCGCAAATAGTCTAACTTATAAAAAAGAAACATCACAACTTGCATGACACATAAAAATAGATCTAACTTGCAAATAGGAATTATAACATAAAATTGCATAGCCAATAATTTGCATAGACAATGGTCATATAAAATCATATATTTGCATAAACTACCATGGATTTATATATAGATCTAAACATGAAATAGTGAACTTGCATATATAAATTATGGGTCTCACTTAACTTGCATATGTGAAAAAAAATGTGAATATAGTTTTTTTTTACCTAAACTTGCATATGGATTTCTACAAATTGCATATGAATTTATCACATGATTTTGCATATAAACTAGCATATGTATATACTTGATTCACATATAAACTTGTGTACAATCACATATAGACTTGCATAAGATTCATATTCAAACTAACATGTAGTTTAACATCCCAAACTTGCATAAAATTCACATACGAATTAGCATATGATTTAACATCCAAACTTACATAAGATTCACAAATTAACATATGATTTAACATCCCAAACTTGCATAAGATTCACATATGAATAGACATATGATTTAACATCCCAAACTTGCATAAGATTCACATATGAATTAACATATGATTTTACATCCCAAACTTGTATAAAATGAATAAAGTTAAATATGAAATAGATCTACCAACATAAGATAACAAATTTAAACAACATCACGTGATTCAACAGACATATTCTCATAATCCAATTATAACCCATCATAATTAATTTATTAATTATATTGTGAAAGAAATAGTACTCACAAAGATGGGTTAGAGAAGAGAATGATTTGTTCGTCTTTTCAATTGGAATTCCGACTTGCTAAATCCTAAGCTTTAGGAAGGAGAACTATCCTAGCAGCAACATGGTGGCCATAAGACAAATTTTGTTTTGATTTAGGGTTTGAGTCTAGGCACTCTTTTATAGAAGTTTGAATCAACCTAAGCCGTTAGATTATCATAGGAACAATCCTAACCATCCATGACTAAATAGAGTTATCTAGAACAGCCACATAAGACCAAATGACTCAGCACAGAGTCAGAAATCGTCACATTTCAGTTCTGCCCGGGGGGATAGGTCGACCCCTTGGTCAACCTGTATGGGTAGGTCGACCCCCAGGTCGACCTCCTGGTTGAAATGGCCCTTGGACGGGATAATTCCTGCCTAGCCTGCTCCCTGTTTGAATTTTGAATTTTGAATTTTCTTTTATTCTGAACTATTCTATTTTATATAAAATTACTGAAACTTCTGAAGGCCATAACTTCCTCATACGAAGTCCGATTTACGAAAACTTGCACTCTATTCCAAGTAAAATTTCAAGACAAACATAACGGCATAACCCGTTCCCCTTAATTCTCACTTTAATAATTAAGTATTCTTATGATTGTTAATTTTAATATTCATAGAAAATTCAGGGTGTTACATTCTCCCCTCCTTAAAGGATTTCGCTCCCGAAATCTCCAAGTTAAGAAGAATGTATATCCTAACATCCAATCATCCATCTACTCAACCATCAAACACAGGCATCCATTGTCCTTACAAGATTTCTAATGTTGTATGAACATATGCAAAAAGTGTGTGTATATGTTCCTTATCTAATGCAAAATCAGGCAGTCCACTGATTCAGTTGACCTCCTTAATGCAAATCATGATAGTGTCATGCGTCCATTATGCATGCAAAAGAATCCTAACGATACATATTAGTCCTACATGTGTGCACAACCATTCATCAAAATGCAGTATCCATATGATAACACACCATTATACATCCATTAATTTGTGTATGCAATATGAAAGTGATTGAGCCGATCTAGTGCCTAAAGTGTGTGTACATGCATCCACGAGCAACCACTAGAAACCACTTGCAACCACTCGCAACCATCAATCACAACATGTTAACATCCATCGGTTTCTACCTAAGGATAAAGAGTAGGACTGAGGAGATATACTTGAAAGATAGATGTAAGCATGAATAAACTTATGGAAAAAGAGATCAAGGAGGTACCCTCAAAGAGAAAAGGGTAGGCAGCGCGAATTTTCCTCTCAGTTTCCCAAGTCGCGTCTTCCTCAGCGTCACTCCATTGAACTTTAGCAAGCTTGACGTCACGGTTGCATAGCTTTTTGACTTCCGTACCCAAGATACGAGTTGGAACTCTTCTCACAGTCGCTTCTCGTTCCACTTCGACTTCCTCTAGTATACTTGGCTCCACCACTTCCGCAGATTCATGTAAGCACTTTCGTAGTTGAGAAACATGAAAAACATTATGAACTCCAGCCAGTCTCTCGGGTAGCTCTACTCTGTAAGCCATCGTCCCAATCCTTTTAATGATAGGAAATGGACCTACAAATCTTGGTGCTAGCTTTCCTACGGACTCAAAGCGAATGACATTCCTCAAAGGAGATACTTTAAGGAACACCCTATCTCCAACCTTAAACTCAAGGTTGGTCCTTTTTTGTCTGCGTAGGACTTCTGTCTATCTTGTGCAGCCTTCATCCTTCTTCTTATCAAGTCCACCTTTTCTGAGGTTTTTGTAATCATGTCTGGCCCAAGTACGATCTTGTCTATAGACTCTCACCAACAAGTTAGTGATCGGCATAGTCTTCCATATAAAGCTTCAAAGGGCATCATGCCTATGGTGGCTTGGTAGCTATTGTTGTAGGCGAATTCCACCAAAGGAAGATGATCCTCCCATGTCCCTCCAAAGTCAAGAATGCACAATCTCAAGAGGTCTTCCAATACTTTATTCACCCTTTCCGTCTGACCATCGGTTTGAGGGGTGATAGGTCGTGCTTAAGCATAATTGTGTGCCTACTGCCTCTTGCAAACTCTTCCAAAACTCGTTCGTAAAGATAGGATCTCGATCACTCACTATGCTGGAGGGTATCCCATGGAGTCGAACTATTTCTTTAAGATAAATGGATGCTAGGGACGAGGCAGTCCTTCTACTTTTAACAGGTATAAAGGGAGCGCTGCATGTCCACTATTACCCAAATACTGGTATTGCCCCTTCTTGACCTAGGCAACCCATCAACAAAGTCCATCGAAATGCTATCCCACTTCCACTGTGGGACCTCGAGAGGATGAAGCAGACCACCGGGCTTCTTCTGCTCCGCCTTGACTTGCTGGCATATCAAACACTTAGCGACGAATTCAGCTACATCACTCTTCATGCCATTCCAAAAGAAAACCCTTTTTATATCCTTATACATCTTGTCTCCGCCTGGGTGTATGGTCAGCTTCTTCCTACATGAGGCATCTGCTACCACATTACCCTTGCCAGGGGTATAGGTAATCTCAAAATCATATGAGGCCAGAAATTCCATCCACCTTTGCTGTCTTAAGTTAAGGTCTTTCTGCGAGAAAAGGTACTTTAATGGTTTATGGTCAGTATATAATTCAAACTTCTCACCTAAGAGATAATGGCACCAAGACTTAAGCTCAAAGACGATGGCAGCCAACTCTAGATCGTGGGTTGGGTAGTTTTTCTCATGTACTTTCAACTGTATACCTCCATAAGCTACTACCTTCCCTTCTTACATCAAGACAACACCTAGTCCCGTACCACATGCATCCGTGTATATGGTAAACATCTTGCTCCCATCCGGCAATGTCAGAACTGGGGCTGCTGTTAGAGCCCTTTCAAATGTTGGAAAGCAATATCGCAATCCAAATCCTAAGCGAAAGTTAGGTTCTTCTTCGTTAATCTTGTGAGTGGGGCTGAGATTTTTGCAAAGTCTTTAATGAATTTTCAGTAAAAGTCTGCTAGCCCGAGAAAGCTTCGGACTTCGGTTGCATTCCATGGAACCTTCCAATCTTGCACCGCAACTACTTTTGCGGGGTCCACAGCTAACCCTTCTTTGGACACCACATGTCCAAGAAACCTCACTTCTTCTCTCCAGAAATGGCATTTGGAGAATTTGGCTTTCAGCTGATGTGCACGAAGAGTATCAGTGACTTCCCTTAAATGCAAAGCATGCTCTTCTTCATTCTTCGAGAAGATCAAAATGTCATCCACGAAGACCACCACAAACTTATTAAGGAATTCTCTAAACACCCTACTCATCAAGTCAACGAAGTAAGCGGGTGCGTTTGTCAAGCCAAAAGGCATGACAAGCCACTCGAAGAAACCATCTGGGGTTCTGAACGCGGCCTTATCAATGTTGTCTTCAGCCACTCTTAGCTGATGGAACCCGGTAGCCAAATCTAGTTGGGAGAAAACAGACGCACCTATAAGCTGATCAAACAAGTCATCTATTCTAGGAAGTGGGTGCCTATTCTTCTTGGTCAGCTTGTTTAGCTCCCTATAATCAACGCATAGGCGAAGTGAACCATTCGCTTTGGTTGCGAATACTACTGGAACACCCCATTCAGAAATACTCCACCTTATAAACCCCTTTTCGAGCAACTTTTTGACTTGCTTACTGAGCTCTTTTCTCTCCCTAGGAGTCATGTGTCTAACGGGTAGAGCTACGGGTTTTGCATTATCAACAAGGTATATGCGGAAGTCTATCTCCCGCTTCGGAGGTAAGCCCTTCACCTCTTCAAATACATCTGAGTATTCACGGACTACTCTAACAGACTGCAAGTTTTCAACAGACGCATCAAGAGATTCTAGTTAACTATGCATAACAGAATGTATGGGAATACAAGAGATTTCGAGAGTGTTGCCAAGGCGAGTCATAAGTCTAACAACTCTCTTTTCACAATCGAGGATGACACCATTAATGGATAACCAATCCATGCCTAGAATCAATCCATAGCCCGTGAAGCCAAGAACGAAGGCGTTGCATTCAAACTCAATGCTCAAGATAGACACTCTCAAATCCCGACAAATCATTGAAAGATGAGCCGAACCACCAATAGGATTTGAGACTACTATGGGATCCGTAACTAGACTAGTAATTAGGTGCAGTGTTTCTACTAACGAAGCAGACACAAACGAGTGTGAAGTGCCAGAATCAAACAAAGTACGAACAGGATGATCAAACAGAAAAACCAAACTTTCAACAGAAATGTTTCTACCCCTCTCCTGTCCTGGTGCCATGATAGCGTGAACCTGCCCTCTTGCCTTCCCTGGTGCCATGAGAGCTTGAATCTGTCCTCCAGAAGTAGACCCTGTTCTTTGCCCTTGCCCATGTTTCCTCAGGCAGCCTTTAATTAGATGGCCTGCCTCTCCATAGTGGAAACGGCTAGTCTTCTTCTTCTTCCTACAGTCCTTGCTCAGATGGCCTGGTGTTCCACAATTAAAGCATCTTTTCTTTCCTTTGTTATTGTTGTCCTTACCACCTTTCTTAGGTTGCTGCTATGACTTCTTTTGGTCCCCTTTCTTTTCTGGTGCCTTATTAGCATTAGCGCCTTTCTCCTCTTCATGCATAAACGCCATGTCAACTAGTTTCTTAAAGGTAGCCCCCATAGGAATGTGGGTCATAGCTAACCCATGTAGCGGCTCATTCAAAACTTTAACGAACCTCAGGGCCTTCTTTTTAGGTGTGTTCACCAAGTCTAAGCCAAACCTCGCCAACTGATTGAACTTGTTGACGTACTCCTTTACTAATAAATTCCCCTGCTTCAATGCCAAGAACCTTTCCATGTATAAGTTATCTTCTGCTCGTGAGAGAAAATTTCATCTCGAACCTATGTTTGAAATCCATCTACATCTCCACTAGATGCTCTCCATTCGTGACCTCCCACAAAACAAGGCTTCGTCCTTCATTAACCAAGCGGCCAATTGGACCTTCCTTCCATCTTCCACCTCGAAGATACCAAACAAGTCTTCTACCTCCTTAAGCCAATTTCGAGCTTCGACAAACGTCTCTGATCTGTGAAAAGGTTTTCCACCTATTGCTCGAAAGTCTTTGCATATCTTTGAAAAAGTATCAATAAGGGGAGGGGGAGGAGGAGCGGCTGCAGCTGGGGGAGGAGGGATGTATGTTGGGCCTGTGGCGGTGGCCCTACCCTCCAGATAACTTCTGAACCAGGTTGGTATCGGTATTCCCTCGGTATCTCGGGTAACCCAGACATGCTGAAAAGAAAACGAAGAGAGTCAAAACGGAGAATTCGAAAGAAAGATATATGGCTCTTGGGGGTTACGTTTTTAAAACAAACTTTTCCCTTGAAAATACTCTCCTTAAAACATACTTTTGAAAGTATTTCTTTATAAAACGCTTTTGAAAAATAGTTTTTCAAAATCTCTTATCTGTTCGGTTAACTTTCAGCTCTGATACCACGTGTAACACCCCACGCCCATTAGTGTCACTCTCAAAGGGAATGCATTAACTTTCATGGAGTATTATTGGTGAATAGAACATAATATAACAAGACAGATACATATATTGGTACTTAAAAATTTTCAGGATAACTTTTATTGCAGCGGAGAAATAGTTTGATTACAACAACATCATAAACCAACAGAAGAATGAATTACACTTAGTAACCATCTTGACAAATTGTTTTCTGAGTACATAAAGTAAAAAAGCATAATCCCAACAAAAGTAGCCATAAAGAGATGAGCTGATTTAAACTTTCAGCAATCCAAGCACTTCCAAAAGAGAGAGAAAGATCCATATCAAGCTCCACTATTACTAGTCCCACCCTGAGAACCTTGGGGGAGGGGGGAAGGAAGAAAAGAGGCGAAAACAAAGGGGGTCAGACATAAAGTCTGGCGAGTACCATAACTTTAACGATACAATTATTAAAGTAATTAGGATAAGACATAAACTGGTAAAACAAGGAATGACTGTGAAACAAGTGGGCAAGACAAAACGAACAAGAGGAATATTCTGGCGTTAATCTCGCTCCTAATCACTATAGGATAATTACTATACTACACCACTACTAGTCACCTTAAAGGTTGATCATGCCTACAGAACATAATAATCATAATGGTAGTTTCGTGTACCCCTAGCTGTCTTCATAGGTGTCGTCTGCCCCTATCTCCACTAGTTGTACCCACTACCCCCATGCGATCGGCTCCCTAACTCGTAGATACCCGTGATGGTCCCACAGTGGGGTGTATCACTCCCCAAAGTGGCAACCCGATACCACTAAAGATGCACGGCTTATATCTACATCATGTAACAACGTCTTACCTACCAGCCCGGGCCCATGCATGCACATGACCCCGTTGGACTTGCGTTGCCACCGTTAACCCGTTTTGACCTCTTACAATCAAACCCAGTAAGTGTGTCCTGTCCTCGATCTAACTCGAGCTCACAAAGATTCTTAATGGGTTACTGGTTTGAAATTGGTCCCCCATGCTTGGCACAAGCTTTCCACCTATGCTTGGTCCCCACTAGAATTTTCCACTTAACCCCTTCTCATTCATGTCTTCTTACATGTTTAAATTTGGTTAAGTGTTTCTAATCATATTTCACATGCCACCCATGTCACCCACTTAACCCCCATGTTCCACCACATGTTTATCTTGGTTAAGTGTTACTTAGTTCATTATAAGCGTACCCTTGTAAGACCTCCCACATTAGACTCCCATTTGTGGTTGCTAGATTTGTCGGGCGGGTCCGGGCAGTCTTATACCGCAAACGTGTCTAACCTCGTGTCTTTACAATTGTTACGCATTTAATTTATGCCTTCGACCTCTCACATTAGACTACCGTTTGTGGTTGCTGGATTTGTTGGGCGGGTCCGAGCAGTCTTACCCCACAAACGAGTCTAACCTCGTGTCTTAGGTGTTTATTATTGCAAATTATTCACCCCAATATGAAGTAATTGTCCCTATTCAAATTTCCAGTAATTTCCAAATTAATTATGTCCATAATTGTCACCTAAATTATGTCCATACTTTTTAGGTATAAAAATTATACCAATTAATGTCTCAATTTAATTATATGCTTTTAAAGCCATTTTATGCCAATTCACAATTTACAAAATTAGTATTTTCCCATTGTCCCCATGCTATTCGTACGTTCAAATATGAAATATATTAGACTCACAAATAGTCTAACTTATAAAAAAGAAACATCATAACTTGCATAACACATAAAAATAGATCTAACTTGCAAATAGGAATTATAACATAAAATTGCATAGCCAATAATTTGCTTATACAATGGTCATATAGAATCATATATTTGCATAAACTACCATGGATCTAAATATAGATCTAAACATGAAATTGTGAACTTGCATATATAAATTATGGATCTCACTTAACTTGCATATGTGAAAAAAATGTGAATATAGTTTTTCACCTAAACTTGCATATGGATTTCTACAACTTGCATATGAATTTATCACATGATTTTGCATATAAACTAGCATATGTATAAACTTGATTCACATATAAACTTATGTACAATTCACATATAGACTTGCATAAGATTCATATTCAAACTAACATACAATTTAACATCCCAAACTTGCATAAAATTCACACACGAATTAGCATATGATTTAACATCCAAACTTGCATAAGATTCACAAATTAACATATGATTTAACATCCCAAACTTGCATAAGATTCACATATGAATTAACGTGTGATTTAACATCCCAAACTTGCATAAGATTCACATATGAATTAACATATGATTTTACATCCCAAACTTGCATAAAATGAATCAAGTTAAATATGAAATAGATCTACCAACATAAGATAACAAAGTTAAACAACATCACATGATTCAACAGACATGTTCTCATAATCCAATTACAACCCATCATAATTAATTTATTAATTATATTGTGAAAGAAATAGTACTCACAAAGATAGGTTAGAGAAGAGAATGATTTGTTCGTCTTTTGAATTGGAATTAAGACTTGCTAAATCTTAAGCTTTAGGAAGGAGAACTATACTAGCAGCAGCATGGGGGCCATGAGACAAATTTTGTTTTGATTTAGGGTTTGAGTCTAGGCACTCTTTTATAGAAGTTTGAATCAACCTAAGCCGTTAGATATCATAGGAACAATCCCAACCATCCATGACTAGATAGAGTTATCAAGAACAGCCACATCAGCCCTAATGACTCAGCACAGAGTCAGAAATCGTCACATTTCAGATATGCCCGGGGGGAGGGGGGTAGGTCGACCCCCAAGTCGACACCCTGGTTGTCCTGTATGGGTAGGTCGACTCCCAGGTCGACCTCCTGGTCGACCTGGCCCTTGGCGGGAGAATTCCCGCACAGCCTGCTCCCTATTTGAATTTTGAATTTCGATTTTTTTTTATTCTGAACTATTCTAATTTATATAAAATTACTAAAACTTCCGAGGGCCATAACTTCCTCATACGAAGTCCGATTTACGAAAACTTGGACTCTATTCCAAGCAGAATTTTGAGACGAACATAACGGCGTAACTCGTTTCCCTTAATTCTCATTTTAATAATTAAGTATTCTTAGGATTGTTAATTTTAATATTCACAGAAAATTCAGGGTGTTACACCCTGGGTCTTGTAGAAAGGCCTAGTTGTCAAGATTGGACATTGTCATGGTTGGACATGGAGTACATGCTAGAACTGGGGTTACCATTAGCCCTTGATATATGGCAAGATTGGCCGTCATACGATTAACGATGGTTTCGAAGCAATATTGGTGGTGATAGGCAGAGTCAGTCATAGATGATTAATTGTTCTATTTGTACCATCTCATGTAGGTTGTCCAAAGTCGAAGGAGATGTTCCTTGGGTGCCTGTCTGATATTGGTTTAGGCCTCTAGGGCTTGTATTTGAGGTACGTTGAATTCGATCAAGATGGTTTACATGAGACACATATATTTTGGATGTTATGAGTGTTTATCCATGATTGAATGGGTGTTCTGGTTTCCATAGATGAATGGTTGAATTGTTTATTGTAAAGGCTATCACTGTCTGATGTGGGGAAGATAGAGTTGAGTTCTTCTCTGGTGTTGTGGGTAGATTAGTGTGTTTATCTATCCATTCTCATTTACTTTATTGATGAAGTTTGTTAGCTATTTTATCGCTCACTAAGACTGCTGTCTAACTCAAGGTTTTATGTTTCCTCTTATTACATTGGGTTGTTCATCCGGTTGTGGACGGGTAGACTAAGTAGTAGGTGACAGGTGATGCTTTAGTGAGGATGATGATGCTGATAGATGACGAGCAGGAGGCCCACATACTAGTTTATTGCTATCTAGTATTTTCTATTTCCGCTAATACTATATGCTTTGAGGATGTAGTGAGGACCTTTGTACATAAATATTATCCTAAGTTGTATGGATCATTCTACTGGTTCTGTTAAGAGTTTTTAGTATCTATGCAATTAGATTTCACTATTATTACCTGTTGTATATGCTCTATTATATTTTATCCTTGTGCTATGAGATCTACGACGGCTTCCGATGTGTTTACCTACTCCGATTATCATCCATAGTTGTCTGGCACACCTTTCAGCGCATTATTCCTCTTGTTTAGTGCAGGGGCTATGGGCGGTCGTCACAGATAACATGCAAAATATTTGAAAACCAGAAAAATATCGAATGGTTTTTCGTAGATAATTTTTTTTATATTATTTCTTGTTCAAATTCAAAATGGTACGATATGAAAGTAAATTTTACAGCCTTGAACTGGTCATGACGAACAGTTTTGCAAAATTTACAGCATTCAATTGACATGTTAATCTTTGTTGACATTGTTAGGAGTTTGGCTAATTCTATTCATACACCATAATTGCTAAACATACATTAAAAAGTATAATAAATTACTACACAACAAGTATTATTTTATATACACTGTGTCATTCACTAAATTACTCTTATTTTCATCTTTTTTTCTTCCATCTTTTAAACTTAAAACGTATATACCCAAATTTTGAACTTCATTACACCAAACTAAGTAAAATTTAACAAAATGAATTTTGGTTCTTGCACTAATATTTTAGCTATTTTAATTTATTTATTTTCAAAATTTTCTCAATTTTAGTGAAATCACTTAGATTATAAAAACAATTTAACGCGTTTAAATTACAACAATTATTTATGAATCTTGCCTTAATTGAAATTTCAAATTTCATGATGAAATAATTCATTAACATTTGAATTAAAGTATTTGCTTTGCATCAAATTTTATTGCTCTTAAGGTTAATTTGATTTATTATATGTAGAAGTTTAAAGTAAACAACTAAGAGATAATGACACTTTAGTAATAGATTTTTATAAGAAAATAATGATATATGTATGTATATATATATATCAAGTAATTTTTGGTGTATGAATAAAGTTTGCTTAATAGTCTTTAATTTCGTTCTTTTTTTATTGCTTGTATGAGCTTCTACTATATATTTTGATGCAACTGTCGAAACCTTTACTTATTTAAGCATAAATAAACCGTGTATATCAATTAAACTTGCATTTCACGCTCGCACTCAAATGCAAAGTCTAATCCCACTTATGGACCAATGCAAATCAATTTGCCAACTCAAACAAATCCACGCCCAAATCACCTCACTCGGCCATTCCACCTCCTCGTTTCTCATCTCCAAACTCCTCCACTTCTCCGCCACCTCCTCCTGTGCTGACATCGACTACGCCTTCACCATCTTCCGAACTCATCCGC
This sequence comes from Allium sativum, assembly GCA_030737875.1. Taxonomy (NCBI): domain Eukaryota; kingdom Viridiplantae; phylum Streptophyta; class Magnoliopsida; order Asparagales; family Amaryllidaceae; genus Allium; species Allium sativum. The sequence continues at coordinate 62,741,183 of CM060909.1, read as the reverse complement.
CAAACTCCTTCTGCTACAACACCATCATCCGTGGCTTCTCAAACTCCAAAACCCCGAACACTTCCATCTCCCTCTACTCCCAAATGCTCCGTTCCAGCATCCCACCCGACCACCTCACCTTCCCCTTCCTCTTAAAAGCCTGCGCTCGTCTCGTCTCCGTTCAACTCGGTTCGTCCATCCATGGCCACGTCTCAAAACTCGGCTTCCACCTCGACCGCTTTATCCAAAACTCTCTCTTACATTTTTATGCTGCGTGTGATAATATCAAGTCGGCACGTAAGGTGTTCGATGAAATTCCTTCGCCGAACAAGGTCTCTTGGAATTCCATGATAGACGGGTATGCGAAATGCAGAGAGTTGGTCAACACTCAATAGCTATTCGATCAAATGTCCGACCGCAACGTGATTTCTTGGAGTGCTTTGATAGATGGGTACGTTAAGGCAGGTGAATATAAAGAAGCCATTGACTTATTTGATAAAATGAAATCCCTCGATTTTGGGCCTAACCCCAACGATGTAACTATGATCAGCGTTCTATGCGCATGCGCACACTCAGGCACCCTTTACAAAGGAAAAGGAGTGCACTATTACATAAACACAAACAAGCTACAACTAACTCTTCCGCTGGCCACTTCGCTGATTGACATGTATGCAAAGTGCGGATCGATTGAGGATGCCGTACGCGTGTTCCGCTCCTTTCCGAAGAAGAAATCAGATGTCTTGATATGGAATGCAATGGTATGCGGTTTGGTCATGCATGGGATGACCCAGGAGTCCATATCGACGTATTGTGAAATGGAGAGTTACGGAGTCGCCCCAGACGAGATCACATACCTAGGGTTGCTGACTGCCTGTGCCCACAGTGGGTTGGTGGAGGAAGCGTGGAGGTTCTTTAAGGCCATACGCAGGCCACATGTTGAGCACTATGCGTGCATGGTGGACGTTTTGAGTCGTGCAGGGAAGGTTCTGGAAGCATTTGAACTGATGAGCAGGATGCCGGGGGAGGTGGGAGGTTCGATGCTGGGAGCGGTGATGGGCGGGTGTAGGGCACATGGATAGAGGGAATTAGGGGCGGTGGTGGGGCGGAGGCTAGTGGAGCTTGAGCCGGAGCATGATGGGAGGTACGCGGGGTTGGCGAATGAGTGCGCGGAGGGTAGGAGGTGGAGGGAGGCGAAGGGGACGAGGGAAGAGATGGAGAGGAAGGGAGTGAAGAAGGTTGCCGGGTACAGCGAGGTGGTGCTGGAGGGGTGTGTGTGTAGGTTTGTTGCTAGGGGCGGGGAGGATGAGCGGATGGTTGAGATTTTGGAAGTTGTGGAGGGTTTAGGGGTTTTGATGAAGGTTGATGGTTTGAGGTTTGAGGACGTGATCGGATTTGGTTGATATTTGATTATGAATGCTGATAAAATTGGTAAAGAGCTATAATTTAACCAACACAGAGATGGTTGTTGTCTGGGATATTGGAAAGATGGTTGCTAGGGTGTTGGAGGAAAGATTCTGAAACCATTAAAGTAATTGCTGGTACCTGTATTTAAACTAATATAATTTGTAAACTAATGCAAAAATGTAATAAAAAAACTCAGTGGATAACCTGCAGTTAGTTTTGGTGGAAGAAAAAAGTATATCCAATCAAAAATAACTCCTAGTTCTTGTCCTTGTGTATAATAACTTTATTTTAGGAAATTCAAAATCTGATCATGATATGTATAAAACTTGTGACTTTGGATCCTGTGTACAATACATATGAAATTTCCCATTGATGTGCTTGTAACATCATCATTTTGAAAGGTGAAAATAAAATTCTAATGTGTTGCAGTCAATTTGTAGTTATGTTTAGGAAGTAAAACAATATCAACATATTTTTCAACTGTATAACAAAAATGTACAGAGAATAATTAAAGAGGTTCTATAACATATTTTCGTATTTTTTTTAATAACTCTCAAATCATACATAACCCATTCATGTGTCAATATAAATTAAATGCAAATTATATTTTCATAGGTGACATAAATATGTTAATATGATCGTTATCAAACAAAAACTAAACTAAGAAAAGTCTCCTAGCATACCTAACATATAAAGGTGATAAGATGATCTTCTTGAACAAAACAAAACAACTCAAGCAGGGCCGGTCTGAGCTCGCATGAGGCCTGAGGCGAAGACAACGCAGTGCAGCTAAAAAAAAATGAAAGATGAAGCATATGTTACTGTCAAGATTCAAAGTGGAGACCCCTTGTAAGGAAGCCATATTACCCAACCACCAGACTAACACTTCAGCTAGAACTGCATTGCTAACATAGTGTATACATATAAAAACCATGCAGTATATGCCTTAAAAAAAAAATCTGAGGCCATCGCCCAACCGGAGGCCCTAGGCGGCCGTCTAGTTTGCCTATGGCCAGGACCGGGCCTGAACTCAAGATGTTTTCTGACATAAATAATCTTTACTTTTTTTTCTTAATTCCCAAACCATACGCATGCATTTGTCAATATAAATGAAATACAAATAATATTGTCATAGCTGACATATGTGGATGCCAGCAATATGATATGTTATTCAACATAGGCAAATCAACTATAAAAGATAATAGCAGTAAGGCTCATGCCTGTCTCTGTCTTCACCGTGGTTTAGGCAAAAGCCCTACCTTAAACTAACATCTGAATTTGAAACCTAGTAGACTCAACCTGTGTAAGTGAGTACGCATGAGTTGTAAGGGAAAACAATAGGCACACCGAACGTACATGAGTTTCGTATAAATAGTATCACTTTCCTTGTATTAAGTTCATCCGCTTGTCAAATCACGGCGCTACGTGGAACGAGTCCTCCATCCTCTCTCTCCTCCCTCAAACGCCTCCCCCCTCCCCCCATCCTCCCAACCCCTCCAACCCCACCCTTTACTCCATTTTTTTCTTCGGCTCACATGGCTACACAGCAGCGTACGCAGACATTTGAATTACTGGGAGTACAACTTAAAAAAATCCTATATTTTAACAACAAAAATTAATCAAATTTTCAGCACAAAATCCACATTAATAATCGGTCTAAACATAATAAAATATTACATGTATGAAATAACTCAACATATTATTTTTCATATTCTTTACTTGAAGGGATTACCAAAAAAAAATCAACAACAAACCATGAGTTATAATTTTGCTAGGAAAATGAAAGAAAATACCAAGTTTAATTACTCAACCATATTTTGGACAAACATTTGGTTTATGATAACGATATGAATCATTGAAATAATTGGTGATCAATCCAAATATGAAAGCATCTATGAAACATTTCATACCGCAAAATCAAATTGATGAAGAGTTTAGACAATGAAACTTGTTTGTACTAATTCAAATTGAGAATAGAGTTTCATTAAGTTTGGACGTTTGAATTTAGAGATCCTTTGGAAATGATTAATAGTAGAGTGATTTCTAAGAGAATTAATAAATAATCTATAGTTCTTAAAGCATCTTCAGTTGATACAGCATGATCAATAAAGGCTTCGTATATAGCCTGGAATGATATATAATCCAACATTTCATAAATTTACAATGTTGGATCATATAACCTGGCCTCATATGACCTGGAATATATAATTTCATATAGTTTTCACATAGGTACGCCTATATGATCATGCTTATATATATATATATATATATATATATATATATGAACACAACATCTAAAAAAGGCAAAATCCAGTGAGGGCGCCGGCCTCCACTGGGCCTCAAATAGGTACGCCTCTGTAAGCTGCATATACCATAAGTCTCGATGATGTTTATATTATTATAGACATAACATGTTTCCATAAAACTAGATCTGAAAACACAGTACTTAACCTAATCCAATATCACATGTATAGTTTTTACAACAATGCTACTTTTTATATTATCATTAGTCTTGTTTATTATAGTCCTTATTGTAACACCACAAAAAAATTAATTAACTATCAGTTAATTAAATATGAGCATAAAGAAATTTAAAGAATGAAAAAGACTAAATATTCTAAGGCTAATTCTATTCCAACCCAGGAAATTAGCTAGTAGCCCATCAATTTCATCAAAAAAGGAGGATGAAAATGCCCTTCTTTTGTTATATATTTTTTCCTTCAATTTTCAGGATATCTCGTAGATGCACCACGTGGTTCCTCGGTGTACCACGTAGTAGCCCTACGTGGTCCCTCAAAGAACCACATAGATACTACGTGGAACTCTAAGGATTACCATGAAAAACCATGCAGAAACCGTACGTGGAAGGGTATTATTGATTTATTTATTTTAATTCAACGGGGGCTACTCACAGAAAATTAGTGTTTGCTAGTTCTTTCAAACTGGAGGGGGCTACTGATTAATTTTCTGGATTAATATAGAATTTGCCATATTCTAAAGGCATTGATAGACTTATCATGCTTGGACAATTCCAGTGATACCATGAAAATCATGGTTGAAGATTTGATATAAATAAGAAATAAAATTGACCGTTTGAGCTAAGTAACTTATATTTGAAAAGAAAGGATTTGTAAAGAGAACAGTGGGCTGAGGAGAGCTGTTACTATAATGGTAAATTTACCATTACACTACAAGAGGCACAGTGAATTCCAATGGTTAGGAGTCGTTGGTAAATCCATTGGTATACACATCAATGGTTTCCAACGACTTCCAATGGCTCCAACGCCTTCCAACTTTATATTTTGGTCATGTGAATTTCATGTTGGGCCAGTAAGCCGTTGGAAATCGTTGAAGGCCAATGAAAATAACCGTTGGTAACCGTTGATAGCCGATGCAATGTATGGACCTGTAATTCATTGTTAACCGTTGGACGCCGTTGGAAATCTGAATAATTTTTTTTAATAGATTTTAGATTATTAACTTCCATCCACTCCACAATTCATATTCATCAAAACAGCTCCATTTCGAACATATACACCACAGTAATCACATATATACCCAAACATAATATTATATCCGAATCAAACACAAAACATTCAAAACACAAAGCATAAACCAATATTTATAAAATATATCAGTCCAACGTCATCATAACAAAATAAACCGTCAACCATCATCACGTCCAAACCCTCATCACCAGCACAACATCGACACATACAAACCATCATAATGCATCAAGCAAAATTCTCACCCATATTCAAAGCATGCACACACACACACACACACAGATATATATATATATATATATATATATCTGTGTGTGTGTGCGGCAAGCATTCAATGACACCCAAAAAAATTCCAGTACCTCATTAGCCCCTTGAAATTCACCTCTCGTTTGTATTAAAGAATGTACAGTTAATGAAGGGGGAGAGAAAGTGATTGTGTGGAGGAAAAGAGGGAGGCCAGAGGGGTGCTCCACTGTTTGAGGTGCCATTGAACCTGCCTACATATATATATATATATATATATATATATATATGTGTGTGTGTGTGTGTGTGTGTGTGTGTGTGTGTAACAACAAAACAAACTAACCTCAACTCAATCTCCCCCGGAACCACCAGATAAGGACCTGTACCGTACTGGGCAATGAACTCCGTTGGATATTAGTTACACTGCTCCATCTTTTCTTCGCAGCGGTAATCACGCTCATTAAGCTCTACGATCAGGGCTCGTAGTAGTGCGATCTCCTCCTTGTCATGCGCCTTATGGTACGACTTTTGAGATGTTCTAACCTGTAAATAATTTTAGATTTTCAGTATTTGATAACGGCAACTCAAGTAAATTCAGCTTTTATTATAAATTTTAGTTTCTATTACTGCTTGGTTCCCAAAACCATAGCGTCTGTTCCGAGTTGTTGGATCTATGACAGTATCAAAAATCATATCCTCATCCTCGGCAGTCAACTAGGTGCTCCCAGTCTCCTCAAGCATCTGTGCTTTTTGTTGCTGAATTTTATCCAATTAAACAAAATACAATTGAATTTAGATAACGCTATTTTAATTAAATTATAACTTTAAGTTAACTATGCTATACTTACATATGCATTACGTGCTTTCGCATCATGGTTCCAAGAGTAGGAAATGAGTCTGTGTCGTCGATCTGACTCACTACATGTGTATGCTCAAAAACATCGTAGTACGACACAGGAACACCACGATGTTTCTCCTAATATATGCATATATGTAAATTAGAACTTAAAGTTAAATCAAATAACTTTTAAAAACTTGGAACTTAAAATCTTTAATTGTGTAATCAATAAATATACCAAGTCCTCGCGATGGAGCTGGAACAACTTGGAACCACCGCGATGTGTAATCGATTTCTTGCTCCTATTTACCGAATTTCTCGCAGACTCGGCCTGTAAATTTAAATTAAAAATATATTTTATTCTAATTTATATATTAATTTAGTAGAACAATTTAAATTAAATATGCAGTTAATTTACCTGAAACTGCTAGTTATTCCACCAAGTATGAGGATCATCCCACACCTTAGTGCTCATCCAATTCAGGTTTTTTCCAGCTGATTTTATTCAATTTAGTGCTTCTTCGTAGCCACTTTACTGTTCCAGTGGCGCTAAACGAGAGAAATAACTATCTCCTGTAAACCCATCGCACTTTGCATTTTTTTAAATATAACATAAATATGAACTGATCAAGTAGGATCATGGCTACTTAGTGTAATAAATGATATATCATACGTACCAGAAAATCCTTCCAAATAGTCTCGTTGACATTTTCTGGTATCAATGTCCACTTGAGCCAACATGAAGTCATACGAGCCATGTAAGCGTGTTTTAATATCCCCAAAACTATACTGGAGGGCTCTAACTCAAAACCCCTATGCTAAATGAAAAAAAAAACATTTAATATTTCATGCCTACTATGTGTGTGTGTATATATATATATAATATTGTATAGAAATGAACTTTATACTTGAAACTTAATGTTGACCCTCTATTGGCTTTTGGCTTAAGCCACACTGCAGGACATAATGGCTCTTGCGTTGGAACACCGCCATCGCTGCATACCGGAAGATGAGAAGCAGAAGGAGATCCAGTAGTCGTATGTTAGTGTGACATCATACCTGTTACAGACAATAATATAACATAACATAAAAGGGATATGTAAAACAAATAGTATGACATTACATAAGAAGACTATGTGATATAAATAATATGACATGACATAACATAAAATTATAACATAATAACGAACAGTCTGACATAACATAAAAGGACTATGTAAATCAAATAGCATGACATGACATTACATAACATCAAATTACCTTTTTAAAATGAGGATTATTGGTTAGTCCTCATCGCTTTCGGATTCTGACTTTATTTCCTCCTCTATATAAGGTTCATCTGTAGTCTCAAATGCTTCAATTAATGCATTTAATTCATCGTTTAAAGGTCCAAAATCTGTCTGACCATCGGTTATTACTATTCCTCTATTTTAATCGACATCTGCTTGATAAGCTTGTTCGTCAGGAATATTTCATCTGTCAAATGTAAACCTTTCCTTTGTTTTAAAAACAACCGACCAATCTATTTTGTCTCTTCTTAAAGATGGATAAGGAGCGTAATATATCCGAAGAGCTTGTTTGGAAAGTACAAAAGGATCGTACTTATAATAATGCAAAGTATATTTTGTTTCTATAAGATTATATTTTGGGTGTACGTTGATTTCAGAGCCTGGAACGTTGTTGAACCAGTTGCATTTAAACAGAAATACTTCTTCCGTAGGTTGTGTGAAATACATCAATTATAAAATCTGGGTTAGTACGCTATAAAAAGCGTTTATATGGTCATTAGGATCATCATTACCTTTAAAAAATACACTGGTATTGTTAGTTAATTTTTCAGCAAAGTATTCTTTAGTATTAAATTTATATCATTTGACAAAGAATATTGGATATGTCATAACTTTTCTTTTTGGTCTCATTGCTAAATGTTTCAATCCTTCATCTACAACACAATTTGTTGTATTAAAAATGTAATTAGTAGACCAAGTAGCGAATTCCTTGTTGATATCGCCTTTTGGATGTTGTGATTCGTAAATGCTGCAATTATAGGACAAATGTTACATCATGATTAAAGATACAGTACATGTATAGATGATATAAGTTAATTACCTAACGAACGGTGCAATTTCAGTCCAGTTGAGAAGAATATGTGTGTGTTGCGTAATAATTTCTATCATCCAGCCATGCTTCTACACATTTACCAGAAGGTCGACCATGTTTTTATAAATAGATAAAGTCGCTTGAAAATCATCTTGATCAATGCCTTCATCATTATGCGTAGTACTTTCAAATGATATGTTCATATGGTCACTAAAATACTGAAAGGAAAATAATGAAGCTTGTTCTTCGATTTATGATTAACAAATTGAACCTTCAACTCGAGCTTTTAGTCTCACTTTTTTCTTTAGATGATTTAAATACCTATTTAGAATTATTGTAAATTAATTTTTTATACATTTCATTAACTAATATTTAATTAACTAAATGTTAATATACTTTTCAAATGGATCCATTCATCCATATGGCACAGGCCCTCAAAGACGTGCTTGTAATGGAAGATGAATAGGTAAATGCTCCATAACATTGAAAAAACCTAAAGGAAACAAATTTTTCAGTTTGCAAAGCAATATAGGGATTTCTTCCTTTAGTTTACGTAGACGATCAATTTTTAATGTAGTAGAACAAAGCTCCTTATAGTTAAGTTCTGTTACAACAGTCCAAACTTTTACGGGCAATATTTTTTTGAAAGCGACGAGCAATAAATTTTCCATCATAACACGATAGACGTGGCTTTTCATCCTACTAAGTTTATTGTTTTTATAGTCGACACATCTATGAAGATAAGAAGATATAGCATCCTCGAATCTTAATCCTTCCACACATTTAAAAATTATTTTAACTTGATTATTATTTAGTTCATAGCACGCTTTTGGTTGTTTGGTGTCATTTGGCTTTATATGAAGCTCGGGGCGATTACATATTACTTCAATATTACGTTTTGATTTTAAATCATCTTTCATCTTCCCTTTGACATTCAAAATTGTATTAAACACATTGTTAAACATGTTTTTCTCATTATGCATCGCGTCAATATTATGACGAATCAGGAGATTTTTCCAAAAAGGAAACTCTCAAAATATGCTTTGTTTGCATAAATTATGAATCGATAATTTACCTTGAAATTCATTTTGATCTCCGATTTCGTGTATCTTTCGATAATACTTTACAAGTTCATAAATATCTTCACTTGACCAAACCATAGGTGGTCTCAAAATTTCATGCCTGTTAGCTGTAAAAAAATCTCATCTCTTCTAAAAGGATGATTAGTGTGAAGAAAACATCGATAACAGTCAAATCATGATTTTTTTTCATGAGGTAAATAAAATGCTCTTGTTTCTTGCATGTAGTAAGGACAATCTAGACGACCAGCCGTACTCCAACCTGAAAGCATTGTATACGCATGAAAATCGCCGATTGTCCACAATAGAGAAGCATACATATGAAAGTTCTTATTTTTGGTGAAATATCATATGTTTCTTCTCCTTTGTACCACAATTTTTTTAATTCTTCAATTAATGGTTGTAAATAAACATTGATTCCTTATGTCGGATCATTAGGACTAGGGACGACAACTGTGAGAAACATTTAAGGAGTTTTCATACACATCCACCGAGGTAAATTATAAAGTGTGACAATTATAGGCCAGGACGAATATTTGGCACCAAATTGAGAAAATGGTGAAAATCCATCCGTACATAAACCAAGTCTAACATTATGACTCTCAGATGCAAAATCGGGATGCTTCCATCAACTGGGTGTGTTAACGTACCTTCTTCCTGTATTTCCACACTGTTCAATCTCATATGTTGCACGGTTACAAAATATGCATATAACCTTTGAAGTCTAGGAGTAATAGGTAAATAATAAATATGTTTATGTGGAACTTCCTTTCACAACAACAAAAAAACCATATTACAACTTTAATTTTACAACGATGGGAAAAGCACCGTTGTAATAAATGTTTTTTATAACAGTCAATTCCCTAAAGTTGTAATAAACGTATTTTTAACAACTTTTCATTTTGTTAGTTGTAATGGATGCCTATTATAAACTTCACGTTTATAATATCTATGTTTAATAACTAATTATATTAATATTTAATAATAATTATTAATAATAATTATTAATAAACTTAGGAATCAATAATATTTATTAATTATTATAAAATAATTTATATTTAATAAGTAGTAATTTATTTTTAACAGTTAATGTTTGTAAACTGCTTATTAGTAATAAGAAATAATATTTAATATATTAATAAAAATTAATTCTGAAGAAATCCATATTATATTTAATTTTTACTTATTAATTCTAACTCATAACATTTATTTCTATATATTTTGATGAAATTTTGAAGAATATCAATGAAAAATTTACTATTGTAAAATGTTGGCATAAAAGGATGAAACTTAGGTAAAAATGAAATTTAACTTAACTCACATCTTGTGTCGATCAAAATATAGGCGGGAAAGTTGAAAATTTCGGTGGGTCGCCTCTCCTCTATAGAAAAGAGGAAACATTTCATCTGGAATTTAAACAAAATCCCCTTTTTTATTTGATTACCACCTGTTCTGAAATGATTTCTCCTCCTTAAAATCAGATCTTAAAAAAAATCTCGACTTCCCATATCCCTTAATCGTTAAATAACCTTATTTGTAATCTCCAATCTACTTTACAGTAGACCTATAAGCAGATCTATATGCTCTAATTCCAAATCGGAATAATCTCCAAATCCTTTTATCTATCGTTCAAAACTTGATGTAATGGATGCTTCGATGCTTCCAAAAATTTAACCCTTTACTGCGTCGGATCCAGAAGAAGATGTTTTGTTGGTTTCGCTGAGGATCAAACCATTAGAGAAATCATTGCTTTGGTGAAATTGGTTCCACCTTTAATCATCTCGCTGCTGTAAGCTTTTCGATTCTCATAACGGATCCTTCAAATGGTAGGATCTGCGAAACCATCGACTCATCTGATTCGAATTTTAAAGGATATGATTTCTGAAATCGATCTCAGCTTGTAGAATTTGAGGATATTAATTTGTTTGAAAGCCAGAGAGATTCAATTATTTATTTTTGGGCTTCTTCACCTAAATGGAGAAATTGTTTCTATTGTCAAATTATGTTGAAAGCCAAAAGTTCATGCAAAGAAAAGAGTCGATGAAAGGAATGACATGCCTAAGGCTCTTGAAACTATTAATCTGAATGGGGGGATCTATGCTTTCTGCTAATGAGGAGGTATATTTGTTAGATTTCATGTCAAATCTAAAGCGAAAGATATGCTTTAAGTGGGGGTGATCAAGGGTCGATTTTTGAATTCTATGCCTTTTTTTGCATTTTCTATGTTCTATTTTGCTTAACAATTATTTGATGAGACTTAGTCATTTCTATGTTTTAGATATTGCCAATGAAAACTGGAAATTGAATACTAATGAACAGTATCATCATAGCTTCGTAGGGATCCTTTATCATTGTATGAGTGAATAACTTATTAAATCTGTTTCTATGTCCTAACAACTCTTAAACCATGCACAGGGACTCACTATTAGTATCAACATCATAGATTTTGGTGTAATATTAGCTTATGGGATAGTTCTGTGAATGAGTTAAGTTAAAGCCAAAGCATATTTTTAATTTCTAATTTGGTTCGGATCTTAAAACATATTTTTTATCTACGACTATCAGAGCAAATTTGAGGTTTGCAACACTTACTACAAGGGAAATTTCTATGAAGTGAGCTTTCATCCGAGACTTCTCTATGAGGTATTACTACATAAGCCATAAGGAAGCTTTATGACCTTGTTGAGTTTACGATTTTCACTCATTGAAGTTTTATGAGCTTTTCCCAAACATGCACTATCATAATCCTTCTATCCTCACTTCTCTTCCTTTTACTGTTATATTCAATCTATTCTTCCAAACATTTTTTTATATATCATTTAATTTCCTCTCATTAGATTATAAGCTGTATTTTTATGGGAAGGTAAATCTCCCACATCCATTAGTACAAAAGTATAAGCAGAAATGTAGAGTTGCTAACATGCCAAAAATAACTAATTCCCCAGGTGAGATTGAACGATCCAACACAAACTTACTCAATCCTTGTTTAAAAGCCAATGAATCATCGTTTCCCTTCATAAATTTGATATCCATTGTTTTCCAGTAGAATCTTAGAGGTAAGTATCATTGTTAATTACCTTGTCTTGATTTTCAATAAATTTTGGTGTATAAACTGCAAAAGTTGTTGAGAAATTGAAGAAAATGGGTTCACTTAAGACTTGTACTATAAGATTACCATTTTGTTCTTTTTTCTAATAGCCAGCTGACGTATTCTTATGCAACAGGTTTCAGATCACTGCAGTGAACTCGCACCAAAAAGATAAATGGCGTAAAGATTTTGTTGTCTTCAACTAGTGTACCTCCGTAGGATTTGTAATTTTTTGTGGATAACTTGTGCTTATATTAAGTTGCTTTGTGACGGTCAAGTATGTAATAATGCGAAAAATATTTTCTAAAACTTATTATTTGTAATACTGAAAATTTGAGTATTTTAATAAACTGGTTTGCAAATAACTATTATATTTGATTTGCTTATGGAATATTGCTATATTTAGTGTATTGTTCATTTCAGTTGCAAAAGATGTCTATTTTTTTTAAATGCAACAGTTTATCACAACGGTGCATAACAGTTGTAGTAGATATTATTACAATGGTGCATAACTATTGTAATAAAGTTAATTATAGTAGTGGAAAAAAGTTATAAAAAATACATATTACAATGGTATTGCAACAGTGCAGAAACGTTGTAAAAGATTTTAGTATATTACAACTTCTTAATACACGACGGTTAGCCCACCGTTGTAAAATGTATATTACAACGGTTTTCCACCATTGTAATATGGTCATTTTGTTGTAGTGATTTCCCTTTTTCTTTCTTGGTTTATACCTTTCTTTATTATATATTTTACAATTCTTAAGGTTAATATCTTCCTTCCAAAATAACATGCCATCGTTTAGACATGTATCTATTTTTCATACGGTAAACCAAAAACCGACATCATTTTTTTACTGCATAATGATTTTCCTATATTAAATTATTGGGAGGCATATGTCGCTTCACAGCTTGTACAACAACTGTAAATCCAGCTTCTGTGAGGTTGTATTTAGATTTCATCGCAACGTATTCAGTAGTTACTGATAGTTGGATTCTGCTTTTACAGCCTTCCCAAAGGGATTTCTTCGCGACACCTAATAAATCATAAATTTTTTGGCTCCAATATTTGGTTCTTCTTCAGCATTACCATTGTCATCAGTAAATTGTTGAACATGGAACATTGAATGTGCAACATCTTCAATCGAATGTTTTACGAGATTCGTCGTAACAATTTCATTATTCACTACGTCCTCAACTTATACAGAAGTAGATGCTAACAGTTCTCCATGATGATCCCAAACCAAATAGTTTGGCATAAAATCATACTAACGCAAATGAACTCTAACCATTTGCAGTATCAAATGCTTCAATAATTTGCATCTACTACATGAACAATGGATTTCATCGTCATTTTAGTTGTTACTTAAAGCAAAATCAATAAACACGCCAGCACCATTAGTAAATTGTTCACTTATTGTGCCTCCAACTTCTCTTTGTTTGTACATCCATCTTCGATCAACAAAATAATTGTCCATTTTTCCTAAGTAGATAATTAAAAAGTACAATAAAATTTGCATTGACATTTTATTAAAACAGTTTATTGTTGAATGTTATGTTAATTGATCATTTACACTTTGCTGATGGGTCATCCTACTTCCCATTACAAATACAATAACGTAATTTAATCTCACAAATCTTTTCAATTTAAATGATTCAACAAAATTTCGATAGTACTTCGCTTTAGTTCTCTAAACAGTACACAATTGCGTGTACACAGGGAACATAAAAGAAACACTTTCGAAATTTTGAGAACCGTTTAAAATAAAATGATTTACAGGATTTAATTTCGTTATTGTGTTCGTAACTTGTCCAATACAAGGAAAAATCCAACAAATTTTGTATATGATGAATATAAATGTCCGTTCTGCTAACAAAACAAATGTTTACATAACGATCATGTACAATACTTATTATTCGGGACCAAAAAACACTCTAAAACTTTATGAATATAATATATTATGATTGGCGCTCTTATTTATCAACCATCTACGAAAAGAGCAAATTTTAAACCAAATAATCCTTGAACGACTTAATTTCAATCTCTAATTGTATGTATACGGACTTTATCACATATACGTATATTTTCAACATTTAATCGAACAAACCATACGTTATAGAATTAAATATCGTTTTTGATAATTTTTTATAAAACATAAACTTAATTATTTCTAGTACCACTAAACATCTGTAATAAGCCTTAAATCTTTTACATATTAGTTCAACATATATATGCACATAATTCTATTGTGATACAAAAAACATAAACTTGCAATACATAGATTAATGACAAGAATTAAGCCTCAATTAATTCAACCTATACATAGATTAATTAAGAACACTATACATACAGCACTACATATGCACATATACATGCAACATAAACTAATTAACCCTAGATTAGCAACACTATACATAGATTAATAACATGATTAATTCAACCTATATATGCACATATTGACAACAATATACATAAAAACATGTAATCTAACAAATTAATTAACATTAGAAGTGAATCTAGGGTATTAAAAATTGATAAGGGTTTATACCTTGAACAATGGAGAAGAATTGGAGCCTAGAGAGGAGGAGAGAGATGCCTTTAGACGTTGGAGAGGGTCAGGATGGGAGTTGATAGCGGTGGTGGCTAAATTCTGAATTTGGGAGGAGCTCTGGAAAGAAATTTGGGGAGAAAACGAAATGGGGAAGAAGGCAGCAGGTCATTCAATTTCTACTCGACATGCCAATGGCTATCAGCAGCCCCGAAAATCTTAAAACCAACGGATTCCAACGTTTCTTTTTTTATAACATAAAGAAAAATCCAGAAAAGAGCTTCCGTTGGAGGTCGTTGCCATGGTCCGTTGCTATATGTTGTATGTCTTGTAGTATTACCATACCATTACCAGCCGATCGATAACCATTTTTCATTGAAATCGGTATACTGTTATACCATTACCAGTCAATCAGTAACCATTTTAATTGAAATCGGGATACCAATTAAAAAATTATAGTAATGGTAAATTTACTATTTTGTACGATAAATTATCGGTAATATTTCTTTAATACCGGTGGTAACAATAATTTTATCAGTCAATTTAAAACTTATGAATATTTATTTTATGTTATTTATTACATGCATTTATAACCAAATAAATGATTAAATTTAGTTCAATAATCAAATGAAATAATTCAAAGTATTTTTTTGTTTCTTTTTGTGAGTAGAGGTTGTATATATGTAAATTTCTGTATTATGTTGTATTTCATGTAAATATGCTATTGACATCAAGCTGTTGGAACAAACCGCTTGGTGCCGACGCCGAAGCCAAGAAAACGATACTAGGAAGACAATACAAGTCGATACTGAAGCCGAGAAGATGATACAAGAGGACGATTCAAGATGATACTGAAACCAAGGAGTTAATACAAGAAGACCATACCAAGAGGTGATGAAGTCATACCAGGAGGCGGTACCAAGTAGTAATGAAGTCAATACCGGGAGGCGATACTGATACCAAGAAGTGATGAATTCGATACCGGGAGGTGATACCAAGAAAAAATGCAAATGGCATAAATGTAATATTGTTTTCGATTTCATTCCTTGTATATATAGTGGTTACTTCTTATTTGTAAAATAATGAGACAGTTTTATCACATCTTATCCATACAATTTCTTCTTTGTTTAAAACATGGTATCAGAGCAGCGATTCTTTAATTGATTTCAGTTCTATCTCTTAATATTAATCTCATTCGTGAACCATGGGAGAGATTAAATCAGTGATGGAGGTCATGCCGATGATATCTAAGATAACTGAGCACAAGTTAAGTGAATCAAATTACTTCGATTGGAGTAAATCGATTTGATTGTATTTACGGAGTATTGATAGAGATAATCATCTAATTGAAGATCCACCTGAAGCAAATCCATCTGACAAAAGAGAAGTGATTTGGCTTCGAGATGATGCTCATTTGTTTCTTCAGATCTGAAATACAATTGAGAGTGATATCATCAGTTTGGTGAATCATTGTGCGTTTGTGAAATAACTTATGGAATATCTGGAGTTTTTATATTCTAGAAAAGGAAATATAAATCGAACGTTTGAGATTTGCCAGTCATTTTATCAAGTGGAAAAACAAGATCAATTATTGATGAATTACTTTATGACATTCAAGAAGACTTATGAAGAGTTTAATCTACTACTTCCTATCAGTGTTAATATTAAAGTGCAGCAACAGCAGAGGGAGAAAATGGCTATTATGAGTTTTGTGCCAGGTCTTTCATTTGAGTATGAATCTGCTAAAGCTCAAGTTCATTCTGGATATGATGTTACCTCATTAGATGATGTGTTTAGAAGAATTCTTAGAACTAAAATGTTAAGTTCAATCCCAAGTAAGAATACTTAACATAATAGCGCTTTGGTAAGAATGAATAACAGATATGTGTCATGGAAGTAGAATCAAAATGTACAGAAGAAGGACACTGGTGTATGTGGCCATGAGAATCAAGTGATGAATGCTAAGTCATGTGCTTATTGTAAAAAAAACAGGACATACAAAATTTGAGTGCTGGAAATTACAAAATAAGAAAAAGCAAGTAGCAAATAGGAAGGTAAATAATGTCGCAAATGTACAATATCAAGCTACTAATCAGAATATGTTGGTTTCTATTGAAGAGTATGCAAAGTTTATTAATTATCAAAACAATAATAGCAAGTCAACATCAACAATGTCAATAATTGCAAATATAGTAGCTCTGCTAGTTCAAGAAACACTCAATGGGTCATTGATTTTGGTGTTACAGATCATATGACAGGTAATAGTCTCCCCTTTTTCGAATATTCAATGACAAATTTCTACATATAGTGTCACTCTAGCTGATGGTTCTTCCTCTAATATTCCTGGGTTTGGAACTATTGGTCCAACCCGTTCACCTTTTCCATTGACATCATCATTGTACATACCCAAACTAGCTTTCAGTCAGTCAATTAACTCAAAAGTTAAATTGTTTTATCTCATTCTTTCCATCTTATTGTATATTTCATAATCGGGTGACTCGGCAAATTTTCGGTAAAGGGCATGAGTCAAAGGGACTGTATATACTTGATACTCCAGTTGTAGATCGAAAACTATTTTATTGTTCAAATATTCCTCAGGCCTTAAAGACACACTGTCAGCTAGGTCATCCATTTCTATCTTTCTGAAAGAAATTATATCCACGGTTTAACTTATTACAGTCATTAAATTGTGAATCACGTCAATATGTTGAACATCATCGAGTTAATTTAAGTCCTAAAATAAATAAAAGAGCTAATTGTCCTTTTGAGCTTGTTCATTCTGATATCTGGGGTCTATCATCTGTGATTTCTAAACCAGAGTTTAGATACTGGGTTACCTTTGTAGGTTATTTACGTGTGACTTGGTTGTTTCTTATGAAAAGCCGATCTGAATTGTGTTTAATATTTTGTTCATTCTGTGCTGAAATCAAAACTCAATTCATTGCTTCTGTTAAAACTCTAAGGAGTGATTATGCAAAAGAGTATACTTCTAGTTTATTACAAACATACATGCTACATGAAACATCTTGCATTGACAAGCATCTCAAAATAGAGTTGCTGGAAGAAAGAACAGATATTTGCTTGGGACGTCGCATGCATTGTTATTTTATATGAATGTGCCTAAAATTTTCTAGGTTGATGTTATTTCCATGACATGTTTTTTAATAAATCGTATGCCTTCAGTTGTTCTTAATAGTGTTATATCATACTCAATTATTTTTCCCGATAAATCGTTATATTCTATTAAGCCAAAAATATTTAGGTGTACATGTTTTGTTCGAAATGTTAGGCCACAAATTTCTAAGCTTGATCCAAGATATGTCAAGTGCATATTCCTTGGTTATTCTCGTTTGCAAAAAAAATACAAGTGTTTTTATCCCTCTCTAAATAATTATCTAATACCTATTGATGTCACTTTCATTGAAGAAATACCATTCTTTCAATCATCATCAAGCTTACGTTATCAAAGTCAGAAAACTCAGGGGAACAACGATGATTTTCTTGTATACAAAGTATCACATTCTGTACAAGAAGAGAACAAATTCAATGATTCGGCTGAAATTAGTTTATCATCTTCTCGTGATATAGCTTCATCTACATCTAATAGTATTCCTCCACTTGAACATGAATCTTTTTCTACATTTAATCCTAAAATTGATCTTCCTATTGCTCTACGAAAGGAAAATTTTTAGTGCATATATCTTTTTTCTTTGTTTGTCTCATATAAACATTTATCTTCATCAACTCATTCACAAATCACTTCTAGTGAATTTGTTTCTATACCTAAAACTGTTGAGGAAGCGTTATCAAATCCTAGATGGAAGACTGCTATGGTTGAGGAAATGAATGCTCTTGAA
The DNA here is from genome assembly GCA_030737875.1 of Allium sativum. NCBI lineage: Eukaryota > Viridiplantae > Streptophyta > Magnoliopsida > Asparagales > Amaryllidaceae > Allium > Allium sativum. The sequence goes on along the minus strand of CM060909.1, from coordinate 62,722,537 downwards.
TATAATGAAATATGTAATTTAGTTCAGTTACCTGGAAAAAAAAGACCTATTAGATGTAAGTGGGTATTCACTCTAAAAGCAAACTATGAAGGTTCAATTGCTCGATTGAAGGCACGGTTAGCTGCAAAAGGATATGAACAAATTTATGGAGTGGATTACTCTGATTTTTTTCTCAAATAAGAAAGTTAACTTCTACTCGCATGTTTATTTCATTAGCAACAACATATAACTGGAAACTACATCAACTTGATATAAATAATGCATTTCTTCATGCTTATTTAGAAGAAGAAGTTTACGTGGTTCAATCCCCTGAATTCATCGCACAAAGAAAGAGTGGTCTAGTGTGCAAGTTGAAGAAAAACTGTATGGATTAAAACAGACACTACAGCAGAAAATGTTTTTTGTAGCATTGAAAAAACGTTGTTAATTCTTGTAGTAGCATTTTGGTAAATGATGCGACACGACATGCAACAAAAAGTCTGAAAATTTTAATTGCGTTACAGAAAACGCTACCAAAAATGAACTTATTGTAGCATTTCTAAAACCCAACGAAAGATTTTTTGGTAGCGTCTTAAATTTGCAACCGAAGTAGTACTTGCACCTTTATTTCTTATTTTTTGTAGCATTGTTTCTATGCTACTATAATATTTTTTGTAAATTGCATTTTCTCTTGTAGCACTTTTGAAATGCTACTTAGGCTTATTAATTGATGTACAACACATTTAATTGTAGCTATTTAATATTAATAACTTGTATTATTTTCAATAAAATATATAATAGGCGCATTAAAACTAATAATCAATTACATAATTATCATTTTCCAAACCAACATCATTATTCATTCTATTCAAATAATCAAAAAAAATACATTTATCACATAATCTAATATAATATCCATAACCATTTCGACAATAGTATTTCGACAAAATAAGTAAATCCACATACCATAACTATATACAAACAAGTCTACACTATTAATATGAACAAAATATTATTATACATAACAGTTAAAGTCTTGTTCATGGCTTAATTACCGACGGTTCTGTTATGTGATTGTTCTTCACTTGGAAAGACCCGTTGAGCTCTGAAGTAATGTGCATCTCTGGTATGTGTGAACTAGAAACCGAAGCTATGTTTTAAAACCTGGCACCATGCAAATAATAATGAGAAGCATAGAAAATTAAGGCTACATGCCAACATTCTACAGTAATAGTCCATAAACCTGAAGTACGAGTAAGAAAACAATATATCCCAATAAAGATGGTACCTGATGTAACAACCCGGAATTTCAGAACTAAATTAAAAAATTTATTTTAGCTATTTTAATGGGCTTTAAATATTTAAAATGATCTATTTTAAATAATAACAACTAAAAATTTATTTAAATCGAAGTCAGAACGTATAAATTTAATTTAATTATAAAACGAGCCTGAAATGGCGCGGTAGTTTGAAAATTCAATTTTAAATTTCAATTGAATGTACAGAATTCGAAATAAATTGGATTTCAGTAATATAAGGAATATTTGAATTTATTTGGCTATATCTTCTAACGAGTGTAAGAAACTGAGATTTCATAATATAAGTTGTAAGTTATGTCCAGTTTAAAATTTGAAATAGTCGCTGTGGAATTTATGTACATTTTAATATAATATATAGCCCTTAAAAATAGCCATTTTGCAAACAACCTCCATTTTCGACGAAACCACTTTTTTTGGATCTAGAATGTCTGCTAGATTCCAATTTCCATAATTTTTGGAATTGATATGTGAGCGTGGTGAATTAAAACACGTTTGGTAATTTCAATTTCAATTTAATCGACTGGAAAATGACCACTTTTCAAACGGTCTCCAAATTCGACGAAATTAGTTTTGTTCGGACCGTATCATCAAAAAATAGCTGAATTTATTTTTCTGGAATTTTTGGAGTCAGTATGTGGCCTCGGTAAATTAAAATGTATGTTCAAAATTCAGTATATTGATTTATATTTTAATTTAAAGAAAAATTGAATGAAACAGTTGACTTGGCATACGGGAAATATCCCATTGTATCCGAAATGGGGGTAATTAGCTAGGAGCGGCAGTCGTTGGGTTTGATACAGAGTTCGAAAGAAAAAGTGACCTTTTGGAATTTAAAATAATTAAATATATATAATTATATCCTTGGTCAACCCTCCTCTCTTTCATTATCGTTCAAACCGTAAAAAGGAAAACAAAACAAAATCACCCAAGCCCTAGCCCGCCGCAACCACCATCGCCCCCCTCCAGCAACGTCGTCGACCTCCAGCCACCCTCCCATCCTCCGCTCCTCCCTCTCCTCTCTCCTCCTTCTTTAATTTGAAAACCCTAGCCCCAAACCCCCTGAAACCGCCTCCGCCACACCCTGGGCCCGCCACTGCCTAACCACCGCCTCCCCTGGCTTATAGAACCCCGGCGCCCCCACCTAGCCTCCTTCTCCGATATGTGGGCCCCCTCCAATTAAAAATCCAATTTTTATTATTTTCTGTATTTACATTTAACAACCTGAACTTCCACAGCCAATATCTTCCTATCCGAGCCCCTATTGCCAAAACTCCACAATGCCAAAGTCGAGAAGCACATTTTTTTCTTCGATTTGAGTAAATGGAAGCCATATTTTGGATTGCGGAGTTGTTCAAAAAACACATCCAAAGTCTGTTGTCCAAATAATGTCTTTTCGCGAATTCCGGCGAAATGGAGCATTTTCGGAAGAAAAGCCACTAGGCGAAAGTTGTCCAGAATGACGTGTTTAAGCTAGCAAAATGGACCGTGTGAAGGTTGGAGCTCATTTGCAAATTCTAGAACCAGAACAACAAGTCAGAACGTCAGAAAACAACGGCAGAGTGGATCCAAATGTGAGAACACCTTCTCACTAAAATTATTTTACAGTTAAATATATCCTAGGTTGTAGACGATGCTTAGTAGCACCTAACACTATTTTTGTACGAACCATGGATGTTTGTTTGGGTTGAATTGTGGTGTGATTGACTGTATTGTGGTGAAATGGATTGTATTGTGATTTTTGATTGATTGATGATTGTGTATGGCGCGAGCCAGTATCAGAAGATGGGTAAGGCTAGACATTACTCCGGTTCTAATATCGCACCGTTATAATGCAGATTTTTTCTGAAACTGAAATGTATATGAAATTTTATGAAATGAACTATATAAAATATTCATGTGTTGAATAAAATGTTTGAACAATAAAAATATCATTTTTATTGTATGAATGAACTATTAAAAATAGTCATGTGTTGAAATAAATATTTTGTTGTTAAAAATATAATTGTTAACATATATGTGAACGACAAAAAATTCTCCTGAAATGAAAATAAATATTCATTTATAAATCAGACGATTTGTTTATGTACAACCATTTAACTGACAATGATTGGGATGATAAATTTTACACATTACCCAACTGCACAAATAATATTCAGTATTTGTCGGTTGAAACCCCACACGGGTATTGGGATGATATTTGACATACACTAATCCCAATTGTTTAGTTGTATGTCAATCAATTGGTTGACAGACTGTTGTAAGCATTAATTATTTATATTTAGTGCTTATGCAGTTGTGTAATGCACTCTGGATGATGGGAGATTAGTTGTCATTGTTGTTGTATACATGTGTTGTATGAAATCCATATAACTAACAATATATGGTAATTGATTGGTCTGATTCCAGTTCAAGAATAACGAATATTTTACAAGAACGAATATTTTAGAATAATATTCCGTAAAGGATTAAAATATAATTTGATGTCGGATTTTGGATGGACACGAAAATATTAAAATGTATGAAGCCGTATTGATTGGATATGCGCTATTTTGTTGCAAATGATTTTATATCGATTTTATTCATTTTTATAATGAATATCGAAAAGGAAATGATTTCAAAATCTGATATTTTGAAAATATTATCATTTAAATATTATAATGATGAGGAGTATTCAATTTTGATTTATAATTGAAATAAAAGTGGGAATCATTTTTAAAATGAATTTATAAAATACGTTTTGAGTGATATACATATTATATATATACATATATTAATGGCTTGAATAGAACGCGCCACGCCGCAACCGTTCGCGAATTTGGACCATTGACTTCAAATTGACATTACGGGAGATCCGACCGTTGGATTCTCCAAAAACCAAAACCGTTAGGTTCGTATCGAAAAGTGCTTTTCAAGGAATATAAGAGATTTGAAATCTAACGGTTGGAATTGGAATTATGTCTAAATCAAATTTGGAAAAAGTCGTTATGGATGCAGTTCGGTGGCCGTTATTGGAAACCGACTGTACGGGCCTTGATAAAATTATTGAAAATAATCATTTGTGTAAAATCATAATTAATGATTTGGAAAGAATTTGGATGAAAAATTCCATATTTGAAAAGATAAAAAAATATTTTTTATCAAAATGAACTAGTTAATAAATAGAAATATAATCCAACGTTTTAAATAAATAAATTGGATTTGTGGATGATTTTAATCTAATCATAATTTTCCACTGTATGAATTGGAATGGATTCGAATAGAAATAATCTTCAGGGGATTTCGATATTGGATTCCGTGACTATACAGATATTGTGGAGGAATTTGGAAGATAGATATATATTGTTATTCCCCATATGATATGTGTTGGTTTCAAAATTTGATATTGAATGTAAGCCGATATAATTTCTGTTTAGAGCCTTATATTTAATATCAAAGTGGATTTTGGATTTGTCGTGAATGGTGTCTTCAGTAACACTGTTCTTAAACCCCATGCGGAAAGAATAAATCTTTTAATTAAGATTATTAGAGTTTCCAATTATATTTAGTAACTGGAATAAAATGGAATGTGAATTGGGTTTATTGTGAACTGTGTTTTAACATTATTCGTTCTTTAACCCGATTAACAGTGAAATGTGATTTGGAATATATAAATCTTTTAGTAAGATTTAATGGAAATTTTACACGGTAAAGTTTTCCAATTTAGTAAAATAAATTGGAATGGAATGGAATTCGATTTGGTAATGATCGAAGTGAGCTTCTGTGGAGGAAGACTGTTACTATATATGGAATTTAAAAGGCTTTGCCGTTATTCCATTTATATTATTAGTCGGATATAGAAATTTATATCGATTATATATATTGATCTGTTTTCCGTGAAGATTCCATAGTTAATGGAATATGATTCTGGGTTTATTGTGAACTGTGTTTTAAATGACATTAGTTCTTTAACCCAGTTATAGAAAGGATTACATGTCTAACATTGTATTTCGAACTGTATTGTTGATCTCTGCTAAATATATATCTGTTTGATGGCGGAGAATTTATTATCTTGCTTAACACCCTTCTTTGAGGCATATGAGCTCAGAGGTTATATATTGGCAGAAATCAATGGTACGGTGTAGATTGTCGATGTGGCATGTTTGTGTTTCCGAAGTTAAATAATCATTAAATAATGATTGTTGGAAGAATAAACTTAGTGGAGTTTTAATGAATCTTTAATTAGATTGAAATGAGAATGTGACAATTTAAATTATCAAAATTGGGAAATGATCGAGAATGGAGTACCTCTTTAAAAAAATTATTTTATCTATTTTAATGGGTTTTGAATATTTAAAATGATTTATTTTAAATAACAACAACTAAAAATTTATTTAAATCAAAGTTAGAATGTATAAATTTAATTTAATTATTAAACGAGCCGGAAATTGCGTGGTAGTTTGAAAATTCTATTTTAAATTTCAATTGAATGTACAGAATTAAAAATAAATCGGATTTCAGGAAAATAAGGAATATTTGAATCTGTTTAGCTATATCGTTTTAACGAGTATAAAAAACTGAGATTTCATAATATAAGTTGTAAGTTATGTCCAGTTTAAAAGTCAAAATAGTTTCTGTGGAATTTATATTTATTTTAGTATAATATATAGCCCTTAAAAATAGTCATTTTGCAAACGATCTTCGTTTTCGATGAAATCACATCTAGAATATCAAACTATTGCTAGATTCCAATTTTCATAATTTTTGAAATTGATATGTGAGCGTGGTGAATTAAAACGCATATGGTAATTTCGGTTTGAATTTAATTGACAAGAAAATGGCCATTTTTCAAACGGTCTCCAAATTCGACGAAATTAGTTTTGTTAGGACCATATCGTCAAAACATAACTAAATTTATTTTTCTAAAATTTTTGGAGTGAGTATTTAGCCCCGGTAAATTAAAATGTACGTTCAAAATTCAATATATAGATTTATATTTTAATTTAAAGAAAAAATGAATGAAATAGTCGATATCCCATTGTGCCGGAATGGGAGTAATTAGCTAGGAGAGGTAATCATTGGGTTCGATACGGAGTTCGAAAGAAAAAGTAACTTTTTGGAACTTAAAATGATTAAATATATATAATTATATCCTTGGTCAACCCTCCTCTCTCTCATTATCGTTCAAACCGTAAAATGGAAGGAAAAAACAAAACAAAACCGCTCGTCGCCCAAGCCCTAGCCCGACGCGGCCATCATCGCGCCCCCTCCCCCTCCCGATGTCGCCAACCTCCGGCCACCCTCCCCTCCTTCGCTCCTCCGTCTCCTCTCTCCTTCTTTATTTTGAAAACCCAAGCCCCAAACCCACTGAAACCACCGCCGCCACCCCCGGTCCCGCCACTGCCCATCTGTCGTCTCCCTGGCCTGCATCACCCCGGCGTCGCCCCCATCAGGCATCATCTCCGACCTGTGGGGCCCCTCCCATTAAAAATCCAATTTTTATTATTTTCTATATTTACATTTAACACTCTGAGCTTCCACAGCTAATATCTTCCAATCCGATCCCTTATGGCCAAAACTCCACAATGCTAAAGTCGAAGAGCGCGATTTTTTCTTCAATTTGAGTATATGAAAGCCATATTTTGGATTGCGGAGTTGTTCAGAAAACGCGTCCAAAGTCTGCTGCCAAATAATGTCTTTTCATGAATTCCAGCGAAATGGAGCATTTTCGGAAGAATGACCACTAGGCAAAAGTTGTCTTAAATGACACGTTTAAGCTAGAAACAAAGACCGTGTGAAGATTAGAGCTCGTATGCAAATTCTGGAACCAGAACAGCAAATCCGAACGTCAGAAAACAACGGCGGAGTGGATCCTAATGTGAGAAACATCTTCTCACTCAAATTATTTACAGTTAAATATATCCTAGGTTGCAAACGGTGTTTAGTAGCACCTGACACTATTTTTGTACGAACCATGGATGTTTGTTTGGATTGAGTTGTGGTGTGATTGACTATATTGTGGTGAAATGGATTGTATTGTGATTTTGGAATGATTGATGATTGTGTATGGCGCGAGCCAGTATCAGGAGAGCTGTAATGCTACACATTACTCCGGTTCTAATATCGCGCCGTTATGCTGCCGAATTTTTTTGAAACTGAAATGTATATGAAATTTTCTGAAATGAACTATATAAAATATTCATGTGTTGAATAAGATGTTTAAACAATAAAAATATCATTTTTATTGTATGAATGAACTATTAAAAATAGTCATGTGTTAAATTAAATATTTTGTTGCTAAAAATATATTTTTTAACGTATATGTTGTAACACCCCACCTCCGCTAGGGTCACTCACAAAGGGAATGCACTAGTTTTGGAGGAGCGTTATCGAGGTAAACAAACACAGAAATATTACAAGACAGAACATAAATAAAACAGCAGAAGAATCAAAAGCTAAATTTCATTACTTTCAAAATAGTCGAAGCCTTCTTACAGCCAAAGTACCAAGTAGCCAAAGTCATTATTTTCCATTACACCAAATTCTGTCTTGCATAAATAAAGAAGCATAAACTTAAAACAACAAAAGTAGCTTAATTCCCCAAAGGTAGCAGAAATGCATCCATAGCATAGCTCAAGATCAAACCGTACATGAGCTGAACCGAAAGCAAGCGAAATCCAAGCTAAGTGCTAGAGTTTCCTCCCTGAGAAACTGGGGGGGGGACGAAAGAAAAAGAGGCAAAAGAAAACGGGTGACTCATAAAGACTGGTAAGTCCTAGTGACTTTCAGCATAAAAACAGGTAAAAGTAACATGACATAAACTGAAAGTAAACATAAGGATGCTGACAAGATGGGCAAGATAGACTAAGATAACATGATAAATCAAGTATAAATCAAGTATAACATCACATATTCAAGGTTCTATGCACCAACTGTACTAGAATCCCTAACCCATGACTTATATTAATCATGAAATAATCCCTTGGCCCAATATCATGAATGACCCATTACTAGGTTCAACAGAACGATCCACTAATCGATCGGCTCCCTACAAGTCCTGGCTCGTCGAGTGTCTGTGTCATACGGCCCTATCACGAATGTAGTCACCTGTGCTAGGTCCACCATAGGGTGTATCAAGCCCTATGGTGCCAACCACCGACACGAATCAAGCATGCACAGATAAAACTACTGATGCCCAATGCCTGCTTTTTCAACTCCGGACCACGTGCACGACCATAGCCCGCCTGAACCTACACTGGCGCACCAACTCAGCCGTCGTTCTGGTCTCTTACAATCAGCCTAGTAATCGTGCCCCACCCTGCCTAGTTCCAAGGTACCATGATCCGTCTAGTGGGTTACTTCTGAAATGGACCGCGTAACTAGGGTTTCCGTCCAATAGGTTTAAGTGTTGTCATTTAAATTCGTGACTTAACCCTTATCAGTCTAGCATGTCAAGTTGGTTAAGTGTTGTCATTCAAGTTCGTGACTTAATCCGCCTACATGTCATGTCAAATTGGCTAAGTGTTGTCATTTAAGTTCATGACTTAGCCCTACGAATCAGGTGTCAAGTTGGTTAAGTGTTGTCTTTCATGTCATGACTTAACCCTATCATGTGGCATTAATTATTTAATGTACCCCAACCTCTCACATCAGACCTGTTGTTGTGGTCACTGGATATGCCGGGTGGTTCCGGACAGATTTGCACCACAACTCAGTCTGACCTCGGGTTTCAAGCGCGATATGATCAACTACCAACATTGGATCGTATTGTTTGCAGCAACTGGATTTGCCGGGCGGCTCCGGGAAGAATTACACTACAAACTCAACCCAACCTCGAGTTGGCCATTTTCAAGTTCATTCTAGTGTCATGTCCATGTTCAAATTTTCATGTCAATTTCGTGTCGAGTTTTCAGGGCAAGTTTCATCTCCACGTCCAGATTCAAGTTATAAATATGTTCATGTTTCAAGTTTTGCCTATTATCAAGTTCATAATTCATATTCATAACCAATTCATGTTTTGTCTAATCTACCCAAATCGTATTCCCATCGCATGTAAACGTGAATCGATCTATATTACAAGTAAATCCAAATACCAAAATAAAGGGAATAACATCAAAACTATGATAGGCAAAAGGGACGAGCACAAAGCGATAAAAGGGATTACAAGACTAGCATTGAATAACTTGAGATAATTGGTTACAACATCACTAGCATATAGAAAATAATAGGATTTCAAATCTAGCAAAATAAGGCGATAGTCATGATAAAAGTCGACTTAAAAGAATAAGCATGCAAAAGCAAGACAAATACAAGGATAATGGATCCAATGGTTTTGGTGTACATAATAGCGAATAAACTAATCAAGTCACACCTTAGGTATGAGATTCAACAAAATGCCAATTCGGTGTACAACATGGTTTTTCAACTATAGTGGTATGGGCATGAACAATCAAATAGTCTTAGGCAATTAACCACAATGATCATAGTCATGGTCATAGGTAGAAATCTCATAGTTACGAACCATGAGCTATTAAATCACAATAGTCATGGATAATTATCCAAAATAGTTCTAGGCAATAGTCATAGGCAATTAACTGTAATAGTTTCAAAGTCATGGTCATAGACAATAGGCTTATGTTCATAATCATAGGTAATAATTCTCATAGTCAGGAGTCATAGGTGATTAGCCACAATTGTCCTTGTCTTAGTCATAGGCAATAGTCTTATGTTCACAGTCATAGGCATAGTCTTATGTTCACAGTCATAGGCATAGGTATAGTCTTATGTTCACAGTCATAGGCATAGGCATAGTCTTATATTCACAGTCATAGTCCTTGGCCATTAACAATAGTTTCAACATTATAGACATGAAAGAGTTTGATTTATCACGTGAATAGGCCCAAACTGATTTCATAGCAATATTCCCAAAAAGTCAAGATCCAAGATGAACAAGAATAGATATGAATCAATTATCGTACATAGATCCAATTCCAATTTACAACATGCCCATATTAAGTTTATAGTTTTTATCTAAAAGTAACTTGAACTTACATATCGTGGTCTATGAAATTGAGATGCAGAAGTTGAATCTATAAACTAGTCGTCGAATTGTTGAATCGTTGAATCTTGATTTGATTGTAGAAGCAAATCCCCAATATGAAATTCTTAGCCGTAGTCTTCAAGAAATAATCTTCGTGTTTTAATTTAATTTAATTTAATTTAGAGGAGGAAGAAGTAGCCATGTTCATCAAGAGTTTTTGCAGCATAAGGTTAGAGAAGAATGGTGCAAAGAGAATGAGGCTAGGAGGCTGTTTAAATAGGATTAGGCAGATGAATCTGGTCACGAAACGAGTCTAAATACATCAGAATGCATCAGGTTCAGAAAATGGGTTCGGGAGGCAGGTCGACCCCCAGGTCGACACTATGGTCGACCTGGTCCCTGGGAGGTCGACACTATGGTCGACTACGAGGTCGTCTTGGTTCTGGGCGGGAAATTTCCCGCCCGGCCTGTTCTGGGTTTTGAATTTCGAAATTTAAATTCGAATTTTCGAGCTATTTTTGATTCTGAAAATTTCTGAAATTTCGGAGGGTCATATCTCCCTCATACGGACTCCGATTTTCGAAAACTCGGACTCGTTTCCAAGCAGAATTTCGAGACGAACGCAATGGCGCAGCCCGTTTCCCTTGATTTTTGTTTTAAAAGTTAATTCTGCCTTGATTTATGGTTTTAACACGTTATTAAAATTCGGGTTGTTACATTCTCCCCTCCTTAAAGGATTTCGTCCTCGAAATCTCCAAGTTAGGAAGAATGCATCCTATCATCCAATCAACCATCTACTCAACCATCATCCACAAGCAACCATTGTCCTTAAAAGATTTCTAATGCTATATGAACATATGCAGAAAATGTGTGTATATGTTCCTTATCTAATGCAAATGATCAGGCCTGATTGATCTTCTTAATGTAAAATATGTTTAGTGCCATGAATCCAACATGTATGCAAATAGTCCTAGTCACATAAACGCTATATGTGTGCACAAACATCCATCCATATGCAACATTCACATGATAACACATTCAATTTCATACATAAACAAGTATAAACACTCATGCATATGCAATATGAAAATGTGTCTGAGCCGATCTAGTGCCTAATGTGTGTTATGCAACCACGAGCAACCACTTGCAACCATTTGCAAACATCAACCATAACATGTTTCAATCACACATTTACATCCAAAAGGTTCTACCTAAGGATCTCAAGTTAGGATTGAGAAGGTAAGAAAGATAAAACAAAGCATCTAGGAGAAGAAGTTAAAGATGTACCCCCAGTAGTTCCTGCCTGCGAGCCTTGCCCTTGCTTCTTAGGGCAGTTCTTGTTGATATGTCCAGTATCACCACACTGAAAGCATGCTCCCATCTTCATCTTCTTCTTTCTACAATCCTGGACTATATGCCTCTCAATACCACATAAGTGGCATTTTCATTTCTCACGTGTCTTGTTATCATTATTGTTGTTGTTGTTCTTGCCTCCTTTCTTGGAGCCTACTTCCTTGTTTTGAGACTCATTCGCCTTGACCTCCTTCTTGCCACTCTTGTCTTCTTCATTTAAGAGCGCCACGTCTACTAACTTTTCGTAAGTAGCCCCTATAGGTACGTGGGTCATATCCAAGCTGTGAAGCGGCTCATTCAATCACTTGACAAAACGGAGAGCCTTCTTATGAGGGGTCCAAATCGGGCCAGCTGATTGAATTGATTGACGTACTCCTTGACCTGAAATCCATCCATGTTTCAGAGATAAGAACTTTTCTAGCTGTAGACTTCGTTCAGCTTGTGAGAGGAATTTCATCTCAAACCTTATCCTGAAATCCATCCATGTTTCAACCGGCCTCTCGGCGTTAGTGACTTCCCACCAATAGGAAGCTTCGTCTTTGAGCAACCATACCGCCAACTGTACCTTCTGCCTATCGTCCACCTCGAAGATAACGAACAGATCCTCAGTTTCTTTGAGCCAGTTCCTCGCTTCTACGAATGATTCAGTTCCCTTGAAATCCTTTCCACCCATGGCCCTGAAATCTTCACAGATCTTTGAGAAAGCAATTGCACGAGGAGGGGGCGGAGGAGGAGGAATCGATGCAGCTGGAGGAGGAATATCTGTTGGGCCTGCATCGTTGGCCCTAGCCTCAAAGTACCTCCTGAACCAGCCAGGTATTGGCACGCCCTCTGGAAAGTTAAGATTCCCATACATGCTGAAATGGAAAAGAAGAGATTCAAACGAGGAAACAAAGGATAGTGCTAATGACTTTTGGGGAATAGCCTTTAAATAAAACAAGACTTTTCTTGAAAAAAATGCTTGTTTGTAAACGGTTTTGAAAATAGTTTTAGAAGGTTTTCTAAAAACTTTTGCCCAGTCTGGTAACCTTCTGCTCTGATACCAAATGTAACACTCCACCTCCTCTAGGGTCACTCACAAAGGGAATGCACTAGTTTTGGAGGAGCGTTATCGAGGTAAACAAACACAGAAATATTACAAGACAGAACATAAATAAAACAGCGGAAGAATCAAAAGCTAAATTTCATTACTTTCAAAATAGTCAAAGCCTTCTTACAGCCAAAGTACCAAGTAGCCAAAGTCATTATTTTCCATTACACCAAATTCTGTCTTGCATAAATAAAGAAGCATAAACTTAAAACAACAAAAGTAGCTTAATTCCCCAAAGGTAGCAGAAATGCAGCCATAGCATAGCTCAAGATCAAACCGTACATGAGCTGAACCGAAAGCAAGCGAAATCCAAGCTAAGTGCTAGAGTTTCCTCCCTGATAACCTGGGGGGGAATGAAAGAAAAAGAGGCGAAAGAAAACGGGTCAGTCATAAAGACTGGTAAGTCCTAGTGACTTTCAGTATAAAAACAGGTAAAGGTAACATGACATGTATAAATTGAAAGTAAACATAAGGATGCTGACAAGATGGGCAAGATAGACTAAGATAACATGATAAATCAAGTATAAATCAAGTATAGCATCACATATTCAAGGTTCGCTGCACCAACTGAACTAGAATCCCAAACTCATGACTTATATTAATCATGAAATAATCCCTTGGCCCAATATCATGAATGACCCATTAGTAGGTCCAACGGAACGATCCGCTAATCGATCGGCTTCCTACAAGTTCTGGCTCGTCGTGTGTCTGTGTCATACGGCCCTATCACGAATGTAGTCACCTGTGCTAGGTCCACCATAGGGTGTATCAAGCCCTATGGTGCCAACCACCGACACGAATCAAGCATGCACAGATAAACCTACTGATGCCCAATTACTGCTTTTTCAACTCCGGACCACGTGCACGACCATAGCCCGCCTGAACATACACTGGCGCGCCAACTCAGCCGTCGTTCTGGTCGCTTACAATCAGCCCAGTAATCGTGCCCCACCCTGCCTAGTTCCAGGGTACCATGATACGTCTAGTGGGTTACTGCTGAAATGGACCGCGTAACTAGGGTTTCCGTCCAACAGGTTAAGTGTTGTCATTAAAATTCGTGACTTAACCCTTATCAGTCTAGCATGTCAAGTTGGTTAAGTGTTGTCATTCAAGTTCGTGACTCAACCCGCCTAAGTGTCATGTCAAATTGGCTAAGTGTTGTCATTTAAGTTCATGACTTAGCCCTACGAATCAGGTGTCAAGTTGGTTAAGTGTTGTCTTTCATGTCATGACTTAACCCTATCATGTGGCATTAATTCATTAATGCACCCCAACTTCTCACATCAGACCTGTTGTTGTGGTCACTGGATATGCCGGGCGGTTCCGGGCAGATTTACACCACAACTCAGTCTGACCTCGGGTTTCAAGCGTGATATGATCAACTACCCACATTGGATCCTATTGTTTGCAGCAACTGGATTTGCCGGGCGGTTCCGGGCAGAATTACACTGCAAACTCAGCCGAACCTCGAGTTGGCCATTTTCAAGTTCATTCTAGTGTCATGTCCATGTTCAAATTTTCATGTCAAGTTCGTGTCAAGTTTTCAGGGCAAGTTTCATGTCCACATCCAGATTCAAGTTATAAAAATGTTCATGTTTCAAGTTTTGCCTATTATCAAGTTCATAATTCATATTCATAACCAATTCATGTTTTGCCTAATCTACCCAAATCGTATTCCCATCGCATGTAAACGTGAATCGATCTATATTACAAGTAAATCCAAATCCAGAAATAAAGAGAATAACATCAAAACTATGATAGGCAAAAGGGACGAGCATAAAGCGATAAAAGGGATTACAAGACTAGTATGGTATAACTTGAGATAATTGGTTATAACATCACTAGCATATAGAAAATAATAGGATTTCAAATCTAGCCAAATAAGGCGATAATCATGATAAAAGTTGACATAAAAGAATAGGCATGCAAAAGCAAGCCAAATACAAGGATAATGGATCCAATGGTTTTGGTGTACATAATAGCGAATAAACTAAGCAAGTCACACCCTAGGTATGAGATCCAACAAAATGCCAATTCGGTGTACAACATGGTTTTTCAACTATAGTGTTATGGGTATGAACAATCAAATAGTCTTAGGCAATTAACCACAATAATCATAGTCATGGCCATAGGTAGAAATCTTATAGTTATGAACCATAAGCGATTAAATCACAATAGCCATGGATAATTATCCAAAATAGTTCTAGGCAATAGTCATAGGCAATTAACTGTAATAGTTTCAAAGTCATGATCATAGACAATAGCCTTATGTTCATAATTATAGGCGTGATTAGCCACAGTTGTCCTTCTCATAGTCATTGGCAATAGTCTTATGTTCACAGTCATAGGCATAGTCTTATGTTCACAGTCATAGGCATAGGCATAGTCTTATGTTCACAGTCATAGGCATTGTCTTATGTTCACAGTCATAGTCCTTGGCCATTAACAATAGTCTCAACATTATAGACATGAAAGAGTTTGATTTACAACGTGAATAGGCCAAAACTGATTTCATAGCAATATTCCCAAAAAGTCAAGATCCAAGATGAACAAGAATAAATATGAATCAATTATCATACATAGATCCAATTCCAATTTACAACATGTCCATATTAAGTTTATAGTTTTTATCTAAAAGTAACTTAAACTTACAGATCGTGGTCTAAGAAATTGAAATGCAAAAGTTGAATCTATAAACTAGTCGTCGAATTGTTAAATCGTTGAATCTTGATTTGATTGTAGAAGCAAATCCCCAATATGAAATTCATAGCCGTAGTCTTCAAGAAATAATCTTCGCGTTTCATTTTAATTTAATTTAATTTAGAGGAAGAAGAAGAAGCCATGTTCATCAAGAGTTTGTCCAGCATAAGGTTAGAGAAGAATGGTGTAAAGAGAATGAGGCTAGGAGGCAGTTTAAATAGGATTAGACAGATGAATCTGGTCACGAAACGAGTCTAAATACATCAGAATGCATCAGATTCAGAAAATGGGTTAGGGAGGCAGGTCGACACTATGGTCAACTTGGTCCCTGGGAGGTCGACACTATGGTCGACCCCCAGGTCAACCTGGTCCTGGGTGGGAAATCTCCCGCCCAGCCAGTTCTGGGTTTTGAATTTCGAAATTTAAATTCGAATTTTTGAGCTGTTTTTCATTCTGAAAATTTCTGAAACTTCGGAGGGTCATATCTCCCTCATACGGACTCCGATTTTCGAAAACTCGGACTCGTTTCCAAGCAGAATTTCGAGACGAACGCAATGGCGCAGCCCATTTCCCTTGATTCTTGTTTTAAAAATTAATTCTGCGTTGATTTATGGTTTTAACACGTTATTAAAATTCGGGTTGTTACATTCTCCCCTCCTTAAAGGATTTCGTCCTCGAAATTTCCAAGTTAGAAAGAATGCATCCTATCATCCAATCAACCATCTACTCAACCATCATCCACAAGCAACCATTGTCCTTAAAAGATTTATAATGCTATATGAACATATGCAGAAACTGTGTGTATATGATCCTTATCTAATGCAAATGATCAGGCTTGATTGATCTTCTTAATGCAAAATATGTTTAGTGCCATGAATCCAACATGTATGCAAATAGTCCTAGTCACATAAACGCTATATGTGTGCACAAACGTCCATCCATATGCAACATTCACATGATAACACATTCAATTTCATCCATAAACAAGTATAAACACTCATGCATATGCAATATGAAAATGTGTCTGAGCCGATCTAGTGCCTAATGTGTGTTATGCAACCACGAGAAACCACTTGCAACCATTTGCAAACATCAACCATAACATGTTTCAATCACATGTTTACATCCAAAAGGTTCTACGTAAGGTTCTCGAGATAGGATAGAGAGGTAAGCAAGATAAAGCAAAGCATCTAGGAGAAGAAGTTAAAGATGTAACCCCAGTAGGTCCTGCCTGCGAGCCTTGCCCTTGCTTCTTAGGGCAGTTCTTGCTGATATGTCTAGTATCACCACACTGAAAGCATGCTCCCGTCTTCATCTTCTTCTTTCTACAATCCTGCACTATATGCCCCTCAATACCACAGAAGTGGCATTTTCTTTTCTCACGTGTCTTGTAATCATTATTGTTGTTGTTATTCTTGCCTCCTTTCTCAGAGCCTACTTCCTTGTTTTGAGACTCATTCGCCTTGACCTCCTTCTTGCCATTCTTGTCTTCTTCATTTAAGAGCGCCATGTCTACTAACTTTTCGTAAGTAGACCCTATAGGTACGTGGGTCATAGCCAAGCTGTGAAGCGGCTCATTCAATCCCTTGACAAAACGAAGAGCCTTCTTATGAGGGGTATTTACTAAGTCCAGTCCAAATCGGGCTAGCTGATTGAATTGATTGACGTACTCCTTGACCGTCATACTCCCTTGCTTAAGAGATAAGAACTTTTCCAGCTGTAGACTTCATTCAGCTGGTGAGAGGAATTTCATCTCAAACCTTATCCTGAAATCCATCCATGTTTCAACCGGTCTCTCGGCGTTAGTGACTTCCCACCAATAGGAAGCTTGGTCTTTGAGCAACCATACCGCCAACTATACCTTTTGCCTATCTTCCACCTCGAAGATAATGAACAGATCCTCAGTTTCTTTGAGCCAGTTCCTCGCTTCTACGGATGATTCAGTTCCCTTGATATCCTTTCCACCCATGGCCCTAAAATCTTTACAGATCTTTGAGAAAGCAATTACACGAGGAGGGGCGGAGGAGGAGGAAATGCTGCAGCTGAAGGAGGAATATCTGTTGGGCCTGCATCGTTGGCCCTAGCCTCTAAGTACCTCCTGAACCAGCCAGGTATTGGCATGTCATCTGAAAAGTTAAAATTCCCAGACATGCTGGAAAAGAAGAGATTCAAACGAGGAAACAAAGGATAGTGCTAATGGCTTTTGGGGAATAGCCTTTAAATAAAACAAGACTTTTCTTGAAAAAATTGCTTCTTTGTAAACGGTTTTGAAAACAGTATTAGAAGATTTTCTAAAAACTTTTTCCCAGTCTTATAACCTTCTGCTCTGATACCAAATGTAACACCCCACCTCCGCTAGGGTCACTCACAAAGGGAATGCACTAGTTTTGGAGGAGCGTTATCGAGGTAAACAAACACAGAAATATTACAAGACAGAACATAAATAAAACAGCGAAAGAATCAAAAAGCTATATTTCATTACTTTCAAAATAGTCAAAGCCTTCTTACAACCAAAGTACCAAGTAGCCAAAGTCATTATTTTCCATTACAACAAATTTTGTCTTGCATAAATAAAGAAGCATAAACTTAAAACAACAAAAGTAGCTTAATTCCTCAAAGTTAGCAGAAATGCAGCAATAGCATAGCTCAAGATCAAACCGCACATGAGCTAAACCGAAAGCAAGCGAAATCCAAGCTAAGTGCTAGAGTTTCCTCCCTGAGAACCTGGGGGGAAACGAAAGAAAAAGAGGCGAAAGAAAATGGGTCAGTCATAAAGACTGGTAAGTCCTAGTGACTTTCAGCATAAAAATAGGTAAAGGTAACATGACATGTATAAACTGAAAGTAAACATAAGGATGCTGACAAAATGGGCAAGATAGACTAAGATAACATGATAAATCAAGTATAAATCAAGTATAGCATCACATATTCAAGGTTCGCTGCGCCAACTGTACTAGAATTCCAAACCCATGACTTATATTAATCATGAAATAATCCCTTGGCCCAATATCATGAATGACCCACTAGTAGGTCCAACGGCACGATCCACTAATCGATCGACTCCCTATAAGTTCTGGCTCGTCGTGAGTCTGTTTCATACGGCCCTATCACGAATGTAGTCACATGTGCTAGGTCCACCATAGGGTGTATCAAGCCCTATGGTGCCAACCACCGACACGAATCAAGCATGCACAGATAAACCTACTGATGCCCAATGCCTGCTTTTTCAACTTCGGACCACGTGCACGACCATAGCCCGCCTGAACCTACACTGGGGCACCAACCCAGCCGTCGTTCTGGTCGCTTACAATCAGCACAGTAATCGTGCCCCACCCTGACTAGTTCCAAGGTACCATGATACGCCTAGTGGGTTACTGCTGAAAGGGACCGCGTAAGTAGGGTTTCCGTCCAATAGGTTAAGTGTTGTCATTTAAATTCATGACTTAACCCTTATCAGTCTAGCATGTCAAGTTGGTTAAGTGTTGTCATTCAAATTCGTCACTTAACCCGCCTACGTGTCATGTCAAATTGGCTAAGTGTTGTCATTTAAGTTCATGACTTAGCCCTACGAATCATGTCTCAAGTTGGTTAAGTGTTGTCTTTCATGTCATGACTTAACCCTATCATGTGGTATTAATTCATTAATGCACCCCAACCTCTCACATCAGACCTGTTGTTATGGTCACTGGATATGCCGGGCGGTTCCGGGCAGATCTACACCACAACTCTGTCTGACCTCGGGTTTCAAGCGCGATATGATCAACTATCCACATTGGATCCTATTGTTTGCAGCAGTTGGATTTGTCGGGCGGTTCCGGGCAGAATTACACTGCAAACTCAACCCAACCTCGAGTTGGCCATTTTCAAGTTCATTCTAGTGTCATGTCCATGTTCAAATTTTCATGTCAAGTTTTCAGGGCAAGTTTCATGTCCACATCCAGATTCAAGTTATAAAAATGTACATGTTTCAAGTTTTGTCTGTTATCAAGTTCATAATTTATATTCATAACCAATTCATGTTTTGCCTAATCTACCCAAATCGTATTCCCATCGCATGTAAACGTGAATCGATCTATACTACAAGTAAATCCAAATCCCGAAATAAAGGGAATAACATCAAAACTATGATAGGCAAAAGGGATGAGCATAAAGAGATAAAAGGGATTACAAGACTAACATGGTATAACTTGAGATAATTGGTTACAACATCACTAGCATATAGAAAATAATAGGATTTCAAATCTAGCCAAATAAGGTGATAGTCATGATAAAAGTTGACATAAAAGAATAGGCATGCAAAAGCAAGCCAAATACAAGGATAATGGATCCAATGGTTTTGGTGTACATAATAGCGAATACACTAAGCAAGTCACACCCTAGGTATGAGATCCAACAAAATGCCAATTCGGTGTACAACATGGTTTTTCAACTATAGTGTTATGGGTATGAACAATCAAATAGTCTTAGGCAATTAACCACAATGATCATAGTCATGGTCACAGGTAGAAATCTCATAGTTATGAACCATAAGTGATTAAATCACAATAGTCATGGATAATTATCCAAAATAGTTCTAGGCAATAGTCATAGGCAATTAACTATAATAGTTTCAAAGTCATGGTCATAGACAATAGCCTTATGTTCATAATCATAGGCAATAATTCTCATAGTCAGGAGTCATAGGTGATTAGCCACAATTGTCCTTGTCATATTCATAGGCAATAGTCTTATGTTCACAGTCATAGGCATAGGCGTAGTCTTATGTTCACAGTCATAGGCATAGGCTTATGTTCACAGTCATAGGCATAGGCATAGTCTTATGTTCACAGTCATAGTCCTTGGCCACTAACAATAGTTTCAACATTATAGAC
Organism: Allium sativum; assembly: GCA_030737875.1. Classification (NCBI taxonomy): domain Eukaryota; kingdom Viridiplantae; phylum Streptophyta; class Magnoliopsida; order Asparagales; family Amaryllidaceae; genus Allium; species Allium sativum. The sequence continues at coordinate 62,702,209 of CM060909.1, read as the reverse complement.
ATGAAAGAGTTTGATTTACAACGTGAATAGCCCCAAACTGATTTCATAGCAATATCCCCAAAAAGTCAAGATCCAAGATGAACAAGAATAAATATGAATCAATTATCATACATAGATCCAATTCTAATTTACAACATGTCCATATTAAGTTTATAGCTTTTATCTAAAAGTAACTTGAACTTATAGATCGTGGTCTAAGAAATTGAGATGCAGAAGTTGAATCTATAAACTAGTCGTCGAATTATTAAGTCATTGAATCTTGATTTGATTGTAGAAGCAAATCCCCAGAATGAAATTCCTAACTGTAGTCTTCAAGAAATAATCTTCGCGTTTCATTTTAATTTAATTTAATTTAGAGGAAGAAGAAGAAGCCATGTTCATTAAAAGTTTGTGCAGCATAAGGTTAGAGAAGAATGGTGTAAAGAGGATGAGGCTAGGAGGCTGTTTAAATAGGATTAGGCAGATGAATCTGGTCACGAAACGAGTCTAAATACATCAGAATGCATCAGGTTCAGAAATGGGTTCGGGAGGCAGGTCGACCCCCAGGTTGACACTATGGTCGACCTGGTCCCTGGGAGGTCGACACTATGATCGACCCCCAGGTTGACCTGGTCCTGGGCGGGAAATTTCCCGCCCAGCCTGTTCTGGGTTTTGAATTTCGAAATTTAAATTCGAATTTTCGAGCTTTTTTTTATTCTGAAAATTTCTAAAACTTCGGAGGGTCATATCTCCCTCATACGGACTCCGATTTTGGAAAACTCGGACTTGTTTCCAAGCAGAATTTCGAGACGAATGCAATGGCGCAGCCCGTTTCCCTTGATTCTTGTTTTAAAAATTAATTCTGCCTTGATTTATGGTCTTAACATGTTATTAAAATTCGGGTTGTTACATTCTCCCCTCCTTAACGGATTTCGTCCTCGAAATCTCCAAGTTAGGAGGAATGCATCCTATCATCCAATCAACCATCTTCTCAACCATCATCCACAAGCAACCATTGTCCTTAAAAGATTTCTAATGCTATATGAACATATGCAGAAAGTGTGAGTATATGTTCCTTATCTAATGCAAATGATCAGGCCTGATTGTTCTTCTTAATGCAAAATATGTTTAGTGCCATGAATCCAACATGTATGTAAATAGTCCTAGTCACATAATGCTATATTTGTGCACAAACATCCATCCATATGCAACATTCACATTATAACACATTCAATTTCATCCATAAACAAGTATAAACACTCATGCATATGCAATATGAAAATGTGTCTGAGCCGATCTAGTGCCTAATGTGTGTTATGCAACCACGAACAACCACTTGCAACCATTTGCAAACATCAACCATAACATGTTTCAATCACATGTTTACATCCAAAAGGTTCTACCTAAGGTTCTCAAGATAGGATTGAGAAGGTAAGCAAGATAAAACAAAGCATCTAGGAGAAGAAGTTAAAGATGTAACCCCAGTAGGTCCTGCCTGCGAGCCTTGCCCTTGCTTCTTAGGGCAGTTCTTGCTGATATGTCCAGTATCACCACACTGAAAGCATGCTCCCATCTTCATCTTCTTCTTTCTACAATCCTGGACTATATGCCCCTCAATACCATAGAAGTGGCATTTTCTTTTCTCACGTGTCTTGTTATCATTATTGTTGTTGTTGTTCTTGCCTCCTTTCTCACGTGTCTTGTTTTCAGGGCAAGTTTCATGTCCACATCCAGATTCAAGTTATAAAAATGTTTATGTTTCATTTTTTTTCCTATTATCAAGTTCATAATTCATATTCATAACCAATTCATGTTTTTCCTAATCTACCCAAATCGTATTCCCATCTCATGTAAACGTGAATCGATCTATATTACAAGTAAATCCAAATCCCAAAATAAAGGGAATAACATCAAAACTATGATAGGCAAAAGGGACGAGCATAAAGCGATAAAAGGGATTACAAGACTAGCATGGTATAACTTGAGATAATTGGTTACAACATCACTAGCATATAGAAAATAATAGGATTTCAAATCTAGCCAAATAAGGCGATAGTCATGATAAAAGTTGACATAAAAGAATAGGCATGCAAAAGCAAGCCAAATACAAGGATAATGGATCCAATGGTTTTGATGTACATAATAGCGAATAAACTAAGTAAGTCACACCCTAGGTATGAGATCCAATAAAATGCCAAATCGGTGTACAACATGGTTTTTCAACTACAGTGTTATGAACAATCAAATAGTCTTAGGCAATTAACCACAATGATCATAGTCATGGTCATAGGTAGAAATCTCATAGTTATGAACCATAAGCAATTAAATCACAATAGTCATGGATAATTATCCAAAATAGTTCTAGGCAATAGTCGTAGGCAATTAACTGTAATAGTTTCAAAGTCATGGTCATAGACAATAGCCTTATGTTCATAATCATAGGCAATAATTCTCATAGTCAGGAGTCATAGGTGATTAGCCACAATTGTCCTTGTCATAGTCATATGCAATAGTCTTATGTTCACAGTCATAGGCATAGGCATAGTATTATGTTCACAGTCATAGGCATATGCATAGTCTTATGTTCACAGTCATAGGCATAGGCATAGTCTTATGTTCACAGTCATAGTCCTTGGTCATTAACAATAGTTTCAACATTATAGACATGAAAGAGTTTGATTTACAACGTGAATCGGCCCAAACTGATTTCATAGCAATATTCCCAAAAAGTCAAGATCCAAGATGAATAAGAATAGATATGAATCAATTATCATACATAGATCCAATTCCAATTTACAACATGTCCATATTAAGTTTATAGTTTCTATCTAAAAGTAACTTGAACTTATAGATCGTGGTCTAAGAAATTGAGATGAGGAAGTTGAATCTATAAACTAGTCGTCGAATTGTTGAACCGTTGAATCTTGATTTGATTGCAGAAGCAAATCCCCAATATGAAATTCCTAACCGTAGTCTTCAAGAAATAATCTTCGCGTTTTAATTTAATTTAATTTAATTTAGAGGAAGAAGAAGAAGCCATGTTCATCAAGAGTTTGTGCAGCATAAGATTAGAGAAGAATGGTGTAAAGAGAATGAAGCTAAGAGGCTGTTTAAATAGGATTAAGAAGATGAATCTGGTCATGAAACGAGTCTAAATACATCAGAATGCATCAGGTTCAGAAAATGGGTTCGGGAGGCAGGTCGACCCCCAGGTCGACACTATGGTCGACCTGGTCCCTGGGAGGTCGACACTATAGTCGACCCCCAAGTCGACCTGGTCCTGGGCGGGAAATTTTCCGCCCAGCCTGTTCTGGGTTTTGAATTTCCAAATTTAAATTCAAATTTTCGAGCTGTTTTTTATTCTGAAAATTTCTGAAACTTCGGAGGGTCATATTTCCCTCAGACGGACTCCGATTTTCGAAAACTCGAACTCGTTTCCAAGAAGAATTTCGAGACGAACGCAATGGTGCAGACCGTTTCCCTTCATTCTTGTTTTAAAAATTAATTCTGCCTTGATTTATGATTTTAACACGTTATTAAAGTTCGGGTTGTTACATATGTGAACGACATAAAATTCTCCTGAAATGAAAATAAATATTCATTTACAAATCGGACGATTTGTTTATGTACACCCATTTAACTGACATTGATTGGGGCGATAAATTTTACACATCGCCCAACTGCACAAATAATATTCAGTATTTGTTGGTTGAAACCCCACACGATATTGGGATAATATTTGATGTACTAATCCCAAATGTTTTGTTGTATGACAATCGATTGGTTGACATACTGTTGTAAGCGTTAATTATTTATATTTAATACTTACGCAATTGTGTAATGCACTATGGATGATGGATGATTGGTTATCATTGTTGTTGTATACATGTGTTGTATGAAATCCATATAACTAACATTATATGGTAATTGATTAGGTCTGATTCTAGTTCAAGAATAATGAATATTTTAAAAGAAAGAATATTTTAAAATAATATTCCGTAAAGGATTAAAATGTAATTTGATGTCCGATTTTGAATGGACACGAAAATATTAAAATGTGTGAAGCCGCATTGATTGGATATGCGCTATTTCGTCACAAACGATTTTATATCGATTTTATTCATTTTTATAATGAATATCGAAAAGGAAATGATTTCAAAATCTGATATTTTGAAAATATTATCATTTAAATATTATAATGATAAGGAGTATTCAATTTTGATTTAAATTGAAATAAAAGTGGGAATCGTCTTTAAAAGGAATTTATAAAGTACGTTTCGAGCGATATATATATATATTATATATATATATATTAATGGCTTGAATAGAACGTGTCGCACCGCGACCACTCGCGAATTTCGACTATTGACTTCGAATTAACATTACGAGAGATCCGACCGTCAGATTCTCCTAAAACCAGAACCGTTAGGTCCGTATCGAAAAGAGCTTTCCAAGGAATTTTTTTTTTTTGAAATCTAACGGTTGGATTTGGAATTATGTCTAAATCAAATTTGGAAAATGTCGTTATGGATGCAGTTCGGTGGCCGTTATTGGAAACCGACTGTACGGGCCTTGATATATATATATATATATCATTATTCCCCATACGATATGTGTTGGTTTCAGAATTTGATGTTGAATGATAGCCGATATTATTTCTGTTTAGAGCCCTATATTTAATATCAAAGTGGACTTTGGGTTTGTCATGAATGGTGTCTTCAGTAACACTGTTCTTAAACCCCGTGTGGAAAGAATAAATCTTTTAATCAAGATTATTAGAGTTTCCAATTATATTTAGCAATTGGAATAAAATGGAATGTGAACTGGGTTTATTGTGAACTGTGTTTTAACAACATTCGTTATTTAACCCGATTAACAGTGAAATGTGATTTGGAATATATAAATCTTTTAGTAAGATTTAATGGAAATTTTCCAAGGTAAAGTTTTCCAGTTTAATAAAATAAATTGGAATGGAATGGAATTTGATTTGGCAATAATCGAAGTGAGCTTCTGTGGAGGAAGACTGTTACTATATATGGAGTTTAAAAGGCTTTGTCGTTATTCCATTTATATTATTAGTCGAATACAGAAATTTATATCGATTATATATATTGATCTGTTTTCCGTAAAAATTCCATAGTTGATGGAATATGATTTTGGGTTTATCGTGAACTGTGTTTTAAATGACATTGGTTCTTTATCCCATCTAGAGACAGGATTGCATGTCTAACATTGTATTTCGAACTGTATTGTTGATCTCTGCTAAATATATATTTGTTTGGTGGCGGAGAATTTATTCTCTTGCTTAACACCCTTCTCTGAGACGTATGAGCTCAGAGGATGTATATTGGCAGAAATCAGTGGCACGGTGTAGATTGTCGATGTGGCATGTTTATGTTTCCAAAGTTAAATAATCATTAAATAACGATTGTTGGAAATATAAAACTAAGTGGAGTTTTAGTGAATCTTTAATCAGATTAAAATGAGAATGTGATAATTTAAATTATCAAATTTGGGAAATGATCGAGAATGGAGTACCATCAGTTTTTACTCCAGGTGATAGTTAAATCTTTAATTAGATTTGAACGTGAAATGGTAATTAAATTTACCGATAACACCGTGGTGTTAGATAGGGAGTATTACTAGTTTTGCTCCATTGGATGAATAGGTTAGGATTGGGATTAATAAATAAATGATTACTTCGGTAAGGGTCGATAATCCCGACTAGTTGAGAAACCTTAATTTGGTTTAGAATTGATATCCAAAAGAAGATTAAAGTATAAATTTAAAGGAATTTATATTTGATAAAATTAATGGGAACCTTTCCCAAATGATATGAATATTTGAATAAAAGAAAATTTTGAATTGGAATGAGGCGTATGATGTGTTTTTATAGCACTATATTATTGATTATAAAATACGCGGGTTATTCAGAAAGACCGGTTTTATCCCATTCTGAGTAACCAATATGACGACTAAAAATCGACGATGAAGACGGTGGTTGAAGACCGGAGTTCTTCACATCGTTTGGATGATTACTGATGTTTTGATTGGGCTATACATCCAAGACAAGGTAACAAGTGGTGATCGTCCAGATGTACTTAGAGGATCGACCGGATATGCGAGCACCTCTCTTCTATATTGGACATATGTGATGAGGAATAAGGTGTCTTCGGTTTCGTTCAGACCAAGAACGGACTTGTAAATGGATGTGTGTCTGACATTGAATTTCGCTCTGTATTGATTGATTTCTATTAAATATATATCTGTTTGATGACGGAGAATTTATTCTCTTGCTTAAACCCTTCTCTGAGATGTACGAGCTTAGAGATTATATATTGATAGACATCAGTTGTATGGCGTGAATTGTCAGTGTGGCATGCTGAGATGCAGTGATCAAGGCTTCTGTTGAAAAGCAGAGTCTTGTGGTAGATGAACAAAGCACGACTTTAAATAGCATAGCTTTGTGTATAGCTTAATTCGCAAGCCTTACACCCTAGTATGAGTCTAAAACGGGATGAGGGACGCAGGGAGAACATGACTTTTCTTTCTAGATAAAGGTGCGCAACCCTTTTCTTGCTTGGAAGCAACCTTTACCCCTATATTAGTAAAGCATCAATTAAAGGCTTTCTTGCGAGTGGAGATTAAAAAAAAGTATTGAACTGAAAAAAAATTCAGACATTTATATTTTTACCTATGTGGATGATGGATAGCAAGGCGCCTCGGATATATCGGTCACTATGGGGCCGATGGATAGGTCCGATAGGATCGGGAAACGTGTGTTCAGGATTAACTAATCCACTAACGTAAGTATGGACCGACCCTGAAGGAACCAAGGATCCATTGCGGCGGATCCTGAGACATTTGCTAGAGTGTCTCGAATCGGAAGGAGTCATCGCTAGCCTTGACTCATGATGGAAATCCAATTTCCAATACACAACTTTTTAGTTTTAGTTGTAGAACCAGTATGGCGACATAGTAGCATGGGATACTGTGCCGTCTATGATTGATACATTTATATTTGAAGCTGATTTTGACACTATACACTTATAATAGTATCAACTGATTTTTGTTTTAAACGTACCAAGCATGTTTGGCTATTATAAGAGAAAACTCTATCCTCCGACTTGCGTTGCATTGTGTGATGGAACCTAAGTCTTATAATAGCTTCATTTTTCCAAAAAGCATTGCGCTGTTTGTTTTATGCACTGGTATTCTTGGAAGAAAACCTGTTCCATGTTATACGACATGGTCCCTTGATTTACTTTATTTCTAAAGTAAAGTTTTAAGTAACTGTTTTAGTTCTTACACCAGTCCCACGACTGACCTGGAGTTTATTGTTTTAACCTAAACTCTGGGTGCCCGCATTTTCTACACGGACAACTAGTAGTTTTGGTTTTGCAGATTTCTATTTTATAGGATCCTGTTTTACAGCTGGAGCTATATTCAGAAAGCTTTATATCCATCCGTGTATCTCTTTCAATTGTGTTATGTATTATTTTTCCGCTGCTTTGTAATTTAAATCTTTGATATTTTTCTGATGTATATTATTTATTCATACTATGTTATATTCTTGTACTCTGGTGTAATTGTTATAATAAACGAAATGTTCTATTTTTGTGTTCAGATTTGTTGTGTTCTCAACTCAATTCAGAATTTTCCTTTCGGGAGGTTTTGGTCGTTTCACCTATTATCAGACAACGCAAGAAAATTGAAATTATTTCAATCTATGCATTAATTGAAGCGATACTTATAAAAGGATACAGGCCACACCGCCACACCAATAACCAACAGGTAAACAAACCATATGCCTCAAGTACTGTGTAATATATGAGATGAAAAATACTTATTCCCAAAATGGTAGGCATCAAGTTTTGTACAACAGCCTACGATAAAATAGTTGGATATCAAAAAAAAAAAAAAAAAAAAAAAAAAAAAAAAAAAAAAAAAAAAAATAGAAGGATAAATGAAATTACGGTCTGGCTGACTTAGGAACATAAAATAATCACAATTTTATGTTCACATACCTGATTTCTAAGCCATCACTCTCCCACGCTAACTAACCCACCATACTCACTGCCTCGCTTATCAATCTATTCAGATTGTTTCATTAAATCATTCACTTTTGCTATAAATTTTAGCCACATCATGGATGGATTCAATTCAGATGCAGGGACTTTCATTTTTTGTACACGACTCACTGCACCATCAAGCTCAAATTTTACATCACCCCTTCCACTTATATATTTCCTGCGTTCAAACATAAGCTTGCCTCTAGGGGCATTCTTTTCCACCGCAAGTCATATTTCATTCAACTTTTTTAGCAGTGTGCTTCGCTTGATTTTGAGAAACACCTCATTCTCATCCTGTAAACATGAACATAACCAAAACATAGAAAAGAAAATGTTTAAGATATTGATTTACCTCCTTTAAGTCAGCAAGCATTCAAACCATAGCAGTGTGGCTTACATCTTGATCTCCATTTCTCCACGCTTTAGATGCCATTAAATCAATTATAAGAAGTGGAGAAAATAGTTTCTAAAAAGAAACTATGTAAAACAAATAAGTTAAAAAAGAGGGATGTGCCTTTATTTTACACAAATAATAAAGATTAACTACTACTACTGTCCATGAGAACAAGATAGTGCACTTCCAGACTATGAATAAAAATCAAAACCAGAAGAATGAGCAGCATTATTCGCATTCGTTGCGATGCTCCTTCGCCTCGGAAATTCATCAGACAAGGAGAAGCAGCCATATCAACACAGGTCCTGAAAACATATATTAAATATCAAAGATATGTGATATTGAGCCATATGTTCTATCCCTGCAAGTAAAATTTCTTTGCTTAACGATTTATGCGGAGAACTGTGGATATAAAGCTACTTCAAGAACAAACCTAATGCATAATTGCAAGGTGTGAGACTTACACCTGATCCATCCATTTTCAATAACCATGCGACAATATTTTGCAAGGTTATATCATGTAGATGTATAAATGAAATCATGGAGGAAATGAAGGATGGAAATAACAAATCCACATAGATATGTGATCACTGTAGATTCAGAGGGCATGTGTTATAACTGATTTTAGAAGAAGCACTAAAATAAAACAAACATAGGAGAAAAAGAAAGTTTGAATCATACGACCTAAAATTGAGCAAGAGACCAAATTCCAGTCACAACAGACTCAATTATGAAAGGCAAAACCTAGTGAATTACTACGCACCGCAAACATATAACCTAATCAATCATGATTAGAGCTACAGAAAAGGTCCGCATATGAAAGACATCATGCAATTGCGGCAGCTACCGAAGCCGCTGGTACTGCCACCTAATCAGCTCCTGCTACGTTACCTAATACAACTGTTGTACCTACAACAGTAGCACCAAATGCTGCTGCTCCTGCTCTAGCACCAGTACCTGGCGCTGTTGCTCTAACTCACGAGCAATGGTACCAACGACAACAAATGCAATATCAGTAATATTATCAACAGCAGTACCCTGGATATGATTCATACCAACAACAACAATACGCTCAATATCAGCAATATGCACAGCCACAAATGCAAGCACCACCCCAGACATATTCTCAACCACAAGCACCTACTCAAGCTCCACAACGTCTTTATATGCCGCCTCAACAGTATCCTTAACCGCAGTTACGACCTCCACTCCAGCCAATGCCTCACCACAACAACAGATTCACCACATATGCACCTCCCAGCCAGTTCCCACCTCAGCAACCACCACATATGCACCCACCACCACATATGCCGTCTCAGCAGCAGCCCAGAATGCCACCTCAGTAGTAACCCAGAATGCCACCTTAATAGCAACCAGGCATGCCTCCTCAGCATGGCTATCAGCAAACCGCTATGCAGCCAACTGGTTTTCCACACCAAGATGGACGACCTCATGCACCTCCTAATGACCCCCTAGTCCCTAATGCTCCATCTCATGGTATGCTACCATATCAACAACCTAATCAGGCTCGTCCTATGTTACCTGCTCCAGGATCTCAACAGCAGCCTCAGGGTCCACTATCTACATCTCCTGCAATTCCAAAGCTAGGTGAGAAGAGAGCTCCTAATACTAAGTCTGAAGGTGATGCTCAAAATGATAATGAGGTGTGAAAGAAAGGAGGTAGCTCTGGGAATGATGGTAAAAATGTTTCTAACGAGGATAGGCCTGCAAAAGCAGAGGATAAAAAGGATTTGTCTGCTCCTAATTCTATGGTATCTAACCTAGGTCAAGTCGCTAGCAGCATGCATCCAGATAGGGACAGCGAAAAAGGGGCATAATGATCCACACGTGCACAAGGCTAATTAAAAGAACTATACATAACAGAGGAAAGAATTTCCTTTTTCAAAGAACTTTTAAGGTTGTAAGAACCAATAACGCTGTCAACCTTGAAAATCTTCAACAAAAATGAAAATATAGTTACTTTCCGCAGGACATAGGATTAATTGGTATCTCAACAACATAAATTTCTATGTCCCTTGCTTTTATGAGATTCGGTTATTTTGCATTGATTTCAATGTTAGATTCTTTTCGCTTTTCAGTTAGCCTCAAGTTGGCATTTTAGCAAACATTTGTGCTTCTACTCGGTTGTGTTAGCTTCTAACAAAGCAATTGCTTTCTAAAGGAAAACTTAACATCAATTAAGCTTAACTAGGCAGTACACTTGTTTAGTACGTGAGCAAGTCGAGTGTTGGGAGATGAAAATTCTCCTCAATACCACTGTTAAATTACCATGTAGAAATGCAGAAAATATGCATTTTATAGATGTTTTTAGCATATAATTAATTTTAAGCAGAAAGAAGTTCAAAGATACAATGTACATCAAATATAGTGCAAAAAAATTTTAAAAAAAAAAAAGCATAATTTATAATGGTTAAACAATAAAAAAATTCGAGCAGCAAACATCACAATGGCAATAACATGAATGAGAAGAAGAGAATAGTAGTGATGATAGGTGACAGTGCAAGAGCGAAGCAGGCAACAATGTGGGATCTTACTCACCTTGTAAATACATGAGATGTGCTCACTCTTCTTTATGTTTTGCCTCCTGATGATAAGCTTGCCTATTTTCCTAACCTTGATGATTCTCTTGGTTCTCTTTGCAATGCATGCAAGCCTGAGGTAATTCTTTTACATCCCTATGAAAAAACGATTTTTTTTTAAATTTGGATCTTGCAGTTATGGTTGAGTTCCTGTGATTCTAAATTGAAGTATATGTTTATAAAATTAACTGTTTTTTTTTTTTTTAAAGAATATATGTTTATGTTAGTCAAGTGAATTTGTGCTTCTGAGCTGAAATCATTATTTATTTTATGCAAACGATAGGGTAACTTCACAAGTTCACAAAAAAAATCAAGCAAATTCTTCAAATACCAATAAATATTGAACAAAAGGTCGCAGCTAACTTCAACTGGTATGATCTAAATAGTGAAAAATAAAATCAAATAGATGGCAATGGCTATATCATTAATAACTATATTACATACCTTGGAGAAGATGTTTCTATGATATAATGCAAAATAATTTATAATAGTGATGATGATGTACATAAAATGATAGTTAAATAAAATACCTAGCATTTTTTAAATCATTTTCCTTCAATTAAACCGGTCATAGTTGAAAACTGTCTTGTCAAATGTTAGCTTAAGGGTCAATCCACTAAGCCTAGTCAATAGATGATGAAGACAACCTATTGGATGAGGAAGCTCCTGCCTCCGTCGGCACAAAAGTCTGCCCTAACCTCATCGAAATGACCTTGAGACTTGTGGCCCTACAGCAATATCGAAGAGGCTGTTACAACTTTAATTCATGATAGAAGATAAAAAATATATTCACGGCTGAAGATACATTCATGATCGAAGGTAAGTTGATGGTTAAAATTTCAATCAAAGTCTACAAATAAATCTTACTCATGGTCGAGATGGATGCAGTAGAACACGGAAGGTAGAGACTAGATTTTCAATCAGTTCTTGGTTGCATTGCAAATTAATATATTTTTTTTGCAGCAAGTTCCAAAGGACTGATTTTGGATTGCAACCGTTTTTGAAAGGATTTTATTGTTTTAACATAGTGTTATTATTTTCACTTAAATAATAATGATACATGGATTATTTTTGAAATTAGTATATTGGAGCTGCATAATATTTCATTTAACATGTTAAATGTCATAACAAATGACTGCTTACCAGTAAAATTATGGGTACTGGATTACAGTAGTCTAGAGAATGTGAAAGTTCGGTGGATATACAACAACATACAGTTAAACAGTACAATCTTACAAATGTATCAGGTTGTTCAAAGCAAATTCAGTAGAGGCATGTTTAACATGCATTATATATACAACTGCAATGCAAAATGTAGAGGAAATCACCCAATGTAGAGGAAGCTTTCTATACATTTATTTGTTGGTGAGTTGGCGTAATTCCAGATTCATATCAGAACTCTTTTGTCTCTTTGATCTGGATAACTATGACATGAGATCATGGTCATTAACCAAGATTAAACAAGGAAAAATTCATTCTGGACTTCAACATCTCCTCTTCCTAGTCCAACAGTTTCTTTTTTGTCTTTGCAAAAAACTACATACCCGAATCTGATCCAACTTAATGTCTACAACATCTGGCTTGGGCTACAACTATTGTATAATTGATTTCGTGAAAATGATCAATGGTTAAACTACTAAATAGCATATCATGAATTGTTTTATGCATTTTAGCTTCCACAGTATCTTAATCAAAACATTTTGTTTATTCTACACGTTCAAATAACTTGAGGGTGAATGTTTATTTTTCAAAACATTACACATTTATTATGAAGTTGACTTTCTTTGATATAAAATTATATCTTTTTTTACTTGGCTTAAACGATTGTGTTTTTTGAGGAAAAATAGTCTTATATAGAACAACATGAGCTTGTTTACTATATTTTTATTTTTTGCATAATACTAAAGTGCTCACCTTTTAAAAATAAATTGTTCAAAGGCGGTGACTATTAGAAATGATGGAGCCCCCTATATTATCACAAAACCAATTGGCAATGTGAAAGGGGAACTCCTCATATATTAAGGGAGATTAGGTAGAGAAATTCCCGATGTAGGACAATTCCAACACGCCCCCACACGTGTAGCGTATCTTTAGCCTAACACGTGGATCTTTTTTTTGGTGACGTGGGACATATCATGAAGAGGAGTTTTGGATCAACGCTCTGATACCATATTAGAAATGATGGAGCCCCCTATATTATCACAAAACCAATTGGCAATGTGAAAGGGGAACTCATCATATATTAAGGGAGATTAGGTGGAGAAATTCCCGATGTGGGACAATTCCAACAGTGACTAATAAAAATAATCTATAATTCTTGTTTTTACATCACACAGACAATCATAGGGTTCTTGCTATGCATTACTAATGCAGGTAAAATGTAACAGCGGATCCTATCAAAACGTACATTGATCCAAATAGCTAATCATTTCACTTATTTATGGGTGCGTCTATTAACACCCCAGTAATTGCTCTTCACCCTCCGCTGATTAGACAATAAAATATGCACCCCATGATTTTCTCTTCCCACCCCATTTAATCCAAAAATGTCCTTATTGCATTTTCATTCTCGATACTATTTTTCTAGTTTCCAACTTGCAATTTTTTCTACCACTCTCCTCTTTAAAATTTTGTTTGAATTAATTAAAATTTGTAAACTGTTAACGTCTTGGTCTCAAAACACATAATGATACGCATCGCTAATTGTACCGTTTTTAAATTTTTAATCATTGTTTTAATCTTTTAATCATTATTTATAACTTCTATTTTTTGTTTTTATTTTTTTAATGCTCATATACAATGTTGATTTTAATATTTTAAATTATTGTTTGCAATTTAGCCACGAACATCCTGTATGTATATGACTGATATATTTTTTAATCATTGTACAACATGTCAATATTAAACAAGTTATATAATCAGTTGTTAAAGGGTAAATCTGGAAATAAAATTCTGAAATTTTAATCGGGGGGTGAAGAGTAAATCATGGGGTGCGAATAGCTAGACCCCTTATTTATTTGAATTTTGATTCATAATACCTATACCTATATATTTTTCTAAAATAATCAACATGATAGCTCGAAAATAGAATTCAACATCCAAGCTTTCAAATCAGCCCCCAGAAAAAGTAAAAATGTAAATTGCATAGTAGACAATAAGCGCATCCAACTGACAAATACATAGGATCAAGGAACTTTTGCATGTAGGCACTTGTTTGAATTCAAGAAACAAAATCTGCTCATACCGTAAAACATTAATAAATTAAAGAAAACAAAAGAACAGTAAATTTTACTTCCATCTTAAGTCGTAGGTTAACAACATTAGTGGACGTTTAGAGGATAAAATTCTGCAATAGATGTATAATAAAATCATTATTATAGACACCAACTAATAACATTATTCTAGGTTACTATGCTAAGAATAATGCATTAATTTGAAGCAAGCACCTTAATATATTGATAATAAATCCAAAAATTGTAGAGAATGTCATTATATTATGCAAAGAGGTGGATCCATGGATTTTACAATATTTTATGTGTTAAGCAGAAACGTGAAAGAGAGAAATGTTCTTCAGGTTTACCTTGCCAACAGAGAACTAGTTCTTGAGTTATAAGTAGATTTATTGAAGAATTATTACACAAGAAGAAGTTGCCACTCTATCTTTGCTGCATAATGGATCGGAATACTACTAACCATTTTTAAATAAAATTATCAGCAATTTCAAAATCCTATAATGGATTAGAATAGGATTACAATAATGAAAAAGCAGGTAAGGATGTGCCAGTCCTCGCATCTGAAATTGATTAACCAATTGAAGTAACCAACTCTAACAGTATAATCTAAGACTAACTAATCTATATTTAAGATAAACATAACCCGATTCAAGCAACAAACTCAAACAGCATAACAAATTTTGAACGTATATAAAAACCTTAAACAAAATTGATATAATCCTATTCAAAATGGAAACAGAAAAGAAAATGGTTTTCAAAATACCTTATGGGAGTTAAATTTGGCGTAATGGAGGATGAATTTTTTTTAGCCATATTTCAGGTGCTAGGGTTTGAGGGGGAATCGACATGATGTTGAATTGTGCTAAAGGCAGAAGATAAGGAATTTTGTGATGCCGAACCAGTTACGAACAAGTTTGCTTTTTTAGTTTTCGTCGTTCTTTCTGGAAGATAAAAGAAAATGTCAAGGTGGTTTTCATTCTTCTTTCAAGAGGGAAAGTTACATGAGAGGCCGCACAAAATTTTAGCGAAATTTCACTGAAACTTGAGCGGGATTCTACGGGCAGCGTTTCTTCATTGATTTGCAATTTTTAAACCGACTAACTGATGCATGTTGACTTCAACGCTGCCATTAGATGCAACTAAGTGAGAATGGTTTAGAAAGTTTAGTAATGCAATGGAAATATTTGGAATGGTGGAGAACAGATGTGATCATTTAGTGTTCTATAAGAATACTAAATCTGATATAATATTGCTCGTGGTTTATGGTGATGATATTGTGATAACTAGAAATGATGAACCATGTATTTCATCCCTTGAAACCTTTACTTACAAACAATTT
This sequence comes from Allium sativum, assembly GCA_030737875.1. Taxonomy (NCBI): domain Eukaryota; kingdom Viridiplantae; phylum Streptophyta; class Magnoliopsida; order Asparagales; family Amaryllidaceae; genus Allium; species Allium sativum. The sequence continues at coordinate 62,686,592 of CM060909.1, read as the reverse complement.
CACATTAACGATTTAGGAGACTTGAAATACTTTCTAGGTGGGGGAATTACAAGAAATAATGGCAGTATTTTTATGTCTCAACAAAATTATATTCTTGATTTGTTGGAAGCTGTGAATGTAGGAGTTAGGTTTTGGCTTCGAATCTTTTGTCATGGTTGGGCTGGAAGATCGGGCAAAGGCGACCATCGGATCAACCTAGCAATATTCTTATTCCATTAAATTGTAAAATTGAAGAAAATGGTGAGTTGTTCAAAGATCCAAAGAAATATAGGAGATTGGTAGGAAAACTGAACTATCTAAATGTTACACGACCTAACATCGCTTTTGTTGTCAGTGTTGTAAGTCAGTTTATGTCCTCTTCTACTATGTATCATTGGGACATACTGAAACATATTTTGAGTTATCTTAAAGGAACCGCTAGGAAAGGAATTGAATACACAAATTAAGGACATGAAAGAGTTGAATGTTTCTGTGATGCTGATTAGGCAGGAACAAAGCTGGGTTGGAAATCCATTTCTGGGTTTTGTGTATTTCTAGGAGGAAATTTGATTTCGCGGAAAAGTAAGAAACAAAATGTTGTTTTTAGATCAAGTATTGAATATGAGTATAGAGCTATAGCTAAGGCAATTAGTGAAGTAATGTGGGTGGATCATCTTATGCGTGAAGTTGGAAAAAATATTGTTAAACCGATAACTCTCTATTGTGACATTCAGGCTGCAATGCATATTGCATCTAATCTGATGTTTCATGATAACGAAGCATATTGAAGTGGAGAAGGTTCAACAGGGTCTGATCTGACAAAGCATGTCAAGACTGAGAAGCAGGCGGCTGATATGTTTATGATAGCATTGAATGGTGCTAAAATCAGATATGTGTGTAGCAAGTTAGGCATGATGAATGTCGATGCACCAACTTGAGGGGGAGTGTTGTGAGTATAGGTTGTATATTTGTAAACATGTATATAGTGTTGTGTATGGTGTAAATATGCTATCGGCATTAAGCTGTTGGAACAAACAGCTTGGTGCCGACACCGAAGCCAAGAAAATGATACCACGATGAAAAACCAAGAAGGTAATACAAGAAGACAATACAAGTCGACACTGAAGCCGAGAAGACGATACAAGAAGACGATATAAGCAGGCCCGGCCCTCCCCACAAGCGGGAAAAGCAGCCGCTTAGGGCACCAGAAAACGAGGGGCACCAATTCTTCGAACAATTCTTCTACGTGAAAAAAAATCTCGATCTGCACAACAGCATCAAGCGAAGCAAAGGTAAACAATCGCGAACACTACCCTGGCGGCGATCCAGATTGCATGAAAGGCATGTCCGCAGGCGTTAGTGACAGGCGAATTGGCAATCCAAACAGCAAATTGCAAAGGGGTTTCTTCAGTTCTTCGGTAAATGGTTAGTAATTCTGGTATAATTGTAATTAATGATTACGCAGTTTAGTTATGCTGCCTGAGAATCTAATTGTATCAATGTATTCCTACCGAAATTCCTATTCCTATTGTAGATTATTGGTTGTCTGGCCGAAATCAATTCAAGCGACAAGCCTTCCCTACTTCCCTTTCATTTTCAGATTTATCAAATTACGAAATTAGTGAATACCAATTTCCAATTTCTGAATTTGTGAGTACAAAAATCAACAGTGAATGTTACTTGGTGATACTGATTTGAGATTTCTTGAGATTGGTAAAACTGGTGAATTGTTATGCTATAAAAAGTAAAAGTAAAACTATTATTTGATGATTTGATGAATTAGTGAATTGATTATGCAGTTATGCTATAAAACTGTTATTTGGTGAATTGGTACGCTGTAAACAGTAAAAAGTAAAACTGTTATTTGATGATTCGGTGAATTGGTGAATTGATTTTGCAGTTATGCTGTAAAACTGTTATTTGGTGAATTGGTGTGATTATAGTATATAGAATTGCTAAATTAGTGAATAGTGACAATATAAATTGTTTTAATGTCATACGTTGGCATCTCTAGAAAGGCCTCTTTTTTGCTTTTCGCTTTAGGTAACAAAAGTCCTAGGACCGGCCCTGGATATAAGCCGATACCAAAACCAAGGAGACACTATAAGAAGATAATACCAAGAAGTGATGAAGTCGTACAAGGAGGCAATACTAAGAAGTAATGAAGTCAATACCAGGAGGCGATATTGATGCCAAGAAGTAATTAAGTCGAAACCGGGAGGTGATACAAAGAAACAATGCAAGTGGCATAGATGTAATATTGTTTTCCATTTCATTCCATGTATATATAGTGGTGCACCGCTGATTTTTAAAATAATAAGAAAGTTTTATCTCATTTTGTCCATACAATTTCTTCTTCGTTTATAACAGTTTGTTATTAATGTCTCTTATTAACTACCACTTCATATATAGTATAATAAAGATGCATTCTATGAAAAATCTACCAAGATATAATGTTGAGGCAAAACGTTGATTTATCATTATCAGTGTAACGGTAACCATATTGTTAGTATATTAGTCGATCGGTAACAGTAACGATAAGTAATTTTGGCTTACTAGTAAAAACGATACGGTAACGGTATTTGTCAAATAGCACCGATAGTCATTACTTTAATAGCAATAAGATAGACAACCCATAAAATTGAATAATAAAAACCTCCCGTTATTACTGTAAAATCTGTTTTTCGCACAAATCTATCTATTATTATTATCTATTATTTGAATTGCAAAACAGGAAAATGACTCTCCTAATGTGAACATCTCACGCTTCATTATTTCCAAATAAAATTTTATACCGTACTTGATGTTTTCTTATTTTTATTTCGATATTGCAGAAAATACAACATGATCTCCTAAATAACAACTGAAATACACCCCCCTCCTCCGATTCAATTTTCTCTCCCCAAACCTAAAAAATATTTACCTACTGTTCTCCTCTTCAATTTCGTCGCGTCCGCCGACACAAGTCTTTATTCGACGATCCTACTAGTTATCCTGCCACTTGCGCCCTATTACCCTTCTTTTCCGTTATGGTTAAATCGTATGCTAAGTCAGATTTCCCTACAAGGAGTCACGGATGCGTACTTCGCATCGATTAATTTCTTATTTATTGATTATCAGTTGTTCCCCCAATCTGTGATATTTATTCCTCTTATGCTCTCTACTTTCGTTGCCTTTGATATGCATGAAGACATTTTCTATTTGAAAATTGCAATATTTCTATTCTGCTACTCCAATCTATACTATTACAATTTCATCACGCCTATGTACACAAATAACGTTCCCCTTTAATTTTTTGATTGCTTACTGTATACATGATGGTAGAATAATTTGTTAATGTGATCTTCATCCTTGCGGATACAGTAGAACAACTTTTATCTATCCCTGTCACGATTTTCTATCTTGGTTCTACAGTGTTATATTTTCCCATGTGATGTTAGTTTATGTTATCCTTGCAGATTTTTCATTTAAATTTAAACTATCAAAACCACCGATGATGATTTCCATTATTATGAATTTATGTTTGACTGTTACCATTCTTTTAACATATGCATTAATGTTGAAACAATTGATATGTTTAGTGATTTTCCAAAATTTTGAAGAGTATGGTATCCATTTGTGTAACAAGTGAAGTTAATTTTGATTAGGCCATGAGAAAGTATATCTGTGTGAAAAACCTAAGTATACTACTTCTGTGGTCCTCCTTTTCTCATTGCCCAGTTTTGATTGTTCTGGGTTTTGCTTTTTTACGACTATAAAGACATTCCATACAAATGGTCGAAAGAAAGTTTAACTATAATATATTTATTTCATGTTCACCTGATTCAAATACGGATGAAATCAACCGAAGTTGAATATGTACAACTTCTTTAAATTGAATACAAGATCGAGTTTTTATTTTATTTTATAACTAAGAACAATTAAGTTTATATATGTAAGTTAAACTATACTGTTTGAAACTGTTTATTAATAATACCAAAGGCATGGAAAAGCTATTGTGAAAGCTTTGAATTTCGTCATAGACAAAGAGGGGGAAAGGGTATGATTAAACATTAAAGTGTTCAAGATAGGCTTAAAAAAATAAGGCGCATAATAGAGGGATGGAAAGAATAAATGGGAAGGCAAAAAATGAGTCGCTATAGGTTTCTGGTATAATTGCTTCCTTATACTTACTGCCAATTTCTTTTCAAACTTTTTTCACTTAGATCCCTAATTTGACAACCGCCACTTAATTCCCTCCCATAAATACCATTAGCCATTCAAATCCACAATTTTGTGTCATACAATGGAGTTGAGGGTTCAACATTGATAAAGGTATTTCATCTTGCTACTTCTTCTAACATGATTAATCAACGGTTATCTATTTAATTACAGACCCCTTTTCTTCGAATGTTCATTTTTTTTAAACACTATTCAAGCAAAATTTTATGCATTTGCACTACACATTTCAAGTCACATCCACCTTCTCGTACTTTTAATCTTCTACTTTTATTTGTATCTACGGCTATATAAAATCTTACCGGTTCAAAGATGGTTAGAAGGTGTATTCTTTCTTTTTGTCAACATTAAGCGATATTTCGGAAAGCATTCTAGGTAGTTAGCATTCAAAAAATTAGGTTGAGGTATATTCCTACAATCAACATTAAGTACATTGATATATTTTTGTACACTGCGCCAAACATGTTATGTTTGTTAATAGATTAATATAAGCATATTGCATTTCTATTTTAAAATTTTGAACATGTGTGTCTTAACACCCATTTCAGGGTTTTTTATTACAATTTAATGCATTTTCTGATACATTAGGTGTTGTTTTTTAACTTCCCAACATACAGTTAGTATGCGTAATACTTTCATATGAAATTTCGATGTTTTTTCAGTTTTACCATTACATTTATTATTGAATGTATTTTCACTTACCAATTATCTTTTCATATATTAGTTACAAAAAAGGTAATAATTTCATTTTAGATGATAATTTTTGCTTCTTAACCTTTTTCCCAATTGTTAGCATAAGCTAATCAACTGAGAAATTAGATGCTTTAATAACCTTAACTATAAATATTTTGAAGTATTTGATTAGTGGTAAATATTCATAATATACTTTCTTTTGCTAATCTAACTCCTGATTTAGTTTGTTAAAACAAACATTATTTTCATCTATGTTGTGTTCTAAAAGTGGGAATTGTTTATTTCAATTTGTACAACTTACATTTCTTATAAGGTGCAACTATATTCTTAAGTTAAAATTTCCTATTTTATGGTTTGATTTGAGTATTGTATCCTATACTTGATTCTTTAATTTCTATCAAATAGTTTGTGAGTGTATGATTATACCCACCCTTATGTAAAATTATACCTTACCTAATACCTCATTTTGACAAGAAAAAATGCTGATTATGTAAATTTATACCTCACCTTATGTACATATCATTTTTCGATCAACATTTGTTATGTGTACGACAACCTACATTCATTCTAACATGTACAAATTACTACGCTCACTTTTTTTAACATCTTTTTATTTTTCTTCAAGAAAAATTAAATATATTGCTTCTCAGTGTAAGGTTACCCATCTCTATTCCATTTGTTGTTGTTGGTATATAGAGAGGAATAGTATTGTTTTACCCGTAATACTATGTTACTGTCTTTAATTTTCTCTTTATAGCTCTGAATTTATGATGTTGACAAATGCATGTTCTTGACGGATGTGAAAAGCCAATCATGTATAAGCTTGAGCATATTCACTTAATAAGTTCCAGTCACGATTACGTTGAGACTTTATGTCTTCCCTTAGTTCACTAAAGTTTAAGATTTTGTTTTTATAACTAGTTTTCAACACCTAACATAGGATTTTTATTTTTAGATTCGTATTGTTACTGCTAACTACCAAAACAATAATCGAGTTTTCCTTCAATACATAATAAGCACTTAGTTTGATTGGCAACTAGTGCATATATATCGATACATGTCTCATTTAATGTTTTACTTTGTGATAATTTTCTTATGAGGTTAGCTTTTCCTTCGTGAAAGTAAACCATATCATATGAAATCTGTAGTTTTAGCCAAAAGGTCCATGAATATATATTTATAAATGAGAAGGCTTTCCAACATAATGACCTTAATATTTTAGTTGCATGATTTAGTATTTAATTTACCAATGACATGAGTATGCGAGTTATCAAATCCTTAGGATATATTTCCAAAACATTATTTTCATGCACTATCAAAACCTTAAGGCGTTTCTTTTATTGTTGTATGATTTAGATGTATTGCTCACTAAGTTACTATCCATTTGGATATTTTATGACTCTACCCGCATTATTTTAATACCAGCGAACAAGATACTATGCACAGATGTCAGCACAAGTATAAAACTAATAATATGTTTCAATTTACTCGCTTCTTTTCTGTATTAGTTGTCTATTAATATTCAATTTATTAAAATGAGATAGCTGACCAATTTAATTTGTAGAAATGTTAGTTATGGCTAATCTATTTATTTATCTAATCACTAGTAGTTTCGGTAATGCATTAGAAGTTAGTTTAATTTGGCTTGACGTATTTTGTAGACCTAGTGTTAGAGAATTTAAGCCTTTTATATGTGAAGAGCTTTGGAGAAAAAAATTACACAATATTTTTGTCCTGAAAAGGGGAAGCAATTGAAGTTTGAATGTAAGCATTCAATATATAGATTAACTTCTCACAGGTATGCAAATATAGGACTGAATAAAAGAATGGCAGTCACATGCACAATATATAAATGATATTTGATAAATTAATAGATAATTTTTTCAGGAAAGGAATTAAGGTAAATATTTCAAATAAAGAACAATAGTGAACAAAATGCATTAAATATGCTAATTAGTTAAACCTTGCGGTAATTTACTATGGTAGCATGTGTATGTTTATTTTGAGATTGAAGGTAAATGTATTTACATCATTAATTTTGATATTTAACGACTTATGTATATTGGTTTTAATATGAGAGGGTCGCCTTGCTATTGAATAACAAGAAACAATAAGCATATATTTTTTCCTTCGATTGCAAATACCTTATGGGAACAAAAATATATGCTTTTTGGGTTTCATTTCATCCTACATCGGCTGCCAGTGTCAAAGAATGTAGCTTCCTATGTTTTTTACCAATTGGTTTTTGTGGAGTTACGCATTAAAGCCAAGGGTTGTTACAAATCAGTGTGAACTGTCATGAGGCTGTTTGTTTTGCATTAAAGTATGCCTTCGTTTGAAACTGATGTAACTATTCTTTTATTAATATTTTTCTGTTTATTAGGGAAAATCTGGTGGATTACCCCTTGGATATTCAGGGAGTAATGCCCCTGGAGAAATCCAGTGGACAGGCTCCCATTTAATGGGCGCCTGACCCCTAACATCCAAAAAATGGGCTCCAGCTATCCCTCAACCATAAAAAAAACCCTCCCGCCATTTTTTTTACATTTACTCAGCTCTTCTTCTCTTTTTAAACTTGTTTTAAATAGAAAATTTTAATGAAATGCCGCCACGTCCAACTAAAATTGCAAGGAGAATTGTTCATAGACATCCAGGTGAGCAAGCAAGTCCACTGTATACTCCTCCAACACCTAGAGCATCACTTGATGAGCTTCCTGTCCTTCATGATCTTCTAGAGGGTTACCAACATAGAGTCGATACAACATTAAATACGATACATGTATAATTTACACATTACTGTATTCGAGTACTATACGATGTACATCACCAAAAGTATTATATAACTGTTAGTATGTTGAAAATTGTTGATTATTTAAGTATATACAGGATCATTATGTTCATTGTCATTGTAGTTAGGCAAAGTGCATTACTTAGTTCTATGACGTTTTGCCCCTTCCTATTATAGCTAGACTACAGGATAGTCATTTAGGTCAGTTTTTATCGATTAGGCCATTTCATTCATTTAGAAGACCCCTTCTAGAGGCATTAGTTGAGAGGTGGTGGTCGACCAAACATACTTTTCACTTTTCTAATTTTGAGCTTGGTACCACACTGGTTAATTTCTGTATGTTGACCGATATTGAGATTGGACGACATAACCGTAGAGAGGTTCTATTTGATGAGTTGTATGATTCGGCCAACCTGTTTTACGTATTCTTACAACTTTTCGATGTTAGCCGAGTTGGATCGGTCAAGATGACTTGCTTGCAGGAGTATGTCACTGCTTATGTGGCTAGACATATTATGGATAGAGCGACTAAAGCATTTTTGTTGTACTTGTTTGGTTCGACCTTTTTTGAACCAAAAAGGTACGGTTCGATTGGGTTATCTAGTGTAACACCCCGTAATTTTAAGAACACTAAGATGACAAATTAAAGAATACTTAATTAAATATTGAGAATTAAGTAAAAAGACTGTGCCATTGTGTTCGTCTCGGAATTCTTCTTAAGATAGGCTCCGAGTTTGCGTAAAACGGACATCGTATGAAGAAGTTATTAAGGTTTGAAGTTTATATACATATAATTCATTTATATATAAATGAAACTATTCCATAATTTAAAATTAAACGATGCAGAAATAGGGAGGGAAATCGGCCCATTAGGTGTCGACCCATGGGTCGACACCACAAAAGGGGGTGTTGACACCCATGTTGACCCCTGCGAGATCTGGGAAGTTACGTACTTCTGAACGATGGACTTGATTTCTGACCTGATTCGTTGGCTGATGGCTACAAAAAAAGGCCTTAATCCCATTGTTTTATTCATCTAAATCAATGGTGACAATGAGGTGCTGCCCTAGCTCAGATTAGAATAGCCTATTCTTTTTCAACAACAAGTTATACAAATTCAGAGATCTATGCTACATCATCTACAATTAATTCTCTGTTCTTTAGATCCAATCACAGTGAGTTTATGTTGCTTTCAGATCTGCCAGAACTTGTACACCTAATCTATTGATTAGTGCCTATATGCCTATTCATGATATCCCTATTCAGTTAGTTTGCCTAATCATGTCACCTTATGCCTATTATGTTAGTTTTCCTAATTATGCCATCATATGCTAGTTTTATTTAATATGCCTATTCTTGTTCTCTTCTCTCCTTCTTTCCCTTCTTATTTTTATAGCCAGACTACCTTCGAGCCTAGGTTTATCACTATAATATAGGAACACACGAATTTGGGAACGTGGGAATGATTAATTTGGGGCATATGTAAACATGATTGGGAAATTTGGACATAATTTGTACCTTGAGCCAAAACTTGGGATTTAGGGCCATTATCTATATCTTGATCTAAACCTTAATCTTGGGAATAACTTGTATCGTAGAACGGATGGGGATTTAAGGCATAATAAACATGAAAACTGGTTAGTAATGAAAATGCCTAGATTTACAGTAATTAGAAACTATAACCGTACCTAGATACGAGGTTAAATTACACTTGTGGTAGAAGTCTGCTCGGAACCGCCCGACAAATCCAGCGTCCACAAGTGGTAAATCTAATGTGAGGGGTCTAAGCACATAAATGTAAACGTCACGGCAATAAGACACAAGGTTAAGTCCGACTTGTGGAAGAAGTCTGCCCGGACACAACCGGCATATCCAGCATCCGCAAGTGGTAGACTTAATGTGGGAGGTCTAACGCATTATAATCATGAATGAATGAATGGTGATAAACTTGTAATACTTAACCTGTTTGAATCCATAAGGATTGCATGAACCTATTAACTTGAGTAAGGGTTAAGTAGACTTGTTTAAATCAGTGGGAGGGTTAAGTTAATCTTGTAAAATATGTAGGGACGGGATATACATATGAACTCGACAAACTTAACCTATTGGGGTTCTATAATCTTGTTAAACTGGAAAGCAAAACTTATGGAAATCCTAGTAGTGGGGATGAAAGCCTAGGGGGAAACTTGTATCATCTGGAGTGTGGGACACGTATCAGTCAGTAACCTATATCGGTATCAAACGGATAACCCCGAACTAGGTCGGGGTCTGGGCATGCTTACTGGGCTAGTTATAAAAGGTAACCTGGGTAAGGACGTTTTGACGGTGCGTTCCATCGGGATCATGTCGATGCATGGGTCCGCTTGCTCTGTAAAATAAGACGCTGTGACATCAGTAGATATAGTTGCGCATTTTGAAATATAACGAGGTTGCCACTTTAGAAATTGATATATCCTATTGTGGGGCCAGCACGGGTATCTACGGCATAGGGAGCCGATCGACTGAGGTAGTAATTAGCGTACATCTACTCTCGCTTCTTTAGGAGCCTGTTATTATCGTTGGGATAACACCCATCAGTTCTGTTGGGCTACCTGTTATTGTATAGAGTAAAGCCTCTGACTAGAAGTACGCCTAAGTCTACCATCTTGTATTTGTTGGGATCATCTTGTTCTTGTTATACAAGTATTGGTGCAGAGAAAAGTATTAGAGAAGGGTAACACATGTTCAGTTCTGTTTATCCTGTTTACCTTGTTATACCTATCTTATGACACTGTTATCTCTCTCCAACTTATATGCCTATCATGATGTTTTTACTTATTTATAAGTAACTGGACTCACCAGGCTTTATGTGTGACCCATTGTTTTCCTTTTCCTTTCTCTTCTGTTCCCCCCAGGTTCTCAGAGTGGGAATACTCATGCTTGATCATGATTCTTCTTTCATTCTGCTTGGAGTTGCTTAGATGTACTGCTTGATTTTGTATCTCTTCTACTATGGCTAAATTTTAGGGATTATGCTTCTTTTATGTAATATTGTACTATGAGGATGTTTTTTGTTCAAGACATTAGTTTTATGTCTTCAGTATTCCAGACGTATTATGTAATTGGGTTTGAACCACGAAAGCTTTTCTATTTAATAAAGTTTTAATTTCGCAGTCATTTTATATCTGTGTTGTAATGTTTCTGTTACTGTTTACCTATAATGCTTCACGAAACTTAATGCATTCTGATAATGAGTGACATTAACGAACTTGGGGTGTCACATTTGGTATCAGAGCTAAAGGTTGCCAGATCGGATAAAAGAATATGGAAATTGTTTTTAAAAAGAAAGCATTTTCAAAAGAAAAGTCTGTTTTGAATAACATATTCCCCAAAGCCATTTGAAATATCTTTCGATTCTCTGTTTGAATCCTTTTTTTCCTTTTCTTTTCAGCATGTCTGGGAAACCTAATATTCCTAAGGGCATTCAGATGCCGACTTGGTTTCGTAGGTATCTGGAGGCCACGACAACTGGCGAAGGCCAAGAAGGCGCCCCTCCCTCAGCTACAGCCGATGTTCCTCCTCCTCCGCATGCCGATAATTTCTCTAAGATATGGAAAGATTTTTGTGCTATGGGAGGAAAGCCATTCCGAGGAATTAGGTCTTTCAAAGAGGCAAGGAATTGGCTTAAGAGACGGAGGATTTGTTTGGAATTTTCGAAGTTGACAACCGTAGGAAGATTCAGTTGCCCGTTTGGCAGCTGAAAGACGAGGATTCATTCTGGTGGGAAGTGACGTAAGCAGGGCGTCCAGTGGAGACTTGGGATGATTTCCGAAAGAGATTCGAAATGAAGTTTCTTTCTCATGCCAAGAAAAGTACGCAAATGGAAAGGTTTTTGGCGCTTAAGCAAGGAGGAATGTCCATTAGAGAGTATATTAATAAGTTTAATCAATTGGAGAGGTTTGGATTGGAACTAGTAGATACCCCGCACAAGAAAGCTTTGAGGTTTGCTAGAGGAGTGAATGAACCCCTCCACGGGTTGGCTATGTCTCATATTCCGATGGGAGCAACTTTTGAGAAACTCGTTGATATGGCGTTGATGCACGAAGAAGATAAAGGTGAAAAGAAAGAGTCTAAGGTTGAGGAAACACAATAAAAGAAAGTGTGGCCCAAGAAAGAACAACAACAACAACAAAAGAAGGATGGAAAGAAAAACAAAGCTTGAGATAAGAAGGAATGTCATCATTGCGGACGCGAGGGTCATGTGATCAAGGATTGCAAGAAAAGAAAGAATACTTGTTTCCATTGTGGAGAGGTCGGACACTTTTCTAAGGAGTGCTCGAAGAAGCTAGGACAAGGTCAAAGGGAAGGATCTTCATGAGGGTAGGTGCATGCTCTCGTGGCCAGTGCGCCAAATTGAGGTAGGAAAGTTTCCGTTGAAGGTTTGCTTTCTCTTTCCGATCATCCAGTTAGGACTCTTTCTGATTCTGGCGCTTTGCATTCTTTTATATCTGATTCTGTGGTTGAGTCTCTGCACCTTAGTACTAGTATATTTTTGGATCTCATTGTTGTCTCAAACCCCATACAGCTTATCTGTCTATAATTTGTCGGGTTTGAGAATATCTATGTTAGGCGTCGAGTTTGAATACGACACATATGTGTTTGGTTTCATGGGCTATGGTTTGATTCTGGGGATGGATTGGCTAGCCATGTATGGTGCCATTCTGGACTGCGAGAGGAGGGTCGTTAGACTTTTGACTTACCATGGAAGGACCCTTGAGATTTCTTGTGACCCTAAGGGGTATGTCATGTTTAGTTTCCTAGAGCCGCTTGATGCATCTATCGACGATCTATAACAGTAATATGTGAGTATCCTGATGTTTTTGAGGAGGTTCCGGGCTTACCTCCGAGGCGCGAGATTGATTTTTGTACATAATTGGTGGACAATGCAAAGCCAGTTGCATTGCTTGTGCGCCACTGGCTCCAAGAGAAAGGTGGAATCTCAGCAAGCAAGTATGGGAGCTAGTTGAGAAAGGATTTATTAGGCGAAGCATATCTGAATGGGGTGCTCCAGTAGTATTCGCCACTAGGGTGGTGTAACGACCCGCCTTTTTGCCCGATTCTCGCCGGTAATTAAACCGACTCAAATCGTTCATAAAGACGAATTGTTATGGGTACTTACATACATTGAACAAAACAACAGAACTTTTCATTGAATAATTCAATATTACATCAGAGTTACATGAATATCAGAGTTACACATAAATATACACAGCGGAAGAAATAAAACTCTCAGCGGAAGAACATCATCTGATATAGCGGAAGCTCCAACTCTAGCGTGAACTCTAACTCCGGAAGCGTTCTGAATCTTCTCCAACGATCCATAACTGCAAAACTAAACACTAGCTGCCCGTGTGGAAATTAGTGGGCACCCAGAGTTTAGGAAGGAACAATAAACTCCAGGTCAGTCGTGGGACTGGTGTGAGAACTCAAAAACAGTTATCCTTTAGGTTTCATTTTAAAGTTGAGTAATTCAACGGACCACGCCGCTAATGCGGAACGGGTTTTACTCCATATGAATTCCCGTGCATAGAAATACGCAATGACTTTCGAAAAATGAAGCTATCATAAGCTCGTCCCACATCACACAATGCAAGCGCACACCAGATGGGCGAGTTTTGTCTTATGATAACCAAACATGATTTCATACGTGAAAATCCTCTTTAATATTATCGTATAGTGTAGAAAACAAATTCGCAATTAAATGTATTAATCCTAGACGGCATGAGTGTCCCATACCACTATGTCGCCATATATAAATACAATCAAAATCGCAAGGCTCGTATTGGAGATTTGGATTTCCAACTTGATGATTCCTGGCACGAAAGATCAATCAGGGACTTGAGCGAAGTGTAACGCAACAAATCGCCAGGGCAGTATCTACGGTTTTCGACCAGACGCGGCCTCCCGAACATACCCCATCCCCAGTTCACAAGTGGTTTCCCACTGCTGCAGCACTCATCATCAAATCATATATATATACAGACCAAACCGCCAGTTTCTCATCATCCGGTGTGTGAGGTTTGTCGATGTCACGTCATGCACAAAGCTACGCTTCGATAAGCCATGCTTTGATCATCATTAGCTCATATCATACTTGGGTATGCCACATCGTCAATATCTCCACATATCACTGATTCGAATTAATACATATTCTCTAAGAACGTAACTTAGAGACAGAGATATTCAATTGCCACAATCTAATATATATATTCACACGAATCAGTGCTACGTGGTCAATTACAAATGTCAGACACACCATCCATACAAGTTCGTTCTGGGTCTGAACGAAACACAATCCGAAAATTTCCAAATATACTCAAATCTCCTGCCACCCTCGTATCGGGTGTACGGCCCGATCCGAGATGTCAGCAATCGATCCAAATAATCTGGATATTTCCGGTCTTCATTTATCGATTCCAAATCTTGAATTGCTTCATAACGTCGTAATATTACTTGGAATGGTTTTCGGACCTATATCCGATCCCGGACTTTCCAAGTAACAAACGTATCTTAAAACAATAGTTACAAATCACACGGGTTTCCCAATTCAAATCTCCTTTTCAAACATTTCCAATTTACTTTGAATTAAATGTTGGATTTAATTCCCCAGAAACCCATTATTCTTAACCCCTTTCAAATTCGATGTTTGTTTCCAAACTTCATTTTTCAAAACAACTTAATTAATCCGTCGACACTTGAGTAACCAAATCTTTATTTGGATTTAGATTTCCATTTAAATACCTATATTCCACATATCAGTTCATATAGAATCAATCGACTTATACTCAATATTGATTCACAACTCAGGCAATATAATCAGAATCATAATATGAATACGTTTAATATCCTGATCGTATTTGTCTGCCACTGTAAATCCACATCGACTATCTGACGACTGATTCAGATCAAAACTCATTCTTACTTCAATTCAAATCTTATTTCAATTTCCTATCCGATAGTTAAATTCATTCTCATTTCAGATATCACATTTTTATTTGCAAAGTTCATATTTTTGATCGATGGAAAATCTCTTGTACTTTTTCTCAAAATAGCACCACACTTCCGCTACGCACTCTGATTTGGCGTATCCCAGTTTTAAACTTGTATTGTTTTAATATTAACAAACCAAATGTATTCAAATTTCTTTGAAACCAATTCTCAAGTATATATATTCCATTTTCCAAATCTTCTTGCATACGATGGCTTCAACATTTTATTTACTATGTTAATTCATTTCCAATGTGACATAGTATTATGAAACAAACAACTCGAGAATTTATTTGTAAAATATTTCACTTTTAATTCAAAATCCTTCGCATCATAAATCTTCATTTCATATGAAAATACGGATCTCTATGGTTTTCAATTCTCTACAAAAATCAATTGGAATTGTCTCCTTCGATTAATTTCAACTTATTTCATGCTTAAACAATTCATGGAAACGGAAAAATTTATTTTTCAAATACCTTTCTTGAAAATTAACCACTTATATTCAAATATGTATATCACTTGATGCTTATAAATTTAAAATACCAATTTGTTCCACTTTCAATAGTTCAAATATTCAAACTATACTTATACGCCTAGTATCGATTTAAAATATAAATTGTTCAATCACTTCAAATTAAATTAAATATTTTCTTTATATTTGAACCATCATCATTTTTTTTCACAAAATATTATCGAAAAAAAATCAATTCTGAATTTCTGATCCTTTTCAATTTAACTTAAAAACCGGTCAAAGAATAAAGGACTGAAATTTCCCCAATGTCGGTATATATACAATATTTGTTCATCTAGATTTATCTTCCAAATGGTTTTCAAATTTAAATTCAACAAATTCTCAAATCATTATTAAAATAAAATATTCATTCAATCGGAAGGAGTATTTAAATCGGTCAACCGTAAGATCTGCAACTACGGCGAGTGTGTGACTTCATTCAACCAGAACAATACGATAGCTTGACCAACAACAGACATCATTCATCCATGACAACCATAAAATAAACCAACTGTGTATGGAGCGTTGATGTCAGTAACGCTCGGTGTTTACGGTGTTTATAACAGCATATGTATCCATCGATCAATTAGTGACAAACAACCATAACATTTCAACATCCACAACCACTTATTTTCCATCAACAATTATAATTATTACTAAATTATAACAAATTATATATATTTTTTTTCCAAAATAAAATAATTAAAGTGGAGTTCTCACCTGCGCTGCGCTCTGGTTTCACTGACGAACCCGGTATCAACTGCATATCGGTTCACGAACATTATAATTGACAAGCGCGCACCGTTCTTCGCAACGCGTCTTCATGCACCGTACATCGTTTTGTATTTCTTTTTTTTCCTCCTTTTTTGTTTTCAAAGAGGACGGACTGCATGGTTGCGGACCAAGGGTTGGCGAACGGACTTCGACAGCATGCGCGAAGTAGTGGATTTGAGTGGCGGATGGAGCTATGAACGGCTAAGCTTGGATGAGGACAACTGACGCGAAGAGGTGCACCCGCATTTGCAGCGGGTCTTGCATGCGGCAGTCGAGGCTTGGAAAAGGAGAAGCGAAAGCAAATAAAAGTGAAGGTCTGATGCTCTACAAGTAGAGACCAAAGTGTACACAAGGAAGAGGAGATTAGAGGTGGTGCATGCATTCAAAGTGGAAGGGGCGAGAGGATGGACTGGTTTGCGGGCGCGTATGGAGGAAAAAGTGAGGAGAGGTACTGCTATAATGGAGAGAAGTGCGGTTTTGAGGAAAACACTCAGGAGGTGGCAGAATCTTGCGAAGAGAGGAGAGCCGAGAGTAGAAGGAGAGGTACAGAGAGGTGTGGACGTTGGGGTTGCGGAGGAAGAAGGAATACATGGGCGATTTTGGTACAATGAGGGACACACGTCCATATATAAAAAAAACAATTCACATGCATTTTAACACGTATGTGCAAACGTGTCTTTCTCTTACAACACTCATGCATGCATAAGGACACCTCAAAAGGACACATTGCCACTTCCAACGTGAGAACAATCCATGCGTTCCACCTTTTCATGAACACATCCATCCATATTTTTAAGTCCATACATAGTGTATTATTATGTTTCACTTCCAATTTTTGATTTTTAGAGTTATTTACCGCGAGTTGTACCGGAGCAAGACCATCATTGTAAACAACAACACGCTCTGATTTGAAAACAGCAATAAAACCGGTCTGATTGATCAATTTTGTAAAGCGTCTAAAGGACCACGTTTATACCCAAAATACGTTGAAAAATTATCTGTTTATTTTTCAAATTAAAAATTTCAGAAAAATTCTAAAAATTATTTTAAAACAGCGCATACAGAAATCGGATGAATATTTTTGACTGATATTTAATTACAATTTATTTTCAAGTCAAACTACTTTTAAAAATTAAAAATCCATATAAATCTATATATAAAATTGTTTAAATCTTTATATATCAAATATTTCCTCAAAATAAATCTTCAAATTATAAAATTCATATTATAAAACATTTATATATATATATAAATACAAAAATATTACTATCTATAAATATAAAAACCATTATGTAAAATTACAAAAATCATTTTTATACAAAATCTTTAAAATAAGTCTTATACAAATAAAATTATTTATTTAAACTAATAAAAAGGGAATTTCAAATATTAAATCCTATTAATTCCAGAAATATGTATTCAGAAAATCTCAAAATGTGCTATGGAAATTCATATTTAAATTTAGAAAATTCTGGTTCGTTACATTCTTCCCCCCTTAAGACTTTTCGTCCTCGAAAAGGAAGATAGTAAATTTTAAACTATAAATCAAACTTTTTATATGATTTGGAACAGGTTTTATAAATATGTAAAACAAACAGATTTAAATTAAATAGTGGGACACGCATATCATAGTCAATCCAACATATCATGTCATATCGATCTCTCAAGTTAGCATACAAAACGTATCTAACCTTTCATGAGCACATACTACGCACTTGGGCAGTCAAAAATGCAGTCATCAAAGGTGTACCTAGCTATCTGTTACTAGTCCTCAAAACCATACTAGCCCAAAACAACTTAATGCATCTGGTACTTAAGATAACATATAAACACTATATATACAAGATCCAGACTCATCGCAACTAAACATCAGTTGCATCTGATCCATCATCGGGTGGATCGGTCAAGCCAATCTTCTCGGGTTCTTCATCAGCTAACGGCTCTTCATCGTCTGCCATGAAGCCATCATCATCTACTCCCACGATAAATTTATCGTGCTCATTACCCATAAATCCATCTTCATCAGCCTTGTCCAAGGGCCGGTCTATATCCTCCATCAAACTCATCATCTCCCATTTCTGGAAGTAGGTCATCCTCGAATGTAGGTTATTCAAAACCACCCTTATCTGCTATAATATCATTATCGTATACTATGACATCATCACCATGTTGGGGTTTCTCCACCTTTTCTATAATATCGCCAAATCCATCATTTCCCGTCTCTGGGAGTGGGTCGTCCTTAGCTATAACTGCTGGTTGTCCTATTTCCTGTATCAACATTTCTAACCGCTCAACAAATACAGGGTCTATAGGCCAATTAATGTCTTCTGGTGCAGCCTGTGCTAGTGTGGCGTTTCCTAACAACTCCTGATTGCTCTGGTCTAGGATCTACTACCCAAAACTCTAATGCATCATTATAAATCTATGGGGGACATTAAATCCAAAGTAGGTTGCTGCCTTATCCCTTACCCTCTAGTCAAAATCACAGGTCCTAGAACATACTCATACATTATTACAGGGTCGTCCTACTGCAGGGTTGGGCCTTATTCCTAACATGACAGGATAATGATCAGGTCTACAGTTCATATTACTGCTGGGGCACTTGGTCCGATCCTAAATCAGGTTGGAATTTGATGAAATCTCAATTATTATATAGTTACCCCAGTTACTAGAAATGATCGAATTCTCGATTACCGCTACTCTTAGGCCGGAATTAAGCAAGATTTACTATCTAAAAATTAAAAATTTTAAAGCTTATGGGTCACCCAAAAACGATTCACATTAAGTGCTTGTACCCAAAATTTCTCCCTTTTAAGGTTCTTAAAATTTGCAAAGGAGTTTACCAAAATCAACAAATGGTCAAGGGTCCAAATTGGGTCATCCTAATTCCTACCAAACCAACAGAAATCATTACTTTACGCAAAGGAATTAGTGAAATTTACTTAAGTTTCAGTGTAATCCCATATTTTCTTAACCACTATTATTGTAAGAATTTATACTCAAGTTATTCATCCAATTTCTAGATTCATAAATATTCCCTACTCATCTTGGATCATTTGTGAATTACATTTATATTCTTCATTTAAGAAAATATAACCTATATTTCATTCCTATTTCAAGTTACTATATCGGCCCTGTCTTTAATTCATCAACAATTTCAAACACTTATGAAAATGGTTTCAAGTATTCTCGATGTTTAAATCGGAATCATATGGTCATCCCATTTTCGAAACTCGAGAATAATCACTGACGATGTCCGGATCATCAACAGAATTATCCTCCAGCGACTAGAATGGAATCCTATATCTATCTAGTACATATAAGATTTCGTATACACGTTGATCAGACGTATATTAAAAATCCTTACATACTCGATAGTCCAATCACGACGTCGAATAAAACACTCGAAATCCATATTTCAAATTATATTTTAAATAATCATCGTTTCAAAATGATTTAATTGTTCAAAAATACCTTATATAGGTTTCAAAAATATACGCTCTCTCGTCATAATATTCCGAGATCTCATTCTAGGGTATTTCTAACCCTATCTCTAATGAGATAATATAACTCTGAGGAGTCCTATTCTTTTGTCCACATATGTACGTACCCAATAGCTTTGTACAACCAAAGCTCTGATACCAACTGTAACGACCCGCCTTTTTGCCCGATTCTCGCCGGTAATTAAACCGACTCAAATCGTTCATAAAGACGAATTGTTATGGGTACTTACATACATTGAACAAAACAACAGAACTTTTCATTGAATAATTCAATATTACATCAGAGTTACATGAATATCAGAGTTACACATAAATATACACAGCGGAAGAAATAAAACTCTCAGCGGAAGAACATCATCTGATATAGCGGAAGCTCCAATCTAGCGTGAACTCTAACTCCGGAAGCGTTCTGAATCTTCTCCAACGATCCATAACTGCAAAACTAAACACTAGCTGCCCGTGTGGAAATTAGTGGGCACCCAGAGTTTAGGAAGGAACAATAAACTCCAGGTCAGTCGTGGGACTGGTGTGAGAACTCAAAAACAGTTATCCTTTAGGTTTCATTTTAAAGTTGAGTAATTCAACGGACCACGCCGCTAATGCGGAACAGGTTTTACTCCATATGAATTCCCGTGCATAGAAATACGCAATGACTTTCGAAAAATGAAGCTATCATAAGCTCGTCCCACATCACACAATGCAAGCGCACACCAGATGAGCGAGTTTTGTCTTATGATAACCAAACATGATTTCATACGTGAAAATCCTCTTTAATATTATCATATAGTGTAGAAAACAAATTCGCAATTAAATGTATTAATCCTAGACGGCATGAGTGTCCCATACCACTATGTCGCCATATATAAATACAATCAAAATCGCAAGGCTCGTATTGGAGATTTGGATTTCCAACTTGATGATTCCTGGCACGAAAGATCAATCAGGGACTTGAGCGAAGTGTAACGCAACAAATCGCCAGGGCAGTATCTACGGTTTTCGACCAGACGCGGCCCCCCGAACATACCCCATCCCCAGTTCACAAGTGGTTTCCCACTGCTGCAGCACTCATCATCAAATCATATATATATACAGACCAAACCGCCAGTTTCTCATCATCCGGTGTGTGAGGTTTGTCGATGTCACGTCATGCACAAAGCTACGCTTCGATAAGCCATGCTTTGATCATCATTAGCTCATATCATACTTGGGTATGCCACATCGTCAATATCTCCACATATCACTGATTCGAATTAATACATATTCTCTAAGAACGTAACTTAGAGACAGAGATATTCAATTGCCACAATCTAATATATATATTCACACGAATCAGTGCTACGTGGTCAATTACAAATGTCAGACACACCATCCATACAAGTTCGTTCTGGGTCTGAACGAAACACAATCCGAAAATTTCCAAATATACTCAAATCTCCTGCCACCCTCGTATCGGGTGTACGGCCCGATCCGAGATGTCAGCAATCGATCCAAATAATCTGGATATTTCCGGTCTTCATTTATCGATTCCAAATCTTGAATTGCTTCATAACGTCGTAATATTACTTGGAATGGTTTTCGGACCTATATCTGATCCCGGACTTTCCAAGTAACAAACGTATCTTAAAACAATAGTTACAAATCACACGGGTTTCCCAATTCAAATCTCCTTTTCAAACATTTCCAATTTACTTTGAATTAAATGTTGGATTTAATTCCCCAGAAACCCATTATTCTTAACCCCTTTCAAATTCGACGTTTGTTTCCAAACTTCATTTTTCAAAACAACTTAATTAATCCGTCGACACTTGAGTAACCAAATCTTTATTTGGATTTAGATTTCCATTTAAATACCTATATTCCACATATCAGTTCATATAGAATCAATCGACTTATACTCAATATTGATTCACAACTCAGGCAATATAATCAGAATCATAATATGAATACGTTTAATATCCTGATCGTATTTGTCTGCCACTGTAAATCCACATCGACTATCTGACGACTGATTCAGATCAAAACTCATTCTTACTTCAATTCAAATCTTATTTCAATTTCCTATCCGATAGTTAAATTCATTCTCATTTCAGATATCACATTTTTATTTGCAAAGTTCATATTTTTGATCGATGGAAAATCTCTTGTACTTTTTCTCAAAATAGCACCACACTTCCGCTACGCACTCTGATTTGGCGTATCCCAGTTTTAAACTTGTATTGTTTTAATATTAACAAACCGAATGTATTCAAATTTCTTTGAAACCAATTCTTAAGTATATATATTCCATTTTCCAAATCTTCTTGCATACGATGGCTTCAACATTTTATTTACTATGTTAATTCATTTCCAATGTGACATAGTATTATGAAACAAACAACTCGAGAATTTATTTGTAAAATATTTCACTTTTAATTCAAAATCCTTCGCATCATAAATCTTCATTTCATATGAAAATACGGATCTCTATGGTTTTCAATTCTCTACAAAAATCAATTGGAATTGTCTCCTTCGATTAATTTCAACTTATTTCATGCTTAAACAATTCATGGAAACGGAAAAATTTATTTTTCAAATACCTTTCTTGAAAATTAACCACTTATATTCAAATATGTATATCACTTGATGCTTATAAATTTAAAATACCAATTTGTTCCACTTTCAATAGTTCAAATATTCAAACTATACTTATACGCCTAGTATCGATTTAAAATATAAATTGTTCAATCACTTCAAATTAAATTAAATATTTTCTTTATATTTGAACCATCATCATTTTTTTTCAAAAAGTATTATCGAAAAAAAATCAATTCTGAATTTCTGATCCTTTTCAATTTAACTTAAAAACCGGTCAAAGAATAAAGGACTGAAATTTCCCCAATGTCGGTATATATACAATATTTGTTCATCTAGATTTATCTTCCAAATGGTTTTCAAATTTAAATTCAACAAATTCTCAAATCATTATGAAAATAAAATATTCATTCAATCGGAAGGAGTATTTAAATCGGTCAACCGTAAGATCTGCAACTACGGCGAGTGTGTGACTTCATTCAACCAGAACAATACGATAGCTTGACCAACAACAGACATCATTCATCCATGACAACCATAAAATAAACCAACTGTGTATGGAGCGTTGATGTCAGTAACGCTCGGTGTTTACGGTGTTTATAACAGCATATGTATCCATCGATCAATCAGTGACAAACAACCATAACATTTCAACATCCACAACCACTTATTTTCCATTAACAATTATAATTATTACTAAATTATAACAAATTATATATATTTTTTTCCAAAATAAAATAATTAAAGTGGAGTTCTCACCTGCGCTGCGCTCTGGTTTCACTGACGAACCCGGTATCAACTGCATATCGGTTCACGAACATTATAATTGACAAGCGCGCACCGTTCTTCGCAACGCGTCTTCATGCACCGTACATCGTTTTGTATTTCTTTTTTTTTCTCCTTTTTTTTTTTCAAAGAGGACGGACTGCATGGTTGCGGACCAAGGGTTGGCGAACGGACTTCGACAGCATGGTTGCGGACCAAGGGTTGGCGAACGGACTTCGACAGCATGCGCGAAGTAGTGGATTTGAGTGGCGGATGGAGCTATGAACGGCTAAGCTTGGATGAGGACAACTGACGCGAAGAGGTGCACCCGCATTTGCAGCGGGTCTTGCATGCGGCAGTCGAGGCTTGGAAAAGGAGAAGCGAAAGCAAATAAAAGGGAAGGTCTGATGCTCTACAAGTAGAGACCAAAGTGTACACAAGGAAGAGGAGATTAGAGGTGGTGCATGCATTCAAAGTGGAAGGGGCGAGAGGATGGACTGGTTTGCGGGCGCGTATGGAGGAAAAAGTGAGGAGAGGTACTGCTATAATGGAGAGAAGTGCGGTTTTGAGGAAAACACTCAGGAGGTGGCGGAATCTTGCGAAGAGAGGAGAGCCGAGAGTAGAAGGAGAGGTACAGAGAGGTGTGGACGTTGGGGTTGCGGAGGAAGAAGGAATACATGGGCGGTTTTGGTACAATGAGGGACACACGTCCATATATAAAAAAAACAATTCACATGCATTTTAACACGTATGTGCAAACGTGTCTTTCTCTTACAACACTCATGCATGCATAAGGACACCTCAAAAGGACACATTGCCACTTCCAACGTGAGAACAATCCATGCGTTCCACCTTTTCATGAACACATCCATCCATATTTTTAAGTCCATACATAGTGTATTATTATGTTTCACTTCCAATTTTTGATTTTTAGAGTTATTTACCGCGAGTTGTACCGGAGCAAGACCATCATTGTAAACAACAACACGCTCTGATTTGAAAACAGCAATAAAACCGGTCTGATTGATCAATTTTGTAAAGCGTCTAAAGGACCACGTTTATACCCAAAATACGTTGAAAAATTATCTGTTTATTTTTCAAATTAAAAATTTCAGAAAAATTCTAAAAATTATTTTAAAACAGCGCGTACAGAAATCGGATGAATATTTTTGACTGATATTTAATTACAATTTATTTTCAAGTCAAACTACTTTTAAAAATTAAAAATCCATATAAATCTATATATAAAATTGTTTAAATCTTTATATATCAAATATTTCCTCAAAATAAATTTTCAAATTATAAAATTCATATTATAAAACATTTATATATATATATAAATACAAAAATATTACTATCTATAAATATAAAAACCATTATGTAAAATTACAAAAATCATTTTTATACAAAATCTTTAAAATAAGTCTTATACAAATAAAATTATTTATTTAAACTAATAAAAAGGGAATTTCAAATATTAAATCCTATTAATTCCAGAAATATGTATTCAGAAAATCTCAAAATGTGCTATGGAAATTCATATTCAAATTTAGAAAATTCTGGTTCGTTACAGGTGGATGGTTCGCTTCGCTTATGTGTGGATTATAGAGAGTTGAATAAACTCACCAAAAAAAGAATAGGCACCCACTTCCGAGGATAGATGATTTGTTTGACCAACTCATTGGTGCATCAGTTTTCTCTCAGTTAGAATTAGCCATGGGATTTCATCATTTGAGGGTAGCCTAGGACAGTATAGACAAGACCGCTTTTAGGACCTCAGATGGTTTCTTAAAGTGGCTCGTCATGCCTTTTGGGTTGACGAATGCACCCGCCTATTTTGTTGATCTGATGAGTAGGGTGTTCCGAGAGTTTATAAATAAGTTTAATGTGGTCTTTGTTGATGACATCTTGATTTTTTCGAAGAATGAGTAAGAGCATGCCTTACTTTTGAGGGAGGTTATGAAAACTCTCTGTGCACACCAGTTTAAGGTCAAATTCTCCAAATGTCATTTTTGGAGAAAAGAAGTGAGACTTTTAGGGAATGTGGTCTCTAAAGATGGGATAGCAGTAGATCTCGCGAAGGTAGTTGCAGTTCAAGATTGGCAGATCCCAAAGAATGCAACGGAGGTGAGGAGTTTTCTTGGATTAGCGGGATATTATAGGAAGTTCATTAAGGACTTTGCAAAGATATCAGCCCCATTCACCAGACTAACAAAGAAGAATCTGACATTTTCTTGAGATATAGATTGTCACGATGCTTTTCAACGATTGAAGAGGGCTTTGACAATGGCCCCAGTCTTGACCTTGCCTGATGGGAATAAAATATTCATAGTACACACTGATGCATGTGGTGTCGGGCTTGGCACATTCTGGTGCAAGAGGGAAGGTTAGTGTGTTATGAAGGTAGACAACTAAGAGTTCATGAGAAGAACCACCCTACCCACGTCTTAGATTTAGCTTCCATAGTATTTGTGCTTAAGACTTGACCCCATTATCTACTAGAAGAGAAGTACGAATTGTACACCGATCATAAATCTCCCAAGTACTTGGTCTCGCAAAGGATCTTAATTTAAGGCAACAAAGATGGATGAAGTTCTTAGCGTCCTATGACTTTGAGATTGCTTATACCTTGGCAAGGGTAATGTGGTGGCAGACGAGTTAAGTAGGCAGAGGATGACTTTGAGTCCTCTGTTTATGGAGAGGAAAATCTTGGGGTTTATATCGACTTTTGATTTTAGACCCTCCACCGAGTTTACACCTGGTTTATTGGCATCAATAGAGGTGTGACCTACTTATTTAGATCAGATAGGAACTTTACAGCGAGAGGATCCATAGATTTCAGACATCTTAGATAGGCTCAGTAGAGGGGAGACTTCCAATCACCTTAGTAGATATTCCACGGATGGTAGAGGGTGGTTGCGACGAGATGAAAGGCTTTGTGTACCCCTGGTTGGGAGTTTGTTGAAGATGGTCCTTGAGGAAGCCCATCACTCTAGGATGACTATTCATCCTGGTGGTGATAAGATGTATAGAGATATGAAGAGGGTTTTCTTTTGGGCTGGGATGAAGAAGGATGTAGTAGAGTTCATTTCTTGATGTTTGATTTGCCAGCAAGTCAAAGCTGAGCAAAAGAAGCCCGGTGGTTTACTTCATCCGTTGGAGGTCCCACAGTGGAAGTGGGAGAGCGTCTCAGTGGATTTCATTGATGGTTTGCCTATATCAAGGAAAGGCAACACCGGTATTTGGGTTATAGTGGACATGCTTACTAAAAGCGCTCATTTCATTCCTGTTAAGAGAAAGAGAATGGCAGCATGGTTGGCAGCAGTTTATCTTCGCGAGATAGCCCGTCTACATGGAGTACCTTCCAGTATCGTAAGTGATCGTGACCCCATTTTCACCAGTGAATTTTGGAGGAGCTTGCAAGAGGCATTGGGTACATAGTTGTGTTTGAGCACCGCTTATCACCCACAGACCGATGGGCAGACGGAAAAGGTGAATAGAGCCCTTGAGAATCTTTTAAGACTGTGTATCGTAGACTTCGGAGGGACTTGGGAGGAGACTCTTCCTTTGGTAGAATTTGCCTACAACAACAGTTACCAGGCTAGTATTGGTATGGCACCCTTCGAAGCATTGTATGGACGACCCTGTAGATCACCGACTTGTTGGTGGGAATCTACAGAAATACTTCTACTTGGACCTGAGATGATTAGAGAAACTTCAGAAAAGATTGATCTTATCCGTAGGCGCATGAAGACAGCTCAGGACAGGAAGAAATCCTATGTAGATAGGAGAAAGACTGACATTGATTTTGAAGTGGGAGACATGGTTTTCATCAAGGTATCACCTTTGAGGAATGTAGTTCGTTTTGGATCTATAGGGAAATTGGCACCAAGGTTTGTAGGGCCATTCCCCATAATAGAAAGGATTGGCCAAATGGCCTATACAGTAAAACTACCAGAGAGACTGTCCGACCTTCATGATGTTTTCCATGTTTCTCATTTAAGGAAGTGTTTGCATGATACTGCAGAAGTAGTTGAGCCGAGTATGATTGAGGAAGTAGAGGTGGAACGGGAGGAGACAGTTAGCCGAGTTCCTATCCATATTCTTGGATTAGAGGTTAAGAAGCTACGCAACCGAGAGGTCAAGTTGATGAAAGTTCAGTGGGGAGATGACTATGAGGATGCAACTTGGGAGACTGAAGACAAGGTTTGCGCCTCATACCCTTTTCTTTTTAAGGGTATGTTCTTAACTTCTTTTTCCAAAGCTTTTATTTATGCTTGTTTCTATCATTTAAGTAGATCCTTTTGATCGGACCTTCGACCTTTAGGTAGGAAACCCATGGATGTAAACATGTGTTTGAGACATGCTATGTTTGATGGATGCAAGTGGATGCAAGTGTTTACTAGTGGTTGCTCATGGATGCATATACACACACATTAGGCACTAGATCGGCTCAATCACTCTCATGCTACATATGAATGCCTGTGCAATTTTCTTCTTTTAATGGATGAAAGTGGGTGTATCGTCATATGAATGATGGCATTTAGACGAATGATTGCGCACACATTTAGAACTTACATGTTATAATAAGATTATTTGCATACCTTTTGGATTCACGGAACTTAACATACATTGCATTAAGGAAGTCAACTGAATCAGTAGACCGCCTGATCTTCCGCATTAGCATAGGAAAATATACACACACCTTTGCATATGTTCATATAAGTATTATAAATCTTTTATAGACAATGGATGCATGTGATTGATGGATGAGTAGATGGGTGATGGATGTTAGGATATGCATTCTTCTTAACTTAGAGATTTCAGGGACGAAATCCTTTAAGTAGGGGAGAATGTAACACCCCGTAATTTTAAGAAAACTAAGATGAAAAATTAAAGAATACTTAACTAAATATTGAGAATTAAGTTAACGGACTACGCCATTGCGTTCGTCTTGGAATTCTTCTTAAGATAGAATCCGAGTTTGCGTAAAATGCAAAAAAAAATTTTTGAAAATTGGTTCTCTTTATTGCTAAACCAATTTAGCCTACTTTATAAGCCTCGTTAAAACCTTGTAATCCCCCTAGTGGGTACCTTACAAGGAAAAAGAGTACTCATAAAATTGGTAAATACAAAACAAACAAACACTAGCAAAACATAGTCGAAAGCAAATACAACATAATAAACCAAGAAAACTAAAGAAAAAAAACTATTCCAAAATTAAAAATTAAACAATGCAGAAATGGGGAGGTAAATCAGCCCATTAGGGGTCGACCCTGTCCCCTATAGGGGTCGAACAATGGGTCGACACCACAATAGTGGTGTCGACACCCATGTTGACCCCCGCGAGATCTGGGCAGGTACGTACTTCTAAACATGGACTTGATTTCTGACCTGGTTCATTGGTTGATGGCTATATAAAGGACCTTAATCCCATTGTTTTATTCATCTAAATCAATGGCAACAGCGAGGTGCTTCCCCAGCTCATATTAGAATAGCCTATTCTTTTTTAACAACAAGTTATACGAATTCAGAGATCTGTGCTACATCATTTACGATTAATTCTATGTTCTTTAGATCCAATCACAGTGAGTTTATGTTGCTTTTAGATATAAACACCTAAAATGTAATCTTGATATGTTTATAAGTTTGAAACTAAGCCTATGCCTGTTAGTAACCTGAATCATAACAGATCTTCCATTACTTGTACACCTGATCTATTGATTAGTATACACATGCCTATTCATGATATCTCTATTCAGTTAGTTTGCCTAATCATGTCACCTTATGCCTATTATGTTAGTTTTCCTAATTATGCCATCATATGCCAGTTTTATTTACTATGCTTATTCTTATTGTCTCCTCTCCTCTTTCCATTTTTATTTTTATAGCCAGGCTACCTTCGAGCCTAGGCCTATCGCCGAAATACGCGAACGCACGAATTTGGGAACGATTAGGAATGATTAATTTAGGGCATAATTCATATTGTAAACATGATTGGAAAATTTGGGCATAATTTGTACCTTGAGCCAAAACTTGGGATTTGGGGCATAATCTATATCTTGATCTAAACCTTAATATGGAGCATAACTTGTATCATAGAACGAACGGGGATTTAGGGTATAATAAAATGAAAATTGGTTAGTAATGAAAATGCCTAGATTTACAGTAATTAGAAACTGTAACCACTCTTAGACACGAGGTTAGATTACATTTGTGGTAGAAGTATCCCCGGAACCGCCTGGCAAATCCAGCGTCCACAAGTGGTAAATCTAATGTGAGAGGTCTAAGTGCATAAACGTACATGTGACGACACTAAAACACAAGGTTAAGTCCGACTTGTGGAAGAAGTCTGCTCGGACCCAACCGGCATATCCAACATCCAGAAGTGGTAGACTTAATGTGGGAGGTCTAACGTATTATAACCATAAATGAATGAACGGTGACAAACTTGTAATACTTAACCTGTTTGAATTCATAAGGATTGCATGAACCTGTTAACTTGAGTAGGGGTTAAGTAGACTTGCTTGAATCAGTGGGAGGGTTAAGTAAATCTTGTAAAATATGTGGGGACGGGTTATACATTTAAACCCGACAAACTTAACCTATTGGGATTATGCAATCTTGTTAAACTGGTAGGCATAATCTGTGCAAATCCTAGTAGTGGGGATGCAAGCCTAGGGAAAGCTTGTATCATCTGGAGTGTGGGACCCGTATCAGTCAGTAATCTATATTGGTATCAAACAGAAAACTCCAAACTAGGTCGGGGTCTGGGCACGCTTACTGGGTTAATTATAAGAGGTCACCTGGGTAAGGACGTTTTGACGGCACGTTCCATCGGGATCATGTGGATGCATGGGTCCGCTTGCTCGAGAAAATAAGACGTTGTGACATCAGTAGATATAGTTGCGCATCTTGAAAAATAACGAGGTTGCCACTTTAGAAAGTGATATATCCTACTGTGGGGCCAGCACGGGTATCTACGGCATAGGGAGCCGATCGATTGAGGTAGTAATTATGGTACATCTAATCATGCTTGTTTTGGAGCCCATTATTATCGTTGGGGATTACACCCATCGGTTCTGTTGAGCTACCTGTTATTGTATAGGGGAAAATCTCTCACTAGAAGTACACCTAAGTTTACTATCTTGTACTTGTTAGGATCATCTTGTTCTTGTTATACTAGTATTGGTGTAGAGAAGAGTATTAGAGAAGCACAATACATGTTCTGCTTTGTTTATCTTGTTTACCTTGTTATACTTGCCTTATGACACTATTATCTCTCTCCAACTTATATGCCTGTCGTGATGCTTTTACTTATTTATATGCTAAAAGCAACTGGACTCGTCAGGCTTTATGTCTGACCCATTTTGTTTCTTCAACTTTCTCTTTCATTTCTCCTCCTCCCCTAGGTTCTCAGGGTGGGAATACTCAAGCTTGATCAGAATTCTTCTTTCATTCTGCTTGGAGCTGCTTAGATGTACTACTTGATTTCGTATCTCTTCTACTATTGCTATGTTTTGGAGATTATGCTTCTTTTATGTATTATTGTACCGTGATGATGATTTTTGTACAAGACAGGAGTTTTATGTTTTTAGTATTCCAGACTTATTATGTAATTGGGTTTGAACCACGAAAGCTTTTCTATTTAATAAACTTTTAATTCTGCTGTCATTTTATATCTATCATGTAATGTTTCGGTTTCTGTTTACCTATAATGCTTCATGAAACTTAATGCATTCTAATAAAGAGTAACATTAATGGATGTGGGTTGTCACATCTAGCATCTCTTACCATGTTGGATGAGCTTCATACCATAGACCGATGAATAACTATTTTAGGCAATATGTACTTTGCTTTAGATTCTTTTACGCTTAGAAACATTAGGCAAGTGCATGCTTTTTGGTAAATTTTTCCAATATGGTGCTATGAATTCACGGCTAACATGCATCCCCACATGTTCGAGATGGCTGGTCAGGCTGGTGCGCGGTACTTTCCTAGGATGAGACGATGAGAGAGAATCCCATACTTACAGCATGTTCCATTGGGTGTATGACATGATTTGATAGCGGCTAATGCATATCTTGATATGCATAGTCAGGGGAATATCATACGCACTCTGTGGACCTCACATTGAACTCATCGGTTAGATGCAAATCTTCTGACCAATGACCACCCACTGATGATTACACATACACTATCTAGACGTAGAGTGGCTTTACATATATCGGCCTATATGCCTATGTGGTACTTAGGTGAGAGATGCGCATATCAGACCATCGGTGATCTACGTATACCTCGATATCCTTTATCTTATGAGGGCATGTTCGGTAGACGTAGGGTAATTGGGGATCAGTACACACATGCTATATGGCATGCTAGTTAGGTTGATGCTACACCATTCTTCATCGATGGAGATTAAGATTCTTATTGGGCTAGAGTTGCTCCACTTAGACTTATATGTCCTAATTATGCACCCGAGATCAAGTTTGATCACATAGGACCTCATATTGCAACTGGTAGAGTTCAGATACCGTAGGTTCCATTTGACCCTATTCCATCACAATTCTCCCAGCCTCATATGCATATAAATCTTGACTATACTTTTAGAGCATACGTCATCATTAGTATCATTATTAAGCATCCTTTGTTAGGGATTGCAAAATGGATCGTTAAGGGAAAAAAAACACTAGAGGGGGTGAATAGTGTTTTCGAGAATTTAAACAAAATCTAAAACTTATGTGAATTACTATATGGATCAAACACCACAAACACAATCACAAAATCAAACACAAACACAAAAATAAACAGAAATAGAATGCAGAAAAGGAAAGAACACACCGGATTTTATACTGGTTCAGAATTGCTCCTACGTCTAGTCCCACGCAACGCTGGATTGCGCAGAGTTTTATTACTATGTCAATAGTCAATTACAACCTCCTTGATTTCACGGCTACAAGGGATACCATCGATTGCCACCTCCTTGATTTCACGGCTACAAGGGATACCACCGATTACCCGTCCTTGATTTTATAGCTACAAGGGATACCACCGATTACTTTACTCAACCCAAACAATTACAAACAACCCTACAACTCTTCAATAGCACTTGATTCAGAGAGTAATGAGTAGAGAGTGTAGAGAGAAGAAGAATAGTGAAAAGGGAATTGAATTTGGCAGAGGATAGGTGTAGAAATCAAAAAAATGATAAGAAACAATGGTGTAATGAAAGAGAGTGAAAGTGAAGAAGAAGTAGTTAAAAATTTGAAATCATCCCTTTTTATAGTCTATGAAATGTTGCAACGCTCCAGAACCGTCACAAATAGTGAAAAGACACTTTCTTTCAAAATTGAAAAAATGACAGTTATATGTCGACAAATATATATAATATGTATGTCGACATATATATATATACACATATATATATAATATGTATATGTATATATATAATTCTGGAAATTCTTAAATTAAAATGTAGTGTTATAAATAAATATTATTAAGTAGAAAATCATATGAAAACAAAAACATAAACTATATAAACATATTTATAAAATTATTGAGTTAAAACTATATAAATATAAAGTGTATATAAAGTATAAATATATAAACCTTATAAAACTTAAGTTTGAAATCAAAATTAAAATAAAGAAAATAAAATAGATAAGATAGAGATTGGAGATAGAATTTGAAACAGAATTTCAAATCAGAATTTGAAAAATAGAATTTTGAATTTGAATTTGAATTGAACCTAGAGTGTTATTCAGAGTTTTACATAATCTAGACTCTATAACTATATTAGTCTTGAACTCTTGAAATCTTGAATATTCAGGAGTCTTGAAATATCTCTGAATTCTGAATCTCTAACATCTTTAAACTGTATAGTCTTCCGTAATATTTTCTGTATATAAATCCTGCATATGTTTGTGTGTGTGTGTATTCTAGATAAAGGTGTTAGTATATATTTTATAATCAATTAATATTGAAATAAGGTTGTTGTCATCAAACCTCCATTCCCTAACAATCTCCTCCTTTTCGATGATGACAACCTTAGTTTATAAAATATCATACATGTACATACCTATTGATGATGATCCTTCTAATACTCCCCCTGTCTATATGAATCCTATAAACTAAGTCTATATTTTATAATTTCTCCCCCTCTGGCATTATCAAAAAGAAATTCTAAAGATACTCCCCCTAAATCGTATAACTATCTAAGCATATCTTATAATTGAATCTATACTAAATTTATAAGGTATATAAATAACTCCCCCTGAATCCTAAATCTATCTATATATCCTAGCATAAAGTACTCCCCCTAAATCCATGCTATAAATGATCCTAAATATAACTATCCTCGATTTTTATTCTAATCCTAAAAGATTATAACTCCCCCTAAAATTATGACTATACTATTAAACAAAATAGAAGGATAATAAACTAAGCAAACCAATCAATATTTATAATCATTTTCAAACAAAAAAGTCAATCCAAATAAGCAATTCAAACAAATAATTCAAACCATCAATTAAAGCAATCAATTAAAGCAATCAACTAAAGCATTTAATTAAAGCAATCAATTAAAGCAATCAATTCAAGCAGTCAATTAAAGCAATCAGTTCAAGCAATCAATAAAAGCAATCAATTCAAGCAATCAACAAAATTAAATAATATGTGTTAATAAACACTTATTGAACCTTCATTTAAACCTAGAAACTATAAAACTCCCCCTTAATCTAATACAAGACTATCCTATATTCTAATTCCCTTAAAACTATAATAAGACTTTAATCTAGACTAAGAAATTACTCTAATATGATATCCTAAAATTATGATATAAGCAAAGGAATTTAATCCAAAAAATCAATCAATTCAAACATAAAACCAAACATTTCATGTACTTCTATTTATCCTAAAACTTAAAAAGCTACTATCAACCACTAATGAAATTTAACCATGTCAAGTAAGTCAATCAAGTTATTCAAGTCAAACAAATCAAATAAACCAAACAAGTCAATCAATCCAATCGATTTAATCAAGCCAAATAAGTTAATCAAAACAAAGTAAATATGTTATGTATACTTGTTATGTGAGGATTTAAAGTTAACATGTAATGCAATGTGTTGGTAATAATGCAGTATAAGTTGAATTAAACTATACGAAGTGATATATTGAATGAAATGCAATTTGTGATGTAAATGATTTTAATTTGAGATGCACTGTAATGATGTATGATATGAAATAAGATGCGTAATGATATTATGGTAATAATATATAAAATGATTTGATGATGATATGTATTTCTATAAAAGATACTAAAAGTAATATCAAAATATTATACATATAATATATCATTTGAAGCAAACATGGATAATGTTAATTTCTAGACTTAGGTTAATTATTCTAATGACGGTGATTGAAATAACAATAAAGGTAAGAGTTTAATTAAAAAATATTCATGATAAGTAGTAAAATATTCAAAATAATTATAGAGAGAATATAAAATTATATAAAGTAGACAATAAACATATATTTATAACAGTATGTAAAAACTATTTTTATATTTGAACTTTAGAAATCCAAACATATTTATTTGCTAGAAATTTATATGTTAAAATTTTAAAGAAAATCTATAGTTATAACAAAATTATTTTAATAAAAACTGATAATTTAAAGTAATATACAAAGCTATAATTTCTTATATTTAAACTATATTTTTAAGACATGAAATCATATATATATATAAATATATTTATATTATAGTAATAATAGGTTAAATATTCAAGCATTGATAAATCTTAATAAGAAAGTAAAATAAGTATTAAGTTACAAATAGTATTTGTGATAATATAACCCGAAATCATATGAACAATATATAAGTTAAACTATACGTGTTTAAACTATATAAAAGATGAATAAATTCATATCTTATAACAATATCAAAAAGTTATATTAATTTTGTATATCATATTAATATGTTTATATAGTTTTATTAACTTACATATTTATAATGTATATATTCTGAAACAAGATATAAGAAAATAAGTAAACATATAAAGTTGATAACTAGAATTTGAACTGGCATTTTCTAATTGAAAAGATGGAGGGAAGTTTGAAAGTTTAAACTCTTGAAATTCAAATTTTAAATTTCATTATGTAGACATGACCATTTTTATATGCCGACATACATGTAGAAAATCAAAAGATATATTGTTTTTACTTGTTGGTTTTATATTATCGATTTAAATTTTAGGTTAAACTATTTCTAACATTAATCCTAACAAACATTATAAATTTATTTTATTATTTCATTGATATTTTGAATTTAAAAATTCAAATTTCAAATTTGAATTTTAAATTTGAGTTTTATAGTTTTAAATTCAAAGCAAAGCAAACAAGCGAGACAATCAAAACATTCATTCAATAAAAAATAAAAATAAAAGCCTGCCTATTTTTGCAATCCTTCCTTTTTTTTCTTCCATTGTCATGAATCACACATTCACATCTTTTAGAATTTAACGATGAAATCTGCTCTATTGCGACAGGCTCGTTTTTCTGGTCAGGATAGTATATTCATTTGCTGAATTTGAACACCGTATGAGAAGATATTGAAGATTTAGTAGTTCAACCAACTTGGCACCAAAATTTGAATTTGAATTTTGAATGAATGGACACTTCAACTACTATATAAAGGCCCAAAAGTCATGTCCCTCACAATCACTTCTTCTTCTTCTTGTTTTTCAATTTCAATCAAACTTTCAGGAGGCATAACTTCTTCATTTCTTAACGGAATTGGATGAAATCAACGGCAAATCAAAGAGGAATTCAAGGACTACGATTTAGTTACAGTTTGAGGGTGAGCTTGGATTATGTTGGGGTTCAGCAAGTCGAAACAGTAGGAGATATGCATGAAATCCCATAACAGTTTTTCAGTTTTGCATAGCAAACTTCAAATAGTTATATCTTACTCAATTTTGATCGAATTTAACGATCTACCCATCAAATCGACTACGAGAACAAGAACTACAATCTGGAAAAGGATTTAGGACAAAATAGTCTGACCTGTGAATGCAATTTGAAGATAACCGTCGGCAGTATTCGTTTCCTTCTCTGTTTATTTACCAAAACTTCAGTTGATCATTACTTGATCAATTCTTGATGGATTTTCATAACACCAGCGACATTCCAAAGAAAATGAAGAGAATTACAATATTGAATCTACTTGTAAATTAGAATCAAAAGTTTCTACATATCTGATGCCCATTTTTTTCTTGATTTACATTGTATATTTCCATGTCTTCCTGATGTCTCTTCACCAACCGTTGTTACTCTTCTCCACTTTTTGATTTCTTTTCAAAATTTGAATTTTTCAATAGCCACCATTTCGGAATTCAAATTACCAACAGTCACTTTACCCATCTTTCCAACTTTTGAATTTTCAAAAGTCATGTAACACATCTTTTCCTGCAAAACAACACAACTTCTCAAATAATCAATTCAAATGTCTTTTCAAATATTCAAATGAATTTTCAAAATAACTAACTACAATAATATCATGATGGTTTTGTAACATATCCATAAAATTTCAAATTTCAAAAATCATAATATAGTAACATGATTTTTCAATAAAAATTGAATGCAGACTTTATCTAATACTAATACAATACATAAATTTAAACTAGTGCTACAAATCATCTCAAAACTTGCTATTTAAAATTTTCAAAAATCAGATTATGAAGTTTTTGAAAGACCTCTCTCTAATACCAACTGTTAGGGATTGCGAAATGGATCATTAAGGCAAAACAAACACTAAAGAGTGGTCAATAATGTTTTAGATAATTTAAATGAAATCTAAAACTTATGTGAATTACTTTATGGATCAAACACCACAAACACAATCACAGACATAGAATCAAACTGTAACGACCCGCATTCTATGCACTGGAGGATCGTAGAATATTTATTTCATTTTCATACGAAGTCGTATGGTCGTGTAACTTTGGGGAACGACTATTGGGGTCATTTTCAATGTTCACGATTTTTGCCAATTTTCAAAATGATTGTTTTTCCCTTGGCGAATCTTGTTTTGCCTATAGCTTTGGATTGGTAATGAATTTTGACCTGAAAACACTTCCATGGGATCTGGATGATGGTTTACCTTTCCGTAGAGTGGTCACATTTGTCAAACAAACTTACCGTTTGGGAGATATGGCTAATATAAGATTTAGAAGGAGAAAAACAGCTTAACCAGACCTAATTAAGGTGATTAACAGCTAGGCCCATAACTCATTTCGGTATTAGGGTTATGGGAGGGCTGATAGGGTTAGGGAATTCAGTTTTTGTCATTTCTCAGCTGCCACTTTTCATCCTTGAAGCCCGGGTAATGGCCTCCACCTTCTAAATCACTTCCAAATCACCTTCTAATCACTAATTAAGAAGGTCTACATCAAATCAAGGCAAATCAACACTAAACCAGAGTTGGAGCTTCTGTGTTGCATAGGAAAATGCCCCAAAACAGTAGCGTTTCAAATCTAAAGATTTATTTGTGGCTAAGGTGAGTGATTTACATTGTTTTTCACTTATTACGGCTAATTATGGGTGATTAGTGATAATTAGCGAAATTATAGCTCAGAAAAATCTGGAAAAATTTGTAAAATTCTGAAATATTACTTTATGGCTCTGATAAAAGTTTGAGTTAATTTTGACTAAGTTTGCTAATCCTATTGTTAAAACATGATTAAGAGGGATTAAGGGGAAAACATAGGTTTTTTGGGTATGTTTGATCCATATTGACAAGTTAAATTGTTGTTTTGGTGTTTATTGTTGATTGTCGATGTTGCTATGACTGTATGGTATGCTTTGTGATTGATTAGAAAAGTTAGAATGGTTGAAAACGCCATCGTATGGCGTAAAGTAGTCACTGGAAAAGTTTTAGGAAATGTGCAGGGTTTCGGATCGGATCGGATATAGGGCTCGGCTCGATAGGAGAACCGTGTAAGGGAATTCAATTCATATTGGAATTTGGCACTAGAGGAGGCTTGACAAGAAGGAATGCCACTTGTATAGAGTTGGAGTTGGAGTAGGGACTGGATCGGACCAGAGCCTAGCATAGGGTGGATCGGATCGGAGAAGAGGAGCTGGAGCAACGAATGAGATCAGTCCGTCATAACCAAACCAAACCGGATGGAGATGACCAAACCGAACTGAATGATAGACCCGAACCGAACCGACGATGAGTGGAGTAATACATGTATTCAGACTGAACCAAGGCATGGGCTATGAACACCGAACCGAACAGGATATGGAGACTGAACCGAACCGAATTTGGAACTACTTCTATGCGACGACTCTTCTGAAGACCAACTCCAATTCGACCAAAACCCGAGATGCAAAGGAAGTCCAAATAGGAAGTAGAACCCAGGATCTAGATGGGAACCAACGAGTTAACTTCGTGAATTGGATTTTGCTGCGGGACGTGTGCAAATGGGTTATTGATGTCTATAGCTTTGACTCACCACTGAGAGACGGATTAGTGGCTATGGATCAGTGCAGTGGGGTTGTTATGACTCCATGGGACAAAGTGATCATAGCAGGTCTATGAGCCAGTGCAGTGAGTTGTTATGACTCCATGGGGCAGAGTGGACATAGCAAAGTATTAGTGGTTACAGATCAATGCAGTGGAGCCGTCATGACTCCATGGGGCAGATTGATCGTAACAAAGAATTGGGTGATCAAAGTGGTAGATATCGTATGCATTACGCACCGAGTGAGAGATGTGAGGATGATTGCTATGTTTGATGTTTTGCTATCACCATGACATGCACACCCCCTCCCCATTATTTTCACACCATGTGATAGTGTCACCTTAGAGTATTGTACATCCTGTTATGCTAACTCTTTGGTTGCAGGTCCAGGTTCAGGTACGGTTATGTATACCTGTTATTGTTCTGTTTTGCTGCTTATCGCTCGTACCAGACTTTTGTCTGACCCAGAGTTTTATGTCTCTTCTTATTACTCTGGGTGCTCTTAAACCGGCAGACTAGAGACAGGTCAGGTGATTATGCACGAGTAGCTGTACCGGAGATGAGCAGGAGGCTTCCATGTATGATATATATATAATCTCCATGTGTTGTTGTTGGTCACTAATTTGGGCATTAGTGTGTACCTTTTTCTTTTGTTTTAGAGACAGTATTTCAAAGTTGTAATAATGTTGGTTTGGATGATAAGCTGTATTTTGGATTTCCGCTGCTATGATGGTTTAGTTTTCAGCTTATGCACTGTCTCGCCTGTTTTATGTCAAAGTTATGTTATTATTATATTTTATCCCATGTGCTGTGAGACATTCTACAAGTTCCTTGTTAGTTCAAATTCCTTTATTTTGCTTTCTTTAGCGACTGTCCCATGCTAGTCGGGCATCGGCACAGCGCACTTTCATTGGAAATGTCGGCTGGTGCGGGGCGGGCCGTCACACTTGGTATCAGAGCTCTAGGTTGCATAGTTAACCTAGGGAAAGACACCAGGGAGAGATAGTATGTATATGAGAGTGCGTATTTATTATATTTTGGGTTTTCAAAAGTTATATATATATATTTATACTATTAGTATATATAAGGATGGAGTCGCACTGCACTGGCACCACTGAAGAGATGGTTAATCGTTTTCTCCTTACAGATTGAACGATGAGCCGATATACGAGGAATATTAGTTCAGGAACTAATAATAGGAATGCTCCAGATATAAGGACGATGTTTTCTGACTTCATAAGAGAGATGCTTAGGGATGCTCAGAAGGCAGCTCCTAATGCTGCAAATGGTGGTGGTGCAGCGGTGCAGGCGCCTAGGGACAATTTCGCTCTGTAAGGACTACACTAGTCTTGATGGGAAGCCATTCCACGGAATGGAATCGGCTACAGAAGTTCAGGATTGGCTTGATAGCTGTGAGCGCATCTTCGAGGATCTAGGAATCGAAGACGCGATGAAGAGGAAGCTAGCATCCCGTCAGCTACAAGGACGGGCTATGAATTGGTGGAATGATATTAAGGCAGCTACCCCTGAGGATCAAGTTACTTAGGATCAGTTTAAAGCCCGCTTCAGTGACAAGTTTAACCCAGCTGCCCAAAAGTCAGAGTTGTTTAGGAAGTTCTTGGAGTTTAAATAGAATGGTAAGGCAGTCTCGGGATATATTGCTGAGTTCGATACTTTATCGAAGTATGGATTATTCCTTATTGACACTCCCGAGAAGAAGAATGAGAAGTTCATAACAAGCTTAGATCAGTACTTGGGGGAAAGGCTTATAAACCATATTGATGAGACTTTTGAATCGATTGTTGGGAAAGCATTGAGGTCAGAGAGCCTTTATCCTAAGCTTAAGACTGAAGTCATTATTGCATCTGCAGAGGGGCCAAAGCCACAGGCAAGTGGTGGAGATAAGAATAATTCTCAGAATAAAAGGAAGCAAAGTCAGACAAAGGATGGTTAGAAAAAGAAAGACAGGAAAGATGTAGAGTGCTTTAGATGTAGCAAGAAGGGCCATTATGCTAAAGTATGTCGAGCAAAGCCAGCGGACAAGAAGTGCTTCAACTGCAGCCAAGTGGGACATCATAAGGATAAATGTCCACAACCCCCTAAAGAAAAGAAGATTGTGAAAGCATATGCTATTAATGTTGTTCCTTCTTCGTTGAATGCCCCAACTGCGGCGGAGAACGGAAAGAATGTCATCATTCAAGGTATGCTTTATGTTTATGATGTTCCTGTTCGAGTATTGGTTGATACTGGGACTTCCCGTTCCTTCATATCTAGTGACCTGGTAGATAGGTTGGGATTGGAACCCGAGATAGTCGATAGACCTTTAGTTGTGACGAACCCGATTGGTGGTTCGACTAGCCTTAGCATGATTTTTTGAAATTTGGTCTTATCGAGTCATGGATATATGTTTGCTTGTGATTGCTTTGTTTTGGGCTTTACTGGGTTTGACATTATTTTGGGAGTCGATTGGCTCCAAAGGTACGGGGTGGTGGTAGACTGTGAGGGATTTTCGGTGACTATTAGGGCGGATGATGGGCGGAGGGTAGTGTTTGGTGGCCTACTTAGTGATGAGGTGATGGCTAGTTTTCGAAATTCCCTCGACATCCCGCAGGACGAGTTAGCAAAATTTCCCAATGCTGGCCAGTATCCGGATGTCTTCGAGGAAGTGACCGGACTTCCATCACACCGAGAGATTGAGTTCCGTATTGATGTAGTGAAAGATGCCAGACCTATAGTGATGCCACTTCGTCGTATGGCGCCAAGGGAGCAGCGAGAGCTCGGGGTGCAAGTAAGCGATCTTTTGAAGAAGTGATTTATCAGAAGAAGTGTTTCTGAGTGGGGAGCACCAGTTATATTTGCCACTAAGGCAGATGGTTCCCTTCGTTTGTGTGTGGACTATCGCGAGTTGAATAAGGTGACTAGGAAGAATAAGTATCCTCTTCCACGGATAGATGATTTGTTTGATCAACTGGGGGAGCAAGAGTGTTCTCCCAATTGGACCTCGCGACAGGATTTCATCAGCTTTGAGTAGCAGCCGAGAGTATTCCTAAAACGGCCTTTCGGACGCCAATTGGATTCTATCAGTGGTTGGTCATGCTGTTCGGGTTGACCAATGCACCAACATATTTTGTGGATCTTATGAATAGGGTATTCAGGGATCAATTGAATAAATTTGTTCTTATGTTCATAGAAGATATCTTGGTTTACTCGAGGATAGAGGAAGAACACAAGGAACATTTGAGGATAGTAATGGAGGTGTTGAGGAAACACCAATTGAAAGTGAAGTTTTCTAAGTGTCACTTCTGGAGGACGGAAGTGAGATTCTTGGGCCATGTTGTTTCAGAGAATGATATTGCCATGGACCCTGCGAAGGTGGCTACGGTACAAGATTGGTCTACGCCCAAGAATGCAACAGACATAGGAAGTTTCTTGGGATTAGCTGGATATTATCGTAAGTTTATCCAAGACTTTTCCAAGATAGCGGCACCGTTAACTCAGCTGACCAAGAAGAATCAAGCTTTTGTCTGGGATGAAAGGTGCGAGAATGCATTTAAGAGTCTAAAGGAAAAGTTGACATGTGCGTCAGTGTTAGTCATTCCTAAAGGGAATGAAGAGATGACAGTATACACGGATGCATGTGGTACCGGACCAGGTGCTGTATTGATGCAGGGAAGTAGGGTTGTAGCTTATGCTAGTCGGCAACTGAAATCGCATGAGAAAAGATATCCTACCCATGATTTGGAATTGGAAGCAATCGTGTTTGCATTGAAGATGTGGAGATATTATCTCTTAGGAGAAAGATTCGAGTTGTTTACCGATTATAAGTCATTAAAGTATCTCTTCTCTCAGAAGGATCTAAATCTCCGACAGCAAAGACGGTTAGAATTCTTGGCTTCCTATGATTTTGATATCGCTTATACACTAGGAAAGGGCAATGCGGTAGCCGATATATTGAGTAGGAAACGTGCCAGTTTAGGGGCTATATTTCTAGAATGGAAGCAATTAGAGTATATCACTGGGTATGATTTTAGATCAAAATGCGAATTGGATCCAGAGATGTTAGCAAGTTTGACGATCAGACCCGCTTTGATTGAGCGGATTGGTTCCAGTCAGAGGGACGATCCTAACCTATTGGAAATCATCTCCAAGTTAGAGAAGGGTATCTACGAGGAATGAACAATTATGGGCTTGATCGAGATGGATAGCTTAGAAAGAATGGGAGAATAGTTATGCCCAATGTTAATGGACCGAGAGATGAAGTGCTTAGAGAATGTCACCACTCAAAACTGACTATACAACCTGGTGGTAACAAAATGTATCGGGACATGAAGCAGACCTACTACTAGGAAGGAATGAAAAGAGACGTTGGGAAGTTTATATCCAAATGCATGAATTGCCAGCTAGTTAAAGCCGAGCAAAAGAAGCCTAGTGGTTTGTTGACACCATTAGAGATTCCAAAATGGAAATGGGAACAAGTCTCAATGGATTTCATTGATGGGTTACCAAGGACTAGATCGGCCCATGATAGCATTTGGGTGATTGTGGACCAATTGACCAAGAGTACAAGGTTTATACCCGTCAAGTCGAATAGAACAACATCTAAGTTAGCGGAACTGTATATGAAGTGGGTAATGAGATTTCATGGAATACCCAAAGGCATTATGAGTGACTGAGATCTTTTGTTCACTAGTGGATTTTGGAAGAGCTTACAAGAGGCTTTAGGATCATAATTACATCTCAGTACGCGTATCATCCTCAAACCGACAGTCAAATAGAGAGGGTGAATCGTATATTGGAGGATCTCTTTAGAGCTTGTATATTGGATTTTGGAGGGTCTTGGGATGACCGTTTGCATCTAATGAAGTTCGCATATAATAATAGTTATCAATCCAGTATTGGTATGGCTTCATTTAAAGATTTGTATGAAAGACCGTGCAACTCACCATCATGTTGGTTAGAAAACGGTGAAAAGTTTGTGCTTGGGTCATATGTGATAAGAGAAACTTCAGACAAGATCAAGGTTATCCAACAACGAATGAAGGCTACCCAAGGTAGGCAGAAGAGTTATGCTGATAAGAGGAGAAGAGATCTAAAATTCTCCACTGGCGACTTGGTGTTTGTCAAGATTTCTCCGTTAATGAGCGTGATTCGATTTGGCAGGAGAGGCAAGTTAGCACCAAGATTTGTTGGTCCATTCCTAGTTCTCAAGCAAGTTGAGAATTTGGCATATAAAGTTGAGTTGCCAGACAAGATGGCGGGAGTTCATAACGTGTTTCATGTTTCCCAGTTAAGGAAGTTCGTGCACGACCCCGATATGACTATTTCACCGGATTAGTTGGATGACAGCGAAGTAGAACCCGAGCCGGTTGGGAACCGCAGGCCGATCCATATTGTCGAGAGCGATATGAAGCGACTTCGAAGGAATGCGGTGAAATTGGTCAAGGTTCAGTGGGGCGAGAATGAGAATGACTGTACTTGGGAAACAGAGGAGAGCATAAGGAAGACATATCCAGAACTCTTTGTCTGGTAAGATTTTAACAACCATTTAGCTATCCTCTTGTTAATAAGCCACATGTTAGGATAGGCTTGTTGTGTTGCTATGTATGTTTGGTTGTTTGTAAATGGTTGAT
Source organism: Allium sativum (assembly GCA_030737875.1). Taxonomy (NCBI): domain Eukaryota; kingdom Viridiplantae; phylum Streptophyta; class Magnoliopsida; order Asparagales; family Amaryllidaceae; genus Allium; species Allium sativum. The sequence goes on along the minus strand of CM060909.1, from coordinate 62,642,607 downwards.
AGGCATGCGGGACCCATTGTTGTTTCTTAGTTAAGCAATTTCGGGGGCGAAATTTCTTAAGGGGGAAGAATGTAACGACCCGCATTCTACGCATCGAAGGATCGTAGAATATTTATTTCATTTTCATACGAAGTCGTATGGTCATGTAACTTTGGGGAATGACTATTGGGGTCATTTTCCATGTTCACGATTTTTTCCGATTTTTAAATGACCGTTTTACCCTTAGCGAATCTTGTTTCATCTATAACTTTTGATCGGTAATGAGTTTTGACCTAAAAACACTTCCATTGGATCAAGAAGATGGTTTACCTTTCCGTAGAGTGGTCACATTTGTCAAACGGACTTACCGTTTGGGAGATATGGCTAAAATAAGGTTTAGAAGGTGAAAAACAGCTTAACCGGGCCTAATTAAGGTGATTACCAGCTAGGCCCATAGCCCATTTCGGGATTAGGATTATGGGAGGGCTGATAGGGTTAGGGAATTCAGTTTTTGTCATTTCTCAGCCGCCACTTTTCATCCTTGAAACCCTGGTAATGGCCTCCACCTTCTAAATCACTTCCGAATCACCTTCTAATCACTAATTAAGAAGATCTACATCAAATCAAGGAAAATCAACACCAAATAAGAATTGAAGCTGCTGTGTTGCATAGGAAAACACCCCAAAATAGTAGAGTTTTAGATCTAAAGTTTTATTTGTGGCTAAGGTGAGTGATTTGCATTGTTTTTCACTAATTACGGCTAATTAGGGGTGATTAACGATAAGTAGAGAAATTATGGCTTAGAAAAATCTTGAAAATTTTGTAAAATTCTAAAATATTATTTTATGGTTCTGATAAAAATTTGAGTTAATTTCGACTAAGTTTGCTAAACCTATTGTTAAAACATGATTAAGGGGGATTAAGGGGAAAACATAGGGTTTTTGGGTATGTTTGATTCATATTGACATGTTAAATTGTTGTTTTGGTGTTTATTGTTGATTCTATATTGCTATGACTGTATGGTATGCTTTTTGATTGATTAGAAAAGTTAGAATGGCCGAAAACGCCTTCGTATGGCGTAAAACAGCCGCTGGAAAAGTTGCAGGAAATGTGCAGGGTTTCGGATCAGATCGAATATAGGGCTAGGATCGGATAGGAGAACCGTGCAAGGGAATTCGATTCGGATCGGAATTTGGCACTAGAGGAGGCTTGGCAATAAGGAAGGCCACTTGTATAGAGTTGGAGTTGGAGTAGGGACTGGATCGGACCAGAGCCTAGCATGGGGTGGATCGGATTGGTGGGATCAGTTCGTTGTAACCGAACCGAACCGGATGGAGATGACCAAACCGAACTTAATGAGAGACCCTAACCGAACCAACGACAGCTAGAGCAATACATGTATTCAAACCGAACCAAGGCGTGGGCCATGAGCACCGAACCGAACAGGGTATGGAGACCGAACCGAACCGAATTTGGAACTACTTCTACGCGACGACTCTTCTGAAGACCAACTCCAATTCAACCAAAACCCGAGATGCAAAGGAAGTCCAAATAGGAAGTAGAACTCAGGATCCAGATGGAAACCAACGAGTTAACTTCATGAATTTGATTTTGCTACGGGACGTGTTCAAAGGGGTTATCGATGTTTATAGCTTTAACTCACCACTGAGAGACGAATTAGTGGCTATGGATTAGTGCAGTGGGGTTGTTATGACTCCATGGGGCAAAGTGATCGTAGCAGGGCTATGAGCCAGTGCAGTGGAGTTGTTATGACTCTATGGGGTAGAGTGGACATAGCAAAGTTTTAGTAGTTACGGATCAGTGTTGTGGAGTCGTCATGACTCCATAGGGCAGAGTGATCGTAACAAAGAATTGGGTGATCAAAGTTGTAGATATTGTATGATTTACGCACAGAGTGAGAGATGTGAGGATGATTGCTATGTTTGATGTTTTGCTATCACCATTACATGCACATTCCCTTCCCATTATTTCCACACCATGTGTTAGTGTCACCTTAGAGTATTGTACATCCTGTTGTGCTAACTCTTTGGTTGTAGGTCCAGGTTCAGGTGTGGTTATGTATACCTGTTATTGTTCTGTTTTGCTGCTTATCGCTCATACCAGACTTTTGTCTGACCCAGAGTTTTATGTCTCTTCTTATTACTCTGGGTGCTCTTAAACGGGCAGACTAGAGACAGGTCAGGTGATTATGCCCGAGTAGCTGCACCGGAGACGGGTAGGAGGCTTCCACGTATGATATATATATATATATAATCTCTCTATGTTGTTGGTTGTCACTACTTTGGGCATTAGTAGTGTACCTTTTTCTTTTGTTTTAGAGACAGTATTTCAAAGTTGTAATAATGTTGGTTTGGATGATAAGCTGTAATTTGGATTTCCGCTGCTATGATGGTTTAGTTTTCAGCTTATGTACTGTCTCGCCTGTTTTATGTCAAAGTTATGTTATTATTATATTTTATCCCATGCGCTATGAGACATTCTATAGGTTCCTTGTTAGTTCAAATTTCTTTCTTTTCCTTTCTTTGGCGACCGTCCCGTGCTAGTCAGGAATCGGCACAAAGCACTTTCATTGGAAATGTCGGCTGGTGCGGGGTGGGCCGTCACACAAACACAAACACAAAAAAAAAACAAAAAAAAAATGAAGAAAAGGAAAGAAAACCTTGGATTTTATATAGGTTCTGGATTGCTCCTACGTCTAGTGAAACGACCCAAACTTCCCCGTAAGGGAAAGCCCGGATTGAGTTGAGAACACGACAAATCAGAACACAAACAGAAGAACATTTCATTGTTTATTACAACAATTTACATCAGAGTACAAGAATATACAGAGTATGAATAAATATTATACATCGGAAAAATATTAGAGATTTATAATTACAATGTAGCAGAAAAATAATTAGGGCTGGCAATTAGAACCGAAAACCCGAACCGACCCGACCCGAACGCGAACTGAACCCGATGGGTCTCGGTTCGGGTCTAGGTGATGAAAAATACCATCAAGACCCGATCAAACCCGACCCGCATGGACCCGACCCGAAAGACTCGACGAAAAAACATTGAAATTTATGTATTTTTAGTGTTATTATTCACTCGGACCCGAACCGAACAGAAACTCGGGCCGGGTCGGTTCCAGATTTTTGAAATGTATGAAAATGTATAGTTTAGACCCAACAAAACCCGACCCGCCTAGAACCGAGACCCGCCAGGTCGGGTCCGGGTCCATCAGGTCGGGTCTAATTGCCACCCCTAAAAATAATACATAACACAACTGAAAGGAATACACAGATACAGAGCTTTCTGAGTATAGTTCCAGCTGTAAATCCAGGATCCTGTGAATAATATCTGTAGAAACCAAACTACTAGTAGTACGTGTGGAAAATAAGGGCACTCAGAGTTTAGGTTAAAAAAATAAACTCCAGGTCAGTCATGTGACTGGTGTGATAACTAAAACAGTTATTAAATCTTTACTTTAAAAATAAAGTAAATCAAGGGACCATGCCGTATAACATGGAACAGGTTTCCTCCCAAGAGTACCAGTGCATAGAATGAATAGTGCAATGCTTTTTGGAAAAATGAAGCTATTATAAGACGCAGGTCCCATCACACAATGCAACGCAAGCCAGATGATAGAGTCTTACCTTATAATAGACAAACATGCTTGGTACGTTTAAAAACAAATCATTTGATACTATTATAAGTGCATAGTGTTAAAACAACTTCAAATATAAATGTATCAATCATAGACGGCATGGGTACCATATATCATGTCGCTATACTAGTTCTATAATTAAAACCGCACAATGTCCTATTAGAAGTTGGATTCCATCTATGAACCAAGGCAAGAGATCGTCTTTACTGCTTCGAGACTCTCTAGCCCGAGCCTCAGGGTCAGCTGCAACTGCACCTTGGATCTTTAGGGCCGGTCACCTGTCGGTGATTAATAATACCTGAACAATACGTTTCACTGCCCTATAGGGCATAAAACTGGTCAGTATGTCGACCATCATATCCATCGTCCCCGTAGTGACCAATATATCCGAGGTACCTCGATATCCATCAAATAATAAGCAATATCCACATGAGTAAAATGTCTGGGATCTATACCATGACATCACTCCTGGCTAGAAAGAAACGTATATTCTCCATGCAGTCCTCTCCCGTTTCCGGTTCATACCGGCGTGTGAGGCTCGCGAATTAATGCTATACACAAAGTTATGCCCTTTAAGGCTGTGCTTTGATCATCAACCACAAGGGCCTTCTTTTCAACAAAAGCCTCGATCATTTGCATCTCAGCATGCCACATAGGCAATTCACGCCATGCGACTGATGTCTATCGATATATAACATCTGAGCTCGTACGTCTCAGAGAAGGGTGTTAAGCAAGAGAATAGATTCTCCACCACCAAACATATATATATTTAATAGAAATCAATCAAAACAGATTAAAATCCAATGTTAGACACACATCCATTTGCAAGTTCGTTCTGGGTCCAAATGAAACTGGAAGCATCTTATTCCTCATCCCATATGTCCAATACATGAGAGAGGTCCTCGCATATCCGGTCGATCTCCAAGTACGTCTGGACGATCACCACTTATTACCTCGTCTTGGGTGTACAACCCAATCAAGACATCAGTAATCATCCAAAAGATGTGAAGACCTCCGGTCTTCAACCACCGTCTTCATCGTCGACTTATCGTCGAATTAGTTATTCAGAATAGGTATAAACCCGACCTTTCTAAATAACTCGCGTATGTTATAAACAAGTGCTATAAAACACAACATACGCCTCATTCCAATTCAGAATATTCTTTTACTCAAATATTCACATCATTAGGGAAAGGTTCCCATTAATTTTATCAAAGATAAATTCTTTAAATTTATTCTTTAATCTTCCTTTGGAAATCAATTCAAACCAAATTAAGGTTTATCCAAACTAGTCGGGATTAACGCACCTTACCGAAGTAATCATTTGTTTAATTTCCCAATCCCAACCTATTCATCCCATGGAGCAAAATTGGTAATACCCTATATCTAACACCACGGTGTTATCGGTAAATTTAATTACCATTTCACGTTCATTTCTAATTAAAGATTTAACTATCGCTTGGAGCAAAACTGGTGATACTCCATTCTCGATCATTTCCCAAATTTGATAATTTAAATTATCAATTCACATTTCAATCTAATTAAAGATTTAGTAAAACTCAACTTAGTTTTAATCTTCCAAAAATTAATATTAATGATTATTCAACTTTGGGAAATCAAACATGCCGCATCGACAATCGACACTGTACTATTGATTTCTGCCGATATATAACCTTTGAGCTCATACTTCTCAGAGAAGGGTGTTAAGCAAGAGAATTAATTCTCCGCCACCAAACAGATGTATATTTAGCAGAGATAAACAATACAGTTTGAAATACGATGTTAGACATGAAATTCTGTCTTTAACGGGGTTAAAGAACCAACGTCATTTAAAACACAGTTCACGATAAACCCAAAATTTCATTCCATTAATTATGGAATCTTCACGGAAAAACAGATCAATATATAATCGATTTCAATTTTCATATCCGACTAATAATGTAAATGGAATAACGACAAAGCCTTTTAAATTCCATATATATTAACAGTCTTCCTCCACAGAAGCTCATTTCGATTATTACCAAATCCAATTCCATTTCATTCCAATTTATTTTATTAAATTGGAAAACTTTACTTTGGAAAATTTCCATTAAATCGTAACAAAAAGATTTATAAATTCCAAATTACATTTCATGGTTAATCGGGTTAGAGAACAAATGTTATTTAAAACACAGTTCACGATAAACCCAAAAATCCAATTTCGATTCAATTCTAATAAAATATTAATTAATTGGTAAGCTTCACTAAATCTTAATTAAAAGATTTATTCTTTTCTCAATTGGGTTTTAAGAACAGCGTTAATAAAGATACCATTCACGACAAACCCAAAATCCCATTTGATATTAAATACAAGGTTCTGAATAGAAATTATATCGGCTTATATTCAATATCAAATTCTGAAACCAACAAATATCATATCGGAAATAACGATATAAATATATCTTCCAAAATTCCATAACACTATCCGTATAATCACGAAATCCAACATCGAAATATTCCGTAGATGATTTCCATTCAAATCCACTCTAATTCATATATTGAAAATTCTAGTTCTATTAAATCTCATTCTCAATCCAATTTATTTATTTAAAGATAATTGGATTATAATTCTAGTTAATAACTAGTTCATTTCGATAAAAAATATTTTTATCTTTTCAAATATGGAATTTTCATCCTAATTCTTTCCAAATCATTTATTATGATTTACACAAATTATTAATAATTTTATTAAGGCCCTTTCAGTCGATTTCCATAAACGGTCATCGAACTGCACTTACAATGACCTTTTCCAAATTTGATTTGGACATAATTCCAAATCCAACTGTTAGATTTCAAATCTCTTATATTCGTTGAAAAGCTATTTTCGATACGAACCCAATGGTTCCGGTTTAAGGAGAATCCGACGGTCGGATCTCCCGTAATATCAATTCGAAGTTAGTGGTCAAAATTCGCGAACGGTCGCTGCGCAGTGCATTCTATTCAGGCCATGTAATATATATATATATATATTATATTTTGTCGATTTCCTTTTAAAACGTATTTTATAAATCATTTAAATTTCGTTTTAAAATGATTTCAACTTCATTTTCAATTTTAAACCATAATTGAATATTTCATATCATTAATATATAAATGATAATTGTAACGACCTGAAAATCCGAACTAATTTAAAAATGTCATTTTGACTAATTCGAAGAATTTTGAATATTAAAAGTGATTTATTTTAATTAATAACGATGGGAAAATTATTTTAATTGAAGTTGAAAACGAATAAAATTTATTTTAATCTATATAACGAGCTTGAAATGGCGCGGTAGTTTGGAAATTCGATTTCAAACTTTGGAAAATTATATAAAATTCATTTTAAGTCAGAATTGGGTAAAAACTGGAAACGTTAAGATCGAATATATCATATCTTTCCAGAGAATGTAAGAAATTGAGATTTCGCCGGATAAATTGCAAGTTATGACTAAATCAAAATTTCGAAAGGTCGCTATGGAATTTATATAAGGAAATTATAAACGTTTGAGATTTAAATTTGAATTCCGGATTTGTTAAATTTTAAATAATTATATATGGGAATTTAAAATTTATGAATTTGATTTATAAAATTTTATTTAAGTTATGAATTGATTTAAATTGAATTTTAAGGATATTTAATTTGAAATTTAAGTTGAGGTTGGAATTTAATTTGTTTATATTTAATTTGATATTCAAGTTTGAAAATTTGAAATAATTAAATATGGAATAAAATATATGTGAAATAAGTTTGTAAATTTATCTAAATTTTATTTGGTTTAAATATAAATTTATAAATATTTAAATTTGAATTTAATTAGTTAATTGAATTTTTGAATAGTTTATTTATTTAAATTTAACTGTGAAATTAGCTGTTTTGGCGACTGTCTCGGAATTCGACGAAACTGGCGCCATTGGATCCGGAACGGTGAATTATTGCAGGATTCCAATTTTTAGAATTTTCGGACTTGTTATGTGACCGTACGAGAGAAATTGTGAACGGATCTTGATAAATGAATAATTGGGTATTTCTCTTACTTGGGCCTTTCATAAATTATATAAATAAATCCCTTTAACTTATCAGCCCATTTTTCCACTCCACATACGTTTCCTCCATCAAAACTCTATCTCCTATGGCTGAAAACAAATTTCCAAAACCCTAGAGAAAAAAAAAAATTCAAATTCAAATTGAAATTTCTCCAAACACTATCATATTATATACCAAATCGAAGAGCACGACGATACGAACTCGCTGGTCGTCTCAGATCTGACATGCAGCAGCTCGTTTGGCCAGAAATCACGGTCAAACATTTAAATCGCGGAACCCTAGAGTTCGATTTGGGGGATTTTGATCTCGGAATTATTTGAAGAAATTGAGGTATGGGTTTCGAAGAGAAGGTTGATACGAGTGTAATGGCGGTATTCGTGTGATTTATTGTGGAGTGTAGTGCCTGAATTTGGCGATGGAAGGCTCGAATTTGCGGTTTAGGGCTGGACGGCGGAGGGGTCTACAGTTGACCGGAGATGGGGCCACTGGTGCTGGCGGACGCGGTTTTCGATGCAGGTCAATTTGGTGGTGGTCGGAGCCTCTCAGGTGGTCGGAGGAAGGAGCTGGAGACGGTCAAAGTGCGGTGCGGTTGGGTTTGTTGCGCGCCCTGTCACTGTAGCGAGCAAGAAAGAGGAGCGGGAAGGAGAATGGGACGGGTGACGTGGCGCCCTTCTATTGGTGAGAATTGGTTTTAATTAATTTTTATATATTTAAATTCGTATGATAAAACGCTGATAACTTCTTCATATTGATTCGGATTTGGACGCGGTTTGTTGCGTTGGGATCGTGGCGGAGTTGCGGACGTTTTGGCGCTGGTTCGGTTGCGATCTGAGACTGTCAAATTTTGGGCCTTTTCTGGACGTTCGATGCAATTGTAGCGAAAAGGTGAGTGTTTCTTCCCTCACGTAAGACTAAATTTATCCCATATTTATCGAATTAAAATATGAAATGAATTGGTTGCATGTTTGTGTTTGATTTGGTGAATGATTGCTTGAATTTGACATGCCTGTATGTTACATGCAATAAAAATCGATAATCGGTTATTTAAATTAAATTTAAATTTCTAATTAGGAAACACCGACACCTGTAAACTCGTATATGATTAGATCTACTGTTCGAATGAATGTTTGTGATGGATGCTTCGGTTTACTTGATTTCTGAATTTATACTGTTTGAATGATTCTGTCATTCAGTACCTGATGTTGTGTGCCAATGTGACGATAAATCCCAAATTTTCACCCTTGATGTTACGGGCATCGAATAAACCCGGGGTTTATCGAATTTAATGAATTAAGAACACAGGTTGAAATGATACATACCTGTGACCCTGATTTGGATTGAAATGATAGATCCATCCCGAAATATCAAGAAATTAAATTTAAAAATCACTTGGCCATAGGATAACAAATTACATACGGACACCGGTCGGTTAAATAAAATTTGGTTTAATCACGAATTTGAAATTTATTGTTTAACGACAATAAGTGATGTTTTATCATTTATTTTCCTTTGAATTTGAAATTGGAAATACAAATAAAGGGGAAATGAATTGGTGTTGTAATTAGAGTTAAATAAAAGTAAGCTGATTTTTAAAATCGAATTTATTTGAATTTGAATGGTCTTGCATGTTTTGAGATTTACTTAAAAAGCAGCCATGAATTGAATTGAATATGAATTTGAACTCGATATTGGTTATATGTTAAAAATCTTTGAAACGGTGAAATGAATTTGAATTCCGATGTGTGTTATAAATCGAATCTGGAATGGGAATATGGATTGAAATCGAATTCTATTTAGTCTTGATAAATTGAGATTATTGGAATGGGAATACGGGTTAGAGTTAACCATCTGAACTGAATTGGCAAATTTGAAATGAATGAAAATTTGAAATGAAGTCGATCGGAAATGTGAATTTGAATTGATGTACTTGAAGTTGAAATATAACTGCAAGTAGGACCGAAATTGATCGAACGTTTCTAATTCCAACTTTAGTATTTCAAAATTTATTTTTCAAACTAATTTAGTAATTTATTTATTCTTTTTATAACTATTTATTTTATGAACTATTTTTAAATAAATTATATTTTAATGAATTAATTATTTATGAATTATTTCAATGTTTTAAATTATATTTATATATTAATAAACTAGACAAATTTTAACTTTATTACAAACTATTGTCTCAAACTATTTAATTATATATTTTAGTTATTTAATATATTGTTAATTATTTTGGTATTCAAAAAAAAAATTTAATTAAGTTGGAATTAGATCGAGTTGTTATGAATAAATGGAAAACCCCATTTAAATAATATTCTGTTTAGAATATGAAAATTGATTTTGAACCTGATATTTTCGATATGAAGCACGAACTCCTTTGGAAAAGTAAAAACACTGACCGGTGTGAAAAATGTAAACGTCGGTTGGCAAGGAGACCGGAGTCGACATAAGGCATACTCTCTGTCAGTGTCGATACCACCTTGACAACTGTGCACGCGGTGGAAGTTCCAGAACCGGAGTAGGATGGTATGGAGGCGATTACTGGATTTGAAGAAAGAGAACGATGATGGATTAGCCTTGACCTTCGGGTCATAATTGAAAATGACTAAAACAGGAGCCATACCCAGGTTAATGAGATCGCATCTCTGATCGAACGCGCTCCTTCGATACCATCTCTATTACTGTTGTGATTGATTCGGGTGCACCTTTGAATATGGGAATGTCGTTCGAGGTGGGCGGTAGTTGCGGCTATGCGTTACCACCGGCCTGGGTCCGCAATTCGGTAGAATCCTACCGGGGTATTTCCTCAGTGCCTTGTCATATTATCCTGATCGAGCCCCTACGATTTGATTTAGCGTTGTCGTATCACGGCGCATCCCTATCCACCGACGTACTGGTGTGTTATATGCAAACTGTACGGCAATGGTATAAACGGTGTAAGGGGACCATGGAATCCTGCTTACGCTATTTTCGATATATTATACTTTACTGAATAAACACTATTGTAATAGCGTATTATACTATGTATGTATTAGTTTAACGGATCCTTGAGAGATGGAAAAATCCCGTAACATCTCTTGAGTTACTGCACCATGACACTGATATTATTTCGTATTTTAATTTGACTAATATGAGATGATTTAGTGCTGATCCGAGTGTTTGTTGTGTTTTCTTTTATGCAATATGCTCGGGTCAGCAGACGTTGCAGTTAATGAAGATTGTCTTGCCTTGGAGATCGAAGACGGAGTTTGATATACATGTATCCACTACATTCTATTTTCCGCTGCATTATGTGTATGTAAGTGTATAGCTCTGATTGATTTAAATGTTGTAACTCGAATGTATACGTTAAATGCTTTTGAATATTTATTTGTCTATTATATGTGATCCTTCCGCTGTGAGATTCTGTGATTGTTTTCTTCTTCTCTTTCTTTTTCTTATTTTTCCCCAATAACTATCTGGGTTGGCGATTTGTTTGGGTCGACATGTGTGGTTTATTGTCGATTTAAACGGTCAAAAATCTGGGTCGTTACAGCTGGTATCAGAGCGATGGTTATCGATAACCTTGGCTCTGTTTGGGAATTAACTCATTAGAGATAGGGTTAGTAACACCCTAGAATGAGTTCGAGTGAATATATATGAGAGAGCGTATTTGTATTTTGGATATAAAATGATTTTATGTTGTGTTAATTGTTCTGTTGAATATTTATAGATTCTGGTCGATATGTGGGACGCCATAGAATCGATAGGAATTTCTAAATGCTCGGACAGAATGACTTGACACAATATGTTTTTCAATTATATTTTTTTTAAAAAAAAAAAAATATTAAATATATATTATGAGTTTAAGTATGTATGTATTTGTTTTAGTGGGTGATAATATAAAGTAATTACCCATTATGGTTGATTAAATCGTAAATCAAATAAGAAAAATTTAATGAATGTAGAAATGAACTTGAAATTGATTCCGGGCTTTGACAATGATTTACCAAAGTTTTGAAATACTATTATTTTATAGAATTGTTTTGGAAATAGTTTTGAAAGGGTTTTAAACGAAATGAGTGTAATCCCTTCTTAGACCGTAGAAACGACCTCGGTAATGAGTGCACGCATTATCGATGTGTATTCTAAAGAGTCCAAGTGGGGGAGACTGCTCAAATGTTATTATAAATCGTTAAGTAAAGGATTTGGATTTAAATCCCATATGATACAAATTTTAAGTTCATATGTTATGAATTTTGATAAAGGAATTAGAATATGTTTATTTAAAGTTGAAATTTATGGTAAACATATTTTTGCAAAATTTTATATGTTGGTAATTAAATATTTGGGTTAAAAATTTTATGTCATGTCTTATACAAAATAGTATAAATATACAAGTTATTTTGAACTTAAAAAAAAAAAAAAAAAAAAAAACCGGAATCAAGCCACTTAAGTTCGTCCTGATTAACGACATTGATTCAAAGTTAATATGCATGTTTTGTTGAAAATTTTAGACTTCGAAATTTGGAATGGACTAAAAAAAAAATGAGGGGTCGTCACGGAACTCTTGAATTTGGATTGTAAAATATTCTATCAGATGAAGTATAGCTTTATTTTAGTAGAAGGAATCGAATAATGATAGTTTGAGAATTTAGTATGAATTTGAGTCATAAACAGTCGTTAATTCAAATCATGACTTGTACGTCGAATAAATAAATTTGGTTAATGGAATAGGGGTCATGTGAATCCAGTTCGTCGAAATTTTAAAGAGAATTCAAGTTTAATCGGAATATAACACCTGAAACAAAACCGGAAATTGAAGAGAAAGAATATCGAATATAAAGTAAGCAATTGAATGGAGATCCAATTATTGAAAATAAGGAGATAACAACGTTAAGTGTTAAGAATTTGCAAAAGTATTGGAATTGAAGGGTTGAAATTTCAAATAGAAATAAACCGACGTTATGAGAAAATCCAAAATAGTCGATAAGCTGAAATTAAAATGACTATAACTTTTGATGGGCTGATCGGAATCTGACAACTCCGGACTTTTTGGAAACCTTAGAAATTGAGTTAAAACTTTCGTTAATAGAGCCCGCTGAAATTCTCATGTTTACTATGCTGAAATTCAAGTTTTACACATAGTTGTATGTGCTGGAAATTAAAAACAGAGGTGTACATCGATGTTGTTTTGATCATAACTCCCAAACGAAACGTCGGATTTTAGTGTGCGAATACAATTCGGAAAGGCCAGAGAGTAAGCTAAAACTTTTTCTAAATGTGCTTAGTAAAATTTTGAGATTTAGAGGGCTGAAAACTGACCTGAACATTCAGACCTGCATTTTTTCAGCGCTCGGGCTGAGGCGTTCACTTGCGGTAAAACTGCCATAACTTTTAAACCGATTATCCGAATTCGATGAGTCCGGACATTTCGGAAAGCCTGAAACGAGAGCAACAACTTTTTCCTAGTATGCTTTGGTCAAATTCCAACTTTTAATGCGTGATAATCAACGATTTGTTCGCTGGCCTGTTACGGATATGGTGGTTTTGCAGTTGAAACGACGAAATTTTGACATGTATGTTGTATGCACTTGCTATATATTGTATATATGTTTGATTTTTCATGTATGTGTAAGTATTTGGCAGGTGTACGGAGTGTGCACTACGACTTTGAAGCTCGCTTGCGCTAAAATTCTAAAATGCCAAGGTAAATAAAAATGCAATATAACGCTAAAAGAGGTACGTACTGGTGGTATATGGTTTTGAGAGTTTTATATTTTGTTTTTCCCCACTTTTGGGATGCCTCATCATTGGATGAGATGTATTTTGGGTTATATATGTATGGGGATTTTTCCCGGACCTCTCCGTACAAAGGAGATGCTGCCGAAATTTTCCGTGATTTCGGGAGTTAGAAAAATTTACGGATTTTACGACTATACTTGTTTGGAAATATTATTTTAAATATGAATTTGAATTGATATACGCTTGATATCGTTTCGTTCTCTTTTCGAGGACGAAAAGATTTTAAGTGGGGGAGAATGTAACGACCTGAAAATCCGAACTAATTTAAAAATGTCATTTTGACTAATTCGAAGAATTTTGAATATTAAAAGTGATTTATTTTAATTAATAACGATGGGAAAATTATTTTAATTGAAGTTGAAAACGAATAAAATTTATTTTAATCTATATAACGAGCTTGAAATGGCGCGGTAGTTTGGAAATTCGATTTCAAACTTTGGAAAATTATATAAAATTCATTTTAAGTCAGAATCGGGTAAAAACTGGAAACGTTAAGATCGAATATATCATATCTTTCCAGAGAATGTAAGAAATTGAGATTTCGCCGGATAAATTGCAAGTTATGACTAAATCAAAATTTCGAAAGGTCGCTATGGAATTTATATAAGGAAATTATAAACGTTTGAGATTTAAATTTGAATTCCGGATTTGTTAAATTTTAAATAATTATATATGGGAATTTAAAATTTATGAATTTGATTTATAAAATTTTATTTAAGTTATGAATTGATTTAAATTGAATTTTAAGGATATTTAATTTGAAATTTAAGTTGAGGTTGGAATTTAATTTGTTTATATTTAATTTGATATTCAAGTTTGAAAATTTGAAATAATTAAATATGGAATAAAATATATGTGAAATAAGTTTGTAAATTTATCTAAATTTTATTTGGTTTAAATATAAATTTATAAATATTTAAATTTGAATTTAATTAGTTAATTGAATTTTTGAATAGTTTATTTATTTAAATTTAACTGTGAAATTAGCTGTTTTGGCGACTGTCTCGGAATTCGACGAAACTGGCGCCATTGGATCCGGAACGGTGAATTATTGCAGGATTCCAATTTTTAGAATTTTCGGACTTGTTATGTGACCGTACGAGAGAAATTGTGAACGGATCTTGGTAAATGAATAATTGGGTATTTCTCTTACTTGGGCCTTTCATAAATTATATAAATAAATCCCTTTAACTTCATCAGCCCATTTTTCCACTCCACATACGTTTCCTCCATCAAAACTCTATCTCCTATGGCTGAAAACAAATTTCCAAAACCCTAGAGAAAAAAAAAATTCAAATTCAAATTGAAATTTCTCCAAACACTATCATATTATATACCAAATCGAAGAGCACGACGATACGAACTCGCTGGTGGTCTCAGATCTGACATGCAGCAGCTCGTTTGGCCAGAAATCACGGTCAAACATTTAAATCGCGGAACCCTAGAGTTCGATTTGGGGGATTTTGATCTCGGAATTATTTGAAGAAATTGAGGTATGGGTTTCGAAGAGAAGGTTGATACGAGTGTAATGGCGGTATTCGTGTGATTTATTGTGGAGTGTAGTGCCTGAATTTGGCGATGGAAGGCTCGAATTTGCGGTTTAGGGCTGGACGGCGGAGGGGTCTACAGTTGACCGGAGATGGGGCCACTGGTGCTGGCGGACGCGGTTTTCGATGCAGGTCAATTTGGTGGTGGTCGGAGCCTCTCAGGTGGTCGGAGGAAGGAGCTGGAGACGGTCAAAGTGCGGTGCGGTTGGGTTTGTTGCGCGCCCTATCACTGTAGCGAGCAAGAAAGAGGAGCGAGAAGGAGAATGGGACGGGTGACGTGGCGCCCTTCTATTGGTGAGAATTGGTTTTAATTAATTTTTATATATTTAAATTCGTATGATAAAACGCTGATAACTTCTTCATATTGATTCGGATTTGGACGCGGTTTGTTGCGTTGGGATCGTGGCGGAGTTGCGGACGTTTTGGCGCTGGTTCGGTTGCGATCTGAGACTGTCAAATTTTGGGCCTTTTCTGGACGTTCGATGCAATTGTAGCGAAAAGGTGAGTGTTTCTTCCCTCACGTAAGACTAAATTTATCCCATATTTATCGAATTAAAATATGAAATGAATTGGTTGCATGTTTGTGTTTGATTTGGTGAATGATTGCTTGAATTTGACATGCCTGTATGTTACATGCAATAAAAATCGATAATCGGTTATTTAAATTAAATTTAAATTTCTAATTAGGAAACACCGACACCTGTAAACTCGTATATGATTAGATCTACTGTTCGAATGAATGTTTGTGATGGATGCTTCGGTTTACTTGATTTCTGAATTTATACTGTTTGAATGATTCTGTCATTCAGTACCTGATGTTGTGTGCCAATGTGACGATAAATCCCAAATTTTCACCCTTGATGTTACGGGCATCGAATAAACCCGGGGTTTATCGAATTTAATGAATTAAGAACACAGGTTGAAATGATACATACCTGTGACCCTGATTTGGATTGAAATGATAGATCCATCCCGAAATATCAAGAAATTAAATTTAAAAATCACTTGGCCATAGGATAACAAATTACATACGGACACCGGTCGGTTAAATAAAATTTGGTTTAATCACGAATTTGAAATTTATTGTTTAACGACAATAAGCGATGTTTTATCATTTATTTTCCTTTGAATTTGAAATTGGAAATACAAATAAAGGGGAAATGAATTGGTGTTGTAATTAGAGTTAAATAAAAGTAAGCTGATTTTTAAAATCGAATTTATTTGAATTTGAATGGTCTTGCATGTTTTGAGATTTACTTAAAAAGCAGCCATGAATTGAATTGAATATGAATTTGAACTCGATATTGGTTATATGTTAAAAATCTTTGAAACGGTGAAATGAATTTGAATTCCGATGTGTGTTATAAATCGAATCTGGAATGGGAATATGGATTGAAATCGAATTCTATTTAGTCTTGATAAATTGAGATTATTGGAATGGGAATACGGGTTAGAGTTAACCATCTGAACTGAATTGGCAAATTTGAAATGAATGAAAATTTGAAATGAAGTCGATCGGAAATGTGAATTTGAATTGATGTACTTGAAGTTGAAATATAACTGCAAGTAGGACCGAAATTGATCGAACGTTTCTAATTCCAACTTTAGTATTTCAAAATTTATTTTTCAAACTAATTTAGTAATTTATTTATTCTTTTTATAACTATTTATTTTATGAACTATTTTTAAATAAATTATATTTTAATGAATTAATTATTTATGAATTATTTCAATGTTTTAAATTATATTTATATATTAATAAACTAGACAAATTTTAACTTTATTACAAACTATTGTCTCAAACTATTTAATTATATATTTTAGTTATTTAATATATTGTTAATTATTTTGGTATTCAAAAAAAAAATTTAATTAAGTTGGAATTAGATCGAGTTGTTATGAATAAATGGAAAACCCCATTTAAATAATATTCTGTTTAGAATATGAAAATTGATTTTGAACCTGATATTTTCGATATGAAGCACGAACTCCTTTGGAAAAGTAAAAACACTGACCGGTGTGAAAAATGTAAACGTCGGTTGGCAAGGAGACCGGAGTCGACATAAGGCATACTCTCTGTCAGTGTCGATACCACCTTGACAACTGTGCACGCGGTGGAAGTTCCAGAACCGGAGTAGGATGGTATGGAGGCGATTACTGGATTTGAAGAAAGAGAACGATGATGGATTAGCCTTGACCTTCGGGTCATAATTGAAAATGACTAAAACAGGAGCCATACCCAGGTTAATGAGATCGCATCTCTGATCGAACGCGCTCCTTCGATACCATCTCTATTACTGTTGTGATTGATTCGGGTGCACCTTTGAATATGGGAATGTCGTTCGAGGTGGGCGGTAGTTGCGGCTATGCGTTACCACCGGCCTGGGTCCGCAATTCGGTAGAATCCTACCGGGGTATTTCCTCAGTGCCTTGTCATATTATCCTGATCGAGCCCCTACGATTTGATTTAGCGTTGTCGTATCACGACGCATCCCTATCCACCGACGTACTGGTGTGTTATATGCAAACTGTACGGCAATGGTATAAACGGTGTAAGGGGACCATGGAATCCTGCTTACGCTATTTTCGATATATTATACTTTACTGAATAAACACTATTGTAATAGCGTATTATACTATGTATGTATTAGTTTAACGGATCCTTGAGAGATGGAAAAATCCCGTAACATCTCTTGAGTTACTGCACCATGACACTGATATTATTTCGTATTTTAATTTGACTAATATGAGATGATTTAGTGCTGATCCGAGTGTTTGTTGTGTTTTCTTTTATGCAATATGCTCGGGTCAGCAGACGTTGCAGTTAATGAAGATTGTCTTGCCTTGGAGATCGAAGACGGAGTTTGATATACATGTATCCACTACATTCTATTTTCCGCTGCATTATGTGTATGTAAGTGTATAGCTCTGATTGATTTAAATGTTGTAACTCGAATGTATACGTTAAATGCTTTTGAATATTTATTTGTCTATTATATGTGATCCTTCCGCTGTGAGATTCTGTGATTGTTTTCTTCTTCTCTTTCTTTTTCTTATTTTTCCCCAATAACTATCTGGGTTGGCGATTTGTTTGGGTCGACATGTGTGGTTTATTGTCGATTTAAACGGTCAAAAATCTGGGTCGTTACAATAATATTTTCAAAACATTAGATTTTGAAATCACTTCCTTTTCGATATTCATTATAAAAAAGAATTAAATCGATATAAATATCGTTTGCGTCAAAATGGCGCATATCTAATCAACACGACTTTATATATTTCAATAATTTTTTGTCCATCCAAAATCGGACAACAAAAACAGAATTTAAATATTATTTTAAAATATTCGTTATTTCAAAATATTCGTTATTTCTGAATTGGAATCAGACACAGTCAACTACCATATAATGTTATTTATATGGATTTCATACAACACATGTACATAACAATAATGATACACAATCAACCATCATCCAGAGTGTAATTCACAGCTATATAAGAGTTAAAAATAAATAACTAACGCTCATCACAGTCTGTCAAACCATCGATTGACATACAACTAAATATTGGGATTAGTGTATGTCCAATATCATCCTAATACCCGTGTGGGGTTTTCAAACAATAAATACTGATTATTATTATGCGGTTGGGCGAAGTGTAAAATTTATCGTCCCAATCAGTATCAGTCAAATGGGTATACATAAACAAATCATCCGATTTGTAAATGAATATTTATTTTCATTTCAGGAGAATTTTATACCATTCATATATACGTTAAAAGTTATATTTTTAACGATAAAATATTTTATTCATCACATGAATATTTTATATAATTTATACATTCAATAAAAATGATATTTTTATTATTCAAACATTTTATTCAACACATGAATGTTTTATACAGTTCATTCATTCAATAAACAGAACACAGTCAATTCAATCCAAACAAACAATCATGGTTTGTTCAATCAATGATGTCGGGTGCTGTTAAGCACCGTCTGCATCCTAGTATATATATAACAGTAAATAAATTGAGCGAGAAAGAGTTCTCACTTTCAGTTTCCACTCTGTCAATTTTAATTTCTGAACTGTTCGGGTTTGAATTTGCGCGAAATTCTGATTTGCTTTGTTTCTGTCCTTCCATTGCGAATCTCTCATTTTTCAGATTCCAACGAAACTGAAATTTCTGAATTTCGATATAGTATGGAAAAGTTACAGTCTTTTATACATTAAATACAATAATTAATTAATAAATATAATTAATAACTCATTAAACCTTTAATTTTCCCCCAAATCAGTGTCTTCCTACCATGTTAATTATCTGAACCGTGTAAACCCATCAGCTCCCCTTTGAAAATCGTCTGCGCTCCGCTCCTTAGGGCATCGGAACCCAATTAAACCACTCCACCCCGATGCCCTTAGTCTGAGCTGCCACCGCCCGCCGTCGTTGGGGAGTTCGAACACCCTCCACTATCTCCAAAAACCCAACAAAGCCAACAACTTCCAGTGCGAATCCCAATAGTTCATAAAAAATGATCTTGACCGTATCAATTGAAAGATCTTAGAAGGATCTTCGATTTCCTTTTTATAAATATTGAATTTCACCGATTAGATTAAAAGAAAAGAGGGAGGGAGGTATTAAAGATTTTTCGCCATTGATGAAGGTAAGTGGCGGTGGGTTTAAACGATAGAGAATATGGTTAGGGTTTTCTCCCTTTTTGGCCTTTTATAAATATATTTAATATTATTTTAATCTCAAAAATCCTAGTTTACCATTTCGAAATCCAAATCAAACCCAACGACTGTCGCCTCGAGCTAAATACCCCCATTCCAGACACAATGGGATATGTTTCATTAGCCAATTTTACCATTTCAATCAGTTTTTCTTTAAATTAAAATATAAATCAATATATATTAAATTTAAACGTACATTTTAATTTACCGGGGCCACATACTGACTCCAAAATTTCCCGAAAAATAAATCTAGCTATATTTTGATGATACGGTCCAAACAAAACTAATTTCATTGAATTTGGAGACATTTAAAAAACGGTCCTTTTCCAGTCGATTAAATTGAAACTAAATTAACCAAACACGTTTAAATTCTTCACTCTCACATATTAATTCCAAAAATTATGAAAATTGGAATCCAGCAATAATTTGACATTCTAGATCCAACCAAAGTGGTTTCATTGAAAACGGAGGTCATTTGCAAAATGGATGTTTTTAAGGGACATATATTATATAATATATATATTCCATAGCGACTATTATGAATTTTAAACTGGGCATAACTTTTTATTCCCGTTATGAAATCTGGATTTTTCACATTCGTTAGAAAGATATTATTGAACAGATTCAAATATTTCTGGTTTTATTGAAATCTGATTTATTTTGAATCATGTACATTCATTTGAAAATTTAAATTGAATTTTCAAACAACTGCACCATTTCAGGCTCGTTTTGTAATTAAAGTAAATTTATACGTTCTAACTTTGATTTAAATAAATTTTTAGTTGTTGTTATTTAAAATAAGTCATTTTAAATATTCAAAATCCATTAAAATGGATAAAATAAAAAATTTAAATTGGTTCTGAAATTCTGGGTCGTTACAGTCTCCCCTACTTAAAATCTTTTCGTCCTCAAAAAGAAACGGAGCTAAAAGTTGTTTAACCAACCAACTCAACTTTCATTCTGGCTTTCATTCTTCAACTTTTCAGTTTCTAAGAATTTTCTAATTTCTCAAAAATTTAGCTAACACCCTAAATTTTGCCATAACCTCCTTTGTACGGGTTGATATACAAAACTGCAACTTGCCTCACAGGGCTTTCATAAATCCAAAAGAAAAATCCAATTGGCTCATAAAATCATCAAAACCCAAGAAAATAGTAAACATGTAACTATTTGTCGGGCATACAATTTTATTCCTCTTCTTAGCGTCCTTGCTACGACTTGTTCACACACATATATATATATATATATCAACGTACATGTGCACAATTGCATTCAATTTTCAATTCAATTCAATATTTGCCTCAATTTGGTTAACTTTACCATTCATTCACATTTTGGTTAAATGAATAATCGGACAACACAATCAGCAATCAATTAGTTGGTTAACGTTTCAAACACATAACTTTAATACATAGTCCAAAAAGCATATTTTTGATGCAATTCACAACAATAATCCCTATCTAGTTTTGGTTCTCACACCAGTCAATTGGAAATATATATATATCCCACTTTCGAAACTCGAAAATGAATACTGATGATGTCCGGACGATCATCAGAATCATCTCCGGGTGACTAGAGTGTGATTCTATATCCATCCAGTAAATTTGAGACTTCGCATACACGCTAGCTAGGCGTATATGCAAAATCTTAATATACTCGATAGTCTAAATCAATTTAAAATAAAATACTCAAGTACGTATATTAAGGTTTAAATTTTCAAACCAAAATTTGTTCTTACTTTTATTTTAAAAATAACACTCTTTGAAACTCAATCTAGGATACTACTGATCCATCTTTAAGGAGTCATTCTCATTGAATATTACTAATCCAATCTTTGATGAATTCTTTCGTTTGGTTCTAATGTGTCTTTTTCTAGAGCTCTGTAAGCCAAAGCTCTGATACCAACTGAAATGACCCAAACTTCCCCGTAAGGGAAAGCCCGGATTGAGTTGAGAACACGACAAATCAGAACACAAACAGAGGAACATTTCATTTTTTATTACAATAATTTACATCAGAGTACAAGAATATACAGAGTATGAATAAATATTATACATAAGAAAAATATCAGAGATGTAAAATTACAATGCAGCGGAAAAATAATACATAACATAACTGGAAGGAATACACGGATACAGAGCTTTACGAGTATAGTTCCAGCTATAAATCCAGGATCATGTGAATATAATATCTGCAGAAACCCAACTACTAGCTACCCGTGTGGAAAATAGGGGCACCCAGAGTTTAGGGTTAAACAATAATGTGACGACCCAAACTTCCCAGTAAAGGAAAGACTGGATTGCCTTGAGAACAATACACATCAGAACACAAACTGGAGAACATTTTATTGCTGATTACAACAATTACATCAGAGTACAAGAATATAACAGAGTATGAATATATATTACACAATAGGAATACAATAATATCAGAGATTTAAATTACATTTAAATAGCAGCGGAAAAATATTACAAATACACAACCGAAAGGAATACACGGATACAGAGCTTTCCGAATATCGCTTCAGCTGTAAACCAGAATCCTGTAAATATATCTGCAAAAAGCTACTCGACTGCCCGTGTGGAAATTAGGGGCACCCGAGTTTGCCAGTGAAACAAACTACAGGTCAGTCATGGGACTGGTATGAGAAATCTTACTTAACTTATCTAATAATAAGGCTAATCACAGGACCACGCCGCTAACGCAGAACGGGTTTACTCCATTAGATTGCCAGTGCATAAAATAAAGTAAATCGTTAAACAACGCAATGCTTTTTAGAAAAATGAAACCATTATAAGACTCAAGTCCCATCACACAATGCAACGCAAACCAGAGGATAGAGTCTTACCTTATAATGGTTAAAAGATGCTTGATACGATAAAACAGATTTAGTATTAGTGTGTATATGTTTTTTAAAAACCATTTCAATCATAATATATCAATCATAAACGGCATGGGTACCATATATCATGCCGCCATACTAGTTCTACAATCAAAACCGCAAGGTCGTATCGAAAGTTGGATTTCCATCATGAGTCGAGGCTAGGGGCAAGCTCCTCTCCGATTCGAGACACTCTAGCAAATGCCTCAGGATCCCCCGCAGTGAACCCTTGGATCTTCAGGGTCGGTCCCTACCTAAGGGTAGTGGATTAATTATGCCTGTACACACGCTTCCCAGTCCCTTTGGACCTATAGTATGACCACTAACGACCTATAAAAATCCGAGGCGCCTCAAAAACCATCATCCACATAAGTAAAATGCCATCCAGTTTAAGCACCGGCACTACTCCTAGCTAGAAAGAAACGTGTGCACTCCCTGCAGTCCTACTCCCGTTTTTGACTCATACCTGGGTGTGAGGCTCGCGAAGTCACGCTATACTCAAAGCTATGCCGTAATAGGCTATACTTTGATCATCCCACAAGGCCCTGCTTTTCAACAAAAGCCTTGATCAATTGCATCTTGGCGTGCCACATTGACAATTCACGCCATGCGATCAATCACTATTAATATATACCAGGGTGTTAAGCAGAGAATAAATTCCCCACCACCAAACAGACATACATTAATAGAAATCGATTTAATTCACATGGAATGAAATCCAACGTCAGACACGCATCCATTTACAAGTCCGTTCTGGGTCTGAACGAAACCAGAGATACCTGAGAGGTCCTCGCATATCCGAAACAATCAACAATAATCCGGACGGCTACCACTAAAGCCCCTTCAAGGTAGCTACTCCCATCATGGGTCTCAGTAGCAACACATCTATTCGATGTGAAGATCGCCGGTCTTTAACCACCGTCTTCATCATCGTAGTAATTATTCGGAATGGGCTAAATCCGGTCTTTCCGAATAATTTACGTATTTTATAATTAAAAATCAAGTACTATAAAAGCACATCCAACGTCTCATTCCAATTCAGAATATTCTTTTAAATAAAATATCCGCGTTATCTTATCAAAGATAAATTCTTTAAATTTATTCTTAAATCTTTCTTTAAAGGTTTGTTAAAACCCCAATTTGGTTTTAAATATCAAAAATCATTATTCAACGATTATTTAAATTTAAGAAATTAATCTTATCTTTAACTGGGATAAAGAACTAATGTCATTTAAAACATGGTTCATGGTAAACCCAAAATCATCTTCCATTAAATATGGAATTTCACAGAAATCAAATCAATATATAATCGTTATAAATTTCTGTATCCGACCAATAATATAAACCTCTTAAATTCCATATGTAGTATCGGTCTTCTTTTACAGGAGTTTATCTCGGTTATTATTAATTTGAATTCCATTCAACTCCAATTTAATATATTAAATTGGGAAACTTGGCTTTTGGAAAATTCCAATTCCAATTTTAATAAAAGATTTATAAATTCTAAATCATATTTTCACTGTCAATTGGGCTAAAGAACACATGTCACTTAAAACATGGTTCACAATAAACCCAACTCACACTTCATCTTATTCCAATTACTAAATATAATTGAAAACTTTAATAATCTAAATAAAAGATTATTCTTTTCATACGGGGTTTAAGAACAGTGTTGTTTAAGACACTATTCACGACAAACCCAAAATCCAATTTATTTAATTCATTCTCAATTAAATATTAACAAATTGGGAAAACTTCATTAAATCTAAATTTAATAATTTATTCTAGTTGATAATTAGTTTATTTCAATAAAAATATATTTTCTAAAATATACTCCTTTTTTCTAAAATAAATTCTTTTTCTAGGATATATTTTCTAAAATATTCTTTTCTAGAATATTCTTTATTGGAATGTGACTCAATCAACATCCATATACTGCATGTAATCAATGATAAGTATTTATCAAACATCCAAATACAACCAGAGTGGATTCTACACTAAATATTGGGACTAGTGTAGGTCAAATATCATCCCAACACCCGTGTGGGGTTTCATCCAACGAATAAATAATAAGTTTTTTGTGCACTTGGGCGATGTGTGAAAATTATCGTCCCAATCACATAAACAAGTCAGATAACTTGTGAATGGAAGTGTAATATTCAGTTTGAATACACTAGCATTATATTTAACGCATCAGCATTTCAACATCACAGGCAAACATCTTAATTCTTTTTATCGTGAACAAATGAAAATAAAATCTAGTCTTTTTAATTCAATTTTTTTTATTGCTAACAAATGACAATAAAATATTGACTCTTATTTATTGACCAAAAAGTATAATTTTTGGTCTCATTCATTTTTGAATGACAAAATGAATATTTTACTTCATTCTTTTTAGAATGACCAAAAATGTCTCTTTTATTCTAATCCTTTTAAATTGACAAAAATCGTATTTTTGTCTAATTCCTTTTAATGTACAAAATATGGTAATTTTGTCTAACTCTTCTTTAATGTACAAGATATGATTATTTTGTCAAATTCTTTAGTGTAAACAAAATGACAAATTTGTCCAATTCCTTTAATGTAAACTAAATGTTCATTCCTAACTCATTCTCTTTTTGATGTATGAAAATATACATTTTCAATTCAAAACCTTTTAATGTATAAAAATATACATTTTTATTTCATAACTTTTTAATGTATAAAAATATACATTTTTATTTCATAACATTTAAATGTATAAGAATATACATTTTCATTTCATTCATGTCAAAGTGACAAAAATGTCCTTTTAATTTCCTTTATTTCAAAGTGAAAAAATTATGTTATTCTTTTCACTAATCATATTTTGAAAAAAAATAGTTATTCTATTGACTAATCATATTTTGGTAAGATGTACATTTCTGTCTTAACTAATATAATTGACAAAAAAATGCATATTTGGTTTTAACTAGTGTAGATTGACCAAAAGTGAATAATTTGTTTTAACTAATGTAAATTGACAAAAGTGTATATTTTGCATTAATTAATGAAAATTGGCAAAAATTTATATTTTATGTTAACTAGTGAAAATTGACAAAAATGTATATTTTATGTTAACTAATGAAAATTGACAAAAATGTATATTTTACATTAGTGAATATAAAAAGAAAGAACAAACTTTATTTCCAAGATATGTTTGCACTTGTGAATGCAAATAAAAGAACAAAACTTTATTTTCAATATGTGTTTGCATTTGTGAATGCAAATAAAATATCAAAACTTTATTTTCAATATTATATTTACATTGAAACATGCAACAAAAAAAAATCTTACCTTTTACCTCTAGTTATATTTGCATTGTGGGATGCAAATAAAAAGGTGAACTCTTATTTCCAAGTTTTATTTACATTAGAGAACACAAATAAAAAGATGTACTTTTATTTCCATGTCATATTTTTGTTGAAAACTACAAATAAAAGGATGAACTTTATTTCTATGTTTGTTTTTGTGTTGAAGACACAAGTAAAAAGGTAGTTCATTTTCCTATGTTTATATTTGTGTTAAGAACACAAATAAAAAGGCAATTCATTTTTCTAATGAATTGATAATCTAGATCAATTCCACTAAAAAGTGACAAATCATATTTTAGTGTTGTATTGATAAACTAAATCAATATAATAGAATGACAAATTTTATTTTTATA
The DNA here is from genome assembly GCA_030737875.1 of Allium sativum. NCBI lineage: Eukaryota > Viridiplantae > Streptophyta > Magnoliopsida > Asparagales > Amaryllidaceae > Allium > Allium sativum. The sequence continues at coordinate 62,616,261 of CM060909.1, read as the reverse complement.
ATGAATTGATAAATCAGATCAATTCAATAAAATAAAATTAAAAGTGATGGCAAACTCTGAATTTCAGATGACCAATAAAAGTGAATTCTGTTTGTCTAACAAATTCTGTATTTTAATTCATTAATCATGTTTTAAACAAAAATGAACATTTTATTCTTATGTTCATTGCCTAACAAAAGTTGTTCATTTATTGTTAATATAACAAATCAAAATTATAATCTTGTTTTGTCGAAAATTTTATCTCGACACACACTGGAAATGATCCATCCAAATATGCTATTTCTTTGTCAACACTAATGATCTAACAAACATGATATTTTGATCAATCAACAATATTCAGCAATTGGTCAGCACAGAACAAATCATCATTGAAATAATCATGTATACAATCATGAATATGAAATAAATATAAATTCACATTTGAAATAGATAATTAATATTAATTTTAAAAAAATAGAAATCTCACATCGTTCTTATTTCAGATCTGAAATTTGGTCACAATTGGATCTGCTCGGTTTCAACTCTAGTCAGCTCCATGTTGTAGTGCTCGGAAATACGATCGCAACACAATCAGTTTCGCTGCATTTCGTTTTGATATGAAGGAGTTATGCTATTTTAAACATTTGGAAATTTTAATGATTATTTAAACAAAAATTAAATTAGATTAACCTTAATTAATCACTACTCCTTCTTCAACATCTCTTTATCCTCTGTAAACATTGAACCCATCACCGCCCGTCCTCTCTCCTCCTCCCTGCCACGTCGGACCTCCTGCGCCTGATCGAAGTCCACCACATCGAAGATCTGAACCCCCTCGTCCGTCGCTGGTCACGGTGCCCAGCTTGCACGTGCCATGGCCCTCGAATTCCCCTCCAAGCGCCGCTACTTCTCGGTCCAATTCCGACCTCCATGCGCCACTAGGAACGATCATCGCCGTATAGAATTAAACATCACAGTTTGCTCTTCGATTTGGTTATGGAGTTGAGTTTTAATTCGAGAGGATTTGTTAGAATTCAGTGGATTAAAATCGGATGATGGTGGCCATTGGTTTGAAACATACGGCGGCTGAACTAATGGGAATTAGGGTTCTGTACAATACCCCGTATTTATACCATATTTTCAGTGTATTCTATATTTATTTAATTATCTAATTCAAACAAAAAGTTTGTTAACCTATACGAACTCCAAATCGAACCCAACGAGTGTCGCCCCTAGCTAATAACCCCTATCCCGGACACAATGGAACATGTTTCGTAACCCAATTCAGCTGTTACGATATGTTTTTCTTTAAATTTAATATATAAATCAATTTATATTAAATTCAAACGTACATTTTAAATTACCGGGGCCACATACGACCTCTAAAAATTACAGAAAGTTATATTTTGACGATACGGTTCTAACGAGACTAATTTCGTCGAATTCTGAGACTGGTTGAAAAATGGCCACTTTCAAGTCGATTAAAATTGACTAAAACTGACAAAACACGTTTTCCTTTGCCACGCTCACATATTAACTCGAAAAATTATGGAAAAGTAAACTTAACAATAATTTGACATTCCGGTTCCAACAAAAGTGGTTTCGTTGAAAACCGAGGTCGTTTGTAAAATGACTATTTTAAAGGCCAATACATTAAATTAAAATATATATAAATTCTATAGCGACTTTTCTGAAGTTTAAACTGGCCATAACTTTTGATTTTGAAAGTGAAATTTTAGTTTTTTTAGATTCGTTAGAAAGATATGATTAAACAGATTTACATATTTCTGGTTTTGCTCAATTCTAATTTAAAATGAATCATGTACATTCAGTCAAAGTTCAAATTCAAATTTTCAAACTGCAACGCTGTTTTAAACTCCTTCTATAAGTAAATTAAATTTATTCGTTTTAAAATAAATTTTTAGTCGTTCTAATTTAAAATAAATTATTTTAAATATTAAAAATCCAATAAAATTTCTAAATAAAAAATTTAAATTGGCCCCAAAATTCCGGGTTGTTACAATCGCCCCTACTTAAAATCTTTTCGTCCTCGAAAAGGAACGTAGCAAAAAGTTGTTTTAATTTAACCAACTCAACTTTATTGGTTTTCATAATTTTGTTAGTTAAATTAATTATCATTTCTATACTTTTATTAGTTAAACTAATAATCAAACATCACAACCAGCAATCAATTAGGTGATTAACTTTTCAAATATATATAAATTTTATATATAGCCAAAAATCATATTCTTAGTGCAAATCACAACAATGTGTCCTAACTAAGTTTTGGTTCTCATACCAGTCAATGGAAATATATAGAAATCCCACTATCGAAACTCGAACATTATTTCTGATGATGTTTCGAACCACCATCAGAACATCTCCGGGCGACTAGAGTGTGATTCTATATCTATCCAGTATATTAAAACTTCGAATATCCGTTAATTACTCGTACATTCGAAATCTTTATATACTCGATTGTCCACATTAAAATATAATAATATACTCAAATACGTACTTTAAGATAAAAATTTCAAAACTAAATTATTATTTTCATTTTAAAGAAAATAATACTCTTTACACTAGTTCTAGGATACTACTGATCCCATCTCTAACGAGTTATTCTTATTGGATATTACTAATCCAATCTCTGATGAATTCTTTCGTTCGGTTCTAATGTGTCTTGTTCTCGAGCTCTGTAAACCAAAGCTCTGATACCACATATGACGACCCGAACTTCCCAGTAAAGGAAAGACTGGATTGCCTTGAGAACAATACACATCAGAACACAAACTAGAGAACATTTTATTGTTGATTACAACAATTACATCAGAGTACAAGAATATAACAGAGTATGAATATATATTACACAATAGGAATGTAATAATACCAGAGATTTAAATTACATTTAAATAGCAGCAAAAAAATATTAAAAATACACAACCGAAAGGAATACACGGATATAGAGCTTTCCGAATATCGCTTCAGCTGTAAACCGGGATCCTGTAAATATATCTGCAAAAAGCTACTCGACTGCCCGTGTGGAAATTATGGGCACCCGAATTTGCCAGTGAAACAAACTACAGGTCAGTCATGGGACTGGTATGAGAAATCTTACTTAACTTATCTAATAATAAGGCTAATCACAGGACCACGCCGCTAACGCAGAACGGGTTTACTCCATTAGATTGCCAGTGCATAAAATAAAGTAAATCGTTAAACAACGCAATGCTTTTTAGAAAAATGAAACCATTATAAGACTCAAGTCCCATCACACAATGCAATGCAAACCGGAGGATAGAGTCTTACCTTATAATGGTTAAAAGATGCTTGATACGATAAAACAGATTTAGTATTAGTGTGTATATGTTTTTTAAAAACCATTTCAATCATAATATATCAATCATAGACGGCATGGGTACCATATATCATGTCGCCATACTAGTTCTACAATCAAAACCGCAAGGTCGTATCGAAAGTTGGATTTCCATCATGAGTCGAGGCTTGGAGCAAGCTCCTCTCCGATTCGAGACACTCTAGCAAATGCCTCAGAATCCCCCACAGTGAACCCTTGGATCTTCAGGGTCGGTCCCTACCTAAGGGTAGTGGATTAATTATGCCTGTACACACGCTTCCCGGTCCCTTTGGACCTATAGTATGACCACTAACGGCCTATAAAAATCCGAGGCGCCTCAAAAACCATCATCCACATAAGTAAAATGTCATCCAGTTTAAGCACCGGCACTACTCCTAGCTAGAAAGAAACGTGTGCACTCCCTGCAGTCCTACTCCCGTTTTAGACTCATACCTGGGTGTGAGGCTCGCGAAGTCACGCTATACTCAAAGCTATGCCGTAATAGGCTATACTTTGATCATCCCACAAGGCCCTGCTTTTCAACAAAAGCCTTGATCAATTGCATCTTGGCGTGCCACATTGACAATTCACGCCATGCGATCAATCACTATTAATATATACTAGGGTGTTAAGTAGAGAATAAATTCCCCACCACCAAACAGACATACATTAATAGAAATCGATTTAATTCACATGGAATGAAATCCAACGTCAGACACGCATCCATTTACAAGTCCGTTCTGGGTCTGAACGAAACCGGAGATACCTGAGAGGTCCTCGTATATCCGAAACAATCAACAATAGTCCGGACGGCTATCACTGAAGCCCCTTCAAGGTAGCTACTCCCATCATGGGTCTCAGTAGCAACACATCCATTCGATGTGAAGATCGTCGGTCTTCAACCACCGTCTTCATCTTCGACTCTTCATCGTCGTAGTAATTATTCGGAATGGGTTAAATCCGGTCTTTCCGAATAATTCGCGTATTTTATAATTAAAAATCAAGTACTATAAAAGCACATCCAACGTCTCATTCCAATTCAGAATATTCTTTTAAATAAAATATTCGCGTTATCTTATCAAAGATAAATTCTTTAAATTTATTCTTAAATCTTTCTTTAAAGATTTGTTAAAACCCCAATTTGGTTTTAAATATCAAAAATCATTATTCAATGATTATTTAAATTTAAGAAATTAATCTTATCTTTAACTGGGATAAAGAACTAATGTCATTTAAAACATGGTTCACGGTAAACCCAAAATCATCTTCCATTAAATATGGAATTTCACAGAAATCAAATCAATATATAATCGTTATAAATTTCTGTATCCGACCAATAATATAAATAGAATAACGACAAAGCCTCTTAAATTCCATATGTAGTATCGGTCTTCTTTTACTGGAGTTTATCTCGGTTATTATTAATTTGAATTCCATTCAACTCCAATTTAATATATTAAATTGGAAAACTTGGCTTTTGGAAAATTCCAATTTAAATCTTAATAAATGATTTATAAATTCCAAATCATATTTTCACTGTCAATTGGGTTAAAGAACACATGTCACTTAAAACATGGTTCACAATAAACCCAACTCACACTTCATCTTATTTCAATTACTAAATATAATTGAAAACTTTAATAATCTAAATAAAAGATTATTCTTTTCATACGGGCTTTAAGAACAGTGTTATTTAAGACACTATTCACGACAAACCCAAAATCCAATTTATTTAATTCATTCTTAATTAAATATTAACAAATTAGGAAAACTTCATTAAATCTAAATTTAATGATTTATTCTAGTTGATAACTAGTTTATTTCAATAAAAATATATTTTTCTAAAATATACTCCTTTTTTCTAAAATATATTCTTTTTCTAGGATATATTTTCTAAAATATTCTTTTCTAGAATATTCTTTATTGGAATGTGACTCAATCAACATCCATATACTGCATGTAATCAATGATAAGTATTTATCAAACATTCAAATACAACCAGAGTGGACTCTACACTAAATATTGGGACTAGTGTAGGTCAAATACCATCCCAACACCCGTGTGGGGTTTCATCCAACGAATAAATAATAAGTTATTTGTGCACTTGGGCGATGTGTGAAAATTATCGTCCCAATCACATAAACAAGTCGGATAACTTGTGAATGGAAGTGTAATATTCAGTTTGAATACACTAGCATTATATTTAACGCATCAGCATTTCAACATCACAGACAAACATCCTAATTCTTTTTATCGTGAACAAATGAAAATAAAATCTAGTCTTTTTAATTCAATTCTTTTTTTATTGCTAACAAATTACAATAAAATCTTGACTCTTATTTATTGACCAAAAAGTATAATTTTTGGTCTCATTCCTTTTTTATAAGACAAAATGAATATTTTACTTCATTCTTTTTAGAATGACAAAAAATGTCTCTTTTATTTTAATCCTTTTAAAGTGACAAAAATCGTATTTTTGTCTAATTCCTTTTAATATAAAAAATATGATAATTTTGTCTAACTCTTCTTTAATGTACAAGATATGATTATTTTGTCAAATTCTTTTAATGTAAACAAAATGACAAATTTGTCCAATTCCTTTAATGTAAACTAAATGTTCATTCCTAACTCATTCTCTTTTTTATGTATGAAAATATACATTTTCAATTCATAACCTTTTAATGTATAAAAATATACTTTTTTATTTCATAACTTTTTAATGTATAAAAATATAAATTTTTATTTCATAACCTTTTAATGTATAAGAATATACATTTTCATTTCATTCATGTCAAAGTGATAAAAATGTCCTTTTAATTTCCTTTATTTCAAAGTGACAAAATTATGTTATTCTTTTCACTAATCATATTTTGAAAAAAATAGTTATTCTATTCACTAATCATATTTTGATAAGATGTACATTTCTATCTCAACTAATATAATTGACAAAAAAATGCATATTTGGTTTTAACTAGTGTAGATTGACCAAAAGTGAATAATTTGTTTTAACTAATGTAAATTGGCAAAAGTGTATATTTTGCATTACCTAATGAAAATTGACAAAAATGTATATTTTATGTTAACTAATGAAAATTGACAAAAATGTATATTTTATGTTAACTAATGAAAATTGACAAAAATGTATATTTTACATTAGTGAAAATAAAAAGAAAGAACAAACTTTATTTCCAAAATATGTTTGCACTTGTGAATGCAAATAAAAGAACAAAACTTTATTTTCAATATGTGTTTGCATTTGTGAATGCAAATAAAATATCAAAACTTTATTTTCAATATTATATTTACATTGAAAAATGCAACAACAAAAAAAAATATTACCTTTTACCTCTAGTTATATTTGCATTGTGGAATGCAAATAAAAAGGTGAACTCTTATTTCCAAGTTTTATTTACATTAGAGAACACAAATAAAAAGATGTACTTTTATTTCCATGTCATATTTGTGTTGAAAACTACAAATAAAAGGATGAACTTTATTTCTATGTTTGTTTTTGTGTTGAAGACACAAGTAAAAAGGTAGTTCATTTTCCTATGTTTATATTTGTGTTAAGAACACAAATAAAAAGGCAATTCATTTTTCTAATGAATTGATAATCTAGATCAATTCCATTAAAAAGTGACAAATCATATTTTAATGTTGTATTGATAAACTAAATCAATATAATAGAATGACAAATTTTATTTTTATAATGAATTGATAAATCGGATAAATTCAATAAAATAAAATTAAAAGTGACTGCAAACTCTGAATTTCAGATGACCAATAAAAGTGAATTCTGTTTGTCTAACAAATTCTGTATTTTAATTCATTAATCATGTTTTAAACAAAAATGAACATTTTATTCTAATGTTCATTGCCTAACAAAAGTTGTTCATTTATTGTTAATATAACAAATCAAAATGATAATCCTATTTTGTCGAAAATTTTATCTCGACACACACTGGAAATGATCCATCCAAATATGCTATTTCTATGTCAACACTAATGATCTAACAAACATGATATTTTGATCAATCAACAATACATTCAGCAATTGGTCAACACAGAACAAATCATCATTGCAATAATCAAGTGTACAATAATGAATATGAAATAAATATAAATTCACATTTGAAATAGATAATTAATCTTAATTTTAAAAAAATAGAAATCTCACATCGTTCTTATTTCAGATCTGAAATTTGGTCACAATTGGATCTGCTCGGTTTCAACTCTAGTCAGCTCCATGCTGTAGTGCTCGGAAATAAGATCGCAACACAATCAGTTTCGCTGCATTTTGTTTTGATATGAAGGAGTTATGCTATTTTAAACATTTGGAAATTTTATTGATTATTTAAACAAAAATTAAATTAGATTAACCTTAACTAATCACCACTCCTTCTTCAACATCTCTTTATCCTCTGTAAACATTGAACCCATCACCGCCCGTCCTCTCTCCTCCTCCCTGCCACGTCGGACCTCCTGCGCCTGATCGGAGTCCACCACATCGAAGCTCTGAACCCCCTCGTCCATCGCTGGTCACAGTGCCCAGCTCGCACGTGCCACGACCATCGAATTCCCCTCCAAGCGCCGCTACTTCTCGGTCCAATTTCGACCTCCATGCGCCACTAGGAACGATCATCGCCGTATAGAATTAAACATCACAGTTTGCTCTTCGATTTGGTTATGGAGTTGAGTTTTAATTCGAGAGGATTTGGTAGAGTTTAGTGGATTAAAATCGGATGATGGTGGCCATTGGTTTGAAATATACGGCGGTCGAACTAATGGGAATTAGGGTTCTGTACAATACCCCGTATTTAAACCGTATTTTCAGTGTATTCTATATTTATTTAATTATCTAATTCAAACAAAAAGTCTGTTAACCTATACGAACTCCAAATCGAACCCAACGAGTGTCGCCCCTAGCTAATAACCCCCATCCCGGACACAATGGAACATGTTTCGTAACCCAATTCGGCTGTTATGATATGTTTTTCCTTAAATTTAATATATAAATCAATTTATATTAAATTCAAACGTACATTTTAAATTACCGGGGCCACATACGACCTCTAAAAATTACAGAAAAAATATTTCTAGTTATTTTTTGACGATGCGGTTCTAACAAGACTAATTTCATCGAATTCTGAGACTGTTTGAAAAATGGCCACTTTCAAGTCGATTAAAATTGACTAAAACTGACAAAACACGTTTTCCTTTGCCACGCTCACATATTAACTCGAAAAATTATGGAAAAATAAACTTAACAATAATTTGACATTGCGGTTCCAACAAAAGTGGTTTCATTGAAAACCGAGGTCGTTTGTAAAATGACAATTTTTAAGGCCAATACATTAAATTAAAAAATATATAAATTCTATAGCGACTTTTCTGAAGTTTAAACTGGCCATAACTTTTGATTTTGAAAGTGAAATTTCAGTTTTTCAGATTCGTTAAAAAGATATGATTAAACAGATTTACATATTTCTGGTTTCGCTCAATTCTGACTTAAAATGAATCCTGTAAATTCAGTCAAAGTTCAAATTCAAATTTTCAAACTACAACGCTGTTTTAAACTCCTTTTATAAGTAAATTAAATTTATTCGTTTTAAAATAAATTTTTAGTCGTTCTTATTTAAAATAAATTATTTTAAATATTAAAAATCCAATAAAATTTCTAAAATAAAAATTTTTAATTGGTCCCAAAATTCTGGGTTGTTCCAAATAAACTCCAGGTCAGTCATGTGACTGGTGTGAGAACTAAAATAGTTATTAAATCTTTACTTTAAAAATAAAGTAAATCAAGGGACCACGCCATATAACACAGAACGGGTTTCCTTCCAAGAATACCATTGCATAGAATAAACAGGGCCATGCTTTTTGGAAAAATCAAGCTATTATAAGACTCAGGTCCCATCACATAATGCAACGCAAGCCGGAGGATAGAGTTTTACCTTGTAATAGCCAAACATGCTTGGTACGTTTAAAAACAAATCATTTGATATTATTATAAGTGCATAGTGTTAAGAACAACTTCAAATATAAATGTATCAATTATAGACGGCATGGGTACCATATATCATGTCGCCATACTAGTTCTACAATTAAAACCGCACAATGTCATATTGGAAGTCGGATTCCATCTATGAACCAAGGCAAGGGATCATCCTTACCTCTTCGAGACCCTCAAGCTCGAGCCTCAGGGTCAGCCGCAACTGCACCTTAGATCTTAGGCCCAGTCACCCTTTGGTGATTAATAATACCTGAACAATACGTTTCACTGCCCTATGGGGAATAAACCTGGTCAGTATTTCGACCATCATATCCATCGGGCCCGTAGTGACCAATATATCCGAGGTACCTCGCTATCCATCAAATAATAAGCAATATCACATGTGTAAAATGTCTGAGCTCCATACCATGTAACCACTCCTAGCTAGAAAGAAACGCATGTTCTCCATGCAGTCCTCTTCCGCTTCTGGTTCATATCGGGGTGTAAGGGTCGCGAATTAATGTTATACACAAAGTTATGCCCTTTAAGGTCGTACTTTGATCATCAACCATAAGACCCTGCTTTTCAACAAAAGCCTTGATTATTTGCATCTCAGCATGCCACACAGGAAATTCATGCCATGCGACTGATGTCTATCGATATATAACCTCTGAGCTCGTACATCTCAGAGAAGGGTGTTAAGCAAGAGAATAAATTCTCCGCCACCAAACAGATATATATTTAATAGAAATCAATCAACACGGAATAAAATCCAATGTCAGACACACATCCATTCACAAGTTCGTTCTGGGTCTGAACGAAACTGGAGGCACCTTATTCCTCATCTCATATGTCCAATACCGGAGAGAGTTCCTCGCATATCCGGTCGATCTCCAAGTACGTCTGGACGATCACCACTTAATACCTCATCTTTGGTATACAACCCAATCAAGACATCGGTATTCATCCAAACGATTTGAAGACCTCCGATCTTCAACCACCGTCTTCATCGTGGATTATCGTCGAATCAGTTATTCAGAATGGGTATAAACCCGGCCTTTCCGAATAACTCGCGTATTTTATAAACAAGTGCTATAAAAACACAACTTACGCCTCATTCCAATTCAGAATATTCTTTTATTCAAATATTCACATCATTAGGGAAAGGTTCCCATTAATTTTATCAAAGATAAATTCTTTAAATTTATTCTTTAATCTTCCTTTGGATATCAATTCAAACCAAATTAAGGTTTATCCAAACTAGTCGGGATTAGCGCACCTTACCGAAGTAATCATTTGTTTTATTTCCCAATCCCAACCTATTCATCCGATGGAGCAAAACTGGTAATACTCCATATCTAACACCATGGTGTTATCGATAAATTTAATTACCATTTCACGTTCAAATCTAGTTAAAGATTTAACTATCGCTTGGAGCAACACTGGTGATACTCCATTCTTGATCATTTCCCAAATTTGATAATTTAAATTATCAATTCACATTTCAATCTAATTAAAGATTAAATAAAACTCCACTTAGTTTTAATCTTCCAAAAATTAATATTAATGATTATTCAACTTTGGGAAATCAAACATGTCGCATCGACAATCTACTCCGTACTATTCATTTCTGTCGATATATAACTTATGAGCTCATACGTCTCAGAGAAGGGTGTTAAGCAAGAGAATAAACTCCCCCCGCCAAACAGATGTATATTTAGCAGAGATCAATAATACAATTCTAAATACGATGTTAGACATGAAATTTTGTCTTTAATTGGGTTGAAGAACCAACGTCATTTCAAATACAGTTCACGATAAACCCAAAATCACATTCCATTATTTATGGTATCTTCACGGAAAAGCAGATCAATGTATAATCGATATCAATTTCTGTATCCGGCTAATAATATAAATGGAATAACGACAAAGCCTTTTAAATTCCATATATATTAACAGTCTTCCTCCACAGAAGCTCACATCGATTATTACCAAATCGAATTCCATTCCATTCCAATTTATTTTATTAAATTGGAAAACTTTAATTTGGAAAATTTCCATTAAATCTTAATAAAAAGATTTATAAATTCCAAATTACATTTCATGGTTAATCGGGTTAAAGAACAAATGTTATATAAAACACAGTTCACGATAAACCCAAAAATCCAATTTCAATTCAGTTCCAATTAAATATTAATTAATCGGTAAACTTCACTAAATCTTAATTAAAAGATTTATTCTTTTCTCAATTGGGTTTAAGAACAGTGTTAATAAAGACACCATTCATGACAAACCCAAAATCCCATTTGATATTAAACACAAGGCTCTGAATAGAAATTATATCGGCTTATATTCAATATCAAATTCTGAAACCAACAAATATCGTATTGGAAATAACGATATAAATATATCTTCCAAATTTCCGTAATAATATCCGTATAATCACGAAATCCAACATCGAAATATTTCGAAGATGATTTCCATTCAAATCCACTCTAATTCATATATTGAAAATTCTGGTTATATTAAAACTCATTCTCAATCCAATTTATTTATTTAAAAATAATTGGATTATAATTCTAGCTAATAACTAGTTCATTTCAATAAAAATATTTTTTTATCTTTTCAAATATGGAATTTTTTATCGCAATTCTTTCCAAATCATTGATGTGCATGTAAAAATGCACATTTATATTCACATATTTGTTCTTATTTAGTTGAATAAATGAACATTTTCGGGTATTTTATACGATCAAACCATGTTTAAAATATTTTCAAAATCATCACTTATTTTGGAAAAAAGTGGTCATTTGTGCGTGTTTTAATTTGTGAAATCTTTTACTTGTTCCTTATGTTTACCTCTTGTAGGAATTTTGGAGCTAAAAGGATATATACACATGAAGAGATGAGGGAAAGCATGCGTTTTCACAAAAGGAGGCAAAGAATTAATTCATTTTATGGATAGTGGAGGCCTACACCTTTCAATTAGCCTATTTTCTCTTAAGATTCATATTAAAGACTGAGACAAAAGGCCTCATGCATTTTCCATGACTCATTAGTGGCTAATGGCAATTAGAAGCTACATGAATGGTCATTTTGGGGATTTCCCAAGGAAAATGATTAGGGTTTTAGGGTTTTTTGATCATGTATATATACCCCTTTGTTTCATATATTTCAGGATCTCCTTTTTAGCAAATAAAAGTGTAATTGATCAAATAAACAAAAATGGCTTCCAAGCCAATTTCTTTTATGTCTCTCTCATATCTCTTTTAATTTCTACGCTACTTTATGTTAGTAGTTTAGATTTTCTTTTCTGCAAGTAGTGTAATTTTCTTTTATGCAATTAGAATAATTTTTCCTTTATTTAGTTCTCTGTTTTTGTTGTTCGTCAATATTGAAATCTATTGGTGCTGAAATAATCCACAAATGGGGAGCTAAACACCTTTAATTTAGGGGTGATGAAGCTCTCTAATCACATGGATTCAACATAGTTTATTTTTCATGCTCTCTAATTATGCTTATTGAAGAATGGATGTTTAGTGTATTTTGTTAATCATGCTTGGTCTTGATGATCTATGCTTCTAATTAATAGAGGATAGATCATGCTTGATTAAATAACACAACAAAATTTGCCTTTTCATCTATATATGATTTTGGCAAAAAGAGGAAGTGTTAATCAACATTTGATATTCCATATTACTAACTAATAGTAAATAGAGTATTCTTAAAATTGATATTGCTTTTAACTTATTGTCTTTTTTATGAGAATTGAATAGTGAATTAGATTTGTGCTATAGTTTGACGACTTAAGTTATGCTAATTAATAGCATAAATATGTCATACTTGTGATAAACACAATATCTAACCTCACTTATGACCAAACAAATAGAGATCATAACTTCATCATGTTGATTTGTATGATCTAGAGAGTGAAAACATCTCTAAATTGCTCTTAACCTAGTTGTATTCTCAACTTAGTCATTAATTTTGTAAAATTTTTGTTAACTTATTTTAAAGTTTGGTTTAATTTGGTTGAATAGAATTTAAAATTATTCTTTGCCTGTGGATCACCTCGTATTCGCTAACGTACTACAAGTGTACGCCGTGCGCTTGCGGTTTATTACACTTCACGACGGTATTCTAATTCATAGAATATTCGTCGTCGAAAAAGTTTTTGGCGTCATCGCCGAGGAGAGAAATTAGTTTTAATTTTATTCTTCGATTTAATTTTCTTATTTGTGTTCTACTAAAAAAAAAATTATGTGTTTGTTCGTTTTATTTCACTTTTATTTGTTTCTGTATGTGTGTCATTGTGCCTTGTTTTAGTGTTCTTAGTTTTCTTTCCTACAAAATAAAATAAAATTTGTTGTTTCATTTTATAGTTAGTAGTGTGAATTGCATTTGTTGTTAGGGTTTGTTTTGTGTGTGTGTTTGTAATTGCATTTGTGAATATTTGTTTGTGTTATATGTCTCTTGCATCTCTCTTCATAAAAAAAATCCATTCATTTATCTTTCAGTTATTAGAAATAAGAAAAAAAAACACTTGCCTTTTGTTCAGTCTCTTTCCCATTTTTTGTGTTTTCAATTTCCTTTATTTCTTTCCCTTTATCTTTCTCTCATTTATTCCTCTCCTTTTTACAATTCTTACAAATAATTAAAAAAAAACACAAATTATTGCTTTCCTTTTCCTCCCTCTTTAGTTTCCTTTCCCTTTCATTGCCTTTTTAATTTCTTTCCAATATTACATTGCTTACCACTTTTCAACAACTCTTAAAAAGGATTCTTTTCAAATTTTCTCTCCTTGCTTATCTTTATACCACAATGCCTCTACACCACTTCATTACCACCACTTCTGCCATTTCTAGTCAAGCATCTCAACTTCACAAATTCATTCTTCTTCCACTATCTTCTGCCTCTCGCACGTGTTCCAACTCTCCTCCACCATCACCCTTCTGCCACAAACAGTCCACTCTTGCATTCACGTCCTTGTCCCTATCCATTGCCGGACCGCAAATAACCAACCTGAAATCAACCACCATTCATCTCCTGCTTTTGAAACCTCCTATCGCAAAACTCATTATCACTCCAGTTTAGTTCTACCAAGCCACTAGTTCAACCACTTCTCCATCCTCTTATATAGCTCCACCACCCAATTTACACAAAAACAGACCACCAGCTACCTTCCATTTGCACCATCAACCTCCAGCTTAGCATCACATTTGATTCACCACATTCACCCCTCTGTCATCATCATTCTGCACATCGACAAGTTTCAAACCACTCCTTGCATTTCTCCTCGACCAACTGCAGCGAAACTCACAAAAACAACATCCTCCTAAATCTCCCCCCTTTCATATCTAAGCCAACCTCAATTACCAGAACACAACCATCACCTTCATACCACCATACACTTGCCAAACTCCATCACAAATCATAACTACCACAAACCACTATGCTCCAAAAAAAAATCAGTCACCACTCTCTTCAAATCAGCAAACTTCGACTCCAACTTCACACCATTAAATCATTCCCTACATTTCTCATCCTCTCACCTTCTAATCTCCATTGCTCAAACCAATACACCATCTTCTCCACTAGTCTTCATTACTCCACAATTCCTAGCAACATAAGCCTCTGTTTGAAGCCAATCCATCATCTACATCCTCCATCCAGAGCCCTCTAACATCAGTCTCCAATCCCCAAACAACATCCCCCTAAAGCCTCCGCTACTTGCAGACCAAAATCAACGCAATTCCTTCCATCTACCGTGTTGCAAATCACCACCTTCTCACGTTCTAAAACCCAAATCCATCTTCACGGTCAGATTCACAAACTTCCATCATCACTCCACAATCAGACCATCACTTCTCCTTTAGCACCAGTCCATCATTTTCCTCGTCCCAAACCACAAACCACCTCTTTGCCAATACACAAACCATACACACCTCTTTGCCAATTCACAACACCATCCCCAAAATCACTCCATACCACAGTTACCATTAATTGCCTGCGCTCAACTTCCACCATCAGTTTACCTTCCTGTCACATATACTGCATTCAACCATTCACCACATTCACAGCCCATAGGCCCAAAATGCAAATTTCCCAACTCCCTAAACTATACTCACGGAACCACCTCCTCCTCAACCTCCGACAACGATTCCTGATTATCTGAGCCCGAGCGCAACCTCCACAAAGCCGAATGTACTAATCCACTACCGCAACCCTAGTCCCCAAATTGCCTTTAAATCTGACTCCTGCACCAAACTCTTACCGCTCAACCCCTACGAACACCACTCCAGGAAAATCCTCCCGAAAGCCTAAGCAACAGTCCACCTGGAAAACCCAATCGAAAACCCCAGACCAAAAATAAACCTCAAACCCCCATTTGAAAAATCGCATCTTTTTCCTCTTTTTGGAATTATCTTGTTTTCTAGATTTTTCGTATATGTTTGATTGAGTTGCGTGTATATTTGAAAGATTTATTTGGTCAATGTCTTTTTTTGGGGGGGGGGGGCGCCTTCGAGTGGGCTTGGGCATGTGATCTTCTGTGTGGGTATGTATCATGTTTATGTATTATTTGTTTGAGTTTTAGGATAGCTTTTGTGTTTAAAAAAAGGCCATTTGTTTTCATTTTTCTTCTCAAGTGTAAGTTGACAATTTTCTTTTAGTTTGAAATCACTTTCCATTCCATTGTATATATCGCTTTCACTTTTCAGGTTGCGGAATTCGGCGAACAGAATTGCTTGCTTTGCACCGCTTTGCTTTGCGCTGGCTTAAAAAAATTGCCGCTTAAATAAAAATTGATAATAAATTCAGACGCTCTGGTATTGTTCCCTTCTCCTCTGTTGTTATTTTCTTTCATTGTTGGTTGCTTGCATTTGCATCAAAAATTCAAAAACAAAATAAAATTTCATTCGTAGTTGCATTGTTAATATCATGTTTATTTTTTGTTTTGCATTCATTTCATCTTATTTTCTTTTCTTAAGGCCCAATTCACATAAGGTAAGGGATTTCATTACCCTTTCCTTAGCCCACAAATTGCATTTCATTGTAGAATTTGAATAACAATAACGGTTAGACTTTGGACTTAAGAGAGTCGCGGGCTCATATAGGGCTTAATTGTATTTTGATTGTTGATTTCTTTGGAACGAATTATTTGTTGGTGTTTAGACTACGACAGAGAAATAACATTTATAAATATTATATCGGTTGTTACTCTGAAGGTACTTAAACCTTCGGTTGCATTGCTAAGGTGATTCCTGGTGCACCGATAACTCCTTTCCGTTAACTGGCCAAGAAATCTTTTGTTTTAAGTAATCAAATGTGTCACTATATAATTTTAGGTTAGGAGCCACTAAGGATAGAAAATTTGTAGTTAATCCTTGCATTCATTTAGTTGCATTAGGTTCATACATATAAAAAAAAATCATAAAAAAATCGCTTCTTCTTTCTTCTTAAATTTGTTCTTTCTCTTCTTTTCTTATTCTTTGCTTTAGTGCATGCGTAGTTGGACCCGTGATCCTTCTACCAATTGTTTAGTCTGAACAAACATTCTTTCAACCATGGCCGAAGAAAATCCCGCTCGAACTCTTATGGATAGAGACTTCCCAGACCGAGTGTTTATTCCTTCTTGCATCATATTGCTTGCCCCAAGGGTAACCACTTTGAAATTCATTCGAACCACATAAATACTCTTCCAAAATTTGGCAATCTTGAACATGATGATCCATATATTTTTCTAACCAAATTTGAACAAGTTTGTGCAACCATGAAATTTCAACAGCTAAGTGACGATGGAATGAAACTTAGGTTAATTCCATTTGCACTTACCGATAATGCCGAAAAGTGGTTGTATAGCTTGCCTTCAAATACGATTGGAACTTGGAATGAATTTGTGAATGTTTTTCTAAATAAACTCTACCCCTTGGAAAATACATCTAAAATTCGAAAGAAATCGTTAATTTTCATCAATTTAGGGGAGAATCTTTTGCAAAATATTTTGAAAGATTTAAAGAACTTCTAGTCAAATGTCCACATCACAATTTTGAAAAATGGATTCTTTGTCAAATTTTATACGATGGACTCGAAAATAACTCTCGAACCATGCTCGAATCGATGTGCCAAGGAAACTTTCTAGCCCAACAGCACGATGTCGCTTGGCAATTTCTTGAAAATTTGGTCAAAAAATCAGCTCAATGGGAATAATCTAACGAGAAATTGATTTATTCCCGGTCAAATACTCATTCGGTAGGATCCTCAACGGCTTTAAAAGCTAAAATAGACGCGATGTTAACCAAATTTGATAATGTCCTTTCATCAAACCAAATAAATCAAGCTCAAGCATCTCAGCCCTTATGTTACAAATGTAACGATCCTAACCACATTGCCGATCAATGCCCACATTCATTAGAACAACTCAACTCATTTAATAAAGTTAGAAACGATCCATTTTCCCCAATGTACAATCCTGGTTGGAGAAATCATCCTATCTTCTCCTGGACTCAAAAAAATGCAAATTCGAATATGGTTCGACCCCCTTTTCAACTATTTTCGAATAATCCTTCGAATCCTCCCTTTCAACAAACTCAATTCCAAAATCTTGCGCCACCTTCTCAAAATCAAGTGCAACAATCTTTTGTTCTCCAAGACGATAAACGATTGACATCACTTGAGAAAAGTCTCGAAATGTTGGCTAAAGAAACAACTAAAAATATCCAATCAAATAGCAGTCTGCAAAATTTATTGACTTCGTACATGCAAACCACTAGTCAATTGATCGCTAAACTTGAAACACAAATGAGTCAGTTAGCCACTTCCGTAAGTGAATGGGAAAGAGTCACTTTCTCGAGTCAACCCATTCCAAACCCTAGGAGTCAAAATCCTAGTCCAAACCAAGCTCATGTCATCCAGAATGGCAATCAAACTCAGTTGAATGCTATCACAACTTTATGATCCGGTAAGAAAATTGATAATCAAGTTGAAAATCCAAATAACTTACCGAGTGTTTCTCTCGGCTTTTCTAAAACCACAAATGATCTTGATCCAAATTCTGAGTCTAGTTCTGCTCCAACTCAAGTAGACCGACCTACTGAATTTCACATTCCATTTCCTCATCGTGTTCGACCAAAGAAACATTCCGACCAAATGAAAAAGATGTTGGAAATTTTCAAACAAGTGAAAGTTAACATCCCTCTTCTTGACTTCATTCAACTAGTCCCCACCTACGCTAAATTTCTCAAAGACTTGTGTACCCAAAAATGACACACCCATGTACCCAAGAAAGTCTTCTTAGCTGCCGGACTTAGCGAAGTCTTGACTCAATCAATCCCTGTCAAATACAAAGATCCTGGATGCCCTACAATTTAATGCACGATAGGGGATAAAACAATCAACAAATGCCCAGTTGATTTGGGTGCAAGTGTCAATTTAATTCCATATTTCGTTTACTAACAACTTGGTTTGGGTGAACTTAAACCAACGAAAATAACTCTTCAGTTTGCTGATCGTTCAATTAAGAAACCCATTGGCGAAATTGAGCACGTACTCATCAAAGTTGGTCAATTCATATACCCTGTCGATTTCATTGTTTTGGAAATTCAGCCAGTCAATAATCCAATGAGTCAAATTCCATTGATTTTAGGTCAACCCTTTTTGGCTACTTCAAATGCTTTAGTAAATTATCACAATGGTTCAATGAAAATATCTTTTGGAAACATGACTGTAGATCTCAACATTTTCAATCTTGAAAGTCATTCGAATGAATCATGTAACCAAACCTTGGAAGTTAATGCCATCCACGAAAACTCTGAAAACGAATCCACTGACCTTAATGATGAGTGTGAGGCTGAGTACGAAAAATTGTTCCAAGACGCTCCTAACGAAGTTAAACGCACGCTTCCATTTGATTCACTTTCAATTGAGTCCAAATCTGAACTAGGTTCTTTGATCGAAAAACAACCGAAATTGGATCTTAAACCTCTTCCCGATCACCTTAAGTATGTATACTTAGGTGATAACGAAACTTATCTGGTCATAATTTCTTCAAATTTAACTTATGATCAAGAAATTTCTCTTCTCTCGATTCTTTCTAGAAACAAAGATGCAATCGGTTGGTCCATTTCTGACATCAAGGGAATTATCCCCGCAATCGTTCAATATCGTATTCACTTAACCGATGAAGCCAAACCCACTCATGAAGCACAACGTAGGCTTAACCCAAAGATGAAAGTGGTAGTTCGTGAAGAAATTCTTAAAGTTCTTGATAATGGTATCATCTACCCCATTTCTGATAGTTTATGGGTTAATCCCATTCACATTGTTCCTAAAAAGTCCGGACTCACCGTTGTCGCAAATGACCAAAACGAACTTCTTTCAACTCGTACTCAAATGGGTTGGCGTGTTTGCATCGATTATCGAAAATTGAATGCTGCAACGCGTAAAGACCACTTTGCTATTCCCTTCATCGATCAAATGCTCGAACATTTAGCTAGTCACGAATTCAACTGCTTTCTTGACGGTTATTCTAGTTATAACCAAATTCTAATCGCTTCTGAAGATCAAGAAAAAATTACTTTCACATGTCCATTCGGTACCTTTGCTTACCGACGTATGCCTTTCAGTCTTTGCAATCCTCCTGCAACTTTCCAACGAAGTATGATTGGAATTTTTTCTGATATGATCGATCGCTTTCTTGAAGTCTTTATGGATGGTTTTTCGATCTTTGGCGATTCTTTTTCCTCTTGCTTATATCATCTTTAACTTGTTTTAAATCGATGTAAACAAAAACTTGATGTTGAATTGGGAAAAAGGCCACTTTATGGTCAAACAAGGCATTGTCTTTGGACATGCAATTTCAAATAATGGCATTGAGGTGGATAAAGTGAAAGTTGATGTGATTTCAAAACTACCCATTCCAAAGTGCGTTAAGGACATTCGTTCATTTCTTGGGCATCCTGGTTTTTATCGACGCTTTATGAAAGATTTTAGCAAAATCACTCATCCTTTGATTACTCTTCTAGGAAAGGACATCCCGTTCGAATTTAACTTTGAATATGTCGCTTGTTTTGAACGTCTTAAAAATGAACTCATTTCAGCCCCAATAATCTGTTCACCCAATTGGGAACTTCCTTTTGAAATCATGTGTGACGCTTCTAACTTCGCAGTTGGTGTTGTCTTAGGACAACGCATAAACAAAATCCTTCACATCATTTACTACGCAAGTATGACCTTGAACGATGCTCAACGAAATTATACGACCACCGAAAAAGAACTTTTATCTGTCGTTTTTGCTTTCAAGAAATTTCGATCTTACTTGATAGGTTCCCATGTCACGGTCTACAAAGACCATTCTTCTCTTCGGCACCTTTTTGCTAAAAAGGATGCTAAGTCACGCTTAATTCGATGGATCCTTTTGCTTCAAGAATTTGATCTTACAATCGAAGACAAAAAGGATCTGATAATGTCGTAGCCGATCAGTTGTCATGTCTTCCGAACGCGCCATCGTATATGCCGATCAATGAAAACTTTCCCGACGAACAACTCCTTTTTGTTTCAATCGATCCTTGGTTCGCCGACATAGTGAACTATCTAGTCACTAAAGAAACCCCCTCATTTTGGTCCAAACAAGACAAATACAATTTTTTTTCCCAAGTGAAATACTTCTATAGGGACGACCCATACTTGTTTAAGTATTGTCCGAACCAAATCATTTGTCGATGCATTCCTGATAGCAAAATTTGGAGTGTTCTCTCATTTTGCCATGATCATGCGTACAGTGGACATTTTGATCCTAGAAAAAACACTGAAAAGGTGCTTCAATGTGGTTTTTATTGGACTACTCTCTTTAAAGACTCGTTCAAATTTTGTAAAACTTGCAATTGTTGCCAAATGCTTGGAAAGATTTCTCGACGGAATATGATGCCTTTGAACCCTATCCTTATGATTGAAATCTTTGATGCATGGGGTATTGACTTTATGGGACCTTTCCCAAACTCCTTTGGAAAATTGTTTATTCTTCTCGCCGTCGACTATGTTTCGAAATGGGTCGAAGCCGTTCCATGTAAAACAAATGATCATAAAATTGTTGTGAAATTTCTAAAAGAGAACATCTTTTCGAGGTTCAGCATACCTCGCACAATAATAAGAGACAATGGAACGCATTTCTGTAATCGATCTTTTGAATCCTTAATGAAGAAATACTCAATAACCCACAAGTTATCTGCTCCTTATCATCTGCAAACTTGTGGTCAAGTCGAAGTATCGAATCATCAAATAAAACAGATTTTGGAGAAAACTGTAAATAAAAACCGAAAAGTTTGGT
The DNA here is from genome assembly GCA_030737875.1 of Allium sativum. NCBI lineage: Eukaryota > Viridiplantae > Streptophyta > Magnoliopsida > Asparagales > Amaryllidaceae > Allium > Allium sativum. Next base: position 62,594,613 of record CM060909.1, on the reverse strand, counting down.
CATAAAAATTGACCGACGCGCTTTGGGCTTATCGTACTGCTTTTAAAACTAATATTGGAATGTCCCCTTTCCGACTGGTTTACGGTAAATCCTGTCATTTACCTATTGAACTTGAACATAAAGCGCTTTGGGCAATAAAGAACTTAAACTTTGATCCTGAACAAGCTGGCGAAAACCGAAAATTGCAACTCAACGAGCTAGAAGAAATTAGGAATGACGCTTACAAAAACACGAAAATTTACAAGGAAAAAAACCAAGGTTTTTCATGATAAGTCAATCCTAAGAAAAATATTTTTGCCAGACAAAAAGTTCTGCTGTATGACTCACGACTTCATTTATTCCCTGGGAGGTTAAAATCGAGATGGACTGGACCATATGTTGTTTGAACTGTTTTTCCACATGGTGCTATTGAAATAAAAAACCTGAGGGATGGATCTATATTCAAAGTCAACGGTCAACATCTAAAACCATTCTTGGAATTGCCCACTGATCAAGAGGAGGAGCTCGTGATTCTTCATGAGCCATGCTACATAAAGTAAGAAAGTTAACTTTAACCCTTCTTTGTAAATATGTAAATATTTCCCTTCCATTCACTCATTGTGTCATGCATTGACTGTGGGGACACAGTCGAAATCAAGTGTGGTGGGAGTTTCATATTTATTTTGGTTTTGCATAGAATTTTCTTTTCCTTTATTGTTTTCATTCAAAAAAAAATCACATTTCTATTTACTTTTAAATAAGACATGATGGAGTAAGCATATAATGTTGGTCGTTCGATTTAAATATTTGGAAATTTACTTCTCTTAGTGGATAATGAAAGGAAAGTTTGAATTATGAGCAAATTTGGTATAACTGGTATCAAGAGAAATTTGTAAGTGATGAGTATGAAATGTTTTCTGAATTGTAATCCAATTAAATGAATGGTTGATTTTAACTACTTGTGATAACATTTTAGATCTTTTAAGTGAAGTTGTGCCAAGATATTCTCGCTTAACTCTCTCTCTTATGTAAAAAGAAAAAAGAAAAAAAGGATAAAAAGAAGAAAAAGAGAATGTATATATATATATTAATAATCCAAGGGTATCCATCATTGCTAGTACATCTCGCATTGGTGTTCAAACCCGCTAAGCTCTTTCCGATACCTTGTTGACAAAGTTAGCATCGGTATATCTTGGTCTTATTTTATGAGTTGGACACCTAAGGATTATCGACATCTTGTTGACAAAGTCAGCGTCGGTCTGCACAATCCGCCAAGCTCTGTCCCAAACTCTCACGGGTGGTATACCTTGGTCTTTTCAGTTAGGTGATTGTAAATAGTAATAATGTAAATATTTTGTAATAAAGTGAGAGTAAGCACTTGAAATCCAAGCACATTCTTCACTTATTCGACCTAACTTGTTAACAAAAAGGAAGTTGAGATGCCATTTTACGATTGTTGATATTGATTGTAGAATTCATTTCATATTTTCACTATGTTTCTACCAAAACAACTGACCAAGCTGGAGGAGTTTATGGCGATAACATGACTTTTTTTGAAGTTTTGATTAATAACGGACTTAAATTTCATAGTGACGATCCAAATTTTTGTTAACTTATTCGTGTAATATTTAAAAGTAAACTATCCATTTGTAAATATTCCTTTAAAATCTTGCATTCATCTTATAAATATTTTCTAATCTTGCATTTTGTAAATATTTTTTGCATTCAACTTTTGGATTTTGTGGGTAGTATTCGCTGAAACCCTCACGAGACAACACTCATCCTACTGGGGACACCCAGAGGTTTAAAGGCTTGTTGCATACGCTCAATGCAATCGTGCTTCCTACGAAAACGGATTTCGCTTAGTTTTTCAGTTTATTTGAGGACGAATAAAAAGATAAGTGTGGAGGTATTTGATGTGCACGTAAAAATGCACATTTATATTCACATATTTATTCTTGTTTAGTTGAATAAATGAACATTTTCGAGTATTTTATATGATCAAACCATGTTTTAAATATTTTTAAAATCATCATTTATTTTGGAAAAAAGTGGTCACTGGTGCATGTTTTAATTTGTGAAATCTTTTACTTGTTCCTTGTGTTTATCTCTTATAGGAATTTTGGAGCTAAAAGGATATATACACATGAAGAGATGAGGGAAATCATGCATTTTCACAAAAGGAGGCAAAGAACTAATTCATTTTATGGATAGTGGAGGCCCACACCTTTCAATTAGCCTATTTGCTCTTAAGCTTCGTATTAAAGACTGAGACAAAAGGCCTCATGCATTCTACATGACTTATTAGTGGCTAATGGCAATTAGAAGCTACATGAATGGGCATTTTGGGGATTTCCCAAGGAAAGTGATTAGGGTTTTAGGGTTTTTTGATCATGTATATATACCTCTTTGTTTCATGTATTTCGGGATCTCCTTTATTGCAAATAAAAGTGTAATTGATCAAATAAACAAAAATGGCTTCCAAGCCAATTTCTTTTATGTCTCCCTCATATCTCTTTTAATTTCTATGCTCTATTTTATGTTAGTAGTTTAGATTTTCTTTTCTGCAAGTAGTTGTAACAACCCGAAAATCTGGGCCAGTTTAAAATTTTTATTTTGGCAATTTTAGCGAATTTTGATTATTTAAAATGAATTATTTTAAATAATATCGACGAGAAAATTTATTTTGAATATAAAGAGAACGTATATATTATATACGTCGTCGTTAGAATATAAATATTTATATATAATTATAAATAGAATTGAAAATGGCGCGGTAGTTCGATAATTCGATTTCAAACTTCAATTGAATGTACCGGGTGCAAAACAATCCGGATTTTAGTGAAACCAAAAATAATGGAATCTAATAGTGAATATCTTTCCAACGAATCCGAAAAATCAAAAGTTCGTAGCGGGAATCAAAAGATATGTCCAGTTGAAATTTCTGAATAGTCGCTATGGAATTCAGGCCCTTAAAAATGGACATTTTGCAAACGACCTCGGATTTCGACGAAACCAGTTTTGTTGGGTCCGTGATGTTAAATTATTGCTAGGTTTCAAATTTCATAATTTCTAGAATCAATATGTGAGCGTGGCGAAGGAAAACGCGTTTAACCAGTTTCAGTTGATTTTAATCGACTGGAAATTGGCCATTTTTCTAACGGTCTCAGAATTCGACGAAACTAGTTTTGTTAGGACTGTATCGTCAATACGAAGCTAGAAAATATTTTTCTGAGATTTATAGAGTTAGTATGTGACCCCGGTAATTTGAAATGTACGATTAAAATTCAATATAGTGATTTAAATGTAAATTTAACGGAAACTGATTGTAACAATCAAATCAGCTTGCGATACATATCCCATTGTGTTCGGAATGGGGGTAAAACGCTATGGACGACAGGCGGTGGGCCTCGTTTCGAGGTCATATGTAAAAGTCAACCCTTTGGCAAAAATAAATAATTAAATAATAAAATAAAATAAAAAAAAATAAAAATTCCCTCCTATTCTTCTTCGTTGCCCCCCCCCCCCCGATTCCTCATTCATACCAGAAAAGGAAAAAAAAAAAAACCTAATCTAAATCGCCGCCGATCTGCTCAGCCGCCACACCCCCCCTCCTCCACAGCAGACGCGCCGCTCAGGGCATCCACCACCCCTCCGACGTCCACCCTCCCCCTTCTCTTACCTCCTCCGTTGCCACCAGGTGGCGCCGCCCACTACAAAGCCCCCCTCCGACCTGCAAAGCCGACGAAGCCCCGAAGCCATCGCTCCACCCTCCTGCTGCCGACATCGACGCCGCCCGCTTGAAGTTGCCGCCGACGAACTGCATAGACCCCCCCCCCCCCCCCCGTAAGCATTTCTTTTTATTTTATTATTTTTTTTTTAACAGAATTTAAAACTGAAATTTTTAAGAAAATAAAAACTGATTTAAAAGAGAAAATAAAAACTGATTTAAAAGAGAAAATAAAAACTGTTTTTTTTAATGAGTAAAAACTGATTTAAAAGAGAAAATAAAAACTGATTTTTTGAAAAAGTAAAAACTGTTTTTTTTAATGAGTAAAAACTGATTTTTTTTATAAAAGTAAAAACTGATTTAAAAGAGAAAATAAAAACTGATTTTTTGAAAAAGTAAAAACTGTTTTTTTTAATGAGTAAAAACTGATTTAAAAGAGAAAATAAAAACTGATTTAAAAGGAAAAATAAAAACTGATTTTATTTTAAGGTTTAAATAGAAAAGGTTTAAACTTTAAAAAGAAAATGGTTTAAACTTTAAAAAGAAAATGGTTTAAACTTTAAAAAGAAAATGTTTTGAACTTTAAAAAGAAAATGGTTTGAACTTTAAAAAGATTTGATCTTTAAAATAGGAAAGCAAAAAGGCGAGATTTTTGTTTAGAAGAAAAAGTAGGATTTTTAAAAATAGAAAAGACTTTATTTTTTTTATAAAAGCGAAAACTTTATTTTTTATAATGGCGAAAACCTTATTGTTAAAAATGTGATTTTTATATATTGAACTTTGAAATAAAAATTCGATTTTTATATATTGAATAGCGAAGTAAAAATGTGATTTTTACGTATGTAGTGAAAGCAGCAACGAAGGTGACAAAAAGGCGAAACGACGAAGACTTCTGCAAAAGAAGAGCCGTGGAGCGGGATAGCTATACGTGAGAATTTCTCACCTTTCAATTTTATTTTCTAGTTATATATATATATACTAGGATGCAGACGGTGCTTAGTAGCACCCGACACAATCGTCCACAGGCCATGGACTTGTTTGTTTGGTTGCATAGATTAGTTGAATTATTTGTTTGAATTGAATTGTTTGGTGAGATGAAATTGATTTGATTGATGTGTGAATGGCGTGGGCCTTCACTAGACCGGGGATAAGGCTAGGCCTTGTCCCGTTTCTAGTATCGTGTCGTTATGCCGCCGAAATTTTCTAAAATGTGTTAGAAAATAAAAATATCATTTTATTGTGTAAATGAATTGAATAGAAATTCATAGGTTGAAATAAAATGTTTTGTCGTTAAAAATATAATTTTTAACGTGAATGTGGGTAAATAAATATTCATTTACAAACCAGACGGTTTGTTTATGTACACTTATTTGAATGACATTGATTGGGACGATAAATTTTACACATCGCCCAACTGCACAACTAAAATCAGTGTTTGATTGTTTGAAACCCCACACGGGTGTTGGGATGAAATTTGAAGTTCACTCATCCTGATTGATTAAATATGTCGATCGATTGATTGACAGGCTGTTATAAGCGTTAGATATCTATATTTGATGCTTATACAGTGTAGTGCACTTTGGTTGATGGTTGATTATTTTTCAATGCTATGATACATGTGTTGTATGAAAATCCATATAATTAATTTTATATGGTAATTGATTGGGCCTCATTCCAATTTTAAAAGAAATATTTGAAAAAAGAAATATTTGAAATAGAATATTTGAAAATAAAGGAATATATGAAGCCGTGTTGATTAGATTGACGCCATTTTGACGTGAACGATATTTATATCGATTTTAAAAACGATTTCGAAATGAATTGAATTGAAAACGATTTCGAAATGAATTGAATTGAAAACGATTTCGAAATGAATTGAATTGAAAACGATTTCGAAATGAATTGAATTGAAAACGATTTCGAAATGAATTGAATTGAAAACGATTTCGAAATGAATTGAATTGAAAACGATTTCGAAATGAATTGAATTGAAAACGATTTCGAAATGAATTGAATTGAAAACGATTTCGAAATGAATTGAATTGAAAACGATTTCGAAATGAATTGAATTGAAAACGATTTCGAAATGAATTGAATTGAAAACGATTTCGAAATGAATTGAATTGAAAACGATTTCGAAATGAATTGAATTGAAAACGATTTCGAAATGAATTGAATTGAAAACGATTTCGAAATGAATTGAATTGAAAACGATTTCGAAATGAATTGAATTGAAAACGATTTCGAAATGAATTGAATTGAAAACGATTTCGAAATGAATTGAATTGAAAACGATTTCGAAATGAATTGAATTGAAAACGATTTCGAAATGAATTGAATTGAAAACGATTTCGAAATGAATTGAATTGAAATCGATTTCGAAATGAATTGAATTGAAAACGATTTCGAAATGAAATGAATTCAAATTGAATTGAAATTTGAATTGAATAGAAATGAATTTTGAAACGAATTTATAAAGAAGAATTCAATTTTGATTTAAATTGAAAAGGAAGTTGAAATTGCTTTTGAAACGAATTTAAAACTATTTATATAATTCGTTTTAAATAGAAATCGACGAAGTATATATTATATATATTATATATATAATATAATGGCCTGAATAGAATGCGCCGCGCCGCGGCAGTTCGTGAATTTCGACCATTTATTTCAAATGGACATTGCGGGAGATCCGACCGTCGGATTCTCCTAAAACCGGAACCGTTGAGTTCGTATCGAAAAGAGCTTTCTAATGAATGTTAGAAATTTGAAATCTAACGGTTGGATTTGGAGATACGTCCAAATCAAATTCGAAAAAGGTCGCTGTAAGTGCAGTTCGATGGCCGTTAATGGAAATCGACTGTACGGGCCTTGATAAAATTATTAAAAATAGTAATAATTTGTGTAAAATCATAAGAAATGATTTGTGTAAGTTTGGGATGAAAAACTCCATATTTGAAAAGATAAAAATAGATTTTTATCGAAATGAACTAGTTTTGAACTAGAATTATAATTCTATTTATTTTTAAAATAAATAAATTGAATTTGAAATGGTTTTGAAAATAACCAAAACTTCCAATGATTGCATTGGAGTGGATTTGAATCGAAATTGTCTTCGGAATATTTCGATGTTGGAATTCGTGATATTACAGGTGTTGTTATGGAAATTTGAAAGATATATATTTGTATCGTTATTTCCAATACGACATTTGTTAGTCGTAGAATTCGATATTGAATATAAGCCGATATATTTTCTATTCAGAGCCTTGTATTGAATATCGAATGTGATTTGGGTTTGTCGTGAATGGTGTCTTCACTAACACTGTTCTTGAACCCAGTTGAGAAAAGATTAAATCTTTTTATTTAGATTTAATGAAGTGTACCAATTAAATGATATTTAATTGGAATTGAATTGGTATTGATTTTTGGGTTTATCGTGAACAGTGTTTTAAATAACACTTGTTCTTTAACCCGATAATTAATGGAATGTGATTTTGGGTTTATCGTGAATCGTGTTTTAAATGACACTGATTCTTTAACCCAGATAATGATTAAAACTAAGTGGAGTTTTAATGAATCTTTAATTAGATTGAAAAGATCGAGAATGGAGTATCACCAGTTTTGCTCCAGGCGATAGTTAAATCTTTAATTAGATTTGAACGTGAAATTTAGAAACTAACTGTCGGTTAGCCAAGCAGAATGGTTTTCTGGATATTGATCTGATGTTGGTTTCGGCCTTCGGGGTTAATATTTGGGGAACTATTCTCTTGATTAATTTACGGTTAGTGACTAATGAATTGGAATGAGGCGTATGTTGTGTTTGTGTAACACTTATTTAAAATATACGCGAGTTATTCGGAAAGACCGGGTTTATCCCATTCTGAATAACTGATACGACGATAAGTCGAAGATGAAGACGATGGTCGAAGACCGGAGGTCTTCACGTCGTTTGGGTGATAACTGATGATCTTGATTGGGCTGTACACCCAAGAAGATGGAAACAGTTGGTGATCGTCCAGACGTACTTGGAGATCGATGGATATGCGGGGTACTAGGTGCCTCCGGTTTCGTTCAGACCCAGAACGGACTTGTAAATGGACTGTGTGTCTGACATTAGATTTTAGTCTGTGTGATTGATCTCTATTAAATATATATTGATGGATATCAAACGCATAGAGTGAATTGCCTGTGTGGCATGCCTAAGTGGCAATTGATCGAGGCTTCTGTTGAAAAGCAAAGTCTTGTGGTGATGATCAAAGCACGGCCTTTGTGGCGTAGCTTTGTGTAACGTTTGATTCACGAGTTTCACACCCGGTATGAATCAAAAACGGGAGACGGACCTCAGGGAGGGCATGCGTTTCTTTCTAGTTAGAAGTGGCGTCAGTGGTTTTACACGCCCTGACGAGTTTGACTTATGTGGTTGTTGCTGTTGCGAGGCGCCTCGGATTGATCGGTCGTTCTCGAACCGATGGAGTCATTCGTTGGCTCATTGACACCCCAAAGGGTGGGGAAACGCAGTGTTCAGGCATTTTAATCCACATCGGTGGACCGGCCCTGACGATCCAAGGGTCACTCGAGCTCTGATCCTGAGACACGGGCTAGAGCGTCTCGAATCGGTTGAGGACTATCTTTTGCCTCGGTTCATAGATGGAAATCCAATTTCCAAATACGTGACTTTGCAGTTTTATTTGTAAACCTATACATGACGACATAGTGGCATGGGACGCTCATGTCGCCTATGATTGATACTTATGATTTGAAGTTGTTTTATACACTATGCGCTTACTATAGTATCAAATGTTTTGTTTTAAACGTATCAAGCATTCTTTGGCTGTTATAAGGGAAAACCCTATCCTCGGCTGCGTTGCATTGTGTGATGGGACCTGGGTCTTATAACAGCTTCATTTTTCTTTATTTAGCATTGCGCTGTTTGTTTTATGCACTGGTATTCTTGGGAGGAAACCCGTTCCGTGTTATACGGTGTGGTCCCTTGATTTACCTAGCTTTTAAAATAAAGATTAACTGTTTTAGTTCTCACACCAGTCCCATGACTGACCTGGAGTTTATTGTTTTAACCTAAACTCTGGGTGCCCTTATTTTGACACGGGCAGCTAGTAGTTTTGGTTTTGCAGATTTATATTCACAGGATCCTGGTTTACAGCTGGAATGATATCCGGAAAGCTTTGTATCCGTATATCTACTTCTAGTTGTGTATTGTATTATTTTCCGCTGCTATGTAATTTAAATCTCTGATATTTCTGTGTAATATTTATTTATACTCTGTATATTCTTGTATTCTGATGCATTGTTGTAATATATAATGAAATGTTCTTCTGTATGTGTTTTATTTTGTCCTGTTCTCAAACGATAGGGCGTTTCGAACGGCCTGGGTCGGTTTAGCCACTGATTCGGACAGAGCGAAATTCCTTGCCGTCACATTTGGTATCAGAGCTTTGGTTTACAAAGCTTAGAGAACAAGGCACATTAGAACCATACGAAAGAATTCATCAGATATTGGATTAGTAATATCCAATTAGAATGACTCGTTAGAGATGGGATCAGTAGTATCCTAGAACGAGTGTGAAGAGTATATTTTTAAAGTGAAAACAAATTTTGTTTTGAAAATTTAAATCAATTATTCGTAGTTGATTATCTATTTATATTTGATGTGGACAATCCAGTATATATAGATTTTGCGTATACGTCTGATCCGCGTGTATTCGAAATTTTAATATACTGGATAGATATAGAGTCACACTCTAGTCGCCCGGACGTGATTCTGATGATTGACGCGTCATCATTAGTAATTATTTTCGTGTTTCGAAGGTGTGATATCTATATATTTCCATTAGACTGGTGTGAGAACCAAAACTTATATAGTTAGAATACATTGTTGTGAATTGGCATCAAAAACATGATTTTCTTTATATGTAGTAAAATTATGAATTTGAAAAGCTAATCAACTAATTGATTGATGTTTGTGTTGTTGGTTTATTTGTTTGCTAATTTTTAGCCATTTAGCCTAATTGAACCGAATATTGGATTATATTGAAAATTGGTTGCATTTGCTTGCATATGCATATATATCATTGAACAGGTCATAGCAAGGAGGCTAGAGCAGAGAATATAATTTGTTTGCCCGACAAATAGGTACATGTTTACTACATAATTTCCTGTTTTGTTTGGGTGATGATGATTTTGTGAGCCTATTGGCTAGCCGCTTGGCTTTTTCTTTTTCTTTTTGAGATCTGAAGGACCGGGGAAGCTATTTGAAATTCCCCGATGCTCCCGGTGCAGGGGAGGTTATGGCGAAATTTTTTGAAAATTTAGGGTGTTAGCCAAATTTTTGAAATTTTGAAAATTCTCAGAAACTAAAGAGTTGGAGAATGGAAGCCTGATCGATCGTAGAGCTGAATAATCAAACCACTTTCGACTTTGTTCCTTTTCGGGGACGAAAAGTTTTAAGTGGGGGAGATTGTAACAACCCGAAAATCTGGGCCAGTTTAAATTTTTTATTTTGGCAATTTTAGCGAATTTTGATTATTTAAAATGAATTATTTTAAATAATATCGACGAGAAAATTTATTTTGAATATAAAGAGAACGTATATATTATATACGTCGTCGTTAGAATATAAATATTTATATATAATTATAAATAGAATTGAAAATGGCGCGGTAGTTCGATAATTCGATTTCAAACTTCAATTGAATGTACCGGGTGCAAAACAATCCGGATTTTAGTGAAACCAAAAATAATGGAATCTAATAGTGAATATCTTTCCAACGAATCCGAAAAATCAAAAGTTCGTAGCGGGAATCAAAAGATATGTCCAGTTGAAATTTCTGAATAGTCGCTATGGAATTCAGGCCCTTAAAAATGGACATTTTGCAAACGACCTCGGATTTCGACAAAACCAGTTTTGTTGGGTCCGTGATGTTAAATTATTGCTAGGTTTCAAATTTCATAATTTCTAGAATCAATATGTGAGCGTGGCGAAGGAAAACGCGTTTAACCAGTTTCAGTTGATTTTAATCGACTGGAAATTGGCCATTTTTCTAACGGTCTCAGAATTCGACGAAACTAGTTTTGTTAGGACTGTATCGTCAATACGAAGCTAGAAAATATTTTTCTGAGATTTATAGAGTTAGTATGTGACCCCGGTAATTTGAAATGTACGTTTAAAATTCAATATAGTGATTTAAATGTAAATTTAACGGAAACTGATTGTAACAATCAAATCAGCTTGCGATACATATCCCATTGTGTTCGGAATGGGGGTAAAACGCTATGGACGACAGGCGGTGGGCCTCGTTTCGAGGTCATATGTAAAAGTCAACCCTTTGGCAAAAATAAATAATTAAATAATAAAATAAAATAAAAAAAAATAAAAATTCCCTCCTATTCTTCTTCGTTGCCCCCCCCCCCCCCCCCGATTCCTCATTCATACCAGAAAAGGAAAAAAAAAAAAACCTAATCTAAATCGCCGCCGATCTGCTCAGCCGCCACACCCCCCCTCCTCCATAGCAGACACGCCGCTCAGGGCATCCACCACCCCTCCGACGTCCACCCTCCCCCTTCTCTTACCTCCTCCGTTGCCACCAGGTGGCGCCGCCCACTACGAAGCCCCCCTCCGACCTGCAAAGCCGACGAAGCCCCGAAGCCATCGCTCCACCCTCCTGCTGCCGACATCGACGCCGCCCGCTTGAAGTTGTCGCCGACGAACTGCATAGACCCCCCCCCCCCCCCGTAAGCATTTCTTTTTATTTTATTATTATTATTTTTTTTTTTAACAGAATTTAAAACTGAAATTTTTAAGAAAATAAAAACTGATTTAAAAGAGAAAATAAAAACTGATTTAAAAGAGAAAATAAAAACTGATTTTTTGAAAAAGTAAAAACTGTTTTTTTTAATGAGTAAAAACTGATTTAAAAGAGAAAATAAAAACTGATTTTTTGAAAAAGTAAAAACTGTTTTTTTTAATGAGTAAAAACTGATTTTTTTTTATAAAAGTAAAAACTGAATTTGGTAAATGAGTAAAAACTGATTTAAAAGAGAAAATAAAAACTGATTTTTTGAAAAAGTAAAAACTGTTTTTTTTAATGAGTAAAAACTGATTTAAAAGAGAAAATAAAAACTGATTTAAAAGGAAAAATAAAAACTGATTTTATTTTAAGGTTTAAATAGAAAAGGTTTAAACTTTAAAAAGAAAATGGTTTAAACTTTAAAAAGAAAATGGTTTAAACTTTAAAAAGAAAATGGTTTGAACTTTAAAAAGAAAATGGTTTGAACTTTAAAAAGATTTGATCTTTAAAATAGGAAAGCAAAAAGGCGAGATTTTTGTTTAGAAGAAAAAGTAGGATTTTTAAAAATAGAAAAGACTTTATTTTTTTTTATAAAAGCGAAAACTTTATTTTTTATAAAGGCGAAAACCTTATTGTTAAAAATGTGATTTTTATATATTGAACTTTGAAATAAAAATTCGATTTTTATATATTGAATAGCGAAGTAAAAATGTGATTTTTACGTATGTAGTGAAAGCAGCAACGAAGGTGACAAAAAGGCGAAACGACGAAGACATTTGCAAAAGAAGAGCCGTGGAGCGGGATAGCTATACGTGAGAATTTCTCACCTTTCAATTTTATTTTCTAGTTATATATATATATACTAGGATGCAGACGGTGCTTAGTAGCACCCGACACAATCGTCCACAGACCATGGACTTGTTTGTTTGGTTGCATAGATTAGTTGAATTATTTGTTTGAATTGAATTGTTTGGTGAGATGAAATTGATTTGATTGATGTGTGAATGGCGTGGGCCTTCACTAGACCGGGGATAAGGCTAGGCCTTGTCCCGTTTCTAGTATCGTGTCGTTATGCCGCCGAAATTTTCTAAAATGTGTTAGAAAATAAAAATATCATTTTATTGTGTAAATGAATTGAATAGAAATTCATAGGTTGAAATAAAATGTTTTGTCGTTAAAAATATAATTTTTAACGTGAATGTGAGTAAATAAATATTCATTTACAAACCAGACGGTTTGTTTATGTACACTTATTTGAATGACATTGATTGGGACGATAAATTTTACACATCGCCCAACTGCACAACTAAAATCAGTGTTTGATTGTTTGAAACCCCACACGGGTGTTGGGATGAAATTTGAAGTTCACTCATCCTGATTGATTAAATATGTCGATCGATTGATTGACAAGCTGTTATAAGCGTTAGATATCTATATTTGATGCTTATACAGTGTAGTGCACTTTGGTTGATGGTTGATTATTTTTCAATGCTATGATACATGTGTTGTATGAAAATCCATATAATTAATTTTATATGGTAATTGATTGGGCCTCATTCCAATTTTAAAAGAAATATTTGAAAAAAGAAATATTTGAAATAGAATATTTGAAAATAAAGGAATATATGAAGCCATGTTGATTAGATTGACGCCATTTTGACGTGAACGATATTTATATCGATTTTAAAAACGATTTCGAAATGAATTGAATTGAAAACGATTTCGAAATGAATTGAATTGAAAACGATTTCGAAATGAATTGAATTGAAAACGATTTCGAAATGAATTGAATTGAAAACGATTTCGAAATGAATTGAATTGAAAACGATTTCGAAATGAATTGAATTGAAAACGATTTCGAAATGAATTGAATTGAAAACGATTTCGAAATGAATTGAATTGAAAACGATTTCGAAATGAATTGAATTGAAAACGATTTCGAAATGAATTGAATTGAAAACGATTTCGAAATGAATTGAATTGAAAACGATTTCGAAATGAATTGAATTGAAAACGATTTCGAAATGAATTGAATTGAAAACGATTTCGAAATGAATTGAATTGAAAACGATTTCGAAATGAATTGAATTGAAAACGATTTCGAAATGAATTGAATTGAAAACGATTTCGAAATGAATTGAATTGAAAACGATTTCGAAATGAATTGAATTGAAAACGATTTCGAAATGAATTGAATTGAAAACGATTTCGAAATGAATTGAATTGAAAACGATTTCGAAATGAATTGAATTGAAAACGATTTCGAAATGAATTGAATTGAAAACGATTTCGAAATGAATTGAATTGTAAACGATTTCGAAATGAATTGAATTGAAAACGATTTCGAAATGAATTGAATTGAAAACGATTTCGAAATGAATTGAATTGAAAACGATTTCGAAATGAATTGAATTGAAAACGATTTCGAAATGAAATGAATTGAAATGAATTCAAATTGAATTGAAATTTGAATTGAATAGAAATGAATTTTGAAACGAATTTATAAAGAAGAATTCAATTTTGATTTAAATTGAGAAGGAAGTTGAAATTGCTTTTGAAACGAATTTAAAACTATTTATATAATTCGTTTTAAATAGAAATCGACGAAGTATATATTATATATATTATATATATAATATAATGGCCTGAATAGAACGCGCCGCGCCGCGGCAGTTCGTGAATTTCGACCATTTATTTCAAATGGACATTGCGGGAGATCCGACCGTCGGATTCTCCTAAAACCGGAACCGTTGGGTTCGTATCGAAAAGAGCTTTCTAATGAATGTTAGAAATTTGAAATCTAATGGTTGGATTTGGAGATACGTCCAAATCAAATTCGAAAAAGGTCGCTGTAAGTGCAGTTCGATGGCCGTTAATGGAAATCGACTGTACGGGCCTTGATAAAATTATTAAAAATAGTAATAATTTGTGTAAAATCATAAGAAATGATTTGTGTAAGTTTGGGATGAAAAACTCCATATTTGAAAAGATAAAAATAGATTTTTATCGAAATGAACTAGTTTTGAACTAGAATTATAATTCTATTTATTTTTAAAATAAATAAATTGAATTTGAAATGGTTTTGAAAATAACCAAAACTTCCAATGATTGCATTGGAGTGGATTTGAATCGAAATTGTCTTCGGAATATTTCGATGTTGGAATTCGTGATATTACAGGTGTTGTTATGGAAATTTGAAAGATATATATTTGTATCGTTATTTCCAATACGACATTTGTTAGTCGTAGAATTCGATATTGAATATAAGCCGATATATTTTCTATTCAGAGCCTTGTATTGAATATCGAATGTGATTTGGGTTTGTCGTGAATGGTGTCTTCACTAACACTGTTCTTGAACCCAGTTGAGAAAAGATTAAATCTTTTTATTTAGATTTAATGAAGTGTACCAATTAAATGATATTTAATTGGAATTGAATTGGTATTGATTTTTGGGTTTATCGTGAACAGTGTTTTAAATAACACTTGTTCTTTAACCCGATAATTAATGGAATGTGATTTTGGGTTTATTGTGAATCGTGTTTTAAATGACACTGATTCTTTAACCCAGATAATGATTAAAACTAAGTGGAGTTTTAATGAATCTTTAATTAGATTGAAAAGATCGAGAATGGAGTATCACCAGTTTTGCTCCAGGCGATAGTTAAATCTTTAATTAGATTTGAACGTGAAATTTAGAAACTAACTGTCGGTTAGCCAAGCAGAATGGTTTTCTGGATATTGATCTGATGTTGGTTTCGGCCTTCGGGGTTAATATTTGGGGAACTATTCTCTTGATTAATTTACGGTTAGTGACTAATGAATTGGAATGAGGCGTATGTTGTGTTTGTGTAACACTTATTTAAAATATACGCGAGTTATTCGGAAAGACCGGGTTTATCCCATTCTGAATAACTGATACGACGATAAGTCGAAGATGAAGACGATGGTCGAAGACCGGAGGTCTTCACGTCGTTTGGGTGATAACTGATGATCTTGATTGGGCTGTACACCCAAGAAGATGGAAACAGTTGGTGATCGTCCAGACGTACTTGGAGATCGATGGATATGCGGGGTACTAGGTGCCTCCGGTTTCGTTCAGACCCAGAACGGACTTGTAAATGGACTGTGTGTCTGACATTAGATTTTAGTCTGTGTGATTGATCTCTATTAAATATATATTGATGGATATCAAACGCATGGAGTGAATTGCCTGTGTGGCATGCCTAAGTGGCAATTGATCGAGGCTTCTGTTGAAAAGCAAAGTCTTGTGGTGATGATCAAAGCACGGCCTTTGTGGCGTAGCTTTGTGTAACGTTTGATTCACGATTTTCACACCCGGTATGAATCAAAAACGGGAGACGGACCTCAGGGAGGGCATGCGTTTCTTTCTAGTTAGAAGTGGCGTCAGTGGTTTTACACGCCCTGACGAGTTTGACTTATGTGGTTGTTGCTGTTGCGAGGCGCCTCGGATTGATCGGTCATTCTCGAACCGATGGAGTCATTCGTTGGCTCATTGACACCCCAAAGGGTGGGGAAACGCAGTGTTCAGGCATTTTAATCCACATCGGTGGACCGGCCTTGACGATCCAAGGGTCACTCGAGCTCTGATCCTGAGACACGGGCTAGAGCGTCTCGAATCGGTTGAGGACTATCTTTTGCCTCGGTTCATAGATGGAAATCCAATTTCCAAATACGTGACTTTGCAGTTTTATTTGTAAACCTATACATGACGACATAGTGGCATGGGACGCTCATGTCGCCTATGATTGATACTTATGATTTGAAGTTGTTTTATACACTATGCACTTACTATAGTATCAAATGTTTTGTTTTAAACGTATCAAGCATTCTTTGGCTGTTATAAGGGAAAACCCTATCCTCGGCTGCGTTGCATTGTGTGATGGGACCTGGGTCTTATAACAGCTTCATTTTTCTTTATTTAGCATTGCGCTGTTTGTTTTATGCACTGGTATTCTTGGGAGGAAACCCGTTCCGTGTTATACGGTGTGGTCCCTTGATTTACCTAGCTTTTAAAATAAAGATTAACTGTTTTAGTTCTCACACCAGTCCCATGATTGACCTGGAGTTTATTGTTTTAACCTAAACTCTGGGTGCCCTTATTTTGACACGGGCAGCTAGTAGTTTTGGTTTTGCAGATTTATATTCACAGGATCCTGGTTTACAGCTGGAATGATATCCGGAAAGCTTTGTATCCGTATATCTACTTCTAGTTGTGTATTGTATTATTTTCCGCTGCTATGTAATTTAAATCTCTGATATTTCTGTGTAATATTTATTTATACTCTGTATATTCTTGTATTCTGATGCATTGTTGTAATATATAATGAAATGTTCTTCTGTATGTGTTTTATTTTGTCCTGTTCTCAAACGATAGGGCGTTTCGAACGGCCTGGGTCGGTTTAGCGACTGATTCGGACCGAGCGAAATTCCTTGCCGTCACAGTAGTGTAATTTTCTTTTATGCAATTAGAATAAATTTTCCTTTATTTAGTTCTCTTTTTTGTTGTTCGTCAATGTTGAAATCTATTGGTGCTGAAATAATCACACAAATGAGGAGCTAAACCCCTTTAATTTAGGGGTGATGAAGCTCTCTAATCACATAGATTCAACATAGTTTATTTTTCATGCTCTCTATTTGTGCTTATCGAAGAATGGATGTTTAGTATATTTTGATAATCATGCTTGGTTTTGATGATCTATGCTTCTAACTAATAGAGGATAGATCATGCTTGATTAAATGACACAACAAAATTTGCCTTTTCATCTATATATGATTTCGGCAAAAAGAGGAAGTGTTAATCAACATTTGATGTTCTATATTACTAACTAATAGTAAAAAGAGTATTCTTAAAATTGATATTGCTTTCAACTTATTGTCTTTTTCATGAGAATTGAGTAGTGAATTAGATTTTTGCTATAGTTTGATGACTTACGTTATGCTAATTAATAGCATAAATATGTCATACTTATGATAAACACAATATCTAACCTCACTTAGGACCAAACAAATAGAGATCATAACTTCATCATGCTGATTTGTGTGATCTAGAGAGTGAAAACACCTCTAAATTGCTCTTAACCAATAGTTGTATTCTCAACTTAGTCATTAATTTTGTTAAATTTTAGTTAACATATTTTAAAGTTTAATTTAATTTGATTGAATAGAATTTAAAATTATTATTTCCCTGTGGATCGACTCGTATTCGCTAACGTTCTACAAGTGTACGCCGTGCGCTTGCGGTTTATTACACTTCGCGATGGTATTCTAATTCATAAAATATTCGTCGTCGAACACATTTATTATGATTTTACACAAATTATTAATCATTTTAATATGGCCCTTTCATTCGATTTCCATATACGATCATCGAACTGCACTTACAACGACATTTTCCAAATTTGATTTGGACATAATTCCAAATCGAACCATTAGATTTCAAATCTCTTATATTCGTCGGAAAGCTCTTTTCGATACGAACCCAAGGTTCCGGTTTGAGGAGAATCCGACGGTCGGATCTCCCGTAATATCAATTCGAAGTCAATGGTTGAAATTCGCGAACGGTCGCTACGCGGCGCGTTCTATTCAGGGTATATAATATATATATTATATATATTTCGTCGATTTCAATTTAAAACGTATTTTATAAATCGTTTTAAATTCATTTTAAAATGAATTCAACTTCATTTTCAATTTTAAACCAAAATTGAATATTTCATATCATTAATACATAAATGATAATATTTTCAAAACGTTAGATTTTGAAATCACTTCCTTTTCGATATTCATTATAAAAATGAATAAAATCGATATAAATATCATTTGCGTCAAAATGGCGCATATCTAATCAACACGGCTTTATATATTTCAATAATTTCGTGTCCATCCAAAATCGGACATCAAAATCAGATTTTAATCCTTTACCGAATATTATTTTAAAATATTCCTTATTTTAAAATATTTGTTATTTTAAAATATTCGTTATTTCTAAATTGGAATCAGACACAGTCAATTACCATATAATGTTATTTATATGGATTTCATACAACCCATGTACATAACAATAATGATACACAATCAACCATCATCCAGAGTGTAAATTACAACTGTATAAGCATTAAAAATAAATAATTAACGCTCATCACAGCCTGTTAACCTATTGATTGACATACAACTAAATATTGGGATTAGTGTATGTCTAATATCATCCCAATACCCGTGTGGAGTTTTCAAACAATAAATATTGACTATTATTTGTGCAGTTGGGCGAAGTGTAAAATTTATCGTTCCAATCAATATCAGTCAAATGGGTGTACATAAACAAATCGTCCGATTTGTAAATGAATATTTATTTTCATTTCAAGAGAATTTTATACCATTCATATACATGTTAAAAATTATATTTTTAACGATAAAATATTGTATTCATCACATGAATATTTTATATAATTTATACATTCAATAAAAATTATATTTTTATTATTCAAACATTTTATTCAACACATGAATATTTTATACAGTTCATTCATTCAATAAACACAACACAGTCAATTCAATCCAAACAAACAATCATGGTTTGTACAATCAATGGTGTCGGGTGCTGCTAAGCACCGTCTACATCCTAGTATATATATATATATATAAGTGTAACTAAATTGAGTGTGAAAGAGTTCTCACTTTCGGTTTCCACTTCGCCAGTTTTAATTTCTGAATTTCTGAACAATTCGGGTTTGAGTTTACTCGAAATTCTGATTTGCTCTGTTTCTGTTCTAGTCAGTTCCATTGCAAATCTCTCATTTTTCTGATTCCAATGCAACTGAAATATCTGAATTCTGAAATCATATGGAAAAGTTACAATCTTGTACACATTAAATACAATAAATAATTAATTAATATAATTAATAACTCTTTAAACCTTTAATTTTTTCCCTAATCAGTGTCATCCTCCCGCGTTAATTATCTGAAGTGTGTAAACCCATCAGCACCCCTTTTAAAATGGCCTGTGCTCCGCTCTCTAGGGCATCGAAACACAATCAAACCACTCCACCCCGACGCCCTTCGTCTGAGCTACCACCGCCTTCCGTCGTTGGGGAGTTCGACGCCCTCCACCGTCTCCAAAAACCCAACAAAGCCGATAACTTCTACCGCGAATCCCCATCCCAATAGTTAATAAAAAATGATCTTGACCGTATCAATTGAAAGATCTTAGAAGGATCTTCGATTTCCTTTTTATAAATCTTGAATTTCACTTATTAGATTAAAATCAAAGAGGGAGGGAAGTATTGAAGAATTTTCGCCATTGATGAAGGTAAGTGGTGGCGGGTTTAAATGATAGAGAATATGGTTAGGGTTTTCTCCCTTTTTGACCTTTTATAAATATATTTAATATTATTTTAATCTCAAAAATCCTAGTTTACCAATCCGAACTCTAAATCTGTAGCGACCCAAATTTCTGGTACTTTTTTGAGCTGACCAAACAACCCTAATCCAACCCAATGATACTAGAAACTCAGATGCCAATAGAAAGAAATAAGAGTATGAGAAAAGAAAGAAAGAATTATTAGAATAGAAGAAGGAGAATCAACACAACACAGAGTCTCACATTGCAGCGGAACAAAATATAATATAGAAATATTCTTTATTGAGAACTTGAAAATATACTTACATACATCAGAGTACCACAGACAATTTGGACAGTTATACAACTTGTCCCCAATTACAACACACAGCGGAATAATATTAGGTGTATATCATACGTCTGGACTTTTCTAGCTCGTTTCAGAACTTCAGAGCACCCGATAACCTGAACCTGAAACCCGGGCTAACCCGAGCATTACAAATACCGGGTCAGTCTGGTGAACCAGAGTGAGAATAACTCGCACAGTTTAAGGGGAATCAACCAACTTGATCTTTAAGTTCAAATTCCTATCGAAAGAAAAGGATAATAGTAAGACCAGCCCACACATAAACACGGACGGTTTTTACCTTACTATAACCCAAAACAGTTTGAAATCATATCTTATTCTGATATTATAATAGTGTCTAAATACAAGTAAATATCAATCTAGCGGAACGCTTGCATCTCACGCTCCACATATATACAATTAAAAACCGCGGGCGCTTATTGGAGATTGGATTCCGACTATGACAAGGTATGGGGCCACCTGCCGATAGTGTATCTCTAGAGGCAAATACACTGGGTTCAACAAGAACATCTTGTAACCCGACTCACACATGACCGACCACTCATTTCGCTTGAGTGTATCGAATGTATATCACCGACGGTTGGGATCAGCAACCGCTTCCCGAATAAGGGACAACATCGAAATAGATTAAAGAAGCAATGGAATTTCTCTAGACAGGTGATTATACACACCCTAATGGGAGCGACCCACATAGCCATGCTGCCTGCCCGATTTCTGTCATTTCCCGGTTGATGAGGCTTGAGGCTGCGATTATCCAGCTTTTAGGTCAGCACATTACTTTGAATGCCACATCGTCATACCCGCCAAATCATAAGTTGATTTCCATGAAAATATCACAGGTATAAAGCTAAGAGAAACGAATTTCTCCGCCACCAAACGTGAATACGTTTGAAGAGATCAACTTACACGATTTATTAGGTATACTCTGTCAGACACTCATCCATACAAGTCATCCAGGAACAGGATGAACTGAAGGCACTCTCCTACCGCATCCTCGGATCAGTAGCGAGAAGTCCTTGCAACCCGCAAAATCTCAACCACGACCGAATCACGTCAGAATATCTCTGGTAGCTAGCCAGATAATATTCGACAAGTAATCCTTCCGCTTATGAAGATCCACGGTCTTCAATGCTCCATCTCGACCATCTTCTGATATCTTCAACGTTTACGTATTTATTGGTCGGAATGGTTTTCGAATATAAATTCGGTCCCGGTCTTTCCATACCAACAATCGATGTGGCCAGATTTTGATAGTCGGTGTTCTAACTATCAAAACAACAATCATCCATAAAAATAAAGTGGATCCATTGGTTCAGTATACTGCGTCACTTGGCCTCTTTTAGTTAAACATTCAATTATAAATCTTTCGATATTTGAAGTACGCCCCTTCACTCCTTATTCTCAAATCAATTTTCTCAACTTTTCAAATTATAGTTTATAATATCCTTCACGTAAATACAAATGTTTACTTTTTAACTTCCCTCGTTTCTAAACTAATATCATTCTTGGATAATCACGAAGTCGTTCAAGTTGGGGTATTTTCTTACCTCCCAGACCTTGAGACGACAACATTATTATCTTTTGAATAGATAGAAGCTTATCAACGAATCTCATCCTATCATTTTCTCTCAATACTTATATTTGATTAAGAATCCCTTTTTACATAATCACTTATACTAGTGCTGTGCAACAACTCCTTTCATATCTGAAATATTCATCTCTAGACTAGATCTTTACCATTTGATTCTCACTTTTAAAACCAAGTTCAATCCACTAAAATTTACGTTCAAATTCACTCCACATTCATCTTGTTTAAAGCTTTCCTTTTTATATAATTTCTTTCGGGAATAACTCATATAAATATGAGTAAACTTGTTAAAAATCCTTTTTACTCAACTAATCCCCTTTTATCACCATTCCCATTTCAAAATTGGTTCCTTTTAAATTAATAAATAAAATTAATTTAAATAATTCTCATTTGATTTAACAATCTAATCAAATTTAATAATCTCATGTAATTGTTTATTTAAAATAATAACTATTTCAACCCCTGACCACTTTGTTAATTGTGGCTCTCTTATTTACAAACTCCTTAACTGACAAATCTTGCTTTATGTACATGTTATGGAATTTCAAGTTAAAAATAATTATTTATTTCCTTTAATAACTTTATTTAAAATAAACTATATAAAATAGATTTCAGAAACTTGTCTTCAGTTATAAAACAAATTTTATAACTTTCTTCCTATTGATTTACGTGACGGTAAATCAATTCTATAAAATGATTTATTTACAGGCCATCTGCCGATAATTACCCAACCAATATTACCCATTGGTTAATTTCAAATGAATGTTGAATTTAGATTCATCAATCCACAATCAATCAGATTAATCAACAGTTCATATAAATAAATAACATATTTGAGGAATCCGGTTGGATTCCTCCAACCTGTCCGTCCCTGCATCACAATGGGTTACCTCAATTTCAACACGACAAACAATTCAACTAATAACAGTCAACAAACAATTTGTAACAGCCATTCAAGCATCAAATGATTTGTTTAATACGTTTATTGTTATAAACGTAACCAACCAGGTAAGTTACCTCTTTTGGAATTTAATCGTAAAAAAATTAATGATTTAATTTGATTAAATTAAACAACGCTTAATTTAGTCTATGAAGATTAAAATATTCAGCACACATGTAAACAGTCATCCAATCACCAACCATTAGCAACCATTGCACACAAAATAAAAACCCGGTTTATATAAAATATAAACGGGGTAACTGAGTGAGTTAAACTCACCTTGATTTATTTCATCGTCAACTGTTTGATTTAATTAACTCTTGCTGCTCACACTCTGTCTGTCCAAATCCCAAAATGTCATCGTTTCTTATTTCGTTTGTTTCTGTAGACATATGAGCAGGATACACAAATTATACGACCATTTTTTAATTTAAATTTAAATTAGTCTATTTAAATTTATAATAATTTATAATGTTATCACGTTTTAAACTTAGGCATATTTTCTATGCAGCAAAACCATTCAACATCTCATGCCACGTTAAACATAGTGGAGCACGTGATACCCTACCAGGTACATTAAACATTCTAACCTTATATTGGTCACGTTTGTAAAGGGATTGGACTCTAAATGCTTGGCCATTTTCAAATAGCAGTACTACAGATAAATAAGACTAGGACATCTTTATACCCGACAACGTGATGAATGGTTCAACGTGTTATACAGATAAAATGTTAAGATGATTATGCATTATATTAATCATCATTAGGCAATTTAAACTTAATTAGACATATACTAAATGTAATTAGGTAATGTTAAGGTTCTTACCCAGGCCAAATTTTCGTGTATTGTTCCAGAAAACGAAAGCAGAGTACTTCTTCCTGTTTAATTCGGAAGCATCCCACTTCTCTTCTATTTCCACTTCACTTCTACCTGATGTTGATAACCAACTATTCTCCCATACAAAAGTTGTTACCCAATCCTACCCCCGCTCCAAACTCTCCTCCCTGTTTCGGTCCTTACATTTTATTTTATTTTATTTTTTAAACCGTGATTTCCTCCTCAGCATCCAACAAGGCCTCTCCACGTCCTCATCCGCCATGCACCCACTCCATACGTCTCCTTCCATGATTTTGCACACGCCGGAGTTTATTCCCTTCACCCACTCATTCCATTTCCATCTCCAACTGTTCTGTGCTTCTGGACATTTCGTTTTATCTCTATTTTTTTACGGGTTCGATTATGGAGCAGAAGACAAAAAAGGAAGAAAAGCTTTCGGTTTTATTTTGTGCTAGTGGGAAGAATGGAATGGCGAGCCGCGTATATATATAGAAGAATAAATCGAAGATAAGATCAACGTAAGATCCGTAAGGCAGAAAGGTAGTTGAAATTAGAGAACTAGGTGGCAGCGTGTTTTCCTTTCACATATTAATTCTGGGGGGTAGTTCGTCGAGACTTAGCTGTCTGATATGAAAACACTAAGGGTAGGCAAGGATATGTTGTTTCATTTCATAGGTAGCGTTTTTTTTCACAGTGATTAAATATTGGTAGGCTTGAGAATTCAGTAAATGAATAGGTGCAGTATATAGGATGGCGCCTGGACAGTGTGTTTTCAATAGGTCGGCATGGTTTGCGTTTGTACACAATCATATAGGGTGGCGAGATTTTCTATATACTGGGTGCTTTGGTTTTAGGGTAGGTTACTGTCTTGTAACTTCAAATTTTATCTGCTGAAAGGAAATCAAGTCGGCTGAAATGAAAATAAAGGGCAGCTGAAATGAAATGTGGCAGTTGTGGCATTCGGGGAAGGAAAAATATAGAGTAGAATAGGTTCATAAAAGAAACAGAGGAGCTAGTTGTACCTAGTTTTATACGTAGTGAATTGTGTATTGGCCAAATAAACATTGCTATAGTCTTTTATTTATTAATGTGTGTTGCGTTACCTAAGATTTCGTTCATATCCGGGCTGCCACGGACAGAAATGAGAACATGGTCGTGTCGAGCGATATGTCACGATCCCAAAAATATAATAATATTGGTAGGTTGACTTATATTGTGAAACCCCGAAATACTGATACACAGTGCAAAATTCTCCAAATAAAAAGCTACATATTTAATTTATTAAAAATTACAGTAAAATCCTAAAAATTAAATTATAACTATGTCTCAAAAGAATCTTGTCCAGATTCGAATCCAGTATGCCGTTATATCAAATAAACCGTTACGGTCGATAAACGATTCTATAGCGACTATTGGAAATTTTAATTTGGACATATCTTATCATCTACGCGATAAAACCACGATTTTCTCTTTTATTAGAAAAATATAATCAAATCGGTTCAAACGTTCCTTGTTTCACAGAATTCTTACTTAAAACGGATTCTGTATATTCGATTAAAGTTCAGATCGAAAATTACGAACTGCCGCGTCGTTTTCGAGCTCGTTTTAATTATATTATAAATTATATATTTTGAACTTGATTTTATAAAATAAATACGATACAAAATGTGCTAATATCGCCAAAATAATATTTAAACAGATTTAAATATTCGTGATCAACGTTCAAAAATCTGGGACGTTACATTCTTCCCCCATTAAAAGAATTTCGTCCCCGGAATTACAAGTTAAGAAGAATGTTCCGAACACAGTTATTTTAAAATAATTATTACCAAAACAAATTCAAACTCTTTAAATGTTCCTACAAATTTCGTCTGCACCTCCACTGTAAGTCTCGATCACAACAACTACAAATGCCACTTCGGGCTTAACTTTCCCACAAAAAAACCAAAAGCCAAATGGCTACCCAACTCAGGGGCATAAATCAATAACTCCAATCAATATTTTAAGGTTTACCTTTTTATCGGGCAATTCTATTCACTTTAGAATCAATCCGCTAATTTCCCTTCGTCTTCACCTTTGTATTTCCAATCTGTATAACCAAGTCGACTCCATTTCCTTTTGAAATCTGCACTTAACTTATAATACAAGTAATAATCCAGGATTAAATAACTCAGTTTCGTTCCACAACCGATTTTATTTTCAATTTATTATACCGGAATTAATTTTCAGTTTTTCCCACTTGTTGAATTTTATTCAACCATCCCAATATCCAAATAACAACCAACCAGATCATTTGAATTATATTCCACAGTGATACTTACTAGTTTGTTTTTACTTAATATCAATCGATTAATTTTCGATTGATTTCCATTATTATCCATTCAATTCTGAATCCCAAATTCATATCATTCGGTTCTACTTAACCAGGTTAAGTTCAATTTTCATATCCAATTCAATTTGACTAATTGATTCTCTTCTAATTACTCCAATTTCATTTCATAATTCCATTTGAATTCCAATTAAATCAAACAGAACAATCCAGCAACCAATGTTACTATGCTATAAAAATTATTTTCTTTTTCTATATAAAAATATAGTTTGGGGCAAAATTATTTCATTCACCCTCTTTATGAAATAATATTATGTCAATTTCCAGTTCAATATGGTTTCCCAACACTTGAACCGATTTATCAACACAATACAAAACAATTTTATATAAAATCTACAAATATGTTCTCTCAAATATATATACTCAAACTCAATCTAGGGTATTACTAACCCCATCTCTATTGAGTCACGCCACAGAGCCAAGGTTACTACTCAACCTTCAGCTCTGATACCACTGTAGCGACCCAAATTTCTGGTACCTTTTTGAGCTGACCAAACAACCCTAATCCAACCCAATGATACTAGAAACTCAGATGCCAATAGAAAGAAATTAGAGGATGAGAAAAGAAAGAAAGAAATATCAGAATAGAAGAAGGAGAATCAACACAACACAGAGTCTCACATCGCAGCGGAACAAAATATAATATAGAAATATTCTTTATTGAGAACTTGAAAATATACTTACATACATCAGAGTACCACAAACAATCTGGACAGTTATACAACTTTTCCCCAATTACAAAACATAGCGGAATAATATTAGGTGTATATCATACGTCTGGACTTTTCCAGCTCGTTTCAGAACTTCAGAGCACCCGATAACCTGAACCTGCAACCCGGGCTAACCCGAGCATTACAAATACCGGGTCAGTCTGGTGAACCAGAGTGAGAATAACTCGCACAGTTTAAGGGGAATCATCCAACTTGATCTTTAAGTTCAAATTCCTTTTGAAATAAAAGGATAATAGTAAGACTAGCCCACGCATAAACACGGACGGTTTTTACCTTACTATAACCCAAAACAGTTTGAAATCATATCTTATTCTGATATTATAATAGTGTCTAAATACAAGTAAATAGCAATCTAGCGGAACGCTTGCATCTCATGCTCCACATATATACAATTAAAAACTGCGGGCACTTATTGGAGATTGGATTCCGACTATGACAAGGTATGAGACCACCTACCGATAGTGTATCTCTAGAGGCAAATACACTGGGTTCAACAAGAACATCTTGTAACCCGACCCACACATGACCGACCACTCATTTCGCTTGAGTGTATCGAATGTATATCACCGACGGTTGGGATCAGCAACTGCATCCCGAATAATTGACAGCATCGAAATAGATTAAAGAAGCAATGGAATTTCTCTAGACAGGTGATTATACACCTTAATGGGAGCGACCCACATAGCCATGTTGCCTGCCCGATTTCTGTCATTTCCCGGTTGATGAGGCTTGAGGCTGCGATTATCCAGCTTTTAGATCAGCACATTGCTTTGAATGCCACATCGTCACACCCACCAAATCATAAATTGATTTCCACGAAAATATCACGGGTATAAAGCTAAGAGAAACGAATTTCTCTACCACCAAACGTGAATATGTTTGAAGAGATCAACTTACACGGTCTATTAGGTATACTCTGTCAGACACTCATCCATACAAGTCATCCAGGAACAAGATGAACTGAAGGAACTCTCCTACCGCATCCTCGGATCAGTAGTGAGAAGTCCTTGCAACCCGCAAAATCTCAACCACGACCGAATCACGTCAGAATATCTCTGGTAGCTAGCCAGATAATATTCGACAAGTAATCCTTCCGCTTATGAAGATCCACGGTCTTCAATGCTCCATCTCGACCATCTTCTGATATCTTCAACGTTTACGTATTTATTGGTCGGAATGGTTTTCGAATATAAATTCGGTCCCGGTCTTTCCATACCAACAAACGATGTGGCCAGATTTTGATAGTCGGTGTTTTAACTATCAAAACAACAATCATCCATAAAAATAAAGTGGATCCATTGGTTCAGTATACTGCGTCACTTGGCCTCTTTTAGTTAAACATTCAATTATAAATCTTTCGATATTTGAAGTACGCCCCTTCACTCCTTATTCTCAAATCAATTTTCTCAACTTTTCAAATTATAGTTTATAATATCCTTCACGTAAATATAAATGTTTACTTTTTAACTTCCCTCATTTCTAAACTAATATCATTCTTGGATAATCATGAAGTCGTTCAAGTTGGGGTATTTTGTTACCTCTCAGACCTTGAGACGACAACATTATTATCTTTTGAATAGATAGAAGCTTATCAACGAATCTCATCCTATCATTTTCTCTCAATACTTATATTTGATTTAGAATCCCTTTTTACACAATCACTTATACTAGTGATGTTCAACAACTCCTTTCATATCTGAAATATTCATCTCTAGACTAGATCTTTACCATTTGATTCTCACTTTTAAAACCAAGTTCAATCCACTAAAATTTACGTTCGAATTCACTCCACATTCATCTTGTTTAAAGCTTTCCTTTTTATATAATTTCTTTCGGGAATAACTCATATAAATATGAGTAAACTTGTTAAAAATCCTTTTTACTTAACTAATCCCCTTTTATCACCATTCCCATTTCAAACTTGGTTCCTTTTAAATTAATAAATAAAATTAATTTAAATAATTCTCATTTGATTTAACAATCTGATCAAATTTAATAATCTCATGTAGTTGTTTATTTAAAATAATAACTATTTCAACCCCTGACCACTTTGTTAATTGTGGCTCTCTTATTTACAAACTCCTTAACTGACAAATCTAGCTTTATGTACATGTTATGGAATTTCAAGATAAAAATAATTATTTATTTCCTTTAATAACTTTATTTAAAATAAACTATATAAAATAGATTTTAGAAACTTGTCTTTAGTTATAAAACAAATTTTATAACTTTCTTCCTATTGATTTACGTGACGGTAAATCAATTCTATAAAATGATTTATTTACAGGCCATCTGCTGATAATTACCCAACCAATATTACCCATTGGTTAATTTCAAATAAATGTTGAATTTAGATTCAACGATCCACAATCAATCTGATTGATAAACAGTTCATATAAATAAATAACATATTTGAGGAATCCGGTTGGATTCCTCCAACCTGTCCGTCCCTACATCACAATGGGTTACCTCAATTTCAACACGACAAACAGTTCAACTAAAAACAGTCAACAAACAATTTGTAACGGCCATTCAAGCATTAAATGATTTGTTTAATACATTTATTATTATAAATGTAACCAACCAGGTAAGTTACCTCGTTTGGAATTTAATCGTAAAAAAAATAACGATTTAATTTGATTAAATTAAAGAACGCTTAATTTAATCCATGAATATTAAAATATTCAGCACAATGTAAACAGTCATAAAATCACCAACCACTAGCAACCATTGCAAACAAAATAAAAACCCGGTTTATATAAAATATAAACAGGGTAAATGAGTGAGTTAAACTCACCTTGATTTATTTCATCGCCAACTGTTTGATTTAATTAACTCTTGCTGCTCACACTCCGTCTGTCCAAATCCTAAAATGTCATCGTTTCTTGTTTCGTTTGTTTCTGTAGACATATGAGCAGGATACACAAATTATACGACCACATTTTAATTTAAATTTAAATTAGTTAACTTAAATTTATAATAATTTATAATGTTATCACGTTTTAAACTTTGGCATATTTTCTATGCAGCAAAACCATTCAACATCTCATGCCACGTTAAACATTGTGGAGCACGTGATACCCTACCACGTACATTAAACATTCTAACCTTATATTGGTCACGTTTGTAAAGGGATTGGACTCTAACTGCTTGGCCATTTTCAAATAGCAGTAGTACAAATAAATAAGACTAGGATATCTTTATACCCGACAACGTGATGAATGGTTCAACGTGTTATACAGATAAAATGTTAAGATGATTAGGCATTATATTAATCATCATTAGGCAATTTAAACTTAATTAGACATATACTAAACGTAATTGGGCAATGTTAAGGTTCTTACCCAGGCCAAATTTTCGTGTATTGTTCCAGAAAACGAAAGCAGAGTACTTCTTCCTGTTCAATTCGAAAGCATCCCACTTCTCTTCTATTTCCACTTCACTTCTACCTGATGTTGATAACCGACTATTCTCCCATACAAAAGTTGTTACCCACTCCTACCCCCGCTCCAAACTCCCCTCCCAGTTTCTGTCCTTACATTTTTTTTAATATTAAACTGTGATTTCCTCCTCAGCATCCAACAAGGCCTCTCCACGTCCTCATCCGCCATGCACCCACTCCATACGTCACCTTCCTTGATTTTGCACATGCCAGAGTTTATTCCCTTCACCCACTCACTCCATTTCCATCTCCAACTGTTCTGTGCTTCTGGAGATTTTGTTTTTTCTCTTTTTTTACGGGTTCGATTATGGAGCAGAAGACAAAAAAAGAAGAAAAGCTTTCGGTTTTATTTTGTGCTGGTGGGAAGAATGGAATGGCGAGCCGCGTATATATATAGAAGAATAAATCGAAGATAAGATCAACGTAAGATCCATAGGGCAGAAAGGTAGTTGAAATTAGAGAACTAGGTGGCAGCGTGTTTTCCTTTCACATATTAATTCTGGGGGGTAATTCGTCGAGACTTAGCTGTCTGGTATGAAAACACTAAGGGTAGGCAAGGCTATGTTGTTTCATTTCATAGGTAGCGTTTTTTTCACAGTGATTAAATACTGGTAGGCTTGAGAAGTCAGTAAATGAATAGGTGCAGTATATAGGATGGCGCCTGGACAGTGTGTTTACAATAGGTCGGCATGGTTTGCGTTTGTACACAATCATATAGGGTGGCTAGATTTTCTATATGCTGGGTGCTTTGGTTTTAGGGTAGATTACTGTCTTGTAACTTCAAATTTTGTCTGCTGAAAGGAAATCAAGTCGGCTGAAATGAAAATAAAGGGCAGCTGAAATGAAATGTGGCAGTGGTGGCATTCAGGGAAGGAAGAATATAGAGTAGAATAGGTTCATAAAAGAAACAGAGGAGCTAGTTGTACTTGGTTTTATACGTAGTGAATTGTGTATTGGCCAAACAAACATTGCTACAGTCTTTTATTTATTAATGTGTGTTGCATTACCTAAGATTTCGTTCATATCCGGGCTGCCACGGACAAAAATGAGAACATGGTCGTGTCGAGCGATGTGTCACGATCCCAAAAATATAATAATATTGGTAGGTTAACTTATATTGTGAAACCCCGAAATACTGATACATGGTGCAAAATTCTCCAAATAAAAAGCTGCATATTTAACTTATTAAAAATTACAGTAAAATTCTAAAAATTAAATTATAACTACATCTCAAAAGAATCTTGTCCAGATTCAAATCTAGTATATAGTTATGTCAAATAAATCGTTACGGTCGATAAACGGTTCTATAGTGACTATTGGAAATTTTAATTTGGACATATCTTATCATCTACGCGATGAAATCACGATTTTCTCTTTTGTTAGAAAAATATAATCAAATCGATTCAAGCGTTCCTTGTTTCACAGAATTTCGACTTAAAACGGATTCTGTATATTCAATTAAAGTTCAGATAGAAAATTACGAACTGCCGTGTCGTTTTCGAGCTCGTTTTAACTATATTATAAATTATATATTTTGAACTCGATTTTATAAAATAAATACGATACAAAATCTGCTAATATCGCCAAATTAATATTTAAACAGATTTAAATATTCGTGATCAACGTTCAAAAATCTGGGACGTTACAAAATCAAACCCAACGACTGTCGCCCCAAGTTAAATACTCCCATTCCAGACACAATGGGATATGTTTCGTTAGCCAATTTTATCATTTCAATCGGTCTTTCTTTAAATTAAAATATAAATCGATATATGTTGAATTTAAACGTACATTTTAATTTACCGGGGCCACATACTGACTTCAAAAATTCTAAAAATAAATCTAGCTATGTTTCGACAATACGGTCCTAACAAAACTAAATTCATCGAATTTGGAGACCGTTTGAAAACGATCCTTTTCCAGTCGATTAAATTCAAACTGAATCGACCAAACACGTTTAAATTCACCACGCTCACATATTAATTCCAAAAATTAGAATCCAGTAATAATTTGATATTCCGGATCCAACCAAAGTGGTTTCGTCGAAAACAGAGGTCATTTGCAAAATGGCTATTTTTAAGGGCCATATATTATATAATATATATATATGTATGTATATATATATATATATATATATATATATATATTCCATAACGTCTATTCTGAATTTTAAACTGGATATAACTTTTTTATTCCCATTATGAAATCTAAATTTTTCACATTCTTTAGAAAGATATTATTGAACATATTCTAATATTTCTGGTTTTACTGAAATCCGATTTATTTTGAATCCTGTACATTCATTTGAGAATTGAAATTGAATTTTCAAACTGCCACGCCATTTCTGGCTTGTTTTATAATTAAAGTAAATTTATACATTCTAACTTCGATTTAAATAAATTTTTATTCGTTATTATTGAAAATAAATCATTTTAAATATTCAAAACCCATTAAAATAGCTAAAATAAAAAATTTTAATTGGTTCTGAAATTACGGGTTTTTACATCTTGTCCCGTGCAATGCAAGATTGCGCAGAGTTTTATTACTGCATCAATAATCAATTACAACCTCCTTGATTTCACGTCTACAAGAGATACCACCGATTTCAACCTCCTTGATTTCAAGAGTACAAGGGATACCACCGATTACCCGTCCTTGATTTTACGGCTACAAGGGATACCACCGATTACTTTACTCAACCCAAACAATTACAAACAGCCCTATAACTCTTCAATAGAACTTGATTCAGAGAGTAATGAGTAGAGAGTGTAGAGAGAAGAAGATTAGTGATCGGTAGAGTATAGGTTTAGAAATCATAAATTTGATAAGAAATAATGTTGTAATGAAAGAGAGTGAAAGTGGAGAAGAAGTAGTTAAAAATTCGAAATAAGCTCCTTTTTATAGTGAAAGATTGCAATGCTCCAGAACCGTCACAAATAGTGAAAAGACACTTCTTTCAACATTGAAAAAATGATAGTTATATGTCGACGTGTGTGTGTATATATATATATATGTCGACATATATATTTGTAAATTTGAAATTTGAACATTTATCAAGCGTTTTGATATATATATATATATATAATTCTGTAAATTCTTAAATTAATATATAGTGTTATAAATAAATATTATAATGTAGAAAATCATATGAAAATATAAATATAAAATATAAAAACATATTTATAAAATTATAAAGTTTAAAACTATAAAAATATAAAGTATAAAAATATAAATATACAAAACTTATAAAACTTGAGTTTGAAAACATATTTTTGAATATAAAACTAAATATATTTTCATTCTACATGCCCAATATGTGTAATTACTACCATTGAATAGTGGTGGTCTAACAGTGAACTGACCCATTACAAAAGAACTATTATTGCTACCAGTGTTGGTTGCCATTATCACTAATTTCAAAAATAAGATTATAAACTTTTTGAAAGACCTTGCTCTAATACCAATTGTTAGGGATTGCAGAATGGATCGTTAAAGCAAAACCAATACTAGATGGGGGTGAATAGTGTTTTTGAGAATTTGAACAAAATCTGAAACTTATGTGAACTACTATATGAATCAAACACCACAAACACAATCACAAACACATATTCAAACACAAACAAAAAAATAATTAGAAATAAAATGCAGAAAAGGAAAGAACACACCAGATTTTATACTGCTTCGGAATTGCTCCTACGTCCAGTCCCATGCAACACTGGATTGCGTTGAGTTTTATTACCATATTAATAGTCAATTACAACCTTCTTTATTTCACGGCTACGAGGGATACCACCGATTCCAACCTCCTTGATTTCACGGCTACAAGGGATACCACTGATTACCCATCCTTGAATTTACAGCTACAAGGGATACCACCGATTACCCGTCCTTGATTTACGACTAGAAGGGATACCACCGATTACTTTACTCAACCCAAACAATTACATATAGCCCTATAACTCTTCAATAGCATTTGATTCAGAGAGTAATGAGTAGAGAGTGTAGAGAGAAGCATATTAGTGAAAACATATTGAATTCGGTAGAGTATAGGGGTAGAAATCATAAAAATGATAAAAAATAATGGTGTAATGAAAGAGAGTGAAAGTGGAGAAGAAGAAGTAGTTAAAAATTCGAAATCAACCCCTTTTTATAGTGTGTGAAAGGTCGCAACGCTCCAGAACCGTCACAAATAATGAAAAGATTCTTCCTTCCAAAATTGAAAAAATGACAGTTATATGTCGACATGTATATATATTTATGTCGACATATATATATATATATATATATATATATAT
Source organism: Allium sativum (assembly GCA_030737875.1). Classification (NCBI taxonomy): domain Eukaryota; kingdom Viridiplantae; phylum Streptophyta; class Magnoliopsida; order Asparagales; family Amaryllidaceae; genus Allium; species Allium sativum. Next base: position 62,560,154 of record CM060909.1, on the reverse strand, counting down.
ATATATATGTGTGTGTGTGTGTGTGTGTGTGTGTGTGTGTGTGTGTGTGTTTGTGTGTGTGTAAATTTGAAATTTGAACATTTTTCAAGTGTTCTGATATATATATATATATATATATAATTCTGGAAATTCTTGAATTAAAATATAGTGTTATAAATAAATATTATAAAGTAGAAAATCACATGTAAACAGAAATATAAACTATATAAACATATTTATAAAATTATAGAGTTAAAACTAGATAAATATAAAGTGTATATAAAAGTATAAATAAATAAACCTTATAAAACTTAAGTTTGAAATCAAAATTAAAATAAAGAAAATAAAATAGAGAAGATATAGATTGAAGATAAAATTTGAAATAGATTTTGAAATCAGAATTTGAAAAATAGATTTTTGAATTTGAATTTGAACCTAAAGTGATATTTAGAGTCTTACATAATCTGGACTCTATAACTATATTAGTCTTGAACTCTTGAAATCTTGAATACTCATGAGTCTTAAAATATCTCTGAATTCTGAATCTCTAACATCTTTAAACTGTACAATCCTCAGTAATATTTCCTGTATATAAATCTTGCATATGTGTGTGTGTATATATTCTAGATAAAGGTGTTAGTGTATATTTTATAATCGATTAATATTGAAGTAACGTTGTTGTCATCAAAACTCCATTCTCCAATAATCTCCCCCTTTTTGATGATGAAACCTTAGTTTATAAAATATCATACTTGTACATACATGTTGATGATGATCCTTCTAATACTCCCCTGTCTATATGACTCCTATAAACTAAGTCAATATTTTATAATTTCCCCCCCTTTGGCATTATCAAAAAGAAATTCTAAAGACACTCCCCCTAAATCGTATAAATATCTAAAAAGTCTTATAATTAAAACTAAATTTATAAGGTATATAAATAACTCCCCCTGAATCCTAAATTTATCTATATATCCTAGCATAAAATACTCCCCCTAAATCCATGCTATAAATGATCCTAAATTTAACTATCCCCGATTTTGATTCTAATCCGACAAGATTATAATTCCCCCTAAAATTATGACTATACCATTAAACTAAATAGAAATATAATAAACTAAGCAAACCAATCAATATTTATAATCATTTCAGCAAGTCAATCAAAATAAGCAATTAGAACAAATAATTCAAGCCATCAACTAAAGCAATCAATTAAAGCAATCCATTCAAGTAATCAATTAAAACAAACAATTCAAGCAATCAATTAAAGCAATCAGTTCAAGCAATCAATAAAAGCAATCAACCAAATTAAATAATATGTGTTAATAAACACTTATTGAACCTTCAATTAAACCTAGAAATTATAAAACTTCCCCTTAATCTAATACAAGACTAAACCTATCCAATATTCTAATTCCCTTAAAACAATAATAAGACTTTAATCTAGACTAAGAAATAACTCTAATATGATATCCTAAAAATTATGATATAAGTAAAGCAATTTAATCCAAAAAATCAATCAATTCAAACATAAAACCAAACATTTCTTGTACTTCTATTTATCCTAAAACCTTTAAAGCTCCTATCAACCACTAATGAAATTTAACCATGTCAAGTAAGTCAGTCAAGTTATTCAAGTCAGACAAATCAACAAACCAAACAAGTCAATCAATTCAATCAATTTAATTAAGCCAAATAAGTAAATCAAATTAATCAAGACAAAGTAAATATGTTATGTATACTTGTTATGTGTGGGTTTAAAGTTAACATGTAATGTGGTGTGTTGGTAATAATGCAGTATAACTTGAATTAAACTATATGAAGTGATATATTGAATGAAATGCAATTTGTGATGTAAATGATTTTAATTTGAGATGCACTGTAATGATGTATGATATGAAATAAGATGTGTGATGATATTATGGTAATAATATATAGAATGATTTGATGATGATATGTACTTCTATAAAAGGTACTTAAAGTAATATCAAACTATTATGCATATAATAAATCATTTGAAGCAAATAAGGATAATGTTAATTTCTAGACTTAGGTTAATTATACTAATGAAAGTGATTGAAATAACAATTAAGGTAACAGTTTAATTAAACGATATTCATGATAAGTAGTAAAATATTCAAAATAATTATAGAGAGAATATAAAATTATATAAAGTAGACTATAAACGTATATCTATAATAGTATATAAAAACTGTTTTTATATCTAAACTTTAGAATTCAAACATATTTATTTGCTAGAAATTTATATGTTAAAATTTTAAAGAAAATCTATAGTTATAACAAAATTATTTTAATGAAAATTGATAATACGAAGTAATCTATAGTTATTACATATTTATTTGCTAGAGGGGGGTGAATAGTGTTTTCGAAAATTTAAACAAAATCTAAAACTTATGTGAAGTACTATATGGATCAAACACAACAAATACAATCATAGACACATAATCAAACACAAACACATAAAATGAACATAAATAAAATGTAAAAAAGGAAAGAACACACCAGATTTTATACTAGTTTGGAATTGCTCCTACGTCCAGTCCCACCAACGCTGGATTGCGCAGAGTTTTATTACTATATCAATAGTCAGTTACAACCTCCTTGATTTCACGGCTATAAGGGATACCACTGATTCCAACCTTCTTGATTTCATGGCTACAAGGGATACCACCGATTACCCATCCTTGATTTTACGGCTACAAGGGATACCACTGATTGCTTCACTCAACCCAAACAATTACAAACAGCCCTAAAACTCTTCAATAGCACTTGATTCAGAGAGTAATGAGTAGAGAGTGTAGAGAGAAGAAGATTAGTGAAAACAAAATTGAATTAGGTAGAGTATAGGTGTAGAAATCATAAAAATGATAAGAAATAATAGTGTAATGAAAGAGAGTGAAAGTGGAGAAGAAGAAGTAGTTAAAATTTCGAAATCAGCCCCTTTTTATAGTGTACGAAAGGTTACAACGCTCCAGAACTGTCACAAATAGTGAAAAGACACTTCCTTTCAAATTGAAAAAATGATATTTATATGTCTACATATATCTATATACGTATGTCGACATATATATATATATATGTGTGTGTGTGTGTGTGTGTGTGTGTGTGTGTAAATTGAAATTTGAACATTTTTCAAGTGTTCTGATATATATATATAATTCTTGAACTAAAATATAATGTTAAAAATAAATATTATAATGTAGAAAATCATATGAAAATATAAATATGAACTATATAAAAATATTTATAAAATTATCGAGTTAAAACTATATAAATATAAAGTGTATATAAAAGTATAAATATATAAACCTTATAAAACTAAAGTTTGAAATCAAAATTAAAATAAAGAAAATAGATAAGATAGAGATTGAAAATAGAATTTGAAATAGATTTTGAATCAGAATTTGAAAAATAGAATTTTGAATTTGAATTTGAATTTGAATTTGAATTTGAATTTGAACCTGGAGTGTTATTTAGAGTCTTACATAACCTAGACTCTATAACTATATTAGTCTTGAACTCTTTAATACTCATGAGTCTTGAAATACCTCTTAATTCTGAATCTCTAACATCTTTAGACTGTACAGTCTTCAGTAATATTTCCTGTATATAAATCCTGCATATGTGTGTGTGTATTCTAGATAAAGGTGTTAGTATATATTTTATAATCAATTAATATTGATATAAGGTTGTTGTCATCAAAACTCCATTCTCCAACAACCCTTTAGTCTTTATAGATCAGCCCGACTATCTTGGAGTCCCTTTAGTCAGATTATATCCTCCTTACTTGGTTCGTTTATTGCATATTCCATTTTTCTTATAGTTTATACTTAGTATCTTATGTGATGCACATCACATTTCTTTGCAGTATGTACATTGGTTGGACCAGGCTAGAGTTACGCTTTGTGTATACCATGATATGACTCTTGTGCAAACTCGCACTATGCACAATACGCACTTACACCATACACAGATGCTGGAAGCTCAGTTTGATCGGTTATTAGAAAAACTTTCCAAATAGGAGCCTGTTGGACCCTCAGATGTTGATCCTAGTAGGTCTGGGACTGGCGTTGTTAGAGCACATTGGGGGTGATGATTCTCATGACGAGGATGATGATGAGGACGATGATGATGGGGATGGTGGTGACCACATTTCTTCATAGTTGTATTGATGTATTATAAGTGGACTGTAGTAGTACTTATTAGTCTTTCATTTGTTGTACTTTAACTGCATTACGAGTATTTGTATGTTTATTTGGTTTTTCTTTCTATTAATTTTCATGTTGTTAATTTTTAATACTTCCACATTTTATTTGATGATAACTTCCTTTGATTTTAACTATGATATCGAGTAATACACAAAAATTACAAGTCTATTGAAGTTCAGCACAACATAAATACCAGTTCGTACATAGTTAACACATATAAATCTTAAGTTGGACAAATGTTAAAACATCTTCATCTAGTGGTATACATAAATTAAACATTGCAAACATTCAATTGTGGGGTAAACGATAGTATTTAATAAGCATTTTGTTTTTAATGGCAATATCCATCCTCTTCAAGCGATCATTTCCAGCTTACATCTCAGGTGCGTATTGGACCCATCTTTCTGTGAGCGGTGGATCGATCCAAGCAAAAAATTTACAACTTTGTAACACTTAGTGTGTCTCTATAGAATAAAAGCTTTACAGCCATAGAAGCGATGCCCTGCATTCGTCTTACTTTTGGAAATAATAACGTTACATTCAACTCCACAGTAGTAAAGTACTGAATGACCCATCATACTCGAGCATGACCTATCGTAGTTTTGACGAGCAAGAACACTCATTATCCTAGCATGGATTGAGTTTGGAAGTGGTTGTGGATTTTTAACTTTCACATTTCGCCGCGTAGCATAGACGAGTTCAGTCTGAATCTCTTCATTTTCTCTGCCATTTGGGTCTTTGGAACGAAAACAACGTCTACTTCATCCTTCTTGTTCCGTTCGTAATCTTCATACATTCTTGCCATTGTTTCATCAATGATTTCCCAATCACCAATTTGAAAATAGAAGAAATGTTAGTAACCAACAATGAAGTAGAAAGAAGGGATGAATATCCAATTTAAACCAGTTGATATTTGTAGGCAAATTTTGAAATAACTCCCTTAGGCTTTCACAAATGACATTCCTCAACCATATGGATACAGTTAAAACTATAAAATTGTGATGGAATTCATCACTATCATGGTAGGCATTATGACGGGATAAGACAGTGAGCATGACAGTATCCTGTGCATTTGGTCGATCAACATGCTGCTCTTTATATTTGGCAGGTAGCATATATAAATAATCTCACACATAATACACTAATAAGATCATCTAGAGCAGTAAAATTACAACACAAATAAACTACACATTGCGTTGAAGCTGCAATTTTTCTATAGCATTCCTAAGACGCCTTATCTCCTACTCCTACTCATTTGCATAGGAAAAAAACATCACCCACTGGAGGATGACTTTGGTTGTTTAACTCATTGACTCACATGGGTATAGATATTAATTTGACCGATCACTGAGCAACATACAGAATTAATAAATATTTATTTTAAAGAAGATTAACTAAAATATTTATATTAAATTCATTCAAGCTAGGCGTGTAGCGGTAGTGCGTAAATTTCCATTTATAACTTCAAACTGCATATCGACTCCAATATAGATCGGGATTCTACGAAACAAGATTCTATCCGAAGCTATTACAATATGGGTTCATAATAAAGGAGAAAAATCAAGATTTCATCGTTTTGGTTGTAAGATATGTCAAAAATAGTTTTTTCTAAATTGCGGTACGGTAGTTCGTAAAAGAGAAATATTATATATTAACTTTATATGCTGGACAAAACGAAACATCAACCAGTGAGGGACGATCCTGGTTATTTAACTCATTCACTTCAGAACGCACATGGGTACAGTTCTTGATTCGACCCATCACAAGCAACCTTGCCTTCTTGAAATAAAAAATATAGTTGTTGCCAGCAAACACCCTTGGCTATAATGCTTGATTTGACCGAACATTGAGCAACTTTGTCTTCTTGCCATAACGAGAATAGTTGTTGCCAGCAAATGCAATGGCTACAATGCTTAATTTGACCGAACATTGAATACTTTGTCCTCATTTTTCCCTACCACATAAACACGTGGGTATGATAATTATCTCCACAATTCAATCTACTACATACCTTCATAACTCAAACAAATCTCTTCAGTAACAATGTCTGGACATTTACTAAAAGCTATATTGTTATGCGATGGCGACACTGAAGAAGAAGCCTACGCATTAGCACATCAACAAGTGGAAGAAGCAACATCGGAGATCTACCATAAAGCGTACGGTACAACTATTGGACAACGTAGTGGCTTAATAATGGGTCGTAAATACTTTAACCGTGATCATGCAACATTTCATAAAACACCGATGAAAGATTATTTTGCTTCTAATCCAACTTATGGTCCATCGATGTTTCAAAGACGTTTTATAATGAGTCATCCCCTATTTTTAAGAATTCTTAAAAGTATTCAGTAGAATAATAAATACTTTGTTTATAAGGATGATGCTGCAAAAAAAACAAGGTTTGAGTGGACATAAAAAGTTGACTGCAACGTTGAGGATTTTAGCATACGATACACCCATCGATGCTCTTAACGATGCATATCATATTGCAGAGAGCACTACATTAGAAACCTAGATTACTTTTGCTAAGCAGTTGGAACGAGGCAGACGTAACACGATTGGGTGAAACGAATGAAACTAGAGGCTGGCCTGACATGTTGGGGAGTCTAGATTATATGCATTGGAAGTGGAAGAACTGTCCGTAAGCTTTTCATGGAGCATAAAACGACAAAGAAAAAAGCCAACCATCATCTTAGAAGCAGGTGCATCTCATGATCTATGGATATGGCATGCTTTTTTTGAATGCCTGGTTCACTGAACGACTTAAACATTGTTAAATGATCACATTTGTTAAGCGATTTGGTGTAGGGTAAATCTACTACTGTATCATTTACGCTTAGGCATAACACATACGAGCATGGATACTATCTAAGAAATGGAATTTATCCCAAATATAGCACGATTGTAAATACTTTTGCAAATCCATTGACCGCAAAACAGGAAAAGTTTGCTGTCATGCAAGAAGGTCAAAGGAAAGACACCGAAATAGCATTTGGGGTTCTTCAATCTAGATTAGCAATGGTTAGTAGTTCATGTAGGTTATAGAAGGGGTCGAAAATGGCAAAAATTGTGTTTTGTTGTATCGTTATGCATAACATGATCATTGAAGATGAACGTGACATGGACTACCCAGATTACGAGTACGAAGGAGCAAGACAACCACCTCAAATATTCCATGTTGCCAATTTACAAATTGACAAACAATACAATAGGTTTCAAGTAGACCAATATGAAATTTGTCGTAATGTAATAGTTCATAACAGGCTCCAAAAGGATATAATAGATCACATTTGGAACTCTTATGGCAATCAATAATTTTTTTATTAAGGATTTATGTTATATTACGCATATTTGCATTTTAGTATGTAAGGTTTATATTATGTAGTAGGTTGAATTATTTTGGTGTAGTAGGGAATAATTGCTAAATGAAACAAGTATTAAAAAAATAACATACCATTTATCACTTAAAATAAGGAAATAGTACATAATTGAAAATAATAAAAGATGATACATTACTATATAACTCAACTACATATGTCTAAGTCTTGAACAACTATCAACAATTCGTTGTTTGTAATCCATCCAGTACTACATTGATAGTGGATTAATCCTTTTGCAACCTTTTCCATTACTAAAGTCTCTTGTTGTTTCCACTGCAACTCATACCTAGCCCTTTCAATCTCGGTCAACTATTTTAACATGACAAGATTTTTTGCTCTATTTGTTTGTCGTTCTGCATTTTCTATCACATGCTTCTCTTGCATCTGTGTTAAACGAGAATTAATCTGAGACTGAACAAAAATTTTCTTCTTGGTTGCATGTTCCCCCATCCGTATAGCACCTTCATCAACTGGGAGAAGTGCTCTAGCTTCAACATTTGGATAAACATCAGAATCGATATGTGAAGAATCTTCAGGACTAGAGCTATAGGAATTTTGACTTGCATTTTTCATGCTCTTGGACTAGGATTGAAAATCTCTTAAGCTCTTTACATTGCTAGAACTCCATTTTGGATTGCTAACAAGCAATTCATAAAAATTAACGAACTGATAGTAATAAAGTTTTTATCACCGTTTTTTTCTAAGAGTTAATTTCAAGAATTGGTCGTTCGCTATTCTCTTATGCAATTAAAAAATGAATATATGTTGGTATTTTATGCTGGATAAATGAAGAACAAACATACAATTTAATGTGTTTCAAATTGTTACCAATTCAGCTTCGCCACCCATTCCACTTGGATTTGTGGTTTTAATTTTGTGAACTTGGGACTCAAAGAATTGGGTTTGTCGATTGATCTTACCAAATCGACCAGAAAGTACAGACATGGATCTCGTCCTTTTGACATTTTTGTTGTTGTATGCAACCATAACTTTTCCCCAAAATGTCTCTCCACTTTGGTCATTTCCCTTGACCGAGTCGTTAAAAAGGTGACAATACATATAGCACAGAACTTTATCTTCATCATATGTCCACAACCTAGATGAATGGAAGGAAAGTGAAGGAGCAGATTGGGGAATAAAATCTTCAACGAGTTAGGAATCAAAATCCCAGTTAGTTGTATTCATTGCTTTGTTATACGATTAAAATGGATATGACATTGTATGATAAAGTTGATGATTTTGGTAGAGTAAGAGAGTTTTGTATGTTTTACAATCTAAAATTCAGAGCAATATATAAACAACAATCATAAATATGACTGTTTATAGTCGTTGTAATTTGAAAAGTGATTGTTTATAGCTATTGTAATTTTAAAAATGACCGTTTATAGTCGTTGTAAGGGGAAAATGACCATTTGTAGTGCGTTAGTAAATTAAACTTCTTGTTAGCTATGTTTTGTATCAAATATTATCCTTAAAATCCGTAAGTAAATTAAATTGTTTCAATATATATTATTTGTCTATGTGCAAGCTGGTCACAACCCATTCAGATAAAGTGGGACATACTTTCCATACTCAAGTGTAATGACCCAGATTTTTAACTAATTGACTTGAACAATTGAATTGGTTTCAAATGTTGATTTGGAAATAAAAGGATTTTTATTTATTAATTAAATGAAGTTTGAACGTATAATTTATATTAAATTATAAACAAGCTCGTTACATCGCGGTAGTTCGTAATATTGCGTTTTGAACTTCAATTGAATATACATAATTCATTTTGAGTCGGAATTCTGTGAAATAAGAATCATTTAAATTTATTTGATTATAACTTTCTAATAAATGAGAAAAATCAAGATTTCATCATATATATTTTGATTTATGTCCAAATCAAATTTTCAAATAGTCGCTATGGAATCATTTTTAAATCATAACGTTTTATTTTAAAAAATAAAGGGTTTCTAATGAAATTAAATATCGTTTTAACCTGGAATTTAATCCAAATGGTTTCTAAATAATTATATATGATGTTGGTATGTAACAAAAGTTAATAGCGTTTTGAGAACATTTTGTTTAATTTCATTTTGGCAGGAATAAGAATTTTATATTAATTAATTGAATTAAAAATAACTAATTTTGAAACAACGATGGATTTCAACGGAATCAGTTTCATTGTATACATAATGTTAAATTATTGTATGAAAGTAAATTTTATGGCAATCCGATATCATATGTGACTTCGGTAGCCATAAACGCACAGCTATTTTGCGTAGTGTTTAATTAATGAATTTAGTATAATTAAAGAGGAAAATATTTATAGCTTGAGTTAACGATTGAATTAAGATGGAGACCTGTTCAATTGAATTCGTTGTGACGTTTAGAGTCAGGATATGTATGATTCATTATTTTTGGAGGCCAAGTATTTTGATGTCCAATTATAGCATCGTTTTATGTATAAACTATCGATCCGGGTGAACAATATCGGAATGCAACAAAATTTGTGTCATTGGATCCGTATTAATAAGGTATTATAGGACTTCGATTTTTGTATTGATCGGTCTTACCATTTGATCGTGGAAACGATAAATGCTTATATTTTTAATTAGGGATTTTTAGGCAAAAGGACAAACTTAACAAAAAGATATCCATAAGGACAAGAAGCTAAAATTTTAACCACAAGGCCACTTTTTAGTGTAAAGGGAGAAATTCAGGGGGCCACTATCATTTCACACTTTACGTTAGAGTTTGTCCTTATGGTAAAATTTTAGCCTCTTGTCCTTATGGACAAATTTTTTGTTATTTTTATCCTTCACAATATTTTCCTGTTTTAATTAATCCTTTTATCGTTTTAATACGAAACTTAAGAATAACAAAATTTCAATCGACCTTAGTTTTCAATGAAACAAATTTTATTGAATCTGTAATGATTAATTATTCTAAGAACCCAAGTTTCAAGATTTATGGAGTTAAAATTTAATCGTACGCAATTTAAGTGCTTATAGATTCACTTGTGCAACTATAAAGGAAATTTTACAAACGACCTTGGATTTTGATGAAACCTGTTCCAACGTGTTCGGAATATTTAATTATGCTAGGATATCAATTTTCATCATAAATGGAGGTCGTATGATGTGGTTTTTGCTTGAAACTTGTGACATAGTTTCGTTGAAAATAAAATAATAATATTTCCCAATTATATATACCCAACCGTAACCCTAATCTTCAATCAAGCTATTCTCTCGTGGTTAATTCTTTGGTTGCCTCCACATAACATTTCAAAGGAAGTAAAGCAACTAATTTCTCCCTTTTTTTCCCTCAAATCCGATCATCAAATCGGAAATCATTCAGCTACAAAGACATAGGGCTCATTGATATCTTCAAGATGGACGGTCGATATCTAATTTTGAAGAGTCGTGGTGATCGAAATCCGACCGGGAAGTGGTCTCGTTCGTGAGCAGTTCGCCGACATTTGGAGGGGTCAAGATGATCGATACTGGGGGCGAAGGTGGAAGGGGTTGGCCTGGTCGTCGTGGTCACCTCCTATGGTGGTTCAGCGGTGAGAGCACGGTGCAGTTGTGGCTGATTTCGATCGAGCGTGGGTTTCGAAACAACGAGGTAGGAAGAACAACGCATGTAGAAACATGGAACATGTGGAAGAATAGTCGGCCTGTTAATTTGTTTTATCAATGTAATTAAGTTATTTAATTCTTAATTAGGAACTTAATTAGTTTAATTCAAAATTTGTTTATATTTAAACTTAGACAACTTTCTAATTTTGTGAACAGTGATGACAACGTGTATTTGCTGGGAGGGTTGTTGTTCGAAACATGCAGATGGAAGATTATGGCCTGGGTTATGTGCTAATCAGAAGTTTATGTCGGCCTTGTTATGCCTTAAACAAGTAATTAGTTTTAAATAACCTAATTAAGGAGCTAATTCGTTTAATTTAAATTGTGTGCACTAAAAGATTAATAACTTCTTATTACATTACCAGAATGGAACGAAACGAGAAGCATCAAAATCATATCGACAAGCACTATATTTTGGAATTAGTTTAGACTGAATTTGAGACTGCTAGAGATTTTAATTAAATTAAACACTCGTTTGATTTAACCAAAACCCGAATCGCTTTAATGATGAATGAACTCAATGTGAGTATAACTCGCTCAGTTTTCTCACTTATATTTTATAAGTCGGGTTTGATTTTTGTGTGCTATGATTGTTTATTATTGGATGATTGCTGATTATATATTCATATATTGATGGAACTGATTAAATCAAATGTTCGTTTAATTTATTTGAAACCCAATCGTCATTTTGTTAGACCAAAAATTGGGCCTAACACCCAAATGCAGATCACAAATCACAGAATGCAGAAAAAAGTAAATAAAGAGGAGACACACGAGGTTTTTATAGTGGTTCGGCAGTAGATGTAGCTTACGTCCACTTTATAATCTTATTGTTATACTGACAGATTACAAGAATCAGTTATATGCAGACACACAATCCGTGTGTTAATTGATATTACAAGAGAAGAATTTATGTGTAGAAAGGTGCAAAGTCCTTACAATCGGTAATGGAAGAGGCTATCTAGATGTAGGAGAAAGTCTCAGCCAAAAAGTCCTTGAAAATGCCTTCAAATGGTGTATTTATAGCTGTAGGAGCGCTTTTGGGAAGACCGGTTCGTGATGGGGTACGTGGCACCCGATCCGGAAAAGTAGGAGCAAGATGTGGCATCTGAATAGGTCAAAACAGTGCGTGTATCAGCAGGTGCAGGGGTCGGTTCGTGGTCATGGGATCGGATCGTGATATGGGCTCCATGAACCGAGGTCTGATCGTGAGTTGTATGGTGAAGCTGGTGTGTCACGAGCGGGTCGTGATCAGGAGGTGTACCACGAACGGGTCGTGGTCTGAGGGTGCGCCACGATCCGAGGGGGGCGATCCGAGGGTGCACCACGAGCCAAAAAGGATGCATGAGCCGTACTCTGATCGTGTGACGCTTCGTCGCTTTATCCAGGAAATTGCCAGATCACACCCATTCACGGAAACGGGCGTAACTTTCAAACCGTAAGTTCGATTGAGCCAAACCAAAGCTCAAACTGAAGCTAATTCAGATATCTACAAGAGTTATAGAGCTTAGCTCCGTAGTTGTTTTTTTGGGGCCCAAAAAAGGTCGTCTGATAGGAGTCTCGGGCCTTTCTTTGTTCGTGATGCGACTTTGACCAAATCGCTGCCTGTCTTCTGATGTTGCAGATATTTAGTGTGACAGCTTTTACCAAAAAGTGTGTCAACATGTTTGCCCCCTAGAACATATCTTGCTGGTTAAAGGGAGATGTGTTATGGATAATCTGAGAAATCCAAACCCAGAATGCGATGATCACGCCGGATCGTATTAAGGCCAGAAAACCAACGATCACACGAGATCGTATTAAGGCCAGAGAAATCCAAGAAGACCAGGATTTTGTACCTGCAAGAAGATAAAAAAAATAATACAAGAATATTTCCTAGATGGCCTAACCGGAGTAAACCATCCGACGAGATGTTAGAGGGGTTCCAAGACGGCCTTACCGGAGTAAGACGACCAAGGAAATGCCATGAAAATTCGAAGACTGCCTTACCGGAGTAAGACGACCAAGGAAAAGCACATGAGGTTCCAAGACGGCCTTACCAGAGTAAGACGACCAAGGAAAAGCACATGAGAATTTGTTTATACTGGACGTATCAAGTTGGGAGCCGGAGCTCATGTTTGTACTGGACAGATCTAGTTGGGAGCCGGAGCTCAATGCTTATTACTAATTCATGAAAATGCAGCGGTCATTTGCCGGACATGACTGGATACCACAAGCCAGTTCCGTGCGTGTGGGCCGATGTGACCGCTCTTATTACATGCAGGGAAAACAAAGAAGGGAAAGAAGTCGCCTAAAAGCCTAAAAACATGAACTATGAACCAGAGTTCGCCAAATTGAAGAGATCCACTGAGTGGGATCAGTTAATGATAAGCCCACGATTGCTCGATCAAGGGTCGTTCCCTCTTTGGGGATTCGGCGATGGCAGTGCAGGTGTGGGCGCTGTTGGTTGAGTGACGTACTCGGGTAGTTCTCCTCGCCTGACCTGAGCCTCAATAAGGTCACGCAAATGTCTGCAGTCATCAGTGTTGTGACCGTCCATGTCATGAAATATGCAATGCCTTCCGGAGTTGCGCTGTGCTAGCATTGGCTCCTTCTTCGGAGGCCTTGGATATGAGGTAGCGCCTCCTGTATCCATGTAGATGTTGCTCAGACTGTCATTTAGTTCAGTGTATCTTTCATATTTGGGCCCTCTCTGGGGCTGATTATTGCGATCATTCTTGGCATCGGCTTTTTCTTTGCCTTTTCCAGAATCAGACGATTCTCCGTCTTTAAGCATATTGACATCGAGGATGCATTTCTCGGAAGTTGCATCCTCTTCCCATAGAAATCTATCTGCCTCAAGGTAGAATTCGCCGAGATTTCGTGGTGGATCTCGGTACAAATATTTTTTGAACTCTGAGTTATCTAGAACGCCGGATACTGCTGCCATCAGTATCATGGATGGTTCAGGGCGATCAACTGATGCTGCTACCACGTTGAATCTTTCTAGGAATGAACGCAAAGTTTATCTGGGCCTCTGCTTGATTGTAGTAAGTGACATGACGTTCTTGGGTCGTGCAATGTGAACCCGAAATTGTTCAATGAAGCATGCTAACAACACGTTCCAGTTGTCGATCGATTCAGTTTATAGCTGCCGAATCCACATAGCAGCTATATCGGTCAGAAAGAGAGGAAAGCACTTTGCCATGACATTTTCTGATGCCGATTAAACTTCCATATGTCGTTTATAGTGCATCAAGTGCACAGTAGGATCTGTCCTGCCGTTGTAGGTCTCCAGTTGTGGAAGTTTGAAGTCGGGGGGATTGCGGGAATTCCTGATTTCTTGAGTGAAAGGAGTGTGGTTGACGTCGTCCACGTCGTTCTGATAAGTGCGGCCTCTCGTGAGGCGTTGAATGAGATTGGCAAGCCAATCGCACTCAAAAAGTTGTTTCCATTTGCCAAGATCAGAGCTGGTGCCCCCAGTGTTGAATGCAGGAGAGGATGGAAGCTGTTGGTGAGCTGTTGCCTGGTGATCGCGGATCGAGGGTGGCGACCCGACCCGGTTTGAGGGGGTCGGTTCGTGAGCCAGGTTCGTGAAGCAGAGGGGCGATCCGACTCAGTCCTGGAGGTAGGTCACAAACCAGTTGTTGTTGAGCAAACGGGAGCGAGTTGCTAGGATCGGCTCGTGAGCCTGGTGGTGCACCATGATCCGGATCGCGATCTAGAGGTGTATCATGAGATGGTTGATGCTGTTGAACGGGGGCTTGCAATCCGGTGTTCATCTAATCTGGAGCTCCGCAGTGCATTTCCAAGAGCGATTAGGTTGCCCCCGAGTCTTAATGATGCATGAGCCGCTTCTGTGGCCTCGTTTCCAATGACTTGAGCGTTACTCTGCCTTCCATCCATCCGAGCAAAGAATTGGTTGATCATTTCCTGTTTTTTCTGGAGGAGATCATCTTGCCGTGCCATCTGATCTCTCAATTCAATGAGAACTCCGTCCATCTCGTCTCTAGTCAAGTATGTAGAAGGATCTCCATGAGAGGAAGCTTCCTGGCTTGCCTCGTTCCTTGTGTCTTCAGCGTCAGCATCATCAGCATGAGTGGAAGTTCTAGTCTTCTTCCTTTTGATTGTCATTGATCCAATAGCCAAATTATCCAAGCAAAAGTTGAAGTTGTCGTCTGCCCCCTTCCTGGCGCGCCAAAATCTTAGACCAAAAATTGGGCCTAACACCCAAATGCAGATCACAAATAACAGAATGCAGAAAAAAGTAAATAAAGAGGAGACACACGAGGTTTTTATAGTGGTTCGGCTGTAGATGTAGCCTACGTCCACTTTATAATCTTATTGTTATACTGACAGATTACAAGAATCAGTTATATGCAGACACATAATCCGTGTGTTAATTGATATTACAAGTGGAGAATTTATGTGTAGAAAGGTGCAAAGTCCTTGCAAACGGTAATGGCAGAGTCTATCTAGATGTAGGAGAAAGTCTCAGCCAAAAAGTCCTTGAAAATGCCTTCAAATGGTGTATTTATAGTTGTAGGAGAGCTTATGGGAAGACCGGTTCGTGATAGGGTATGTAGCACCCGATCTGGAAAAGTAGGAGCAAGATGTGGCATGAAAACAGGTCAAAACAGTGTGTGTATCAGCAGGTGCAGGGGTTAGTTCATGGTCATGGGATCAGATCGTGATATGAGCTCCACGAACCGAGGTCTGATCGTGAGCTGTATGGTGAAGCTGGTGTGCCACGAGCGGGTCGTGATCAGGAGGTCTACCACGAACGGGTTGTGGTATGAGGGTGCGCAACGATCCGAGGAGACGATCTGATGAAGAGCGAACCGAGGGTGCACCACAAGCCAAAGAGGATGCACGAGCCGTACTCCGATCGTGTGACGCTTCGTCGCTTTATTCAGGAAATTGCGAAATTACACCCATTCACGGAAACGGACGTAACTTTCAAACCGTAAGTCCGATTGAGCCAAACCAAAGCCCAAACTGAAGCTAATTCAGAGATCTACAAGAGTTACGAAGCTCAGCTCTATATTTTCTTTTTTCGGGCCCCAAAAAAGGTTATATGATAGGAGTTTCAGGCCTTTCTTTGTTCGTGATGCGACTTTGACCAAATCGCTGCATGTCGTCTGATGTTGTTCTCCATATCCGAGCACGATGTTATCCAGATATTCAGTGTGACAGCTTTTACCAAAAAGTGTTTCAACATATTCCAACAATTATTTTCAGTTGAGGTAACTTACCTTGTTGGTTCGTCTATAATAATATAAAAATTAAAGATGGATGCTATGAATGTTTTTAGTGGCAGGTTATTGAAATTAAATTAGTATTGAATTAAATTGATTGTTTAAGATAACCTATTTGGATGTAGGAAATGATAGGTTGGAGGAATCCAACTGGATTCCTCAAATAAATTATATGTTATTGTATCATCTTATTTATGTATATGAATTGTTTACTCAAATTATGTTATATCCTGATTGGATGATGATTATTGGTTGGATGTTGACCGCTGAATTCAAATTCAATGATTGTCGTATTTGTAATTAATAAATAGTTTTGATTAAGTGATTAGCAACGAATGGCCTATTTTTAAATGTTGATTGCCTTTAGGCAAATTAACGTAATTGAAGTTATAAAATTTATTTTATAACTGAAACGAAATTCTAAATCATATTCTATATTGGAAGTAGAAGTTTTGTTAATAAATTCATATTTTGATTTTCTTTGATAATTTAATAGGTTTATGAAGTCAAAAAAGAATCTAAGAATTAATTATTTGGAACAATTGGCTGGAAGAACAATAAAGCAATGTTTGTAATTATATTTAAGAAAAGGGATTAAAAAATCGATTAACGAGTTAACTAATGTTTTCAGTTGACCAAGTAAACTATTATAATTTAAATAGGTCATATAAATTAATTTGTTTTCCTTTAACCTAGTAGAAATAGTTTTAAATTAATAATTTCTTTACTTAATAAGACTTGTTAAAAGTTAATTAATTTTTTATTTAACTGTAATCGTCGAACTTGTTTATTATACAGAAGTAATTCTTAAAGTAAATAATTTTTGAAAACTGATTAATTATCCTATTTTTGGCTAATAATGAAGTAAGTTACTTCATTAAATATCAGAATTAGTTATTATTTTAATTAATAAGGATTAAAGGAAACACCTTTTAAATTGAAATTACCTAAGAAGGTAATAAGTTGTAGTTGAATCTGATAAGGGATTTTAGAAATAAATCTTAGCTTTATAAATAAAGTTATTAAAGTGATGTAGAGCTAATGAGATAACTTTGAACAAACACTCACTAAATAATTTAATTAAGTAAATGATTTGTAATTGATAGAAGATTTTCAGTTGAAATAGCCACATTACTTAATAGAATTTGATAAATGGATTTTGTATAAATCCAAGTTGAATTAAATTATATTAAAGAGACTTAAAGCTAAGAATTATGTTTTGGTAACTGAATGGACTATGGACTAAGTAAAGTGACTATATTGAAAAGAAATTGTCAAATACAAAATATGGGTTATTAAACAATATTTGAAATTAAGTAGTAACCAAGATTTGAGATTTCAAACTTTTACTTATCTTAAGATAAGAATGATGTCGATTAAGGTATGAAAGGTAGTTAAAATACCCCAACTTGAACGGTTTCATTATTATCGAGAGATAGTATCAGTTTGTAATGGTATAAGAAGTAGAAAGGGGATTTTGTAAGTATTTATAATAATATTTCCAAAGTAAAGGAAATAAAGATAAAATTTTGAGAATATAAATAATAATATTTCCATTATAAGGAAATACAAAAGGGTTTTATGAATAAAATTGTATTGGGCGATTATAATGATAATTTTGAGGTAAAAGGAATTAAAGAAACAAGTTTTGAAGAATGTTTAAAAAGAGAGGTCGATTTGTTTCGAGTAATGAAAAGAAAAAAAGGGTTTGCTTAATACAAGTTATATAACATATTTTAAATCGATACAATGGTTTTGGATGAATAATTTTAAATGAAAAGGGACCTGAGCTGCCAATATACTTGAGCGTACTGTTGGATCAATCTGATTGGATGATTATTCTGGTTGAAATTTGTTTTGATTGATAGATAAAAACCCAACTATCAATAAAATATATGATTGTACATTTTGACATGTTGTTTCGAAGAGACCGGGATGAGAACTAGACCCAAAACCACTACAAACCAATGTTGCGCTCGAAGCTAACTTGCAGGGAATAAAGATGGAGCAATTTAAGACCATAGTTTTTCATAAAATGGAAGAACCACTTATAATCTCTGACTTGCAACTAGAGATACATTGTGATCTTTTGTGGTTGCAATTCTACGGATTGCAAGGACTTCTAGCTACTGATCCTTGGAGTAATTCCTATATAGAATGCGGTAGGAGGGTACATTCGGTTCATCCTGTTTCTGGATGACTTATATAGATGAATGTCTAATAGAGTATTTCCTTAAAAATCACGTACATTGATTTTTACAAATATACCAAGTTTAGTGGCGAAGAAGGCAACTTCTCTTAGCTTAACACCCAGAGTGTATTTATGGATGTTAATTAGTGATTTAATGGATCTGAAGATGTGACATTCCAAGTTATTGAGATGTTCTCTGAAAAAGTAAATCGTGACCTTAAGCCTCATCAACCAGGATAATGACAAAAATCAGGCAAACGGCATGGCTAAGTGGGTAATTCCCAATTAGGGTATATTGTCACCATCTAGGGAAAATTCTATTTGTTCTTCTTTCATTTATGTATTTTCGCAGAAGTATGGTGGGACCATAAAATCGTAGGGTGGCAATATATTCAGTGCACTGAAGTTAAATCAGTGGCCAGTCATGTATGGTCGGGTTGCAAGATGTTCTTGTTGAACCCTAGTGCATTGCTCTATAGAGGTGCACTTTCAGAAGGTGGTCGCATACCTTGTCATAGTTGGAATCCGTTTCCCAATAAGCACCATGCAGTTTTTTGATTGTATACTATAAATATGTGGAGCGTGAGATGCAAATGTTCTGCTAGATGATTATTTATTTGTGATTTGATAGACGTTATTATAATATCACTAGATTTTGATATACAATAATATTTTAGGTTATCGTAAGGTAAAAGTCGTCCGTGTTTATGTGTCGACTAGTCTTACGATTATACTTTTCTTTCAAAGGATTTACTAAAGTTAAGTAAATTGGATGTTATTTAAACTTGGTTAGTTTTCCCACGCTGGTTCACCAGACTGATCCATGACATTTGTAATGTTCGGGTCGGACCAAGTTTTACAGGTTCAGGTCATGCTATATCTACATAGTTACTCTTAGTTTCATATTTCTTAATGTTATAACAATTAATGATTATCAAAGAAGTCATTATATGTTGCTTGTGCATGCTTAATTCATGGCAAAATTCATCTACCCTACGGTCTTTTTTGGAAACACGTACTTAACTTTGGATCACATGAGATTTTGTGATACTGGACTGTTTCGGTGCAAGAGTTTGATTTCAAACGTACTAAAATCATCAATATTGCATAATATAATCATAAGAAGACCATCATAACCCTATATCAAGATCAATAAAACTGCATATTATAATAAACATTTATGAATTTTCATAATAAATGAATAAAATGTTAAAGTAGCATGTAAATCCATTAAAATCCAAGTTCAAGCCTCAAGCAATACATGCAATAGTGCTAACCATGCCCCATGTCATCAGATCAAGACTGGTACTTTTCGATGTCTTTGTTATTTGTAGATCTTCTTCATTAGCATACTTGGCTAATCTAATATTGATATGTTAGGCTAATATTTCATTTACAATTACTCTTTTGTTTGCTGATTAGTGTGCATCGTCTGCACTTATCCATCTTTCATTTGCAGTAACAAATATGTTGTATTTTTCCTTTGCAACTGTAATAGTAGACCATAGTATCGAGTCGTCCATACAAACTGTTTGTTCAAAGATTTCAAACGTGATCATCGACCGTAATGAATAGTTTGTTCATATCCGTTTCTTTTCATCTATAATTAGAAACGCTACGAGAAACCATTTATGAAATGTATTAGAACGAAACTTTTTAATTTGCATAACATGGGTCTGGTTATGCATGACTACATAGAATAACTAATCAAAATGTCTTAGTATAATCCAAGTTATTATTTCATTGCCAAGGCTAGGATACAAATAAAACAAAGTTTAAACTAAAGGGAAGTTGCTAAAGTTTGACTCTTTCACAATTCATAAAAACTTATATTGTAGAGCATAACATATGAGGGATAACAAATAGATCTCCCCTGATTTAATGCCTCCATAAATCGTCCAATTATGGCTGGATATGTTACACAAAATTGTCGGCTTGCTAGTTGTAGAGTCAACACTTACATGAACAACCAAAACTAATGGATAACGGTTTTTTTCTTTGTCAAAAAGAAAAGATTTTCTTAAGTACTAATACACGCATGCTAATGACACTCCATAAACATGTAAAAATAACCATCTGAATCATTCAAATAACAAACAAAAAAAAAATGAAACAAAACTGGAGAAAGAAGTGGATAATTGATAAGTTAAGTCTGCCGCAAGAACAGAAGTGGTATTTATTAATTCATAAGTGATCAATTTTGTGTTCCCCTCATCTATACATAGAAGGATATAAAAAACCAATATGAATTAGCCTGTAGACCACATTTTTTTTTTTTTTGCAGCTTGAGTCTATGCATGCATGGCTCCTTCCAAGCTGCAGTATTGTATTATGATTATTCTCATTTATGTGTGAAATTAATGACACTCTAAGTATGCACAATATGCATTGTATTGTTTTAACTTTGCAAGAGTAGCCAGAGTCCAGCAGCATCCAAAAGATGTGTTTTCAGCAACTATTCACATTAACACATTATTAAGGGATAACCAAATAGATCTCCCCGACCGAATGCCTCCATAAATCGTCCAGTAATGCCTGGATATGTTACATAAAATTGTCGGCTTGCTAGCTGTAGAGTCAATACTTATGTGAACAGCCAAGACAAATGGATAATGGTTTTTATTTTGTCAAAAAGAAAAGATTGATTAAGTACTAATACACACATGCTAATGACCCTCCATGGACATGTTAAAATAACCAACCAAATGTTGTAATATGCGATACTATATGGTAGATTGAAGAGGACGAAGATAACTTCGAGTCGGAGGTGACCGTTCGCAAATCGGAGTTCGCACGTGGAAGTTATAAGCTGTAAGGTGCAAGTTTTCTATGTGCAGGTGTGACAGACGTCTGTCATATAGGACGACATACGTTTGTCACTACAGGGGGATTTTCCCGAAAGTTTCCACAGACGTATGTCATCCCCACGACAGACGTCTGAGAGGGGGACATACGTCAGTCATGGATGCGACAGACGTCTGAGCTGAGAGCTGGAACCCAAATAATTCCCTGGGAGGGACAAACGTCTGTCACCTCCCACGACTGACGTCTGAATATTGATTTGGGCTATTTCAGGCTGAAAACCCTGTAGGTTGATTTGTGAAGATATGGGGGAAATTTGGGTAATTGGCATATCCCTATATAAGCTATTTTCTGAGGTGTTAGTGGGAGAGCTTGGATACTTGATTTGGTATCAATGGTTTATTCTCAAGGGAGAATTAGGGTTTATAGCCTAATTCCAATTCTTCAATTCTATTTTCAAACACCACGAGTCCATTTTGATCCTTGAATTCAACCTACATGTGGGTTGTAAATCGCTTTAATTCAAGTTTTAATTCGAACTCTTGAATGAATTCAACCTAAAACCGTGTCAGTTCTCTTTGAATTATTTCAACATCAATGCTTCATCCCCCGAGGTTACCACCTTCATCGGTGACATCGGTTTTTCCACTGGTGTCTTCTTCGTGGTGTCTCGTATGGCGACGTCGAGGTATCAGCTTAGGAGCGCGTTTTTCATTTCACTAGTTCAGAAGTGAAAAAGGAAGATGAGGGGATTTCGATGATGAAGGAGGAGAGATAAAGGAGGTTGTTGGGTTTGATCTACATGGCGGGGTGAATCAAAGAGTTGGACAAGTTATAAACACCCAGTGCTTTGTGGGTTCGGGTCGAGTATTCTCGACCCGGAGATACTCGACTTGAGTTGGTCAACCTGAACAAGATCAACCCAGAGTACTCGACCCGAAAATCTAGACTCGAACATAAGCAACCAGTATGCCTCTTTCAAGCACACATACATGTATCAAAGTCGAAGAACAAGAGAACCCTAACAACTACAGTCGATCATGTATATGTGGCTTGATCGGTACTAACATATCATACACTCTCGTAGATAGTTAAGATATATCCCTTTGGAGTTCGGACTTAAATAGCACAACTAGCTTAGTCAGAAATCCTCGACATAATAACATAACTTGTCATAACACCACAACACATGTTAATCCATTTCATACGTACATCACTTCTTTTATGCTTCACCACACCTGCATTGCACACAATAACGCACACACAGGGGGTACAGGTTATTTTACTCTAATCTTCAACGTTTCGTGGATAGTACAACAGGCATGTCAAGAAGGTATCCTATAAGATATTTCGAGTTTGAGAAAAGCAAAGCTCCAGATTCGTCAACTAACCCGAATATTCGTCCATTAGATTATAATTCAGACAACATTGATTTAGAGTTCGAAGTCAATATCCACGAGGAGATATAATCCTCTGAAGGAGTTTCTATGGATGAGGAGGTGGGTGGAGTAGGAGACGATAGAGCTCCCGACACACTTAACGATGTAGTTTTTCTGGAAGCACCCAATGATTCTTGGGTATCCACCATTAATGAGACAAGACTTTGACGATTATGTATGAGGCATGGGATTACTTGGGATGAGGTTCTAGTTGCCGATAGTGTATTAAATAGACATTACATTCCCCTAGAGTGGTATATGGCGATAAATCGGTAGATGTGCTCAGTCGGAGCATCCCTCCATTTCACCCCTTCATCGTTGTTTTTCTAAGACGATTGGTAATAGCTCCCACGCAGCTTCACCCGATAATATACTCGTACTTGTACACCTTGTACGTTACATACATGGAGGTTCTAGTGTGGAGCCCACCTATGAGGATGTAATCTTTTTCTATCTTTTCAAGCACCAAAATTTCGAGACTCATTCTTTTCTCTATTTTGAATCTATACTCAAAAGAAATATTATCGTCTATTGGTATATCAATGTGGGCGATATAAGGCCCAACTGGTTCTACAGGCTGGATGTGCCAAGAGGTGGCTTCAATCTAGTGAGCTTCAAACCTTAGCTTCCTTGCTTAAACTTTGCTTACAGATTCACTGACTTTTCTATCTGGTTTTTAGTTCCAAATCAAAAGCAACCACAAGGAAAACTGTATCAAGATCGCCTGAACACTCTACTGAATGCTCAACCAGCTTTATTAAGCATTAAAAGCTGCTTAATGGATCAGTATCTTCATCGGTATCATCTTCGTAGTCCGCAGCGAAGAATAGGACTTAGTGGAGGTCGTGCTCCTTCATACGTGCCCCCAGCTCAGGTTCCTTCTGCGTTAGCGGGGATTAGAAGTGTGCCCCCAGTCGAGGGGTAGACAGTGGTGTCATCTAAGGCTGGGAAGGCCTCGAAAAATAAAGATCTCGCAAGCTCCAGTCAAGAACCTCAACAAGAAAAGAGAGAAAACTCCTGAAAAAGTGCCCAGTGAAATACCCAAGACTCCCTCTCCAATAAATGTATTCAAAGAGGAGCTCCTAGATAAGACGACCAAGGAGGAGCCTAGGGGCATTTCTCCAAAAGATATATCTACTTCCGAGAAGAAGCCTTCTCCCAATACCACACCTCCTATCAACTCTCTAACACATGATTCCCGCCAAGAGCAGTCAATGTATATATTTCAAGGCTTGAGTAATCTTCTATTGTCGGATACTTATATTCTTCCTAAGACATTGGGTTTGGTTCTTTCTTACCTACTTCCAAGAAGGAAGCCACACCTACCAAGACGAGGAAGATGACACCTAAAGTGCCAAACTCCGGGCTCAGGTTCGTTAGGGGGGTCGCTTAGGACACACATGACACAAGCACTACATGTCGCAGCACTTGCATGTGATAATATCTACTAATTTTAATATTGACATGTGTTCATTTGCAGGGATGATGTCTCACCAAAGTTATGATTCCAAAAAGCTTCGCAGTAATCTCCTAAAATATTACTCTAACGCCGAACATGATTATAGAGATGACCGTGGGAGAGATGATAGCAGGCATTATCAATCAAAGTATCACCAATCCTCATGCTCCCATTCTTCGGTTCGCTCGGACTATGATAAACATTAAAGTTACCAAATCTATTGTAGAAGGGATAAGCAAGTTCCCAGAGCTCTGGTCCCTCCAAAGGAGTTGTACCCTAAGAGAAAACACTCCAAGAAGCATCCTGACACAAATGAAAAATCCGAAACAAGGTTAAGGATAAGGGCAGTGCAGCTATCACCCCGACCAAATGCAAATCCATTAATATCTCCACATCGAAACCTATAGTGCTTGACCCTTTCACTCTCTAAAGAGTAAAAATATTAAAGGAGCAATTCCCTATGTATCACTTTGGGAATATGCATTTCCTGCGAAATCTTGAACTATTTCCCGCTAACTGGTATGATAGCGTCAAGGCCCAGATAGACTTTGTGGATCAGCAGTATAAGGAGACTTGCAATTTCACCCGGAAGTTATTCAAAATTATAAAGGACCTCCAATTGGACTTGGACAATCAACGACATTTGTGGGAATGTAATATGTCATGTGTCAAATCTATTGAGAAAGAACGTGATAACATTCAGGCTAACTTGCCCTCGTAGAGCGTGATGCCGAGAGATACAAAAAAAATGCATGACGAGTTGCAACAACGCTTTCATAATGAGCTAGATTTAAATAGAAAAGGACTTACAGCTCTTTAGAAGCAATGCCAGAGCATTACAACTGAAAACATCGAATTGAAACTATCTTGCACCTGCCATGAGAATGAGAAGACTGAACTTGATATTGAAGTTGATAATCTGAAAGCCAAGCTAGCCGAGGAGAGGGAAAGAATAACTGAGGAGAATGCCAACACCTCTCTTGAGTCTGCTTCTGATTCTAAGGCACATCTTACCGAGGCCCAAGAAGAGTCGGATGGTTTTGGACATCTTATAATGCCTTTCTTCGCACAAGTCCTCCGAAACCGTGACATATCCTAGGTGCGGACTATCCCACGACACTAGTTGACGCATGGGATGAGTTCTTTGATGAAAAGAAGCGCAGAGTGAAAGTCAAAACCGTGTATAGGGAGAGGAAAATGAGGACATTTCTGAAGGAAGACGAGCTTGAGCGTCTAGCAAATGGGAGAAGGCTATTAAAGGAAGCCACGGAAGATGTCAAGCGTCATGTTATGGGTAAAGATGCCATTGAATGTGGTTCTAGCTCCTCCTTCGGAATGCCCGAGGCAGGGGAGACTGAGAAATATGACCTTGAACGTCCAGGATTTACCATACGCACATTCCTCTCTCCTATTGTCGAAGCTACAAACTCCTGCCACTCCTGGGGATCAATCGACTGAAGGTGTTTCCGCATTTTCTCCACACTTTGCCAAAGCTATTTTGGTGTGTCGCCATACTATGAGGTTTCCAATTGAGAGGCCTATTTTTTTGGAGCTAACAATCATTAATCCACCACTTTAGGTACAAAACCTACTGACTTTGCCACGGATCCGGAGATTAAAGCCATTGACAAGTCTTCACCACCTACCGACGACGACATTCCAAAAAAAAATGACACGATCGGAGATTTAAAGGACCTTGATGGAAAAGAGGGTGAAGGGGAAGATGATGTTGTGTTCACCGGAGAGTCCGGTAAAATAGAGGAGCTAACCCTTGCAGAGATGAAGGAAAGAAATGAGGGGATGCTCGTGAAGGTCAAAGTTGAAGTCTCGGAATCGTTATCTCCGTTGAGCCTATCCAAATGATTCCTCCTCTTAGCGCGAAGGTTTCTACTAAGCCTTCTGGATCAATCTCAACGGGTATGACTTCCCAGTCCATTGTTGATCCAGAAGATCCCTTATCTGGGAAATCTAAGAGGAAGACGTGTATTCTCACGGATACCGAGAAAGAGGAGTAGAAGAAACTTAAAGAGCTCAAGAAATCCAAGACTATTCCCAAACCTTAGTGAATCTTTAACTTGATTTTTTTTTACTTTGCACTGGCCTACTATGGTTGTTGCGAGTGTGACCCTCATGTTTTTGTTTTGTTTTCCTGTATAAACCTGCATTATGTAAATAAAGCAAAGTTTTTACAATGTCATTTATTTGCAAGTTTATTTATTGCTTTCCATTCAATGTACTCGCGATTTAATTCTTATACATGTAATCACGTAGCCTTGGAGGTATAGTGCATATGCCCCCAATTAATCTCGAATTATAAGCCATGTCATTGGCAAACTTGAGGTTGACTTACAGGATCATTCCATTGCCCTCAACATCAAGGGGGATTTCAGGCTCAGTCTGTGTTCATACCTCCTAGCTTTCTGTGGGGTAATAGCCAAGTCCTTTGGGTATTCGGTCTGAGTGTTTTTATAATTTCTTGTCGTAAGTCTAGGTTAGAGTTATAGGTTAAGGCAGTCTCAAGTCGTTGTGCACCATTTCAAGCCTACCCTAGTTATATACTCACCCTCAAGTCGTGAGAGTTAGAGTTGTTCGTGTGAATGGTCATGTCATTCGCTTCGGCATTTGGTCTACACTCTAAGTCTTAAAGTGGGATTTTATCAATTCGAGTGTCGATATCGAACTCCTATTAAATCAATTCTTCCATTCAAAATTCCGAGGAGTGGAATCAAGTTGTCATGCCCTCACTGCTCTAGTCATGTCCTTTTTCCCCCAACTGAAGGAAAAAGCTGATTTTAGCGTCGTCTCCTTACTTTGGTTCACAAAGTGAGGACTGTTGTATTAAGCGTCGATATCAAGCTTGAATTTTGTTAACTAAAGTCTAAACAGTTACTAAAATGATTTAGATTGTCGAGACATGAGCAAATGAATGTCTTTAAGGAGATTATTACTCCTTTTGTTCATATCTAACATAGGCCAATCAGATTATAATACTTTAGGAAAATCAATAGAAATAGTCTTAGAGCATGGAATGAGCTTTTATTTATAAACAATGGCTTTGGATAAACTATGCCTCATTACATAATCTAAGACAGGATCAAATCTTAAGTTAAATAGGGTCATAGATGTTCGGCATTCCATGGTCTTGGGAGATGATCTCCATCAATGGTTGTTAGCGTTAAAGTTCCATTATCAAGCCTTTGATGAATGACGTATGGTCCTTCCCACTTTGGGCCCATGAAAATTGGGGTCGGGAAGACAAGCTACAGTACTAGGTCGCCAGAATAAAAGTAGTTAGGTCGTACCTTTCAGTTCTAATATCGAGCAACTTGATGTCTATGATCAAAAGCACGCAAATCCACCTCATCTCTCTTCTCGTTGATCATATCCAGTGACTCAAGGGGAAGAGCATTGTTAGTCAAAGGGCCGTAATATGTTGATATGTGAGAGGGGTCTTTAAGCAACATCGGGATGACTACTTCTGAGCCATATGAGAGTGCGAAAGGAGTATGGACAACCGCTAACATGTAGGTCGTTCGATATGCCTACAGGGCCAACGCTAATTCATTAGCTAATTTGACCTTTTCAGTTCCAATTGCTTCTTCAGAATGGACTTGATGATCATGTTCACGGCTTCTACTTGTCCATTCGACCGCGGGTGCGCAATAGCTGTATACCTCTTCTCGATATGATATGATATCGTCGACAGAAATCTTTGAACTCTGTGTTGTTAAATTGTGTTCCGTTGTCAATTATGATAGTTTTGGGAATTATGAATCGACATATGATATTCCTAACGATGAAGTTGATCACCCACTTCGTCGTGGTTGTAGTTAGCTGCTCAACTGCTGCCCATTTTGTAAAGTACTCCACAACCGCGATTGCATACTTCGCTCTGCCTTTGGCAATTGGAAGGCTTCTAATGATATCTACTACCCACACGAAAAATGGCCACAGACTCACCATTAAGGTGAGTTGGTTGGGAGGAGCTCTAGGAATTTTAGTAAACTTCTGACACTTGTCGCAACGTCCCGAATAATCAGCTGCGTCTCGGTTTATATGTAGGCCAGAACTAGCCGTACCGCAACATCTTTTTTTCCAAAGTCTGCCCTCCGGTGTGGTCACCACAGTCGCCTTCATGCACTTCCCTCGATACACGCTTGACGTCATCATGGGCTCCGCTCCGGAGTAATGTAATTGATAAACCCCTTTCGTAAAGCAGTCGCACTACATAACATATCTCGATGGTTTGCAAACAATGGCGCACCTTTCATTTTTCCTCTTTAGAAGGGTTTCATGTTGCAGGAAGTTCTTTATAGGTATCATCCAGGACTCCATTTCAGGCTCTGCTTGCATCGCTTGATCAACTTCCATATAATCAATGTTCGAAGCGTCAAGCGTTTCAATCGGAACCTTTCTTTCTCTTCCGGGTTGTCGGAGCTTGCGAGTTTGGCTAGTTTGTCGACCTTCTGGTTTTTCCGCTCGCGGAATGTGGGAAATGCTATAATATTCCATGTTTTCTAACAGTTCCTCAACCCGCTCCAGGTAGGTAGCAAGTCATGATCCCTTTGTTTGAAAATCTTTCTGAACGTGAAGTACAACAATTTGAGAGTCACAGAAAATACCCAATGCAACTACCCCCGATTCTCTCGCGAGTTTCTGCCCAACAATCATGGCTTTGCACTCGGAGTCATTGTTGGTAGCGGGAAAGTCAGGCCTTAAGTCATGATAGATCGATCGTTCCTCATGGGTTACCAAAATAACCCCGGCACTGGAACGCCCATCATTGCGAGCACCATCTATGACTCGACTTTGTTTTGAATTCTGGTGGGCCGACTTCATCGTCCAATATATCATCCTCGAGAATTGTGAATTCGACTATGAAGTCTACCAATACTTGCACTCAGATGGATTTCTTTGGAAGGAAAGTGAGATCGAACTAACTTAGTTCAATATTCCACTTAAGCAATCTCCTTAATGCTTTAGGTCGCTGAAGGACCTGTCATAGCGGTTGGACAGTGTATACCACGATTGGATGAGCCTGCAAGTAGTGTCGGAGTTCCCTCGAAGCGATTAATAGGCTATAAGCAAGCTTCTCGATCTTTGGGTAATTGCGTTCCGTTGCGGCCATCTTCTTACTCACGTAATACACCAGTCTTTGGACTTTATCCTCCTCACGGACGAGAGCTGAACTGATTGCATGTGACGGTACCACTAAGTACACGAATAAATCTTTATGATCGATTGGCTTGGGGAATATCGAAGGTTTTTAGAAATGCTTCAATATAATCTGGGGTCCATTCAAAGTTGTGCTTCCCTCGTTTTATTGAGTCAAAGAGGGGCATCCACTTATTGATGGCCCTAGAAATGAATCTTCTCAAAGCTGCAACCATTCTCGCCAAGCTTTGTACATCCTTGTTTTTCTGCGGTTCTCGAATATTCCTGATTAGAGCAATCTTGTCTAAGTTGATTTCAACCCCACGTGAATTGACGATGAAACCTAAAATTTTTCCTAATGCAACACCGAAAGAGCATTTCAAAGGGTTGAGTTTCATTCCGTAATGTCGAAGGACATTGAAAATTTCTGTCAAGTTTTAAACATGATCAGCCAAATGCTTAGTGTGACAACCCGAATTTTATAACATGTTAAAACAAGAAATCATAGCAGAATTAAATTCTAAAATAAGAATTAAGCAAAACGGGTTGCGCCGTTGCGTTCATCTCGGAATTCTGGTTGGAAACGAGTCCGAAATTTCGTAAATCGGAGTCCGTATGACCAAGATATGGCCCATAGAAGATTTCAGAAAATTCAAAATTTAGCCCGAAATTCAAAATCAGCTCAAAACAGATTGGGCGGGAAAATTTCCCGCCCTACCCCAGGTCGAATGGGGGGTCGACTGGGGAGTTGATCTGCCCCCCGCCCCCCCAAGGTCGACTGGAGAGTCGACCTGGGTGTCGACCTGGGGGTCGACCTCCCTGGTCGGGCCAGGTTAGCTTGGTGCACCTGCTTGCTTGTGTGGTCTGGTAGGTTGGCCTGTGACGATTTTCAGTGGTTCAGATCTAAACTAGGGTTAATCTAAGGGCCTAAACTAGTCCTAACTCCTATAAAAACACCCTAAGACCTAACATAAATCACTAAAAATCATTCTAGCAACTAAGTGCTGCCAAAATCTCTCTTGATCATGGCCTCCATCTCCAACTTCAAAGGCTTGTGCTTTCAAACTAGATCCATGACAAAGGAGCAAGCTTTCTACATCAAATCAAGGAAGTAGAGCATCATCTCAACACCATTCTATGACGATGCTTGCTCTTAATCCTCTAGGATCGATTTGTAAGTTCTAGATGCTTTTAGATTGAAATGATAATTTGAATATGACATGTGATAAAGTTGAAATTGGATCTATGCATGATATTCAATCCATGCTCGTTCTTGTTCATTGTTGATCTTGACCTTTGGGGATGTTGCTATGACATCAATTTGAACCTATGCATGTCGTTAATCACTCTTTCATGTTCTTATCATGCATGTAATGATGATTTTCTCTTGGATCTTGTTTTATGCAAAATTTCTACCTTCCCCTATTTATTTTCTTTTGATGAACCTTGGTCGATTTCGGACCTAGGCCTAAACTACGATTTACATGCGAATTGTATATGGGGAAATTTGGGGTATTGCCAATGTAATTTTCAAATTTGGGCATACATGAATTGGCATATGAATTAAATCACGAGTTTTGGGGACTATGTAAGTTAAATCAAGGGATTGGGCTTATGTAAATTAGGCATAAGTGGAATTGGGAACATGAACCATGATGTGGGTTATTTGGGCATGAATGCGACAAAAATGAAATTTTGGTTAGAACTTGATTTGGGCAAATTGGCATAAACTTGACATACATGCAAATAGGCGAGAATTGGACATATGTAAAGTGGCTAGAATTGGGTACATATTTTCATCGGCATGTAAGGTGGAACTTGGGCATATGCTTAGTAATATGTAAAGTGGGGATTTTGACTTAGATGACACATATGTAATTAACAATCTAACGGATGTCTTCAACACGAGGTTAGACTTGAGTTGTGGTGTAATTCTGCCCGGAACCGCCCGGAACCGCCCGGCATATCCAGTGACCACAACAATAATAGTCTAATGTGAGAGGTCGTAGGTAAAGATTAGATTGTGGTAATGCATAAACCCGTGGTTGGAATGGATTTGCGGTGTAATTCTGCCCGGAACCGCCCGGCATATCCAGTGACCGCAAATAAGTCCAATGTAAGAGGTTGATGCATTAGTAAATAATAAAAGAATATGACATGGACGGGTGGGTTAAGTAACTTGATTAGACTAATAACACTTAACCAATATGACATGGACGGGTGGGTTAAGTAACTAGACAAGACTAATGACACTTAACCAATATGACATGGACGGGTGGGTTAAGTAACTTGACTAGACTAATAACACTTAACCAATATGACATGGATGGGTGGGTTAAGTAACTTGACTAGACTAATGACACTTAACCAATATGACATGGACGGGTGGGTTAAGTAACTTGACTAGACTGATGACACTTTACTAATATGACATGGACGGGTGGGTTAAGTAACTTGACTAGACTAATGACACTTAACCAATATGACATGGACGGGTGGGTTAAGTAACTTGACTAAACTAATGACACTTAACCAATATAACGTGGATGGGTGGGTTAAGTAAAACCGGACTTGATTTCTAGATGACACTTAACCATATAACATGATTAGAGGATGGGTTAGTTTAACCCGAATGGGTCGATAACACCCGACTAGTATAACGCGAGGCATGGTAAGGTTAAGTAAACTCACGAGGGTAACACTTAACCATTATAATTTGATTAGTGGATGGGGTTAAGCCATGAATCACTTGAATATACTTAACCAATCTAACATGATAATTTGATGGGGTTAAGTCATGAATCGCTTGAATATACTTAACCAATCCAACATGATAATTTGATGGGGTTAAGTCATGAATCTCTTGAATATATTAACCAATCCAACATGATAATTTGATGGGGTTAAGTCATGAATCACTTGAATATACTTAACCAATCTAACACGGAAATTTGATGGGGTTAAGCTTGAATATACTTAACCAATCTAACACGAAAATTTGATGGGGTTAAGCTTGAATATACTTAACCAATCTAACACGGAAATTTGATGGGGTTAAGCTTGAATATACTTAACCAATCTAACACGGTAATTTGATGGGGTTAAACTTAAATATACTTAACCAATTTGACACGATGATTTGGATAGGGTTAAGTCATGAACCACTGGAATACGCTTAACCAACTTAACACGTGATTCGTAGGGCTAAGTCATGAACTTGAACGACAACAGTTAGGCAACTTGACATGACATGTAGACAGGTTAAGTCTCGAACTTGAATGACCACACTTAACCAACATGACATGCTAGACTGATAGGGGTTAAGTCTTGAATTTAGATGACAACACTTAACCTGCTAGACGGAAACCCTAGTTACGCGGTCCTTTTCAGCAGTAACCCTCTTGGATGTATCACGATACTCTAGGGACTAGGCTAGGGTGGGACACGATTACTGAGTTGATTGTAAGCGACCAAAACGACGGCTGAGTTTGGTGCACAATTGTAGGTTTAGGCGGACTATGGTCGTGCACGTAGTCCGGAGTTGAAAAAGAAGGCATGGGCACCAGTAGTTTTACACTGTGCGTGCTTGGAATGGTGTCAGTGTTTGACACCCTAGGACTTGATACACCCTAGGGTGGACCTAGCACAGAGTAGCTACATTCGTGATTGGGCCGTATGACACCGACACACGACGAGCTAGGTCTTGTAGGGAGCCGATCGACTAAAGCGTGACGTAGGGCGTTGTTCGATAGGTAGCGTAATCCCTAGTGGTCCTAGGTGGCATAAACCCTAGTCGAAAATGTCCATTAGGTAGCGTAATCCCTAGTGGTCCTAGGTGGCATAAACCCTAATCAAATCTAGAAATTGTTCAGTAGGTAGCATAATCCCTAGTGGTCCTAGGTGGCATAAATCCTAGTTGAACACGCGATAATTCATGATAAAGGAATCAGGCCAGAACAAGGATGGCAGTCCGAGCGACTTCAAGGATGGTGACACTACGTCGTAGTAGTATAGAATAACGTGATGGAGCCCGTACGATGTACGGCAAGGGTCTATACATATACATGGAAGGGATGATACGAGTTAGAATGCTAGTATGGTTGGTGCAGAGGACGTTAGACATGCGATGCTATTCCGAGTTTACCTTGGTTATCCTGTTACGTTGGTTATCTTGTTACTTGAGTTTATCCTGTTATCTCAGTTTGATCTGTTTACCTTGTCATCATGCTTATATTTACTTTCGGTTTATACATGTCATGTTACTCTTACCTGTTTTTAGGCTGAAAGTCACTAGGACTTACTCAATCTTTATGACTGACTCTGTTTTGTTTCGCCTCTTTTTCTTCCGTTCCCCCCTCCCCCCCCCCCCCCCCCAGGTTTACAGGGAGGAAATGTTTCTACTTAGTGTGGATCTTTCTGCTTCAAGATTTTCGTCTATGGCTTGGACTTTCCTTGGCTATGGCTATTTTACTGCTTTACTTGGGAAATAATTTATGACTATGGTTTTATGCTTTTTTATTATTGCAAGACAGGTTTCAATGTAAGTAATTTAATGGCACTTTGATGTAAAAGGTTTTAAGTAATGAAATCATGTTTTCTTCCGCTGTTTTTATATGTTCTGTCTTGTAATATTTCTGTGCATGTTTACCTAGATAATACTCCACCAAAGCTAGTGCATTCCCTTTGTGAGTGACCCTAGCGGGGGTGGGGTGTTACATTTGGTATCATAGAAGAAGGTTACCAGACTGGGCAAAGGATTTTAAAACCTTCTGAAACTATTTTCAAAGCCATTTTACAAAGAAGCATTTTTCAAGAAAAGTTTTAAAGAAAAAGGCTATTCCCCAAGAAGCCATTAGCATTATCCTTCGTTCCCTTGATTGAATCTCTCTTCCTTTCTTTCCTCCGCCTGTAGTCACAGTAGTTTTAACTGTGACTAATCCTTTTTTGGCTACGTAAATGTTTTCCATGCGATGGAGGAAGTTCTCAAGAGACCCGTTACCGTGTTATATGACTCAGCACAAGAAGGCAGTTAAGTACTATAGGACAAGGACATGGGCAAAGAACAGGACCGTCGAGAGCGAAATTGTATACTCTCACCTAAGAGGGATGGTAACGTTTCCGTTAAAGGTTTTCCTTTCTATCATCCCGTTAGGACTTTGTTTTGTACATCGCATCCTTTTTTAAATCTTGCTTCGAAAGTTGAGTCTCTGCACCTTAGTACTAGCACAACGGAGGGTCCCGTTTTGTCTCAAATCCTGTTGGGATATCGTCCCATTTATTCATGACTTGTTGGGATTTGAGGACATCTATGATTTTTGGGAATAATGCTTATGTTTTTGAGCTATGGGTTGGTTCTAGGAATGAAGTGGTCATCCCGTAAGGGTGCCATTCTCGGGTCGGAAAGGAGGGTAGTTAGACTCTTGACTTGCCTCGATAATACCCTCGAAGTCTCGTTTAACCTTTAGGGTTCTGTCATGATTGGTTACCTAGAATCTCTTGATGCATTTGTTGGTAATCCGTTCGAGTAGAGTTCGCCACTAAGGCGGATGGTTCATTTCGCTTGTGCATGAGATATGGAAATCACTCTAGTAAGTACACTTGGTAACATGGTTGGCATTTGTTTGTTTTCAAGAGATAAGTTCTTCTACGTGGAATGCCGTAGAGCAAGAAAACGAGATCCATGATTCACTAGTGAATTTTGGAGAGCTTGCATGAAAACCAAGAGTACACAAATATGGTTGAGCCAAATATACCATAGGGAGAATAAGAAAAAGTGGAACGAGACGCGACAATGAAGTGAGTTCCAGCTCATATTTGGAAATAGGAGTTAAGAGGCCACGAAATCATGAAGTTAAAGATGGTCAAAGCACAATGGAGTTAAGCTCAAGGAAATGCGACTTAGAAGACTGAAGACTAGAGACGCGCATCATATCTTTTTTAAGAGTATATCCTTGGTCCCTGTTTTTCTGTAGAGCTTACTCGCATGCTATCTTTTATGCATATCCTCTCGGTCCTATTCTCGATCTTATTTTTGTTACAAACTCCAAAAGGGGTATGACTCATCGGTTAATAATACATGTCAGGATTTGAAGGTGTCCGTTAGGTTGACTAAACCTTTTGGGCTTTATAGGATATGGGTTGGGTTTAGAAAGGGATTTCTTGTAATCCAAAAAGGAGTTTATCTTGTTTATCTTCTTAATCCTTTCTTGAGGACCTTAGGTAGAACCCTATGGATGCAAACATGTATTTGAAACATGTTATGATTGATGATTGCGAAATGGTTGCAAGTGGTCGCAAGTGGTTGCTCGTGGATGCATGAATACACATTAGGCACTAGATCGGCTCAGACACATTTTCATGTTGCATATGCATGAGTGTTTATACTTGTTTATGGATGAAATTGAATGTGTTAGCATGTGGATATTTCATATGGATGAATGTTTGTGCACACATATAGTGTTTATGTGACTAGGACTATTTGCATACATGTGGATTCATGGCACTAAACATATTTTGCATTTAGAAGATCAATCAGGCCTGATCATTTGCATTAGATAAGGAACATATACACACACTTTCTGCATATGTTCATACAACATTAGAAATCTTTTAAGGACAATGGTTGCCTATGGATGATGCTTTGAGTAGATGGATGATTGGATGGTAGGACACATCCTCCCTAACTTGGAGATTTCGGGGACGAAATCCTTTAAGGTGGGGAGAATGTAACAACCCGAATTTTATAACATGTTAAAACAAGAAATCAGGGCAGAATTAAATTCTAAAATAAGAATTAAGAGAAACGGGTTGCGCCGTTACGTTCGTCTTGGAATTCTGGTTGGAAACGAGTCCGAAATTTCGTAAATCAGAGTCCATATGACCAAGATATGGCCCATAGAAGATTTCAGAAAATTCAAAATTTAGCCCGAAATTCAAAATCAGCTCAAAACAGATTGGGCAATAAAATTTCCCGCCCTACCCCAGGTCGACTGGGGAGTCGACCTGCCCCCCCCCCCCCCCCAGTTCGTCTGGGGAGTCGACCTGGGTGTCGACCTGGGGGGTCGACCTCCCTGGTCGGGCCAGGTTAGCCTGGTGCGCCTGCTTGCTTATGTGGTCTGGTAGGTTGGCCTGTGACGATTTTCAGTGGTTCATATCTAAAGTAGGGTTAATCTAAGGGCCTAAACTAGTCCTAACTCCTATAAAAACACCCTAAGACCTAACCTAAATCACTAAAAATCATTCTAGCAACTAAGTGCTGCCAAAATCTCTCTTGATCATGGCCTCCATCTCCAACTTCAAAGGCTTGAGCTTTCAAACTAGATCCATGACAAAGGAGCAAGCTTTCTACAGCAAATCAAGGAAGTAGAGCATCATCTCAACACCATTCTATGACGATTCTTGCTCTTAATCCTCTAGCCACGATTTGTAAGTTCTAGATGCTTTTAGATTGAAACGATAATTCGAATATGACATGTGATAAAGTTGAAATTGGATCTATGCATGATATTCAATCCATGCTCATTCTTGTTCATTGTTGATCTTGACCTTTGGGGATGTTGCTATGACATCAATTTGAACCTATGCATGTCGCTAATTGCTCTTTCATGTTCTTATCATGCATGTAATGATGTTTTTCTCTTGGATCTTGTTTTATGCAAAGTTTCTACCTTCCCCTATTTATTTTCTTTTGATGAACCTTGGTCGATTTCAGACCTAGGCCTAAACTACGATTTACATGCGAATTGTATACGGGGAAATTTGGGGTATTGCCAATGTAATTTGCAAATTTGGGCATACATGAATTGGCATATGAATTAAATCACGAGTTTTGGGGACTATGTAAGTTAAATCAAGGGATTGGGCGTATGTAAATTAGGCATAAGTGGAATTGGGAACATGAACCATGATGTGGGTTATTTGGGCATGAATGCGACAAAAATGAAATTTTGGCTAGAACTTGATTTGGGCAAATTAGCATAAACTTGACATACATGCAAATAGGCGAGAATTGGACATATGTAAAGTGGCTAGAATTGGGTACATATTTTCATGGGCATGTAAGGTGGAACTTGGGCATATGCTTAGCAATATTTAAAGTGGGTATTTTGACTTAGATGACACATATGTAATTAACAATCTAACGGATGTCTTCGACACGAGGTTAGACTTGAGTTGTGGTGTAATTCTGCACGGAACCGCCCGGCATATCCAGTGACCACAACAATAATAATCTAATGTGAGAGGTCGTAGGCAAAGATTAGATTGTGGTAATGCATGAACCCGAGGTTGGAATGGATTTGCGGTGTAATTTTGCCCGGAAACGCCCGGCATATCCAGTGACCGCAAATAAGTCCAATGTGAGAGGTTGATGCATTAGTAAATAATAAAAGAATATGACATGGACGGGTGGGTTAAGTAACTTGATTAGACTAATAACACTTAACCAATATGACATGGACGGGTGGGTTAAGTAACTTGACTAGACTAATGACACTTAACCAATATGACATGGACGGGTGGGTTAAGTAACTTGAGTAGACTAATAACACTTAACCAATATGACATGGATGGGTGGGTTAAGTAACTTGACTAGACTAATGACACTTAACCAATATGACATGGACGGGTGGGTTAAGTAACTTGACTAGATTAATGACACTTAACCAATATGACATGGACGGGTGGGTTAAGTAACTTGACTAGACTAATGACACTTAACCAATACGACATGGACGGGTGGGTTAAGTAACAAGACTAGACTAATGACACTTAACCAATATAACGTGGATGGGTGGGTTAAGTAAAACCGGACTTGATTTCTAGATGATACTTAACCATATAACACGATTAGAGGATGGGTTAGTTTAACCTGAATGGGTCGATAGCACCCGACTAGTGTAACGCGAGGCATGGTAAGGTTAAGTAAACTCACAAGGGTAACACTTAACCATTATAATTTGATTAGTGGATGGGGTTAAGTCATGAATCACTTAAATATACTTAACCAATCTAACATGATAATTTGATGGGGTTAAGTCATGAATCGCTTGAATATACTTAACCAATCCAACATGATAATTTGATGGGGTTAAGTCATGAATCGCTTGAAAATACTTAACCAATCCAACATGATAATTTGATGGGGTTAAGTCATGAATCGCTTGAATATACTTAACCAATCTAACACGGAAATTTGATGGGGTTAAGCTTGAATATACTTAACCAATCTAACACGGAAATCTGATGGGGTTAAGCTTGAATATACTTAACCAATCTAACACGGAAATTTGATGGGGTTAAGCTTGAATATACTTAACCAATCTAACACGGTAATTTGATGGGGTTAAGCTTAAATATACTTAACCAATTTGACACAATGATTTGGATAGGGTTAAGTCATGAGCCGCTGGAATACACTTAACCAACTTAACACGTGATTCATAGGGCTAAGTCATGAACTTGAACCACAACACTTAGCCAACTTGACATGACATGTAGACGGGTTAAGTCACAAACTTGAATGACCACACTTAACCAACGTGACATGCTAGACTGATAGGGGTTAAGTCTTGAATTTAGATGACAACACTTAACCTGCTAGACGGAAACCCTAGTTACGCGGTCCTTTTCAGCAGTAACCCTCTTGGATGTATCACGATACCCTAGGGATTAGGCTAGGGTGGGGCACGATTACTGGGCTGATTGTAAGCGACCAAAACGACGGCTGAGTTTGGTGCACCACTGTAGGTTCAGGCGGACTATGGTCATGCACATAGTCCGGAGTTGAAAAAGCAGGCATGAGCACCAGTAGTTTTACACTGTGCGTGCTTGGAATGGTGTCAGTTGTTGACACCCTAGGACTTGATACACCCTAGGGTGGACCTAGCACAGAGTAGCTACATTCGTGATTGGGCCGTATGACACCGACACACGACGAGCAAGGTCTTGTAGGGAGCCGATCGACTAAAGCGTGACGTAGGGCGTTGTTCGATAGGTAGCGTAATCCCTAGTGGTCCTAGGTGGCATAAACCCTAGTCGAAAATGTCCATTAGGTAGCGTAATCCCTAGTGGTCCTAGGTGGCATAAACCCTAATCAAATCTAGAAATTGTTCAGTAGGTAGCATAATCCCTAGTGGTCCTAGGTGGCGTAAATCCTAGTTGAACACGCGATAATTCATGATAAAGGAATCTGGCCAGAACAAGGATGGCAGTCCGAGCGACTTCATGGATGGTGACACTACGTCGTAGTAGTATAGAATAACGTGATGGAAACCGTACGATGTACGGCAAGGGTCTATACATATACATGGAAGGGATGATACGAGTTAGGATGCTAGTACGGTTGGTGCAGAGGACGTTAGACATGCGATGCTATTCCGAGTTTACCTTGGATATCCTGTTACCTTGGTTATCTTGTTACTTGAGTTTATCCTGTTATCTCAGTTTGATCTGTTTACCTTGTCATCATGCTTATATTTACTTTCGGTTTATACATGTCATGTTACTCTTACCTATTTTTAGGCTGAAAGCCACTAGGACTTACTCAGTCTTTATGACTGACCCTATTTTGTTTTTCCACTTTTTCTTCCGTTCCCCCCCCCCCCCCCAGGTTTACAGGGAGGAAATGTTGCTACTTAGTGCGGATCTTTCTGCTTCAAGATTTTCATCTATGGCTTGGACTTTCCTTGGCTATGGCTATTTTACTGCTTTACATGGGAAATAATTTATGACTATGGTTTTATGCTTCTTTATTATTGCAAGACAGGTTTTGATGTAAGTAATTTAATGGAACTTTGATGTAAAAGGTTTTAAGTAATGAAA
Source organism: Allium sativum (assembly GCA_030737875.1). NCBI lineage: Eukaryota > Viridiplantae > Streptophyta > Magnoliopsida > Asparagales > Amaryllidaceae > Allium > Allium sativum. The sequence continues at coordinate 62,519,834 of CM060909.1, read as the reverse complement.
TCATGTTTTCTTCCGCTGTTTTTATATGTTTTGTCTTGTAATATTTCTGTGCATGTTTACCTAGATAATACTCCACCAAAGCTAGTGCATTCCCTTTGTGAGTGACCCTAGCGGGGGTGGGGTGTTACACTTAGACTTCACAAGCATGTCATCAACATATACTTCCATGGACTTCCTAATCTAATTATAAAACATATAGTTTACCAGACGTTGGTACGTCGCCTCAGTATTCTTCAGTCTGAAAGGCATTACGACATAATAGTATAACCCAAGATCCGTGATAAAGCTGGTATGTTCTTGGTCTGGTAATATGGTACATGCATTGGAATTTGGTTGTATCCCGAATACGCGTCCATAAACAAAATAAGCTCGTGTCCTACTGTTGAATCCACTATCTAATCAATCCTTGGAAGTGGGAAGCTGTCTTTTGGGCAAGCTTTGTTCAGATCCGAGAAATCGATGCAAGTTCTCCACATCCCATTAGCTTTATTTACAGGTACTGAATTCGATATCCATTCAGGATATGTCACATCTCGCATAAAGTCATTGCTTTCCAGCTTTTCAACCTCTTCCTTCAAAGTGGCCGACCTCTGCGGGCCGAGCGTACGTCTTTTGTACTTGACTGGGACGTACTTCAGGTTAATGTTTAATAAGTGGCTCATAATTGATGGAGATATCCCACGCATGTCGGCATGGGTCCACGGAAACACATCCAGATTGGTTTGGAAGAAGTCCGCCAATTCCCTCACCCAGAGGGGTTCTAGATGGGATTTGATTTTAAAGACCTGGGCCACGTTGTCATTATCAATAGGAATATCCACTGTTGTCTCGTTGGGTGTCGTCATTCTACATCTCGGTTCCTCATCCTCTTTGGGATCAATTTCTCGGAATAATAATCAAACGACTCCAACCGGGATGTCTCCTTTATGTGCTATGTTGATGCCTCCTTGGCGGAAGGGGAGGCATCTTTGGGCTCTTCACCAATTCCATCACGGATTACTTTCCATTCGGTTAAGTAACAGGCTCTTTCTGTTACTTGGTCTTCACAGACCATTCCCACTCCAGATTCGGTAGGGAATTTTAGAAGTAAACACCATGGTGTGATGCATGCTCTAAAATCTGCCAGAGCCGGTCGGCCCAAAAAGGTATTATAGGGAGAATCTATGTTCATCACGAGGAAATGGAGGATTCGCACTCTCCTATAATCTCCTTCACCAAGTAAATTGACCACTCCTACCGACATAGTTGTCGAACCATTAAAACCAGGTATCCACTCAGTGTATGGTTTCAAATCTCTTGCTTTTAGCTTCATCCGATCTTTCTTATACAATATACTAACGAAACTCCCGCAGTCGACAAGGACCTTCCGAACAATCGCTGGACGGATAATGGCCGATATTACAAGCGGATATATACTTGGAGCCTCCACTCCCACACTTTCTCGGTTACAGAAACAATGTCATCCATCATCGTTTTCTGTTGCTTGAGTGGAGTTGCATCTTCGGGAACACTGCACTCCCCCACATCTAGATGCTTCGTTGCGTTAACTGTTGTATATAACGATGTTGTATACATAATTATATGATTTCTTTTTGATGATAACAAACAAATAAAAGTTAATTTAAATGTGTTTGTTACTGTACTGTTCTATATATACATCACAGATAGGAATATAATATTTTTATTTAAATAGAATACGACTGTACAAACATTTATATATTCATACAGTATTTTATTTAAATTGAATATTATATTTCAAATATTCAAACAGTACAACTATTTATGTCTCCACTATTTAAACAATTCATATGAATTTGTACTTATAAATAAACTGAATAAAATAGACAAGTTTGTTTGACAACAATAAAATAATATTTTATTTCAATCAACTTTGTTTATTACAAACATTAGTACAATTCATATAAATACATAGCTCCTCACTACATCACACGTCACTCAGTGGATTCATTGTCACTCAGTTATACATACACAACAGATACACAGTTACATTTCATATACAATTTCACTGTTATACAGACACTTTGACATATTCACCGACACAGTCTTCAGTTCTATGCCTTCTGTCTTCACAGCATCCTTCAGTCAGTAGTCTTTATACCTGTCATATATAGAAACACACACAGTATCTGGAACAGAAATAATTTCATATTCTAACAGATATAATTTTATTTGCCTCAGTTTTCTGGTGTATTTTCTCATTTTTAATGACTTGATCTGATTCATCTGTGTCTAGACGGCTTCTAATATTCACAGTGAAACACTGTAAATACCACAAGGCAGACAGTTTGTATATATACAGGGACAAGAAAAAAAATTGATGATCTGCAAATACACACGTGTGCACTGCCTCGCCAATCAGCGAGCAACTGAGGAGTAGCCACGTGGACCAACTCGACTCAGTGCACAAATAAAAATAACTCACTGTAAAGTCAATAGCAAGTTCAATGTTCAAGAAACAAAGTCAATACAGCTCAAACATGGTCGAGACAACAATGGGATAGCAAATGTTCATACAACAATATAGGTATGCAAATGAACATACACAACATTGATGCATGGTGATCAAATACAAGTTCAAGTGGCATGTACATGAAGGGGATAGTTCAGTTCAAAGGAAAAAGGCAGGTCAAGTAAATGCAACAAGCATCATGAACTTCAACAATGAAGCAAGTAGCAAAACAGTGATGTGAAATTTAAAAATGGTCAAGTGCCAAATAGCGTACAAGAGCACAGGCTCAAGAAACAATGAAGCTTTGGTTCAAGTAAACAAACTCAGCAAGTTTAAGCAAAGATGTTTCGAAACAGTTTGAGACATTCAACAAAACAGTGAATCTTCAAGTGAAGAAATACAAGTGAGGACAAGGCAAACAAAATAAACTTTACAAATGCAGCATTCAGGTTTAAGTTTCAGAACACAAGAACAAGTGCATGTGCAAGTGTACAAGTATATGGAAGCACAACTGCATGGCAGCATGATTCTAGAACATAAGCAGGTTCATGAATGAACAAAGCAAGCCAGGATCAACACTCAGACATCAATGAAACATGAGAGCAAGAAATACATGTTGAGCTCAAGCACTTCACAATCATACAAAATGGTGCAACAGTTTTAAGAGGTGTATGGCATGGAGCTATGCAAACACTTTTGGCAAGATTCAGTTCAACACTGACATAAATACCCACACACACACTTGTATGTGTGTATACAGATATATATGTGGAGGTGTATACAAGCAGCATAGGTAAAACATGATTGCATGAATGGGAAGTTTCATTCATTATTAAATCTCGCAAGGAAGTAATTCAGATGCATATTATTGTTGAACTCATTTTTGACAAGAAATTATTCAACAATTCAATTTCCAGATTAATGTAAAAATGGCAATATTTGTTTCCAAATTTTTGTCAAGAATTAACATTTTTCCAGAAATCCATTTCATTGGAATTATTTTGGAGAATCATGCATTTCTTTCAAGCCGAGGCAACAAATGGAAATATCATGCAAACATTTCAACAAAGTATATTTTGGCAAGGAATAATTCGAAATGTAATGCCAAAAGAATCGTCTCAAGTTTATTCTCGTAAATAAATCATGGGTATTTTCAGAGTTCACGATTGAACATATAAGGCAGATTTTATTTGGCTTTAAATTTTTCAAAATAATTCATTCAAGGAACAATGGAAAACTTCACACAAGGGAACAACTCATCAATCAATTTCCAGAAGTCCAGAAGCATGTCTAAATTCATTACTTGACTCACGGAAAATTTACAGAGCACATTCAAGCCATGGAAGTATTTCATTTGAACCAAATCAAAAAGGGGACCACGATTTCTTATATTTTTTTTTTCTGTTGGAAACAAATAAATTCGATTTCAAAAAGATTTCCAGAAATCATTCTCTTGGGCCAATTTAATTCACATCAGAAAGCCGAATATCATGTCCAGATTCATGAGCAAACATCACGCAAGCAAAAGGGGAAATCAACTAATAAATCAGCCAAGTCAATTTACTGAAATCAGAGAGTCTAGGGTTTCGAATTACCCTATATAGTGACACCAATTCATCATTAGCATGATCAAACGAAACCACAAACAATCAAAAGTAGTCAGTAGACAGAATTCAAGAGGACTCACAATTTTTCGTCGTGTGTTTCGATTGCCACAAAGTTCCTCAAATCAGAAAACATTCAATCGAAGAAGCAGGCAACTCCAGAAAGAATCCATACAGCAATCGAATCGATTTGAAGGATTTCAAAAACCCTAGGAGTCGCCGCCATTTTCAATTCCAGAAAGAAAAGTGATCGGGGAAAATGAATTACAAATGGACCGGTCATGTTTCCCTTTGGCTTAGCCCATTCAAATGCTGAAAAGGGGATGATCCTTTAATTTTGAACTCCTAGGGTTTCTTTTGTTTTTAATTTCATTTTGTTGTATTTTCATTTTCACTTGTAAATCATCCAAATAGTTATAGAGTCTGTAAAATCTAGGGGTTCAGTTAGTGGTTAATTTACAGTTTACTAGTGTCTGTAAAACTAGGGGAAAATCTGGTCTAGTGGATATAGACCAGTCTAGGATTTTGAGCGTAGAACTAGAATAGAAGCGAGAGGTTTGCGAGTGTACATGGTCTTGTATGCAGGATTTGTTCTTTTATCTAGTAGAAACCTTAGGAATGCAGCAGTAGGCAGGATTTTGCCGAAGCTGGGTATATCTTGTGTCATTTACTTTCTGCATTTCTATTTATGCTATATTCTGTGATCTGTGAATATTTTAATATCCCGTAATATTTAAAATCTGCGATAATTTTTAATAAACCCTATTCACCCTCCTTTAGGGTTAATCTAGATCCAACAAGTGGTATCAGAGAAGGTATTCTGTTAACTCTAGAGTAATGGTGATCCCTAGTTGTCAGTCCATAGAGAGTCAGCCTAGTCACATTCCAACTGTTTTTGATGGTACAGATTTTTTGAATTGGAAATCAGAAATGAAATCGTATGTGAAATGTGTTAAATATTGGGATGTTGTTGACAATGGAAGTTATGTAATATATAGGAATATTAATGCTCGTGTTATGCATATTCTATATTCTCATCTCGGTAATAATCAACTTGATTTTATCTCCAATTGTTTGACCGCGCAGGAAATTTGGAGAACTCTCAATACAAAGCATGGACAAATTGACAATAGCTACTCAAAACCCCAAAAAGTCAACTCAGATTCAGATCTACGCTTAACTGGCCTTACAGATGAAAATTAAGATGGATCAGTTAATGGAGACTCAACAGACGATGAAATGAGAAATTTTTCATATGAAGATCTGGTTATTTTTGTGTTGATTTAACCAAATCTGTTGATAAAATCCAACTGAAAAATAAATCTTTGAAATCTAAGAATCATGAGTTGACCAGCAAAATTAATTGTTTTGAATTGAAACTGTTAAATGTCATAAAATTTGAAAATTCTGATTGTGAAAATTGTTTAAAATTAAAAACTGATCTCGTTCATCTCAATAATAATATTCAAAGGCTTGAAGAAGAAAATCTGATTTTGAAAGATAAGGAGATTGAGCTGAAAGATGCAAACAAATGTTTACAAAAGGAATTTGAAAATTTCAAGGCTATCAAAAATTCCAAACAAGAAATTGCTGAAAATAAAAGTTTGTTGAAAACAGATTTGATTTTGAAAGAGCTTGAAGATGAGATTGAAAATTTAAAGAAACTTGAATCTGAAAAGCAAAATCATTTTCAACTTGAAATTTCCGAATCCCAAGCCAAAATTAAATTACTTGAAAATGAGAATTTGGTTTTGAAACAGTCCAATGCTGAACAGAAGATCGTTATAAATCATTGCTCAAATTTGATAAAAGAAAATAGCGATCTTAAATCCAAAATTCAACGATTAGAATCAACTTTGGATAAATTTTCTAATGGGGAAAAATCGTTGAATATGCTGTTACAAAACCAAGTTTCTGTTGGAAATAAATGTGGTCTTGGCTTTGAGAAAATTAATGTTTTTGAAATCGGAACTCAAATGATTTTAAAAATCCTTCAAATTGTTTTGAAAAGAATCGATTTAAGAATTTAAATTCTGATACTTCCAAAGGATTTTTAAATCGTAATCGAGATGAGAATTTGTTTTGTATCAATCCATTTAAACATTCTTGGATCCCAAAAAGAAATAAAACAACTTGGACTAAATTTAAACATATTTGGGTTCCTAAGGGCACAAAGGTAGATTCAAATGGATTGTTATACAAACAAGTTTGGGTACCGAAAGATATCAACAAAACTGCGAGTGGTTTCTAATTTTGTTAGAACACTCAACCCTCTCAACTGTTAGGTACCGAAGAAGGTTGAGGAACTGCTGTGTTGAAAAGAGATTGATTTCAAGTTGTTCTATATTTCTGTATTCTTTACAGTTCCTTGGCCAAGATTTGTTGAGTTAGAGATTCATTTTCTTATATTGGATTCTGGTATGATCTCTAGAATCACCTTTGTAAATATTCTCTGTTTTTATTTTCTTTGTTTATTTCTCCTTTTGTCCCTTCTATTTATTTTTCTTTATTTTTTTTGTTTTGATTTGTCATTGTCATATCTGTGGGTTTCCTTAACTTCCAATTGCAGAATTCATATTTTTATGGAAATTCGCTTCATTTGAATCATTACTTACATCTTGAAATTCATTGTTATTCATGATCATCTAGTTTGGTTTTTGTTTGTTTGAGATCACTTGAAAATTTATGATATTTTGAATCTCACACGCCTCTCAGATCTGAAATTATTAATCCTGTGTGATTAATTCATTGTATCTCAAGATTTACATTTATTCTAGTGATTTTGAATAAACCACTATTTTTGGATCATGAATTATTACTCAATCTTGATGTAATTATTCTGAAAAATTTCTTGTGTGATTTTCAGAAAAAATTGTGAAAAATTCTTTTGAAAAATGATCATTAAAACTCACTGCTATTTCATGATGATCTGAGTTGAATATCTGTTTGTTTAAAATCATATGAAATTATTGATTTATTGAATCACGCACATATCTTGGATCTAAAATTAATAATCTGGTGTGATTGATTCATTGAAGCTTAAGTTTTTCATATTCCTCAAATGATTTCAAATAAACGGTATTTTTAATCTTTGATCATGAATCATCTTTACATGACCATCATCCTCTGACGAGCCTGTTGTGCTATTAGTTTCTATGCTGCTCTGATACTGTTTTTGAAAAATGTTTTCAAAAATCTGCTTGGTTTTGACTGCTGCTATGATAAATGAAGTTGATTGGCTTGTCTTGTCAGCTTAGGCCTTATGATTGAATTTCTGTTTGTATTTGATATCCTGATTTGTCTCCAGTGCCTTTTTTCCAATCCTCATTAATTGAGACACCAATTGGTATCAGTAGTGCTGATTTTTTTTTGTATATATTTTTTCTATTCCCTCTTGCTTTGTATAGAACTTTTCAATTTCCTCTTGTAATTGATTTTCAATTTTAAAATTATTTATTGATTATTCATTCAGAAATTAAAATCAATATCCAAATTGAACTGTATTTATAATTCATCAAAATTATTATCAGTTTTTGAAATTGTGATAGTATACTTCACAACAAGAGGAGATTTTATTTGGATTTTCATGATGGTTGATATTTATTATAATATCTTTGAACTGGCAATTATTTCACGGCCAACTTCATTATCTATCATCCTTCTGCCATCCATCATTTTTTTATATTAATGTGGAGAGTTTAATATTTTTAAATCATCATGAATAAATAGTGAAAATATTTGTGATGGAATTGTGGTTATATTTTTTAGAATTAGAGACAATTGAAAATTTTCAATGATCCCGGTACAATTGAGCATATTTCATAATATAATTATTTAGAAATTTATTTCACAAACTATTTCTGTACCTATCACATTTCTATCATCTGTATTGGTTTATATACTGAGGAGTTTTTCATTTTGAAACTGAAAATAATAAAATGTTCATAAGTGTTTCTCTAACCTCATTTAAAAATCAAGCTTTGGTTATGCATGGTTATGAGATTCTTATATTTAAGCTGCAACTGATCTCATTTAAAAATCCAAGATCTGGTTATGCGTGGTCAGTGTGCTCTTAAATTAAAAGAAAAAGAAAAGATAATAATTTTAATAAATAAAAATTTATATGAAATTCTCCTTGGTGTGTAAAAACCAGCCTATCAATCCATGTTCTATTTTGTGAAATGTGTTTATATTTTATGACGTATTATGATTTGTTAATTGATAACTATTGGGATTTGAGATTATATGATTGCGTCACTTAAATTGTATTATTAATTATAGTCCAAATCCATCACTATTTTTGTGCTCAATTTTATAAAATTCTTTTGAAAATAATTGGAGTTCATATTTTCTTTAACTCTTCCCATTTTTATAAATTTTATCGTAAATCCGTCATTATCTACAATGTGAAATATAACACCAGTTCTCAATTTATTATGATTTTTGTTTGACTAATTGAGATTTATGTTGACCGTTCCTTCTCTTATGCTGAAATTATACTTTTAGTCAATTTTCATCTATATTTTAAATTCTGAATCCTTTTGATGATAACAAAAGGGGGAGAACGGGTTAAGATTTTGATTTATGAGTGAATATTTTTAATTTTGAAAATTTATTCAATTTACATTCTTTTCACTCATGCACAGTTATAGGGGGAGTTTCAGTTGTAGGGGGAGCATCCAAATAGGGGGAGTTCACTTGTTCACTGCCAAACACATTTATTTTGCTCAAAATCTTTTATTTGTTTGTCATCATCAAAAGGGGGAGATTGTTGTATATAACGGTGTTGTATACACAATTATATGATTTTTGTTTGATGATAACAAACAAATAAATGTTATTTTAAATGTGTTTGTTACTTTACAGTTCTATACATACATCACAGACAGGAATATAATATTTATATTTAGATAGAATACGACTGTACAGACATTTATATATTCATACAGTATTTTATTTAAATTGAATATTATATTTCAAATATTCAAACATTACAACTATTTATATCCCCACTATTTAAACACTTCATATGAATTTGTACTTATAAATAAACTGAATAAAATAGACAAGTTTGCTTGACAACAATAAAATAATATTTTATTTCAATCAAATTTGTTTATTACAAACATCAGTACAATTCATATAAATACACAGCTCCTCACTACATCACTCATCACTCAGTAGATTCATTGTCACTCAGTTATACATACACAACAGATACATAGTTACATTTTATATACAATTTCACTGTCATACAGACACTTTGACATATTCACTGACACAGTCTTCAGTTATTTGCCTTCTGTCTTCACAGCATCCTTCAGTCAGTCCAGTCTTCATACCTGTCATATACAGAAAGACACACACAGTATATGGAATAGAAATAATTTCAAATTCTAGCAACTATAATTTTTATTTTAAAATTTTATTTGCCTCAGTTTTCTGTGTGTTTTCTCATCATTTTTCATGACTTGATCTGATTCATCTATGTCTAGACGGCTTGTGATATTCACAGTGAAACACTGTAAATACCACAAGGCAGGCAGCTTGTATATATACAGGGACAATAAAAAAAATGATGGTCTACAAATACACACGTGCATATAAATATACACGTGTAAACTGCCTCGCCAATCAGCGAGCAACTGAGGAGCAGCCACGTGGACCAACTCGACTCGGTGCACACATGAAAATAACTCACTGTAAAGTCAACAGCAAGTTCAAGGGTCAAGCAATAAAGTCAATACAACTCAAACATGGCCGAGACAACAATGGGAAAGCAAATGTTCACACAGCAATATAGGTATGCAAATGAACATACGCAACATTGATGCATGGTGATCAAATACAAGTTCAAGTGGCATGTACATGAAGGGGATAGTTCAGTTCAAAGGAACAAAGCAGGTCAAGTAAATGCAACAAGCATCATGAACTTCAAAAATGAAGAAAGCAGCAAAACAGTGACGTGGAATTTAAAAATGGCCAAGTACCAAACAGCATACAAGAGCACAGGCTCAAGAAACAATGAAGCTTTGGTTCAAGTAAACAAACTCAACAAGTTTAAGCAAAGATGTTTCGAAATAGTTTGAGACATTCAACAAAACAGTGGACCTTCAAGTGAAGAAATACAAGTGAGGACAAGGCAAACACAAGAAACTTTACAAATGCAGCATTCAGGTTTAAGTTTCAGAACATAAGAACATGTGCATGTGCAAGTGTACAAGTATATGGAAGCACAACTGCATGGCAGCATGATTCTATAGCATAAGCAGGTTCATGAATGCACAAAGCAAGCCAGGATCAACACTCAGACATCAATGAAACATGGGATCAAGAAATACATGTTGAGCTCAAGCACTTCACAATCATACAAAATGGTGCAACAGTTTTAAGAGGTGTATGGCGCAGAGCTATGCAAACACTTTTGGCAAGATTCAATTCAACACTGACATAAATACACACACACACACACTTGTATGCGTGTATACAGATATATATGTGGAGGTGTATACAAGCAGCATGGGTAAAACAGGATTGCATGAATGGGAAGTTTCATTCATGTTTAAATCTCGCAAGGAAGTAATTCAGATGCATATTATTGTTGAACTCATTTTTGACAAGAAATTGTTCAACTATTCAATTTTTAGACTAATGTAAAAATGGGAATATTTGTTTCTAGATTTTTGTCAAGAATTAACGTTTTTCCAGAAATCCATTTCAGTGGAATTATTTTGGAGAATCATGCATTTCTTTCAAGCCGAGGCAACAAATGGAAATACCATGCAAACATTTCAACAAAGTATATTTTGGCAAGGAATAATTCGAAATGTAATGCCAAAAGAATCATCTCAAGTTTATTCTCGGAAATACATCATGGGTATTTTCAGAGTTCACGATAGAACATATAAGGCAGATTTTATTTGGCTTTAATTTTTTTAGAATAAATCATTCAAGGAACAATGGAAAATTTCACACAAGGAAACAACTCATCAATCAATTTCCAGAAGGCCAGAAGCATGTCTAAATTCATTACTTGATTCACGGCAAATTTATAGAGCACATTCAAAGCCAACGAAGTATTTCATTTGAACCAAATCAAAAAGGGGACCACGTTTTCTTATATGTTTTTTTTGTTGGAAACAAATAAATTCGATTTCAAAAAGATTTCCAGAAATCATTCTCTTGGGCCAATTTAATTCACATCAGAAAGCCGAATATTATGTCTAGATTCATGAGCAAACATCAAGCAAGCAAAAGGGGAAATCAACCAATAAATCAGCCAAGTTAATTTACTAAAATCAGAGAGTCTAGGGTTTCGAATTACCCTATATAGTGACACCAATTCATCATTGGCATGATTAAACGAAACCACAAACAATCAAAAGAAGTCAGTAGATAGAATTCAAGAGAACAATCAGCCAAGTCAATTTACTAAAATCAGAGAGTCTAGGGTTTCGATCGCCACCAAGTTCCTCAAATCAGAAAACATTCAATCAAAGAAGCAAGTAACTCCAGAAAGAATCCATACGACAATCGAATCGATTTGAAGCATTTCAAAAACCGTAGGAGCCACCATTTTCAATTCCAGAAAGAAAAGTGATCGGGGAAAATGAATTACTAATGGACCGGTCATGTTTCCCTTTGGCTTAGCCCATTCAAATGTTGAAAAGGGGATGCCCCTTTAATTTTAAACTCCCAGGGTTTCTTTTGTTTTTAATTTCATTTTGTTGTATTTTCATTTTCACTTGTAAATCATCCAAACGGTTCTAGAGTCTGTAAAAGGGGTTCAATTAAGGGTTAACCAACAGTTTACTAGTGTTTGTAAAACTAAGGGAAAATCTGGTCTAGTGGATATAGACCAGTCTAGGGTTTTGAGCATAGAACTAGAATAGAAGCGAGGGGTTCGCGAGTGTACATGGTCTTGTATGCGAGATCTGTTCTTTTAACTAGTAGAAACCTTAGGAATGCAACAGTAGGCAGGATTTTGTCGAAGCTGGGTATATCTTGTGTCATTTACTTTCTGCATTTCTGTTTCTGCTATATTCTGTGATCTGTGAATATTTTAATATCCCGTAATATTTAAAATATGCAATAATTTGTAATCAACCCTATTCACCCCCCTCTAGGGTTAATCTAGATCCAACATTAACATATAGCCCCATTGTCCTTATGCCTAATCCCGCTGGATGAGGCCCTCCGACATTAGCGTTAATAACAATTCCTTTTCCTTTTTGCTGGGCGGTAGCTCTAGGAGCCGCCTGACCTTGGTTCAGAGCTAAAACTCCTTGCACCCTTTCCCTTGGGTCCACTTTGTATTCGTCAAGCTTCCCTTCACGTAACAGCTTCTTTATTACGTCTCTTAAATGTCGGCATTCATTCTTCGAATGTCCGTAGGTTTCATGAAACAAACAAACATTCTTGTTTCGCATTCTTTCTCTGTTGAGTCTCTCGGAAGTGGTTTCTTATACTGCATCACATTGCCTGCGTCCAAGTAAATGATTTCCAAGGTGTCATTCAATGATGTATAACTTTCAGTGGACTTGAATCGGGGTCGTTTCATGGAATCACCCTTTCAATTCTTATTTCTGTTGTCATTCTTACCTCGGCAGCCATCTCCTTCGTTATGGTTACCAACATTAACTTCAACCTTGCCAGAACTGTCTCCAGACTGTCTTGTAGCTACATTGCTTTGAATCTCCTCCTTCACAAGCTCTCTAGAACTCCTGTTTCGGTTTATGTACACATCTTCTTGTCGTAGATGTATGTTCGCTTCCTCACAAAATAATTCGACGGTCGTAGGAGGTTTTCCAACCATATACCTCCCAAATTTTGTATCTTCATTTACCCAATCAATCATTGCCATCAGGACAGTCTCTGGATTGGGGTTGTTTACTTCAGTGACACCCATATTGACTCGATCCAGGACCCCATGAACCCTCTCAAAGTTTCTCCAAGGGCCTTCTTAACTATAGATAGCTCTATAACACTCTTTGATTTTAACGTGTGCAGTCAGAATTGATTTAAAAACTTCTCACTTAGATCTTTAAAGTTGGAAATTGGTCGAGGAGGAAGTATGGTAAACCACAACATAGTTATCCCCTAATGATATATCGGGAAAGCTCTGCACATTATAGCATCGAGAGCCGCCGCAACATTCATATATATGAATAACGCATAATATGTTGTCGTGGATCAGTCTTACCCAAATATTTACTCATTGTAGGTAAGTTAAATCGCCTCGGGTATTATGCCTCCAAGATGCCGTCCATAAAAGGAGTGTGACTACGATATATGCCATAATCCTCGTTGGTGTACCCGCTACTGTCGTTCATTATTTGTCGCACCATTGTTGCTACTTCTGCACTGGTCAACGCATGTTCTAGCTCGGTGGTCTCGGTTCTCCTAGATCTCCCTGCACTCATTTCAGGTCAACGTTGCCTGATCCGTTGTCCGAGCAGAACTTCCCTGCCCCCTACGATCCCGGTCAATCACAGGATGAGTGGGTGAAAGAACAAGAGCACGGGCAGTTTGGAATGTACCTTGTTCCCTAGGAAGGACTCTGGACCAACGCATCAGCATGAGCAAAAGTTCTGCTAAGCTAGGGTCGTTAGGGCCAAGCCAAACTGCTGCATCTTCTTGGGAACCTAGTGAACAGAGTCGGAGTTGTCGAAGATTCTCTAGCCTTTCATAGGTCTCCTCTAACGTGCGAGTTTCCCATTCACTTCAAATGAGGATGAGCCCTATGTTACCTGGCGATGGGTAGGAGACGATGTTCGTTGTCTTCGGGATTCCTCCCATTGCCTGATCATTGCATCCATGTCATTTCTAATCGTAGCGTTATCCCGTCTCTGAGCTTCCAGGGCTGCATTAGTCTCTTTCAATCTAGAGAACAAACGCGCGAAGTCATCTCGTGTAATAGGTGCTGAAGAAGGAGGTTGATTGGTGGTAGTAGGAAGAGTTCCAACTGTCAACAGTTCGAGTTGGGTCGAACTCGATCCGGGTATGCCCGACCCGGAAGCCCCTATTGGTTGTTCGACCTGCAATCCGGTTTGCTACTCTTCGTTGGTCAAAGTTTTTTGTGAAGCTTGTTGCTTCCTAACTATTTTTCAAACCATGTTGATCAAACTTGTCAAAATTGATGAAAACGTCGGTAGTGATGAAAATACAGACTATTCGTTCGGACTTGGTGATCCGAGAAATAGACAAATAATCCCAAAGGCTGAAAATTCAGTTTCTCAGTGAAAGCACTAAAATGTTAGACCAAGAAAATGGTTCTAACATCCAATAGACTAGAATTTGTATAGATTAATGAAGAAATATAAAATGAAAACGAGAAACAACAAGCAAACACACAAGATTTATAGTGGTCGGCGTTAACGAGCGTACATCCACTTTATAATTCTTATATTTAACAGAGAATTATGATTACATTACTTGAAATCTCTCAACACTTAAGATACAATCAATTTTCTCTCAAGAATGTTGAAATTCACTTAAATATCCCTGAAGCAGTGTTTGGGTCGAATAGTAATGGTAGCTTGTATATGGAGCTTTCGAATTTCAAGGGCAAAGGTCCTATATTCTTCTCTAGGGTCGGGTATGTATATAGGAACCGACTAAGGACTATAGACGAGAACAATTATTGTATGTGTTGGCATCATTCAATCCGGGTTTGTAGGGTGTTAGTGGAGCGGTTTTATACAAGAAAGCAGGTCGGGTCGTGGCCACGTGTCGGCTGCTCCGTTCAAATAGGAGTTAGTGGATTAAGTGAGAAGTTGTCTCGTGCAGGTTCGAAACTATGGTCGGGTCGAGTCGATTCTTTTCGACCCAAAGACATCGACCCGAAGCCATCGACCTGGAGCTATCAACCAGTAGCCCAATTCCTCTTCAATCCGAGGATGGAGAATTGTCTCAGCTTGGCTTGTCTTCAATTTGACTTGATTCCAAACTCTTAAATATGCACGACTCTTGGTATCGAATACACGCGATCGTGATCACTTTACTTTGGGTGGCCTTTTCACAAAGTAGACTAACATCTACCTAAGCGGAGTTATTTTTTTCGTTTTACAATTTAAATAGTAGATAAGAACCAAAGTAATTAAATTTTTGATAATGAATAGTACGAAATATATAATATTGTAGTTCAATAGACAATATGAACTGTCATCTCTTGTCTTGCATGTTGCAATTTATAAAAATACTGTAACACGCTTGCGTGGCTACCCTGCTCTCTCGCCATTTTAAAATACTCTAACACGCTTCATTTCACGGATATTCCTTTGCCCACAACCGTAATCGAAACAAATTTAAATCTTCCCCAAATTTATTAGTCTCAATTTGATTTATTAGTCTCAATTTGATCGAACCAGATTATATATCTTCCCCAAATTAAGTAGTGCCAATTTTACACCATCTCTTCAATCATAATAATACTTCTTCATTGTACTTTCATCAACAAAATTTGGATTATGTCCAGTTTCGGCCCAAACTGCCAATAATTGATGGAATGACATCCTATGCATCATGATTTGTCAAAGTATTCTTCAGAACTTTAACAGAGAGGTGATTAAACTTTACCCAGTATTTATTTCTACCGTTTTGTTCAGAGATTTGGTAAAATGTTTCTTAATACTATTCTACTATGATCTGTAAATTCATTTCGATATAATTGATTTTGTGGCCAAATATAGTTGATACAGCGTCACTTTAGTTTATGTGTTATAGTTTTCATTCATTTCGCAGTACTTGGCGGTGTTTTCCTCGACCTGAGTATTCTCAATTCTCAAATTGTTGTTGTATTCACAATCTGAACTGGTTATTCTATAGGAAACTATGTCTCGATTAATTCTCGTGGATAATTTATGTTGAGTTACCCGATTTCCTACCATTAAATGAAATATGATACATGTATTCAGTTTTGTAGCCACTAATGAATCATAGCTGCTGTTAGTTGGCTTTGGTGTTGTTCAATCTTGGCAGAGTTTTTCCTTTAATGGATTCCTACATTCTTTTGGTGGACACTGAGTTGGTGGGGCTTAAATTGCTGCTATGTTGGATTCTTCACTATATTTAATAGACCATATATTCGTCCTCGTTTTGTATACTGCCTTAAATTTTTTGCATTCTCATGATATAATTCGGTAATACTTGATTAGAAATGCAAAATTACAATTATTTTGAAGCATGCTTTAATGAAGTTAGTGTTATTACTTAACAATCGACTGATTGCAATAATGCCATTATCCTTTTTTGAAGCAGATAAGCCTTCCGTTATGCTCGGTTGTGGGAAATGTGAAATGCGAATGGAGAACTGTAAAAGAATCTACTTGGTGTCCTTGTGATCAATGATTTAATATGAGTCAATCTTTCGAACCATAATGGACTCGTCGATATGTAAGTCACTCGGTCCTGGTAATTACAACTTCAGCAAAACTATTTTCAAATTCTTGTCTGCTCTACTCGTAATTCTTGTGCTACACATCTTATTTCTCACACCTCAAACTACCCTTTTTTGGATTCCCTCTTATCGTTCTTCATATTCCAATCTAGCAGTTAGACCCGACAAATTCTTAGAGGTTCCCCAAATAATATGGGGTCTAAACAACCAAAAAATCGCATTTGCTCGAGCATGCTTAACCGCTAGGCTTCTAAATCGAACCCTTTTGATGCCAAATTTAACTGCCAATTTAGTTTACAAGGAAATCAACTCATCTGAACCAATCCCATTCAACAAAGTATACAACCTAGAAAAATTCAATTCTATGTGCAAAGGATTTGTACAAATCGGTCTTCATACAACAGTCTCAAACAAAACCAGTTCAGTTGAGCTTAACAAAGGAAGCGGAAGAAAATGGACTAAAGAAAAGGATATGAATCAGTTAACACAATTTGCACAAGACTCTTATGACAAATACGAAGTTATTAAGGTTCTAGGCCATAATCCTTTCCTTTGGCATGACCATTGGCCCATAAAGGCCTATGCTAAAGTCTTTCAGTGCTTAGCTTTAGTTGATGAGATAGAAGAAGATGCAACGAAAGTAATTTCAAAGCTCAGACAAGGTGGAGATGTAAACGTCCCATATATCGCTGTTCATATGCGAATAGAACTTGATTGGATGATCCACTGCAAAAAAGTAGAGCAGAGGTACAATAAAACTCAAATTTGCAGTAGCAAAGAAGAAATAATGGATCGAGTAGCGAAAATTAGCGAGTCTCTACCAAAGCCTATTGCACTATATTTAGCTATAGCTGACAGTCTTCTACAAGACGATACGATACTGAGTGGTTGGAACCAAGGTTTTATTCCATATGAGAAGAAGAAACTGGGTGTTTGGGAAATTTATCAAAAATATCCTTACATTGTTCGGGCTGCAATGGATTTTGAGGTGTGCTTGAGAGCATATGTATTTGTTGGTAATAGTTATTCGACTTTCTCGAGTCTTGTAGTTCTTCAAAGGACGCAGGAGTCAGGTATGCGGTTTCTTTCGTATGCGTATAATATATTGAGTAAAGATGGTGGTGCACAGAGGTGGATAACTGATATGTCTGCTTTGAGCCTTGAGAGTATCAGCTATGGCACTGATAATATTTCGGCGGGTGCTTGAAACTAAGCAGAGATTTATACACAGGGGAAGAATTCTTGTTTATTGATTTTTTAGCAGAATTCTGGCATATATGTTTGGCCTCCATTTTTGCAGAAAATTCGGTGCATTTTAGGTCTTATTTGGCATGAAATTTAACAATATATCTGTACATATACAGAATTCAATCATATCACAAATGGTTAAAGTGGCAGAGTAGCTAGTTTGTTCACACTTATTTAACATCTATGTTCACACCACTAACGGTGTTAGCGGTGTGGGGCTGAGATTAAATAGGTGGAATTCAGGGGCCAATCACAACCCTAAACCACTAACACCGTTAGTGGTGTTATGTTCACATCTGTTAAAAATCTGTTAAAAAGATGTGAACAAATTCCTCTTTTTTTTTTCTTTTTTTTTTTTTTTTCTCATAGAAATGTTAGTTGGTAATGAGTAGGTGTGTGTGGGGGCTGGGGGGAGTGATTTATGGCTATGGTGGTCTATTTCTAACTGAAATTAAAGTGTTAGGTTGATTCATGTTAAAAGTGTACTGCTGTTCACTTTGCAGCATGCAATGTGAAAGTATTTATGGACGCAAATGTATGCAACTGCTTGTTTTTTTCTGTTGGCATTACTTACGTTCCTGTTGTGAATATTGGTGGTTTCTTCTGGAAATTACCTTGTATGTTCTGGTTTAATCGTTGTAGTTCATTTGGTACCTCTTGTGAAAATTGCTATTTTGACCCATTATAATTTTTAAATCAAGATCAAAAACAATCTGTTGGAAATTTAGAGGTGTATGAAAATTTAGATAGGAGGCGAGAATATACGGAGAACAATATTTTAGCAAACCTTAATTACTTTCTTACTTACTTCATTACAACTAAATTGACCACCTATAACAGTGGACTAAACACCTTTACAATACTAATAGACACAATTTCACTTAATGGACACATTACTTAATGGACATGTCTCTTAATCTTAAAAGACACAACAATACCAATAACATTATTATTCTACCAAAGCACATGTCATTTGACTTTACACATGCCAATGATATTTAATGCTTGATTTATTTTCCACATTGCCTTCCTTAAACCAAGCTGATATCTTCAAACATCAAAGCTTTTGAGAACATCAACACTTTGATTCCTTTTATATCTCACACGTTTTGGTAAAAATATAGAAATCGTCCAAGCTTTCTTTTTTCTTTTCTTCTTTTCCATCACAAAAATTTTCGATGCAGTTTCTTGAATCCTTGCTGCTATCAATTCATATCGTCCTCCTTCATTGTCATAAAATTCTCCAAAAATTATGCTTATCAGCTTCCATCTTGATCTAGTGTCATAAAATTTGAACGAATCATATATAATATCTTTCCATTCAAACTCTGCTTTAAGATCTCCTTTGTACTTCTCAATTTGATCAAGCTTACTTTTAATCTGCATGGACTCATCCTCGCTTCCCTTATTTGCTATCCTCTCATCCAAAGTAGATAACGTTCCATGTTGAACGATCTTCATAAGCCTTTCCATATTCCAAGCAGAAACATTCTTCTGATTCAGCCGATGCAAATGGTCAATAGTAATTGCATCCTCCTGCTTTTTAATTTCTTTGCTCGAAATTGCCCCAGAAAATTTTGCAATTTTTTCCAACTCCTAATTGCGCACTGCTTTTTCTTGCTCCTCCAATTCTTCCACTTCTAAATGCAGCAGTTCTTAAATCAACTGGAATTGTAGCTCCAGCATTTTGAAGCTTTTGCAATACATTAAACATTCTATCTTCTACATGTTGTGATCCTACAGTCTCGTCTTCTACAACAGTCAAATCTTGTTTAACTTCATGTTGTTCTGAAATCAAAATTTTAGACTTTGATAATATCGGGATCACAACTACGGACACAACTTCTGGAATTTCATTTTCAAATCCCAGCTCGACCTTTCGATCACTTTCGGCCAGAGTTTGACCATCTTGTTTTTCTTTTGCTTCATCCAATACAACCTCCTCTTTTTTATCAGTAATTGCTTCATTAACCTCCTCCGCTCCTTCTTCTTTTATTTCTCTGTCTTCAGTATCGTCTTCTTTTCTTTCCTCTATAACATCATCTCTCAACTCATTATTTTTCTTCTCACCGAGCTCAGCTTCCTTCTGTGCTTTAACTTCAGCTCTAGTTTTCGCCTTCTCAACCTGGCGTCTCTTTTTCTCTTCAGCCTCTTTAGCTTTTAACTTCTGCTCCAATATCAGCTTTTCTTTTAGCTCCATGGCCTCTCTTTTCTGCTTTCCCCGCTTGTTGTGCAAGCATCATGCTCATCCTTAGAGCTGTTTTCACTTTCACCGATGTCTTCTTCAATTATTTTTATGTCATCCTTTGCATACATCTCCTTCAATAATTTCCACGAATCTTTTACAATTTTTCTCCAAGAATATGGTCTGCAACTTCTTGATCGACGTTCTCACACATCACGACACGAGCTTGGAAATCTTTCCATCTCAAACTTTTAAATTTCATACTCTCTTTCTCCGTCATATTTTTAACATCTTTTGGCCATTCATAGTCATTCTCAACAATCTCTCATAGCCCTTTGGAGATTAACTCTTCTTTCTTTTTATTACTCCACTCTTTGAAGTTTTCTTTTGTGAGAACGATCGGCATAAAAAACTGAAATGCCATAGTTTCAACCAGGCTTTGATACCAAATGTTGGAAATTTAGAGGTGTATAAATAATTTAGATAGGAGGAGGATATATGGAGAACAATATTTTAGCAAACCTTAATTACTTTCTTACTTACTTCATTACAACTAAATTGACCACCTATATATAGTGGACTAAACACCTTTACAATACTAATAGACACCATTTCACTTAATGGATACATTACTTAATGGACATGTCTCTTAACCTTAAAAGACACAACATACTAATAACATTAATATTCTACCAAAGCACATGTCATTTGGCCTTATACATGTTAATGATATTTAATGCTTGGTTTATTTTCCACACAATTTAATACGTTGAGTGAATTTCCAATGGACTCTGAAGAAATAAACTGAAACATTATACAAAGAATTGAAGAAAAGCTAAAGAATTAAATGGGATGCAAATATTTTTTAGTAAACTTTTTTTCTACACACTTTGTAGCATGACTGTATGGGTAGGGGTGTAAACGGGTCGGACCGAACCGGATAGAGGTGTATGCAAGCTCTATCGTATAGGAATTCGGACGGACACGGACCGAACATCATATAGCCTCAGATCGAGCCGGACAACGGACTGTCCTGTCCAATATAGCCTTGGATAATAGAAAAGGATCGAACATTTTAGATCAGAACGAATATTGGTGTGTCCAAGCTCTGTCCTATAAGAGAATTGAACGAACACAGACCAGACACCTTATAGCTTCGGACCGAGCCGGACAACGGACTGTCATGTCCGATATACAGCCCTACGTATGGGTCAGTAAGGTGCCAGTAACAACCGAACCACCAAAGTGGATCATTCGCTTTTCAGTAAAAGAAGAGGGTTCTATTCTTAAAGCATCCCAGTGGTGCGAATTCAAGCTTTAATGTTAAGAATTCGCACCCAGTCATTCAATTCAGACGAAATATTACGGATCTGATTCAAGATCTCAAAGGGGACTTGGCCCCCTTCCTTCAGTGTAATCGGTCAAATTTTGAAATTGCAACCGGTTAAAATTTGAAATTTCAACGAATTCTGAAGTCAGACGCTCATTTAATGGGTGTGTAATGTCTGTCCATTAAATGGGAGCCTGACTTCAGGCGCTCGTTAAATGGACGGCAAACCACTAGGGAATTCATCCGACGTAAGCCCTAAATATTCGACGTTCTGAATATTCAGGTCGTAACCCACTTTTTACATAATCATGTGGTAATCTTTAAATAAATGAGTTAAAATTCTTGAAATAAGTAAATAATTCTCAGAGTGATTGAATTAAAAAAGAGCAAGACAATGAGGTACCTATTATCTTCCTAGCCTACCAAAGTAGTTTCAAGTAAGAAGACCAACATATCCACACATCCAAATTTTGTTATTGTGAGAATGATTGGTCTGTCCAGACTAGCTATCCGGCTAGAGGAATGCTAAGCACAGTCACTTATGAGTAACCGTGCAAAACACTCGCTTTCTAATTGGCTATTTCAATGGTTGTGGAACCCACATTCACTTTTAAAAATAATTTAAAACCAAAGCAGCCGCCTTTCCAACCAAGCAAGTGTTTTGTACAGTTACTCATAGGCGACTGTGCTTAGCATTTCTCATCCGGCTAATCACATCAGAATATCTCTTTCTCCCATCAAATTGCAGCAACAAATCCTAAAGAACCCTTATCTAATATTACAAGTGAATCAGTGATTCTAGTAACCCAGTAGATCGATTTAAATCGATCGATGGAGTTAGGAGTGCTCTTAGAGAAATTTTTATAATTTGTTATAATTTATCAACACTATAATCCGATTCTTTCTCCTAATAATAATGTATTTTTTGTTATATGTTAGTTATAATATGTTATGGTTGGTTAATTATTTAATTTAAGTATATTTAATGAAAAATGTCCATGTATTGATGATAGCAATTACATATAGTAGTAATCATGAATATTTTATCATAATATGACAGACATATCATTTCTAGTTAAGATACATCGACACTAAACATAGATGCTTCTATTGAGACTAAAGTATACAATGCTTTTCAAGGTTAGGCAATATTTTTTAATTGTACGCCGTCATTACTTTCTCTCAAAATGCATTATTTCCACTTTTATCATTTCCATCAGTCAAATCGTTAGTAAAGTGACGGTTGATATAACAAAGATCCTTATTTTATGCGTTGCTCCACGGAACGGACGAGTGGAAGCTTGGAGGGGAGAAGTTTGTCGACGAATACTTTGATCGGGTTGGGAATCAAAACCCAATCATCCATATTCATGGCTTTAGTATACAATTCAATTAAATGTGACGTACTTTGATTATATTGAATTTAAGAATATTATGCTTGAGTATAAGAAATGTGTATTGTAATTAAAAACAAAATCTAAATTTATAAGAGCAGTTCATAAGTATGGTCATTTATAATTTGTTGCAATTCAAAAATATGGTCATTTATAACTGTTAGAAGTTGAAAATGTGTCAGTTTATAGCCATTAGAGTGGGGAAATATGTCCATTTATAGATGTTGGAGGGGGGAAGAGTAGGAGGGGGAGTGGTGAACTCTTAGATGCCCATTTAATGGATGTTTGGGGGTAGTTCAGAATTCTAAATTGGATCATGAACATTCGACCTGATATGAAGGTCGAATATCACCATTAGAGGTCCCTTCTTGAATACTAAGGTTGAATCCCCAACCATTAGAGATGCCCTTAAAGGTCGTTCTCTTGCTGAAGTCGTGGCCTTTTACTAACTTCAATGAGCTACTGCTGCTCTTTTATACGAATTATAAACCGAGAATGATAGCTTATAAAGTATACAAAGCATACACTATACAAATGAGGAACTGTGGACGACATCAAACAATATAATTAAGTTACATATGAAATAGTAAAAGATCACATACTTTAGAGATATTATTTTATAAGAATTATACGCTATACATATATAGCGCAAAAAATGATTTGGTATAAAACGAAGTAACCATGGCAAGCTATTATAAAATAAAATATCAAATGGTCAAAAAATGAGTTCAACTAACATCTCGAGATTTAATATGTTGATAAATACAAACATTGTCGCCAATCCTCCATTGTTTATGGGTAGATGTTTGGTTTGTCATGCGTAGATAGTAATTAAATGAGCTTTAATTATACTAATGGCCTTTTGTATATCATAGTTTAGGTCTTACATTTTTATATAATCATATACTTTTAATATACGAGATATTTTTGGGGATTTTGTGGTTCGAGTCGACTAGGAAGAAGATATTGTCATACTTCAGGCCTCAAAGATCTATGTAATAGATTCTTTCTGATAATAGTTCAGCCCACCACGTACAAGCGGATTATCAAACTATCGACTTTCAGGATTCAATTAAGCCTTAGAACAATGTAATTAGATTCAAAGTTTGAACGGCGTTGATCCGACTAAGAACAATCTAAAACTTCGATATCTAATGATGATGCAATGTTTAGAAAAGAATGATAAGGAAGAATAGCATAATTGCAATGCTTTCTGAATCTGAAACACCTTGGAGGCGTTACAAAGGCGTAGTTTTTGAAGCACTTTATGGCGTTTCAGATCTGTATAAAGAATAAGAAGTTTTGGATTTCGGAATAAATCTAGAATAGTTTCTAGGGGTTCCTATCTACAGAATTAAGGGGAAGCGTCTCTTCATTCAAAACGTCATGACTGTTTGGAACAGTTCGCGTTTGTTGCAAACTGGCGCATCCATTCATTTGTAAGGATTAAAAAAGTTACTATTTCCCGCCTTCATTCAAATTTATTTTCGGGTCCGTAACAGGCTGAAATTTGGCCCGTTATCGTTCTAAAATTCAATTCAAAACTATACTAATGGATCCAGACCCAAAACCCAAAACCTGTACCCATCCCGGTCCGGTTCGATTCGGTTCGGTCGGGCGGACAGCTCCGGCGGTGCGGGTGTGGTTCATGACTTCCCACCTAACAACAAAGCACACATTTGAGAGCCCCAAAGCCCTAACCTCCTCATGAGGAATCCATTTAAATACTAGAATTCTTCCTCTTATTCCCTCGACGTGGGACAATTACTTTTTCCTTCCTTCTTCCTTTCTTTCTTCCCTCTTCAAAAACAAACATAAACCCAAACAATTTTGAAAATGTACAACAACCCCCCCTCCCCCACAATTTAAAAATAAAAAAAATAAAGTGGATGGTTGAATCACTCAGAGTGACTTCCTACATACCCAAGAGGGATCAAGCCAATGTAGTTGAAGATCATGTTTTGCATCATCGTGGAAACAACACATAAATAAAAGGTATCTTTTGGATTTGAATCTTTACTTTGTGTAAACCATTCAAAACCTTATCGAGATTCTATGGTGAACGAATCTTGAACCAAGTATCACATAATGATAAAACCGGAACAATCACACATGTTGATTTCCTTAGGTAAAGTGTTCTGTATTGCTCAGCACATTAATGACCATAAGCATTTAATCCTGGTTCATGAGTCTTCTTTAGAAAGCGATCTTGCTTTCCTATGAAACGACCTGAATTCCATGCTCATATAAGTAAGTCTCTTCAAGTGTTTCGGCAATACACCATTTAAGGTTTCTAGACTTATTAAGGACATTTATCCATCCTTTGTTCACACAGAATTAAACACTAAATATTATGAAATTATTGATTTAGTGTTCCATAATCATTCTCTTAACTTGTTGCTTCCCATTAAACTTTGTCTATCCTTTTCAAGACGTAAGTTGGGTTTCTGTTAAAGATGATCCATATTCATTCACAGATTTTATTCCCATTTCTTTTGACTTTATAGAAACCGTTGCCTTTGGAAGACCTTTTGTGAGTGGATCAACTAAGTTTTTTTTGTTTCTATTTAGTCAACAGTTATAAGTTCACTTTTGAGTAACGGTCTTTCCACTTGATTTCGTAGACTCACATATTTAGACTTTCCATTATGTCTTATTAAAGACATTATATATCATCACTTGATTGTCGCGGTTAATCAAGACTACCGGAGATGGCTTCTTCTATAATGGGATTTCCATTTAGCCATTCTGCTTCCTTACATACATCAGCTAATGCAATGAATTCTGACAATATTGATGAGCCATATATATTGGTTTACTTCTTGGATGCCCAAGACACAGCAACACCTCCTAATGTAAATATCCATCTAGTCGTAGACTTGGATTTGGATTCAACATTGTTTCAGCACTATATCCTTTATAAGATAAACCATAGGTAATGGTTCCTTTCAAATAAGTTAAAACTCTGGAAATAACTTTTCAATTTTCAAAACTTGGATTATTCTTAAATCGACACAATACACTTATAGCATGTGTGATTTCTAGTCTAGTGCAATGCATAGCATGCATAAGACTCTCAATAACACAAGAACATTCTAGTTGAGAAATGGTATGTCCAGTGTTCTTTTCTAATTTAATACTAGGATCTATAGGAGTTGGTGTTTGTTTGTCAATACGATGACCATACTTCTTTAGGAACTTCTTAATGTAATGATATTGAGTTAGTAATAACTCCCCTTCTTTCCTAACGATTTTAATTCCCGGATTTACATCAGCCTCTCGTAGATCTTTCATATCAAATTTAGAAGATAGAAACTACTTAGTTTCATTCACACAAGATATATTGGAACAAAATATCAGCATGTCATTTACGAATAAACATATTATAACATAACCGCTGTTATATATCTGATTTGATATAAATATATGTAACAACCAGAATTCTGACAGACCGGATTTTTTTCAAAAATTCTGACCTATCGAAACTTAGATTGGTTTGCTCTGGTATCCTGCAGAAAATACAGAGACATAAAATATTTCAGAGCTCAGAAAACATCTCATGGCGGAACGGAAAAAATATAATATGATCAAAGTATAGCCTTACCGTATTAATAAAACTGCCTAACCAGTATCCAAAGCTATCATGTCTCTGCCAAAAATCTAACCTGCAAGTATGTTATGAGAAGGGGGTCAGGACACAAGTTCTGGTGACTGGATTTAAATTATACACTTTGGATAATCCTACATATACCGTTCAATCATATTTTCTTATTTATTAGGTTACTTGGGTTAACGACACTCAAGGCTTACACGCAGGTCGTACCCATTTACTTCCCAGTGCTAATACAAAATATATGTAACTACCCCTCAATATTGAGGTACACCCAATGGTACCTCACTCGCACGGTCTCCACCGTAATGCCATAAATGAACGCAGTCCCTCATCCTACGCTGGAGTGGCGTACGGATCTCTACATAATAATGTTACGTTCCGCATATATATGTCATTACTACGCTACGTACGGACTGCTACCGTCGATCAAGTCAGATTTCATACTAGAGTAATGCCCTCAAGTCTACAATACACCACCCAGAGCAGACATGCATGTATCTAGACTGTCCCACGTATGTATCGTCAATCGTATTTGATGCCTTAACTGCACATAATGTGCATCGAGTTCCGTGGCAGGGCTATACAATAAACACGGAACTCGGTCGGGAGCTTTTCCATACCTGTACTGGCCCGCCTTTAAGAGCCTCGAATATATAGATATCCCTTGGGTCTTTTTTTAATGACGGCTATGGCCCTACCTCGTCCCCTCCCTCAACTAGTAAAGACTACAAGAGCTAAACAACTTATCCCTAACAAACAATCTAAACATCTAGTTGGCGTCTTCTCCGTAACACCCCACCTCCGCTAGGGTAACTCACAAAGGGAATGCACTAGTTTTGGAGGAGCGTTATCGAGGTAAACAAACACAGAAATATTACAAGACAGAACATAGATAAAACAGCGGAAGAATCAAAAGATAAATTTCATTACTTTCAAGAAGAGTCAAAACCTTTTACATCAAATAACCAAGGTCATTATTTTCCATCACAACAAATTATGTCTTGCATAAATAAAGAATCATAAACTTAAACATCAAAAGTAGCTTAATTCCCCAAAGGTAGCAGATGCAGCCATAGCATAGCTCAAGATCAAACCGTACATGAGCTGAACCGAAAGCAAGCGAAATCCAAGCTAAGTGCTAGAGTTTCCTCCCTGAGAACCTGGGGGGGAACGAAAGAAAAAGAGGCAAAAGAAAACGGGTCAGTTATAAAGACTGGTAAGTCCAAGTGACTTTCAGCATAAAAACATATAAAGGTAACATGACATGTATAAACTGAAAGTAACCATAAGGATGCTGTCAAGATTGGCAAGATAGACTAAGATAGCATGATAATTCAAGTGTAAATCCAGTATAGCATCACATATTCAAGGTTCGCTGCATCAACTGTACTAGAATCCCAACCCATGTCTTATATTAATCATGAAATGATCCCTTGGCCCAATATCATGAAATGACCCATTACTAGGTCCAACGAAACGATTCACTAGTCGATCGGCTCCCTATAAGTTCTAGCTCGTCATGTGTCTCTATGTCATACGGCCCTATCACAAATGTAGTCACCTGTGCTAGGTCCACCATAGGGTGTATCAAGCCCAAGGGTGCCAACCACTGACACGAATCAAGAATGCACAGATAAACCTACTGATGCCCAATGCCTGCTTTTTCAACTCCGGACCACGTGCACGACCATAGCCCGCCTGAACCTACACTGGCGCACCAACACAGCCGTCGTTTTGGTCGCTTACAATCAGCCCAGTAATCGTGCCCCACCCTGCCTTGTCCCAGGGTACCATGATACATCTAGTGGGTTACTGCTGAAACGGACCGCGTAACTAGGGTTTCCGTCCAATAGGTTAAGTGTTGTCATTTAAATTCGTGACTTAACCCCTATCAGTCTAGCATGTCAAGTAGGTTAAGTGTTGTCATTCAAGTTCGTGACTTAACCCACCTACGAATCATGTATCAAGTTGGTTAAGTGTTGTCTTACATGTTCATGACTTAACCCTATCATGAGGCATTAATTCATTAATGCACCCCAACCTCTCACATCAGACCTATTGTTGTGGTCACTGGATATGCCAGGCGGTTCCGGGCAGAATTACACCACAACTCAGTCTGACCTCGGGTTTTCAAGTGCGATATGACCAACTACCCACATTGGATCCTATTGTTTGCAGTAACTGGATTTGTCGGGCGGTTCCGGGCAGAATTACACTGCAAACTCAACCCAACCTCGAGTTGGCCATTTTCAAGTTCATTCTAGTGTCATGTCCATGTTCAAGATTCATGTCAAGTTCGTGTCAAGTTTTCAAGGCAAGTTTCGTGTCAAGTTCTCGTCAAGTTTCAAGGCAAGTTTCATGCCAAGCTTCCTATGATTACCAATTTTTCCCAATGTTACCCCGTCTAAATATTAGGCTAACAACCTTAGCCTAATTTCTCGCCCGCATGATTTTTGACATATAATATTAGGCTAAAAACTTAGCCTAATTCAACGTACACAAAATTGGCGTAAAGCAATTCATTAACATAAACATGACCTAGGTGTAAACTTGGCATTTTCGGCATAGTCAATATGAACATCATAGGTATGAACTTGCAAAATAGTCAACATGAATATCATAGGTGTGAATCTTGCAACGTAGATTAAGTCAACGTACATATATGTGAACTTGCAACATAGACTAAATCAACTTACATATATGTGAACTTGCAAATCAATCACGAGCATATGAATAAGTATGAACTTGAAATATGTCATAGGTTTAACATATACACATAAACATGTAGATCTAACATCTGGTCACATATGTGATATGATTTTAAAACCTAAAACTTGCATAACATGATAAACTACACAACTTGTCATAACGGGTTCAAATTCAAGTTCCTATACATATGAATAGACTTATTCATTAATTCCCAATGATAATAAAATAGAACTACAGGCATAGATCAATATCATTCAATAACATAATCAATCTATTTTCAAGGTGTGACATAACTGAATAAATTGATTAAAACATCACAGGCATATAAATCTGATAACACTACGAGCATAAAAAGGTTTGAATACTAATCTAGATTCAAGAACATGGATAGATCTAACTTAAATAGAAAAATCCCCAAAATCAAGATCCAAGGACAAATAAAGAAAATAGGTCTGAATAGAAAATCAAGCTTAGATCCAATTTCATATTCATAATCCTATGCAATGAATCATAGGTGATTAACCACAATTGTCCTTGTCATAGTCATAGGCAATAGTCTTATTGTTCATAGTCATAGGCAGTCTTATGTTCACCGTCATAGTCATAGGCATAGTCTTATTAGTCATAGTCAGTCTTATGTTCACCATCATAGTCATAGACATAGTCTTATGTTCACCGTCATAGTCTTATGTTCACCGTCATAGTCATAGGCATAGGCAAAATCTTATGTCCACAGTCATAGGAATAGTCTTATGTTCACCGTCATAGTCATAGGCATAGACAAAATCTTATGTCCACAGTCATAGGCATAGTCATAGTCTTGTATCATTAACAATAGTTTCAACGTCGTAGGCAATATTCCCAATAGTCAAGATCTAAGAAGAAACCAAGAATAGATATGAATCATACATAAATCACTTCCAAATTATACCATGCATATATTAGATTTATAGTTTTTATCTAAAAGTAACTGGAACTTACAGATCGTGGTCTAAGAAAGATGTAGAAGTCAAATCTATAAACTAGTCGTTGAATCGTTGAATCGTTGAATCTTGATTTGATTATAGAAGCAAATCCCCAATTCCTAGCCGTAGTCTTCAAGAAATAATTTTCGCATTTTATTTTTAATTTAATTTAATTAAAGTGGAGGCAGCATAACATTGCAATGGTTTGGTGTGGAGAGAAAGCTAGGTTTAGGGGTGTTTAAATAGGAGAATAGGGTAATTTAGAGCCTTCAGATCAGTCCAGAAGTCATCAGAACCACCCAGCTCGAAGACATGTCATCTAGCCACTTAGAAGAAGACACGTCATCACAGAACACTACAGAATTCTGTGCTGGATCTTTATGGGCGCACTTGGTAGGTGCGCCAGTGTATTTTTGTACTGGCGCACTTCACAAGTGCGCCAGTGTATTCTGGCCTGTTTCTGGTTTTTCTGCCTAATTTCGTTCGTCCATATCTTCTTCATACGGTATCTGTTTTACGCAAACTCGGACTCTATCTCAAGTAGAATTTCGAGATGAACGCAGTGGCGTAACCCGTTTCCCTTGGTTCTTATTTTAAAAATTAATTCTGCCTTGATTTATTATTTTAACATGTTATTAAAATTCGGATTGTTACATTCTTCCCTCCTTAAAGGATTTCGTCCCCGAAATCTTCAAGTTAAGAAGAATGCATCCTATCATCCAATCATCCATCTACTCAAAATATCATCCACAAGCAACCATTGTCCTTAAAGGATTTCTAATGCTATATGAACATATGCAGAAAGTGTGTGTATATGTTCCTTATCTAATGCAAATGATCAGGCCTGATTGATCTTCCTAATGCAAAATATGTTTAGTGCCATGAATCCAACATGTATGCAAATAGTCCTAGTCAGATATACGTTATATGTGTGCACAAACATCCATCCATATGCAACATCCGTATGATAACACGTTCAATTTCATCCATAAACAAGTATAAACACATGCATATGCAATATGAAAGTGTGTCTGAGCCGATCTAGTGCATAATGTGTGTTATGCAACCACGAGCAACCACGAGCAACCACTTGCAACCACTTGCAATCATTTGCAAACATCAACCATAACATGTTTCAATCACATGTTTACATCCAAAATAGGATCTACCTAAGATTCTCAAGATAGGATTGGGAAGATAATCAAGACAAAACAAAGCATCTAGGAGAAGAAGTTAAAGATGTACCCCCAGAAGGTCCTGCCTGTGAGGCTTGCCCTTGCTTCTTCGGGAAGTTCTTGCTGATATGTCCAGTTTCACCACACTGGAAACAAGCTCCCATCTTCATCTTCTTCTTTCTACAATCCTGGACTATATGCCCCTCAATACCACAAAGTGGCATTTTCTTTTCTCGCGTGTCTTGTTATCATTCTTGTTGTTGTTGTTCTTGCCTCCTTTCTCGGAGTCTACCTTCTTGTTTTGAGATTCATTCGCCTTGATCTCCTTCTTGCCATTCTTGTCTTCTTCACTTAAGAGCGCCATGTCTACTAGCTTTTCGTAAGTAGCCCCCATAGGTACGTGAGTCATAGCCAAGCTGTGAAGTGGCTCATTCAATCCTTTGACAAAACGGAGTGCCTTCTTATGAGGGGTATTCACTAAGTCTAGTCCAAATCGAGCCAGCTAATTGAATTGATTAACGTACTCCTTGACCGTCATACTTCCTTGCTTAAGAGAAAAGAATTTTTCCAGCTGTAGACTTCGTTCGGCATGCGAGAGGAATTTCATCTCAAACCTTGTCCGGAAATCCATCCATGTGTCAATAGGCCTGTCAGCGTTAGTGACTTCCCACCAATAGGAAGCTTCGTCTTTGAGCAACCATACTGTCAACTGTACCTTCTGCCTATCATCCACCTCGAAGATAACGAACAGATACTCAGTTTCTTTGAGCTAGTTCCTCGCTTCTACGAATGATTCAGTTCCCTTGAAATCTTTTCCACCCATGGCCTTAAAATCTTTACAGATCTTCGAGAAAGCAATTGCACGAGGAGGGGTGGAGGAGGAGGAATCGCCGCAGCTGGAGGAGAAATATCTGCTGGGCCTGCATCGTTGCCCCTAGCCTCTAAGTACCTCCTGAACCAGCCAGGTATTGGCACGCCCTCTGGAAAGTTAAGATTCCCATACATGCTGAAATGGAAAAGAAGAGATTCAAACAAGGAAACAAAGGATAGTGCTCTTGGCTTTTTGGGGAATAGCCTTTAAATAAAACAAGAATTTTCTTGAAAAATGCTACTTTGTAAACGGTTTTGAAAATAGTTTTAGAAGGTTTTAAAAACTTTTGCCCAGTCTGGTAACCTTCTGCTCTGATACCAAATGTAACACCCCCACCTCCGCTAGGGTCACTCACAAAGGGAATGCACTAGTTTTGGAGGAGCGTTATCGAGGTAAACAAACACAAAAATATTACAAGACACAACATAGATAAAACAGCGGAAGAATCAAAAGATAAATTTCATTACTTTCAGGAAGAGTCAAAACCTTTTACATCAAATAACCAAGGTCGTTATTTTCAATCACAACAAATTCTGTCTTGCATAAATAAAGAAGCATAAACTTAAACATCAAAAGTAGCTTAATTCCCCAAAGGTAGCAGATGCAGCCATAGCATAGCTCAAGATCAAACCGTACATGAGCTGAAACGAAAGCAAGCGAAATCCAAGCTAAGTGCTAGAGTTTCCTCCCTGAGAACCTGGGGGAGGAACGAAAGAAAAAGAGGCGAAAGAAAATGGGTCAGTCATAAGGACTGGTAAATCCAAGTGACTTTCGGCATAAAAACAGATAAAGGTAACATGACATGTATAAACTGAAAGTAACCATAAGGATGCTGTCAAGATTGGCAAGATAGACTAAGATAGCATGATAATTCAAGTGTAAATCCAGTATAGCATCACATATTCAAGGTTCGCTGCATCAACTGTACTAGAACTCCAACCCATGTCTTATATTAATCATGAAATGATCCCTTGGCCCAATATCATGAAATGACACATTACTAGGTCCAATGAAACGATTCACTAGTCGATCGGATCCTTACAAATTCTAGCTCGTCACGTGTCTCTGTGTCATACGACCTTATCACGAATGTAGTCACCTGTGCTAGGTTCACCATAGGGTGTATCAAGCCCTAGGGTGCCAACCATCGACACGAATCAAGAATACACAGATAAACCTACTGATGCCCAATGCCTGCTTTTTCAACTCCGGACCACGTGCACGACCATAGCCCGCCTGAACCTACACTGGCGCACCAACACAGCCGTCGTTTTGGTCGCTTAAAATCAGCCCAGTAGTCGTGCCCCACCCTGTCTAGTCCCAGGGTACCATGATACATCTAGTGGGTTACTGCTGAAACGGACCGCGTAACTAGGGTTTCCATCTAATAGGTTAAGTGTTGTCATTTAAATTCGTGACTTAACCCCTATCAGTCTAGCATGTCAAGTTGGTTAAGTGTTGTCATTCAAGTTCGTGACTTAACCCACCTACGAATCATGTATCAAGTTGGTTAAGTGTTGTCTTACATGTTCATGACTTAACCCTATCATGTGGCATTAATACATTAATGCACCCCAACCTCTCATATCAGACCAGTTGTTGTGGTCACTGGATATGCCGGGCGGTTCCGGGCAGAATTACACCACAACTCAGTCTGACCTCGGGTTTTCAAGTGCGATATGACCAACTACTCACATTGGATCCTATTGTTTGCAGTAGCTGGATTTTCCGGGCGGTTCCGGGCAGAATTACACTGCAAACTCAACCCAACCTCGAGTTGGCCATTTTCAAGTTCATTCTAGTGTCATGTCCATGTTCAAGATTCATGTCAAGTTCGTGTCAAGTTTTCAAGGCAAGTTTCATGTCAAGTTCTCGTCAAATTTCAAGGCAAGTTTCATGCCAAGCTTCCTATGATTACCAATTTTTCCCAACGTTACCCCGTCTAAATATTAGGCTAACAACCTTAGCCTAATTTCTCGTCCGCATGATTTTTGACATATAATATTAGGCTAAAAACTTAGCCTAATTCAATGTACACAAAATTGGCATAAAGCAATTCATTAACATAAACATGACCTAGGTGTAAACTTGGCATTTTCGGCATAGTCAATATGAACATCATAGGTATGAACTTGCAAAATAGTCAACATGAATATCATAGGTGTGAATCTTGCAACGTAGATTAAATCAACGTACATATATGTGAACTTCCAACATAGACTAAATCAACTTACATATATGTGAACTTGCAAATCAATCACGAGCATATGAATAAGTGTGAACTTGAAATATGTCATAGGTTGAACATATACACATAAACATGTAGTTCTAACATTTGGTCACATATGTGATATGATTTTACAACCTAAAACTTGCATAACATGATAAACTACACAACTTGTCATAACGGGTTCTACTTCAAGTTCCTATACGTATGAATAGACTTATTCATTAATTCCCAATGATAATAAAATAGAACCACAGGCATAGATCAATATCATTCAATAACATAATCAATCTATTTTCAAGGTATGACATAACTGAATAAATTGATTAAAACATCACAGGCATATAAATCTGATAACATTACGAACATAAAAAGGTTTGAATACAAATCTAGATTCAAGAACATGGATAGATCTAACTTAAATAGAAAAATCCCCAAAATCAAGATCCAAGGACAAATAAAGAAAATTGGTCTGAATAGAAAATCAAGCTTAGATCCAATTTCATAGTCATAATCCTATGCAATGAATCATAGGTGATTAACCACAACTGTCCTTGTCGTAGTCATAGGCAATAGTCTTATTGTTCATAGTCATAGGCAGTCTTATATTCACCGTCATAGTCATAGGCATAGTCTTATTAGTCATAGTCAGTCTTATGTTTACCGTAATAGGCATAAGCATAGTCTTATGTTCACCGTCATAGTCATAGGCATAGGAAAAATCTTATGTCCACGGTCATAGGAATAGTCTTATGTTCACCGTCATAATCATAGGCATAGACAAAATCATATGTCCACAGTCATAGGCATAGTCATAGTCTTTTGTCATTAATAATAGTTTCAACGTCGTAGACAATATTCCCAATAGTCAAGATCCAAGAAGAAACCAAGAATAGATATGAATCATACATAAATCACTTCCAAATTATACCATGCACATATTGGATTTATATTCTTTTATCTAAAAGTAACTGGAACTTACAGATCGTGGTCTAAGAAAGATGTAGAAGTCGAATCTATAAACTAGTCGTCGTATTGTTGAATCGTTGAATCTTGATTTGATTGTAGAAGCAAATCCCTAATTCCTAGCCGTAGTCTTCAAGAAATAATCTTCGCGTTTTATTTTTAATTTAATTTAATTAAAGTGGAGGCAGCATAACATTGCAATGGTTTGGTGTGGAGAGAAAGCTAGGTGTAGGGGTGTTTAAATAGGAGAATAGGGTAATTTAGAGCCTTTAGATCAGCCAGAAGTCATCAGAACCACCCAGCTCGAAACAGGTGATCCAACCACTTAGAAGAAGACACGTCATCACAGAACACTCTAGAATTCTGTGTTGGATCTGTATGGGCGCACTTGGCAGGTGCGCCAGTGTATTTTTGTACTGGCGCACTTCACAAGTGCGCTAGTGTATTCTGGCATGTTTCCGGTTTTTCAGCCTAACTTCGTTCGTCCATATCTTCTTCATACGGTATCTGTTTTACGCAAACTCGGACTCTATCTCAAGCTGAATTTCAAGACGAACGCAGTGGCGCAACCCGTTTCCCTTGATTTTAAAAATTAATTCTGCCTTGATTTATGGTTTTAACATGTTATTAAAATTCGAGTTGTTACATTCTTCCCTCCTTAAAGGATTTCGTCCCCGAAATCTTCAAGTTAAGAAGAATGCATCATATCATCCAATCATCCATCTACTCAAAACATCATCCACAAGCAACCATTGTCCTTAAAAGATTTCTAATGCTATATGAACATATGCAGAAAGTGTGTGTATATGTTCCTTATCTAATGCAAATGATCAGGCCTGATTGATCTTCCTAATGCAAAATATGTTTAGTGCCATGAATCCAACATGTATGCAAATAGTCCTAGTCACATAAACACTATATTTGTGCACAAACATCCATCCATATGCAACATCCATATAATAACACGTTCAATTTCATCCATAAACAAGTATAAACACTCATGCATATGCAATATGAAAATGTGTATGAGCCGATCTAGTGCATAATGTGTGTTATGCAACCACGAGCAACCACATGCAACCACTTGCAATCTTTTCCATCTCATGTTTACATCCAAAAAAGGTTCTACCTAAGGTTCTCAAGATAGGATTGGGAAGATAATCACGATAAAACAAAGCATCTAGGAGAAGAAGTTAAAGATGTACCCCCAGAAGGTCCTGCCTGTGAGGCTTGCCCTTGCTTCTTAGGGCAGTTCTTGCTGATATGTCCAGTTTCACCACACTGGAAACATGCTCCCATCTTCATCTTCTTCTTTCTACAATCCTGGACTATATGCCCCTCAATACCACAGAAGTGGCATTTCTTTTCTCGCGTGTCTTGTTATCATTCTTGTTGTTATTGTTCTTGCCTCCTTTCTCGGAGTCTACCTTCTTGTTTTGAGATTCATTCGCCTTGATCTCCTTCTTGCCATTCTTGTCTTCTTCACTTAAGAGCGCCATGTCTACTAGCTTTTCGTAAGTAGCCCCCATAGGTACGTAAGTCATAGCCAAGCTGTGAAGTGGCTCATTCAATCCTTTGACAAAACGGAGAGCCTTCTTATGAGGGGAATTCACTAAGTCTAGTCCAAATCGAGCCAGCTGATTGAATTGATTAACGTACTCCTTGACAGTCATACTTCCTTGCTTAAGAGATAATAATTTTTCCAGCTGTAGACTTCGTTCGGCCTGCGAGAGGAATTTCATCTCAAACCTTGTCCATAAATCCATCCATGTGTCAACAGGCCTTTCAGCGTTAGTGACTTCCCACCAATAGGAAGCTTCGTCTTTGAGCAACCATACTGCCAACCGTACCTTCTGCCTATCGTCCACCTCGAAGATAACGAACAGATCCTTGGTTTCTTTGAGCCAGTTCCTCGCTTCTACGAATGATTCAGTTCCCTTGTAATCTTTTCCACCCATGGCCCTAAAATCTTTACAGATCTTCGAGAAAGCAATTGCACGAGGGGGGGTGGAGGAGGAGGAATCGCCGCAGCTGGAGGAGGAATATCTGCTGGGCCTGCATTGTTGGCCATAGCCTCTAAGTACCTCCTGAACCAGCCAGGCATTGGCACGCCCTCTGGAAAGTTAAGATTCCCAAACATGCTGAAATGGAAAAGAAGAGATTCAAACAAGGAAACAAAGGATAGTGCTAATGGCTTTTTGGGGAATAGCCTTTAAATAAAACAAGACTTTTCTTGAAAAATGCTTCTTTCTAAACGGTTTTGAAAATAGTTTTAGAAGGTTTTAAAAACTTTTGCCCAGTCTGGTAACCTTTTGCTCTGATACCAAATGTAACACCCCACCTCCACTAGGGTCACTCACAAAGGGAATGCACTAGTTTTGGAGGAGCGTTATCGAGGTAAACAAACACAGAAATATTACAAGACAGAACATAGATAAAACATCGGAAGAATCAAAAGATAAATTTCATTACTTTCAAGAAGAGTCAAAACCTTTTACGTCAAATAACCAAGGTCATTATTTTCCATCACAACAAATTCTGTCTTGCATAAATAAAGAAGCATAAACTTAAACATCAAAAGTAGCTTAATTCCCCAATGGTAGAAGATGCAGCCATAGCATAGCTCAAGATAAAACCGTACATGAGCTGAACCGAAAGCAAGCGAAATCCAAGCTAAGTGCTAGAGTTTCCTCCCTGAGAACCTGGGGGAGGAACGAAAGAAAATGAGGCAAAAGAAAACGGGTCAGTCATAAAGACTGGTAAGTCCAAGTGACTTTCAGCATAAAAACAGCTAAAGGTAACATGACATGTATAAATTGAAAGTAACCATAAGGATGCTGTCAAAATTGGCAAGATAGACTAAGATAGCATGATAATTCAAGTATAAATCCACTATAGCATCACATATTCAAGGTTCGCTGCATCAACTGTACTAGAATCCCAACCCATGTCTTATATTAATCATGAAATGATCCCTTGGCCCAATATCAAGAAATGACCCATTACTAGGTCCAACAAAATGATTCACTAGTCGATCGGATCCCTACAAATTCTAGCTCGTCATGTGTCTCTGTGTCATACGACCCTATCACGAATGTAGTCACCTGTGCTAGGTTCACCATAGGGTGTATCAAGCCCTAGGGTGCCAACCACCGACACGAATCAAGAATGCACAGATAAACCTACTGATGCCCAATGCCTGCTTTATCAACTCCGGACCACGTGCATGACCATAGCCCGCCTGAACCAACACTGGCGCACCAACACAGCCGTCGTTTTGGTCGCTTACAATCAACCCAGTAATCGTGCCCTACCCTGCCTAGTCCCAGGGTACCATGATACATCTAGTGGGTTACTACTGAAACGGACCGCGTAACTAGGGTTTCCGTCCAATAGGTTAAGTGTTGTCATTTAAATTCGTGACTTAACCCCTATCAGTCTAGCATGTCAAGTTGGTTAAGTGTTGTCATTCAAGTTCGTGACTTAACCCACCTACGAATCATGTATCAAGTTGGTTAAGTGTTGTCTTACATGTTCATGACTTAACTCTATCATGTGGCATTAATTCATTAATGCACCCCAACCTCTCACATCAAACCTGTTGTTGTGGTCACTGGATATGCCGGGTGGTTCCGGGCAGAATTACACCACAACTCCGTCTGACCTCGGGTTTTCAAGTGCGATATGACCAACTACCCACATTGGATCCTATTGTTTGCAGTAACTGGATTTGGCGGGCGGTTCCGGGCAGAATTACACTGCAAACTCAACCCAACCTCGAGTTGGCCATTTTCAAGTTCATTCTAGTGTCATGTTCATGTTCAAGATTCATGTCAAGTTCGTGTCAAGTTTTCAAGGCAAGTTTCATGTCAAGTTCTCATCAAGTTTCAAGGCAAGTTTCATGCCAAGCTTCCTATGATTACCAATTTTTCCCAACTTTACCCCGTCTAAATATTAGGCTAACAACCTTAGCCTAATTTCTCGTCCGCATGATTTTTGACATATAATATTAGGCTAAAAACTTAGCCTAATTCAACGTACACAAAATTGGCGTAAAGCAATCCATTAACATAAACATGACCTAGGTGTAAACTTGGCATTTTCGGCATAGTCAATATGAACATCATAGGTATGAACTTGCAAAATAGTCAACATGAATATCATAGGTGTGAATCTTGCAACGTAGATTAAATCAACGTACATGAACCTGCAACATAGACTAAACAAACTTACATATATGTGAACTTGCAAATCAATCACGAACATATGAATAAGTGTGAACTTAAAATATGTCATAGGTTTAACATATACACATAAACATATAGATCTAACATTTGGTCACATATGTGATATGATTTTACAACCTAAAACTTGCATAACATGATAAACTACACAACTTGTCATAACGGGTTCTACTTCAAGTTCCTATACATATGAATAGACTTATTCATTAATTCCCAATGATAATAAAATCGAACCACAGGCATAGATCAATATCATTCAATAACATAATCAATATATTTTCAAGGTATGACATAACTGAATAAATTGATTAAAACATCACAGGCATATAAATCTGATAACATTACGAACATAAAAAGGTTTGAATACTAATCTATATTCAAGAACATGGATAGATCTAACTTAAATAGAAAAATCCCCAAAATCAAGATCCAAGGACAAACAAAGAAAATAGGTCTGAATAGAAAATCAAGCTTAGATCCAGTTTCATAGTCATAATCCTATGCAATGAATCATAGGTGATTAACCACAATAGTCCTTGTCATAGTCATAGGCAATAGTCTTATTGTTCATAGTCATAGGCAGTCTTATGTTCACCGTCATAGTCGTAGGCATAGTCTTATTAGTCATAGTCAGTCTTATGTTCACCGTCATAGTCATAGGCATAGTCTTATGTTCACCGTCATAGTCATAGGCATAGGCAAAATCTTATGTCCACGATCATAGGAATAGTCTTATGTTCACCGTCATAGTCATAGGCATAGGCAAAATCTTATGTCCACAGTCATAGGCATAGTCATAGTCTTATGTCATTAACAATAGTTTCAACGTCGTAGGCAATATTCCCAATAGTCAAGATCCAAGAAGAAACCAAGAATAGATACGAATCTTACATAAATCACTTCCAAATTATACCATGCACATATTAGATTTATAGTTTTTATCTAAAAGTATCTGGAACTTACAGAACGTGGTCTAAGAAAGATGTAGAAGTCGAATCTATAAACTAGTCGTCGTATTGTTGAATCGTTGAATCTTGATTTGATTGTAGAAGCAAATCCCCAATTCCTAGCCGTAGTCTTCAAGAAATAATCTTCGCATTTTATTTTTAATTTAATTTAATTAAGGTGGAGGCAGCATAACATTGCAATGGTTTGATGTGGAGAGAAAGCTAGGTTTAGGGGTGTTTAAATAGGAGAATGGGGTAATTTAGAGCCTTCAGATCATTCCAGAAGTCAGCAGAACCACCCAGCTCGAATACAGGTCATCCAACCACTCAGAAGAAGACACGTCATCACAGAACACTCCAGAATTCTTTGCTGGATCTGTATGGGCGCACTTGGCAGGTGCGCCAGTGTATTTTTGTATTGGCACACTTCACACGTGCGCCAGTGTATTCTGGCCTGTTTCCGGTTTTTCTGCCTAACTTCGTTCGTCCATATCTTCTTCATACGATATCCGTTTTACGCAAACTCGGACTCTATCACAAGCAGAATTACGAGACAAACGCAATGGCACAACCCGTTTTCCTTGATTCTTATTTTAAAAATTAATTATGCCTTGATTTATGGTTTTAACATGTTATTAAAATTCGGGTTGTTACATTCTCTTAACCACCGTACCTCAGTAGTGAAAGGTGAATGATCTATTGGGTTTAGCTCTAGTCTTTTCGCATCCCACTGGTTGCACGATCTACTATCCTTGTTGGTACTGAGCTCGCCTCCCTTTGGGGCAATCGCCGAATCACTCTAGTGTCACCTCGTCACAGCATTCTGATTGCAAGGCTACTTTTGTAGTCAAGGCCCACCCACCTGGTAGCAACACACAAACCCAACCTCTGCGAGCACAACCTAAACATCTATCACCGCACAGAGGACTACCAAGAGAACCTTACATATCTCAGAAAGCTGTGTGCTTCCCTTCCTGTCCTTCTGAGCTGACAGAATAATCAGATGAACGTGTACTCCCCTTGTGCCTTATGACACCACAATGATCTATCCCGTTGGGTTATTCACCCTCAAACGTGCGAACTCGTCCAAGCGCCTCACTTTAATATGTCATTAGACCCTATGTCTAAACATTCTTTTATGCGCTTAAGTTACCTCATCAGGTTTCTATTTAACTTCGTTATTCCCATCCACGTTGACTTCTTATTCAAAGTTACCAAGTTCCTCTTGCTTATTAATTTCGGTCTTATACCTTAACCCATTTAAACCCATTAATAAGCCCATAACATGTTATTCTCTAGATTGTGATCCAAGGTCTGTAATCCACAATCCCTTTATATTCTTGTTGTTTTCAAAGTTACAATAACATTTCTGTTTAATATGTAATTAAGTATATCTCAGTTCACATGTTTTCTATTTAACATGTCAGTCATTATTTATGATTAAATATAACTTATTTCATTTCATAAGTTTGCCTCGTTCTTTCTTATTTAATCATAATTCCATCTTACACTGTCAGCACAACTTATCGTTGTTTACTTATTAACTTAGTTCTCTTAACTAAGGTTCACTAATAGGTCTCTTTTCCATTTATTATAACCTATGTTATAATTTCCACTTGTCCCTGGGACAAGCCTTAACATGTTATTCTTATCAACAGATTTCAGATTCCCAAGTTTACACATTACTTAATTTATAATTAAGTACAACTTCTTACATTTCATAAACTTTCCACCTTTTCTCTACTTATTACAAACAACTGGTTTCAGGTTTCCCCATTTACTGATTACTTAACTTACAATTAAGTTCCACTTATCTCATTTCCTTATTAGTTTATTATAATCGAAGTTATAATCTTCATTTGTCCCTATGATAAGTCTACCTATTATACAACATTATCATTAATGTAATTTATTTATAATAGGTTATTGTCATTCCCCGTTCATTCTATTTCTTTTACTGTTATATCTTTCATTCAATTCCATTTATTCCCATTAATTACAATCATTGTTGTATATCAGTCCTCGTATTAACATATATTTATATATATATATATATATGTATATATTTATGCACTAGACCTCTCACATTAAGCCTACACTTGTGGACGCTGGATTTGCTGGGTGGTTCTGGGCAGACATCTACCACAAGCTGACTTAACCTCGTGTCTTAGCACCACTACATGTTTTATTTTTGCACTTAGACCTCTCACAATAGATTTACCACTTGTGGATGCTTGATATGCCG
Source organism: Allium sativum (assembly GCA_030737875.1). NCBI lineage: Eukaryota > Viridiplantae > Streptophyta > Magnoliopsida > Asparagales > Amaryllidaceae > Allium > Allium sativum. The sequence continues at coordinate 62,477,244 of CM060909.1, read as the reverse complement.
GGCGGTTCCAGGCAGACTTCTACCACAAGTGTAATCTAACCTCGTGTATAAGCACGATTATAGTTTCCTATTTACTGTAATTTTTCTATATATTTTAGGCGTGTCCATTCTTTCAATTTTTTTTTACTATAATCTATATTTTACATGTCATCATATTAAGCCCATTTTATGTCACATATTCTTTCTAACATACAATAAATTCTATTCTAACATGTAATCGTCTAATCATATATTTGTTCAAATCAAACAAACTAACATGTAATTCTCTCAGTTTCTACTATTAATGGTCTGGGTACATAAATGTCACAAGTTAACATGGAATTGAAGCAACAATATTCACTACACGTATTTTAATAAGTTTATATTTCAGCATATGAATTTCCAACATATTAATATTCCAACATATCATATGCGTCACTTTAATCTTTTTAACATATGTTTAAACATTTCAACATATCATATTTCAACATGTCATATATAACATTTCAGTTCTTTTCTTAATTATTTTAGCAATTCACATTGTACAATAATGGGGAATGTTGAACGACAATATATCATTATCAAAAATGATATAACTTAAATCTACTCACCTAATTTGCTTTCCAATTCCTTGATCTGGTCCAGATCTAGTATTCCATGGTTTCCCTAACTGGATTTGGAACCTAGCTGTAACAACCTGAAACTTCGAGTAGTAAATATTCAAATATCGAGGTTACTAAATATGTAAAACTTGGATTTAATGGTGTCATAACCTTGATCAAATCCCTTTATAAATAATAATTAATAAAGAGAAAACATATTGTTGAGTTTTTGTTTACAAAGATAAGTAGTTCGAAGAAAAATCGATAATGTGACCGAAAACAGTTTTATCGATAAACGAGGTTTGGCTTATTAAAAGTTGTTGGAATATCATGTGCATGTAGAAACACTAGAAGATCACGTATATGCGTATGTACAAATCATAGAAGTAACATACAAATGGTATATAAGTGCATGTTCTAGAATATGAAAAAATGGCTTAAAATGATAGGGACACGTGTCGCCAAATGAAAGGAACACATGTCTTGTAAATAAATAAGGTTAAGACACATACACCCATTAGGTGTCCATGTGTAGAAACATCTAAAGACACCTAAGTAGACATGTGGCTTCATCCTAAAGAATGCATGAAGATAAGGAGGACAAGTGTCCAAAACCAAATTACCAAACTAACACTGAAAACTAGTATATAAAGGGTGAAATGGTTCATTCTTTTTCATGGATTCTAAAATGAAAAAAAAGTAAGATAAAGAATAGAAGTTTGGGAGAAGCCTAAAGAATAAATACAAGATCAAGGCATAAGTACAAGGTGAGAAAAAATATTTAAGTTCATGTATTCATTTCATATTTTGAAGAAAAGTTGAGAATTCTATGAACGAATGTTTGGATGTGAACCCCTGAAAATGACGTTCGGTATTTTGGGCATAATTTTTGCAGTTCTTAATGAAATTTCGACTTCTCTATCAATTTGGAAAGCTAATTCAAAGGGCTACGACTTCATCTACGACCACATTTACTAATTCGGCCGTTTTCATACTCGAAAATTGGATGCAAAATAAGGTAAAAATCAGCCCGAATTAGACATGTTAAAAAGGCCTTGTATTGTTGAAGTTTACTTATTGAATAGATAAATAATTTTAATGGTTTCTTTTAATGATAATTAAGTAGAAAAAGATAGCTTCTTTCTGTAAAAAAATTGGTGTCAAAATCTATTTTTATCATAGAGAAACGTTGTCAAACATTTCACCGAAAAACTGGAAGAAAAGCTGATTTTTCGAAACTTGAAACACTTTGGAAATTTGAAACGTTTTCTGAATGTTCCTAACGCAGAAGTGTATCAAAATAGAACTTTCTATAGCACTTCTGAAGTGCTATGTTTTCACTGAATTGATTATAAAGCCTTGAACACGACCAGAACTCTTTTTATAGCACGCAAAAACTCTGTAGTTGCTGAATTTAGTCTAAAACCATTATAGACTAACCAGAACTTTCCATAGCATGGTTGAAACGCTGTAGATAGCTGTTTTGAGCCTAAAACCATCCGAAACTTGTCCTAACACTTTTAAAATGCTGCAGTTTTTATTTTATGATGCTGAAACTTTTTATAGTACTTTTTAAATGTTACCTTTTCTTTGTTTCAAGTAGTTTCGAGGTTCTTCTTAACATAGATTGGAATAATTTGAGATAGTTTGGTTTTGTCTTAAACCCTTTAAAAGCATAAATAGGAGATTTGGCTATTACCAATATAACACCCTAATTGTTGCTCGAATACACATATATTTGTAAAGTATCTTTCAAAATGAATGACTGGAACGTTCTAGGGTGACAGAGAGGATAGTGTCTAGGCTTGGTTTTGGAAAATACAGCTTCCTGCTCTCCCTGGCTATCCCTAACTGATCCGACGAATGAGATGGTTAATTCAAAATTTAATTATATTTTATTGAATTTAATTTAGAATTTAATTTAATAAAAGTAACTTAAGATTACTTTTGAGAATCTCTACACGATGTAATGAGTATTTTGAAAGTAAATAATGATTTTTAATGTTTTGTGTAAAGAAGAACTATGTTGGTTTGATCCTGTATCTAATTGCTTACCCAATTAGATAAAGGTACGTATGTAGTCACAAGGGATAGTGATGCAGCTGCTTTATTAATAAAAATATTTTTTTTATTACATTTGTGTTGGTGCGTCTTTCATATTTTATCATTTAAGCTGTATTGTTGTTTTATCAAGAAAAGAAACAAAGTTGAATTTTAAACCCAAAATAATTTAGAGGGTTTATATAAGTATATAATGATTATCAAAGATATTTTGAACGCAATAGAGGATACTTTTTATTTCGATCAAAATAGAGCTATCATAAAATGGCAATTCGTGTATTTGAGTTATAAACTTTAAATGCTTATAACTTTTGGAATCTAAATCGGATTTTCACCAAACAAAGGGCGGTTAATTAATATTAACAAGAGCTTTCAAAGTGAAAGCAGATTTTAATTTCGAGGTATAATTTTCAAGTTATGTTTCAAACTGTATCGGTGAAGGACGTCTTAAGTGCAGTTATCGACCGTAACCATAAATAGTTATTTTTAATGTTTTAAAAATATGGAAAAATATTGTAAAATTATTATAAATTATGTAAGAGTGGATTTAATTGGATTGGTGCATTTTTCATGTTTATTATTTAAGTCATGCTAATGTGTTTATCAAGTGTGCAGGAATGAATATCGATGTCCATCTTATTGGAGTTGCACAATGGTAGATTTACGGTAATTGTGTTTAATTTAAGCACAAACAGTTAATTAGATAAGTGGCATTTATTAAAAATAATAATTTGTAGAGCAATTATTGATATTGTATGCTTATCAAATAAATGGCAACTATCATTGTTTGTTGTTTTTGGACGCACGGCGTTTACACTAACAACCATGGATCCACAATTTTTACTAAAAGAAAAAGAGAAGAAAGAGGAAGAAAGAAGAGAAATTGAAATAGACCAGATCCAGAAAATTACCTCACTGTGATTATGATTTTGAACACCTTCTTATTAAGATTCATTCTTTTCCTCCAGATCTTGATTCAGAATTTTCCTAAACTATTTACCTATTTTTCTAAAGAAATTTGAGGAGGAAGAAGAATGGCAGAGTATAGGCGTCATCTCAGAAATATGAGATTTAGGCTTTACAAGCTTATTTATAGGTGCTCAGCAATGAATTTGGTCAAGAAATGAGTCCACATTCACAAAAATTAATACTGCCCAGATCTGAATAGGGGTCGACCCACCACTTATGGTGTCGACCCAGGGGTCGACCCTAAACACCCTGGGTCGATCCTTGGGTTGACCCAGTAGGGTCAACCTCAGAATGGGGCGGTTCGGCTCCTGGGTCTTCCGATCGCGGTTTTGATTTTTTTTTTTTTTTTTTTGTGCACATTTGTTTGTATATGTATAATTCTCTTGTGTGTATACAAACTTCTAGGCTTAATAACTTCTTCATACGATGTCTGTTTTACGCAAATCAGGTGTCTATCTTGACCAGAATTCCGAGACAAACGCAATGGCGCCATCTGTTTTACTTAATTCCTGTTATTTGAATAAGTTACTCATATTTTATTATTTTAAAAATGCGGGGTGTTACAATATATTTACTAGCATTATTAACAATAAATCCATATGTAACTTTATCAAATTTCTCATGCCATTGCATGGGAGCTTACTTCAAGCCAAAAAGAGTTTTAATAATTCGAAAACATTCTTTTCTTGGCCTGACGTTTTGAAACATTCAGGTTGTTCCATCTTCTTCTAGATCTTCATATATAAAACCTATCTTTACATCCATTTGATTTGACTAAATTATAAATTCATGCAAGTGTTATTAAATATTGTATAGAAGGTATGCGAGTTACAGGAACATATGTTTTAAAAAATTACTCCATGTTAGCAACTAATCTGGCTTAAAACTTATCAATAGATCCATTTGTATTCAACTTCTTCTTAAATATCCATTTACGTCTTATTTGTTTAGCACTAGGAGGTAAGTCAGTTAAAATCCAAGTTTGGTTTAACATTGAGGAAATCATTTCATCACTGATAGCTTCATTCCAAAAAATTAGAATCTCTATAACTCATAGCCTCAGAATAAGTTTTGGGATCGTCATCAACGTTTATTACTTATCTTGTCACATTAAGGACTTCATCTTTACTGCGCTCTATAGGATATGCTATGAAGTCAGGACCATATTACTTTCATATTCTCGCTTTTTTACTTCTCCTTTGTTCAGTACAATTATCTGGTACTGATATTTCCTTATTGTTTTGAGAAGAAGCATATTCATCGTCATTGATATTATCAGTCAAATTAGGTTCTGGACTAGATGATCTCCATGGAATCTCAACAGTTTGATTTTAAAAAAATTCTACATCTATAGATTCTATAACTTCAAAGGTATCAAGAACAAGAAACCAAAAAGTTATACTATTAAGTGAATATACTATGAAAAACATTTAAATGCCCTATTTCCTAATTTTGGTAGTTTAGGGTCTGGTTTGTAATATATGCTAAACAACCCCAAACTTTAAGTCCAGGAAGGTTATGTTTTCTATTAAACCATAATTCATAAGGGGAAATATTATTCTTTTAAATGATACCCTATTTAATATGTAGCATGTAGATAACATAGCATCACCCCATAGTTAACAAATAAGTATGACATTTATCATTTCTACTAAAGTTCTATTTTTCCTCTCAACAACACTATTTGGTTTTGGTCTTATATGGGTTGTACACTAGTGAACTATACCACGTTGTTTACAAAACAAGGTGGATTCATTTGAAAAATATTCATTTGAACTATACCACGTTCTTTAGTTTTCATTTGATATACATATGCATATCTAGTATACCGATCAGTAAATGTTATATAGCATTGGTTACCACCATAGGTGATATGACTTTTTTTAAGTCATCCACATCACAATATACTAAATTAAGCAAACCAGTACCTTACTACAAATTTAAAGGATTTCCGGTGTATTTTTTCTTGAACGGATATTTCACATTTAGAGATAGTATTGAAATCACAGTCGAAAATTAATCATAATTTAAAAGTATTTTTAAGAGACTTATAATTAACATGTCCTACTCTACCATGCCATAAACTAACAGAATCATCAATATAAACAGAAGATTTCTTTATTAGATTGAACTTAACCATGACGTTACAAGAATATCCATGTCCAACGAATTTTCTATTCTTGGACAACACTAACTTATCAGACTCATACACCATCTTGAATCTTCCTTTACTAAGAAGGCATCCAGAAACCAAATTCTTACACATATCGGGTACATAAATACACTGACAATTGTGAGAACTTTTTCAGTGGTGAATGTAAGTTCTATAGTGCCTTTTCTCAGAACTTTGCTTGCAACTTTGTTTGCGCAAGTAACTTCACTGGTTTCTCCATTATTCTCTTTGTAAATCTTGAATAGATTACGGTCTTTACAAATGTGAATGGTTGCTCCAGTATCCAGCTACCAATCGTTATCAATGCCACTGACACAGTTTGCATGTTGTAGTACAACCATAAGCTTGTTTTTGTCCACATTTACTTCTTATTGTTTCTTCCACAGACGACATTCTCAGGCATAGTAGTTGGGCTTGTTACAATAGTAACAATCACCTTTCTTTTGTTGTTCTTATAATTAGTTTTCTTCTTAATCTGTGTCTCATTCTTAGGCTTCAAATTTTCAGTGATTTTAACGTTATTTGCCTTCGAATGGGACTCTGTTTGTGGATTATCATCTAGTTTGCATTCACGGGAATCCTCTGCAATACAAAAATGATGTTGTAAATCATCTAAATCATAATCCATTTCCGCGTGCTTCATTTTTTCTTACAATCATTCCAAGAATGCTCGAGTCTCGAAATAATAACTCCAACAACAAAAGATATAGGGAGATCTATTCCAGCATCCTTAAGTGGATTCACCTACAGTAAGATTTTTCTTACTTGACCAACTATGAACTTGTTGGCGATCATTCTGAAATCCATAAAATTACAAATAAGAAATTTTTTATTACTTTCCTCAGATATGCGGTACTTGCTCTATAATGCGGTCCATAGTGCCTTTCTAGTTTCCAAGGTCCTATGAGTGTTGTATACTGGAGTAGTCAATGCATTCAGAATGTGTCCTCTATATAGAAAATCGTCCTCTTTGCGTTTTGCACGTTTCGCCATTAGAGTGGTATCATCCTTGTTATTTCCTCTTGTATAACTTCTAATCCATCTTCCAAAATGTAGAATAATTTGACGGTGATTAGAAAGAATTTCATTGTCTCTTATCAACGAGTGAAAGAAATTGTCTCCACCAAACCGCTTCAATCGAGTTAAATGTTGATTCATAACCTATAGTGTGTCCAAACCTTCCACGGTTGAAGAATATTGTTTGAAAATTTTCGTTGGGAATTCTGCTGTTCTAGACGACTAAAATGAAGATATTTTCGTACTTCAGACTTCAAAAATCTGTGGAATATATTCTTTCAGACAATATTTCAACCCACCAGTTACAAACAGGTTATCGAACTACTGACTTTTAGTATTCACTGAAGCCTTGAAATAGCGTAATCGGATTCAGAGTTTGTACGACTTTGATCCGACCACAAACATTCTAAAACTTTGATATCTAATGATGCAATGTATAGAAAAGAATGAAGATGAAGAAGAAGAGCAGATTTGTAACGCTTTTTGAATTTGAAACACCTTGAAGGTATTACAATGGCGCGGTTTTTGGAACACTTTGTGGCGTTCTAGATTTGTATAAAGACGAAGAAGAAGAAGTAGTAGTAGTTTTAGATTTTGAAATAAATCTGGAACAGTTTCTTGGCATTCTTATTTATAGGGTTGAGGGGAAGCATTCCTTAATTCTAAACGTCGCGATCATTTGGAACGTTTCGCGTCTGTTGCAAACTGGCGCGTGCATTTATTTGCAATGATCAAACAAACGTCACTATTTGCCGCCTTCATTCAAATTTAATTTTAGGTCCGTAACGGGTTGAAATTTGTCCTGTTACCATTCTTAATTTCAATCCAAAAATATTTTATTGGATCCAAACCCAAAACCTGCACCCGTCTCTTCCCGGCTCGGCCCAGCTCGGTTCGGTCGGACGGACGGTGGCGGCATGAGTAGTGCATGACTTTTCTTCTCACAACAAAGCACGCAGTTGCGAGCACTATTTCCCCAATATCCTCATGAGGAAGCCATTTAAATACTAGAATTCTTCCTCTTATTCTCATGATGTGGGACAATTATTTTTTTCCCTCCTTCCTTTCATTCTTCCCGTTTCAAAAAACCATAACCAAACAATTTTGAAAATATACAACAAAGCATTTGGTCCAAACTAGTTAAGACTCATGGACAAGTTGCAAGAAGTCATGGGTTCATTTGTCGTCTTGGGGGGTTGCAACCTACTTGCAATGCAATAAATATATCATAAACTAAACTCATATATAAATCACATAATTTCAAAAAGAGAGTATAAATATGTGTAATTGGTTACGATCATGATGATGTTTTCATTGAGTTAGAAGGTAATATTACTATTCAAGTTGGGGACACTGGTGATGAGGGTTTTGCTGATGGCACTTTTGATAACATATCATTTAAACGTCCTCAAGTAAGAAACATCGAAGAAGGTAATTTTATTGCTCAAGTTGGGGAGTATAGTAGGGAGTGTAGTTCCATTTTTACCTCCTTTCACTAAGATGTTATCCAAAATCATATTACTATTGTTGTTCTTACTATTTGTGTTAATTGCACTACATTTCACATCGAAGAAGGAAATTTTATTGTTCAAGTTGGGGAGTATAGTAGGGAGTGTAGTTCCATTTTTACCTCCTTTCACTAAGATATTATCCAAAATCATATTACTATTGTTGTTCTTACCATTTCTGTTAATTGCAATCCATTTCACATCATCTATTAGAATTAGTTCCTATTTTCTAGCTTGATCCCCATTTTTCTGCAAAGCCATGCATATAATCCTAAGAAGAACATATTATATCTGGAAGATATTGAAAATCAAGGTTTGAAGTATATATGTTGGATATTTTCAAAATTGCTTTGGGGATCTGGGGTTTGTTTTTGAAGAAGGAAGGAAGGAAGGAAGGAAGAAAGAAAGAAGGAAGGAAGGAAGAGAAATTTATTAGTCCCACATCATGGGATTTTTAGAAGTATCCAAGTATATGAATAGCTTTCTTAAGAGGGTGTTGGGGCTCCCAAAAGTGTGCTTTGTTGTGCAAAGGAAAGTCATGTACTACACACATGCGCGCCGCCGTCCGTCCGATCGAATCAAACCAGGCCAGGTTGGGTACGAGTTTCAGGTTTTGGGTCTAATAAGCATATTTAATTTTGGATCGAATTATGAGAACCATAACGAGTCGAGCCTATTACAAACCCAAAATGAATTTGAAAAAAGGTTGGTGGAATTTGAAACGTTTTCTGATTGTTGGAAATAAAAAGGCGCGATGGTTCAAATTTAAACATGTGCGAAAGCGGGAAATTTGCAACTCTTTCAGAATGTTGCAAACAAAGGGGCATGACGTTTGAATACAAATGCCCGCGACGCCTCCGCCCCTATAAATAGCCATTCTCTGACTCGTTTTCAAATCACTTTTTCTGATTCATATTCTTCCTCCACGTTCTGCAACGCAACCCATTTCCAACATCCTAGAAGTGTTGCAAATTCTTGAATTTATAATGCTTGTATAGTGTTGCAGAATTAATCTTCTTCTTCTTCTTCCTCTTCATTAATTTTTCTATTTGCACCATTAGAAATCAAAGTTATAAAGTGCTCTTGGTGGAATCAAAGTCGTACAAACTTTGAATTCGATTACGCTATTCCAAGGCTTCATTGAATCCTGAAGGTCGATAGTTCGATAACCAGTATGTACCTGATGGGTTAAATTATTATTTGAAAGAATCTATTCCATAGTTCATTGAAGTTTGAAGTACGATAATATCATCCTCATAGCCGTCTCGAACTGCAAAATCCCCAATAAATTTTCTGACGAGACTCTTCAACTATGGAAGGTTCGAGCACGCTAATAGGTTATGAATTAGCCTTTAAACCGATTGGAGCGGTTTGATGGAGACAATTTTACTCGTTGGCAAGAAATGATGAAATTCTTTCTAATTACCGTCAAATTGTTCTACATTTTGGAAGATGAATTAGTAGTTTTACTAGAGGAAACCGACAAGGACGATGCCGAACGGCGAAACATGCAAAGCGCAAAGAGGACAATTTTCATGCAAAGGGCACATTCTGAATGCATTATCTACTCCAGTCTACATCGCTCGTAGGACCTTGGAAACTGCAAAGACACTCTGGAATGCATTAGAAAGAAAGTACAACATATCCCAGGAAAGAAACAAGAGTTTTCTTATTTGTAATTTTACGGATTTCAAAATGATCGTCAATAAGTCCATGGTTGTACAAGTAAGTGAAATCTTACTGTTCGTGAATCAACTTGAAGATGCTGAAAGAGATCCCCTTGAATCTTTTGTTGTTGGGGTTATTATTTCAAGACTCCCACATTCTTGGAATGACTATAATAAAAAATTAAAGCATGTAGAAACTGATTATGATTTAGACGGTTTACAACATCTGAAGAGGATTCTCATAAATGCAAACAAGATGATAATCTGCAAATTGAGTTCCATTCTAAGGAAAATAATATTGAAATTATTAAAAAGTTGAAGGCTAAGCATAAGACACAGTTTAAGAAGAAAAATTATTCCAAGAACAATAAAAACATGTTACTATTATAACAAAACAGACCACTATGCCAGAGACCACCGTCTATGGAAGAAATAACAAAAAGTGAATGTGATCGAAGAATCTCTTATGGTTGTAGTACATGAGGAAAACTCCATTAGTTGCATTGATAATGATTGATGGCTTGATACTAGCGCAACTATTCAAATTTTCAAACACCGTAATCTGTTCAAGACTTATGAAGAAAAAATGGAGAAACCAGCGAAGTTACTAGCAAAGATAAAGTTGCAAGCAAAGTTTTGGGAAAATGCAATATAAAACTTACATTCATCCCTGGGAAAGTTCTTTCATTAGTTAATGTTTTTTATGTACCTGATATGTGTAAGAATTTGTTTTCTGGATACCTTCTTAACAAAGGAAGATTCAAGATGGTGTATGAGTCTGATAAGTTAGTGTTGTCCAAGAGCAGTAAATTTATTGGATAGGGATATTCTTGTAACAACATGGTTAAGTTAAATCTAATAATAAAAATCTTTTGCTTATATTGGTTATTCTGTTGGTTTATGCCATGGTAGATTAGGACATATTAATTATAAATCTCTTAGAAATATGCATAAATTAGGATTAATATCTGATTGTGATTTTGATACTATCTCTAAATGTGAAATATGCATTCAAGCAAAAATACACTGGAAATCCTTTAAATAAAAAGGAAAACTGGTTTGTCTGATTTTGTATATAGTGAAATGGGTTACTGAAAAAGTCATTTCACCTATAGTGATAACTAATACTATATAAAATTTATTGATGATTATACTAGATATGCATATGTATATCTAATGCAATCTAAAAATGAGGCTTTTGATAATTTCAAATTTTATAAAGCGGAGGTCGAAACACAATTAGGAGTTGAAATTAAGGTGTCACATTTAGATCGTCGTGGTGGATATTTTTCAAATGAATTCACTTAGTCTTGTAAACAACTTGCTATAGTTCACCAATGTACCGCTCCATACATACCACAACAAAATGGTGTTGCTGAGAGGAAAAATAGAATATTGGTAGAAATGGTTAATGCCATGATCAAAAGTTCAAATTTACTATATAACCTATAGGATAATGCTATGTTATCTACATGTTACATTTTAAATAGAGTACCACTTAAAAAGGATAACATTTCCCCTTATTTATTATGGTTTGACAGAAAACCTAACGTTATATTTAATATGTTGAACAATTGGCAATTTTGGAAATTGGCTATTAAACCTGTTTAGAATATGTTGAAATTGTTACTGTTGTATAAAGCCCGAATTGTGTATATATCCTTCGTTTGAGTTAAGTAATTTCTGAAATATTGTCATCACGAAACCGGAATTGAGAAGTGAAATGAAAGTAAGATTTGATATGCTTGTTGTAGTTAAAAAGAGAAAGGATTTCAGTAGTGTGGATAGTATATGAAACAAAAATTAAATGTCTAGCTCAGAAAATAAGAAAGGAATGTAGTGGACTGAGTTAGTTGGATTTGGAGAAGTGATTTATTTCCCTAGGTAAACTATTCCTTAGAACGTAGTTACAAGAGAGCCACTATGGAAAAAAAGAAATAACTTACAACTACCGATCTAGATAGACGTACATTATGGAAATAAATCACAGTATATTTCTATAAGTCAAACTAATAAGGTGCATGAAATGTTTTCCTTAAAAAAAATAAGGAACATGCATGATAATGAATAAAGAAAGAAAGATTACAACAGAAAAATTGGGAATAATAGAAAAGGATTAGGTATGCCTAATTAGCATGTATAATTTACCGTAATTGGGAAATTGTAGATAACTACACTAAGACACGAAGTTAAGCCCAACTTGTGGTAAAAGTCTGCTCGGAACCGCCCGACATCCAGAATCCGCAAGTGGTCGACTTAATGTGAGAGGTCTGGTGCCTAAACATATATAAAAATATATATATATGCAATGGAAATAAAAGGTAAGTGTGAAAATTTACAACATGGTAAAGAGATAAATGTTACAATAGTAAGAGTTTGGTTAACATTAAAGAACCAATGAAATTGTGATGAACAGGGAATACAACCTATTATAATTAATTACATTAACAAGAATGCAATATAATAGGCAGGCTTGTCCCAGGGACAAGTTGAAATTATGACATGCGTTTTGATAAATAAAAAGGAAACTTATTAATAAACCTTAGTTAAGAAAACTAATTTAATAAGTAAATAACCACGATAGGTTGTGATGACAATGTAAGATTCTTGATTAAATAAGGAAGAATAAGGTAAACTTATGGAATGAAATAATTTATATTTAATCATATATATTAAGTGACATGTTAACAAAAAAACATGTGGATTGAGATAAGATATAGTTAATTATACATTAAGTAGAACATGTTATTATAACTAGTAAACATTAAATTGGACAATGAGTTACATGGTAATAATGTAAAGAGATTGTAGATTACTTTCGTTAATTACAATCTAGGTAATAACATGTAGTAGGCTTATTAATGAACTTAAATGGGTTAAGTTATATCACTGAATTAATAAGCGAGAGGGGTTTGTTCCTTCGATATATAAGGGGCTCAGACAAAACCAGGAAACTTGAACAAAAAGTTAATATGTGGATAATCAAGTTAATTGGTAAGCTGATAAGATAAAGCAAGCACATAATTAAACGATTAGACATAGGGTCTAATAACACGACAGTGTGATACGCTTGGACCAGTCCGCACTCTGAAGGTGAAGAACCCAGCAGGGTAGATCATCGAGGTGTTTGGAGGCACGAAAAGAGCACATCCATCTGATTCTTCTGCTTGATATTCTGCATGTTGGGCCCGCAGGACTAGAAGGAAGCACGCGGCTTCCGAGGGACGTGGTAGGGTACTCTGTGGAGGTCCTCTGTTGTGGTGCATGCTCAGGCTGTACTCGTAGAGGTTGGGTCTACACATTACAATCTGGTGATTATACCATGACTGCAACGATAGTTTGGCAGTCAGAAGGCTACAGTGGTATGACATTGGGGTGATTCGACGATTTGCCTACAGATAGGCTGGTCAGGACCAAATGAAGGTAGTAATCGTCGGAAACCTGTCATGGCAGTCAGTGTGATATAGAAAGACTAAAGCTAAGCCTACAGACCATCGATCTTTCACTATTGAGACTTTGGTTGCGCGACATGCCAATCTGGATGTAGAATTTTTGCTAAGGGCACGTCACTTAGCTATTGATGTAGTCTTTCACTAGTTGAGGGAGGGGTCGAGGTGAGACCATAGCCACCGAGGAAATGTGGACCATAAATATAGACATCCATACTTTAGGTCTCTTTAGCAGACCTATACAGATATGGAAAAGCTCCCGACTGAGTTTCATGCATGTAGATGCTACCCTATTATGGGACATGGTGTACAGTAGACAGTACGTACGTGCGAGGAGCTAGGTACATGCATGCTACATCGAGTGGTGTATCATAGACATTAGGGCATTACTCTGTGTTCAGGCTTGATTCTACCGAGTAGATTGGATATTGCGGTCCGTACACTTACGTAGCATAGCGATGGTAGTTCTATGCAGAACGTGGCGTAGTTATATGGAGGTTCGTACATCGCTTAGATGTAGGACGAGAGTTGCATACGCTTCCATAGCTTGACGGCGGTGACCGTGCAAGAAGGGTACCATGGGAACTACCTTGATATTAGAGGTAGCTATATATATGCTATATTAGGTTAATCAACTGGGAGGTAGATGAGTACGATGTGTGTCGTAAGCCTTAAGTGTTATCAACCCGAAACAACCTAATAAACAAGAAACTCTAACTGAACGACATACGTAGAGTTATTTCAGAATGTGTAATTTAAGTCCAGTCACCAGAACTTGTGTTCTGACGCCCCCCCCCTCTCCATACCATACTGGAAGGTTAGGCTTTTGACAGAGATATGATAGTTTGGATACTGATTAGGCAGTATTATTACATGGGTAAGGCTATATTTAAATATATTATATTTTATTTCATTCTGCTGTGAGATGCATTCTGAGCTCTGATATTTTTATTATCTCTGTCTTTTCTGCAGAATACCAGACAAGTCAACTCAGTTTCAATAGTTTGAAATGTGGAAAAAAAGTCGATTTGATGGATTTCGGGTTGTTACATCTGGTACCAAAGCCTAGGTTTAGGATTCTTATATAGATTGTGAGTAAATGTATTTGTATTTTTTAAAATATTATAATATATATACCTAGATCCATAAAGGAACCCACTAAATAGGAAGAACTGTTTATGTAAAGAATTGGGATATCAGTTATGTACACTAAAGGAATGATTATGGAAATTTGAGACCCTTAGGTGATTTGGGTTAAAAATGTACAAGGTAATTGGTAACGAAGAAATGTGTATCCCATATGTTAATGCTTTGGTTTTGTGGGTTTGACAGTTGTGCCTTATAAATTGGGAAAAGGAAAGAAGGAAAATGAATTAGGAATATATATTTAAGAGAAATTGACTTTGTGGATATTTAGGAAAGTCTAGATTAGTTGGGAACCTACTTTGAGTCTAGCCCTATCATTAAATTTTGAGAACTTGAAAAATTAAATGCTTTTGGGTGATAGTTTGTGGTATTTTTCTAGTTTTGATGGTAAAAGTTATAATTTTAAAATATGTATTAGCTAAATTGTGTTGAAACAATTTTTGAAAAAAAAAGGGGTATTTTAGAAGTTTGAAGAAAAACATATAAGGAACATATTTGAAAAGTACATATTGGGTTTTCAGGAAAATGGGGTATATTTTGGAAACAGTTATTTCTTATGAAATTTCTATCAAAATTCAATTCTTTCAGAAAATGTGCACATTATAGAGCATGGATAGCCCACTAGTTCTAAACTATAATGTATGAGAAAGTTAAATAACAAAGCATAGAAAAGATTGCATTTTGTTAAAAACTAAAATTTGCGGTAAAGAAAATTTTGAAAATCTCTATTCTTTTGACCATAATTTTTTATAATTGTTTGGACATAAAATTTTGTTGGGTGGACAAGATAAGTTGTAAGAATTAAGAATGGAATAGATGTTTGCACCTAGATGTAAGTTATCGAACTCACATTGTAAACGTGAACGATTGTGAAACTGATTGAGAAGTAGTTGCTCTTGTCTACCCCAGTTTTTGTGATTTGAAAAAAAGTAGTTTGCATTTTTTTGGGATAACATATTTTATGGTTTGGCAAAAATAAGTTTTAATGAAGAAAATAAAGTTTTGGAGCTTTTATGTTTTGGATGGAAAAAAATAAGAAGCCAAATCACGTTTTAAAAAATCATGGAGTAGGTAAGGATTAGTACCTAGGGAAGACGGAAAATATTTTGAGGCTATGAATTGAATAGCAATGACTGTTTTGGAATAATGGTAAATTCCCGTAGGATGCATAAGCACTATAAAGCCTAGGTTGTTGCTAGGAAATGACTATTTGTACATAGCAAGGACTAGTGGTGACTACTAGATGGTAAAGGGTAAGTAAGTGTTTAGGTCCTTTAGTTTGGACTTTTCCTTGTCATAGGGGACAAGATCCTAGGATTCTTAGCCTTTGATAGCAGCTATGTAGAGCGCTTGTCTTCCTGTTTTAGTTGAAGAATCATAAGTCTTATTCAAACATTAAGCTTAGATCGGTGGATTAAAATAGATAAGTTAAGAAAAATGACATAAATAAAAAGAAAACAACAAATCCAGTAAATCAACAAACATGATAATTAAAAAATAATTTTGGATTCTTCCAAAGTAAGTTAGAAAAGAAAAATCAATAAGAAAGAAAATTTTCTTATGAAAACCATGCTTGGATAGGAAGATAGAGAATCTTTATATAATAGTTGTGTAAAATCCAAATACGGATAGAAAAGGTACATAAAAGAAAAAAAGGAAGATTGAAGTTTTCCGTTTTCCACCTTTTTTTAAGATAAGAAATCAAATTCAAAAAATTAGACTTTTTTGTAATTTGCAAATTTCAAGTTGTTTGGTAGGGTTTGGATGCAAAATTGGATGAACTACATTCTTGCTCTGTAAGAGTGTAGGAAAAATTGAATGAAAATGTATTTTGATTTTTAAAATACTGCATTCATATAAAAATTGCTAGTATATTTACGATGTGTGCACCATGTTATCAAAAAGTGCATTCATATAGGAGGTACCGCTTAGGCATTTATTTTAATCATATATTATTATGTTGAATTACACTTTGCACAAATGGTTGCAAAATTGGAAGTACACATGATGGTTGAGAATAATGCAAGGAATTATTTAATTTTACCCTTACCAAATTTCGAGGACGAAATTTCCCAAGAGCGGGAGAATGTAACACCTCGCTTTTTAAATTAAATAATAAATAAAATTTGAAAAGCTTTCAGAATTTGGTCACATATTTAGCGTCATTGAGTCCGTGGCGATTTTCTGATCAATTTAGACCTATGGTTTGCAAGAAACAGATTTAAGATTTAAACGATATCTTTAAATGAAATATTACAACAAACTGAAAAGAAGGTATCAGAAAGGAACGATGACCACCATTCTTTTTAGTCTTGTTAACAAAAGCCTATGTAACTTAGTTTGTAAAGACACGTCTCTCCCAAGTGAGTGACGCAAGTTCGAATCCTGCCGCCGCTATATTTTAGTTTTAAAGGAACAACTAAAATAATACATATTCTAAGAGGAAAATATGCATAAATGCACATATAAGGAAAATTATACATAAAGGTGAGTAAAAAAAATATATGTATACATGCATACGCAAATATATGCGTATGTGTGTGCTAAAATATATACATATGAAAGAGAAATCCAAAATAAACCTGCAATCAATGAAAACAGGTAAGAAATAAATGATGGTATAACGCCGTTTGAATTTTGAAAAAAGAAATAAAGATTATGTGTATATATATACGCACAAATTCGAATATTGAGATAAAAAATACAAGTCAAGAGCAAAATATAATTAGTGCATAATAAATGGTAAATGGATAAGAGATAAGCTGCATTTGAAATTAGAGTACATTAAAAGGAATAAAACAAAGCGTCATTAATTGTATTGATTAACGGGCAAGGAACGGAAAGATTGCATGCGTATATACATGCATAAATTTGAAATTCAAACTTAAAGATAAGTCATAACTGGAATAAAATAAATCAAGAGAAGCATACAAGGCAAGTTTTTAACGTTATTAATCAACATTAAAACCAGAAAACAAAAACGTAGCAGAAAATATGTATGGACCCAACATGGGTCGACTCGATCGGGTCCAGATTTATTTTGTGTGACGTGGTTTTCTGGTTTTTGCGGTTCGGATTTTGTTTGATTAATTCCGATGGACCAGACTTTCTTGTACACATATAAATAGACTAACAGGACCTAGCTTTAACTCATATTTTCTGAGATGTTGCCTAGGCTCTGTCATTCTCTTCTTCCTCCAAATCTTTTTAGAAAATCAGAATATTAGTTCATAGGGGTACTGATTTAAGATTTGAAGATAAGATATATAAATCTACAAATACGAGTACAAATTTCTGATTAGCGTGAGGTAAATTCTTGAATCTGATTTATTTAAGTTTCTCTCTTCTTTTCCTCTTCTTTTAGCATCAGATTTGTGAATCCATTGTTGTTTTAATAATAGGTTCAGTTAGGGATGCCACAGAATAACAAATCTGGATCAGATTCATGGATTGGAAAGTTGTTAGGCGAGCGTGTTTAAATTATACCTTTTTAAATAATGGTATATCAATCGTTTTCATTCAACGTTATATTTAATATGCTGAACAATTTCTAATTGTGGAAATTGGCTATTAAACCTGTTTAGAATATGTTGAAATTGTTACTGTTGTATAAGGCCTGAATTGTATATATATCCTCCGTTTGAGTTAAGTAATTTTTGTAATACTGTAATCACGAAACCTGAATTGACAAGTGAACATAAAAGTAAGATTTAATATGCTTGTTGTGGTTAAAGAGAAAGGATTACAGTATTGTGAATAGTATATGAAACAGAAATTAAATTTCTAACTCAGAAAATAAGAAAGGAAGGAATATAGTGGACCGAGTTTGTTAGATTCGAAGGAAAAGTGATTTATTTCCCTAAGAAACCTATTCCTTAGAACATAATTGCAAGAGAGCCACAGCGGAAAATAAAAGAAATAATTTGCAACTACGAATCTAGATAGGCATAAGATATGTAAATAAATCACTGTATATTTCTATAAGTCAAACTAATAAGGTGCATGAAATGTTTTCCTTAAAAAAATAAGGAACATGCATGACAATGAATAAAGAAAGAAGGATTACAACAGAAAATTTGAGAATAATAAAAAAGGATTAGGTATGCCTTATTGGTATGTAAAATTTACTGTAATTGAGAAATTGTAGATAACTGCACTAAGACATGAGGTTAAGTTCAACTTGTGGTAGAAATCTGCCCGGAACTGCCTGGCAAATCCAGTATACACAAGTGGTCAATTTAATGTGTGTGGTCTGGTACCTAACATATATAAAAATATATGTATGCAATGGAAATAAATGGTATGTGTGATAATTTACAAGACAGTAAAGAGATAAATGTTACAATAGTAAGAGTTTGGTTAACATTAAAGAACCAAGGAAAATGTGATAAATAGGAAATATAACCTATTATAATTAATTACATTATTGAGAATGCAATACAATAGGTAGGCTTGTCCTAGGGACAAGTGAAAATTATGACATGGGTTATGATAAATAGAAAGGAAACTTATTAATAAACCTTAGTTAAGAAAACTAAGTTAATAAGTAAACAACCCAGATAGGTTGTGATGACAGTGTAAGATTCTTGATTAAATATGTAAGAATGAGGTATTATGGAATGAAATAAGTTATATTTAATCATATATATTAAGTGGCATGTTAACAGAAAACATGTGGATTGAAATAAGATACATTTAATTATACATTAAGTGGAAAAATGTTACTGTAACTTGTATATGTGAAATTGGACAATGGATTACATGGTAATAATGTAAAGAGATTGTAGATTACTTTCGTTAATTATAATCTAGGGAATAATATGCTATGGTCTTATTATTGAACTTAAATGGGTTAAGTTATATCACTGAATTAATAAGCAAGAGGGGTTTGTTCCTTCGATATATAAGGGGCTCAGATAATACCTGATAACTTGAATAAAAAGTTAATATGTGGATAATCAAGTTAATTGGTAAGCTGATAAGATAAAGCAAACACGTGATTAAACGACTAGACATAGGGTCTAATAACACGACGGTGTGATACGCTTGGACCAGTCTGTACTCCAAAGGAGAAGAACCCAACGGGGTAGATAATCGATGTGTTTGGAGGCACGAGAGGAGCACGTCCATCTGATTCTTCTGCTTGACATTCTTCTTGCTGGCTCTACGGGATTGGAATGACGCACGTGGCTTCCGAGGGACGTAGTTGGGTATTCTGTAGTGGCCCTATGTTGCTGTGCATACCCAGGCTGTACTCGCAGAGGTTGAGTCTGCGCGTTACCACCCAATGAGTATACCTTGACTACAATGGTAGTTTGGCAGTCAAAAGGTTGTGGCATTATGATATTGGGGTTATTCGACGATTTTCCTACAAATAGACTGGTCAGGACCAAATAAAGGATAGTAATCGTCGGGTACCTGTTACGACAATCAGTGTGTTATGGAAAGACTAGAGCTAAACCTATAGACCATCGATCTTTCATTATTGAGACTTTGGTTGCGGGACACGCTATTTTGGATGTAGAATGCTTTTTAGGGCACGTCACTGAGCTCTTGATGTAGTCTTTCACTAGTTGACGGAGGGGTCGAGGTGGGACCATAGCCACCGAGGAAATGTAGACCATAAATATAGACATCCGTACTTTAGGTCTCTTTAGCAGACCTATACATATATGGAAAAACTCCCGACTGAGTTTCATGCATTTAGATGCTACCCTATTACGGGACATCGTGTACAGTAGACAGTACGTGCGCGTGAGGATCTAGGTACATGCACGCTGCACCGGGTGTTGTATCCTGGACATTAGGGCATTACTCCGTGTTCAAGCTTGATTCGACCGAGGAGATTGGATATGGTAGTACATACGCTTATGTAGCATAGCGATGGTAGTTATGTGCGGAATGTGGCGTAGTTATATGGAGGTCCGTTCGTCGCTAAGGCGTAGGATGAGAGTTGCATATTTTTCCATAGCGTGACGGCGGTGACCGTGCGAGAAGGGTACCATGAGAGGTGCCTTGATATTGGTGGTAGCTACATATATGCTATATTCGGTTAATCTATTGTGAGGTAGATGGGTACGACGTGTGTGTAAAGCCTTAAGTGCTATCAACCCGAAACAACCTAATAAACAATAAATTGTAACTGAATGGCATATCTAGGGTTATTTCAGAATGTACAATTTAAGTTTAGTCACCAGAACTTGTGTTCTGGACCCCTCCTCATAACATACTCGCAGGTAAGTCTTATGACAGAGATATGGTAGCTTTGAATACTAGTCAGGCAGTTTTATTACATGGGTAAGACTATATTTGAATATATTATATTTTATTCCATTCCGCCGTGATATGTATTTTGAGCTCATCTCTATCTTCTTTGCAGGATACCAGACAAGCCAATTCAAGTTTCAATAGATTGGAATTTTGAAGAAAAAAAATCGGTCTGCCGGAATTTGGGTTGTTACACTGTGCATTGTACTAGACCAGATATCATACATGCTATAAGCATACTGTTTTGATGTACGAGTAATCCAGGTTTCGATCATTAGAAGCTATTTCCATAGTTTTAGATTATTTGATAGGAACCATTACCTACGACTTATCTTATAAAGGATATCCTATTGTAACAGAAAGATACAGTGATGTAACCTAGAACAATGTTGAATCCAAATCAAAGTCAACGACTGGATGGATATTTACATTAGGAGGCGTTGTTGTCATGGGCTTCCAAAAAGAAGATCTTTATATCTGACTCAACATTGTTGTCAGAATTGATTGCATTAGCAGATGCATGTAAGGAAGCAAAGCGGCTTAGTAATTTGTTAATGGAAACCCCATTATGGAAGAAGCCATCTCCGACATTGTTGATTAACTGTAACAATCAAGTGACGTTATACAAAGTCTCTAATAAGACATGTAATGGGAAGTCTATACATGTAAGTCTAAGGCATCAAATGGCAAAACAATTACTCAAAAGTGGAGTAATAATCGTTGACTACATAAAAACAAAGAAAAGCTTAACTAACCCACTCACAAAAGGTCTACCAAAGGAATTGGTTTCTATAAAGTCAAAGGAAATATGACTAAGGTTTGTGAATGAAGATTGATCATCATTAACAGAAACCCAACTTGTAACACCCCGTGTATTCTATAACAATGAAATTCACAAATTAAAGTATAATTAATTTCAAATCAAATAATTAAGGGAAACGGGTTACGCCATTGCATTCGCCTCGAAATTCTGCTTGAGATAGAGTCTGAGTTTACGCAAAACGGATAACGTGTGAAGAAGATATCTTTAATTTAAATATCGCAGCAAAACATGAAAAAAAAGAAGAATGGGAAACGAATAATGTTTAGCATTGTTCTAGGGTTTGTAAGCAAAAGACTTAGTAGCTCATTTGGTTGGAACACATGACTTACATACAAGAGGTACAGAGTTCGATCCCCGCCAGCGCCCTATTTTTGTTTTAGGGGAATGGCTTAAAATAGCCTAGTGTGAACGCAGTTCAAAAAGTGGTTTAGTGTGAAAATGGGTAATTGGGAAGATAGAGAAAAAAATGAATATATATATATATAATATATATATACATATACGCATATATATATATATATATATATATATAACGTGTACGCATCATGTAGCGTACGTTGCGCATTTTTGGTTGTCAAGGATGGTTTTTTTTTTTTTGCCTTCTCCAATTTTTAATTATGACAAATTAAAGGTAAGAAAATATTTATTCATATATAAATAAATATTTATATATGGGTAATTAATACGGTAAAGGGGAAAATGTATCTATTAAATACGTATTTACGTTTGAATTGGTGGACATTTATTACGCTGAGTCATTTCTGACTCATCACTGAGTCAATGCTGAGTCATTTCTGACTCATGGCTGAGTCAATAGGATAACTCTATCCTGACTGAATGGTTGTGGTCATTTCTAGAATTAATCAAACGGCCTAAATTAATCCTAAAATTCTATTTATACAACTCAAACCTAACCTAAACTCACACAAATAATAGAATACAATAGCCGTCATGCTGCTGGAGAGAAACTAAGAATGGCTGTCAATTAGAAAGCCTAGAGACAAGCCAACAAGCCTAAGAGACGAATCAAATTAAAAGAAGATCAAAGCTTAAAACAACAACAACTAAATCAAATCAACGCCTACAACAAAGGATAGCATCTCAGATTTCTGAATTAAAGATTCGCCATACGCTGTAAGTAGAGTGCTATTCCGATATGAATTAAATAATTGTGTTGATTTGTGTAATGTAAGAAATGGAATTGTGGCGATAATAATCTATATTTGTATGTTGCTTTGATGCAAAACAATTTGGGAATATTATGGTATACGATTGGATATTTGCAAATACGCGATTTGCGTTGGAAACGAAATGGAATTGTGGCGATAATGACTTATATTTGTATGTTATTTTGATTCTAACGATTTGGCAATGTTATGGTTTGATTCATACAAGTATATGGTTTATGTTGACAACCACATGTGTGGAATTTTGATTGGGACTCATGCAAACATATGATTCATATTGAAAATTACATGTTTGTGGTAGTTATTTACAACACCCATTTGATAATTGCAAGCATATGATTCATGTTGAAAGTAACAACTATATGTTGTAATAATTTATTTAAGATTCATGCAAGTATATGATTCATGTTAACAACTATATGTTGTAATAATTTATTTAAGATTCATGCAAGTATATGATTCATGTTAACAACTATATGTTATGATATTTTAATTGGAATTCATGCAAGTCTATGATCTATTGTTATGACAACATGATGTAAAATTCTATGGTCATCTTTAGTGTAATTTGATTCACCTAAGTATTATGATTCATATGAAGTTATGTTGGAATTGGCATCATAGTTCAAGTATAAAAATCATATTTTTGTGATAGTGACAAAAGCACGCATCTTTGTAAATTTGTATAAATTTTATGAACATGACTAAACTATGTTCGTTATTATGCCCAATTGAAAAACATGTTTTTAGGCTCATGTTGTTATCATAAGTTACATTAAAATTACATTCCTCTTGCAAGTTTACATAGATAAAATAAAAACCATGATGTAAGTTTAGATATGTTTATGCTATAATTCTATGAATAGAATGAAAACCATGATTCATATAAGAATTAAGTTGGGATAATTTTAGTTGAACCATACTTTTGTATTAGTGACAAAAGTAAGCACCTTTTTGTTAACATGTAGTAATTTTATAAACATGATTTGCTTATGTTTGACATTATGCCTAAGTAAAAATATAGGTTTATGTTGTAGTTAAGACTATGTGTCAATAATGATATCTAATTTAGTTAGATTCTTAACTTAACCACAAGTTTACATGGTTTGATTCATGTCACTTATGCTTTATGACCAAAGTATATGTTACTACAATGCAAGTACACCAGTTTCTATTTTGTAGTTTCAACGTTATGCTGCAAGTTCATGCGTTCACTTTCCCTTTTTGTGTATATATTCACGTTTTAAGCCTCCCCTTTTTCACGTGGCTAAGTTGGGCTTAAAAAGGCTAAGCCCAACATATATTATAATAAACGAACGTATTAAACGGGGGAAATAGCGTTGGGCCAAATTAATTAATAAATGAAAATATAAAAGTAGATGGGCCCAAATTCAAGAATGGGTTGGGCCCATGATTGGTGTAAACTTTTACACCATTAGCTTAAATTGATTTTTGAATAATGGGCCGCAAATATTTACATATAAAAAGAAGAAAGACAAAATATGTAAATGTAGAAAATACGATGTGTTTAACCCGAGGTTGGATTGAGTTGTGATGTAAACCTGCCCGGAACCGCCCAGCTGTCCAGTAGTCACAACAATATCTATCCAATGTGGGTGGTTAAACATGGAGCCCAATAAGGACCCGAGGTTAGACTGAGTTGTGGCGTAAGACTGCCCGGACCCAACCGGCAACAGGCAGCCACAACAATACCTGTCTAATGTGAGAGGTCAAGGCTTTAATAAGACAATTAAGGCTGAGTCAGGATTGATAGGATTAAGTAAATTATATTAATACTTAATCAAGATGGAACATGCTAAACTAAACAGACTGATTGGGGGTTAGGTTTATAAAACACTTAACCAACTTAGCATGTTGGCTAGAGATAGAAAACCCAGTAGCGGGGGACCCTTTTCAGCAGTAACCCTATAAGGTGTATCATGATACCCTGAAACTAGGCAGGGTGGGGCACGATTACTGGGCTGATTGTAAGAGGTCAAATCAACGGCGGTGGTGCAGCAGTGTAGGTTCTAACGGGGTGCGGGCGTGCACACACTCCGGCGCAGAAAAATAAGGCACTGGGCACCAGTAGCATACCTGTGCATTCTAGGATTGTGTCGGGCCGCCACCATGGGACTTGATACACCCCATGGTGGGACCAGCATAGGTAACTACAACATCGGGGGCCGTAAGACACATGTAACTATGCGAGTAGGAGCCGATCATCATAAAATGGATCACTTCACCCTGATTATGGGGTGCCTGTTGGGAACTAGTTTATATGGGTTCAGAGGTTAAAATGGGGTACGATAGTATATTCGACCCTAGACAACTTAACTAAGTTTATGGTGCTTTCCCATTTCTAGTTTATACTTATCATACCCAGTTCTTTATTCATAGACTGAATAGTCCTAGACTTACTCAGGCTTTATGTCTGACTCTACTTTTCTTTCGTCTTCTTTCCTTCCGGTCTCCCCCCCCCCCCAGGTCCACAGGGAGGGAATACCGCAGCTTGACCAGCCTTCATATCCAGCTTGAAGAGATAGAATGTATTGCTTGGATCTTTTCGTTTTGGACTATGGCTTTGGACAGCAACTATGGGACTTTTGCAGTTTATTTATGTTTTCTTTATGCTTCTTTAAATAATGTAATCAAGACAGTTATGAAGATGTTATGTTTTTGGAAGTATTGTAAGACAATTATGGTATGGTTGTTGTAACACGTATTTTAATGAAATAAAAGTTGTTGTTTTTCCGCTGTTCAAAAATATGTGTTCTTATATCTGTCTTGTATATCTGTGACTTATACTTATAAACCTCCACCAAAATTAGGGCATTCCCTTTGAGAGTGACCCTAACGGAGGTGGGGTGTTTCACAACTTATGCCTTGAAAATGATAGACAAAGTTCAATGGGTGCCACCATGTTAAGAGAATGGTTATGGAACCCTAAATCAATAATCCCGTAATATTTAATGTTGGATTTTGCAAGAACAAAGGATGGATAAATGTTCTTAATAAGTCTAGAAATCTTAAAAGGTGTATCGCAGAAACATCTTAAGAGACTTACCTATGTGAGTATGGAATTCAGGATATTTCCTAGGAAAATAAGACCGTTTTCTAAAGTAGACTCATGAGTTAGGATTAAAAGCACATGGACATTAACATGTTGAGCAATACAGAACATTTTACCTATGGAAATCAGCATGTGTGATTGTTCTGTTTTTATCATTAAGGGATACTTAGTTCAAGATTCAAAAACCATAGAATCTCGATTGAGCTTTGAATAGTATACGCTAAGTAAAGGTTCAAATCCAAAAGATAACTTTTATTTATCTGTTGGTTTTCACGATGATGTAAAACTTGATCTTTGAACTATATTGGCTTGATCCCACTTGGGTATGTAGGAAGTCACTCTAGTGATTTGACTGTCCATTTTATTTATTTTTCTTACTTTGAAAATGGGGGGAAGTTTGAAATTTTCAAAATTGCTTTGGGGATTTGAGGTTTGTTTTTGAAGGAAGAAAGAAGGAAGGGAAAATTTATATGTTCCACATCATGCGATTTTGAGTAGTATCCAAGTATATGAATAACTTTCTCAATAGGGTGTTAGGGCCTTGGGGCTCCCAAATGTGTGCTTTGCTGTGAAGAGGGAAGTCATGCACCACATATGCGTGCCAACGGCCTCCGCCGACCATCCGATTGAACTGGGCCTGGCCTAGTATGGAATTCAGATCCAGTATGCATATTTTTGGGTCGAATTATGAGAATGGTAATGGGTCAGACCTGTTACAGAATCGAAACGAATTTGAATAAAGACGGGTGGGATTTGAAATGCTGGAAATAAATAGGCATGGCAGTTCAAATTTGAACAGGTGCAGAATCGGGAAATTTGCAATGGTTTCAGAACGTTACAAACAAAGGGGAACATCATTTTGAATTCAAACGGCCGCGACGCCTCCACCCCTGTAGATAGCCACGCCCTGATCCTTTTCAAATCACTTTTCTATGATTCATCTTCTTCCTTTAGATTCCACAATGATGTCGTTCCAACATCCCAAAAGTGTTGCAAATTCTTGAATTTGTAATGCTTGTATAGTGCTGCAGAATTGATCTTATTCTTCCTCTCATTCTATTATCTACATGAATCATCATAAATCAAATTTTTAGAGTGTTCTTAGTCAAATCAAAGTCGTTCAAACTTTGAATTCAATTGCGTTGTCCTAGGCTTCATTGAATCCTGAAAGTCGATGACCCGTTTGCATCTGGTGGGTTGAACTATTATCTGGAAGAATCCATTCCGTAGACCATTGAAGTCTGAAGTATGAAAATATCTTCCTCATAGACATCTCGAACCGCGAAATTCCCAACAATATACCATGTACATTCTTCAAAAAAAAAGTATATAACATGCACATGTTTCCCTTCCCTTTTAGCAAAAAGTGTTATTGGGTAGATGTAAATAAAACGAATCAACAACAGTTGTTTACCACATAGGATTTTAACGTTAACTCTAAAACACATGATTTTAGGGGCTTTTTTCTTTTTTTATCTTTGATACATAAACGCCCCAAAGAAAATAATTCAATATAAGAGGAACTACTATAAATTTAATCATCATTGCTTTATATACTGTCATGGATTACCAAAGCTGGAATAGCATGATGCAGTTTGATAGTCATAAGTCTTAAGTTATATTACTCCCATTATGATTCTCCATAGATTCCTTGATTCTTCCATTATCGTCTAGTTGACATGTTTGCTTTTGATTAGAAATGATCATAGGCTGCATATATCAGTTAACTCTGACTAATATTCATATAGAAGGAAGATAAAAAAAAAAGAAAAATCAGTACCCATAGAAAGCTGATTCACCAAATTGAAATAGATCCCATACAATATTTGTAACTAGAATAAATATTGAAGTTCAAATAATATAATGTCAAAAACAAATGCAAAACAAATACCATAAAAAATTTAATTGGAAATGCAGTAAGAGAATCTAATTAAATAGTTTCATATGAGTACAAACAATTACCATGTGAAAATTGTAAAGTTTAAGGGAATAATACTAAGAATTGTATCATTCAGTACACAGACATGGCAGCGTAAACGGACTGAATCCCATGATTCACAGGCAAGATGATGTTCAAAATACAAGTGACTTAACTTTTACATCACAAACAAATGAAGACAACTCACCGAATACTGCTGCAAATACAAACTTCCAATACTTGAAAGGAAAAGAGACCTTACAAACCTCTAATAGGTTTGATTGCTTATCCACCTGCTCAGAGTTAGAAGGTTCTTCAACATCAAATATCTCTAATCCTTCTGTTTTAGGGCCAATTTCTGTCTCTACTCCTGAAGATGTACATGCGGAACCATTAGAGAAACAGGTTGTCGATGTAATAAACAAGGAAAGGGACGAATTATCATAAGCTTTAGTAGATGAATTAGAAATTTTCATTCATGAAGTCATTGAATAAGTTACTATAGTGGACAACAAGGAATAGAGTGATAAAAACGTATCCCAATACATGGAGACAAATGAAAAATAATAAAAGACGTATGAGAACTTAAAGACTCCTATAGTCCTATAGTTCTTCCTAAAAGAACTGTAAGGGGTTCGCAAAAGTTTAAGTGACAATAATTTCATGGAATATTAGGGGTTTAAGTACTGATCGCAAAACGTTATCAGCATCTAAATTTTCATTGTTTCAAAATCTCTCTGATTTCTTTGTACGAGACTAAATTAAATAATGCTGGTGTCGATTGATTTATGAGTAAGTTTCCATCCAATTGGCAACAATAATTCAGGAAAAAGGGGTAAAATTCTCATGATGCGGGACAACGCAGTTTGGTTTACTAATCTGCTAGACACAACTGATCAACTTTTGGCTTCGGTAATGACAAATTTGGGTGGTTTCATGTGTATTATGATGCTTATGTACGGTAGTAACTCTTACATCAATAGGGAGAAACTATGGAGTTAGTTAATTCTCAGTGTAACTACTACTCAGATGCATTGGATCACATGTGGGGACTTTAATAGTGCTCTGAACCCAAAAAATAAGGTGGAAGGATTGCCAATTCCATTTTATTATCTTCTAAGTTTTAATAATTGTATTATTCAATGTGGGTTAGCACCTCTCTCAATGCAGGAACATCTCTGTATTTTGCACTGTTTATTTGAAATATATATAAAAAAATATTTCTTATGATTTTGAAATGATGGTTTGTTAAATTTATGAAAATTAAATGAAAAACCATCCTAAGAAATGTAGTTTCAACAAATTAAATATGGAAATGTATTCTAATATTTTAATTGTAACCAGAATACATATATTTGAAAAAACTGGAAGTTGATGGGTAATTGAATAAGTTAATTACAAGAAAGTTAAATTAATAAAAGGAATATAAAATTAATCACTTTATTAATTAATAATTCATTTTAGAAATTACTTTATCGAACATTCC
Organism: Allium sativum; assembly: GCA_030737875.1. Taxonomy (NCBI): domain Eukaryota; kingdom Viridiplantae; phylum Streptophyta; class Magnoliopsida; order Asparagales; family Amaryllidaceae; genus Allium; species Allium sativum. Next base: position 62,447,919 of record CM060909.1, on the reverse strand, counting down.
CTTCAGAAAAAAAATTGCTAGGAAATTGGAAAAAGTAATTAATTCATATTAATTGGTAGTAGACTGGGAAGATTGCAACAGTAATTATTAGGGATTTAAATCAAAAAGGCCATAATTTAATAAATGGAAATATTAATAATAAATGTGAAATGAATGTGATTTGGAATTCAGAAGGGTGCAACCAATGTTAGCATAATAGATGTTTCCATCTTTAACGAAAAACAATTGAAAGGAATTAACAAATCCACTTAAACTGGGACAAATAAATTAATAATCCCAATTATAGATTTAATAATAATGATGACTAATTGTAAAATGGTAACTTACCTAAATGTCTTAGGTTGACATTTACAGTACAAAATCTAATGAAGATTAGTGGGTAATCAATATTTAATTAAACCCAACACTAAACTAGAATAGTAACAACCAACTTAGGATAATTAATCACACTTAGTGGATTAGTGATGTGAGGTCAGTAGCCCCATTTGACAAAAGTCTATCCTTAACTTTGAGGCTTCCAACAATCGTTATACTTACTATGATGTGAAATATCACTATCCAATAATATGTGACCACGTTAAAGTTATGACTTACCTTTAATAAGTTATCAAATGATCTAAATAAGCAGTGAGGATATCTCAAAAAAAAAAAAGGTTTATTTAAGCGTTGAGGTAGTATTAAGTGGCCGTAAGGTATGCCTCCCTACCAAATGAATAAAATTAGCGAGAATTTAATGATTCAAAAGACTAGGTCATAGGAAATATTCTTAGATAAGTAACTTGTGGAATATATAACATTGCAGATCATAGAGCGATGAAAGGGTCCGCTTCGCGACCTAGTTATTAAGTGGTTAGATTTTCCTTTGGGGAATTTAAGTGATTGAGATCTTCCCCTTCCTTATGGAATTATCCTAGGGAGTACAGGTAGTGGTCAAAGGATCCATCTTTGTTAAGTATTAAGTGATCGAAGGACCCACATTTTTCACATACGAGTACTAAATCGATATTAAGCGGGTAAATGAATGCACTAATGGTATCCTTAGAAGGGTTCGCTTCTTATTATGTATTAAGTGATGGGGTTAGGATATGCCTATCGTTTGGTATTAAATGACCCATGGTTCTTCTTATCCTAAAAGAAGTATTAAGTGGTTATGAGGTAACCATAATAATGTCAGCTAGATAGTAGAACAGATCCGCTATACGAAGGTTATAAGTGACAGGTAGGTCTGCCTATCCTATAAGTATCAAGCAACAACCACTATTTTATCCCAATATATGTTATTGGAATACGACGTTAATGCTTGAAGCCTTAATTAACAATTAGAGACTATGTATCTAGTATCCTCTTATGAGCAGTAATGTTTTTAGGAAAATATCTTAATAGGTATTAAATGGCCATGGGGTTTGCCTGCCTTAAATTGATAATAAAGATAATGATTACAGTCCTCCGTAGCATTAAATGGCCGATGGCTCTGCCTATTTTAAAAAGGCATTAAGTTATTGACAGACAAAAGAAAGAGTTTTCTTCTACTAGAAGTATTGAGTAGCTAATGGATTAATATGATTGGGTGATTAATGGGCTTCATCGGAATACTACACCATATGATCGAGGGTAGTCTATCATACATACGGAATACTAATTTTAGATAACCTAGAAAATAGGCGTAACTATTAAGTGGAAACAAACTAGTGTAAGTGTGTATTATAGACGGTATTTTGATGTTCCATTCATCAGAATTTTTTGTCTTGCCCCTTCCTCACTACCATCACTACAACTCATGGGGTAGACACAAAGGGACAAGTCTTTGGAGCTGTAGGTAATTACTAATTTATAAAGTCTTGGTTCTTTCGTGCTTGACATCGATGTGACCTTTGCCTTCTAAAGAACTCTGTTAGTTCTAAGGATTTAGGCAAATTTTATATTTATCCTATTTAATTTTCATTGTAAGTATAAATTTATAACTCCGATATTGCTTATGCTCACCCTTACAAGTACTGAACCAAACTATTCATGTACTAATGGACTTGAGTTTCGATTATTGTCGAAACTTAGTCCCAAAAAATATAGGATGTTGCGTCTCACATGTTATTATCATGGAAAAATCCATATGATTTAGTTATTCCAATTAACAAAATCTCACTAGGTTTTTCCACTACAACAAAAATACCCTATTACAACGTCATTTCTATAACGGGCATTGGCTGTCCCTTGTAATAGAAGGAAATCACAATGGTCAAATCAAGACCGTTGTAATAGATGTCCTATACAAAGCCCTTTTTACAATGGGAACTCAGTGGCCATCTTTATTAATAATTCTCTTGGGAGCATAAAGTTTTGGTCCGACCATGAACTTCCCAAAATGCCCTTACGTATAAGCTTTTAAATATACAAAATTATTATTTAACCTAATATCCCTAATAAATTAGGCATTTGATGTCACTTAAATTAGGATTTAATAAACCTTTTCAACAAATTCAAATTGCCTCTTTAATATCACTCAAAAAGAGGATCTCTAAATAGGCTTTAATTGCAAATTTCAATCCCTTCTCATTTTAGTTGTTATTTCCTATTTTTTCTTACTATAAATTAAGAAAATTTTGCATTTATTCAATTTACTTGAATTAAAGATTTGAAATACATGCTGGGTTTTGTAATGCTTTTTTTATTAATCAAATCAGATTTAATTATAAAACGTATATGGACAATTATTAAATTTTATACGCCGAGTTATTTGTATTTAGGATTTGATGTATATTATGGTTTTAAATAAGTTTTTTCAAATATGCCCTTTATCTCAATCTATTTCCTAATTTTTCTCGCAATAAATTAAGAAAAATTTTCATTTATTCAGTTTACCTAAATTAAAGATTTGAAATACATGCTGGGTTTTATTGTGCATTTTGTTATTAATCAAATCAGATTTAATACCTTATAAAACATATATGGACAATCATTAAATTGTATACACTGAGTTATTTGTATTTAGGATTTAACATATATGCTGATTTTAAATAAGCATTTTCAAATATGCCCTTTATCTCAATCTATTTCCTAATTTTTCTCACAATAAATTAAAAAAAAATCCATTTATTCAGTTTACTTGAATCAAAGATTTGAAATACATGCTAGGTTTTGTTGTGAATTTTTATATTAATCAAATCTGATTTAATACCTTATAAAACGTATATGGACAATTATTAAATTGTATTTAGGTTTTGACGTATTAGCATTTTCAAACTAAAATGGAAAGCATTTAATTTCCTTCATCGTTCATTTCCACATTATCCACAAAAATAAAGGAAATTGACTTATATGATGATTTTAAATAAGCATTTTCAAATATGCCCTTTATCTCAATATATTTCCTATTTTTTTCTCGCAATAAATTAAGAAAATTTTCCATTTATTCAGTTTACTTGAATTAAAGATTTGAAATACATGCTAGGTTTTGTTGTTTATTAATCAAATCAGATTTAATACCTTATAAAACGTATATGGATAATTATTAAATTGTATTTAAGATTTGACGTATTAGCATTATGAAATTAAAATGGAAAGCATTTAATTTCCTTCATTGTCCATTTCCATGTTCTTAACAAAAATAAAGGAATTTCAGCCAAATTAAACAAAATCTTCTAAATATGCTAATAAAGGAAGGTTGGCCGAATCCCCACAAAAAAAAGGAGTTATTTATTTTTTGACTTTTTCTCGGAGACTCAAATCTCTACAAAAATAACACAATAGAATATCTTATCACCCTTTAAATACCAATTGTAATCCCCACTTCTCTCTTCATTTTCATTAATATTTATTGTTCACTTCTATTGGCTACTATTGTTATGGTTTCAAGCTTCAGGTTAGATTGCGTACATCATAAAAACTTTCCTTTTGGTATGTTATTATATATAAACATATGTAGTGTCTTACTTACAAATATTTTTCTTATTCAAATTAGTACTGCAGCACCTACCACCATAACTCAGGTACTTTTCATACCTAGATGATATACTTTATACTGTCAAGATGTTTGTCTTACACCGTGTTTTTTGAAGCTGAAGCTTCATTGCTGTTTGGATTTTTGCCTGATGATCTCTTTGTTTTTTGCAGCAAAAATTTTAGGGGCTTCTCTTTCCTTCTACGTCGAACATTTAATTTTCCAGAGTTCAAAATCAGCGATGGACTAGGCCGAAAGCAGCAAATACTTTCATCTACTCACTTAAGGAATCGAAAAGGATGGCTGGAGCTGCAGTATCTTCTTCTACTGGCTCGCAGAAAGATTTCTTCATATTTTATTCTTTAATTGGAATTGGTTCCAATATATTGATATCTTTGAGGATTAAGAAATACTCCTCTAGATTGGTTGTCATTGAGGACCAAAAGCCACATTTGTCCGAAAGAAGCAATTGAGATTGTGAACATTTGACACACTAATTATATGTTGTTCTTTCTGTTTCATGATGATGAATGTTAAGATTACTCACAAACTCTGACAATAGATTGAACTTGCATTGATCTTAGATTTATACCATTGATCTTATATTTTTTTTTCTTTTTATAACTTTATTTTTGTATGCGTTGGCTGTTGAATAATGAGTCAATAACAATCCATGCACGGAGCACGTGCCTTCATCACGTGCGAAGCGCGTGCCCTGACGCTCGTTGTAATAGAATGCTATTACATCGGTCCTTTCATGTCTGTTGTAATGTATACCAATTTTACAACCTTCAAAAAATGTCCATTGTAATAGATGACAATTTTACAACGGTCAAGAAATGCCCATTGTAAGTGGTACCAATTTTACAATGTTCATAACGCCCATCGTAAAAAGTGTCAATTTTTCAATAGGCTAAAAAATGCTTGATGTAATAAGTGTCAAGTTTACAACAATCATAAAATGGTAACCGATGCCAATTTTATAATAATCATAAAATGTCATTTTTAATTGTGATTATTTATTAATATTCAATAATTGATAATACTAATAATTGTTAGTTTATGAGTTCTTGATTCATGACAAGAAAGAAGAGAAGATCAAAGCAGAAGTAATATAAGTTGATTATTCATTATATTGTGATTTAGTTGTGTTATATATTGTTAAAATTTATCGTCAAATATCACAACACAATAACACAAAAGAATATATATTATATATTGGCACACAAGTGACGAAACCATGCCTTTGTGCACAGACCAAACGGTTGGTCGATTTTATATCAGTCGACTGGTATGTGACAATATGCATAGCTTTTTGCACTTGTGCGCGCGCACACACACACACACACACATACACACACACACACGCACACGCACACACACACACACACACACACATATATATATATATATATATATATACATATATATATATTCGAATTCCACCAGTTCACTAATCAATTATTTACCAGTCAACTGATGTTTACTAACTGCCATTTCCAGCGAAGAGACACTTCTTTTCGTGAAAAGGTTCGGTCTAATTTCAGGAGAAATGGATGCTCCTTTTGATTGAAACTCTTCACAAATAATTGCTACTCTTTGTATGCTATTTATACACTACAAACATCACTTTCCAATTCATAGATTCTCATTCTAATTTCTGATTCTATCTCTTTATACTCTGTGCATTCAGAACTCTCAAAACTATTGTCATTGCTTTGAATCGTTGATTCTACTTTCATATTACTTGATTCAAAAGCAATCTACTTCCTTAAAATCTTCACTTTCACTCCATATATTTTAGGATAAGATTATAGGAAGGGTGTATTCAAACCGTGACTAATCCGTGTTACTTAGAACACATATTTTGTCAAAGCTTTTGTTGTATTTGTTGAAGTCCCGTTCGACTGCTCAGGCGTGAAATCCCGTTTAGTTGCTCGGGTGTGTATTAAATTGTTCCACTAGGTGAAGAAAGAGCTTTGCTTAGTGGAATTCCAGAAGGAGTCTAGGAGTGGACGTAGGACGGTGCTCTGAACTAGTATAAAAATTCCTGGTGTCATTTATTTTTATTACTGCATTTATCTGTGATATCATAATATTTAGATCATTAAATTTAACTTGCATAAGTATAGAATATCACATTATTTACCCTTTTGCATATACACATAGTTCCATATAATTCGATCCTACTCTAGCACTTTTTTCATTTGGTATCAAAGCCTGGGATTCTAGAGATCGTAACAACATCCTGGAATAAATGGCGATTAAGAAATCTAGTCAAGGAATTAGAAAGTGGAAGCACAACAAAGCAGAATCAAAGAAGCAAGCAAACAAATGTCTCATGGCTAAAGTCTGATCACAATCGGTATGTGTAGATTCATTATATAAAGATCTTTTGTTTGACCATGAAAAATTATTAAATGATTTTAAAACTTTGAATAAACTTAATACAATTATTCTAGCTAAGTCGAAAGATTACGAGCATGTAAATTCCAAATTAAAAGAGGAAAATAATATTTTAGTGAAACAAACTAAATGTTTTAAAAATACCTTAGAAGAGCTTATTTTCCTAAAAGATTTCCTTCAAAAAGAAAATGAGCAGCTAATAGATAAAAACAATGATCTTTTAAAGAAAATCGATTTTTTACAAAATAAAAATACAACTTTAGAAGATTCTTTAGATGATTCTAGTTCTTTAATTTTGTCTCTTGAAAAAGAGTATGAATCCTTAACCGAAAAGAATTAGGATTATCTAAAGAGTATGACATTTTAAAAGTAATTAAGAATATTTTGCAAAAAGCAATTTCTGAATCAAAAAGAAATTTTGAAAAATTACAATCATCTTCAAATAATTCAGAATCTCAAATTTTCGTCTCAAAAATGAGAATAGTACTTTAAAAAGGAAGAATTCTTAATTGAATAAGGAAATTGATGATTCAAAAATAACAAATTTTCTTTTGAAAATGTCAATCACGACTTTGGAATCAAAGTTGAAAGTTGTACAAGTAAGTTTGCGAAATTTAATAAAGGTCAAAATGATTTAAATATAATTTTATCTAAATCTCGACCTTTACACGACAAAAGTGGTATAGGATATAATAAAACTAATTATAGAAATAGTACCAGAAAGATACGCCTTTATGTATAATAAAAATATCACTACTAGTACTAATGCACTAGTGAATTCAAGATCCAGTTTTTATAAAAATTCGAATACTTCTATGACTAGAGATAACAACAACAACAAAGCCATATATCCCAAACAAGTTGGGGCTGGCTAGATATGGAACCCAAAATTAAAATAAAATAAAATTAATAATGATGATAATATATATATATATATATATAAAGGGTTTAAAATTACCAATCAAATAAAAAGTCGTCCGATAAAGGTTTTTTTTTAAATAATAATAATAAGTAAAAATGTTAAATAAAAGTGAAATAAAATCTAAAATAGTAATAAAAAGTAAAAAGGTTCAGTAAACGTGAAATAAAGTCTTTAAAAAAAACCTATGGTTTTGGTACATGGATTGCCAATTTCCATGCACTCCTATCAACTACCAGCTCTTCCGATAAACTCCAGTTACTTAAATCTCTCTTTATTATCTCCTCCCATGTCATTTTAGGTCGACCTCTACCTCTCTTTGGGCCTTCGGCACGGCTTAGAATTCCAGTGCGTACAGGTGCATCGTATGGTCTACGTTGGATATGTCCAAACCATCTCAAGCGGTATTGGACTAACTTCTCTTCAATAGGTGCAACTCCAAGTTTTTCTCGAATATCCTCATTTCTAATCCGATCTTGTCTGGTATGCCCACAGATCCAATGCAGCATTCGCATCTCTGCTATACTTATCTTCTGGACGTGTTGCCTCTTAGTAGGCCAACATTCTGCACCATATAACATTGCAGGCCTGATTGCTGTCCTATAGAACTTTCCTTTAAGCTTCCGAGGAATCTTCCGATCACAGAGAATGCCAGATGCTAGTCGCCATTTCACCCATCCTGCTTGAATTCTAAAACTAACATCCTTACCAATCTCTCCATCAAACTGCAACATAGATCCTAAGTATCGAAACGATTCCTTCTTGGGTACTACTCTACCGGCCAGGGTAACATCTCCGTCATCTGACCTGACACTGCTAAACTCACACTTCATATACTCTGTTTTAGTTCTGCTAAGCCTAAAACCCTTTGATTCCAAGGTCTCCCTCCACAACTCCAGTTGTCGATTAACCTCTATTCTACTTTCATCAATCAGCACAACATCATCGGCAAAGAGCATACACCAGGGAATCTCCCTTTGTATATCTTTTGTGATTTCATCCATCACTAATGTAAAAATATTGGGGCTCAAAGCCGAACCTTGATGTAACCCTATGTTAATTGAAAAGTCTCTGGTCTCACCATCGCATGCCCTAACACTAGTCACAACCCCCTCGTACATATCCTTAATAAGGGTAATATACTTTGATGGCTCTCTCTTCCTTTCTAGCGCCCACTACATAACCCTCCTCGGTACTCTGTCATAAGCTTTCTCAAGGTCAATAAAAACCATGTGGAGATCTTTCTTTTGCTCCCTGTATCTCTCCACAAGTTTCCTAACCAATAAAATCGCCTCAGTTGTTGACCTTCCCGGCATAAAACCAAATTGATTCCTAGAGACACTTGTTAACCTCCTCAAACGCTGCTCGCAAACTCTCTCCCAAAGCTTCATTGTATGACTCAAAAGCTTAATTCCTCTATAGTTTGTGCAACTTTGAATATATCCTTTATTCTTGAAGATTGGAACTAAAATACTTCTTCTCCACTCATCTGGAATTTTGTTTGATTTGAAAATATTGTTGAACAACTTAGTTAGCCATTTTATCCCTGCATCTCCAAAGCATCTCCACATCTCAATAGGAATATCATCAGGCCCTACCGACTTTCCTGATTTCATACGTTTTAACGCCCCCTTTACCTCAGCTTCTTGAAATCTCCGCACAAAATGTCTATTGGTGCTATTGGCTAAGTCTTCCAACTCGATCGAAGAGCTATCACTTTTTTTGTTGAAAAGCTTATCAAAGTATTCTCTCCACCTATTCTTTATCTCATCTTCCTTCACCAAAAGTCTATCATTCTCATCCTTAATGCATTTAACCTGATCGAAGTCCCTTGTCCTCCTCTCGCATAGCCTAGCTATTCTGTAAACGTCTTTTTCACCCTCCTTTGTACTTAGCCTTTGATACAAATCTTCGTACGCTCGTCCCCTTGCTTCTCTCATTGCTCTCTTTGCAGTCTTCTTTGCCACTTTGTACCTGTGCATGTTCTCTTCGCTTCTATGACGGTACAAGCATTTGTAGCATTCCTTCTTCTCTTTGATAGCCTTTTGCACCTCGTCGTTCCACCACCACGAATCCTTGGGTTCTCGCTTGCTTCCTCTTGTTATCCCAAATACCTCAGTGGCGACTCTCCGAATGCAAGTTGCCATCGCATTCCACATGACATTTGCTTCTCCTTCCACATTCCAAGCTCCTTCTCCCATCACTCTATCTTTAAACACCCGTGAAGCATCTCCTTTGAGTTTCCACCATTTCGTCCTTCTAATCTTCGCTCTCTTATCCTTCACCACCCGAAGACGAAACACGCGTATCAACAGCTGGTGTTGTGAGACGACACATTCTCCAGGTATAACCTTGCAATCAACACAATCTCGTTTACTATCTCTTCTAGTTAGGACAAAGTCAATCTGGCTAGCCTGTTGGCCACTACTAAAGGTGATCAGATGTGATTGCCTCTTTCTAAAGAAGGTATTAGCAATCATGAGATCAAAAGAGAGCGAAATTCAAAATATCTTCACCCTCTTGGTTCCTACTGCCAAATCCAAAACCACCATGCACTCGTTCAAAACCCCCGCTAGATGAGCCAACATGGCCATTGAAGTCTCCTCCTATAAAAAGTTTCTCGCTACTATGCACATTCCTAACCATGACATCCAAGTCTTCCCAGAACTTCCTTTTGGCTTCTTCACTTAGACCTACCTGTGGGGCATATGCGCTAATGACATTCAAAACAGTCTCGCCGACTACTAGCTTAACTAGGATGATCCTATCCCCTCGTCTTCTGACGTCAACCATATTGTTCTGAAGGTTCTTGTCAATCAATATGCCTACCCCGTTCTTGTTACGTACTTCTCCCGTGTACCACAATTTGAAGCCAGTGTTCTTCACCTCCTTCGCCTTCTGACCCACCCATTTAGTCTCTTGAACGCACAAGATGTTAACTCGTCTCCTAATCATAGTATCCACTATCTCTCTAAATTTTCCTGTTAAGGACCCTACATTCCAACTACCTAACCGAACCCTACTATCATCAACTAGCATCCTTGCACCTCGCATCCGCCGAGAAAAATGCGAGGACCCTTGCTCACTTATCACTACACTGGGGCATCGGTGTAGCGCGCCACTAAGAGATTGGCGGCCCAGCCCTTGCATATTTAACACCATATCCGAGCCTCGATATAGCGCGTCGGTAAAAGGGTTAAGCCCCAATGATATATCATAAGGTTCCATATCCATAAGAGTGGCTAAGTTTTTACGTTGGCTCGCCAAGCCTATCACAACCCTCCTCCTTTACCCTGGCTTGGGACAGGCGGCATAGAAAACTACACAGGCGGAGTTACTTCTATGACTAGAGATATTTATAATAAATCTAGAAGTACGAAAGGACCCACCAGTAGAATTATTTAAGTATTTGGGTTCCTGTAAATTGGAAAAACAGAGAATAAATAAATCAATGATTATTTTAATTTAGTAGTTAGTAATGAAAATTTCATTTTTGAAGGTTCCATTAAACCCTCTTAGGTATGGTTACCTTCCATCTAACCACTGGACCCTAACGGAGGAAGCAAGGTACATGCAACAAAGAGAAGATTATTTCAGTATCTCTAATATCTTTGGAAACAAATCTAAAATGAAGGAGTAAATCAAAGAATCTATTGTATTTATGGTGTTTCTATCTTGCTGCTATTCTTTTTTATCGATGACAGAGGGGGAGAGAAAGTGATATACTCGCAAGTTGTTGCGGGAAAAATATAGCCACATACACAGGGGGAGAGAGTTCATATATATCACTTATTTAGGGGGAGGAATGTACACGTTGAAAATTTCTACAAGAGGTTGTCATCAATCAAAAAAGGGGGAGAATGTTAAGTTCATGTGTTTTTGATTCATGACAAGAAAGAAGAGAAGATCAAAAGAAAAGTGATATAAGTTCATTATTTATTCAATTATGATTTAGTTGTGGGTTAAAATCAATCCTTAAATATCACAACACAATAACATAAAAGAATATATATTATATATTGGCACACAAGTGCCAAAACTGTGCCTTTGTGCATAAACCAGTCGATTGGTCGATTTTATATCGGTCGACAGTATGTGACAATATGCACAGCTTTGTGCACATGTGCGCGCGCGCGCACACACACACACACACACACACACACACACATATATATATATATATATATATATATATTAAATTCCACCAGTTGGTCGATTATTCTTTTAATTGGCGATTATGTTTACCAATTGTCATTTCCGGTGAAGAGACACTTCTTTTCGTGAAGAGGTTTAATCTAATTTCGAGAGAAATGGATGCTTCTTTTGATTGAAACTCTTCACAAATAATTGCTACTCTTCATATACTATTTATACACTACAAACATCACTTTCCAAATCAATGATTCTCATTCTAATTTCTAATTTTATTCTCTTTATTCTTTGTACACTCAAAAGCTCTCAAAACTATTCCCATTGCTTTAAATCGTTGATTCTACTTTCATATTACTTGGTTCAAAAGCAATCTACTTCCTTAAAATCTTCACTTTCACTCCATATATTTGAGGATAAGATTATAGGAAGTGTGTACTGAAACCATGACTAATCCGTGTTACTTTGAACACATATTTTGTCAAAGTTTCTATTGTATTTGTTGAAGTCTTGTTTAACTGCTCAGGCATGAGATCCCGTTCGGCTGCTCGGGTGCGTATTAACCTGTTCCTCCAGGTGAAGAGAGAGTTTTGCTTAGTGAAATTCCAGAAGGAGTCTGGGACTAGACGTGGGACGGTGCTCCGAACTAGTATACAAATTCCTAGTGTTTTTTTTATTTACTGCATTTATATGTGGTGTCATAATATTTAGATGATTAATTTTTTTTTTTACTTGCATAACTATAAAATGTCAGATTATTTACACTTCCGCATATATACGTAGTTCCATATTATTTGATCCTACTCTAGCACTTTTTTCAATAATTTCTAATAATTAGTAAATTATACTTAATATTTATAATATTAGTTTTTGTATTCAATAACTTTTTATGGTTAATTATTAATAATTGGTAAATTAAATTTAATATTTATTAATTAAATTAAATAATTATTAAATATAATTAATAATTATTATTAAATAATATTAAATAATTTATGATTAATAATTAAATTTAATGATAGATTCATACCCTTATGCGTTTATTGAACATGTTTTTTGATTGGTAAAGAAACAATGAGTGATGTAGAAAATGAAAAGCATTTTATTGCTAAAATGAAATAGGTAAACGTATTGGAAAATAGAAATAATACATTTGATCGGCCTAGAAATATGTTAACTTATGCACCTATATTTTATCTTTTTATATATAAATAATTATTACGTTAGGTATTATTTTGTTGTTTTTATACATATGTTGTTTAGATCTCATTCAGCCTTAAAACTGAAGAATAACTGCCATTTACTTGAAGAATTGCATAAGAGCTTTCATTGGAGGCTAAATGTGTTCACATTGGTCACATTAGAAGAAGATTGGTAGAAAAGATCTTTAAAGATGTCATTCGAGGCTATTTGTGTTCACATTAGTCACATTGGAAGGAGATTGGTGGAAAATATATTTTGAGATATGTTATTGGACCACAATCTTTGATAAGAAGGCCCATTAGAGGATTAAGGTTTCCAATTCACCTATAAAAGCACATGTATACCCATTGTAACAATTGTCTCATTATTCTGTACTTCTTTTCTCCATTAATAAAGTTTTCTTTTATTTTTCAGCATCTCTTTATTTTCTTAGCAATTAGTGTTGTCTACACAATTGGATTTGGTAGAACACTATTTGTATTTTGCACTTATTTTCATTAGTGATTGACTGTCTGATTAGATTCAGATCCTAATTTTATTTCCTATTTGTTATTTTAAATTTCTGCAATTTTAATTTATGTTCTTTTTATTGCTTTCCTAGGTCATATTGAATTGAATATAAGTTTGATTATATTCAGATCTAATTCAATTCAATAATAGCTTTATTGTTTTTCAACCCAACCTCCAAATTTTGTTTAATTCGCCCAATAAATTATCTAAATAATTTGATTTAATTTGCCTCCCTATGATTCGACCTGCATATTACACGATCTGTGCGCTTGCAGTATTTATTTCAAAATTTGCGATTTTATATTTCATAGAAAATTGTCAAACAAGTTTTTGGCGCCATAGCCGTGGAGGCAATAATTAAAATTTATTATTTGTTTAATTTCTGATTCGTGGTAGTTTTTATTTTTATTTTCTTTTATATATAGCAAAAAAAATTCTTGATTGGATGGATTTGGTGTTGTCAATGATACCGCAATTTTCTAATTAAGAGAAGAAAAAAACTTCCTTTCATTCCCTTCCAATGAAATTTGCTTCTTTTCTTCTTTTGCAAGTTATGTGAAAAAAAAACTTGCATTGTTTTATTGATTCCCTTCCAATTACCGCTCTCTTTCCCTTCCCACCAAATCTTACTTTTTGTCTTTATTTCTTTCCCATTTATTTCTTTTTCTATTTTTTTCTCTCTGTTTCCGCTTCTTCCCTTTTCATTCTTGCTTTACATTTTTTTCCCTGTTCATACAAATTTCTTCTTTCCGTCTACAGTTTCTTCTCTGAAAATAATAATAACAATAATATTCCTTTTGTATCCATCTTCTCTTCTATCATACCAACTTCATCTACAATCCACCACTCCCCATTATAAAAAAAGACATCACATTATTACACCACCCTCATCAAACCCAACTTCCCAATCACGTCATGATCAGAACCTCCTTTCAACAGCAAGCTCAGCCCTCACACGTCTCAAACCATTCAAAAGCAAAACCATCACCTCGTGAACCAATAATATCATCACGCTCCTCGTTCATAAAACCCATAATCCAAAAATCCCCAATTCCTACATCCTTCAGCACCATCCTATTCACGCAGATTGTCATCACCAATTCACAGTTCACCATCAAATCTTAGCCTCTCCCCAAAACAATTTAGCCTCAAATCACTTTCGTACCACTCAACCATCACTAGCCAACATCGTCAACCCTCACAATCACGTTCATAACCAACTCCTGTAACCACTCATCATCTCCCATCACGCTTCAGAGATTCACACAACAGCAATTTCGCCACAACCGAATCACACCGCCAGTCATTAAAAATCCACCATTCATCACGCATAAAAGCCATACAAGCCAGTACCAGACCACTGAATTCGATCTTCGGATTCCAGAACTGATAGCCCAAATCCAAAACCGATCAAATGTACATAGCCTCGTCATCTTCCCACGCAAACAACATCAAATTTCCATAGCCTCCAATCCACAAAAACCGTTCATCATACCACGCCCCTGACCATCGCAAGTTTGCAGTATTCAACCGACCCAATCAGTTTTTGTCAGCAAGCCTCCTCCCATCGCAGCAATAAAACTTCTGTCTAATCCATTCATCACCAAACACCAACATCAAACTTCCGGTCATCTATACTCAACACGCATCAATCCTTAACCATAAATCTCATCACCACACACGCATAACCTCTCCATCCTTTATAAGCAAGCCTGCGCCACTTCACAATCAATCCTCCGGTCATCTCATGGATTGATCACCATCCCTTACACCAAAGCCACAAAATTCTACAAACCATTCATCGCAACTTCCTGAAACAATAGACTTTTCCTTCAAACTCCACCATATTCATCGCATCACAACCCAGCAGACCCGAACTCGATTCGAAAGCACAAAAAAAAAGAACTTATTCGAACTAGAAAACCCAATTCAAATTCCGAGATCAAGCCGTAAAAAAAATCATAGAGAATGTGAGTTATTTATTTCCATAAATTCGAGAATTTTCTTTCTGAAAGAAAAGGGGCGACTTTTATTGGGTTTATATTTGAGTTCATTGGTAAGTGGGTCAGTGCCAAAGTATTATCTGAATCTTGGCCATTTTTTATAAAGTATGGCTTATTTGGTGTTGAGTGTTGAGTATGTGGCTTGAACTTGATTGTATGTTGGCTTATTTGCATGGTTTTATTTGTTAATTCTCTTAGTTTGTAAGCTGAGTTTAGTTTTAATTATTTATTTTGTCAAGTTCTTTTTTTCTAGGTCCTAGTTAGTTCTTAGTTTGCAGTTTTCATTTCATTTGTTTCAAGTGCTTTCTAAAAAAAAAGTCCAGTCAGTTTTGAATTTTATTTTATTTTCTTTGTTTTCTTTTCGTTTGTTCCCCTTTTTTCTTGAACGAAAAAAAAAATCAAAAGTGAGAAGAGATAGTGTCAAGCAACAAATCAGGGAATTCAACAGTCAAACAATCAAACAAAGGTTCAGAGGTTAGATAAGACGCGAACAGTGAAGTTTAAATCACTAGCATTACTCTATTATTCCGGATGGACAGCCATACCCCTCTATAATATTTTCTGAACTCTACAGGTGCTCTGCTACAAAGAAAAAAATATAGAAATTGCTTGTAAAAATCTTCTGCAGGTGCAGCGGCTTGCTTGTACAATATTTTAGTTTTCTGTTATTATTCTGTGACTGTTCTATGACTAATATTTCTGAATTTTTGTGGTGGACCGATATTTCCATAACTGAAATCTTCAATCTCATTGTTTTCAATAGTAAAATAGACGTTGCAAAGTAATATAATTGAAAAGTGGTGCTTTGTGAAGTTTACTGTCTCGTATAATTGGATCGTGGATATATAGTAGTTCAATTTATTGAACTATTAACAAAAGAGGTTGCATACTACCCGTAAAACATTGGTTGTATCCCTTAGTATTTATACTATACGTGAACGACCATAAGACTCTCTTCCCCCTTCTAATTGAGTCAGTTAATTAATAGAGCACAACTTAGTATTTTATACTATTTTGAAGTGAGAATAATTTCTGCCCTACCGTGACGTCTTTAAATTGTCTGATTCAAAAAAAATCATTGAGAGAAATGTGGGATAATAATCGGAGTATACGTCCTCTTGAAGAGTATGAGTATGAATTACAACTCATGAAACAAAATTTTCCAAAATTTTGTGAGTCCAATGTCAACAATTTTCAAAATTTTCCAACTGACCAACATATTCAAAATCATAGAAATGATCGAAATTGCGAGTTCAATTCAAATTTCAATAATTTCGATTATGGGCCATATCCACATCAAAATATCTTTGAATCTCAATATAGCTTTGACCCACATCAATATGGGGTTGTAAATCAAAATTTTCAAAATTATACCCCATATCAACATCTTGAAAATAACCAAAATTGCAATTTTCCATCGAATTTCAATAGTTTTGGTTACGAACATAATTTTTACAACCAAAACGATTTCCAATATCACTGTCATTTTTCTGAAAATTCAAACAACCACCACATTGGAAATAATATTGATTGTGAAATTGATGTGGACTATAATTTTGAAAATCAAGAAATCCAAAACGAGAGCTCTCAAATCGACGATTTTGAAGAATACCAACTTAACATTCTTAGAGAGAGGATAGAAAAGCAAGATAGACAGCTTGATGAAAAAGATAGACAGCTTAATGAACTTCTTTGTTTAATGACATCTTTTAAAGAACAACTCGAACAACAAAATCAAATTCAAACATGTGATGAATCAGACAATAGTCCATTCTTTACTGATAGTGAAAATTTTCAAACAACAACTTTGGAAATTGAGAATGACGATCTAAATGAAGTTGTTCACAATTCAGTAAATGATTTAGACTTCAACTCTTTTTAGAAAAAAGATTTAAGCTCAGATTTTGATCTTCCTCTTTCAGGCTGTGAGAAACTTGAAATTCTAGAAATTGAACAGAATAAAAATGTTGAAATTTTCAATTCAAATTTGGAGAAGGATTTTAATGAACATGAGTTTTTTGGATTGTATGAGGCTGATTTGCCAAATGAGGATGAAAGCTATAATTTGGTCAACCCTCTCACCAATCTTAGGTTCGGACAGTCAATTTACAACAATGTCGGAAATCCCGACAATCCTACGATTTCTACCCCAATCGAAAGGCTTGACACTCTTCCGTTGGCACCCAAAGCCAATTATTCTAAATCTTTCAAATCTTCATCTTCTTATGTTGGCAATCCCAACATCTCTTCTTCTGATGTCGGCAACCCCGACAATATATCTTGCTCTAATGTTGGCAACTCCAACACCTCATCTTCTATAACTTTACCTCCTTCACTTCCCTTGTCGACATCTTCTTCTTCGAATGACCAAAATTCCCAAACAGGACAAGTCGACATGATAGAAACCGTTGTTGATGACACGATAGACTTACCAATTCAGAAAGTCTCTCACACTTCACAAGATGTATCTACTATATCTTTTAAAGCGCTTTTTGAAGATGAACTCAAACTTTAAATGATGAGAATGAATATATGGAACGTATCAAAGATAATCTTAAACATTTCATCTAATGAAATTGGCATGCCTCTTGTACCTCAAAATTTAGATACCATACATCATTTTTGATAGAGGCAAGTGTGGGGGAAAAGGAAATCTCATTTTTCCATGACACGCATCATCATCGTAGATTTCATTTTGCATATGATTGGCATTCACATCGAGTAGCTAAACTTCACTTCATTTTTACAAATAATTTTGCATTTAATCCATCTTTGGGTTTTATCATTCACATTTAGGAAACGTGTTTACAGTGTGGACACTGTTTAGTTATAGTATGGGGGGAGTCTACATTACATCCTTTTATTTTTCTTTAATTTCCTTTCTTTCTTTTCATATAGGACTATCATGCATTTTAGATCGTAGTAACATGCCTTTTTTTTTTGAAATATGACTCATTTTAGATTGATACAACAAAATAAGTTAACAATTGTTAATCAGTTGATAGTATTTTTTTCTCTCAACTAAGATCGAATAAGAAATATGATGAAAATTGAATTTTGAGGGATAATAGTGTAACTGGTACATAGGGAGATTCTTAGGTGATGGCCATGAAATTTATTCTAAATTGTAGTCTTTGTTTAATTGGTGGAGCACTTAAAATACTTATATTGGCTTTTCAAATCTTTAAAACTAAGTTGTATTAAGCTGAAATCGTGTAACTCTCTCTTTTCTTATCTTTTCAATAATAACAATAGCAATCCAAGGGTATCCAACATTGCTTGTATATCTAGCATTGGTGTGCAAACCCGCTAAGTTCTATCCAACATGTTGTTGACAAAGTCAGCATCGGAATATCTTAGTCCCATTTTATGAGATTGGACACCTAAGGATTACCGACATGTTGTTAACAAAGTCAGCGTCGGCCTGCACAATCCGCCAAGCCCTGTCCCAACTCTCCGTCAGTCTGCAAGGCAGTGTATGGGTGGTATACCTTGGTCTTTGAGTTAGGTGTATGTAATTAATCATAAATTTCAATTTTTATAGAGACAGAGAATAAGCGATAATGCCAAACACTTCTTGACCTTATTGATTTGACTAGACATACACGAGGAAAAAATAATACCACTTTACAAACTGTGCCAAACAAACTAAGAATCTATTTCATGGCTGCACTATGTTATCGACGGAACCAACTGGCCAAACTAGAGTTTAACATTGAAAACTTGAATTATATTGAAATTTTGTGACAAGTTGAGGTATCTAAGTACAATCAACTGATTATAAATTATTAACTTAATTTGTTGTACCACTTTCCTAAAACAAGTCGTGTTTTCATTTTTTGTGTGTTTTCATTTGCATATGTCCATTGCATTCATGTAGTTGCATTATAACCATGACATACTGCATTTGGATTTTGTGAGTAGTATTATCCGCTGAAAACCCTCACGAGACACCACTCTTCCTACTAGGGACACCTAGGGGTTTAACGGCTTGTTGCATACGCTCAATGTAATCATGTCTCCTACGAAAGTGTGACCTACCTAGTTTAGTTTTTCATTCTTTTTGTTTTACTCGAGGACAAGTAAAAGATAAGTGTGGGGGCATTTGATCGGCATAGAAATATGTTAATTTATGCACCTATATTTTATCTTTTTGTATATAAATAATTATTACATTGGGTATTATTTTGTTGTTTTTATAGAAATGTTGTCCAGACCTCATTCAGCCATAAAACTGAAGAATAGATGTCATTTACTTGAAGAATTGCATAAGAGCTTTCATTGGAGGCTAGATGTGTTCACATTGGTCACATTAGAAGAAGATTGGTAGAAAAGATCTCTAAAGATGTCATTGGAGGCTGTTTGTCATTAGTCACTTTGGAAGGAGATTGGTGGAAAATATCTTTTGAGATATGCTATTGAACCACAATCTCTGATGAGAAGGCCCATTAGAGGATTAGGGTTTCCAATTCACCAATAAAAGCACATGTATACCCATTGTAACAATTGTCTCATTATTCTGTACTTCTTTTCTCCATTAAAAAGGTTTTCTTTTACTTTCCAGCATTTCTTTATTTTCTTAGCAGTTAGTACTGTCTACACAATTAGATTTGGTAGAACACTATTTGTATTTTGCACTTATTTTCATTAGCGATTGACCGTCTGATTAGATTCAGCGGTAATCCTAATTTTATTTCCTGTTTGTTATTTTAAATTTCTGCAATTTTAATTTCTGTTCTTTTTATTGCTTTCCTAGGTCATATTGAATTGAATATAGGTTTGATTAGATTCAGATCTGATTCAATTCAATAATAGCTTTATTGTTTTTTAATCCAACCTCCAAATTTTGTCTAACTCGCCCAATAAATTATCTAAATAATTTGATTTAATTTGCCTCCCTGTGATTCGACCTGCAGATTACACGATCTATGCGCTTGTAGTATTTATTTCAAAATTTGCGATTTTCAATGAAATACTGCAAGCGCACAGATCATGTAATATGCAGGTTGAATCGCAGGGAGGCAAATTAAATCCTATGGTAATTCAGTAAGTCCAATATAGTGTGTATAGCAGATGCGATTGTCCAACATGTTAGCCAGCATGGTTATCTCCTTAATAAAGGTAGATATAAATCTTCACCTTCCAATTGAGTTGAGTAAACGTTCAAATAATGGAGTTAATATTACCAAAGCAAGTGTGGCTCGTTTAGAGATAATTTTTTAGTAAAACCGAGTTAAAATATATATCTATATACAAATCAAAATTAACTCCTACAACTCCAAGATTAGTATAAATGAAAAATATGCCTTGATACACAAGCTACAGTTTTTGTTCATACTTTTCTACCTGCAAATTCAATAAAAAATCATCTAATTCACAGTTTCTATTCATGGTTCTTTTTAATTATGATTGATTGTCAAATGATTATATAAGTTACCGAAGACTATAGTAGAGTTTATAGGTATTTAGTTGAAAACCTTATCTACACTAAGATAATAACACTTTAGTTTAAAAAATAGCTTTTTTTAATCGTCATTTTGAATTTGTAATAGAAAATTGTTTTCCCTTGCTACTGTTTACAGGTGAAATGGTGGTGAACTGCAGGAAGTTGTCAACCAGTTAAATGCTGCTTGAGATTATCTGGAAGGGTTGGAAAGAGGCCTTAATGATGTCACGAACTGCTCCATTTAAATTGTTAAATTTGTAAGCTTGCTGCCTAAACTTGTTACCAGCTTTCTCTTCTGTTATTTCTATTAAAATAATTTTGATTTATGGTTGTGGCAGTGAGTTGTTGATTTGGGAAATATGGCAGGGCGATAGTAAAATAATATAGTTGAATTGCGGTGGCTGAAGTGCAATAAGAGATCGTAGTTGAAGTTGTGTTTTTCGGGTATTGTGAGGTAGTAAATTGTTGAGGTATGTGTGGTTAATACAATTTGTAGTGACTGACTGATTACTGTGTTGGTTCATGGAGATGGGGTTCAAGTCTGTATCTTTGGGTTGTTGATGTTTAATGGTGAAGTGATAACTTCGTTGTAGTTTTGTTGGAAGTTAGTTTAAGTATGACCAAGGAAGAGAATGATTGTTCAAGTATAATAAGTTAGAGTGCACAATTCAGTCTTATATCTGTATAGCTTTATATTAGGAGTTTGTTATGTATAAGTTAGGACTATGTTAGTGTAAACTTATCAAACTTCTTAGAATATATTGGAATCTTGCGACTCTAGCTTTTAGTCTTTTCGTATTAGATTTTAGTTGTTTTATGATAATATTTATTACTCATTGAATTATCCATTATTGGTATGGATGTACTACAATGGATGTTGCTGTATTTTTTTTTTATATTTGCGTTTATATTGCAAGGGTCAGCATATGTTGCTATAAGACCTTTTTACAACAGTCAATGCATGTTGTTATACAACTTTCTTACAACAGACATTAATTGTTGTTATAGAGTCTATTTCAACGGGCATTGACCATTGTAAAAAGGTGATTTGTTACAATGTGGCCTAATATAATGTGCGCATGTCCGTTGCGAAACTCATATTACAACGGGCATTGCCGGTTGCAAAAGGGATGTTTTGTTGTAGTTTTCCTTTCAGTATGGAGGTGGACCCTATAATCACCTAACACTTCATTGCTTGAAGTAAACAATTTCAAAGATATTTCTCGCCACTTTTCAAACCATTTAATAGCTTAATAATGGTAGGTCCTAACTCTCATGCAGTCACGAGTTTTGAATGGTGACATCCCACATAAGTAGAATGTACAGCCGACTGTTTGTAGCATCAGAGTGAAAGGAAGACTTCCATCGAATGACTCTACTGAGCTCGTATCACTAGCCAACTAAGTCCAATTAACTATCCTAAGTTTAGATTACTATGCTGGTTTAATATTAGACTTAGCCAAAAATATTTAATTTAAGATAACAAAGTTTACATTAAATATTAATTACCTATAAATTCCATTCACTTATTATCATGAATACCTTTAAATTAGATCTTTTTTTTTTACTTTTTTATTTGTTTCCTTTTAATTTGAATTACGTCATTTATTCCATCTAATTATTCAAATTCTATTAATTACTCGTAAATTGTGGCTATAGTTTTCCGTTTCCTATTAATTGTTTGACACCTGACAATCAATATGAATTATTAACATATTAATTCATGATGGTTGGCTTAATAATTCTTAATAATTGATTCATTTCTTGAACATAGGTTATGCATATAATTTTAGTTTAATTAATTTAATTTAGTTTTTCTTAATTTATTATTAAAATTTATTTCTATATATTACATAACCGTTATGAATAAAATTCCAATATTTTCAAAATTTATGTATTTTGGTCACATTTAACTAGATACACTCAAGAG
This sequence comes from Allium sativum, assembly GCA_030737875.1. Lineage (NCBI taxonomy): Eukaryota > Viridiplantae > Streptophyta > Magnoliopsida > Asparagales > Amaryllidaceae > Allium > Allium sativum. The sequence continues at coordinate 62,425,419 of CM060909.1, read as the reverse complement.
CGTACCCAGCTCAGGCCGAGTAGGGTCGGGCGCCTCCACTCGATTTTATAATATTGATACTATAATTTGACAAAGTTATTATGAAGAGTCATTATATTTGTAAGACTAGACATGTATATTTAAGGGTTTTAATGAAATTAGTAAACACAAAAAATTAAAATTTCATATAGTTTCCTTATCAATGAAGATGAATAAGAATCAATTCCTAAAAGATGGAGAAGAAGGTGAATGGTTTGATTACTTATTTTGAGCAAATGAACAGCTGAATATTTACAAGTATTTTCTCGTGTACTTTTGTTTTCAAGTACTTTTGTTTTCAGTATTTTTGTTACAAGCAAACGTACAAATGAATAGTTTGGTTACTTGATTTTTTTTAGCAGATCAAAGTCTGCTATTCCGCATTCAAGCACTTTTGTTTTCATTTTTTTTTTTTTTTTTTTTTTTTTTTTTTTTTTTTTTTTAGCATTTCGTATTAGCTCTATTGTTCATTCGTACTTAGCTATACAACGAAAATCAACCTTACTAGTTTAAATCCGTACTTAGTAATTGCTTTCTCACCATTAGACACACATATTTATCAGCAACAAGAATTTTTACACATTATATTATTTGCCCCCATTCATTTAGATTTCTGCGTACGTCACTGGATACACTTCCATATTTACTTTACTGAAACAAGGTTTCTTATAAATATCTTCCATATGATTTTCGAAAAGGTTGCTTGGATTTATCCATGGTTTATTCCTTATCTCTAAATTTCTATTTCTTTATTCATTTCAGATATGACCGAAATGCGTTTTCTTTATATTCATTAAATCAAATATTAGTTTCGTTCAAAATTACAAAGAATATATATTCCTTCTAGCTGGAATATACAATGTAAAATAAGGAGAAAGATGTGTACTTTACATATCTCTTTCTTTTTATCTACGCATATTCCTTGTCAAATTGAACCTCGTATTTTATAAAGAAGAATATACTATTATTTATCCATCTTATTTTACATAGTCAAACATGCATGAAAACATTATGGATGAATGAAAATATCGAATAAATTGTATCATTTTAAAGATATATGATAAAAATTGCATTCAATCTTGTATTGTAGTAGTATTTTCCTATGTATTTTATTAAATTATTACATATTAGAAGTTCTTTGTTATATAATAAACATATATGATGAAATATAAGATTATATATATGTATTGTTTAAGATATGTGGTAGATATGGTAATTACCATTGTTAATGCTCAATTGTCATTACCGTACCGCATATTTTCATGTGGTTTGGCATACCGTACCAATCGAATTGGGTACGGATTGTTCGGTACCACTTTTGTTGGTAGCGGTCGGTAATGGCTGGTAAGCGGTAATATGATAAAAATGACCAACTCCAGCGGCTACCCAATTTTTTTTTAAACGCTCTTTTTTTAAATCAAAATCTGTCTTTTTAGCTTGTTGTACGGATCATTTATTTACGATGGGACGCAGCAATAAAGCAGGCAAACGGAACGAACTCGCTCTTTGCATTCCCAATTCATCATCTTTAATTACTCTCCACTTTTCCCAGCCATAGTTAAATCAGCGATGCCTTCGACCTGCAAATCCTGGCCTTTTCTTCTTCGCGTAGGCTTTCAATTCATTCCGGCACAGGTGCGTCTCTTTTTAGTTCCCTTTGTATTTGGACGTGGTTTCTTCAGTTATTTTGATCATTCTTAAAATTTTGTAGTCATTTTGATTGTGTTGCCTCGTCCGAAGCAGATTCATATCTGTTGTGTTTATCTTTGTCGAATAAACATGTAATAAAAGATAAATCCGAAGCCCGTCTAGCTCAGTTGGTAGAGCGCAAGGCTCTTAACCTTGTGGTCGTGGGTTCGAGCCCCACGGTGGGCGATTGTTTTTTCCCAGCCGGCCTTCGACGTACTGTATAAAAAATAGGATTTTGCAGATATGCTCTGCTTTCTGGACGTGGACGATAAGGTGATGACACTTTTCCACAGGGTATGGTTAGAATCTTTAAAGAATTTTGAAGGATCGTTCAACACAGTTGCTCCATGTGTTTTGACCATTTCTGAAGATAATTTTTAATAATAATAACCTCCAACAACCTACTTTCTGAAGATATCTAGCCTAATAGTGTTTTTTTTTTTTTTTTTTTCCTTCTATCTAACCTGATAGTGGTTGTCCTTGTAATCTTATCTTGGTTGCAAGCATGCTCGGATGGTTCTGATCTTTGTGGTCATGCTTACAATTCACTCATTTACATACTGCAGTGTGTCCAGTAACAATGTAGATTATATAGGATATGGGCACATATGAGGTTATTCATGTCATGTGTGATGATGGCCCATTCTTCAGATTTATATCAGTCTATGTCTTGTGCTCAGGAGTATGCTATATGCTAACAGATTGCCACTGCATCAATAGTTACTCAATATATAACAAGGGTGGTAATTTTTTTTTTTTTTTTTTTTCCACTTCCGATATGAAATTTTTGGGTTTTATTAGCTTATGCCTGATTGTAGGTTGGTCTTACACCTTGTTAGATTAGGTCTGGCAGCTTAAAACCCAAATCCGAGCGCAGTTACTGTATTGGTAACCCATGCCCAGGCCCCAGACTGATGGGTGTTTCAACCTGATTACCTGGGGTCCTGGCTGTTGGGTTTTTCGAGCCCGTTGGGTGAAACTGTATACCTAGCTCAATATGAAAATATAAATTACCATCTTTTTAACTCATTTAAAAAATAAGGTGTATATGCCATTGGCAATTTTAAGCAACTGGATGCTCGGTAGTGATGAAACTTACCTCACAGACAGAAGTATGAAATTATTTCTACTTATAATCAAAATGATACACAAAAAATATACAAATTTGTATATTTGTTGTACAGTGGGTAGATAATGATCGGGTCAGATGTAAATCAGCTTTGATATTGATGAGATCATACCTAACTCTAACAGTAATCAAATTGAGTTCGAGTTTGTGCTCAAGCAATTACAGCCATTGGTGGGCTGAGGATTCCATTTTTGTTAATACGTTGAATTTGAAAGTACACTAGATTTTACCAAATTCGAAATCTGTTACATGGTAAAACTACGGAGTAATTCAGAATTCTATTATCTAATAAATCATTAATTTGCATAACAAACTTGCAATTTGATATATATATATATATATATGTATATATATATGTATGTATGTATGTGTATATATATATATATATATATATATATCTATGTATGTATGTATGTTAGTTATCAATTAACAAATAGGAAGGAACAAAATTTTACATTGTAATCGTGCATACAATAGTTTTAGGGATTATAAAATTACGTTGTATACCTTTTTATTTGGTGAAAAGAGATACTTTATATACTAATGCAAAAAATACAATCAAAGGGAGTTTTGAGAACAAAAAATAGTAGAGTGTTATACAATTTTGGTACTCAAAACTCATTACGTTCACTAACTATCCTTTTAACAAACGAGCAACGCATCCAAATACAGAAGAGAAACAAACTCCTAATAAAATAAAAAAGACGTGCTACTCTCAAGCTTTTCCTTTTGGCTGACAAACCATATCACGTCACGCAGGGTTGTCAATGACATTCAGAGATTTTGAAGTTGAGAAATCAGGCACAATATCTATAAGACGCTTTATGTTACAACGTTTTACTTTAACGCGGGTGCTCATAGATTCATCCAATTGAAGATTGAATGTGTACTATGAAGATTGATCGTGTTCTTCCATCGCATTTTCATCGTTTTGATCGAGTTGTCCTATGGCAATCAGCTCATTAATTTGAAACTTACGCTTGAGGTATATAAGTTTCTATTTTGTTACATTGTGCACCAATTTGATTATCTTGAGGTAGGCGAGTGTTAACATTATATTGATCAAAATTTTCCATTATGGGAGTCTTCAACATTTAGATCATTTATAATTTGAAAAATTTCTACCTCCATATGCACATTATTTGATGGTCTGTTGTTATTTAATAGGAATCCACACTTTGTTTAATTGACAACTATTTTTCGAGTATTCGAGACTTTAATATCAAATTGGTTTTCATCCGTATTCCACGTCTTGTATGAAAAGTTTGTCATTTTCATCAAGAATTGAGATTTTTTAGGATAGGAAAATAAGTTAGAAGTTTCTACTAATGCTCGAGCATAAGAAATTTTTATATTTCTTTCAGTCATCTTATCTGATTTTATTAGAGTTCCTAATGCTGAGCCAATACGGCTATTACTTTATACAGTCCAATTGTCTAGGGGAAGACTGGACAATCGAATACAAATAGGAATCGATAGCAATAAATCTTTATTTAAGTGCATACATGTAGTCCATCGTCTCATCATCGTAAGTTTTTGTCATAGAGTACGGACCACCCTCTGGAATTTTGTCGCAACCCTCTTTAGAATCAAATTTTAAAACATAAAAGTTATTTCCTTTTGAATAAATGGTGAAATTCTCCAATGATTTCCGTGCTCTTTGAGTTAAGTTTTAGAAAAATGGAAAATGCGATTTTGAACCAACAACATAAATGGCAATAACATTGTTCCATTGATTTTTTGCTTCATGAACAATTTTTGTGGCCATCTCAGCGCAATTAGTGGAGTTAAATTCTCTAAGAGAAAATAAATTCAGTGGAACGTTGATATGTATCTGATTAACTTTAAGAACATCTATCCAATTACAATAATAGGAGGAGATGTAACTGATGATGTATTGGAAAACCGATATCTACATCTTGTTAGAAGTTAGGTTTGAGTTAGAATAGTAAATGTTAAAAGAGAGCATTGAACAAGACTTGGCGAGTTAGCCTACCATCCCTGAAAATATGGGTACTTTGGAGCTTACACAATTGCTTATAACTTGGTCTAAACAGTTGCATAAAAGAAGGCTCTGTGCCTGGTTTGTAGGGCAAGAATAAATTAGTAGTTTAGTCTGTTTAAGAACTTGTATTTTTTTTATCGTCAATCAATGAAATGAATAATAACAATGTAGTTTTCTTGGAATTTTACGTTTGATATCTCTCTCTACTGAACTTAATATAAATTCTAACATGGTATCAAAGCTAGGTTAAAAATAGAGTCAGAGAGAGATCAAGGGCTGAGAAAATAATCCCAAATAAACCCCAATTCATAATACAGTTCTTCTTCCTCAATCTTCGCACCCTCCATCTTGCGTCTCCGTGTTCCACGAACCAAGCCGTGTCGGTCCTCAGGCCTCTTACTCAGTCCAGATCTGACACTCCACTTACATTGGCCTTTTTCTCAAAATCCAAACCTGCTCCGCCGTAGCTCCGATTTGTGCTACCAAATCTGACATCGACGATTGAATCACCACCATGCTCTTTGGCAGGAATGGTGGTTGTTTTGTTGTGGCGTTTGGCTTGTGTTTGTTGAGAGAGTGTTGCTCGATGTTGTGTGACGTTTTAAGGAGAGGTGTTGTAATGTGGTTTTGATGTTGGTGTTGCCTATTATTGTAAATGAACATTGGCTGGCTATTTAGGAAGTGTTGGTGGCTGTCGGCCATACAGAGATTAAGGTGGTAGTGTTGAGGAATGAGAAGATATGGATGCAAGTTGGTGATGGTGTTTGATTCTGTGATGGTATCGGATTGGAGAGGAGTTGTGTTGACAATACCAAGTGAATGAATTTTGGAGGTGATATGTGTATTATTATTATCTGAGGTTGTTGTGAATGTAGTATAGATGTTTTGGTAGTATGCTTGAGAATCGGTTGTACTTTGTGTGATGGAAGAGAACGTGGAAGATGATTGCGGTAATGATGACGCGCTGAAGCAAGGCTGCTCATTTTGAGGCTGGATAAGGAACCAGTGTGTGGTTTTAGGCTGGTTGGTAAACATAAAATGATAATGGAAGTATGCCTTAATGTCTCCATGGAAGCAAAGTGATTGAACGAGTCTGCTAGTGAAGGCTGGTGGTAAGACTGACTTCGAGGCTGCCACTGGTGATGTGTTGGAGCAGCAAAAGCAGGATGAAGACGCGCACAACTGGATAAAAGTGTGTATAATTTAGAAATTGCAAAAAGCCATAAACAAGGAGAAACACTTACTCTATTTGTTATTGCACCCAGCAGTACGAAGTATGCATGAAGACATGCTGACTTTAGGTGAAAAACGAAGAGCGGGCAGTTATCAAAATGTTGGCAGAGGAGCTAGGTTTTGCTGTGTTTGTGAAAGGTGAAGTGAAAGAAGTGGTTGCTGGTAAGTTTTATAGGGAAAAGTTGGCAATGGGGATTTGTTATTTTTGGTGGTAGTTCATTTGGATGCAGAACGTGACAACACGGGGGAGAACATTAGTTGCATGTGTTGGTAGTGAAGAAGACAATGTCGGTTACGAGGTTGGACAATTTGAAGAGTGCTAACCAGAATCTGTTATGTACCAGATTGCTAACCAGAAGCTGTTATGTACCTTTGAATATGGAAAATATGAGAAAATTAGATGTAATTAAAGAAGACTATTAAATCTTTTGTTTTTGGGATTTGAATTTGAATTTGACTGAGAAGAGATATGATGCTCAAAACAAAATTTAATCAGAAGTTTTAATATCTCATTTGGTTAAAGCACCTGTGTATTCTTTAGTAAGAGGCAGGCCATTGAATTTTACTCTCAATGAAAGCGTACTGTTTCTACATGACCATCAGACCTTCAATGTTTCTCTATGATGATCATGTATGATTCCAAAATTCGTGTGATGCCAAAATTGTGCAATGCACTTTGGGTATCTTTCAAAAATGATAGTATATTTAGAGAAGCCAATGAAAGTCTAATATTTCTCTATGATGACTGTTAATGTGATGTATCAAGCCATAATTATGTCAGGATGATGTAAAATACAAATATGTTTTCAGGTGCATTCTCCTCTTGGTTCCTACCTATTTCTAATAGCAAGCCGTTGATATCCTCCTTTTTTAAGAAGAAATGGGTACTTATATTACAGAAACAAGATTAAAAATACATGACAGAGCTGACACAAAATACAGACACAAACCAAACAAATACTATACAAGATTAACAAAGTCAGCCCTGACCTAACCGACTAAATCATAAGATACCAAGCACAACAAAACAAAATACAAAGGCCCATGAAACACCACACAAGACCAACTAAAGCCCAAGGCCCGAACCTGCGAAGAACTCCACAAGTGGCTACAGGTCTTTTAACAAAGCAGCTATTCTCAATATGAGAGCAAGACCCTTTCAACAGGCAAAGCAAAGAACAACTAAGCACTAAAAACAACCCCAGACTAAAGAACAACCAATATTATTTTGTGGAAAATGGTTTGAAGGACACGTTTGAGTACAATTTTAGAACAAAGGACAGCCCGTAATGGGCCAAGATGACATATTATTTCTGTTTTTCATTTTTTGACCGAAATTTACGTTTCAAGGACATTACACTGTTTCGCTTTCTTCTTACCTTTCTGATTCAGGTTTCCCTTTTCAAAAATTATCGTTCAAACAATATTCATCAAGGTTCATATTACCTTCTGGATTTCGATTAAACATTATCGATTCACGAATATCGATTTTGCAATATCGATTTATGGTAAATTATCTTTTCTGTGTTTTATTCTATTCTCGATTTAGGTTTTTCGTATCATATAATGTCGATTAAAGAATATTCATAATTTCAGATTCTGAATCTCGAAAATATCGTTTCATCATAATCGATCTGTGGTAAATTTTCTTTTCTATATGTTTTTCAATATTCTTGTTCGATTGTGTAATTATCTTAATTTTTTAATTTAATCTATGTAGGCTTATGTTTTAATGGCGGAGAGGAGTGCTTGTAATGCGATTTCTTCTGACTGTTAATTCGATATCTTTAATTTCTTATTTTAATTCTGTCTGTTATTTTAATTCTGCATGTTAATTTTGTTTTTGCTATGTTGATTTAGCTTTTATTTTATATAATTTGTTATTTTCTTTTTTAATAATCTGTTGCAATCATATCATTACATTTATTTGTTGTTGGTTGCTTTATTTTGAAAATTTTATGTTGTTTTTGTTTTTTTGAAACAGTGGCACAAGTTCGATTTTAGCTGTTTTCATGTATGATGATAACAGTTATAGTTGCCGTGTTGGTTTGAATGTTTCTCTTCTTCTTTTTAAGAATGAGTTATGTGAATATTAGTTGTCGTTAACTTCGCTGAGTATTCAATTATCGTACATGCTTGAAGGAAATTGTAGAGTTGTTGATACTGATTCAGATTTACAGAGTATCGTATGTTTTTCATTGTTTAAGAAGAATGAATATGTGGTTTTTAAGGTAAGTTTGAAATTAGCTTTGGTTGAATGTAATAGTGTTAATGTTAGTGAGTCTGCTACTGGAAACTCTTTGATATCCGATTCTTCTAGTACAAACGTTCGGTTTGATTTTAAGGAAATTTTAAAGAAGGGAAATAATATTTCAGTTTTGGATTTTGTTGGATATCGGTTTGATGGAGCTTTGAAATTCAGATTTTTTTTTAATAGCCTATCAAATTAAAAATGGTTATAAGTTGAAGAATATTAAGAATTGCAGAGAAATTGTTACTTCCATTTGTTCTTGGTTTGATGAGGGTTGCAAGTTAAAAATTCTTGCTAGTTGTGATTCTGTAAATGTTAATAGTTTTTATATTAGAAGCTTGACACATGAGCATTCATGCGGTGCTGGGTTACGTGATATTAATCATCCTCCTATTTCTAGTAAATTCGTCAAGTCTATGATTGTTGATCAAATTAGAGATGAGCCTTTGACGAAACCAAAAGATATCATTAATCAATTTAGAAGAGAATGTAATTTTAATATGAATTATTACTATGCTTATTCTGGGAAACAAATGACTATGAAAGAAATTTTTGGTGATGATGCTTTATCTTACAATGATTTACGGTGGTATATAGATGTTGTTAATATGTCAAATCCAGGGAGCTATGTTGATATGGAAGTGAATTGTAAAACAAATCAGTTTGAGAGGTTTTTTATCGGTTTTCATGCATGTATTGTTGGTTTTAAACACTGTAGCCCTTTGATTTTTTTGGATGCTACTTTTTTGAAAGGTAGGCCTGGTGTTTTGTTGGTTGCAACTGCCAAGAATGGAAATCAAGGATTTTTTCCTTTGGCTATGGCTATCGTCTCTAAAGAAAATGAATGTAATTGGAGTTGGTTTTGTGAACATTTGAAAAACATGCTTGATGAAGATCGACCGTTGGTTTTCATGTCTGATAGGCATTGGGGTTTGCTTTTAAGTGTTCCGAAATTTTTTCCATCTTCTTGCCATTCATTTTGTTTGTTTCATATGCGAAGTAACCTTCTAAGTTCTGTGAAGGTGAAGAACAAAAATTACTGTATTAAAGATTTATTTGAAAAAGTTGCTAGGTCTGCCACGCTTTTTGAGTTTGAAAGATCTTTGAACAAATTTGTTGAGATTGGTGGTTCTGCTGCATTAGGTTTTTTAAATGATAAACCATATGATCATTGGGTTGATTTTTTTTTCCTGGGGAAGAGGTATGGAGAGTTGTATTCTCATCTAGCTGAAAGTTTTAATTCATGGATTTTAGTTGAACGTGCCCTTCCGATTACTTCTTGTTTGGATTCTTTTCGGGTTAAGTTGATGGAACAAATGTGTAAACATAGAGAGGAGGTTCAGAATTGGAAAAGTGTACTTTGTCCGACTATGGAAGCTTGATTGTCTGAACTTGTTAATGAAGGATATGGATGGGATGTGTTTAAGTCATTTGATCATATTTTTGAGGTTAAATCTTCAAAGTCTCATCATGTTGATTTGAATTTGAAAATGTGCAGTTGCAATCAATGGAAAATTACTTGTTTCTCTTGTGCTCATGCCATTAAATGTATGAATAGGTGTAAACTGACTATTTATGAGTTTGTGGAGTATTATTATACAACTGAAGCTTATCGTGCTAGTTATTCTCATGCCATAATGCCAATTCCTAATTATGATAAACCAAAAGCTTCCCTTGAAAATAGTGAAATTGTAAGACCTCCAAAATCCATTCGGCAAGCTGGTAGGCCATCATTCAAAAGAAAGGGAGGTCCAACTGTTTTTAAAACCAAGGAAAACAAATGTGGAAGATGTAGTCAATATGGCCATAATCGTAAGAATTGCAAGACTGTGCTAAAGTTTTAGATGGTTCAGGTAATTTTTATTTTTAATGCTGTTTATTTTAGTTCTTTTACTTATTTTGCTTTATCTTTTTGTTCTAACTGTTTTTTTTATAATTGCAGAATTTATTTTCTGCAGGTTAGGAGTGAATATGGTGTTGTTTTGGTTGATATATTGGGATGTTTGCTAGTGTTTGATTTCAGGTAGTGTTAAGTTTTAGACTGTTCAGGTATTTTTATTTTTTATTATTTTATTCTATGCTATTTAGTTTTAAAGTTTTATATGGTTAATATACTTGAATCAACAATGCATGTGCGTGGTTTAATATATTAATTCTACAATTCACAAACTGTGCCATAGATTCATATCTAATTCTTTCTAAGGTGCACGAACTGTGTATATATAACCATATAAACATTCAGCTTTTGCAAAAATAAAACTAACGGCAATGCTCATAAACAAATTACAAAAGTCAAAAACATGACATTCACACACCCAAATACATTCTGATAAGCCCTGAGCAATGCTCCTGATCTCAATTCATACTCCAAAACTTCTCATAATATTCATCAAAATTGAAACAACTCTAAACAAAAGGTATCCATTTTCAATTAGTTCTCAATAGGTCAAAAAACCATAGTATTGCATGTGCAAAATTATGAAGCAATAGACATACTCTCAGTGCTCGCATTCACCACTGCTCTATGCCGCACACTATTGCACCTTCCATTACTTAACACCTATGGACATTCTCAATAGGTCAAAAAACCATGACCTGAAAGGATTATTTTTTTTAATGTTGTTTAGTATATTTCTTTTATTTATTTAGCTTTATTTTTTTAAATTAACTGTTTTGTTTATATAATTGCAGAAATTATTTGCTTCAGCTATGTGGAGTGAAGATGGTGTTGTTTTACTTGATGATATGTTGGGATGCTGGCTAGTGTTTGGTTCTAGATAGTTGAAGGCTGTTAAACAATAGTAGCTGATATGTTAGTTGATAATTTTTTAGGTTGTTTTGAGTTGTTTTTTTTTTTTTTTGGTCAATTTGTAAATTTAAGGTCTTACTTTTCAGTTTCTGCATAGATAATATTACATGGTATAGTTATAGTTTATTGATACTTTGATATGTTTCTTTGAAACTTATAATGTTTGATCAATGAAATAATGTTTGAGTATCATCTGTGTATTTGTACTGTATTTGTAGTTAATTATTATTGTCTGTAATTTTGATTAATATTGTTTGTGTATCTTATTGTTTTATTAGTACTGTTTTAGTGGTACAGGCTTCAAACATAGAGCAAGATAATGCATATCAGCCATTTCTTCTTTTTCAAAAGATTATTACTGCACTAACATAATGTAAATTGATCTAAATCATTGTATGACAAAACAAAATTACAAGTCACATAGTTACAATGCACTAACAGCATTGTAACTACATATCAGCATTGTAACATAAGGCAAATTGATCTAAATCATTGTATGACAAAACAGAATTGCACTAACAGTTGTTACAATGCTAGTATGTGATATATACTTGAAATAGGCAAATATTAGGCATCGGATCTTAATCCATTCCAATGCTGGTATAACTTCGATAGTTGAAACCTTTAAGCCGTAACACTCAATGAACCTGAAATAGCCAAATTTATGCTTTAAATAGCCAAATTTATGCTTGAAATAGCCAAATATTGGTTTGATAGCTGTAACACTCAATTTTGATTAAATAAAGCTTCACAAAATTTTAGACATGGTGTTTCCTGTATATAGTAATTGTACAACAGTTATCACATTACATACACAATATCACTTGAAATACACAGGTTAAGCAGAAAGAAATCTTGATGTATCATTTTGTTTAATACATTTGTATAACAAATAAAAACCTAAATATTGAAATCAAATAATACATAACCAACATATTTAATCATGCAATGATCATCAATGAGTAAAATCAGTTCTTAAATTCAGTTCAGCAATGATGTAGCCTTCACCTCCACTGCACTAACATCAGTTAAACTCTAACAAAATTACATGTCACATAGTTAACTACATAAATAGAAATTCAGCAACACAATTACAAGTCAAATATGAACAATAACTTGTAGTATCCTTGCACTAATTAGAGTTAACCATACTGATAACACGTCACAAATTCCAGAAACTTACAAATCTAAAACAGAATGTATATTTTCTAACAAGTCACATTGTCCCTCATAAAATTTTCCACTAGACCTGTGCATTAATACCTTTTTCCACTAAATCTATGCATTAATACCTTTTTCCACTAAACTATGCACTAATACTTTTTTCCACTAACTAGAGGTAATCATTTTTGCTGTTTCAGGCGTAGGTCATTGAAGACAATATTTGTATATCCAAGAGATTTTTACATCTGTCACTAACTCATGCTAATGTTGCTCTGAACATGTCCATTGCTGCGTCGTCATAAGAAAATGGCAATGCATAAGGTGCTATTTCTGTCAGATGTTTCATGATCTCCATGACATACAATGCACAGTCAAGTCTGTTAAATGAAAAATGATGAGTAAATAATGATTAGCAAGTAAATAAGTGGTATTGAAATTCAGTATTATTCTAAAGATCTTAGCTATTTGAATATAACATGTCTTAACTGAGTTGATATCGTATAATCCAATTACTGTTGTTGGCCAATGTAGCATAATTGACTATACTCTAATGTCATATGAGCTTCTAACTTCTAAGTGGTTAAAATATCAAAATTTTTTAGACTATGGTGCTGCTTGAAAATAGTGTTAGGAAATCTTACTACTTAGTTAAATGGAGCTCAATATTTTATACTTTTTCAAGGATGGTTTTTTCCATGAAATAAATTATATGGAATAGTGTACTATGCATGAAAATATGTTTAATTGCAGTACAGGTCATTATAGCAAAAGACAATGTAAGTGAAATATTGTTGTGTTTAATCATACACATGTGCGAACATACACATATTTATGCACACATACGTATAGAAACTTATTAAGAAATGATATATTTCTGTGTTTGTGCATGGTTTCGTGTGTATCTTATATTTATGCACACATAATCATTAGTATATTAATGCGTATTTCCAAAAAAATTAAAAATGTAAATATAAGGAAAGATGTTACGATGTATCTAGTTGTTGTGGACAATTTGGTTGTTCGATCTTCTTTTTTGGTGTCATTTTCTTTTTGATTTGATTCCTGTTCTATGATTCCTGAATGTACTTTTGTACTCTTTCTCTCTACATGAATTAGTAAAATGATGTTAATGATTATGTTATGAACAAATAAACATAGTAGCAGTATGTATATCTTACCAATAATTGTGCTAGCTTGTAGTTTGGATTTGTATATGTAGTTGATCTTATAGGCATCAAAGAATCATAGTGTTTCCATTCCATGGTTGTGTAGTCAAGAGTTACCAATGTCCAGTGTACACCTTGGTGCATTGGAAAAAATAGAGTGTCTGCAAATTCATCACTGACTATTTCTTCGATCTTTGGTATGACAAGATGCTTTATAATGTTTTCATAATTTTCTGTCAATCCTTTCTATTGAAACAAAATATGACTGTTTTAGCTTGTTAGTTTATCAATGGTTATACGCATAGTATGGAAGATATTAAGAAATCTTACTGTAATAGCGGTTGTGAAATAGTATTTGTGTTTGGTTTTGTCTAGCTTTTGCAGAAACCAGTCTATCACCTGGAATTTAAAAATAATTTTTCTTTTATTTTTATTAGTACACTATATATTGCATTATGACAGTGCAAGTAAATATCTTCTTATGTCATATTATGATATTCAATATGGTACTGTATTGTTTGTGGCTATTATGTGTCTGTATAGTTCAGGATCCCTCTTAACAATTCAAAAATGAGTGGCGTAGCTTTAAAAAGTAATCATGTATTAATCAAAATTAGAGTGTTATTAACAATATTGCTGCATAATGACAAACTTTAACTAATAAGTGATTATCAATCATCCCAATTGAAATGGAATTACTACACATGCATTAATTTTCCACCTTGTTTCATTTATGCTCAAATCAGAAGTCATCATTCTCTGCTGTCTGTTTGTGACAAATGAATGAAACAAGGAATTGGCAAATGTAATATGAAAAATGATAAATGAAGCTGACCTCCATTTGAGCTTACTTATAAGTGTTTCATATGTTTTTTTCACAGAACTTTCATACAACAGGAGCAAAAAAATAGACCATGAAACATAAGGATAGACAAGTCAGGTGTAAGCATGTTTTGTTTTGTAGGGTATTTACGTGGTATTAATAGGAGCAAAATTACCTGATCGCTGATGAAAGATCCTAGTAAAAGGTCTTCAATTTCTTTTCTGTTGACAATTATAAGTTCCTTTCCAACTTCACCTTCCCAAGTTGTTGCACTGTAAAAGTAACAGGTAAAATGTTAGTGAAGTAGTTAGTTTCTCTTTTTTTTTTTTTTTTTTTTTTTTTTGGATTTAAATTGAATGGGTTGTGATACGTACTTTAATTCACCAACACAGTAAAAAAAAAGATTGAATTGCAGACTTTTTTGAATAATCTAAAAGTTGAAGATGAGAGCCTTCCATGTTTTTTGTTGGCAGTGTAGCTTCAATTTCTGGTGTAGCAATTTTTTCGACGTCAATAATTTCTGTTTGTACGTCTTTTCCATCTTCATTTGTTTTACTGTTTTTTCGTTTTCTTTTGTTTTTCTCATAAGTAAAAACCAAATCTTCTTTTTTTGCTCTTTTTCCTTTTGTTTTGATTCGTTGAATCATTGAAGATTGTTTCACTATCACTTTTTCTTCATTTGCAATGTTGATTTCTTCATTTTGTTCGTTCTGGTCTTCCTTTTTTTTTGGAGTTGGTGTTTCTGACTTTACTAATTTGGTGTCTTCTTGAGTGCTAAACAAGTTGAATGTTGGTGGTGTTATATTCATGAGTTTGTCAGTGTATAGCTATATTTGTTTGGAGTTCTCATTGCTGTTGGCACTTGATGGAGTATTCAGTTTTTTTTTCTAAAATTTGATTTTCTTTCAGCAGCTTCATAATTTCCAGGTCTTTTTTCTTTCTCAATTCGATTTCATCAGATAATTGTTTTTGCAGATCCTTTAGCTTTGATTCCAGTTGCTGAATTTGGTATTGCATCATATTTTGCTGTGCAAACTATTTGTTTGTAATTTCAAATCTTGGCTTTCTTCTGAACTTCTTGTTTCATCACTGTCTTCTACTTTTTCAAGCAGTGTTTTCTCATAATCAGTGACATTTAGCAGCTGTTTGTTGATCTGTATATGAAAATTCAGGATTATCTATTGTATATAGTGTGTCTACTATTTTAGTGGCATATACTCGAAAACAATATGTGTGCCCATAATCAAAACATATGCAGCTATTTGTTTTTCAACATTATTTATTAAGACATAGTAGTAGGTTAAATTAGTGATAAAAATATTAAAAATTTTGAGGTAGAAAGTCGTCTGTTATTTATGAAATTGTAACTGATCAAAAAAATTTGAGGTAGAAAGCCATCTACTATTTATGAAATTGTAGCTGATCAAAAAAATTGGACGCAGAAAGCCATTTGCTATTTATGAACTAGCTTAAATTTAAGAAAATAAATTCTAGCTAATCAAAAATTTGTTAGCTAACAATTTATGAAATTTGTTTAACAATGTAGAATAGTAGAAGTTATCTATAAAGTATAGTACAATATAGGAAGCAACAGTTTTTTTAATAGATTGCATACAGACAAAAGATGTCATTTGTAACAATAAAAACAGTAAAGTTTTTGAGCAAGTATTACCTTTGTTTTTGGTAAGTATTTCAATCCATCATATGGTATCCTAGGTCTCAATATGGTAAGATTCCATTTAGCTGCTCTTGGTAATGTGGAGTCGGTAATTTTTTTGGGGTTAACAATTTTGATATGCTCACATAACCAATACTGTTACAATGAAGAACAAAGTTAGCTTGTAGTAATTTTGTTTAAAATTAAATTTACGTGTACATACCAGTGTAAGCATTATACAACCAGAAATATTCCTTGGCGATTTTTTGAAGTGAGTTAAGCTTTTAGTGATGCTTTCCTTCAATGATGATGGCCAAGAGATGGAATTCATCTTTCTCAAATTAAGGATATATGGAACATATGTCCATCGTAGTAGCCTTTGATTGTTTGGAAAAAAGAATGTTACTAGTAGATGCATTATTATGAGAAGCGGGAGATCTTTTTCACTTTTGTAGTCTTTGAATTCCAACATTATTTTGATTCTATTTTCAATCATATCCCTTGTTATACATCCACATTCTCCAAAGTTCCTTCTAACAAATTGTTGTTCATGTTCGTCTAAATTAGTAAAACCTATTGGTCCTAAAGGAAATAAGTTCTTTCCATATTTTGACATTCCAAAAATCAAACTTATATCATCTGTTGTCACTTCCATAAATTCCCCTCCAAATTGAAACATTTCTTTGTCAATTGAATAGCAAGTAATCAATGCATCTAAATTCCGTGCACATTTACCAAAATCCTAGGTATTAATATGACCTTCGTAGAACATTCTAATAAAGTTGTTAAACAGTGTTTTTCTTAGAAACTCTAACTGATTTTCTGTAAAATAACCTTTTGATTTGATAAGCTAAATCATCTTATAAATACCTCTCAAATTGCATCTATAAGTATTGTTGATGATCTCCACTTGAACATCTTCTTCAACACTGTCATATTCTGTTATGGTAATGGATTGTGGTTTTTCCTCTTTTTTTTTCTTCTTCATTTTTGGCTGTTTTTTTGAATTCTTTGCTTCAAGTAGGTTTTCAGTATTTGCTTCAGGTTGATTTTCTTCATTCGCTTCAGCTTGGTTTTTATTCTGCACATCAGGTTGGTTTGCATTGTTTTGTTCGGCTTGCTTTGTATTCAACCATTCATGTTGTTTTTCATCTTTCAGCTCAGTTTGCTTTTCTTTTTGCTTTTTAAGTTGTCTCTTCTTTTGTTTCTCTATTTTATCTTGGGAAGATTCAAAATCTGATATATCTTCACCAATTTGATCCTATAAAATAAAATTAGTGTTTCCAGTTACTACAATTAGCATTAGACTAAGTAATAATTACCTTTATATTGACAATCAATTAGCTTTTATAATATGTAAAGTGACATGCTTTTGGCTTTAAAATGCAATAATTACATGTATAATAAGATAAATAAATAGATTGAAATTACAGTTATGCTGAATTTATCTTTAATTTATAGTAACTAGCTGTATAAAGTGTGAATGTATAGGTCATAATAAATTAAATGGTTGAATTTAGCTTTAATTTAGATGATAGATAGTAGTATAAAAGGGATAAATTGAACAACTAATACTATATAATAAGTGCTTGGTGGAAAGTATAAATTTATATAATGTTGAAATTAGCTTTTTTATTACAGTAAGTAGTAGTTCAAAAATGATAAATATGCAGGTCAATTTAAATAGAATTGTGTAATGTCAATTAGCTTTTATAATATGTAAAGTGACATGCATTTAGCTTTAAAATGCAATAATTACATGGACAATGAGATAAATAAATTGATTGAAATTACATTTATACTGAATTTATCTTTAATTTAATAGTAACTAGCTGCATAAAGTGTGAATGTATAGGTCATAATAAATCAAATAGTTGAATTTAGCTTTAATTTAGATGATAGATAGTAGTATAAAAGGGATAAATCGAACAACTATTGAAATTTAACTTCATACTATATAATAAGTGCTTGGTGGAAAGTATAAATTTATATAATGTTGAAATTAGCTTTTTTATTGCAGTAAGTAGTAGTTCAAAAATGATAATTATGCAGGTCAATTTAAATAGAATTGTGTAATGTCAATTAGCTTTTATAATATGTAAAGTGACATGCATTTAGCTTTAAAATGCAATAATTACATGGACAATAAGATAAATAAATAAATTGAAATTACAGTTATACTGAATTTATCTTTAATTTAATAGTAACTAGCTGTATAAAGTGTGAATGTATAGGTCATAATTAATTAAATAGTTGAATTTAGCTTTAATTTAGATGATAGAATAAAAGGGATAAATCGAACAACTATTGAAATTTAACTTCATACTATATAATAAGTGCTTGGTAGAAAGTATAAATTTATATAATGTTGAAATTAGCTTTTTTATTACAGTAAGTAGTAGTTCAAAAATGATAAATATGCAGGTCAATTTAAAAAGAATTGTGCAATGTTCAAAATTTATATATATATATAACAAAGACCAATTGAAAAGGATTAATTTATATATCATTGAACTTATCATTTTATTATTCAAATTTGCATTTGATTTTGATAAATGTACACATCTAAATTAATTGTATTATGCAATATAGCTTTATATAACATAACAATAAAAATAAAAAATGATTAATCTACAAGACATAATTTGTTCAACTGTTGTTGCATGCAATTGAAAATGATAAATCTACAAGTAAAAATTTATTTTAATTGGACTTCGGAAAATTGATAAATCTACTATTCAAAATTTGTTGAACTGTTTGCATGCAGTTGAAAATGATAAATCTACAAGTAAAAATTTATTTTAATTGGACTTCGGAAAATAGATAAATCTACTATTCAAAATTTGTTGAATTGTTTGCATGTAGTTGAAAATGATAAATCTACAAGTAAAAAATTATTTTAATTGGACTTCGGAAAATTGATAAATCTACCATTCAAAATTTGTTGAACTGTTTGCATGTAGTTGAAAATGATAAATTTATAAGTCATCAACTATGGAATTTAGCTTTTAATTACTTAATATTGTCTAATCCTCCTAGACAACTAAAAAAACAGTTTCAAAACTACACAATTATCTACAGGTGAAAATTTGTATGAATTTGAATATCAGTTAACTTTGAATTACCTTTTTGTTCAGCAGTTTGCTAGATCGAGTTATTGTCATTGATAAGCAAAAACCCTAGATTGAAGAAAACTAGTGATGGAGAGTAAGCAGCTGATGATGAGTAAGCTAAACCCTAGCTCGCAAAAAACTAGCTCGTAAAACCCTACCTCGAATAGTAAAAACAGTAAAATGAAGTTAGTAAGGAGATTAAAACCCTAGCTCGAAGAACCTACCTCAAACAATAAATTGAAGTAAGTGAAATGGAATTCATAGGGTAAGGTAAAATGAATCGCTGTAAAATGGAATCGTACCTGGAAGAACGCTACCTCGAACTATAAATTGAAGTAAGTAAAATGGAATTCGTAAGCTTCTTCTTTTTTAGCTGAAAGGGTAAAGTAAAATTAATCGATGTAACATGAAAGGGTAAGGTAATGTCGAAGAACCCTACCTCGGAAAACTGTAGATCTGAATCGCCATTAAAATGTTATTTTAGCTGAAAGGGTAAAGTAAAAAATATCGGGTCGGGTTTGTTGTCGTGTCCTTAATTCAATTATAAAACTTTGCTGTCCCGTGTTATAAATTTTTACTCAAACGTGTCCTTAATTTATAATTACCCTATTATTTTTCATGTATTCCCCCCTTCTTCACTCCTCTTATAGATCCACCTTTTTCGCTTACCTTCTTAGACTTTGACCTGTTTTTATATTGAGATACTAGTTTGAGCCACTCGGGGTTGTCTTCTAGTAAGGGTTCAACTCCAATAACCACATTGTTCCCTTTAAATTTACTCTCCTTAAATTTGCTGCTTCTTTTCCTTTTAAAACCGCTACTACTTAATGAAGAACAATCCGAGTCATCCATTACACTGTCTTTCTCTATATTATTTTTTGCATATTTCTTATCGCAAGTAGTAGAAATGCCAACCTCTGTAACACTTGCGATATCTTCATTTTTTCCAACAGTAAAGAGAGGAAGCTCTAAATTTTTGTTAACATAATCCTTTCTGACTATAAACCCACTATTATCCACCTCATCAACATCATCATCTCTCATATGAAAATCATTTTTCTCAAAATTCTCCACCATAATTTTCTTAACAACCAATATGTTTCCTGTATTACTTTAAACTAAAGCCATACTATCTTTGTCTTTCTCATGAACATGTTTATCCTAAGACAATAAATTAACATCTTTATCTTGCATGCTCTCATTATAGTTTTCAAGTATAGTAAAAGGATTTGCATCTTTCACATTACTGAATCCAACATTCCTATTGTTTGACCCAAATGTGACATGCCTATCTTTTTTTCCTTTCCCTGATTCATT
The DNA here is from genome assembly GCA_030737875.1 of Allium sativum. Classification (NCBI taxonomy): domain Eukaryota; kingdom Viridiplantae; phylum Streptophyta; class Magnoliopsida; order Asparagales; family Amaryllidaceae; genus Allium; species Allium sativum. Next base: position 62,405,045 of record CM060909.1, on the reverse strand, counting down.
GTTATTTTTGAGATATAGGTTCTTTTCTACATTCTTTCCATCTATATCCATAACACTTTCTAGAGTCGATTTGTTTTTGGTAGACCAGATTTACAGGAAATGTTAGTATGCCCAAATAACTTGTAGTTAGAACACAATGAAGGAGTCCGCTCATAAACTACTCTTTTCCAAACAACTTCACCATTACAATTTTCAATAGGGATAGCTTCCGGAAAAGAAAAACCAGACTTAATTTTTACAAGTATTCTATCATATGAAATTCTTGTTAAGCTTTCTGTAACACTGTCCAATTTTAAGGGAATACCTAATAAAGATGCTATTCTACTAATCGATTCTTCAGTCCATAAATCCAAATCCAGGTTAGGTAAACGGATCCAAACTGGGATTGAATGCAAGAATTCTCTTGTTAGTTTAATATCTGGTTCCCATTTTTTCATAACAATCAATCTCTTATTGTAATAGTATGGCCCTTCAGCAAGTATTCTATCACATTCTTCCTCATTCTCACATTTTAAAATGAAAAAAAACCATTATCTCTAGAATATAAGTGGTAACTTCCCTTCGGCTTCCAAGATCGATGTAGCAACCCGGGATTATGGAGAATTCCAAAATATTAAATTATAATGTAAATTATGATTTAATATGGGATTAAGAATTAATGGATAGAATAAATTGATGATAATATGGTTTGTTTAAAAATAAACAATGTTATGTTGGTTAAGAATTTGGGTTTTGTTGTAAACAAATGGAAGCAAAGTGTAAGACCAGGTGTTTATGGATTATAGAGTGAAAATAATTAAAGACGAAAATAAATTATTGGGTTAAAGTTTATGATATTGGAATTTTATTCCAATATTATTTTTTTGTCCTAAAATAAAAGGATAAACATGAAAGAAATTTATATAGATGAAATGTTTTGGGAAATGTTGTTTTAATACATTAAAAGTGTTAAAACATTTTTCTATAATTGTTAGGAGTTAGAAATAATTGTTAATTTGGTGAAATATGTCAAATTTGAAATATTTGTCCTTAAATAAAAATAATGACAAATATTATTGTAACAAAGGGGAAAACAAGAAGAAAATGTTTTTTGCTGTATAAGTAAGTTTGAAATAATGTTTTGAAGTTATAAAAATGTTGAAAACATTTTTATACACTTTAGCCGATGAAGTATTAATATTTTTTTGGTTGAAAACGATGAAAATAATGATTTTCCACCATAAATTGTGATTATTGGTAAATAACTGGTATTAAATTGTGTAAATAATATTTTAGTTTGAAATTTTATTTTTTTAACATTTGTAACATGTTCCTTTCGATAAAGTGAGTAATACGCAATTCGTTTCACTCAAAAAGGAATTATAATAAAGAAATTATGTTACAATTAGTAAAAGTATAAACATTAGATTTGATTAAGTATAGAAATGGGCTTTATTTCTCTAACCCAACCCATTAGAAACATCAAGAGAGAAAGGTACGTTCTTTCCTCTAAGCAGAAAGAAACCCTTTCTTCTTCCTCAAACTCAGAAGCAAAAAACCATGGCTACCTATTGACCTAGGCTCAAAAATTCATCGAATTTCGCTTAAATTAAAGTTTACTTCATGTTGTAATCCAAGTCTAAGGTAATCTCTACTTTCTCTAATCATCTACTTACCTAAATCTCGGTTTTGCTATACTTTAATTGTCTTTTTGATATTTTTACCATTGCATGTCTCTCTTATGTCTTTTTCAGGTCATTAATGCTTCAATCCATCTAAAAGCTTCAGTTTTGCAAGTTAAAATTCACACTTTTGTTGCAAATAATAAAGGTAAGCAAAGCTTACAGCAAACTAAATCAAAATTTGCAAAGATCTAATAAATTTTGTTGAAATTGGGTTGTTTAGATCTTGTTTTCGGTCATGTTTCATATATTGTTTTGCTGAAATAAGGCCATCTTTGAAAAATCATATCTTGCTCATATCCAAGCGAAACACTGTAAATTTTAGTATGTTTCAGACCTTATATCAATACTTGATGCTGCAAAATTTCATTTGAATCTGAGTAGTTTAGAGGCTTAAATCATTCATCGAAGTTAGATAAATTCGGATTTTCAGCTGAGTTCATTTTATGGCTGAAAATGGTCATCTTTGAAAAATCATATCTTATTCTTTTTGCAGCAAACTACATCCAAAATTTAGTATGATCTTTTTATTATATCAAAGTTTGATGCTGCAAAATTTCAATTGATTTTGAGTTGCTTAGATGCTCCAAATCAGTCGACAAAGTTAGACAAATTCTGATTTTCAACTGAGTTCATTTTATGGCTAAAAACAGTCATCTTTGAAATTTTATATCTTATTCGTTTTGAAGAAAATTACTTCCAAAATTTATTATGATCTTGATATTATATCAAAATTTGATGATGCCATATTTTATTTGATTTTGAGCTGAATAGATGCTCCAAATCAGTCGACAAAGTTAGTCAAATTCTGATTTTCAGCTGAGTACATTTTATGGCTGAAAATGGTCATCTTTGAAAAATATATCTTCTTCGTTTCAAAACGAAATGCAGTCAAATTTTAATAAACTTTTGTACATATTCTAAAGTTTATTGCTGTAAGATTTCATTAATTTTTGGATTGTTTTGTTATGTTAAATATATCGTTAAATTTGGCTAAAAACCAGATTTTTGTTTTGCCATTTCAATTTGCGGCATTCTTCATTAGTCTTCACTTCTAAATTTGGTTTAACTGATGTTTAAATTGAAAAGTTTCATGATGAATTTTTGTAGCCATGATATCCGATGACGGATTACTTCAGTTTTTAAGATATTTTGAGTTTAAATTTTTATTTAAATTCTATTCAAATTTAAATATCGGTAGTATCATATTAGGAGAATTTGATATTCTTATTGTTTTGATTTCAAATAAAATTTGGAAATTTTTCTTTAAAATTATGGATTGGAAAATAAATGTTTTAAAGACATTTTAAAGGAATTTTAATAAATTACTTATTATTTTTAAAGTATTCTAACAAATTGATAATATGTTTAAATAATGAGTTTTCCCTTATAAAGCTTTTATAAAATTTCTCAAATTGTTTAAAAACCTTTTCTATAAAATTAAATTTAAATATATTTTGGCTTATTTTTATGTATTTTGTCATACAAGAATGAGAATTAAACGATGTAGTAAAAATACATGGTATGGGACATGTTTTTTTGCTTTATCGCTTAATATCGGACTTGTACGATCGAAGCCAATTTGAAGTGATATTTTGAGATGTTTTAGAGGTTGCTAATTTTAGCGAAGTCTATTGGTTTGAGAACTCTTCTTTTCAGTGTACTCGATGGCGAATCAACTTAGTTGTTTTTCTTATGATTACTGATGAAATGAGGCAATTTTTGATATGAAACTCTAATTTGAGGTTATAGTCGGAAATAACCTCTGCGATGTTTCTTATACTTGCCAAGGAGAGGAGACAAGTTATTTATGATGAATTCATAGTTTTCTTGACATTCATGATGCATTTTACTTGTCGATGAGTCGAGATAAGTCGCGATGTCATTCAGTACTCGTCGAGAGAGAGATGAGACGAGTTGGGCATTTCTACACTAGACAATGATACGAGGTAGTGCATATTGGTTGATATTTTATGATGGTTTTTCTAATGTGACATCGACTAATGATTAGTAAACCAATAGGTGCGAACGTATGGTATGAGACGTACGTTAACAACTATTGGGTTCCTGTTCGAGAAGTTGAGACACATTCAAGATTTACTAGTACTATTACCGAGTACACGATTGGAGTCATCACAATGATTTTGACTATAGCCATCATGATGATCACAATGTCTATGACTCCAATCACTATGATGTTATTACTCGGATTTTGTGACCAAGGGCATCACGATGTTTCGGCTATAGTCATTAAGATGTTTATGATGTATATGGCCCTAGTCATCACGATGAATGGTACCAATATGTAGTACTAGTCAAGAAGTTAAGCACATGCAGTTTTCTATGATGTTTTGAATTCACCTTTTGATGATGATGTTCGAATATGAAGAAGGCCATGTCAATCTTATGTTTTCTGGTGATTTTGAATATGACGTTTTGAACCCTTTTTGGGTGCTATCAAGATAGATTTGTGACCTTTTATGATTATACCGAGGGAATGAGGTATAGATTATGGTAATTCTTTTATAATGAGTTTTAGTAAAGGATTGGAGATGTATTTATATTTATACTGATGAAATGAGGTATAATAATTAAGAAGTTTCTATTAGATGATTTTTATGATATATTGAATTGTGTTGGGGTTTACTATATGCCGATGAGACGGGCATATTTATATGTGTGTATCCTTTAATTAAAGATTATGTATGCCTATGGTTCATATTCTTAATTATTCATAGTCGAATAAAGTATGAATGTTATACCATCTCTTACATGCCTATTGATTCCCTTATGAACTTGTGGTAGACCTTATGAGGCATCTCGTTGAGAGATGAGTTGAAAAACTATTTCGTTCCGTTGGCAACAATGGAATGTTTCCCTTATCACTTGCAGTCATTTATCTTTACTACTGATAATTTTAGCTTGCCTGACCCGTGTGCTTTTCACTCGGGTCAGACCGAGTTGCAGGTTAGGTTTGGATTGCAGCTTCTCTTAGATCTTTGTACTAGCTTTTGTTGTACTTTATCTTTATAGCTCGTATATTGTACCTTATGAATAGTCAACTCTTATGTAATCAAGTTGTATTTTTCTGTGGGATGTGTATACATGAGATTCAACAGTCCTTGTTACTCATGTATGATGTATTATTATAAAGATGTATGATGATGTACGCACTTATATATATACTCTGATCTGGTTTGTTAGTTCTGTGACTAATGTCTTCTATCAGATGTATGTTACATTATTCTGAAACGGTTTGAAACTACCATAGAGTGCATTAGTTAGGGACTAAGCATGTATACCACTTATGAGGTAATAAGAAGAAAAAAAATCAAGACATAATTGACACGCTTAGCTCTTAACTAAGGTATTACTATGATGGTCGCCCTTAACTATCCATATTCTATGCATTAGTAGACATGATTACTTAGAAATTCTCTTTACTAATGAAGGTCTCGGGTTGGGGCGTCACAATCAAATAATATAATCCTTGAGAAAGGTATAGAACGGCTTGTTTCCAAAGACATAGAAAACAATCGAATTAAACCATTTTTCTCTAGCTCTATTTGTCAGTTCTTCGTTGATTACCGCATGCTTAAGATCATTCTTAATAGCAAGTTCATAAAAACTTAGCTGGATAGTATGTCGGTGGTATTTATTCTCAGTAATTAGGTCTATCCAAGCTTTTGACTGCCTAACATTACTCAAATCACCAACGCCTTGAATTTTCTCACCTAGATCTGGAAACTCTTTCTTAGAATAAAGATCTAGAAAATTAAAGTTAACTTGGATAAAAGGATTTCGACGCTCTGCATGATGTTGAAGATGACTCATATCAAGTGTAATTGTAGAACGGAAGTTGGAATCTGTGTTATTAGCGAACTTTGAAGAAGGGTTGGGAATTTTCGATTGAGCGGTCGCCATTACCTAAGCTTTAAAGAGTACCTTTTTTTCTTTACAAATCAATGGTTTCAAAAGATTACAAAAAATAAACAACGAACAATTTCCACAATTTTGAATTAGCTAACTCTTCATGTCAGATATAAACCAACATGAATCATAGCTCCTCAAGTTGTACTTTCAGAAAATATTCATGTTCATGTCACAATTTTTAACTTATATTCCCCACCAACTTTGTAATTTTATCATACAATAATACATGAAATTTTCACTTCTCAATGGCAACAGAAAGTTAATACTGATTTTGAGCTTTCTACATTTTTCTATGCTTATTTAAATTTGATTTGGTTGTTGTTTCCCTTCAGTTTGTTTTTAATTTTTTTCTTTCACATATCTTCAAATTTAGGGAGGTAATATTTTTCGTCTGATTTGTTCACTGATTGTTATCCTCAGTTTTTGGTTAGTTTTGTGAAAGAAACCACACATAAACATGCCTCGCTAAATTTTAGTTGTCTTTCTACTTTCAGATCATGTTGCATCCATGTTTATTTAAATCTCTGTTTCAATTATGAAGCATTGGAACCTGCAGAAGAAACGTTTTCATTTATTTTAGCTTAGGATGTTTAGTTTGTTCTCATTTATGAAATCAGGTTAAAAAAACAGTTACCCTTTAATTTCTGCGTTCACACTTGTCAACAGTTTATCTCATCACATCAATTTGTACATAGCGGCTAATTGTCATTTTAGGACATTGCATTATTTCCCACAGCAATTTAGTCATAATGCATAATTGTCATTTTAGGACATTGCCTTATTTCCTACAGCAATTTAGTCATAACGGCTAATTGTTATTTTAGGACATTGCCTCATTTACATATGTTAACGTTACATTATTTATTCTATATATATCAGCACTATTTTCATTAGTCAATGTACAAAAAAAAATTATTCTCTCAATCAATAATATAATCATGGTATCTTCTCATATTCTTGTTTTGATATCAGAGCAAATTTGCCGAGAGGCTTAACATCATACATAAAGTTTTTTTTTCTCTGCCATGCCAAGCATACATCTCCCCTTTTCCAGTGTTTCTTTTTTATCTTCCATCATTCCTTAATTTCTACTGCATCATCTTGCCTCACTGAACCCTAAACAACCATGACAAACAACGAAGCCACTTCAGCTGTCTTTGGCGACATGGCCAATGATGCTTCACCAAATTGGCACAACCAGATAAAACCAAAAAGCCAAATTATTACCACATCTCTGGATGAAGACAATTATATATTATGCAAATACCAAATTGAGATTGCTCTCAGGGGATACGGCTTGCTGGATTATATAAAAGGAACATTAACTATTCCACCAATAATGATAACAGATCAAGGAGGAAAAATCATACCAAATCTTGAACATGCCAGATTTCAAAAACAGGATATCGTACTTTCATCATGGCTTTTATCCTCTATCAGTTCGAATCTGTTTTCACATATTGTTGGATGCAACTCATCATACGAAATATGGACGGCTATAGAGAAAATTTTTAACTCACAGTCTGCAGTTAGAGTTATGCAATACAGAAGAGAATTGCAAAACTCGAAGAAAGAAGACATAAGCATGAAGGAGTACTTAAGCAAAATAAAAAATTTGTGTGACATGTGCTGTTGGACACAAAATAAGCGGCAGTGAGCAAATATTATTTATCACCGGTGGTTTAGACGAAGAACACGAGTCCTTAATTACTGTTATTGCCACTCAACAAACCCTACCGGACCTACATTTTGTTCGATCTGCTCTTCTCTCCCATGAAGGAAGAATAGAACAGAGAAAGTCTACCCAAGCAGAATTTTCGGCAAATTATGCAGTAGCCAAAAATAAATATAATCAAAGGAACAACAACTTAAATAGGCAAGATAGGCAGTATCAAAGAGGGTTTCAACCTCAGAGGGCCTATCAACCACAAAGGGGCCGAGGAAGAGGTGGATGGAACAACAGTAACAAAGTAAAATGTCAGATTTGCCAAAAATTCGGCCATATAGCGAGCAGGTGTTATTTCAGGTATAATAATGACAACAATGTACAACAATCTGAACGAATTAACTCAACCCCAAAAGCAAATGTTGCGGTTATGAGAAGTCAAATCAGAAATACTGGCGATGACAACAGAGGTCAACATAGCCACGATGAGGACAACAACAGTGAAATTGATTTAGACGATTGGTATCCAGACTCGGGAGCTACACACCACGTCACAAACAATCTCCAAAACTTAAATATTGGAAGTAAGGGCTACATAGGTATGAAATCACTACATATAGGTAATGGTAACATTGCACACATCACACACATTGGCAAAGGAACCATACTAGGCAGAGGACAACTCATAATTAAGTGTTTCCAAATTTGCTAAAGACAATAATGTTTTCTTTGAATTTCATCCTAAGTTTTGCTTTGTTAAAGATCTTCTAAGTCAAGAAATATTGCTATAGGGCAATGTACATGATGAGCTTCATAAATTTGGCAACTTGAAGACTGGAAATAATTCAAATAAAGAAACTTGGTGCAATAATGTAGCCGCTAGTACCAATAATAGCAGTAATAACTCTAGCAATAATGTTAGTTGTATTGGCAAAAGAAGCAATTCGAGTAGCAGTAATGTTGGTAATAATGTTGTAGAATCATGGCATGTAAGGCTTGGTCATCCTAGCTTGGAAACTATTAGAAAGGTTTTGAATAATAATTGCATCTATTTTGAAAACATACCTGTGAAACACACTTGCACACACTGCCAACTTGGCAAGAGCCACAAACTTCCATTCAGTAAATCTGAAACAGTATATAACAAGCCGTTGGAGCTTGTAGCAGCTGATATGTGGGGACCAACACCGCTAAACTCATACTAAGGCCACAGTTATTATCTATCACTAGTTGATGCTTATTCAAGATATACGTGGATTTATATTCTCAAACACAAATCAGAGGCATGCAACATAATAATTCAGTTTATAAATTTTATAGAGAAACAAATTAACTGTGACGATCCCAAAATCCGAGGGGCGGTATTAAGGATAATCATTGGAATATAACACATTAATCATCATAGCAAAAACAATAAATAGAATAATTTTACATGGATATGACAGCGGAATCACAACATGTAATAACATCAGAATAACATAGCGTAGGATATAACTTAGTAAATAAAAGGGAAGTGATCAGTCATCATCGCCAGAGGCGGAATACATACATGCAGTGAGACATAATAAGGGTATCAGTCTACATCGCCGAAGGCGGTACATATACATACAATAAGAAGTACTGAAAGTAAAGCAGTCTGCATCGCCAGTGGAGGAATCATAATATAATTACATAATGGCGGAAAAAGTCAAAGTCGTCTCTGTGAAGTCAGCCTCGCCATGAGCCAAAATGCACTCTATGCAACAGTGCAGAGCCAAAAACAACCTGTCACCTATGAACTAGGCTGCCCGTGTGAAAATAAGGGCACCCGCGTTTGCAAAGTGAAACAAACAACGAGTCAGTCATGGGGATTGGTATGAGGAATCTATTTAACAGTTAAACAACAGTAATAGCAAATCATAGGACCATGCCACTTTCGCGGAACGGGTTTACTCCAGTGATTTCTACTGCACTTAAAACAAAGTAATTCTTTAAAACAACGCAATGCTTTTAAAAAGAATGAAGCCATTATAAGACTCAGGTCCCATCATACAATGCAACGCAAGCCGGAGGATAGAGTTTTACCTTATAATGGCCAAATATGCTTAATACGTGTAAAACAAAATCATTTGATATTATTACTAGTGCATATATGTTTCAAAAACGAATAGCATCATAAATATCAATCATAGGCGGCATAGCTACCATCTACTATGTCGCCATACTAGTTCTACAATCGAGTCCGTTATTTCGTATTGGAAATTGGATTTCCGTCATGAGTCGAGGCAAGGGGCAAGCTCCTCAACGCTTCGAGACATTCTAGCAAATGCCTCGCGACTACACACTCTGGGTAACCCCTGGATGCTTCAGGGCCGGTCCTCTCTTACGTTTGAGGATTAATTATGCCTGAACACACGTTTCCCGGTCCTTACAGACCTATAATCGAGGCGCCTCGCATTCCAACAACCACAAAGGTGAAAAGTAGATATATATGTCAGGGCTGGTAAGTCACTGACACCACCATAGCTAGAAAGAAACGTCGTGCTCTCCCTGCAGCTCGTATCCCGTTTTTAACTCGTACCGGGGTGTGAGGCTCGCGAATCCACGCTATACACAAAGCCAGGCCACGTAGACCGTGCTTTGATCATCATCCACAAGACTTTGCTTTGCAACATAAGCCTTGATCACAACATCTTGGCATGCCACATAGGCAGTCCGCTCCATACGATGATTTCCATTGATATATAACCTCTGAGCTCGTACGTCTCAGAGAAGGGCATTAAGCAAAAGAATAAATTCTCCGCCGCCAAACAGATATATATTTAACAGAGATCAATCACTATAGAACAAAATCCAATGTCAGACACACAGTCCATTTACAAGTCCGTTCTGGGTCTGAACGAAACCGGAGGCGTCAATTCCTCGTATATCCGTACAATCAACACATACGTTCAGACGGCTACTACTTCCATCCCTTTCCGGTAGCTACTCCGGTCAGGAACCTCAACAGCGCCCATCCAACCGATACGAAGATCGTCGGTCTTGTATCTTCTTTGCATTTTCCAATTCGAATCGCTCGATAAATTATTTGAAATGAGGGTTAGCTCGGCCTTTACAAATAATTCACGTCATTAGAATTTAAATCGATTCTTTCCATGGTTATATTATTCGACATCCATCTTTCAGTTCTTTAGTGTTATTTTCGTGTCAAGCACACACAACCATCAAATATCAAACAATTCAAGCCCAATTGGTTTATTTGCAATCTATGTTGCTTATAATATTTTATAATGATTTTTCGCCATTTTTATTTATTTAAAAATGGCTATATTTAATTAAACGACGTTTCAGGTCGTGCCGTGGCACTGGCGCTGTTTTTCCCCTAATTTGTTTTACACATATCGGGAAATCTAACCGTTGGATTTCTACGAAGTCTATATCAGTGGGAAGATATTCCCAAAGCGAACCCAACGGTTCCAGTTTCGTGAAAATCCGACGGTCGGATCTCCCACACTTGTCGTTTGAAGTTACGGTTTCAAAATTCGAACTGCAGCGTCGTTATTCGATTTAATTTAATTATATTTATATATAAATATAAACGATTCTGGCGCTGTTTTTCTTCAGATTTGAATTAAACTTTCCGGACAATCCAACCGTTGGATTTTTACAAGGTTGGTGCCGTTGGGAAGATATTTCCAAGGCGAACCCAGCGGTTGCGGTTTCGGGAAAATCCGATGATCGGATTTCTCGTACTAATCGTTTCAAATTACGATTCCGAAACACGAACTGCACGGCTTCGATTCCTTTTAATTATATTTATAATTATATATATAAATATAGTTCATTCTATAATTCCAACTATAGTTCATTATATATTTCCAACTTCGTGTCAGGTACCCAATAAATCCTAAAAAGCATCCACATATTTATAGTGATATATTCTGGTGTTTACGGGAGAGCATGTATAGATAATCACTCCATAGAATAAATTCTCGTCACCCCGTTTCCGTGTGGAAATAAATAGTCCATGTGCCGTATCTAATAACTAGGGAGACGTGATTATTGTCAACTCCAGACCCGTGTGGTTTTTTTTTATTAATCTGGCAATTTATCGTTATATTTTATATAGTCCATATCAGTCATCAGTTCAACCTGTAGTATATAATCATCGCCATACAAGCCTCTCGCTCGTATGGTAAATCTTCCACCTCGTCACACAAGCTCCAATTGCTTATGTGGATATGATGAAGTATGTCTATCGTCAAGGAGTATGCCATGTAGTGTAGTTCAAAATTAATTGTTACTATCCTTTGGCGATATTTATTATTTCACACAGAATAACCAGCACTCCGCATCCAATGGCATTCACATGAGTTGATATAAAAATAAAATTGCGCAGCCAACTCATCAAGGTTTACCTATTTGTCGGGCACGCAAATAATTTCTTTACTCTACAGCTAATCCATTTTTCCTGTTCAACACATGTATATATATGCAGAACAAAGCTAATAATAATATTTCTAGCAAACTATTATTTATTTCAACATGTGTGTATTTTTATCAAAGCGTATACATGATAAAAGAAATATTTTTATCACCAAAAATATTTATTCAACGCGTGAATGTTTTTAACACTTCATATTCACAATAAAAATGTAGTTTTTATTGTCGATCCATTTTATTTTTAAAATACTATTGTAACAACCCGTATTTTCAATAACCTGTAATAACATAAATCGAGGCAGAATTTAATTCTAAAATGGGAATCAAGGGAAACGGGCTATGCCATTGTGTTCGTCTCGGAAAAATACGCGAAATAGAGTCCGAGTTTTCGAAAATCGGAGTCCGTATGACCAAGATATGGCCTCGCGAAGTTTCACGAAAATTCCCAAATTAAAGTATACTTAATTAAGTGAAATGGGTTGTGTAGATATATATATATATATATATTGATATATATATATATATATATATATATATAATTGAAAATTTAATAAATAAATATGCAAAAATGCTCAAAACAGCGAATTGGGAGAGGGGAATAACCGAACCGGCCGATTTTTGAAGTCGACCCGAGCCCGCTGGGTCGACTAGGGGTTAATCCAGGGTGTTTGGCTGTCAACCCGTGGGCCGATTCGCTCAAGTGCAGATTTTGCATTTGAATGGTTCTCATGGTCCATCTTTAATCTAAAGGCCCTAGATGGTTCCTACACTTGACTTCTTCCCCAAGACATGCTTTGATGGCTTGGATTGAATCTAGGGTTAATCCTATGGCCTAAAACACTTGCCTAATCTATAAATAAGACCCTAACCTACCCTAATTCATTCATAATTAAACCTAGTGACTAAACTATGGCAAAATGCTAGCTCTCATGGCCTCCACTAATTTTATGAAGAGGGTTGCATACTAATCACTCTCTAATCAACTTCTAATCCCTTCTTAGCATCTTAATCTTCTTCATTTGGTGTTCAAAGTTGCTAGTTGTGAGTTTCTATCACTTTGATGATCTTTTGGTAAACTAATTAGATGAGATGTGATGAGATTTATGGTTTTGTATGTGGGTTAATGAGCTTTGAATCATATGATATGATGTTAGCATTAATCTTATGTTTATGCATGTTGAGTATGTAAGCTTATGCAAGTTTAATATGATGTATGTTATGTTTGCATGATGCTAAATATGCAAGTTGTGGGCTATGTAATCATATGCATGTTATGCAAGTTCATGGTAATATGCTATGCAAGTTACATGTTTGTTAATATGCAAGTTACATGTTTGTTAATATGCAAGTTACATGTATGTAAATATGCAAGTTACATGTTTGTTAATATGCAAGTTACATGTTTGTTAATATGCAAGTTACATGTATGTAAATATGCAAGTTACATGTTTCTTTATATGCAAGTTACATGTTTGTTAATATGCGAGTTACATGTATGTAAATATGCAAGTTACATGTTTATTAATATGCAAGTTCATGATGACACGTTATGCAAGTCTATAAGCTAATATGCAAGTTTGTTATGCAAAATGAATATGTAAGTTATGTGACATATTATATGCAAGTTATGTGACATGTTATGCAAGTTCATATGCAAGTTATGTGTTTGTTAATATGCAAGATGGCACCTTTGAAACATGTTCATTCATATGCAAGTTGACACCTTTTATATGTGTTATATCATGAACGAAATTACGTGGGAACGATGGGGTAATTAAATGCATAAGTTAATAAGATTGTGTGAAATTAATATAATTATGCATAACACAAAATAAATAAACATAGTATGGGAATTTGCCTATTTGGTTAGGTGTACCCATACTATGTGTTGGGAATTTACCTATTGAGTTAGGTCTACCCCATGGGAATTTACCTATTAAGTTAGGTCTACCCATGTTATGAAAAGCTTGACATTAATTAGGGATAATTAATATGGGGGTGATTAATTGGGTGTAATTAATCGACTAAGACACGAGGTTGGACTCATTTGTAGTGTAAAACTGCCCGGACCCGACCGGCTTAACCAGTTGCTACAAATGTCAGCCCAATGTGAGAGGTCTTGGCCATAAATTAAATACGTGATTAAGGTAAAGACACGAGGTTAGACTCTGTTATGACGTAAGACTGCCCGGATTCTACCGGCTTAACCAGGCGGTCATAACACTCAGTCTAATGTGGGAGGTCTTTACGGGAGATCACGGTCTTAATTAATTAAGAAACACTTAACCATTATAGCATGTAGTGGGACATGAGGGGTTAAGTGGGTGCCTTGTGTGGCATGTGGAATCTTAAGTGGGTTGCCTTGGGTGGCAATAGAAAATACGATTAGAATACTTAACCAAGAGAAACATGTAATTAAACATGATTAAAGGGTTAAGTGGGATACACTAGATATTTGACAAGCTTAAGTGGGTAGCTTGTGGGGGCCCATTTCAACCAATATCCCAAACGTATCTTTGTGGGCTCGACCCATGTCGAGTGACGGGACACGCATATTGGGCTTGATTATAAGAGGCCAAAACGGGTTAGCGGTGGCAACGCAAGTCCAACGGGCTTCATATGCGTGAGGGGGCCCGGGCTGGTAGATAAGCCGTTGTTGCATCGTGTAGATATAAGCCGTGCACCGTTAATTATATCGGGTTGCCACGTTGGGGAATGGTACACCCCATGGTGGGGCCAGCACGGGTATCTACGTTAGGGAGCCGATCGAATGGGGAGTAGTGTGTACACCTAGTGGATTGTAGGGCCCCGTGGCGCCTACTTGGTCACCTAGGGGTACGCAGGTACTAATTAGTAAATTTTATAAGTCCTTGGGTGGGATCAACCTTTAAGTTAGGAACGACTGGTGTGGTGCAGTTTAGTAATTTACCTTAGGGAGGGTAGATGCGTCTTTATCCTTTATCTTCGTTTAGTTGACTGCTTAGGGTAGCCATTCATCCCTATATGTTACCGTATATCAGTTTATGTCTTCTCTGGTTACTTTAACGATTGTATTGTTAAAGTTATAGGACTCGCTCAGACTTATGTCTGACCCTGTTGTTTTTATCTTTTTCCCAACCCTCAGGTCCTACGGTGGATCCTAGCAGTAGTGGAGCTTGATCGGATTGCTGTTCCAGTCTTTAGGAGCTTGGATAGATGTAAAGCTCCAGTTATCCAGTTATCTTTTCTTTTGTTTGGCTATTGTATGAGAGTGGGATTATGTACTTCTTTATTTTGATGGATATTGTACTTGACCTTTATTGTGGTTTTATGATGTAACCAGACATGTTTTACTTCCGCTGTTATGAGATGATGTTTTAAAATTTCAAGTACTATTTATATCTGTCTTGTTGTAATTTTTCTGTTCTATATTCACTAAAATACTCCACCGATGCTATGGCATTCCCTTAGTGAGTGATCATAGCGGGAGTGGGGTGTTACACGTGGTATCAGAGCCAGGTTACCAGAACAGATAAAATTTTTGAGAAAAACTACTTTCTAAGAGTATTTTCGAAGAAAGTATTTTTAAAAGCATGTCTTCTAAGAGAAAAAGTTTTTGAAAAAGAAAAGCATAATCCCCAATAGCCATATCTTTATCTTTCGGAATCTCCTTTTTGAATCTTTCCTCTTTCGTTTCAGCATGGCTGAAGATCTTAACATCCCGGAGGGTTTAGTTATACCACTATGGTATAGGAGGTTGCAAGAGGCTAGGGCCGCGGCTGCGGGTCCGGCCAATGCTACTACACCAGAGACAACCGCTCCTCCTCCTCAGCCTAGAGTGGATAATTTTGCTAAGGTTTGCAAGG
Source organism: Allium sativum (assembly GCA_030737875.1). Classification (NCBI taxonomy): domain Eukaryota; kingdom Viridiplantae; phylum Streptophyta; class Magnoliopsida; order Asparagales; family Amaryllidaceae; genus Allium; species Allium sativum. The sequence continues at coordinate 62,389,518 of CM060909.1, read as the reverse complement.
AGTTCAAGGCGATAGGAGGAAAACCTTTTCTAGGTTCAGAGACCTTCGTAGAGGCTAGAGATTGGCTTAAGGAAGTGGAAGAGTTGCTAGATATCTTCGAAGTGGAAGAGGGAAAGAAAGTCAAGTTGGCGGCTTGGTTAATGAAGGGAGAGGCCTCATTCTGGTGGGAGGTCACTAATGGAGAACGCCCTGTTGACTCTTGGGCAGATTTTAAGCAAAGATTTGGGGCTAAGTTTCTCTCAAGGGCGGAAGAGAATCTGTTTATGGAGAAGTTCTTGAATTTGAAGCAAGGGAATCTCACGGTGAAAGAATATGTCAACAAATTCAATCAATTAGCAAGATTTGGCATAGAGTTGGTGAATACACCGGAGAAGAAGGCTTTGAGGTTCGTTAGAGGCTTGAACGAACCATTGCAAGGAATAGCTATGACTCACATTCCTATGGGGGCCACCTTTGAGAAGCTTGTCTACATGGCACTTATGCATGAGGATGATAAGAATTCTAAGGCACCAGAGAAAAAGGGGGATCAGAAGAAACCGCAACAACAACAAGGCAAGGGTGGAAAAGGCAATGGTGACAAGAAGAAGACAAAGAAGAAGTGCTTTAATTGTGGGACACCAGGGCACCTCAGTAAGGATTGTCGCAAAAAGAAGAAGACCGGTTGCTTTCATTGTGGTGAAGCGGGGCATCTTGTGAAAAACTGCCCAAAGAAGGGGCAGAAGACGGGGTCTACCTCAGGAGGTCAGGTGCAAGCTCTTATAGCACCACCTCAGTCAGGGGGGCAAGTTCAGGTTCTCTCAGTTCCACCGATTCAGCAGAGAGGTAGAACTATTTCCGTTGAAAGTCTGGTTTTTCTGTTTGATCATCCAGTACGTACTTTGTTTGACTCTGGCGCATCGCATTCTTTTATCTCATCATCGTTAGTTGAGTCACTGCACTTAGACACCAGTCTAGTTGATGATCCCTTGGTTGTTTCAAACCCAATTGGGGGCTCTATATATCTGTCTATGATATGTTTGGGTTTGAAGATTTCTATACTTAGCGTTGAGTTTAGATGTGATGCTTTTGTATTGGGCTTCACGGGCTATGGGTTGATTTTGGGCATGGACTGGTTATCCAGTAATGGTGCCGTTCTTGATTGTGAAAGGAGAGTTGTCAGGCTTATGACCCGCTTGGGTAATACTCTCGAGATCTCTTGCAATCCCATGGAATCTGTTTTGCTAAGTTATCTTGAATCGCTCGATGCTTCGGTCGAAAGTTTGTGTTCTGTCAGAGTAGTCCGGGAATATCCGGATGTGTTTGAAGAAGTAAAGGGTTTGCCTCCGAAGCGGGAGATAGATTTCCGAATTTATTTGGTGGATAATGCCAAACCAGTGTCTTTGCCAGTGCGCCACATGGCTCCTCGTGAGAGAAGAGAACTTCATAAGCAAGTAGGGGAGTTGCTTGAAAAGGGGTTTATAAGGCGGAGTATATCGGAGTGGGGAGCTCCAGTAGTATTTGCCACAAAGGCGGATGGGTCCCTCAGACTTTGTGTGGATTATAGAGAACTTAATAAGCTCACAAAGAAGAATAGACACCCATTGCCGAGAATAGATGATCTCTTTGATCAGTTGGTTGGCGCGTCAGTATTTTCGCAGATGGACTTAGCTACAGGGTTTCATCAGTTAAGAGTGGCGGAGGACAGTATAGAGAAGACTGCTTTCCGGACTCCGGATGGTTTTTATGAGTGGCTAGTGATGCCATTTGGGTTGACAAACGCCCCCGCATACTTTGTTGATCTCATGAGTAGAGTGTTCAGAGAGTATCTGAATAAGTTTGTAGTAGTTTTTGTGGATGACATCTTGGTCTTTTCCAAGAATGAAGAAGAGCATGCCTTACATCTCAAGGAAGTGTTGGAGACTCTTCGAGCGCATAGTCTTAAAGCTAAATTCTCTAAATGCCATTTTTGGAGAAGAGAAGTGCGATTCTTAGGGCATGTGGTCTCTAAGGAAGGGATAGCTGTGGATCCCGCAAAGATAGTATCTATCCAGGATTGGAAAGTTCCTAGAAATGCTACCGAGGTAAGAAGTTTCTTGGGGTTGGCAGGATATTATAGGAAGTTCATCAAAGACTTCGCGAAGATATCAGCCCCATTAACCCGCTTGACGAAGAAGAATCTGGTTTTCTCATGGGATGTAGATTGTGATGATGCTTTCCGACGGTTAAAGAGAGCTTTGACCACCGCTCCAGTTTTAGTGCTTCCAGATGGGAGTAAGCCGTTTGTTGTTTATACCGATGCTTGTGGAACAGGATTAGGCGCAGTCTTGATGCAGGAGGGAAGGGTAATAGCCTATGGAGGGAGACAATTGAGAGTGCATGAGAAGAATTACCCTACCCATGATCTAGAGTTGGCCGCGATTGTTTTCGCACTTAAGTCTTGGCGCCATTATCTTCTTGGTGAGAGATTCGAGTTGTTCACCGACCATAAATCATTGAAGTACTTATTCTCTCAGAAGGATTTAAACTTAAGACAGCAAAGGTGGATGGAGTTCTTAGCATCCTATGATTTCGAGATAGCGTATACCCCTGGTAAGGGTAACGTGGTGGCAGACGCCTTAAGTAGAAAAAGGCTATCTTTGAGTCCATTGTTCGTGGAACGACGAAGCTTGGAGTTTCTTTCTTTGTTTGACTTCAGACCTTCTGTTGATTTTGTACCTGGTTTGTTGGCATCCTTGGAGGTTAGACCTACTCTTTTGAGACGGATTGGCGAGGCTCAGCGAGACGACCCACAGTTGGTTGTGTTGGTAGAGAAGCTTATAAGAGGGGAGTCGTCCAGCCATTTGGGTAGATACACCATAGATGATAAGGGATGGTTGCATAGAGACGGTAGACTTTGTGTACCGCAAGATGAGGGTTTGAAGAAGGCTATTTTGGATGATGCACATCGTTCAAGAATGACTATTCATCCCGGTGGAGACAAAATGTACCAAGACATGAAGAGAGTTTTCTTTTGGGCCGGTATGAAGAAAGATGTGGCCGAGTATGTGGCTAGATGCTTAGTGTGCCAACAAGTTAAAGTGGAGCAAAGGAAACCCGGTGGGTTGCTACACCCATTGGAAGTTCCACAGTGGAAGTGGGATAGTGTCTCGATGGATTTCATCGACGGGTTACCGAGATCGAGGAAGGGCAATACGGGAATTTGGGTTGTGGTAGACAGACTTACAAAGAGTGCCCATTTTATACCCGTAAAGAGTAAGAGGACCGCTCCATGGCTTGCTTCAGTCTATGTTAGAGAGATTGTTAGATTGCATGGCGTACCATCCAGCATTGTGAGTGATCGAGATCCTATTTTCACTAGTGAGTTTTGGAGAAGTTTGCAAGAGGCGGTAGGGACTCAGTTGTGTTTGAGCACCGCATATCATCCTCAGACGGACGGTCAGACCGAGAGGGTGAACCGTATCTTAGAAGATCTTTTGAGGCTTTGTATCTTGGATTTTGGAGGTACATGGGAAGAACATCTTCCTTTGGTGGAGTTCGCATATAATAACAGCTTTCAGTCCAGTATTGGTATGGCTCCTTTCGAAGCTCTTTATGGAAGGCCTTGTCGATCTCCTACATGTTGGTGGGAATCTACGGATAAGATCTTGCTTGGGCCGGATATGGTTAGAGAGACTTCAGAGAAGATTGATTTAATTCGAAAAAGGATGAAAGCAGCGCAAGATAGACAGAAATCTTATGCGGATCGGTGAAGGACGGATCTTGAGTTTGAGGTTGGGGACATGGTTTTTGTCAAAGTATCTCCATTGAGAAATGTTGTTCGCTTTGGGTCCGTAGGGAAGTTAGCACCGAGATTTGTTGGGCCGTTTCCTATTAAGGAAAGGATTGGACGGATGGCATATAGGGTGGAGTTGCCCGACAGACTTAGTGGTGTTCATGATGTATTCCATGTATCACATTTGAGGAAGTGCTTACATGAGACCGCGGAGGTGGTAGAGCCGAGCTTGCTTAGAGATGTAGAGGTAGAGCGTGATGCGACGATTCGACGAGCTCCTACTCGCATCCTTGGGTCAGAAACTAGGAAGTTGAGGAACAGAGAAGTTCAGCTAGTTAAAGTGCAATGGGGAGATGACGAAAGCAATGCTACTTGGGAGACGGAAGCAAAGATGCGTTCTTTGTATCCATTTCTTTTTGAGAGTATGTCTTTTAACTTCTCCTTTATTGCTTGTCTAGTACTTATCTTATCTTTAGTATATCCTCTCACTAATACCTATGACCTTTAGATAGGGTAAAACCTATGGTTGAGACATGTGTTTGAAACATGTTATGGTTGATGGATGCATATGGATGCAATTGTTTGCTAGTGGTTGCTCGTGGATGCATATACACACACATTAGGCACTAGATCGGCTCAGTCACTTCATGTTGCATATTGCATAAATGGATGTGGTAGTTAGATTGATGGATGTATCATGGCTGTGTTATCATATGGATGATGCATTTTTGTGTATGGTTGTGCACGCATGTAGAAATTTGTATGTGTCAATAGGGTTTCGAATACATATTGGATGCATGGCACTATCATGGTTTGCATTAAGGAGGTTTACTGTATCAGTAACCGCCTGATTTTCGCATTAGGTAAGTACATATACACACACTTTTGCATATATCCATCCAGCATTTAGAATCTTGTAAGGACAATGATTGCTCGTGGATGATGCTTTGAGTAGATGGATGATTGGATGGTAGGATACGTTCTTCCTAACTTGAAGATTTCGGGGACGAAATCCTTTAAGGAGGGGAGAATGTAACAACCCGTATTTTCAATAACCTGTAATAACATAAATCGAGGCAGAATTTAATTCTAAAATGGGAATCAAGGGAAACGGGCTATGCCATTGTGTTCGTCTCGGAAAAATACGCGAAATAGAGTCCGAGTTTTCGAAAATCGGAGTCCGTATGACCAAGATATGGCCTCGCGAAGTTTCACGAAAATTCCCAAATTAAAGTATACTTAATTAAGTGAAATGGGTTGTGTAGATATATATATATATATATATATTGATATATATATATATATATATATATATATAATTGAAAATTTAATAAATAAATATGCAAAAATGCTCAAAACAGCGAATTGGGAGAGGGGAATAACCGAACCGGCCGATTTTTGAAGTCGACCCGAGCCCGCTGGGTCGACTAGGGGTTAATCCAGGGTGTTTGGCTGTCAACCCGTGGGCCGATTCGCTCAAGTGCAGATTTTGCATTTGAATGGTTCTCATGGTCCATCTTTAATCTAAAGGCCCTAGATGGTTCCTACACTTGACTTCTTCCCCAAGACATGCTTTGATGGCTTGGATTGAATCTAGGGTTAATCCTATGGCCTAAAACACTTGCCTAATCTATAAATAAGACCCTAACCTACCCTAATTCATTCATAATTAAACCTAGTGACTAAACTATGGCAAAATGCTAGCTCTCATGGCCTCCACTAATTTTATGAAGAGGGTTGCATACTAATCACTCTCTAATCAACTTCTAATCCCTTCTTAGCATCTTAATCTTCTTCATTTGGTGTTCAAAGTTGCTAGTTGTGAGTTTCTATCACTTTGATGATCTTTTGGTAAACTAATTAGATGAGATGTGATGAGATTTATGGTTTTGTATGTGGGTTAATGAGCTTTGAATCATATGATATGATGTTAGCATTAATCTTATGTTTATGCATGTTGAGTATGTAAGCTTATGCAAGTTTAATATGATGTATGTTATGTTTGCATGATGCTAAATATGCAAGTTGTGGGCTATGTAATCATATGCATGTTATGCAAGTTCATGGTAATATGCTATGCAAGTTACATGTTTGTTAATATGCAAGTTACATGTTTGTTAATATGCAAGTTACATGTATGTAAATATGCAAGTTACATGTTTGTTAATATGCAAGTTACATGTTTGTTAATATGCAAGTTACATGTATGTAAATATGCAAGTTACATGTTTCTTTATATGCAAGTTACATGTTTGTTAATATGCGAGTTACATGTATGTAAATATGCAAGTTACATGTTTATTAATATGCAAGTTCATGATGACACGTTATGCAAGTCTATAAGCTAATATGCAAGTTTGTTATGCAAAATGAATATGTAAGTTATGTGACATATTATATGCAAGTTATGTGACATGTTATGCAAGTTCATATGCAAGTTATGTGTTTGTTAATATGCAAGATGGCACCTTTGAAACATGTTCATTCATATGCAAGTTGACACCTTTTATATGTGTTATATCATGAACGAAATTACGTGGGAACGATGGGGTAATTAAATGCATAAGTTAATAAGATTGTGTGAAATTAATATAATTATGCATAACACAAAATAAATAAACATAGTATGGGAATTTGCCTATTTGGTTAGGTGTACCCATACTATGTGTTGGGAATTTACCTATTGAGTTAGGTCTACCCCATGGGAATTTACCTATTAAGTTAGGTCTACCCATGTTATGAAAAGCTTGACATTAATTAGGGATAATTAATATGGGGGTGATTAATTGGGTGTAATTAATCGACTAAGACACGAGGTTGGACTCATTTGTAGTGTAAAACTGCCCGGACCCGACCGGCTTAACCAGTTGCTACAAATGTCAGCCCAATGTGAGAGGTCTTGGCCATAAATTAAATACGTGATTAAGGTAAAGACACGAGGTTAGACTCTGTTATGACGTAAGACTGCCCGGATTCTACCGGCTTAACCAGGCGGTCATAACACTCAGTCTAATGTGGGAGGTCTTTACGGGAGATCACGGTCTTAATTAATTAAGAAACACTTAACCATTATAGCATGTAGTGGGACATGAGGGGTTAAGTGGGTGCCTTGTGTGGCATGTGGAATCTTAAGTGGGTTGCCTTGGGTGGCAATAGAAAATACGATTAGAATACTTAACCAAGAGAAACATGTAATTAAACATGATTAAAGGGTTAAGTGGGATACACTAGATATTTGACAAGCTTAAGTGGGTAGCTTGTGGGGGCCCATTTCAACCAATATCCCAAACGTATCTTTGTGGGCTCGACCCATGTCGAGTGACGGGACACGCATATTGGGCTTGATTATAAGAGGCCAAAACGGGTTAGCGGTGGCAACGCAAGTCCAACGGGCTTCATATGCGTGAGGGGGCCCGGGCTGGTAGATAAGCCGTTGTTGCATCGTGTAGATATAAGCCGTGCACCGTTAATTATATCGGGTTGCCACGTTGGGGAATGGTACACCCCATGGTGGGGCCAGCACGGGTATCTACGTTAGGGAGCCGATCGAATGGGGAGTAGTGTGTACACCTAGTGGATTGTAGGGCCCCGTGGCGCCTACTTGGTCACCTAGGGGTACGCAGGTACTAATTAGTAAATTTTATAAGTCCTTGGGTGGGATCAACCTTTAAGTTAGGAACGACTGGTGTGGTGCAGTTTAGTAATTTACCTTAGGGAGGGTAGATGCGTCTTTATCCTTTATCTTCGTTTAGTTGACTGCTTAGGGTAGCCATTCATCCCTATATGTTACCGTATATCAGTTTATGTCTTCTCTGGTTACTTTAACGATTGTATTGTTAAAGTTATAGGACTCGCTCAGACTTATGTCTGACCCTGTTGTTTTTATCTTTTTCCCAACCCTCAGGTCCTACGGTGGATCCTAGCAGTAGTGGAGCTTGATCGGATTGCTGTTCCAGTCTTTAGGAGCTTGGATAGATGTAAAGCTCCAGTTATCCAGTTATCTTTTCTTTTGTTTGGCTATTGTATGAGAGTGGGATTATGTACTTCTTTATTTTGATGGATATTGTACTTGACCTTTATTGTGGTTTTATGATGTAACCAGACATGTTTTACTTCCGCTGTTATGAGATGATGTTTTAAAATTTCAAGTACTATTTATATCTGTCTTGTTGTAATTTTTCTGTTCTATATTCACTAAAATACTCCACCGATGCTATGGCATTCCCTTAGTGAGTGATCATAGCGGGAGTGGGGTGTTACAACTATAACATTCAACACATGAATTTCAACTCGACGAACGAATTGCAACTCAACACATGAATATAATATATAGTTTGTATATATATAAAAATGTGATTTTTATCGCTAAAGCTATTTGTTTAAATTCAAATAATATTCAACACATGAATTTCAACTCAACGAATGAATTGCAACTCAACACATGAATATTCTATATATTTTGTATATATACAAAAATGTGATTTTTATCGCTAAAGCTATTTGTTTAAATTCAAATAATATTCAACACATGAATTTCAACTCAACGAATGAATTGCAACTCAGCACATGAATATTCTATATAGTTTGTATATATATAAAAATGTGATTTTTATCGCTAAAGCTATTTGTTTAAGTTCAAATAATATTCAACAGATGAATTTCAACTCAACGAATGAATTGCAACTCAACACATGAATTTTCACTATGGTTTGTATATATATAAAAATGTGATTTTTATCGCTAAAGTTATGTGTTTAAATTCAAATAATATTCAACACATGAATTTCAACTCAACGAATGAATTGCAACTCAACACATGAATATGTATTTCAACATATGTAATTTATTTCAACGAATGAAAATTATTCTAACACATGTACATTTCAGAAAATTTCGGCAGCATAACGGCAGGGTAGTTAAAACCGGGACCCTCCCTAGTACGGCTCCTCGCTCTACCTTAAAACCTCGCGGTTTTTGACAATGGGGATCATGCATCTAGTTCGCACGCAGGAGGCATGTTTTATTTTCAATTCCACAATCCTATTCTAATTTGTTTCAACCACAAGAGGGTATTTTTCAACCACAAAGGTATTTTTCAACCACAATATCAACCACAAACAATTATTTCCAACCATTCGTCATACCATATAATATCACGTCAATTACAAGCAATAAATATCGTCCATGGTCTGTGGACGAGGGGAGTATATATATATATATATATTATAATTCACTTGCATTTCATCACAAATCAAAGCATATATGTTTCATTCAACGCTTGTATAATTTATACATCGCTAATATAACTTATACAACACATGTACATGAGGTATACAATGCGTATATAATTTACACTTCGCTTATATAATTTATACAACGCGATTTCATTCACACAATTTAGTTTAGATTCCTCACATTGGTTTCTGCAGTGCTAAAAATCGTAGGAAGATCAGAAAAATCCGCGGCTTATTCTAGAATGTAGAGAGCCTCCTTGCGGTCACGGTGTCTCCTGTTTCATCGAATTTCGTTAACGAACGAAAAAGATACTATTTTTCAAAGTTTTGCAACGCTTTATAGTGTTATTTTCATTTCTGAATAATAAAGGTCGTACCTTTATTTTTTTTTGTTCCGAACTAGGTCTGGGATTTTCGCGAAAACGGCGCCACGTGGGGATGACCGGGGATGCTGACGTGGAAGGGGATGGCGAGGGCTTCACGGCGCTGGTGGTTTGAGGGGTTGCGATGGCGGATCGGGGCGGCGGCGACGCTGGGAAGTCGATGACTTCCTGGCTTCGATTCAGGCGGAGGAGGTGATGGTAGAGGGCGGCGCTTGGTCGGATGTGGAGAGGAGGCGAAGGCGAGTCGACAGGTGGCGGCGACGCGGCCTAGCGTCGCCTGTGGCGGTCGGAAAATGGAGGAGAAGCACGGAGCAACCTGGATCGTCGGTTTTGTCTGAGGCGGCTAGGGTTTCGAGTTATTATTATTTTTAAAGAAAAAATCCTATTGGTCGAAGCTTTATAGGAAATTTTAAATAGTGTTTTCACAAACGGACTCGAAATCAAACCCAACGACTGTCGCCCCAAGCTAAATAACCCCATTCCGGACACTATGGGATATGTTCCGTTGGCCAATTCGACTGTTACAGTCAGTTAATTTTCAAATTAAAATATAAAACATTCAATATTTAATTTGAACGTACATTTCAATTTGCCAGGGCCACAAACTGAATCGAAAAATTCCAGAAAAATAAATCTAGCTTAGTTTTGATTATACGGTCCTAACAAAACCAGTTTCGTCGAATTCTGAGCTTATTTGAAAAACGACCATTTTTAGGTCGACCCATTTTAACAGAAATTGACCAATCACATTTTCTTTTGCCCCGCTCACATACTAGCTTCAAAAATTATGAAATTTGAAACTTAGCAATAATTTGACATCCTGAACCCAACAAAAGTGGTTTCATCGAATTCTGAGGTCGTATGCAAAATATCAATTTTCAAGGGCTATATATGCTATATAGCGACCTTTCTGAAAATTCATCTGGCCATAACTTTTGATTCCCGCTATGAAACTTCGATTTTTCAGATTCGTTAGAAAGGTATTCATAAACAGATTTAAATATTTTCAGTTTCACTAAAATCCGTTATATTTTCCACCCGGTATAGTCAGACAAAGTTTGTATTCAAAATTTCAAACTGTCTTACTATACCCGATTCTCTATTTTATTGAAATATGCTATTTCAACTATTCAAATTCTTTGGTATTAACCAATTTTAAAAATTTTAAATTGGTTCACATTTTCTGGGTTATTACAATCTCCCCCACTTAAAACTTTTCATCCTCGAAAAGGAAATAACAGCAAAGTAGGAAATAAAATGTAAATGCAAAGTATTGTAAAGGTACCTTGCACCGGAGTTAGTCAGAGATGTCCACTCTGCATTTGGGGTAGGCTTGTTTAATGCTTTCCTCAGTCTCCCAAGTACAGTCTCTAGGATCACTACTCCACTGCACTTTGACTAAATGAATCTTTTTCCACCTTAGCTCTCTAGTTTCTTTGCCAACTATCTTTAATGGCTCTCTTCTGAGTGCTAATTCTGGAATTATGTCTATATCCTGTTGCGCTGCTTCTTCCACAACAAGATCTGGATCATGAACATGTTTTCTGAGTTGAGATACATCGAACACATCATGTACACCAGGCAACCAATCAGGTAATGAAACCCTATATGCTAGAGTTCCAATCCGTTCAAGTATAGGAAAGAGACCAATAAATCTCGGTGCCAACTTCCCAGTCTTGCCAAATCTGATTACTCCCCGCATTGGAGAAACTCTTAAATAAACATAATCGCCAACGGCAAAGGATAAATCTCTTCTTCTCGCATCAGCATAACTTTTCTGTTGGCTCTGTGCGGTTTTCAATCGCTTCTTAATGAAATCGACTTTATCCGATGCTTCTCGAATCATATCGGGCCCTAACACAAGTCTGTTGCCAGGTTCTACCCAACATGCGGGAGATCTGCACGGTCTACCGCATAATGCTTCAAATGGAAACATTCCCAGACTTGCTTGATAGCTATTGTTGTAAGAGAATTCTGCTAGATGTAAGTGATCTTCCCATGAGCCTCCAAAATCAATAATGCAAGCCCGCAGTAAATCTTCTAGAATTCTATTCACCCGCTCAGTTTGGTCGTCTGTCTGAGGGTGATAAGCGGTGCTTAAATTTAATTTGGATCCCAATTCTGTCTAGAATGCTTCTCAGAATTTTCTAGTAAACAGGGGATCTCTATCACTGACTATATTGAGCGGCACTCCATGCAGTTTAACTATTTCTCTGAAGTAAATCTGTGCTAAACTTTGAGCTGTTCTGTTGGATCGGACAGGTATGAAATGGACAGTCTTCGTGAAGCGATCTACGATTACCCATATATTGTCGTTTCCTTTCCTAGTCCGAGGCAAACCATCAATGAAGTCCATCGAAATTTTCTCCTACTTCCATCCTGGAATTTCTAATGGTTGTAATAGTCCAGCTAATTTCTGTTGATCGCTTTTAACTAGCTGACAAGTGGGCATCTGCTAACATATAATGAAATATCTCTTTTCAAATCTCTCCACCAGAATGTGCGTTTGATATCGTTATACATTTTGCTCACACCGGGATGGATACTTAATTTGGACTTGTGGCACTCATCAAGTATTTCTCTTCTGAGCTCAGGAAGGTTTTGGATGCAAATTCTGCCCTTTAATCTTAGAACCCCTTTGTCATCGAGTCGGAAACTTGTGGATTCACCTCCTTTGACTCTCTGACTGATTCTTTGAATAAATTCATCGTCTTTCTGTAGAGTCGAGATCCTGTCAATTAATGAAGACGTGATGACAAAACTGGCGATGATTTCATTCTTTCTGCTGAGCGCATCTTCTACAACCTTGGCTTTCCCCAGAGTGTATAGAATTTCAAAATCGTATGCTGCAAGGAATTCTAACCAACGCTGTTGTCTCAAGTTTAGGTCTTTCTGAGTGAATAGATATTTCAAGGATTGATGATCGGTAAATAGTTCGAACTTCTCGCCCAATAAATAATGCCTCCAGATTCTTAAAACAAACACGCTAGCTAATAACTCAAGATCATGAGTTGCATAGTTTCTTTCATGTGGCTTCAGCTGACGGCTGACATAAGCGACCACTTGGCCTTTTTGCATTAGTACTGCGCCTAGACCTCTAATAGAAGCGTCTGTCCATACAGTCAAGTCTTGGTTGCCTTCTATAATTGTCAATACTGGAGCGGTTGTCAACTTCAGTTTCAGCTCCTGGAAAGCTTCTTCACATTCGGGAGTCCATTTGAATTTCTCATGCTTCTTTGTAAGCTTTGTCAATACACCAGATATCTTTGAAAAATCTTGAACGAATTTCCGATAGTAACTAGCCAATCCAAGGAAACTTCGAACTTCTGTGGAGGTAGTAGGTTGTTTCCAGTTCTGAATCGCTATAATTTTGCCTGGATCTACAGCAATCCCTTCTTTTGATACGACATGGCCTAGGAACTTAACTTCATCCTGCCAGAAGACACATTTAGAAAATTTAGCTTTCAAGACATTTCTGCTTAGGATTTTCAACACTTGCTCTAAGTGTTTTGCATGTTTGTCTTCCGACTTTGAGTAGATTAAAATATCATCGATGAAGACTAGAACAAATTTATTCAATACACCACGGAATACTCTGTTCATAAGATCGACGAAGTATGCCGGAGCATTACACAAGCCGAATGACATTACTAACCATTCGTAGAATAAATCGGGACCCCTGAAGGCTGTCAAAGGAACACAGTCATCTGCTATACGTAATTGGTGGAAACCTGTAGCTAGGTCCATTTTGGAGAATACTGTTGCTCCATTTAATTGATCTAGCAGATCGTCTATTCGGGGCAAGGGATATTTGTTCTTCAGTGTCTGCTTGTTTAGATCTCGGTAATCAACACAAAGTCTTAGAGTACCGTCTGATTTCGGGACAAATACTACTGCTGCTCCCCAAGTTGAAAAGCTCGGTCTGATCAAACCTTTCCAAAGTAATTCTCGGGTTTGACTACCCAACTCTTCTTTTTCTTTCGGGGCCATTCTTCTAATTGGATGTACTACTGGTCGGGCATTAGGAATTAGATCTATTCTAAATTCAATTTCTCTTTGCAGCGGTAAGTTTTCTACTTCTTCAAACACATCCGCATAGTTTTTAACGACCGGTATCTTTTCTAATGAAGGGGGAGTAACTTCTAAAGAAGACCAAAATTCTGTTTTATTAATTTCTGAGCCATGACATGGTATATATATATAGGTCCAAGCTTTGTTTCGACTTTAACGATTCTTTCGGCACATCTAACTTCGGCCTTATATTTGGTTAACCATTCCAAACCGAGAATAACATCGAATTCCGATAAATCCATGACGATTAAGTGGATGGGAAACTTGTAACATGCATAAGAGATAGGCACTCTGCAGTACGAATTGAGACTAACAGAACCTCTTATCGAGTTTTGAACTTTAATCGGTTCTTTAAGCTTTCTTACTTTTAACTTCTTAACAGTGTTACTAGAAATGAAGCTACGTGATGCACCAGTATCAAAAAGTACAGAAACAGAAATATTTTTAATGGTAAGGGTACCTCCCAAGACGTCGGGTTTACCTGATCCATCGGTGGTAGCTGGCGGGGCCCCCCCGTCATACACATGAGCCACTTGTGCATTCTGCTTCAGAGGACAATTCCTGCTATAGTGCCCCTTCTTATGGCAGTTGTAGCATTCGGCTGAGTCTGGATTTGCCTTTGGCTTCTCGGGGCTTTGAACACATTAGAAAAATGACCTGGCTTCCCGCAGTTGTAGCAATTTCCTTTGGGGATCTTTCCAGGTTTCTGAGTAGCGGCCGCTGTAATGCTAGACTCGGGCTGATCTGCTGAAGCCTTGCGCTTATTTCCAGCTTGGCTTTTGGCGCGGTCTTGGCTAGCGTGTCTTTCATCCATATCTTCATAATTGCAAGCCATTTCTACCAATTCTAAGAAGGAGAGTTTGATATTGCTCATGGCTCTGTCATGGTACTTGTGCTTTAGCCCAAATATAAATCTCTTGTTCTTTGCTTTGTTGGTCATAATAAGCTCTGGGACATAGCGCGACAACTGGGTGAATTTATTGAGGTAATCCTGGATAGAGAGATCTCCTTGCTGGAGATTAGCAAACAGCTCTCGCATCCTCTCTAAAGCCTGTTCAGGTACAAACTTCTCGTTGAACATGGTTTTGAATTGCTCCCAAGTTCTGACAGTACCTGCTGCATCCTCTGAGGTGATGGCATCCCACCACAGCTCTGCTTCCACCTGTAGGAGCCAAATACCTAGTCGTGCTTTGTTGTTGGTTCCCAATCCCATGCCTTCAAAGATTTTCTCACAGGTCTTCAACCAAGCAATAGCTTCTGTCACTGTACCAGTGCCAGAAAAGGGTTTTCCCCCAAGGTTCCTATACCTCTTCGCTACTCTGTCTAGCTCAAAGTCCTCGGGTGTTGGTGGCTGAACAATAGGGCCTTCCACCACTACGGGGATATTCCCCCGTCCTCCTGCTACTCCTGCTCGGCCTCCACGGCCTCCTCTAGCTGCTGCTGCTCGTGTAGCCATCAGAAAGAGTACTGTATAAGCAAGAAAAGAGTCAAGCTCACAGATTTGATAATTTTCATATATGATAAAGTAGGGGAATATAAGGAAAGGAAATAATGTACTGATCAATTTGTTTAGCTAATCTGCTTAGCTCATTCTAGGACATTGCTAATCCTATCTCTAATGAGCTACTCGCCTTAGAACACTACTGATTCTATTCTGACGAGGTGTTTAATGTGTTAGATCCCGGAACTAAGGTTAACCAAAGCTCTGATACCAACAGTGACGATCCCAAAATCCGAGGGGCGGTATTAAGGATAATCATTGGAATATAACACATTAATCATCATAGCAAAAACAATAAATAGAATAATTTTACATGGATATGACAGCGAAATCACAACATGTAATAACATCAGAATAGCATAGCGTAGGATATAACTTAGTAAATAAAAGGGAAGTGATCAGTCATCATCGCCAGAGGCGGAATACATACATGCAGTGAGACATAATAAGGGTATCAGTCTACATCGCCGAAGGCGGTACATATACATACAATAAGAAGTACTGAAAGTAAAGCAGTCTGCATCGCCAGTGGCGGAATCATAATATAAGTACATAATGGCGGAAAATGTCAAAGTCGTCTCTGTGAAGTCAGCCTCGCCATGAGCCAAAATGCACTCTATGCAACAGTGCAGAGCCAAGAACAACATGTCACCTGTGAACTAGGCTACCCATGTGAAAATAAGGGCACCCGCGTTTGCAAAGTGAAACAAACAACGAGTCAGTCATGGGGACTGGTATGAGGAATCTATTTAACAGTTAAACAACAGTAATAGCAAATCATAGGACCATGCCACTTTCGCGGAACGGGTTTACTCCAGTGATTGCTAGTGCACTTAAAACAAAGTAATTCTTTAAAACAACGTAATGCTTTTAAAAAGAATGAAGCCATTATAAGACTCAGGTCCCATCATACAATGCAACGCAAGCCGGAGGATAGAGTTTTACCTTATAATAGCCAAATATGCTTAATACGTGTAAAACAAAATCATTTGATATTATTACTAGTGCATATATGTTTCAAAAACGAATAGCATCATAAATATCAATCATAGGCGGCATAGCTACCATCTACTATGTCGCCATACTAGTTCTACAATCGAGTCCGTTATTTCGTATTGGAAATTGGATTTCCGTCATGAGTCGAGGAAAGGGGCAAGCTCCTCTCCGCTTCGATACATTCTAGCAAATGCCTCGGGACTACACACTCTGGGTAACCCCTGGATGCTTCAGGGCCGGTCCTCTCTTACGTTTGAGGATTAATTATGCCTGAACACATGTTTCCCGGTCCTTACAGACCTATAATCGAGGCGCCTCGCATTCCAACAACCACAAAGGTGAAAAGTAGATATATATGTCAGGGCTGGTAAGTCACTGACACCACCATAGCTAGAAAGAAACGTCGTGCTCTCCCTGCAGTCCGTACCCCGTTTTTAACTCATACCGGGGTGTGAGGCTCGCGAATCCACGCTATACACAAAGCCAGGCCACGTAGACCGTGCTTTGATCATCATCCACAAGACTTTGCTTTGCAACATAAGCCTTGATCACAGCATCTTAGCATGCCACATAGGCAGTCCACTCCATACGATTGATTTCCATTGATATATAACCTCTGAGCTCGTACGTCTCAGAGAAGGGCGTTAAGCAAAAGAATAAATTCTCCGCCGCCAAACAGATATATATTTAACAGAGATCAATCAGTATAGAACAAAATCCAATGTCAGACACACAGTCCATTTACAAGTCCGTTCTGGGTCTGAACGAAACCGGAGGCGTCAATTCCTCGTATATCCGTACAATCAACACATACGTTCAGATGGCTACTACTTCCGTCCCTTTCCGGTAGCTACTCCGGTCAGGAACCTCAGCAACGCCCATCCAACCGATACGAAGATCGTCGGTCTTGAATCGTCTTTGCATTTTCCAATTCGAATCGCTCGATAAATTATTTGAAATGAGGGTTAGCTCGGCCTTTCCAAATAATTCACGTCATTAGAATTTAAATCGATTCTTTCCATGGTTATATTATTCGACATCCATCTTTCAGTTCTTTAGTGTTATTTTCGTGTCAAGCACACACAACCATCAAATATCAAACAATTCAAGCCCAATTGGTTTATTTGCAATCTATGTTGCTTATAAAATTTTATAATGATTTTTCGCCATTTTTATTTATTTAAAAATGGCCATATTTAATTAAACGACGTTTCAGGTCGTGTCGTGGCACTGGCGCTGTTTTCCGCCTAATTTGTTTTACACATATCGGGAAATCTAACCGTTGGATTTCTACGAAGTCTATATCAGTGGGAAGATATTCCCAAAGCGAACCCAACGGTTCCAGTTTCGTGAAAATCTGACGGTCGGATCTCCCACACTTGTCGTTTGAAGTTACGGTTTCAAAATTCGAACTGCAGCGTCGTTATTCGATTTAATTTAATTTAATTATATTTATATTTATATATAAATATAAATGATTCTGGCGCTGTTTTTCTTCAGATTTGAATTAAACATTCCGGACAATCCAACCGTTGGATTTTTACAAGGTTGGTGCCGTTGGGAAGATATTTCCAAGGCGAACCCAGCGGTTGCGGTTTCGGGAAAATCCGATGGTCGGATTTCTCGTACTAATCGTTTCAAATTACGATTCCGAAACACGAACTGCACGGCTTCGACTCCTTTTAATTATATTTATAATTATATATATATATATAGTTCATTCTATAATTCCAACTATAGTTCATTCTATATTTCCAACTTCGTTTTCACTTAAAATATTTCACTAACGCCTTAATATTTCGAAAAATTTCGCCATAACCTCCTTTGTACGGGGAGGGGTTTGAAATTTATTGGGCCGTGTCAGGTACCCAATAAATCCTAAAAAGCATCCACATATTTATAGTGATATATTCTGGTGTTTACGGGGGAGCATGTATAGATAATCACTCCAGAGAATAAATTCTCGTCACCCCGTTTCCGTGTGGAAATAAATAGTCCATGTGCCGTATCTAATAACTAGGGAGACGTGATTATTGTCAACTCCAGACCCGTGTGGGGTTTTTATTAACCTGGCAATTTATCGTTATATTTTATATAGTCCATATCAGTCATCAGTTCAACCTGTAGTATATAATCATCGCCATACAAGCCTCTCGCTCATATGGTAAATCTTCCACCTCGTCACACAAGCTCCAATTGCTCATGTGGAATATGATGAAGTATGCCTATCGTCAAGGAGTATGCCATGTAGTGTAGTTCAAAATTAATTGTTACTATCCTATGGCGATATTTATTATTTCACACAGAATAACCAGCACTCCGCATCCAATGGCATTCACAGGAGTTGATATAAAAATAAAATTGCGCAGCCAACTCATCAAGGTTTACCTATTTGTCGGGCACGCAAATAATTTCTTTACTCTACAGCTAATCCATTTTTCCTGTTCAACACATGTATATATATGCAGAACAAAGCTAATAATAATATTTCTAGCAAACTATTATTTATTTCAACATGTGTGTATTTTTATCAAAGCGTATACATGATAAAAGAAATATTTTTATCATCAAAAATATTTATTCAACGCGTGAATGTTTTTAACACTTCATATTCACAATAAAAATGTAGTTTTTATTGTCGATCCATTTTATTTTTAAAATACTATAACATTCAACGCATGAATTTCAACTCGACGAACGAATTGCAACTCAACACATGAATATAATATATAGTTTGTATATATATATAAATGTGATTTTTATCGCTAAAGCTATTTGTTTAAATTCAAATAATATTCAACACATGAATTTCAACTCAACGAATGAATTGCAACTCAACACATGAATATTCTATATAGTTTGTATATATATAAAAATGTGATTTTTATCGCTAAAGCAATTTGTTTAAATTCAAATAATATTCAACACATGAATTTCAACTCAACGAATGAATTGCAACTCAACACATGAATATTCTATATAGTTTGTATATATATAAAAATGTGATTTTTATCGCTAAAGCTATTTGTTTAAATTCAAATAATACTCAACACATGAATTTCAACTCAACGAATGAATTGCAACTCAACACATGAATTTTCGCTATGGGTTGTATATATATAAAAATGTGATTTTTATCGCTAAAGCTATGTGTTTAAATTCAAATAATATTCAACACATGAATTTCAACTCAACGAATGAATTGCAACTCAACACATGAATATGTATTTCGACATATGTAATTTATTTCAACGAATGAAAATTATTCTAACACATGTATATTTCAGAAAATTTCGGCAGCATAACGGCGGGGTAGTTAAAACCGGGACCGTCCCTAGTACGGCTCCTCGCTCTACCTTAAAACCTCGCGGATTTTGACAATGAGGATCATGCATCTAGTTCGCACGCAGGCGGCATGTTTTATTTTCAATTCCACAATCCTTTTCTAATTTGTTTCAACCACAAGAGGCTATTTTTCAACCATAAAGGTATTTTTCAACCAAAATATCAACCACAAACAATTATTTCCAACCATTCATCATACCATATAATATCACGTCAATTACAAGCAATAAATATCGTCCATGGTCTGTGGACGAGGGGAGTATATATATATATATATTATAATTCACTTGCATTTCATCACAAATCAAAGCATATATGTTTCATTCAACGCTTGTATAATTTATACATCGTTAATATAACTTATACAACACATGTACATGAGGTATACAATGCGTATATAATTTACACTTCGCTTATATAATTTATACAACGCGATTTCATTCACACAATTTAGTTTAGATTCCTCACATTGGTTTCTGCAGTGCTAAAAATCGTAGGAAGATCAGAAAAATCCGCGGCTTCTTCTAGAATGTAGAGAGCCTCCTTGCGGTCACGGTGTCTCCTGTTTCATCGAATTTCGTTAACGAACGAAAAAGATACTATTTTTCAAAATTTTGCAACGCTTTATAGTGTTATTTTCATTTCTGAATAATAAAGGTCGTACCTTTATTTTTTTTGTTCCGAACTAGGTCTGGGATTTTCGCGAAAACGGCGCCACGTGGGGATGATCGGGGATGCTGACGTGGAAGGGGATGGCGAGGGCTTCACGACGTTGGTGGTTTGAGGGGTTGCGATGGCGGATCGGGGCGGTGGCGGCGCTGGGAAGTCGATGACTTCCTGGCTTCGATTCAGGCGGAGGAGGTGATGGTAGAGGTCGGCGCTTGGTCGGATGTGGAGAGGAGGCGAAGGCGAGTCGACAGGTGGCGGCGGCGCGGCCTAGCGTCGCCTTTGGCGGTCGGAAAATGGAGGAGAAGCACGGAGCAACCTGGATCGTCGGTTTTGTCTGAGGCGGCTAGGGTTTTGAGATTATTATTATTTTTAAAGAAAAAATCCTATTGGTCGAAGCTTTATAGGAAATTTTAAATAGTGTTTTCACAAACGGACTCGAAATCAAACCCAACGACTGTCGCCCCAAGCTAAATACCCCCATTCCGGACACAATGGGATATGTTCCGTTGGCCAATTCGACTGTTACAGTCAGTTAATTTTCAAATTAAAATATAAAACATTCAATATTTAATTTGAACGTACATTTCAATTTGCTAGGGCCACAAACTGAATCGAAAAATTCCAGAAAAATAAATCTAGCTTTGTTTTGACGATACGGTCCTAATAAAACCAGTTTCGTCGAATTCTGAGCTTGTTTAAAAACGGCCATTTTTAGGTCGACCCATTTTAACAGAAATTGACCAATCACATTTTCTTTTGCCCCGCTCACATACTAGCTTCAAAAATTATGAAATTTGAAACTTAGCAATAATTTGACATCCCGGACCCAACCAAAGTGGTTTCGTCGAATTCCGAGGTCGTATGCAAAATATCAATTTTCAAGGGCTATATATGTTATATAGCGACCTTTCTGAAAATTCATTTGGCCATAACTTTTGATTTCCGCTACGAGACTTCGATTTTTCAGATTCGTTAGAAAGGTATTCATAAACAGATTTAAATATTTTCAGTTTCACTAAAATCCGTTATATTTTCCACCCGGTACAATCAGACAAAGTTTGTATTCAAAATTTCAAACTGCCTTACTATACCCGATTCTCTATTTTATTGAAATATGCTATTTCAACTATTCAAATTCTTTGGTATTAACCAATTTTAAAAATTTTAAATTGGTTCACATTTTCTGGGTTATTACATTAACTGCAATGTAAAAACCATGCAAACAGAAGGTGGGGGCGAGTTTAAACCACTCAAAAATTACTTCATTAAAATAGGGATAAATCATAGATTAACCTGCCGTCACACATCTGAACAAAACGGTTTGGTTGAGCGAAAACACAGACATATAGTCGAGATTGGTTTAACATTATTATCACAAAGTACGTAACCGATGAAATATTGGAATGAGGCATTCAACATTTCCGTGTATCTCATAAATAGACTACCTACGAAAGTGTTGAATAATATAACACCATATGAAGTGATATTTAATGATAAACCAGACTATAGTAATTTAAGAGCTTTTGGGTGTCTGTGCTTTCCGTGTTTAAGAGATTAACCAACATAAACTCAGTATGTGATCAAGTCCATGCACCTTTATTGGCTACCCACAAAATAAAAAGGGCTATAAGTGCTTGGACAAAAGTGGTAAAGTTTACGTATCAAGGCATGTTATTTTTGATGAAAATATATTTCCACTTGTAGTGAAGCAAACAACTAAGGAAGAAGTTGGACAAAAGAGAGAAATTAAAATCACAGATGTACTAGCCTTGACAGAACAAATAACATGGAGCACTAATGAAAGGAAGGACACAACAGATGATCACACACAGAACAATCCCACTGAATCATCCATCATCTCAACAAATGACCACAATGATAATATACACAGCAGCCAAAATGAACATGAAAGCGAAGGGAACAACAACAACACAAGTTCAACAAGGGCCACTAGTGAATGTCAACCACAACAACAAGAAGCACTGACTGGACATCCAATGGTCACTAGATTGAAAAGTGAGATATATGAGCCAAAGGTGTACAATGTATCGTTGATTGAAACTGAATCAAGCAGCTACATTCAAGATGCAAAAGAAGAAAAATGGAGGAACGCAATGGATGCTGAATACGAAGCTTTAATGAAGAATAAAACATGGAGCTTGGTTACACCACCTACCCATCAGAACATCATAGGATGTAGGTGGACTTACTAAATTAAGAGGAAAGCCAATGGGACAATAGAAAAGTATAAAGCCAGGCTCGTCACAAAAGGGTACACTCAATAGTTTAGGTTTGACTTCAATGAGACTTTCTCACCAGTTATAAAACCCACTACCATAAGAGTTATATTAACTATTACCTTATGCAAAAAATGGATGATTAAACAACTTGACGTTAACAATGCTTTTTTAAACGGTGAACTGACTGAAAAGGTCTATATGCATCAACCAGAAGGATACGAGGTCTATGATGGTCAAAGACAACTTGTATGTAAGTAACATAAAGCCATATACGGTCTGAAGAAGGCTTTGAGAGCTTGGTACGAAAAATTAAAACAAACTTTATCAAAAATTGGCTTCAGTCAAGCGAAATCAGATAACTCACTATACATGAAGAAAGATAATCAATGTATCACCTATGTCATAGTGTACGTAGACGACATGCTGGTAACTGGGGACAACCATCAAGAAATTAACAGAATCATACAAGTTCTTGACTACAGTTTTACTATCAAGGATCTAGGTGAAGTAAAATATTTTCTGGGAATTCAGATCAATAGACGTGATGAAAATGAACTGTTCTTATCTCAGCAGAATTATATAAGTTACATTCTACAAAAGACCAACATGCATCATGCAAAATCACTTCCAACACCAATGACCGCTAGTTCAAGGCTTTCAAAAACAAAAGGGGAAGCAATCGGTAACACAACACAATACAGAAGTGTGATTGGTGCATTACAATACGCTACAATAACAAGATCGGACATATGCTATAGCGTAAATAAACTCAGTCAATACGTGCAGAATCCCCTGTCAGAACATTGGGTGGCAGTGAAAAGATTACTTAGGTAATTACAAAGCACAAAACATTATGGATTAACTATAAAGGCAGATAAAGAGCTACATTTACAAGGCTTTAGCGACGTTGATTGGGCAAACGACATCAATGACAGAAGATCAAAATCATGCTATTGCGTTTTCCTGGGCACGAATCTCATATCATGGTGCACTAATAAGTAATCCACCACCTCGCGGTCAAGCACTGAGGCAGAGTATAGGGCTCTAGCAAGCACGGCTACAGAAATCTCATGGATCGAGTCCCTTCTACACGAATTAGGGCTTAATTCCAGAAGAACGCCAACTATTTGGTGTGAAATAGAAGCACGGTTTCTTTATCGCTCAATCCGATCCAACACTCAAGAACAAAGCATTTGGAAATTAATTTGCACTTCGTTCGTGAGAGAACTCAAGCCGGTAGATTAACGGCGTGCCATATTCCGGCCTATTATCAAAAGTCGGATGCACCAACGAAATCACTTTCCACAAAGAACTTTATCAGGCTAAGAGAAGATCCGAGAGTGGATGATGGCAGCGGAATAAAGGAGACAAGAAAACCCTAGATATTTTTGAGGGAGGCTAATATCTGCGTTCACACTTGTCAACAGTTTATCTCATCACAACAATTTGGACATAACGACTAATTGTCATTTTAGGACATTACATTATTTCTCATAGCAATTTAGTCATGACAGCTAATTGTCATTTTAGGACATAGCCTTATTTCCTACAGCAATTTAATCATAACGGCTAATTGTTATTTAAGGACATTGCCTCATTTACATATGTTAATGTTACATTATTTCTTTTATATATTTCAGCACTATTTTCATTAGTCAATGTACAAAAAAAAATTATTATTTTCTCAATAAATAATACAATCATGGTATCTTCTCATATTCTTGTTTCCCTTCATCATTATTTAACATGGTTTTTCATTAGGAATACTAAATGTCATATACTTTATATTAAAAGTTGATCCATAAGGCTTATCTGCATTGCTCGTCCTTTCCAGTGTACGAAGGCCCAAAGCTCAATATATTTGTGAGTATTTGCAATTCCTATTACACTCATGAGAATTTTTTTCTTCTGTCTGATCATTTTACTTAATAAGTGAATCAGGAAAACGCTTCATGGTGTACATTCTAAGTCAGCTGCAAGTTCTACAAAGGACTAACAGATTCGATGAACCAGAAGATTGCACGGCTGTGCAAAATATGATATCTAATTAATGTCATATCATATAGCATTGAAAAAACATCAGCATGTTAATTTCTTGATTCAAGGAGATAAAAAGATTAAGGCAAATTGTTCCTTTGCAAGAAATGATGGAAAGGTTGACGATTTTAAGGTTTATTGAAAACATCTTCCACGACATCAATGAAGAACCACCAAAGTTATGCTGGTTTTGTGTTGATAAAAGGTTAGTTATTTATATTTTCTATTTTATGTACTTTTAATCCACAGTGGTCATAGGTATTTGGATTGTGTCTGCCTCAAGTAACCAAGTTCTCTTATATCTTAAACAAAAAGGAATTACTGCATACATGATGGGTTTAATTAGAGCATAAACTGCATTAGAAAATTATATGAGATTGAGAATTAAACTACAAATACAACAATTTTATTCGTTCTTGTGTAAGATTAGTGTAGTATTTACAATAGTAAAATGGTGTCTCTGTTTCTTCTCTTTTTTGGGGTATGAATTGTAAACCACTAATAAACTTATGGTATTCTTTGGTAGGGAAATTCACTATGTTTGACCAGTTTGTAAAGTTTATAGCAAGATTAGCCATGTTTTAAAAGTAATTACAGGAATAGACCTATTTGGAGTTAACGAAGGTGTTTTTTCAAAACTCGCACAAAGGCGCCTTTCCAAAACTCGCCAGTATATATATTTTTTAAATTCCATAGCAACTTTCTTGAAATTCGATTTGGACATAAATCAATATCTATAATATGAAATTCCAATTTTTCTATTTCATTACTAAAATATAGGTTTATAGATTCGAACGTTTTGTGTTTTAATGAAATCCGACGTATAACGATTCTTATATATTCGAATGAAGTTGTAAACGTTAAACTGCGAACTACCACAATAATTAAATAGTATGTATAGCGTAACCTAACAACATAAAACAATACCAAATTCTAATATTCAAATACAAGAGAGATACATAGTCCGGTTAAGGAAAGATAAGTTCGAAATATAAGAAATACAGATACATGAAATACCACATACATTGACATCGCATCAATAGACATACGTCTCCATTTTAGGCTACTGAAGTGCACTGCTTTCAGTTATTTCCCTGCGATCCACGTTTGCTGCACTTGTTTGTTTTTGATGTTTGATGTTCATCCATAACATTTTTGAATCTCGTTGATTTTGGTCGTCCAGCTAGTCTTCTGACAGGCGGAGCCAATATTCGTGGACTGGTGTACGGGTCCCAATATTTCTTATCGCGTATAGGATTAAATTCTAGGTCGTATGTAGCTCTATAACTTTGGACGGAGTACCATTCAAAATCAAAATCAAAATCAAAATCATGATGTGCTATATTACTGCCAAAATCCTGTGTTGAACAAGCCGCCATCACATGAGCACAAGGTATCTTCTGCAGAAGTGGGATTCTGCATGTACATGTGACAACAGAACCGTCGATCACAACATCATATTCATCGCCATTGTAACACCCCACATCCGTTAGTGTCACTCACAAAGGGAATGCACTAAGTTCTGTGGAGCATTTAGGGTAAAAGATGCAGATAAATTACAAGACAGACAAAAATTACAACAGCAGAAAATAAAACTTTGCTTTATTGATAAAATAGTTTGTACAACGATTTCTTTATAATATCAGAGTATCATCTGTCTTACAAAATAAAGAAGCATAAAACAACATTTATATTCCCAATGTAGCAAGAGCCAGCCATAGCATCTGAAAAGAGAATCCAAGTAAAACTTCGACAAATCTTCAAGCTGGGAAAGAGTGACAATCCAACTTAACCTGAGCTATACTATTCCCTTCTTTACTACCTTGGGGGGGGGGGACGGAAGAAAAGAAGACGAAAGAAAAACAGAGTCAGACATAAAGCCTGAGTAAGTTCAGTAACTTCTAGCATGTGAACATGGAAAAACAAAACGACATGGATTAACTGAATACAAGATAACACCATGACGATAGGGCCAGCAAGATTAGACAAGATAATCACAAGATATGCGAAGATAAGATAAACTAGATATGCTCTAATACTTTCGCCGCTTCGCTATTTCCTTGTTATACTGGTTTCTATATCTCTGCATCACCTAACTAGTGTCCCAACTAGTAACGATAACGTGATCCCAATCCCTGTAGTTTCCATTACCTTCAGGCATACATTTATTATTTATTACCTAGATCTAATCTAGGGTTTCCTATCAAGTGCTTTCTAGATTCAACTAGAGTTTACGCTATCTACTGAACGCTTCTCGGATTCAGGGTTTATGCCACCTAGTCCAACTAGGGATTATGCTACCTGTCGAACGATGCCCCCAAGTCTAGGACATACTACCTAGACTGGTATATGTTCCTATACTTCCCCACGCATGTATCACGAATCGTTATCGCTTGTCTAGATGCACATGTCCTGTAATGTGCGGCCCGAGTCCTGTGGCAGGGCAAATCAAGAAACACAGAACTCGGTCGGGAGCTTTCAAATATCTGCCGATGCAGATGCTAAGGTCTGTTTTTATTCCAGTGGCTATGGTCCCACTCGACCCCTCCCTCAACTAATGAAAGGCACACCTTGAAAAATGAGAACTATACGCAGGCCCGCTATGCCCCACTAACCTATGGCCATCCTCACCCATAACTAGATAGCAAGTATATGGTCTTTTGGAGTTCTCCGCCTTTCCGCTTCACGTATCTCGACTGACTCAAGATGGATGGTAGACGACGAGTTGCTATCACAGGGCTACCGGTTTCTCGCCGAATCACACGGGTCCATCCTAGTCTTTAGGTTGCCATATTTTGCAACCAAGGCATATCCTTGGTTCTTCTAACGCAGACCTTAACCTCTGTGAGCCCAGGAGGATCATCTGCAGCCTCACAGTGGGATACCAAGAGTACCCTCACGTCCCCTCGAAGCCTCGGGCTTCGTAACCCAATTCGTTGGAGCCTTCTTTTTACTCAGACGGACATTCGCTCCTTCCCGTGTTATACTAAGAATTACTACTTAGTTTTGCTAACTAAGGTTTACCGCTTAGTTTCCAGAATCGTTGTTTTCTTAACTAAGGTTTACTACTTAGCTCTTTTTAACTAAGGTTTACTACTTAGTTCTCTTTCCCGTCAATTTGGATTGGTTAAGTGTCATTAGTCAATTCAAGCTAACTTAACCCTCTTCATTTATCCTGTTAAACTGGTTAAGTGTTATCAGTAATTCATGTTGACTTAACCCTACCACAAACCAAGTTATATTGGTTAAGTATTTCTTATTACTTAACCCTACCCGTTCATCCTGTATTGGTTAAGTGTTCCTTTTTAACTTAACCTTGCCCGTCTGTTTTAACTAACATGTTATTAATGGTTAAGTATTATCCCTTCATGTTTTAGACTTAACCCTATTCCTTTCTCACAATTTGATGGTTAAGTGTTCAAGTTTACTTAACCCTACGGTCTAGCCCAGCTAACATATCAAATTGGCTAAGTGTATTAAATTTTACTTAACCCCAACCTCTAGTCTAGTTAACATGTTAATTTGGCTAAGTGTATCAACTTTACTTAACCCCACCTTCTAGTCTAGTTAACATGTTAATTTGACTAAGTGTATTAACTTTACTTAACCCCACCTTCTAGTCTAGTTAACATGTTAATTTGGCTAAGTGTTTTCTTAGTTACTTAACCCCTACAAATCTTGTCTTGTTACCATGTTAAGTTGGTTAAGTGTCCCTATGGACTTAGCCCTCCCATTCTAGCTTAACTGTGTTAAGTGTCTGTATGAACCTAACCCCACCCACCGGTCTGGTTATCATGTTGAATTGGTTAAGTGTCTTAGTTAACTTAACCCTACCATTCTTATTCTAGCTTTAACTAAATAAATTAAAGCCGCTACCACTCACATTAGACAGATATTGTTGCGATTACTGGATGTGCCGGTTGGTTCCGAGCAGGTTTACATCGCAACTCAGTCTAACCTCGGGTTAGGCATATTCGTGTTTTCTAAGTTCAAAAGGGTTTTGATTAATTTTCAAATCAGGTTTTGAAAGTAACCATCCCGTCCGTCGGATCAGTTGGGGATAGCCAGGGAGAGCAGGAAACTTGTATTTTCCAAACCCAAGCCTAGACACTATCCTCTCTGTCACCCTAGAACTTTCTGGTGTGTTATTAAAGAGATGTCATAAATAAAACCTTTAATTTGTCTAAATTTTCATTTTCTCATTTCAAACAAATTCTATAAGTAAATTATTCATAATTTACTTATTTCCTAATTACTCTTTTAATGTAAATTGTCAACATTTATTATTATGGCCCATTTTCCCCTCTATATCATATTTATGCCTTTTTGGTATGTAAACTATACCAAATTAAGTGTCTCTAACCATGATTTTGCTTAACCTGACAAGTACTCCCAATTATGGCCAATTTCAAATTTATGCCAATATACTTATCATGCCAAATTAGCTAATCCAATTCTGATTTAACATTCTACTTACAGTTCATGTCAAACTAGACCTATTATTCTAGTTCCCAATTCATGTAAATGCTAGATTTACAAGTCAATACTAGATTCAAATTACACATCCTATAATTCATGTCAATTTTATCCAATTTGCATTTCTATGAACATGCCATAATACATGTTCCCAATTTATGCCAATTTCCAAGTTAAAAACTACGTTTTTAGTAAATTTCATATTTTGCCCAAATCGTATTCCCACCGTTCGTATAATCGTGATTCAATCTAGATTATAGATAAATCTAGATTCGTAGAAAATAGGGAATGAACTGCTTTGAAAAAGATAGACATAATAA
This sequence comes from Allium sativum, assembly GCA_030737875.1. Taxonomy (NCBI): domain Eukaryota; kingdom Viridiplantae; phylum Streptophyta; class Magnoliopsida; order Asparagales; family Amaryllidaceae; genus Allium; species Allium sativum. Next base: position 62,360,495 of record CM060909.1, on the reverse strand, counting down.
CTGGCATAAAATGATAATTTACTAATTACAGACCTAATGAATTACACTGAAATTGATCTAAAACATCGAAAGCCTACAGGTCTGAAAATCTTATGACATAAAAAGGGTTGAATAACGACGTAGGTTCAAGAACATGGGTAGACCTAACTTAATAGGTAAATTCCCAAGATCTAAAACCAAAGAAAACCAAGGATAGACAGAATAGATAATCAGGTTTAGACCCAATTTCATAGTCACAAAACTTAAGCAACACTTTCCTAGTCATGAATCATAGGTGTTTAATCACAGTTGTCCTTGTTATGTCATAGGCAATAGTTTATGTTTCCTAATCAAAGGCATAGGCTTGTGTTCATAGTCAAGGAAATAATTCTCATAGTCATGAGTCACAGTCATAGGCAGTGTTCATAGTCATAGGCAATGTTCATAGTCAAAGAGGCATAAGGTTTTAAGGTCCATAGTTTCATAGTCACAGTCTCATTGGTCATCGAATCATAACAGTTCTTAATTAAGTCCAAAGATATAAGCACTGATTCGAAAAGAAAGATTTGGCATATTCTTTTATTCCTTTAATTTCATGTCACAAATAGAGAAAACGTTCAAATCTAAAAAGTAACCGACTTACATTGATCGGTTTTTAGAATAGAAAGATAGCGTTGCTATGATTCGTGCGACGTTGCTCGAAACCGTTTGAGTTAGCCTTTGATTCTTATCTTGAAGCTTTAATCTTGATTCGAATCTCTTCTTGACAAACTTGAGCAACATAACCTTGTCTTGGATTTTCGTATTATTTTATTTTAATTAGAATTAGAGCAGAGTATAGGCATAGAGAAGTTGTGAGGAGAAAATATGAGGCCTAGGGGTGTTTTTATAGTGTAGAAGTCAACGAATCTGGTCAGAATGGCATCCGGATACAGAAAAACGAACCAGGCTGCAGATCTGGAAAAAGCGGGGAGGTCGACCTATGGGGGGGGGGAGGTTGACCCCCAGGTCGACAGACCTATGGGGGGGGGGAGGTCGACCCCCTGGTCGACCTGGGTCCTGGGCGGGAAATTTCCCGCCTAGCCCGCTTCTGAGTCTGTTTTGAAATTTGAACTTCGCTGAAACTTCCGGAGGCCATATCTTCCTCATACGGACTACGATTTATGCAAACTCAGACTCGTTTTCATGTAGAATTCCGAGATGAACGCAATGGCGCAGCCCGTTTCCCTTGATTTTGATTTTAAAATTTAATTCTGCCTTGATTTGTGAATCTTAGTGTTACAAAATTACGGGGTGTTACAGCCATAACCGTTAATCACTTGCCATTTATATCGATCAAATCGAACAAGCCTACAACGTCATGCCTCAATAGCCCAAGCTTCAATTTTGGCTTCCCATTTTGGAGTAAGTTTCGAATTTAGATCCTCCTCTTTTTCTCGTCTCTTATAGAAATACTCAACTGATCGAAAGAACGTTCTTGCAACCAACGCCTTTATAGGCAAGGATCTGACACCTTTTAGTACACCATTAAAACTTTCAGATGCGTTGGTCGTCATAATATGGAAGCGGTCACCGTCATCTCTGCAAAGAGCCCAGTTTTCTTCGCAATTCCCTTGGCTTCGTTCAATCTAGTTATGTGCCTCCGGCTTAATTGCCTTGATTTCTTCTCTAAGTTTAGTGTATTCAACCACTTATGGAGCACATGCAGCAGCGTAAAACAAGCCTACAAGTCGCTTGTCTCGATGATCTGCAGCTTGAAAATTTGTTTTTAGATGCCTTGCACAGAACCTATGTTTGTGAGGTTGTCACCATCTATCCTGCAAAGCGCTTGGAATCCCTTTCATTCTGTCAGATATGAATGTAATGTGTCTATTTCATACGCTATAAATAAACTCATGCATGCATGAAAAGAACTAGGCCCAACTATCATATGATTCAGATTCGACCACCCCATAAACTAATTGGAAAAGGCAGTCGTCCACATCTACAGCGGTAGCCACTAGCAGTATTCCTTTGTACTTACCGTACAAATGTGTCCCATCAATAGAGAGCACTGGACGACAGTGTACAAAACCTGTAATGGAAGAACCAAATGCCTTAAAAGCACGATCGAATACCCCAAACTCATCGTGTACTATATGTCCTACTAAACTTGGATTGCGTCTTTTTATTTCCGCAAAATATTGAGGCAAATACGAATACGATTCGGCCTAGTCACCGTATATTTTTTCTAAAGCTTTATTCAACATTCGCCAAGATTTCATGTAACTGATTTTGATGAAGAGTTGCTCGTCGACAAGCACTTGCACCGTCCCCGCTGAGATATCCAAACTAGCCTTCACAAAAGCCATGATTTTGGATATAAGAAACGCAGAAGTGGCTTGCTTATTGTTTGAATTAATCGTCGGGTTGACACAGTTATGTTCATGAGGCAACTTTCGGATTTCCCAACATCCAGTTTGTGATCTCTTCGACATAATAACATGTATTCGCCATGGACAAGTAGCATCAACATTACATACAGTGGTGTATGTTGTTTTATTGGACTTGATTGGCTTGTATGAAACACCATGCAGAATAGACCATTCCGTAAGTTGGTGGAGAAATTGTTCCTTGCTTTGGAATACCATCCCAACAACAAAACCATTTTGTACGCAAGCAGCCGAGAATTTTTCTCTAGAAAACTCTAGATTAGCCACTACGGATCTGGCCATCATTTGCGTTGTGCAGATATTATCGTCCATGGGTACTTCCATTTGAACTTCATCACCATCTTCTTAGGGATCTACTATGTTTGGAAAGTCATAGTCCAGTGGTTCGTTGTTGACTTCGGTCCAGCATGTATCATCAACAGTTGTCGTGGCAACCGCCATGCTGTCAATATGTTCAGCCTGTTGTGAAGGTCCTGCACCCCAATCTTCTTCGGGTTCTACAGTCAATCAGTTAATAAATGAATTTTTGTTAAATCTTACATTTCAGTTAGTAGTTATAAAACTATATTGATCAATAACATATACCTTTGGCTCATATCTAACAGTTCTGACTGATCTATTTGTTGTTCTTGTTGTTGTTGCTCGTCCACACTTGGTAGAAAATACGGATTTGTGTACAAAGGAGAACTAAAGATGAGCGAAGAATCATGAGTTTGCAACATTTCTGTGAAATAACTTAAACCGCTACTAACTATAGGCGGTTGATTATTTCTTCCACGACATCTTCCATGATTTCTTTTGCTGTTTTTCCAACAAACAACTCAATCGATTTCTTAACAGTAGAAAACAGTACTTGTACATCTGCATCTTCTAAAAGTGCTACGGTTCTTGTCCCTAATTCAGTAGGCCAGTTAACCGACTACTCGATATCATATTCGAGAGGGTTAATTTTGGTTGTTTGGAAGACTGTTTCTTTCAAACCATCAAGCGTGCAACCCCTTCGAACTCTCCCTGGTTTGCAGAATCCTCCCACATAACTTCCATTTTGGCGCTCATCCTTAACCAATTCACCGTCGAAGTAGCATAGTGCAGTAATAAAAGTAGGCGCCATTGTTGAGTGAGTATATTTTTCTTGAGTTTATTAGAAGATAGGCTTGAAGTGTTTGAGACATAATGTGCTAATAACCTATGAAATAGGGAAACCAGCTTTGATATGTCACTGTTATATCAACTTTAATCAACTCAGTATGGTCGTTGTCAAGTCAGAATTGGCAGTGCTTTAATCATGTCATCGATTTTCAAAAAAAGCAGAATCAATTGTCCTATGCTCGTCCTGATCACAAAAAACAAGCCTTGAATTCGAAATAAAGCGTTGGCATTTGTCCTTACAACGGCTTTATCACATGGACAAATGTTGGGTCAGATTTGGCAGATGTTTGTCAACACAACTATTTGCGACAGATTGTACTATACATAAACAGACTGATGCAACTTTAATTTATGGCAGCTGGTTGTCATTCATATTTATGTCATAATGTATAGTGTATGAACCAACAAACATACAAAAATTTAATTCAGACTTCAAAAACATAAAATATTTCATTAGAATAACACAAACATACAATACTTTGTATTAATCTTCCAACTCCCACAAACACACAAATAATAATTCAAACTAAATTTCAGAAACATACAACGACAATGGATAATACAATAATTCAAACTAAACTTCAACAACCTACAACGACGACGTATAATATAAACACTACTGGTTAGGTTTAAATTGCAAGTCCTCTACGCGTTTTTTGAGACGTCTATTTTCTTGCTCCAGCTCATTCGCATACGTTATGGCCCTACGACAAAGCGATTCGTCAATCCATTTTGAAAAATTGCATCCGTGGGGATAATTGGGACAAAGAAGACTTCGACGACCAATGTTTTCGCCATCATCATATACAACTTCAGCCATATATCCACAGTGGCAGCAAACTGGATACGAGTCAACCTCTTGCTCAACCATTGTTTGATTAGCCATGTTTGAAAATATTTGGAGCTGAGAAGACGTGGCTGAGTATGAATTAGAATTATGAGAAGGCTAGTGAGTACTTATATAGTTTGAAAATTACCCCAAATACACAGGCGAGTTTTAAAAAATCGCACGAAGGCGAGTTTTCAAAAAGCGTCAGTATCCCTGAGATGGCTAATCATGTAATAATCCTACAAAACAAGCCAAAAATAGTGAATTATCCTCTTTGGTATGAAGATGTGAGTTTCATGTAATTTACTGGTGTTTCCCATGTCCATTATTCTAGGAGTATTAAAATTGTTCAAGCTCTCTTGTATACCATTTGGTTGTGTTTTAGGTACTAAGCTTAAAATATCTACTAAACAATTGAAAAAGGGATGCTAAAATTGGTAATTTTTTTATTTTAAAACTTTTCCGTGAGATGCATTCCACAAAGAAGACTGAAATAGATTATGTTTGAAAATAAGGGTGCATTCCTAGTTTTTATCTCTAATTAATTCTGGTTTCAATGATACAAAAAATGAATTATTCTCAAGTAAGGTGCTTTGTATAATAATATGGTAAAATGGTAATCTGGAAGGAACCTTCTCTTTGGATTTCATATTAATCTCATTCCAATAAGACTTTGTAAAGCAATACACACACATATACATACATACATACATATACATACATACATACATATACATATATATATATATATATATATATATATATATATATATATATATATATATATAATCTTCTTAGGCATCCTTAAAATGAAAGTTATTGTACTATAAGTTTCCATTCAAAGCGGGTTTCTATTTTACTGTAGCAACATTGTTTCGTAATGTTTTACGCTACTGTATAAAGAATTGTTTTTAAGAAAAATGTATATATTAATTGGAGGCTTCTAAAAAAAGAATTACAGAAATGTCTGCACTTTTTATGAATAAAAATGGACATTTTTGCAATTATTCACATTGTGCATTGCAGACATTGAAAAAGGGAAAAGTAGATGCTGCAATGTCTGCACTTATTGCAAATAATTGCAGACATATTTGTAACTATTTTACAGTATATTGCAGACATGTGTTAGTATATGGAACTTTTGCAAATAGTTGCTTCTTTTTCTGGAGTTTTGTTGGGAATGATTTTTTTTCATTTGCATGCAATTTTCGTCATTTTATCGAATATTTTTCTACAATAATGTGACGTTTAAATAAGCATGGGCATTGAATTTGAATGTTTGAAATAAATCAACAAAAAATTGAACTCAAAGGCAGGTGTATAAGGTAATATTCATTCATTTATATTTTGTAATATCATGTCTTGTAATATGTTAAATCACTTACATTTAATAACATATGCAAATATTAATTATTATATCATCTCCAATGGTTGGTTAAATGTTACAAGATGTAAAATATATATACATATACATACATACATACATACATACATACATATACATACACGCGCGCGCACGCACACACACACACACACACACACACACACACACACACATATATATATATATATATATATATATATATATATGTATGTATATACACACATACAAAACCATTTCAATCTACATCAGAATGTGTTAACCGACCTTTTGGTTTGAATCCCAAAAGTATGAAAGACACGCTCGACTCAACATATCGCGTGATATTACAACCCAGAGGCATTGCCAGTATCATCCGAGGTCCAGTATTAGAAGACTCGAGTCTGGACACTAGCAAAATGTCACATCCCTTGAACGCGACCGCCATCAGTATCTGTCTGCAGCCAGCCAAAGGAGAACCGTGCTCCGAGCCGAAGGCGAGCCGTCAAGCAGGTTCGGGCGTAGCGACGACGGAGGTCCGGGGCTCCACAGTCTCGGCCGTAATCGACCTAGCCGGTTAGCTCAAACCAGTGGGCACCGCCCGATTCATTCGATTTCCGCCAACAAGTGTGCTGCCCAGAATTGCCAGATCGACTCAAAATCAGGATTCAGCCAATAACTTCCGTGAACTTCGCCGCTCCTCCAAACATTACTAAAGAAAGACCTCGAACTCCAATGAGTCACGAGTCCAAGACTCGAGTCCCCAAGCACCCGTGCATATAGTCTTCGCGTCCCTCGGAGCACAAACTTCCTACCCCTCAGGGTGCGAATTTCGCACCCCTAAAGGGTACGAAATTCGCACCCAATGGAGTGCGAAATTCGTATCCCTTGGGGTGCAAAATTCGTAACCCTTGGGATGCGAATTTCGTACCCCAAGGGGTACAAATTCGTGCCCTGCGGGGTATGAAATTCGAACCTCTCGGGTATGAATTTCGTATCCAACGGGGTGCGAATTTCACACCTCAGGGAGGTTCGAAATATATGCAAGCGCAGGGGTCAGGTGCGAAATTCTGGGTGTGGTACCCTATTTCTACCTACTCCCACCTAATCACTCTCGTATAAATACCCCATGGCCTCACACTTCAAAGGGGTTGGAATTTGTGAGCTTGAGACCTCTTGAGAGCTCCTTTAATGGCATCTCGACTTTGAGGAAGAAGAAGGCAAAAGTGTCCTTTTCTTAATATATGATAATTATGACATCATATAGCTTAGAGAAGAATGTAATGAGATGCCATTAGATGATCTTGACCTTGTAACTTTGTGTTATCAGTAATATTCCAACAACTCTTCAAAGTGGACGTAGGCTCCTTTCGAAGCCGAACCATTATAAATCAATCGTGTTATTTACCGCTTTCCGCTCTTGTCTGCACGATCAAATTAATAATTCCTAGTAACTGAAATCTTGGGTGCTTACGACATTGCCGTCAACAGAATGCAAATTACGTATTGGTTATATTTTGGATGATTTTGGTTACAAATCTATAATCATATTAGGGTATGTCGATTAGATGCCCATATTTCATGCGTGTGTTCAGCAAGCATCTAAAGTTAGGACACTTGTTGAATAGACGTCTAATGTTTAGGCGCTTGTTCAACAAGCATCCCAAATGAAAATACAAATATTTTTAACTCTCAAATGCTTATTGAATAGGTCATGCGTCAGATGCTTGTTCAATAAACGTCTACTTTCAAAACCGTTTGGAGAAAAAAAATCTAATTATAAAAAATGAGTATACATTTTGTAATATATGCATTTTCCACTGTTGGAGTGCTCTTATTTAATTAATTAGGTGAGATTTGTATGTGCAGTTGTAATATATGCATTTAGGAGTTCAAATTAAAAAATACCTACAATATCATATGGAGCAACCCCGCTTTGTTGCCTATTTTGCAACCTGGAAAGTATTGCCAAATAGTTTTGCATGTGACATTCATAACCCGATACCCTCCTCTTAACGATCCTCAAGTCTTATTCATCGGTTCCAAACTATCGTAAAACTCAGCGATTCCTCCTCAAAACTTCTGACTTTTCATATTATTGCCAAAAATAATGTCTTGTGAAATGCATGTCCATGCTTTAGCAAGCGAAACATAATGCTCAGAAGTAAACTTACATTGCTTCTTTTTTTTTTTTTTGCTATCAGCTGGCGTGTCTTCCTCTTCGATATTTTCTTCATCAATGTCCTCTACGATGATTTCGGTCCCTGTTACATCTGCATTTATATGTCGTTTATTGAAGATGCTAGTTAAGGATTTTCATTCTTGTAATATTTCGAACTAGGAGGTATACTAAATTCAGAATCTCCGCCTACATTGCATGCCTCTTCGATTTCCTCTTCCTTTTCCTCCGAGCCATCAACGGTTTCTTCGTTAATAGGAGAATTCTATGCATAAGAAAATTGCCTTTGATGATTCTGCATTGCTTCATGGTCACGAATCTCCATTTGTTGCGCATTAAGGTTGTAACGACCCGAATTTTTAATAGATTTATTGTTAAATTTTAATATTGTTTTAAATGTTGAGTTACTAATATAATTGACTTTTTATATGGAATTTAACGATTTATAATCAAACACGATCGAATTTCGAGTATATCGAACTATCGTAATACGAAAACGACAAACAATTGAACTCGAAGTTAAAACAAAATCAAAATGATTCAGACGATCAATATAAATTCTATTAAATATAAACGATAATAATTATTATTTATTATCGAGGAATTGATTGTTTTGAATTTAAATTATATTTATCGATCTAGTATGGAACTTAAGAATAACCAATTTTCAAACGACCTCAGATTTCAATAAAACTAATTTTATTAAATTTGTAATATTTAATTACGCTTGGATTTCAAGTTTCGTGTTAATCAGAGTTTATATGTGATCATGCGCAATTTAAATGCGTATCGATTCATCTTGAGAATTAAAAAGAAGTTTTACAAACGATTTTGGAATTCGACGAAACTAGTTCCATAATGTCCGAAATATTAAGTTATTGCAAAATTTCTAGTTTCATCACGATTAGAGCTCGTATATAGTTTTTTTTAATGCATTATTTGGGCTTAAGTTTCACCAGAATATTATAATATTATTTTACTTTATAAATAAGTATGCATCCCCCATTTATCTCTTTTATTTTTGTCTCCTCTTTTTCTTTTTTTCTTGATTCGTTTATTTCAGTAATTTGAAATCAAATTCGAATTTTCGTTTTTCCTCTTTTCAAATTATTTCTGTTTGAAATATATATAAATCAAAGTAGCTGTTTTCAATTCAATCCTTTGAAAATAAACCGAATCCCAATTCTTCAAAAATCAAATCGAATCCCTCTTCAAAAATAAAAGGAAAGCTGTATAAAAAAATTCTAAACCAGGATTCATTAAATCGTTTGAGGTTATACGTTAGTTCGCTAGTCTTCAAATGGTTGTGGCTCCTTTTTGGGATAATTAACAATGATGGTGGGGAAGGTTCGATTCGAAGTAGAAATAAAAGGGGAAATTGACGATTGAATTTATTACTTTGATCTTTGCATCAGATTTCACATCGATTGTGGAATCTTTTGGGGAGTATGATCTCCATTTTGGTTGAAGGCAACCTCAGGTCGCGTCTGTAATGGGTACTGTACATGATAGTTGAAGTCACGATTTGTATAAGCTCATCCGTCTTTAAACATAGGTGACGGAAAGGTGGAGCGTATGAAAGGGAGTTCATCGATGAAATTAATTTTGGGTTTTTCTTTGTATATTAAGACAACCCGAACTTCCCCGTGAAGGAAAGCTCAGATTGACTTTGAGAACACGACAAATCAGACCACAAACAGAAGAACATTTCATTGCTTATTACAACAATCCCATTAGAATACAAGAATATACAGAGTATCAATAAATATTATACATCAGTGAAATATTAGAGATTTAAATTACATTACATAGCAGCGGAAAAATTATACAATGCACAACTGAAAGAGATAAACGGATATAGAGCTTTCCAAGTATTGTTCCAGCTGCAAACTAGGATCCTGTGAATATAAATCTGCAAAACCAAAACTACTAGCAGCCCGTGTGGAAAATAGGGGCATCCAGAGTTTAGGTTAATACAATAAACTCCAGGTCAGTCATGTGACTGGTGTGAGAACTAAAACAGTTATTAATTTGATTTTAAAGTTAGGTAAATAAAGGGACCACGCCGTATAACACAGAACAGGTTTACCCCCAAGAAAACCAGTGCATAAAACAAACAACGCAATGCTAAATAAAGAACAATGAAGATATTATAAGACTCAGGTCCCATCACACAATGCAACACAAGCCGAAGTTAGAGTTTTCACCTTATAATAGCCAAGAATGCTTGGTACGTAAAATTTCATGTTTTATTATTACTATAAGTGTATGGTGTCAAAACAATTTCAATCATAAGTATCAATTATAGACGACATAAGTACCATATACCACTAAGTCGCCATATATAGGTTTACAATCAAAACCACAAAATGTCGTATTGGAAGTTGGATTTCCATCTATGAACCAAGGCAAGGGATCGTCCTTACCGTATTCGTTAGATTCTCTAGCCCGAGCCTCAGGATCAGAGCTCGAGTGACCCTTGGATCATCAGGGCCGACCCACACTTAGCGGGTTAATAATACCGTAAACGATATGCTAGTCTGCCCTATGGGGCATAAATGAGCCAAATGACTCCATCGGCCCTGGATCGACCAACATAACCGAGGCGCCTCGCTATCTATCATCCACATAAGTAAAATGTCCGGGCGTGTAAAACCCAAAACACCACTCCTAGCTAGAAACCAGCATATGTCCATTTCCCTGAGGTCCTTCTCCCGTTTCTGGTTCACACCAGGGTGCAAGGCTCGCGAATTAACGCTACACAAAGCTACGATGTATTAAAGTCGTGCTTTGATCATCAACCACAAGACACTGCTTTTCAACAGAAGCCTTGATCATTTGCATCTCAGCATGCCACACTGACAATTCACGCTATGCAACCGATGTCTATCAATCACACAAAATGAAATCCGATATCAGACACACATCCATTTACAGGTTCGTTCTAGGTCTGAACAAAACCAAAGGCACCTTATTCCTCCCCCATATGTCCAATATAGGGGAGAGGCCCTCGCATATCCGTTGATCTCCAAGTACGTCTGGGTGATGACCACCTATTATATTGTATTGGGTGTACAGCCCAATCAAGATATCAGTAATCATCCAAACGATGTGAAGACCTCTAGTCTTCAACCACCGTCTTCATCCTCGACACATCGTCAAATCAGTTATTCAGAATGGGATAAACCCGGTCTTTCTGAATAGCTCGCTTATATAATAAACCAGTGCTATAAAAACCCAATATACGCCTTATTCCAATCCAAAATATTCCTTTATTCAAATATTCTTATACTTTGGGAAAGGTTCCCATTAATTTTATCAAAGATAAATTCTTTAAATTTATTCTTTAATCTTCCTTTGGATATCATTTCAATCTAATTAAAGATGCATTAAAACTCCACTTGGTTGTAATCTTCCCAAAAATCAGTATTAACGATTGTTTAACTTGGGAAATCATATCCTGTCTTTAACTGGGTTAAAAAGCCAATGTCATTTAAAACACGGTTCACGATAAACCCAAAATCACATTCCATTCCATCAGCCTTTAACCGTAAATTAGCAAGTGAACAATTTCATAAGTATTAACCCCGAAGGCCAAAACCAACATCAGATCAATACCCAGGAAACCATTCAACTTAACTAATCTCTAGTTAGTTTCTGATTTTCTTAACTCCGTTGCGTTTAAGAACAGTATTATTAAAGATACCATCCACGACAACCCAAAATCTCATTCCATTGGTAATCAATTTAAAGAACAAGTGTTATTTAAAACACAATTCACGTTAAACCCAAAGATCAATTTCTATTCAATTCCAATTAAATATTAATTAATTGGTATACTTCATTAAATCTAAATAAAAAGATTAATCTTTTATCAAATGGGTTTAAGAACAGTGTTAATGAAGACACAATCCACGACAAACCCAAAATCACATCAGTCTATAACCGTAAATTAGTAAGCGAACAATTCCCTAAGTATTAACCCCGAAGGCCGAAACCAACATCAGATCAATACCCAGGAAACCATTCAGTTTAACTAATCTCCAGTCAGTTTCTAATTTTCTTAAATCCATTGGGTTTAAGAACATTATTATTAAAGATACCATTCACGACAAACCCAAAATCCAATTTGATATTAAATACAAAGCTCTGAATAGAAAATATATCGGCCTATATTCAATATCAAATTCTGAAACCAACAAATATCGTATTGGAATAACGATATATATATCTTCCAAATTCCTCCGCAATATTCATATAATCACGAAATCCGATATCGAAATATTCCAAGCATAATTTCGATTCAAAACCATTCCAATCCATATATTGGAAATCCTGGTAATTTTTAAAACCATTTCTAATCCAATTTATTTATTTTAAAAAATATTGAGTTTATTATTCTATTTCTAAACTAGTTCATTTTGATAAAAATATATTTTTATCTTTTCAAATATGGAAATTTTCATCTCAATTCTTTCCAAATCATTTATTATGCTTTTAGACAAATTTTTGATATTTTTAATAATTTTATCAAGGCCCGTACCGTCGATTTCCATAAACGGCTATCGAACTGCACTTACAGCGACCTTTTCCAAATTTGATTTGGACATAGTTCCAAATCCAACCGTTAGATTTCAAATATCTAATACTCGTTAGAAAGCTCTTTTCGATACTGGTTTTAGGAGAATCCGACGGTCGGATCTCTCCTAATGTCCATTCGAAGTCAGTGCTCGAATTTCTCAAACTACCGTAGCGCGGCGCGTTCTATTCAGGCCATTAAATATATGTAATATATATATTATATATATTTCGTCGATTTCCTTTCAAAACGTATTTTATAAATAGTTTTAAATTCGTTTTCAAAGCGATTTCAACTTCATATTCAATTTCAAACAAAACTGAATATTCCATATCATCGATATATAATTGATAATATTTTCAAAACATTAGAATTTAAAATCAATTCTTTTTTGATATTCATTATAGAAATGAATAAAATCGATATAAATATCGTTCACGTCAAAATGACGTTAATCTAATCAACACGGTTTTATGTATTTAAATATATTCGTGTCCATCCCAAATCGGACATCAAAATCAGATTTTGATCTTTTACTGAATATTATTTTAAAATATTCATTATTTTAAAATAATCGTTATTTTAAAATATTCATTATTTTCTAAGCTGGAATCAGACACAGTCAATTACCATATAATGTTCATCATATGGATTTCATACAATACATGTATACAATAATAATGATACACAATCAACCATCATCCAAAGTGCATTCTGCACTGCATAAGCATCAAATATAAATATTTAACGCTTATAACAGCCTGTCAATCAATCGATCGACATACAACTAATTATTGGGACTAGTGTATGTCATATATCATCCCAATACTCGTGTGGGGTTTCAATCAACAAATAATGAATTTTATTTGTGCAGTTGGGCGATGTGTAAAATTTATCGTCCCAATCAATATCAGTCAAATGTGTGTACATAAACAAATCGTCCGATTTGTTTATAAATATTATTTTATTTATATACACGTTAAAAATTATATTTTTAATTATAAAATATTTATTTCAACACATTAATATTTTATTTAGTTCATTTATACAATAAAAATAATATTTTTATTGTTCTAACATATTTTAGAAAATTTTGGCGGCATAACGGCGTGATATCAAAATCAGGTAATGTCTAGCATTACCCCTCTCCTGATATTGGCTCGCGCCATACACACATAACAATTCTAATCAATTCATTTCAACCAAACAACCAAATTTAACCAAATAATCTAATCAACCAAACCAAACAATCAAACTAGTCGTCCATGGTCTGTGGACGACGGGGAACAGTTCATATATGCAGTTATAAAATAAACAACTGTATAAGAAAATTATAGTGAGGAGTTCTCACCTTGGGTTTCCACTCCGTCAATCTTTGATTGTTAATCTTAAATTCTCCAGGAATCCCGCATGTCTATTTTGTAAATAACATGCATAAGTTAAAAATCATATTTTTAACTATCGAATAATTATTTCATAACTTGTCTATTTTATAAATAGCATACATAGGCTAAAAATCATATTTTTATCTTTTTAAAAACATTTCCATGCCATACACTAGTTAAAAATCATATTTTTAATCTTGTTAAAAATATTTCCTTCCTACGATAAAAATCTTATTTTTAACTAACCAAAAATGATATTTTTACATAACTAAAAATCATAACTTTATGTAATTAAAAATCATAACTTTATGTGATTAAAAATCATAACTTTACATACTTCATACGTCAAAAACCGTAGAAGATTTAAAGTAGAGAAAACTCACATTTTCTATCGCTCGGATTCGCTGTTCTGATTCCAAAATTTGCAAACGAGCTCCAATCTTCACACCACCTTTTTTTCTAACTTAAATGTGCCATTTAGGACAACTTTCGCCTAGTGGTCTTCCTTTCGAAAATGCGCCATTTCACCGGAAATCGCGAAAAGACAGCATTTGGACAGTATTTGACAGCAGACTTTGGATGCGTTTTCCCAACAGCTCCGCAATCCAAAATAGGACTATCACATACCAAATCGAAAAGAAAATCATGCTCTTCGAATTTGGTACTGTTGATTTTTGCCCAGAAATGCACGGTTTGAGAGCTATTAGTGAAATAGTGACAGGAGGTTAAATGCAAAATGAGAAATTTGTGAAAAATGGGTTTTCGGGTGTAGCGGGCCCACGGCCGGAGTTGGGTGGCTGGAAGGGGGCGCCCGACCTGACTGACGTGGGGGAGGCCGCGGGTGGTGGTGGTGGGGCCCGGAGTCATGGTGGTGTTTTTTGGGTGCTAGGGTTCTCAAATACAAAGGAGGAGAGAGGAGAGAGGAGGAGGAGATGGTGGCCGGAGGGAGGAAGTGGCAGCCGGAGCTGGTGGTGGTGGTAGGGAGGCAGCGGCGGATGATGGGTAGGGGAGGAGGCCATTTATTTTAATGAAGGAGGAAAGGAGAAATGAAGAATTATGAAGAGAAAAAGGAATTTAAGTGTTTATATGCCAGTTTCTCCCGAACCGTCCGACTACAAACGATCTCCATTTGCCATGGATTTCGGATACGACATAGTACACATGAAGACGAGTCCAAAGAAATAAGTTTCGTCAAATTCCGAGTTTGTTTGACCATCCGTTAAAATTCACAAAGATGCTCAGATATTGTTCAAAAATGTGATTTTAGCGCACCTTTTCTTCTTGCACGCTCGCACGCTAACTCCAAATATCATGCCCTTTTGGATTTAACCATTATTAGACGATACGAATCAAAAAAAAAAACGGAATCGAATTCTGAAATTGTATCAATAATGTTCCTTTGTAAATTGACTGCCTATTTTACCCTGAACTATTTGAGCTCGCACGGCCACATACTAACTCCGTTCGACTTGCATTTTGGAACTCAACAATGATTTGTCACTATGAATCCAGAAAAAATTATCTTATCGAATTCTGAGCTCATATGCAAAATTTCACTTTTTAAGGGCTATGTATTGATAACCGCAAACCCCATCCAATTACCACTACTCCGGATCTTGGAATATATCGAAGCTTATACTTTTTGGAGTCGCAAACGACATTTTGAACTCAGTGGAAGTGGTTTCAAGTCCAAAATCATTCGTATGCAAAGTGTGATTTTTTTTGGCTATATTTTTATAACGACTATTCTGAATCTTCAACTGGGCATAAATTTTTATTCCCGCTATGAAATTTGGATTTTTCGGATTCGTTGGAAAGATATTTTCAAATAGATTCTAATATTTTTAGTTTCACCAAAATCCGGTTTATTTTGAATCCTGTACATTCATTTGAAATTTGAAATCGAATTTTCAAACTATCGCACCATTTCCAATTCCTTTTATAATTAAATTAAATATTTATATTCTAATGACGATTAAAATAAATATATACGTTCTAATTCTGTTCAAAATAAATTTCTTGTCGTTCTTATTTAAAATAAATCATTTTAAATATTCAAAATTCATTAAAATTGCGAAAATAAAATTTTTAAATTGGTTCGGATTTTTCGGGTTGTTACAATCTCCCCCACTTAAAATCTTTTCGTCCTCGAAAAGGAACAGAGCTGAAAGTTGTTTTACAAACCAACTCAACTTTCATTATTTTCATTATCGCTTAAGTTCTTCAACTTTTCAGTTTCTAAGAACTTTCCAATTGTTCAAAAATTTGGCTAACACCCTAAATTTTTGAAAAATTTCGCCATAACCTCCCCTGTACGGGAGCACCGGGAAAATCCCGAAATCGCCATACAGGCCTCTCCAATCCAAAAAGAAAAAGCCAAGCGGTTAGCCAATCGGCTCATAAAATCATCCAAACCCAATAAATTAGTAAACATGTGCCTATTTGTCGGGCATGCAATTTTATTCCTCTTCTCTAGCCTCCTTGCTATGACCTGTTCACACATATATACATGCATGCATTTCCTAACAATTTTCAATACAGTTCAATATTTGGTTCAATTTGGCCTAAACTTACCTTATATTCACATAATGGCTTAAAGGAATAATCATACAACACAACCATCAATAAATTAATGAATTAACATTTCAAATTCATAACTTTGTTACATAGTCCAAAAAACATATTTCTGATGCCAATTCACAACAATAGATCCTATCTAGTTTTGGTTCTCACACCAGTCAATTGGAATCATATAGAAATCCCACTTTTGAAACTCGAACACAAATTCTGATGATGAAGCTTCAATCATCAGAATCATCTCCGGGCGACTAGAGTGTGATTCTATATCTATCCAGTATATTAAAACTTCGAATATATGTTTACAAGGCGTATATGCAAAATCTTTATATATTTGATTGTCCAAATTCAATTCAAATAAATATTCAAATACGTATAAATGGTTTAAATTTTCAAAACAAAATTGGTTTTCATTTTTATTTTTAAAATAATACTCTTCACACTCGTTGTAGGACACTACTGATCTTATCTCTAACGAGTCATTCTCATTGGATATTACTTGTCCAATCTCTGATGAATTCTTTCATATGGTTCTAATGTGTCTTATTCTCCGAGTTCTGTAAACCAAAGCTCTGATACCAAAATGAGACGACCCGAACTTCCCTGCGAAGGAAAGCCCGAATTGACTTTGTGAACACGACAAATCAGAACACAAACATAAGAACATTTCATTGCTTATTACAACAATCCCATTAGAATACAAGAATATACAGAGTATGAATAAATATTATACATCAGAGAAATATCAGAGATTTAAATTACATTACATAGCAGCGGAAAAATAATACAATACACAACTGAAAGAGATAAATGGATACAGAGCTTTCCATATATCGTTCCAGCTGCAAACTAGGATCCTATGAATATTAATCTACAAAACCAAAACTACTAGCTGCCCGTATGGAAAATAGGGGCACCCAGAGTTTAGGTTAAAACAATAAACTCCTGGTCAGTCATGTGACTAGTGTGAGAACTAAAACAGTTATTAATTTGATTTTAAAGTTGGTAAATCAAAGGACCACGTCGTATAACACGGAACGGGCCGGGTTTACCCCCAAGAAAATCAGTGCACAAAACAAACATCGTAATGCTAAATAAAGAACAATGAAGCTATTATAAGACTCAGGTCCCATCACACAATGTAACGCAAGTCGTAGGATAGAGTATTTACCTTATACTATCCAAGAATGCTTGGTACATAAAATTTCATGTTTTATTATTACTATAAGTGTATAGCGTCAAAACAATTTCAATCATAAGTATCAATCATAGACGACATAAGTGCCCCACACCACTAAGTCGCCATAATAGGTTTACAATCAAAACCGCAAAATGTCGTATTGGAAGTTGGATTTCCATCTTTGAACCAAGGCAAGGGATCGTCCTTACCGAATTTGTTAGATTCTCTAGCCAGAGCCTCAGGATCAGAGCTCGAGTGACCCTTGGATCATCAGGGCCGGCCCACACTTAGCAGGTTAATAATACCGTAAACGATATGCTAGTCTGCCCTATGGGGAATAAATGAGCCAAATGACTCCATCGGCCCTGGATCAATCGATATAACCTAGGCGCCTTGCTATCCGTCATCCACATAAGTAAAATGTCCGAGCGTGTAAAACCCAAAACACCGCTCCTAGCTAGAAACCAGCATATGTCCATTTCCCAGAGGTCCTTCTCCCGTTTTTAGTTCACACCGGGATGCGAGGCTCGCGAATTAACGCTACACAAAGTTACTCTGTATTAAAGCTGTGCTTTGATCATCAACCATAAGACTATACTTTTCAACAGAAGCCTTGATCATTTGCATCTTAGCATGCCATTCACGCTATGCAACCGATGTCTATCAGTCACACAGAATGAAATCCGATGTCAGACACACATCCATTTACAAGTTCATTCAGGGTCTGAACAAAACTGGAGGCACCTTATTCCTCCCTCATATGTCCAATACAAGGGAGAGGCCCTCGCATATCCGTTGATCTCCAAGTACATCTGGACGATGACCACTTATTATCTTGTCTTGGGTGTACAGCCTAATCAAGACATCAGTAATCATCCAAACGATGTGTAGACCTCCGGTCTCCAACCACCATCTTCATCCTCGATACATGGTCGAATCAGTTATTCAGAATGGGATAAACCCAGTCTTTCTGAATAGCTCGCGTATATAATAAACTAGTGCTATGAAAACTCAACATACGCCTCATTTCAACCCAGAATATTCCTTTATTCAAATATTCTTATACTTTGGGAAAGGTTCTCATTAATTTTATCAAAGATAAATTCTTTAATTTTATTCTTTAATCTTCCTTTGGATATCATTTCAATCTAATTAAAGATGCATTAAAACTCCACTTGGTTTTAATCTTCCCAAAAATCAGTATTAACGATTGTTTAACTTGAGAAATCATATCCTGTCTTTAACTGGGTTAAAGAACTAATGTCATTTAAAACATGGTTCATGATAAACCAAAAATCACATTCCATTCCACCAGCCTTTAATCGTAAGTTAGCAAGTGAACAATTTCATAAGTATTAACCCCGAAGGCCAAAACCAACATCAGATCAATACCCAGGAAACCATTCAAACTTAACTAATCTCCAGTTAGTTTCTGATTTTCTTAACTCCATTGGGTTTAAGAACAGTATTATTAGAGATACCATTCAGGACAACCCAAAATCTCATTCCATTGGTAATCGGGTTAAAGAACAAGTGTTATTTAAAACACCGTTCATGATTAACCCAAAGATCAATTTCTATTCAATTCCAATCAAATATTAATTAATTGGTATACTTCATTAAATCTAAATAAAAAGATTTAATCTTTTCTCAACTGGATTTAAGAACAGCGTTAATGAAGACACCATCCACGACAAACCCAAAATCACATCAGTCTCTAACCGTAAATTAGTAAGAGAACAATTCCCTAAATATTAACCCCGAATGCCGATGACAACATCAGATCAATATCCAAGAAACCATTCAGCTTAACTAATCACCAGTCAGTTTCTAATTTTCTTAACTCCGTTGGGTTGAAGAACGGTATTATTAAAGATACCATTCATGACAAACCAAAAATCCAATTTGATATTAAATACAAGTCTCTAAATAAAAAATATATCGGCTTATATTCAATATCAAATTCTGAAACCAACAAATATCATATTGGAATAACGATATATATATCTTCCAAATTCCTCAATAATATTCGTATAATCACGAAATCCGATATCGAAATATTCCGAGCATAATTTCGATTCAAATCCATTCCAATTCATATATTGGAAATCCTAGTTATTTTTAAAACCATTTCAAATCCAATTTATTTATTTTAAAAAATATTGGATTTGTTATTCTATTTCAAAACTAGTTCATTTCGATAAAAATATATTTTTAACTTTTCAAATATTGAATATCCCAATTATTTACAAATCATTTACTATGATTTTACACAAATTTTTGATATTTTTAATAATTTTATCATCGCCCGTACATTCGATTTCCATAAACGGCTATCGAACTGCACTTACAACGACCTTTTCCAAATTCGATTTGGACATAGTTCCAAAATCAACCGTTAGATTTCAAATCTCTAATACTCATTAGAAAGCTCTTTTCGATACGAACCCAATGGTCTCGGTTTTAGGAGAATCCGACGGTCGGATCTCCCGTAATGTCCATTCGAAGTCAATGGTCGAATTATGCGAATTGCCACAGCGCGGCGCGTTCTATTCAGGCCATTAAATATATATAATATATATTTTATATATATTTCGTCGATTTCCTTTCAAAACGTATTTTATAAAACGTTTTAAATTCGTTTTCAAAGCGATTTCAACTTCATATTCAATTTAAAATTAAAATTGAATATTCCATATCACCGATATATAATTGATAATATTTTCAAAACATTAGAATTTAAAATCAATTCTTTTTCGATATTCATTATAGAAATGAATAAAATCGATATAAATATCGTTCACGTAAGAATAATGTTAATCTAATCAACACAATTTTATATATTTAAATATATTCGTGTCCATCCCAAATCGGACATCAAAATCAGATTTTGATCTTTTACTGAATATTATTTTAAAATATTCGTTCTTTTTAAATAATCATTATTTTAAAATATTTATAATTTTCTAAACTAGAATCAGACACAGTCAATTAACATATAATGTTGATTATATGGATTTCATACAATACATGTATACAATAATAATGGTACATAATCAACCATCATCCAAAGTGCATTCTTCACCGCATAAGCATCAAATATAAATATTTAACGCTTATAACAGCCTGTTAATCAATCGATCGACATAGAGCTAATTATTGGGACTAGTGTATGCCATATATCATCCCAATACCCGTGTGGGGTTTCAATCAACAAATAATGAATTTTATTTATGCAGTTGGGCGATGTGTAAAATTTATCGTCCCAATCAATATCAGTCAAATGTGTGTACATAAACAAATCGTCCGATTTGTTTATAAATAACTATTTTATTTATATACACGTTAGAAAGTGTATTTTTAACTATAAAATGTTTATTTCAACACATTAATATTTTATTTAGTTCATTTATACAATAAAAATGATATTTTTATTGTTCTAACATATTTTAGAAAATTTTGGCAGCATAACAGCGCGATATCAAAATTGGGTAATGTTTAGCATTACCCCTCTCCAGATATTGGCTTGCGCCATATACACATAACAATTCTAATCAATTTTTCACCCAAACAACCAAATAATCTAATCAACCAAACCAAACAAGTCATCGATGGTCTGTGGACGATGGGGAACAGTTCATATATGCAGTTATAAAATAAACAACTGTATAAGAAAATTATAGTGAGGAGTTCTCACCTTGGGTTTCCACTCCGTCAATCTTTGATTGTTAATCTTAAATTCTCCAGGAGTCCCGCATGTTTATTTTTTAAATAACATGCATAAGTTAAAAATCATATTTTTAACTATCGAATAATTATTTCATAACTTGTCTATTTTATAAATAGCATACATGTGCTGAAAATCATATTTTTTTCTTTCTAAAAACATTTCCATGCCGTACACTAGTTAAAAATCATATTTTTAATCTTGCTAAAAATATTTCCTTCATACGACAAAAATCTTATTTTTAACTAATCAAAAATGATATTTTTACATAACTAAAAGTCATAACTTTATGTAATTAAAAAACATAACTTTACATACTTCATACGTCAAAAACCATGGAAGCTTTAAAGCGGAGAAAACTAACATATTTTTTATCGCCTGGATTTGTTGTTCCGATTCCAGAATTTGCAAACAAGCTTCAATCTTCACATCATCTTTTATTCAAGCTTAAACGCGCCATTCAACTTTCGTCTAGTGGTATTCCTTCCGAAAATGTGTCATTTTGCCGGACTGTATTTGGAAAGCAGACTTTGGATGCGTTTTCCTGAAAACTCCGCAATCTAAAATAGGACTATCGTATACCAAATCGAAGAGAAAATCGTGCTCTTCGAATTTGGTACTGTGGAATTTTGGCCAGAAATGCACGGTTTGGGAGTTATTGACGATATAGGGACACAGGGTTAAATGCAAAACAGGAAACTTGTGAAAAATGGATTTTTTAGTGTAGCGAGGCCCACTGCCGGAGTTGGGTGGCTGGAGGGGGCGCCGAACCTGACTGACGTGGGGGAGGCCGCGGGTGGTGGTGGTGAGGCCCGGAGTGGTGATGGTGGTGGTGTTTAGGTGCTAGGGTTCTCAAATACAAAGGAGGAGAGAGGAGAGAGGAGGAGGAGGAGGCCGGAGGGAGGTGGTGGCGGCCGGAGCTGGTGGTGGTAGGGAGGCAGCGGCGGATGATGGGTAGGGAATGAGGCCATTTATTTTGATGAAGGAGGAAAGGAGAAATGAAGAATTATGAAGAGAAAAAGGAAGTTAAGTGTTTATATACCAGTTTCTCCCGAGTCGTTCGACTGCAAACGATCTCCGTTTGCCGTGGATTTCAGACACGACATAATACGCGTGAAGACGAGTCCAACGAAACAAGTTTCGTCAAATTCCGAGTTCGTTTGACCATCCATTAAAATTCACAAAGATGCTCAGATATTGTTCAAAAATGCGATTTTAGCGCACCATTTCTTCTTGCACACTCCCACGCTAACCCCTAAAATCATGCCCTTTTGAATTTAACTATTATTAGACGATACGAATCCAGAAAAGAAAATGGAATCGAATTCTGAGACCGTATCAATAATGTTCCTTTGTAAAATGACTGCCTGTTTTACCCTGAACTGTTTTAGCTTGCACGGCTACATACAACTCCATTCGACGTGCATTTTGGAACTCAATAATGATTTGTCATTATGAATCCAGAAAAAATTATCTCGTTGAATTCTGAGCTCATATGCAAATTATCACTTTTTAAGGGCTATGTATTGATAATCGAAAACCCCATCCAATTACCACAACTCTGGATCTTGGAATATATCGAAACTTATACTTTTCGGAGTCGCAAATGGCATTTAAACTCAATGGAAGTGGTTTCGAGTCCAAATTCATTCGTATGCAAAATGTGATTTTTTTAGCTATATTTCTATAGCGACCATTATGAATCTTCAATTGGGCATAACTTTTTATTCCCGCTATGAAATTTGGATTTTTCAGATTCTTTGGAAAGATATTTTCAAATAGATTCTAATATTTTTGGTTTCACTAAAATCTGGTTTATTTTGATCCTGTACATTCATTTGAAATTTGAAATCGAATTTCCAAACTACCGCGCCATTTCAATTCCTTTTGTAATTAAAATATATATTTATATTCTAACGATGATTCAAAAAAATATATACGTCCTAATTCTATTCAAAATAAATTTCTTATCGTTATTATTTAAAATAAATCATTTTAAATTTTCAAAATTCATTAAAATTTCCAAAATAAAAATTTAAATTGGTTCGGATTTTCCGGGTTGTTACATATATCGAAGAAGGGAAGAGTGGATTAGGTCTCGGCAGTTGGGTTTACTCCCTGAAGCAGACTATGTTTTTCAAATTATGGAAGAAGAATATGTCTTAGAAAGAAAATAGTGATGGTGGTTGTCGAGTTCTCGCTGTTAGGGGAGGGGCAACATGATTTAAATGGAGATTAAGGTAAATTAAAAAATTTAATTATTTTTAATTAACAGGTTAATGACTATTGAAAATGTATCAAGTTATAACGCATATATATATATATATATATATCCTACAATGTCATATTTGAACAATTTAAGGTACGTTGGACTCGTATTAGTGTAGGTTACACTTTAGAATTGAATTAGAGTTCTTTAAATGCTGTTGGAATTTCCGGTTGAATTAAACATTTGTTTAATTTAATCAGTTCAACGATAAAAATCAATGTGAGTAAACCCACTCTCTAGTTCGTTTATAATTTATTATAAACGAAATTTTATTTAGTATTTAATTCCTATATATTGGTTATTGGCCATTTGGATGCATTGGTGAATTTTTGATAAAAATTGGGGTTATTATATATATATTTGTTATATTTAGGCTTGGTAGTTGGATTCTCACGCAGTACCATTAGCGGATGACCCTATGCGCCTACAATATATATAATGGATGATCTTCTATGCCGCGATATCCTGCCTTGAAGCAAGATTGGTATTATTTATGTTGTCTAACATCTGCGGATGCAGGAAAAACAAGTTGGAGGGATACCTTAACAATTTTATTGTTTTTTTCATATCTAGTGTTATATGATATGATAAGTAACATGTGATTGATTATTGAGTGTTTTGAATGTTTGAATAGCATTGGCCCTAAAATAATTGGTATTTATATACCGTAAATTATATTCGAATGAAAAGAAAGAAATTTTGAGATTGAAAGGGAAATTTATTTTTCCAGAATAGAAATTGAATTTCAAAAGGATTTGAAATAAAAGACTTATTTAAAATAAAACAAGTAGTATAAATTATAAACGATGTTTATAATGAAGATGAAAATTTTCATTGGATGATTTGAAACTTAAATTCAAGAATGGATTTAGAAAAAAAGAGAATTTGGAATCGTTTCAGGAGAAGGAAACGATGAAATTTATTATGATGTTCGAAATGTAAACTGGATTGGAATAAATCTATACGGATTTATGATTTGAATTCCACTATGTCAAATTTTTATATAAATAAAATTATTTCCAGAAAGGATATTGGAATTGTATTAAATAGAAACTAAAATTTAAAATAAAATATGAAAATTGATTCTATATTTATATATAAGTTATAATAAAATAAAATATTATAAACAAGAATTGGGTTTCAAATGGATTTTGAAATGAAAGTTTGTTTCAATACATAAAACAAGTTAATTAAGATTAATGATAAACAGAAGAAGATTTCAGTAACGATGAAATTGGGTTTTAATAAAAAAAAAATCCAAGATTTAGTTTTATAATATGACGATAAATGATTTAGTAAATGGATTATCATAATATAATCCAAATTATAAATGAAAATTTTTAAAGAGACTTTAAAGCAGAAGGTGCGTGTTTTACGTAAATAATACTTAATCAATGAATTACGTAAAAATGGTTATAACTGATAGGGATTTTCGAAAGTTAGGATATGGTTCATAAAAGCATATTTTTAATAGAAATAAGATTTGGTTGATATTATAAGTAATATGGGTTTTTAAGTTATATACATTTATTTATCTGAGGATAAGAATGTGGTCGATTAAGGTCTGAGTAGTAAATAAAATACCTTAATTTGAATGACTTTGAGACTATACGATGATGGCATCAGCTTGTAATAGTAAAATGTTGGAATTATTTTATTGTTTCCATAAGAGGAACAATATTTGCAGCTGTAATTACAAGGTTTGAGAAAAATTTTAAGAATATAAAATAATAATTCCAAAGTAAAGGAAATAAAAGGAATTTTGAGTATATATATCAATATTTCTAGAGTGGAGGAAATAAAAAAGGGTTTCGAAGATAAAATGAGATTTGGGAAATTATAACGACATTATCGAGGTAAAAAGGAAATAAAGAAACAAGTTATAGAAGATGTTTTTAATTTAGAAAGAAAAGAATTGGTTATTGTTTTCAAGTAACAAAAGCAAAAGAGATTTTTTAAGATAAGTTATAGCATCGATTCTAAATCGATAAAATGGTTTCAAATGTTGTAAAGAAATTATCATTAGATAATTTGGAAGTTTAAATTCGAGTATATATTTAAAAAGAAATTGAAAATCATTTCAAAAAGGGAACGATAGATTTTATATTGGAATTCGGAATATAAACTGAATATAGATAAATCCAAGGGATTTATAATTGAAATCCGATTACGTTGACTTTTATAAAAAAAATTATTTCAAAGGGAATTGAAATGTAATATAAAAGTTGAATTGTAAATGAAATAACTAAATTATGAATTTTAAATGAAATAATTGACGATTTTGGATAATCGGATAGAAAACCTAACTTAAATTATATTAAAATATGGAAGAATGGATTTAATTATGAAGTTTAACGTTTATATTTAAACTGTGAAGCAGGGGTGCGGCTGTCAGGGTGACGTACTGCATATGGGTGCGGGGGTGTGACGATGCGGCAGTGGGTGCGTACGAGGTGTGCGATGTGGCGTGTCTTCGTGTTTGGGTTAGGGGGTGCGGGAAGGATGCAAATTTGGGGTGCGTTGATTGAGGAAGCCCTACCTCCATCGTCGCTCGTCTTCATCTCGTTCATCTTCGTCGCTCATCTTCAATCTGTTCATCTTCGTCACTCGTTGTCTCATCTTCAATCATCGCGCTGTCGCTGGTAATCAGTAATTGGTTTCTGGCACTGATGTTTTTTTATTTGATTACCAGTGAATTCGGTAATCGATCTTTTCATTTGAGCCTAAGAGTTCGGTAATTGAATTTTTTTATTTGAAAATTCGGTAATCTCTAGTAATCGATTTTTTTATTTGAGGCTGGTCACTTTTTGTTTGTTTGAGGTACTGATACTTGGCCAACGTATATCTTTGAGACTTTGACCAATTTTTATTTATTTTTTATTTGAGTCCAACGTCTATTTCACCGACTCTTTAAGGCACTGACCAATTTTTTTTCAATTCCTGAACTCTTTGAGTTATGGATTATATTTATATATAATATATTTTTAATATTTGTCGTGTCTGTCCGCACCCGAATCCTCATATTTTTGAATTAACTGAATTCTCGTATCCCCGCACCGCGCACCCGCATCCGTGCACCCTAACCAATGCTTCCTAATATTTAAATTTAAATTAAAACAAGCTCGTTGCAGCGCGATGGTTCGTAATTTGACGATGTGAGCTTCAGTTGAGTTTATATAACTTAGTATAAGTCGGAATTCTGTAAAACAGGATTCGTCCGGACCTACTGAATAATAGTTTTATAATGAAAGAGAAAATTTGGATGTCACCTTATAGATTTTGAGGTGTGTCAAAAATAAAATTTCTAGAAAAACAGCGGCATAATCGTTTATAACCATAACGGTTATTAAATTAACTAAGAGGATTTTGTGTGACTAAAATACGAATTTCTACTAGAAAAATGCAGGCTTGAGTTATAAAATAAATATCAACTCAAGTGGAGTGAATGAATTGATTTTGAAACAAAGATCAGATTTTTAACAATTAAATGAAGTTGACTAATTGGAAATTAATTAATTAATGAAGTTTTGAATTGTAAATGAAATTATAACTGAGTTATGAATTTTGAATAAAATAATTGATGATTTTGGATAATCGGAATTTTTAAGCTAGATTTGAAAACCAAGCTTAAATTATATTAAAATATGGAAGAATGGATTTGGAATGGATTTAATAAACGAAATTTTACATTTATATTTAAATTTAAATTAAAACAAGATCGTTACAGCGTGGTAGTTCATAATTTGACGATTCGAACTTTAGTTGAGTTTATAGAACTCAGTATAAGTCAGAATTATATGAAACAAGAATTGTCTGAACCTAGTGAATAAAAGTTTTCTAATGGAAGAAAAAAAATCTGGGCTTCGCCTTATATATGTTGAATTATGTCAAAATCAAATTTCTAGAAAAACAGTGGCATAATCGATTACAAACCATAACAATTATTAAATTAAATAAGAGGATTTTGAGTGAATAAAATTCGAATTTCTATTAGAAAAATTCAGACTTGAGTTATAAAATAAACATGAACTCAAGTGGAGTAAACGAATTGATTTTGAAACAAAAATCAATTTTTTAACTATTGAATGAACTTAACTAATTGAAAGTTAATGAAGTTTCGGATCAAACTTAACTTTGGCTAAGTGAATCGGGTTTGTAAATTAAAATTTGAAATCAAATATGGAACTTAAGTCGGAAATGGAACGTGACTTGTATATAAGCGAATAAAAACATTTCTGAGCGTGATATGTTTAAACTAAAAGGGGTATGAGCAAAGAAACTAATTAGAAATTAATTAGCGAATGAAAGGTGATTGAATATAAACGGTCAAATTGATTTGGAATGGTTGAATATGTATGAGACATGTATGGAATGATGTGAATGGAAATATAAAATTAAAAGCTCGACAAAAAGGTACATATGTAATTGCGTATGAAATTTATGAGCCTATCGGGCAAGCCACTTGGCCTTTTGATTTTCTTTTTGAATGGAAATGGCCTAGAGAGGCAATTTGTAGTTGTATAGATTGAGCCATACAAAGGAGTTATTGGCGAAATTTTTCGGAAATTTAAGAAGAAAGAAAAAATTTAAGAAAATTTAATTACTAGAAATCGATTTATCGATTATAGATGAAAATTAATAAGAGATTAAACTTATAATGGAATTTTTATAGTTAGTTAAATGGAATATTTTGGGTTGTTATAACGATGTTTTACGCAACATTCGTTTTAATATAAGTAGATGTGATTTAGAAACGTTTTCCAAACAAAATAAGGAACATTTTCTAAGTATAGAAATGAATGGGTTCGTGGAAGGGTTAAGTAATTGGAAATGTTTTCTAATTATAAATAATAGATATTTTCTAAATATAGAAAATAAAGAATGCAAAATATGGAAATGTTTTCCATATATTGTAAGAGCCCAAAACGTTGAAGATATATTTCGATAAGATATTTGAGTTGTATATTGGGACAAGAATTTAATTAGTGAAATATTAATTAAAAAGGGCAGTGATTGTTTGATGCTAAACAATAGTATTTCCTTCTGGAAATAAGGATTTGGATGAATGTTTGTTTCTTTGATATTTAAATAACCGAATATCGAAGTGTTGGCCAATTAAATGTTATCCTGTCAATATGGAGAAACCGGTTGGATTTATTATCCGAAAACCACTCCATATAGGCGTAAGCGTTGTGAATCAAATTATATGAAGATAACTGAAGACGGAGTGAAGTGTTAGGGATGTTATGGTAATCAAAGGTAGAAATTGCCCAAGATGGATTGATGAGATGGTGCCTTTGGCTTGTCCAGTTCCATGACAACTTGTATGGACAAAGTATTTTCAAATGATCATGTACGTTGATTTTTACAAATATACCAAGTTTGGTGGCGAAGAAGGGAACTTCTTTTAGTTTTAACACCCAGAGTATACTTGCGGACGTCAATTAGTGATTTGACGGATCTGACGATGTGACATTCAAAGCTAATGTAATGTTATGAAAGGTAGTCGTGACCTCAAACCTTATCAACTAAGAAATGAAAGAAATCGATCAGGAAGCATGGCTATGTGGGTTATACCCATTAGGATGTAATATCACCTGATCTAGAGAAAATTTAATTGTTTCTTATTTTATTGCTGATGTATGCTTTCGGTAACGGTTGCTGATCACAACCGTTGGTGATGTACATTCGATGCACTCAAGTTGAATGAGTGGTCGGTCATGTATAGCTGGATTGCAATATGTTCTTGTTGAACCCACTGTATTCCTCTCTAGATATACACTATCGGGAGGTGATCCCATACCTTGTCATAGTTGGAAATCCATTCTCCAATAAGCGTCTGCGGTTTTTGGTTATATACTATGTATGTGGAGCGTGATATGCAAGTGTTCCACTAAATTGATATTTATTTGATTTAGACACTATTATAATATCAGAATAGTTTTGATACAAAGAATATTTCGGTTATCGTAAAGTAAAGTCATCCATGTTTATGTGTAGATCGGTCTTACAATTATCCTTTCTTTTTAAAAGCATTTTTAGAAGTAAAACCGAATGGTTGGGGTTTACTCGCACCAGTCTCATGACTGACCCAAAGTTTATTTTATTTTGTTTTACCCTAAACTGTTGGGTGCCCAAATTTGTACAAGCAGTAAAGTAGTTCAGGTATTTAAAGATACCCTTGAATGAGCTTGAAGCAGGAGGTTTCACGGTTAGTTATTAGAATTTATTTTCGCTGTGCTTGGTTTATGTGATATACTCTGATGATATATGTAAGTACATGTACAGTTTTGAATCCCAAAGGTTATTATTTATATTATATTTTGTTACGCTACGATGTGAGATTCTGTATTGTTATTTCTTTTCTTCTTATATCTTTTTCTATTTTGCTCATAATGATCCATATTTTTGTGCAATTTGGGTTGGACGTATGTTGTATTTAGTCAACTTGGATGGTATGGATTTGCAGGCCATTACATTTGATATCAGGGCTTAGGTTGAGCGAATACCTAGGCTTTGATGGGGTTTACCCGTTAAAGATAGGGCTAGTATTACTCTGGAATGGGTTGAGTGTATATATACAAAAGCGCATATTGTTAATTGATATAAAAATTGTTTAAATTGTGTTGGTTTGTCTGTTGAGTGACTTATGAATTCTGGTTGAATCATGGGACATCATGACATTAACAGGAGTTTATGAACATTCGAATGGAGGAATTCGACATAATATTGTTTTGAAGTGGGTAAATGAAATAATTTAGCTCAAAATTATATTTTTTTATAAAAGGAATAATTTTCTGAAATTATTCTAGTGCATGTATGAGTTGGCAGCCATGATTATAATCAAATGAGATTATAAAATTGAAATGGATATATATATATAACCAAATAGAATTTGTATATGATTGCAATATACAAATGAGATGAACTAAAGTTGGATTCAAATCAAAATTTGGAATTTAAATCCCGGAAAGTTGGAAATTTATTTTTTGAAGTATACTAAAAATAATATAGCTTTGTTTTGAAAGGATTTTTGAATAAAAATCATTTTAGATGGATTTTTAAAGTGATAAAGCACCGAACTCACTTCGATCGCTGGAAAATTATTCTGATGATGACTGCAACATCATCAGTTTTTATTCTTGAGTTTCTAAGTGATGGATTGCTACTATAATAAAAATTTCAAATGGAAATTTATTTTAGAAATCAAGTTGTTTGAAAAAAAATTCAAATGTTTTGAATTTGAAATGGTTATTAATATATGATTTCAAATTGATTTAAAATAAATACCAGGAATTTAAATTTAACTTAGGCAAGTTAAATAGATTGAAATAGATTCATTGATTTGTAACCAATTTAAATTTTGCTAGAAATCTAAGTGGCCATTGTATTATCCAAATAATATGCATAGAAAAATTTCTTTTGTCATAAACGAATTAAATAAATTGATTAGAATCAATATGAATGCATATGAATTGAATGTAAATTATTGATTGTAAATTATTCGAATTGAATGAATATGAGTATACATGATGTGTAATATGAATGAAATGATGTATATACTAAATGTCGGGACTTGTATTAGCATATATGTGTTGTTTATACATGGTATGACATGTTTATGTTGAATCCATGTGTTTAATCATTTAAATGAATTAAAGTTATGAAAACTTTATGTTTTGAAATTTGAAGTGAGTAAGTATAGGTACATGGAGTTGCCTGGCTTGATTTTGGGTGCATAGGTTGCATATATACATAGCATGCTCATTTAATAAACGCTTACATAAGGTACGCCTATGAAAAAATAACAAAATAAGTTATATAAAATGTTTTACGATCGCGTGGGTCGATGTATATTTTTTTTAGATATCTTTTGGTATATTACTAAAGCTCCTCCATACATGGGAGATTCTGCCAAAAATGTTCCAAAATTTAGGGAGTTAGAACAAAAATTCAAAACTTTTGAAAATTTTGTAAGCTAAAAGAGATGGTTTCAAAATGGGTTCATTTTGAAGGTTTTTTTAAATAGGAATGAGAAATTAATGGTTTGCCCCAAACTAAAAGTTTTTTGTGAAACTAAAAGTTTTTGGTGAAACTAAAAGTTGTAGAAGTATGAAATGTTGAGTTTCAACTAAGTGAGTTTTTGGAAAACTAATGGGTTCGTAGTATTTTTCCTTCCTTAGTAATTTCTGGGACGAAATTCTTTTAATGGGGAAGAATGTAACGACCCAGATTTTTAATCAATTTATTTTAAACATTTAATATTATTTTAAATGTTGATTGCTAATATAAGGTGGATTTTTATATGGAATTTATCGATTTATAATCAAATAAGATCTAATTTCGAGTATATCGGACTATGTAATACGAAAACGACAAACAATTGAACTCGAAGTTAAAACTAAATCAAAACGATTCAGCCGATCAATATAAATTCTATTTGAATATAAACGATAAAAATAACAATTTATTATCAAGGAATTGATTGTTTTAAATTTAAATTATAGTTTATCGATCTAATATGGAACTTAAGAATAACCAATTTTCAAACGACCTCGAATTTCAATGAAACTAATTTTATTAAATCTGTAATATTTAATTTTTCCTAGATCTCAAGTTTCGAGTTAATCAGAGTTTATATGTGACCATGCGCAATTGAAACATGTATCGATGCACGTTGAGAATTAAAAGGAAGTTTTACAAATGATCTCGAAATTCGACGAAACCAGTTCCATCGTGTCCAAAATATTATAAATTATTACAAGATTTCTAGTTTCATCGTGAATGGAGTTGGTATGTGGTTGTTTTAACATGTTACTTTGGGCTTAAGTTTCACTGGAATATTATAATATATATTTTCTATAAATTAGCATGCACCCTCATTCGTCTCCTTTATTTTTTGTCTCCTCCTCTATTTTTCTTTTTCCCGATTCGTTTATTTCAGTAATTCGAAATCAAATTTGAATTTTCGCTTTTCCTCTTTTCAATTATTTTCCTTTTGAAATATATATAAATCAAAGTCGATGTTTTCAATTTAATCCTTCTAAAATAAACCGAAACCCAATCCTTCAAAAATCAAATCGAATCCCTCTTCAAAAATCAAAGGGAATTCATATAAAAAATCCTGAATTTGGATTTATTAAATTGTTTGAGGACCTGAGGTTATACTTTAGTTCGCTGGCCTTCGAATGGGTGTAGCTTCTTTCTGGGGTAATCAACATCGAGGGTCGGGAAGGTCCAATTCGAAGTAGGAATAAAGGGGGAAATTGGCGATGGGGTTTATTACTTTGATCTTTGCATCGGATTTCACATCGATGGTGGAATTTTTAGGGAGTATGATCTCCGTTTTGGTCGATGACAATCTCAGGTCGTAGCTTTTATGGGTACTGTACGTGATAGTTGAAGTCCTGGTTTGTATAAGCTCACCAGTCTTCAAACGTAGGTGATAGAAAGGTGGAGCATATGAAGGGGAGTTCATCGATGAAATTAATTTTGGGTTTCGATGTATATCGAAGAAGGGAAGAGTGAATTAGGTCTAGGAAGTTTGGGTTTACTCCCTGAAGCAGACCGTTTTTTCAAATTCATGAAGAAGAAATGGGATTAGAAAAAAAATTGTGATGGTGTTTGTCGGGTGCTAGCAGTAAGGGGAGGGGCAGCATGTTTTAAATGGAGATT
Organism: Allium sativum; assembly: GCA_030737875.1. Lineage (NCBI taxonomy): Eukaryota > Viridiplantae > Streptophyta > Magnoliopsida > Asparagales > Amaryllidaceae > Allium > Allium sativum. Next base: position 62,327,175 of record CM060909.1, on the reverse strand, counting down.
AAGGTAAATTAAAATTTTGATTAATTTTAATTAACAAGTTAATGACTATTGAAATTGTATCAAGTTATAATGCATATATATATATGTGTGTGTGTGTGTGTATCGTACAATGTCAGATTCAAACAATTTAAGGTACGTTGGACTCGTATTGGCATTGTGCAGTTAAAGCGCTTTGCGGTTGTAGCAGTGAAGGTGCAAAAAGGTGCAGCGGAGATAAAGCTGGGAAATAACGGAGATATAGCGGAGGTGCAGAAAGATACATTAGATGTAAAAATAGGTATTTTAATATAGTTAATTATCATTCTCACATGATTTGTGTAGATGAAACTAATATCTATTAATCTTATATAATAAAATCAAAGAATATCATGACTACACACGTTGGAATTAATGGCTATAATAGATCTCTACCATATATTAGATATTTATGTGTTAAAAATATCTTTTTACACTAACTTTATCGTTCTGTTTTAAAGAGAACTAGTCAAATCACGCTTCATACATTAGTATTGCTAAATCGGGTGCTATAGAGCATTGATTTAGCAGGTGTAGTGTAAAATAGCGGGGCTTTGAGTGGATCTACTGTTCATCAGCGCTAAATAGAAATTACGTGGCGTTTGAAGGGTGCTACAAGCTATAGCGTGGATTTTGTGGGGTTTTAACTGCATAGTATTAGCATAGGCTACGTTTCAGAACTGAAACGGGGTGCTTTAAAGGTCGTCGAAATTTCTAGTTGAATTAAACTTTTGTTTAATTTAATCAGAAATCAATCACTTTTTTCAATGATAAAAACCAATGTGAGTAAACTCACTCTCTGATTCGTTTATAATTTATTATAAACGATTTTTTATTTTATATACTGGTTGTTGGCTGTTTGGATGCATTGGTGAATTATTGATAAAAATTGTGGTTACTATATATATATATATATATATATATATATATATATTATAGTTATATTTAGGTTCGGTAGTTGGATTTTCTCATAGTACCATTAGCAGATGACCCTATGCGCCCATAATATATATAGTGGATGACCTTCTATACTAAGATATCCTACCTTGAAGTAGGATTGGTATTATTTATTTTGTGTAACATCTGTGGATGTAGGAAAAATAAGCTGGAGGTCGCCAACAATTTTATTGTTTGTTTCCATATCTAGTGTTATATGATATGATAAATAACCTGTGATTGATTATTGGGTGTTTTGAATGTTTGAATAGCACCGTCCCTAAAAAAATTGGTATTTACATACCATAAAAATATATTCAAAATGAAAAAAAATAATTTTGAGATTGAAATGGGAAATTTATTTTCTCAGAATAGAAATTGAATTTCAAAAGGATTTGAAATAAGACTTATTTAAAATTAAAACAAGTAGTATAAATTATAAATAATGTTTATAATGAAGATGAAAAATTTCATTGGAAAATTCGAAATTTGAATTCAAGTACGAATTTAGAAAAAAAAGAGAATTTAGAATAGTTTCGGGAAAAGGAAACTTTGAAATTTATTCCGATGTTCAGAATGTAAATTGGATTTGAATAAATCCATACAGATTTATGATTTGAATTCGACCATGTCAAATTTGTATAAACAAAATTAATTCCAGAAAGGATACTGGAATTGTATTAAATAGAAATAAAAATTTAAAATTAAATATGAAAATAGATTCTATGTTTATATATATATACATATATATATATAAGTTATAATAAAATAAATTATTCCAAATAGGAATTGAGTTTCAAATGGATTTTGAAATGGAAGTTTGTTTTAATATATAAAACAAGGAAGATAATTAAGGTTAATGATTTTAATTAATGATAAATAGAAGAAGAAAATTTCGGTAACGATGAAATTGGATTCTAATAAAACAATCCAAGATTTTGTTTTATGATATGATGACAAATGGTTTAGTAAATGGATTATCATAATATAATCCAAATTATAAATGGAATTGTATAAAGAGATTTTAAAGCGGAAGGTATGTATTTCAAGTAAATAATTTACTTAATCAACGAATTAAGTAAAAATGGTTATAACTGACAGGGATCTTCGAAAGTAAGGATATGGTTTATAAAACCATATTTTTAATAGAAATAAGATTTTGTTGATATTATAAATAATATGGGTTTTTGAGTTATAAACTTTTATCTATCTAAGGATAAGAGTATAGTCGATTAAGGTCTGAGAGGTGAATAAAATACCCCAACTTGAACGACGTCGGGGTTGATGATGGTATCAGGTTGTAATGGTAAGATGTTAGAATATTTTTATTGTTTCTATAAGAGGGATAATATTTGCAGCTGTAACTACAAGGTTTAAGAAAAGTTTTAAGAATATAAAATAATATTTCCAAAGTAAAGGAAATAAAAAGAATTTTGAGTATATATATCGATATTTCCAGAGTAGAGGGAATAAAAAGGGTTTCGAGGATAAAATGGGGTTTCGGAAATTATAATGATATTATCGAGGTAAAAAGGAAATAAAGAGATAAGTTTTGGAAGATGTTTCTAATATATAAGGAAAAGAATTGGTTATTGTTTTCAAGTAACGAAAGCAAAAGAGATTTGTTGAGATGAGTTATAACATCGATTTTAAATCGATAAAATGGTTTTAAATGTAGCAAAGAAATTATCATTAAATAATTTGGAGGTTCAAATTCGAGTATGAATTTAAAAAGAAGTTGGAAATCAATTCTAAAAGGGAACGATATATTTTATTCTAGAATTCGGAATATAAACTGAATTGAGATAAATCAAGGGACTTATAATTGGAATCTGATTACGTTGAATTTTATAAAATAAATTACTTCAAAGGGAATTGGAATGTAATATAAAAGTTGAATTGTAAATGAAATAGTTGACGATTTTGGATAATCGGAATTTTTAAACTAGATTTGAAAACCTAGCTTAGATTATATTAAAATATGGAAGAATGGATTTGGAATGGATTTAATAAACGAGGTTTAATGTTTATATTTAAATTTAAATTAAAACGAGCTCGCTGCAGCGTGGTAATTTGTAATTTGACGATTCGAACTTCAACTTAGTTTATTGTATAAGTCGTAATTCTATGAAACAAGAATCGTCCGGACCTATTGAATAATAGTTTTCTAATGGAAGAGAAAATCGGGATTTTTCCGCATAGATTTTGAGTTATGTCAAAATCCAATTTCCAGAAAAATAGTAGTATAATCATTTATAAACCATAACGGTTATTAAATTAAATAAGAGGATTTCAATGAATAAAATTCAAATTTCTATTAGAAAAATCCAGACTTGAGATATAAATAAACATGAACTCAAGTGGAGTAAATGAATTGATTTTGAAATAAAAATCAGATTTTTGCATTCTAGAAAAGTCCAACACTAAATCCATCAAATCCTAGATATATAAAGTATGTTGCCCGTGTTAAGAACTTTGTAGATTTCATAGAAAAATGAGCTTTGTAATTGGGTTAAAGGCTTTTAGAGGCATATGTGGAGGACAGTTGTATTTTTATACGTTTTTATGTGGTATATGATTTATAATTTGTATTCTGCATATAAAGTTGTGATTTTTATCAATGAATGGATCATGGTGCCTTTAAACTTACATTTATTTCTTATGTTATTTATCTATTTATTGTTGAACATATATAATATATATAGCTTCTTTTGTATACAATTTGTGGATGTACTACAACTGTAAATAAAAAGTTGTAATGAAATATATCACAATGGCTATAAATAGTTGTAAAAATTATAACAACAACAGTGCTAACAGTTGTAATAAAGTTTATTACAACGGTGCAGAACAGTTGTAAAATATACGTATCACAACGGTGTTGCAATGGTGCAGAACAGTTGTAAAAATATATTAGTCTATTACAATTTCTTAATACACGACGATTGCTCCACCATTGTAAAATGTATTTTACAATGGTTTTCCACCGTTGTAATAGTTTTTTTTTTGTTGTAGTGTTAACTATTGAATAAAGTTAACTAATTGGAAGTTAATTAGTTAGCGAAGTTTTGAATCGAACATAAATTCGGTTAAGTGAAGCGGATTTGTAAATTAAAATTTGAAATCAAATATGGAACTTAAGTTAGAAATGGAATGCGACTTGTATATAAACGAATAAATTTTTTTTGAACGTGGTATGTTTAAACTAAAAGGGGAATAATCAAATAAGATAATTAGAAATTAATTAGCGAATGGAAGGTGATTGAATTAAAAATGTTGAATTGATTCGGAATGGTTGAATATGTATGTGACAGGTATGGAATGAAGTGAACGAAAATATAAAATTAAGTGCTCGACAAAAAGGTACGTATTTAATTGAAATGAAAATTTATGAGCCTATTGGGCAAGCCACATGGCTCTTTGCTTTTCTTTTAGAATGGAAATGACCTAGAGAAGCAATTTGTAGTTGTACCGATTGAGCCGTACAAAGGAGACGTTGGCGAATTTTTCCGAAAATTCAAGGAGATATAATAAATTTAAGAAAATTTGATAAACAGAAATCGATTTATCGATTATATATGGAAATTAATAATAGATTAAACTTATAATGAAATTTTATAAGAAAAGGGGAAACGAGTACGATTGAATATGAGATTTAAAATATATTTAGTTAAACGTAGTATTTTGGGTAAGGGTCCGCGGGCCATTTCAAAGGCAATGATGTTGATTTTGATACTTCTGCATCGTCGTCAACATATACGACAAATGATCGTCGTATCCACCTATTACATAACGCAAATGATAATGTTGTTGCGATGTTGTAATAACTCGGAAATCTGAGTCAATTTAAATTTTTTATTTTGGCAATTTTAGTGAATTTTGAATATTTAAAATGAATTTTTTTTAAATAATAATGAAGAGAAATTTAATTTGAATAGAATTAGAATGGAAATATTTATATAGATCGTTGTTAGAATATAATTATTTACTTATAATTTTAAAAGGAATTGAAAATGACGCGGTAGTTCGAAAATTCGATTTCAAATTTCAAATGAATGTACAGGATTCAAAATAAACCGGATTTTGGCGAAACCAAAAATATTAGAATCTATTTGAGAGTATCTTTCCAACGAATCCGAAAAATTGAAATTTCATAGTGGGGATAAAAAGTTATGTCCAATTGAAAATTCAGAGTAGTCGCTATGGAATTCTGGCACTTGAAAACGGAAATTTTGCAAACGACCTCGGTTTCCGACGAAACCACTTTTGTTGGATCCGAGATGTCAAGTTATTGCTAGATTTCAAAATTCGTAATTTTTCGAATCAATATGTGAGCGTGGCATAGGAAAACGTGTTTTGACCAGTTTAAGTTGATTTTAATCGACAGGAAAATGACCATTTTTCAAACGGTCTCAGAATTTGATGAAATTAGTTTAGTTAGGACCGTATCGTCAACACGAAGCTAGAAAATATTTTTCGAGAATTTTTAGAGTTAGTATGTGGCCCCGGTAAATTGGAATGTGCATTCAAATTCAATATATAGAGTTATATTTGGATTTGGATGGAAACTGATCGAAACGATCGAATCAGCTTACGATACATATCCCATTGTGTTCGGAAAGGGGGTAATTAGCTATGGACGACAGTGGGTGGGTTCGATTTCGAGTTCGAAATAAAAAGTTGCTTTTTGAAATCAATAAATAATTAAATATATATATTTTATATAAACCCCCCCTTATATTCTCCTATAATCGGTCAAATCCCCCCCCCCCCAACTGTCGTTCAAATCAAAATGAGAAAAAAAAGAGACGAACGGGGAGGTGCCGCGCCCCCCTAGCAGCGCACCGCTGCCTCCACTTCGGCACCCCCTCCTCGTCTCCGTTCCCCTTCATCTCCTCCTCCTTCCACAAGCTAAAACGCGACACCCCCAAGCCCAGGAAAACCCACGCCGCCCCTGCCACTTCTCTCGACGCCTCCGACCTTCGAAGACACCCCTGCCGCTGCAGACTCCGGTGTTCCCCTCAACAAACCCCCCTCCGGCAGTAAGATCCGATTTTCAATAAGCAAAAGTAAGTTTTTTATTTTGTTTATTTTATTTCAGTAATATTCTTATGTAGTGATTGATTTTTAAAAAACTAAAAAGGTTTGATTTTTATGACAAAGAATAGATCTTTAAAAAGAACAAAAAGATATGATTTTTTTCCATATGAAAAGATTTGATTTTTATAAAATAAAAAGGATAGATTTTTATGTAAGGAAAGATTAGATCTTTGATTAAGTAAAGATACGACCTTTGATAAGTTAAAAATTCGATCTTTATTATGTAGGCGATATAAAAATATAATTTTTATTATATTACTAGCAAGATAAAAATATAATTTTTATCATGGAAATAACGTTGTAAAGGAGTGGTATTTACATATGTGGAAGCGATATAAAAATAAATTTTTTATTATGAAGTTAGCGTGATAAAAATATGATCTTTATTATATGAACACCGGTATAAAAATAGAATTTTATCTATATAGTAGTGGTATAAAAATAGAATTTTTATCTATATAGTAGCGGTATAAAAATAGATTTTTTTTCTATATAGAATGATTATAAAAATGTGATTTTTAAATACATAGCAACAATATAAAATTGTGATTTTTACATATGTAGTGGCTACGGACAATGAAATTGACAAAAGCCGAACACGACGAAGATTTCTACATATGAAGATTCGCAGCGTTTGGTTTAGTGAATCGGTGAGAACTCCTCAATTTTATTTTAATTTCTAGTTAAAATATATACTAGGATGCAGACGGTGTTTAGTAGCACTCGACACCCGTCGTCCACAGACCATGGATGACTTATTTGTTTGGTTGCTGTGTTGTGAAATTTAATTGTGTGATGAAATAAAATATTTTATAGTGGAAAATATTTTATAGTTAAAAATATGATTTTTAACATGAATATAAAATAAATATTTATAAACAAATCGGACGATTTGTTTATATACACTGATTTGAACGTGAAATGGTAACTGAATTTACCGATAACACCGTGGTGTTAGATATGAAGTATTACCAGTTTTACTTCATGGGATGAATAGGTTGGGATTGAGAAATAAAATAAATGATTACTTCAGTGTAGTTCGCTAATCCCGACTAATTTGAGTTGATATTCAAAGGAAGATTAAAGAATAAATTTAAAGAATTTATCTTTGATAAAATTAATGGGAACCTTTCCCAATGTATAAGAATATTTGAATAAAAATATATATTCTAAATTGGAATGAGGCGTATGTTGTGTTTGTGTAACACTTGTTTATTATATAGGCGAGTCATTCAGAAAGACCGGGTTTATCCCATTCTGAATAACTGATTCGACGTGGTGTCGAGGATGAAGACGGTGGTCGAAGAGTGGAGGTCTTCATGTCATTTGGGTGACTACTGATGATCTTGATTAGGCCGTACACCCAAGAGGAGGGAATCAGTTGGTGATCATCCAGACGTACTTGGAGATCGATGGATAAGCGAGGTACAAGGTGCCTCCGGTTTCGTTCAGACCCAGAACGAACTTGTAAATGGACTGTGTGTCTGACATTGGATTTTATTCTGTGTGGTTGATTTCTATTAAATATATATCTGTTTGGCGGCGGAGAATTAATTCTCTTGCTTAACGCCCTTCTCTGAGATGTACGAGCTCAGAGGTCATATATTGATGGATATCAAACGCATGGAGTGAATTGCCTGTGTGGCAATTGATCAAGGCTTTTGTTGAAAAGCAAAGTCTTGTGGTTGATGACCAAAGCACGGCCTGTGTGGCATAGCTTTGTGTAACGTTGATTCGCGAGCCTCACAACCGGTTGTGAACCAGAAACGAGGAAAGGATCCAGGGAGGGCATGCGTCTCTTTCTAGCTAGAAGTGGCATCAATTGTTTTACACACCCTGACGAGTTTGACTTATGTGGTCGTTGTTGTTGCGAGGCGCCTCGGATATATCGGTCGTTCTCAAACCGATGGAGTCATTCGTTGGCTCATTTAAGCCCTATAGGGCGGGGAAACGTAGTGTTCAGGGTTTCGTCTAATCCACATCGAGTGGACCGGCCCTGTGGCTCCAAGGGTCGATGCGTTCTGATCCTGAGACATGGGCTAGATTGTCTCGAATCGGTAGAGGACTATCTTTTGTCCCGGTTCACAGATGGAAATCCAACTTCCAATATGTAACTTTGCGGTTTTGATTGTAGAGCCTAGTATGGCGACATGATATATGGTACCCATGCCTTCTATGATTGATATTTATGATTGAAACTGTTTTGACACTATACACTTATTATAGTATCAAATGATTTGTTTTTAACGTATCAAGCATGCTTTGGCTATTATAAGGTAAAACCCTATCCTCCGGCTTGTGTTGCATTGTGTGATGGGACCTGGGTCTTATAATAGCTTCATTTTTATTTATTTAGCACTGCGCTGTTGTTTTATGCACTGGGATTCTTGGGAGGAAACCCGTTCCGTGTTATACGGCGTGGTCCCTCGATTTACCTAACTTTAAAATAAAAATTAATAACTGTTTTAGTTCTCACACCAGTCCCATGACTGACCTGGAGTTTATTGTTTTCACCTAAACTCTAGGTGCCCTTATTTTGACACGGGCAGCTAGTAGTTTTGGTTTTGTAGATTTATATTCACAAGATCCTAATGTACAGCTGGAATGATATCCAGAAAGCTCTGTATCTGTATATCTCCTTCAGTTGTGCTTTGTATTATCTTCCACTGCTATGTAATGTATTTAAATGTAATTTAAATCTCTGATATTTTCTGTGTAATATTTATTCATACTCTTTATATTCTTGTATTCTAATGGAATTGTTGTAATATACAATGAAATGTTCTTCTGTCTGCGTTCTTTTGTGTGTTGTTCTCAACTCAATCCAGGATTTCCCGTAAGGGGAATTTCGGGCCGTATCAGCTGGTATCAGAGCTTTAGTTTACAGAGCTCGGAGAACAAGGCACGTTAGAACAAAATGAAAGAATTCATTAGAGATTGGATTAGTAATATCCAATGAGAATAACTCATTAGAGATGGGATCAGTAGTTTCCTAGAACGAGTGTGAAGAGTACATTTTTGAAAATGAAAACAAATTTTGTTTTGAAATTTAAATCGTTTTATACGTATTTGAATATTTATTTGTATTGAGTTTGGACAATCCAGTATATAGATTTTGCATATACGTCTGATCCACGGGTATTCAAAGTTTTAATATACTAGGTAGATATGGAGTCACACTCTAGCCGCCCGGACATGGTCCTGATGATGAAGTATACCATCACCAGTATTTATTTTCGAGTGACGAAAGTGGGATTTCTATATATTTCCAATTGACTGGTGTGAGAACCAAAATATAGTTAGAATATATTGTTGTGATTTGGCATCAAAAATGTGATTTTTGACTATGTATCAAAATTATAAGTTTGAAATGATAATCAACAAATTGATTGATGGTTGTGTTGTTTGATTACTGTTTTGATTAATTGAATTTTGAACCTTTAGCCAAATTGAACCAAATAATGAGTTGTATTGAAAATTAGTCGCATTTGCATACATATACATGTACTTACATTGAACAGGTCATAGCAAGGAGGCTAGAGAAGAGGAATAAAATTGTTTTCCCGACAAATAGGTACATATATATTGTATTTCTTGGGTTTTTGATGATTTTATGAGCCTATTGGCTGTTTCTTTTTGGATTGATGAGGGCCATGGGAGGCTATTTGAAATATCCGGAAGTCCCCGGTGCAGGGGAGGTTATGGCGAAATTTTTCGAAAATTTAGGGTGTTAGCCAAATTTTTGAAAATTTTGAAAAGTTCATAGAAACTGAAAAGCTGAAGTACTTAAACCGTAATGGAAATAGTGAAAGTTGATTTGATTTGTGAAACAACTTTCGGCTTTGTTCCTTTTCGGGGACGAAAAGTTTTAAGTGGGGGAGATTGTAATAACCCAGAAATCTGAGGCAATTTAAAATTTTTATTTTGGCAATTTTAGTGAATTTTAAATATTTAAAATGAATTATTTTAAATAATAACGACGATAAATTTAATTTGAATAGAATTAGAATGGAAATACTTATATAGATCGTCGTTAGAATATAATTATTTATTTATAATTGTAAAAGGAATTGAAAATGGCGCGGTAGTTCGAAAATTCGATTCCAAATTTCAAATGAATGTGCAGGATTCAAAATAAACCGGATTTTGGCGAAACCAAAAATATTAGAAGCTATTTAAGAATATCTTTCCAACGAATTCGAAAAATTGAAATTTCATACTGGGGATAAAAAGGTATGTCCAATTGAAAATTCAGAATAGTCGCTATGGAATTCTAGCCCTTGAAAATGGAAATTTTGCAAACAACCTCGGTTTTCAACAAACCACTTTTGTTGGATCCGTGATGTCAAGTTATTGCTAGGTTTCAAAATTCGTAATTTTTCGAATCAATAAGTGAGCGCAGCACAGGAAAACGTGTTTTGACTAGTTTCAGTTGATTTTAATCAACAGGAAAATGGCCATTTTTCAAACAGTCTCAGAAGTTGATGAAATTAGTTTTGTTAGGACCGTATCGTCAACACGAAGCTAGAAAATATTTTTCGAGAATTTTTAGATTCAGTATGTGGCCCCGGTAAATTGGAATGTGCGTTCAAATTCAATATATAGAGTTATATTTTGATTTGGATGGAAACTGATCGAAACAATCGAATCAACTTACGATACATATCCCATTGCGTTCGGAATGAGGGTAATTAGCTATGGACGAGAGTGGGTGGGTTCGATTTCGAGTTCAAAATAAAAAGTTGCTTTTTGAAATTAAAAAATAATTATATATATATTTATATATATTTTATATGAACCCCCTTTATATTCTCCTATAACCGGTCAACCCCCTCCCCCCAATGTCGTTCAAATCAAAATGAGAAAAAAAAAAGACGAAAGGGGAGGAGCCGCGCCCTCTAGCAGCGCGCCGCCGCCTCCACTTCGGCAACCCCCTCCTCACCGTTCCCCTTCATCTCCTCCTCCTTCCACAAGCTAAAACGCGACACCCACAAGCCCAGGAAAACCCACGCCGCCCCTGCCACTTATCCCGACGCCTCCGACCTTCGAAGACACCCCCGCCGCTGTAGACTCCGGCGTGCCCCTCAACAAACCCCCCTCCAGCAGTAAGATTCGATTTTCAATAAGCAAAAGTAAGTTTTTTATTTTGTTTATTTTATTTCAGTAATTTTCTTATGTAGCGATTGGTTTTTAAAAAACCGAAAAGGTTTGATTTTTATGACAAAGAATAGATCTTTAAAAAGAACAAAAAGATATGATTTTTTCCATATGAAAAGATTTGATTTTTATAAAATAAAAAGGATAGATTTTTGTGTAAGGAAAGATTAGATCTTTGATTAAGTAAAGATACGATCTTTGATAAGCTAAAAATTCGATATTTATTATGTAGGCGATATGAAAAATATAATTTTTATTATATTACTAGCAAGATTAAAATATAATTTTTATCATGGTAGTAGCGTTGTAAAGGAGTGTTATTTACATATGTGGAAGCGATATAAAAATAAATTTTTTATTATGAAGTTAGCGTGATAAAAATATGATCTCTATTATAAGAATACCGGTATAAAAATAGAATTTTATCTATATAGTAACGGTATAAAAATAGAATTTTTATCTATATAGTAGCGGTATAAAAATAGAATTTTTATCTATATAGTAGTGGTATAAAAATAGAATTTTTATCTATATAGAGTGATTATAAAAATGTGATTTTTATATACATAGCAACAATATAAAAATGTGATTTTTACATATGTAGTGGCTATGGACAATGAAATTGACAAAAGGCGAACACGACGAAAATTTCTACATATGAAGAGTCGCAGCGTTTGGTTTAGAGAATCGGTGAGAACTCCTCACTTTTATTTTAATTTCTAGTTAAAATATATACTAGGATGCAGACGGTGTTTAGTAGCACCCGACACCCATCATCCACAGACCATGGATGATTTGTTTGTTTGGTTGCCGTGTTATGAAATTTAATTGTGTGATGTGGAATGAAATAAAATATTTTATAGTGGAAAATATTTTATAGTTAAAAATATGATTTTTAACATGAATATAAAATTAATATTTGTAAACAAATCGGACGGTTTGTTTATATACACTGATTAGACTGATATTGATTGGGACGATAAATTTTACACATCGCCCAACTGCACAAATAAGATCTGTGTTTGTTGATTTGAAACCCCACGCGGGTATTGGGATGAGATTTGACGTACACTAATCCCGATTGTTTAGTTGTATGTCAATCGATGGATTGACAGACTGTGTAAGCGTTAATTATTTATATTTAATGCTTGTGCAGTTGTGTGGTGCACTCTGGATGATGGTTGATTATTTACTGTTGCTATTATATACACGTGTTGTAGAAAATCCATATAATTAACATTATATGGTAATTGATTGGGCCTCATTCCGAACTAGAAAATAAATTCATCTGTTGAATTGAAAATAAATTCATGTGTTGAATTGAAAATAAATTCATGTGTTGAATAGAAAATAATTTCATGTGTTGAAATAAAATAATTTCATGTGTTGAATAAAAGCCTTATTGATTAAATTGACGCCATTTTGACGTGAACGATATTTATATCGATTTTATTCATTTTTATAATAAATATAGGAAAGAAAGTGATTTCAAAATTTAACATTTTGAAAATATTTTCATTTGTATAACGATGATGTGGAATATTCAATTTTGACTAGAAATTGAATATGAAGTTGAAATCGTTTTAAAAACGAAGTTAGAACGATTTATAAAATACGTTTTAAAAGGAAATCGATGAAATATATATATAATATATATTATATATATATATATATATATATATATATATATATATATATAATGGCCTGAATAGAATGCGCCGCGCTGCGGTAGTTCGCGAATTTCGACCGTTGACATCGAATTGACGTTGCGGGAGATCTGACCGTCGGATTTCTCCTAAAACCGGAACTGTTGGGTTCGTATCGAAAAGAGATTTCTAATGAATATTAGAAATTAGAAATCTAACGGTTGGATTTGGAATTAACCAAATCAAATTTGGAAAAGGTCGATGTAAGTGCAGTTCGATGGCCGTTTGTGGAAATCGACTATACGAGCCTTGATAAAATTATTAAAAATAGTAATAATTTGCGTAAAATCATAAGAAATGATTTGGGAATAATTGGGATTAAAAACTCTATATTTGAAAAGATAAAAGTAGATTTTTATCGAAATGAACTAGTTTTGAACTAGAATAATAATTTATTTATTTTTAAAATAAATAAATTGGATTTGAAATGGTTTTGAAAATAACCAGAATTTCCAATAATTGAATTGGAATAGATTTGAATCGAAATCATCTTCGGAATAGTTCGATGTTGGATTTTGTGATTATACAGATGTTGTTATGGAAATTTGAAAGATATATTTATATCGTTATTTCCAATACGATATTTGTTGGTTTCAGAATTTGATATTGAATATAAGCCGATATATTTTCTATTCAGAGCCTTGTGTTTAATATCAAATGGGATTTTGGGTTGTCGTGAACGGTATCTTTAATAATACTATTCTTAAACCCAAATGTAATTAAGAAAATTAAGAACTAACCGGGGATCAGTTAAGTTGGATGGTTTCTTGGATATTGATCTGATGTTGGTTTCGACCTTTGGGGTCAATATTTTAGGGAATTGTCCTCTTACTAATTTACGGTTAGGGACCGAATGAAATGTGATGTGATTTTGAGGTTTATCGTGAACCGTGTTTTAAATGACATCGGTTCTTTAACCCAATTAAAGACTAAAAATAAGTGGAGTTTTAATGAATCTTTAATTAGATTAAAATGATCGAGAACGGAGTATCACCAGTTTTGCTCTAGGCGATAGTTAAATCTTTAATTAGATTTGAACGTGAAATGGTAATTGAATTTACCGATAACACCGTAGTGTTAGATATGAAGTATTACCAGTTTTACTTCATGGGATGAATAGGTTGGGATTGGGAAATAAAATAAATGATTACTTCGGTGTAGTTCGCTAATCCTGACAAATTTGAATTGATATTCAAAGGAAGATTAAAGAATAAGTTTAAAGAATTTATCTTTGATAAAATTAATGGGAACCTTTCCCAAAGTATAAGAATATTTGAATAAAAAATATATATTCTAAATTGGAATGAGGCGTATGTTGTGTTTATGTAACACTTGTTTATTATATACGCGAGTTATTCAGAAAGACTGGGTTTATCCCATTCTGAATAACTGATTCGACGTGGTGTCAAGGATGAAGACGGTGGTCGAAGACCGGAGGTCTTCACGTCGTTTGGGTGATTACTGATAATCTTGATTGGGCCATACACCCAAGAGGAGGGAATCAGTTGGTGATCATCCAGACGTACTTGGAGATCGATGGATAAGCGAGGTACAAGGTGCCTCCGGTTTCGTTCAGACCCAGAACGGACTTGTAAATGGACTGTGTGTCTAACATTGGATTTTTTTCTTTGTGGTTGATTTCTATAAAATATATATCTGTTTGGCAGCGGAGAATTTATTCTCTTTCTTAACGCCCTTCTCTAAGGCGTATGAGCTCAGAGGTTATATATTGATGGATATCAAACGCATGGAGTGAATTGCCTGTGTGGCATGCCTAAGTGGCAATTGATCAAGGCTTTTTTTGAAAAGAAATTTCTTGTGGTTGATGATCAAAGCACGGCATGTGTGGCATAGCTTTCTGTAACGTTGATTCGCGAGCCTCACACCCCGGTTGTGAACCAGAAACGGGAGAAGGATCCAGGGAGGGCATGCGTCTCTTTCTAGCTAGAAGTGGCGTTAGTGGTTTTACACACCCTGACGAGTTTGATTTATGTGGTTGTTGTTGTTGCGAGGCGCCTCGGATATATCGGTCGTTCTCGAACCGATGGAGTCATTCGTTGGCTCATTTACGCCCCATAGGGCGGGGAGACGTAGTGTTCAGGGTTTCGTCTGATCCACATCGAGTGGACCGGTCCTGTGGCTCCAAGGGTCGATGCGTTCTGATCCTAAGACATGGGCTAGATTGTATCGAATCGGTAGAGGACTATCTTTTGACTCGGTTCCTAGATGGAAATCCTACTTCCAATACGTGACTTTGCGGTATTGATTATAGAGCCTAGTATGGCGACATGATATATGGTACCTATGCCGTCTATGATTGATATTTATGATTGAAATTGTTTTGACACTATACACTTGTTATAATATCAAATGAATTGTTTTTAACGTATCAAGCATGCTTTGGCTATTATAAGGTAAAACCCTATCCTCTGGCTTGTGTTGCATTGTGTGATGGGACCTGGGTCTTATAATAGCTTCATTTTTCTTTATTTAGCATTGCGCTGTTGTTTTATGCACTGGTATTCTTGGGAGGAAACCCGTTCCGTGTTATACGGCGCGGTCCCTTGATTTACCTAACTTTAAAATAAAGATTAATAACTGTTTTAGTTCTCACACCAGTCCCATGACTGACCTGGAGTTTATTGTTTTAACCTAAACTCTGGGTGCCCTTATTTTGACACGAGCAGCTAGTAGTTTTGGTTTTGCTGATTTATATTCACAGGATCCTGATGTACAGCTGGAATGATATCCGGAAAGCTCTGTATCCGTATATCTCCTTCAGTTGTGCTTTGTATTATTTTCCGCTGCTATATAATGTATTTAAATGTAATTTAATTCTCTGATATTTTCTGTGTAATATTTATTCATACTATGTATATTCTCGTATTCTGATGGAATTGTTGTAATATACAATGAAATGTTCTTCTGTCTGCGTTCATTTGTGTTTTGATCTCAACTCAATCTGGGATTTCCCGTAAGGGGAATTTCGGGTCGTGTCAGCGGTGGTACTTATGAAGATGAGGAAAGTTAGGAGAAGTGGTGGATGATACGATTGACTATATGGAAAACCTAAATTTGAGAAGTATCCGTACTCAAGCGATGGACAGACTGGCTATTGTTGTTATGCAGGACGCTGGTTGGTAAATCTAAAGGAATGCGATTCGGACATTGGTTTTTTTAGTCATAGCCTTCTTGCTAGATTGTTTGGATGATGAAGACATTTTGTAGAAGTAGAAGGTGAAGAAAATATTGATAAATTTTTGTGGAAGGAGAAGACGTTGAGTTGGTGAAGATATAGGGAGGGAAATAAAGCTGTTGAAGTAGCCATTTGGGCCAACAGTCCGATGGAGTATAACGACATAAACTTTGCCGTTTAACATGTATAATGACAAATTAAAGACTTTGTCGTATAATTTATTACGGCAAAATCTTTGTTAATATACGTGTGTAACGATAAAGTCTTTGCCGTTATACTCCACCAATCTCTGTTCAGTGAACCAACCACCATACTACTTCCAACTAGCTATGAACTAGTCACGGAGGACTTAACAAACCATACTTGAATGCTTCATGACTTGTTTAGTAACTGAACAAGCCATTGTTAGTTGTTCTCTAAAGTCGTTATCAGAATACAGAATTTTTTGCAAGCTTGAAGACATGTTATAAACTTCTGCATTTGCTTTTACAGTTGGATTATTTGAGCCGATTTTGTCTTAAACTATACAAAACACAACTCTCATATCTCTTGCTATAATCATACAGGCGACGACAAGGTTAGCACAATGACCGACAGTGTGTAGTAACTCCAAGACAAGCGACGGTTGGCAACAACATTGATTTGGATTAATTTTCTTTTCAGGTGTTGTTATCGACACTCCAACTATTGTTAAGAGGCTACACTCCACTCTTTGAAAAATTGTTAAGAGGCTACACAAACATATTATTTCACACCACTCAATGTTCCCAGATTGCCCCTTTAAATTAGATTAAAAAAAAACTTATTCAACAAGAGAAACCGAATTAAAATAAGTCGTTCGTCACCACTGCAACGAATGCAGCACGTAATCAATTATGTATGTATTCGACAGTGATATGTTCGAAAATTAATAATCATTTTGGTGCATCGTAATTATAAAATTCGGCATATTTATGTCGACTAAAAAAAAATAGTTCAATCATATTTCTTCAAAAACACTTATTCTTTAGGGTTTAAAAAAATTGATATATGCGAACTGAAAAAAAATTACTATTGCTCTTGCAATATTTGTTAAGGTAAAATTACCTTTATTTATTAAGGGGCTAAATGGATAAGGCAAATTCTATTTCAACCCTTGTTTTTAGTTAGTAGCCCCCCTTAAAAAATTAAAATTTTAATGACTAAAGTACCCTTAAGAGTTATCTTCTCATCTAAAATCAGAACAACGTAATTTTACTGTCAGATAAAACACCTAAGCTAAAAAAAAAACCCTAGATTTCAAATCACTCAAGGAAAATTTGATTTGCAATCAAGAATGCAATGGATTTTGAAGGAGAAGATGATTCCTCATCGCAATCGCAGCAGGTAAGTGAAGAAAAATTTAGAATTTGAGTTTTTTTTTTTACTTTTCAAGTATAGCCGATGCAGTACAGTTTGAGTGAATTTGCATTAAACAACGTAGGAATACTCCTAGGAAAGTATGTGAACTTAGTACAAAATATGTGGGGATGTATAGTGAACCACGTGGTTCGAATACGTGGAAACAAGTAAAACCACGTATAAATAATACGTGGTTCTAGATATTCCAAGTATTTTTTGCATGTGGTTTTGTTATATACCACATTGATTTACAGAATTGGGTAAGTTATATTTTTCTGGTTTGAGCTTAAAGTTTGTTGTATTTTTTGTGTGCAGATTGTAGCATTCTCTAGTGATGAAGAAAAGGATGATGTGATAGTATTGGATGATTCAAATGAGTTCACGACTTATGATGTACGTTTTCTTTGATTAACGCTGAAATAAATCGTGAATACTTACATTTTATATAACATTTTAAATGCAGATATATCCTTTATGGAAAAAATTAGTTGATTGAGTTCGTGATACTGGAAAGCGTCTTAGTTTTGTTATTATAATCTTGAAATCGGATACCGGTGCTTCAGTCAAGAAACCAAGAATCGCGTTTGCTTGTGAACGAAGTGGCGTTTACAAGAAGCGAAAAGATTTTAAGCCAAAAAAATCTCCGACTTACGGGTACCAAAAAATGCAATTGCCCATTTAGACTAAAAGGTGAGAAACTTGGAACTTTATATGATTGGCGATTGCATGTTGTCAATGGTGTTCACAATCATTCCGAATTGAAAAATACAGAAGGTCACTCGTATATTGGTCGAATAACCGAAGCTGAGATCATGTTAGTTATAGAGATGCATAAAAATTTGGTAAAGCCAAAAGAAAGTTTAGCTACCATTAAACGAAATGATACTTCTAATTCTGCCACAATCAAAACAATCTACAATGTGATAAAAGCACAGAATGCTATTGAACGAGCAGTGCGATCACAAGTTCAATACGTGCTTAGTAAGTTGAAAGAGTTTGATTACTTTGAATGGCATCGTAAGACATTAGATGGTACTGATATTATTAAGGATATCTTTTTGGCACATCCTGTTAGTTTGGATTTTTTATGTACATTTCCTAGGGTTATCATATTAGATTGTACGTATAAAACTGATAGATAGGAGACAAGCTTGGGAGGAAAGAAATTCGTATGCAGAGTGGAAATAGTTTGGTTGGCATACGTTTGATTGGTTGTACTTTTGTTTTTCTACAGAAATGAGAATGTATTGAGAAAGTATGGGATATGTTTGATTGGTTGTATTTTTGGTTGTTCTTTGGATATTGTATTAAACTATTTGGAAATTGGAAAGTGTGTTGTTAATTATTATTTTTCGTTCTATGTATATAGTAAGTGTTATTTGTTGATACAGTTTGGTCGACATTTTTTTTTTTAAATTCTGGGCACACACGGACTGACAAAACGTGGTATGTATTCCATCCACGTGGATAACATACGTGGTAAGTAATGCAACCTCATAGGCATTCCACTGGGTTAAACAACAAACCACGTGACGGTTATACGTAGTTAGTGTAGAAACCACGTTTTTACAGAGCGAGAGAACTTCCCGAAACCGAGTAAAAAAATTGTGTCCTCCCTGTCTGCGCGGTTGGTTAGAAAACCGCGCACTATGCCTATGTGGTAATCACGCCAATCATGGAGTGTTTGCACATGGATTTCTTTCTGACCACGTATGGACTCTATGTGGTTTTCTTCCCTATCACGTTTTTATAGAGCGTGGCTATAACAGAAATAAAAGAAATAAAAACTGTCAAACATGAAAGAGTAAATAACAGTGTGTTGAACAAATGGAAAACATTAATACGAAAATCGACCATAATTAAACCATTAGATCAACTTAAACAATCCAAAAGCCATTACATTAGCATTCTATTTCCAAAATACATCACATGATCAAACATGTCCATCCAAATTTAACATTAAAACAGTTATGTTACATATCACATCCAAAATAAAAGTTCATCAACCTTAAACTAAACAACACTTAAACACGAGACCTATAGTAGCATTCAACGGCAATCCGAGCATTATCAATTTGAGGGTTTGGTTCATTCAACATCCCATGCACTTCTTGAATGGTCTGTAGAAAATAAATGAAAACTGAAAAAAAAAAACAAGGATATTATTCTGGAAAAAAAATCTAAAGTAAATAAATAATTGAAACATACTGAGTTTAACTGATTGTAGGTCGGCTGAAAATGTGGAGCTCCAATCACAACATCATCCGGTAGGTGTAGCGGATTGTGAGCACGCAAGACACTGTGTTCTTTATACCACTCCATATAATCATCTGTGTAACTCAAGGAGGATTGATGTAGTGGTATTGATCTATGCCCTTCTGCTATCACATGATTGTACCGATTCTCCCATATACTTTCCAAGAATTGATATCGTACTCGGGTGTATGTCATAGAAGTAGTACCACGGCGTGCATTTGTTGATACAGGAGGAGTAGGTGCCGCGGGAATGTTCTGAACTCTGCCAAACTGTCTGAGTACTCTATCGGGATGATACGGTTCTACAACATTCATACACCAAATGCAACCACTATACCAAGATATGGGATGGAACAGATGATAGTGTCGTGCATAAATATAAGGATCAAATATAACCTATTCAAAGATGTAGAAAATTATTACCACTACATATAATAAATAATTATTAGTTATTTGTGAAATGAATTAATTTACCTGATCTTCTTGAATGTTATCAAGGAATATACGAAGTTCAACTAGTGAAGCGCCACAATCTATAGACGGATACCACTGAGCAGCACGTGGAAAATTCTCATAGTAAAGATTTGTCGACGGATGAAAGCACGAAAAATGCTCAAATATCCACGACTCAAGTAAACAAAGAAATCTGGCAATTTGTTTCACTCCCATACGAGTTGCTAATCCAAGCTGCCTGTACAGAAAAGCAAGTGCTACCGAACCCCAAGAGTATGTGCTAACAGAATCCAAATGTTTAAGTGGTTCTAGAAGGCAGACGTGCACATGAGTCTTGCTTTTATCCGCAAACAACGTGTTGCCGAGCAAAAACAACAAATACGCCCGAGCGGCACGTCTAATAGCTCGATCGGTCCACTCATCGCTTACATCTTCAAATACACCATGCAACGCAGACAAACTTAGCTT
Source organism: Allium sativum (assembly GCA_030737875.1). Taxonomy (NCBI): domain Eukaryota; kingdom Viridiplantae; phylum Streptophyta; class Magnoliopsida; order Asparagales; family Amaryllidaceae; genus Allium; species Allium sativum. The sequence goes on along the minus strand of CM060909.1, from coordinate 62,306,508 downwards.
ATAACCAACCCAGTCATTTATTTCCATCCTAGCTACTTGTTTAGAAATTCCAAGATACTTGTGAACAAGGCTAACTGCCTGTTCCTTGTCATATGTCATGCTCTGTATCGGTTTGCCTTCAATTGGAATGTGTAATAGAGACGCGACATCATCAAAAGTAATTGTCATATCACCGAGTGGCAAATGGAAAGTGTTAGTCTCTGGATACCATCGCTCTACGAAAGCCGATATCAAGTTCTTGTTGATGCTCTTGTAGCAAGTGCTAACAATGGGATATAAACCTCACATCTCAACGACGGCTTTAAATCTAGTAGCATCATTCGGTATCTTCCACTCCGATAACTTTGAGCATGATTTACACATGTTAGCGGTCCTCGGTCCTACACAAATTTATTGGAAAGTTATAAAACTGAAATAATTATAATTCAATTTAATATAAATAACAGCCGCATACCTGATCGATCCATATCATAGAAGCTACATGAGTATTAAACTCTCTAATCACATCATTGATTCTTGGCCCTCCTTTCCCATTTAAAGCTTCTTCATCACCTTCTTCTTCATCACCCTCTTCTTCATCTTGTTGTTCTTCATCCTCTTCTTCATCGTGTTGTTCTTCTACTTCTGTCTGACCGCCACTTCCCCTTACTACAACTCCGAACTGATCCTCATCTTCATCGTGTCGCTCTTCATCCGTCCCCGCATTCATGTCTCCACTTGTGCCTTCGGCTGCCTTGCACGCTCTTCTTCTTCTTTCTAAATCAGTCATTTCTTTACAAGGAGGCATCTATAAATTTAAAAACAGATTGAGTTAGTTGAAGTCATCGTCGCAATTTTTTTTTAAACATTACAGTCTACCACGGAGAACAGATACGTGGTTGATAACCAAACCCCGTACGTTATATCCGGGGTAAAACAAAATTCCACGTATGCATTATACGTGGTTCTCTTCATTACCCCGTTGTAACTCTGCATGGTATTTCTATTAACCTCGTACATACCCTCCGTGGTAACCTGGAAAGTTCAAAAAAAATATAGAAAACTCCAAATTCTTTCACGTAGCTACTTCGTGAAACCCTAAAGCAGGGTATCCCTAATCGTTATTCTGTGCGATTGAAACCCCCAAACATCATGTAATCAAGCAAACAAATTAACCCAAACATCAATTCGTGAAACCCTAGTGTAAATTACCTTTCTTCTCTTCCCTTGGTTGATGATTGATGAGCGTGGTTGGTTGATTTCGTGATTAAGGTTGAAGAGATCGCGTTGAGATGAAATGGAAGTAGCGTGGCTGAGATGGAAATCGCGTTGAGACGAAATGGAGAGAAAGAAATCGCGTGGAGATGGAGAGAAGTCAACGTGAAGTAAAGGGTAAGGGTAAGATTGGAAATATTGGAGGGCTACTAACTAATTGTATGGGTACATGGTTTTTTTTACTTTTGGGGTCGGGGGGGGGGGGGGGGGGACTACTACCTAAAAACAAGGGTTGAAATAGAATTTGCCAATGGGTAATAAGTTAAAATTTGTAACACCCCACCTCCGCCAGGGTGTCTCTTGCAAGCACTCTGACTTTGGAGGGGCGTTTGAATCAGGTAAACATGCATAATGATATATCAAGGCAGAACAAGAACATATGTATATATATAAACAGGGTAAATAACATAGATAAAACAGCGGAAGATATTAAACCATTTCAAAACAAGTCTGGTACAACATAGCTTTCCAAATAAACAAGTCTAGATAAAACAACATCAACTGAAAAACTGAAATACATAAGTACTAATCCCCAAAAGAAGTGATAGCCATAGCTAGCTTCATGTCATACCGTACATGAGCTAAATCCCACAAGCAAGCGGTCAGAAATCCAGCTAAGCTCCAATATTCCCTCCCTGAGAACCTGGGGGGGGGGGGGGAACGGAAGAAAAGAGGCGAAAGAAAACAGGTCAGTCAAAAAGACTGAGTAAGCCCTACTACAATCAATGTAAACTGATAAAGTTAACTGGCATGAGCAGCAGGTATGATCATAAGGATACTAGCATGATGATTTACTAACAAGGTAGATAAAGGTGTCATCGCATAATCAGGATTTAGGTTTTGCACCACAGGTGTACTAGCAAACTAACATGACTTGAATAAACCAGTATTGATCCCTTGGCCCATGCTTTGGCCCAATAACATGAAATGACCCTAATACAAGGTCCAACCCAACGGTCTAGTCGATCGGCTCCCTAAGCCTAACTCGTCAAGTGTTGGTGTCAATACGGCCCAAACATAATTGTAGTCGAACTGTGCCGGGTCCACCCTTCGGGTGTATCAAGCCCTAGAGTGCCAACCCCTGGACACCATAAACATGAGTGCACAGTCTCGATCTACTGGTACCCATGGGTGACTTCTCCAAACACGGACTACGTGCACGACCATAGTCCGTCCGGAACTACATCGGCGTACCACACGGCCGTCGTTTATTGGGTCGCTTAACTCCAGCCCAGTAATCGTGCCCCCTCCCTAGCCTAGTCCCTAGGGCCTTAATGATACCAATTTTTGGGGATTTACTGCGGAGTGGGCCCCCCCATTGCTAGGATTTTCTAGTGGGTTAAGTACGGATTAACCCTCTTGCTAATCATGGATTAACTTGGTTAAGTGTAACGATGAGTTCACGACTTAACCCCGATTAATCTACCAAGCCCAAGTTGGTTAAGTATTAAGTGGACCATGACTTAACCCTAATCACGAGGCATTAATTAACTTAATGCGCCTTAAGCTCTCACATTAGACCTTGTTGTGGAAACTAGTTAAGTCGGGCGGGTCCGGGTAGCTTTACACCACAACTTGGTCTAACCTCGGGTTCAAGGTACAACATGACCAACTTCTCACATTGGGTCCTATTGTATGTAGCAACTTGTTAAGACGGTCGGTTCCGGGTAGGTTTACGCTACAAACTCAACCTAACCTCGAGTTGGCCACACTTATCTTTTCTAAGTGTCATGTCCATCATGTTTCCAAAACATGTTACAAGTTCTCAAGCAATTGGGTAGACCTAACTTAATAGGTAAATTCCCAATGGGTAGACCTAACTTAATAGGTAAATTTCCAAGCTTATGTTTTTATGTCTTTTACTTTTACCCAACCCCAAACGCAATCCCATCGCTTACATATCGCAATAGCGCATATAGGATAGAAAGAGGGAACTTGGCATGATCATGACATAAAAGGTGTTGAAGCCACAAGTTCAACATGGTGGCATATGAAATGTACATATGTTCATATACTTGCATATTACATTTTTAGGCCCCAAAAGCATGCACAAAACCAAACTTGGCATATTGGTGATACATGGTGCTAAATGACATGTAGAAATGGCCATAAGTTCGCATTTAGCCTCACATGCAAGTTATCATAAGAGATATGATAACTTACATGTTGCCAAAATGCAACCTTTAGCATAAAGCTTGAAGCTTTATGTTCATATACTCAAGATAAGCTTGCATAACATGATAGCATGAACAAATGTTCAACCCAAACTTGCATAACATAACTTGGCATACTTGCATATAAACATGCATACCACAACATGATAAACTTGCATATAAACTTGCATATCACAACATGATAAACTTGCATATAAACTTGCATATCACAACATGATAAACTTGCATTTCATAGCATAGTAAACTTGCATATAAACTTGCATAAACTTGCATATCATAGCATAGTAAACTTGCATATAAACTTGCATATCATACATTTAACTTTAGAGTTTAAGTATGAAAGTAGAATAGGGCTTACAATGCTTATGAAAACACACAAAACCCTTATGCAACCAATTAGACCCAAAATGCAAGCTTCCAATCAATAAAAATCCTTGCTTTATGATGCAAATATAAGAACTTGACTTGAATGCAAGCTAATAACACTTATACAAGCTTGAAAACACTTGTATGCATGGAAAATCTTTCATAGAAATGATTTTAGAAATTTTGTGAAGAGAGTGGAGGCCATGAGGGGATTGATTTTGACATAGTTTAGTTGTAGGATAGATTAATGATGATTTAGGGCTAGGTTAGGGCCTTATTTATAGATTAGGCAAGTGTTTTAGGCCATAGGATTAAACCCTAGTTGCAATCTCAGCCCTTAAAATCGAATCTGGCCCCCAAGCTCAACACAATCTCAAAATGGTGCACCAGGCTAAACAGCCCGGCTGGGCCAAGTCGACAGGGCTGTCGACTTGGGTCCAACCAAGTCGACTCCCAAGTCGACAGGGCTGTCGACTTGGGTGTTCTGGCGGGAATTCTCCCGCCTGGCCCAAACTGGCCCAATTTTCCAAATTCAAGTTTGAATTTGAAATCTGTTTTTACTTAGAAGTTTTCTGAAAACTTCGTTGGGCCTTAATCGGGTCATACAGACTCCGATTTTCGAAAACTCGGACTCTATTTCACGTATTTTTCCGAGACGAACGCAATGGAATAGTCCGTTTCCCTTGATTCAGATTTTAGAATTAAATTCTGCCTCGATTTATGTTATAACAGGTTATTGAAAATACGGGTTGTTACATTCTCCCGTCCTTAAAGGATTTCGTCCCCGAAATCTTCAAGTTAGGAAGAACGTATCCTACCATCCAATCATCCATCTACTCAAAACATCATCCACGAGCAATCATTGTCCTTACAAGATTCTAAATGTTGTATGAACATATGCAGAGGTGTGTGTATATGTACTTATCTAATGCAAATATCATCAATGCAAATTATGTTAGTGAAATGAATCCGTATGTATGCAATTCCTAACATAATGTATAACATCTATATGTGTGCACATCACATACATCCATATGCAACATCCATGTGATAACACAAAAATTTTCATCCATGAATAAGCATAAACACTCATGCATATGCAATATGAGGAGTGTGTGAGCCGATCTAGTGCCTAATGTGTATAATGCATCCACGAGTAACCACTTGCAAACACTTGCAACCACTTGCAACCATCAAGCATAACATGTTTCAAACACATGTTTCATCCAAAGGGTTTCTACCTAAGGTTCTCATGACAATATTAACACGATAAACTAGATAAACATGGATAGCAAAGAGAAAGATATGCTAATCAAAGAAAAGAGATTGAGAGTGTACCCTCAAAAAGGAATGGATAAAGCCCACGCATCTTCTCCTCGGTCTCCCAAGTTGCGTCTTCTTCGGTTTCACCCCATTAAACCTTCACCAACTTGACCTCTCGATTCCTTAGCTTCTTGGTTTCCATCCCCAAGATACGAATCGGAGCTCTCCTCAAGGTAGCCTCTTTCTCCACTTCCACATCTTTCAGAACACTCGGCTCAACAACCTCTGCCGATTCATGTAAACACTTCCGGAGATGCGAGACATGAAAAACATCGTGTACTCCGGCAAGCTTCTCGGCCAACTCCACTCTATAAGCCATCTGCCCGATCCTCTCTATAATAGGGAATGGTCCAACAAACCTCGGTGCCAACTTCCCAACGGCTCCAAATCGGACCACATTCCGTAAAGGAGAAACCTTAACGAAAACCATATCCCCAACATCAAACTCTAAATCAGTTCTCTGCTTATCAGCATAGGATTTCTGTCGGTCTTGGGCCGCTTTCATCCGTCTCCGAATCAACTCGATCTTCTCGGATGTATCTCGGATCATATCAGGCCCAAGTATAAGCTTATCTGTAGTCTCCCACCAACATGTAGGCGACTTGCACGGCCTCCCATATAAAGCTTCGAATGGTGTCATCCCTATGCTTGCCTAATAACTGTTATTATATGCAAACTCAACAAGAGGAAGATGGTCTTCCCAAGTACCACCAAAATCCAGAATACAAAGCCTCAACAGATCCTCGAGCACCCTATTCACCCTTTCGGTTTGACCGTCCGTCTGTGGGTGATAAGCCGTACTTAGATTCAACCTTGTGCCCATAGCTTCTTGCAAGCTATTCCAGAATTGACTTGTAAAGATTGGGTCACGGTCACTGACAATACTAGAAGGGACTCCATGAAGTCTCACAATCTCACGAAGATATACAGACGCTAGCCAAGATGCGGTCCTCTTGCTCTTCACCGGAATGAAATGAGCACTCTTCGTAAGTCTATCCACAATAACCCAAATGCTCGTATTCCCTTTCCTTGACCTTGGTAGCCCATCGATAAAATCCATGGAAATACTCTCCCACTTCCAAAGTGGAACGTCTAGAGGATGCAATAGCCCACCGGGCTTCTTCGACTCGGCCTTAACTTGCTGGCAAATGATACATCTAGAGACAAATTCTGCCACATCGTTCTTCATCCCAGGCCAAAAGAAAATGCGCTTCATATCCTTATACATCTTATCTCCGCCCGGATGTATAGTCAACTTAGAGCGATGCGCTTCCTCCAGAACTTTTCTTACTAAATCTTCTACCATTGGAACGCATAACCTTCCGTCTCTCCTCAGCCAACCCTTGTCATCAATAGAATATCGAGCGAGATGACTAGACGCCTCTCCTCGAATCAGCTTATCCATAATCTCAACTATCTGAGGGTCTTCTCTCTGCGAAGCCCCAACTTGATCAAGAAGGGTAGGTCTGAGTTCCAGAGATGCTAAAGAACCGGTCATCGACTCAACTGCCAAAGAGAAATCAAAGGTTGCCACATACTCTAAATTCTTCATCTCAACGAATAGAGGACTTAGGGTCAACCTTCTTCTACTCAATGCATCAGCTACCACATTCCCCTTTCCAGGGGTATAGGCTATCTCAAAATCATAGGATGCCAAGAATTCCATCCATCTTTGTTGCCTCAGATTCAGATCCTTCTGTGAAAAGAGATACTTCAATGACTTGTGATCGGTATAAAGCTCAAATCTTTCTCCCAGAAGATAATGGCGCCAAGCCTTGAGTGCATATACTATTGCCGCCAACTCTAAGTCATGAGTGGGATAATTCTTCTCATGCACTTTGAGTTGTCTACCGCCAAAGCATATCACTCTTCCTTCTTGCATAAGAACAGCTCCTAACCCCGTGCCACATGCATCGGTGTATACTGTAAATAACTTCCCTCCATCGGGCAAAGCTAGAATAGGTGCTGATGTAAGAGCTTTCTTGAGCTTCTGAAAAGCAAGCTCGCATTTTATGCTCCAAGCAAAAACTAAATTCTTCTTCGTCAATTTAGTGAGAGGAGCGGAAATCTTCGCGAAGTCCTTGATGAACTTCCGGTAAAAACCCGCAAGACCTAGAAAACTTCTCACTTCGGTTGCATTCCTTGGAGTCTTCCAATCCTGAACTGCAACTACCTTAGCGGGATCCACCGCTAAGCCTTGCTTGGATACTATATGCCCAAGGAATCTAACTTCCCTTCTCCAAAAGTGACACTTGGAGAACTTGGCCTTCAACTGATGCGCTCTAAGCGTATCCATCACCTCCACGAGACGCCTTGCGTGCTCTTCCTCATCCTTAGAGAAGACCAGAATATCATCTACGAAGACCACGACAAACTTGTTCAAGAACTCCCTGAACACCCTACTCATCAAGTCCACGAAATATGCGGGTGCATTAGTCAAGCCGAACGGCATGACAAGCCATTCGAAGAATCCATCTGGAGTTCTGAACGCAGTCTTGTCTATACTATCTTCAGCTACCCTGAGCTGATGAAATCCAGCAGCAAGATCAAGCTGAGAGAAAACAGAAGCACCGACAAGTTGGTCAAAGAGATCATCAATCCTCGGTAACGGGTGTCTGTTCTTCTTAGTCAGCTTATTCAACTCTCGATAGTCGACACAAAGTCGGAGAGAACCATCTGCCTTGGTAGCAAATACCACAGGCGCTCCCCATTCAGATATACTTCGTCTAATGAAGTTCTTCTCAAGCAACTCTTTCACTTGCTTACTTAGCTCCCGCCTTTCACGCGGAGCCATATGCCGAACAGGCAAAGAAACCGGCTTTGCATTATCCACCAGATAAATGCGGAAATCAATCTCTCGCTTAGGGGGCAACCCCCTAACTTCATCAAAAACATCCGGATACTCTCGAACCACTCTCACAGACTGAAGAGTTTCCATTGACGAGTCGAGTGATTCCAGATAGCACAACATGACGGGACCTCTCGGATCACAAGAAATCTCTAGGGTGTTTCCGAGGTGAGTCACGAGCCTCACAACCCTATGCTCACAATCTAGAATGGCTCCATATCTGGACAGCCAATCCATGCCCAATATCAATCCGTATCCCCTAAAACCAAGAACATAAGCACTGCACAAGAACTGTACACTCAGTATAGAGATCCTCAAATCCCCACATATCATAGACAAATGGGCGGAACCTCCAATAGGATTTGAGACACAGACGGGATCATCTACCAAGCTAGTACTAAGGTGCAAACTATCAACAAGATCAGATGAGATAAAGCTATGCGATGCACCAGAATCAAACAAGGTACGAACCGGAAAATCAGAAATATATACAAGGCTCTCAACAGAAATACTACCTCGATCGGGAACTGGAGCGACATTGAGAGCATGAACTTGCCCTCCTGAAGGTCCAGCACGCTGAGTCTGACCCTGGCCTTGCCCTTGCTTCTTCGGGCAATCCCTACTGAAATGTCCAGTCTTACTGCAGAAAAAGCATTCACCATTCTTCCTTTTCCTCTTCTTACAATCCTTAATAAGATGCCCAACTGAACCGCAATAATGGCACTTCTCCTTGTTGTTCTTGCCCTTGTTGTTGTTCCCCTTGTTTCCTTGACCCTTGTTCTTGTTTTGATTGCCTTGACTGCTTTGACCACATGGATTACCCTGATTTCCTTTTCCCTGGGAATCAGTCTTCTTGGCTTGAGTATCATTCATCTTGGTCTCTTTCTTGACATCTCCCTGAAGTAACGCCATATCAAGCAAACTCTCAAATGTGGCCCCATGGGGAATATGTGACATAGCCAATCCCTGCAACGGCTCATTCAATCCTCTAGCAAAACGAAGAGCCTTCTTCTGAGGAGTATTCACCATATCCAGGCCAAAACGAGCTAACTGATTGAACTTGTTCACATATTCTTTGACAGACATATCTCCTTGTTTCAAAGTTATGAACCTCTCCATTTGCAGATTCTCCTCAGCAGAAGATAAAAACTTAAGCATGAACCTTGCCCTGAAATCGGCCCAAGTCTCAACAGGCCTAGTACCATTGGTGACCTCCCACCAATAAGCGGCTTCATCCTTCATAAGCCACACCGCCAACAAGATCTTCCTCTGATCGTCTAACCCAAAGATAGCAAATAAATCCTCGGTCTCTTTCAACCAATTTCTGGCCTCTACAAAAGTCTCAGTGCCTTGAAAGTTCTTGCCACCCATTGCTTTGAAATCTTTGTAAGTTTTTGCGAAGTCAGCTTGAGGATGCTGAGGGGGAGGAGGAACAGGAACCTCAGCGACAGGAGGAGGAGGAACATTGACTACCGGAATAGGAGGAGGAGGAGGAACATTAACTACTGGAGGAGGAGGAGGGACATCTGCGGGGCCGGCTTCGGTCGCCCTAGCCTCCAAAAGTCTCCTATACCAAACAGGTACGTGCACTCCCTCCGGAATAGCAAAGTTATCGGCCATACTGAAAACGAAGAAAAAGACAGATTCAGAATGGCCAAAAAAACGAAGGAATTTTGCTAATGGCTTTTTGGGGAATAGCCTTTAAAATAAACTAGACTTTTCTTTGGAAAATACTTTATACTTGGTTTTGAAAATAGTTTTTCAAAAGTTTTCTAAAAACCTTTTTGTTCCTTCTCGTAAACCATATGCTCTGATACCAAATGTAACACCCCACCTCCGCCAGGGTGTCTCTTGCAAGCACTCTGACTTTGGAGGGGCGTTTGAATCAGGTAAACATGAATAATGATATATCAAGGCAGAACAAGAACATATGTATATATATAAACAGGGTAAATAACATAGATAAAACAGCGGAAGATATTAAACCATTTCAAAACAAGTCTGGTACAACATAGCTTTCCAAATAAACAAGTCTAGATAAAACAACATCAACTGAAAAACTGAAATACATAAGTACTAATCCCCAAAAGAAGTGATAGCCATAGCTAGCTTCATGTCAAACCGTACATGAGCTAAATCCCACAAGCAAGCGGTCATAAATCCAGCTAAGCTCCAATATTCCCTCCCTGAGAACCTGGGGGGGGGGGGGGAAACGGAAGAAAAGAGGCGAAAGAAAACAGGTCAGTCAAAAAGACTGAGTAAGCCCTACTACAATCAATGTAAACTGATAAAGTTAACTGGCATGAGCAGCAGGTATGATCATAAGGATACTAGCATGATGATTTACTAACAAGGTAGATAAAGGTGTCATCGCATAATCAGGATTTAGGTTTTGCACCACAGGTGTACTAGCAAACTAACATGACTTGAATAAACCAGTATTGATCCCTTGGCCCATGCGTTGGCCCAATAACATGAAATGACCCTAATACAAGGTCCAACCCAACGGTCTAGTCGATCGGCTCCCTAAGCCTAACTCGTCACGTGTTGGTGTCACTACGGCCCAAACATAATTGTAGTCGAACTGTGCCGGGTCCACCCTTCGGGTGTATCAAGCCCTAGAGTGCCAACCCCTGGACACCATAAACATGAGTGCACAGTCTCGATCTACTGGTACCCATGGGTGACTTCTCCAAACACGGACTACGTGCACGACCATAGTCCGTCCGGAACTACATCGGCGTACCACACAGCCGTCGTTTATTGGGTCGCTTACCTCCAGCCCGGTAATCGTGCCCCCTCCCTAGCCTAGTCCCTAGGGCCTTAATGATACCAATTTTTGGGGATTTACTGCGGAGTGGGCCCCCCCATTGCTAGGATTTTCTAGTGGGTTAAGTACGGATTAACCCTCTTGCTAATCATGGATTAACTTGGTTAAGTGTAACGATGAGTTCACGACTTAACCCCGATTAATCTACCAAGCCCAAGTTGGTTAAGTATTAAGTGGACCATGACTTAACCCTAATCACGAGGCATTAATTAACTTAATGCGCCTTAACCTCTCATATTAGACCTTGTTGTGGTTACTAGTTAAGCCGGGCGGGTCCGGGTAGCTTTACACCACAACTTGGTCTAACCTCGGGTTCAAGGTACAACATGACCAACTTCTCACATTGGGTCCTATTGTTTGTAGCAACTAGTTAAGCCGGTCGGTTCCGGGTAGGTTTACGCTACAAACTCAACCCAACCTCGAGTTGGCCACACTTATCTTTTCTAAGTGTCATGTCCATCATGTTTCCAAAACATGTTACAAGTTCTCAAGCAATTGGGTAGACCTAACTTAATAGGTAAATTCCCAATGGGTAGACCTAACTTAATAGGTAAATTCCCAAGCTTATGTTTTTATGTCTTTTACTTTTACCCAATCCCAAACGCAATCCCATCGCTTACATATCGCAATAGCGCATAAAGGATAGAAAGAGGGAACTTGGCATGATCATGACATAAAAGGTGTTGAAGCCACAAGTTCAACATGGTGGCATATGAAATATACATATGTTCATATACTTGCATATTACATTTTTAGGCCCCAAAAGCATGCACAAAACCAAACTTGGCATATTGGTGATACATGGTGCTAAATGACATGTAGAAATGGCCATAAGTTCACATTTAGCCTCACATGCAAGTTATCATAAGAGATATGATAACTTACATGTTGCCAAAATGCAACCTTTAGCATAAAGCTTGAAGCTTTATGTTCATATACTCAAGATAAGCTTGCATAACATGATAGCATGAACAAAATGTTCAACCCAAACTTGCATAACATAACTTGGCATACTTGCATATAAACTTGCATACCACAACATGATAAACTTGCATATCACAACATGATAAACTTGCATATAAACTTGCATATCACAACATGATAAACTTGCATTTCATAGCATAGTAAACTTGCATATAAACTTGCATAAACTTGCATATCATAGCATAGTAAACTTGCATATAAACTTGCATATCATACATTTAACTTTAGAGTTTAAGTATGAAAGTAGAATAGGGCTTACAATGCTTATGAAAACACACAAAGCCCTTATGCAACCAATTAGACCCAAAATGCAAGCTTCCAATCAATAAAAATCCTTGCTTTATGATGCAAATATAAGAACTTGACTTGAATGCAAGCTAATAACACTTATACAAGCTTGAAAACACTTGTATGCATGGAAAATCTTTCATAGAAATGATTTTAGAAATTTTGTGAAGAGAGTGGAGGCCATGAGAGGATTGATTTTGCCATAGTTTAGTTGTAGGATAGATTAATGATGATTTAGGGCTAGGTTAGGGCCTTAGTTATAGATTAGGCAAGTGTTTTAGGCCATAGGATTAAACCCTAGTTGCAATCTCAGCCCTTAAAATCGAATCTGGCCCCCAAGCTCAACACAATCTCAAAATGATGCACCAGGCTAAACAGCCCGGCTGGGCCAAGTCGACAGCCAAGTCGACAGGGCTGTCGACTTGGGTCCAACCAAGTCGACTCCCAAGTCGACAGGGCTGTCGACTTGGGTGTTTTGGCGGGAATTCTCCCGCCTGGCCCAAACTGGCCCAATTTTCCAAATTCAAATTTGAATTTGAAATCTGTTTTTACTTAGAAGTTTTCTGAAAACTTCGTTGGGCCTTAATCGGGTCATACGGACTCCGATTTTCGAAAACTCGGACTCTATTTCACGTATTTTTCCGAGACGAACGCAATGGCATAGCCCGTTTCCCTTGATTCAGATTTTAGAATTAAATTCTGCCTCGATTTATGTTATAACAGGTTATTGAAAATACGGGTTGTTACAAAATTACTTTTATTTATCAAGGGGTTACTTTCCTCATTAATACTCCCCTTAACAAATTTTGAAAAAAAAAAAAAATTTGGCCTCTCCTTAACAATACTTGGAGTGTCAATAAAAATGCCCTTCTTTTCTATTTAGTTTCTCAGTAATTGTTCTTTAAGTGATAATGCTAAGTTTTTCTCTTATTTTGATTTTCAATTCAAAACCATTGTTTCAAGGTATTTGATTTTCGTTTCTTAATGCATAATAACTATCTTTATTTACTTTATGTCTTTTATCGGTAGCAACTTTACATGAGAAGAAAGAATATTAGTATTGTCGAATTCACTTCATGGCAAGGGCTGAATATTAATTAATAAAAAATATTTGTTAATATCATTCAGGTTAGGGTACATTACTTACGTTTGTAAATTTTGAAAAATGAAATTACAAACATATTAAAAACTAAAATTTACGAGGCAAATTTTATATAGTTTTCAAGTAAATTTTTATTTCCTAATTTCAAAAAATACATAAGATAAGAACGTGCCCATTTAATTTTGTAAAAAAAAAAACATATCTGCCAGACCATTCTTTTGCATTTAGACAATAACCACTCATTTCTATTTAAATAAACAGTTAATGAGAGAGATAGAGAATTAGTGAAAAGAGAGAAAAATTGGTTATGTGGTAGAAATCGGGGAATTTAAGAGTACTATATTGTTTGAGGTGCAACAAAAACGTTCCTTATGTTATACGCATCACATTCTTATGACATATCACATATGCAAAAGCATATATAATATTATTATTTTTGAATTCGTTCAAGTGGAAAACCGACTAGAGTCGTAAAACTCTCTCAAGTGCACCTAGCCTGGTTCGCGGGCACCACATAAGTGGATGATCTTAGCATATGCACTTGGTAAGCTCTTAGCATGTCATTCCGGGTTTCGAACCAGCTCCACTATTACCATAGCACAAATTCTTTAACCATTGGACTACTGCTAATAGATTAATCAATAAGATAAAACAATTTATAATAAAATATGGTTTTATTAAAGCAAGTAGATGGGATTCAGTATTGAATATTATATTCACAGAACAAATGTAGCAAACTGTACTTTTCTATTATTTACACTTTTGAATTTAATATGAATTTTGAATATTTTATGGTTATAAATAAAATTTGATGATTTAATTATGTAAATTTATTTGTAAACCTAATATGATTGTTTAAATAATAAATTTTAGTTGTTTATAATAATAACAATTTGTAATTATTGTACATGAAATTATGATGGGTTTATATTTTTATATATCGAAATTTGAATTTAATATTAGAATATTTGAATTAATTTGAGTTAATGAATTTATAATTAGAATTTAATTATTTTATTTGAAATTTATGCTGTGAACTTTATATAATATCTTAAATAATGAAATTCAACTAATTTTGACAATAGTAATTTGAGTTGATTGCAAATAAAATTATGATTTAATTTATATTGATAAACATAATCGAAAATTGAAATTCATTATTGAAATAATTGAATGAAATTGATTTATTTAAATTCAAATTAAATTTGGTAAATTACCAAAATATGAATTTTATATAAATAAAAAAATTATGATTTATTTCATAAATCGATATAATATGAACTTAATCAAGTTTATTAAGAAGTGAACTTCAATAATTATATAAGATTATAACTTGTATCTAGTAATATAAGAGAGATTGTTTGGTAAAGTATTTCTAATGAAATTTGAAATTTATATTGAATTAACAATATATAAAATGAACTAACTAATTTTAAAATTCATATATATATATATATATTGAAAATTTTAATTTATAGAATATCAAAATAATATTGACCAATTTGATTTATAATGTACTTTAATTTCTATTTTACTTTAAATAAAATCTATAAACTTGTGAATGGAATTAAAAGCGAATACCATATTGAGGTGTTTTTGTTATAAATACCTGGTTGACCCCAATCAAACCCTAATCTCATTTGTCTATTGCTTATATCAAGTTGTTGTTTCCCAAAAAAAAAAAAGGCTTCACATCTTGCAGAAATCAAAACAATTTCAGTATAAGTCCTAAAATCATGAAACTTGTTTCGTTAAGCTTCATGAGATGAGATCTATGTGTAGTGGGGTTTTTAGACGGTGCCGTTACATGTTGGCTTCGACATATTTTTTTAATTCCGTAAAAGATTTTGCTAAGGTTTAGATTTATGATATAATTAGAGATCAATGTGCAAAATGGTTATCGTTTTGGTGTTCACGACATGGAATAGCACTTCGTAGCAAAATCTGGTAGGATTCCACACTAAAAAGTTGCTAAACCAATTCAACATGCGTGAGCAAAAGCCTGGGATGCGATTTCTTATGAGAATTGAGTTGGATGAAACAGAGATGGATTGAAAGAGTTTGCAAAAAGAAAATCGTTGGATCTGTCGGTGTTGATTTTCGTGGAGAGAATAAGGAGACGGAGAAGAGGGAAGCTTCATTATTTTTCGCCATGAATATTTCGCTTCCTGCAGCATGTGTGAGTAATAGAGAAGGAGGAGTGGGGTGTTAGTGCTGACGTGGAATATAGGGTGATCTTATTATTTATTTATCTATTTTATATTCATTTAAAATTTCATTGTTCAAACGTTAATAACTTTTGTATACAAACTCAAAATTACCCACGTTTTGTTTTGTTAGGATCGTATCGAAATTTCAGACAACATGGAGCGGGTTTGGTTGGATTTGGAGACCGTTAACATTTAGGCCTCCATTTGGATTTCAGACGCGCTTGAAATCAAAGGTGAGTGATTAAACCAACTCACGCTTAACTAAAGTATTCGAATACTGAAAGAGGCTATATGATAGTAAGATCGTGTAGTATGAAGAATAAATATAGAATGGTAAAGTAGTACCTGTAAGTAAAATCACACGGTCGATTTTATACTGGTTCGGACCACTGTCCTACGTCCAGTCCTAGACTCGCTTCTGGAATTTCACTAACACAACAACCCTCACTTCACCCGGAGGAATAGGTTTACAACTACCCAAATAGCAGAACGGGATTTCTTGCCTCAACTGTTGTAGAGGACTTTCACAATACAAAATAGTTGATGACTTGTTTGTGTTCTTGTTAACACGGATATGTCAAGTTGAAGTACACCCTTCCTATAACCTTTCCTTGATGATAGTAGTGTAATTCGTGAAGGAATATAGAAGGTTTAAAAGATTAAAATCTTTAGTGTATGAAAATGAAGTGCTTAGAGATCTTATAGAAAAGATAGAAAGAATTGTAGTAAGATTCGGTGATTTGATCACTTAATCAAGTCTCTATTTATAATATACAAAAGGATATAACTTATCATGAAGAGATTCGATAAAAAGATATGGATTAGAAAGTTGTGACTCTTTATTTAAAGTTGCATCTCTTCGTATTCAAATGTCTGAATGAAAATTTCAGATGTCTGTTTTGATTTAAAAAGAAACAGTAAGAAAATAGGCAATTTCGAAGCAGATTAAGATGTCTGAATTTTTTAATATATGTCTAATTTTTTTTAATTCAGATGTCTAATTTTTTTTAATTCAGATGTCTGAATTAAAAAATTCAGATGTTTTTTTTTTTGAATAAAATTCAAACAGCAAGGAAATAGGCCATTTTGGAGGTTATTTAAACATCTGAAATTTTTGACTCAGACGTCTGAATATTATGGGAAATTTATTCTTTGCTTCAGTAGACAGACGTATGAATTAAGTAATTCAGATGACTGTTTTCTGTAACAGACCTATGCCTTGTGCATGTCATATATATATATTAAAATGTGCATGTGTGTGTTTCATCAAGGAAGATTTTAACAATTAATACTAATACTAAAAGACTCTAAACATATTTAATCTTCAATTATAACTCTTGAATCTGTTGTTGAGTATCTTCCTGCAAAACAAAGTTAGTCGATAATAATATATATGTACATGTATAGTTGTCATAATCAAAATGCCTTATAGCGAGATCCAACATTCTCCCCCTTTTTGATAATGACAACTATATATGTAACTCCCCCTGTCAATATGCGTATATTATCGTATATATCTCCCCCTTTGTCATTGACAAAAAGGAGATACTTATGTAAACAGTTCACATGAATATGCACAAACACACAAACAATACGCATACATAATAAGCGCAAACAAACAGATGATAGATATTTTAAGATCATTCAAACGACTGAATTTATGGGATAAAATTTTGATACCATGAATATTCAGACAGCTGAATCAGGGATTTAGTCGACTGAATACATAGTTCTTCTGAGTTATGCATATGATATTCATGTTTATATATAACTTGTAAGTTTATATTCGAGTTCAATATATATTTCATGTCACAAGCTACAATTTGATCATACGAAACCATATTTACACAATCATTTAGAGATGTATTCATATATATAAGTCAAAAGAGAAACTGTAAGCTTTATTTACTTATGAGCTTGTGATATATGAAGTATTTCCATAAGAAACTGTATAAAAATATGTAGAAATGATATAGTATATCAATTGTCCATTAATATGAAATATGATGTGTAAAAGAATAATTGCATATCAATATAAATATGTAAGATTACCAATTTTTCTGATTTATTCTTTCATTTTGAGCTCTGTTTCCATAAATTTCAGAGATATTGGAATAACCTTATTGTTGTGGTGCACCTGCAAAAAATATGATAAATACTTCGGTACCCACTTCCTTTGTCAGGGTCCAAGGGTTAAATGGAAGGTAACCATACCCAAGAGGGTGTAACGGAACCTTTAAAAATAAAATTTTCATTATTAACTACTGAATCAAAATAATCGTCTATATATCTTTCTCGATTTTTACAATTTACAGGAACCCAAATACTTAAATAATTTATATTGATATTTTCTTTGTTACTTCTAGATTTATTATAAATATCTCTAGTCATAGGAGTATTCAAATTTCGATAAAAATTGAATCTTGGATTTATTCGTGCTTTAGTACTAACAGTGATATTTTTCATAAAAGCATATCTAGTACTATTCCTTTGATTAGTTTTATTATATCCAAAACCACTTCTGTCGCGTAAATGTCTAGAACTAGATAAAATCACATTTAAATCATTTTTACCTTTACTGAATTTTACGAACTTATTTGTACATTTTTCAAATTTGATTCCAAAGTCACGATTAACACTTTCAAAAGAAATTTTGCTACTTTTTAAATTATCATTTTCCTTATTTAATTCAGAATTCTTCCTTTTCAAGGTACTATTCTCATTTTCAAGATGATAACTTTGAGATTCTGGATTTAAGACGATTGTAAATTTTCAAAATTTTCTTTTGAGTCACAAATTTCTTTTTGCATAATATTATTTTAACTTTTAAAAATTCACATTCTTTAGATAATTCTAAATTCTTTCCATTTAAAGCTTCTTTCTCTTTTTCAAGAGACAAAATTAATGAAAAAGAATTATTTATAGAATCTTCTATAGATGCATTTTTATTTTGTAAAAGATCAATATCCTTTAAAAGAATCTTGTTTTTATCTTCTAGTCGCTCATTTTCTTTTTGAAGGAAATCTTTTTGAAAAACAAGCTATTCTAAAGTATTTTCGAAACAATTGGCTTGTTTTTATTTTCCTCTTTTAATTTGGAATTTTCTTGCTCACAATCTTTAGATTTGGCTAAAATAATTGCATTAAATTTACCCAAACTTTTAAAATATTTTTCATGGTCTAACAAAAGTTCTTTATATAATGAATCTACACGTACCGATTGTGATCTAACCTTAGCCATGAGACATTGTTTTTTTATTCTGCTTTGTTGCTCTTCTTCTTTCTGATTCCTTGACTAGATTTCTTTATTGCCGTATATTCTAGGATGTTGTTACGATCTCTAGAATCCGTTGCTCTGATACCATTGAAAGAAGCTATATGAAAGCAAGATCGTGTAGTATGAAGAATAAATATAGAATGGTAAAGTAGTAGCTGTAAGTAAAATCACACGGTCGATTTTATACTGGTTCGAACCACTGTCCTACGTCCGGTCCCAAACTCACTTCTGGAATTCCACAACAACAACCCTCTCTTCACCCGGAGGAATAGGTTTACAACTACCCGAACAGACGAATGGGATTTCTTGCCTCAATTGCTGAAGAGGACTTTCACAATACAAAATAGTTGATGACTTTTTTGTGTTCTTGTTAACACGGATATGTCAAGTTGAAGTACACCCTTCCTATAACCTTTCCTTGATGATAGTAGTGTAATTCATGAAGGAATATAGAATGTTTAAAAGATTAAAATCTTTAGAGTATGAAGATGAAGTGCTTAGAGATCTTATAGAAAAAGATAGAAAGAATTGTAGTAAGATTCGATGATTTGATCACTTAATCAAGTCTCTATTTATAATATACAAAAGGATATAACTTATCATGAAGAGATTCGATAAAAAGTTATGGATTAGAAAGTTGTGACTCTTTATTTAAAGTTGCATCTCTTCATATTCAGATGTCTGAATGAAAATTTCAGATGTCTGTTTTGATTTAAAAATAAAACAACAAGAAAATAGGAAATTTCGAAGAAGAATCAAATGTCTGAATTTTTTAATTTAGATGTCTAAATTAAAATTCAAATGTCTGAATTAAAAAATTCAGATGTCTGTTTTTGAATAAAATTCAAACAGCAAGGAAATAGGCCATTTTGGAGGTTATTCAGATGTCTGAAATTTTGACTCAGACGTCTGAATATTATGAGAAATTTATTCTTTGCTTCAATAGACATACATCTGAATTAAATAATTCAGACGTCTGTTTTCTGTGACAGACCCATGCCTTGTGCATGTCATATATAAAATCATATATATATATATATATATATATATATTAAAACGTGCCTGTGTGTGTTTCATCAAGGAAGATTTTAACAATTAATACTAATACTAACAGACTCTAAACATATTTAATCTTCAATTATAGCTCTTGAATCTGTTGTTGAGTATCTTCCTGCAAAACAAAGTTAGTCGATAATAATATATATGTACATGTATAGTTGTCATAATCAAAACGCCATATAGTGAGATCCAATAAATACTAGTTAAATTAAAATCATGTTATGATATGATTGTATTGATTGTTGTTTGATAGTTAGAATTGTATATTTATCTTGATTGACACCGATAATGTAATTTAATTTGACTATTAGTTTAAATTTTACAGTTAAGTTAAAATTCGACATTTAATTACTAGTTTAAAACCTGACATTTAATAACTAGTAAATTTATATGATATTAAACTGTTTGGATATAGTAATGTGATGAATGGCTTTGATTTTATATGTTTGACATATTACTGTTTACTTTTGTGAATTTACCCATTATTCACCTTTATTTTATTTGACCATTGTTTATGCTGATTAATCCCAACCATTTATCCTAGATGTTATGGGTATCAAATAAACCCTGGATTAATATTTGAAATGAATTAAGAGCATAGGTTGAATTGATAAATACCTATGACTCTGATTTGATTTGAAACGATATATATCCTTTCCCAAAATACTAAAATTAAATTTTAAGTATCACTTGGCCATAGGATATAAAATTTAGATATGATGTTTTATAAATCGATTTCCTTTAAACTTGAATGTTGGATTTTGAAATATAAAAGCTAAAGGAATTTTTTTTGATGTTGTAAACTGAAGTTAAAATGAAATTGAATAAGAGTCGAATCTATCGAAATTGAATTGTTTATCCATCTTTGAAATTTACTTTAAATTAACATGATTTAAGTAATAGTTGAATTGTAAACTCGAGATTTTACAAATTGAAATAATTCAAAGTGAAAATTAATTGAAATTTCAAATATATGAATCGAATTGTTGAATCAAATTGTTTGAATCGAATTGAAATATAAATGGGAAGTTGAATCATTTTGAATTGAGATATCGAAATTTAGTCGATTTGATTTGAAACTGGAATATGATTTCCAACTGGTCAAAAATTTAGAAGAAACAATTCTAATTCAAATTAATTTATTTAAAACCTTATATATATTATTTTTACTTAGCAATTATTTTACTTTATAAACTATGTTATTTTAATTTACACATAGTAACTACATTAACAAAATACTTTAATAAACAACTATTTTACATTTCAAACTATCTAATTTTTATATATATACACTATTTTTAAATGAACCATTATAATTATTAACTATCTATTTCATAAACTACTTTAATGTTTTAACTATATATTTTACTAAAATTTGATAATTCTATATTAAACACAATTTTGTATTTTCAAACTATTTCAAAAAAAAAATCTAAACTATTTAATATTTAAATTATTTTAAGATTTGAATTGTTTCAAGATGTCGAGTTTGATTTAAATAAAGTTTTTATTTATGAAAGTATATTCGTTTTTGGATATAAATGATTTGGAAGCAAAAATATGATATTTCGATATGAAGTACGAACCATTTGAAATGTATAAATCCGACCGGTGTGAAAAATGTAAACGTTTAGTTGTTAAACAGACCAGGATCAGATATTGTCGTACTCTCTGCCAATACCGAAAACCACTTTAACAACTGTGTACGTGGTGGATGAATCCAGAATGAAGTAGGATGTTTGACGAACACTACTGGAATGAAGTAAGAGAACGACAATGGATATCCTTGATCTTGGGGTCATAATTGAAATAACTAAAACAAGATCCATGGTCGGGCCAATGGGAGGTTGCTCCTTCGATCAGATACACTTCTTCGATACCATATCTATTACTTTGTGATTTGATTGGTGACCACCCGCGATTTTCAGAGTGTTATTCGAGGTGGACGATAGTAGCTGCTATGCGTTACCACCAGCCCGGTCCTGCAATCCGGTAGAATCCTATCGTTGGGTATTCCTCGTTGCCTTGTCATATTATCCTGATCGCGCCTACTACGACTTTGTTTTGCATTGTAACTATGAAAAGCTCCTTGATAGCCTACCGTTTGGTGGAGTTTACAGTACTGAATAAACTACAATGTTTATAAACGTGTAAGCGTAAAAATGTAATCTCACTTACGCTATTTTGATATTGTACTTTATTGAATAGATACTATTATAATACTGAAATTATATTATATAGTATCTAGTTTGATGAATCCTTAGGATATGGAAATTTCCGTAATATCTCTTAAGTTATTGCACTCACGAACACTTTGGATAAGAGATGTGAATTACCGCAAGCATCCCTAACACCATGACACTCATATTGTTACGTGGTTTTGATTTAACTGATATGAGAATAATGTAGTTCTGATCCAAGTATTTTTGTATTTTCATTTGTGCTCGAGTCAGCCTGAGTTTTTTAGTTAGCAAAGATCACGTTATATTGAAGATGAAGATGGAGCTGGACAAACGTAATTACTAGTATTATTCCGCTGCATATATTGGTATGTTTTATGTTAGTTAACTTTGATGTATTGTGTAATGTATAATCAAATGTATAATTTAACAGCTTCATGAACTGTTATTTGATTATTATATTTTGTCCTTCTGCTATGAGATTTTGTGATTGTTTTTCTTCCTTTTCTTATATTAATCCCAATAACTATCTGTATTTTAGATTTGTTTGGGTCGACAGATATGGTTTATCGTTGACTTAAATGGTCAAAAATGCAGGTCATTACTACAAAATGCATATATAATTTTTTTTTAACTTCAACTTTCTATTTTTCCTCTCTTGCCCTCCAAATCATCCACTTGCTACGTCGTGGATTAGTCATTGCTTTCTACGTGATGGGTCTTGTTCGAGATTCCAGGCGGTCCTCTTACTTATTTATCTTTCACTCCATTTCTTTCTTCATCCCTTAAACCTTAAATAATATCCTATACCCTAGTTCTTACCGTTTTAAAATCAAATACGGGTCGAACAAAAATAGGCATGTTATCCATTTTTCCTTTTCCCTTTTATTTCTTAGCGGCAACTGGATTTGAAAATTACATTGAGTTCCCTTCTATCGTTCTTAACTTTTAAAAGAAAAAAAAAGCGTTGAATCAAAAAATATGGTTTTGGTATTAAAAGACAAAGAAAAAGGATTTTGTCATAATGTAGAGAATACGACTTGAGAGTGAAGTAAAAATCTAAACATGTAATTGGAAAGGCTCCAATTTTGAATAAGAGATTTTTCTTTTGTAATTTCGTAACATTGTTATAAGAGGTACCAAAATATTCCATCCACTTGTACAAAATTAGGTATAATTTTATCATCGTTACATTTATTGTCTTGTTATCTTTTCAATCAAACCTTTCTAAAT
This sequence comes from Allium sativum, assembly GCA_030737875.1. NCBI lineage: Eukaryota > Viridiplantae > Streptophyta > Magnoliopsida > Asparagales > Amaryllidaceae > Allium > Allium sativum. Next base: position 62,283,381 of record CM060909.1, on the reverse strand, counting down.
TTTGTTTTCAGATTTTCTTTTCGGTTTTAAAAGGGATTTTCTCAAACTTGTTTTATATGAGGGTATGATAAATTATTTGGTTTTATTTGTAGTACCCCTCCGTACAATTTTACTTTAGAAATGAATTATTATTAAAATTATACCCTTCTTAGTAATTCTCTTTGTTCCAAATTAGTAACTCCATTCATACGACTAAGTAGATCTCCACAAGGCTTCAGTCAGCCTTTGTACTCTGCAAAGCTTTAGAATATCACTTCAACAATTTTTATCACCTGGACTATTTAAGGTAGTATTTAGAGGTCAATTCAAAATTCCGAATGGGTCTTGATATCAATTTAATAAGCATCTGATCTCAAACGATTATTAAATAGACGTCCAGGCTCTAAGCTCTATTATATTCAATAACAAAAATTCTAAGATTATATGTATTTGAGATTATATGATTTAATTAAACAACCACACGAAATTAAATATCTATTTAACAAACGTTTAACCCTTGAGCAATTCTCAAAGAAAATTTTGACATATATCCTTGTAAGTATACAAAATAGCATTGAGCATCCATCAATTACCTTTTATAAGTATCATTCCCGATTCAAGAAAATTATGAAATTCAGTAAGATATTTGAATAATTTTAACATGCGCTTTTACGATAAACATCCATAACTCATGTCCATTGTCCATTGCAATACACGCACGAGTCATTGCTTTTGAATTTGGAAATAAAGAAGTAAAAAGGGGAGGGAAATTAAAAAGAGATGGAAAAAAAGTGGTTTTTAAAATAGAAAGAATTGAAACATATAAGGTTGGAAAAATGTTAACTAATCATGCATCACCGTCTATTATTGGAGATTGCCTCACTCCATTGGCAAAAGTTGTAAATTCGAAATCTCCAACAGGGTCCACTGCCCACGCTCTTTCTGAAATCTTTCCTCCTCCTGTCCTCCACTTTCCCAACCAAATAAATCTAACTCCATCTTCAAATCAGCCAGCAATAATCAGTGAGCACCCTATCAATCCAGATTTACGTAACCCATCCTACAGATTTCCAGTCCATCTCATTTATTTGCAGATCCGAAGAACTCACCGAAGCCAAACCAATGTCCGCCTCAACCACCAGCATCCACGTCACGGCCCTAGACGGCCTCGTCAACGTCAACTCCCTCTTCACCATCGCCGTCTTCGTCGGCCTCTCCCTCACCTCTCCGGGTCAGCACAGCCTCGAGAACTCCTCCGCCTGCGACGCCGGCACCGACGTCGTCCGCAACCTCCTCGTCTTCGAGGTCGTCTCCTTCAGCTTCTTCCTCTTCTCCTCCCTCATCGCCCAGGGCCTCAAGCTCGCAATCAACCTGATCAACAGCAAGGACGTGGATGAGGCTTTTAGGGTTCACATCAACAAGCGGGTTCTCAGATTGGGGATGCTCGGATCCGCTGTGGGATCCGTTATGGGCTGCTTGTTTCTGCTGCTGTCGATGGTGAATGTGATCCAGATCCGGCTTGGGATGCTTTCCTGCGGGAGTAAGTCTGCCGTTAGGGCTGTTACTACTCTCGTTACCCTTGTTTCTACTGCTCTTTTGGTTTACATCTCCACAATTTTCTACGCGTTTACGCATTAATTTTGGGTCGGTTATGTAAATTTGTGCCCAGCGTAAATTTGTGGATAAGCATGAATCTAGGACACTTGATTTTCATTTACTGAAGTTTGGTAGGATTTATTTAATTGATTACGATACTTTGGGTTCTTGACAGATATTATTAGCAAAGGACTTCGTTTCACTAATAATTGATTTCGATAAGAAATTAAATTTGTTCGTTTAGATCGGTTGCTGTCGATATGGTTTTTGTTGCCTCTTGCCAGAAGATGCAGTCTACTTCAGCTTCGGTGTCTGATAGAGGTTTGATTATCAAACGATGGAATGCAAGTAGTTCAATAATAGTGGATAGTTGGAAAGGATCCCTAAGATGAAACTTAAATCAAAGTGCTTCTTCCTCTGGATTTCAATGTAGCAACCTATTTCCGTTACTACAACAAACATTCGAAAAATTGTAAATATTAAAGAAATGTTTGAAAAAGAAAAAAGGTTGTTGATATATCAACTATTGCATGGTATATTCTAGTACTGAAAAAGAAAAGTAGGTTGCTGAGCGAGGATTTTCTTTTAAAAGGCAAACTTAGCCAATTTTTTGGTGAAAAGTAGGCAAAATTTAGAATTTAGGGAGAGTAACACATTTTAGTGCAAAAGTGGAATTCAGGGGCCCAATATCCTTCTCCTTTTACACTAAAATGTGTCATTCTCCCTAAATTTCAAACTTTACACATTTTTCATCAAAAAAATCTGTTAGATTTGTCCTTCAGCCTATTTTCCACTTGTTGAAATGTATGCACTTATTGTGAAAAAGTGCAAATATATCAGTAACTATTTCATATTATATTGCAAAATACTGAAAAGGGAATATAAGGTTCTGAAATGTTTGCATTTGTTATGAAAAAAATATAGATATATCAACAACTATTACATATTGTATTGCAAAAAAAAAAAAAAAAAAAAAAAAAAAAAAAGTTAAAAGAAAGAAAGAAAAAAGTTGAAATGTCACCCTTATTGAATAAGTGGAACCCCAATGTATTGTAGACATGGCTTAATGTATTTAAAAACTGTAGATGTGTCTGTAATTTTTTTTATATTTGCTGTTATTTCTGCAATTTTACTAACAGTGGTATATTTTTCATTTGCATGCAATGTACATCATTTTTTTATTATTTTTCTGCGATGATGTGAAGTTTGAATAAGCTTAGGCACTGAATTTAAAAGTTCAAAGCAATCAGCAAAAATTGCATAAAAGCATGTACTGTTTTGATATAATTGTGGTTATATTTGCAATTTTTTGAAAACATGCAATTTTAATTGCATTTTCATTGAAGAGTGATTTTTTTTGTTTTTGTTTTTAAAGCATTTTTTCTGTATTTTTCTTACATGAATACAAATATGATCGTATATTGAATTAAGTTTTAACATTTGCAGTTTTTACGTTGATTTTCGATGTATTTCTGACCGTTTTCGGAAAACAACGACCTAATTGACAAAGTTTTAAGACAGAATTTTTGTATTTTGAAATTTAATAGGGATCTTAGCTAAACTGTCCCTTAGTAATATTGTGTTTTGCTAATCTATTAAGAGTGACAAGGGGTGTCAATTAGTTGGGTCAAACTGGATGGATGGGTGTTCAATATATGTTTTAAATAAAATGAAATCGAACACGAACCAAACGATATTTATGGTTATATAAATTTTATTGTTCTAACTCGTGAAATAAGTGAAATCGGATAGACACATACATATTTTTTTAGATAGAGACACGAACATGCACAAAAGAATATGACTATTTATATAAAATTTTATACTTTTTAATAGAATTTCTATTAGTTATGTACTAAATTACAAGAAATTCAGATGAATTCGAACGAACATGAACTGGACGAAATTATTTCTCGTACAAATTCTATTGTTCCACCTCGTGTCATAAATAAAAATCAGAATGGACGTATTTCGGCCATTGGCACTCATGGGTATTGGTTATTCATGTAAAATATACAGCCCTATGGCCATCTTCGACTTTAGCTATTTGCGGAAGAATGAAAAAAACTCCTTTTATCGTTTTGTCATGCTACAACAATGCAGATTCAAGCGTGAAGAAGAAAGAAAAGTGAAAGTTTCTTCCATTTTAATTTTTTGAGCATGAGTTATAAACGGTTTTTTGAAATTCATTTATGTCCTAAACGGTTTCATGAAAGTCGTTTAAAGAGAAACTAAGGTTTTTGAAATTTGTTTAATGCTATAGTTGGGCTTCAAAAGCCGTTTATAAAAAAAATAAAAAATAGGAGTACAATTTCTCATACTCGTTGATGAAAGAGTGGGAGAAATTCACGTTTTATTTTTCTGCCTCTTCCAAAAATTAGCCACTCTACTAGCGAAGTTCTAAGCAAAGCAAAGAATTCTTCTTTTATTACCTTCCTTGTGATTTTCCGCTAGTTGATACTTTATTCTCCAGCTTCTCAGATTTAACAGTTATTTGCAATGCATGTTAGACTATTTTACATTTATATTGCAATGTTATATCAGTTGTACAACTACTAAGAACATCTCGTGGAGTGGGAAGATCAATAAATGAAATTGATGCCTATTTTTATCTCATGCACCAAAGGTGGGAATTTGAATGTGGAAAATAAAAGAAAATGACGACTATTCCATTTTTTAGCATGAATTCCTAGATGGTTTTTTGAAAATCATTAAGACAATGATCCAATTTTTTTTTTTAAAGTGGTCTAAACAGTTTTGTAAAATTCGTTTAAGGTTTAAACAACCCTAATCTATTTTCTAATTATAGTTTATTGAATTAAAAAAACCACATAAACTCAAATTTAATGCTGGCTATTAGAACTTTTCCCCTTTTTTCTTCTTTGTCCGGCTGAAAATTGCTCCTCCACTAGTGACGACTTTGCCAATTATTTCCAACTTTTAATGCTAATTAATTAACTGATTGTTAATTACTTCGTTTATACAAACAGTTAGTTGATATTGTACTTTTTCTAATAATTGCAAAGAAAAAAACAACCAATATGCGTACCTCGTTGTATTAACAAAAGTAGCAAAATCAATTTTTTACTCAAATACACATACATACATCGCACTGCATTAATTGCCTATATAAATAACAATAGCATTTTTTATTTGTAATTCTATGTTAATGCATTCTCGGTACATTGCATAACAAAAATCTATTTATTAACATTTTAAATTATATTGCTATTTTTTCTAAATGACATTATCGTATGTAGTACATACTAGTTTCATTTTTCAGTAGGGTTTATTTGGCAACTACACATAACTAAAATAATTTATTTGTTACTTTTACTTTCTCTTACTTGTCAACAACATACAAGAAAACAAACCGAGTTAATAAATCATATATAACATTACTTGGGATTTATTCCAACTTACATATATAACTAAATTTTATAGAACATTAATCTTGGGTTTCTGTATTTGCGTGCACAACTTCAAGTGCCAGAAAACAGAGAAGTTAAGAGGAAAAAATTTGTAGGGTGGGAAGAAGTAAAGGTTGAAATGGAAGAAGAGGACAACATAAAGATCAGAATATCCCAACAGAATGAATAAAATATAATATAATAGTGCTCTTTATATAAAAAAGAAAAATGTATAAACATATGCATGCATAAAGCAGAGTACAAAGTGATAAATTAGTCTGGACAGTTATAATGACATGTAGTTATAATTGTTGATATATACAACATACAACATAATGGAAAAATAAATAATACGAGAATACTTCTCCACTCTAGCTTCTTTCTTAAAGCTCAAAACAAATCAAAAGCTAATCTGGAAAATATACTCGGTTTGACCTGAACATTAAGGAAAACAACGCGAGGATCAATCTGGAATACCAGAGTGAGAAAATTCTCATCACAAATAACTTGCTTAATTATAGAAATTCTTAAAAAAAAAAAAAGATTTCTCAAAAGACCACGTTATATGTAAACACAGATGAAAATTTGCCTTGTGATAATCAAAAGAATCATATTATATCAATTGATTATTATTTTTGATGTCTATGGAAGAACTTTCTTAAAATAAGATAATACAAGTATCTAAAATTGTTACCATTACTAAATTACGAACTCTAGTGAGCTGTAGAAGCAAAATCGAAAAAACGTATTGAAATTGAGTCCCAACATGATATGGAGCTAGTGTTCGTTCCTCTAAATCCATGCATAGACAACTAGAACACGCAGTGGTTATATCTAAATCCATGCATATACAACTAGAACACGCAGTGGTTATATGCGTTCTCCGTTATCCTGCGAGGGGTGAGCATTTGTTGGTTAAAACCAATTAAGTTCAATCGGTTTGGTTTCTAAGTTAATTGGTTGGTTTTGGTTTTTATTTTTATGTTAGTTTGGTTTATTGGTTCGGTTTAGTATTTAATATTTGAACACCGAACCAACCAATTAAACTAAATAGAAATTTAATTTAATTTAAAATTAAAAAATTATCACTAACAGTTCTATTATTTGCCATAGTTTCAAAATGGTATTATTTTCCCTAGTTTTATATTAACATTTTCAAAAAAAGAGTTTGTTTTCTAAAATGTTTGCATCATATGAACTAAATTAGTTGTTTAAATCCTATGTTATATCAATAATTAGAAGATATATTTTATTTTAAAATAAACCGAATAAACCAACCAAACCGAACCAAATATTATTAGGCTGGTTGGTTTTGGTTTCAAAAATTATCGGTTTGGTTTATGATTCTTGAACAGTTATTTTGGTTTCAACATTTTTTATCGGTTTCAAACCGAACCAACCATTTGCTAACATATAAGCTTCTAGCTTATTGTGCTACAATGAAACAACGTATTTCAGTGGCTATACATGTTCACCGCTAGCTTCCAATACATGCCCATAAACAGTAGGGCTACAATACATATTGTCGTTGCGATCAAGGCGAAAAATGTCCTTCCATCCATGATAGTCTGAAATATAAGTCAGACCGCATGATAACCTGTATCATCATTGCGGTGTAAGGCTAGAGCGACCACACTTTACGTGCAATGAAGTAAACATCATCATCATCCACTTATGATGTCACATTGCCACGTCAACATCTAATTGACTTCAATAAAAAAACCTTTGGTCTTATATATCTCATAAAAGGGCCTATATAGTGCAGGAGTGGCTTCCCACACTATTAAACAGATGTATGTTTGTAAAAACCAATGTACCCAATTTAAGAAATGCAATGTTAGACTTCCATCCATTCAAGTTGTTCAGGAATAGAATAGACCAAAAAGTACTCTTTTACCAATTCTATCGTGAATAGTCCCCAGAGTTAGTAACAAGAAGTCGTTGCTTCACTCATATTTCCTGAACGTAGGGAACACTACTATATACAATATAATCGTAATAGAAAGTTAGATATGTCAACAAGAAACTTTTCCGCTTCGAATGTCCAAACCTTCAAATCGTAGTCATAAGCATAATCATCAAGATACATGCATTTTCGCACGCATAGGCCGGTTCGAAATCGTTTCTACGTATCAACAATGGTAGTGTAAAAGCTGCCAAATGTCGGTAATCGGTTATCTTACTTTCAAGCATACAATCATCAAATCATAATTTTCATTCATTAGGCATGTTTGCTTGGTAAAGCACATAACAATTGATAAGCTAATTAAAATCATATCATCGATTCTTAAAAATCGATTCCATATACTTATCTTAGTTTCAGTACTTGAAAATCATATCCGTACGCTTATCTCAGTAGAACAAGCGTATTTAGAAACCATATAATTTTTTTTGCAGAGTCGACCAGTTTTTGAAGTGACCGCAAACACTTATTATCATAACAAAATAATACAGGAGATTGACAGAATATCAACCTACTACATAAACGATATTTAAGGTGGACCGTCCACCAACATGCTGTCTATGTTACAGTATAGAATCTAGACGCTGTTTCTAGACTACAATAACATGCTCCACATAAGGAGTGAATTACACACACTGCTAAGAAAATAAAAACCCAACAGTGACATGCGACACAAGGAAATGCAGCGAAGTACCACAAAACAATGACCTTAACAAGTGCTGAAACAAGTGAGCATCACATATAAAGGACTAGGCAACAATGGTAGTTCCATCATTAGCTAGCATAAGCAACGCCCAAGGGCTAAATCCACAATAAAAGGACATGACACCTCGAGCACCAAACCAAACTAGCCAACAGAAGATTTCAACCGTATCAGAGCACCACCAAAGGATAGTTGGGCTAGGCCCACAGGTATCATAAATATCAGTACTTGCAGGGTACGATTAAGGAAGGCAAAGGACCACCACCAAAGAGCATATACGAGAATAGGTTCTTAACTACATAAGTAACATCGTAGTGAAGTCAGCAGAGAGAATGGGTAAAGTTAGTAGACATGGTGTGGATCGAAGAAAATAGGGGATATTTGGAGTGAGGGTTTAGGTCTGAAAGAATATAATAAAGTTCGATGAAACTCCTACGTAGGCGAAATCAAGGAGGAAGATAGAAAGGGACGAGAATTTGAGAGTCGATTACAATGGAGGATACACGGGAGTATGGCCAGAGAACGCGAAGAAGTGAGGAAAGAGGGGGGGATTCCTTGTTGCCATTAACTGGAGCTCAACCGAACCTCGGTATGACAAACCATGTAATATTTCCATTACATGTACTTTTAAATTCATGTGGACAGTACGAGTTCCGTCTTCGAAATTTGATATTAAGTCAAATCAAAATGTCATAAATATTTTAGTCCAAAAATATTCACAAATTATGTGAATTTAAATCATTACATGTACTTTTTAAACCAAAAATATCAGACCTTGCGATTTTAGATCTCGTGATTTAGGCAAACAAGAATGGAAAGTTAATATTTGCACTGGTGTCCGATGCGTCGGACACGTTAATCGTTGGTCCCATACTTTTGCTTAGTTGAAACGAAGTGTTGGAAAGGAGGCGTTTGCCATACGCATCCGATCAGATGTCGCATCTGATGCAAGCCCAAAGTCTGTTTTTCCAACCTTTTTTATGTAAATCAACCTCTTCCTGTGCAGTTTATGCCCCGCTCATGCCCCGCCATATCCCCGCTATATCGTGTAGCGGATTTCTACCGCTATGTTATTTCCAAATAGCCGTTGAAATAGTCTATCCGCTTTAAGCCCCGCTATATTATGATATTCCCGATATATCCTATTATTTCAGCTATATTCCACTATTTCCGCTATATTTTCTATAAAAGAAGTGAATTTGAAAGTGACATTTGTACATTACAAATCTGTAAAGTTAGTTTTTTTAATATAATTTTTTAACATATATTTTCCAGAATAGAAAATAGTACAATATTTTATTAAATTTAATCAAGCTAAGAAAAAGTTTACATTTATTTACATATATTTTATTTAAAATTAAGAATATACTAATTATAATTAAGTTGAATGTTAATTATCCATTTATTTATCATTTAGATGTTTGTAAAAGCATATAATATGAGTTTTATATGCTATTTTAGACTCATCCGCTATATTCTTCTATTTCCTCGCTATATCCTTCTATTTTCTCGCTTTATCCTCGCTACAACTTTTTGCACCTCCGCCCCGTTGGATCTGTAAATGCTTTAACTACACAGGTTAGCACATATATGTCGAGTGGCTCCAGGGTCTGCAAACCATTCCTTCGAGTTACCTGTTGGGTACAACAATGTGTTGTATGATTTTTGTTTGATGATAACAAACATATGATATTATTATTTAAATGTGTTTGTAATTGTACTATTTTATTTTTCATCACACAGGAATAAATATTTATTGAATAATATACTAGTGCACACAATTGTATATTCACACAATTTATTTATTCAAATAAATATTTTATTTCAATATTCAAAATAGTACAACATTTAGACTCCACTATTGTATATTCACAGATATTACTTCAAATAATATTGTGCTCGTAAATAAATTGAATACGATAGACAAATTTGTTGAACACAATAAAATAATATTTCATTCAAATTTGTTTATTACAAATATCAGAACAATTTTATCACTCTATACATCTCATATATATACAATCACTCAGTTTACATTTCAATTTACAGACCCATTGACACGTACTTCATATTGTCTTCGTCTTCAATCTTCTGTCTTCACAGCATCTTCACTGTCAGTTCAGTCATCATCTGCTTACCTGTCACATGAAACGCACACACACAGTACACTGCAATAGAAATAAAATTGAATACACGCGAATATAAATTTTAATTTTAAAATTTTATTTGCCTCAGAATTTCGGTGTTTTTCTCATTATTTTTCTAGACTTGATCTGATATGCAGGGGCAGAAAATCAATCTGATGGCTGCATATACACACATGTGCACTGCATCGCCAATCAAAATACAATAGTGAGCAACTAAGAAGTAGCCACGTGGACCATCTCGACTCAGTGCACACATGAAAACAACTCAATATAAAGTCAATAGCAAGTTCAAGGGTCGAGCAACAAAGTTAACACAACAAATCATGGTCCAAATCAAAAGTCAAGATATAAGGCATGAGTGATCGAGAAAAAGGTCAAAGTATGGTCTACATGCATATAAACACAACAAAAATTGGTCGAGTACAAGGCAACATTCACATGCATGGAACATTTCAGGTTCAAGATAGTGGAACAGCTCATAACAATAACATGAAAAGGCATTTCAAATTCACAATTTTTAAATGAAATCAAGGGATAAGTCAGAGTGGACAGTATGAACAAGTGCAATAACTCAAGCCATGTTTGAACATATCGACATAACAACAAATACATGGTGTAGTCTCCAGTTCAACAAAGTTTAAGTGAAATACTAGTGTGTCATGATGCAAAATAAATTCAAGTCAGATCACTTTCTATTCAAACAACAAAGATGCCAAACAAGCATGTGTGAATCAAGCCAAAGTGGATCATTTCCAGATCAAGTGCTAACATAGCAGATCAGTTCAAAAACAAATGTAGAATAGCAGCATAGTGACAAGGCAGGTTAACTTGTATGGAACTATTCTAGCAACATGGTTCAGTCCAATTACTTCAACACAGATTATACATGGTGAGACAGGGAAGCAAGTGTGAATTTCAACACAAAACAGTGACACAACTCAAAGTACTCGAGCAATAGCATGGAATTGCATTAACACAATTGTGCAGCTACATATGTGTGTAACTCAAGTGAAGCAGGAATGGTCATGGAGCAAGCAGGCACAAGTAAGAGGGGCAACAACATAAGTGAGAAGTGGTGCATGATACAAGTAACTCAGATTTGAAGTAAAAGCAATAAGCATGCAAAACTGGGTGAATGGGCAAAATCAGTAAGCATCAATTCATATTTGTTCAATGGTATAGTAGCATACATCATACAAGATAGTGAATACATACCAAAGTGATGACATTCAAGACATTAAGTCCAGGTAGTTTTAAAATGGGAAACAACTCGAGGGAAAACTCTGTTAAACATGGTTCAGTGGACGTATATATGGATTAGCACATACATGAGTAAACAATATAGTGCAGCAAACACAAAGTGTTCATATGTCATTGTATATGCATGAACAAGCAAGGTGAAAATCATAGTACCAGTTCAAGGTTGAATACTATTTTTTAAATCGATATGTTTAATGGAAGAAGCCAGAAAAAAAATCAAGGTCGACGCAAATTAGAAGTGTAGTATTTGTTCTTATCAATTCAAAAATCAATCAAGCATTAAATATGTTCAATGGCAAGCAAAAATGTAGCAACTGTTCTGCTCAGTTTTTTTTTTGAAAAGATCCAGAAATCTCGCAAGTTCAAGATTTCTAGAAAAATAAATATATATCGCAAGTTTTCAAACCAAGGATTTCGAAGTCAAGACTCAATCAAAAACTCCAGAGAGATCACAAGAACAATTCAAAGCCCTAAAATTCACGCAAATATCAAACCAAGTCGTATATGAAATCAGAGAATATTTAGGATTTCAAATCTTATAAATAACTCAATCATCACAGGCAATTATCTCATCCAAGTTCAAGCACAATCAAAGAGAAATTCGAATTAAAAATCATACCAGAGAACAAGCAAGTAAATTGGATCCAAATCAAAGCATTTCAATTCGAACAAGCAACGTAGATAGCCAATGGAGATTCGACAACATCACTTAAGAGAGCGGTGGCCTTTAGATTCCAAGAGAAATCAAAACCCTAGATCACAAGTATTAACGAAGAGAGAGAGCAGCGGCTTATAAGAAGATTACAAACCCTAGATTACCTTCGCCATTTTTCCAAGAGACAAAGGGATCGGGTCTAACAAATGATGGAGCAAAAATATACAAAGGGCTGGCTGTTGTATATAATGTAGTTTTATACATAATTATATGATTTTTGTTTGATGATAACTAACAAATATATATTATTTTAAATGTGTTTGTTACTGTACTGTTCTATATATACATTACAGATAGGAATATAATATTTATATTTAAATAGAATACGGCTGTACAGACATTCATATATTCATACAGTACTTTATTTAAATTGAATATTATATTTTAAATATTCAAACAGTACAATTATTTATAACTCCGCTATTTATTCAACTAACATTTCTTATACGTTCCCAGAATATTGTTCTTGTAATTAAACTGAATTTAATAGACAAGTTTGTTTGAACACGATAAAATAATATTTTATTTCAATCGAATTTGTTTATTACAAACAACAGTACAATTCATATACATACATACATACATACGTATGTATATATATATATATATATATATATATATATATAAATAGCTACTTACTACATCACTCATCACTCTATACAATTCATATATACAATTTCATTTACACAGATTTGTATACATTTACACAGACACACTGACACTCTTCTTATTTTCAGTCTTCACAGTCCTTCGTCAGTCCAGTCTTCATACCTGTCACATGAAGCAAACACACATTACACTGCAATAGAAATAATACTGAACACATGCGAATATAATTTTTATTTTGAAAATTTATTTGCCTCAGAATTTCGATGTGTTAATCATCATTTTTCTGACTCGATCTGATTTATATGACTGTGTCTAGACAGCTTGTGATATTCGCAGTGATACACTGTAAATACCACAAGGCAGACAACATATCTATATATATCAATGCAAGGACAGGAAATCTCTTTTGATGGCTGCATATACACACGTGTATAAATATACATGTGTGCACTGCCTCGCCGATCAGCGAGCAACTGAGGAGTAGCCACATGGACTGTCTCAACTCAGTGCCCACATGAAAATAACTCAGTGCAAAGTAAACACAGCTCAAACATGGTCGAGCCAGCAATAAAGAAGTAAAACGGCAAAGTGATAAGCATGCAGTCGATCACAATCAAAGTAGAACAATATGGATGAGCTTAGCAAATTCACATAGCCAAGTTAAATGGCACAATGGTGATCCAGCATGAAGATACACAAGACTCAGGTGCATGGTGTCATGTACACATGCCAAATGCAAAACTCAAATGAACAAGATGATTCAGCATTACTCAAATATGATGTAGTGCAGCATATATATGGAGCAACATGGTGTATGTCAACATGTCAACATGAACATGGATGCAAGTTACAGCAACACAGTGGACTTAATTAACAATGCAGAAGTACAACATTTCAGAAAATCTAAAGTGGTGCACACAACAACAAAGGGAGAAGCCATGATCAATGGTAAAGTGGTGCTCACAGCAACATGGATGGTGCAAGGCTCAATTATGCAAGTTCAAAAGCAAGTGCCAAGGTGCCAACCATACATCATTTTCAAAGTGTCGAGCAGGTTAACAATATATATATGTGTGGAGTAGTTACAAACAAGACAGTGGCAAGCAACATCATTGCATGTGTAACAACTCAAGTCATGTGCAAATGGTCAAGTGATACAAGGAAGCAACTCATGTTCAATAAGGAGTGCAACAGTAAACATGAGAGACATAGGTTTGGCATAGTTCAGATCAGTGTATGATGCAACAAAGCAAGGCAGAATGATTCAAGTTTCAGGTTCAAGAAATCAGTGTATAAATGGTTGCAGTTTTGACAAAGCAGAAAAGTATGTGCAAATCAATCTAGACAAATTAAGTTTAGAAAAACAGTGCAAAGAAATTTGCAAATCATCTTAGGCAAGTCATCAACCAATTTCCAGTTTTTCACAAGTCCACGCATCTAATCAGAGAAACCAAAAGTGGCAACAAATCCAGCATTTTGTTGATGCAAGAATTCTTTCAATCAAAGCCGTATGTTTTCAATGCTAAGGAATCATTTTCTTTCAAGAAAATCAAAAGTGGAAACCGTAAGAAATCAGTCGAGTCATTTTATCATGAAATCAGAGTGACTAGGGTTTCTATTTACCCTATATAATCTACACCGCATCATCACAGGCATGCAAGGAAAATCGAAAACATAAGCCAAAAATTAAAAGAGCAGAATTAAATCGATTCATTAGCACTCACAAATTTCAGGAGTTTTTTCGATCGCAATCCCAAATCAGTGAAGCACGGAATCGATCGACATCATTAAGTAAAAGTAATTAGAGAACCATGACAATCAATCCGTCGAGCAATCGATTTTGATCCAGAGGATATCAAAAACCCTAGTTTTCTAATCGCCCCGTCGCCATTTATTTTTCCTAGAGCAAAGAGGAAAAGAGATCGGGCTAATTAAATTACAATGGGGTCGGCCTACATGGACTTAAACTAAGCCAACTTTGATTTAAAAAGGGATAACCCTATTTCTAATCTCCTAGGGTTTCATTCTATTTTATTTTTGTTTTGTTTTATTATTGTAATTTTATTTTCTTTTGAATCAAACTCAAACAATTCTAGAGTCTGTAAAATCTAGGGGGATCCAGTCAAGGTGTTGACTGACAGTTGCTAGAGTCTATAAAATCTAGGTTACTGGTTACGGGGTTGTAATCAGTGGAAATCTGATCAAGGGGATTTCGATCAGTCTTGGTTTTTGAGCGTAGGGTTAGTACAGGAGCAGGGAGTACGAGTTTACATGGTCTTGTAAGCGGGATCTGTTTTATCACCTAGTAGAAACCTTAAGAATGCAGCAGTATGCAAGATTTTGCCGAAGCTGGGTATATTTTGTATCATTTACTTTCTGCATTTTGATTTCTGCTGCATTCTGTGTTCTGTTAATTATTTAATATCTCATCAGTTTTTTTTCATCAAAAAACTGTGATAAACTCTATTCACCCCCTTTAGGGTTAATCTAGATCCAACAAGTGGTATCAGAGCAGGTATTTTGTTTAACTCTAGAGTAATGGGTCATCCTAGTTGTCAGTCCTCTGAGAGTCAGTCCAGTCGTATTCCATCTATGTTTAATGGTACAGATTTTTTAAATTGGAAATCAGAAATGGAGTTATATTTAAAATCTTTAAATGTTAAATGTAGGGATACTATTACTAATGGATATGGTATGATTAGTAGAAATGATATTGGGTTTAATTCTCGTGCTATTCATATTTATATTCTTATATTGATGATGTTCAGTATAGCTTTATCTCCTATTGTTTAACTGCGTAGGAAATATGGAATACTCTCGATACGAGGTATGGAAGAATTGACAACAGCGGCTCAAAACCCAAGAAGATCTACTCAGATTCAGATCTATGCTTGGAAAAAGAAACAGATGAAAATTCAAGTAGATCAGGCGATGGAGACTCAACAACAACGAAACTGAAAGTTTCTCATATGAAGATTTGGTTTATATGTGTACTGATTTAACAAAAATCATTGATACTCGCCGTCATAAAAAAAATCTTTAAAATCTAAAAATCACAAGTTGAATAGCAAAATTAACTGTTTGGAATCAGAATCTACAAATGTCATAAAATTAGAAAATTCTTATTGTGAAAATTGTTTGAAAATAAACTCTGATCTCGTTCATCTCAATAATAACATTCAAAGACTTGAAGAAGAAATTCTGATTCTAAAAGATAACTAGATTGAGCTGAAAGATGCAAACAATTCTTTACAAAAGGAATTTAAAAATTTTAAGACTATCGAAAATTCCAAACATGAAATTGCTGAATATGATAGTTTGTTGAAAACAGATCTGATTTTGATTGAGCTTGAAAAAGAGATTGAAAATCTCAAGAAACTTGAATCTGAAAAACAAATTAAATTTGAATCAGAGATCTTTGAATCCAAGACCAAAATTAAAATGCTTGAAAATGAAAACTTGATTTTGAAACAGAATGATACTGAAAGGAGGAAGATCAACATTAATCATTGCTCAAATCTGATTAAAGAAAATTCTGATCTTAAATCCAAAATCAGCAATCTTGAATTGAGTTTGAAACGTTTTTCAACCGGTGAAATATCTTTGAATATGTTGTTGAAAAACCAATTTTCTATTGCGAACAAACGTGGACTTGGCTTTGGGAGAAACAATGTTTTTAAAAAACGGAATTCTAATGATTTTAAAAATCCTTCAAATCGTTTTTGAAAATATTTGTTTTGAAAATTTGAATACAAATAATTTCGAAGGGTTTTTAAAACAAAAGAGAAATGAGAAAGTGTTTTATAACAAATCTTTTAAACATTCTTAGATCCCAAAAGGAAATAAAATGGGATTTATTAAATTCAAACAGATTTAGGTTCCTAAGGGTACAAAAGTTGATTCTAATGGTTTGTTGTACAAACAAGTCTGGGTACCAAAACATATGAATACATCTTTGAGTGGTTTCACAAATTTTGTTAGACCGCTCAATTCTCTAAACAGTTAGCTACCAAAGGAGGCTGAGAAAATGCATAGCTAATGAAAAATTGGATCCAAACTGCTACATATCACAGAATCATTCACAGTTCCTTAGCCACATCTGTTGAGTTAGAGATTCTGATTTTCATTCGATTCTGGTATGATCTCTAAACTCACCTTTGTAAATATTCTCTGTTTTTTTAATTTTTCCTTCTATCCCTTCTATTTATTTTTCTTTGTTTTTTTTGTTTGATTTGTCACTGTCATATCTTTGTAACTTCTTGGGCTTCCTTAACTTCCAATTGCATAATTCATATTTTCTGGAAATTCGCTTTACTTGAATAAAACACTGATGTTTTAACCATTTCCAGATCTTGAGTTTAATCTTGTAAATATCTGCAATTGGTTTTGAAGTTTTCTGAATTCATAACAGTGTTGTTGTATTTTTGTCATATCTTGAACACTGTTAATTTTTAATTCTACATTTTTGAAGGTCTTAAAAACAATTGAAATTTCACACTGTTATTTCTCAGTTGTGATAATTTCATTAATTTTCAGTTTGGCTTGGATAGTTTGAATTGTCTTGATTTACAGTGATACATCTTGAATCTCATCTTTATTCATGATCATTATTGTTGAAATTTATTTGTTTGAAATCATCTGAAATTCTTGATATTCTGAATATCACACACCTCTAAAATTTGAAATTATCAATCTTGTGTGACTGATTCATTATATCTCAAACTTGACATTGATTCAAGTGATTTCAAATAATTTTTTTTGTAATTTTTTTTGGATCATGAATACCTCTCAAACTTGATGTAAATGATCTGAAATTTCTCGTGTACTTGATAGAAAATACTTGGGAAAAATTCTTTGGAAATCAGGCCTTAAAACACACTGCTATTTCATGATTATTTGATTTGAATATTTGTTTTTTTAAAATCATTTGAAATTATTGATTTATTGAATCACACACACATCTTGAATCTGAAATTTATAATCAAGTGTGGTAGATTCATTGAATCCTGAAATCTTCATATTCCATTGTCATCCTGACAAGTTCTTCTTTGAAACTGTTTGTGCTGCCTTAATATTGAAATTTGGTAACTGCTTGCTTTAACAAATTTTTTGGTCTGCTGCTCTAATAGAAGGAACCGCTTTTGAAATTGTTTGGTGACTGCTTGTTTTGGTATCAAATATATACCATACTCTAATAAATGAAATTTGTGTGCTAAATTTTTCTGCTTGGTCTTTGTTCTTAAAATTCTTTTGTTTGAGATATCCTTGCTCGTCTACCGTGTCATGTTAAAATCCTTATTGATTAAGACAGCAAGTGCTATCAGTTGTTTAGAAGTGTTGAATTTGCTTTTGTTGTATATATATATATATATTTAATCCCTCTTGCTTTGTATAGATCTCTTCATATTCTTCTTGTAATTGGTTTACAATTTTAAGATTATTTATTGATTATTCATTTAGGAATTGAAATCAATATCAAAATTGAACTGTATTTATAATTCATCAAAAAATATATCAAATTTTGAAATTGTGATGGGTTATGACTACAATATATCTCACAACAAGGGTATATTTTATTTAGATTTTCATGATGGTTGAACATTTATTATAATATCTTTGAATTGGAAATTATTTCATGACCATCTCCTTTATCTATCATCATTCTGCCACCCATCATGTTTTTGTATTAATGTGGAGAGTTTAATATATTTAAAAAAAAATATTTTTGAATAAACAGTGGAAATATTTGTGATAGAAATTGGACTATGTTATTATTCAGAATTAGTGATAATTGAAAATTTTCAATGATCCTGGTATAGTCGAGCATATTTCATAATATAATTAATTTAGAAATTTATTTCGCGTCCATTTCTGTACCTACCCCATTTTCTATCATCCATATATTGGTTTTATATACCGAGGAGTTTTTCCTTTTAAAGATGAAATGATAAATATAATTAATATATAAGTGTGTCTCTAACCTCATTTAAAAATCCAAGCTCTGGTCATGCATGGTTAAGAGACAACTTATAATTTAAGCTGCGACTAACCTCATTTAAAAATCCAAACTCTGGTTATGCGTCGTCAGTGTGCTCTTAAATAAAATAAAAAGAAAAAGGAAACAATGTGCCAAGTAGAAATTAATTCGAAATTCTCCTTGGTGTATAAAAATCAGTCTATCAATCCATCTTCTAATCTGTGAAATGTGTTGAAATCTTATGACGTATTATGATTTGATTGATGGGTATTATGATTTTAGATTATTCGATTTTGTCACTTAAATTGAAATATTAACTATAGTTCAAATCTGTCACTATTTTTGAACTTCATTTTTATAAGATCTTTTGAAAATAATTGAAATTCATATTTATATAACTCTCGTCATTTTTATAAAATTCGTTGTAAATCTATCGTTCTACAATGTGAAATATACCACCTGTTCTCAGTTTATTATGATTTTTGTTTGACTGATTGAGATTTATGATGACTATTCTTCCTCTTAAGCTGAAATTATATTTTTAGTCATTTTTCATCTGTATTTTAAACTCTGTATCCTTTTGATGATAACAAAAAGGGGAGAATGGGTTGAGATTTTGGTTTGTGAGTGAATTTTTGATAAATATTTTTAATTTTGAAAATACATTATTATTCAGCTCTGTTCAATCTTGCACAGTTATAGGGGGAGTTTTCTATTGTAGGGGGAGCTAATAAATAGGGGGAGTTCAAAATTCACTGTCAAACACATTTATTGGGCTCAAAATCTTTTATTCATTTGTCATCATCAAAAGGGGGAGATTGTTGTATACAACGTAGTTGTATACACAATTATATGATTTTTGTTTGATGATAACAAACAAATATATATTATTTTAAATGTGTTTGTTACTGTACTGTTCTATATATATATATATATTACAGACATGAATATAATATTTATATTTAAATAGAATACAACTGTACAGACATTCATATATTCATACAACATTTTTTATTTAAATTGAATATTATATTTTAAACATTCAAACAACACAACTATTTATAACTCCAGTATTTATTCAACTCACATTTCTTATACGTTCCCAAAATATTGTACTTGTAATTAAACTGAATATAATAGACAAGTTTGTTTGAACACGATAAAATAATATTTTATTTCAATCGAATTTGTTTATTACAAACATCAATACAATTCATATATATATATATATATATATATATATATATATATATATATATATATATAAACAGCTCCTCACTACATCACTCATCACTCTATATAATTCATATATACAATTTCATTTACATAGATTCGTGCACATTTACATAGACATACTGACACTCTTCTTGTTTTCAGTCTTCTGTCTTCACAGTCCTTCGTCAGTCCGGTCTTCATACCTGTCACATGAAACAAACACACAGTACACTGCAATAGAAATAATACTGAACACATGTGAATATAATTTTTGTTTTGAAAATTTATTTGCCTTAGAATTTCGGTGTGTTTCTCATCATTTTTCTGACTCGATCTGATTTACCCGACTGTGTCTAGACAGCTTGTGATATTCATAGTGATACACTGTAAATACCACAAGGCAGACAACATATCTATCTATATATATATATCAATGCAGGGACAGGAAATCTCTTTTGATGTCTGCATATACACATATGTATAAATATACACGTGTGCACTGCCTCGTCGATCAGCGAGCAACTGAGGAGTAGCCACATGGACCGTCTCAACTCAGTGCACACATGAATATAACTCAATGCAAAGTCAACACAACTCAAACATGGTCGAGCCAGCAATAAAGAAGTAAAACAACAAAGTGATAAGCATGCGGTCGATCACAACCAAAGTAGAATAGCATGGAGGATCTTAGCAAATTCACGTAGCCAAGTTAGATGGCAAAATGGTGATCCAGCATGAAGATACACAAGACTCAGGTGCATGGTGTCATGTACACATGCCAAATGCAAAACTCAAATGAATAAGATGATTTAGCATTACTCAAATATGATGTCGTGCAGCATATATATGGAGCAACATGGTGTATGTCAACATGTCAACATGAACATGGATGCAAATAACAGCAACACAGTGGACTTAATTAATAATGCAGAAGTACAACATTTCAGAAAATCTAAAGTGGTGCACACAACAACAAAGGGAGGAGCCATGATCAATGGTAAAGTGGTGCACATAGCAACATGGATGGTGCAAGGCTCAATTGTGCAAGTTCAAAAGAAAGTGCCAAGGTGCCAACAATACAGCATTTTCAAAGTGTCGAGCAGGTTAACAATATATATATGTGGAGCAGTTACAAACAAGATAGTGGGAAGCAACATCATTGCATGTGTAACAACTCAAGTCATGTGCAAATGGTCAAGTGATACAAGGCAGCAACTCTTGTTCAATAAGGAGTGCAATAGAAAACATGAGAGACATAGATTTGGCATAGTTCAAATCAGTGCATGATGCAACAAAGCAAGGCAGAATGATTCAAGTTTCAAGTTCAAGAAACCAGTGCATAAATGGTTGCAGTTTTGACAAAGCAGAAAAGTATGTGCAAATCAATCCAGGCAAATTAAGTTCAGAAAAATAGTGCAAAGAAATTTGCAAATCATCTTTGGCAAGTCATTAACCAATTTCCAGTTTTTCAGAAGTTGGAGAAGTATTTTTTGGAAACTATTTTTAAGGGGCAAGTTTACATTCCAGATTTAAAACAAATCAATAAGCAGTTTTTTGGTAATATTTTAAAGGGGACAGCAAATAAAAAATTTCCAGAATTGCCAAATTTCTTAAGGGACAGAAAATTTGCAAGGGGCCAATTAATTTTCTAGAATTTCACAAATCATACGCTGCAACTCATTCCAGGAAAGCGTGTAACCAAAACCATCAAAGCCGTTTCATTTTTCAAGGAATCATTTTTGCCAAGCAAGTTTTTTTTTCCAGAAAGTATTCAATCTGTATGTGGCAACTATTTCATTTATGTCCAGACAAGTCATACTTGCACAAGTCCACGCATCTAATCAGAGAAACCAAAAGTGGCAACAAATCAAGCATTCTGTTGATGCAAAAATTCTTTCAATCAAAGCCGTATGTTTTCAAAGCTAAGGAATAATTTTCTTTCAAGAAAATCAAAAGTGGAAACCGCAAGAAATCAGCCAAGTCATTTTATCATGAAATCAGGTGACTAGGGTTTATATTTACCCTATATAATCTACACCGCATCATCACAGGCATGCAAGGAAAATCGAAAACATAAGCCACAAATTAAAAGAGCAGAATTAAATGGATTCAGTAGCACTCACAAATTTCAAGAGTTTTTTCGATTGGAATCCCAAATCAGTGAAGCAAGGAATCAATCGACATCATCAAGTTGAAGTAATTAGAGAACCACGACAATCAATCCATTGAGCAATCGATTTCGATCTAGAGGAAATCAGAAAACCCAAGTTTTCAAATCGCCCCGTCGCCATTTATTTTTCCTAGAGCAAAGAGGAAAAGAGATCGGGCTAATTAAATTACAAAGTGGCCGGCCTACATGGACTTAATCTAAGCCAACATTGATTTAAAAAGGGATAACCCTATTTCTAATCTCCTAGGGTTTCATTCTATTTTATTTTTATTTTGTTTTATTGTTGGTATTTTTTATTTTCTTTTGAATCGAACTCAAACAGTTCTAGGGTCTGTAAAATCTAGGGGGATCCAGTCATGGTGTTGACTGACAGTTGCTAGAGTCTGTAAAATCTAGGTTATTGGTAACAGGGTTGTAATCAGGGGAAATCTGATCGAGGGGATTTCGGTCAGTCTAGGGTTTTGAGCGTAGGGTTAGTACAGGAGCAGGGAGTGTGAGTTTACATGGTCTTGTAAGCAGGGTCTGTTCTTTCACCTAGTAGAAACCTTTGGAATGCAGCAGTAGGCAGGATTTTGCCAAAGCTGGTTATATTTTGTGTCATTTACTTTCTGAATTTTGATTTCTGCTGCATTCTGTGTTCTGTTAATTATTTAATATCTCATCAGTTTTTTTTTTCATCGAAAAACTGTGATAAACCCTATTCACCCCCCTCTAGGGTTAATCTAGATCCTATACTGGCCATGTTTTAAAAGGAGGAAAATGCTTAGTTTTTAATTTAGAATTAGGGTTTTTAATTTTGTTTTTAAGGGTTTTTATTGTTTGTTTTTTAATCGTCTTTAATTTCAATTTGTAATCGAATCTTGAGTTTTCTAGTTTGTCTCTAAAACTAGGGAGACGAATTACAGGGCTTGTAATTTGGGGAAATCTGGTTTCGGGGATAGAAGCCAGTGTAGGGTTTTGAGCGTAGGGTTAAGAACAGTTGGGAGCGAGTGTCGCGAGTTTACAGGGGATTGTAAACGCAGAGATTGTTTTAACTCCTAATAGAAACCTTGGGGAATGCAGCAGTAGGCAGGGTTTTGCTAAAGCTGGGTATATATCTGTGTGCTATTTATTTTTCGCATTTATTCTGATTATTATCTGTGCTGTTACTATTTAATTACTCTGCGAAAATCTGAGATAAAACCTATTCACCCCCCTCTAGGGTTAATTTAGATCCTACAAATGATATTAGAGCAGGTATTTTTTATTTTTAAATAACTCTAGAGTCATGGATTTCCCTAACGGTGAGTTTTCTAGTTGCCAATCTTGCGAGAATTTTTCTAGTATAACCCCAACTATTTTTGATGGAACAGATTTTTTAAATTGGAAATTAAAAATGGCATTTTATTTAAAATCTGTTAATACTAGATGTTGGGATATTATTAAAAATGGGTCTGATATGGTAGATAAGAATGATATTATAATAACACTCGTACTACTCACATTTTATATTCTTATATTAACGATGATCAATATAACTATATCTCTCATTGTTTAACTGCACAGGAAATCTGGAAAACTCTTGATGCGTTGTATGGAAGAAAAGACAACAATATCTCAAAACCCACGATTGCCAAACCAGTTTCATAATTATGCTTGACAGGATTTACAGAAGGTGGATCAGATGATGACAGTGAGGGAGACTCAACAGATGACGACCACGGGGAATTTCCTTTTGAAAAGTTAATTTTTGTTTGCGATAAATTAACTAAATCTGTTGAGAATCTCAATCTAACAAATAAAAATTTAAAATCTAATAATATTGTGTTGAGCAATAAAAATCATGATTAGGAATTAAAACTTGAAATGTAAAGAAGATAGAAAACTTGAATTGCAAAAAATGTTTAGATTTGGAAAATGATTTAGTTCATCTTAATGAAAAATTTCAAAAGCTTGAAAAAGGAAATGTGTTTCTAAAAATTAACGAGACTGAACTGAAAACAAAAAATGATTTTTTGCAAAAAGAGTTGGATAGGTTTAAGTAGGTTAAAAATACCAAACATGAAATTTTAGAGAAAGAGAGTTTATTGAAAACTGAATCGATATTGAATGAGCTTGAAATTGAAACCGAGAAATTCAAAAATCCCAAGTGCATTAAATGCACGAATTTTCAAAAAGAATTACTTGAAATAAAAGAAAATATCAAAACCCTTGAAAACGAACACGTGATTTTGAAAAATAACGAATCGGAAATTACTCGTATAAATCACGTTCTGGAAAAAGAAATTGAAAATTTCAAGGATTTTGAAAAACTTGAAATTGAAAAGCGTAAACAATTTGAAAGTGAGATTTTTGAGTCCAATGCGAAAATTAAAATTCTTGAAAACGAAAATTTTGTTTTGAAACTAAATGATTCTGAAAAGAGAAATATCGTTATAAATCGTTGTTCGAATATAATAAAAGAAAATAGCGATCTAAAATCTAAAATTCAACGACTTGAATCAATATTGGCTAAATTTTCTAAAGGAGAAAAATCATTGAATTTGTTGTTAAAAAACCAAATTTTTCTTAAGAATAAGAAAGGACTCGGTTTTGATAAATTTGATCAAATTGAAAAGTGTGATTTTAAAAATCCTTCAAACTGCTTTGAAATCAATCGAGTTGAGATTTTGACATCTAATAATTTCAAAGGGTTTTTAAATCATAAATAAAATAATAACTCGTTTAAAAACAATTCATTTAAACATTTTTGGATTCCAAAAAATAAAAAAAATGATTTTGAATAAGTCTAAACGAATTTGGGTTCCAAAGGGTACTGTTGTGGATAGTAATGGATTGTTATATAAACGGGTTTAGGTACCAAAACATGTAAATGAAGATAAGAGTGGTAAAACAACTTTTGTTAGACCACTGGATCCTATAAACATTTAGGGACCGAGAGAGGCTAAGAAATGACTATGCTTAAGAGAGATAAAATTCAAATTGATTCATATTATCGAATTATTTGGATTTCCCTAGCCATGGATTTCAAAGTTGGAGATTCATTGGATCACATCGACTATGGTAAGTCAGGTATGATCTCTAAACTCTTGTTTTTATTTTATTTTATTTCCTTTTTAGTTTATTTTCCTTTTTTAGTTTATTCCTTTTATTTATTTTTAATAAGGTCGCAAATTTTTTTTGAGCATATCTTGAACACGGTAAATTTTAAAAATTTATGATGTTCTTGTATGCAAATGAAATTTTACACAGTTTTGTTGTTTTGAGTTTCTTCTTATTCATTTTTGAAATTATTGAAAAACTGAACTCAATACAGCGGACTACTTGAAAGCCATGATTGATTAGTTGTGAAATTTTCATTTTTTTACTTGGATTGATTTTGAAATCATTTGTTATTGATTATTGAATTTCTTAGGTTATAAAAAAAATTGATTTTTTTAAAGTAATTTCAAATGATTATCTTCAGATTTGATCGTTGAATATTTTCCGTGCTTGTTTAAAAATTCTCTAAAAATTTCACTTGTGATTCTTGCTTTGAAAATGATCTTGTGCTGCTCTGATAAGGAAATTGATTTGTTTTGTTTGAATACCTTGGTGATTGGTCAATGAGTTGAAAAATCAGTGATTAGATTTCTTTAAAATTTGAATTTCATATACAAGTTTTTTTTTTAAATTGTCTAGGAGCAATCAGTGTTAAAAATATTAGAAAATTCCATATCCTACTGATTGATTTTTGAAACTGATTTTCAAACTTGCATTGATATTTTTGAAAACTCCTCTTGAAATTGATATTTTCAATTTTAAAATTATTTTTCGATTATTTATTCAAAAATTGAAATTATTGATTGATTTGAACCGTTTTGTGACTCATCAAAATTATTAATAGATTTATGAATTTGTGATGAGTTGTGACTATGGTATAATTCATAACTAGAGGAGATTTTATTTTAAATCTCATGATGATTAGATAGATTTTATAATATCTTTGAATTAGAGCTTATTTCACGACCATCTTCTTTATCTACCATATTTCTGTCATTCATCATGGTTTTATTTAATTTGGGGAGTTTTAATTATTCTTGGAAATAAAAAAAATTATAATAAAGAAAAAGAAAATTAAATAAATAATTTATCCCTGGTATTCACTCCCATTTGAAAGTCCTCACGGTTACGCATGGGTGAATTACCTTAATCTCTATGTGCTCCCATTCTCACTTAAAAGACCTTTGGGTTGTGCATGGATGGAACACATTAGAGAGGATAAAGTTAAGTTACTACTAACCCCATTTAAAAGACCTTTGGGCTATGCGTGGTTACCAAGTGCTTAAAACATTTTAAGCTTAATTAAAATCTTTGAAATTCATACTCAAATATTCAATTTTATTGAACTCTCCTCATTCTATAAAATCCATCGTAAATCCATTTGTTCTGAAAGTGAAATTTGCTTCTTATTTAAAGATTATTATGATTTTTGTTTGATTGAATGGGTTTTACGATATATATTCTCTCTTAATTTGAAGTTATATTTCTAGTCTATATTCATTACTGTTTCGATTTCTATTGTCCTTTTGATGATAACAAAAGAGGGAGAATGGTCAAGATTTTGACTGATGAGTATTTAATTCAAAAATATTTTAAGATTGGAAATTAAATATCTAGAGGGAAAATGGTCAATTGGATTTCATTATTCATATTTTCCACATATATAGAGGGAGTTCAGTTGTAGGGAGAGCATACAAATAGGGGGAGTAATTTATGTTCACGTTCAAACACATTTAACACATTCAAAATGTTGTATATGTTTGTCATCATCAAAAGGTGGAGATTGTTGGGGTACAACAATGTGTTGTATGATTTTTGTTTGATGATAACAAACATATGATATTATCATTTAAATGTGTTTGTAATTGTACTATTTTATTTTTCACTACATAGGAATAAATATTTATTGAATAATATACTAGTGTACACAATTGTATATTCACACAGTTTATTTATTCAAATAAATATTTTATTTCAATATTTAAAATAGTACAACATTCAGACTCCACTATTGTAAATTCACAGATATTACTTCACATAATATTGTGCTCGTAAATAAATTGAATATGCTATACAAATTTGTTTAAACACAATAACATAATATTTTATTCAAATTTGTTTATTACAAATATCAAAACAATTTTATTACTCTATACATCTCATATTTATACAATCACTCAGTTTACATTTCAATTTACAGACACATTGACTCTGATACATTGACATGTACTTCATACTGTCTTCATCTTCAATCTTCTGTCTTCACAGCATCTTCATTGTCAGTTCAGTCATCATCTGCTACCTGTCACATGAAACACACACACATAGTACACTGCAATAGAAATAAAATTGAATACACGTGAATATAAATTTTAATTTTAAAATTTATTTGCCTCAGAATTTCGGTATGTTTCTCATCATTTTTCTAGACTTGATCTGATATGCAAGGACAGAAAATCAGTCTGATGGTTGCATATACACACGTGTATAAATATACACATGTGCACTGCCTCGCCAATCAAAATACAGTAGTGAGAAACTGAGGAGTAGCCACGTGGACCATCTCGACTCAGTGCACACATGAAAACAACTTAATACAAAGTCAACAACAAGTTCAAGAGTCGAGCAACAAAGTCAACACAGCAAATCATGGTCCAAATCAAAAGTCAAGATACATGGCATGAGTGATCGAGCAAAAGGTCAAAGTATGGTCTACATGCACATGAACACAACAAAAATTGGTCTAGTACAAGGCAACATTCACATGCATGGAACATTTCAGGTTCAAGAAAGTGGAACAACTCATAACAATAACATGAAAAGGCATTTCAAATTCACAATTTTTAAATGAAGTCAGGGACAAGTCAGAATGGACAGTATGAACAAGTGCAACAACTCAAGCCATGTTTGAACATATCGACACAACAACAAATACATGGTGCGGTCTCCAGTTCAATAAAGTTTAAGTGAAATACTAGTGTCTCATGATGCAAAATAAATTCAAGTCAGATCACTTTCTATTCAAACAACAAAGATGCAAAACAAGCATGTGTGAATCAAGCCAAAGTGGATCATTTCCAGATCAAGTGCTAACATAGCAGATCAGTTCAAAAACAAATGTAAAATAACAGCATAGACACAAGGCAAGTTGACTTGTATGGAACTATTCTAGCAACATGGTTCAGTCCAATTACTTCAACATAGATTATACATAGTGAGATAGGGAAGCAAGTGTGAATTGCAACACAAAACAGTGACATAGCTCAAAGTAGTCGAGCAATAGCATGGAATTGCATTAACACAATGGTGCAGCTACATATGTGTGTAACTCAAGTGAAGTAGGATTGGTCAAGGAGACATCCGATAAAATTGAAATGTTACCCCTTAGCTCAGTTTCCTTTCCAAGCATGGAGATAGTCGATGTATTGCTTTGGATTCTCTCTTCCACTGCTATGGCCGGTTCATGTTTATTGGGGAATATCGTTGTTATTTTTATGCTTCTTTTACACTTGGAAGTTTTTGAATCAAGACAGAAGTACTATGTATTACTTTTAAGTATGATTGAGACAATTGTTGTAAAAGCCTGACTGAACCACATTGTTTATAAAATGACTTTATTTTCCGCTACTTTATTTGTCTGTCTTGTAATTTATCTGCATCTTTTACACGTTTCAGCTCTTCTTTCAGTATGCTCGGCACTATAACTTTTGCTGTGTCATGCTAACATTCCCAGAACTATCTCTTGGAAATAAACAGATGCTAACCATGTCACCAAGTGTATATACTAAGAAGATTAGATTCTCCTTCGTCAATCAAGTAAGTGGGGCTGATACCTTCATAAAGTCCTTAATTAACTTCCTATATTAGCGCGCTAGTCCAAGAAAGCTTCTTACTTCTGTTGCATTCCTTGGGACCTCCCAGTCTTACACTGTAACTACTTTTGCGGGATCTACTGCTATCCCTTCTTTGGCGCCACATGTCTTTGAAACCTTCTTCTTTCCAAAAATGACATTTTTGGAGAACTTTGCCTTAAATTGATGCGCTTGGAAGGTATCCGAGACTTCCCTTAGATGCAAAGCACTACACCAGAAAATGCCTTTAGCAGCGTTTAAAAAACGCTACCAAAGCCTTTAGCAGCGTTTTAGAGAACACTACTACAGATCCCGCAACTGAAATTCTGTTTTTTCTGTTCCGTTTCCATAAATGCTGCCAAACTAAAGGAACCAAAAAATTTATGCAGCGTTTGAAAAATCCAACCAAAACTTACATTTTTTGTTGCATTTTTAATTGGTCCATTTCTTTGATTTTCTGTAGCGTTTATTTTATGTAACTAAAACCTTTTTGTGCATTTATTTTATGCCACTATAAATTCAGATAATATTTTATGTTTGTTTCAGCAGCATTTCAGAAACGCTGCTGAAATGTATTGATTGTTTAGTAGCATTTTTAAATGCTACTATATACTGTTAATGGCTTACATTGCTTCCAGTAACCAGCTTTGTAATAGTATTGCCAAAATCAGCAACAATCATATAATTATCATATTCAAACCAACAATGAACCAATCATAAAGTCAACATATTCAAATAATTGATAACACGTTAATTACATAAGTACTATCCATAACCATTTACATAATAGTTGTTTGACAAAATGAAAAAGTTCACATACCACAAGCATTCCCAAAGAGTTTTACTTAAGTACCGACTAATATCATAATACATATAACAATTTAAGTCACGTCCGTTGTTGATGATGGTCTTTACTCCGGAAAAGCTAATTACCTGTAAACACACTCAAAAATCATCAATAAATATTTGTCATGAATTATCAATTAACATTCAAATAACATTCGAACAATATTGTACGTTATGACAATACATATGGTGCATTTAAAATATGGTGTTCCCATGTGTTCCTATGCAATCGTCTACAAAACACCAAATAAGATAATTAGCAAATAAGATAGATATGGTGCATTTAAAACAGGTACAGTTGCTTGAAGCTCAAAACAACAACCTGTATCATATAAATATAATCATTTGGTTTTCATACACAATCCCCATAAGACCCTACTGTCATACAAACCGACATAAACACAAAGGAACCAACAGTCAAGCCTGCTGATGCCATAAATTCAGATGAAGCTTATAAAACCCTGTAATAAATTTATCTTCCCACTCAAAGTTTTCATTCAATAGTACCTATTAGGTAAGGAGTCGATAGCAGTCTGGAAGTCTGGATTTCCAAACAAACTAAATTTGAACGGTAAGCACAATCATATTATTAAGATTTACAAAGTTTTAGTGTAAGCACTGCTGTATTATTTGAACTAATATCTGTTAGTAACCATCCCTTGTGTAACTTCTGGAATGGAAGTCTTATCATTCTGATAATTGATCAGTGGTTTTAAACTCTCTAAATATAAAATTTTCCCACTGATAGGATTTCATTTGATAATTGGTCTAGGGATGAAAAACTGCTAGCATGCTTGTTGATGAAAAAATATATTTTATCGAAAGTATTCTTCACCAACAAATGCATGAGCAATATGAATATAAATCAAAGGTGGAAAAAATTGAATATACTTTAGACCATTTAAATTAATGCTAAGTATTATCCAATAAATTGAAGGAAGTGTACAACCATTCGAATGTATGAATATCCAGAATGTGGGCAAACCAATGACTCTTGTCGCATTAATTATATTTACTTTGGATAGTATACATCACCAATTCTATCAACTACACTTGTGAATGCATGACCAAAGGTTAATTGAATGCATGTCCAATGGGGACCTACGTCAGAATGTGTTTCTACTCAAAACTTCAAAAACCATCATCATAATTTTCCACAAACAGTCACCCACTTCAATTTCAACCAACTATGCTTCACTGCTGTGCAACTAACTCCTCCTCAAGCCATCACTTACAGTCCATACCCAAACCATATACAACTTTCAACTGCGCACATACATCAAGTCTATTCTCGAACCACTATGATTCCATCATACCACCCTCCTGCCATCCATTGCCACCACCAAAACAGACCCATCCTTTCACTCGCCTGTGCACCACAACTACAAACAAAAAACTTCAAACAGTTCACTCCACAACTACAAATGTAATGTCCCGTATTTTTACAGTGTAATAATAAATTTATTTAATTATTTAAATAATGATTTAGAGATTTATATGGTCGTTTATTCAAATAATATTGAATATTTAATTAAATTAAATAATAGAATAATATATTTAATTTGTGAAATAGTCGAAATTTGACGGTCAAAAATATGCTGTATGAGCAAACGGAGTCGGAATTCAACGAAACCAGTTTCGTTGGGTCCGTAATGTCGAACTGAAGGAGTATGTCCATTTTCATGATTTTGGGTATCATGTGTGATCGTTGGAATTTGAAAACATTCCTCGAAAATTTACATTAATATAAAAACAAAATATCTAGATATTTATCAACATTATAAATACACCATCCTTTTAACCTAATCCTATTCTTTTTCCTCCTTCTGGTCAAACATTTCAAGTCGTCAGTTACTTCCTACTCAAACAAAAATCGAAGTTTAAAAATCAAAATAAATAAAAATAAAATCTTATAAATCCAATAAGATATAAATTCGAGATGCGGGGATGTTTGTCTCCATTTTGGTGTGAGGTGCGATTAGCACTTGAGTATGGCGGAAATTAGCAGCGTAGCCAGGGCACGCCTTTGTTGGAGCTGCGATGGTCGGGAAGAAAGAATGAAGGGAGCGAGGTGTTCAGTGTTGTGAGGCGCACGATGTGTTATGATTTTGTGAACTCCGGTGCATTTTGAGGTTGTTCAATTTTAGCAGCTGCGAAGCTACTGTGCGACGCGGTTGGGAGAAAAGGGTGTTGAGTCTTATGATTTGGGTATGGTTGGAAATAGGTTGGAATGAGGTATGTTTTTGCGATTTGTATTTGGGTTTACAATGGAGAGACCAGTAGTTTTAGATGGAAGGGGTGGTAATGGCTTTTGTGTAATGTTGGGCGTATACGGGATTACTAGGAGGGAAGAAGAAGGAGTCAAGTGTGGGTCGGATTTCAAAAGAAGATGGCCATGGGAAAGAAAAAAGGTTAAGGCCCAATAATTAAGTAAATATAGTTTAATTTAATTTCAATTGTATATATGAACTTGTATAAGGTAAAACTCTTCCATATGTTATCCAAATTCAGCGAAATAAGATCCGTTGGGATCCTATGGACGAGAGCTACAACATGGAATGACTGGGAGTGGATTGGAGCCTGTTACAATTTATGGAGAAATTAAAAGCCTGATCAGAATATTGAACGATTATCGTTATTTAACGACAAACCACCAAAATGAGTAAAACTCACTAACTCTGATCAGTTTATATTTTTATAAACGTATTTTAGAATTGATGAAAATGATTGAATGTTGTGTATGATAATTGATTGTTAATTAATTGTTTGAAAATATAGTTATAGTTATATATAGAAATCATTTATTAAATATTGATTCTGTTATTCAGAATATTTCATAGTGAAATGAAATTGATGTGAATTATATTGTGTAACATCTGTGGATGCAGGGAAACAGGTCGGAGGAATCCAACTGGATTCCTCAACATTTATTTTACAATTTTTCATATATTGTGTTATATGACGTGATATGAAATCTGTTACTGATTTTGTATGTTTGAATGATACTGATCATTGTTATATGGTATGTTAAATACCATAAGGAATACTAGAATGTTAAAAAGGAAATTTTCAATGTTATATTGAAAAAGAAATATTTATTTAGAAAATAAATAGAATTTTTATAAAAAGAAATATTTATTTGGAAAATAAATAAAATTTTTATAAAAGGAAATACTTATAAAATAAACAGAATTTTGTAAAAGGAATATAATTAAGGAATATTTATTGAGAAAACAAATAGAACTATAAAAGGGAAATGTTTGGAAAATGAATAGAGTTTTATAAAAAGAGAATTTTACATTAGGAAGGTTTAGACCCGTGCGAGATGGGTGTAACATGATATTAGTTTAAAATAAATATTTTGCAAATAAAGTATTATAAAGGATATGGGTGCTTGAATTAGGAATTTAAACGAAATTACTGAAATTAGAACTGACTGGAAATTAGTTGAAATGAATGACTTTCTGGGTATCGATCTGATGTTGGTTTTAGCCTTCGTGGTTAATACGTAGGGGTTGTTCTCTTACTAGTTTACAGTTAGAGACTGATAGAGGTGGGAAGATATTGATTCGTGAATCAGAAATGGAAACGTTTTCCAAAGTGAATAACATATATTTTCTAAAATTAAAAAATAAGGATTTGGTGAATATATGGAAACGAGAAATGG
The DNA here is from genome assembly GCA_030737875.1 of Allium sativum. Lineage (NCBI taxonomy): Eukaryota > Viridiplantae > Streptophyta > Magnoliopsida > Asparagales > Amaryllidaceae > Allium > Allium sativum. The sequence continues at coordinate 62,250,252 of CM060909.1, read as the reverse complement.
GGAAATGAATAAATGTTGATTGATGATTGATCGATAGAATTTCCATCTAGAAATAATATCGTTTTTTGCACACATGTTTTCCTTTGATAGCTAAATCACCGACTATCGAAGATTTTGAACAATTCCGTTGTCAATACGGAGAGATTGGGATCAGATATATTATCTGAAAACCACTCCGTATGGAATTAGCGTTGCGAATCAGATATGATGAAGATAATTGAAGACGGAGTTATGCAAGGGCTGTTCAGTAAATCCTAGGTAGAAATTTCCTAAGATGGATTTGTAGAATAATTCCTTCACATTGTCCAGTCCTAGGACAACTTGAATGGACGAATGTCTAATAGAGTATATCTGATAGATCACGTAAGTTGATCATTTCAAACGTATTTACGTTGGTGGCGTAGGAATTCGTTTCTCTTAGCTTATACCCATGGTATTTTTGGGGAAATCAATTTGTGATTTGACGGGTATGACGATGTGGCATTCAAAGTAAATGAAGGAGTGATCTGTTAAAAGATACGTTATGACCTCAAGCCTCATCAACTAGGAAATGACAGAAATCGAGCAGGCAGCATGGCTAAGTGGGTTGCACCCAAGTAGGGTATATTGTCACCATCCAGAGAATATTCATAGTTGTTACTTCTTTCGCTTCTGTATCTCCCGGGAACGATTATGTTAGTATACCAACCATAAGGTGATAATATATTCAGAACATTTAAGCGAAATGAATGGCCGGTCACGTGTGGCTGAGTTACTTGATGTTCTTGTTGAACTCAAGTGTATCGCTTCTAGAGTACACTGATCGGAAGGTGGTTCCATACCTTGTCATAGTTGGAAATCAATTACCCAATAAGAGCCCGCAGTTTGGATTGTATATTATATATGTAGAACGTGAGATGAAAGCGTTTCTGCTAGATTTTTATTTACTTGATCTAGACATTATTATAATATCAGACAAGTATCGTTTTAGAAATATATTTTGGGTTATCGTAAGGTAAGAAACCATCCGTGTTTATGTGTGGATCGGTCTTACGATTATCCTTTGGTTCAAAAAGATTTTTGAAAGTTAAATCAAATGATTTGAGTTTACTCACACCAGTCATATGACTGACCTAGAGTTTATTTTGTTTTGTTTCCCCTAAACTCTTGGGTGCCCAATTTTGTACGGGCAGTCAAGTAGTCGGGATTTACAGATATGCTGAGAGCTTGGAACAGGAGGCTTTAGGATTATATAGCTATTGTTATTTCCGCTGTGTTGTTAGTGTATACTCTAATAATGGTATTGTATACAGATACTGTTTTATTTCAAACTTATGTTATGAAATATATTTATTCGTTCTGCTGTGAGATTCGTGTTTACTCCGATGTTGTGATGTTCTTCTTCTCCTATTCTAAGTTTCTATCTTATCTATTCTCACCCTTTATTTTATTTCATTAACTATCTGGTATTTTCGATGCTTGGGTAGTCGACATTGAGTTTATGTCGATAACCAGGATCGCGAAAACCAGGGTCGTTACAACAAATCCAGATAATTTCCACAAACAAGCATCACTCTTCCATCACCTCGAATAAACCACAATCTGAAAACACCTGACTGCCTCATCCCCAACCCATACACTACAAAAACCTTCACTCCTCTTACACACACTCCCACGCTTCCTATCTCAAATACCACCTTCACATTACAAATTCCATCCACCTTCACATTATCATCACTGCTCAAGAACATCGACAGCAAACCTCAGCATCAACTCTGCAACCTTCTATAGCTAACACAAACTGTCAACACAAACTTGTCTAATATTTTTTAATGATTTAATTGTGTTATCGATCGTCACAATAGTTGATGTCGATCTAATTATCTGCATTAAATTAAAAAGCAATACACTGACAGCATTTTACATCATTTGTCTTCATTTCCTACCTCTCAGTTACGTGGTGATTGCATTAATTTTTATCACGTGATACAGTAGAGTGAACTTTCTCGATAGTTACCATATTCAAATGTATTTCTTCTACTAATCGTAAATTCATCCACTACTAAAATTTCCATACGATTTTGTTTTGGAACTAGATATTTGAGCAAACAAACATGTACTTTATTTTCTTCAAAATTATCAAAAACGCAAACAACTCATCAATAAAAAATGTTTATATAATAGCTCCGTGTGCATAGCACGAGTATCTTCTATATCATTTTCCACCTTTAATTTGTTTGTATACCTTTAATATATTAGTATTTATTCGTTTTTATATTGTTTGTTGGGTATATTTGTTCATACCCAACAAAACACTATAGGTGAAGTTCAAACTGAGCAAGCTCAGTTTTACAATTGAGTTCAGCTTAGTTTAAAATGAATTGAAGCTTAGTTTAAACTAAGCTTAAGCTGGTTGTATTACTGAACTGAAGCTCAACTTTTATACTCGGCTGAAGCTCAGTTTCATAGCTAAGCTGAAGTTCAGGTTTAAATTGATCTTTGATTAGGATTCACAAGTATATTCCACTTAAAGCATATAGACAACCAACAGATACTATGACCAAAGACACGAACATAATGAATAAAGTGGCTAGATCGATTCCCGTAAGAACAATTTGATTAACTATTGCTTCGCTTTTGACAATGGTGCTCTATTTGGTGGGTATAAGATGAGCTTATTTGGTAAAGACAGAGGGACGTTTTCTCAATGGATCGATTTTATTCGTTTATGGGGCATATAATTTCTCCAGGATATATATTTTGTCCTAGTGAGGAAAGAATTTTTTTTTCCGAGACTTCATATTTTTTTGGAACATAATTCCAATTTAGAGAAATTAATTAATGGTAGCAAGTTGACTCGGATGGGATTTGATAGATCTATATAGAAAATAATAATCAAATAGTAGTTCATCGCTGATATGATACCTAACATATTATATGATCTCATAGGAAAGCTCACAGGCTAGAGTAATAATAGGACTATTATGTTAACGGTAAGTTACCATTACCAGACAATTGGTAAACATCATCGCAAAACCACAATATGCATTAACACTTTTACCAAAAATAATGTGAACAAAAAATACTACTGATCGAAATAAGTGGTAATTTAAAAGTCAAAATATTATAATCTGCAATCAATATGTGAATGGTCGTTACGTTACAGTTATCCCCACAATGCCCCTACCATACGGGTCCTACCCACAGCTGCACTTCATCGCAAAACCACAGTATTCCTTTACAACCGCACAATTTTCCCCTCTTGCTCGCCCTCCTGTTCGTTGCTCCATCGTTTTCTTCACAATCGCACAGTTATCCACAGTATTCCTTCACGACCACAGTATTCATCGCAAATGTTTTATGCACATGCACATATTTGCATATAAACTTACGACTACCAAATTTTCTGATAAGAACAGTCTTTCCGGGATACCGACTATTATGTACTATAAAGCAAATGCATTAATGACTTATGGTTTAAGACATAAATTTGGATTTGATTTTTCATCGTTGTTTTAAAACTGTTTTAAATTTAATTTTCTCACCGTCGTTATTTTACGAGTTGATTCTTCTTTTAATAGTTAACAAATTTAATCTTTAACTTAATTAGTGTTGACTTCGACTCACATGGATGTAGGTCTGTCTAGAATTTCTAACACCAACAACTTATTTGTGCTAGGCTGCTAACATTATAGTCGTCTCAACACAGTTATATATCTAACATGATAAAAGGTGCAAAAAGGATATTAATCAGTTTTTCAGAGCATTTCTTGAAGCTATTCGCCGTGACTTTGTACAAATGACGTCCTTCGTTATATATTTTTTGGTACAACCTATTCAGTTCAACATATTGTTTAATATGGTCAAACTAGAATAAATACTTACTCGAACTTGATTCCCCAATGACACATGTCGTTGGCCAAGCTACGGTAGTTCCAAAAGCATCTTCCATGTATGTACACTCCGATATAGGTCTCCATAGTAATGCATCATTAACTCGCACAAAGTCTACCCAAACTTTTACCGCATCATCTCCTAAAGGAACATAGTGAACCGTTGATACCGGATCAGTTGAAGCGATAGTTCCTTCGGCTACTACTCGTCCCATTTCAGCCACATCAAGCCGCTTGCATTTATTATTTGCTACCAGAATCGAGCTTTTCTGGATAAGTAAACCAAAGTAACATTTTTTACAAAATAGAGCAGTCAAAATATTATGTAATCACCTAGAAGAATATTATGTTTAGCTTCAAATCTAGGTGTTTGGATATGCAGTAGATATGGTGATGGTAAGGTTACAAATTACTCATATTCTGTTATAATTAGTTATGAAAACAGAAATGAAGCATTTACAATTTGCTCTTACAGTCTGTTATAAGTATGTTGTGATCTATTTTAAATTCATATTTATTTTTATATCCGTGAATATTTAGATGGATGCACGTAGAGGTTAAGCATATATTACCACATTCTTGTCAATGTTGGTATACTAAGCATGTGCTAATGTGTTAAGCATGAGATAATTTTTTTTTGAAAAATGAGCATATGTACATAATGGAGTACTCGCCCATATAAACAATATAAATACAATTTATTTTACTTCTTTACCATGATAATTCAGTGTTCAATAAATTACCTGACGAGTTGATTTAGCCTTGCAAGGAGAAGTTGAAATGTTTGTTGTAGCCTTGAAAGGAGGAGACGAGATGCTTGCTTTTTCAGCTACAACTTTTGACTTTGGCCATGCTATTTTCTTGCCAATGGCCTCTTTAATACATGACATATTTATTGTGGGGCGCAACAAGTAAGCATCCTCTTTTTTTGCACAGTCTACCCAAACCATTATGGCTAACGGACCAAGCGGAATACCGTTCACAATCATTTTTGAATCACTCGAGCAAAATCTTCCTTCGGCAACCAACGTCTCACCCTCATTCCAGTCATAAAGCCTGCATTTGTTGTTTGTGCTACTCGTTTTACTCTAAAAAAGAACAATAACTGTGTTTAATGGAAAAAAATATACAACTACAAATAGTTACCGTGAATCATAAATTTTACCGTAATGTCTTCTATCATGTGTCCTCCTAGCGCAACAACATGATTTGCAAGCCATGCCACTGACTTATCCTTGGCTTCTCCTAATACCGATAAACTAGATGTAGGCCTCCATAAATAAGGCATTTGGTCTCTTTATGCAATCTATAACAACTTTCACAGCATTTGGTCTAATACGAATGTCATTGACAACTTCATTTGGATCGATGGACACCTCTCTCCCTTCAGCAACAATTTCATCGGTTTCATCCCAATTCAACAGCTCACATGTGTTGTCATTATTCTACAATCATTCAGTCAAAAATTATGTTGATTATTGGATTTAAAACTAAACTTGAAATGGTGTTATATCAATACAAGTGATTCATACCATTTCAGGTGTGTTTCCTTCTTTCGAACATTCGTTACCCTGCCAAATTGTCAAGGTAAAATACATGTTAACATTCATTGAGTAGTGCATTAGGGAACTATTTTACAAGATATAAAAGTGGACGAACTAAGTTAAAATGACTATAATTTCATGGAATATTTGAATATCAAATAAATACTGAGAACTGATTAGGGAATTCTTGTGTTATATTTATTTGTTGATGAACAAAATACACTAGCTGCTGCCCCAATTCAATGGCTGCGAGCCTTTTCATGAACATATAGTTTTATTATCCATTATTTATATTTTATATTATTTTTTATCCAACATATTATTGCTGTGAGGTTAACAATTTTTTTATCTATTACTTATATTATCATTTTTTTGCTCATTCGAATGGTTGGTTTTTTCACCGTTGTTCAATATTTACATTAATTTTATCTTTTTTTCCTTCGGTAAAAACAACATTAATGAAAGGCATTTTGGGCAATTTAGATGTATTCTTATGAGGTTTTGTATCAACTAAAATGGAAAAGCTTATTTATTTTTCAATTAGGAAGTTTATGGTGAAGGTTTGTGTTACATGAAAAAAAACATTGGTTTGATTTATTTGTCACGTCCAGTTCAAAATATAATATCCAGAGCCTTTTAAGGGGATCAGAGAAAAATAAGCGAATTAAAGAGGAGAAGAAGAGGAAAGTGCGATAGGAGAGAGTTTTTTTCTTCTGCTTTATTTACTATCAGAGTGAAAGTTAAAAAAAACATGAAATAACCATGAAATAAATCTTACATAGTCTGGGAGAATCTGAAAATATCCTATTATAACATCATCCGTACAAAGCTTGCACGACTTTAACACATGATGCCAAAAGTCAAGAGTGTACCACTTTATCTCAAAAAAATTGCCTTTCCACCGACTTTGATCGTTTTAATTCAATACTCGGTCTTCTGTCGCATACAAATGAATTTGCAGGCTCTTGTATTTTTTAAGACGTCTCTCTGACTCGTTCTGACCGATTATCGGTTCAGCAGGAAAAACGAAACAGTAGGTTTAAATTATTATTGTTGTTTTTTTCTTTTAGAAGAGGTTTAGAATATTTCAAATGTTGATTATGTTTTTAGAAGAGATCTAGTCGAATTAGTTTACAGTCTGAACAGAAAATCACAAAGGGGTGACTAAATACTGCATCCAATTCAATGCTGTAGCACTAAGATTGGAGCATGGGAACAAATGCAGTGACATGATGTCCATATTCAATTACTATACAGTCTGAACACAAAATGCATAAATTAATATATTGCGCATTAAAATGTATACCTGTTTGTTTATTAGAGAGCAAACCACATTCTCCAATTCTGAAATTCTTTTGTGACACTGAGTTATCTGAGTATCCCTCAATTGTGCCAAAGCTAACTTGGTTTTAGTATACCCCCTTCCTAGCGCTCTTAACCTTCCTAGTTTATCTTGTCCCAAAATTTGTACAATTGCTTCTTCTTGGATATTCTTTATCGAGTTGGATGGTTTCACATTTTCAATTTTTTTATTCTCTTCCTATTTAAATTAACATACATGTATGTTATATATAATGATAAATGTCACAATGTTCAATTAGTGACAAAAAATAAAAATACTTACAATAACATTTGTAACATCCGTATTCACTGGTTCACCATTCTTTTTAGTATGAGATTTAACCTAAATATCTGTTCTAGATATGGAAGATGAATCTTGACTATGCTTTTTCTAAATTTAAAAACACAAAAAAAAATCAGTCAATATTTATTAGCTAGCTAGATAAATAACGCTATGTTTAATTAACTAACCAAATCGTCAGTAAATCGAGTCATTCCTCTACGTCCAGTTGTGTGCGGCAATTGTTTTTGCCTAATGGCTCTATATTTCTCACATTTTTTCCTGAAAATACATAATTTAGCCTTATACTCTAAACTTGTTTAATCCACAATTTAGCTTAGAGCAAATAATTTTGAATAAAATATATAAGCATACCTTAAATTCCAAACTTAATTTCGCCTTTACAAACGGTCTCCACTCGCTCATGTTTTTTATATTGTAAGGTTTCAAGCTAAGTCTTTCCTCTTCTGTCATTGCATTAACTAATTTTCGAACCAATTTTCTTTTTGATGATCTCCAAATAGTTCCCATTTGTTGAAATATGGAAGTTTTTTTTGCCATTCTTCCACATTGAATCTAGTCTATTAGTAAAAAAATAAGAAGAAAAATAAGCAAGCAATTTGATAACATGCATTATTTTCAGTTTAGTGACTATTAGTGACTGAAATAAGAAAGCAATTTCATATTAAAAGAATCTAGTAATATCTAAACTTAAATAAATTGGTGACTGAAATAAATATGAAGTCATAAACTATAATCGACTAAGTTTGGTGTTTCAGTCAGGTGTTTCATGTATGAAGTCATAAGCAGTTACACTTTTTCATCATGTACATTATTTCAGTCAGGTGTTTCTTAAATGGATAAATATCCACCTACAATTTACAATTTTAATTTACACTTAGTAAAGTACAAGCAATTTTAGTAACATACATGCAGCCAAACACGACAAGTGTAGTGCATGAACAAGGCTACTCTTTAGGTTTATCCGTGCCCAACGTGAAAGAAGAAATAAAATGATGGAACAACACTCGGAAATAAGGAAAAATAAAAGAAGAGGATGCAATGTAAAATTGTCTACATCAATCCAGATTGCATATTAAGGTTCTTACAACTGAACATAGGAGTGTGTAAATGCTTAAACAATACAATCAACTGGAAAAAAATAGCGTCATCTGCAGCAAACAAGTTCAAGAGCATAATCAAAAAATAAAAGGTGGAGAGATGATCAGAAATTTGCTAAATGGAGCATATAAAGTGTTTGTGAATTGCCTACCCAAGTTATTAAGCAAAGCAATTATTAAGATCCCATACCTGAATCGATTCCCACAATACGACTTTCAATTCAGGGCTTAGAAACCTCCAATCGGCAAGTGTAACCGGTACATGTTCTTGTACAAGCGGCCCAAGATAAGAAGATAAATGTATTGAGCCCTCTCCTATGGGTATGGCTACCTCATTGACTTCGATTTCAATTCGATTCGCACGACTTAACGGAAGTTTTTTTGCTCTTGTTGGACCTCTAGGATGTTTTTGCACATCGATGTTTGCAGTTTTAACTTCATTTGATCCATTGATTTCCTCTTCGGCATCAACATTTTCTTCGGAAGCTATTTCAACTTCTTCACGTATTTCATTTTCTTTACGTATTTCATTTTCTTCATGGAGCATATCAGTTTCCTCATGCATTTCATTTTCTTCACACGTCATTTCAATTTCCGCACATGGTATTTGTATTTTCTTGTGCCGTAATTCTTGTTCTTTGTCTACATTGCAAGCTTCAACGGTTGGTTTGTTATATTTGGCTTTTGGCTTATACTTTCGGGATTCTCGTTCTTTAACTATTGGCGAGTACGTACTAAGCTTCTGTGCATATCCATATCCTTTTTCCGTGAAAACAATATCAACAAACACAACAAATTTAGATGAGCACTCAATTAACATTTTAATATTGATAAAAACTCCAACACTCAATTAACATTTTAATATTGATAAAAACTCCAAAATATACTTAAATATAATACAACTTCACATTTTGAACTAAAATATCATGAAAGATTAAAAGCCTCTGTATCATCACTCAGAAGTGTTTCAAACAATTTCAAGGCTAGAAAAATAATTTGAGCAAGGACTCTAAAAATAATTTATGCAAGGACTCTAAAAAAGGCAGAAGCGTTTCAAATAATCACAAGGATAGAAAAATAATTTAGACGAATGCATCATCATTCATAAATTAAACTGGAAATTTGAAAGGTGAAATTAAGAATGAAAGTAATAACTTCTTAAATTATAAAAGAAGTGGAAACAGATTCGAATCGTAATGCCCAAAAGTTATCAAGAATAGGCAAAAATTCATTAGAAAGCCTATCATCATACATCGATACAAACGAATGAAATTGCCGATTCATGGCACTACTGAACAATTACAGTATTCTGGCTAAAAATTAATGTCAGTACTCTAGCCAAAAATACATTAGAAAGCCAATAATGTCAGTTGCTAAAAAATAAGTTAGACGCTATCAGACAAATCCATGTCGAAACTACTAGACCATTGCAGTACTCTGGCTTCCGCTTACACCATCCATCAAATTATAGCCAGGCATGAAGTGGACTCCTGCTTTGGATTATCAATGCAAATTAATCATTCTGGCATTACACTAATAGATAAGATGTACCTATGACAGCTACTGATTTTGATCTAAGGGCGGGGAACAAACAGACTTATTATCAAATCTCAAAAGGTCTCAAAAAGAAAGTAGGAAAATTATAAAAAATAAAAAAAACTTAGATTGGGAAAAACAAAATTTGGTAGTATCTAATCAAAAAACTAAGCAAGATTCGGTTGCAATTCATCAAAAGTTATAGCAAAAACAATTGACAGTAACCTAAAAAATATTTATTACTATTACCGTGTTTAGAGATTACTCAGATCAAAAATTAAACAAAAATTCAGTACTGGGTTATTGAAATGTAAATACAGTTTATATTTCGGTTAAAATAAAGCAAACTTCCGAAATTTTGGTCGGTTCACTCCTCGTGACTAGGTGTAGATCTTGCAGTTGATGGCGCCTGCCTTGGTGTTTTCTATGTGACGTTGTACCATATTAATACACATAAATGTGCTAAAAACCACACTCACTTTGGTAAGAAGATATCGTGTTGCACCAATAGCATTCGATTAAATTTGGTCCACTCTTGCAATAAACCGGACTGGTCGCGTATATTAATATTATCGACATCAAATAACATTACGTTTCAGTTTTAAAAATGCTAAAACCGTTGTATTCATTTATTTTCTTTAAGTGCAAGCTTAACTTTTGTATATTGTTCGCCCTTTTTGTTCTTTCAGTCAATATACCAATATACATACATCTTATCTATTAGTGTAATGCCAAAATTATAGCATTGATAATCGAAAGCAGGACTCCAGTTTTACGCGTGGCTATAATTTAATAGACAAGTACTGCAAATTATCACAAAATAAACTGCCAATTTGAAGAATGTACTCTTAATATTTATATAGTAATAATTTCTCAATGTGATACTTGCCTTAATACGCTTCTACATGTAATGACCCGCAAATCCATACTATCTGAGTTAACTAATAATACCACACGTCCAACCCAAATTGCACAGAAATACGAATCATTATTAGAAAGAAGTTAGAGGATGAGAAATAGAAAGAAAGAAATATTAGAATATAAGAAAATGAAGATCGCAAACTCACAGCGGAACGAATAAAATATATTAAACAACATAACTTTATGAAATACAAATCAATAAATTTATATACATACCATCATCATAGCACAACAGTTATTCCTGGAACGGTTATAAACACTTGTTTCCAGATACAATACAATACACAGTGGAAATATGATAGTCTATAACTAACTGGTGAAGCCTCCTGCTTCCAGCTCTTCCAAGTGAATCTGAAAAATTCCGACTACTTGACTGCCCGTACAAATTTGGGCACCCAAGAGTTTAGGGAAAACAAGCAAAATAAACTCTGGGTCAGTCATGGGACTGGTGTGAGTAAACTCCAACCATTGGTTTAATTTAAAAATCCTTTTGAAAGAAAGGATAATAGTAAGACCAACACACACATAAAAATGGACGTTCTTTACCATACTATAACCCAAAACACTTTGATACGAAAATTCAGTGATATTATAATAGTGTCTAAATCAAATAAATAACAATCCAGTGGTACGCTTGCATCTCACGCTCCATGTATATAATATAAAATAAAAAACCGCATGGCGCTTATTGGAGATTGGATTTCCAACATGACAAGGTATGGAACCACCTTCCGATAGTGCATCTCTAGAGAGGAATACACTTGTAATGACCCGCATTTTTTAGAGATATATAATTAATTTATTTAATTATATAAATGGTGGTTTAGAGAATTCAAATGGTCGTTAATTACATAATAAGGAATATTTAATTAAAATTAAATAATTAAATAATATATTTAATTCAGAAATAACCAGAAATAGTGAATTGACAATATAATGTGAACAGGGTCATCCCTTAGATTTAATTCAGCTTAGAGTTGAATTATATTGACGAATATATTCAATCGAAGACAGTTTGAACGTATAATTTTATTATAATTAAAACCGAGCTCGAAATGGCGCTGCAGTTCGTAAATTGGCGATTCGAACTTCAACTGAATGTACAGGATTCGTTTTAAGCCGGATTTCTGTGAAACAAGAAACGCGTGGAGCTGGTGGACTATATCTTTCTAGTGGAAGAGAAAAATCGGGATTTCGTCGGGTAGATTTTGATTTATGTCCAAATCAAATTTCAGAAAAGTCGTTGTGGAATTCCTTTATAATTTGCGATGCTTTATATACGTTATAAATCGATTTTTCGATACGAACTGAATATCGGAATAATCTGGAGTCTGGAAATCAAGTCATAAAATCTGAGGTGATATTCTGGAGCCGGACGACATCGTATATGGATATATACGATAATATTAATTTATTAATATTTAATTTAATAATATTTAAATATATTTATATATTTAAATGGGTCATCCAGAACTTTAAAAATACACTGTGTGAGCATACGAAGTCGGAATTCGACGAAACCAGTTTTGTTGGATCCGCAATATCAAATATTTGTTAGAGGTCAAGTTTCGTGATTTTTAGAGTCACTGTGTGGCCGTACCGATTTTCAGAGTGAGAAACAATCAGTATTTTGACAGTTAAAAATACGCTGTGTGAGCATACGAAGTCGGAATTCGATGAAACTAGTTTTATTGGGTCTGTAATGTCAAATTCTAGTGGCATGTCAGTTTTTGTGATTTTAGGGGATCGTATGTGGTCGCACGGATTTTTAAGGACCGAAGACAAGGAGAAAAACGAGAAAATAAAATACGAAAATCAAATTCGAAATATCCCCTTTATTTTTCTATGATCCAGCACAGGCCACTAGGCCTTCGGTCTCAAGCACAAACAAAACCAACACAAAATAGGGTATAAAACCCATCAAGAACAGACCACAGAAGCAAAATGGATATAGAAAAGAGAATATATCAAGAAGATGCCATTTTAAAAATATCTATAAAAAAAATATATCCTAAAATTTTGTCTATAAATAACACACAACTATCTACCCTTAAGACCTAATCCACTTCTGCAGAAACAAGAGAACGAGCCGCCACAAAATTTTACATCTTCCAGTAAACTTTCGATCAAAAGGAAATTACAAGGAAATCGAATAAAATTCCTTAAATAAAAATACAATCCTTGTCTAGCTCCTGTGATGATGCTCTGCGATTTCAACTGGGTTATACAAGGTGCGGTTCATAATCGAGGTGCTCGAATTGGTACAGCGGGGGGTGAATCGGCCTAGGGTTGGGTTTAGAAATATTTACAAGCCTCGATTCAAGTTTATGAGGTTGATTTCAAGGTCCTGGTGAAATTCCGCAACAAATAGGGAATCCCGAGGTGCTTCGGTGGAAGTTGTCGTCGATCCTGGAGTTGGGTGCTGCTCGACGCGAGTACGAATGGGGGGCTCGAGTTTCACAAAAATAGTATGAGGTCGATGAGATTTTGATGGAGAAGATGTTGGTGGTAACGGCGGAGTCGGTCGTTGACGGGAGCGGTGGAGGGAGTTGGTCAAAGAAGAGGTCAACGATGGGTTGTTTTATCAAAAGGGGATCGGATTCATAACTGTGGGAGATAGATGATAGAAGCAGGTCGGGATTCAATTATAAATAATGAGTATGGGCTGGCAAAGAGGGTAAGGCCCATTATTGAATTAAATAAAGTTTTATTTAGTTAAAATTTGTATAAACTTCAAAACTGAATAACTTCGTCATATGTTAACGAAATTCAGCAAACCAAGATCCGTTGGGATCGTATGGACGGACACTACACAATGGAACTGACCGCGAGTCGATTGGAGTCCGTCACAATTTATAGCAAAATAAATTGTATGAATCAAGCGATGGTTATCGTCATTGACGATGATCGTCCAAATGTGAGTAAATCTCACCAACTCTGAACACTTTATAATTTCATGTTGTATTTATAGAACTGTTAAATATTGTCTGTTTGACTGTGTGTTGATTGTTTGATTGAACTGCTAGTCAGTTAGTTGAATTTCTATATTGATTCTGTTTATCAGAATATATCATATGTAACTGCAAGTGATGAAAATTTTATTGTGTAACATCTGTGGATGCAGGAGAACAGGTTGGAGGAATCCGACTGGATTCCTCAACAGTTATTTTATTGTTTTTCATATATTTTAATATATGATGTGAATTATAACCTGTTGTTGATTGTGTGTGTATGGACGATATTAGACATCGTGATTTGATATGATTAAATACCATAACATACCGGATGTAGATAAGGGAATTTTCAAAGTGATATTGAAAATAGCATATTTATAACATGGGATATTTATAAATAAGAGATATTTATAAAGTGGAATATTTATAAATAAGGAATATTTATAAATTGGGATATTTATAAATAGGAGATATTTTAAAAAGGAAATAAATTCAAAACATTTCTTTTTGAATGGAAAAGCCTGTGTGGCGAGTTTGGGGATTTTCCCGATGCTCCCGATACAAAGGAGGTTATGGCGAATTTTCCCGGGAATTTAAGGAGTTAGAATATTTCAATAATAGAATTGAAAAGGAAATCATTTTTAAAGTGTAGAACCATTATTTAAAAGTAAATCTTTTCAAATGAATAAAGTTAATCGAATATAGACATTCGAAAGGAGAAAATCGAATATGGTATTCGAAGTTAGTTAATCGAATATAGACATTCGAAAGGAGAAAATCGAATATGGTATTCGAAGTTAGTTAATCGAATATAGACATTCGAAAGGAGAAAATCGAATATGGTATTCGAAGTTAGTTAATCGAATATAGACATTCGAAGTTAGTTAATCGAATATAGACATTCGAAGTTAGTTAATCGAATATGGTATTCGAAGTAGTTAATCGAATATGGTATGTGAAAGTTAGTTAATCAAATATGTTATTCGAAAGGGGTTAGTCAAGTCGAGTTAGTCAAATAGAGTTAACCAGTTAGAGTTAATCAGTTAGAGTTAACCAGTTGGAGTTAATTATTTAGAGCTAATCGATTAGAGTTAAATGAACTAGAGTTAATCAAATATAGTTATTTGAGACAGAGCTAGTCAAACATAGTATTCAGGGTATTGCCATCTTGTACGACTGCTAGCGTAATTCGCAGGGCTGTAAATAGCCTACGGCGGTCGGATGTTTCCTGAGGGAGTCAGGCGTAACCATTGTGATCGCTGCGATCTAGAGTTAAGCGAATGGAGTTTAATCGAATATTAGTTATTCGATAGGAGTTAATCGAGTTGATCGAGTTGAGAAATAAGTTAAGTTAAATAAGTTGAGTTGATCGGGTGGTTCGACCAAGTTAGTCGAGCCTAGTTAATCGAATCGAATTGGTCGAACCAAGTAAGTCGAGTTAAGTTAGTCAAGTTAGTCGAGCCTAGTTAATCGAATCGAATTGGTCGAACCAAGTAAGTCGAGTTAAGTTAGTCAAGTTAGTCGAGCCTAGTTAATCGAATCGAATTGGTCGAACCAAGTAAGTCGAGTTAAGTTAGTCAAGTTAGTCGAGCCTAGTTAATCGAATCGAATTGGTCGAACCAAGTAAGTCGAGTTAGTCGAGTCAAGTTAAGTTAGTCGAGTTAAGTTCGTCGAGTTAAAGTTATCGATGTTAGTTTCATCGAAAGGAGTTATCGATGTTAGTTTCATCGAAAGGAGTTATCGATGTTAATTTCATCGAAAGGAGTTATCGATGTTAATTTCATCGAAAGGAGTTATCGATGTTAGTTTCATCGAAAGGAGTTATCGATGTTAGTTTCATCGAAAGGAGTTATCGATGTTAGTTTCATCGAAAGGAGTTATCGATGTTACTTTCATCGAAAGGAGTTATCGATGTTAGTTTCATCGAAGGGAGTTATCGATTATAGTTTAATCGAAGTGAGATTTTTCAAATAAGAGATATTCGAAAAGGAAGAGTTATCGAATATTAGTTATTCGAAGAGAGGTTATCGAATATTGGTTATTCGAGAAGGAGTTAATCGAATATAGGTTATTCGAAGAAGAGTTAATCAAATAGAGATTTCTCGAAGAGAGTTAATCGGCAAATTCGATTATATCGAATTCGGGAAAGTACTTATACTTTCCAGTGTTTAAATAGAATTTTATTTATATTTAAATAAATAAGTGTTAGGTTAACTATTCACTAATAAGAATAGAAGTTATAATTTAAGTTAGATAATTCGAAAGGAGGGATTATAACGTTATCGTTATAACCAATGTTTTAAATATAGAAGTGGATTTGTAAAATTGGATCCGAGAAAGGCGTAAAGAAGTTGTTAAAGGTTAAAAGATAAACTTTGACCATTTCAAAGTTATAACGTTGTTCAGTTAAGGTCTGAGAGGTAATTATACCCCAACTTGAGTGACTTCCTTCTTAACTAAGAAATGGTAAGGTTTGATCGTAAAGGAGTTTTGGAAATGTTTTCCAAACGAGAATCAGAAATGTTTTCTGATAAAAGAAAATAAGAATTTAGAATATAGGGAAACAGGAGATGTAAAATGAACTAAAGAGATAAATGTTAAATGATGTTTGTTCGATATAATTTCCATCTGGAAATAATATCGTTGTTTGCACACTTGTTTTTCTTTGATAGTTAACTCACAGACTATCAAAGTTTTGACCATTTTAACGTTGTTAATATGGAGAGACCGGTTGGATTATTATCCAAAGAACCACTCTGTATTGGCATAAGCGTCGCAAATCATATATGCCAAAGATAATTGAAGACGGAGTAAAATGCAAGGGCTATCCTGTTTACAGAATAGTGCCTTCGGTTTGTCCAGTCCCAGGACAACTTGTATGGACGAAGGTCTGACAGAGTATATCCAATGGAGCGCGTAAGTTGATCTGTTCAAACGTATTCACGTTTGGTGGCGGAGGAATTCGTTTCTCTTAGCTGTATACCCGTGTTATTTTTGGATAAGTCAATTTGTGATTTGGCGGGTATGACGATGTGACATTTCTAAGTGAATGAAGATGGATGTCTGACATAGTATTTCCAGACGGTCACGTACATTGATTTCTTCAACCGTACCAAGAGTGGAAGCGGAGAAGGAAACTTCTTTTAGCTGACACGTAATGTATGGTTGTAGACGTCAATTAGTGATTTTCGATGGATCTGACAATGTGGCATTCGAAGTGAATCTGATGTGAAAATAAAGCGTAGCTTCTAGCCTCAACATCCGGTAAATGACAGAAATCGGGCAGGCAGCATGGCTAAGTCGGTCGCACCGAAGTAGGGTGTATAATCACCTATCTAGTGAATATTCATTTGCTTCTTTTAATCTATCAATGCTGTCCCATATATATATACGGGAACGGTTGCTGATCCCAACCGTTGGTGATGTACATTCGATACACTCAAGCGAAATGAGTGGTCGGTCATGTGTGGCTGAGTTGCAAGATGTTCTTGTTGAACTCCAGTGTATCGTTCCTAGAGTACACTGATCGGAAGGTGATTCCATACCTTGTCATAGTTGGAAATCCATTATCCAATACGTGTTTGCGATTTTGATTGTATACTATATATGTAGAACGTGAGATGAAAGCGTTTCTGCTAGTTGATATCTATTTGTACATAGACATTATTATAATATCAAAAGGTTTTTGATATAAAGATATTTTGGATTCTCATAAGGGAAAAACCCGTTCCGTTCTGCGGCGTGGTCTTATGAGATATCGTTTACTTGTTCATATACCTGTTTAAATGATTTGAGTTTATTCACACCAGTCCCATGACTGACCCGGAGTTTATTTGTTGTTTTCCCTAAACTCTTGGGTGCCTAAATTTGTACGGGCAGTCAAGTAGTCGGGTTTTACAGATATACTGGAAGAGCGTGGAGCAGGAGGCTTCAAGATCATATAGCTATAGTTATTTCCGCTGTGTTGTAAGTGCTGTACTCTGATAAGTGCTAGTGTATACATAACTGTTATATTTCAAAGTTATGTTATCTATTATATGTTATTCGTTCCGCTGTGAGGTTCGTGTTACTCTGATGTTATGTTCTTCTTCTTCTTCTATTCTAAGTTTCTATCTTATCTATTCTCACCTTCTAATTTCTTTCATTAACTATTCGGTTATTTTCGATCCTTGGATGTTCGATATGTGTTGTATATCGGATAACCAAGATCGCATTTTTCCGGGTCGTTACAACACTGGGTTCAACAAGAACGTCTTGCAACCCGGCCCACACATGACCGACCACTCATTTCTCTTGAGTGTATCGAATGTATATCACCAACAGTTGGGATCAGCAACCATTTCCCGAATTGGACAACATCAAATAGATTAAAGAATGAAATGAATATCTCTAGATAGGTGATTTTACACCCTAATGGGAGCGACCCAATAGCCATGCTGCCTGCCCGATTTTTGTCATTTCCCAGTTGTTGAGGCCTAAGGCTACGATTTCTTATTCATTCATTGATAGCACAATCACTTTGAAGTTAACATAGTCAGATCCGTTAATCACTAATTGATTTGCACAAATATATTCTGGGTATTATGCTAAGAGAATAAATTCTCCGCCACCATATATATTTGTACAGAACAACATATTCGATCATTGGAAATACTCTGTCAGACATTCGTCCATTTACATTCGTTCCGGGATTGAACGAAAGCGAAGGCACAATTTATATTAATAGAAAAAGCCCTTGCAATTTACTTTGTCTTCGATTACCTTCGTATAATTTGATTCGCAACGCTACTGCCAGTACAGAGTGGTTCTCGGATAATAATCCAACCGGTCTCTCCATATTGGCCATGATATTAGCAAACACTTCGATCGTCGGTTATTTAACTATCGAAGAAAAACAAACAAACAAACATTCCAACTATCAAACAAATCACTGGGCCTCTTAATTTATATTCCATTAATTATATCACTTTTTCATTTCCTTATAATATTTGTTAACCAAATATTTTCAATAATCACCTTGGTCTCCTACGCCATTTGGAAAACATTTCCATATACCGTCTTCTTTTATTTTCTATATTTAGAAAATATCTGCTATTTATAATTGGAAAACATCCCCATTTACTTACCTCTTGCTCGACTCATTTAACTCTACTCTCAGGAAATATATATTATTATATTTTCAAAATTTCAATTATTTGGCTTAAACGAATGTTGTGTAAAAAATCGTTACACCAAAAATATTCCGTTCAACTATCTTTTATTCAACCATTGATCTTCGAGACTGGATCTTTGCTATTTATCGGTTGAAAGTGAAATCAATCGAGTTGGGGTAAAATTACCTCTCAGATCTTGACTGAAAAGAACCTTAACTTTGAAATAGACATGGCCATAATTCCCGAAAAATCAACACCATATAAACAAATTATTCATTTTTAAACGTATAAATGTTTATCTTTCTATTACCAGATTATCTATTTCCTTTTTGTTTACAATATTCTTTTTTTAAATTCATTTACTTATCGAATTCTATATATATATCGATACATTTTTTATAACTATCAAATTTTCTTAAAAATATTCTAACTCCTTAAATTTTCGGAAAATTTCGCCATAAACTCCTTTGTACCGGGAGCATCGGAAAAATCCCCAAACCGCCACACAGGCCTCTCCAATCAAAAAGAAAAAGCCAAGCGGCTAGCCGATTCGGCGCATAAAATCTCATATGGAATTTAAACATGTACCTTTTTGTCGGGCACATAAATTAAAATCTTCATATACTTCACATACGTCATTCTATACTTGTCTAACACATATTCACTTATTTCCAATTTATTCCAACAAAATCCAGTCATTTCTAACTTAAGTCGCTAATTTATTCTTTTAATTAGCTCATTTGCCAACTCTCTTTAGTTTGAACATATCACGTTCAAATATATTTTATTTCTCTTATAATCACGTCGAGTTTCATTTCTAACTATATTCGATTTCGAATATATGTATATATATATATACACACACACAACTCATTAACCTTTCAAAGTTCTATTTTGATTCAAAATTTTCATTAACTAATTATTCTTCAAATTAGTTAATATTATTCGATAGTTAAAAATCTGATTTTTTTGTTTCAAAAATCAATTCATTACTCTACTTGAGTTCAAATATATTTATAACTCAAGTCTGGATTTTTCCAATGCAAATTCGGATTTTTATTTACTTAAAAATCCTTTTATTTATTTAAATAAACCATTATTGTTTCTAAACGATTTTGGCGCTGCTTTTCTGAAAATTTGATTTTTACATAACTCAAAATCTATTCGACGAAATCCAGATTTTACTCCTTCATTAGAAAACTATTATCAAATCGGTCCTGGCGTTTCTTGTTTCAAAGAATTCCGACTTCAATTGAGTTTTGTATACTCAATTGAAGTTCGAAACGCCAATTTATGAACTACCGCGCTGCTGCGATTTCGTTTTAATTATATTTATATATATATAAACGTTTTAAACTTCGTTTAAAATAAATTCAACTTCATTCTAATATATTTTAAATATATATCAAACCAATTTTCCCAATTCAGCATAAAATTTTCGATTATTTATAATTGTCGATTTTTTTCTAACTCGGAAAAAAAATTATTTATACTTTGATCTTTATATTAAATTACAATTCCTTTTACAAATCATAAATCCTTTGGATTTATTTCTACTCTGTTTAAAATCCGCATTCGAAAATATATTTCGTTGTTCCCATTTCGAAATAATTTCAACTTTCTATTTTCAAATTATATTTCCAATTCTCTTTGAAATTTCTATATTCAAATTCTATTTGAATTCTCTATATTCAAATTCTATTTTAATTTCTATATATTCAAATTCTATTTCCATTTCTGTTTTAAATTCATATTTTAATTTCAATATTCAAATTATCTCTCGATAATTAATTCATTATATTTATAAACACCATTTTATAAATTTTTCCTTGATTTATTTTTAAACAAGTCTATTTCGAAATCTGTTTAAAACCAAAGTCTCGTTTTGAAAATTTCTATTTACAATAACTTATATATATAACATCCAATTTATTTTCATATTTAACTTCTATTTAAATTAATTCGAATTAATCGAATTCAAATAGTAAATCCTTACGGATTTATTTTAGTTCAATTTATATTCTAAACATCAGAATAAATTCCATCGTTTCTTTCTTTAAAACGATTTCCCATTTTTTTCTTTAAATTCACATTTGAATTTATTCAAATTATCAAATGATAATTTTTCCCACTACATTTATAAACACCATTTTTTTAAAAATTTATTTCACTTCTCTGCATTATTAATTTATAAACCACGTTTATAAATTCATTTCAAATCCCGCATTATCAATTTATAAACAACATTTATAAATTCCAATACTTGTTTTATATTCAAAACAAGTTAATATTTTTATAGCCCATTCAAAATTCAAATTCTATTTTTAAAAATAGATTTCCCCTTTTAAACCTCAAATATCCTTTTTATGATATTTTTATATATCTTCAGGCCCAGTGATTTTTAAACACACTCAAAACACTCAATTATCAATCACAGGTTTTCTAACACATCATATATAATAATATATGTGAAACAAACAAACAATAATATTTTTGAGGAATCCAGTAGGATCCCTCCAACCTGTTTTCCAGTATCCACAGACGTTAGTCAACAAAAATAATACCCAACCTGCTTTGTGGCAGGATATCGCGGTATGGAGGTCATCCACTAATATATATTTGTGGGGCGCATAAGGAAATCATCCGCTATGAAACTGCGGGCATCCGCTAATGAGTCTGCGGGAACAATCCAATCATCAACCCAATATATATAATAGTTAACCCTAAATAACTAATATATTTAAATCAACCAGAAAGCATTCAAATAAGCAATAACAATTATTTTTACCGAATAAAAATAATTCTAAATAACAGGTGAGTGAGATTTACTCACCAAGTTTTTATTTATTGTCAGAATAGCTCTAGTTTACTTCAATCCAATTCGATTGTATAATACTGGATGATACGAAGCCAACATACCATGTCTTAAGGAAGTCTGTTATCATAAGAATTTTATACGAGTGTTACGAGTTTTGTATACATATTTTTCCACATTTAATTTCATTGTCAATAACCACTTTAAATTAAATAAATTAACTAAACCTTAACCATAATTTAACATTCTTCTTTACTGCTAAAACGAACCTGCTGTGTAGCTTTACCCCTCCTATATACAACTATCCAACTTCTGAGCATCACTGGCATCCCACCTTGGCGCTGCTCCACCTAACATCTCTTCCCCAAAACCAAAGCAATCACCTCGTTAAAATAACACTGCTTACTACCACCAATTCACCTAATAAATTCACACGACTCCTTATCAATTCTGAACCATCCTTCCTGCACCTAAATAAAAGTTTGATACTGATATTCACAACTAGGACCAACACATAAGAAAATGAAAACTCCAGATTATCCACATCCTCAACAAGCAGATCACACTCTCCTAACATCACACTATCGAACCACCAAACCACCATCGAACTCTAGTTCGCACCCCCACACAAGCGTTGACCAATAATCGCGACCTCCTATAGCGTACGACCACGGTTGACATCAAATCCCACTCGCCTGACTCCACTGGTTCGAGTTTCGAACCTTCCTCCGTTTCCAGATCTTGCGCGTGTATTCCATCTCCACAGAATCCTAGATTCGATCGAACCTACAGTCAATGGTTTTCCCCAAAATCGCCATACACCAAATCGAGCATACGCTGCTTCATTCAAGAAAAGGTGAAGCCCATCGCGTGCTTCCCAATATTGAGATCCATCATCGAGCTTTTTAGGTTCGGTTCCCCTTTTCAACGTATTCGATTTTGATATTTGTGGAGCGGCCATTTTTGGTTTTGAGGCTTTCATTTGCTTTAACAACTTTCGATTTTCTATTCTGAGGATCAAAATGGTAAAGCGTAATAAAGGGTTGGGTCTCGTTTAAATAAACAAGATAAGGATCAGCATAAGGTACATCTATGTGATCGATTTTTTCAATGTTATAAGTACGGCTAAGTACATGAGAATTAAATTCGACTTGATTTGAATTTAACGTGATTTGATTTGAAGAGATTTTAATTCTTTTTAAACAGATTCTGATTTGATTTCGAGCTTATCCACTACAAATATCTCATGGTTCACAAGTTAAAAATCGTGAACCGCTATTTTAGCGTACCGACTGTCGTTTCAACGTAATTACACTATTCGGCACTCAACAGAATAGACTATAAAATTTAATTCGAACGTATATATAAAATAACCATATTAAATTGATATAATATAATTTAAATTCAAAACAAATAAATTCTTCGAACATAAATTATTATCACGTTCGTCTATATTCAAATAGAATATATATTGATCATCTGAATTGATTTGATTTAGTTTTAACTTCGATTTCAATTATATTTTGTATTATGATAATTCAATATATTCAATATTAAATAGAAATCGATTTTTAAATCGATAACTTAAATTAATAATTCATTTATATTATCGATTCACTATTTAAAACCTTTTTAATTGTTCGAAAAATCTGGTTCGTTACATTCCTCCCCCTTCAAAGAATTTCGTCCCCGAAATTACTAAGGTAGGAAAAATGGTACAAACCCATTAACTTTAAAATCCACTTATGTGAAACTCAACTCTTCATATTTCAACAACTTTAATTCTATCAAAACTTTTGGTTTCCATTTATATTGCACATCATATATGCTCATATTCAATTAATCTGAATGATTTACAATCAATTCATATTCTATTCGAATTGATTATGATCAATTTATTCACTTCGATTTATTTATCTTTCTTAAGTTAAATTTAAATTCTAGAATTCAAATACCCGGGTTTCATTTCAAAACAATATCGATTCCCATAAATACATACATATTAGTCACTATCTCTAAATTCAAAACATTTGAATTTCAAACCACTTGTTTTCTTTCAAACAAATTCCATCAAAAACTTTTCTAAGGTAGCCATTCGTCACTTAGAACTCGAAAATAAACACTGATGAAGTTGCAGTCATCATCAGAATTATTTTCCAGCCACTGAAGTGAGTTCAGTGCTTAATTACTTTCAAAAATCCATTCAAAACAAAGCTATATTATTTAAATATACTTTAAGGAAAATATTCTCCAACTTCCCAGGATTTAAATTCCAAATTCTGGCTTGAATTAAATTCTAATTCATCTCATTTGTATATTTAATTCATATACAAATTATATCTGGTTAAACTTAACCATTTCAATTTTATAATCTTGTTGGATTATAATTATAACAACCAACACATCCATATATTATAATAATTTCAAAAAATTATTCTTTTTCTATCAAAATAAAATTTTAGGGTAAAACTGTTTCATCTACCCATTTTAAAACAATATTGTGTCAATTACACTATTCAAGCGTTTAGAAATTCCTATCGACTTCGTGGCATCCCACAATTCGATCAGAATTCATAAACCACTCAACAGACTAGCCAACACAATATAAAATAATTTTTTATATCAATTAACAAATACGCTCTCTCGTATATATACACTCAACTCATCCTGGGGTACTACTGACCCTATCTCTAATGAGCACAATCCTATCAAAGCCTAGGTGTTCGCTCAACCAAAGCTCTGATACCAACTGTAATGACCCGCAAATCCGTACTATCTGAGTTAACTAATAATACCACATGTCCTACCCAAATTGCACAGAAATACGAATCATTATTAGAAAGAAGTTAGAGGATGAGAAATATAAAGAAAGAAATATTAGAATAGAAGAAAATGAAGATCACAAACTCACATCGGAACGAATAAAATATATTAAACAACATAACTTTTTGAAATACAAATCAATAACTTTATATACATATCATCATCAGAGCACAACAGTTATTCCTGGAACAGTTATAAACACCTGTTTCCGGATACAACACAATACACAGTGGAAATATGATAGTCTATAGCTAACTGGTGAAGCCTCCTGCTTCCAGCTCTTCCAAGTGAATCTGAAAAATCCCGACTACTTGACTTCTCGTACAAATTTGAGCACCCAAGAGTTTAGGGAAAACAAACAAAATAAACTCTGGGTCAGTCATGGGACTGGTGTGAGTAAACTCCAACCATTGGTTTAACTTAAAAATCCTTTTGAAAGAAAGGATAATAGTAAGACCAACCCACACATAAACATGGACGGTTTTTTTACCAAACTATAACCCAAAACACTTTGATACGAAAATTCAGTGATATTATAATAGTGTCTAAATCAAATAAAAAACAATCTAATAGGACGCTTGCATCTCACGCTCCATGTATACAATATAAAATCAAAAACCACATGGCACTTATTGGAGATTAGATTTCCAACATGAAAAGGTATGGAACCACCTTCCGATAGTGCATCTCTAGAGAGGAATACACTGGGTTCAACAAGAACGTCTTGGAACCCGGCCCACACATGACTGACCACTCATTTCGCTTGAGTCTATCGAATGTATATCACCAATGGTTGGGATCAGCAACCGTTTTCAGAATGGGACAGCATCGAATAGATTAAAGAATGAAATGAATATCTCTAGATAGGTGATTATACACCCTAATGGGAGCGAACCACATAGCCATGCCGCCTGCCCGATTTTTGTCATTTCCCGGTTGTTGAGGCCTGACGCTACGATTTCTTATCATTCATTGATAGCACAATCACTTTGAATGCCACATAGTCAGATCCGTTAATCACTAATTGATTTGCACAAATATATTCTGGATATTATGCTAAGAGAATAAATTCTCCACCACCATATATATTTGTACAGAACAACATATTAGATCATTGGAAATACTCTGTCAGACATTCGTCCATTTACGTTCGTTCTGGGATTGAACGAAACCGAAGGCACAATTTCTATTAATAGAAAAATCCTTTGCAATTTACTCTATCTTCGATTACCTTCATATAATTTGATTCGCAACGCTACTGCCAATATAGAGTGGTTCTCGAATAATAATCCAACCGGTCTCTCCGTACTGGCAACGATATTGGCAAACACTTCGATAGTCGGTTATTTAACTATCGAAGAAAAACAAACAAACAAACATTCCAACTATCAAACAAATCACTGGGCCTCTTAATTAATATTCCATTAATTAAATCACTTTTTCATTTCCTTACAAATATTTGTTAAACAAATATTTTCAATAATCACCTTGGTCTCTTACGCCGTTTGGAAAACATTTCCATATATCGTCTTCTTTTATTTTCTATATTTAGAAAATATCTTCTATTTATAATTGGAAAACATCCCAATTTACTTACCTCTTGCTCGACTCATTTAATTCTACTCTCAGGAAATATATATTATTATATTTTCAAAATTTCAATTATTTGGCTTAAACGAATGTTGTGTAAAAAATCGTTACACCAAAAATATTCCGTTCAACTATCTTTTATTCAACCATTGATCTTCGAGACTGGATCTTTGCTATTTATCGGTTGAAAGTGAAATCAATCAAGTTGGGGTAAAATTACCTCTCAGATCTTGACTGAAAAGAACCTTAACTTTGAAATAGACATGGCCATAATTCCCGAAAAATCAACACCATATAAACAAATTATTCATTTTTAAACGTATAAATGTTTATCTTTCTATTACCAGATTATCTATTTCCTTTTTGTTTACAATATTCTTTTTTTAAATTCATTTACTTATCGAATTCTATATATATATCGATACATTGATTTATAACTATCAAATTTTCTTAAAAATATTCTAACTCCTTAAATTTCCGGAAAATTTCGCCATAACCTCCTTTGTACCGGGAGCATCGGGAAAATCCCCAAACTGCCACACAGGCCTCTCCAATCAAAAAGAAAAAGAAAAAGCCAAGAGGCTAGCCGATTTGGCGCATAAAATCTCATATGTAATTTAAACATGTACCTTTTTGTCGGGCACATAAATTAAAATCTGCATATACTTCATATACGTCATTCCATACCAGTCGAACACATATTCACCTACTTCCAATTTATTCCAACAAAATCCAGTCATTTCTAACTTAACTCGCTAATTTATTCTTTTAATTAGCTCTTTTGCAACTCTCTTTAGTTTGAACATATCAAGTTCAAATATATTTTATTTCGCTTATAATCACGTCGAGTTTCATTTCTAACTATATTCGATTTCGAATATATGTATATATATATATATACACACACACAACTCATTTACCTTTTAAAGTTCAATTTTGATTCAAAATTTTCATTAACTAATTATTCTTCAAATTAGTTAATTTTATTCGATAGTTAAAAATCTGATTTTTTTTGTTTCAAAAATCAATTCATTACTCCACTTGAGTTCAAATATATTTATAACTCAAGTCTGGATTTTTCCAATGCAAATTCATATTTTTATTTACTTAAAAATCCTTTTATTTATTTAAATAAACCATTATGGTTTCTAAACGATTTTGGCGCTGCTTTTCTGAAAATTTGATTTTTACATAACTCAAAATCTATTCGACGAAATCCAGATTTTTCTCCTTCATTAGAAAACTATTATCAAATCGGTCCTGACATTTCTGGTTTCAAAAAATTCCGACTTCAATTGAGTTCTGTATACTCAATTGAAGTTCGAAACGCCAATTTACGAACTGCAGCGCTGCGGCGAGTTCGTTTTAATTATATATATAAACATTTTAAACTTCGTTTAAAATAAATTCGACTCGATTCTAATTTATTTTAAATATACATCAAACCAATTTTCCCAATTCAACATAAAATTTTCGATTATTTATAACTGTCGATTTTTTTCTAACTTAGGAAAAAAATTATTTATACTTCGATCTTTATATTAAATTCCAATTCCTTTTACAAATTATAAATCCTTTGGATTTATTTCTATTTTGTTTAAAATCCGCATTCTGAAATATATTTCATCGTTCCCATTTCGAAATGATTTCAACTTTCTATTTTCAATTCGCTTTGAAATTTCTATATTCAAATTCTATTTTAATTTCTATATATTCAAATTCTATTTCCAATTCTGTTTTAAATTCATATTTGAATTTAAATATTCAAATTATCTCTCGATAATTAATTCATTATATTTATAAACACCATTTTATAAAATTTTCCTTGTTTTATTTTTAAACAAGTCTATTTCGAAATCTGTTTAAAACCAAAGTCTTATTTTGGAAATTTCTATTTACAATAACTTATATATATAACATCCAATTTATTTTTCATATTTAACTTCTATTTAAATAAATTTGAATTAATCGAATTCAAATAGTAAATCCTTATGGATTTATTTTAGTTCAATTTATATTCTAAACATCAAAATAAATTCCATCGTTTCTTTCTTTAAAACGATTTCCTATTTTTATCTTTAAATTCACATTTGAATTTATTCAAATTATCAAATGATAATTTTTCCCACTACATTTATAAACCCTTTTTTAAAAATTCATTTCACTTCTCTGCATTATTAATTCATAAACCACGTTTA
This sequence comes from Allium sativum, assembly GCA_030737875.1. Lineage (NCBI taxonomy): Eukaryota > Viridiplantae > Streptophyta > Magnoliopsida > Asparagales > Amaryllidaceae > Allium > Allium sativum. Next base: position 62,222,104 of record CM060909.1, on the reverse strand, counting down.
TAAATTCATTTCAAATCCCGCATTATCGATTTATAAACAACGTTTATAAATTCCAATACTTGTTTTATATTCAAAACAAGTTAATATTTTTATAGCCCGTTCAAAATTCAAATTCTATTTTTAAAAATAGATTTCCCCTTTTAAACCTCAAATATCCTTTTTACGATATTTTTATATATCTTCAGGCCCTAGTGATTTTTAAACACTCTCAAAACACTCAACTATCAATCACAGGTTTTCTAACACATCATATATGAAAATATATGTGAAACAAACAAACAATAATATTTTTGAGGAATCCAGTTGGATCCCTCCAACTTGTTTTCCTACATCCACAGACGTTAATCAACAAAAATAATACCCATCCTGCTTCGTGGCAGGATATCGCGGTATGAAGGTCATCCATTAATATATATATTTGTGGGGCGCATTGGGAAATCTTCCGTTATGAAACTGCGGGCATCCGCTAATGAGACTGCGGGAACAATCCAATCATCAACCCAATATATATATATATATAATAGTTAACCCTAAATAACTAATATATTTAAATCAACCAGAAAGCATTCAAATAAGCAACAACAATTATTTTTACCGAATATAACAGGTGAGTGAGATTTACTCACCAGGTTTTTTTTTATTGTCAGAATAGCTCTAGTTTACTTCAATCCAATTCGATTGTATAATACTGGATGATACGAAGCCAACATACCATGTCTTAAGCAAGTTTGTTATCATAAGAATTTTATTCGAGTGTTACGAGTTTTGTATACATATTTTTCCTCATTTAATTTCATTGTCACTAACCACTTTAAATTAAATAAATTAACTAAACCTTAACCATAATTTAACATTCTTCTTTACTGCTAAAACGAACCTGCTGTGTAGCTTTACCCCTCCTATCTACAACTATCCAACTTCTGAGCATCACTGGCATCCCACCTTGGCGCTGCTCTACCTAACATCTCTTCCCCAAAACCGAAGCAATCACCTAGTTAAAATGGCACTGCTTACTACCACCAATTCACCTAATAAATTCATGCGACTCCTTATCTATTCTGAACCATCCTTCCTGCGCCTGAATCAAAGTTCGATCCTGATATTCGCAACTAGGACCAACACATAAGAAAATGAAAACTCCAGATTATCCACATCCTCAACCAGCAGATCGCACTCTTCCAACATCACACTATTGAACCACTAAACTACCATCAAACTCTAGTTCGCACCCCCACACAAGCGTTGACCTGTAGTCCTGGCCTCCTGTAGCGTACGACCAAGGTTGACTTCAAATCCCACTCGCCTGACTCCACTGGTTCGAGTTTCGAACCTTCCTCCCTTTCCAGATCCCGCACGTGTATTCCATCTCCACAGAACCCTAGATTCGATGGAACCTACAGTCAATGGTTTTCCCCAAAATCGCCATACACCAAATCGAGCATACGCTGCTTCGTTCAAGAAAAGGTGAAGCCCATCGCATGCTTCCTAATATCGAGATCCATCATCGATCTTTTTGGGTTCTGTTGCCCTTTTCAACGTATTCGATTTTGATTTTTGTGGAGCGGCCATTTTCGGTTTTGAGGCTTTCATTTGCTTTAACAACTTTCGATTTTCTCACCTGAGGATCAAAATCGTAAAACGTAATAAAGGGTTGGGTGTCCTTTAAATAGACAAGAGAATGATCAGCGTAAGGTACATCTATGTGATCGATTTTTTCAATGTTATAGGTACGGCTAAGTACATGAGAATTAAATTCGACTTGATTTGAATTTAACGTGATTTGGTTTAAAGAGATTTTAATTCTTTTTAAACAGATTCTGATTTGATTTCAAGCTTATCCACTACAAATATCTCATGGTTCACAAATTAAAAATCATAAACCGCTATTTTAGCGTACCAACTGTCGTTTCAACGTAATTACACTATACTGCACTCAATAGAATAGACTGTAAAATTTAATTCGAACGTATATATAAAATAACCATATTAAATTGTTATAATATAATTTAAATTCACAAAAAATAAATTCTTCAAACATAAATTATTATCACTGTCGTCTATATTCAAATAGAATATATATTGATCATCTGAATTGTTTTGATTCAGTTTTAACTTCGATTTCAATTATATTTCGTATTACGATAATTCAATATATTCAATATTAAATAGAAATCGATTTTTAAATCGATAAATTAAAATAATAATTCATTTATATTATCAACTCACTATTTAAAACCTTATTAATTGTTCGAAAAATCTAGTTTGTTACACTGCACATGAGACATATCCTGTGCCTAACACGTGAATCTTATTGAATGACGTCGACAAATATTTAGAGATACACATTATACGAAAACAAGGCACATGATCCATGCATCAAGGTCCAAGGGTATCATTCTTTATATGTTTAGTAAAAGAAAACACACCATTAAATGCATAAATAAGGTAGAGGATCTTTCGTATACTAGGGGCATGGGATCTCTCTTTTTATATTTAGTATTTGAAGCACACCATTATATGCACAAATAAGGTAGAGGATAATCTTTCATGTACTAGGCGCATCAGATCTCCCTTTCTATATTGTGTAATTGAGATGCATCATTATATGCATATATCGTATATTCAGTAATACTACTAAAAAAATTTCAGATTAGTTAGATGCTTCATTTACACCACAATTATCATCTCTGCATGCTAAGTCTAATGAAATGTGGTAAAGATTAATTTTAGATAACTAACTTGACATATTTCACCAGGACAAAAGTGATTTAAAGCTAACTTCATTCGTTCCTTCATGATCAAGATTATGAGCGTCTTCAAATATGAAAAACTCTATGATAATCAATAACTCGATGCCTGCATATAAGAAATAACAAATTTTATGAGATATATAACTATATACCTCTTCTAGTGATCACCAACTATTCATAATTAAATGTATCTTACTGATTTAGATATTGAAATGGAAAAGATGATGTCAAAATCATTTATATAAATCAACACATGTCAAACACAATAATTATTGCATAAAAAATAAAATTGTCAAATATAAATAAACAAAAAATGCCTTTGCGTGAAGGGTACCTATACCTCTTTTAACTAATGCATGTAACAATATTTATTGACTATCCATAGGGTAACAAATTCAGCAATATTGAGTTATTCGAGTATGCCTTCGCAGTCCTCTCTAACATAGCTAACATCATCAACTTCCATATCGGTTACATCGAGATCTTCTGGAATATTGATAGTTTCTTCCACATAATCATTTGTTTCCGAATCAAGAAAACCTCTTGGTGGTGCTTTCATTACAACGTACCACCTTGTAATAATCGTTTTCTCTTGAATAAAATACTTGTTTCGCTTGAGATGCAAGGACGTATGGATCTTTTGAAAATGATGTTTGGCTTTGATGTAAATTGACAAGAGTGAAACCATCTTCATCAACTTTTACTCCATTTCCAACATGCGCCCAATGACACATAAAATAGGAATATAAAACACGTGATAATCTAACAAAATTATATCGGTCAATATTCTATAATAAGTGACCACATCAGCTACTTGAGAATTATCTTTTGCACTTTCTCTACACAAAGTAGTCGCATCGTAAATCACTCCACTATTCTGAGTTTCTCTCGCTACATCTTTTATGTGAAACCATTGTCCATTGATGATATATCCTTTGTAAGACAAAGCATCATTCTTCGGACCATATGCAATCCACTTTAGCATCTTATCTTGATCATTGGAGTTAATAGGTATCTATAAAAAAGTTTGATTTACATTGGTTATTTCAGAATAATATTCTTTAAAAAAATGAGAGTGTATTTAAAAAAAATTGTTTAACCTTTTTTTTAATCCAATCAGCAAAAAATTTTGTATGCGTTTGACAAAGCAAAGCTGAATTTCTCTCCATGTGCTTGTTTGAATTTTGTAATTCCTCTAAGTGCAAACTAGTATAAAACAAGAAACTTAAAGTTATATTTACTAGCAGAAACACAGTAAAATAATTGAAACATAATATAATATATACTTACTCTAAAAATGGTTCAACCACGGCCATATTCATTAATACGGCTAAATGAGCACTTTATTTCTCCTTTGGGGATAATATAATTGTCTTAGATGCTGAAATTGGGCGTCCCTCGAGTATTACATTGCTTTCGTAATCTTCATTTTGAGCATCTGTCTCCTCAATATGCCCTGATTTTTTCAAGAATTCACTAAAAAAATCATGCATTCCTCCGCAAAATAAGATTCAGGAATACATCCCTCGGGTCGTGAGTAGTTTCTTACATATTCTTTGAGTGCTTTCATATATCTTTCAAAAGGATACATCCAGCGAAATTGAACTGGTCCACATATAAGTGATTCTCTATCAAGATGAATTGACAAATGCACCATTATGTCAAAAATGAGGGTGGAAAATATTTTTCAAGCTCACATAGAATTTTTATAATCTCAATGTTCATTTGTTGCAATTTTTCTCTGTCAAGGACACGTTAACATAATTTGTTGAAAAATGAACATAAGGGAATTATTGCTTTTATTGCCTTCTTGACAATAACCCTCTTACTGCTACAGGTAATGAGTGTTGCATTAAAACATGACAATCATGTGATTTCAAGCCACCAATTTTACAATTCTCCAACTATATACGATTTTTCAAATTTGAGCAAAAACCATCGGGTCCTTTGAAATCATACAGTCTTTCGCAAAATATATTCTTCTCAGAACTTGACAATGTATATGAAGCCGGCGGAAGATATGTTTTCTTCCCACAAGGTTGTGCATGAAGCTCACGTCGAATTCCTCAATCCTCAAGCCTAATTATTCTAGTTAATTACGCTAGAATATTGTTTATATTTTTCAGGGAGCCGAACTATACAAATCACCAATATAACTAGAATACCCAGGTTAAAAAAAAACTTAAAACAAGGAACCAGCACACAATATGATTGCTGAAACGAACTCTGTTCCCATAAAATTATTGATTATCCTAAGTTGTTCGTTGCACTACAACCGCCAGCGTAGCATTGTGTATTTTAGTTCCATTTCAATTATTCATCCACTATTCCGCATCTTTGAGGGAGCAATATAACTTGACAATCATATACCATTATCCAGTTTAAAGAGGACTTTTTTTTACATATGCAAATATATGGATGAACATCATGAACTTCTAGCTAGCAGAACAAATAGATCTAGATCATGCTTTGTTTCTGCATGCAATGCTACATTTGATGACAAAATAAGACACAAACAAAACACACATGTAGCAAGACTACAGTATTTTAAACTACGACATTACTCAAGACAATAGGGCGATAGTGTATAGGATTAACTAGAGATATAGTGATCAAACAAAAGACCAGTTCATAATTACCCATTTTAGAGAGGTAATCAATTTAAAGTAATGTAACTTGACAATTATATACAATTATCAATTTTTCTTTTTGTGGAGTTTCATTTTATTATGAAATATTCAACACAAACCACGACCATTTGAAAACAAAATATCAATTAGACCGATTTGTTACCGTAATCTGAATGCTTGAACAAAAATCTCGATTTGAAAGCAGAGCTGTAGATTTGTGAATCAAAAAACAAAAATAGTTAGAAAACTATACATGGATCTAAAATAAATCGAAGAGAAGAAGGAGCAAACGTGGATCTTTCGGTTGAAGGAGGAGTGAACGTGGAGTAGATAGTCGAGGAGGAGACCGATCTAAGTGGACAGAACGTTCAGGGGATTGGATTGAAGGAGAAGCTTGGGATTTCTTGCCGGAATGATGGAAACGATATGACAGTAATGAGGAAAGTAAACCAGGCTTTGGGGGGAAAACAAAATAATTGGGGGGAAAGATGAATGCAATGGAATCCATGAAAATAAAAAATTGGCTGCAGTCAGACGTGAACGCAACCATCATTAGCAACCGCATCCAGATTTTCTTGTAGTGGCAAGCAGGCACAAGTAAGTGGGGCAACAACATAAGTGAGAAGTTGTGCATTATACAAGTAACACGGATTTGAAGTAAAAGCAACAAGCATGAAAAACTGGGTGAATGGGCAAAATCAGTAAGAATCAATTCATATTTGTTCAATGGTATAACAGCATATATCAATGCAAGATAGTGAATACATACCAAAGTGAAGACATTCAAGACATTAAGTCCAAGAAGTTTTGAAATGGGAAACAACTCGAGGGAAAAATCTGTTAAACATGGTTCAGTGGATGTATACATGGATCAGCACATACATGAGTAATCAATATAGTGCAGCAAACACAAAGTATTCATATTTCATTGCATATGCATGAACAAGCAAGGTGAAAAGCATGGTACCAGTTCAAGGATGAATATTATTTTTTAAGTCGATATGTTTAATGGAAGAAGCCAACAAAATAATCAAGGTCAACGCAAATCAGAAGTGTAGTATTTGTTCTTATCAATTCAAAAATCAATCAAGCATTAAATATGTTCAATGGAAGCAAAAATGTAGCAACTGTTCTGCTCAGTTATTTTTTTTTTGAAAAGATCCAGAAATCTCGCAAGTTCAAGGTTTCTAGAAAAATAAATATATATCGCAAGTTTTCAAACCAAGGATTTCGAAGTCAAGACTCAATCAAAAACTCCAGAGAGATCGCAAGAACAATTCAAAGCCGTGGAATTCAAAGCCCCAAAATTCACGCAAATATCAAACCAAGTCGTATATGAAATCAGAGAATATTTAGGATTTCAAATCCTATAAATAACCCAATCATTACAGGCAATTATCTCGTCCAAGTTCAAGCATAATCAAAGAGAAATTCGAATTAAAAATCATATCAGAGAACAAGCAAGTAACTTGGATCCAAATCAAAGCATTTCAATTCGAACAAGCAATGTAGATAGCCAATGGAGATTCGACAGCATCACTTAAGAGAGCGGTGGCCTTTAGATTCCAAGAGAAATCAAAACCCTAGATCGCAAGTATTAACAAAGTGATAGAGTGGCGACTTACAAGAAGATTACAAACCCTAGAACACCGTCGCCATTTTTCCAAGAGACAAAGGGATTGGGTCTAACAAATGATGGAGCAAAAATATACAAAGGGATGGCCATGTTTTAAAAGGAGGAAAAGGCTTAGTTTTTAATTTAGAACTAGGGTTTTTAATTTTGTTTTTAGGGTTTTTATTGTTTGTTTTTTATTCGTCTTTAATTTCAATTTGTAATTGAATCTTGAGTTTTCTAGTTAGTCGCTAAAACTAAGCAGATGAATTACGGGGTTTGTAATTCAGGGAAATCTGGTTTCGGGGATAGAAGCCAGTGCAGGGTTTTGAGCGTAGAGTTAAGAACAGTTGGGAGCGAATGTCGCGAGTTTACAGGAAATTGTAAGCGTAGAGATTGTTTTTACTCCTAGTAGAAACCTTGAGGAATGCAGCAGTAGGTAGGGTTTTGCTGAAGCTGGGTATATCTGTGTGTTATTTATTTTCTGCACTTATTCTGATTATTATCTGTGCTGTTATTACTTAATTGCTGCGAAAATCTATGATAAACCCTATTCACCCCATTCTTAGGTTAATTTAGATCCTACATTACCAACAAGGTTGCATTCTGATATTACTACACATAAATCAAGATTAGAAATGCATTTCGAAACATCAGTCGTATTTGCTTCTGATTTCTTCTTTTTAGATGCGCGACATTTGGCTGCTTTGTGCCCCATCTTTCGACAGTTGTGGCAAGAAAACAGATTTTTTTTTGACTTCTTAGGAAAATTCTCCCGTTTTCTTTTGTTAGTCTTGTCTGACTCAAACTCATTTGCTTTAGTAGCAATATTCTGAGAAATATTTTTCTCAAAAATTCTGTTATCTTCCTCAATGCGCAGCCAAACTATGAGCTCTTCCATTGTCATTTCCTTACGCTTGTTTTTAAGGTAATTCTTGAAGTCCTTCCAAGTAGGAGACAATTTCTCAGTAATTGCGACAACTTGTAAGGTCTCGCTATTTCATCTTCTAGTTGGCGGATGATAAGTTGCAGTTCTTGAGTTTGACTAATCACCGTCTTTGAGTCAATTATTTTGAAGTCAAGAAATTTTCCAGTAATGAATTTTTTCATGCCTACATCTTCAGTTTTGTACTTCTTTTCCAGAGCCAACCAGAGTTGTTTGGACGTTGCAATAGTATAATAGACATTACAAAGGCTATCATTCAGACCATTCAGAATTTAGTTTTTACACATGAAATCTGAGTTTTTCCAGATAGCCTCTACTTTGGTAGTATCAGGTTCGAGTTCGGCTACCACAGGAGCATCTTCGGCCAGAAACTTGGCGAGGCTCGATATTGTTAAACAAAACAACATATTCTATTTCCAGTGCTTGAAATTAATTCCGTGAACTTCTCTGGCCTTTCTCTATGGGACAAATCCATTGTTGGAAGCACAGGCACTAACGGAGGTTTGTCACCATCTGAATTGGTTCAGAATCACTTTTGCTGCTTTGCGACATTTTTGTTGTCATTTGCAATAAACAATATTGTTTCAAGATTGTTAGATTTTTTGTAATACACAATTGTATTACAATTAGATGGTAAAAACAATCAATGTTACTCAATTATGCTACAATTGTCATTTCAAACTGTGTTTACAATTAACAACAGAAAGCGTAACCGATAGTGCCCTAGATTGGAGCGCTACAAAACCGTCTCCAACAGACATGAAGATGAATAGTTCAGTAATGTCCGAGTCCAGAAAGAATTTTTTTTACCTATAACAATATTGTCATCGTATGCACTGATTGACGAAATAGCAATTTATTTTCCAGGATAAAACGGACCATCCCCGTAGCATAGTGCCAACAAATGGAGCTCTGACGAATAGAAGTAGATTGCAGAAACTAGATCAGGAGATTACTTTTCAGAAGAAGAAGTAATGATAGCATATTAAAAAGTTAAAATATGTCTCGTTTTGGGTAATGTATTTATAGGCTGGAGGAGGTGCCTATCTGGTATTAATAACCGTTGGAGTTGGAAAGGTTGCGACCCTTTAACCAGGTGGTCATTAATGTGTGTGCGCTCAGAATTCAAATGGTTGTACCTGTTTTGCTTAATGGACACGCCTTTCAAATTCTGAGAAAACAATTATGATTTCAGCGCACAAGCCCAAGTAACAACCCTCAGCTCCATTCGACATAGAGACCCCAAGAGCCCCAAGACCCAATCTTTAACACTTTAATATATTATTGTGTCAAGGCCTAGCCTCACATTCCTCCATAAGCCCTCTTCGTTATATTTTGTATAAGCCAATATGCTTGTAATATATAAGAGAGGGTTCTATTTATATTTTGATGATGTAGGACTATAGGTTGCTATCACTTCTTCTTCCCAAATTCCTCTTTCTGTTTCTCATTCATTTCCAACAATCCCCTACATGAATGAGCAGTCGTTCTTAGTTTCACGAACCATTTATCACATTAGTTAAAGTAGCACATAGGCCTAGAACATTCCTAGTGATTACCTTTTTGAATCTCAGGCGAATCAGTAGGCATAGACTATCCTTGAACTGCAATCCTATTATGTAATTCCAAAGTAGATAACACACGATAAACGTTTCTTATAACCCTTTGTTCTCTGTATGTGTTCGTTTTTTTCCTTGAACACCTGCCTGGTCTCATAAGTGCTTAGGAAATTTGGCCTCATAATTCTCTTTGAAGCTGCATCTTCGCACTTATGTAGGTGATTCTGTAAAGGGTATTATGTAATTCCTCAAATAGAGACATCATTAAAAGTATTAATACTTATCCTTATTCAACATATAATGCACTGACTTATCATAGGAATGGTTTTTGTATAACGGTTCTATCAAGTTTCTCTTAAACTTTGTTGTCCCTTTGAACCTAGATCTTGGGATCTCCAGTCAACTAGGTGGGGTTTCCATTTTAGAAAAACCTTTAGTCTATAGGCCTTAGCCCCATTCCCATCGGTAAGGTTTGAACTCTCTCTCTCGGAAAGCCTTTTGTAAATGGATCTACTAAATTATCTTTAGATCGAATGTAATATATTGTGATAACCACATTAGAGAAAAGTTGTCTTATCATTTTATGTCTACGATGAATATGCCTAGACTACCATTGTATAGTGTACTATTAGCTCTTCCAATAGCTGATTGACTACCACAATGTATACACATTGGAGGCATAGGTTTGCTCCAATTAGGATTGTCTTCCAAGAAGCTTCGAATTCATTCTGCTTCTTCTGTAGTCTTATTTAGTGCAATAAACTTTGATTGCTTCGTAGATCTTGCAATACAAGTCTGTTTGGATGATTTCCACGAAATTGCTCCATTTCCTAATGTGAACACATATCCACTTGTAGACTTTGTATCAGGTGATCCAGTGATCCAATTTGCGTCACTGTATCCTTCCACTATCGAAGGATAGTTTGTATAGTATAAACCATAGCTCTGCTATACTTTAGATATCCTAGAACTCTGATCATCACTTTGCAATGATGTTTACCACGATTGCTGATAAATCTACTTAGTCTGCTTACAGCATAGGCGATATCAAGCCTAGTACGGTTCATAACATACATGATACTTCCTAGTATACGAGAGTATTATAACTGATAGATACCATCACCAGTGTTCTTTACCCAAATTTGGTTCATATCTACTAGTGATTTTGCAATAGTTACATTTTTCTTGAATTTTCCACGTATTCTGGTGATGTAATGCGATTGGGGTAATGCATATCATTGTGATGTTCTCAGAATTTTTACACCCAATACCACATCTGCTAGTCTTAGGTCTTTCATATTGAATCTAAAGGATAATATATCCTTTGTAGATGTTATTATGGCCTTGTTATTGCCTAGGATCAACAAGTTATCAACATAGAGACAAATAATGACATATCCAATATGTATGTGTTTTATGTACACATTTATCTGATTCTTTATCGTGAATCCATTTGATAACATATTGTTATCAAACTTCTTATGCCACTGTTTTGGAGCTTTCTTAAGGCCATTAAGTGATTTTACTAGCTTGCAAACTTTATTCTCATTTTCTGAGTTTAGAAATCCTTCAGGTCGTCTCATATAGATTTCTTTCTCTAGGTCACCATTTAAGAATGCACATTTAACATCTGTTTGGTGTAATTCTGAGTCATGTTTGGATCCAATTGCAATAAGCATTCTAATTGATGTTATCCTTGTTGCAGGTGAATATGTATCAAAATAGTCCAAGTCTTCCTTTTGTCTAAATCCTTGAACTACCAGACGAGCTTTGTATTTGTCTATTGAACCATCAGTTTTCAATTTCTTTTTAAGTATCCATTTATTACCTTAGGTCTTACATCCTTGAGGTAAATCAACGAATTCCCATGTATGATTGGACATAATGGATTCAATCTCATTATTAATTATCTCTTTCCAATAGGGGGTATCACTGGAAGAAATAACTTGTTTGTATGTCAATGGATCACCTTCTAACATAAAGATATATAAGCCTGGTCCAAAGGTTTTTAAAGCCCTTGAACTTTTACTTTTTCTTGGTTCCTCCACTTGTGTCTCAGTACTACTTTGCTGAAAGTTATTTTTTTAGCATTGTCGAGAGAATGAGGAACTTCATCTTCCCTTGGTCTCTTAGGTGTATGATTTTCAGTATCATGTTTCAAGCTGTGCAGTTTATACCTTGCTATTACCCCACCAGCGAATTTCTACCGCTACGTTATTTCAAAATAGCCTTTGAAATTGCCTTTATACTTTAAGCCCTGCTATATACCGATATTCCCTATATATCCCATTATTTCAGCTACGTTCCGCTATATCTTCTATAAAAGAAATGAGTTGAAAACGGACATTTTCACATTATAAAACTATAAAAATTAGTATTTTGATAGAAATTTTTGATACATATTTTCTAGAATAGAAGATATTATAATATCCAATTAATTTTAATCAAACTAAATAAGAGAATAAATTTATTTACATATATTTGTACGTGTTTTAATTTAAAATTAAGAATGTGCCAATTGTAATTAAATAGAATGTTAATTTACTATTTATTTATCATTTGTATAGTTGTAAAAGCATTAAATATAAATTTTATATGCTATTTTAGACAAATCCGCTACCATTATATCCTTGCTTTATCTCCGCTACAAATTTTTGCACATCCGTCGCATTAGATCCGCTGGGCACTTTAACCGCACTGACCTCTCCGCCACCATACAAATAAATAATTGAACAATTTGTAACGACCTGGTGGGAATTCAACTCCCGAATTCCGACATTAATACACATACCTATTACTTGCCAAAACTCAAGTATCGAAAACACCAGATAGTTATTAGAAAGAAATTAGAGGATGAGGTAAGAAAGAAATATTAGAATAGAAGAAGAAGAATCAACATAACACAAAGTCTCACATCGCCGCGGAACAAAATATAATATAGAAATAAATCTTTACTGAGAGCTTTAAAAATACTTTCAATCATCAGAGTACACCGACAGTTAATATAACATGTCCTCACATATAACTCACAGCGGAACAATATCTATGTAATATCATACGTCTGGACTCTTCCAGCTCGTATCTTCACAGCATCCGATAACCTGAACCTGTACAACCCGGTCTAAACCGAGCATTTACAAAACGCCGGGTCAGTCTCGTGAACCAGAGTGAGAAAAACACACTAAGTTTACATATATCATCCAACTTGTTTTTAACGTCAAAAATCTTTTCGAAATGAGAGGATAATCGTAAGACCAAATCCATATATAAATACAGACGGTTTTTAACTTACGATAACCCAAAAAATTTTGAAAATCGTATCTTCTCTGATATTATAATAATGTCTAAATACAAATAAATATCAGTCTAGTAGAATGCTTTCATCTCACGCTCTACATTTATAGTATGAAATCAAAACCATGGGCTCTTATTGGAGAATGGATTTCCAATTGACAAGGTATAAGACCACTTTCCGACAGTGTATCTCTAGAGACGAATACACTGGGTTCAATAAGAACATCTTACAAACCAGGTTAAACAAGACCGGCCCCTCATTTCGCTTGAGAGTACCAAATGTATTGTCACTTTACGGCTTTTTGTCGTGACCACCGTAGTTCCCGGGAGATACAGAATTGAAAAGAAGTAACAAATATGATTATTCTCTAGATGGTGACAATATACCCTTCTTATGGGTGCGACCCACATAGCCATGCGACCTACCCGATTTTTTCCATTTACCGGTTGAAGAGGCTTGAGTTTTAATAGAACTACATTTAGAACATAACATCAAAATTCATTTTGAATGCTACATTTTCAGATCCGCCAAATCACTGATTGACGTCCACAAAAATATACTGGGTGTTAACGCCACCAACAGAATTACGCTTGTAAAAATCAATGTACGTGATTCTTTAAGAAATAATTTGTCAGACACCCGTCCATACAAGCCATCCAAGAACAGGATGAACCGAAGGTTCTCTCCTACTGCATCCTTGAATTACCTTATAGATTGGTAGCTAGTAGTCCTCGCAATCCGAAGATTTCCGATCACAACAGAATCACTGCCGAAATATCTCTGGGACCTAACCATAGAAATTCAACAAGTAGCCCTTCCGCTCTTGAAGATCCACGGTCTTCAATTTCTCCATATTCAGTCTGCATCTTCCATTTCCACATATTTGCTGGTCAGAATGGTTTTTAATATAAATTCGATCCCGGTCTTTTTGTTCCAACAGTCGTATTGGTTAGATTTGATAGTCGGTTATTTAACTATCAAATAAACAACCATTCATGCTTAAAAATGAAATGAATTCACTGATTCAATACCCAGCATCACTATAGCCTCTTTAATTTACCCGTCGTTAATTAAATATTAAAACTGTTGATTTGGAAAACATTTCACTTTCTTATTAGAAATAAGAAAATTCCATTATCAATTCACTTCCACTCATTAGACCCTCACTGTAAATTGGTAAGTGAATAAATCTCTCAGTATCAATCCCGAAGGCCGAAACCAACATCAGATTGATACGTCGAAACTTACTCAACTCGACCAGCGTACAACAAGTTCCAAATTTCGTAAAACCCTATCATATCCCCATTAAAATTTTTAAAGCGATTATATTATTAAAATCTCACCAATCATTTTCAATATTATTTAAATAACATTTTCACGAAATTAATTAAAATATCTCAACTTAACTTCTGTAAATAATATTACGGATTCTATTTCAAAACCCTTCACATTTTCTTCACAAAATCATTTACCTTTCACTTACGAATTCCTTTATCTTTCATTTACAAATCCCTTTCTATTCATTATAAAACATTAACCATTCGCTTTGTAAATCATTAACATTCGCTGTATAAATCATTGCCATTCGCTGTATAAATCATTAACATTCGCTGTATAAACCATTTACCATTCGTCATAAACCATTTACTATTCGCTTTATAAATCTATTTTCATTCATTTTATAAATCATTAACATTTATTTTAAAAATCATTAGCATACATTTTATAAATCATTAACATTTGTTTTATAAATCATATTTCAAAATTGTATATGAATACATCTTTGAAAAACGTTTGGAATCGATTTAATATCGATTTGACAAATCATTTCTTTATCGACGGTACTAAAGAGGTAAATATCTGCTAAAGTACCAAATCATAAAATATAAACCCATTTCACATTCAAATGAACACAACAAATCATATTGATAAACATTATCAATATCAACATTATCAACATATATTATAATATAACGAAATTTGACAACTACTGTGAGGTATCCAGTTGGATCCTTCCAGTCTGTTTTCCATGCATCAAATACGGTACCTCAATATAATCCTTCAATTCAGTATATTGATATAAATTCAATAATCAGCCAATAACAGCAATTTAATATCAACCACTTGCAACCATAGCGCACTCAAATAAAAACCCAACTTATATGAAATATAAGTGGAACTGAGTGAGTTTAACTCACTTTGATTTTATCCCGTTGTCAACGACTCGTTTGAGTTGATTCCAATTTTGTCCAGATATATTCCATGCCATAGCGCTCATCAGTAGAAGTCCAACGTTCTTTGTTCTACATGAATTCTGATAATTAATAACAAGTTATAAACATCCTTAATTATCTAGTAATAAAACTTTGATTAAACTTAAATAGACCAAACTAATTTAGATTTAGCTTCACTTAAACAATTATTAACATTTTACTAATTATATATTCACTAACTTCTAATCTAACTAATCTAAAATCATTAGGCTTTTAAAACATCGGTTATGAACATAGTTAAACATCTGGTCGACAACTGGGTTGATAATACTTAATAAATTAGTCCCTAATCAGGTTACTAAGTTGACAAATTACTATTACTATTCAATATAATATGGGCCGGTTCAATTCTTAT
The DNA here is from genome assembly GCA_030737875.1 of Allium sativum. Taxonomy (NCBI): domain Eukaryota; kingdom Viridiplantae; phylum Streptophyta; class Magnoliopsida; order Asparagales; family Amaryllidaceae; genus Allium; species Allium sativum. Next base: position 62,206,684 of record CM060909.1, on the reverse strand, counting down.
ACTACCAGGTCTTTGTTTCCTTTTAATATCCAATGCCACTTCGTTTACAAAACAGCTGAACTTCTTATTTTAGTTTTAACTCCATCGATCACTAATTTATTATAATCAACTCTTGAATAAGTTTTAAATTAATGAATTATTTTAGTTATAAGGGCCGATGGAATTGTTTTCCTTTCCAAATTGTATATTGTTTTCATTAGATTCGCTCTATGTTTCATCGAAGTTGATTATCGTAGTAATGTCCATGCTCCACCTTCCTTTAAAGACAAAACTGCTTATCATTCCTTCACACTCTCGTCTTCAAAAATAACTCGTCTCCTGTTTTCCCCCTTCCTGTTCAACGTATATGCGACGTTCGAGAAACAATTTCTGATCTTATTCATTTACAAATCCATTGCCATTCACGTTTCACTGTTTCAAAGTCCAGAACCACGCCACACTAATTTCTTTATTTAAGAATACACGGACCTGATCACTCTACTCCTCTTTGCATCATTCAAACACTCCTCACGTATGGCTTCCCCTTCAAATTCATAAACCTACGTTTCCTTGTTCATTGATGCTCCCCACTTTTGTTTCCAACCCCTCTTTGCTTCTCATACAATAAAACTCACTCCAGAAAAGAAATAAAATAAGCCCGAGTCCTTTGTTCCAGACTGTTTTCAAACCCAAGCTTCCATTCATCACTAAATTGCCTTGCTCCTTTGTTTAGTTCCAGGTTAGAACCGCACTCATGGAAACAAACATAAGATCTGCTCAATTATACCATGGTTAATTATTAAACTATAAGTTATATAATATACTTGATTAGGTTTTGGCTTAACAGCCATCTGTTTTCATTTCCAAACTCGTACCAGAGAATCCCGACACTGCTTATTCCTCAAACCGTTGCTCCTTCATTGAGCTTCTGCTCTTCATCTCTTTTGTTTCCAACTGTCTTCACCAGGCTCGCATCCTTGATCGAGACGTTGCACCCTCACCAGACTACTGGAACTTCATCCTTCACCACCAAAGCCTGTGCCCCCACGTCCCCCACTCACGCCCCAGATTTTAGACCGCTCGCAGCTTTCTATCTCCTTCCAGACCTCACGAACTGACCCCACTTTGAGGTTAAAATCCCGCCAACCCAGATCGAGAAACGCCATCATCTCCGGTCCACACGCAGAGCTTGTAAAATTAGGTAGTTGGGAAAATTTTGATTGTTGCGATTTGCGTGGATATGAGGTTAACTGAGGAGGAAATATTCCAACTTGCTGATCATCGATTTAGATATAGAGGAGGCGCTGTTTGAAAGGGGTTTGACCACGCAAAATACAAGTAGACACAAATTTATGGGTATAACCACTATTTATAGCCAAGGATTTTTTATTAAAATATTATTATTATTACTTAGGGACGAAGTAACGCTGTAAAACCGTCACATACGATGTCTGATTAAGATGAAACTTTGCATCTCAGCATAAAATGACATTCCGGATACGATGGAAAAGGTTTCATTGAAAACGAAGATCGTTTGCATCTCCGTTATTCGATTTTACGCTTAAAATAACGCTATTTTGGATACCAAAAATACTGGTCTCCAAAAATAACAAACAATATATCTATCTTGACACTAAACGTCAATACGAATTCAACGGAATTCATTTTGCAACTTAATTCGATCATTATCTCGAGTTATGGTCAAAAACCCCTTTTAAATCGAATTAAATTATTAAATAAATCACTCTTATTTATATATAATTCCATAGCGACTATTTTAAAATTTGAATTGGACATAACTAACAAACTATAAACTAAAATCCCGAACTTTCTTGTTTATATGAAAATTATAATCAACAAGATCCAAACGTTTCTTATTTCATAGAAATCCGACTTATATCGGATCCTACATACTCAATTGAAATTCAAAATTCAAAATTCAATATTGCGAACTACCGCGCCATTTCGAGCTTGATTTATATTATATATAAATTTAACATTCAAACTTCGTTTATAGACGAATTAAATATTTAAAAACTAAAAATATTCTAAATATAATATTTAAAATAATAAATTAACTTAAATATTCGAATTTAAATACCTAAAAAATCTGGGTCGTTACATAATTTCTCTGCCCCTTCCAATTTTCCCCTTTCGTAAAAAAAATGCAATCCCCGTTCGCGAAAATGCCTCTTCCCAATCCCTTCCAAATGCTCATTTCGGTTCGTTTGCAAACGCATCCTTAAGCCTCCTTGCTATTTCTTTTCTACATCGCCTCTCCTCGACGTCTTTCCCTCCATGCCTTGCAAAGCCAATAAGTTCACCCTTCTTCATTTAGACTCAGATATCTTTGGGGTGAATCTTCCTCGTTCTCATTTTGGTGAGTCTGGGTTTGGGACGATTCTATCGTTATCGTTATCATGCTCTGATGATTTCCTTGCTCTGCTAGCTTCCATGTGGATCTCCATCACTACAGTAAGTGCAGCTGCCACTGATAAAAGTGTTTATGTTCCTATTGACATCGTGGAAAAGCTGACAACTTATGAAAATGCATCTGCATCTAGTTGTGGTAGTTTGGTCAGTGAATTTGATGGTTTTCACTGCCATTACACTGTGTGAGTTATGAATATTGGTTCAACTCTGACCTACTTTGACAAATGTGTATCCCCTTCATGTACGCAAGCTACTTTATGTAATGCTAATTCTAACGTACTCCTTCCTAACCTTGCTAAAGTATCTACTGTGTCTGTGTCAGCTCTCCCCTTGCAATGGACATCTCTTTTTTCCAAGCTGTCGGTTAATGCAGGTGCCTACATCCCTATGGATTTTGAATTAAACATTATGGATGGAATGTGGTAGCTTTCCCTGGAATCAGTTAAAGCAGGAATGATCTTTTGGTTAGGTTATGTTGTGGGGTTCTTTCTTGATCCTTTATAGTGTATACAAGAACCTATGAATGTTTGCAAATCGCTTTGGAAACTCAGAGGTAATATTAAGGTTATCTTACTAGACTCTACGTATTACTTTAATATATCTTCCTTTGAAGACCATCTTCAAGTTTTGTGATCTAAGCCATCCTTCATTGATGGAAAACCATTTATAGTCTTTGAACAGTCTTCCTCGATCTCCAGTGCAAGAAAGCAGGTATTTTCAATTCCTATCTGAACCTATTTCACTCATATCCTAGCTATACTTCAGCCTTTGGTTGGTCTGAATAGGCTTGCCTGCTACATTAATAAATTGAGATGTTTTGATGCAAGCATGATAGCTAGTGATAATTTTGTAAATGCTAAAGCTCTAATTGAGATTTCTCCAAGTAGGCCTCTTCCCTCCTTTGTTAGGGTCCAACTTGCTCCCACATTGTTGCTCTAATTGATATTTCTCCCAACATATGGTTGGACCCCAAATATGTGTTGTGCATGTTATTCTTTCGGTTATCTGATCACTGCTTGCAAGCTACCTCCCATTGCTCTGCCGCCTTCCAAGATCCCCTTGCCTAAACCTCTTACATGTAATTCAAATGGGTTTCGAAGACTGTTCCTTATAATGCAGATGTCACAACTCCCCTTGCATCTCCTCTTTCTCCCACCATTTCACTTGGTTTTCCTATATTTACATACAAGTGGTACAACCACTATAAAACTGGCCGACTTTGCAAAAAAATATGTTCAGTATTGTGAACACAAAATCTAATTTCTAATATTCTAAAACTTCTTTTATTATAAACCTTAATTTAGTTTAGAATTGTTAAAAGTAAAATAAAATCTTTTGAAAATGATATCCAAAGGAAGATTAAAGAATAAGTTTAAAAAACCTATCTTTGATAAAATTATTGGGAATTAATGGGAACCTTTCCCCTAAGATGTGAATATTTGAATAAAAGAATATTCTGAATTGGAATGAGGATTATGATGTGTTTTTTTAGCACTTGATTATTGATTATAAAATACGCGAGTTATTTGGGAAGACCGGGTTTATCCCATTCTGAATAATTGATATAGCGACTAAAAGTCGACGATGAAGACGGTGGTTGAAGACCGAAGATCTTTACATCATTCAGATGATTACTGATGTCTTGATGGGTTGTACACCCAAGACATGGTAATAACTGGTGATCGTCCAGATGTACTTGGAGATCGACCACATATGCGACTGTATTGGATATATAGGACAAGGAACAAGGTGTGTCTGATTTCGTTTAGACCTAGAACGGACTTGCAAATGGATGGTGTGTCTGATATTGTATTCCTTTATGTTGTATTCATTGATTTATGCTAAATATATATCTGTTTGGTGGCGGTGAATTTATTCTCTTGCTTAAACACCCTTCTCTGAGACGTACGAGCTTAGAGTTTATGTATTGGTAGAAATCAGTGGTATGATATGGATTGACAATATGGCATGCTAAGATGCAAATGATCAAGGCTTATTGTTGAAAAGTAGATTCATGTGGATGATGATTAAAGCACGGCTTTAATTTGCATAGCTTTGTGTATAACGTTAATTCGCGAGCCTCACACCTCGGTATGAGTCAAAAAATGGGATGAGGGACCGTAGGGAGAGAATGCGTATCTTTCTAGCTAGGAGTGGTGTTATGGTATGGAGCCCATACATTTTTACTTATGTGGATGATGGATTTTAAGGAGCCTCGGATATGATTAGTCGACGTACTAACCATTTTGGAGGTCCGATAGGACCGAAAAACATATTGTTCAGGAATAACTAATCCACTAAAGTAAGTGTGGACCGGCCCTACCGTTCCTAAGGCTCGCCAGCGTTCGAGTACTAAGGCATTTGCTAGAGTGCCTCGAAACTAGTGAGGAAGATCCCTTGCCCGACTCATTATGGAAATCCAATTTCCAATACGACACTTTTTGGTTTTAGTTGTAAACCAATATGGCGACGTAATATATGGTACCTATGTCATCTATGATTTATACATTTATATTTGAAGTTGTTTTGACACACTTATAGTAATATAAAAATGATTTGTTTTAAAGCGTTTCAAGCATGTTTAGCTATTATAAGGGAAAACTCTATCCTCTGGTTTGTGTTTCATTGTGTGATGGGACCTGAGTCTTATAATAGCTTCATTTTTTCAAAAGCATTGCGTTGTTTGCAAATTGTTTTATTTCAGAGTATTCATTGGAGTGAACACGTTCCCTGTTATATGGCATGGTCCCTTAATTTATCTAACTTTAAAATAAAGTTAATTACTGTTTTAGTTCTCACACCAGTCCTATGACCGAGTTAGAGTTTATTGTTTCCACCTAAACTCTGGGTGTCCATCTTTCCACACGGGTAGCTAGTAGTTTTGGTTTCCGCAGATATTTCCTTTCACAGGATCCTGGATTACGGCTGGAGCTATATTCGGAAAGCTTTGTATCCGTGTATTTCTTTCAATTGTGGTAATTGATGTTTTCCACTGTGTATTATATTTATGGGTATATATATTTCCGCTGTTTTGTAATTTATAAATCTCTGATATTTAATTTTTTCTGTATATTTTTTATTTGAACTCTGATATATTCTTGTACTTTGATGTAAATTACTGTAATAGCAATGAAATGTTCTCACGTTTGTGTTCTAATGCATAGTGTTCTCAAAACAATCCGGGCTCCTCCGCCTCTTCAGGGATTGGGGAAGTCTAGGTCATCACTCTTCCGTGAAACTTCATGTTCGAGCAATGAAACAAAATAAGAAGAATGAAATACTCCAATTCAAGTCCGGGAAGTGATCCATGTTTTTGGGAGATATCTCCTTTATATGGAAGTAGTGACGGACGACCTATGGGTAGAAACAACTCAATTTAGTTGGAGCAATGCCAAGATTTGTAGGAATTTTAGAGATTCTGCTAGAGAAACAAGGAAGCATAGATCTAATTTTTCAGCTCAATAAACCCATAGCAAAGTTGAATTTTAAAAGTCAATCAGGGACGATCAAGAGTTCAGGAGACTAGTTCACGAGGAGAAGAAAACCTTGATGAGAGAAAAAAATTATGTTAAACTGACGACCTATGATTTTAGTCAGCTTTCTTCTTTATAACAAGAAGTAGTAACCAAGTAGTTGGAAATGTATAATAAAGTAAGATGCAGTCGAAGCAAAATCAAAAGCAGTAGTGGTTCATATAGGGATGAGATGTTAATGTTTGGTGCAATGCAATATGCTTGAATTGTCGTTGGTTGAGTCTTCATGTGTGTGCTATTTATGTTTCTCTAATTAACTTTAGGTTTAAGTGTGTAATATTTATGTAATTGATATATTTTTATTGTATTATTGTGTATTTCAAGGTAAGGTCCGACGCTAATTTATTAAATAAGTTATATAATTATAGCACTTAATTAACAACATACAAACTTTATTGTATTATTATGCATACACGTGAAGCTTTCTCAGAATTTTGTAGTCTTGTGGGTGGTTGTCTTTTCTTTTTTACATCTCCGCTCCTCTTGTGTTATGTCTTAGCATGTGACGAGCTTGCCCTGCTTAGGCCGCTATTGTTTGGTGATGGTTCTATGTTAAGTGCTTCATTGGTATGCAGTTCTTGACTGTTTGGTTAGGAAAAATGACATTTGATGTAATTCCATTCAAGACTTGCGGCTTGGTATGGTTACTCTGTGCTCATTGTCTCTCTGATGAAGTGCCATCTTCGTCAGGTCATTTTCTTGAGTATTGGTACTAAGCTCGGTGATACAGTTTTGATGTGCACTCTGGTGCTGTTGTGCTACTGGGTAGTCTATTCTAGTAGTATATGTCCTATCCTTCTTATAGGATATAGGTAGTACTACTCTAATAGTCCATGTCACCCTAATCCTTGCGTTTTAATTCGGTTGCTACTTTTTGGTAATAGCTGCCAGCCTGGAAGAGGTACTGAAAATGTATTCATGTCAGAGTTCCAAATATTGTATTTGGTAGGTGATGCGTGATATTAAGATGTAGCTTCTTGGTTTGTCATTTGTATCTTTGTTATTGCTAGCACTTGATGTAATTTGTAATGTTATTTAATCATGCAATGTGATGTATTAGTGTTCTCCCTGCGATGAGAATTTAGTGATTGCCTAGGCAACTTTTCTTGTTAAATGTAGTCTAATTGTCTAGATTTGCTCCAGTTCTATAAGCTAGTCTTGTAGCAGTGGACGATCCACTATGAAAACCGTATGTGGTGGACAATCCATCTTAGGAACCGATTGTGGTGGACAATCCACCTTAAAAACCGTAGATGATAATCACTCTGACTACCACCTATGAAAATGTATTTATTATTTGTTATAATAAAAAATATTTGCGGTCACTTTAAAAATCGGTCGATTTTGCCAAAAAAACATACACAATTTAAAACATAACACAGTCAACAAAGTAACAGACTTAAAACCTCAGCAATAGAGTACAAGAAACAAACTTGCAAACATAAACAAGTGCTACAAATCGTGCATAAGGATTCCTACTAATCCTTCCTTTGTGTGCCTATGGTCAACTAGCTGGATGGAGATGGAAGTGCATAGTTTAATCTTCAGTATGTTGAACCATAACAACATATTCCTCCATCGAGTTTATGTCTCTATTTGGTCTTTTGTTAGAATCCCTAAACATATCCGAGCAATTAATTTTTTTATTTTTATACCCACATCTTTCGGACTTTACAATCATATTATGAATTATTATACAAGCATACATAATCTCTAATAGAACTCTTAGATCATGAAATCGAGCAGGATTTTGTAAAATTTGAAACCTTGCTTGTAAGTCACTGAATATTTATTCGATATATTTTGTAGCTAGCCACTTTTTTATGAAATAGCTTGGTTATTTTTACTCTGAGTCTTTGTGTTAAAGTTCTCCACTTTGGGTAGATTTCGTCCACTGAATAATACCCAGTTTGATGCTCGACAATACCTGCTTTAGATGTAACTTTCGTTGAAACTCCATTCGAAAGTTCAGAGAATAAGTATGACTATTTTTAAACATTTATATTGTTTAACGAACCTGATACTGCAAAGGAGGCATGCCAAACCCATAAATCATTTATTACAACTGCTTCAAGATCATTATTAGTAATTTTTTATGTTCTATGAACATTCCTCTTCAACAGGTTGGATAGTTTTTCCATACCCAATGCATGCAAACTAAAATCCCAAGCATTCATGGAAACCTTTGGCTATGATCCTATTTACATCATTTAGTCCTAGTGTTCCTAGGTATTCATCACTGAACTATTCAATAGTTATTTTACAGAATTCCTTCAGATACTCTATTATCGTTGATGATGTGACTCTGAAATATTCGTCCATATGATCGCCAGTTATTCCATAGCTTAGTATATATAAAGCCATTGGGATTTTAATGTGGAGGGAATAACCAGGTTCTTGTGTTCCATTTAGTATATAAATGATGTGTGGGTTAGTTTGATGATGTTTGAGATAGATTTTAGAGAAAATATTTGGAGCCATCCGTCGACTATGGAATTAAGTTAAATCATAGGTTGGATTGTCAATGAAGTAGTCCTTCATCATCCTTTCATATCCATTGTGATAACCCGTAACTTCCTCGGTAAGGAAAGCCCGGATTGCTTTGAGAACACATCGAACCAGAACGCAAATGGAAGAACTTTTCATTGTTTATTACAACAATTCCATCAGAACACAAGAATATACAGAGTATGAATAAATATTACACATTTGACAAATATCAGAGATTTAAATTACATTTAAATACATAGCAGCGGAAAAAAAATACAACACACAACTGAAAGGAGATATACGGATACAGAGCTTTCCGTATATCATTCCAGCTGTAAACCAGGATCCTGTGAATATAAATCTGCAAAACCAAACCACTAGCTGCCCGTGTGGAAAATAGGGGCATCCAGAGTTTAGATTAAAACAATAAACTCCAGGTTAGTCATGTGACTGGTGTGAGAACTAAAACAATTATTAATCTTTATTTTTAAAGTTAGGTAAATCAAGGGGCCACGCCGTATAACACGGAACGGGTTTCCTCCCATGAATACCAGTGCATAAAACAATAACGCAATGCTAAATAAAGAAAAATGAAGCTATTATAAGACCCAGGTCCTAACACACAAAGCAACGCAAGCCGGAGGATAGGGTTTTACCTTATAATAGCTAAAGAATGCTTGATACGTATAAAAATGGATTATTTTGATATTACAATAAGTGTATAGTTTCAAAACAATTTCAATCATAAGTATCAATCATAGACGACACAAGTGTCCCATACCACTATGTCGCCATACTAGGCTCTACAAATAAAACCGAAATATCACGTATTGGAAATTGGATTACATCATGAGTCGAGGAAAGGGGTAGGCTCCTCTCCGTTCGAGACACTCTAACAAATATCTCAGGACCACTCACAGCGATCCTTGGATCTTCAGGGCCGGTCCTCTCTTACTTTTGAGGATTGACAATTCCTGAACACACGTTTCCCGGTCCTATAGGACCTATATAATGGTCTGTACGTCGGCCCACATAATGCCAGTTATCGACCATATATTCGAGGCGCCTCACATTCCTCAACCACACAAGTGAAAAGTATATAAATGTCAGCCAGTTTAAGCACTGAAACCACCACTAGCTAGAAAGAAACGTCGTGCTCTCCCTGCAGTCACTATCCCGTTTTTGACTCATACCGAGGTGTGAGGCTCGCGAATTAACGCTATACACAAAGCTATGCCACACAGGCTGTGCTTTGATCATTGACCACAAGACTTTGCTTTTCAACAGAAGCCTTGATCATTTGCACTTAGGCATGCCATACAGGCAATTCACTCCATGCGACTAATGTCCATCGATATACAACCTCCGAGCTCGTACGTCTCAGAGAAGGGCGTTAAGTAAGAGAATAAATTATCTACCGCCAAACAGATGCATATTTAATAGAGATCAATCAACACAGAATAAAATCAAATGTCAGACACATGGTCCATTTATAAGTTCGCTCTGGGTTTGAACGAAACCGGAGGCACTTTCCTCGCATATCCATTGATCTCCAAGTACGTCTGGACGATCACCAACTGGTTCCATCCTCTTGGGTGTACAGCCCAATCAAGATCATCAATAATCATCCAAACGATGTGAAGACTTCCGGTCTTCAACCACCGTCATCATCTTCGATTTATTGTCGAATAGGTTATTCAGAATGGGTATAAACCCGGCCTTTCCGAATAACCCGCGTATATAATAAACAAGTGTTACACAAACCCAACATAAGCCTCATTCCAATTCAGAATATTCTTGTATTCAAATTTTCACATTCTTAGGGAAAGATTCTCATTAATTTTATCAAAGATAAATTCTTCTAAATTTATTCTTTAATCTTCCTTTGGATATCATTTCAAACCATGTTAGGGTTTTCCAAAATAGTCGGGATTAGCGAACCACGCCGAAGTAATCATTTATTTTATTTACCAATCCCAACCCATTCATCCCATGGAGCAAAACTGGTAATACCCCATATCTAACACCACGGTGTTATCGGTAAATATTAATTACCATTTCACGTTCAAATCTAATTAAAGATTTGACTATCGCTTGGAGCAAAACTGGTGATACTCCATTCTCGATCACTTTCCAAATTTGATAATTTAAATTATCAATTCACATTTCAATCTAATTACAGATTCATTAAAACTCCACTTAGTTTTAATCTTCCCACTAATCAATATCTTGTCTTTAACTGGGTTAAAGAACTAATGTCATTTAAAACACGGTTCGCGATAAACCCAAAAATCACATTCCATTGTTAATCGGGTTAAAGAACAGGTGTTATTCAAAACACCGCTCACGATAAACCCAAAAACCAATTTAAATTCAATTCCAATTAAATACTAATTAACTGGACCATTTCTCTAAATCTTAATTAAAAGATTTATTCCTTTCTAAACTGGGTTCAAGGACAGTGTTATTCAAGACACCATTCACGACGAACCCAAAATCCCATTTGATATTAATACAAGGCTCTAAATAGAAAATATATAGGCTTATATTCAATATCAAATTCGGAAACCAACAAATATCGTATTGGAAATAACGATATAAATATATCATTCAAATTTCCACAAGCATATCTGTATAATCAAGAAATCCAACATCGAAATATTCCGAAGATAATTTCTATTCAAATCCATTCCAATTCAGTATTGGAATTTCTGATTATTTTTAAAACCACTACAAATCCAATTTATTCGAAAATAATGGATTATAATTCTAGTTCAAATCTAGTACATTTCGATAAAAACTATTTTTATCTTTAAAAATGTGGAATTTTTCATCCCAGTTCTTTCCAATTCATATATTATGATTTTACACAAATTATTAATATTTTTAATAATATTATCATGGCCCGTACAGTCGGTTTTCAATAACTGCCACCGAACTGCACTTACATCGTCCTTTTCCAAATTTGATTTGGACATAATTCCAAATCCAACCATTAGATTTCAAATTTCTAATATTCATTGGAAAGCTCTTTTCGATACGAACCCAACGGTTCTGGTTTCAGGAGAATCCAACAGTCAGATCTCCCTCAACGTCAATTCGAAGTCAATGGTCGAAATTCACGAATTGCCGCGGCGCGGCGCGTTCTATTCAGGCCATTTAATATATATAGTATATATATTATATACATTTCGACGATTTCAATTCAAAACGTATTTTATAAATCGTTTTAAATTCGTTTTCAAAACAATTTCAACTTCATATTCAATTTCAAAGAAAAATTGAATATTCCACACCATCGATATACAAATGATAATATTTTCAAAACGTTATATTTTGAAATCACTTCCTTTTCTATATTCATTATAAAAACGAATATAATCGATATAAATATCGTTTGCGTCGAAATGGCGCATATCTAATCAACACATCTTTATTTATTTCAATAACTTTGTTATTCTATTCAACAAATGAATATTTATCTATTCAACACATGAATCTATATTTCTCTTTCAACATATGAATACTTATTTTTCTTTCAACACGTGAATATTCATTTTTCTTTCAACACATGAATATTTATTTTTCTTTCAACACATGAATATTCATTTTTCTTTCAACACATGAATATTTATTTTTCTTTCAACACATGAATATTTATTTTATAATATTCTTTATTTTCCCAATTGGAATGAGGCCCATTCAATTACCATTTAATGTTAATTATATGGATTCCATACAACACATGTATATAATAGCAATGATAAATAATCAACCATCATCCAAAGTGCACCACACAACTGCATAAGCATTAAATAAAAATAATTAACGCTTACACAGTCTATCGACCAATCGATCGACATACAATTAAATAATTGGGATTAGTGTACGCCAAATCTCATCCCAACGCCCGTGTGGGGTTTCAATCCACAAACACTGAATATTATTTGTGCAGTTGGGCGATGTGTAAAATTTATCGTCCCAATCAATATCCTTCAAATAGGTGTACATAAATAAACCGTCTGGTTTGTAAATGAATATTTATTTATTCACATTCACGTTAAAAATTATATTTTTAACGATAATTAATTTATTTCAACACATGAATATTTTATTATCCATTTCACATCAACATCACAAACAAACTTCACAACACATCAAACAAGCATACAAGTCGTCCATGGTCTGTGGACGACGGGTGTCGAGTGCAGCTAAGCACCGTCTGCATCCTAGTATATATTTTAACTAGAAAACAAGATTTAAAGTGAGAAATTCTCACCAATTAGCTAAACCAAACGCCACGACTCTTCTTATGTAGAAATCTTCGTCGTGCTCGCCCCTTTGTCAATTTCATTGTCTCTAGCCACTACATATATAAAAATCACATTTTTATATTGTAGCTATGTATATAAAAATCACATTTTTATAATCACTCTATATGGATAAAAATTCTATTTTTATACCACTACTATATAGATAAAAATTCGATTTTTATAACGGTGTTCATAAAATAAAGATCACATTTTTATCACGCTATTCTTTATATAAAAATTATATTTTTATATCGCTCTTCTTCCAATAAAGATTACATTTTTATAATGCTCCTTCCTATATAAAAATTATATTTTTATATCGCTCTTCTTCCAATAAAGATTACATTTTTATAACGCTCCTTCCTATATAAAAATTATATTTTTATATCGCTCTTCTTCCAATAAAGATTGAATTTTTATATCATCGCTATAAAAATCACATTTTTATTTCAACATATATATAACAAAAATCAGATTTTTGTTTCGCTACATATAAAAAGTTCAAATTTTTACTATCTATATAATATAAAAATTGTATTTTTATTCTTTCTACCATATAAAAATCACATCTTTATCCTCTGATATTCATATTGTTAAAACCGATTTTTTTTCATGTATAATATTAAACAAAACTAAAAATAAAATAAAACTCGAATTTATTTACCTTAAATCGCTGAAGGAAGGGGTCAATCGGCGTATGACATGGAGCAAAATGGGATGACAGCGCCTTCGACCGGCGGCGGGCCCACTGGTGTCGGCGGCGGCCCTCATTGTCTCACGGTGGCGTCGAACTGGAGCTGGAGGGGTCGGGGTTTCAGGTGGGAGGCTTGCATGGAGGAGGAGAGAGGAAGAAAGGCAGAGAAGAAGGCGGATGGAGGGGTGCGGGTAGGGTTTCAGGCGGTGGAGGGGGTGGGTCTTCGTGCGTTGGAGAAGAAGAAGGGGAGGAGGGAGCTTCGGTGGAGGGTGCACCACATCTGGGAGGGTCGCAATGGGTGGCAGCGGCGGGTCCCCCCTCGCCCCTTCCTTTCTCTTCTTTTTTTATTTGAACTGAATTGACACGGAGGGGGGGGGGGGAGGAGAGCGTATAAAGGGGAGGGCTTTATTGAAAAAAAATTATATTATTTTATTTGTCCAAAAAGTAACTTTTTATTTCGACTTCGAAACGAGACCCACCGACTGTTGTTCATAGCTAATTACCCCCATTCCGAACACAATGGGATGTGTATCATGAGCTGATTCGATTGCTTCGATCTATTTTCGTCAAAATCAAATTATAACTCTATATGTTGAATTTGAACGCACATTTCAATTTACTGGGGTCACATACTAACTCGAAAAATTCCAGAAAAATATTTTCTAGCTTCGTATTGGCGATACGGTCCTAAAAAAACTAATTTCGTCAAATTCTGAGACCGTTTGAAAAATTACCATTTTCCAGTCGAATAAAATCAACTGAAACTGGTCAAATGCGTTTTCCTTTGCCACGCTCACATATTGATGCAGAAAATTATGAATTTTGGAATCTAGCAATAACTTGACATCATGGATCCAACAAAAGTTGTTTCGTCGAAAACCGAGGTCGTTTGCAAAATTCCATTTTTAAGGGCCAGAATTCCATAGCGACTATTCTGAATTTTCAACTAGACGTATCTTTTGATTCTCGCTATGAAATTTCAATTTTTTGCATTCGTTGGAAAGATATTCTCAATTAGATTCTAATATTTTTGGTTTCGCTAAAATCTGGTTTATTTTGAATCTTGTACATCCATTTGAAATTTGAAATCGAATTTTCGAACTACCGCACCATTTCAGGCTCGTTATATAATTAAAATAAAATATTTATTTTCGAACGACGATCTATATAAATATATACATTCTAATTCTATTCAAAATAAATTTCTCGTCGATATTATTTAAAATAATTCATTTTAAATCATCAAAATTCATCAAAATTGCCAAAATAAAAAATTTAAATTGGCTCGGATTTTCCGGTTTATTACATCCATCCTTATAGCCCCTCTTATATCATTGGTCAATCTGTCTCGGTATACTACCACGAAGGCTAATCACTGATCCTTCACCAAGAAAGTAAGAATATCCCACCGATGCTTTTCAATTCTGAAACTCTACCGCCTCATCAACCATTTCTTGTTTGTTGTCATAGGTTTGGTTCATGTCTTTATGGTACTGGTTGTGGAGGTTTGGATCTATGATTGTCATGGAGTTTGAAATAATTGATTACCAAGGGGTTTGAGTTTTTATTATTGTAACTATCTGCAATAGTAGTACAAATATGTATAATGGAGAAAGACAACAATTTTAATTTCATTGCATGGCTACAGCAAGCACTCATTCATTGTCCTGAAATGGCAACAACAATTGCTTATTCATTATTCCAACATGGCTACACTACCTATTCAATTATTATCCCAATATGACTATATGAACCACTTTATCACTTAGTGGTTGTAGTATCCAATCATTCATTATCACTAAGTGGCTACAGTGTATTGAGTGAATGGTTCATTTGGAAATGTATCACGTGTAAAGAAAAACGTGCATCGTGGCTACATTGATTGACTGTGACCAGACACTGATGCTACATTGTATTGAGTGAATGGTTTATTTGGAAAGCTAATGAATGCTGCCAAGTGTTAAGAAAAACGTGCATCATGGCTACAATGATTGACTGTTACCAAACAATGTAAATATCGTAGCAATAGTGTACTGAGTGAACGGTTCATTTAAAAAGCTAGTGAATGCTGCCAAGTGTTAAGAAAAATGTGCAACATTGTATCATAACAGACTAGAACCAGACACTGTAAATATCATGGAAATGTCTCACATTTGAAACTTTTTAAACATGGTACTCGTAGTGCTTATAAATGTTCTGTTTTTCTATCAATTTATACATAAATAGATGAACTAAAATGTCCACCATTAACTAGTTCTCTTTGGAGTTACTTATTCTCATGAAAGTGTATCTTGAAGTTGATCACGTGCATGATATCGCACAGCCTCTTGTTTAGAAATCCAACAATCATATGGTGATTTTACAGAAGCTTGTAATCGTTACCGCGACATTATCGCGATCGTAGAAGAAGAAGATGAATTCCAAGCAAATCGTACTATTTTTTGTTTGCATTACTGATTAGAATACATAAAGGAATTCCGTAGGCACAAAGCTTACGAACTTCGTTGTAGTTTGCTTACGCGATATAGCTTTGAATAGGCATTGTCGTTGGACAAGAAATTATTATTTGTACTTTATTATTTTTGGCATTTGATATTGCTCAGCAGTTTATGTTGTACGTTTTCGCATTATATCACATTGAATTTAACCAATATTCTTGTTTAATCCGCAGCATTGTTTGTTGATGAAAATTCAAAAACAATATTTTATTATATTGAGTTAAGTTAACCATTTAGGTACGGTTAACAAACTACCTAACCACGATTTTTTGGAAATTTTAAGTTAGACATATCTCAAAATGTACACGACAAATTCTAGAATTGTGACTTTCATGTGGAAGTTACATTCCAATAAGTCCGAAGAATCTTATCCAAAAGAATATCAAAAATAATGGATCTTATATAAATTTGAATATAATTTCTTAAAATTATGAACTACCAACGAGCTCAAATTAATTATATTTAATTCATTAGTTCAAAGTTTTTAAACAAAGGACGATACAACTTGTCTAACTTACTTGGAAGCTAATCAGTATTATCTAACATATATTATCTGTTTAATGTTGTTGAAACTATAGCCTGTTTAATCATTAACATTTATTTGTTAATGAAAATTCAAAAACCATATTTTTATATATTCAGTTTAGTTACAATAAGTTCCATCTGCTATTTAATTGAAGTTGGGTTTTAAAACCATTTCTTCCATTTGAAAAATCTATTTTCAGTTACAATATTTAATTCAATTATGAAGCAAGCGCATATTTAAAACCATCGCATTAGCTTTAAATCTCTTTTATAACCCATGCTTATAAAAACTTGATTTATTATAAAATCCCATTATAAAAATTTATTAAAATAATAACTAACTTTATTAATGATTATCAACTCGATAATTATCTTTAAACACAACTAGTTAGGTGATTAATCAACTTTTAAGAAATCTTATTAAGTTTACACAACTATTTGCTAAACTTATTTCTATTACGTTAAATGAAAACAAATTGATTTAATATCCAATTCCAATTAAAACAGTTAACTTAGTCAACTTGAGAACGTGGTTAAGTTGTTAACTGATTTCAATTAATACTTACCTTTATATAAATTAATAACATAATTAATTTAACCTAATCTCACTTAATTATTTCTTTCAAACAATTATTTCATACTATTAACCCTTAGGTTAATTTCTGACTTACTATTTTATAAAACTTATTTAAACCACAGGAATTTGCTATATAAGTCATTTATAAAAACCTATTGGTAAATATTAATTTATTTATAAAAACTTAAATTTTATATAACTTGTAAAATTTAAAACCTTGCATTAGTTATAAAAATAAATTTTATAACTTCAACTAAATTAATTCGCTTGACGACAAATCGATGTCTTTAAAAGATGGATTTAGGCCATATGCTGCCAATCACTTAACCAGTACCGTTTATTGACTGATAACACATCAGTGCTAAATTTAATTCAACAATCCACATCCAAATTAGATTTTTAATGTTACTCAGGTTAGACAGTTCACATTCGAATAATATTAAAGCAAGTAATATCAAAAACATTTGAGGAATCATGTTGGATCCTTCCAACCTATCCCCTTGCATCACTACTAATATATCAGTTTATGTATGCATACGAAACATAAATTCTAATTTAATTCATTTTATATGAATCTTTCGCTTAAAAGGAAGTAGTGCCAATGGTCATCTGTTTATATATATATTAATATCTAATGATAAAGCAATAAATCACCCAAAATATCCAAATACACAATTTATATACTAACAACAATGAATATGATTATATATTTAGCAGAATTCCAGAAAGTGTGAGTGTTAACTCTCCATCCATTCCATTTGATGATTTCATGTCATTTTTTATAAATTCCAAAAAGGTATTTGAAATTTTCTAAAAATCAAAATATCTCTGAATTCCTCCAATCCAGTTCATACGCGTATTGTTCGCGAATGCTAACCCAATGCAACTTGTTTCGCCTCAAACTGATATCGTATGAAAAAGATACACGTGTTACATATTATGACTTGAATTAAAATAAATTATATTCACTAATTACTGTCATTAGCTTAACCTTAATCACATTGATTGATTAAGCTAATCTTCCTCTAACCCTCTTTTACAACTCCAGGCACGAACCACCATTCGACCCCTTTTCTCCCTCACCGTGCCACCTCCAAATCGCCGGACCCCCTAACCACACCGTCGTTGCCTTCGCTGCTGCACCACTCCCCTTCGCCTAAAGTCGTGGCTGCTCCTATTACCTCTAACGTTGTGAAAACTGCCATGAATGAAAATTGTTCTGCCCACAAATTCTCAAATCTTCGACCACCATCAATGATCGGACCACCAGGCATGGCTAGTTGTGCTTCTTCTTCACTTATCCTTTTCGCACACCTCTGCCCAAAGCCACCGGCAAAGTCACTACAACTCAATATACGAAAATGGACCAGTGGAGGTTTTGATGAAATTTCGACCAACCATAACCTCCAATGGTCGAGCGCCCGACATGGATGAAGTATAAATGACGATGCGAACATCTTTCCAGTTTGGAGGTTTTGCTAAATGTTGATGGATTGGAAGATTAATTTATAGCCATTGATTAAAAGAAAAATGGTGGCTAGGGTTAAGGTATTTATATAGCCTTCTAGAAAACATTTTTTTCACCGAGTCTGAAAAGTTTCAGACTCGAAATGAGTCTTGCTCACGGTCGTCCATAGCTAATTACCATATTCCAAACACAATGGGATTTGTTTTAGAAGAAAAGTCGATCGTTTTTAACAGTTCTTCTCAAAATCAAATTACAAACTAATAAAATTTAAAATCAATTATCGATACACGTTTATATTGTGCACGCTCACAAAACAACCCCGAATGATGTGAAAATTGAAATCTTACAATAGTTTAACATTCTGTACCCAATGAAACTGGCTTCGTCGAACTCTAAGGTCGTTTGAAAATCGGCTCTTTTTACATTTTAAATCAAATCAATAAAATATAAAAATTGATTTCAAAATGATCAAATCTATTGAAAATAAATTATTATTATCATATATACTTGAGTAGAATTTTATATCACTTCAAACTAAAAAAATTTGGATTTTAAACCAAACAATTTAAATTTCAAGTTAAATTGAAATCCAAATTCTCATTTAAATTAATTCCAAGTCATTAACTCTTATAATTAATTGTTTTAAATATTTAAATTAATCATATATTCATTATTAAAAATTTGGGTCGTTACAAGAATTATCTTTCTTTGAAGCTTGTTCTCTTTTAAAGGATGAGAACTCTCGCCACCACTCCCTTTCAGTTGTTTCCTTTGAGTACCCTCGCTTTGGCTAGCACTTTCTCTCCTAAAGCCTCTTCCGGCATTCCCAACGGCATTGCCACCATCGTCATCATCGCCATGCTCCCACAAGTTGGAATCTATGAGAACATTTTTATCATCTCATCAACTTCATCCTCTGAATCTTCCTATATGGAGGGAACCTCAAAACGTAAAAGGCTTCTCACATCAACTTCCTAGCTATTTCTTGGAAATAGCCTTCTTTTGACGAATGTCTTCGACCTTAGCCATGAACCTTTCGATTAGTGATGGATGGAGAGAAGAGAATTCCAAGTCCAAGCATTACTTGATATATCAATGTATAACGCTAAAGAGCATTTTCGAAAACGGTCATCAAATATACGTTCATAAGAGTCTTCAAAAATAAATCATCAGCCTTCTTTTTTACAATAGAAAAGGCATCAGTGACTTTCGAAAGAGACTTCTCCTTTTTATTCAAATTTTTTGAAATAATAATGACAGTAATAGACTTCTGCATGAAATAAAATGATGGGACATATGTTGGGCGAAAATTTAAGACAATTTCCGAGGTTAGTAAATACTCAAGAAAAGCTAAAACGGCATCGAATGTCGTGCTGCTAAAGCCCAGAAATATCCCCATTATAATTTATAATGCTCTTCCACCGCTACACTACATCAATTTAGCACCGATGAACAACAAATCCGCTTTTAGGCTCGCTATTTTCCGCTATATCATCCGCTAAATCAAGGCTTTTTTGGATTAACTTTAGTTGTATTAATATTTAGAATCTGATTTGACTAATTCTTTTTCTAGAAAAATCAATAAAGTTAGTGCAAAAGACTAAAATTAAGGCATATGCGTTCAATATATGGTAGAAATTTATTATAATCATCAAATCTAGTGTGCGTAACCAAAATATTCTTCGATTTTGTTATAAAACATTACTTAATATTAGTTTCTTCTGCAAATACGATGTGAGAATGATAATTAATTAATTTTAGATATCTGGATTTACATCTAATAAACCTTTTTTGCGTCTTCGCTATTTCCCCGTTTTATCCTTACTATGCCTTTTTGCACCTCCATAGTTGCGGAACTTCTAAGCACTTTTATTGCATTGATCACATGTAAATGTATTGGTTCTCCCATTCTTCAGCTTTACTAATGTCTTTGATGATAGATAAGATTCTTTGAAGGATTTTCCCTAAAGATCCAAGGGTTTACATTGTTCGACTTAACGAGGCAAACTAATTGCTCGAGGACTAAAGGATCCAATAAGGGGCCTTTAGACTATTGAGAATTGACCTCTAAATACAACAAATTCTTGTTTGTAATTGGTAAAAGATGAATCAAGGCAATTTTTAAATGTTGAAGGAATCGATAAACGAAATTAGGAAGGGGAAAAAGCTCCCTTAATACATATGTATGGAAGAATAATCAAAGATCCCTTTGGGAGGGTTACCTATGGTGTCTACTACGCTTGGAGGAATGATTTCGTTCCTAACGTGCCGAAGTCTTCTAGGATGGTCGTTACTTCTTGTGAAATAGAATGCTTTGACGTTGCTGCAGCCTTCTTTACAACGTTCTCTTAGGTAAACCGTGGAGGCCCTTCAACGTCGGATAATGCCAATTGGATTGGAATCGCCTATTGGAAAAATAAAAACTCTCTGAACATGGCAGCTTACCATGCTCAAACCCTAAAATAAATTCTCGATTATGGTAGAGTATGAGAAAAAGATTTTCAAGATGTCGGAAGAAACTCCATCAATGTATTACTTTTAGATAATTTAACCATACTGTGAATGTTAGATCAAACAAAGTCCACTACCCCAAATGCTTTAAAATACTGCAATTGGCAAAACATGTCTCAGTCTCGAAAAACTGCATCGTTAAGCAAAAAATACACTTTTCTCTAAGAGCAATTCTATGCTCAATGAGTGGAAATCAAGGGGCCCAGTGCTTTTTTTTTTTAATTTTTTTTTTAAAAATTCAGCATGGCCCCACTACTTATTTGTAGTGGGGCCCGCGAGTATTGCACACTCGCGCTTGCGCGAGTGTGCAAAGTATTTCTGTTTCCCTAAAGATCGAATTAAAAACTGGATTACGTTTAATCATGATTTGATTTAAGAATATCTTGAAATTCATACCGAATTTCATGTGTAATTAAACTCAAAATGATTTCCCGTTTTAATGTGATGATCACGAATTTCAACACCCTATAAATTACTGGAGATTGATTATGAAATCAAGATTGAAATTAAAAACAAATGTTTACCATAAATTTATGGTTGAAATGAATCAGAACAACTAGAAGTTGTTGGAGATTCTTGTGCCTAGAAACTATAAATGAACGCATTATTTATAGAGGAAGAAAGAGAAAACAAGTGCGATCGTTGGATTAGACCTGATTGTTTGTATGGGAATGCTAAAAGGTGGGAAAATTCATCGAGCAGCAAAAGCAGGAGATGTTGACTTGGAAAGTCAAGAAGAGCCATTCACTAACGAGTAGAGAGCAGAGGCAAATGTTAGTACGAAAATAACCACAATAATGTCGAGAGCAAAGCCAAGGTGTAGTGATGTTAAGAATAAGGAACAAGGTTTTAAATATCAAATATCAGTAGTGTTTCATTTCTGAGATTTTGGAGACTTGATCACATATCGAAGGAGACCTTGGATGAGATAAGTCTAACTAGGAGATTCGTCTTGGATTTCCATCTCGGGTCCAAAAGTTCATATCTGAACAATATCGGGTATATGATATGTTAAAAAATAAGATTCTTGCACAATAATTTTTATAAATGATATTTTGAACATAATTACTTAAACTTGAATTGCAAAACCACTTCATTTTTCTTAATTTATGAAAGATCTTTGATACTCTAAATCGTAATATGCTTAAAAATAAATATAACACATTGCAAATAAATTAGTGCTTACAATATATGATCTATGAAAATGAATTATTATTGTAAACAATATCCAAAACATTAAAATGCTCAGCATAAGTAGAACATAAAATGCATAATTTCATATGCAACATGTATGTAAAAAAGGATGAATATGAAAATCATAATAATTATAAAACATATACGAATATATAATATAGTCATTTAACATGCAAAATATTAAATAGCGGAAGATTATCGTGGATAAATTTGAGTTTTTTATTATTGTTCTGGTTCAGATGCGGGTTTAAATTTTAACTAGAAAAAACAAGATTTTGGATGATATTCTAGTAACTTCTCTTGGTCAATCTCGAGTATCTAGCAAGCCGTTTTTCTGCTAGAAGTAAAAAAAGAAGAAGTAGAAAATAGAAGAGCCTAGATTCCAAATGAACAAATTCAAACTCGAAAAGGATCTTTCATTTGATATTGCAATATCTTTGGCGATATACTCGAAAGGAGATTTATAGTGAGATTTGCTTTTTCATTTCGGGTAGAGCCCAAAACAAGATCTCGGGCAGTATTTTCGAGATCTGAAACAACGATAAGGAACTTACGATTCAACCTAGTGTGCTTCACCACAAATTTAATCCATGGGAAAGTCAAAAGAGTAAAAGTCTCCTTTTTTACAAAAGCAATTCCTTCGAAAAAGTAAAAGGGCTTATCTTCCAAATCAATAATCATTAATCAAGCCAAAGAAGAGCTAATTCATAGTTGTTGAACCAAAGCGCACCTATCTATTTATTCGTAAGGGATGTTCCATCCATATGATCGAGGAGAAATTCTCGCTACATATCGAGAACTTCATCCTGGAAAGAGGAAAACCTTCGAAGCTCTTAATGTGAAAGACCATTCAAAACATATTTCTCAATAAGAGCACCAAGTCTTTCGTTTAGAGAACTCCCTTTGGTAGACTCGATGGCTTCACAATGAGTATTTATCATAAAAACATTCGAAAGGATTCACTTTTGCTCTAGGTTGCTCATTTTCGATCCAGGTCGCATCGACAGAACAAACTGCAGATTATTAAAGCCACTTTTGTTAGATGTTTACATGGGAAATTGATTATGTGAGAAGGCCAACCCCTAAGTGTAAGTTTGGCAATAAACTTATAATCCAAATATCCAAAGTACGAGAAATATGAAGGGAACACACAACTTACACAGTGATTTGGTACTAATACCTATATCCACTTCACAGTAATCATTCATCATATTATTGTCGATTACAAAGTTTGTACATGTTCAATTGCAATTGTGCGAAGGAAATACTTAGTATTATTCACAATAAATTTAACCAAAGGTAGGGTATCAAGACGAAAATCTTCATAACATCGTTAATTACCTGAGTAACTGTTGATTGAGTGTGTACCCTATAATTAAAGTAAGTTGCGTTTTCCTGGTAGCCATAGTATGGTGGTTCTGTAGGGAGAGAAATAAAAGAATATTTCACAAAAAACAAAGGTCGGGAAATGAAATTGACAAGATAATTGAGGTGGAAAATGAATTAATCATGAAAAATCGGGGAAGAAGAAGTTCGTTATCTTCGGTAGGATTACCGTTTGATGGTGGAAGTTGGGATTGAAGGAATCAGCCTACTTCGAATTGCATCTTAAAACCATTTGCCTCCATGAGTTCTTCACTGTGATTGACGGCGCCGCCATTAAAGTCAATTTTGGGGTTTTCGGGTGTGAGTTTGTTTTTGAAAAGAAATGAGTTTGTAAGTGCTTATGTATATTTTATTTATCTTGAGTGAGTCACTGCATACTATGTTGTCAAATTTTCGTTTAAACTCTTCCGATTTTTGGCTTCCAGGCCTTTAATGAAAGTATACCCACTTTCAGAAAAGAAGTTTGTACGCAATCGGATAATTTATGTGTACAAAGTTGTACAAATGAATAACGATAACTTTTAATTAATAACTTTGACCAAAATACCCTTCTTCTTCTTTGTTGAGTTAAAATGTGTGTCAATGTCCAAGAAATAACTCCAATATCCAAAAGTATGCAAACATGTCCAAAAGAAATCCAAAAGTCCAAGTCCAACTAAATGTCCAAAAGTTGTAGAAAAACGTTTATACAACGTTTATAAGTCCAAAGAATGCCCAATAGCCATGAATATGATGACGAAAGCCATTAAAGGTGCTTGAGATCTCCAATCCCGTATGTCAATGTGTAGGCAAAGTCCAAAAATGCCAACCCTTTAGAATGCCAAGCATGGGGGTATTTATAGGTGAAGTTTTGAGGGTTTGGCCCAAATTTGGTATCCTGAGGGGATGCAAAATTCACATCCGAAAACTTAACAAAAAAGTGATGTTGTGCCTAGAAAATCGCATCCCGAACCATGTGATTTCGAATCCGTATTTCGGATCCCAATGCCGGATACGAATACACATCCCTGCCCTTGTGTCATGATGCGAACTCGGATCTTAGGATGCGATGTAACTGAAAGGTTGAGCTGGCTTGTTGTGCTCCACGTCCAATTAGCATTGCCTCCTATTCTTCGCACCACACCGAAATTTGTCGTGGAAGAACTCATATCCCTTCATGGGATACGACTTCCATATCCCCTAGCGAGGTATGAAATTCGAGGTAAAGCTGTGAAGAGATGATGCAATTCGGGTTGTGGGATGCGAAGTCGAGGAAGCATGAGGTCGTACTGGTGGGGAGCTCGCCGAAGCAAGCTCTGTGTCAAAGGGGATTCACATCCTTCGGCTATAAGAATTCACATCCCATCGAGGGAATTCATATCCCCTGGAGATACAAATTAGCATTCCGAGAGGGATGCGACTTCGTATCCCCGGAGGGATGCGAATTCGTATCCCCGGAGGGATACAAATTTATACCCGAAAGGGATACGAATTCTTATCCCGAGGGATACCTATGTTTGCACTAGCTTCCCACGCCTCTTTTCCGAGTTTAGGTGCGTGTTGAGGCTAAAGTGAACCAATGATTTTGAGTGATCGGGCTGGTGTGGTTATTGATTTTTGGAGTGCCAAAACTTTGAGTTCAGAAAGTTGTCAGGTTCATGTTTTAGTAATCGACACGCGTTTTATACATGCAACTGAATTAATGCTGATTTCCAAGAATGAAGTAAGTTTTAATTCGACTCTGAGTGAGTCATGACTTCGATCAAATTGCTTTGTGCTTTCGGATGACATTCTTGAGATTCGAGCGCGTCATTAGCCATGAACTTGACTTGTGACTGCTTCGACCAAAAAGCATGTCAACGTCATGCCTTTAGATCTGCTTCCTTGAAAGCATCACGAGAAATACCTAAGGCAAAGAGGAGGTCATTCCACATCTTTAAATATGATCCCCGGAGTCCAGATTCCAAACCGAATTCTTGATTCTCTCACTTCGATCTCAAAATTTAAGCTTTGAACCCTAATTCTTAAATCAATTTAGGGATATTTTGGAATTGAAGTACTTAAATTTTTGTACTGTCTTTAATCATTAATAATGCAATGACCCACATTTTACGTATCGGAGGATCGTAAAATATTTTATTTATTTCCCCAAGGGTTGGATCATTCTCATATTTTGATATGTTGTTCATGGAGGTGTGAGACATGTCCATGATTTTTACCAATTTTGTTTGTGATAATTTTTCCCTGTTGTTTTTGTTTAGGACATAACTTTTGATTGATATCAAATCCGGAGTTGAAATCGATTTCACTGGACCGAAAATGGTGTTTCTAATTCCCGTAGAGTGGTCAGATTAAAGATTTGGTTCAGCGGTTTGGTAGGAATCGTTGTTTTAGTATTACACTTTTTTTCGATAGACTAATTAGTGGACTAACTAGTGAGGCCCATTAAGGCTAGGTGTTGTTGGCTATAAATAGGAGGGTAGAGGCAAGGAGAATTGTTTAGTTTCTTCATTTCTCTATTTTGTTGGAGTTTTTGATTCTCACTACTCCATCAAATACCTCTCTACTTCATTTCATTCATAGATCTACATTAGAAGATTAATGATCAACATCGAAGAAAGGTAGATCGCATCAAAGTGATTGATTCGGAGGTCGTTCTTCGCTGTCCGGTATTAATTAATTTCAAGGTATTTCATGGATTTTGTGAGTGATAAGCATCTCTAACACGGATTCATTCGAGTATATGGGTTTGTTTGATCTTAATATCATTATTTTGAGTCATTTTCACCTAGATCTAATGGAGGTAAGTATATATTTAATTTGAATCACCATAGGATCTAAGTTAGCAAGATTATAAGGTAAAATCATATGTTAATTCATGTGTTTATGCAAGTTTAGATCTATTTGTTGATTCATTCATTATTTTATAATGATTTGGTGAATTCTACATGATTTTATGATGATGATTAATGTGCTAATGTTTCTTTGATCATTGCTTGATTGTGTTATTGATTATTTGATAAAAATTGGTTGGAATTGGTTAAGTTGTGTTGATCGAATTAGATTGCATAAATGTGAAGTTGAGCTAGGAGATCGGATCGTGTGGATGCATTGGATGGATCAGTGAATTGTTAAGCAAGAAATGGAATAGATTAGACATGTTTTAATTAATCGGTGGTGATCTTTGGATTGTGGATCGTATGAAAAATGCAATGGATCGGGCAAGGTGTGAAAGCACTGGAAATATGGATCGAATCGAGGGAAAATGTCATGGATCGGAGGCTTGGCAACTTGATGGTTTGACCAGGAGTTCATGTTCAAGGTGTTGGATCGTACATGGGAGAAAATGTGGATCGGGAAAGGTGCAAATCGATGGATCGGCCAAGGTTGATGGATTCGGTCATTTTCTTTGATGGATTGGCTAAATATGGAAGATTGGTGAAGCAAGGAAGCTATGGATCAGGATGCAACCAATATGGATCGATGAGTGATCTATGGGTGGGCTGATCCATTGAATGAGTGAACTAGATGATGCTATTTTGGTTCGACGTTGGACATAGCTTCGATGTGAATTCAACGTGCAATGTTCGAGGCGTTGTGACGTGTTCGTTGATCGATGAAATAGGATGAACATGAAGATGACTTAAGGATGTTTGAGTCCATGGATAATAGTTGCTCGAGAAGGCGCTTGAGCTTACGAATGGTCGCCGATGATGAGGACTAGAGTTATTGAAGGTCGAGGGCAATCGTTAGTTGGAGGTTCTAGCAGACTCAAAGCAAGGGTATAATAGGGATGCCTAAAAGACTAGATGAGTAGTCGAGTACCCTGGGTATCAATGAAATGCCTAGATACGTATTGATGAAAGGTGTATGGAATTTTGCTAGAACCGGGGTTATCATTAGCCCTTGACGGATGGCAAGGTAGGATAGTCATATGATTTTAAATCTCAGCTAAGGTTGGTGCAAGTTGAAGCAGGCATCATCAAGAGCACTAATAAAGCCGTTGCGCGTTAGCGCTTTCGTTTTCTTAATGGGAATCGACAGTCGACTGGATTCAGTAGGTAGGCTACTGCTCAAATCAAAGGGGCTATCTATTTCTTGGGTTCTAGTCTAGTACTTAATTGGGTCGGTCTTCGCTTTCCCAAATGGCTTGGTTCGGATGGAACAACAACGACTAGTTCTGGTTAGCACAATCCCAGTCCACCATTCGACCTACTCATGACATGCTAGTGGCAGTTGACACCAGTTCATATTTGTATTCCGTCTGTACTTAGACATATATTTCATATAGAGACGAAGCTAAGCTGCTATGGTCGTTTAGAACTATTAGAAGCGATAACTAGCGGTGCACTACACCATATATGTTAATTAAGTTTTGTTTTTAGCCGTATCTAAAGCTCTTAAACACGGCAAAAAGCCGTATCGAAAAATGGCATGTTAAATTTTTAGATACAGCTACATACCGTATCTCACTAGTGATAACATACGGCTACTAGCCGTATCTAAATCATATTCAGACACGGCCTTTAACCATATCTAATTACATCTGTGTGTGCAAATACTCATATACGTGCATATATATATATATACACACACACACACACACACACATATATATATATATATATAAACAGAAACTGTAGCACATAATTTTCATAACACAGCATATATACCACAATTTATACACAAGATTAACACAATATATATATACACTCAAAGCATTACAAAAATTTTCATAACACGAACACAATGTATAATATACAAACATATACAAAGGAAACTATCAAAGATTTTCATAACAGTACGAACTAACAAAAAAGGTAAAAACATATGATCAGCCTGATATTATTCCAATCGAGGCCGAGAAGATTGAGCGTATGTGTTAATCATGTCGATGAAATCCATGTGTTTGCTGTAAATCAAAGTAGTATGAGAATAATGTAACACCCCATAATTTTTAAACATGACATAATTAAGGGATAAAAAATACCTAATTTTTATAAGAAGAATTAAGGGAAACGGGTTGCGCCATTGCGTTCATCTTTGAATTCTACTTGGAATAGAGTTCGAGTTTGCGTAAATCGAATATCAAATGAAGAAGTTATGAAGCTTAGAAATTTCAGTTTAAAACAGAATTTATTTAAATAATAATTAAAAATAAAAAACGAATTCAAAAATCAAAATCAGCCAAATCTGGGTGAGCGAGATATCTCCCGCTCTAGGGTCTCGACCCCCCTAGGGGAGTCGACATAGGTGTCGACCCCCTATAGGGGTGTCGACCCCCCTATATGGGTGTCGACCCCATCGGCCTAGATCTAGCCTAACGAATTTTGTGGTCTGGACTGATACGTTGTCTTCTGGGATTGGCTGGATGACGTGTTTTTTTGGTTTGGATGGTTCAGATGGATCCTAATCTAATTCTAAGGGTCCTAATTCACCAAGAGCGTCTATAAAATACACCTAAACCTAACCTTAATCTCATTTTTATTCATCCATGTTGCCTCCATGCTGCTCTAATCTAAATTAACCTAACCTTTCTTCTCCAACCAAAATCAAAGTAGAGATTCAGAGATAGTTCTTCTTTAACAGTCAAATTAGAAGATCGGATCTACATCAATCAAGTAGAGATTATTCAAGATCCGAATTGCTACAACAACGCCTAATTATCTTAATCCTATCGTTGTGAGTCTATGTCACTTTCACGTATAATTAAATTAAAAGTAATTGTGATAGGATTGTAAATTGGATCTAATGTATATGCATGTGACTGAGATGAATCTTATCAAGTTTGTAAATTATTATCTTTTAGATTCATACCCATAAATCTGCCATATGCCTTTCTGATCCAGTTTATTGTTATATGTCTATTTATGTTTCATATACCTGTTCTTATGTTTACGCCAATTTTGATTTTGATTCTCTTATCCTCTTCTTTTCCTTTTTTTATGAGATTAGGCTAACTTCGAGCCTAACATATTGCGTTGAGATTTGCGTGTGAATAACATTTGAACGATTGGGAAAAGTTTGGGGAAATTTGTAGTAAAATGAGGTTATTGGCATAAATCAATTTGAGCATAATTGTGTATAAATTGTATACATGAGATTTGACATAAGTTGGATTGACATATTTTGATATAATTTGTATACATGAGGTTTGGTATAAATTGTTAAACAATGAATGCAAATTAATTTGGGCGTAATTCGGCATAACATGTATACACAAGATTATAGGCCTAATTTTGATTAAAATTATAAACATAATTTAGATTGGCAATTATGGGTAATTGGAATATATTTTAATCCAAGATTTAAAATTGGGACTTGAATTAAGAAAGTGATAATGAACGCCTAAAACACGAGGTTGGATTCGAATTGCGGTATAAGACTGGCCGGAACTGCCCAGCACATCCAGCAACCGCAGTTTAGTAATCGAACGTGAGAGGTCAAAGACAGAAATTAGATACATAATAAAGCAAAGATACGAGGTTAGATTCGGATTGTGGTATAAGACTGCCCAGAACCGCCCGGCATATCCAACAATCGCAAAATGACAATCTAATGTGGGAGGTCTTGCAAGATTACGATTATAATGAATTAATGAACACTTAACCAAGATAAGACATGTGGTCATACATGGGAATGATAAAAGGGTTAAGTGGGTAACATAGGTAGCATATGAAACATAAATAAAGAACTTAACCAAGATGATACATGTGATTAGACATGGGGATACAGAGGGGTTAAGTGGGAATTCCTAGTAGGGACCAAGCTTAGGAGGGAAGCTTGTGTCAGGTGGGTGGACCCTTTTCAACCAGTAACCCATTTTGTATCTATACGAGCTCAAACTAGGTCGAGGACAGGGACACGCTTACTGGGGCTGATTCTAAGAGGTCAATAAAGAGTTAGCGATGGGAGTGCAAGTCCAACGGAGCCATGTGCGTGCGTGGGTCTGGGCTGGTACGTAAGACGTTGTTGCATCGTGTAGGTATAAGCCGTGCATTTTAGTAGTATCGGGTTTCCACTTTAGGGAGTGATACACCCTACTGTGGGACCAACACGAGTATCTACGAGTTAGGGAGTCGATCGAATGGGGAGGGTAGTGGGTACAACTATTGGAGATACGAGCAGGCGGGACCTATGATAGCAGCTAGGAGTACACGAAACTACCATCATCATCATTATTATTATGTGTAGTAAGAGGGATCAATTTTTAGTATGGAACTAGTACTGTTGCGGTGTAGGATTTATCTTATAGTGATTAGAAGCGCAATCAACGTTATATGTTGTTCATTTTGTTTACCTTGTCATATCTGCTTATGTAACAGTCATCTCTTATATCCAATTTATGTTCTTATCTTGTTACTTTACTGATTATATTGTTAAAGTCACTGGACTCGCCAGACTTTATGCCTGACTCTTTTTTTTCGCCTCTTTTTTTCCCTTTTCCCCCAGGTCCTCAGGGTGGGACTAGTGGAGCTTGACTTGGATTTCTTTCTTCTTGAAGTGCTTGGAAGTGTTGAAAGTAATGCTCAGCTCTATCTCTTTTTCATTATGGCTGTTTGGAGTGGGATTATGATTTCGCTTTTATGTACTCTGATAATAGTTTTGTTCAAGATGGATATTTGTGTACTTGACTTAGTATATGGTTTTTATGTTGTAACCAGACAAGTATTTCTTTTCTGCTGCAATGAATAAATTTTGAATTTTCTTAAGTACCATTTTATATATCTGTCAGGTGATATTCTGTTATATACTCTTATAACACTCCATGAAAAGTAATGCATTCCCTTAGCGAGTGACATTAATGGACGTGGGGTGTTACATGTGGTATCAGAGCCGAAGGTTACCATAACAGATAAAAGATTTTGAAAACCGTTTTCAAAAGCATTTTTTTAAGAAGTATTTTCAAAAACATGTTTTAAAGAAATTGTTTTCAAGAGAAAGGTTTATTATGAAAAACGTAATCCCCAAAAGCCATATATCTATCTTTCGATTCTCTGTTTTGAATCTCTTCCTTTTTCTTTTCAACATGTCTGGGGAACCCGTTATACCCGAGGGCGTACAGATACTAGGCTGGTTTAGAAGGTATCTAGAGGCTAGGGCTAAGGCCCAGCAGACGTTCCTCCTCCCCAGCTGCAGCCGCTCCTCCTCCCCAGCTGCAGCCGCTCCTCCTCCTCCTCCTCCCCATGTAGATGTTTTTTCTAAGATATGCAAAGACTTCCGTGCGATGGGTGGAAATCCGTTTTATGGGACTGAGACGTTTGTGGATGCTCAGAATTGGCTCAAGGAAGTGGAGGATTTGTTTGGTATCTTTGAGACAGACAAGGGAAGGAAAGTTCAGCTAGTTGCTTGGTTGATGAAGGATGAAGCTTCCTTTTGGTGGGAAGTAACTAATGGAGGACGTCCAGTGGAGACGTGGGTGGACTTTAGACGAAGGTTCGAGTTGAAATTTCTTTCACAAGTAGAGGAGAGTTTATACATGGAGAGGTTCTTGGCTTTGAAACAAGGGAGTTTGTCTATGAAGGAGTACGTTAACAAGTTTAACCACTTAGCAAGATTTGGTATGGAATTAGTTAATACACCACATAAGAAGGCCTTGAGATTTGTCAAGGGTCTGAATGAACCATTACATGGGTTGGCTATGTCCCACATTCCTGTGGGGGCTACTTTCGAGAATCTTGTTGATATGGCGTTGATACATGAAGAGGAGAAAGGTGCTAGTGTAGTTAAGGCACAGGATAAGAAAGTGGATCCAAAAAAGCACAACAACAACAAAAGAAAGGTGGTAAGGATAACAAGGGCCAAGGGAAGAAAAGGTGTTTTAATTATGGAACACCGAGCCACTTAAGCAAGGACTGTAGGAAGAAGAAGAAGATGGGTTGCTTCCAATGTGGTAAGGCTGGACATATGATTAAAAACTGCCCGAGAAGGCAAGGGCAGAGGACAGGACCTACTTCTGGAGGGCAGGTTCATGCTCTCATGACACCAGGACAGGAGAGAGGTAGAAACATTTCTGTTGAAAGTTTAATTTTCCTTTTTGATCATCCTGTTCGAACTTTGTTTGATTCTGGCTCTTCACATTCATTTATATCCGCTTCGTTAGTTAAAACACTGCACCTAAATGTTATTCTAGTTATGGATCCCATTGTTGTCTCAAATCCTACTGGGGGTATGGCTCATCTTTCTATGTTATGTCGGGATTTGAGAATATATGTGTATGGCATTGAGTTCGAATGCAAAGCTTATGTGCTTGGCTTCACGGGCTATGGGGTGATTCTAGGAATGGATTGTCTAGCAAGGTATGGTTCCATTCTCGACTGTGAAAAGAGGGTAGTTAGACTGTTGACTAGTTTGGGTAGTACTCTCGATATTTCTTGTGACTCTAAGGGTTCTGTTATGCTTAGCTACCTAGAATCTCTTGATGCATCTATTGATGATTTGCAATCTTTTCGAGTAGTCCATGAGTATGCAGATGTCTTTGAGAAGGTTAGGAGCTTACCTCCAAAACGCAAGATAGATTTACGAATATATTTGGTGGACAATGCAAAGCTAGTTGCATTGCCTGGGCGCCACATGGCTCCAAGAGAAAGGAGGGAGCTTTGTAAACAAGTGAAAGAGTTGCTTGAGAAAGGGTTCATAAGAAGAAGTATCTCGTAGTGGGGTGCTCCTATTGTTTTTGCTACAAAGGCAGATGGTTCGCTTAGATTGTGCGTGGACTATAGGGATCTGAATAAGCTCCCGAAGAAGAACAGACACCCATTGCCGAGGATAGATGACTTATTCGATCAGTTGGTTGGTGCTTCGGTTTTCTCAGAGTTGGACTTAGCTACAGGATTTCATTAGTTGAGGGTAGCTAAGGATAGTATAGATAAGACTGCTTTTAGGACTCCCGAAGGTTTCTTTGAATGGCTCGTCATGCTTTTTGGTTTGACGAATGCACCTGTATATTTCGTAGACTTGATGAGTAGGGTGTTTAGGGAGTTTCTAAACAAGTTCATGGTAGTCTTTGTGGATGATATCTTGATATTCTCTAGAAGCGAGGAAGAGCATGCCCTACATCTTAGGGAAGTCTTAGAGACTCTTCGAGCACATCAACTCAAAGCTAAGTTCTCCAAATGTCATTTTTGGAGAAAGGAAGTGAGGTTCTTAGGGCACGTGGTCTCTAAAGAAGGGATAGCAGTGGATCCCGCGAAGGTAGTAGCAATCCATGATTGGAGGATTCCTAAGAACGCTACAGAAGTAAGAAGTTTTCTTGGTTTGGCGGGCTATTATAGAAAGTTCATCAAGGACTTTGCTAAGATATCGGCCCCACTTACACGGTTGACGAAAAAAATTGACCTTTTCTTGGGATGTTGACTATGATGATGCTTTCCAACGTTTGAAGAGGGCATTGACGACAACTCCAGTTTTAGTTTTTCCTAATGGGAGTAAACCGTTCACAATGTATACCGATGCTTGTGGGACAGGGCTTGGCGCAGTTTTGATGCAAGAGGGAAGGGAGATATGCTATGGTGGAAGGAAGTTAAAGGCCCATGAGAAGAATTACCCTACCCACGACTTAGAGTTAGCTGCCATAGTTTTTGCGCTTAAGTCTTGGTGTCACTATTTTCTTGGTGAGAGGTTTGAGTTGTATACAGACCATAAGTCACTTAAGTACTTGTTCTCCCAAAAAGATTTAAACTTAAGGCAACAAAGGTGGATGGAGTTCTTAGCATCCTACGATTTTGAGATTGCATGTACTCCTGGCAAGGGTAACATTGTAGCTGACGCCTTAAGTAGAAAGAAGTTGACTTTGAGTCCTTTGTTTGTCGAGAGACAAAGTTTAAAGTATATCTCTACCTTTGACTTTAGACCCTCTATCAATTATATACCCGGTTTGTTGGCATCGTTAGTGGTACGACTTACGCTTTTGGGACAGATAGGTGCGACACAGCGAGATGACCCACAGTTGATAGAGATAGTATACATGCTCATAAGAGGGGAGTCTTCGAGCCATCTTAGTAGGTGTACTACAGATGACAAAGGTTGGTTGCGTAGAGATGGGAGACTTTGTGTATCACGAGACGAGAGTTTGAGGAGAACAATTCTTGAAGAAGCACATCGTTCTAAGATGACCATACATCCCGGTGGTGACAAGATGTATAGGGACATGAAGCGAGTTTTCTTTTGGGCCAGAATGAAGAAGGATGTGGCTGAGTTCGTTTCTAGACGCTTAGTGTGCCAGCTAGTCATGGCTGAGCAAAAGAAGCCTGGTGGTTTGCTTCACCCTTTAGAGGTTCGACAGTGGAAATGGGAAAGTGTTTCCATGGATTTTGTTGACGGGTTGCCGAGATCAAGGAAGGGTTATACAGGGATTTGGGTAGTAGTGGATAGACTTACCAAGAGCGCCCATTTCATTCCCATTAAGAGTAAAATAACAACAGCATGGTTAATATCTGTTTATCTCCGAGAGATAGTTCGTCTACACGGCATACCATCTAGTATCGTAAGCGACCGAGATCCCATTTTCACCGGTGAGTTTTGGAAGAGCTAGCAAGAGGCGGTAGGAACGCAATTGTGTTTGGGCACCGCTTATCACCCTAAGACGGACGACCAAACCGAGAGAGTGAATAGGATCCTAGAAGATCTTTTGAGGTTATGTATCTTGGACTTTGGAGGGACATGGGAGGAACATCTTCAGTTAGAAGAATTCACCTACAAAAACAGCTATTAGACTAGTATTGCCATAGCAGCTTTTGAGGCTCTATATGGACGACCTTGCTGATCATCGACTTGTTGGTGGGAGTCTACGGATAAGATTTTTCTTGGGCCCGAGATGGTTGGAGAAACTTCAGAGAAGATAGACTTGATTCGAAGATGCACGAAGACGGCACATGACCGACAAAAGTCATATGCTGATAAGAGAAGGACCGATCTTGAGTTCAGTGTTGGAGACATGGTCTTTATTAAAGAATCATCGTTGAGGAATGTAGTTCGTTTTGGGTCAGTAGGGAAATTGGCACCAAGGTTCGTAGGGCCATTCCCCGTTACTGAGCGAACTAGACAGATGGCCTACAGAGTGAAGTTTCCCGAGAAGCTTAGTGGTGTTCATGACGTATTTCATGTGTCGCATTTGCGGAAGTGTTTACATGATACTGAGGAAGTATTATAGCCGAGCATGCTTAGGGAAGTGGAAGTGGAGCGAGATGCCACGATTAGACGTGCTCCTACATGCATCCTGGTATCGGAGGTCGAGAAGTTACGCAGCCGAGAGGTCAGGTTGGTTAAAGTCCAATGGGGGGACGATCAAGGAGACGCGACTTGGGAAACTGAAGATAAGATACGCGCATCGTACCCTTTCCTTTTTGAGGGTATGTTCTTAACTTCTCCTTTTTCTACCGCTTTGTTTATACTTGTTCTATAGTTTAGTGCATCCTCTCGATTATATCTTCGACCCTTAGGTAGAAAATCCTATGGTTGTAAACATGTGTTTGAGACATGTTATGTTTGGTGGATGCAAGTGGAAGTAAGTGTTTGCTAGTGGTTGCATTTATACAGACATTAGGCACTAGGTCGGCTCAATCCCCTTCATATTGCATATGAATGAGTGTGCATATTTAAAATTAATGGATGTATATTTAATGCGTTATCATATGTGTAACACCCCACACCCGCTACGGTCACTCTCTAAGGGAATGCCATAACATCGGTGGAGTATTTTAAGTGAATATAGAACAGAAAAATTACAACAAGACAGATATAAGTAATACTTGAGAATTTAAAACATCATTTCATTTCAGCGGAAAGTAAAACATGTTTGGTTACACCAAAACCATAAATAAGAGTCAAGTACATAATATCCATCCTGATAAAAACGAAAGTACATAATCCCACTACAGAACCTAATAGCCATAATAGAAAAGATAAACTGAGCTTTACATCCACGGTCCAAGCTCCAGAAGATAGATAAAGCAGTCTGATCAAAGCCCACTAGTGCTAGGCCCACTCTGAAAACCTGAGGGTTGGGAAAAAGATAAAGAAACAACGGGGTCAGACATAAGTCTGAGTGAGTCCTATAACCCTAACAATACAATCATTAAAGTAATTAGGGTATGATATAAACAAGGTATGGTACCTCTGGGGATAATGACCACACTAAGTAGCCAACTAAACACAGGATGTACTAAGATAACCGAAAAGACGCATTTATCCACCCAAGGATAATTACTAGATTGCACCACCCCAGATCTACCCACCCAAGGGTAATTCCTACACTGCACCACACCAGTTCTACCCACCCAAGGGGTAATTCCTACTTAAAGGTTGATCCCACTAAGTATACTTAGTAATTTTACCCAGTAGTTTCTTGTACCCCTAGCTGACTACATAGGTGCCGTCTGCCCCTATCTCCACTAGGTGTACTCAGTAATTTTTAATAGTAGTTTCGTGTACCCCTAGCTGACTACATAGGTGCCGTCTACCCCTATCTCCACTAGGTGTACCCACTACTCCCCAAGCGATCGGCTCCCTACCGTAGATACCCGTGCTGGCCCCACAATGGGGTGTATCACTCCCCAAAGTGGCAACCCGATACAACAATGGTGCACGACTTATACCTACACGATGCAACAACGTCTTACCTACCAGCCCGGGTCCACACATGCATATGAAACCCGTTGGACTCGCGTTGCCACCGCTACCCCGTTTTGGCCTCTTATAGTCAAGCCCAATATGCGTGTCCCGTCCTCGACTTGGGTCGAGCCCACAAAGATACGTTTGGGATATTGGTTGAAATGGGCCCCCACAAGCTACTACTTAAGCTTGCCATTTTATCTAGTGCATCCCACTTAACCCCTTTTATAATCATGCCCACTTACATGTTAAGGTTTGGTTAAGTCATCTAATTATATTTCAATTGCCACTTAAGGCCCCCACAAGCTACTACTTAAGCTTGTCGTTTAATTATATTTCAATTGCCACTTAAGGCACCCACTAGATTTCCGCATGCCACCCAAGGCACTTACTTGATTCCCACATGCCACCCAAGGCACTTACTTAACCCTTTAATCATGTTTAATTACATGTTCCACTTTGGTTAAGTATTCTAATCATATTTTCTATTGCCACCCAAGGCAACCCACTAGTTTCCTCATGCCACCCAAGGCACCCCCACTAGTTACTACATGCCACCCAAGGCACCCACTTAACCCCTCATGCCCCTCTACATGCTAATTTGGTTAAGTGTTTCTTAATTAATTAAGATCGTAACCTTTGTAAAGACCTCTCACATTAGACTGTCTTTTATGGCAGCTGGATATGCCGGTTGGTTCTGGGCAGCCTTACACCATAACAGAGTCTAACCTCGTGTCTTTACACTTGTCACGTATTTAGTTTATGAATAAGACCTCTCACATTGGGCCAATCATTTGTAGCCGCTGGATTTGCCGGTCGGTTCCGGGCAGTCTTATGCTACAAAAGGGTCCAACCTCGTGTCTTAGTAGATTAATTACACCTAATTAATCACCCCCATAATTTGTATTAATTATCCCTAATTAATTACAAATATTTAAGAATATGGGTAGACCTAACTCAATAGGTAAATTCCCAATTCCATAATATGGGTAGACCTAACTTAATAGGTAAATTCCCAATTATGTCCATCCACTTTACGGTATGTTTAATCATACCCACTTCACACAATTTTATGTGTTCATTAATTTTTGCCCCATCGTCCCCACGTAAATACGTTAACATGACATACTTCAAAAGAGAAGATTCATCATACACACAATGGGTTCAACTTAGCATATCATTAGCATTATCATGGGTTTAAAAAGGTGTCAACTTGTATATATGACCATAAACCCAACTTGCATAAATAACCAACCCAAAACTTGCATGAATCACATATGTCATAAAGATGGTAACTTGCTTAAATGTTCATGTCATAGGCCTATCATAAAGGTGTCAACTTGCATACATGTCATAGGTCTAAAAGGATGAACTTGCACATGTACTTATGTCATACATAGAGGCAAACTTGCATATGAACTTGCATCATAACTTGCATATGAACTTGCATCATAACTTGCATAAAACCAAACACTTAGCATGCATAAAACCAAATACTTAGCATGCATAAAACCAAATACTTAGCATGCACAAAACCAAATACTTAGCGTGCATAAAACCAAATACATAACTTGCATAACATGTTACATATAAACTTCCATATAATCTCATATATAGCTTGCATAACATGTTACATATGCATCAATGTTCAACATAGTGTTTTGCATAGTGAGCATCATAAAACCTAGCATTAAACTTGCATATAGCATAAAACTTGCAAAACACACAACATACACTATACTAAACTTGCATAAGCACATTTATCCACAAACATAGCCATATCTTATCATATCCTATCATAATCAATTTAACAATTGATTATTAAGGCTATAGAAACTCACCACTAAGCTCCAATAAGCAAACCCTTGCCACAAATCACCCAAAAACTCTAGCCTTGAACATAAAGCTTGCAACTTGTTGATGAATGCAAGCTAATGATCACTCATACAACTCAAAGATGCTTGTATGGACATGAAAGCCTTCATAGAAATAGGATTTAAAGAGGATGGAGGCTAGGGACTTGAGTGGAGGCCATGATCATAGAAAATTTTGGCATAGTTTAGTTAGATGTTAGGATTATGATCATTTAGGGCTAGCTTAGGGTCTTATTTATAGGATTAGGCAAGTGTTTTAGGCCATTAGATTAACCCTAAATTAGATTAGGACCATCAGATCTCGGAAGCTTCCAGAAACCAGCCCCAAAACACAGCCTAAACCCTAAAATGGTGCACCAGGCCAGCCAGAAAGCTGTGCAGGTTTCTGGCTCGACACGGGCGCACTTCCCAAGTGCGCCAGTGTAAAAATGTGTTGGCGCACTTCACAAGTGCACCAGTGCATTTTTGTGTTGGCGCACTTCACAAGTGCGCCAGTGCATTCTGGCTTGTTTTCGGTTTTTCTGCCTAACTTCGTTCGTCCATATCTTCTTCATACGGACTCCGATTTTCGAAAACTCAGACTCTATTTCGCGTATTTTTCCAAGACGAACGCAATGGTGCAACCCGTTTCCCCTAATTCCCGCATCTGGGATTAGTTATTCTTTAATTTGTGAATTTTAGCATTAACCGAAATTCGGGGTGTTACATTCTCCCCTCCTTAAAGGATTTCGTCCCCGAAATCTCTAAGCTAAGGAGAATGCATATCCTACCATCCAAACAACCATCTACTCAATCCATCAAACACGGGCATCCATTGTCCTTAAAACAATTTCTAATGATGTATGAGCATATGCAAAAAGTGTGTGTATATGTTCCCTATCTAATGGATGAACATATGCAAACCGTGATAGTGCCATGCATCCATTATGTATGCGAGAGAACCCTATCGACACATACAATATCTACATGAGTGCACAATCATTCACCAAAATGCATCATCCATATGATAACACAATCATTATACATCCATAAATATAGCTACCTACACTCAATTATATGCAATATGCAATATGAAGTGATTGAGTCGATCTAGTGTCTAGAGTGTGTGTATATGCATCCACGAGCAACCACTGGCAACCACTTGCATCCACATGCATCCATCAAACATAACATGTCTCAATCACATGTTTCAACCATAGGTTTACCCTATCTAAAGGTCAAAGGTACTAATGAGAGGACATACTAAAGATAAAATAAGCACTAGACAAAGGACATACCCTCAAAAAGGAATGGGTATAACGAACGCATC
The DNA here is from genome assembly GCA_030737875.1 of Allium sativum. Classification (NCBI taxonomy): domain Eukaryota; kingdom Viridiplantae; phylum Streptophyta; class Magnoliopsida; order Asparagales; family Amaryllidaceae; genus Allium; species Allium sativum. Next base: position 62,166,310 of record CM060909.1, on the reverse strand, counting down.
TTCGCTTCTGTCTCCCAAGTAGCATTGCTCTCACCTTCTCCCCTTTTCACTTTGACTAGTTGAACCTCTCTGTTTCTCAACTTACTAATCTCTGACCCAAGGATGCGGGTAGGAGCTCGTCGAATAATCACATCACGCTCTACCTTTACTTCTTTAAGCAAGCTCGGCTCTACCGCCTCTGCGGTCTCATGTAGGCACTTCCTCAAATGTGACACATGGGATATGTCATGTTCCCTATGCAACCGAATATAAACTGAAGCTAGACATGGAACAGTCCTCTTGCTCTTTACGGGTATGAAATGGGGGCTCTTAGTAAGTCGGTCTACCACAAACCAAATTCCCGTATTACCCTTCCTCGATCTCGGTAATCCATCGAGACACTATCCTACTTCCATAGCGGATCCACTGAGTGAAGCAACCCACCGGGTTTCTTCTGCTCCGCTTTCACTTGCTAGCACACCAAGCATCTAGCGACATACTCGGTCGCATCTTTCTTCATACCGGCCCAAAGGAAAACTCGCTTCATGTCTTGGTACATCTTGTCCCCACCGGGATGAATGGTCATCTTCGACCGATGTGCATCATCAAGTATAGCCTTCCTCAGACCCTCGTCTTGCGGTACACAAAGTCTACCGTCTCTACGCAACCACCCCTTACCATCTAGGGTGTACCTACTCAAATGGCTGGACGACTCCCCCCTTATGAGTTTCTCTACTAACTCAACCAACTGTGGGTCGTCTCGCTGTGTCTCGCCAATCCGTCCCAAAAGAGTAGGCCTAACCTCCAAGGAGGCTAGCAAACCGGGTACAAAGTCAACGGAAGGTCTAAAGTCAAACATAATCTCTAAGCTCCGTCGTTCAACGAACCATGAACTAGAGGACAACTTTTTTTTTTACTTAAGGCGTCCGCTACCACGTTACCCTTGCCATGGGTATACGCTATCTCACACTCATAGGATGCTAAGAATCCCATCCACCTTTGTTGTCTTAAGACAATGCGCTCAAAGAGTCTCCAATACTTTCCTAAGATGTAGGGCATGCTTTTCTCCACTTCTAGAGAAAATCAGGATATTCTCCCATGCAAAATTGCCACAACTATCCATCTCTCACGCAGACCACCCTAGTCGAACTCGACATCCCCCAAATGCATCCCCAAAGGCCTAAACCAATATCAGACAAACACCCAAGGGATACCTCCTTCGAATTCAGACGACCTACGTGAGATGATACTAGTAAAAACGGCTAAATAATTAAGCCCTTGTCCAACTCTGGATGTCCTCGCCAGTCTCGCTCTAAAACCACCGTTTATCCCATAACTGGCTTTGCTCAACCTATTGAGCACATACGAAAACTTATTTCGCTCCTAGAAAAGACCAAGATGTCATTTACAAAGACCATCACGAACTTATTTAGGTACTCCCTGAACACCATTCTCATCAAATCAACAAAGTATGCGGGGGCGTTCGTCAAACCAAATGGCATCACCAGCCACTTATAAAAAACCCATCCGGAGTCCTAAAGGCAGTCTTCTCTATACTATCCTCAGCCACTCTCAACTGACGAAACTCCGTGGCTAAGTCCAACTGCGAAAATACTGAGGCGCCAACTAACTGATCAAAGAGATCATCAATCCTCGGCAATGGGTATCTATTCTTCTTTGTGAGTTTATTTAGTTCTCTTTAGCCTACACAAAGTCTGAGGGACCCATCCGTCTTCGTGGCAAAAACTACTGGAGCACCCCACTCCGATATACTTCGTCTTATGAACCCCTTCTCAAGCAACTCCCCTACTTGCCTATGGAGTTCCCTCCTCTCGCGAGGAGCCGTGTGGCGCACTGGTAAAGATACAGGTTTAGCATTGTCTACCAGATATATTCGGAAGTCAATCTCCCGCTCCGGAGGTAAGCCCTTCACCTCCTCAAACACATCCGAGTATTCCCGGACCACTCTAACAGATCGCAAACTCTCGACCGACGTGTCAAGCGATTCTAGATAACTTAGCATAACAGATTCCATGGGATTACAAGAGATCTCGAGAGTGTTACCCAAGCGGGTCATAAGCCTAACAACTCTCCCTTCAAAATCAAGAACGACACCCCTACTGGATAACCAGTCCATGCCCAAAACTAACCCATAGCCCGTGAAGCCCAAAAAGCATCACATCTAAACTCAACGCTAAGTATAGAAACTTTCAAACCCAAACACATCATGGAGCCCCAATTGGATTTGAAATAACTAAGGGATCATCTACTAAACTGGTGTCTAAGTGCAGTGACTCAACTAACTATGATGAGATAAACGAACTCGATGCGTCAGAATCAAATAAAGTTCGAACTGGATAATAAAGAAATCCAAATTCCAACCTAGACGGTCCTATCCCCATCTGGTACACTAGCAATGAGGGAATACAACTACCCTCCAGGAGATTCCATACCTTGCCCATGCCCCTTTGGATAATCCTAATAAGGTGTCCTATTCCTCCAGAAGGATAACTACTAGCCCTCTTCTTCCCATTCTCCACTCGTAACTTCCGATCAAAATGAGGTTTCGTCCTTCATTAAACAACAACTATTTGAGCTTTCCTCCGATCGTCTATCCAATAGGTACCTACAAGTCCTCCTCCTTCTTGAACCAACTTCTAATCCGACTAACGTCTAAGTCCCTTGAAGTGGTTTTTCATTCTTATCTATCTTAGAAAGATCATCTATACACGGAGGGGAAACTCAAAACGAGAGAGGAAGAGATTCAAAACAGAGAATTTGAAAGATATAGATATGGCTATTGGGGATTATGCTTTTCTTTCAAAAACTTTTCTCTTAAAAGACATGTTTTTGAAAATACTCCTTTCAAAAAAAAATATTCTTAGAAAATAGTTTTTCTAAAAATTTTATCTGTTCTGGTAACCTTAAGCTCTGATACCACGTGTAACACCCCACACCCGCTACAGTCACTCTCTAAGGGAATGCCATAACATCGGTGGAGTATTTTAAGTGAATATAGAACAGAAAAATTACAACAAGACAGATATAAGTAATACTTGAGAATTAAAAACATCATTTCATTTCAGTGGAAAGTAAAACATGTTTGGTTACACCAAAACCATAAATAAGAGTCAAGTACATAATATCCATCCTGATAAAAATGAAAGTACATAATCCCACTACAGAACCTAATAGCCATAATAGAAAAGATAAACTGAGCTTTACATCCACGGTCCAAGCTCCAGAAGATAGATAAAGCAGTCTGATCAAAGCCCACTAGTGCTAGGCCCACTCTGAAAACCTGAGGGTTGGGAAAAAGATAAAGAAACAACGGGGTCAGACATAAGTCTGAGTGAGTCCTATAACCCTAACAATACAATCATTAAAGTAATTAGGGTATGATATAAACAAGGTACGGTACCTCTGGGGATAATGACTACACTAAGTAGCCAACTAAACACAGGATGTACTAAGATAACCGAAAAGACGCATTTATCCACCCAAGGATAATTACTAGATTGCACCACCCCAGATCTACCCACCCAAGGGTAATTCCTACACTGCACCACACCAGTTCTACCCACCCAAGGGGTAATTCCTACTTAAAGGTTGATCCCACTAAGTATACTTAGTAATTTTACCCAGTAGTTTCTTGTACCCCTAGCTGACTACATAGGTGCCGTCTGCCCCTATCTCCACTAGGTGCACTCAGTAATTTTTAATAGTAGTTTCGTGTACCCCTAGCTGACTACATAGGTGCCGTCTGCCCCTATCTCCACTAGGTGTACCCACTACTCCCCAAGCGATCGGCCCCCTACCGTAGATACCCGTGCTGGCCCCACAATAGGGTGTATCACTCCCCAAAGTGGCAACCCGATACAACAATGGTGCACGGCTTATACCTACACGATGCAACAACGTCTTACCTACCAGCCCGGGTCCACACACGCATATGAAACCCATTGGACTCGCGTTGCCACCGCTACCCCGTTTTGGCCTCTTATAGTCAAGCCCAATATGCGTGTCCCGTCCTCGACTTGGGTCGAGCCCACAAAGATACGTTTGGGATATTGGTTGAAATGGGCCCCCACAAGCTACTACTTAAGCTTGCCATTTTATCTAGTGCATCCCACTTAACCCCTTTTATAATCATGCCCACTTACATGTTAAGGTTTGGTTAAGTCATCTAATTATATTTCAATTGCCACTTAAGGCCCCCACAAGCTACTACTTAAGCTTGTCGTTTAATTATATTTCAATTGCCACTTAAGGCACCCACTAGATTTCCGCATGCCACCCAAGGCACTTACTTTCCCACATGCCACCCAAGGCACTTACTTAACCCTTTAATCATGTTTAATTACATGTTCCACTTTGGTTAAGTATTCTAATCATATTTTCTATTGCCACCCAAGGCAACCCACTAGTTTCCTCATGCCACCCAAGGCACCCCCACTAGTTACTACATGCCACCCAAGGCACCCACTTAACCCCTCATGCCCCTCTACATGCTAATTTGGTTAAGTGTTTCTTAATTAATTAAGATCGTAACCTTTGTAAAGACCTCTCACATTAGACTGTCTTTTATGGCAGCTGGATATGCCGGTTGGTTCCGGGCAGCCTTACACCATAACAGAGTCTAACCTCATGTCTTTACACTTGTCACGTATTTAGTTTACGACTAAGACCTCTCACATTGGGCCAATCATTTGTAGCCGCTGGATTTGCCGGTCGGTTCCGGGCAGTCTTATGCTACAAAAGGGTCCAACCTCGTGTCTTAGTAGATTAATTACACCTAATTAATCACCCCCATAATTTGTATTAATTATCCCTAATTAATTACAAATATTTAAGAATATGGGTAGACCTAACTCAATAGGTAAATTCCCAATTTCATAATATGGGTAGACCTAACTTAATATGTAAATTCCCAATTATGTCCATCCACTTTACGGTATGTTTAATCATACCCACTTCACACAATTTTATGTGTTCATTAATTTTTACCCCGTCGTCCCCACGTAAATACGTTAACATGACATACTTCAAAAGAGAAGATTCATCATACACACAATGGGTTCAACTTAGCATATCATTAGCATTATCATGGGTTTAAAAAGGTGTCAACTTGTATATATGACCATAAACCCAACTTGCATAAATAACCAACCCAAAACTTGCATGAATCACATATGTCATAAAGATGGTAACTTGCTTAAATGTTCATGTCATAGGCCTATCATAAAGGTGTCAACTTGCATACATGTCATAGGTCTAAAAGGATGAACTTGCACATGTACTTATGTCATACATAGAGGCAAACTTGCATATGAACTTGCATCATAACTTGCATATGAACTTGCATCATAACTTGCATATGAACTTGCATCATAACTTGCATAAAACCAAACACTTAGCATGCATAAAACCAAATACTTAGCATGCACAAAACCAAATACTTAGCATGCATAAAACCAAATACTTAGCATGCACAAAACCAAATACTTAGCATGCATAAAACCAAATACATAACTTGCATAACATGTTACATATAAACTTGCATATAATCTCATATATAGCTTGCATAACATGTTACATATGCATCAATGTTCAACATAGTGTTTTGCATAGTGAGCATCATAAAACCTAGCATTAAACTTGCATATAGCATAAAACTTGCAAAACACACAACATACACTATACTAAACTTGCATAAGTACATTTATCCACAAACATAGCCATATCTTATCATATCCTATCATAATCAATTTAACAATTGATTATTAAGGCTATAGAAACTCACCACTAAGCTCCAATAAGCAAACCCTTGCCACAAATCACCCAAAAACTCTAGCCTTGAACATAAAGCTTGCAACTTGATGATGAATGCAAGCTAATGATCACTCATACAACTCAAAGATGCTTGTATGGACATGAAAGCCTTCATAGAAATAGGATTTAAAGAGGATGGAGGCTAGGGACTTGAGTGGAGGCCATGATCATAGAAAATTTTGGCATAGTTTAGTTAGATGTTAGGATTATGATCATTTAGGGCTAGCTTAGGGTCTTATTTATAGGATTAGGCAAGTGTTTTAGGCCATTAGATTAACCCTAAATTAGATTAGGACCATCAGATCTCGGAAGCTTCCAGAAACCAGCCCCAAAACACAGCCTAAACCCTAAAATGGTGCACCAGGCCAGCCAGAAAGCTGTGCAGGTTTCTGGCTCGACACGGGCGCACTTCCCAAGTGCGCCAGTGTAAAAATGTGTTGGCGCACTTCACAAGTGCGCCAGTGCATTTTTGTGTTGGCGCACTTCACAAGTGCGCCAGTGTATTCTGGCTTGTTTTCGGTTTTTCTGCCTAACTTCGTTCGTCCATATCTTCTTCATACGGACTCCGATTTTCGAAAACTCAGACTTTATTTCGCGTATTTTTCCAAGACGAACGCAATGGTGCAACCCGTTTCCCCTAATTCCCACATCTGGGATTAGTTATTCTTTAATTTGTGAATTTTAGCATTAACCGAAATTCGGGGTGTTACAATATGGATGTTGCATTTGAATAACGGTTGTGCACTCATATAGGAATGATATGTATCATTAGGATTCTTTTGCATACATAATGGACGCATGGCACTATCATGTTTTGCGTTAAGGATGTCAACTGAATAAGTGGATCGCCTGATCTTTGCATTAAATAAGGAACATATACACACATTTTTGCATATGTTCATATATCATTAGAAATCTTTTTAAGGACAATGGATGCTTGTGGATGATGGATGATTGGATGGTGGGATACATTCTTCTTAACTTGAAGATTTCGGGGTTTAAATCCTTTAAGGAGGGGAGAATTTAACACCTCGTAATTTTAAAACATGACATAAGGGATAATTAAAGAAAATTTTTATAAGAAGAATTAAGGGAAACGGGTAGCGCCATTGCGTTCGTCTCGGAATTCTGCTTGGAATAGAGTCTGAGTTTGTGTAAATCGGATATCACCTGAAGAAGTTATGAAGCTTAAAAATTTTAGTTTAAAACAGAATTTATTTAAATAATAATTAAAAATAAAAAACAAATTCAAAAATCAAAATCAGCCAAATTTGGGTGAGCGGGAAATCTCCCACTCTAGGGCTCGACCCCCCTAGGGGAGTCGACCCCCTATAGGGGGGTAGACAAGGGAGTCGACCTCCCTATAGGGGCGTCGACCCCATCGGCCCAGATCTGGCCTGACGAATTTTGTGGTCTGGATTGCTATGTGGTCTTCTGGGATTGGCTGGATGACGTTTTTTTGGTTTGAGAGGGTTCAGATGGATCCTAGTCTAATCTAGGGTCCTAATTCACCAAGAGCGTCTATAAAATCCCCCTAAACCTAACCCTAATCTCATTGTTATTCATCCATGGCGCCTCCATGCTGCTCTAATCTAAATTAACCTAGCCTTTCTTTTCCAACCAAAATCAAAGTAGAGATTTAGAGATAGTTCTTCTTCAACAATCAAATTAGAAGATTAGATCGACATCAATCAAGTAGAGGTTATTCAAGATTCGAATTGCTACAACAACGCTTAATTCTCTTAATTCTATTGCTGTGAGTCTATGTCACTTTCACATATAATTAAATTAAAAGTAATTATGATAGTATTGTAAATTGGATCTAATGTATATGCCTGTGACTGAGATGAATCCTATCAAGTTTGTAAATCATTATCTTTTAGATTCATACCCATAAATCTGCCATTTGCCTTTCGGATCCAGTTTATCGTTATATGCATGTTTATGTTTCATATGCCTGTTCTTATGTTTACGCCAATTTTGATGTTGATTGTCTTCTCCTCTTCTTTTCCTTTTTTATGAGATTAGGCTGACTTCGAGCCTAACATATTGCGTTGAGATTTGCATGTGAATAACGTTTGAACGATTGGGAAAAGTTTGGGGAAATTTGTAATAAAATGAGGTTATTGGCATAAATCAACTTGAGCATAATTGTGTATAAATTATGTACAAGAGATTTGGCATAAGTTAGATTGGTCATAATTGGATATAATTTGTATACATGAGGTTTGGCATAAATTGTTAATAACAATGAACGCAAATTAATTTGGGCGTAATTTGGCATAACATGTATACATAAGATTATAGGCCTAATTTAGATTAAAATTATAAACATAATTTAGATTGTAAAATATGGGTAATTGGAATATGTTTTAATCCAAGATTTAAAATTGGGACTTAAATCAAGAAAGTGACAATGAACGCCTAAGACACGAGGTAAGATTCAAATTGCGGTATAGGACTGCCCGGAACCGCCCAGCACATCCAACAACCGTAATTTGGTAATCTAATGTGAGAGGTCAAAGGCAGAAATTAGATACATAATAATGCAAAGATACAAGGTTAGATTCGGATTGCGGTATAAGACTGCCTAGAACCGCCCGGCATATCCAGCAACCGCAAAACGACAATCTAATTGTAACACCCCACGTCCATTAATGTCACTCACAAAGGGAATGCATTAACTTCTATGGAGGTTTTAGGTGAATATAGAACAGTAAAATTTCAACAAGACGGATATAAAATAGTACTTGGAAATTTAAAAACTTTATTTCAATTGCAGCAGAAGTCGAAACATGTTTGATTACATCATAACACCATAATCAAAGTCAAGTACAATATCTATCTTGATAAAACAAGTACATAATCCCATCACATAAATAGCCATTAAAAAGAAAGATAACAAGCTGGACTTTACTTCAGCAGTCCAAGCTTTCCAAGAGATAAGCAATCCAATCAGACTCCACTGGAACTTGACCCAACCTGAGAACCTGAAGGGAGAAAAGGATGAAAAAGAGGGGGGGGGGGTCAGACATAAAGTCTGGCGAGTATGATAATTCTACAATACTATTATCAAAATAACTGGACTAAGGCATAAGCTGGAAAACAAGGAAATGTCTATGAAAGAGCAGATTAAGGACATAGACAATCGCTAAAGGAAACGTTATAGGCGCTCCTAAATACTAAAAGATAAACACTATATTGCACCACACCAGTCACCATAAAGATTGATTCCACTTAGCTTCACTTAGAAACTTTCTTAATGGCTTTACGAACTCCTAGCTGACTACATAGGTGCCGCCTGCCCCTATCTCCACTAGGTGTACCCCACTTTCCATTTTTCGATCGGCTCCCTACTCGTAGATACCCGTGCTGGCCCCACAGTGGGGTGTATCATTCCCCTAAAGTGGCAACCCGATATAACGGAGATGCACGGCTTATACCTACACGATGCAACAACGTCTTACCTACCAGCCCGGGGCCACACATGCATATGAAACCCGTTGGACTTGCGTTGCCACCGCTCCCTGTTTTTGCCTCTTATAGTCAAACCCAGTATGCGTGTCCCGTTCTCGACTTGGGTCGAGCCCACAAAGATACGTTTTGGGATACTGGTTGAAATGGGCCCCCGTTATCTCCCACAAGCATTCCACCTAAGCTTGTCCCTTTAGTCAATCCCACTTAACCCACTATTCATGTTCGTTACATGTGTGTTTGGTTAAGTCTAATCGTATTTCAAATGCCTCTAAAGGCAACCACTAGATTCCTCATGCCACCCAAGGCACCTACTTAACCCCCATGTCCCACCTTACATGATTATCTGGTTAAGTATTTCTTAATTTATTAAGGCCATAACCTCATAAAGACCTCTCACATTAGACTGGCATTTATGGCAGCTGGATTTGCCGGGCGGGTCCGGGCAGTCTTACACCATAAAAGAGTCTAACCTCGTGTCTTTACAACTGTTATGCTTTAGTTTGGGCTTAGGACCTCTCACATTGGGCCGACATTTGTGACTACTGGATTTGCCGGGCGGGTCCGGGCAGGTTTACGTCACAAACAGGTCCAACCTCGTGTCCTAAGCATTGATTATTATTAATAATGCACTTTCCTCAATTTTAATAATTCCCTATTTGAATTATTAATTAATTCCAAATTTAGCAATGTCCATAATTGACTCAATTATGGACATCCATTTAAGGCATGCAAAATTATATCAATTGCACCCCAATTTATTAATTTCCTAATATTACCCCTACCCCACGTTTGAACGTTTATTCGCAAAATGTATGCTAGACCCGATTAGTCTAACTCATAGCATAAAAGAAAATATTCACAACAACAACATATATATGTGACTAAATGAATACTAACAAGGGGTGAAGCTTGCATATATCAAAACTACAACTTGCATAAGGTTATACTTGTCATGGGTCTAAGGGTGTCAACTTATTCATAATTCACATAATATGATTTTGATCAAGTTCCATAAACTTGTATTGGACATGTGTGAATCAACATCATTAACAATATGGTTTTATATGGGTACACCTAACTCAATAGGCAAATTCCCAAAAATCAAAATTCATTTAATCATAGATTCATGTATATGGGTACACCTAACTTAATAGGCAAATTCCCATATTCAAGATCTATTTAAAAAAAAACATAAACTTTAAACATGATCCAATTCGCATAAATAATAACATCATGATTTTACAACTTGCATGATTCAACACAACTTAACATGACATCATTATCATAAGTATTTCAACATATATGATAATATGAGATCTACAACATATGTAAGATTTACACCATAGCATATCATAATTTGCAACAAAGCTTGATATGATTTACAACATAGCATAGCATGATTTACAACATGGCATAACATGGTTTATAACATAGCATAGCATGATTAATCACATATGACATAGCATAGGATTATTTACAACATAATCACTACAACATAACAATATATATATGATAACATAATAGCATAAGAGATCCACAACAAAATTTACAAATACATAACAATTCATATCACTTTCTTGTGATCCAATTCATAACTTAATCGAATTATTTTATAATAACATTTTGAGAATCAGCATACTCACAATTTAAAGAAGAGAAATAGAGAGAGAGCTTTTGATTTGATTTGAGTAGATTTAGTTTGTAGATTAGGCCTTCTTCTTCTTTAGTTTGTGACGGCTATGCTGAACTCCATGGCAACGGCATGTCGGTAGCTCTCCAATTTTTCAAGTGATTTAGGGTTAGAGTCTACCCACTTATTTATAGATGTTAGGATTCATTTAGGCCATTAGATTTAACCTAGAAATAACCGCAGCCATTCAGACCAGATGGGGTTTATCTTATTGACTCAGCAATGAGTCAGAAGTGACTCAGCAAACACTCAGCAAATTAATAAACTTCTATTCATGTTTACATTAACTGCCCATATATATATAAATATATATATACACACGCACCTATTCATGAATTCAAATTAATCCATAATTAACTTATGACCATTTCTACACATTAATTTTCCAATTAATGTCTTAATTCCATTTTTCGCCTTTTAAGGCAATTCACATATCTCAAATTTGTTATATGCCTTTTTAATGCTATTTCGTGCAAATTCTCAATATTAATTCTTTTAATTTGTGAATATTAGTATTAACTGAGTTACGGGGTGTTACATTCTCCCCTCCTTAAAGGATTTCGACCCCGAAATCTTCAAATCAAGGAGAATGTTTAACCTTACATCCAATCAACCATCTACTCAATCATCAAACACTGGCATCCACTGTCCTTATAGACTTCTAAAGCTTTTATGTTTAAATGCATAGTGTGTGTGTGTGTATGTCCGTATCTAATGCAAAATTAGGTGGTCCACTGATTCAGTTGACCTCCTTGATGCAATTCATGATAGTGCCATGCATCCATTATGTATGCAAAAGATCCTAATTGCTTACAAACTACTTCTATATGCGTGCACATCCATTCAACCGAATGCAGCATCTATATGATGGTACAACCATTATACATCCATTATACTAAATACATTCATTTATGCAATATGCAATATGTAGTGACTGAGCCGATCTAGTGCCTAAAGTGTGTGTATATATGCATCCACGAGCAACCACTTGCATCCATTTTGCATCCATCATACATAACATGTCTCAAACACATGTTTCAACCATAGGATTATCCTAACTAAAGGTCAAAGATACTAATGAGAGGACATACTAAAGATAAGATAATATAAGGTAAGCGATAAAGGAGAAATTAAAAGACATACCCTCAAAAAGAAAAAGGTACAACGCACGCATCTTCTCTTCTGTCTCCCAAGTAGCGTTGCTCTCATCATCTCCCCATTGCACCTTAACTAGTCTGACGTCTCGATTCCTCAACTTTTTGATCTCCGACCCAAGAATGCATGTAGGAGCTCGTCTAATTGTTGCATCACGCTCTATTTCCACCTCTTTAAGCAAGCTCGGCTCTACCACCTCCGCGGTCTTGTGCAAACACTTCCTCAAATGTGATACATGGAATACGTCGTGTACTCCACTAAGTTTCTTAGGCAACTCCACCCTATACGCCATCTTCCCAATCCTGTCTTTTATAGGAAACAGCCCTACAGACCTTGGCGCTAATTTCCCAACGGACCCAAAGCGAACAACATTCCGTAACGGAGATACTTTGATAAAAACCATGTCCCCAATGTCAAACTCAAGATCTGTCCTCCTCTTATCAGCATAAGATTTCTGCCTATCTTGTGCTGCCTTCATCCTCCTTCGAATCAAATCAATCTTCTCCGAGGTTTCCCTAACCATATCGGGCCCAAGTAGGATTTTATCGGTAGATTCTCACCAACATGTAGGCGAACGGCAAGGCCTTCCATAAAGAGCTTCAAAAGGTGCCATGCCAATACTAGACTGAAAGCTATTATTATATGCGAATTCTACCAACGGAAGGTGCTCTTCCCATGTACCCCCAAAGTCTAGGATACAAAGCCTTAAAAGATCCTCTAGAATATGATTCACCCTCTCGGTCTGGCCGTCCGTCTGAGGATGATATGCGATGCTCAAACATAGCTGAGTCCCTACCGCCTCTTGTAAACTCTTCCAAAATTCGCTAGTGAAGATGGGATCACGGTCGCTTACTATACTAGAAGGAATACCGTGCTAACGAACTATCTCTTTAATGTATACAGAAGCCAACCACGGAGCAGTCCTCTTACTTTTCACGAGAATAAAATGGGCGCTCTTAGTAAGTCTATCTACTATAACCCAAATCCCCGTATTACCCTTCCTTGATCTTGGTAATCCATCCACAAAATCCATTGAGACGCTTTCCCATTTCCATAGTGGAACTTCCAATGGGTGAAGCAACTCACCGGGTTTCTTTTGTTCCGCTTTTACTCGTTGGCACACCAAGCATCTAGCGACGTACTCAGCCACATCCTTTTTCATACCGGCCCAAAAGAAAACTCGCTTCATATCTTTGTACATCTTGTCTCCGCCGGGATGAATGGTCATCTTTAAGCGATGAGCATCATCAAGAATGGCCTTCCTTAAGTCTTCGTCTTGTGGTACACAAAGTCTATTATCCCTTCGTAACCAACCCTTATCGTCTAGGGTATACCTACGAAGATGGCTAGACGACTCCCCTCCTTTGAGCTTTTCAACTATCTCAACCAACTGGGGGTCGTCTTGTTGTGCCTCACTAACTCGTCCTAGAAGTGTAGGTCTAACCTCCAAGGATGCTAACAAACCAGGTACTAGGTCAACGGAGGGTCTAAAGTCAAACATGGAGATGAATTCTAAGCTTCGTCGTTCAACAAACAACGGACTCAAGGACAACCTTTTCCTACTTAAGGCGTCTGCTACCACGTTACCCTTGCCCGGGGTATATGCTATTTCAAAATCGTAGGAGGCTAGGAATTCCATCCACCGTTGCTGCCTTAAATTCAAATCCTTCTGAGAGAATAAGTATTTTAATGATTTGTGGTCAGTGAACAGTTCGAATTTCTCACCAAGAAGATAGTGACGCCAAGACTTAAGCGCGAAAACAATTGCGGCTAACTCAAGGTCATGCGTAGGGTAATTCTTTTCATGAACCCTCAACTGCCTTCCACCATAGGCTATTACTCTTCCCTCTTGCATGAGGACCGCGTCAAGTCCCGTCCCACAAGCATCAGTATAGACAGTAAATGGTTTATTCCCTTCTGGTAGCACTAAGACTGGGGCTGAAGTTAAGGCTCTCTTTAAACGTTGGAACGCATCATCACAATCTTCGTCCCACGTAAAAACCAGGTTCTTCTTCGTTAACCGTGTTAATGGAGCTGATATTTTTGCGAAGTCTTTGATAAACTTCCTATAATAGCCAGCCAACCCCAAGAAACTTCTTACTTCGGTTACATTTTTAGGGACCTTCCAATCTTGGATGGCCACCACCTTTGCGGGATCCACTGCTATCCCTTCCTTGGAAACCACGTGCCCTAAGAACCGTACTTCTTTCCTCCAGAAGTGACACTTAGAAAATTTTGCCTTAAGGTTATGCGCTCGAAGGGTTTCCAACACTTCCCTAAGATGTAGGGCATGCTCTTCTTCATTCTTAGAAAAGACTAAGATTTCATCCACAAAGACTACCACGAATTTGTTAAGGTACTCCCTAAACACCCTACTCATCAAATCAACAAAATATGCGGGGTCGTTTGTCAAACCAAAGGGCATCACTAGCCATTCATAGAATCCGTCAAGAGTCCTAAAAGCAGTCTTATCTATACTATCCTCAGCCACTCTCAGTTGATGAAAGCCAGTGGCTAAGTCCAACTGCGAAAACACTGAGGCGCCAACTAACTGATCAAAGAGATCGTCAATCCTCGGCAGTGGGTGTCGGTTCTTTTTAGTGAGCTTGTTTAGTTCTCTATAGTCCACACAAAGTCTAAGGGACCCATCCGCCTTTGTAGCAAATACTACTGGAGCACCCCACTCTGATATACTACGTCTTATGAACCCCTTCTCAAGCAACTCCTTCACTTGCTTATTGAGTTCCCTCCTTTCACGAGGAGCCATGTGGCGCACTGGCAAAGATACGGGTTTAGCATTATCCACAAGATAAATTCGAAAGTCTATCTCCCGCTTTGGAGGTAAGCCCTTCACCTCCTCAAACACATCCGGATATTCCCGGACCACCTCTACCGTTCGCAGATTCTCTACAGACGCGTCAAGCGATTCAAGATAACTTAGCATAACGGAATTTATGGGACTACAAAAGATATCGAGAGCATTACCAAGGCGAGTCACAAGCCTAACTACTCTTCTTTCACAATCAAGAATGGCCCCATTTCTAGATAACCAATCCATTCCTAAAATTAGCCCATAGCCCGTGAAGCCCAATACATAAGCATCACATCTAAATTCAACGCTAAGTATAGAGATTTTCAAATCCAAACATATCATGGTCAAATGAGCCGAACCCACATTTGGATTTGAAACAACCAAGGGATCCTCTACTAAACTGGTGTTCAAGTGCAGTAATTTAACTAATGATGCAGAGATAAACGAATGAGATGCGCCAGAATCGAATAAGGTACGGACAGGATGATCAAACAGAAAAACTAAGCTTTCAACAGAAATTGTTCTACCTCTTTCTTGCAGCGGTGGGGCCGCAATAGCCTGAACTTGCCCCCTTGCCTGCCCTGGTACCATAAGAGCCTGCACCTGTCCTCCCGAGGTAGACCCTGCCCTCTGCCCCTTCTTTGGGCAGTCCTTCACCAGATGTCCCGCATCTCCACAATGAAAACAACCAGTCTCCTTTTTCTTTCTACAATCTTTGCTGAGATGGCCAGGCGTCCCACAATTGAAGCATCTCTTCTTCCCTTTGCCATTATTGTTTTTACCACCCTTCTTATTTTGCTGTTGGGGTTTCTTCTGATCCCCTTTCTTTTCAACTGCCTTATCCTCATGCATAAGTGCCATTTCTACAAGCCTTTCAAAGGTGGCTCCCATAGGGATGTGGGTCATAGCCAACCCTTGCAACGGTTCATTCAAGCCTCTAACGAACCTCAAAGCTTTCTTCTTTGGCGTGTTCACCAACTCCAAGCCAAACCTTGCTAACTGATTAAATTTATTGACATACTCCTTCACTGATAAGCTCCCTTGCTTTAATGTCAGGAATTTTTCCATATTTAAATTCTCCTCTGCCCTTGAAAGAAACTTTGCCTCAAACCTTTGTCTGAAATCCGCCCATGAATCAACTGGACATTCCCCGTTAGTGACCTCCCACCAAAACGAGGCCTCTCCCTTCATTAACCAAGCAGCTAAACGGACTTTCCTCCCATCTTCCACTTCAAAGATATCCAACAATTCCTCAGTCTCCTAAAGCCAGTCTCTGGCCTCCACAAACGTCTCAGTCCCTTGAAAAGTTTTTCCTCCCATAGCCTTAAATTCCTTGCATGTCTTTGCAAAAGTGTTAACAGGAGGAGGAGGAGGAAAGGGTGCAACTGGGGGTGGAGGAACATCTGTTGTGCCTGCAGTGGTGGCCCTAGCCACCAAATATCTCCTAAACCACCCTGGAATCGTCACACCTTCTGGGAGATTAAGATCTTCAGCCATGCTGAAACTAAAAAGGAAAGATTCAAAATGGAGAATTCGAAAGATAAAGATAAGGATATGGCTATTTGGGATTATGTTTTTCATAAAAACTCTCTTTAAATAACATGTTTTAGAAAGCACTTCTTCCAAAAATACTTTAGAAAAATATTTTTCTAAAATTTTTATCTGTTCTGGTAACCTTGCTCTGATACCACATGTAACACCCCACGTCCATTAATGTCACTCACAAAGGGAATGCATTAACTTCTATGGAGGTTTTAGGTGAATATAGAACAGTAAAATTTCAACAAGACAGATATAAAATAGTACTTGGAAATTTAAAAACTTTATTTCAATTGCAGCAGAAGTCAAAACATGTTTGATTACATCATAACACCATAATCAAAGTCAAGTACAATATCTATCTTGATAAAACAAGTACATAATCCCATTACATAAATAGCCATTAAAAAGAAAGATAACAAGCTGGACTTTACTTCAGCAGTCCAAGCTTTCCAAGAGATAAGCAATCCAATCAGACTCCACTAGAACTTGGCCCAGCCTGAGGACCTGAAGGGAGAAAAGGATGAAAAAGAGGGGGGTCAGACATAAAGTCTGGCGAGTATGATAATTCTACAATACTATTATCAAAATAACTGGACTAAGGCATAAAATGGAAAACAAGGAAATGTCTATGAAAGAGCAGATTAAGGACATAGACAATCGCTAAAGGAAACGTTATAGGCGCTCCTAAATACTAAAGGATAAACACTATACTGCACCACCCCAGTCACCCTAAAGATTGATTCCACTTAGCTTCACTTAGAAACTTTCTTAATGGCTTTACGTACTCCTAGCTGACTACATAGGTGCCGCCTGCCCCTATCTCCACTAGGTGTACCCCACTTTCCATTTTTCGATCGGCTCCCTACTCGTAGATACCCGTGCTGGCCCCACAGTGGGGTGTATCATTCCCCTAAAGTGGCAACCCGATATAACGGAGATGCACGACTTATACCTACACGATGCAACAACGTCTTACCTACCAGCCCGGGTCCACACACGCATATGAAACCCGTTGGACTTGCGTTGCCACCGCTCCTTATTTTGGCCTCTTATAGTCAAACCCAGTATGCGTGTCCCGTCCTCGACTTGGGTCGATCCCACAAAGATACATTTTGGGATACTGGTTGAAATGGGCCCCCGTTATCTCCCACAAGCATTCCACCTAAGCTTGTCCCCTTAGTCAATCCCACTTAACCCACTATTCATGTTCGTTACACGTGTGTTTGGTTAAGTCTAATCATATTTCAAATGCCTCTAAAGGCAACCACTAGATTCCTCATGCCACCCAAGGCACCTACTTAACCCCCATGTCCCACCTTACATGATTATCTAGTTAAGTATTTCTTAATTTATTAAGGCCATAACCTCATAAAGACCTCTCACATTAGACTAGCATTTATGGCAGATGGATTTGCCAGGCGGGTCCGGGCAGTCTTACACCATAAAAGAGTCTAACCTCGTGTCTTTACAACTGTTATGCTTTAGTTTGGGCCTTGGACCTCTCACATTGGGCCGACATTTGTGACTACTGGATTTGCCGGGCGGGTCCGGGAAGGTTTACGTCACAAACGGGTCCAACCTCGTGTCCTAAGCATTGATTATTATTAATAATCCATTTTCCCCAATTTTAATAATTCCCTATTTGAATTATTAATTAATTCCAAATTTAGCAATGTCCATAATTGACTCAATTATGGACATCCATTTAAGGCATGCAAAATCATATCAATTGCACCCCAATTTATTAATTTTCTAATATTACCCCTACCCCACGTTTGAACGTTTATTCGCGAAATGTATGCTAGACCCGATTAGACTAACTCATAGCATAAAAGAAAATATTCACAACAACAACATATATATGTGACTAAATGAATACTAACAAGCGGTGAAGCTTGCATATATCAAAATTACAACTTGCATAAGGTTATACATGTCATGGGTCTAAGGGTGTCAACTTATTCATAATTCACATAATATGATTTTGATCAAGTTCCATAAACTTGTATTGGACATGTGTGAATCAACATCATTAACAATATGGTTTTATATGGGTACACCTAACTCAGTAGGCAAATTCCCAAAAATCAAAATTCATTTAATCCTAGATTCATGTATATGGGTACACCTAACTTAATAGGCAAATTCCCATATTCAAGATCTATTTTAAAAAAAAACATAAACTTTAAACATGATCCAATTCGCATAAATAATAACATCATGATTTTACAACTTGCATGATTCAACACAACTTAACATGACATCATTATCATAGGTATTTCAACATATATGATAATATGATATCTACAACATATGTAAGATTTACAACATAGCATATCATAATTTGCAACATAGCTTGATATGATTTACAACATAGCATAGCATGATTTACAACATGGCATAACATGGTTTATAACATAGCATAGCATGATTAATCACATATGACATAGCATAGGATTATTTACAACATAATCACTACAACATAACAATATATATATGATAACATAATAGCATAAGAGATCCACAACAAAATTTACAAATACATAACAATTCATATCACTTTCTTGTGATCCAATTCATAACTTAATCGAATTATTTTATAATAACATTGTGAGAATCAGCATACTCACAATTTTAAAGAAGAGAAATAGAGAGAGAGCTTTTGATTTGATTTGAGTAGATTTAGTTTGTAGATTAGGCCTTCTTCTTCTTTAGTTTGTGACGGCTATGCTGAACTCCATGGCAACGACATGTCGGTAGCTCTCCAATTTTTCAAGTGATTTAGGGTTAGAGTCTACCCACTTATTTATAGATGTTAGGATTCATTTAGGCCATTAGATTTAACCTAGAAATAACCGCAGCCATTCAGACCAGATGGGGTTTATCTTATTGACTCAGCAATGAGTCAGAAGTGACTCAGCAAACACTCAGCAAATTAATAAACTTCTATTCATGTTTACATTAACTGCCCATATATATATATATATATATATATATATATATATACACACGCACCTATTCATGAATTCAAATTAATCCATAATTAACTTATGACCATTTCTACACATTAATTTTCCAATTAATGTCTTAATTCCATTTTTCGCCTTTTAAGGCAATTCACATATCTCAAATTTGTTATATGCCTTTTTAAGGCTATTTCGTGCAAATTCTCAATATTAATTATTTTAATTTGTGAATATTAGTATTAACTGATTTACGGGGTGTTACACTAATATGGGAGGTCTTGCAAGATTGTGATTTTAATGAATTAATGAACACTTAACCAAGATAAGACATGTGGTAAGACATGAAAATGATAAAAGGGTTAAGTGGGTAATATGGGTAGCTTTTGAAACATAATTAAAAAACTTAACCAAGATGAGACATGTGATTAGACAGGGGATAAAGAGGGGTTAAGTAGGAATTCCTAGTGGGGACTAAGCTTAGGAGGGAAGCTTGTGTTAAGTGGGTGGACCATTTTCAACCAGTAACCCATTTTTTATATATACGAGCTCGAACTAGGTCGAGGACAGGGACACGCTTACTGGCGTTGATTGTAAGAGGTCAATAAAGAGGTAGCGATGGCAGTGCAAGTCCAACGGAGTCATGTGCGTGCGTGGGTTCGGGCTGGTAGCTAAGGTGTTATTGCATCGTGTAGGTATAAGCCGTGCATTTTAGTAGTATCGGGTTGCCACTTTAGGGAGTGATACACCCTACTGTAGGACCAGCACGGGTATCTACGAGTTTGGGAGCCGATCGAATGAGGAGGGTAGTGGGTACAACTAGTGGAGATAGGAGCAGGCGGCACCTGTGGCAGCAGCTTGGAGTACACGAAACTACCATCATTATTGTTATTATTATGTTTAGTAAGAGGGATCAATTTTCAGTATGGAACTAGTATTGGTGCGGTATAGGAATTATCTTATAGTGATTAGAAGCGCAATCAACATTATATTTTGTTAATCTTTTTTACCTTATCATATCTGCTTATGTTACAGTCATCTCTTATATCCAGTTTATGTTCTTATCCTGTTACTTTACTGATTATATTGTTAAAGCCACTGGACTCGCCAGACTTTATGTCTGACTTTTTTTGTTTCACCTCTTTTCTTTCCTTCCCCCTCACCTCCAGATCCTCAGGGTGGGACTAGTGGAGCATGACTTGGATTTCTTTCTTCTTGAAGTACTTGGAAGTACTGAAAGTAATGCACTGCTTTATCTCTTTTCATTATGGCTATTTGGAGTGGGATTATGGTTTTGCTTTTATGTAATCTGATAATAGTTTTATTCAAGATGGATATTTATGTACTTGACTTAGTAAATGACTTTGATATTGTAACCAGACATGTTTTGTTTTTCCGATGCAATGAATAAATTTTGAATTTTCTTAAGTACCATTTTATATATCTGTCTTGTGATATTCTGTTCTATACTCTTATAATACTTCATGAAAGTTAATGCATTCCCTTAGTGAGTGACATTAATGGATGTGGGGTGTTACAAAATAAGCTAGCTGATGCTGATAAAGTTTCATAACAACATAAATATATATGTATATATATATACACATACATAGTTTAAAACAAAAGCTTAAAAGGCCAACCTGATGATTAACAGTAAAACTGAATCGTGATAGGCAGCCTGAGTTCCAGCAGCAAAAAAGCACCAAAATCTACAGGAAAAAAGAAGTAATTTTATGCCTGATTGCACACAAAATATCGTATCTTTATGTTCGTACTGATAATAGTGAAGGTCATATCGTGTCTTTGTGTTCGTGTGTGCATATTATTCAATTATATGTATAACATGTTTATGTGATGCTACTGACATGATTTCATGAACTTGTAACGTACATACCAGCATCCCACAAGCTTTGTGGTTTAACATGACATCTAACATCGTATATAGCCGGTACACCTCCCCACTTTTTCTGTTTTCTCCAACAGGACTGCATATAAATTCATGAAACATACTACATCATATATGCTAATTAAGCTGTGTTTTTAGCCTTATCTAAAGCTCTTAAACACGGCCAAAAGCCGTATCAAAAAACGGCGTGTTAAATTTTTAGATACAGCTATAAACCGTATCTTACTAGTAACAACATACGGCTTATAGCCGTATCTAAACCGTATTCAGACACGGCCTTTGACCGTATCTAATTATATCTATGTGCGCGTGCACACACACACACACACATATATATATATATATATATATGCATATATATATAAAAATAGAAACTGTAGCACATATTTTTCATAACACAACATATATACCATAATTTATACACAAGAATAACAATATATATATATATATATATATGCAAAGCATTACAAGATTTTTCATAATACGAACACAGTGTATAACATACAAACATATACAAAGGAAATTGTCAAAGATTTTCATAACAATACGAACCAACAAAAAAAGGTAAAAACATATGATGATTAGCCTAATATAAATAACTCCAGTCGAAGACGAGAAGATTGAGCATACATGTTGATCATGCCGATGAAATCCATTTGTTTGTTGTAAATCAATGCAGTACTATGAGAATAAGCTAGCTCATGATGCTGATCATAAAGTTTTATATATACCAACATAAATATTTATGTATGTACACAGTTTAAAACAAAAGCTTAAAAGGCCAACCTGATGATTGGCATTAAAACTGAATCGTGATAACCAGCGCCTGAGTTCCAGCAGCACAAAAGCACCAAAATTTACAGGAAAAAAGAAGTAATTTTATGCTTGATTGCACACCAAGTATCGTGTCTTTGTGTTCGTACTGATAACAGTGAAGGGCATATCGCGTCTTTGTATTCGTGTGTGCTATTTGTCAATTATATGTATACATGTTTATGTAATGCTACTGACATGATTTCATTCTCCAAAACAATTCCTTTGCTTTGAACCAGTTTATTCTTCATTCTCCAAAATCTCTGCAAACATGATTTTCATGTAAGGACTCACTAACTCGCTCTAAAAGTATTAAACCGCAAACTTATTATAATTCTCATTGTCACTTGGCTACAATGTAGATATAACATTGATATAGCCTTGTCCTTTCAATTCTATTACCCTTATCTAATGTAGTGTACCCGAGATGAGGGGATGGAAAAAAGCGAGATATTACGTGAAGTTTATATCAAAAATGCTCTGATTTTTCCTGTTAAGTACCATGATAGAAATCCCAATCAAGCAGACTCTGCACAATTATGGTTTTACTGCATAGTTATAACCTATATCGTTCAAAACACCAACAACTTCTCGTATTACATGAATGGTTGTACCATAACAGAATTACCTAAATAAAAATGTTATTGAAATAGACATCACCAACAAAATGACCATATTGATTGCTACCATAGATATTAACCTTGAGCCTCTTTACTTTCACTAATTTTACCAATTCTTCCTTCGACTCCTTCCCATATAGCATTGCACTCTCAGCTCACACCCCACAGGTTCAACAAAAGCCCATAGAAAGCATAAATAATAAGTAAGAGTATTCTAATAAGCATTAATATATCCTAGCATCATTACTACATGAATGGCAGTATCTCATTAAGCATCGAACTAGAAACCTATATAAGTATGTTGAAATATGAACAGGTAACAAAATCAAAAGCTAGAGTGACATTACGAGAATATGAACAAGTAAAAAGAATTACCTGAATGTACCGATAGCTTTGTGCATTCATTACCCAAATGTAACAATCATTACTACCAGGGGTGAATCTAGACCTATACTCTAGAGGGATCAAAAACTGAGAGGGGTCAGCATTAACTTAGCTTTTAGTAAAAAAAATATGGTTAATAGTGTACTAATTTTAGTAAAATCACAAATTACCTAAATGGATTCGCCCCTGAATTTACCACAATCATTACTTTGTGCTAGTAAAATTACCTGAATGTAAGGATAACTTTGTGCTAGTAGAATTACCTGAATGTAAAAGTCATTACTGCAATCTTCAGATTACCCAAATTTGGAAAATCTTGCTTTGTGCTAGTAGATCCTGGGCATCATTTACATTTACAGTGGAAAATCAAATTCCACTTTATAGCTGAATTAGGTAAAGCACAGCTACTTATAATTATACTTGAGACTTTGATGAAGGTTGATTAGCACACTGGAATGATGCCAATGATCTAACTAGCGCAAAGCTGGAGAGGGTTGTTCATCTCTGCTGAAGGAGGAGATTTCAAAGAAAGGTGGAGGCACGATTTGATGATCGAAAACCCTAATTTGGGTTTTTGACTGGTCACCATTAAAGTAAAACAAAAGGAAATGGAGCGGCCAAAATTTGTGTTCGGAGTGCCTAAAGGGGTGCACAATATGATACGAATTTGATTTGGCCAAAGGGCGTGCCAAATTAACTGATCCGGAGCTTCCTTGATGGACGGTCAGATTTAGGGTGTTTAGGGTGGTGCAGATCACAAAATGTAGTTTGATACGGCTCTGAGCACTATCAAATATGATATGGCTATAAGCCATATTTTATCTCTGCTGCGTTGTGTGCCAAATTGGCTGTTATGGTGTACTGACAAGTTACAAATACTTCACTAGACAGGAGATCGACATTATAACTCACTAAAAGCATACAGAAATGAGCTAAAATGGAACTTGTTTAATGACATATATGTGTATATATATATAGAAATGATATGTAGACTGAAATGTCTTCTGTTATTATGTACTGACTGAGTTTAAGTCAAATTACACCAGGCATATGTCTCAGTCAGTACATTGTAACAAGTCAATACATTGTAACAGTGTAAAATAATATATATATATATATATATACCTGCTCCAACGGCTAAAGATATCGAACCATCATCTTCGGATAACACACATACTCGACTTTCTGATTAAGAATTTACTAGGCGATCCACCAGGTGGCTGCATTTTAGCTCATGTGAAGGGTCAGTAATCCATGCTAATTAGTTTCATTCAAATGTCGAATGCCGCTTCACTTAACCTTTGGTAAAAGCTGTTTTCACCTGCAACTTTCAGTTTCTTTGAATCAGAATGTGTAGTGCAAGGTAACTTACACTACAGTCTCTGCTACAAAGCAGAGGAAAGTTGCTAGTGAAAGCAGCTTTTTACTAAGGTTAAGTGCAGCAGCATCCGTCAATTGGATGAAGCTAACTATCATGGATACCCGACCCTACGTGTGAGCTAAAACGCATCCACCTGGTGGATCGCTTAGTAAAATATTAACCATAAAGTCTATTAATCATCCATCTGCCAAAATTTTCAACAAACCTGTTAAAATATTTTTGGTACACTTGTTATCTCTCAAAATAGAGTAAACTTGTTATAAGACAACCCAATTTAAATTTCAAATATAAGGCAAACAAACAGTCAAATGACGATGAAATCATGGTTAAATATTGAACTATAGAATTATCCATTTTCCTAGTTTAAGAAATGGACAACTTTTAGTTGCTAGATAGTTAACTATAAATCAGTGACAACTTGTACATGAATGTGGTTACTACATTTCGGATTCAGCGTGGCAAGCGATCTAAAGAACATATCAACAAACCTGTTAAACTCATTGTTATTTATTTGTTTCATGGATATATATATATACCGCAATCTAAAATGGATATATATACCGCAATCTAAAATTATACCATATATGTTTCAGTTTAATTCAATTGAAATAGCTAACACACTAACAACTAGCTAACACACTAGTACCATACATTTCTGATTCTAGAGTATAACAACTAGCTAACACACTAGTACATACCAATTCAATTGAAATAGCTAACACACTAACACAAAGCAGCAATCAGCTTACACACAAAGACTTCTACTTGTTCCCTAATCCCTACTATCAAACATGCACAACACAATTCAATTAAAATAGCTAATGCACTAACACAAAGTAGCAATCAGTTAACACGCAAAGACTTCAACTTGTTCCCTAATCCCTACAATCACGCTTGCACAACACGATTCGATTGAAACAGCTAACAAATTAACAAAAAGTAAGGGTCGGCTAACATGCAAAGACTTCAACTTGTTCCTTAATTCCCACTATCAGGCATGCAAAACACAATTCAATTGAAACACATACCTGCGGTCAACGGAGGGCTACAGAAAAAGGGTTGCTACGTCGAAGGAGTTGGTTGTTTGTCTCTGTCAGCAGGGGAGACTCCAAAGAAAGGCGGAGGCACAGTTTGGTGATCGAAAATCGTAATTTGGGTTTTCGGTCACCATCAAAGTAAAACAAAGGGAAAAGGGAGCAGCCAAAATTTTAATTAGGAGTGCCTAATAGGGCGCACAATATGCTACGCATTCGATTTGGCCAAAAGCCATATCAAATTAACTGATCCGGAGCTTCATTGATGGACGGTTAGATTTAGGGTGTTTGGGGCGGTGCAGATCGCAAAATATAGTTTGATACGGATCTTAGCACTATCAAATATGATACGGCTTTAAACCGTATTTTATGTCTGCATCCTAGTGTGTCAAATTGGCTGTTATGGTGTAGTGGTAGGCAGGTCAGAGCAGTGCCGACCATAAGCTCGAAAGGGTTCATTCAAGCACAAGAGACGGGGTCCAGTATATTATTTAGGCATAATAGGTTCTCTCAACTTATAAAGGCTTCAAGGCAGGATAGACGGTGATAGCCAGAGTCATGGATGTTGATTGTTTTTCTCGTATCATCTTGCGTAGATTGCTCGACGTCAAAGGAGACATCTCTTGGGTGTTTGTCTGATGTTGGTTTAGGCCTTCAGGGCTTGTGCTTGGAGATGCTGATCTCAATTAGGATGGTCTACATTGGACAATTAGTTGCTATGTCTACTACTGTTTGTTTCCTTCTGATTATTTGTAAAGGCTATCACTGTTAGATGTGGAGGAGACGGGTTTGGGTTTCTTCTCTGTTGATGTTGGTAGATTAGACGATTGATCTACCTATTTCTCATTACATTATTGATGATGTTAGATTGCTTTATTATCGCTCATTAAGACTATTGACTGACTCAAGGTTTTATGTTCCGTCTTATTACCTTGGGTTTTTCGTCCATTAATGTTGTGGATGGGCAGACTAGGTAGCAGGTGACAGATTGTGGATCTTGATGAGGATGATGTTGTAGAGCAACGACAAGAAGGAGGCTTACGTATTATTTTCTTTTATACATATCTTGTTGTTTCCAATGTTATGTTTGTTGTATGCTACTATGAGTGAACTTGTAGTGAGGATGATTGTATAGATTCTAATGATGTAGTCCAGTATGATGTACGGATATTTTCTTTCATGATGATATGAAGGTTAAGATTCTATTCAATGATGCTTCACTACTATTTCCTATTGTATATGTTCTATTAAATTTTATCCCTGCACTGAGGGTTATACGACAGGTTCTACATGTGTTATTCTACTCTGATGATCGCCCATAGCTGCCTGACACGTCTTTCAGCGTATTATTCCTCTTGTTAAGTGCAAGAATTATGGGTCGTCGTCACATTTGGTATCAGAACTCTGGTAATCGATTTTAGCCAAAGTTCAGCAACGTAATGACATATAAGAGACGTATTTGTAGTTTTATGATGGATGTATAATATATGTTAGTGTATAGTATAATAGCACTTAAACTCCATTGTGGTTTTCCTCATGTGTACACTAATTCTGTTTTTCAGATTTATAATGAGTCATCGATCGTCGAGACATACTACTAGGGAGGAGACTGTTCCCTGAGGGAGAGATGGCGATATACCAGATTACCCGACTATGTTCAAGGCTATGATAGCAACGATCGTAAGGAGGGTACCCACTCCAGGATCAGCGGCGGTAGATGTTGGTGTCCAGGTGCAGGTACCGAGGGTGGTTGTCACAAAGCTATGTATGGACTTCACTGCTCTTGGAGGGAAGTCGTTCAAAGAGAAAGAGTCGACAGTCGATGTAATAACCCGCATTTTATGTATCAAAGGATCACAATTTTTTTTATTTAATTTTCTAAAGGTTGGATCATTCTCATATTTTTGATATGTTGTTAATGGGGATGTGAGATATGACCATAATTTTTACCAATTTTATTTGTGACCGTTTTTCCATTGGTAGTTTTGTACAGAGCATAACTTTTGACTGGAATTGATTCAGGTGCTGAGATCGATTTCATTGGAAAGGAAATGGTGTTGCCAATTCCATATAATGGTCACGTTAAAAATTTGGTTCAACAGTTTGGATGCAATAGTTGTTTTAGTGTTTCACAATTTATGTTTTGGTTTTGTGGAGCTATTGATTAGCTGATTTGGGGTGGACCATTAGTGGGTTGGTGGGAGGTTAAAAATTGCGAGTTAGAAACATGGAGAATAGTTTACTTTCTTCATTCTCTCATTTGGTTGAGATCATGATTCTCCCTGCTCAATCAAATACACCTTTCCATAATTAAAATCTAAATCTATGGAAGAAGATTGAAGATCTACATTAATCGAAGCTAGTTCTACATCAAGTAAAGATGGATTTCATCAAATTGAGAGGTTTGAAAGTTGGTCTTCACTGATCAGATTCATGATTCATCATTTTTAATCTAGATCGAAGATTTGGTGAGTGATAAGCATCCCTCACACGGATTCAATCAAGTATATGGGTTGTTTGAACTTGATTTCATCATTTTAAGGTATTTTCACCAACATCTACATCATGGTAAGTATATTTTCATATGAATCACCATAAAATCTAATCTAGCAACTAAAATTGGTAAGTTCTTATGTTAATTCATATGTTTACGCAAGTTTGGATCCATTGTTTAGTTAATTTATTGATTTATCATGATTTGGTAAATTTTATATGATTAATGATGAATAATTGTCATTTTGATGTTGTTAATGATTTCATAAAGTTTTGATTGTTGAATTGGATGATTTAGATGAGTTGTTTGAATCGATGTCGTCGTTTTGGTGATGATTTGGTCAAGATTAGTGCTATTTTGGTTCGATCTGGAGTTGTGTCATTTGGAGATAGGTCGGTCGTGGCTCATTCTCCAAGGAACGGGGATCAGGTCGTTGGAGAAGCTTCAAGGTATGGGAAAAGCTTCGGGTCACACGATAGTCTTCGGGTCATATGGAACGACCTAAGGAAGGTTATAGCCCGTGGAAGTTTGGGTAGGCCGATTTCGAAGTTGATGGGTTGATGAAGTAGTCGGGTTGTGAGTGTGTAATCAACCTTGTCAGACTGTTGAAGGGGAACAACCTAGTAAGGTCGTTGGAGAAGTAAAAGGCAGAATGGCTTGCGTAGTGGGATACAGTCAGGGCATTAACGACCTGGGGAAGTTTGTTAGCTTGGAAAAATGATAGAGTGGGTCGGGTCGTAGGCCAGTTATGACATAATGTGGTAACGACCCGATCATAGTGGACTAATGTGATGATTTTTGGTTCCCTGTTGAATGTGACTTCGAAGTATATTCAAGGTGGAAATGTTCGAAGTGATGTGTTCATTGATCGTCGAAATGCAATGAATATGATGACGACTCTAGGTGATGAGTTCATGGATAATGGTTGCTCGAGAAAGCGCTTGAGCTTATGAATAGTCATCAGATTAGATGACTAGAGATGTTGAAGGCCAAGAGATTATCGTTATCGTCGGTTTTAGCATACTCAAACCAGGCGTACAATTGGGAAGTCACGATGGGCCTAGAGATACCCTGGGCAGTCGTGATGGGCCTAGAGATACGAGTCACGATGAGTATGGAGTTTTGTTAGAACTGGGGTTTACAATTATCCCTTGACTGACGGCAAGATGTTGATCTGGTCATACGATTAACGATGGTTTCAAAGCATGATTGGCGGTGATGGCCAGAGCCATGGATGATGATTGTTTTGCTTGTATCCTCTTGTGTAGGCTATTCAACATCGAAGGAGATATCTCTTGGGTGATTGTCTGATATTGGTTTAGGCCTCTGGGGCTTGTGCTTGGGAGATGTCAATGTCGATTAGAGTGGTTTACGCTAGATAACTACTAGCCATGAATGTACAGTTATTTCTAAATGCTTTTTGTAAAGGCTATCATTGTCGTATGTAGGGAAGAGGGGTATGAGTTCTTCTCTATTTATGTTGGTGGATTAGTTAATTAATCTACTTATTCTCGTATATTTTATTGATGATGTTAGATAGTTGTTTTATCGCTCACTAAGACTGTTGTCTGACTCAAGGTTTTATGTTTTTCTCTTATTACCTTGGGTTGTTTATCCTGTTATGGATGGGCAGACTGAGTAGCAGGTAATAGGTAGTAGATCTTGGTGGACGCTGCTGCAGATTGATGACAAGCTGGAGGGTTTTGTGCCACTTTATTACTACTATCTAATATTTATGTTTCCACTGTTTGATGTTTACTCTAAGCGTTGTAATGAGTCTAATTTGTGCAAACACTTATGTTGTAATCCAAGGATGTATGGATATTCTTTCTAGTTGTTATGGATGTTCAAGTTTCTGCTCAAATATGCTTCACTATTACAACTTATTGTATATGTTCTATTATATTTTATCTTTGCGTTGTGAGTTATACAACAAGTTCCACTTTATCTTACCCCAATGATTGTCTACAGCTGCCTAGCATGTTTTCAACGCATTATTTCTCTTGTTTAGTGCAGGAGTTGTGGGCGGTCATCACAGTAGAGATTCAAGGATGGCTTGATATTTGCACTTGGATATTTGGAGACTTGGGCATTGAGGATGCGACTAAGAAGAAGCGTGCATCAAGACAACTACAGGGTAGAGCTATGGATTGGTGGAACTCTGCTGCTTTAGAGACTCATGAAGATGAGATCATTTGATGTAATAGCCCGCGTTTTACGTACCGGAGGATCGTAGAATACTTTTGTTTAATTCTCTTAGGGTTGGACCATTCCCATATTTTGATATGTTGGTTATGGGGATGTGGGACATGTCCATAATTTTTACCAATTTTATTTGTGACCATTTTTCCCTGTTAGTTTTGTACATGGAATAACTTTTGACTGGGATCGAATCAGGTGTTATGGTTGATTTCATTGGAAAGGAAATGGTGTTGCCAATAGAGTGGTCGCAATAAAGATTTGGTTTAGTGATGTGGGAGAAATCGTTGTTTTAGTGCTACACAATTTCTGTACAGGTTTGGCTTGCCTCTAGTGGACTGACTTGGTGAGCTCCATTAATGGCTAGTTTGGGGATATAAACAGAGGATTAAAGGCATGAAGAATAGTTTACTTTCTTCATTCTCTCATTTGGTTAAGCTCGTGATCCTCCTTGCTCAATCAAATACACCTTTTCACCATTAAAATCTGGATCTACATGTGAAGATTAAAGATCTACATCAAGCAAAGCTAGATCTACGTCAAATGAAGAGAGATCGCATCAAATCGTGAGGTTTGAAGTTCATTCTTCGCTGTTCGGATTGGGAATTTAGTGATTTTGAGTTAATTCGAAAAATTTGTAAGTGGTAAGCATCTCTCACATGGATTCAATCAAGTATATGGGTTGTTTGATATTATTTCCATCATTTTAAGTTGTATTTACCAAGATCTACATCATGGTAAGTATGTTTTCATTTGAATCACCATAGGATCTAATCAAGCAACTTGAATCGGTAAATTCTTATGTTAATTCACATGTTTATGCAAGTTACATCCATTGTTTTAGTTTATTCATTGATTTATCATAATTTGTTCAATTTTACATTATTATTGATGAATAATTGTCGTTCAAGTGTGGATAATGATTTCATAAAGTGTTGATGGTTGAATTGGATGATTTGGATGAGTTGTTTGAATTGATGTTGTCGTTTGGTGATGATTTGGACAAAATTGGAGTTAGATTGGAAAATCCTGGAGTTAAGGTCGTTTATCTTGCATGGGCCGTGTGGCTTGTTCTCCAAGACATGGCAGGTCGTTGGAGTTTTGAAGTGCATTCGGGTCGTTGTAGCTGCTTCGGGTCGTTAAAGGGCTTAGGTCGTTGGTGACTTAAACAGGCGGGTCGGTCCAAAGTTAGGTCGTTCGAAGGGGATTCAAGTCATGGAAAGTTAGGCCAGACAATTTGATTAGGCTGTTGGCTTTGGTTCCCTGGAGCGTTATTGGCATCAGATCGAAGGTGATATTGGGCGACCTAGGTAACTCAGGTTATTGGGCAACCTATGGTTGGTGTTAGGTCGCTAGCTCGATAGGTCGGTCGAAGCAAGGCAGGTCATACTGAGGTTAGGTCGTTGAGCGTCCTAAGGAACATGGCTGCATGTGGAAACGCTGTGAACGGAGGCTTAAACATCGTGATTTGTTTTGGTAGCGAGAAGTTGAAAAGCTATGAAATGGAATATCGACCAAATAGTGTGTGTTTTTAGGTTGATAATGGTTGTGACTTTGAAGCGTATTCAAGTAGGAATGTTCGAAGTGTTGTGATGTATTCGTTGATCGTCGAAATGCAACGAATGTGAAGAGGACTCAAAGTGGTGAGATCGTGGATGATGGTTGCTCGAGAAGTCGCTTGAACTCATGATTAGTTATCAGATTGGACGGCTAGAGATATTGAAGGCTGAGGAAGTATCATTGTCGTAGGTTCTAACTGACTCAAAACATGGGTATGATAGGGATGCCTAAAAGACCAGTCGAATGGTCGAGTACCCTGGGCAGTCATAAGGGGCCTAGAGATACGTTTATTCATATGGCGTATGGAGTTTTTCTAGAATCGTGTTTTACAATTAGCCCTTGACGAATGGCAAGGTATGTAACGGCCCGCAAATCCATACTATCTGAGTTGACTAATAACACCATACGTTCAACCCAAATTGCACAGAAATACGAATCATTATTAGAAAGAAGTTAGAGGATGAGAAATAGAAAGAAAGAAATATTAGAATGGAAGAAAACGGAGATCACAAATTCACAGCGGAACGAATAAAATATATTAAATAACATAACTTTTGAAATACAAATCAGTAACTGTATATACATACCATTATCAGAGCACAACAGTTATTCCTGGAATAGTTATAAACACCCGTTTCCAGATACAAACATGGTACACGGCGGAATATATGATAGTCTGTAGCTAACCGGTGAAGCCTCCTTCTTCAAACTCCTCTAAGTGAATTTGTAAAATCCCGACTACTTGACTGTCCGTACAAATTTGGGCACCCAAGAGTTTAGGGAAAACAAACAAAATAAACTCTGGGTCAGTCATGGGACTGGTGTGAGTAAACTTCAATCATTTGTTTAACTTTCAAAATCCTTTCAAAAGAAAGGATAATAGTAAGACCAGCCCACACATAAACATGGACGCTTTTTACCTTACTATAACCCAAAACACTTTGATACGAAAATCCAGTGGTGTTATAATAGTGTCTAATCAAATAAATAACCAAATAGCAAAACGCTTGGATCTCACGCTCCACATACATAGTATAAAATCAAAAACCGCAGGGCGCTTATTGGAGATTGGATTTCCAACATGACAAGGTATGGGACCACTTCCGATAGTGTATCTCTAGAGGGGAATACACTGGGTTCAACAAGAAAGTCTTGCAACCCGGCCCACACATGACCGACCACTCATTTCGCTTGAGTGTATCGAATGTATATCACCAACGGTTGGGATCAGCAACCGTTTCCCGAAAAGGGACAACATCGATAGATTAAAGAAGTAAAAGGAATTTCTTTAGATAGGTGATTATACACCCTAATGGGGCGACCCACATAGCCATACTTCCTGTCCGATTTTTGTCATTTCCCGGTTGTTGAGGCCTGAGGCTACGATTTCTTATCATTCATTGATAGAACCATCACTTTGAATGCCACATTGTCAGATCCGTTCATCATTAATTGATTTGCACAAATATATTCTGGATATTATGCTAAGAGAATAAATTCTCCACCACCATATATATTTGTACAGAACAATCATATTCGATCATTGGAAATACTTTGTCATACATTCGTCTATATACGTTCGTTCTGGGATTGTACAAAACCGAAGGCACAATTTCCATTAATAGAAAAATCCCTTGCACTTTACTCCGTCTTCGACTATCTTCATATAATCTGATTCGCAACGCTACTGCCAATACGGAGTGGTTCTCGGATAATAATCCAACCAGTCTCTCCATATTGACAACGATATTGGCAACACTTCGATAGTCGGTTATGACACTATCGAAGAAAAACAAACATTCATTTAAAGCATTAAACAAATCACTGGGTCTTTTAATTAATATTTCATTAATTAAAACACTTCTCCATTTCCTTATCCATATTCATTACACGACATTTTCGATAATCATCTTGGCCTCTTACGCTATTTGGAAGAAATTTCCAAATATCAACTTATTTTATTTTCTATATTTAGAAAATATCATTTATTTGCAGTTGGAAAACATTCCACTTACTTATCTCTTTCACGACCATTTATTTCTATAATGAGGAAGTATTTATTATTATATTTCCAAAATTTTCACTTACCTGGGTTCAAACAAATGTTGTGTAAAACATCGT
Source organism: Allium sativum (assembly GCA_030737875.1). Classification (NCBI taxonomy): domain Eukaryota; kingdom Viridiplantae; phylum Streptophyta; class Magnoliopsida; order Asparagales; family Amaryllidaceae; genus Allium; species Allium sativum. The sequence goes on along the minus strand of CM060909.1, from coordinate 62,132,348 downwards.
TACAACAACCCAAAATACTGCATTCGACTAACCCTTATTCAAACCTTTCTCTTCGAGACTAGATCTTGCGATTTATTGGTTAAAAACGAAATCAATCAAGTTGGGGTATAACTACCTCTCAGACCTTGACTGAAAACATCCTTAACTTCAAAACGGACAAAACCACTTACCTCGAATAATCAACATCATATTACCAATTATCCATATCTTTTAAACGTGTATACATTTTCCTTTCTAATTTGACCAGATTTAATTATAGATTTTCTTTTTGTTTATAATACTCTATTTCTAAGTTCGTTTCCTTATCAAATTATATATATATCGATACACTGATTTCTAACTATCAAAATTTCTTAAAAATATTCTAACTCCTTGGATTTTCGGAAAATTTTGCCATAACCTCCTTTGTACCGTTCGATAGTTCAAACCTCAACTCGCCTCTCTAGGCCCTTTCCATTCAAAAAGAAAATGAAAAAGCCAAGTAGCTTGCCAATTCGGCGCATAAAAACTCATATGAAATTTAAACGTGTGCCTTTTTGTCGGGCACTAAATTTATAAATCTTCATCTCTTCATTCCATACCTATTTAACATATGTTCACCTGTTTTCAATCCAATTCAACTCAACCCAATCGTTTGAATTTAGTTTCGCCCATTTATTCTTTAATTAGCTTCTTAGCCTATTTCACTTGTTATTCGAACATATGATGTTCAATTATCATTTTATCTTGCTTATGAATTAATTTAATTCCATTTCGACTCAAGTTCCATATTCGATTTCGAATAAGAATTCTCAAATCTCCTTTACTTATTCAAAGTCCATTTTCGTATCAAATTTCGATTAACTAATTATTATTCAAATTAGTTAGTTTTATTCAACAACTAAAAATCATATTTTTTTCTCAAAAATCATTTCACTTACTTCACTGGAGTTCATATTTATTTTATATCTCCAGTCTGGATTTTTCTAATGGTAATTCAGATTTTATTTCTTTAAAATCCTTTTTTATTAAATAAACCATTATAGTTTTATAACGGTTCTGGCGTTGTTTTTTTGAAAATTTGATTTTCACATAACATAAAATCTACAGGACGAAATCCAGATTTTTCTCTTCCATAAGAAAACTATTATTCAAATGGTCCTGACGATTCTTATTCCAAAGAAATCCGACTTAAATTGAGTCCAGTATACTCGATTGATGTTCGAAACGCCAATTTACGAACTACCGTGCAGCGGTGAGTTCGTTTTAATTATACTAATATATATAAACGTTTAAACTTCGTTTATAATAAATTCAACTCTATTCTAATACATTTTTAATATATATCAAATTAATTTCCCAACTCAACATAATATTTTCGATTATCTATAATTGTCGATTTTTCCTTACTTGGTAATATATTTATACTTCGATCTTCTATATTTAATTCCAATTTCTTTTATAAATAAATTATTTATAAAATTTGATATAATCGAATTTCAATAATAAACCCATTGGATTTTTCTCAATTCATCTTATACTTCGAATTCCGAAATATAATCAATCGTTTTGTTTCAAAACACTTCCTAATTTACTTTTAAATTCCTATTTGAATTTAAATGGTTTAAATTATCCAAATGATAATTTATTTCACCAAATTTATAGCACTATTTATAAATTAAACTTCCTTGTTTCATATATTTAAACAAGTTCCCTTTTCAAATTTCTATTTGAAACTCCATCCCTTTGATATTTCAAATTGCAGAATGAAAACTGTTGTTCCCTTTCGAATAATTTCAAATTCTATTTTTAAATTCATATTTGAATTTAAATATTCAAATTATCTCTTGATAATTAATTCATTATATTTATAAACACCATTTTATAAGTTTCCTTGTTTTATATTTAAACAAGTCTATTTTGAAATCTATTTAAAACCAAAATCTTATTTTGGAAATTTCTATTTATAATAACTTATATATATAACACCCAATTTATTTTCATATTCAATTTAACTTCTATTTAAATAAATTCGAATTAATCAAATTCAAATCATAAATCCTTACAGATTTATTTTAGTTAAATTTATATTCTGAACATCAGAATAAATTCCATCGTTTATTTCTTTAAAACGATTTCCCCATTTCTATTTTCAAATTCACATTTGAATTTAAATATTTAAATTATCCAATGATAATTTTTGCACTTTATTTATAAACACCGTTTATAAATTTATTTCGATTCCCTACATTATTCAATTTATAAACATCGTTTATAAATTCAATACTTGTTTTATTTATTTAAAACAAGCAAATATTTTTAGCACGTTCTAAATCCAAATTCTATTTTAAAAAAATAGAATTTTCCTTTTAAATCTCCAAATCTCTTTTAATAATTTTTTTTTAAATTAACATTTTGGCCCCAGTAATATTTAAACAATCAAACGACTCAATTATAAATCAACACGTCATATATGATAATATATGTAAAAGCAAGCAAATAATAATATTTTTGAGGAATCCAGTTGGATTCCTCCTACCTGTTTTTCCTGCATCCACAGACGTTAGCCAATAGAAATAATACCCATCCTGCTTCGTGGTAGGATATCATAGTATAGAAGATCATCCACTATCATAGAGTGGGGCATATAGGGTCATCCGCTAATGATACTGCGGGCATCCGCTAACGGTTCTGCGGGCAGCCACAATAAAATTCCAATGCAAGCAAACAGCCAACAATTATTTTTAACGATTAAAAATAATTCTAAATAATAAATTGCGAGATAGATTTACTCACCGTGATTTTTATTGTTGGAATAACGATTTATTTTCCCACTGGCTCCAACTAGAATACTAGACTGTCAGATTTTCAATTGTGAATCCAAATACCCTACTTCCCGATCTTCCAACCTTGTTTAAAAATATATCGCATAATATTTTTATTTTTAATTTTAATTTTATTATATAAAACTAAACAAATTACTTTAATAAATTGTTAAAGTTGGTTACCTTCATTCACGGTAATACTGCTTCTTCCCAAACTCCTATTCGAACATGTCGTGTCCCTTTCACCTTTGCTACAATATCCCTCATGATCCTTCTCCTTCAATAGCTTACTGTTTATTTTTCTTTTCTAGAATTTCAATGTCTAGACCAAAACAGACCTCCAACTAACCAATCGTCACCATTTCGATCCTCACAATTTACATTACCTGTTTTCAGGTTTGTTGTTCGGACTTCCTGCAAGCTTCACCGTGCCTTGTTCTTCACTGTCACTAAATCTCGAGTTCACCAAAGCCATCCTTAACACAGTCGAACTCCCTCAAATTCCAGGTTCGATCTTCCTGAAACCACCATGAATGCGACGCCAACACCCGCCTAATTGCGAACCTCGAAAATCCCTAGTCCCAAAATCGAAGCCCTTGAAATCGAATGGCTATTCCATCTCATCGCGCAACCCCAAATCGAGCAACGTTGAATCCTATCGTACAAAAAACGAGCGATGCCAAGATGAAGCTTTCGAACACCCGATTCCATCAATCCAATTTCCAACGATTTTTACTCGGTATTTGATTCGGAAATGTTATATGAATGAATTGGGGAAATCAACCTTTTTGGTTTGCCGAGGGATCGATTTTCTTTTTCTTGTTTGATATATATAAAAGTGGAATCATCCCTTTTGATTTTTATTTATCACTGTTCTGGGAAGAATGAGTTGTAAAGGAAAATGGGAGAAGGGTCATCGCAGCTTTATTCAGAGGAATACTTTGATATTAAGGAATGTGTGGTACAGTATATTTAATGTGATTTGAGTTTGATTTAATCGCGATTTGATCTCGTATTTAACACGATTCGATATAAAGCGATTTTTATTCTTTTTAGATGGATATCAATTTGATTTCGAACCTATCCACAATCAAATATCTTGGGGTCCTTTAATTTTAAATCACAAACCGCTATTCTAGCGTACCGACCAACATTTCAATGTAATAACCCTATTCTGAACTCAACATTAAATATTCTAAAATTTAATTTCAACATATATACCATATTAAATTAATATAATATAATTTAAATTCGAAAACCACAAATTCTTTGATAATAAATTATTATTTATTATCGTATATATCAAATAAAATTCCAACTTATCATCTGAATCATTTTGATTCATTTTTAACTTCGATTTCAATTATATTTCGAATTACAATAATCCGATATATTCTAAATTAAGTTATATTCGATTATTAAATCGATAACTCAATATAAAAATTAATTTATATTATCAACTAAATATTTAAAACAAATATTAAATATTTAAAATTAACAGACCAAAAATGCGGGTTGTTACAAGGTAGGTCGGTCATATGATTAACGATGGTTCCGAAGCAGGATTGGCGGTGATAGCCAGAGTCATGGATGATGACTATTTTGCTTGTATCGTCTTGTGTAGTTTATTCAATTCGAAGGAGATATCTCTTAGGTGATTGTCCGATTTTGGTTTAGGCCTTCAGGGCTTGTGCTTCGAAGATGTCGATATCGATTAGGATGGTCTATGCTTGGTAACTGATTGCCATGAATGTACCATTGTTTCAAAATGTTTGTTGTAAATTCTATCACTATCAGGTATGGAGGAGAAGTGATGGATTCTTCTCTGATGATATGATTGGTAGATTAGATGAATCTGCCTATTCTTATATACTTTATTGATGATGTTAGATAGTTGTTTTATCACTCATTAAGAATATTGTCTGACTAAAGGTTTTATGTTTTCCTTTTATTAACTTGGGTTGTTCATCCATGTGTTGGATGGGCAGACTTAGTAGGCAACAGATCTTAGTGGACGATGCTGCAGATCGATGACGAGCTAGAGGCTTACGTACCAGTTTCTTACTATACATATTATGATGTTTTTCCGCTTTCTGATGTATTCTCTGAGTGTTTTAGTGAGGCCTTTTGTACAGAGTTTGTTGATGTAATCCAACGATGTTATGGATACTCCCTAATGATATGGAAGTTTAAATTCTGTGCAATTATGCTTCACTATTACTGTCTATTTTATATGTTCTATTATATTTTATCCTTGCGCTGCGAGTCATACGACAGGTACCGCTTGTGTTAACCTAACTTTATGACCGTCAATAGCCTTCTGACAAATCTTTCAGTGCATTATTCCTCTTATTTTATGCAGGAGTTGTGGGCAGTCGTCACGTTTGGTATCGGAGCTCTGGTTAACGATTTAAGCCAAATTTCAAGGACGTAATTACGTATCATAGACATATTTGTAGATTTTTGATGGATGTGTACTATATATTAGTCTATAGTATAATAGGATTTGAACTAGATTTGCAGTTTTTCTCGTACATGGACTAATCATTCTATGTTGCAGATTTAGAATGAGTCGTCGACCATCGAGACACGCTGCTAGGGAGGAGGTTGTTCCTATAGGGGGTATGGTGGTATACTAGAATAGCCAGCTACGTTCGAGGCCATGATGGTAGCAATCACGAGGAGAGTACCCGCTCAGGAAACAGTCGCGGTAGACGTAGGAGTTTGAGTGCAAATTTCTAGGTCCGTGGACTTCGCAAAGCTATGCAAATAATTCACCACATTAGGTGGGAAGCAGTTTAAAGGGACGGAGCTGATTTAAGAGATTCAATGATGGATTGATACTTGTATTAGGATCTTTGGGGACTTGTGAATTGATGACGCGACTAAGAGGAAGCTTACATCAAGACAACTACAGAGCAGAGCTATGGATTGGTGGAACTCTGTTACTCTAGAGACTCCAGAAGATGAGATATCATGGGAGCAATTCCAAGTCAAGTTTGAGATGAAGTTTATTTCTATCGTTCAGAAATCTTTTTTGTTTAAGAGGTTTGTCTAGCTTAAGCAGAATGGACGACCAATGCTTGAGTATGTTTCTGATTAAGAAGCTTTGTCGAAGTATGCTTGTTCATATGTCAAGACTTCTTATCAGAAGAACGAGAAATTTGTCATGGGAGTAGACAAATATCTTGCGAATTAGCTAGTTGATCATCTTGATGACACTTTTGGGAAGATCGTCGAGAAAGATCTAAGGCATGAGAGTTTGTTTCCCAAGGAAGAGACTGTTGTTGCATCTAAAGAGGATCGGAAACAACAGCTGGGTGGTGATAACAAAAAGAGGAAGCAGCAACAGCAGAAAGGAAAGGATGGCCAAAAGAAGTAGAAAAGTGGGGTGATCTGTTTGAACTATCAGCAAAAAGGCCATTTTTCTGAGGATTGTAAGAATCCAAAGGCTGAAAGGAAGTGCTACAACTGTGGTGAGCCTGGGCATGACAAGAAGGATTGTCCAGAACCGCTGAAGGGAAAGCAGATTGTGAAGTCATATGCTTTGGAAGTTGTGCCATTGTCTTCAAGTGCTCCAACGGAGGAGGAGAAAGGGAAGAGTTTCGTCGTTCAAGGTATTCTTTCGATTAGATGTATTTCAGTTTGTGTGTTGTTTGATACTGGAGCATTACATCCATTCATTAGTAATAAGCTTGTGTGCCGCTTAGGTTTGGAACCCAAGATTTGTGTTAGACCTTTTGTTGTGATTAATCTAGTTGGGGGTTCGTCCAGCTTATGTATGATTTGTCGTGGTCTAGTGTTATTGAGTCATGGTTGCTTCTTTGTGTGTGATTGCTTTGTTACGAACTTCGCTGGGTTTGGGATCATTTTGGGTATGGACTAGCTCAAGCGATATGCGACAAAAGTGGATTGCGAGAAGCTCGAGGTGATAGTCGGGAATGTAGAAGGGCTAATGGTTGTGATTCGTTATAAGGCCAAGGATGGTGTCTTTGTAAGCTATTTATATTCGCTTGTGTTTCCATGGGAGGACTTGTCATCTGCCTCGATCGCTAGTGAGTTCAATGATGTCTTTGAAAAGGTCAAAGGGTTGTCGTCGTATCGCGAGATTGAGTTCAGAATCGATTTGGTCAATGGTGTTACACCTATCATCATGCCTCTTAGGCGGTTGGAGCCTATGGAACAACGAGAGTCAGATCTGCAAGTACGTGATCTTTTGGGAAAAGGATTCATTTGGAGAAGTGTGTCTGAATGGTTTGCACTAACTGTGTTTAAATCCAAGGCCGATGGATCTTTGAGATTGTGTGTGGATTATCGTGAGCTGAAAAAGGTGACCAAGAAGAACAAGTATGCATTTCCAAGGATAGATGACTGGTTCGATCAGCTCCACGAGGCCAAAGTTTTTCCTCATATGGATTTGGCAACGGGATTCCACCAATTGGGGGTGGCAAAGGATAGTGTTCTGAAGACATCTTTTAGGACACCATTTGATTTCTTCGAATTGTTGTTGATGCTATTCGGGTTGACTAACACGCCAGCGTATTTTATGGATCTTATGAACAGGGCTTCCAGAGATCAGTTGAACAAGTTCGTGCTTGTGTTCGTTGATGATATTCTGGTTTATTCTCAGAATGAGGAAGAGCATAATACGAAATCTTGTGAAAGCATCAGCTGAGAGATAATTTTTTGAAGTGCGACTTCTAGAAGAGTGAAGTGAAGTTCTTAGGCCATGTTGTTTCTGGAAATGGGATAATGGTTGACCCCGCTAAGGTGGCAGCAATCCAGGACTGGGATAGACCTACGAATGCGACAGATATTCGGAGTTTACTTGGGTTGGCGGGATATTATCGCTGTTTTATAAAGGAGTTTTCCAATATAGAGGCACCATTAATAGGGTTGACGAAGAAGAACCAAGTGTTCACATAGGATGTGAAGTGTGAGCAAGCTTTCGGAATCCTAAAAGAGAGACCGACGAGTGATCCAGTTTTAACAATTCCGAATGGGAATGAGGAGATGGTGGTATACACTGATGCATGTGGTATTGGACAAGAAGCAGTGTTGATGCAGAAGGATAAGGTTGTGGCATACGCGAGTCGACAGATGAAGCCGCATGAAAGGAATTATCCAACTCATGATTTGGAGTTGGCAGCGATAGTGTTTTCTCTAAAGATGTGGAGGGATCTCAAGTTGTTGAAGTATTTTTTTTTTTCTTCCAAAAGGATTTGAATCTTTGACAACGATGATGTTTAGAGTTTCTGGCGTCGTATGATTTTAGTATAGCTTATACTCCTGGTAAAGGTAATGCAGTGGCGGCTGCATTGAGTCGAAGACATGAAAGTTTGGGAGCGATGTTTTAGGAATGGAGAACCTCGAGTACTTGGCAGGATTTGATTTCAAGCTATGATGTAAGTTGGAACCTGAAATATTGGCAATCTTATCGATAAGACCTACTCTCATTGAAAGGATTGGCGAAAGCCAGAGGTTTGATGCAAAGCTTGTCGAGATTATCCAGAAGTTGGAACTAGAGGATAAAGAGTACGAGGTCCATTGAGAGGGTTGGCTTCGAAAAAAGGACGACTGTTAATCTTGATATCAATGGATTGAGAGATGAGGTTCTAAAGGGATGTGTGACACCCCACACTCGTTAACATCACTCTTTAACATAATGTATTAAGTTCCATGAAGCGTTATAGGTAAACAGAAAAGAATCTCATAAGACAGATATACAAAATAGCAGTAGAAATTAAATTTTTTAGTTTCCAACATGAAAACATCATGGTCTCAAAATCCAATTACAACATCAGACTGAAATACTGGAATGAAATACATCAAATAAAAACATCTGTCTTACGCAAAAAACCATCAGAGTACAGAAATGAAAAATCATAATCCCCATATGTAGCCATAAACAAGTAGACAAGTAGTCAAAGCGATACATTGAATCAGATCCAAATCCAAATAGAACAGAAGAGAGAGTCCTAATCAAGCTTGAGCGTTCCCACCATTAGAACCTGGTGGAAAAGGAAGAGAGAGAAAAAGAAACAAAACGGGTTAGACATAAAGTCTGGCGAGTCCAGTGAATTTTAGCATATAAAGAAATAAAAGTATCTAGACAGTAAATAAACGGGATGAGAGATAGCTGTATTATATAACAGGTACAAATAGGATGGACAGGATAAACAGAATAACAGATTAGACTTTGCTTCTCAAATACTTTTTTCTGCACCTATACCAGTATATCAGATATATGACAGGATTAGGTGTCCTCTAAAACAGAATGATCCCAACAGAAATATAATAGTAGTTTTAGGTGTACTCTAGTTTCGGGTTTTACCCCCAAACAGAAATAATAGGTACCTACACAGGCAGGACTAGATGTACCCTAGTTACTACCCCCAGCGATCGGCTCCCTATCCTGTAAATACCATGTCGGCCCCACAGTCGGGTGTATTACTTCTTAAAGTGGCAACCTACAGAATGACATAGACCTATTTACTGGTGTTATAGCGGCTTATTTTCCCAAGCAAGCCAGACCCATGCACGCACATGACTCTGTTGAAACGTGCTATCAGAACACCTCCACCCAAATGAACCTCTTATAATCAGTTCAGTAAGCATGCCCTGACCCCTACCTAGTGCGGGGTCCCCCTTTAATACCAAAATGGGTTACTAACTAATATGGGACCCACACAACATATGACACAAGCCACCCCTTAGGCTTGTATCCCCAAATAACTAGGATTTTGACAGGTTATGCCTAACAAATTAACAAGCCCGCATAACCCCAACAGATAAAATAGATTTAAGTTTAACGGGTTCGTATAAGCCCCCACAGATTTAGTAGATTTACTTAACCCCACAGATTCAACATGTTTACTTAACTCCACACATAAATTAAACAAGTGACAAATTAACAGTTTTATATGTATATAACCCCCACAAATTAAACAGGTTAAGTATTACAGGTTAACAGATATGCATAACCCCCAACATGTTTCACGGGTTACTTACAGTTTCATTAACGTATTCCACGTAATCTTTAAGCCTATAGATTTATACGCCCCAAACTGTTAGTCATAATTCACAATATAAAATATGCCCCCAAATTATAATCATATTCTAAGTACAGGATATGCCCCCAAATTACCATTCTCAATCATTCCTAATTTAACCCAATTTCGTTCGTATGCATATTTCAACGATATCGGTTTAGGCTCGAAGGTAGCCTAGGCTATAAAAATAAAAAGGGAATGAGAGAGGAAGAAGAACATAATAGGTATATGAAACCAAATAAGCATATAGTAACAGATATGGGCATATGACAGCAGGAATAGGCATATAAAAACTAAACAATAGATCTAGTGTATGTAATAACAAAACAGTTTAGGTATGAATCAGATTCTTAACAGACATATGTTTAGATCCAGATTTATAAACATGTCAGGATTACTTGTTAAATGTTTATATCTAAAAGTGACATGAACTCAGAAAGACTGAATCTAAAGAACAGAAAATAATATGCTGAAGTTGCAGTAGAGATTCTTGTATTAATATAGGTTGATGTTGAAGTAGATAGCCTAATTCAATCCTATATATAGCATACTGCCAATGAACTCGGTCAACAATTCAGTCTCAATTCAAACAAATGCACCGTGCCATATCTAGGTTGGGTCGACCCACCCTCAGTTGGGTCGACCCAATCTATGTGTGGGTCAGACCCAACGGGTCACTTTCCTATGGTTTTCCTGCTTCGCGAATTCGAATTGGAATTTTTGGTTTGAATTTATTTATACATATGACTCTTATACATATATATATACAAAATTCTAACCTTCATATCTTCCTCATACGATGTCCGTTTTACACAAAATAGGTGTCTATCTTAAGCAAAATTCTAAGACGAACATAATGATACATTCCGTTTCACTTAGCTTTCAATATTTAATTAAGTATTATTTTGTTTATCGTCTTAGTGTCTTTTAAAATTACGAGGTGTTACAGGATGAAGAGGGATGTTGGAAAGTTTATTTCCAAGTGTATGAATTGTCAGTTGGTGAACGCTGAACAGAAGAAGCCGAGCGGATTGCTTTAGCCATTACAAGTTCCTACGTGGAAGTGGGAGTAGATATCGATGGATTTTATTGACGGACTACCTAGAAGCAGGAAAGGAAATGAAGGAATTTGGGTCATCATGGATCACTTGACTGAAAGTGCAAGGTGAGTTTTAAAAGGACTAAAAGTGCTAGGATAACATTGAAGTTGGATGAGTTTTATATAAAATGGATAGTTCGATTCCATGGTATCCCAAAAGCTTAGTGAGTGATCAAATCCATTATTCATGAGTGGAATTTGGAAAATTTTAGAAGAGAATTTGGGAACGGAGTTGTGTTTAAGTACGGTTTATCATCCCCAGACTGATGGTCAAACGAAGAGGATTAACCGAGTTTTGGAAGATCTCCTAAGAGCTTGTGCATTGGACTTCGGAGGATCATGGGAAGGCAATCTACAATCAGTTGAGTTTGCAAATAATAATAGTTACCAGCCGAGCATTGAGATGGCACCATACGAGCCGTTGTATGGTAGGCCGTGTAATTCTTCCGCATGTTGGTTAGAAACTGCAGATAAGTTGATACTTGGGCCTAAGATGATTAGAGAGATATCAGACTATATCATGATCGTTTGGCAACGAATGACGACAGCCCAAGATCGTTAGAAGAGTTACGCCGATAAACATAAAAAAGATTTGGAATTCAACATTGATAACATGGTTTTCGTAAAAAATTCGTCGTTGAAGCATGTTGTTCGACTCGGAAGCAAAAGAAAGTTGGCCCTAAGATTTATTAGACCATTTCCTAGCGAATTGGAAAGCTCGCATATAGATTGGAGTTACCTGAGAAAAAGTCGAGTGTGCATAATTTTTTCCATGTGTCGTTTCTACGATAGTATGTGCATTATTCGAATGTGGTGGTACCTCTAGAGCAGTACGAAGACCTAGAAGTCGAGGTCGTAGTTACGAAACCTTGTAAGCAGCTTCGCATTTTGGGGAATGACACAAAACAGCTAAGGAGGAAGATGGTTAAGATAGTCAATGTGTAATGGAGTGAGGATGATGACGATTGTATGTGGGAGTCGGAAGAAAGTATGAAGACGACCCATCCAGAACTCTTCGTCGGGATGACCCATTAATCTTGTCTTACCTTACTTTATTGAAACTTGTTCTATCATTGTTAGAATTCCACATGCTAGGTTAAGGCTATGGATGCATGGCTTGATGGATGCTAGTTTGGTTGATAAAGTTGGTTGCTTGTGAATGATAGGCAGCGGAATTCTTTTGGTTGCTTATGTTTGCTTGGGATTTCGACGGCGAAATTCCTAAGGGGGAGAATGTAACAGCCTGCATTTTACATATCAAAGGATTGTAAAATATTTTTGTTTAATTCCCCGAGGGTTGGATCATTCTCATATTTTGATATATTGGTTATGGGGATGTGAGACACGTCCATAATTTTTACAAATTTTATTTTTGATCAATTTGCCCCTTTCAGTTTTGTACAGCGCATAACTTTAGTCTGGGATCGAATTAGGTGTTGAGGTCAATTTCATTGGAAAGGAAATAGCGTTTCCAATTCCATAGAGTGGTCACATTAAAGATTTGATTTAGCGGTTTGGGAGAAATTGCTACTTTAGTGCCACACAATTTCTGTATAGGTTTGGCTAGCTATTAGTTGACTGATTTGGTGACGCCCATTAGTGGGCTGGCGTGGGGCTATAAATAGGGGGTTAGAGGCATGGAGAATACTTTACATTTTCTCATTCGGTTGAGCTCGTGATCCTCCTTGCTCAATCAAATACACCTTTCCACCAATAAAATCTAGATCTACATGTGAAGATTGAAGATCTACATCAAGAAAAGCTAAATCTACATCAAGTGAAGAGAGATCGCATCAAATCGAGAGGATTGAAGTTCATTCTTCGTTGTCGGATTGGGAATTTTGTGGTTTCGAGTTAATTCGAAGAATCGGTGAATGATAAGCATCTCTCACGGATTCAATCAAGTATATGAATTGTTTGATCTTATTTCACCATTTTTAGTTGCTTTCACCAAGATCTACATCATGGTAAGTATGTTTTCATTTGAATCACCATAGGATCTAATCTAGCAACATAAATCGGTAAATTCTTATGTTGATTCATATGTTTATCCAAGTTAGATCCATTGTTTTAGTTTATTCATTGATTTTATCATTATTTGGTGAATTTTATATTATTTTTGATGCATAATTGTCGTTTAAGTGTTGTTGATGATTTCATAAAGTGTAGATGGTTGAATTGAATGATTTGGATGAGTTGTTTGAATCGATGTTGTCGTTTGGTGATGATTTGGTCAAGGTTGGAGTTAGGTTGGAAAATCCTGGAGTCAGGTCGTTTTTCTTGCACAGTCGTATAGCTTGTTCTCCAAGACATGGCAGGTCGTTGGAGTTTTGAAGTGTACTAGGGTCGTTGGAGCTGCTTCGGGTCGTCAAAGGGCTTAGGTCATTGGTGACTTAAACAGGCAGGTCGGTTTAGAGTTAGGTCGTTCGAAGGGGATTCAGGTCGCGGAAAGTTGGGCCAGACAAGTTGATTAGGTTGTTGGCTTTGGTTCCCTGAAGCATTATTGGCATCAGATCGAAGGTGATGTTGGGCGACCTAGGTAAGTCAGGTCATTAAGAGACCTAGTTTGGTGTTAGGTCGCTAGCTCGATGGGTCGGTCGGAGCAAGGCAAGACAAGGCAAGTCGTATTGAGGTTAGGTCGTTAAACGACCTAAGGAAGATGATAGCATATGGAAACACTGTGAATGGAGGCTTAAACATCGTGGTTTGTTTTTATGTGAAGGCGGAAATGCTATGAAATGGAATATCAACCAAATGATGTGCGTTTTTGGGTCGATAATGGTTGTGACTTCGAAGCGCATTCAAGTAGGAATGTTCGAAGTGTTGTGATGTGTTCTTTGATCAATGAAATACAACGATTGTGAAGGGTGAGATCGTGGATAATGGCTGCTTGAGAAGTCGCTTGAGCTCATGATTAGTCACCAGGTTGGATGGTTAGAGATATTGAAGGTCGTGGATTATCTTTGTCCTAGGTTCTAGCGGACTCAAAACAGTGGTATAATAGGGACGTCTAAAAGACCAACCGAGTGGTCGAGTACCCTGGGTAGTCATGATGGGCCTGGAGATACGTTTCGTCATATGGCGTATGGAATTTTTCTAGAACCGGGGTTTAACATTCAGCCTTGATGGATGGCAAAGTCGGCCAGTCGTACTATTAACGTTGGTTGCGAAGCAGGATTGGTGGTGATAGCCAGAGTCATGGATGATGATTGTTTTGCTTATATTGTCTTGTGTATATTATTCAACGTTGAAGGAGATATCTCTTGGGTACTTGTCCAATGTTGGTTTAAGCCTTCGGGACTTGTTCTTGTAAGATGCCGATATCGATTAGGATGGTCTACACTTGATAATTGATTGTCATGAATGTACTGTTGTTTCTAAATGTTTGTTGTAAAGGATATCACTGTCGGATGTGGACGAGACGGGATGGGTTCTTCTTTGATGATATGATTGGTAGATTAGATGAATCTGCCTATTCTCATATACTTTATTGATGATGTTAGATAGTTGTTTTATTGCTCATTAAGACTGTTGTCTGACTCAAGGTTTTATGTTTCCCTCTTATTACCCTGAGTTATACATCCGTGTGTTGGATCGCAGACCAAATAGAAGGTAAAAGGTAACAGATCTTGGTGGACAATGCTGTAGATCGATGACGAGCTGGAGGCTTACGTACGAGTTTCTTACTATACATATTATGATTTTTTTCTGCTATCTGATGAATTCACTTAGTGTTGTAGTGGGGCCTTTTGTGTAGAGTTTGTTGATGTAATCCAACGATGTTATGGATATTCCTTGATGATATGGAAGTTTAAAATTCTATGCAATTATGCTTCGCTATTATTGCCTACTGTATATGTTCTGTTATATTTATCCTTGCGCTTTTTGTCATACAACAGGTTCCGCTTGTGTTACCCTACCTTGATGATCATCCATAGCTGCCTGGCACGTCTTTCAGCGCATTATTCCTCTTGTTTAGTGCAGGAGTTGTGGGCGGTCGTCACACTTGGGATCAGTTTCGAGTCAAATTTTAAACGAAGTTCATCTCTACCGCCCATAAGTCATTTATGTTCAAGAAGTTTATGGAGCTGAAGCAGAATGGTCGACCAGTGTCGGAGTATGTTTTTGAGTTCGAAGCTTTGTCCATGTATGCTCGTTCGTATATTGACCCTCCTTATCAGAAGAATGAGAAGTTCGCCATGGAGTTTGGATAAATATCTTGAGAATCAGTTGGTTGATCATCTTGATGACCCGAAGGAAGATCGTAGAGTAAGATTTAAGGCATGAAAGTTTGTTTCCTAAGGAAGAAGTTGTTACTGCAACCAAAGAGGAACCAAAACCACAACAGGGTGGTAATAACAAGAAGAGGAAGCAACAGAAAGGAAAGGATGGCCAGAAGAAACCAAAAATCAGGTGACTTGTTTCAATTGCTAGTAGAAAAGCCATTTTTTCAGGGATTGTAAGAATTCGGAAGCTGAGAAGAAATGTTACAACTGTGGAAAGTCTGGGCATAACAAGAAGGTTTATCCAGAACGCTGAAGAGAAAGAAGATAGTGAAGGCGTATGCTTTGGGGGATGTGCCATCTTCTTCGAGAGCTCCTACGGTAGAGGATAAAGGGAAGAGTGTTGTTGTTCATGGTATGCTTTCCGTTGGAGGTGTTTCAGTTTGAGTGTTGTTTGATATTATTGTATTGCATTCTTTCATTTGTAATTAGCTTGTGTGCCGCTTGGGTTTGGAACCCAAGATTTATGATAAACCATTGGTTTCAACTAATCCAGTTGGGGTTCGTCTAGTCTTTGTATGGTTTGTCATGTTCTAATATTATCGAGACAATGTTGCTCTTTTGTGTGTGATTGCTTTGTTTTGAACTTCACTGTGTTTGGGATCATTTTGGGTATGGACTGGCTCAAGAGGTATGCGGCTAAAGTGGATCGCGAGAACCTCGAGGTGACAGTCGAGAGTGTTGTAGGGCGAATGGTTGTGATTCGATGTAAGCCAGGAGACAGGGTCTTCTTAAGCTTTTTATATTCGCTTGTGATTCCATAAGAAGACTTGTCATCTGTGTCGATCACTAGTGAGTTTGATGATGTTTTGAAGAGGTCAAAGGTTTTCTGTTGCACTGCGAGATTGAGTTCAGGATCGATTTGGTCGAAGATGTTAGACCTATCGTTATGGCCCTTAGGTGAATGGCACCTAGAGAACAGCGAGAGTTAGAGGTGCAAGTTCCTGACCTTTTGGGAGAAGGATTAATTCGGAGAAGTGTGTCCGAATGGAGAGCACCAGTTGTGTTTGCGACCAAGGCTGATGGATCTTTAAGATTGTGTGTGGATTATCATGAGCTGAACAAGGTGACCAGGAAGAACAAGTATCCTTTGTCAAGGATAGAAGACTTGTTTGATCAGCTTCACGAAGCCAACGTGTTCTTTAATATGGATTTGGCTACGGAGTTTCACCAGATGAGAGTGGCAAAAGATAGTGTGCCGAAGTCAGCTTTTTGGACACCATCCGGTTTCTTTGAGTGGCTGGTGATGCCATTTGGGTTGACCAATGCACCAGCATATTTTGTGGATCTAATGAATAGGGTTTTCAGATATCAGTGGAACAAGTTTGTACTTGTGTTCATAAATGATATCCTGGTTTACTCCCGGGTTGAGGAAGAGCATAAGACACACTTACGAGTTGTTTTGGAAATCTTGCGAAAACATCTGATGACAGCTAAGTTTTCGAAGTGTCACTTCTGGAAGAGCAAAGTAAGGTTCTTAGGCCATGTTGTTTCTGGAAATGGAATAGCGGTGGATCCCGTTAAGGTGGCAACAATCCAGGATCGGGATAAACCTAAGAATTCAACGAACGTTAGGAGTTTCCTTAAGTTGGCAGGATATTATCAAGGATTTCTCTAAGATAGCTGCACCATTAACATGATTGACAAGGAAGAACCAAGTGCTCACATAGGATGCTAAGTGTGAGAAAGCTTTTGGAATCCTGAAAGAGAAACTGATGAGTGCTCCTGTTTTGACGATTCCTAGCGGTAATGAAGAGATGGTGGTATATACCAATGCAAGTAGCACTAGACTTGGAGAAATGCTGACGCAAAAAGATAAAGTTGTGGCCTATGCAAGTCGACATTTGAAGCCGCACGAAATGAACTATCCGACTAATGATTTGGAGTTAGCGGCAATTGTGTCTGCTCTGAATATGTGGATACATTACCTATTGGAAGTTCGATTCGAGCTGTTTACGGATCACAAGTCGTTGAAGTATATTTTCTTTCTAAAGGATTTGAATCTTGGGCAGCAGCGGTTGTTAGAGTTTTTCGCATCTTATGGTTTTCGTATAGCGTATACCCCTGGTAAAGGTAATGCAGTGGCGGATGCGATAAGTCGAAGACATGCATGTTTAGGAGAGGTGTTTACAGAATGGAAGCACCTTGAGTACTTAAAAGGATTTGAATTCAGGCCTCAGTGTGAGTTAGAGCCCGAAATGTTGGCAAGCTTATCGATAAGACCTACTCACATCGAAAGGATTGGCGAAAACCAAAAGCGTGATGGAATGCTTGTCGAGATCATCCAGAAATTGGAACCAGTGGATAAGGAATTTGAAGTTGATCGAGACGGTTGGCTTCGTAAGAAAGAAAGACTGGTTGTTCCTGATGTTGATGGATTGAGAGATGAGGTTCTGTGGGAATGTCATAACTCGAACTTGACAATTCATCCTGGTGGTAATAAGATTTATCAAGACATGAAGCGAGTTTACTACTGGGAAGGGATGAAGAGGGATGTTGGAAAGTTTAATTCCAAATGTATGAACTTTCAGTTGGTGAAACCTGAACAGAAGAAGCCGAGTGGATTGCTTCAACTGTTCGAAGTTCTACGTGGAAGTGGGAGCAAGTATCGGTGGATTTTATCGACGAACTACTTAGAACCAGGGCCATGGATTGCCTAATCAAAAGCACAAGGTTTATTCCTGTCAGATCAACTAGGACGACGTCGAAGTAGGCTGAGCTTTATATTAAATGAATAATTCGATTCCATGGTATCCCGAAGAGCATAGTGAGTGATTGAGATCCATTGTTCACAAGTGGATTTTGGAAGAGTTTGCAAGATACTTTGGGAACTGAGTTGCGTTTGAGTAATGCTTAGCATCCCCAGACTAATGGTCAAACCAAGATAGTTAACCGAGTTTTGGAAGATCTCGTTAGAGCTAGTGCATTGGTTTTTGGGGGATCGTGGGAAAACCATCTACATTTGCATACAACAACAATTACCAGTCAAGCATTGGGATGGCACCATACGAGGCGTGGTATGGTAGACCGTGTAATTCTCTGGCGTGTTGGTTAGAAGCTGGAGATAATTTGGTACTTGGGACTGAGATGATAAGAGAAACATCAGATTGTACCAAGATCATTCGACAACGAATGAAGGCTGCCCAAGATCGTCAGAAGTGTTACGCTAATAGAAGTCAAAAGGATTTAGAGTTCGATGCTGGTGATATGGTTTTCATGAAGATTTTACCCTTGAAGAATGTTGTTTGATTTAGAAATAACGGAAAGCCGGCCCCAAGCTTCGTTGGACCATTTCCAATTGTGGAGCGAATAGGAAAGCTCACGTATAGATTGGAGTTACGCAAGAAGATATCGAGTATGCACAACGTTTTTCATATCTCTTTTATATAGAAGTGTCTACACGATTCGAATGTGGTGATATCCCTGAATCAATATGAAGAGCTAGAGTTGAGTCCGTAGTTTCGAAGCCTCGTAAGTCGCTTCGTGTTGTGGGGAATGACATGAAACATCTTAGGAGAAAGGTCGTTAAGCTAGTCAAGGTGTAATGGTAAATTGGCTGCTCGTGGATGACAAGCTTGCAGAATGGTTTTGGTTGCTCGTGATTGCTTGGAATTTCGGGGGCAAAATTCATTAGAGGGGAAGAATGTAACGATTGACATTTTACATATCGAAGGATGGTAAAATATTTTTATTTATTTCCGTAAGATCGGATCATTCTCATATTTTGATATGTTGTTCATGGAGGTGTGAGACATGTCCATGATTTTTACCAATTTTGTTTGTAACCATTTTTCCCCTTTTGTTTTTGTTAAGGGCATAACTTTTGAATGGGATCGAATCAGGAGTTGGAATCAATTCATTGGATCGAAAATGGTGTTTCCAATTCCGTGGAGTGGTCACATTAAAGATTTGGTTCAGGAGTTAGGGAGGAATCGTTGTTTTAGTGTTACAGATTTTCTAAACAGACTAATTAGTCATTAGTGGGCTGATTAGTGAGGCCCATTAAGGTTAGGGGTTGTTGGTTATAAATAGGAGGGTAGAGGCAAGGAGAATTGTTTAGTTTCTTCATTTTTCTACTTGGTTGGAGTTTTTGATTCTCCTTACTCCATCAAATACCTCTCCACTTCATTTCATTCATAGATTTACATTAGTAGATTAAAGATCAACATCGAAGAAAGGTAAATCGCATCAAATTGATTGTTTTGGAGGTCGTTCTTCGCTGTTCGGATTAGAGATTCATTGATTTCAAGTTATTCCATGGACTTGGTGAGTAATAAGTATTCTCACATGGATTTAATCGAGTATATGGGTTTGTCTGATCTTAATATCATCATTTTGAGTCATTTTCACCTATATCTAAGGGAGGTAAGTATATATTTAATTTGAATCATCATAGGATCTAATCTACCAAAATTATAACGGTAAATTCATATGTCAATTCATGTATTTATGCAAGTTTATATCTATTTGTTGATTCATTCATTGTTTTATCATGATTTAGTGAATTCTACATGACTGTATGATGATGATTAATGTGCTAAATTTTTTTTTATCATTGCTTGATTGTGTTATTGATTGTTTGATCGGAATTGGTTGGAATTGGTCAAGTTGTGTTAATTGGATTGGATTGCATATAGGTGAAGTCGGGCTAGGGGATCAGATCGTTTGGATGCATCGGATGGATCAATGAATTGTTGAGCAAGAAATGGGACGGATCAAACAAGTTTCAATGGACCGGTGGTGATCATTGGATCGTGGATCTTATGCAAAATGCGATGGATCGGGAAAGGCGTGAAAGCGGTGGAAATATGGATCAGATCTGTGGAAATTGTCATGGATCGGAGGCTTGGCAACTTGATGGGTCAGGCAGGAGTTCGCGTGCGAGGTGTTGGATCGCGCATGGGAGAAAAAGTGGATCAGGCAAGGTGCAAACCCATGGATCAGCCAAGGATGATGGATCGGGTCGTTTTCTTTGATGGGTCGGCGGAATGTGGAAGATTGGTGAAGCAAGCGGCTATGAATCGGGGTGCGATCCATATGGATCAGTAAGCGATACATAGGTGGGGCGATCCATCAAATAAGCGAACTAAATGATGTTATTTTGGTCCGACGTTGGAGGTAGCTTCGACGTGAATTCAAGGTGGAATGTTCGAAGCATTATTACATATTCGTTGATCGATGAAATGCAACGAATGTGAAGACGACTCAAGTATGTTTGAGTTGTATGGTTGCTCGAGAAGGTGCTTGAGCTTATGAATGGTCGCCGATGACAATGATTAGAATTATCGAAGGCCAAGGGGTTGCCGTTAGTCGGAGGTTCTAGTGGATTCAGAGCAGGGGTATAATAGGGACGTCTAAAAGGCTAGATGATTAGTCGAGTACCTTGGGTATCGATGAAAGGCCTAGATACGTATTAACGAAAGGCGTATGGATTTTTACTAGAACCGAGGTTACCACTAGCCCTTGATGGATGGCAAGGTGGGCCATTCATACGATTAATGATGGTTTCAAGGTTGGATAGGCATTGATAGCCAGAGTCATGGATGTTGATTGTTTTTCTTGTATCGTCTTGCATAGATTGTTCAACGTCGAAGAAGACATCTCTTGTGTGCTTGTCTCATGTTGGTTTAGACCTTCATGGCATGTGCTTAGGGGATTTTGATCTCGATTAGGATGGTCTACGATGGATAATTAGTTGCTATGTTTGCAACTATTTTTTCCCTTCTGATTGTACGTAAAGCCTATCACTGTCAGATGTGGATAAATAGATATCTTGTTGTTTCCGCTGTTATGTTTGTTGTATGTTGCTCTAAGTGAACTTGTAGTGGATGAATGTACCAATTCTGATTATGTAATCCAGTATGATGCATGGATATTTTCTTTCATGATGATATGAAAGTTTAGATTCTATGCAATGATGCTTCACTATTATTGTCTGTTGTATATGTTCTATTATATTTTATCCTTGCGCCGTGAGTTATATAATAGGTTCCGAATGTGTTGTTCTACTCCGATGATCATCCATAGTTGTCTAGCACGTCTTTCAGCGCATTATTCTTCTTGTTAAGTGCATGAGTTATGGGCGGTCATCACAAATAAAATGGAGATTCAGCTGAGATCACTTAAGGTAATGCAAGGGTCACTATTGAATTGTTATTATATTAGTATATCTTGATTTTCCAGGTTTGAGCTATGGATGCTTCGAAAGAGATTGACTAATAAAATGACTTTAAACACCTTCGGAAAGGCTTAGTAAACGGAATAAATAGATAAAACCCATCTGAAGCATCTATGTTCCATACCTTCTAGAACTTAAAAACTCATGGAACGTTATTCATGATGTTCGAAGCGTCTTAATTTGTTCTATAATCTGATATTGATAACTTCAACAGGAAATATCAACTCATACAGAAGGATATAATTGTAAAACAGAGACCCAATACCTCAAGTTTTGACCGAAAGCTATCTATAATTGGAATAAATCCTAATAACCCGTAAAAAATCCTCGTAAGTGACTCTCACCCACATGGACATTCACCCTGAAGAAACGAAGACCTTTGTTTGGTAATTTTAAAAGGACCCGAGCAAGTATTATCCCTACGATAATTACTTGGCTTAAGGGTAATATGATTCTATAGTAACGAAGGGTTCTAAGAGAAACCGTCAAAAATGAATCAATAGGATTTGGATCATTTAGATCAGGGTCTTCAGCAATGAAAGGATTTCAAGGCTAAACTTCAAGCATCTAAGTTTTAGTCTTTTGTTTCAACAGAAACATGCTTTCAGGAAGCGTTGGATGTCATCAGCAAGGCCGATAGAGATTTTTGGTACTGAATATTCATTTGAAACTACTGAATAAAGTCATTTACTTACATATTGATACCTTAATATTCTCCTAAATCGGCTGGTGTAATTCAAGTAAATCCAATTTGACTAAAGATTTTATAAGGAACTCAACAGGTGTTAACCATTTTTGTGGTTAACAATGTAACTTCATAGAATCAGCTTATAAACTTCTTTGTCATAAATCCATTTTAATATAACTCTTAATAATTAGTTCTTTGCCTTATGGAAAATCATTATACTTCAAACAGGCTAAATTAAGGTTCTTTTACCTTATGGTAAATCATTTAGGTCATCCTTCGTCAAACACTTAACTAATATCGTTTTTTGATTATTTTCGTAATAAGGTTCAGGTTCAACATCTAGTAATGTCATATTTGAATCATTATTCAAAGTCAGGGCAGTTCATATATGAATAATATGAAAGAAAATTGTATAACTATTATACAAAGGAATCTTGTTGGATTTCTCCAACCTGTCTTTGTGCATCATAGCTCATATATTAGCATTCTCATATGTATAATCAACGGTGTTGAGAAATCCTATTGGATTCCTCCAACTTGTTCCTTGCATCACAAACAACATATTTATATGTTTCATCTGTTAGCCGATAATGTCAGGGGTCATCCGCTTTATGGGTGGAATTATATATCCAAATAAATTAAATAGGCAGTAAACATTAAAACAAGCAATCATACACTTATATGGCATAATAGTATACTAAAAAATGTGAGTTCAAACTTACAGTCATATAAATATGCAGTCAATAGTTAATACTATTATATGGTATAAAAGTATTTAGAATGTTTAATTTTTTACTCACCTCCAGATTATGCTTTCGCATGGTTGAGTAATTAAAATTGAAGGCATTCGACTTTAACTAGAAATCCAACAATATCTAGATGCATCCAATCCAATTCCTACACATACATTTCGTTAATACATACCCAATGTAACTTGTCTCGTCCAAATTCGACTTCGTATGAAATAAATGTTAGTGTTAACACAATGTTCAATGATTCAAAATAATTTAATAATCGTCATTAGCTAATTAATATGTCAGTGACCTTTTAATCACTTTGGTAAATTTAACAATTCCCATGTTAACTTAAAATTAACGCGCACCTTATATTTCATTCCCAAACTGATAATGCGCATAACCTCCACCACGCTCATCGATGAACTGCTCCACCTCCGACCAACGTTCAGCCACTGCGACACTACAATTCTCTTCACCAACTTCTTACGCACCACCAGGACCTGATCTAACTTCCTCCAATCGCCGTAGCCATTGTAAATTTGCAAAAACTGACACCTCCTTGCTTAAAATTCAACTTGCCCCCCCCCCCCCCCAACAACAAACACACACACACACACAACACCACATACCGCCATTTACCGCGCGACTTCAGCTACAGCTAGATTCACCCCTTCCATACCATTTGTTCTTCAGAATTTTCTTGTTAACACCTCACCAGCGATGAGAAATCGATGAAAACTTGCCATTTCTTTGAATTTTGAAGTCAGATCCATGCCTCCCCCTTCTCAAATAAATGATTGATTGGTGCTGATGAAGCTATAGCGATGATGCACACAGTACTGTTATCGAGGGTGGAGGCTGAAAACGACTCATTTTCATGAGCGAATGTGACCTTAGGATTAAAATTTTCAAGAAGGCTAATTCTATTCATACACCTACAAATCCTTAACACACACCGTAAAATAAAATAAAATAACATACATCAAAATTTTTTTTTTATACACTATGACTTTTACAAAATCACCCTTTTATATTTTCATCAACTTTTCTCTTTAACCTTAAAACTAAATTACATAAATCTATGTATTCAATTGCAATATATTTACCTACAAAAAAAAACTTTAATTTTTAGCACTAGTATTTTAAATTATTTAATTGTCTTATTTTTAAATTACTTTTAATTTTAGATGATTGAACACACTTGCATTAGATTTGAATGAAAGATTGAAGAATTTGGATAACATTAATTTTAGTAGTTAGTTTTAAATTTTAAATTTTACATTTAATTAAGGTGAAAACTATTAAAATTGACTATATAAATATATATATATATATATATATATATATATATTGCTTGTAACAAAATGAATATACTTTAATCCCCAAAAGAAATATAAATTTAATTTAACCAATATTTTCCACCAAATTAATTTACTAACTTTACAAGAGAAATAATATTGAGTATACATAATGCAAACAAGGATGAATTGTATATATTTTCATTTTTTAATATTGTCTTTTTTAGTAGGGTCATTTTGGTCTGAAATTTTATTTAAAATCTCATGGTGTAAGTAAAGCAATTTACGGTGTCCAAATAGAATTTGCCTTTTAAGAATTCGCAGTTGTGTGTTATTATTTTATAGGGTTTGTAAATGAATATTCTTGAGATCCTTTATTTTTAAAACACCATTCACTCAAATTAAAAGTTTTTAAACTCCAAATAAGATGTCCTCACTATAGTTCGTAGCTAGTAACCCCTATTCCGGACTCAATGGAACTAGTTACGATGGCTTATTCGATCAAATGCAAAATATTGCTTTTATAAACATACTATAATTTTAAATGTTTTAACCTTACGCTTTTCTTGCGCAAAATAAAACTGATCGCTATGAAATTCGAAATCTTACAATAATTTATTACTCCAGATTGGATGAAACGGATTTGGTCGAAATCCGAGATAGTTTGCACAAAGGTTGTTTTTACGTGTTAGCCAAATCGATTTACTATTAATCGATTTCCAAACACTTAAATTCATCAATAAAGGTTTATTCTTATCGTTTTTATTCAAATATGATTTTACATAGGCTTCAAATTAATCAATTTAATTTCATTTTAAATTCGTGATGTATAAATTTGAATTATTCCAACATTCAAATTCCCATATAAAATTCCCATATAAATTTAATTCAAGTCATTAAATTTCAAAATTATTCATTTTAATATTTAAAACCGATTAAACATTTAAATACCAAAATTTTGTGTTGTCATATTCTCCTCTCTTTAAAAGAGTTCATCCCGAATTATCAATAAAGAACAATGCACCAAACCCATTAATTTTTTCTTTAAAATAATTTTCAAAATCATGGTTAATTTTTTCTAACACTTGTAATTATGGAAAACTTTGGTCGTACCTCCTCTGCACGGTTAGATTCGAAAAAAATGACAATATCAATATAAGGTCATTTCTAAGTCCTTCCATATCTGGAGACAACAATAACTATATATATACACACACACACACACTTACACACACATATATATACATACATACATACATGTTACATATTTATACTTGTAGAGTGCGTATGTCATACACCATACAAATCCATTAAGCGTAAATAGGTGTCGTTTGCTTTGACAAACTATCTTTACCAATGTAATCAAAAGTAAAAAACAAGCTTTTGATTTCATATACATGTACATACTTATATAACCCAAAAGAAAGTTAAACAAATAAACAATAGCATAATAACTACTGGCATATGCACAATCACATGCAACAAAGAAAATGGTGCAATTGCCTATAATGATGCAAAAGCTTCAGACATCATAAGGGTGTCACACGATCACATGCAATCAAAAACAACTATCATCACATATCAATGTTACATAGTACCATAGTAACTAATAATCATAACTCATGGTTCACTTAGGTTCTGTAACCTCATCATCGCACAAGGATTAAAACAATCCATTTATTATCACCTTACGTGCAACAGCCTTAAGTTATATAGTTTCAAAAGAAAATATAGTAATACCAGAGTCATAAAACAAATACATCAGAAATTCCAGATACATAGGTGGTCTACTAATACATAAGTAAATGACATAAGCAAATAATTAGAAATGGAATTAGCTTAAATAGAATAGAAGATAGGCGGTAAAACCTCCAGTAGATCTATATCTCTAAGATAATCTCCAAAAGTTGTGTCACTTAGGCCGCCCCAAGTATAAAGAAAAAACAAAACACTCAACTCAAGACTAACATTCTCATGGTATCAAATCAACTCAAGTGGCATAAAACAAAAATAAAACACTCAAGCCCGGACTAACATTCTCATGGTAATAAAATTAACTCAAGTGAAACACTCAAATGATTCTCAAATAACTTAAAGGATGTTTAGGATTTCCTTCCTTCAAGGATCTATTAAAATATATATCATATAATACAATACACTATTATAATAGTGTATGCGGGAAATATATTATTAAAAATAGCATGAGCAAGGTTACTATTATTACCCTTACACCATTTATAAGCATTGTAGTTTTAACACTACCGTAAATCTACAACACTAGTGAATTAAGAGGGGCACCCCATAGAAAATAACACCAAATCAATTAAGTCGTAGGGGGCTCTATCAGGACAATATGACCAGTCACACAAGGCTACACCTATGGTAGGATTCTACCGGATTGCAGAACCGTGCTGGTGGTAACACATATCTGCTACTACCTTCCACCTCCAACAAAAATCACATAATCAAGAGCGGATCCTCCAATCAAATCCCAAAGTGATATATATTGTTCGAAGAAACATGTTTGATAGGATCAGCGACCTCAGTTGGTACGACCATGGCTCATGTTTTAGTCATTTCAATTATAACCCAAAAGTTAGGGCTATTCATCATTGTTCTCTTGCTTTGTTCTAGTTCTAGTATCATTCAATAAATCCATACTACTTCGTTTTGGATTCTCCACCACATACACAATTGTTAAAACGATATCCGTATTGACAAAGAGTACGTTAATACTGAGTCTAGTCTCTTTAACAACCAATCGTTTATTTCACAGCATGGTCATTAATCTTGAATTATCATCTAGATCAATTTCAAAAAATTAACTTAAAAATAATCTGAAATTAATTAATTTAAACTAATTCAATTAATTTATGTTAATAACATTCAATCATTAAGTTCTTTTATTAAAGATCATATTATTATGTTTCAAAATATATTATCTTAAAATCAATTTAATAATAAAACTTAATAAACTTAAACTTAACTTTTATGTTTTAAATTATTAATATTTGAGTTAAAAAATATAATTGTATACTAAATCAAAATATAAAGTAAATTTACATAAGTTTAAACCATTTTAAATTTAAATTGTTTAATTTGTTAAGCACTAAAACTTTTACTCATAAAATATTTGTATTATATTAAAATCATAAAAAATACATTTTTTGGGCAAGGCCGACTAGTTTTTAAAGTGATCTGTAACACTTTTATTGTATCAAATAATAATACAAACGAGACAAGAGTTAAACAGTGCATCTACCTACTACAACCAGTTTTGTAGTAGACTAACCACTAAAAGCTAAATAAAGGGGTACTTATTCATCTCCACATAGGGAGAGAAGACAAGTGAAATAGCCCAAACAAGAGCAGTAACATGCACAAAACATTTCATGAAATACAAAGTAACACGGAAAACACTGCATATCTAAACGTACATTATTCCCTCACCTCCTGCATTGCAAAATTAGCGTAAGTGACACTGGTGGACTTACCAAACATGTATTCATTAGAAGCAAGCCGCCCCTACCAACATTTCCATCTTTTTGCTCCTTGTAACTAGGGCTTTCAGATCATTATATCCAGAGATGGTAGCAGCCAGAGGAGAGATAGGAAAATCAAGAGATCTGTATGCAATAGAGGGAAAAGGTTGTGCATAAGCGTATAGAGAGTTGGCATGTTGCTTTGGTTTGGTCTTCTGTGAAGAAGAGGAAGGGGTGACCTTGTTAGCTTAACTTAGTCGAGACTGCCCAGTTTTAAACGATTCGCTTGGTGGTAAGGCTAACAAGACATGCTTAGATCCGGGCTTATTGTGGAAGCCAGATTTGAAAGTAGAAGCATTATGAAGGATAGGTGAAGAAACAATTACCACCTTGCTATCTTGTTTTCTAGAACCGACTTTGGAACTTTCATTAAGATACTTCGCAGTTGTATCCATGTGCATAATGGAAATCGTTCCACCAACTATTTGCACACCAATTTTATAGCCTACATAACTTTCATACATGTTGTTGCAAATGTTAACTTTCGTTTATGTTGGAGACAGAGCACTGACCATGTTTCCTTGCATCACACGGTTGTCGTTAGCATTACTAAAAGCAAGGAACTCAGGAAATTTCACCATTGAAGAAGTATCAACCTCATTTTGAATTGGCACATAAAACTAAAAATTAGAAACAACATCAGTAGGTGTTGAGAGAGCCACAGGACCCATGGACCCTTGTTGTTTTAAGAAATTCCCCTTATCCACCAAGTTAGTAGTATGTTCACCATTACTGTCTTTATCCAAACTTCCATCAGGGACACAATTTCACCCTTCATGCTCATTGTTGAAAGCTTGAGTTTCCAATTTTTCTAAGTTTCTTTCCTCAATATCTTGAACAAGAGCTTAAAATTTATTGTACATAGAAATTTCATCATATACTAAACTTTCATTCACTATCTTACTAGCAAGATAAGAAGTTTCTGGTTATGGCTATAGAACGGCACAACCACTAACAACTGAACGAGTAGTAACATCTGGCATTTTCTCTTTCACTACCCTACTAATAACAATAAGTTTAACTTCTGTATTATTTTATATTACCTTTCTCTAGTATGTTTTTTTTCCTTCCCAAGGGAATAGCTTGACTTTTCCCAAATTATCTTTGTTTTAAACAATAAGAGCACTCCTATTGTTATTACTTGATTCCTCAATCATGCCATTATCCCTCTCACTAACTATTATACCTTTTCTACCAGATTCAGAGCAAGTTTTAAGACAGTGCATGAAAACTTTGCAAAACTACATATTTTTTGTTTCCATAAGTACATTATTTTGACATATTGTTCAGTTCCATCTTATAGCATGACAGGAAATTCGTCAATCAGTTCATTTTCAGCGGTGATTTCTACCATGCACTTAGTGTGCTCTATCCTATCAATTTTCTTCGTTGACTCATCCATGCACACGAACTTACCAACTCTAGTTGCCAACCAACTAACCTTCATTAGAGAACATGCGTACATAGGACTGTTCATCTATTTTATCCATACAAGCACTTTCTTAAAATACTATTCACTCAAATCAGATGTTTTTGAACTCTAAAGAAGACGTGCTCACTGTAGTTCGTTAACCCCTATTCTGGACTCAATGGAACTAGTTACGATGAATTATTCGATCATATGTAAAACATAGCTTTTATAATCATATTATAATACCATAATTTTAAATATTTTAACGTTAGCCTTTTCTTGCACGAAATAAAACTGATTGCTATGATATTCGAAATCTTACAATAATTTATAACTCCAGATCTGATGAAACTGGCTTTGTCAAAATCTGAGATAGTTTGCACAAAGGTTGTTTGTACATGTTAGCCAAATCGAGTTATTATTAATCGATTTCCAAACACTTAAATTCATCGGTAAAGGTTTATTCTTATCGTTCTTATTCAAATATGATTTTACATAGGCTTCAAATTAATAAATTTAATTTAATTTTAAATTCATGATTTATAAATTTGAGTTATTCCAACATTAAAATTCCCATATAAATTTAATTAAAGTCGTTAAACTTCAAAATTATTCATTTTAATATTTAAAACCGATTAAATATTTAAATACCAAGATTCTAGGTTGTTATATTCTCCTCTCTTTAAAAAAATTTCATCTTGAAATATCTATAAAGAACAATGCAAAAAACCTATTAACTTTTTCTTTAAAATAATTTTCTAAATCACGGTTGATTTTTTCTAAACTTGTAATTGTGGAGAACTTCGTCCGTACCTCCTCTACATTGTTAGATTTGAAAAAAATGACAATTACAATATAATGTCATTTCTAAGTCCTTCTATATCAGGAGACAACAACAACTATATATATACATGTTACATATTTATACTTGTAAAGTGCATATATCATACACTACACAGATCCATTAAGCGTAGTTGTCGTTTACTTTGACAAACTATCTTTACCAATGAAATCAAAAGTCAAAAACAAGATTTAATTTCGTATACATGTACATATTTATATAACCCAAAAGAAAGTTAAAAAAAATAAACAATAACATAATAACTACTGGCATATGCATAAGTAACGCAGTAATTATGTGCAATAAAGAAAATTGTGCAACTGCTTATAACAATGAAAAAGCTTCAGACAACATAAAGGTGTCATACAGTCACATGCAACCAAAGACAACAATCATCACATATCAATATTACATAGTACCACAATAACTAATAATCATAACTCATGGTTCACTTAGGTTCTGAAACATCATCATCGCACAAGGATTTAAACAATCCATTTATTGCCACCTTACGTGCAACAGCCTTAAGTTATTGCTTAATCAACCATTCATGCTACCTCCAACAATTTAATGGTTCAACTTCCAAATTCACTACAAGTGTAACGACCTAAGGAATTCAATGCCTGAATTTCGACAATAATAATTAAAGCTCGTATTACTTGCCAAAACCCAAGTATTAAAAACACCAGATAGTTAATAGAAAGAAATAAGAAGATGAGATAAGAAAGAAAGAAATATATTAGAATAGGAAAAAAAGAAGAACACAACAGAATCAGAGTATCACATCGCAGTGGAATAAAATATAATATGGAAATAATCTTTATTGAGAGCTTAAAATAAATACTTACAATCATCAGAGTACACTTGCAATCAACACATCTGGACAGTTATAATGATCTATCCTAATATACAACACACAGCGAAATACACACTAAATATATATCATACGTTTGCACTCCCCAGCACGTCTTCCGAAGTTCGCAGCATCTAAACCTAAACCCGTAAAACTCGGTTAACGCGAGCATTGCAAATGGTGGATAAGTATGGTGAACCAGAGTGAGAAAACTCACTAAGTTTATAGGTATCATCTAACTTGATTTTAAAGTCAAACCATTTCTTTTCGAAAGGAAAGGATAATCGTAAGACCAATCCACACATAAACATAGACAGAAAAACCAATATATTTTGAAATCATAGCTTATTCTGATATTATAATAGTGTTTAAATCAAATAAGTAGCAATCTAGCGGAACACTTGCATCCCACGCTCCACATACAAAGTATACAATCAAAACCACCGGCACTTATTGAAGATTGGATTCCGACTATGACAAGGTTGGAACCACCTGCCGGTAGTGTATCTCTAGAGGTGAATACACTGGGTTCAATAAGAACATCTTGCAACCCGGCCACACTTGACCGACCACTCATTTTTCTTGAGTGTATCAAATGTGTATCACCAACGGTCGGGCTCAGGCCACTGTTTCCCGAAAGGGACAACATCGAAAGATTAAAGAAAGAAATGTGTTTTCTCTAGATAGGTGATAATACACCCTAATTGGGAGCGACCTACTTAGCCATGCTGCCTGGCTGATTTTTTTTCATTTCTTGGTTGAAGAGGCTTGAGGTTAACATTGCCTTTAGAACAACATATCACCATTCACTTTGAATATCACATTATCAAATCCGCTAAATCAAAAATTGACGTTCACAAAAATACTCTGCTTGTTAAGCAAAGAGAAGTGCCATTCTCCGCTACCAACAGAAATACGTTTGTAAAAATTAACGTACGTGATCCTTTGAAAATACCATGTCAGACATTCGTCCATACAAGTCATTCAGGAACATGATGAATCGAAGGTACCCTCCTGCCACATCCTAGGTATCACTCTTTAGATCAGTTGCGAGCAGTCCTTGCAATCCATAGGTTTCAACCATGATAGAATCACTATTTATCTCCGAGAGTGACCCAGAGATTTTAAGTAATTCTTTTGTTTTATGATGATCCATGGTCTTCAATTTGCTCCATCTTGATCAACATCTGATATCTTCTATATTTCGTATTTGCTTGTCGGAATGGTATTCGAATATAAATTCGATCTCCGTCTTTCCATACCAACATTCGTATAGGCCAGATTTTTATAGTCAGTTATTCAACTATCAAATAAACAACCATTCAATCATCATAACATAAAAATATATTTAGTGGTTTAGTACTCAGCATTTCTTGGCTTCTTTAAATAAAAATAATAAACAACTAGTTAATTTAAAACTTTTGAATCTTTCAATACTTGTAACATAATATTTTACTTTTTCGATTAATATACTAATATTCGCAAAACCATTTCATTTTCAGAAAAATATGTTATAACAATATCCAATTTTTCATTTAATTGTCGTTTGCAAAATATTTACTACAACATTATTCATAATATATAACTGGAAAATCATTTTAACTTATTATTCATAAAACAATGTTATGGAATCTCCTTTATTTCATTTCTTGAAGACAATAACTAATACACATTTTTTGAAAGGCAATTAGGCTTTATTCACACTAAACAGTTACAATGTTTACAAAACAAACAAAACTCTATAAAATGACTATACAACCAATATCTAAACTCAAACAAAATTAAGACAAAAAAAATAATGAAATATACAATTAGCATACAAAAAACTCAACATTGCTGGTTAATAACCACCATTTTATTTACATCTTCTATTTCTAA
This sequence comes from Allium sativum, assembly GCA_030737875.1. Classification (NCBI taxonomy): domain Eukaryota; kingdom Viridiplantae; phylum Streptophyta; class Magnoliopsida; order Asparagales; family Amaryllidaceae; genus Allium; species Allium sativum. Next base: position 62,099,684 of record CM060909.1, on the reverse strand, counting down.
CCAAAATAAGGTAGCCAAGAAGCTTCAATTCTCTAAAACTCAAAGCAACTGAGATTCAGCATGTCATAACATTCACGTAGAGTTTAAATTCCTCAGAATTTTCCTATGTATGATAGCATACAACTCATCAGCAATCAAGGAAGAGCTGGAAAAAACTTTCGTATTCCTCTCAGCCCATACTTCATATACAAAGATCTTCAAAATTCTCAGCAAAAGCCCTCCTGGTTTTTTATCTAGTTGCCCTGAATAACATGAACCATTCATCCCTGCTAATATTCGACAGTCTATGTAATTTTCCTTAAGCCATCACCCTCTTTCAGATTTAGAAAAACATATGTGCATTCAAAAAACAAATGTGTATTACATTCAGCCTCAAACCGACATAAAACACAAGTTTCATCTTGAATGACGCCCATCTTAAACAACTTATCATTAGTATTTATAGCATTTGACATAACGTTCCAACAACAAGAGATTAATCATAGCAGAACTCAACAGATGCCATTTCTCTTATACCACGGGAATAAAGGTTTGTTTCCACTCAACAGATCATAGACATGACTTACAGAATGCCCTTGTAACGACCCACATTCTACGCATCAAGGGATCGTACAATATTTATTTCTTTCCCATGCGAAGTCGTATAGCCATGTAACTTTGGGAGATGGCTATTGGGGTCATTTCCCATGTTCATGATTTTTGCCAATTTTTAAGTGACCGTTTTGCCCCTAGAGAATCTTGTTTCGCCTATAACTTTTGATTGAAAGGAGTTTTGCCTTAAACCACTTTCATTGGATTTGGATGATGGTTTACATTCCGTAGAGTGGTCACATTAGCCAAACGGACTCACTGTTTGGGAGATATGGCTGAAACAAGGTTTGGAAGGCGAAAAACAGCTTAACCGAGCTTAATTAGGGTGATTGGTGAGTGGGCCCATAACCCATTTCGGCATTAGGGTTATGGGTAGGCTGATAGGGTTAGGAAATTCGATTTTTATCATTTTCCAGCCTCCACTTTTTGCTCCTTCAAGTCTAGCCATGTCCTCCACCTCCTAATTTCATTCCAAATCGCTCATAATCGCTTTCTAATCGAAGATTAAGCCAAGCTACGTCAAATCAAGGGGAAACAACACCAAATTAGAGTTGGAGATGCTGTGTCGCATTAGAATTCGACCCAAAACAGAGAATATTTCAGATCTATAGTTTGATTGTGGCTAAGGTGAGTGATTTGCATTGTTTTTCACCAATTACGGCTAATTAGGGGTGATTAGTGATAATTAGCAAAATTATGGCTCAGAAAAAATTTTGTTAAATTTTAAAATATTATTTCAGGACTCTGATGGAAATTTGGGTTAATTTGGATAAGTTTTGCTAATTTTACGCTTAAACATGATTAAGGGGAAAACATAGGTTTTTGAGTATGTTTGATCCATATTTACATATTAAATTGTTGTTTTGGTGCTTATGGTTGATTCTCTATGTTGCTATGACTGTATGGTATGCTTTGAGATTGATTAGAGAAGTTAAAATGGTCGAAAACGCCATCGTATGGCGTGAAACAGTCGTTGGGAAAGTTGTAGGAAATATGCAGGGTTTCGGATTGGATCGGATATACGGCTTGGATCAGATAGGAGAACTGGGCAAGGGATTTGATTCGGACCGGAACTTGGCACCAGAGGAGGCTTGGCAAGAAGGAAGGCCACTTGCAAGGACTTGGAGTTGGGTTGAGGATCGGGTCGGAATGGGACGTGGGATCGGATCAGAGTAATAAAGCTGGAGAAGGAGGGACGAACGGAACCAAGAAGAAAAGCACTGAACCAAACCGCATGGAGGAGGTGAACCCGAACCGAATCGGAGGAGGGGAATTAAGCTGAACCGAATGGGGAGCCTGAAAACCACATACCGAACCGAACTAGATTGACTGATCCGAACCGAGTTTGGACCTCTACCTCTACTACGCAACGACTCTTCTGAAGACCAACTTCAATTTGACTGAAACCCGAGATGCAAAGGAAGTCCAAATGGGAGGTTATTACTCAAGATCCAAATAGGGATCAACAAGATAACTTCATGGTTGGACTTTGCTGCGGGACGTGTGCTAAGGGGTTACCAACGTCCATAACTTTGATTCACCACCAAGACGGATGTTAGACTACGGATCAGTGCAATGGGGTAGTTATTACTCCATGGGGCAGAGTGATCGTAGCATGGCTATGAGCCAGTGCAGTGAAGTCATCATGACTTCATGGGGGCAGAGTGGACATAGCAAGGGCTAGTGGCAATGGATCAGTGCAGTGGGGTCGCCATGACTCCATGGGGCAGAGTGATCATAACAAGGATTTGGGTGATCAAAGAAGTGGATATCATATACTTTACGCACTAAGTGAGAGATGTGAGGATGGTTGTTATGCTTGATTATTTGATACAACTATGAAATGCACACCCCTCCCTCGTATCTTTACACCATATGTTAATGTCACCTTAGAGTACTGTACATCTTGCTGTGCTAACTCTTTGGTTGCAGGTCCAGATTCAGGTATGGTTTAGCATACCTGTTATTGTTCTATTTTGCTGCTTATTGCTCATACCAGACTTTTATCTGACCTAGAGTTTTATGTCTCTCCTTATCACTCTGGGCGCTCTTAAACGGGCAGATTAGAGACAAGTTAGGTGGTATGCACAAGTAGCTGTACCGGAGACGAGCAGGAGGCTTCCACATATGATATACATATATTCTCCTTGTGTCGCTGCTGGTCACTACTTTGGGCATTAGTAGTGTACCTTTGTTATTTTGCTTTAGAGACAGTTTTAAAAGTTGTAATAATGATGATGTGGAACATAAGCTGTATTTTGGATTTTCCGCTGCTACGATGGTTTAGTTTCAGCTTATGCACTGTCTCGCCTATTTTATTTCAAAGTTATGTTATTATTATATTTTATTCCATGCGCTGTGAGACATTCTATAGGTTCCTTGTATTGATTCATTGCTTTAAACCCCTTTCCTTTTCTTTTGGCGACCGTCCCGTGCTGGTTGGGCATCGGTACAACGCATTTCAGGGAAATGTCGGCTGGTGCCGGCGGGCAGTCACAGCCCTTCACCCATCCATGCTATATTAAGCTCTATAGAATTATTGAAATTATACAAAATTTTGTTCCATAGCATTCTAAGATTTGCCGAGATACTATAAATTAAAATTAATACTCCATCATGAATAAGATTGTCAAATTTCGCAAAATCAGAAATTCCACTATTATTCCTTATATTATACTCATCCGTATCACTTAATATCAAACCAGTACCTGCGCAGGGTGAATTCCAAAAGGATAATCCTTGAAGCTTCCTTGCACTACACTGAACATAAGGCAAAAATAAACTTCTTAGCTTCAGTATTTGCCTCCAGCTACAACTTTGAGGAACAACCGTAGTCCATAAGTTTTTCCTTCCTATCAAATTGTTTTTCAGAAGATTAGTCCATAAACAACTTCCATCTGAGGGGAGCTTATTAATGTACACAGAAATCGCAGCTTTATTCAATTGGATAAGATTGATTATTCCAAGCCCACCATTTCTTTTATCTTCACACAACTTCAAGAATGAAATAGGAATGATTTTTTGGCAAAAGGGTCCCCGTGCCATAAGAATTTATTCATTGTGCTAATCACCATGTTAATTAACTTCAGAAGGAGAATATAATGCCTTGTATAGTAAGATTTCATAGAGATAACTATGGATTGCACAATTGTTAACTTTCCTGCTTGTGATAACTTGCATGAGGGCCATTGCTTCATTTTATCAATAATCAATAATCTTTTCATATAAATGCAAGCACTTGTCTTTAGCAATTCTGCCACTAAATAGAGGAAGGCTAAGGTATGTTGCATTATCAGGTAATTCTTTCAAACCAGACAAAGCAATGAGTTCATCCTTTTTGTTCCAAGGCAACCCAACTATTTTAACACGAGACTTATCAGATTGATTTGCAACCCTGTAATCTCATAAAATACTTGAAGAATGGATAGTATGCATTTAATGTTACTTAAGGTTGGCTTTGTGAAAATAATGAGGTCATCTACAAATAACAAATGAGTAATTTGGGGATTTTTACAACGAGGGTATAACTCAAGGTTGCCATTCTTCACTTGATTAATGAGCATAGAATTTAAAAGTTCCATTACTATGACGAATAGATAAGAAGAAATAGGATCTCCCAGTCTAACACCACGTTTCCCTCTAAAATAACCATGCAGCCTACCATGCCTTGAGATAGAAAACATTATCAAAGAGATGCACTTGTAAATCCAGGCTAGGAATGGCCTTGCAAAATTCATTCTAGACATGATGGCTAAAATAGAAGACCAAGAAACACTGTCAAAAGCTTTCTTAATATCAAGCTTCATCATGCAACGAGGAGATATATCCTTCCTATCATAACCATAAAGTAATTCCTGAGTTATTAGAATATTATCACTTATAGATCTACCAGAAATAAATGCATACTGATCAAAACACTTTGTATACTTTAAACCAGATATTATCTTAGTGTATATTTAGTTTCCCACAAATAATTTAGAATCTAGAAGAATGCTTGCATCTCACATTCTCCGATATAGTATACAAATAAAAACCGCTTGCGCTTATGGAAATTGGATTTCCAACTATGACAAGGTATGGGACCACCTACCAATGATGTACCTCTAGAGGCAAATACACCTGGGTTCTACAAGAACTTCTTGCAACCCGGCCCTCACATGACCGACCACTCATTTCTTTTGAGTGTATCGAGTGTATATCACCAATGGTTGTGTACGGCAACCATTCCCGAATGGGCAGAATCGATAGATTAAGAAACAATAGGAATTTCTCTAGATAGGTGATGCTACACCCTAATGGGAGCGACCCACATAGCCATGCTGCCTGCCCGATTTTTGTCATTTCCTGGGTGTGAGGCTTGAGGCTAGACTTACGTCATCAATCACTGGTTTATTTCTTTGAGTGCCACATTGTCAAGACTTCCCGATCACTAATTGACTTCCTCAAAAATATATTACAGGTATACGGCGAGAGAAACAAATTCCTCTGCCACCATATAAATACGTCTGAAGAGATCAACGTGCGTGACCAGTTAGAATTACTTTGTTGGACACTCGTCCATGTGAGTTGTTCTGGGTTTGAACAAACCGAAAGTACTATTTAAAAATAGTCCTTGTATAACGCCGTCTTCAACTTTAAAATCTTGGCGTACGGTGTAAAATCAATTCAAAGTGAAATCTTGATTTCGGTCTCTTTGAAGTGATTTAACGAATAAATTTTCTTTTTAAAATATTAATCTAACACGATCAAATATGATTCACAGTACTTGTTTTATAAAATACCGGACTGTACTTGACCGATTACTTATATCTTGGAAATTTATAGTTTAACAGGCAACCTTCAACATATGTTTTACATACATCTTCTTGTATGAATAAGAATCTAAATATTTTATTCATAATTAAATTCTAATCTAATTTACAAACTAAATTTAAAATTTGACAAGTTATTGTTTTAGTATTCGATTTCAAACTTCTGACAAATATCCTGATTCACTTTTCCTTTAAAAATATTATTCTTATCTATTTACTTATTTAATTTAAACTAATATTAAATTTAAACAAATTTAACCTTTGAAAATATTTAAAACTATTGTTTTTAAGCAAAGTACCAAGTCTTCCAAGTTCCAGATTTTAAAACCCAGTGCGTACACACGAAAAACATACCAGATCACATGTTTTCGACAAGTACCAGTTCCATCCCAAAGTACCAAGTCCTAGAACCCAGTAACACCCCTGCCCGATCACTAAAAACACTGAGAAATTCTAAAGTACCACATTGTCCAGGTACTACCACCTTTCCTTTTTGCAAATTACCAGATACCAAGTACCATATCAACGAAAACATTGCCCGATCACCAAAAATCCCGATGGCCACATGTGTTGTTGCTTCGTTTTCCTCGTGCCACGGCGGTGCACGTGCACAGTCACGTGGGACCCCCTGAACTGCCAACGACCGTCGTCGCAAACCCCTCTCCACCACTAGACTCCACCACGACCATCTCCTGCATCGTACCTTAGCTTGAACGGAAATTGGCCGTGCCCCCTCTCCTTCCAGTAAAATCATCACCAAAGAAAAAAAACTCCTACCTCCTTCCATCGACAATCGGACGTCACCACCTCTTGGTCACACTAGCACCCAATCCCGACACCCAGATCCCCCTGAACCGCAACCCTCTGGCTCCCCCTACGGTGAGAAATTCCAACGCAACCCATGGAACCCAAAAACAGTTTTTAAAACTTATTTTGATTGATTTTACAAAATCCCTTCACTTAAAAATTCAGGTAGTATTTTTCCTAGCTTCTCTACTTCCTTCCCCTCCTCCAGGCCCAGCGCCATCACCTCTGAACCCATGGATCGACGGGATTTCACCTATTCCCGTTTTATGACCAACCCTCTCTCTCTCTTGATTTAGGGTTCTAAAAATCATGATTTTTGTTTTAAAAATCCTTATTTTGTTAACTGATCATGTTTATGTAATAAAACATTGTTTTAATCCAATTTGAAAATCCATTTTGAAAGTGAGAACCAAAGAGCATCCTGTGTCTATGTTTTGTAATGATAGTGAAAGGTTTGCCAAGCTTGCTTTCCTTTTTAAACACTTTTATACTTTTATATCCAAGGTTTAAAACCATAGTACACTACCTTATTCAAAAACCCCAAACCTATCTTTACTGATCTAACCAAAGCTATAAGTGCTCAACCCATTAAAACATTCTCTAGTGACAGTAGCTGGCAATCATAACCTTATGTCTAAGACCTTTAAGATTTCTACACCCAAACCAGTGATCAATTCATCATTAACAAATAAGCAACACAACATGACATTGTATTAGAACAAGATCATAAAAGAAAATACAAGATCACTTCATGTTATAGCAGAAAACTGCAGTATGAAAACAGAAAATAACAGTGTAGTTTTTACTCACCTTAAAGCTTCCAAAACTCTTACTTTTCCTTTGCTAAAACTCTTAAACTTGTTGTGCTGTTTGAGAGTGAGAGTTGTGTGCATGGATGGCCTTTATATAGTGGTGAGAAATAATAAAATATGGGTGCATTAAATGCTGATATGAAACAACCAAGCAGCCTTTTGTTTTGACAAATGAAAACCCATTTTAAAAATTGATTTTCTCTTTTAAATCTACACATCTTCTTTGTAACACCCCGTGTATTCTGTAACAGTGAAATTCACAAATTAAAGTATAATTAATTTCAAATCAAAGAACTAAGGGAAACGGGATACGCCATTGCGTTCGACTCGGAATTCTGCTTGAAATAGAGTCCGAGTTTGCGTAAAACGGACTCCGTATGAAGAAGATATGGCCTCCGGAAGTTTCAGAATTCAGTTTAAAATTCAAACAGACCAAAACAGCTCAGAAAAACCAATTTAAAATTCAAAATCGGGCCGGTTTGGCCAGGGCGGGAAATTTCCCGCCCAAGGCACCCAGGTCGACTTGGCAGTCGACCTGGGGCTAGCCAAGTCGACTGGGCAGTCGACCTGGGTCACCCGTGTCGACTGCCAAGTCGACACGGTGTCGACTGGGGTGTCGACCTAGCGCCTGAGCCAGGTCGAACCCAGCCCCCCCTGGCTGGCCTGGTCTGTGTTTGGTCGATTTTCTGAGCCTTGCCTTGTCACTAGGGCTAGGTGTCAGCTCCTGGTTGGTCTCTCTTTCAAACGAACGGCTGTTATTAAACCAAGCTCCATCGACGGTCTAAATCAACTCACAAACTCTATAAAAAGGACCTAAGACTCACCCTAATTCACACAAACAAAAATGGAGATAAGACCGTCATGCTGCTGAGGAGAGACTAAGAATAGCCGTCAGAAATTGAGAGACGAATAGGAGATAATTTGAGAGCTTAAAGCAACGTCAATCAAATCAAAACAACGCCTACAACAAAGGATAACATCTCCAAATTCAGAATTCAGAATTCAGATTCCTGAATCGAAGATTCGTCATACGTTGTAAGTAGAGTGCTATTCCGATGTGAATAATTAATTGCGTTTGATTTGTGTAAAATGCGAAATGGAATTGTGGCGATAATAATCTATATTTGTATATTATTTTGATTCTAAACGATTTGGGAATGTTGTGGTATACGATTGGATATTTGCAAGTATGTGATTTACGTTGGAAGTTAACAACAAAATGGAATTGTGGCGATAATAATCTATACTTGTATGTTATTCTGATTCTAAATGATTTGGAAATGTTATATGATTGGATATTTGCAAGTATGTGATTTATGTTGGAAGTTAACAACCATATGTTGTGGTATTTTATTTGGGATTCATACAAGTATGTGATTTATGTTGACAACCATATGTTGTGGAATTTTAATTGGGATTCATGCAAGTATATGATTCACTATTTTGCCAATATGATGTACATACTTTTATGATCACTTTTAGTATGTAATTGGACTCGACTAAGTACTATGATTTATATGAATCTATGTTGAAATTGGAAAATCATACATTTGTATTAGAAACAAAAGTAAGCATCTTTATGAACATGACTAAACTAAGTTTGGTATTATGCCTAGTTGAAATCATGTTTTAGGCCTAAGTTGTTATCAAAATCATATGGTGATATATGTGACACGGTTAAGTTAGATTTACATTCCAATTGCAAGTTTACATGAATAGAATGATTCATATTTAAGTATTGTCTATGCCATGATTATATGAAAAGAATGATTCATGTCTAAGTATTGTTTAGGCCATGATTATATGAATAGAATGACTCATGTTTAAGTATTGTTTATGCCATGATTATATGCTATTACAATGCAAGTTCACATGTGCCTAATTCATGTTAATTGAATCGTTATGTTGCAAGTTCATGCGTTCACACTCCCCTTTTTCATGTTACCTTATAAACACCATGTTATAAGCCTTCCCTTTTCATATGGCTAAGTTGGGTTTAAATGTTAAACCCAACATATCTTATATTGTAGCGAACGTGTAAAACGGGGGTAATGACGTTTGGGTTAAAATACAGAACATATGTGTTGGCATGTTTGACGCATGCCAACAACCTTGAAAAACAATTAAGTGGCATAAACAAATTTTAACGAATAAAGATGTACTTGAATAATGGGCCGCAAATATTTACATATAAAAAGAAAAGAGACAAAATATGTAAATGTAGAAAATACGATGTGTTTAACCCGAGGTTGGATTGAGTTGTGATGTAAACCTGCCCGGAACCGCCCGGCTGTCCAGTAGTCACAACAATACCTATCCAATGTGGGTGGTTAAACATAGAGCCCAATAAAGACCCGAGGTTAGACTGAGTTGTGGCGTAAGACTTCCCGGACCCAACCGGCAACAGGCAGCCACAACAATACATGTCTAATGTGAGAGGTCAAGGCTTTAATAAGACAATTAAGGCTGAGTCAGGATTGATAGGATTAAGTAAATTAAATTAATACTTAATCAAAATGGAACATGCTAAACTAAACAGACTGATTGGGGCTTAGGTTTATAAAACACTTAACCAACTTAGTATGTTGGCTAGAAATAGAAAACCTAGTAGCGGGGGACCCTTTTCAGCAGTAACCCTAAAAGGTGTATCAGGATACCCTGAACTAGGCAGGATGGGGCACGATTACTGGGCTGACTGTAAGAGGTCAAATCGACAGCGGTGGTGCAGCAGTGTAGGTTCTAACGGGGTGCGGGCGTGCACACACTCCGGCGCAGAAAAATAAGGCATTGGGCACCAGTAGCATACCTGTGCATTCTAGGATTGTGTCGGGCCGCCACCATGGGACTTGATACACCCCATGGTGGGACCAGCATAGGTAACTACAACAACGGGGGCCGTAAGACACATGTAACTATGCGAGTAGGAGCCGATCATCAGAAATGGATCACTTCACCCTGATTATGGGGTGCCTGTTGGGAACTAGTTTGTATGGGTACAGAGATTAATATGGGGTACGATAGTATTCGACCCAAGACAACTTAACTTAGTTTATGGTGCTTTCTCATTTCCAGTTTATGCTTATCATACCCAGTTCTTTATTCATAGACTGAATAGTCCTAGACGTACTCAGGCTTTATGTCTGACTCTACTTTTCTTTCGCCTTCTTTTCTTTCGTTCCCCCCCCCCCCAAGGTCCACAGGGAGGGAATACCGCAGCTTGACCAGTTTTCACATCCAGCTTGAAGAGAAAGAATGTATTGCTTGGATCTTTTCCGTTTTGGACTATGGCTTTGGACAGCAATTATGGGACTTTTGCAGTTTACTTATGTTTTCTTTATGCTTCTTTAAATAATGTAATCAAGACAGTTATGAAGATGTTACGTTTTTGGAAGTATTGTAAGACAATTATGGCATGGTTTGTGTAACACGTATTTTAATGGAATAAAAGTTGTTGTTGTTTTCCGCTGTTAAAAAATATGTGTTCTTATATCTGTCTTGTATATCTGTGACTTATACTTATAAACCTCCACCAAAAATTAGGGCATTCCCTTTGAGAGTGACCCTAACGGAGGTGGGGTGTTTCACTTGGTATCAGAGCATAGGTTTACCAGATAAGATAAAAAAAAGTTTTAAAAATTTATTTTCAAAGAAAAATTTAAAGAAGCATTTTTAAAGATAAAATATTATATTTTAAAAAGGCAAAGTCCCCCAAAAGCCATAGGTACTATCTCTTACTCTTCGTTTTGAATCTATCCTTTTTGTTTTAGCATGTCCGAAGAACTTAATTTGCCAGTGGGTGTACCAATACCTGGTTGGTTTAGACGATTCTTAGAAGCAAGGGCCACTTAGCCAGGCCCTACCGTTCCTCCTCCCCCAGCTGCAGGGAATCATCCGGCTGCAGCAGCACCTCTTCCTCTACCTCCTCCGTGGGGAAATACTTTTGCTAAGATATGTAAAGATTTTAAGGCTATGGGAGGAAAGAACTTTCATGGAACCGAACCCTTCGTGGCCGCTAGGAATTGGCTAAAGGAAACCGATGACTTGTTCGTCATCTTTGAGATTGAAGATAGGCAGAAGGTACAACTGGCGGTGTGGCTACTAAAAGGTGAGGCTTCGTACTGGTGGGAAGTCACTAATGCAGAAAGACCAGTGGAAACATGGGAGGACTTTAGGGCAAGGTTTGAGGCTAAATTTCTCTCAGACGCGGAAAGGAGTTTGCAGTTGGAAAAATTCTTATTTCTTAAGCAAGGGAATAAGACAGTCAAAGAGTATGTTAATCAGTTCGATGATCTGGCTAGGTTCGGACTGGACCTAGTCAACACCCCGCACAAGAAGGCTCTCCGTTTTGTCAAAGGGTTGAATGAGCCATTACACAGTTTGTCCATGACCCATATACCCATGGGAGCTACATATGAAAGGTTGGTACAGATGGCATTGCTGAACGAAGAGGATAAGGGCAAGATGGAGACAAAGGCAGAAAGCTCTCAAGGGAAGAAAGAGGGTTTATAGCCTAAGAAGACAGACTGTAAGAAGGGCGGGAAAGACAAAAAAGAGAAGAGGAAGTGTAATTTCTATGGCAAAGTGGGGCACTTAGTATAAGATTGCCGGAAAAAGAAGGCCAAGATGAATGGTGGGTGCTTTTCTTGCGGTGAGACAGGCCACATGGCTAAGGACTGCCCAAAGAAACGAGGACAGGGGAAGAGGGCTGGATCCACCTCAGGGGCATAGGTTCATGTGCTAAAGGCACCACCTCTGCAACAGCGAGGTATAAATACTTATGTAGAAAGTGTAGTTTATCTTTATGATCACCCCGTTCGCACTTTATTTGATTCTGGTGCATCACACTCCTTTATCTCGTCTGCTTTAGTAGAATCTCTGCACCTAAAAACTAGTATGGTAGAGGACCCCTTAATTTTTTTCAAACCCAATTGGGGGCCCGGCTCATTTGTCTATGATCTGTGTGGGATTGAAAATTTCTATTCTAAGCGTAGAATTTAGATGTAGTGCTTTTGTTTTGGGCTTCTCGGGATATGGTTTGATTTTGGGCATGGATTGGCTATCCAGTAATGGTGCCGTCCTTGATTATGAGAAAAGGGTTGTTAGGCTCCTGACCCAACTCGGTAACACTTTGGAAATTACTTGTAATCCCTCGTATGCGGTTATGCTTAGTTATCTTGAATCGCTAAATGCCTATGTCGACAATTTGCAATCGGTTAGAGTGGTCCGGGAATATCCGGATGTCTTCGAAGAGGTGAAGGGCTTGCCTCCGAAGCGGGAGATAGACTTCCGCATATATCTTGTAGATAATGCAAAGCCCGTTGCGTTGCCCGTTAGACACATGGCTCCACGGGAAAGGAAAGAGCTCAGTAAACAGATTAAAGAGCTTCTAGAGAAGGGGTTCATTAGAAGAAGCATTTCAGAATGGGGCGCTCCAGTGGTGTTCGCTACAAAGGCGGATGGTTCACTCCGTCTATGTGTTGACTATAGGGAGCTCAACAAGATAACAAAAAAGAATAGGCGCCCTCTTCCCAGAATTGACGATCTATTTGATCAGCTTGTAGGAGCGTCTGTTTTCTCCCAACTCGATTTAGCGACCGGTTTTCTTCAGCTAAGGGTGGCTGAAGATAGCATCGATAAAACGGCATTCAGAACCCCAGACGACTTCTTTGAATGGCTTGTCATGCCTTTCGGCTTGACAAATGCACCTGCTTACTTCGTGGACCTGATGAGTAGAGTATTCAGAGATTTCCTCAATAAGTTCGTAGTGGTCTTCGTAGACGATATCCTTATCTTCTCAAAGAGTGAAGAGGAACATGCTCAGCACTTAAGGGCAATCATGGAAACTCTGCGAGTCCATCAGCTAAAAGCCAAATTCTCCAAATGCCACTTTTGGAGAGAGGAAGTAAGATTTCATGGGCACATAGTATCCAAGGAAGGGTTAGCTGTAGACCCGACTAAGGTAGTAGCGGTGCAGGATTGGAAGACACCAAAGAACGCAACAGAGGTCCGAAGCTTTCTCGGGCTAGTAGGCTTCTATCGAAAATTCATCAGAGACTTTGCAAAGATATCAGCTCCGCTCACAAAGTTGACCAAGAAGAATCTAGTATTCAATTGGGACTTGGATTGCGAATTTGCTTTCCAATGACTAAAAAGGGCTCTTACAACAGCCCCAGTTTTAACGTTGCCAGATGGAAGCAAGATGTTCACAGTTTATACAGATGCATGTGGGACAGGGCTAGGCGCTGTCTTAATGCAAGAAGGAAGGGTAGTAGCTTATGGCGGGAGGCAATTGAAAGTGCACGAAAAGAACTACCCGACCCACGATCTTGAGTTAGCTGCCATTGTCTTTGCACTCAAGTCTTGGCGACACTATCTCCTAGGTGAGAAGTTCGAACTTTAAACTGACCATAAATCGTTGAAATATCTTTTCTCGTAGAAAGATCTTAATTTGAGGCAACAGAGATGGATGGAGTTTCTTGCCTCGTATGATTTCGAGATCTCCTATACTCCGGGCAAAGGCAACGTAGTGGCAGACGCGTTGAGCTGAAAAAAACTAACCCTAAGCCCGTTGTTTGTTGAAAGACAAAGCCTAGAGTTTATAGCCAGCTTTGACTTTAGACCCTCCTCCGATTTTGTACCAGGCTTGCTAGCATCTCTCGAAGTACGTCCGACTTTAGTGGACTCAAAAGGGACAGCACAACGCGAAGACCCTCAGCTTGTGGAGACGATTGATAGACTAATTAGGGGTGAGACTTCAAGTCACCTCAACAGATACTCTATCGACGATAAGGGTTGGCTAAGGCGAGACGGAAGACTATGCATCCCACAGACAAGGGATTTAGTAAAGAAGGTTCTCGAGGAAGCATACCACTCGATACATCCGGGCGGGGATAAAATGTACAAGGACATAAAGAGAACTTTCTTTTGGAACGGCATGAAGAAGGACGTGGCAGATTTCGTTTCTAAGTGTATGGTGTGCCAACAGGTTAAGGCGGAACAGAAAAATCCTGGCGCTCTGCTCCATCCTCTAGAGGTCCCGCAGTGGAAGTGGGATAGCATCTCAATGGACTTCATCGATGGGCTGCCTAGGTCTAGGAGAGGAAACACTAGCATTTGGGTAATAGTGGATAGGCTTACTAAAAGCGTCCACTTTTTACCTGTCAAAAGTAAAAGAACTGCCTCATCCCTAGCATCTCTTTACCTCAAGGAAATTGTTCGACTCCATGAAATACCATCCAGCATTGTTAGTGACCGAGACCCTATCTTCAAAAGTGAGTTTTGGCGGAGTCTGCAAGAAGCGGTAGGCACACAGTTATGCTTGAGCACAGCCTATCATCCCCAAACCGACGGCCAAACAGAAAGAGTGAACAGAGTTTTGGAGGACCTTTTAAGACTGTGCGTCCTTGACTTCGGAGGGACGTGGGAAGACCATCTTCCTTTGGTGGAATTTGCCTACAATAACAGCTATCAAGCAACCATCGGAATGGCACCCTTCGAAGCTTTATATGGAAGACCGTGCCGATCACCCACTTGTTGGTGGGAGTCTACTGATAAGCTCATACTTGGACCAGATATGATTTGAGAGACTTCAGAGAAAGTAGACTTAATACGAAGAAGGATGAAGACGGCCCAAGACATACAAAAGTCCTACGCCGACAAGAGGAGGACCAACATTGAATTTGAGGTTGAGGACAGAGTTTTTCTTAAGGTATCTCCGCTAAGGAACATTGTTCATTTTGGAACCAAAGGAAATCTAGCACCAAGGTTCATAGGGCCATTTCCTATCATCGAGAAAATTGGAAAAATGGCCTATAGATTAGAGCTACCCAAAAAATTGGCCGGAGTTCACAATGTCTTTCACGTTTCACATCTCCGAAAATGTCTACATGAGTCTGCTGAAGTGGTAGTGCCAAATATCCTAGAAGAAGCTGAAGTGGAACGTGAAGCAACCGTAAGGAAAGTTCCAACCCGCATATTAGGAACGGAAGTGAAGAAGCTACGCAACCGCGAAGTCAAGCTCGTCAAAGTTCAGTGGAGCGACACCGAAGGAGATGCAACTTGGGAAACTGAAGCTAGAATACGCGCAGCCTACCCTTTTCTTTTCGAGGGTACATCTTTGATCTTTCCTTTTTCCTTAAGTTGCGCTTTTATCTATCTTTTTAGGTATATCTCCTCGACCTTATCTTTTAGGAAGAAACCCTTTGGATGAAAACATGTAATTGAAACATGTTATGGATGATGGTTGCAAGTGGTTGCAAGTGATTGCTAGTGGTTGCTCGTGGTTGCATATACACACACAATCTAGGTTTTAGATCGGCTCAGTCACTTCATATTGCATATGCATATATGTTTGCATTCGTATATGGTTTAACTTTAATGTGTTGTCATATGGATGTTGCATTTGTATGAATGATTGTGCACTCATGGAGAATCATGAATAGGAAAATTTGCATACATAATGGATTCATGGCACTTACATAATTTGCATTAAGGAGGTCAACTGAATCAGTATACCGCCTGATTTTGCATTAGATAAGTACATGTACACACACACACTTCGCATATGATCATGAAGCATTAGAAGTCTTTTAAGGACAATGGATGCTCGTGTTTGATGGATGAGTAGATGGATGTTTGGATGTTAGGATGTACATTCTTCCTGAACTTGAAGATTTCGGGGACGAAATCCTTTTAAGTGGGGGAGAATGTAACACCCCGTGTATTCTATAACAGTGAAATTCACAAATTAAAGTATAATTAATTTCAAATCAAAAAATTAAGGGAAACGGGATACGCCATTGCGTTCGTCTCGGAATTCTGCTTGAAATAGAGTCCGAGTTTGCGTAAAACGGACTCCGTATGAAGAAGATATGGCCTCCGAAAGTTTCAGAATTCAGTTTAAAATTCAAACATACCAAAACGGCTCAGAAAAACTAATTTAAAATTCAAAATCGGGCCGGTTTGGCCAGGGCGGGAAATTTCCCGCCCAAGGAACCCAGGTCGACTTGGCAGTCGACCTGGGGCTAGCCAGGTCGACTGGGCAGTCGACCTGGGTCACCCGTGTCGACTGCCAAGTCAACACGGTGTCGACCTGGCCCCTGAGCCAGGTCGAACCCAGCCCCCCCTGGCTGGCCTGGTCTGTGTTTGGTCGATTTTCTGAGCCTTGCCTTGTCACTAGGGCAAGGTGTCAGCTCCTGGTTGGTCTCTCTTTCAAACAAATGGCTGTTATTAAACCAAGCTCCATCGACGGTCTAAATCAACTCACAAACTCTATAAAAAGGACCTAAGACTCACCCTAATTCACACAAACAAAAATGGAGATGAGACCGTCATGCTGCTTAGGAGAGACTAAGAATAGCCGTCAAAAATTGAGAGACAATTAGGAGATAATTTGAAAGCTTAAAACAACGTCAATCAAATCAAAACAACGCCTACAACAAAGGATAGCATCTCCAAATTCAGAATCCAGATTCCTGAATTGAAGATTCGTCATACGTTGTAAGTAGAGTGCTATTCCGAGGTGAATAATTAATTGCGTTTGATTTGTGTAAAATGCGAAATGGAATTGTGGCGATAATAATCTATATTTGTATGTTATTTTGATTCTAAACGATTTGGGAATGTTGTGGTATACGATTGGATATTTGCAAGTATGTGATTTACGTTGGAAGTTAACAACAAAATGGAATTGTGGCGATAATAATCTATACTTGTATGTTATTCTGATTCTAAACGATTTGGAAATGTTATACGATTGGATATTTGCAAGTATGTGATTTATGTTGGAAGTTAACAACCATATGTTGTGGTATTTTATTTGGGATTCATACAAGTATGTGATTTATGTTGACAACCATATGTTGTGGAATTTTAATTGGGATTCATGCAAGTATATGATTCACTATTATGCCAATATGATGTACATACTTTTATGATCACTTTTAGTATGTAATTGGACTCGACTAAGTACTATGATTTATATGAATCTATGTTGAAATCGGCAAATCATACATTTGTATTAGAAACAAAAGTAAGCATCTTTATGAACATGACTAAACTATGTTTGGTATTTTGCCTAGTTGAAATCATGTTTTAGGCCTAAGTTGTTATCAAAATCATATGTTGATATATGTGACACAATTAAGTTAGATTTACATTCCAATTGCAAGTTTACATGAATAGAATGATTCATATTTAAGTATTGTTTATGCCATGATTATATGAAAAGAATGACTCATGTCTAAGTATTGTTTAGGCCATGATTATATGAATAGAATGACTCATGTTTAAGTATTGTTTATGCCATGATTATATGCTATTACAATGCAAGTTCACATGTGCCTAATTCATGTTAATTGAATCGTTATGTTGCAAGTTCATGCGTTCACACTCCCCTTTTTCATGTTACCTTATAAACACCATGTTATAAGCCTCCCCTTTTCATATGGCTAAGTTGGGTTTAAATGTTAAACCCAACATATCTTATATTGTAGCGAACGTGTAAAACGGGGGTAATGACGTTTGGGTAAAAATACAGAACATATGTGTTGGCATGTTTGACGCATGCCAACAACCATGAAAAACAATTAAGTGGCATAAATAAATTTTAACGAATAAAGATGAACTTGAATAATAGGCCGTAAATATTTACATATAAAAAGAAAAGAGACAAAATATGTAAATGTAGAAAATACGACGTGTTTAAGCCGAGGTTGGATTGAGTTGTGATGTAAACCTGCCCGGAACCGCCCGGCTGTCCAGTAGTCACAAAAATACCTATCCAATGTGGGTGGTTAAACATGGAGCCCAATAAAGACCCGAGGTTAGACTGAGTTGTGGTGTAAGACTGCCCGGACCCAACCGGCAACAGGCATCCACAACAATACCTGTCTAATGTGAGAGGTCAAGGCTTCAATAAGACAATTAAGGCTGAGTCAGGATTGATAGGATTAAGTAAATTAAATTAATACTTAATCAAAATGGAACATGCTAAACTAAACAGACTGATTGGGGGTTAGGTTTATAAAACACTTAACCAACTTAGCATGTTGGCTAGAAATAGAAAACCTAGTAGCGGGGGACCCTTTTCAGCGGTAACCCTACAAGGTGTATCAGGATACCCTGAACTAGGAAGGGTGGGGCACGATTACTGGGCTGACTGTAAGAGGTCAAATCGACGGCGGTGGTGCAGCAGTGTAGGTTCTAACGGGGTGCGGGCGTGCACACACTCCGGCGCAGAAAAATAAGGCACTGGGCAGCAGTAGCATACCTGTGCAATCTAGGATTGTGTCGGGCCGCCACCATGGGACTTGATACACCCCATGGTGGGACCAGCATAGGTAACTACAACAACGGGGGCCGTAAGACACATGTAACTATGCGAGTAGGAGCCGATCATCAGAAATGGATCACTTCACCCTGATTATGGGGTGCCTGCTGGGAACTAGTTTGTATGGGTACAGAGATTAATATGGGGTACGATAGTATTCGACCCAAGACAATTTAACTTAGTTTATGGTGCTTTCTCATTTCCAGTTTATGCTTATCATACCCAGTTCTTTATTTATAGACTGAATAGTCCTAGACTTACTCAGGCTTTATGTCTGACTCTACTTTTCTTTCGCCTTCTTTTTTTTCGTTCCCCCCCCCCAGGTCCACAGGGAGGGAATACCGCAGCTTGACCAGTTTTTACATCCATCTTGAAGAGAAAGAATGTATTGCTTGGATCTTTTCCGTTTTGGACTATGGCTTTGGACAGCAATTATGGGACTTTTGCAGTTTACTTATGTTTTCTTTATGCTTCTTTAAATAATGTAATCAAGACAGTTATGAAGATGTTATGTTTTTGGAAGTATTGTAAGACAATTATGGCATGGTTTGTGTAACACGTATTTTAATGGAATAAAAGTTGTTGTTGTTTTCCGCTGTTCAAAAATATGTGTTCTTATATCTGTCTTGTATATCTGTGACTTATACTTATAAACCTCCACCAAAAATTAGGGCATTCCCTATGAGAGTGACCCTAACGGAGGTGGGGTGTTTCATTCTTCCACATTCACATGGTATTTTCAGGCTATATTCTACCTGAATTATACCCTATACCATGTACAACATCTCCCCCCCATTGGCCTACAAACACCCTTACATTTATTGCTCTTTGTACAACTCTTCTTTCTACCATTTATTTTCTTTGTTTAATTCAAATGTTGTGATCCTTTATTGTACCGTATGTGTTCTGGTTTTTGCTGAGCTTTCAAGCCCCATTTTTCACATGTCAAATATGATTTTACATGAATATATTTTATATATCAACTTGCCTACCAAGTATGAACAAAAATCTGAAAATATGGTACATGTAAATCTATATTGTGAGATGGAAAACACATAGAAAATACTTGGCAATATCTATGTGTTGAAATCAATCATTGTGGATGAAATGGTGATGCATAAGTAGGATTTTATCAATCTTTCGATGCATGTTTTTATTTGACAAATTTGCCAAAGTTTTGGAAAATGAACAAGAAAGAAAATTTCAGAAATCAATTGAAAAGAAAGAAAAGCAAATACAAAAACTGAAAATACTTTTGCTTTAAAATGATCATGCCATGTGCACAATCTTTGGCTTGAGAATCTTGGTTGATAGCATGTAGTAAATCTCGTGAATGAGACCATGAGTGAAGGAGAATTTGACACTACATGCTCTCTTGTTTCAATGCAAACATGCAAATGGTTTTTCATGAGATTTTAGTTGCAATCACATCCATGTGTAGGTGATGAGATCATGTATGAAAACATGATTTTTCAAGAGATTTTTGACAATACATGGTTTTATTTTTCAATATATAAATGCAAAATCACATCTATGATATCATGAGTTGAAAAGGATTAGACAATACAAGTTTGAAATAAATGCATAAAAATTAAATATTTTCTTGCATATGGTTTTGAGAACAAATAGGTGTTTAAATCATATTTTAGGCAAAGTGTTTGGTCATGTAGAAACAAGGAGTTTGCCAAAACAAATGTTTAAGCCTTTGGAAAAAAAAGAACAAGTGTTTTCAAGTCATGGCATTATAAAATTGCTATGTAAAAATGTTACTTATCATATATTTTAAAAATATGAACTTAAACTATTTAAATATCACATATACAAAAGAGAAAAACAAATTTTAGTCTAGACATGGCTTTAAACATTTAAAGTCTTGATTTAAAGTTGTGTTTGTGAAAATATACTCAAAATCAAACAATGTGTGTGTTTAAGGTCGATGTAAAAGCTCGGGTCATTACAATCTACCCCCCTTATAAAAATTTCGTCCCCGAAATTTGTAAACAGAAGATAAGAAAAAGATAATATATATCATACCATACGTCAAACGGACTACAGCAAAATACAAGCATTATACTCGACTAGTATTGAGTTATAGACTACAGCAAAATACGAGTACTACTATAATATACATATCTGTCATACTACTACTATATATACAACACCATCCAAACTGTCTGACCTACTCAGAACTGCTACTAATCTCTATGACATCCTCGTCATCGGAAATGATGATCATCTCATCGTCATCCGAGATGGTAACTACATCCACATCATCAGAAATGCTGATCACATTCTCACTGTTGGATATCTCGATCATCTCAACTGCCTCCTCAACCTCCTCAGGAATATCATCGTCTGAAAGCTCTATGACCTCAATAGGAGAGGGTGGATATAGCATCATATCCGGGGAGGCAAAATCCATATCATCATCTATAGGTACCCCGATAACATGCTCCATAAGTGGCTCCATATGTCCTCCATTAGCCAGATACTGTGCCATCTCCTGAGCTAGCTGTTCCAATAGGGCAACTAACTGTCCATCCATAGGTGCTGGTGGGGGTGTGAACCCATGGCTCTAACTCTGGCTATGCAAGTGGAATATCGTCCTCAGGCTGTGGCTGAGCAAGTGGAATGTCCTCCTCTGGCTCCTCCGGATCCTCCTCATCCTCGTCATCACTATCGTCTCCACTGCTGTCATCATCACCATCATCTCCACCATCTTCTCCCTCTCCTGCATAGTACTCTACCTGATCATCATCTCCCTCATAACCTGACTCTTGAGGAAGGTCCCTACTATCCTCCTCAATGGAAGACTCCCCCCTGGTGTATGCCTGACTCCTCCGTATCTACATATCGTCTCGACCCCTCATCATCCTGAGTACCTACAAGCTCATGAATACTAATGCCGGTGTGCAATCTCAATCTCTGTAATGGGGTCAGCCTCTTCCTTGCTGTCCTCTTAAAGATAGGTGTCATCTGGAAAAGAAACAAAGAACAGATTTCAGTATAAGTGATAGTAAACTGAAAGAGTTCATAAGTCCTACGAATGTTGAGTCCTTATACATAATCCATAGAGATGAAAACCCAAATTCCAATTCCATGCACTAGATAACTTTCATACAAGCCATACAATACCATCATAGATACATCCAAAACAAACACAGGATAGCTAACCCCTAATTCACAACAAAATCTGGATACAACTCCCTGATGTGCTTCTCCATTTCCCAAGTACAATCATATGGATTCTCACTCCACTGTATCTTGAGTAGCTTCACGACCTTATTCCGAAGTTGCTTTTCTTCTCTATCCACTACACAGACTGGGTATCTAACCACAGTCAAGTTCGGTTCAATTTCAAGATCTTCCTGAACCGATGGTTCCAAGATTAAAGATGGGTCGTGCACACATTTGCGGAGATGAGATACATGAAAAACATTATGAATCCCTGCCATTCTCTCAGGTAATTCTACTCTACAAGCAAGAGATCCGACCTTCTCAAGAACACGGAAAGGTCCCACATATCGTGGAGCTAACTTCCCTGACTTACCAAATCTGATTGTTCCCTTGATTGGTGAAATCTTCACAAACACAAAATCCCCAACAGAAAAATTCAGATCTCTTCGCCTCTTGTCTACATAGATTTTCTGTCCATCCTGGGCCTCCTTCATTCGTCTTTTAACCAACTCCACTTTTTCAGTTGCTTCTCGAATCATATCTGGTCCGAGAACGAGTTTATTTCCAGACTCTACCCAACAAGTTGTTGCTCTGCACGGTCTACCATAAAGAGCTTCATATGGTGCCATGCCTATACTTACTTGGTAGCTGTTGTAGTAGGAAAATTCAACTAGATGTAGGCGATCCTCCCACGATCCTCCGAAGTCAAGAATACATGCCCTTAACAAGTCTTCCAGTATCCTGTTCACCCTCTCTGTCTGGCCGTCTGTTTGGGGATGATAAGCAGTACTTAAATTCAGCTTGGTCCCCAATGTTGTTTGGAGGACTTCCCAGAATTTACTGGTGAAGATGGCGTCTCTATCACTTATAATACTCACTGGGACTCCATGTACTCGTACAATTTCCCTTATAAAAATCTCAGCCAATGAAGCTGCAGTCCGAGTTGGTTTCACTGGAATGAAATGTGCACTCTTTGTCAGTCGATCAACTATCACCCAAACTCCTTCATATCCTTTTCTGGTCTTGGGTAATCCCTCAATGAAATCCATCGATATCATCTCCCATTTCCAAGTAGGAATCTATAAAGGTTTCAGTAGCCCTGCTGTCTTCTGGTTATCACCCTTTACCTGCTGACAGCATAGACACTGATTTACATAGGCCAGAATATCTCTCTTCATCCCAGGCCACCAAAATACTCTCCTCATATCTCTATACATCTTGTGTATTCCTGGATGAATACTCAGCTTTGATTTATGACATTCTGCCAAAACTTCTTGCCTTAATCCATCAACATCAGGAACACACAACCTTCCATTTATTCTGAGAATACCTTGGCCATCCATTTCAAAATCTGACCCCCCGCCTCTTATAACTCCTTGAAACAACCTTTCCAGATTTTCATCTCTTCGTTGATTTGCCATACTTTTCCTTGAAGGGCTGGGGTAGCTTCTAGAAGAGATAAGATCGCATTTCTGCTTAGAGCGTCTGCTACGACATTTGCTTTCCATGGTGTATAGATAATATCCTAATCATATGACACAAGGAATTCCAACCATCTCTGTTGCCTCAGGTTGAGATCTTTTTGAGAAAACAGATATTTGAGAGGTTTGTGATCTGTGAAAAGCTCGAACTTCCCTCCTAACAGGTAGTGCCTCCACATTTTTAATGCAAAAACAACCGCCAATAACTCTAGATCGTGTGTAGCGTAATTCTTCTCATGAATCTTCAATTGTCTACTAGCATACGCAACCACACATCCATGCTGCATTAGTACTGCACCGAGTCCCACTCCACAAGCGTCAGTATAAACCTCAAATTTACTTTTCCCATCGGGAACAACAAGAACTGGTGCTTCTGCTAATTCCTTCTTTAACTCCTCAAATGATTCTTCACACTTCGGAGTCCATATAAATTTCTCACCCTTCTTTGTCAGCTTAGTCAGATGAGAAGAAATCTTAGAATAATCTTGGATAAATCTTCTGTAATATCCTGCTAATCCCAAGAAACTATGGACCTTCATTGGTGTTCTGGGTTGCTTCCATTGTTGTACTGCTTCAACTTTGATTGGGTCCACAGAAATACCATCTCCATTTACAATATGCCCCAAGAATCTAACTTCAAATTGCCAGAAATGACATTTGGAAAACTTTGCCTTCAATACATTCGTCCTTAAAGTCTCCAATACCACTTTAAGATGATATCGGTGCTCTTCTTCTGTTTTTGAAAAGATTAAGATATCGTCAATAAAAACCATAACGAACTTGTTCAGAATCTTCCTGAAGACACAGTTCATCAAATCAACAAAATATGCAGGTGCATTGGTTAATCCGAATGGCATAACTAACCATTCATTAAAGAAATCTGGGCCTCTGAAAGCAGTTAAAGGAATACTATCTTCGGCGATTCTTAACTGATGGAATCCTGTATCAAGATCCATTTGAGAAAACACCGTAGCTCCATTCAACTGATCAAAGAGATCGTCAATTCGCGGAAAAGGATACTTATTCTTGATGGTCACTTTATTTAAATCCCTGTAGTCAACACACAGCCTTAGTGATCCATCAGACTTAACCACAAAAACTACTGCCGAACCCCAGCTTGAAAAGCTTAGCTTGATCAATACTCTGGCCAGTAAATCTTGAGTTTGCTTCTCGAGTTCCATGACTTCCTTTGGCGCTATTCGTCTTTTTGGTTGAACGATTGGTCTAGCTCCTGGAATTAGACTGATGCGGAACTCTATCTCTCGATGTGGGGGTAAACTCTTTTCTTCTTCAAATACGCCAGAGGAATGTCGGACTACTTCTAACGTCTCCAAATTCTCTTGCGGTGCTTCCAAAGCATACAAGAAACTACATATATGAATACCGGGTTTTCTACACGGTATCCTAGCTTTCCTCCCAATATTGGTTACCAGGGTTACGATTTCTTTGTCGCATTTAATCTTAGCTTGGAATTTACTCAACCAGTCTATCCCAAGTATAAAATTAAATCCTTTGAAATTCAAGACGTAGAAATCAAAAGGAAAGGGATGAGAAAGGTATGAGAGTGCCACATTATCGCAGTACATTTTTAGTTCAGTTCTCCCGCCAATAGGATTAGATACGCAAATTGGGTTTGAGGAAATTTTTGGGATGAATTTTCCTACCGTGCCAGAAGGAATGAAACTATTCGAGGTGCCGGTGTCAAATAAAACATGAACATCAATGCCATTTAAATCAAAAGTACCTTCGAGAACTCCCTTGCCTTTCATATCTTGGGAAGTTGAAGGTTCACTTTTGATAGCATACACCTTGGGTTGTTGTGCCCTCTTCATGAGTGGACAGTCTTTAACCAAGTGCCCAGGCTGATGACAGTTGAAACACAGATTCTTCATCACCATTGCATGTCCAGGGCCTTTCTGCTGTTTCTGCTGCTGTTGCTGAGATGGTTGTTGTTGTTGGTTTTGCTATGGCTTCTTTGCTGCTGGTTTGGTGCAGAATTTGGCAATATGTCCTTTCTGCAAACAGTTGTGGCATTTGGTGTCTTTGAATAGTTCTTTGGCCTTTTCTCCCATCTTAGGTACTCCTTTGTTGTTGTTCCAATTTGGATTGAACTTCCTCTTATTTGGATTCTCTCCATTAGGCCCTCCCGTCTGTGCTGCTTTTGCAACTGGCTTTTTACCTTGCAGTGCCTCATAATGAACTGCCATATCAACTAGATCTACAAATGGAATCTTGAGATGTCCAATCATCTGAACTTGCAGGCTATCCTTCAATCCTGCTATGAACATTTCATTTTTTTTAAGTGGAGTGTTGATCAGTTCTGGGCCAAAACAAGAAAGCGAGTTGAATTTGTTCTCATATTCAGATACTTTCATATTCCCCTGCTTGTGATCGATAAAATCCCGATACATCCTTGTCTTTCCAGCGACAGGCAGGAATTGTGCTTCAAATGCTTCTTTGAACTTATCCCAAGTAAAATCTTCCTCAGGAACATTAGCAGTTTGAGCGTCCCACCAGATTGCAACAGCTTCTTGGAGTTGCCATGAAGCTAAGAGACGTTTCCGATCGTCATTTAACTTCAACCCTTTGAAAATTGTTTCACAAGACCTCATCAGGCTTGAACTTCAATAAAAGACTCAGTTCCTTTGAAAACCTTTCCTCCCAGAGTCATGTACTCCTTACAAATAGTCGCAAAGCTCTTGTCCTGTTGAACTGGTGCGACTTCCTCTACAATCTCACCTTGGTCTTGGGATCCAGCAGTACGACCAATAACAGTGGAAGATCCCCTAGCTCGACCTCTTCGTCCTCGTCCACTAATTTTGATCACCTGAATATAACAGGTTGTCAATCGGGACTTGATTGGGTATAACTAACCTAGGTATAACATCCAAGTTGTTTAAATTTATTTTAAATTTTATATAAAAATACACTCTCTCCCACTCACCCAAAGCCTAGGTAATCAAGAACCTAGGCTCTGATACCAATTGTAACGACCCAACTTTCGAACACATAGGAAGTTGTGCCATTAATAAGAAATAAGAATAGATAGAAGATAAAACACAGAAACATCAGAATCTCACAGCAGAATTTTCACAAAATATAATACTTTAATAAATAACACAACAGTACATAATATATCAGAACATCATATATCCAGTAGTACAACCCATTCATGGTACATCAGTAATTATACATAACATTCACTTCTAACTTGCAGACTTATAATTATACAGTAGGTAAGGTAGATAGGTCAGCACACAAATAATCTTCATTCAGCTGCATAAGTTTCTACATCCTGTTTCACTTGTCTATTCATAACAAGTGTTATGAATACCCAAGAGTTTAAGGGAAAAACACAGAAAATAAACTCCGGGTCAGTCAGGGGACTGGCATTAGTAAACAGTAAAATAAAACAGTTTAAAGCAAAATATCTCATAAGACCACGCCGTAGATACGGAACGGGTTTTTACCTTATGAGATCAAAACACTTTGTATACTTTAAAACAGATATTATCTTAGTGTATATTTGGTTTCCCACAAATAATTTAGAATCTAGAAGAATGCTTGCATCTCACATTCTCCGATATAGTATACAAATAAAAACCGCTTGCGCTTATGGAAATTGGATTTCCAACTATGACAAGGTATGGGACCACCTTCCGATGATGTACCTCTAGAGGCAAATACACCTGGGTTCTACAAGAACTTCTTGCAACCCGGCCCTCACATGACCAACCACTCATTTCTCTTGAGTGTATCGAGTGTATATCACCAATGGTTGTGTACGGCAACCATTCCCGAATGGGCAGAATCGATAGATTAAGAAACTATAGGAATTTCTCCAGATAGGTGATGCTACACCCTAATGGGAGCGACCCACATAGCCATGCTGCCTGCCCGATTTTTGTCATTTCCTGGGTGTGAGGCTAGACTTACGTCATCAATCACTGGTTTATTTCTTTGAGTGCATCATCGTCAAGATTTCCCGATCACTAATTGACTTCCTCAAAAAAATATTACAGGTATACGGCGAGAGAAACGAATTCCTCTGCCACCATATAAATATGTTTGAAGAGATCAACATGCGTGACCAGTTAGAATTACTTTGTCGGACACTCGTCCATACGAGTTGTTCTAGGTTTGAACAAACCGAAAGTACTATTTAAAAATAGTCCTTGTATAACGCCGTCTTCAACTTTAAAATCTTGGCGTACGGCGTAAAATCAATTCAAAGTGAAATCTTGATTTCGGTCTCTTTGAAGTGATTTAACGAATAAATTTTCTTTTTAAAATATTAATCTAACACGATCAAATATGATTCACAGTACTTGTTTTATAAAATACCAGACTGTACTTGACCGGTTACTTATATCTTGGAAATTTACAGTTTAACAAGAAACCTTCAACATATGTTTTACATACGTCTTCTTGTATGAATAAGAATCTAAATATTTTATTCATAATTAAATTCTAATCTAATTTACAAACTAAATTTAAATTTTGACAAGTTATTGTTTTAGTATTCAATTTCAAACTTCTGACAAATATCCTGATTCACTTTTCCTTTAAAAATATTATTCTTATCTATTTACTTATTTAATTTAAGCTAATATTAAATTTAAACAAATTTAACCTTTTAAAATATTTAAAACTATTGTTTTTAAGCAAAGTACCAAGTCTGCCAAGTTCCAGATTTTAAAACCCAGTGCGCACACACGAAAAACATACCAGATCACATGTTTTCGACAAGTACCAGTTCCATCCCAAAGTACCAATTCCAGAACCCAGTAACACCCCTGCCCGATCACTAAAAACACTGAGAAAATTTAAAGTACCACATTGGCCTAGTACTACCACCTTTCCTTTTTGCAAACTACCAGGTACCAAGTACCATATCCACGAAAACATTGCCCGATCACCAAAAATCCCGATGGCCACACGTGTTGCTGCTTCGTTTTCCTTGTGCCACGGCGGTGCACGTGCACAGCCACGTGGGACCCCCTGAACCACCAACGACCGTCGTCGCAAACCCCTCTCCACCACTAGACTCCACCACGACCATCTCCTGCATCCTACCTCTGCTTGAACGGAAATTGGCCGTGCCCCCTCTCCTTCCAGTAAAATCATCACCAAAGAAAAAAAACTCCTACCTCCTTCCATCGACCATCGGACATCACCACCGCTTGGCCACACCAGCTCCCAACCCCGACACCCAGATCCCCCCTGGACCGTAACCCCTGGCTCCCCCCACGGTGAGAAATTTCGACGCAACCCATGGAACCCAAAAACAGTTTTTAAAACTTATTTTGATTGATTTTACAAAATCCCTTCACTTAAAAATTCAGGTAGTATTTTTCCTAGCTTCTCTACTTCCTTCCCCTCCTCCAGGTCCAGCGCCATCACCTCTGAACCCATGGATCGACAGGATTTCACCCATTCCCGTTTTCTGACCAACCCTCTCTCTCTTGATTTAGGGTTCCAAAAATCATGATTTTTGTTTTAAAAATCCTTATTTTGTTAACTGATCATGTTTATGTAATCAAACATTGTTTTAATCCAATTTGAAAATCCATTTTGAAAGTGAGAACTAGAGAGCATCCTGTGTCTATGTTTTGTAATGATAGTGAAAGGTTTTCCAAGCTTGCTTTACTTTTTAAACACTTTTATACTTTTATATCCAAGGTTTAAAACCATAGTACACTACCTTATTCAAAAACCCCAAACCTATCTTTACTGATCTAACCAAAGCTATAGTGCTCAACCCATTAAAACATTCTCTAGTGACAGTAGTTGGTAATCATAACCTCATGTCTAAGACCCTTAAGGTTTCTACACCCAAACCAGTGATCAATTCATCATTAGCAAATAAGCAACACAACATGACATTGTATTAGAACAAGACCATAACAGAAAATATAATATCACTTCATGTTATAACAGAAAACTGCAGTATGAAAACAGAAAATAACAGTGCAGTTTTTACTCACCATAAAGCTTCCAAAACTCTTACTTTTCCTTTGCTAAAATTCTTAAACTTGCTGTGTTGTTTGAGAGTGAGAGTTGTTTGCATGGATGGCCTTTATATAGTGGTGAGAAATAATAAAATATGGGTGCATTAAATGCTGATATGAAACAACCAAGCAGCTTTTTGTTTTGACAAATGAAAACCCATTTTAAAAATTGATTTTCTCTTTCAAATCTACACATTTTCTTCCACATTCACATGGTATTTTCAGGCTATATTCTACCTGAATTATACCATATACCATGTACAACATCTCCCCCCCATTGGCCTACAAACACCCTTACATTTAGTGCTCTTTGTACAACTCTTCTTTCTACCATTTCTTTTCTTTGTTTAATTCAAATGTTGTGATCCTTTATTGTACCGTATGTGTTCAGGTTTTTGCTGAGCTTTCAAGCCCCATTTTTCACATGTCAAATATGATTTTACATGAATATATTTTATATATCAACTTGCCTTCCAAGTATGAACAAAAATCTGAAAATATGGTACATGTAAATCTATGTTGTGAGATGGAAAACACATAGAAAATACTTGGCAATATCTATGTGTTGAAATCAGTCATTGTAGATGAAATGATGATGCATAAGTAGGATTTTATCAATCTTTTGATGCATGTTTTTATTTGACAAATTTGCTAAAGTTTTGAAAAATGAACAAGAAAGAAAATTTCAGAAATCAATTGAAAAGAAAGAAAAGCAAATACAAAAACTGAAAATACTTTTGCTCTAAAATGATCATGCCATGTGCACAATCTTTGGCTCGAGAATCTTGGTTGATAGCATGTAGTAAATCTCATGAATGAGACCATGAGTGAAGGAGAATTTGACACTACATGCTCTCTTGTTTCAATGAAAACATGCAAATGGTTTTTCATGAGATTTTAGTTGCAATCACATCCATGTGTAGGTGATGAGATCATGTATGAAAACATGATTTTTCAAGAGATTTTTGACAATACATGGTTTTATTTTTCAATATGTAAATGCAAAATCACATCTATGATATCATGAGTTGAAAAGGATTAGACAATACAAGTTTGAAATTTTTAAATGCATAAAAATTAAATATTTTCTTGCATATGGTTTTGAGAATAAATAGGTGTTTAAATCATATTTTAGGCAAAGTGTTTGGTCATGTAGAAACAAAGAGTTTGCCAAAACAAATGTTTAAGCCTTTGAAAAAAAAAGAACAAGTGTTTTCAAAGTCATGGCATTTTAAAATTGCTATGTAAAAATGTTACTTATCATATATTTTAAAAATATGAACTTAAACTATTTAAAATATCACATATACAAAAGAGAAAAACAAATTTTAGTCTAGACATGCCTTTAAACATTTAAAGTCTTGATTTAAAGTTGTGTTTGTGAAAATATACTCAAAATCAAACAATGTGTGTGTTTAAGATTGATGCAAAAACTTGGGTCATTACATCTATTAGCAATAATCTTCGAGATAATCTTATAAAAGACATTACAACAAGATATTGGTCTAAAATCCGAGACAAAGGATGGTTTTTCAACTTTGGAAAATATAAGTTGCAGATAAAGTGGAAGGAAGCTAATTTTGCATGAAAAAGAACTAAACTGCTATAATTGTATCAGTTCCTATTATGTGTCAGCATTTTTGCAAAAAGCATGCATTATATCCATCTGGTCCTCCTGAACTTGATGAATCCAAACCAAAAAAAGCAGATTTAATCTCCTCCTTAGTTACTAAAGAAACCAACTCCATTGATTGAAAATTAGTTAAAGTTGGAAGCACTAATTGAAAAAGTGGAGCAATATTATAATGAGGTAACGCACAAGGAGCTAAAATAGTACTGTAATACTTAACAAAGGCCTCATCAATACTTTTTTCAAAAGTTTGAATGATACCATCAGTATCCTTAACCGTGAATGAAGCTCCTCTCACCTTATCAATCTTCAATGAACTATTAAAGAATTTGGTACTCCTGTCATACTCCAATTCTTTTTTTAAACTAGAGCATTGCCTGCCTAATTGCAGTTGTAATGGCCAGCAAATCCGTACTATCTAGGTTGACTATATACAATCCACATCCAACCCAATACCACAGAAATACGAATCATTTTTTTTAGAAGAAAAAGGTAGAAGAAGAGCAGAAATAACAACACAGAATCTCACATCGCAGTGGAACAAAATATAATATATCATAACTTTTGAAGTACAAAATTTTAACTGTATAACATACCATTATCAGAGTATCACTATCAGAATATAACACTTACAAAATAGTGGAAATAACAATAAATAGATAACGTTGAAGTCTCCTGCTTCCAGCTCCTCCAAGTAAATCTGTAAAATCCTGAACTACTTGACTGCCCTTAAAAATTTGGTCACCCAAGAGTTCAGGTAAAACAAAACAAAATAAACTCCAGGTCATTCATGGGACTGGTATGAGTAAAAAGTTTAAAATAGTTTGAGAAAATAAACGATATCTCATAAAACCACGCCATATAACACGGAACAGGTTTTTCCCTTATGAGAATCAAAATAGTTGATTCAACTTTCCAAATTCTTTTTAACGAAACGATAATCTTTATATCAAAACTCTTTTGATATTATAATAGTGTCTAAATCAAATAGATAGAAATCTAATGGAACGCTTCCATCTCACGTTCCACATATATATAATATACAATCAAAACCGTGGGCACTTATTGGGTAATGCATTACCAACTATGACAAGGTATGGAACCACCTTCCTATAGTGTATCTCTAGAGGAGAATACACTGGGTTCAACAAGAACATCTTGTAACCCGGCCACACATGACCGACCACTCATTTCGCTTGAGTGTATCGAATGTATATCACTAACGGTTGGGATCAGCAATCGTTTCCCAAATGGGACAGCATCGAATAAAATAAGGAATTAAATGAATTTCTCTAGATAGGTGATAATACCCTAATGGAAGCTAGCCACATAGCCATGCTGCCTGCCCGATTTTTGTCATTTCCAGGTTGTTGAGGCCTGAGGCTACGATTACTTATCATTCATTGATAACACGATCACTTTGAATGCCACAATGTCAGATCCGTTAATCATTAATTGATTGCACAAATATATTCTGGATATTATGCTAAGGGAATAAATTCTCCGCCACCATATATATATTTATATAGACCAACCTATGTGATCATTGGAAATATTTTGTCAGACATTCGTCCATAAAACTTCGTTCTGGGACTGAACAAAACCGAAGGCACAAATTCCATTAATAGAAAACGTCCTTGCACTTTACTTCGTCTTCGATTATCTTCATATAATCTGATTCGTAACGCTACTGCCAATACGAAGTGGTTCTCAGATAATAATCCAACCGGTCTCTCCATATTGACAACGATATTGGAAAACACTTCGATAGTCGGTTATTTAACTATCGAATAAAACAAACATTCATTCAAAGCATCAAACAAATCACTGGGCCTTTTAATTAATATTTCATTAATGAAAACATTTCTCCATTTCTTTATCCATATTCATTAACACGATATTTTCGATAATCATCTTGACCTCTTACGCTATTTGGAAAACGTTTCCATATATCGTCTTCTTTTATTTTCTATACATAGAAAATATCTTCTATTTATAATTGGAGAACATTCCACTTACTTATCTCTTTCAGAACCATTCATTTTTAGTCTTAGGAAATATTTATTATTTTATTTCCGAAATTCCACTTATTGGGTTAAAACGAATGTTGTGTAAAACATCGTTACAACAACCTAAAACACTGCATCCAACTAACTCTTATTCAAATATTTCTCTTCGAGATTGGATCTTGCTATTTATTGGTTAAAAATGAAATCAATCAAGTTGGGTATAGTTACCTCTTAGACCATGACTGAATAACATCTTTAACTTCAAAACAGACAAGACAACTTATCTCAAATCATCAACACCATAAAAACCACTTATTCATTTTTAAAACGTACATATTTATTCTTTTTCTATTACCAGTTTTTCGATTACCTTTTTGTTTATAATATTCTATTTTTAAGTTTGTTTCCTTATCGAATTCTATATATATCGATACATTGATTTCTAACTATCAAATTTTCTTAAAAATATTCTAACTCCTTAAATTTCCAGAAAATTTCGCCATAACCTCCTTTGTACCAGTCAATAGTTCAAACCTCAACTCGCCTCTCTAAGCCCTTTCCATTCAAAAAGAAAATCAAAAAGCCAAGTGGCTTGCCGATTCGGCGCATAAAATCTCATATGGAATTTAAACGTGTACCTTTTTGTCGGGCACACAAATTATAATCTTCATATACTTCACTCCAAACCAGCTTAACCTATATACATCCATTCCCAATTTATTCTCACTCAATCCAATTATTTTAATTCAATTCGCTAATTTATTCTTTAAATTAGCTCTTTGCCTATTTCACTTTTTTAATTAAACATATCACGTTCATACATGATTTTAATTTGCTTATGAACCAATTGAATTCCATTTTCACTCCAGTTTCATATTCGATTTCAAATATGAATTTACTAGCCCAATTCACTTATCAAAGACAATTTCGATTCCAAATACCTCTAACCAATTGTTTTATAAAATTCGATATAAATCGAATTTCATTTATAAATCCGTTGGATTTTTCTCAATTCAAATTCATATTTTGGATTCCGAAATATAATCAATAATCCCATTTCAAAACTCTTTCCAATTCATTTTTAAATTCATATTTGAATTTAAATGCTACATTATCTCATGATAATTTATTTTCACCAGACTTATAAATATCATTTATAAATTCAACTTCTTTGTTTTATATATTAAAACAAATTTCCATTTCAAATCCATTTGAAACCTAATTCATTTTATATTCCGAATTCCGAAATAAAAGCCATCATTCTCTTTTCTAAATGGTTTCAAATTTTATTTTTAAATTCACACTTGAATTTATAGTTACCAACTATCTCTTGATAATTAATTCACCATATTTATAATGTTGTTTATAAGTTTACTTGTTTTACATTTAAACAAGTCCATTTCGAAATCTATTTAAACCCAAAATCTTGTTTTGGAATATTCTATCTCTTATAACTTATCTATATATAGAATCTATTTGCATATTTAATTTTAGTTTATATCTAATACGATTTAAATATTCTTTTCTGGAAATACTATATTTAAACAAATTCGATCTAATCGATTCGATTCATAAATCCATACGGATTTATTTTTAATTCAATGTATATTCTGAACATCAGAATAAATTTCATCGTTTACTTCTTTACAACGATTCCCCATTTCTATTTTTAAATTCACATTTGAATTTAAATATTCAAATTATCAGATGATAATTTTCCCACTTTATTTATAAGCACTATTTATAAATTCTCTTCAATTCCCTGCATTATTCAATTTATAAATCTCGTTTATAAATTTCTTCACTTGTTTTCATTATTCAAATATGTTAATATTTCTATAGCTCATTCAAAAATTCAAATTCTAGTTTACAAAATAGTTTTTCCCTTTTTAAATCTCAAAACCCTATGTACGATATTTTTGTAAATTTCTATTTAGGCCCAGTGATATTTTAAACATCCAAACCAACCCATTATCAATCACTAGTTTTTTAACACCTCATATATGATGATATATATGAAAACAACATCAATAATATTTTTGAGGAATCCAGTCGGATCCCTCCAACCTATTTTTCCTGCATCCCCAGACGTTAGCCAACAGAAATAATACCCATCCTGCTTCATGGCAGGATATCGCGGTATAGAAGGTCATACACTATCATAGCGTGGGGCGTATATGGTCATCCACTAATGATACTGTGGGCATCCGCTAATGGTACTATAGGAACTATCCAATCACCAATATATATATATATATAATAACCACAAATACCAATCCTATATAACTAATATATATTTATAATAGCCATACAAATATTTTAAATGCAAGCAAATAACCAACAAACAATTATTTTTAACTAATAAAAATAATTCTGAGTGTGATTTACTCACCGTGATTTTAATTGGCATTCCGTTTTGGTTCCTGTGTACTTCGCCTTGCTTGAATCTAATATCATAAAAATAAATTATGATTTTATAAGTCATTGAATGAATTAATTTAATAAATCAATCCATTAATGAACTTACTAAGATTCATTATCGTTATTAAAATAAGCTAATTACCGTGATTAGAGAATCCTCATCCTTTCCTTTTCTAATTTCATATTCAAACGATTTATCTACAAATTTTATTTACTTCCTTAGCTTAATATATTAGTTTATACAATTTAATTAATCTCTACTTGTTAAATAAAATTAAATTAAAAATTTCTAATTTACCTCAATAACCATTTATCCTTCCTCTTTGATTTTTCATTGAGCGCAATAATACACTAAACTCCATTATCCTTCCAATTGATGATTGGACCACTCAAACTCCACTGCTCAACTCTCCTGCTCCACTGAGTCGAGACCCACCTTTCCTTACAACCGAACCAAAATAGTTTTCCCCAGAAAAGCTACTGCCAGACAACGCAAGTCACCACCTTACTGGACCAACACGCCTCTTATACCCTTCCTAGTTCGAAGACTGTCATCCCAAAAGAAAACAGATCTCCTCAAAGTAGAACGGGACATCCAACCCTCGAAGTCCATGAACTCCGGCTCCATCAACTACTCAGCATCAACCCTCGATTTTCGCGCTTCATCTGGTATCGAACACCACTCTCACGGCATCTATTAGATCGTGATTCAACCCTCCCTTTTCGGCTCCTCCCCTAGATTACTGCGTAATCGACTATCCCCAAAACAATACCGCGATCGAAGCCCTAAACTCCTACATCTGAAATCGCGCTTGAAAATCTTGCTTACACTCAAAATTGGGTATACGGTTTTGGGTTTCTATTCGAGGATTTTAAAATAATTTTTGAATTTGAGGATGGACGCATTGTATTTCATTTGGGAGCTTCGAGTTTTAAGTTAGACGTGAAGTGAAAAATGAACTAACGGAAGGGGAGGTATGATTTTATATAAACGATTTATTCTAAAGAGGAGCGACATCTTAATTTATTTGAAGCTCTCGATTTTTCTTATTTCAACAGAAGAATTAACAATACTAGGAGCACGATTTATAGATGAAGATAACTTAGGAGCTAAGAACACTTAGAAATGAAGAAATTAGTTTTTAATTGTGATTTGATCTTTGATTTGACTGCGATGTGAGTTTGATCTTATCCGTTCAATTTTATACTAATATATTCGGGGTTTCGAACTCCAATTCGAGTGCAACAACCGGCGTTCCTTGTTGTTGTACCACTATTCTAAACACACTAGAACATAATTCGAAGCTCCATTTAATAATATGGAAAAGATAATAATTTAAATCGATATAAATTAAACTAAAAACAATTAATTCCTCGAAAATAAATTGATATTATTATTCTAATTCAAACAGAATTTTGTATTGATCATCTGAGCTATTTTCAATTCAGTTTTAACTTTGACTTCAAATAAATTCATTTCCGTATTTCGATAATTATATATATTCGAAATAAATTATATTTCAATTATTAAATCGATAAATCAATATAAAAATTGATTTATATTATCAATTAAATATTTAAAACCATATTAAATATTTAAAATAAACTGTTCGAAAATCCTGGTCGCTACAGCAGTTCCGTGTCCAACAAACTTTTAAGCATATTCTGCAATTTAATCTCCATACTTTGTAACTGCAAATCCTGGGAATGCTTAATTAATGCGTCCTGCACTTTGAAGAGTTCTGCCTCACCAGTGAAGATTGCTTAAATCCATTGCCAAATTGATGGTCAGACCATGCTTTTAAGTGAATTTTCAGCAACTTCAACTTATGCAACAGTTTGTCCATAGGATTCCTACCATAAGAATTACTCCACACCTGCATTAAAATGTTAGAAAAATCTTTATGTGACAACCAAAAATCAAAAAATTAAAAAGAGGACTTCCCTTTTCTAATAGCATCAAAGCACCGCCAGTTTAAAAGAAGTGGAGAATGGTCTAATATAGAAAATTTTGATAAAAGGATTTAGGCCAGAAATTCAGAAAAGAAGAGTTGACAAAGATGTGATCAAGCTTGCAGAGAGTAGTTATGCCAGAATGACTTTTGTTAGACCAAGTGTAAATAGGACCAAAGCTATTAAGAGGTATGAGATTAGAAAAGAGCTCGACTGAGAGGAGCTACATCATTTAATGAGAGAGCACATCCACCCAGCTTATGAGAAGACAAAAACATACAGTTAAAATCTCCCCCTATCGACCATGGATCAGATGAAGCATGAATATGGCATAAATTGGATAGAAAGAGTTGCCTCGTTGATATGTTATTGTGGGCATAAACATAAGTTAGGTAGAAAATAGAATTGGTAGGCAGATATACATACTTATAGTGTATATACTGATCAGATGATGATAATTTAGAGAGATTGAAGAATAGAGGATTCTAAATAGTTAAGAGTCCACCAAAACATGCATCAACAAGGTTATGATCAAACTCCCATCTAGGTGAAATGAAAGATGCTGCCTTATTAGTAGAGATATTGTCAAGCTTAGTTTCAGATAAGCATAACAAATGAACACTCCTGTCTTTGATAAAACATTTGATTTCACTCTGCTTAGAGGGTAAATTCATCCCTCTAACTTTCCAAAATGATATGTTGTGCATTTTATTTTAAACTGGAGAGGATTAGTTAACGGTGAAGGGTGTTTTCTGGTATGCCTTTTCAAAGGAAATTTTTGACTTCCAAAGGGTAAAACTTCATTGGGGTTAAATTCAACTCCTTCATCTATATCATCAACAGTAGAAGAAATCAACTTAGTTTTATTTCTTTTTCTTTTTTTCTTTTTACTTTAAGATATTGAAGAATTCACAGGTAAGTTCCTATCAATAGAAGCATTCTCACGAAAAACTAAACTTGTAAATGATGCTTCTAAAGTAACCGAGTCATCAGGAAGGATATGAGGTGGAGGAAGGATGATTTTGGATGGTGGACCTAGATGAGAATAAGGGGAGTTAAAGGTATGAGAAGGGTTATTAATTTTGCCACTGAATGAAGAATTAGAAGGAATTTGAAAACTATAACGACCCGCATTCTACACATCAAGGGATCGTAGAATATTTATTTCTCTCACCTACAAAGTCGTATGGTCATGTAACTTTGGGAGACGACTATTGGGGTCATTTCCCATGTTCATGATTTTTTCCGATTCTTAAATGACCGTTTTACCCCTAGCTGATCTTGTTTCGGCCATAACTTTTGATTGGTAAGGAGGTTTGACCTAAAACCACTTTCATTAGATCCGGATGATGGTTTACCTTTCCGTAGAGTGGTCACATTAGCCAGACGGACTAACCATTTGGGAGATATGGCAAAAACAAGGTTTAGAAGGTGAAAAACAGCTTAACCAGGCCTAATTATGGTGATTAGCAAGAGGGCCCATAACTCATTTCGGGATTAGGGTTATGGGGAGGCTGAGAACAGTAGGAAAACGAATTTTATTTCATTTTTCAGCCGCCTGAAACATTTCTCTAACCCTAGTCATGGCCTCCACTATAACGACCCGGATTTTCGGCCATTGAATTCTGAATATTTAAATTTGTTTTAAAAATTTTAATTGAATTACATATAGAAATTTATTAATTAAAAACGAAGTTTGAACGTTAATTTATAATATAATTATAAAACGAGCTCGAAATCGCGCGGCAGTTCGTAATATAGAGTTTTGAACTTCAACTGAGGATACAGGATCCGATATAAGTCGGATTTCTGTGAAACAAGACACGTTGGAACCGTATTGATTATAATTTTCATATGAAAGAGAAAAATCTAGATTTCGTGTTATAATTTGTTAGTTATGGTCAAATCAAATTTTGAAATAGTCGCTGTGGAAATCGTTATTTAAAATATACGCGTTAAAATAGCCGTTTTGTAAACGGACTCAGATTTCGACGAAATCAGTTTCATTGGGACCGTATCGTTAAATTATTGTACGGTGGTGAGTGGCATGGAAAACCGATGTCGTATGTAACCATGGTAGCCGTAAACGCTCGTTCAGTGCAATTAAATTAATTCTACTGAATAAAGGGATATTAGAGTGTAACTTGAACAGACGATCGAATCAGGCCACGAAACCAGTTCCGATGAGTTCGTAGCGTCGGATATAGTCAGGGTAGGTATATAGTTTGTTATTTTTAGAGATCGGCAAATTTGGTGTTCAGAAGGGCAGTGCGGTACGCGCCAAAAACAGTCTACCGGGGCAACAGTCTCAGAATGCGATGAAACTAGTGCCGTTGGGTTCGTATCGAAAAGTTATTGTCGGTGTTCGCAGTTTCAAGTTGTTTTGATTTATCTGGTGATCGTGAAAATTTTAAACGCGTGTTGATTTCTGGTTTTATAAAGGAAATTTTTTCAAACGATGTCGGAATTCGACGAAACTTGTCCCGTTGGATTCAGAATACCTTTTTACACCAAGATTAGTTTTTTTATCAGTAAACATACTGTTCATTCATAAGATTATTCGTTCATTTACAGTCAAAGATGGCGGCTACTGTTCCATTCAAAAACAACGTGCTTGCTAGGTGAACAAACATCCGTGCCTCCCAAGGATTTCCACTCCGTGACTTCCAAGCTATCACAACGCCGTGCTCTCCAAACCAACATCTCCGTGCGTCCCAAGGCAATGCAGAACCGTACCACGTGAGTCTACTGTTAACTCCTTGCTGACAAAGTAAAACATACATTGAAAATCAAACCTACCTTATTGCCCTATATTCGTACCTACCAATTATTTTTCACCCGTGCCTGTCAAGTTAACATACTACGTGCTCTCCAAGGTGTTTGTATTATAAATAACAGGGGAGCCTTCATCTTTTCGCCTGTACAAGCACCGATACCTTTTTCTTCCTCTTCTAAATATTGAAATCAAAAAAAAAAAAACCAAACGAAAACCCATCGGATCTTCTTCGACAATGATGTTCTCGCATGGGTTCAAAGGGGATGAACGGAATTCGTTAGAGGGGAGCGAGCGGGGGAAAGAAGTCTTTGTTGAGTTCTCTGATGGAATTCATTTGGGAAACGATGGTCTGTGGGAGGATCGAGTGGTTCACGAAGTGTATGGGGTAGGTACGGTGGGATGCTTTCACGTTGGGTTGATCAGCGGTGAAGTCCATGTTCTTTTCGCTGAATGAATAAGGTACGGTGGTTTCATTTGTTCATGGGAAGGGGCAAGTTTTACGTGGCAAAGCGGATGGGCGGTTGCACTAACGGTGGAGTGTGTTACGTGGTCTCAGGAAATAAGGGCTTTGGGTTTTTGTTGTTGCAGATGGTACGGGATTCAGGCTTAGGGGGTTAAGTTGCTGGTGCAACCGAAGTTTGGGGATTTATGGCGTGGGATTTGTTGTTGGAAGCGGGTAGGTTGATGGAAGGAAGGTGCTGCAGATTTGTTGGATGGAGGAGCAATAATAGGGAATGTGGCAATTTCCTGTTGGGGTTCATGAAGGTGGAAGATGGGTTGGTGCGTCAGTATTAGGTAATCAACGAAATTAAAATTTAAAATGGTAATTAAAATACTATATTAATTAGTTTGTTTTAAATCATTTAAGTCCTATGACGTTTGCAACTATGAACAGAAATTTGACAAAACGGTCATATTAGAATTGCAACGAAGAATCTACATCGTTGGACTGTTGTGACGGAGAACGAGCTACTGGGATTTCATGATCAAATCAAACGCTCGTTTGATTTTAAATGAAATGAAAGCAGAACCGTGAACTGTGAAACGAGGTGAGTAACCTCACTGAACTCTGACTAGTTTATTTAAACAAGTTTTAAATTTTATTATAGTATTTCATATTGGGTGATGATTGATGAATTGGTTAAAATGGTTGAGTAGTTAAATATATTTAATCGTTGATTGAATATTGATCTGCTTATTCCGATACCTTAGATTGGAATTGAAATTGATGTTGTTTACATTGATTAACATCTGTGGATGCAGGGAACAGGTTGGAGGGATCCAATTGGATTCCTCAACATTGATTTACTGTTTTATTTATTGTACTGTATGATATGTTATATAATATAAAATTCATCATGTTGTGTTTTAATTAACCTGGCCCCAGGATTTTGGCATTTAATACCGTAAAATAATTTCAACCATTAAAAAGAAAATTTGAATTTTTCAAAAGAGAATTTATTTCAAAAATTGAAGTATATTCAAATGGATATAGTAATAGAAACTTGTTTTAAGAGAAAAAAACAAGGAGTTGAGTATAAATGACCATTTAGTGAAATATCTATCATTGGATAAATAGAAATTATAGATTCCAGTTAGGAAAGTAGAAATCGATTTTTAACCAACATTTGTAAATGGAAATTGGACTTAGCAAATTTGAATGAAATTATAAACAAGATAATGAATGGGTAGAAATAAAATAAGATTTTGGGAATGATTCTACCCTTGGAAGTTAACAAAGAGAATTTGAGGTTTGAAATATTTTAATTTATTATTATAACTATGTAAAGAGATCAACTAGTCTGTTTCTATTTAATCAAGAAGTTAACTACCTTGATTGTAGTCGATGTTGAAATTAGCTATTAGTTAATCAATGGTAACAGAAGGGAGTATCTTTTTAATTGGATTTCGGCTAAAAGGGTAATCGAGTTGTGATAAAGTTTTAAAGGGCTTATACAAGGATTGGGTAAGGTATCCAGATATGATAATCAAGTTATAAAAGCAACTTCGAGATGAGGCGATGTTTAAATTAATCATTTATTTAATACAGCTAAATTAAGAAAAAGGGATATGATTAAAAAGAGATTTTTCATTTGATGAAGTTAAATTGGATTAGCATAAAGGGTGCTGAAAGGAAATCCAAACAAAGCTTGAAAGGTATTTTAAACCAAGGCAAAGATTTTAAAACAATTACTTAAGAGTTAAATTAAACATCGTAATTGAAATAAGGCATTAATGAAAAAGAGATAAGGAAGAGTTTTGATTGGAAAAGGAAGAAAAAAAATGTTTATATAAGGATATAAGTTTATAATTATATCAAATATTTGGGAACCGCGATTTTAACGCTGTCATTATCATAAATGTTTCTAAATCTAAACAGCGATTTTAAACACTGCAGTTATAATAAATGTTTTGGCAAATCTGAAAAGAAATTTTAACGCTGCTGTTATAGTAAATGTTTTAAACAGCGATATTTACGCTGTTGTTACAATAAGTGTTTTAATAATTCTAAACAGCGATTGTAACGCTGTCGTTAAAAAGTTGTGGGCTCTGACTATTTCAAAGTTAAGAATGTCGTTCAGTTAAGGTCTGAGAGGTAATTATACCCCAACTTGACTGACTGCATTATTGACGGAGAAAAGGTTAAGGCTCGATAGCAAGGGTTGGTTAGTGATATCGTTAGTTAACGAATGATTTATGATTTGAGTTATAATAACGATGTTTATAACATCAGTTAATTCAAAGGATTTAGAAATGTTTTCTAACTGGAGTAAAAGATATTTTCTCAATAAAGGAATTATATATATTGGAAATGTTTCCCAATAATCAAGAGAGAAAATAGAGCTTTGAAAGAACACGAAAGGTGGAAAATGGGAACTGGAAATGAATATGTAATAAAGAACTAATATAAAAAGGGCCCAGTGTTGTTTGATGCTTGATTGATAGAATTTCCATTTGGAAAAAGGACCGTTGATTGTATGGATGTTTCTTTGATAGTTAAATCACCGACTATCAAAGTTTTATCTTTTTTTATATACCTCCGTTGTCAATATGGAGAGACCGGGATCAGATTTGATATCTGAAAACCACTCCGTATTGGCGTAAGCGTTATGAAGCAACTTATGCTGAAGAAAATTGAAGACGGAGTTATGCAAGGGCTATCCTGTTTACGGGATAGTGCCTTCGGTTTGTCCAGACCCAGGACAACTTGTATGGACGAGTGTCTGATAGAGTATTTCCAAAGGGGGTTACGTACGTTGATTCCTTCAAACGTACGAAGTTGGGGCATAGAAGGGAAGCTTCTTTAGCCTAACAATCTGAGTATTTTGTGGGAATCATTTAGTGATTTCCGATGGATCTGACGATGTGGCATTCAAAGTGAATGATGGCCAGATGTTATGGAAGATAATTCAAACCTCAAGCCTCACAACCCGGAATTGGACAAAAATCGGGCAGGCAACATGGCTATGTGGGTCGCACCCATTAGGATGTATAACCACCTATCTAGAGAAATTCCTTTTGCTTCTTAAATCTATCGATGCTGTCCCTTTTTGGGAGGCGGTTGCTGATCCCAACCGTCGGTGGTATACATTCGATACACTCAAGCGAAATGAGTGGTCGGTCATGTGTGGGCCGGGT
The DNA here is from genome assembly GCA_030737875.1 of Allium sativum. Lineage (NCBI taxonomy): Eukaryota > Viridiplantae > Streptophyta > Magnoliopsida > Asparagales > Amaryllidaceae > Allium > Allium sativum. The sequence goes on along the minus strand of CM060909.1, from coordinate 62,056,237 downwards.
TGCAAGATGTTCTTGTTGAACCCAGTGTATTCGTCTCTAGGGATACACTATCGGAAGGTGGTCCCATACCTTGTCATGTTGGAAATCCAATCTCCAATAAGCGCCCTACGGTTTTTGATTTTATATTATATATGGAGCGTGAGATGCAAGCGTTCCGCTAGATTCTATTTATTTGATGTAGACATTATTATAATATCACTGGATTTGATATCAAAAATGTTTTGGGTTATCGTAAGATAAAAACCATCCGTGTTTATGTGTGGATCGGTCTTACGATTATCTTTTCTTTCGAAAGGATTTTGAAAGTTAAACAAATGATTGGAGTTTACTCACACCAGTCCCATGACTGACCCAGAGTTTATTTTGTTTTGTTTTCCCTAAACTCTTGGGTGCCCAAATTTGTATGGGCAGTCATGTAGTCGGGATTTTGCAGATGCACTTGGAGGAATTTGAAGCAGGAGGCTTCACCAGTTATATAGACTATCATATTTCCGCTGTGTACTATGTTGTATCTGGAAACAGGTGTTTATAACTGTCCCAGAGATAACCGATGTGCTCTGATGATGGTATGTATATACAGTTACTAATTTGTATTTCAAAAGTTATGTGATTTAATATATTTTATTCGTTCCGCTGTGAGTTTGTGTTCTTCGTTTTTCTTCTATTCTAATACTTCCTTCTTTCTATTTATCATCCTCTAACTTCTTTCTAATAATGATTCGTATTTCTGTGCAATTTGAGTTGGACGTGTGGTGTTATTAGTCGACTCAAACGGTACGGATTTGCGGGTCGTTTCATTTGGTATCAGAGCTGAAGGTTAAGTGATTACCTTGGCTCTGTGGCGTAACTCAATAGAGATGGGGTTAGTAATACCCTAGATTGGGTTTGAGTGTATATATATATGAGGGAGCGTATTTGTAGATTTGATATAAAATTGTTTTATATTGTGTTGGCTGGTTTGTTGAGTGGCTTATGAATTCTGGTCGATACAGGATGTACAACTGTATCGATAGGTGTTTCTAAACTCTCGAACAAAGTAATTCGACACAGTATTGTTTTAAAGTGGGTAAATGAAATAAATTTACCCAAAAACTATTTTGATATAAAAGAAATAATTTCTGAATTATTATGTATGGATGTATGGATTGTTATTACAATCAAATGGAATTATAAAATATTGAAACAGTTATATATAACCAAATATAACTTGTATATGGGAAATATACATAAATAAGATGAACTGAAATTAAATTCAAACCAGAATTAGAATTCGAATTCCGGGAGTTTAGAAATATTTTCTGAAGTATTTTAAAGGTAATATAGCATTACTTGAAGGTATTTTTGAATGAGAATGATTTTTAATGAGTTTGAAAGTGATTAAGCACTGAAACCACTTCAGTGGCGAGAAAATAATTCTGATAATGGACTGCAGCATTATTGGTATTCATTTTCAAGTTTCTGAGTGACGGATTGCTACCAGGGTAATTTAGGAATGAAAAGAAAAAAAAATTGTTTGAAAAGAAAATGATGATTTAGAAATTCAAATGTTTTGAATTGAGTTGATTATAAATATGTGTATAAATATATATATGATTTCAAACTAATTTGAAATAAAACCCGGGAATTTGAATTCTGAAATTTTTTAACTTGAAAAAGTTGAATAGATTGAAAATGGTCAAAATGTATCAAATGAATTGGGATTTAACTTAAGTTAAATAAAACTGGATTGAATTAGAAGTAATCCCGAATGAAATTAAGTATAGAGATGTTGAAATTCAAAATATTAAAATAGATTCGACTTATACTAAACAAGTTGAATACTTATATTGTATGTCGTTAATTGGAGTTAAGTTATTTTTGAGCCCAAGCAGAATAAGAGGGTTGACTTTGGAAAATAGAACTCAGTTTGGATTAGTGAATAGAAGTGATCCAATCAGAAGTTAAAGATCAAAGGTTGGATTGATTTGAAACCAACTGGAAATGGATATATGTATGCTGAGCAGAATGGAAGAAAGTGCAAGAGATAGAATTATGCCCGACAAAAAGGTACATGTTTACAATACTGTTTGGATTGATGATTTTATGAGCCTATGAGGCAAGCCACTTGGCTTTTTGATTTTCTTTTGGATTGGAGAAGGCCTAGAAAAGCGAGTTGTGGTTGTACCGATTGAGCCGTGCAGAGGAGATGCTGCCGAAATTTTTCAGAATTTAAAGTGTTAGAAAATTTTCATAATTTTTTTTTTCGTTAGTAAGAATAAATGAATATTTTAATTGAAATAAATTGGTCCAGTTAAACTTGAGTTAAGAGGTGAAAAAAACAAAAAGGATTATTGGACCAAGTTAACAGGGTACGTAGCATCTTTTCCTACCTTAGCAATTTCGAGGACGAAATTATTTTAAGGGGGAAGGAATGTAACGACCCGGATTTTCGGCCATTGAATTCTGAATATTTAAATTTGTTTTAAAAATTTTAATTGAATTACATATAGGAATTTATTAATTAAAAACGAAGTTTGAACGTTAATTTATAATATAATTATAAAACGAGCTCGAAATCGCGCGGCAGTTCGTAATATAGAGTTTTGAACTTCAACTGAGGATACAGGATCCGATATAAGTCGGATTTCTGTGAAACAAGACACGTTGGAACCGTATTGATTATAATTTTCATATGAAAGAGAAAAATCTAGATTTCGTGTTATAATTTGTTAGTTATGGTCAAATCAAATTTTGAAATAGTCGCTGTGGAAATCGTTATTTAAAATATACGCGTTAAAATAGCCGTTTTGTAAACGGACTCAGATTTCGACGAAATCAGTTTCATTGGGACCGTATCGTTAAATTATTGTACGGTGGTGAGTGGCGTGGAAAACCGATGTCGTATGTAACCACGGTAGCCGTAAACGCTCGTTCAGTGCAATTAAATTAATTCAACTGAATAAAGGGATATTAGAGTGTAACTTGAACAGACGATCGAATCAGGCAACGAAACCAGTTCCGGTGAGTTCGTAGCATCGGATATAGTCAGGATAGGTATATAGTTTGTTATTTTTAGAGATCGGCAAATTTGGTGTTCAGAAGGGCAGTGCGGTACGCGCCAAAAACAGTCTACCGGGGCAACAGTCTCAGAATGCGACGAAACTAGTGCCGTTGGGTTCGTATTGAAAAGTTATTGTCGGTGTTCGCAGTTTCAAGTTGTTTTGATTTATCTGGTGATCGTGAAAATTTTAAACGCGTGTTGATTTCTGGTTTTATAAAGGAAATTTTTTCAAACGATGTCGGAATTCGACGAAACTTGTCCCGTTGGATTCAGAATACCTTTTTACACCAAGATTAGTTTTTTTTATCAGTAAACAGACTGTTCATTCATAAGATTATTCGTTCATTTCTAGTCAAAGATGGCGGCTACTGTTCCATTCAAAAACAGCGTGCTTGCCAAGTGAACAAACATCCGTGCCTCCCAAGGATTTCAACTCCATGACTTCCAAGCTATCACAACGCCGTGCTCTCCAAACCAACATCTCCGTGCGTCCCAAGGCAATGCAGAACCGTACCACGTGAGTCTACTGTTAACTCCTTGCCGACAAAGTAAAACATACATTGAAAATCAAACCTACCCTATTGCCCTATATTCGTACCTACCAATTATTTTTCACCCGTGCCTGTCAAGTTAACATACTATGTGCTCTCCAAGGTGTTTGTATTATAAATAACATGGGAGCCTTCATCTTTTCGCCTGTATAAGCACCGATACCTTTTTCTTCCTCTTCTAAATATTGAAATCAAAAAAAAAAAAAAAAAAAAAAAAACGAAAACCCATCTGATCTTCTTCGACAATGATGTTCTCGCGTGGGTTCAAAGGGGATGAACGGAATTCATTAGAGGGGAGCGAGCGGGGGAAAGAAGTCTGTGTTGAGTTCTCTGATGGAATTCATTTGGGAAACGATGGTCTGTGGGAGGATCGAGTGGTTCACGAAGTGTATGGGGTAGGTACGGTGGGATGCTTTCACGTTGGGTTGATCAGCGGTGAAGTCCATGTTCTTTTCGCTGAATGAATAAGGTACGGTGGTTTCATTTGTTCATGGGAAGGGGCAAGTTTTACGTGGCAAAAGGGTATGGGCGGTTGCACTAACGGTGGAGTGTGTTACGTGGTCTCAGGAAATAAGGGCTTTGGGTTTTTGTTATTGCAGATGGTATGGGATTCAGGCTTAGGGGGTTAAGTTGCTGGTGCAACCGAAGTTTGGGGATTTATGGCGTGGGCTTTGTTGTTGGAAGCGGGTAGGTTGATGGAAGGAAGGTGCTGCAGATTTGTTGGATGGAGGAGCAATAATAGGGAATGTGGCAATTTCCTGTAGGGGTTCATGAAGGTGGAAGATGGGTTGGTGCGTCAGTATTAGGTAATCAACGAAATTAAAATTTAAAATGGTAATTAAAATACTAAATTAATTAGTTTGTTTTAAATCTTTAAATCCTATGACGTTTGCAACTATGAACAGAAATTTGACAAAACGGTCATGTTAGAATTGCAACGAAGAATCTACATCGTTGGACTGTTGTGACGGAGAACGAGCTACTGGGATTTCATGATCAAATCAAACGCTCGTTTGATTTTAAATGAAATGAAAGCAGAACCGTGAACTGTGAAACGAGGTGAGTAACCTCACTGAACTCTGACTAGTTTATTTAAACAAGTTTTAAATTTTATTATAGTATTTCATATTGGGTGATGATTGATGAATTTGTTAAAATGGTTGAGTAGTTAAATATATTTAATCGTTGATTGAATATTGATCTGCTTATTCCGATACCTTAGATTGGAATTGAAATTGATGTTGTTTACATTGATTAACATCTGTGGATGCAGGGAACAGGTTGGAGGGATCCAATTGGATTCCTCAACATTGATTTACTGTTTTATTTATTGTACTGTATGATATGTTATATAATATAAAATTCATCATGTTGTGTTTTAATTAACCTGGCCCCAGGATTTTGGCATTTAATACCGTAAAATAATTTCAACCATTAAAAAGAAAATTTGAATTTTTCAAAAGAGAATTTATTTCAAAAATTGAAGTATATTCAAATGGATATAGTAATAGAAACTTGTTTTAAGAGAAAAAAACAAGGAGTTGAGTATAAATGACCATTTAGTGAAATATCTGTCGTTGGATAAATAGAAATTATAGATTCCAGTTAGGAAAGTAGAAATCGATTTTTAACCAACATTTGTAAATGGAAATTGGACTTAGCAAATTTGAATGAAATTATAAACAAGATAATGAATGGGTAGAAATAAAATAAGATTTTGGGAATGATTTTACCCTTGGAAGTTAATAAAGAGAATTTGAGGTTTGAAATATTTTAATTTATTATTATAACTATGTAAAGAGACTAGTCTGTTTCTATTTAATCAAGAAGTTAACTACCTTGATTGTAGTCGATGTTGAAATTAGCTATTAGTTAATCAATGGTAATAGAAGGGAGTATCTTTTTAATTGGATTTCGGCTAAAAGGGTAATCGAGTTGTGATAAAGTTTTAAAGGGCTTATACAAGGATTGGGTAAGGTATCCAGATATGATAATCAAGTTATAAAAGCAACTTCGAGATGAGGCGATGATTAAATTAATTATTTACTTAATACAGCTAAATTAAGAAAAAGGGATATGATTAAAAAGAGATTTTTCATTTGATGAAGTTAAATTGGATTAGCATAAAGGGTGCTGAAAGGAAATCCAAACAAAGCTTGAAAGGTATTTTAAACCAAGGCAAAGATTTTAAAACAATTACTTAAGAGTTAAATTAAACATCGTAATTGAAATAAGGCATTAATGAAAAAGAGATAAGGAAGAGTTTTGATTGGAAAAGGAAGAAAAAAAATGTTTATATAAGGATATAAGTTTATAATTATATCAAATACTTGGGAACCGCGATTTTAACGCTGTCATTATCATAAATGTTTGTAAATCTTAACAGCGATTTTAAACACTGCAGTTATAATAAATGTTTTGGCAAATCTGAAAAGAAATTTTAACGCTGCTGTTATAGTAAATGTTTTAAACAGCGATTATAACGCTGTTGTTACAATAAGTGTTTTAATAATTCTAAACAGAGATTGTAACACTGTCGTTAAAAGTAATGTTTTATAAATCAAATATTTGGAGACAGCAATTATAAAGCTACCGTTATAATCAAAGTTTTTCCGTGAAAGAAGTATGTTCTTAGATTGAATCTAAGAGTTGCGTAAGCAATGTTTCATTTAAAGTTGTGAGCTCTGACTATTTCAAAGTTAAGAATGTCGTTCAGTTAAGGTCTGAGAGGTAATTATACCCCAACTTGACTGACTGCATTATTGACGGAGAAATGGTTAAGGCTCGATAGCAAGGGTTGGTTAGTGATATCGTTAGTTAACGAATGATTTATGATTTGAGTTATAATAACGATGTTTATAACATCAGTTAATTCAAAGGATTTAGAAATGTTTTCTAACTGGAGTAAAAGATATTTTCTCAATAAAGGAATTATATATATTGGAAATGTTTCCCAATAATCAAGAGAGAAAATAAAGCTTTGAAAGAACACGAAAGGTGGAAAATGGGAATTGGAAATGATTATGTAATAAAGAACTAATATAAAAAGGGCCCAATGTTGTTTGATGCTTGATTGATAGAATTTCCATTTGGAAATAGGACCGTTGATTGTATGGATGTTTCTTTTATAGTTAAATCACCGACTATCAAAGTTTTATCTTTTTTTTATATACCTCCGTTGTCAATATGGAGAGACCGGGATCAGATTTGATATCTGAAAACCACTCTGTATTGGCGTAAGCGTTATGAAGCAACTTATGCTGAAGAAAATTGAAGACGGAGTTATGCAAGGGCTATCCTGTTTACGGGATAGTGCCTTCGGTTTGTCCAGACCCAGGACAACTTGTATGGACGAGTGTCTGACAGAGTATTTCCAAAGGGGGTTACGTACGTTGATTCCTTCAAACGTACGAAGTTGGGGCATAGAAGGGAAGCTTCTTTAGCCTAACAATCTGAGTATTTTTGTGGGAATCAATTAGTGATTTCCGATGGATCTGACGATGTGGCATTCAAAGTGAATGATGGCCAGATGTTCTGGAAGATAATTCAAACCTCAAGCCTCACAACCCGGAATTGGACAAAAATCGGGCAGGCAGCATGGCTATGTGGGTCGCACCCATTAGAAAGTATAACCACCTATCTAGAGAAATTCCTTTTGCTTCATAAATCTATCGATGATGTCCCTTTTCGGGAGGCGGTTGCTGATCCCAACCGTCGGTGGTATACATTTGATACACTCAAGCGAAATGAGTGGTCGGTCATGTGTGGGCCGGATTGCAAGATGTTCTTGTTGAACCCAGTGTATTCGTCTCTAGAGATACACTATCGGAAGGTGGTCCCATACCTTGTCATGTTGGAAATCCAATCTCCAATAAGCGCCCTGCGGTTTTTGATTTTATATTATATATGGAGCGTGAGATGCAAGCGTTCCGCTAGATTCTATTTATTTGATGTAGACATTATTATAATATCACTGGATTTGATATCAAAAATGTTTTGGGTTATCGTAAGGTAAAAACCATCCGTGTTTATGTGTGGATCGGTCTTACGATTATCTTTTCTTTCGAAAGGATTTTGAAAGTTAAACAAATGATTGGAGTTTACTCACACCAGTCCCATGACTGACCAAGAGTTTATTTTGTTTTGTTTTCCCTAAACTCTTGGGTGCCCAAATTTGTACGGGCAGTCAAGTAGTCGGGATTTTGCAGATGCACTTGGAGGAATTTGAAGCAGGAGGCTTCACCAGTTAGCTATAGACTATCATATTTCCGCTGTGTACTATGTTGTATCTGGAAACAGGTGTTTATAACTGTCCTAGAGATAACCGATGTGCTCTGATGATGGTATGTATATACAGCTACTAATTTGTATTTCAAAAGTTATGTGATTTAATATATTTTATTCGTTCCGCTGTGAGTTTGAGTTCTTCGTTTTTCTTCTATTCTAATACTTCCTTCTTTCTATTTCTCATCCTTTAACTTCTTTCTAATAATGATTCGTATTTCTGTGCAATTTGAGTTGGACGTGTGGTGTTATTAGTCGACTCAAACGGCACGGATTTGCGGGTCGTTTCATCCACCTTCTAATTTCATCCCAAATCGCTCATAATCGCTTCCTAATTGAAGATTAAGCCAAGCTACATCAAATCAAGGAAAACTAGCATCAAATTGGGAATAGAGCTGCTGTGTTGCATAGAGATTCAACCCAAATCAGATAATATTTCAGATCTATAGTTTGTTTGTGGCCAAAGTGAGTGATTTGCATTGTTTCACTAATTACGGCTAATTAGGGGTGATTAGTGATAATTAGCGAAATTATGGCTCAGAAAATTCTGGAAAAATTTGTAAAATTCTAAAATATTATTTTATGGCTCTGATAAAAATTTGAGTTAATTTCGACTTAATTTGCTAATCCTATTGTTAAAACATGCTTAAGGGGATTAAGGGGAAACATGAGTTTTTGGGGGTATGTTTGATCTTAAATGACCTATACGCTTGGTGTTTTGACCTTGTTGATTTATCATATATGTTACTACCACTGTTTGGATGGTTTTATGATTGATTAGTAAAGTTAGAATGGTTGAAAACGCCGTCGTATGGCGAGAATGGACGATATAAGCTCGTTGGAAAAACTGCAGGGATCCGGATCGGATCGGATGTGGGAAAGGGGTTCGGATCGGATAGGATTGGTCGAACTGAACCGACACCAGAGGCATGGAATCTGAACCGAATCGGGGTCCAGGCAAAATAAGAGTATGGCAACAAAGGAAGGTTGCTAGCTTGGAGTTGGAGAGAAGATCCGAACCGAACCGAGATCCATGAGCTCCGAACCGAACAGGGGACGTTGGACTGGAATGAGGTGAAGTACAGGGGCCGAGCCAAGAGATACGAACCAAACCCAGGCAGAAGACATCCGAAACGAACCCAGACAGAAGACATTCGAACCAAACCGCCTCAGGATTATCGAACCAATCCAGAAGAGGGAACCGAACCGCCTCAGGAGTATCGAACCGATCCAGAAGGGGGGCACCGAACCGAACCACACCATGGAGTTTCACGACCGAACCGAGGAAATGGCCAAGGAGCCAAACCGAACCGAGGAGGTGACCCAATGATGATTCGAACTGAACTAGGGTGGCAAGTCGAACCGAACTGTATGTGCACTTCTTCTTATACGCGACGACTCCCCTAAAGACTAACTCCAATTCGACCAAAACCCAAGGTGCAAAGGTAGTCCAAATGGGAAGTTGTAACTCAAGATCCAGTTGGGAACCAATGAGTTAACTTCATGAGTTAGGCTTTGCTACAGGACGTGTGCTAAGGGGTTATCGATGTCTATAACTTTGGATCACTATGGAGTAGGGGTATGTGGACGGATTCAGGGCCACAGTGGCCTAGGTTGGACTATTGGCTATGGACCAATGTAGTGGGGTCATTTGTAAGGATTTAGTCGTGACTCCATGGGGCAAGCTTGGTGGTAGCAATAGTTATACAAGTCGGACTCCGTCATTACCTCGACGGGTCTAGTGATCAAAGTGGTGGATATCGTATGCTTTACGCACTGAGTGAGAGATGTGAGGATGGTTGCTATGCTTGATTGTTTGACATCACTATGACATGCACACCCCACCCCCGTATCTTTACACCATATGTTAGTGTCACCTTAGAGTATTGTACATCTTGTTGTGCTAACTCTTTGGTTGCAGGTCCAGGTTCAGGTATGGTTTAGTATACCTGTTATTGCTCTGTTTTATTGCTTATCGCTCATACCAGACTTTTGTCTGACCTAGAGTTTTATGTCTCTTCTTATTACTCTGGGTGCTCTTAAACAGGTAGACTAGAGACAGGTCATGTGACTATGCACGAGTACCTGTACCGGAGACGAGCAGGAGGCTCCTACGTATATCTACATATATTCTTCTGTGTTGTTAATGGTCACTGCTTTGGGCATTAGTAGTGTACCCTTCCTTCCTTTTGCTTTAGAGACAGTTTTAAAGTTGTAATAATGATGATGTGGAACATAAGCTGCATTTGGATTTTCCGCTGCTATGATGTTTAGTTTTCAGCTTATGCATTGTCTCGCCTGCTTTATGTCAAAGTATGTTATTATTATATTTTATCCCATGCGTTGTGAGACATTCTACAGGTTCCTTGTTAGTTCAATTTTCTTCCCTTTCCTTTCTTTGACGACTGTCCCATGCTGGTCGGACATCGACACAACGCACTTTCATTGGAAATGTCGGCTGGTACGGGGCGGGCCGTCACAAAGACTAAATGTTGATTCACAAATAGAGGACTAGACAACAGAGAAAGATGACGAATAACTTGCACATGTCATGGAATTCAATGAACATGTAGATTTGTCGAGATGAAAAGAAGAACAGGATGAAGAAGTTGGCATTGTAGATTAGTCATTAAGCATGGAGAATGGATTGGACAAATGAAACTCATTTTGCACTACTTCATTCAATAAGTCATCAAAAACTTACTTGCCTTTCTGCCTGTCATCACCATTTGAAACATCCTTCTTTTCAATATCTTTTTTATTATGCACAACACAGTTTGCATTATTATCAACTATCACTATCTTCTCATTTCCCCTTCCTATTGCAATGTTGTTAATGTCCATAGGTTCATCATTATTTAATTGTTCATGTAAACCAGATTTTTCATTACCCATAATCTCCACTACCTCATCCATGGCAGTGTTAACATCCTTTTCCACATTAGTACCAAACTTATTTTTTTTCTCTGCCAAATTTGCTTTTTCTTATTGACTACCTTTGTCCAACCACCCCGATTTACATGTTCTGGAGCTCTACTCCTAAAATTTCCCATAACATGAGGAACATAAGGCCGCCTTACCTCCTCAATTTGAACAATTTGCTCATCCTGCATATCATTTTCCTTACTATGAATTCCACAATGAACAGTATTGTGCCCAAAGACCTTACAATAAGCGCAAATGCTTGGTGTCCAATCGTAAGAGATCAATACAGTTGGACACTTATCACTGAGACCTCCCAAATCAATACACTTAGGCAGTTTATATTCTGCATCAATTTCAACAAGCACCTTAGCATACCTGATTCTTTGTATTCTTTCAGTACTTGAGTCAAAACATATTAACTTCCCTATATGGCAAGCTAACCATTTGAATCCCATCAACGTCCAAAGCGACAACGGAATTTGATGAAGATGAATCCAAATAGGGACTTTCCTAATTTGATATTGTGCACTTCCAATGGATGGATCCTAATTAGTTATAATGAACATGTAACCTCTAATAAAAATAGGGTCAGCTTTCAACACCTTATATCTATCAAATTCATTCGAAAACTTAAAATAGAAATGGACTCCATCCGATTTAATATCAACTTCACCATGCAATTTCCAAATATTACGTAAAAAATTGACTATAAACAGGTATGATAATGTACCATCAAGAAAGAATCCCACAAGATAATTCTACCAATATTTCATACCTTCAGCTTTCAACAAATCAAGAGGGAATTTTTTATTACCATCTCTCACTATCTGAAATTCCATAGGTTTGTACGAACCAGCATTCTTCAATAATGAGTTAAAAAGAGAGAGATAATCAGTTTTGACAAGAGGGGCAGATGATTTCAAAGAATTAGACGGATCGGAAACATTGGAAATAGAAGGAAATGAAGAAGAAAAAGCCATGGGATAAGCCGCGGGAATTATATTATCAGGTAAGATAGTTCCAGCATCAATTGATTTATTGTTATCAATAGAAAGAGAATCATTCAAGGTGTTTGACACAATGCAGGCCTGGAGTTAAGAACATTTAAGGATGAATTAGGGTTATCAGAATTAATAGTCATACCACCATGACAGTTTAACAAAGACGAGGCACGAAGATCAAGATTCAATGTGTCAGAATTAACAAGATTACCAAGATCAGTATTAACAGGATTGGAATTGCTAACATTTGACGATTTTTCAAAAAGATTAGTATCAGTGGAAGAAATAGTTGAATCAGGATTAGATTTAACAACATCGGGATTACAATCAACAATGGCACCTGGAGATGATACTTTACCAGATTCAGAAAATATCACGAGTGGAGGATCAGGTGGATGAAGACGAATTGAAAATTAAAACATTTATTCATTAAACTATTCCATTTGATTAATTAAAACAAATTAATCCAATCACCAAACTTAATTAAAATAGTTGACTTAGCTAATTCAAACCATAGTTATCTCGTTAATCAATTCCAATTAGTCCTCCATTTAAATTAACTAGTATATAATTAATTTAATAATTCCATTAAATCGTCTCTTGGAAACAATTAATCCTACTTTTAACCCTTACTTTCAATTATACTTACCTGCTTATAAAACATAAGAATTTGCGCTATAAAACCATTCTATAATTATTTATAATATTAAATATTAAATATTAATTTCCTTTTTAATAACTTTCTTTCAAAAAAATAGATTTATAAATCTATCCTCAGTTATAAAATAAATTCTATAACTTCATTTCTATCGATTCACCTGACCGTAAATCAACATTTATAGAACGATTAATTTTTAAGCCATCTATCACCAATTACCCAACCAATATTGTCCACTGGTTAATAACAAAGCAAACGTTGAATTTTGATTCAACCATCAAAAATCAAATAAATCATCCAGTAAGACTGGTTAAATAGTTCATAAAATTATAATGTAAAAATAACAATAAATTTGAGGAATCCAGTTGGCTCCCTCCAACCTGTTTTTTACTTGCATCCGAATAGGTCTACTAAACATAATATCATTCAATTAAATAAACAGATTTAATATTCAACAATCAACCAATAACAGAAATTCAAGCATTCATCTTTCAATTAAATACGTTTACATTATTATAAATGTAACCAACAAGGTAAGTTACCTCGTTTGGAAATAATCGTTACAATAAGGATTAGATTTCATTTAAAATTAAACAAACGTTTTAAATTAACCAATTCATCCATATATATAAACATTCAGCATTCAACAAACATTTATCAACTATAGCAACAAAATGAATCCCGACTTATATAAAATATAAGTAGGTAAAAACTGAGTGAGTTATACTTACTTTGATTCCATTTATTTCTAAGACGGTTCAGTTACGTTCAATTAAACAGTCGTTTAATTTAATTGTAAATTTCAGATGCTTCCAATCCCATCCAAATCTATTCCATAATGTTCTTCTCATCAACATGATCCTACTGCAATTTGTTTCGTTAAATTATGTTCATAGGAAAAAAGTTATTCAAGTTTTAAATTATATAATTTAATTAAACCCTAACTAACTCTTAACTAACTTAATGAACATATTACTTACAGTAAAAAGATCCAATCGTTCTAATTTGGTTTCTTACTACTTCACGATATTGCTCTTCTTCGTGTATTCGCTCCAGGCAGTACCCACACCTGAAATAAATTTCCACCATCGCACCCTATCTCTAACTGCTGACCATCGATCTGCCTGCACCACCTGAAGCGCCTCACTGTCCTTGACTCCTAGCCCAAAACTCGCTCGACCCAGTTTTGCCTCCATCCCCAAATCAACGTTCGAATGCCAAGCCTCCGGACCATGATCCAATTCCGATCGCTAGCATCCTCCAAATCAGATCATAACCGTCTGAGTTACATTTCTCGTCAAATAGAACAAAATTGCAGTTGACAAGTTTGGGAATTAACGCGTGGATTATGAGATTTAAGGGGAAAAGGATTGAACGAGTTCAGCCATTATCTATTTTAAATGGCGGTTTTTATCGGTGTTGACTATTCATAAGAAAATTTTAGGGTTTGACTTAACATAAGGGTATATATAGGGATGTAGCTTATTAAAATATTATTATTCAAAACTTCACCCTGAAGTAACATGTAAAAACTACTATATACAATCTCCAATAGAGGTGAAACTCGTAATCCTAGCATAAAAAATATTCTGAACACAATGGGTTAGGTTTCGTCGAATTCCTAGGTCATTTGTTAAAATCCCTTTATAATTCATACGTGAATAAACACGCGTTTAAATTGCCCACGATCACAAAATAAATCCACAAAACTTGAAACTTGAAATACTACAATAATTAATTACTACGATTTTAATAAAATTAATTTCGTTGAAAATTGAAGTCATTTGAAAATCAGTTATTATATTATTCTATATTTTCAAATTAAATCGAAAATACGATTAAATAAAATCTACGCATGTTCTATTCGTAGGATGATAAGTCCAATCAACACAAAAATCGAAATCCTGCACTAACTTATTAATATGAATCCAATGGCACAAGTTTCTTCGCATTCCGAGGCTGTTTCCCCAAAATCATATTTTATACATAAAAGAACGCTATTTTGGATACCAAAATACCCGATATCCAAAAAAAACGAACTATATATCTGTACCGATTCTAAGCGTCAATACGAATTCAAAAGAGTTTGTTTTGCGTCTTAATTCAATTGTTATCTCAAGTTATAAATAAATTCCTTTCAAATAGATTTAAAATTGTTAAATTAATCCTTATAATTTATAAACGATTTCATAGCGACTTTCTTAAAATTTGAATTGCACATAATTCACAATCTATAATATGAAATCTCCATTTTTCTGTTTCATTAGAAAATTATAATTAAATAGATTTGGACGATTCTTGTTTCAAAGAATTCCGACTTAAAATGGATTCTGCATATTCAATTGAAGTTCAGAATGTTATATTACGAACTACAGTGATGTTACAATCTTGATTTATAATTATATAAATTTAACGTTCAAACTTCGTTTAATAAATGATTTTTTAATATTATAAATCCATTTATAATCCCAAATCAATATTTAAAATAATAAATTAAATTAAATATCGGTTTACCAAAAATTTGGGACATTACAACAAGTCAACATATCATGAAATATTTTTACATTCTATATGATATACATATATCATTCGTACATGATCTCAAATTCAATCGCTCGCGCAATCACGCAATTGCATTTCCGAACTAGTATCATTAACCCGATCATTGTCGTGCAGACTCAGATCTGGTTTCTCAATTCGAAATTGTCATTCTCCTTACATAGACATAAACTATGATATATGATTCCAGAATCATATCGAAAATCTGTAACCCATGTTCGTTGTCAAGAATCAATTAAAAATTACTAAATAAGATTATTGTAAGACACCTCAACTTCATGCACTCTAACCTGGATCAAATGGCGAAGCAAATAGAATGATTTGCGAAATCTTATGTACTCGTTTTAATTGGTTTATCATTTGCCAAGTTTATTATTTATTATCATTTTAATATTAGTATATTATTTTTATACTAATTTTTTATTTTTGAATTGTTTCTATGTACTATACATTCATATACTTGAGTTCTTTCGTACTTAATTGTTTTTAAAAACATTTATCAATTTTACCTATGTTCGTAATCCACTCAATATGTACATTAACATTTCAGCGTACTTTTCTACTTCTTATATATTATAAAATTACTTTCTTATGTTTTCACATATCACTTAGCTAAATATTTTCAAATTCAACCTGAAAATTTCGATTGTCAAAAATCTTCTAATATTCCATTTCATTTAGAAATAAATCTATCAAATAAGTGAGAAGCACGATCAAACAACTCCAATACATATAATATATAAATCCATATCATAACTTAGTTGAAAACTTCATAATTGGTCTTTCGGACTTCTATTTCAATGCTATATATTTTAGATTCAAAACAAGATCCAATTTAATCCAAACAACTTTAACCAAATAACTGAGATACCGGTTCTCACTTAAAAACTAAAAAGTGAATGCCAACGATGTCATGATCATCCCCAGAATAATTTTCCAAAGACCGAGTAAGATTGATGCTTTTAAAATCCTTTATATTTCTATAAACAATTTTAAATCGTCTTATTATTTCTAATAACTTTGTTATTTTTTTAAAACTTATTGGAATATCAAGTTCTTCGGTTCTCAATTGAAGTTCATTTTACTTATAAATTTTGTCTATAAATTATACTTACATACCTTTAACTATGGTCGTTTAAATTCGTAATTAAGCAATTCCATTTAGATTGAGTTCTTATAAATATCATCATCGAATGCCTCATAGTTAAATCATGAATATTAATCACAAGGTATTCATTTCCAATGTTCCCAAAATTATAAATCTACCAAACCCATGCAAAAACAGGATAACATTACAAAGCTCCAAACATAATAGTCAAAGCCCATAGACTAGTCAAACACAACTATACATGGCTCCCGAAAGTGGTGAGAACGATCGATCAATCAACAAAGGATAATAGTTATACTTCTACAGTTGGGAGGTGAGATTACAACAAAGAAGCAAGCAAAAGGAATATTAACTGATAACCTACTTAATGGAAACCGAGAGTAATTCGCTTTCCCATTCCACCTTCTTTGCCTTCGACGCCGCCTTTCCACCCCTTCCATATAGCTCTTCTCCGTTTATTTACCCCGATCCTCCACCTGTTGTTGTTCATACCTCCTTTGATAATCCTTCTGACACTAATCTTGGACCAAATTCATCATTTCCAGATCCAAGAAATCCTCCCTCAATCCAATATTCCTGATTTCATGGGATCGCGAGGATCTTTCCCCTCTTTTACGAAGATGGATTACGCATCGCTTTTTAATTCACGTCCAAGAAATGCTGGAGTTTATGAACATCTGCATTTTGACATTCCGAGGAACGATGTGCCTCAAAAGATACCAGATCTGATCAAAAATGAAGGTATGAAGTTTTGGGGTAATCATTTGTAGGATTTTTCTTGGACGACACAATATCCTAAAAACAAACGAAACCAACAGAAATCCATTCAAGCTTCTAACCTTTTTCGTTCTCACCTTTTTCTCTAGACAAAATTAATCCGTCTTTTATATAAAAAAATCGAATTCAAGTCGCAATCGAAATTCGTGTAAGTTTGAAGCTCAATGTCGCCAATAAGAAGCGCTCGCAACCATGGAACATGGTCTTCGAAGCTATATAGTCAAACTAAGGCTCGATTTTGGCAATGAAGGTATGAGAAATTAGTTGGTTTAATCATGGATTTGAGATCGTAAAGCAAGGGAGACGCAGTTTTTGTTTTTACTAGTAATTCGATGGAAAAAAGGTTCTCCCTTTTCTGCTGAGTTCGCTAATTTCCAGTCCCGATGGCATGGGGAAGTGTTGAGCTCAGATTGAACATGGAAATGGGGGTGGAAAAGAAGGTTTGGAGTCATCTGTATGGTGCGATGGCTAAGGATGAGTGCATATATTGGAGTTCTAATTTCTGATAAGATCTGGAGTTCATGTAATGGTAGACATGGTGCGTTGTTGTTGTTTAGGAAGTGAGATGTTTGGTCTGTGATGAACGGAAAAGGGTCGGAGCTGTGTTATGGGTGACTGGACTAGGTGAGCGTGTGATGTTTGTTGAAATGTCGTAGTGGCAGTGGCATTTTTAGAATGATGACCGAGTTTAATAGAATTATGGTTCAATGGAGATGTTGACATTGAGATGGCTGGAAAAATTACAGGATTTGCCTGGGTGATTATTCAAGTGATTTGCAAGACTAAGGTATGCTTTATTTAAAAATATAAAATACATAGATTGATTGTTAATAATTAAAATTAAAATAAAAAATAGCTTAATCGATTAATTTAAATAGTCATGGGTATAGTTTTCACTCGAGTTGATTCGTAAGACACAACAATATGGAATTAACTAGGTATTCAGCGCAAATAAGACCAGGTGAGTAAACTCACTCTCTGGTTCGATTATAATTTATTATAATCGAACTTTCATTTAATACAAATATTTATATGTTGTTTGTTGGTTGCTTTGTTAATTGTGGTTATTATATATATATATATATATGTTATTTAGGCTTGGTGATTGTGGCTATTATATATAAATTGGATATTTCCCGCAGTATCATTAGCGGATGCCCGCAGTATCATTAGTGGATGACCCTATGCGCCCCACAATATACTATAATGGATGGCCTTCATACCATGATATCCTGCCTTGAAGCAGGATTGGTATTATTCATGTTGTCTAACATTTGTGGATGCAGGGAAAACAGGTTGGAGGGATCCAACTGGATTCCTCAAAATTTATTTATTATTGTTTATATATTTATATATGCGTGATCTGTTGAATTGAATTGATATTTGTGTATTTGAATGTTTGAATATCACTGGCCCTAGAGGTTGATATATAAAATATCATAAAAAGGGATTTTTAGATTTAAAATGGAAATTTTATTTTTCGAAATAAAATTTGAATTTCGAATAGGCTAAGAAAATATTAACTTGTTTTTAATAATAAACAAGTATTGAATTTATAAACGATGTCTATAAATGGAAAGAAAAATTATCATTTGATAGCATTTAATTTTTAAATTCAAGTATGAATTTAAAACGGAAAAATTTATTCTCCAAAGTGGAAATTGGATTTCAAATGAAATTTGAAATCGAAACTTATTTTCATATCTAAAACAAGAAATGAAATTTATAAATGATATTTATAAATAAAGAAAATAACTATTTCTGGATAATTTGAAAGTTTAATCCAAGTATGATTTTAAAAAGAGGAATTGAAAATCGTTTCAAAAAGGGGAACGTTAAATTTTATTCTGAAACCCGGAATATATATATATATATATTGAATTAGTATAATCCAAGGGATTTAAAATTAGAATTCGATTTTTTTTTCAAATTTTATAAAATAATTTAGTTCCAAATAAATTGGAAATTAATATAGAGGATTGAGTTGAAAATGAATTTATAACTAAGAAATAAATTTTGAATGAAGAAATAGACGATGTTGGATAATCTAAAATTTCAAAGCTAGATTTATAAAATTATATTAGTATATTAAAGAATGGAATAAAAGGTGAGATTTAAACCTAATTTTTTTGTGTTACGAGCTTTTATCTATATCAAGCTAAGAACGTTGTCGGTCAAGATCTGAGAGGTAAATAAAATACCCTAACTTGAACGATTTCACTATTATCAAGGGATGATATTAGTTTGTAATGGTAAAGGATATTGAATCAATTGATCATTCCCATAAAAGGAATTTATAATTGGATTTCGATTATATCGATATTTTATAAATAATATAATTTCATAAGAATTGGAATTGAATACAGAAATTTGAGTTTCATTCAATAACTGAGTTATAAATATGGAATAAAATAATCGACGAGTTGAATAACCTGAATTGTTAAGTCAGATTTGGATGACAGGCTTGGATTATTTTAAAATATTGAAAAAGGAGTTGGAATTTATTTAATAAACCAAATTTAAAAGTTTATATTTAATTATATTTAAAATGAACTCGCCGCAACGCGGTAGTTCGTAATTTGACGATTCGGACTTCAATTGAGTATATAAAACTCAATACAAGTCAGAATTCGATGAAACAAGAAATGTTCTGATCTATTGAACAATTGTTTTCTAATGGAAGAGAAAGATCTAAATTTATCTTATAGATTTTGAGTTATGTCAAAATCAAATTTTTAGAAAAATAGCACCATAATCGTTTTAAAACCGTAATGGTTTATTTAATTAAGTAAAAGGATTTTTAATGAATAGAAATCCGAATTTCCATTAGCCCATGCCATACTCCTAGGAAAAGCTCGAACGACAATCCAGACTTGAGCTATAAATTAAATTTGAACTCAAGTCGAGTAAATGGATCGATTTTTGGAACAAAAATCAGATTTTTAATTATCGAATGTGGTTAACTAATTACAAAAAGAATTAGTTAATAGAGTTTTGATTCGCATTTAACTTATTTTCAGTGAATTGGATTTTTAATCGAGATTGGAAATTTGAATATAAAACTCGGATTACAATTTGGAAACGAGCAAGGAGATTGGGTTTGAGTTGTGTATAAGTGAATACAAACATGAACGTGATATGTTTAAATTAAAAGCAGATTAAGTAAAGAAGCTAATTAGTAAATTAATCAGCGAATGGAAAGCAAGAATGATTGAATTGATTTGAAATAAATTCGAAGTGGACGTATATATGCTAACAGGTATGTGATGAGGTACACGTTTAAATTTCTATATGAGATTTTATTAGCGTACTGGGCAAGCCGCTTGGCTTTTTGATTTCTTTTTGAATGGAAATGGCTTAGAGAGGCGAGTTGAGGTTTGAGCTATCGACCGGTACAAAGGAGGTGCTGGCGAAATTTTTCGAAAATTTAAGGAGTTAGAATATTTTTAAGAAATTTTGATAACTAGAAATCAATATATCGATATATATATATATATATATATATAATTCGATACGGAGTTTGAGAAAGTGATTAAATCAATGAAATATTAGAATGGGCCAGTGATTGGTTGATGAATGTTTGTTTTCCTTTGATAGTTAAATCACCGGCTATCAAAGATTTTTGACCATCGTTGCCAATATGGAGAGACCGGTTGGATTTAATATCTGAGAATCACTTTGTATAGGCATAGGCGTTGCGGATTAGATTATGTTGAAGATAAATTGAAGATGGAGTAAAAATGCAAGGGATGTTTTATTTGTCCAGACCCAGGACAACTCGTATGGACGATTGTCTAACAGAGGTTGCCTAACAGATCACATAAGATGATCTTTTCAGGGTATTACGTTGGTGGCAGACGAATTCGTTTCTCTAAGCTTTTTATACCCGTAATATTTTGGGAAGATCAATAGTGATTTGACGGGTTTGACGATGTGGCATTCAAAGTGAATGGTGACCATATGTTCTAAAAATATAGACATAGCCTCAAGCCTCACAATCGGAAAATGACAAAAATCGGGCAGGTAGCGTGGCTAGTTGGGTCATACCCAAGCAGGGTATATTTATCACCGATCTAGAGAAAATTCATTATTTGTTCTTATTTCGATTCTGTATCTTACGGATTATGGTTGGATGGCCAAAATCCGTTGCGAAAACCCGTAACTTCCCCGTAAAGGAAAGCGTCGGATAGTTCGAGGACAAGCCACAACAGAACACATACAGAAGAACATTTCACTGTATATCACAACAATGCATCAGATTACAAGAATATACAGAGTATAAATGAATATTACACAGAAATATCAGAGATTTAAATTACATTTAAATACATAGCAGCGGAAAATAATACAATACACAACTAGAAGTAGATATGCGGATACAAAGCTTTCCGGATATCATTCCAGCTGTAAACCAGGATCCTGTGAATATAAATCTGCAAAACCAAAACTACTAGCTGCCCGTGTCAAAATAGGGGCACCCAGAGTTTAGGTTAAAACAATAAACTCCAGGTCAGTCATGTGACTGGTGTGAGAACTAAAAACAGTTATTAATCTTTATTTTAAAGTTAGGTAAATCAAGGGACCACGCCGTATAACACGGAACGGGTTTCCTCCCAAGAATACCTGTGCATAAAACAAACAGCGCAATGCTAAATAAAGAAGAATGAAGCTGTTATAAGACCCAGGTCCTATCACACAATGCAACGCAAGCCGGGGGATAGGGTTTTCCCTTATAACAGCCAAAGAATGCTTGATACGTTTAAAACAAATCATTTGATACTACTATAAGTGCATAGTGTATAAAACAACTTCAAATCATAAGTATCAATCATAGGCGGCATGAATGCCCCATACCACTATGTCGCCACATATAGGTTATACAATCAAAATCGCAAAGTCACGTATTTGGAAATTGGGTTTCCATCTATGAACCGAGGCCAGGGATCGTCCTCTACCGATTCGAGACAATCTAGCCTACCATGTCTCAGGAACAGCCGCAACTGCCCCCTGGATCGTCAGGGCTGGTCCACCGATGTGGATTATTATGCCTGGACAATACGTCTCCCCGCCCTTTGGGGCACAAATGAGCCAACGAATGACTCCATCGGTTCGAGAACGACCGATATATCCGAGGCGCCTCGCAACAGCAACAACCACATAAGTCAAACTCGTCAGGGCGTGTAAAACCACTGACGCCACTTTTTAGCTAGAAAGAAACGCAAGCCCTCCCTGAGGTCCGTCTCCCGTTTTTGGTTCATACCGGGTGTGAAACTCGCGAAGTAAACGCTACACAAAGCTACGCCACAAAGGGCCGTGCTTTGATCATCACCACAAGACTTTGCTTTTCAACAGAAACCTCGATCAATTGCCACTTAGGCATGCCACACAGGCAATTCACTCCATGCGTTTGATATCCATCAATATATAACCCCTGAGCTCGTATGTCTCAGAGAAGGGTGTTAAGCAAGAGAATAAATTCTCCGCCGCCAAACAGATATATATTTAATAGAGATCAATCACACGGACTAAAATCCAATGTCAGACACACAGTCCATTTACAAGTCCGTTCTGGGTCTGAACGAAACCGGAGGCACCTAGTACCCCGCATATCCATCGATCTCCAAGTACGTCTGGACGATCACCAACTGTTTCCATCTTCTTGGGTGTACAGCCCAATCAAGATCATCAGTAATCACCCAAACGACGTGAAGACTTCTGGTCTTCGACCACCGTCTTCATCTTCGACTTATCGTCGTATCAGTTATTCAGAATGGGATAAACCCGGTCTTTCCGAATAACTCGCGTATACTTTAAATAAGTGTTACACAAACACAACATACGCCTCATTCCAATTCATCGGTCACTAACCGTAAATTAATCAAGAGAATAATTCCCCAAATATTAACCCCGAAGGCCGAAACCAACATCAGATCAATATCCAGAAAACCATTCTGCTTAGCTAACCGACAGTTAGTTTCTGATTTCACATTCATAGGGAAAGGTTCCCATTAATTTTATCCAAGATAAATTCCTGAATTTATTCTTTAATCTATTTTTGAATATCAATTCAAACTAGTCGGGATTAGCGAACCTTACCGAAGTAATCATTTGTTTTAATTTCTCAATCCCAACCTATTCATCCAATGAAGTAAAACTGGTTATACTTCATATCTAACACCACGGTGTTATCGGTAAATTCAATTACCATTTCGCGTTCAAATCTAATTAAAGATTTAACTATCGCCTGGAGCAAAACTGGTGATACCCCATTCTCGATTATTTCAATCTAATTAAAGATTCATTAAAACTCCACTTAGTTTTAATCGTTAACTGGGTTAAAGAATCCGTGTCATTTAAAACACGGTTCACGATAAACCCAAAGTCACATTCCATTGATTATCGGGTTAAAGAACGAGTGTTATTTAAAACACTGTTCACGATAAACCCAAAATCAATATCAATTCAATTTCAATTAAATATTAATTAATTGGTACACTTCATTAAATCTAAATAAAAAGATTTAATCTTTTCTCGACTGGGTTCAAGAACAGTGTTAGTGAAGACACCATTCACTACAAACCCAAATCACATTTGATATTCAATACAAGGCTCTGAATAGAAAATATACTGGCTTATATTCAATATCAAATTCCACGACTAACAAATATCGTATTGGAAATAACGATATAAATATATATCTTTCAAATTTCCATAACAACATCCGTATAATCACGAATTCCAACATCGAAATAGTCCGAAGACAATTTCGATTCAAATCCACTCCAATGCAATCATTGGAAATTCTGGTTATTTTTAAAACCCTTTTAAAATTCAATTTATTTACTTAAAAATAAATAGAATTATAATTCTAGTTCAAAACTAGTTTACTTCGATAAAAATCTATTTTTATCTTTTCAAATATGGGGTTTTTCATCCCAATTCTTCTCAAATCATTTCTTAATATTTTACATAAATTATTACTATTTTTAATAATTTTATCAAGGCCCGTACAGTCGATTTCCATCAATGGCCATCGAACTGCACTTACAGCGACCTTTTTCAAATTTGATTTGGACATAATTCCAAATCCAACCATTAGATTTCTAATATTCGTTAGAAAGCTCTTTTCGATACGAACCCAACGGTTCCGGTTTTAGGAGAATCCGACGGTCGGATCTCCCGTAATGTCCGTTTGAAATAAATGGTCGAAATTCGCGAACTGTCGCGGCGCGGCGCGTTCTATTCAGGCCATTATATTATATATATAATATATATTTCGTCGATTTCTATTTAAAACGAATTATATAAATAGTTTCAAAATTCGTTTCAAAAGCAATTTCAACTTCCATTTCAATTCAAATCAAAATTGAATTCTTCTTTATAAATTCGTTTTAAAATTCATTTCTATTCAATTCAAATTTCAATTCAATTTGAATTCATTTCAATTCGCTTTCCATTCAATTTGAATTCGTTTTCAATTCAATTCATTTCGAAATCGTTTTCAATTCAATTCATTTCGAAATCGTTTTCAATTCAATTCATTTCCAAAGTCGTTTTCTATTCAATTTGAATTCGTTTTATATTCCATTGAAATCAAATTCGTTATATATTCAAAACAAATTCGATTCGAATTCGTTTTCTATTCAATTTGATTCAAATTTCATTTCAAAATATTCGATTTCGAAATCACTCTTCAATATTCATTTTAAAATGAATAAAATCGATATAAATATCGTTCACGTCAAAATGGCGTCAATCTAATCAACACGGCTTCATATATTTCTATTTTCAAATATTCTATTTCAAATATTTCTATTACTAAAATATTTCGTTCAACACATGACCAATCTCAATGGATGAGTACTGTCAACACATGAACCTTTATTTTATTTTGATAAAGATGTAAATTTTATTACTAAAATATTTCGTTCAACACATGACCAATCTCAATGGATGAGTCCTGTCAACACATGAACCTTTATTTTATATTGATAAAAATGTAAATTTTATTACTAAAATATTTCGTTCAACACATGACCAATCTCAACGGATGAGTACTGTCAACACATGAACCTTTATTTTATATTGATAAAGATGTAAATTTTATTACTAAAATATTTCGTTCAACACATGACCAATCTCAACGGATGAGTACTGTCAACACATGAACCTTTATTTTATAATATTCTTTATTTTTCAAATTGGAATGAGGCCCAATCAATTACCATATAAAGTTAATTATATGGATTTTCATACAACACATGTATCATAGCATTGAAAAATAATCAACCATCAACCAAAGTGCACTACACTGTGTAAGCATCAAATATAGATATCTAACGCTTATAACAGCCTGTCAATCAATCGATTGACATATTTAATCAATCAGGATGAGTGAACTTCAAATTTCATCCCAACACCCGTGTGGGGTTTCAAATTAACAAACATTTATTTTTATTTGTGCAGTTGGGCGATGTGTAAAATTTATCGTCCCAATCAATGTCCTTCAAATAGGTGTACATAAACAAACCGTCCGGTTTGTAAATGAATATTTTATTTTATTCACTTCACGTTAAAAATTATATTTTTAACGATAAAATATTTTATTTTAACATATGAATTTCTATTCGGTTCATTTATTCAATAAAATTGATATTTTTATTTTTCTAACATA
Organism: Allium sativum; assembly: GCA_030737875.1. Classification (NCBI taxonomy): domain Eukaryota; kingdom Viridiplantae; phylum Streptophyta; class Magnoliopsida; order Asparagales; family Amaryllidaceae; genus Allium; species Allium sativum. The sequence goes on along the minus strand of CM060909.1, from coordinate 62,030,660 downwards.
TTTTAGAAAATTTCGGCGGCATAACGGCACGATACTAGAAACGGGACAAGGCCTAGCCTTATCCCCAGTCTAGTGAAGGCCCACGCCATTCACACATCAATCAAATCACCAAACAACCAAATTCAAATCAAATCATATAACTAATCTATGCAACCAAACAAACAAGTCCATGGTCTGTGGACGATTGTGTCGGGTGCTACTAAGCACCGTCTGCATCCTAGTATATATATATAACTAGAGAAAAGAAAGCGAAAGGTGAGAAATTCTCACAGATAGCTATCCAATCATCTTGACTCTTCTTTGATAGAAATCTCCATCGTTTTCGCATCTTCGTCAGCTTCATTGCCCGTAGCCACTACATATATAAAAATCGAATTTTTACTCCGCTATTCAATATATAAAAATCGAATTTTTACTTCGCTATTCAATATATAAAAATCGAATTTTTACTTCACTATTCAATATATAAAAATCGAATTTTTACTTCGCTATTCAATATATAAAAATCATATTTTTACTTCGCTATTCAATATATAAAAATCGAATTTTTACTTCGCTGTTCAATATATAAAAATCGAATTTTTACTTCGATGTTTCTATAAATTATTCCGTATCTTTTCAATTCTAAAAAACGTATCTTTATACAATTGAAAATCTAATCTTTGCATTTTAAAAATCCGAGCTTTTGCATTTTAAAAATCCTATCTTTTGCATTTTAAAAATCCTATCTTTTCTATTTTAAAAATCCTATCTTTTCTATTTTAAAAATCCTATCTTTTCTATTTTAAAAATCCTATCTTTTCTATTTTAAAAATCCTTCATATAAATTAAAACTGGTTTTTATATAGAAACTAAATACATAAGACAAATAAAAACGCACCTTTAGTTCGATTTCTTTTTCCTAGGGTTTTGATTTGCCGAATTCAACATCGGAGCGCTCGCGGTGTGGTGGCTCGACCGGAGTAGCGATGGTGAGGATGGCGGTTTTGGGGCGAACGGCTTGGGGTCTCTCGATCTGGAAAGGGGAAAGAGGGGTGGGCGACTGGAAGGAGGCGCAGGGGCAGGGTTCGTTGGAGCTGGCTTCGGTGGGGTGGAGCGGCGCTGAATCGAGGGGGGTGGTGTTCGGCGATGGGTACGGAGGCGGGTGGCGTGAGGAGGCGGGGTTCCGATGGGGGAGCTGCGGTGGTGCGACGCCACCTGGGCGGCATCGACGATCGTTCGTCGTCCCTCTTCTTTTTTTTTCTGTAGAAAATCGATTATGAAATAAAAGGGGGGCCATCGGTTATAAGGGGAGGAGGGTTTTTTTTTTATTTCTGTAGAAAATCGATTATGAAAGAAAAGGGGGGGCCATCGGTTATAAGGGGAGGAGGGTTATTTATTTATTTATTTAATTAATTAATTTTCAAAAAGTTGACTTTTACATACGACCTCGAAACGAGGTCCACCGCCTGTCGTCCATAGCGTATTACCCCCATTCCGAACACAATGGGATATGTATCGTAAGCTGATTCAGTCGTTTCGATCAGTTTCCGTTGAATTTACATTTAAATCACTATATTGAATTTTAAACGTACATTTCAAATTACCGGGGTCCCATACTAACTAGAAAAATTCTAGAAAAATATTTTCTAGCTTCGTATTGACGATACGGTCCTAACAAAACTAATTTCGTCGAATTCTGAGACCGTTAGAAAAATGGCCGTTTTCCAGTCGATTAAAATCAACTGAAACTGGTCAAACACGTTTTCTTTTGCCACGCTCACATATTGATTCGAAAAATTATGAAATTTGGAACCTAGTAATAATTTAGCATCACGGACCCAACAAAACTGGTTTCGTCGAAATCCGAGGTCATTTGCAAAATTTCCATTTTTAAGGGCCTGAATTCCATAGCGACTATTCAGAATTTTCAACTGGACATATCTTTTGATCCCCGCTATGAAATTTCGATTTTTCGGATTTCTTGGAAAGATATCATCAATTAGATCCTATGATTTTTGGTTTCACTAAAATCCGGATTGTTTTGCACCCGGTACATTCAATTGAAGTTTGAAATCGAATTATCGAACTACCGCGCCATTTTCAATTCCTTTTATAAATATAAATAAATATTTATATTCTAACGACGACGTATATAATATATACGTTCTAATTCCATTCAAAATAAATTTCTCGTCGTTTTTATTTAAAATAATTCATTTTAAATAATCAAAATTCGCTAAAATTGCCAAAATAAAAATTTTAAACTGGCCCAGATTTTCGGGTTGTTGCAATCTCCCCCACTTAAAACTTTTCGTCCCCAAAAAGGAACAAAGTCGAAAGTGGTTTGATTAGTCAACTCTTCGTTCGATCCGGCTTCCATTCTCCAACTTTTCAGTTTCTGAGAATTTTCAAAAATTTCAAAAATTTGGCTAACACCCTAAATTTTCGAAAAATTTCGCCATAACCTCCCCTGCAATGGGAGCATCGGGAAATCTCAAATAGCTTCCCCGGTCCTTCAGATCTCAAAAAGAAAAAGAAAAAGCCAATAGGCTCATAAAATCATCATCACCCAAACAAAACAGTAAATTATGTAGTAAACATGTACCTATTTGTCGGGCAAACAAATTTTATTCTCTGCTCTAGCCTCCTTGCTATGACCTGTTCAATGTAAGTACAAGTATATGCAAGCAAATGCAACCAATTTTCAATATAATTCAATATTTGGTTCAATTAGGCTAAATGGTTCAAAATTATCAACCAAATAAGCGAACAACACAATCATCAATCAATTAGTGGATTAGAGTTTTCAAATTGATAACTTCGATACATAGTCAAAAATCAAATTTTTGATGCCAAATCACAACAATAGGCCCTATCTAATTTTGGTTCTCACACCAGTCAATTGGAAATATATAAATATCACACCTTCGACTCTCGAACACTAATTCTGATGATGTAGCTACAATCATCAGAATCATCTTCGGGCGACTAGAGTGTGAATCTATATCTATCCAGTATATTAAAACTTTGAATATACGTTTGCAAGGCGTATATGCAAATTCTTTATATACTGAATTGTCCAAAATCAATTTAAATAAATAATCAAATACGAATAGTTGATTTTAAATTTTCAAAACAAAATTGGTTTTCATTTTAAAATTTACTCTTCACACTCGTTCTAGGATACTACTAATCCCATCTCTAACGAGTCATTCTAATTGGATATTACTAATCCAATATCTGATGAATTCTTTCGTAAGGTTCTAATGTGTCTTGTTCTCTAGCTTTGTAAACCAAAGCTCTGATACAAACTGTGAAAACCCGTAACTTCCCCGTAAAGGAAAGCGTCGGATAGTTCGAGGACAAGCCACAGCAGAACACATACAGAAGAACATTTCACTGTATATCACAACAATGCATCAGATTACAAGAATATACAGAGTATAAATGAATAATACACAGAAATATCAGAGATTTAAATTACATTTAAATACATAGCAGTGGAAAATAATACAATACACAACCAGAAGTAGATATGCGGATACAAAGATTTCCGGATATCATTCCAGCTGTAAACCAGGATCCTGTGAATATAAATCTGCAAAACCAAAACTACTAGCTGCCCGTGTCAAAATAGGGGCACCCAGAGTTTAGGCTAAAACAATAAACTCCAGGTCAGTCATGTGACTGGTGTCAGAACTAAAAACAGTTATTAATCTTTATTTTAAAGTTAGGTAAATCAAGGGACCACGCCGTATAACACGGAACGGGTTTCCTCCCAAGAATACCAGTGCATAAAACAAACAGCGCAATGCTAAATAAAGAAGAATGAAGCTGTTATAAGACCCAGGTCCTATCACACAATGCAACGCAAGCCGGGGGATAGGGTTTTCCCTTATAACAGCCAAAGAATGCTTGATACGTTTAAAACAAATCATTTGATACTATTATAAGTGCATAGTGTATAAAACAACTTCAAATCATAAGTATCAATCATAGGCGGCATGAATGCCCCATACCACTATGTCGCCATATATAGGTTATACAATCAAAATCGCAAAGTCACGTATTTGGAAATTGGGTTTCCATCTATGAACCGAGGCCAGGGATCGTCCTCTACCGATTCGAGACAATCTGGCCTACCATGTCTTAGGAACAGCCGCAACTGCCCACTGGATCGTCAGGGCCGGTCCACCGATGTGGATTATTATGCCTGGACAATACGTCTCCCCGCCCTTTGGGGCGCAAATGAGCCAACGAATGACTCCATCGGTTCGAGAACGACCGATATATCCGAGGCGCCTCGCAACAGCAACAACCACATAAGTCAAACTCGTCAGGGCGTGTAAAACCACTGACGCCACTTTTTAGCTAGAAAGAAACGTAAGCCCTCCCTGAGGTCCGTCTCCCGTTTTTGGTTCATACCGGGTGTGAAACTCGCGAAGTAAACGCTACACAAAGCTACACCACAAAGGGCCGTGCTTTGATCATCACCACAAGACTTTGCTTTTCAACAGAAGCCTCGATCAATTGCCACTTAGGCATGCCACACAGGCAATTCACTCCATGCGTTTGATATCCATCAATATATAACCCCTGAGCTCGTATGTCTCAGAGAAGGGCGTTAAGCAAGAGAATAAATTCTCCGCCGCCAAACAGATATATATTTAATAGAGATCAATCACACGGACTAAAATCCAATGTCAGACACACAGTCCATTTACAAGTTCGTTCTGGGTCTGAACGAAACCGGAGGCACCTAGTACCCCGCATATCCATCGATCTCCAAGTACGTCTGGACGATCACCAACTGTTTCCATCTTCTTGGGTGTACAGCCCAATCAAGATCATCAGTAATCACCCAAACGACGTGAAGACTTCTGGTCTTCGACCACCGTCTTCATCTTCGACTTATCGTCGTATCAGTTATTCAGAATGGGATAAACCCGGTCTTTCCGAATAACTCGCGTATACTTTAAATAAGTGTTACACAAACACAACATACGCCTCATTCCAATTCATCAGTCACTAACCGTAAATTAATCAAGAGAATAATTCCCCAAATATTAACCCCGAAGGCCGAAACCAACATCAGATCAATATCCAGAAAACCATTCTGCTTAGCTAACCGACAGTTAGTTTCTGATTTCACATTCATAGAGAAAGGTTCCCATTAATTTTATCCAAGATAAATTCCTGAATTTATTCTTTAATCTATTTTTGAATATCAATTCAAACTAGTCGGGATTAGCGAACCTTACCGAAGTAATCATTTGTTTTAATTTCTCAATCCCAACCTATTCATCCCATGAAGTAAAACTGGTTATACTTCATATCTAACACCACGGTGTTATCGGTAAATTCAATTACCATTTCGCGTTCAAATCTAATTAAAGATTTAACTATCGCCTGGAGCAAAACTGGTGATACCCCATTCTCGATTATTTCAATCTAATTAACGATTCATTAAAAATCCACTTAGTTTTAATCGTTAACTGGGTTAAAGAATCTGTGTCATTTAAAACACGGTTCACGATAAACCCAAAGTCACATTCCATTGATTATCGGGTTAAAAAACGAGTGTTATTTAAAACACTGTTCACGATAAACCCAAAATCAATATCAACTCAATTTCAATTAAATATTAATTAATTGGTACACTTCATTAAATCTAAATAAAAAGATTTAATCTTTTCTCGACTGGGTTCAAGAACAGTGTTAGTGAAGACACCATTCACGACAAACCCAAATCACATTTGATATTCAATACAAGGCTCTGAATAGAAAATATACCGGCTTATATTCAATATCAAATTCCACGACTAACAAATATCGTATTGGAAATAACGATATAAATATATATCTTTCAAATTTCCGTAACAACATCCGTATAATCACGAATTCCAACATCGAAATATTCCGAAGACAATTTCGATTCAAATCCACTCCAATGCAATCATTGGAAATTCTGGTTATTTTTAAAACCCTTTTAAAATTCAATTTATTTACTTAAAAATAAATAGAATTATAATTCTAGTTCAAAACTAGTTTACTTCGATAAAAATCTATTTTTATCTTTTCAAATATGGGGTTTTTCATCCCAATTCTTCTCAAATCATTTCTTATGATTTTACACAAATTATTACTATTTTTAATAATTTTATCAAGGCCCGTACAGTCGATTTCCATCAATGGCCATCGAACTGCACTTACAACGACCTTTTTCAAATTTGATTTGGACATAATTCCAAATCCAACCGTTAGATTTCTAATTTCTAATATTTGTTAGAAAGCTCTTTTCGATACGAACCCAACGGTTCCGGTTTTAGGACAATCCGACGGTCGGATCTCCCGTAATTTCCGTTTGAAATAAATGGTCGAAATTCGCGAACTGTCGCGGCGCGGCGCGTTCTATTCAGGCCATTATATTATATATAAAATATATATATAATATATATTTCGTCGATTTCTATTTAAAACGAATTATATAAATAGTTTCAAAATTCGTTTCAAAAGCAATTTCAACTTCCATTTCAATTCAAATCAAAATTGAATTCTTCTTTATAAATTCGTTTTAAAATTCATTTCTATTCAATTCAAATTTCAATTCAATTTGAATTCATTTCAATTCGCTTTCCATTCAATTTGAATTCGTTTTCAATTCAATTCATTTCGAAATCGTTTTCAATTCAATTCATTTCGAAATCATTTTCAATTCAATTCATTTCCAAAGTCGTTTTCTATTCAATTTGAATTCGTTTTATATTCCATTGAAATCAAATTCGTTATATATTCAAAACAAATTCGATTCGAATTCGTTTTCTATTCAATTTGATTCAAATTTCATTTCAAAATATTCGATTTCGAAATCACTCTTCAATATTCATTTTAAAATGAATAAAATCGATATAAATATCGTTCACGTCAAAATGGCGTCAATCTAATCAACACGGCTTCATATATTTCTATTTTCAAATATTCTATTTCAAATATTTCTATTACTAAAATATTTCGTTCAACACATGACCAATCTCAATGGATGAGTACTGTCAACACATGAACCTTTATTTTATATTGATAAAGATGTAAAATTTATTACTAAAATATTTCGTTCAACACATGACCAATCTCAATGGATGAGTCCTGTCAACACATGAACCTTTATTTTATATTGATAAAAATGTAAATTTTATTACTAAAATATTTCGTTCAACACATGACCAATCTCAACGGATGAGTACTGTCAACACATGAACCTTTATTTTATATTGATAAAGATGTAAATTTTATTACTAAAATATTTCGTTCAACACATGACCATTCTCAACGGATGAGTACTGTCAACACATGAACCTTTATTTTATAATATTCTTTATTTTTCAAATTGGAATGAGGCCCAATCAATTACCATATAAAGTTAATTATATGAATTTTCATACAACACATGTATCATAGCATTGAAAAATAATCAACCATCAACCAAAGTGCACTACACTGTGTAAGCATCAAATATAGATATCTAACGCTTATAACAGCCTGTCAATCAATCGATTGACATATTTAATCAATCAGGATGAGTGAACTTCAAATTTCATCCCAACACCCGTGTGGGGTTTCAAATCAACAAACATTTATTTTTATTTGTGCAGTTGGGCGATGTGTAAAATTTATCGTCCCAATCAATGTCCTTCAAATAGGTGTACATAAACAAACCGTCCGGTTTGTAAATGAATATTTTATTTTATTCACTTCACGTTAAAAATTATATTTTTAACGGTAAAATATTTTATTTTAACATATGAATTTCTATTCGGTTCATTTATTCAATAAAATTGATATTTTTATTTTTCTAACATATTTTAGAAAATTTCGGCGGCATAACGGCACAATACTAGAAACGGGACAAGGCCTAGCCTTATCCCCAGTCTAGTGAAGGCCCACGCCATTCACACATCAATCAAATCACCAAACAACCAAATTCAAATCAAATCATATAACTAATCTATGCAACCAAACAAACAAGTCCATGGTCTGTGGACGATTGTGTCGGGTGCTACTAAGCACCGTCTGCATCCTAGTATATATATATAACTAGAGAAAAGAAAGCGAAAGGTGAGAAATTCTCACAGATAGCTATCCAATCATCTTGACTCTTCTTTGATAGAAATCTCCATCGTTTTCGCATCTTCGTCAGCTTCATTGCCCGTAGCCACTACATATATAAAAATCGAATTTTTACTCCGCTATTCAATATATAAAAATCGAATTTTTACTTCGCTATTCAATATATAAAAATCGAATTTTTACTTCGCTATTCAATATATAAAAATTGAATTTTTACTTCGCTATTCAATATATAAAAATCATATTTTTACTTCGCTATTCAATATATAAAAATCGAATTTTTACTTCGATGTTTCTATAAATTATTCCGTATCTTTTCAATTCTAAAAAACGTATCTTTATACAATTGAAAATCTAATCTTTGTATTTTAAAAATCCGAGCTTTTGCATTTTAAAAATCCTATCTTTTGCATTTTAAAAATCCTATCTTTTCTATTTTAAAAATCCTATCTTTTCTATTTTAAAAATCCTATCTTTTCTATTTTAAAAATCCTTCATATAAATTAAAACTGGTTTTTATATAGAAACTAAATACATAAGACAAATAAAAACGCACCTTTAGTTCGATTTCTTTTTCCTAGGGTTTTGATTTGCCGAATTCAACATCGGAGCGCTCGCGGTGTGGTGGCTCGACCGGAGCAGCGATGGTGAGGATGGCGGTTTTGGGGCGAAGGGCTTGGGGTCTCTCGATCTGGAAAGGGGAAAGAGGGGTGGGCGACTGGAAGGAGGCGCATAGGCAGGGTTCGTCGGAGGTGGCTTCGGTGGGGTGGAGCGGCGCTGAATCGAGGGGAGGGTGGTGTTCGGCGATGGGTACGGAGGCGGGTGGCGTGAGGAGGCGGGGTTCCGATGGGGGAGCTGCGGTGGTGCGACGCCACCTGGGCGGCATCGACGATCGTTCGTCGTCCCTCTTCTTCTTTTTTTTTCTGTAGAAAATCGATTATGAAAGAAAAGGGGGGCCATCGGTTATAAGGGGAGGAGGGTTTTTTTTAATTAATTAATTTTCAAAAAGTTGACTTTTACATACGACCTCGAAACGAGGTCCACCGCCTGTCGTCCATAGCGTATTACCCCCATTCCGAACACAATGGGATATGTATCGTAAGCTAATTTCGGTTGTTTCGATCAGTTTCCGTTGAATTTACATTTAAATCACTATATTGAATTTTAAACGTACATTTCAAATTACCGGGGTCCCATACTAACTAGAAAAATTCTAGAAAAATATTTTCTAGCTTCGTATTGACGATACGGTCCTAACAAAACTAATTTCGTCGAATTCTGAGACCGTTGGAAAAATGGACATTTTCCAGTCGATTAAAATCAACTGAAACTGGTCAAACACGTTTTCTTTTGCCACGCTCACATATTGATTCGAAAAATTATGAAATTTGGAACCTAGTAATAATTTAGCATCACGGACCCAACAAAACTGGTTTCGTCGAAATTCGAGGTCATTTGCAAAATTTCCATTTTTAAGGGCCTGAATTCCATAGCGACTATTCAGAATTTTCAACTGGACATATCTTTTGATCCCCGCTATGAAATTTCGATTTTTCGGATTCGTTGGAAAGATATCATCAATTAGATCCTATGACTTTTGGTTTCACTAAAATCCGGATTGTTTTGCACCCGGTACATTCAATTGAAGTTTGGAATCGAATTATCGAACTACCACGCCATTTTCAATTCCTTTTATAAATATAAATAAATATTTATATTCTAACGACGACGTATATAATACATACGTTCTAATTCCATTCAAAATAAATTTCTCGTCGTTTTTATTTAAAATAATTCATTTTAAATAATCAAAATTCGCTAAAATTACCAAAATAAAAATTTTAAACTGGCCCAGATTTTCGGGTTGTTACATCCGTGGGTGACAATATATTCGCTACACACAAGCTAAATGAGTGGGCGATCATGTGTGCTCGGGTTGCAAGATGTTCTTGCTGAACCCCAGTGTATCCCCTCTAGAGTACAATGAGCGAAAGGTGGTCCCATACCTTGTCATAGTTATAATCCAATCTCTAATAAGCGCCCTGTGGTTTTTGATTTTATATTATGTATGTGGAGCATGAGATGCAAGCGTCCTGCTATTTGATTATTTATTTGATTAGACATTATTATAATATCACTGGATTTTGATATCGAATATGGTTTGGTTATAGTAAGGTAAAAACCGTCTGTGTTTGTGTGTGGACTGGTCTTACTATTACCCTTTCTTTTAAAGGATTTTTAAAGTTAAACAATATGGTTGGAGTTTACTCACACCAGTCCCAAGACTGACCCAGAGTTTATTTTGCTTGTTTTTCCCTAAACTCTTGGGTGTCCAAATTTGTACGGGCAGTCAAGTGTTTAGGATTTTACAATTACACTTAGAGTAGCTTGAAGTAGGAGGATTCACCATTAGTTATTTAGAGTTATTTCCATTGTATCAAATGTTTTGTTGTACTTTGATAATGGTATGTATATATAATACCAGTTTGTATTTAAAAGTTATGATATATGATATTATATTTTATTCGTTCCATGTGAGATTCTGTGTTGTTATTTCTCTTCTTCTTCTATCTTTTTATTCTTTAACCCTAATGACTCATAATTCTGAGTTATTTGGGTTGGACGCGTGTGGTATTTCGTCAGCTCAGATAGTACGGATTTGCAGGTCATCACAGGACATGTGTGGTATTCAGTCAACTCAAATAGCACAGAATTGCGGGTTGTTACATTTGGTATCAGAGCTTAGTTTGAGCGAACACCTAGGCTTTGGTGGAGGTCTACTCATTAGAGATAGGGTCAGTAGCACCCTAGAATGAGTGTGAGAGAGCGCATTTGTAAGTTGATATAAAAATTGTTTTATATTATATTGGCTTGCCTATTGAGTGGTTTATGAATTTTAGTCGAATCGTGCAATGCCACGACATCGATAGGAGTTTTCTAAACACTTAAACAGAATAGTTCGGCATAATATTGTTTAAAGTGGGTAAATATAAATTTATCCAAAATTATATTTTGATATAAAAGTAATAATTTTCCTAAATTATTTTAATATATGGATGTTATGGTTGTTATTATAATCAAATGAGACTATAAAAATTAAAATTGTTAAATATAATCAAATAGAATTTGTATATGAATAATATATACAAATGAGATGAAATTGAATTGGATTCAGACCAGAATTGGAATTTAAATCCCTGAAACTTGGAAAATATTTTTCCAAGATATATTAAAATAATATGGTTTTGTTTTGAAAGTATTTTTGAATAAAAAAAATCATTTTTGAATGAATTTTGAAGGTGATAAAGCATTGAACTCACTTCAGTCACTGGAAAATAATTCCAATGAAGAAGCGCGCCATCATCGGTGTTCGTTTTCGAGTTTCTAAGCGATGGATTGCTAACATGGTGAGATTTCCAATGAAAAATTATTTTAGAAAACAAGTTATTGGAAAATCCAAATGTTTTGAATTTGTGATGGTTATCAATATATCTACATATATATTTATACGATTTCAAAACGAATTTGAAATAAATACCGGGTATTTGAATTTTGGAATTTAACTTAACCAAGTTAAATGGATTGAGAATAAAATTGATTTAGAATCAATTTTAAATGAATCAGAGATATAAATAGCTAGTTTATTAATCGAATGACACCAAATATGGACAAAAAATTCATCATTTGTCATAAACAAAAAATTAATAAATTGATTATAATCGATTTAAACAAATTTGAATGCATATGAATGGAATGTGAGTTGAATATAAATATATTGGTTGAAAATCTTTCAAATAAAATGAATGTGGGTATATATGATGTGTAATATGAATGAAATGACCTATATACTTAGTGTTGGAACTTTTATTAGCATATACATGCTATATATATATACTTAGTATGACATGTTTGTATTGAATCCATATATTTAATCAATTAAATGATTAAAAATTATTGAAACTTCATATTTTGAGACTTATGGGTTTAAATTGAGTAAGTACAGGTACATGGAGCTGTCTGGCTTAGTTTTAGGCGCGTGGATTGCATAAATGTCAAGCAATTGCGCTTAATAAACGCTTATATAAGGTACGCCTACACAAAAATATTCAGCTAGGATTTATGAACTGTTTTCCGACTGTATGAGTCGATATATACTTTTTCATTTCTTTTGGTATATTGCAAAAGCTCCTCCGTATAGGGGAGACTACCAAAAAAATTCCAAAATTTAGGGAGTAAGAAACTTTTTCAAAAGTTTTGATTTTTTTATAAAGATAAAAGAGATGATATTCATATTGAACTCAATTTAAAAGACTTTAGATCGAAAATAGAAAATTGAATATATCCATGAAAACTTAAAATTGTATGGGACTTGAGTTATGAAAATGCTGAGTTATAACAAAGTGGGCTTTTGAAAAGTTAGCGAGTCTGCAACATTTCTTCTTCCTTTGTAATTTCGGGGACGAAATTCTTTTAACGAGGAAGGAATGTAACATCCCACATTTTTATTCATTTAATATTGAATATTTTAATTGTTTTAAATACCGAATGGGATTAATAAATGGATTTTATATTGAATTTATCGATTTAATAATCGATATATGATTTAATATTGGATATATCGAATTATCATAATATGAAAACGATAAACAATTTAATTCAGAGTTAAAATAGATTCGAAATGATTCAGTCAATTAATATAAATACTATATTGAATTATAACTATAATAATAATAATTTACTATCGATAAATTTGATTGATTTGAATTTAAATTATATTTTTATCAATTTTTATTGATATGTGAAACAACAAAATTTTAAATGACCTCAGAATTTGATGAAACCAGATCCATTAGATCCGTAATAGTGTATTATTATCGGATTTCAAATTTGGTTACATTTGGATTCATCATTTAGACATACTATCAGAGAATGCATAGAATAATTAAATTTAATGTAATTTAAACCGCTGATTTAAATTGATATCTTTTCCAGATGATCGAATGAGGCTTCGGAACCTATTCTAGTGTGTTTCAAATAGCGGTAAAGCTCTAGAATTGTCAGTCGTTGCGCCCGACTGGTGTTTATTACTGCGAGATATTATTATTATAAAAATTGAATGGATAAGATCAAAATCAAGTCATATTAAATTAGGAATCAAATAAAATTCTTTTCGAAATCTTTTCAAATTAAATATGTCATGTACTTAGGGAGACATCCATTTAAAACATCCCGTACTATTGTTTCCTTCTCCTTGTATAAATTCGTTTCTTTCGTTTACTTTTGCAAATCAAAAGCTTCAGGAAGGAAATCAATATGGCCGCCTTCCCCTTCTTATAAATCACGTACAAAGTTTTCACTTTTAACTCATTCTTAGGCAATCGAAATCAGTACAGTTTCCTTTTTCCCCTTTTATATAAACCCATTCTTTCTTCATCCTCCCAACGCAAATACAAATCGAACCAACTAATGAATTCAGATCAGTTTCCATTGTTTTCTTTCTCCTAGTCAAAATATCAAATCGATTCCGCGGGAAAAAAAATTGGACATCGCGAATTTCACCAGAGCTAGAACCAAGACTAGAGACAATCGCGATACATCGTGGGTTTGTTCGAAGAATTTTTGAGAGGATTCGTTGTGGAGGTATGTGATGGGGTCTTTACGATTTCAGAGGGTGCGATAATTGGTTGAGTGATGTGTGTGGAGTTTGGTTGTTGATCTGGGCGGATTAAGGTTTTTGTGTGGTTCATGGGAGAGGCTAGCGTAAGTGGATCGATATGATGTGGCGTTCGATGTTGATATCTGTAATGGCCCGAATTTCCGTACTATCTGAGTTGACTAAATGCACCACACATCCAACCCAAATTGCATAGAAATATGAAGCATTATCGGTTAAAGAAGAAAATGGTAGAAGAAGAACAGACATTACAACACAGAATCTCACATCTCTAACTTCTTTCTATTAATGATCTGGTAATTTCTGGTGTTTGGTTAGTCGATATGGTATTTGTATCGATAATTAGGATCGGGAAAAAGTTGGTTAGTTACAATATCAAGGTGAATGGGAGTACAACAGTTGAGTATATGGGAAGAACGGTCGGTATACTTTGGGATGGTGGTGCTTATCATGACAGGGACTGCGTAAAAGTATAGGAGAGTTGGTCCAGATAATGGGCTGATGGATTAGAGGCGTTGCAGTGGCATTGCAGTGGAAGTCGAGACTGCCGGATTTTGGTATGATATGGATGGTGGCTAGATGGAAGGCGTGGTGATTAGGACTAAGTGTTTGTAGTAGTAGTGAAGTTGAATGTAGCTGGTACGGCTAGTGGCATCAGCGTGATTAAGGTAAATAATTTATTTAAGCTAGAAAAATTATTTATAATTATAGTTATAAAAAAATTAAATTTGAAATTACATTATTAATTACATATATTTGATCGTGTAAGCAATAATGGGATTAAATAAAATTTACAAGGTTGAATCGACCAAATCAAGTCTTGTGGGGTTTGGAGCGGCAAAATCTTTACAAAGAATAGGAATTTGAAATGAATAGCAATTAAATTAAAGTTGAGTAAACTCGATCTCTGGTTCGATTATGATTTATTATAATTGAACTTTTATTTAATATAAATATTTATATGTTGTTTGTTGGTTGATTGATTGCATTGTTGTTTATTGATAAGTTGTGGTTATTATATATATAAATATATTAGTTCTAGTTAGGCTTGGTGGTTGTGGCTATTATATGTATTGGATATTTCCTGCAGTACCATTAGTAGATACCCGCAGTATCACTAGCGGGTGACCCTATCGCCCCCACGATATATTGAGTGGATGACCTTTTATACCGCGATATCTTGCCTTGAAGCAAGATTGGTATTATTCATGTTGTCTAACATCTATGGATGCAGGAAAACATGTTGGAGGGATCCAATTGGATTCCTCAAAATTTATTATTATTTGTTTTCATATATATAACCATATATGATGTGTTATAAAACCTGTGATTGGAAATTGGGTGTTTCGGATGTTTGAATATCACTGACCCTAGATATTGATATTTAAAAATATAAAAAAAAGGATTTTTTAGATTTAAAAAGGAAAGTTATTTTTCAAAATAGAATTTTAATTTTGAATAGACTAAGAAAAATATTAACTTGTTTCAAATAAAAACAAGTAGCTAAATTTATAAACAATGTTTATAAATGAATAGAAAAAAATATCGTCATATAATTTAGAAATGTAAATTCAAGTGTGATTTTAAAAAGGATTTTTTTTTTCAAAGTAGATTTCAAATGGAATTAGGAATAGAGTCTTATTTTAGTATTTTAAACAAGAAGGGTAATTTATATACAACATTTATAAATGAATGTGAAAAATTATCATGTGATAATTTATAAATTTAAACTTAAGTAAAAATTTAAAATGGGGATTGGGAATCATTTTCAGAGGAAATAATGTGATTTATTCTGATGTTCGGAATGTAAATTGAATTGGAATAAATCCATATGGATTTATAAATAGAATTCAACTATGTCGAATTTATAAAAATATTTTTTTTCTAGAAAGGATGTTGGAATTATGTTAAATAAAAACTATAATTGAAATTTAATATGAAAATAGAAGTTCACTTATAATATATGAAATAATGAAGGACAAGTAGATTAGTAAAATGGAAGTTCACTTATAATATATAAAATAATGAAGTAATTTATAAAACGTTAACGTTTATAAATGAAACAAAGTAAATTTTCATCAGATAATGTGGAAATAGATTTTCCAAATATAAGAAGTGTTATTTAAAACCATATTTCAAGTGAGATAAGAGATGATATTTATATGATATCGGGTTTTGAATTACAACCTTTTATCTATCTGAAGATAAGAACCTTGTCGATCAAGGTTTGAAAGGTAAATAAAATACCCCAACTTAAAAGACTTCATTATTACCAAGTGATGATATTAGTTTGTAATGGTAAAGGATGTTGAATTAATTGATTATTCCCATAAAATAAATTTATAACTGGAATTCGATTATATCGGATTTTTATGTCTAAGGAAATTGGAATTTAGTATAGAAATTGAGTTGCGAATAATTTATAACCGAGTTATGAATTTTGAATAAAGAAATCAACGATTTTGGAAAATCGAGAAGTTAAGTTAGATTGGAAACTAATTTAATTTATATTTAAATATTAGAGAATGGAGTTGGAATTTGTTTAATAGACGAAGTTTAAACGTTTATAATTTAATTAAAATGAGCTCGATGCAAAGCAGTAGTTCGTAATTCAACGATTTGAACTTCAATTGGGTATATAAAACTCAATATAAGTCGGAAATTGATGAAACAAGGAACGCCTAGACGTTTTAAATGATAGTTTTCAAATGGAAGAGAAAAATCTAGATTTCATTTTATAGATTTTGAGTTATGTCAAAATCAAATTTCAGAAAAGTCGCTGCAAAATCGTTTAAAAACCATAACGATTTAATTAATTAAAGGGATTTTTACTGAATAAAAATCTGAGTTTCAATCAGAAAAATCTAGATTTGGGTTATAAAATAGATTTGAACTCAAGTGGGGTAAGTGGATCGATTTTTGGAGTAAAAATAAGATCATTAATTATTGATTAAAATTAACTAATTAAAGAATAATTAGTTAACGGAGTTTTGGAATTGAAGTTGACTTTGTATAAGTGGATAAGATTTATGTATTCAAATTTGAAATCGAATTTAAACTCGAGTTAGAAATGGAATGCGACTTGTGTACAAGTGAATTAAAATATATTTGAATATGATGTATTAAAGTCAAAACGCATTAGGCAAAAGAACTAATTAAAAGAGTGATTAGCGAATTAAAAGGGAATGGATTGATTGAAATGAAGGAGAAATAGGCGTATATATGTTAATAGGTATGGAATGGAGAGAATGAAGATTTTAGTTTGAGTGTCCGACAAAATGGTACATGTTTAAATTTGCATATGAGATTTCATGAGTCTATTAGGTAAGCCGCTTGGCTTTTTTATTTTCTTTTTGAATGAGAAGGGCCTAGAAAGGCAATTTGTAGTTGTACCTATTGAGCCGTACAAAGGAGACGCTGACGAAATTTTCCGATTATTTAAGGAGTTAGAATATTTCTGAGAAATTTTATAACTAGAAATCAATATATCGATATATATATAAATATATATATATATATAGAATTCGGAAAGAAATTTGAAAAGTGGCTTAATTAATGAATATTAATTGAAAAGGGCCGGTGATTGTTTGTTGGATGTTTGTTTTTCTTCGATAGTTAAATAACTGACTATCTAAGTTTTTGGATCATCGTTGTTAGTACTTAGAGAGCAGTTGGATTGATTATCTGAAAACCACTCTGTATACGCATAGGCGTTGTGAATTAGATCGTGCTGAAAATAATGGAAGACGGAGTAAAGTGCAAGGGCTGTTTTGTTTGTCCAGTCCCAGGACAACTTGTTTGGACGAATGTATGACAAAGTATGCCTAACGGATCACATAAGATGATATTTTCAAGGTATTACGTTTGGTAGCGGAGGAATTCATTTATCTTAGCTTTTTATACCCGTAATATTTTTGAGAAGATCAACTAGTGATTTGACGGGATTGATGACGTGGCATTCAAAGTGAATGGTGGCCAGATGTTCTAAAAAGATTAACGTTGCCTCAAGCCTTACAACTGCGAAATAATGAAAATTAAGCAGGCATCGTAGCTAGTTAGGTTATACCCAAGCAAGGTGCATTTCACCGATCTAGAGAAAAATTCATTTATTCTTCTTTCGTTTCTGTATCTTACGGATTACGGTTGGATGGCCAACAACGGTGGGTGATAATACATTCGGTCCACTCAAGCTGAATGAGTGACCGGTCATGTGTGGCCGGCTTGCAAGATGTTCTTGCTGAACCTCAGTGTATCCTCTCTAGAGTACACGGATCGGGAGGTAGTCCCATACCTTTTCATAGTTGGAACCCAATCTCCAATAAGCGCCATGCGGTTTTTGATTTTATACCATGTATGTAGAGCGTGAGTTGCAAGCGTTATACTAGACGGTTATTTGATTAGACATTATTATAATATCACTGGATTTTGATATTAAAATTGTTTTTCTTATCGTAAGGTAAAAACCATCCGTATTTATGAATGTATCGGTCTTACGATTACCCTTTCTTTCAAAAGAATTTTCAAAGTTAAACAATATGGTTGGAGTTTACTAACACCAGTCCTATGACTGACCCAGAGTTTATTTTGTTTTGTTTTACCCTTAACTCTTGGGTGCCTAACTTTGTACCGGCTGCCATGTGTTTCAAACTTTTATATATACACTTAGAGGAGTTTGAAGTAGGAGGCTTCGCCGTTAGATATTTTAGAGTAAGGGTGGGCATTTATCCGATTTAACCGACTTAACCGATAATTTCGGTTAACCGACATCATCAGTTAACCGACTGATCTTAACCGAATATTTTCGGTTTGGTTAACGGTTAATAAAACCTAGGTAGGTTCGGTTAATCGAATAATTAAAAAAAAAACTTTGTTGGCCCCATGGAATACGGCAAGCCCAATTGTCCAATAATAAGCCTGCTCCCCATTGTTTAGACTTTACAACTCCTTACTCCTTCACGCTGCTCCGCTCCTAACCCTATTTCCCAAAAACGGTTGATGTGCCCCTCTTTATTCAGAAACTGCATATATTTAGTTAGTTACTATCCCCCTTTTGAACAAAACTGTTATCATGTTATGTATGTTTTCATCAACTGCTATCATTTTTGTTTCAAACGACATGGTTACATGTGCTTTTATAGGGTGACTGTATCTAGTTATCAACTACAGAAACTTATTTTTTGTCGCCTCAGAAGAAAACCTTGATAATTACTACTTGATGCATTTGATTACTTTAGCCAGTAACATACCAACATTTTAGCATGTTCATCTATGTTTAAATTGACAATCAAACTTTGATGTTTTATGAAGCAGCTTGACAGACTTGCAATGAAATCATTTTTCGTAAAGGATATTCAAGTCAAATGTTGTTAATTGAATGAACACCATAATCATCATGATGAAATAATAATTATACATGCATCAAACATTTAGATGGAAATCAAGTGGCAATCAATATTTAGGTATAAGAATATCAACCTTTTATGTATTATCACTAAATACAGTAGCCCTTTATTGAACTGAAAGAGTTTCATACTCAATACTAATATCCTTCATGAAAAATGATTTTGTCCAACCTTTTATTTAGGTATAAGAATATCAACCTTTTATTACCTACCAGCACTTACATGTAAACTCTTTATTAGGTATAAGAATATCAACCTTTTATTACCTACCAGCACTTACATGTAAACTCTTTATTAGGTATAAGAATATCCAGTGACTGTATTTAGTGACTATTTTTAGTGATGAAACCCTTTATTTACATGTAAACTCTTTCAGTGAGTGCATGTATTATCACTAATATCTACATGAAAGTCTAAAAGAGTTTCGTACTTAATGCTTCATATTATAATTTGTTGCTGCTGTAACTTTATGAAATTGTTAGATCTATTATTATAAGTCAGTTTATATGGAAAACGGGAAAATTTGAATAGTTAACCGTTTAATTTAAATGGTTAACCGTTCGATTTAAATGGTTAACTGTCTAAATTGAACGGTTAACTGTGGATAATTATTTTCGGTTCGGTCGAATAAAGCTACCCTCGATTAACCGAAATTTGGTTAACCGAATCGTACAAATAAAGCGGTTAACCGAAAATATTAACCGATCTGTTCGGTTAACAACCAGCTCCCACCCCTATTTTAGAGTTATTTTCCACTGTATCAAATGTTATATTGTACTTTGATGATGGTATGTATATATGATACCAAAATATTGCATTTCAAAGGTCATGTTATATAATATATTTTACTCGTTCCGCTATGAGATTCTATGTTGATGTTTCTATTCTTCTTCTACCTTTTTCTTCTTTAACCCTATGACTCGTAATTTTGTATTATTTAGGTTGGACATGTGTGGTATTTAGTCAACTCAGATAGTACGGAATTGCAGGCCATTACAAATAATTAATCTAAGATTTTGAAAATGTTACAAACGTCAGAACTAGCTCAAATTTTGAATATATGATAATATATATGGATTAAACATCTACAAAATCTCATTGGAATTGGATTAGTGTAGCTCACGATAGGGTAGAGATGCTGCAAAACAGGGATAACCCGAAACACTCATTATGTAATGTTTTAACACAATAATGTTGATTATGTTATGAACAATAAAGAAATGAGAAATCATTTGAAAAGAAGATAAGAGAAGTTTTATTCACATAGGATTTGAAACAAACTTTACAATGAAACCATTTTTATAGGCATGACACACAAAATAAAAGCTACAATAATCACTTGTAATATTAGCATATTCAAGTTATATGTATTATAAAACTCTCTTTGGAATATGAATCTTATCTTGGCGCATATGTTAATTTGAAGATGTTATCTATTGAAAAGCATATGATGATTGCCCCTCCCATTCCTACTCATTTTCTATTGCTTTCATATTTCAATTCATTTAACATAGATATTGTTCATTGTCTCATTAAAACCTCTATTATGAAAACTCAATCAGAAAAATATTGAATGAGGAAAAGAGTGCAACTTGTAAAATATTATATATCATATAAAAATGGTATTTCTTGTAAAGGGCTTGATACTTCAGAATCAAAATAATGCTTTATTAAAATCTTATAAAAAAACTGACTGGAAAAATAATAATAAAGAAAAAAATAGTACATTGACGTACTTTAATAAATTATTTCATCAATAAAAGTTTGATACTTTTGGATCATGTAATATCTCACTAAATTTTACAAAGAAAATTCTAGTTATAAAACTGCTAATGAAGAAAAAGAGTGAATATATGATGACATATTTTAATAGTTTATTGCAATAAAAGACATTTGAGAATTAAGAATATCCTCTTTGAAACTTTAATAAGAAAAAAACTAGTGGAAAAAAGTGTAAATAAAGAAAGAGAGTACAATATAGTATGATATATTTCAAAGGTTTATTATATCAAACGCAATTTGATACTTTGAGATTAATGTAATGCCTCATTAAAATCTTATTAAAAAAACCATGTATGGAAAATCCAAGTATAATATGATAAACTAATATACGCTCCTCCTGATTTTATAATTTGTCATTTGAGTTTCAATACATGTCTTGATTACAAATCAAATCAGCTACAAATACATCTGATACATTTAGCTTAGAAAAGCATTAAGAAAAATAAAATTAGATGATAGTATTCTATTTTTCCTTCTTTATAAGCTCATCACTGATAAATAATTTCCTTTAATACAATCGATTTTTCCATGATTGTTTCTTTTGAATTTTATGTACTTCATATGCTAATTTTATGGAAAATATCTCGTTTCTCTCATGTTAATGCTTCATATTAGTTTTTCTTATTGCAACCACATGTTCGATGGATATTAAAAGTTTTACTGCAACAAAACTTAAAAGTAGGAAGTAACCTACTCATCATAAATTATATCAAAATTTTCATTATAATAATAATTAAACGAATGTTATATTCTACACTTATTACGCTTTGCGCTACTTATAACTAGCAAAATTATTTATATTCTTCAAAAACTAGCATATTTCCATCACTTATTATGATTTAACCAATATTTATACCTTATGGGCATTTCAAGTGTTGAACACTTCCACTATCTCATAACCATTCACTTATTTGTAAAATCACCATGCCTCGGGTAACTATAAGTGTTTCAATAACCCCACTATGCTTTATACATATGTGTGTGTGTGTGTATCTGTGTGTGTATTAATAACCCGGGGAATTCGATGCCCGAATTTCGACAATAATACATAAGAAGGTATTATTTTCCAAAACCCAAGTATCAAAAATTCTGGTTAATAGAAAGAATTTAGAGGGTGAGAAAAGAAAGAAATATTATAATTGAAGAAAGAAGAAGAACCAAATTAACCAATATAACACAGAGTATCACATCGCAGCGGAACAAAATATAATATAAAAATAAATCTTTATTGAGAGTTTGAAATCATACTTACAATCATCAGAGTACAGCATACAACCAATTCACCGGGACAGTTATAATAATATGTCCTCAAATACAACACATAGCAGAATAAACACTAATACATCTGAACTCCTCCAACATATCTTCTGAAGTTCATAGAATCCTAACTTGAACCTATAAAACTCGGTCTGACCCGAGCATTGCAAACGCCAGGATCAGTCTGGTGAACCAACGTGAGAGAACTCACTAAGTTTAAAGGTATTATCCAACTTGATTTTTATTTAAAAATATTTTTTTGGGAAGAAAAGGGTAATCTTAAGACCAGTCCACACATAAATACGGATGGTTTTTACCTTACGATAACTCAAAACATTTTGGTATCAAATTCTATTATGATATTATAATAGTGTTTAAATCAAATAATTTATCATCTCACAGAACGCTTGCTTCTCACGCTCTACATACATAGTATATAATCAAAAACCGTGGGCACTTATTGGTTAGTGGATTCTGACTATGACAAGGTATGGAACCACCTTTCGATAGTGTATCTCTAGAGATGAATACACTGGGTTCAACAAGAACATCTTGCAACCCGGCCATACGTGACCGACCACTCATTTACTCTGAGTGTATCGAGTATCTTATCAGCAACGGTTGGCGCTAACATAACTGTTTCCCAGGAGATACGGAAGCAATAAATAAATTTTCTCTAAATGGTGATAATATGTCGTAATGTGAGCAACCCACATAGCCATGCTGCCCTCCCGATTTTTTTCGTTTCCTGGTTATGAGGCTAGAGGATACTATTACCTTTTAGGACATATCACGCCTTCATTTACTTTGAATGCCACATTGTCAGATCCGTCAAATCACTAATTAATGCCCAGAAAAATACTATGTGTGTTAAGCTAAGAGAAACAAATTCCTCTGCCACCACTAAAATACGTTTGAGGAAATCAATTTACATGATCATTTGGAAAAATTCTGTCATACATTCGTCCATACCAGTCATCCGCGATCAGGATGATCCAAAGGAACCCTCCTACCACATCCTAGGAATCACCCTATGAATTGGTAGCAAGTAGTCCTTGCAATTCACGGATTTCAATCACAACAGAACCCTAATCAAAATAACTCTTCTTGCAATTAGAAAAAATCGACAAGTAATCCTTTTACTCATGAAGATCCACGGTCTTCAATTGCTCCATCTTCAATCAACATCTTCCATATTTATGTATGCTTTGGTTCAGAATGGTTTTCAAAAATAAATCCAATCCCCGTCTTTCCGTACCAACAATCACATAGGCCAGATTTGATAGTTGGTTATTTAACTATCAAATAGACAACGATTCATTCATAAAAAGAAAATGAATTCGCTGATTCAATGCCCAGCATCATTAAGCCACTTTAATTAACCAGCCGTTAAATTAAAACTTCTAAATCTTCCAATATTAGAAAAAATATCGCCTTTTTCTTATTTAATATAAGAATATTCAATTATCATTTCACTTCTACTTTACTAACTTCCCATTTTAAACTGGTAAGTGAATAAATTTCTAAGTATACAACCCGAAGGCCGAAACCAACATCAGATTAACACCTAGAAAGTTACTCGACTCAATCAACGTACAATAGGTTCCAATTCCTGAAAAACCACATCATATTCCATTGGAAATCATTTCTCATAATAACGGCGTTATGGTTTATGAATTCCTTATTATATACAAAATCTTTATTATTAAAATATATGTTTATTAATAACTTAACCGTATAGGTTTGTTTCTCAATGCTCAGTTCTTTTTACAACTTACCGTATTATTATTTATTTTCAAACTAGTGCAATAATTCCTTACCTGGTCTTCCCAAAATAATTCTCTTAACATTTAAAAGCCAATGTTATTATTCCAACTCTGATTGATATCCATTTACTAAACCATTTTAAAATACTAGGCTTTAAATCCAATATTGAATATTGGTTTCGCACTAAAATTATACGTCTATACTCACATTCCATTTCCAAATCCAATTATTCTCTAATCTCATTTACGAATGCAATTTATTTCGTATTTTTAGAAACAACGTTTACAAAAACGTTCATTTGTTATAGAAAAACCCTTGCCATCTCTTTTATATCAATTCACGTATATTTTTAATTCCACTAATCCATTTCAATATTTTACAATCTTTTAAATTCCATTTACGACATTTTAATGTCCTTAACACAACCATTATTCTTATATTCACTAGTATAACAAGTTGTATAACATCATACTATTAATTTAATAATATCCTTGAAACTTCCATTACTTTAAATAATTATAAAACGTAAATAAAACTTTGTAGTTTATTTTTAAAAACAAAAGTCGTATTTCAAAAATATATTTATATTTATACACACACACTTTCAAAATGTTCTTAACATCGATTCCAACAAATCTTTTATTTTATCGACGATAATAAAGAGGCAAATGTCCATTAAAGTCCCAAACCGTGAAATATTAACCAATTTCATATTAAATCACATGCATCCAATAATACCGATAAACTTATCAATATTGGTGAGGAATGTTGTTGGATTCCTCCAACCTTTCAATCCAGGCATCACAAATTCATATTTATAAAATTTAACAACTACGGTTGAGGAATCCAGTTGGATCCCTCCAACCTGTTTCTACCTACATCCAAATAGGTTACCTAAATTAAAACCATTCCATTCAATACGGCAATTTATTTATTGTTATTTATTACGATAGACAGAAATAATCAATTCAACTAATAATTTTCAACAATAACTATTAACAGGATAAACTTCAGCCGGGGGATGTAAAATTTCTTAGTTTTGCGGGAAGAGCTGAGTTAATTCAATCAGTGATAACTTCAACTGTGCTTTACTGGCTTTTTGTGTATCGACTTCCCGATTATACTATTGAGAAATCGAACATGATGTGTTCGGAATTATTATTTTTTTGTGGGGGGGGGGGGGTTTCTAAGCATAAAGTTTGATGGGAAATCTTATGCTCTCCAAAGAATGAAGGTGGAATTAAAAATTTTAAATTATTTATATTATCATATCTGTGTATTATATATATATATACACACTTCCAATGAACATAAGTAGATAATCAAAATTGATAACTAGAGTTTGAACTGACATTTTCATATTTGAAAAGATGTCCTTTCTAAACCAAATCAAAGTGTAATGAAAATTAAATTTAGTATAAGAAAAGAGATAAATTTTAATTAGATTGGTATATATGTATACTATGGTGTATTGATATATGAACCAAAATTTCTAGAATTATAAAAAGAGATGGATTTCTATTCCTAACTATGTGCATAGATGTATATTCCTAAATATAGTGATAATTATGAAAAAATTGCAAGGTGTACCTGTTTTTATAATCCTCCATTTTGTTGTCCTTCCATTTTTATGAACCACACGTCCACATCTTTCAGAATTTGATGATGAGGTTTGCTCTATTGCGATGAACTAGTTTTTCTGATCAGCATAGTATATTCATTTGCTGAATTTGAAGACCGTATGAGAAAGATATTGATGATTAAGTAGTTCAACCAACTTGGGCCAAAATTTTGAATTTGAATTTTGAATTTTGAATGAATGGACACTTCATAGACTATATAAAGGCCCAATAGTCATGTCTCTTCACAATTTTTCTCTTCTTTCTGATTTTCTATTTTCAATCAATCTTGCAATAGCCATAACTTCTTCATTTCTTAACGTAATTGGATGAAACCAGCAACAAATCGAAGAAGAATTCAAGGCTACGATCTAGTAAAAGTTTGGGGATGAATTTGGATGGTGTTAGGGTACAACAAGTCGAAATAGTAGGAGAGATGTAAGAAATCCCGTATACAGTTCTCAGTTTTGCATCGCCAGCTTCAAATAGTCATATCTCACTCATTTTTCATCGGAATTTGATGATCTACCCATCAAAATGACCGCGAGAACGAGAACTTTGATCTGGAAAAGGATTGGAACAAAATAGTCTAACCCGTGGATTCAGTTTGAAGACAATTATTGATAGTTTTGGTTTCATTCTCTCTTTATTCGCCAAAACTTCATTTAATCATAAATTGGTCAATTCTTGATGGATTCACATGAAACCGACGACATTACGAAACAAATGAAGAGAAGTACAGTATGAAGTTAAGTTGTAAAGGAAAATCCAAAGAAATAAATTGATCTGGTACCCATTTCTTTGTCGATTTACGTTATATATATATCCATTTCTTCTTGATGTCTTTTCACCAACCACCATTACTCTTCTCCTACAAAACAAAACAATTTTTCAAATAACTTTTCAAGTAATCAAATGACTTTTCAAAATAACTGACTACAATTTTAAGCAATAATATCATGATGGTTTTGTAACATATCCATATATCAAAAATTTCAAATTTTAGAATTTTCAAATTTCAAAATTTTAAATTTCAAAAATCAAATCATAATAACTTGATTTTTCAATAAAATTGAATGCAAACTCATCTAATACTGATGCAAGACATAAATTTAAACTAGTGTTATAAATCATTTCAAAATTATCCATTTAATATTTCCAACAATCAGATTATGAACTTTTTAAAAATCCTGCTCTGATACCAATTATTAGGGAATGCAGAATGCATCATTAAGGCAAAACTAAGACTAGAGGGGGGATGAAAAGTGTTTTCAAGGAATTTAAGAAAATCTAAAACTAATATGATCTACTTTATGAATAACACACCACAAAGATGATCACAGACATAAAATCAAACACAAACACAGAAATAAACAAAAATAAAATGCAGAAAAGGAAAGAATACACTGGATTTTATACTAGTTCGGATTACTCCTACGTCTAGTCCCGTACAACACTAGATTGTGCAGAGTTTTATTACTATATCAGTATCCAAGTACAACACCCTTGATTTCACGGCTATAAGGTTACCACCGTTTCCACCACCCTGGATTTCCGCGGCTACAAGGTTAACACCATTTCCTTCCTTGATTTCGTGGCTACAAGGAACATACCGTTTCCAAGACTATCCCAAAAAATCCTAAATGATTACAACAGCCCTATAACTCTTAAATAACACTTTGATTCAAAGAGTAATGAGTAGAGAGTGAGAAGAGAAGAAGTTTTATATAAACAAAATTGAAATCGGCAGAGTGTAAGTGTAGAAATCATAAAAATATGAAATAATAATGGAGGAATGAAAATGGAGAAGAAGAGTAATTAAAAATTTCAGAATCAACCCCTATTTAAAAGAGTTGAAAGGTTGCAATGCTTCTGGAACGTTACAAACGGTGAAAAGACACTTCCTTTCAAAACTGAAAATATGACAGTTGTATGTCAACATCCCTACATATGTATGTCGAAATATGTGTTTGAAAATTTGAAATTTGAATATTTTCAAGTGTTTTAATATATATATATATATGTATGTATATATAACTCTGGAAATTCTTGAATTAAAACATAGTGATATAAATAAGTATTATAAAGTAGAAAAGTATATGAAATCATAAATAATTATACAAACATATTTATAAAATTATAAAGTTTAATACTATATAAATATAAAAGTATATAAATATATAAAAACTTATAAACTTTAAAACTGAGGTTTAAAATCAAATGTAAGATAGAAAAACTTAATTAGAATTTGAAATTTGAAAATCAGAATTTGAATTTGAACTGGAGTGCTACTCAGAGTCTTACATATAAACTAGACTCTATTACTATATTTATCTTGAACTCTTGATTTCTTGATTACTCATGAGTCTCGAATCTTCTCTGAATTCTGAATATCTCTTGAATATCTAAATTCTAAAAATGTACAGTCTGCAGTATTGATTCATGTATATAAATCCTGCATATATATATATATATATATATGTATATATATTCTAGATAAAGATGTTAGTATATATTTTATAATAAGTTAATATTGAAATAAGGTTGTTGTCATCAAAACTCCATTCTCCAACAGTTCAATCCAGATATATATTATCATCTATTCAAAATTTGAGCTCGTTCCGACATTCGTAACATTTTCAAAATCTTAGCTCAATTATTCACCATTCAGACATTTATTCGAACCGTTAAATTTAAACATAAAATGTACTATTCTACGAAAGTTGGAACGAACTCAAATTTTGGATAGATGATAATATATGTGTGGATTGAACATCTACAAAATCTTGTTGGATTTAGATTGGTATAGCTCACGGTAACATAGGGGTGACAAAAGGGTGCCCAAAACACTCATATACATATACATACATACATATATATATATATACTATTTAGACATAAAATTAAACACAAATTTGGGGACAAACAATCTGAACCATTGGATTAATTTTCTTTATTAGAGCGGAAATCAGGAGGTAATTTGATGGTGGAGATTCATTGTGCCACCGTTTGTGTTTATGTCTTGTGTTTAAATAGATTCTCTCTCTCTCTCTGTCACACACACACACACACACACACACACACATATATATATATATATATATATATATATGGGAGTGGCTATTGGGACACAAAATTAGACAAAAATTTAAAGACAAGAATTGTGGATCACAAGATTTGGTTTTCTTTATATGGAAGATGGATTTCAGGGGGAAATCTAGTAGTTGAGATTCTTTATGTCTATTCTTTTGTCATAATTTTGTGTTCATATAGACTTTCCATGTGTATATATATATGTATATGTATGTTTATATATATATTGGCAACCCCAAACTGTTGAGCACCCCTTTGACCTAAAACAAAGTATTATTTCACAAATTTCTTACGTTACTTATGAAACTGTGCAAAGGAAAGATAACTCGGTGGTTGGATGAAAATTTGCACATAAATATAAGCCTTTACGTTAAATGGTGTATAACAACAAAGAAATTTCTGATTAATCACGAAAAAGG
This sequence comes from Allium sativum, assembly GCA_030737875.1. Classification (NCBI taxonomy): domain Eukaryota; kingdom Viridiplantae; phylum Streptophyta; class Magnoliopsida; order Asparagales; family Amaryllidaceae; genus Allium; species Allium sativum. Next base: position 62,001,541 of record CM060909.1, on the reverse strand, counting down.
TTAATCAAATCCAAAATAATAATAAAAAAGTTCTTTTTTTTTATAGAAGACCGAGTTTTCAGATGAAAGCAGATGTCAATACATCAAGTCTTAAGCACTATACAGCATTTCAACAAGCTAATCTATTAAATAATTGTAAAGCAGAACCTTTTAAAGCTCTCTCCTTAATTTCAGGAGTTTTCTCTAATATCCTTAATTCTCTCGGGATATTTTATTTTTAGATTATTTTATCATTTTACACTTATTTACTATTTCTCTCACATTCTTTTACTTCTTTTATCATTTCATACTTTGATATGAACATTTTAAAGTTTACACTATTACTTATTAACACTTAGTGTCTAAAATTTTATATTCAATTCCACATTTTTAAACTAATTACAAAATCCAAAATATAATTAATTTAAATAAATTCAATTAACTAAAGTTTCTTTAAATAATAAAAATAGAAAAATTATGTATTTTGGCTTCAAATATCTACAGTTCAAATTTTCCATAATCATTTAAGTCTCTCTCAATTCTTTTCTAATATTTTACATTAATATTATATTTTAAAATTTAATTAGATAATACTAAAATTATTTAAATAACAAACTAGTATTCATTGATTTCCTAATAAATCACATTTAGATTAACCATATTTGTTAACAAAAATGAAAATAACAACCAAATATATGAACACATCAATTAAATAACATGAAATATACGCATGAACAATTATCAGATGTTCAAAATTGAACTCGTTTACATCAATATAATTACATGCAATATAATTACATGTTTGCATTGTAATATTAATATCAAACACCTTATATTTTAAAATTTTATGTAGTTATTTACAAAACATCATACACTATCACTTAACATTGTACGTTTAAGTCAATATGTTAAAATTAGTTATGTAATTTTGAATTTAACAAATGAATTCAATCAATAACTTGTTGTTAATTCATTTAGTTAGTGCTAAGAGTGATGTTTTAAAATGTAAATCATGTTCATATCACCAAAAATGGCAAAATCAGATTTTCTTCCAAATATAAAGTTAAATAGGTCACACGGTTGGACAGTTAAAGCGCTTAGCGGTTCTATAGTGGTGGAGGTGCAAAAAGATGTAGTGGGGACAATGCGGAGAAATAACAGGGATATAACGGAGGTGCATAAAGGTTTATTAGATGTAAAACCAAATATTTAAAATTAACTTATTGTCGTTCTCACATTTTATGTATAGAAGAAACTAACATTAATTAATCTTATATAACGAAGTCAAAGAATATAATAATTATGCATACTAGATTTGATGATTATAATAGATTTCTATAATATATTAGACACTTACTCCTTGAAATAAGTTCTTTGCACCAACTTTATTGATTTTTTTTAAAAGAGAACTAATCAAATCAAGCCCTTTGTAATAGTATTGCTAAATCGGGTGTTAAAAAAAACTTGATTTAGCGGATGCAACAGCTGATAGTCGGGCTAAAAGTGGGTCTATTATTCATTGACTCTAAATTGAAATAGTTTAATGGTTGAAGAGTGCTACGAGCTATAGTGTAACATCCCGCATTTTACGAATCAGAAGATCATAAAATATTTTTATTTTATTCTCTGAGGGTTGGACCATTCTCATATTTTAATATGGGATTTATGGGGATGTGAGACATGTCCATAATTTTTACCAATTTTGTTTATGACCATTTTTCCCCTATCAGTCTAATACGGGGCATAACTTTTGACTCAGGTCGAATCAGGTGTTGAGACATGTGCCATTGGAAATGAAAATGATGATTGTCTTTCCGTAGAGTGGTTACATTAAAGTTTTGGCTCAGCAGTTTGGGAGGAATCGCTGTTTTAAGGTTTTTCAGTTGGCTGTTCAGGTTTTGTAAGCCATAATGGACTGATTTGGGGAGGCCCATTAGTGGTTTGGTGAAAAGCTATAAATAAGGGGTGAGAGGTATGGAGAATAGTTTACTTTCTCCATTCTATCATTTGGTGGCCTATGTTCCTCCTTCCTCTAACACATTTCCACCATTAATATCGAGATCTAAGGATGTGAATAAAAGATCTACACCATTTGAGGCTAGATCTACACCGTTGCAAAGGAGAATTCATCAAACCAAGGGGTTTGGATCCAATTCCTTACTGTCTGGAATCTTAATTCATTGATTTTAGCTTGTTTTGGAGAATTGGTGAATAATATGCGTCTCTCACATGGATTCAATCAAGTGTATGAGTGTTTGATCATGTTTTTCATCAAGTTCAAGTGTTTTCTTATAGATCTGCACCGTGGTAAGTCCATTTCCATATGAATCACCACAGGATCTAAGTTAACATGTTTTAAACCAGTAATTCCTATGCTATTTCATATGTTTATGCAAGTTAGATACGCAATTTAGATCATATGTTCATTTATTATTATTTTGGTGAAATTGTATGTTTTAAGTGATAATTGTCATATTCATGTTGTTAGTGAGTTCATAACATGCTTGTGATCGTATTGGATGAATCAGACGAGTATATTTCGTCGATTGTATCGATTGGCGAAGTTTTGGTCGAAATTGGATTGGAATTGGGGCCGTACAAGCCATGGGTCAAGCGTGTAGTACAAGTGTAGCACGGAGTCGAACAAAAATAAGGTCGATCGTGCACATGTGGTCTGGTCAAGCAGGGCTTCTGGTCGGTCGAGCTTAACTTTGGGTCGGTCAGGCAGCAGTTCTGGTCGAGCAAGAGAGGGTCGAACAGTGTTGGGTCATGTACCAAGGTGGGGTCGGTCGAGTGGTATTCGGGTTGACCGCGTAGTGTTCGGGTCGGTCATATGAAGGACCCGGTCAGTCTCATGTCATGCAAGGTGAAGCATGAGGTCAATCATCTCTGCATCAATTGAGTCGCTCACAATGGGGTCGAGCATCATAGGTGGTTGAGCAGAGAGTGGTCGAGCAAAGGATGGTTGTGCACACAAGAGGGTGGTCGGTCGGTCGCACACTATAGGGGTGGTCGATCGCACAAGGTTATCTCTGAAAAAAATATATTTTTCAGGTATGACCCAAATTTGAGCAATAAGGGCTTTAAAAAAAATCGGGGGCAACCCCCCGAACCCTAGCCGCAGCGCAGTGATGTAGTCTAGCTCAGTGATGTTGTGACTTCGAAGTGGACTCAAGTAGGAATATTCGAAGTGTTAAATGTGTTCATTGATCGATGTAGAACAACGAATGATATGACAACTCAAAGGTGTTCTGAGTGGGGTGATAATGGTTGGATAGTCGCGGTTGATGTCGACTAGAGGTAATGAAGGCCGATGAATTATCGTTGTCATCGAATCTAGCGGGCCCAAAGCAGGGGTATAATAGGGCACCTAAAAGACCGAATATAGGTCGAGTACCTTGGGTATCGTTGAAAGGCCTGGGTACGTATTGTTGAAAGGAGTATGGGTTTTTTGCTAGAGCCGGGGCGTCATACGATTAACGATGGTTTCGAAGCAGGATTGGCGGTGATAGCTAGAGTCTGTCATGGATGATTGGTTTCTTTGTTTGTACCGTCTCATGTAGATTGTCCAATGTCGAAGGAGATATTTCTTGGGTGTTTGTCTGATATTGGTTTAGACCTTTGGGGCTTGTACTTAAGGGATGTTGAATTCGCTTATGATGGTTTACGTGAGATCTGTGGATGTTATGAGTGTTATTGATTAGTTGCTTCGGTTTGCCATGATTGAACGATCGTTTTGATTACCCTGGATGGATTGTTGTTCCTTGGTTGTATGGATTGTAAAGGCTATCACTGTCCGATGTGGGAAAGATGGAAGTTGTGTTCTTCTCTGATGTTGTGGGTAAATTAGTTAGTTTATTTACCCATTCTCATATGCTTTATTGATGAAGTTAGTAGCTGTTTTATCACTCACTCAGGCTGTTGTCTGACTCAAGGTTTTATGTTTCCCTCTTATTACCTTGGGTTGTTCATCCAATTTTGGATGGGCAGACTAGGTGGTAGGTGACAAGTGATAGCTTAGTAAAGATGATGTAGCAGTTCGGAGGCGAGAAAGAGGCTGGCGTACTATCTTTCTTACCATATAGTATTTGGGTTTTCGCTGTTGGTTATTCTACTCTGAGTGTTGTAGTGAGACAAATTTGTACAGACATATGTTGCAATCCAGGTGTATGGATATACTTCCTAGTTGTTTTAAAGATTTGAGATTTCTGCTCAAATATGCTTCACTAATATTATCTGTTGTATATATTCTGTTATATTTTATCCTTGCGCTTTTAGATTTACGAAAGGTTCCGCTTGTGTTATCATACCTTGATGATCATCCATAGCTGTCTGGCACACCTTTCAGCGCATTTTTCCTTTTGTTTAGTGCAACGGATGCGAGCGGTCATCACATATAGCGGGAATTTTTTGGGCTTTAACTGCATAATCGCACGGTTTAAATGATATATGTAAACAATAATAAAAAAATTAATATATTATACGCTTATCTAAATAAATTTATCGTAAATTAAACAAAAAAACTTCCGCTTTAAATACTTGCATTTTAATATTTCTACAGTTATTTGCTGAACCACCTCAATTCTTTTGTGATATTTTATATTTTAATTTATATGTTCAAACTACTAATGAAATCTTAAGTTTTAATTATTTAAATAATCTTAAAGAGTACCTTTTTTTCATTTTCTAATATCTTTAAAAATATACGCCAATTTTACTATGTATATTCATATTAAAAAATGTATATTTTTCATGCAACTATAAAGATGTATAAATCACATAACATGAACTATGTATATCAACAATAATGACAAAATTAATTTGTTAATATCACTACAAAAATAAATTGAAATAGAGACAACAAATATCAATCTTTAGTTAAACAATTCAGTCTGAAAATTATACTTAAAGAGTGATTTAAAACTGAAATTTATGTCTTAATTTTTCAGGTCCCAATTTTTTTTTTAAGACTGCATATTCAGTCTTCAGTATTAGAAACTGAAATTTTAGTCTTTGCTATAGTTAAATATTGAAATTTGAAGACGGGCATATAGTTTTTAACCAGTCTCAAAATTATATAAATGTAGAAAAGTAATAATGTTAATTTTTTTATTCACTATTTAAAAATAATTATGCTATATGTAAATACACATGCATTATTTTAGGGAAGTGTTCACTTATTAATAATTACAAAATATATTACAATGCAGCAAATACATTGCAACAAACACAAATACATGATCAATAACAATTTTGTTTATTCGCAAATTCTACCTAAACTACATCAGTTGCTAAAATATAAAACATAAAAATATGCAACAAAATTTAAAACAAATAATGTGGCCCCTCGCATTTGTTTAACGGAGATAGCTGCAATTATCAATCTGCTACGTCTCCAGGTCCACTTAGAGCATCTCCAACAGAAGCATATTCCTATCCTTAATTGGTAATAAGGGGTGAATTTTGTTCCCAACAGACATTACGTCATGTAATATTAAGGTAAATATTACAGGGCAAATCCTGAATTCAGAATATGCCCAAGAACCGATTTCATCGGCTCGTGAGTTCGCGAGCCGATTTTATCGGCACGCCATTATAAAATCAGGACGAGCCGATAAAATCGGCTCGCGACGGTTGGGATATCCCTCTGAATGTTACGGGTCGTAATGTTACGACCGATAACCATGTTGGAGATGCTCTTATACATCTCTATTAACGCCAGATCAAACAGTACTCCAAAACTGCAATTATATATCTCCTTCTTCCACATTAGGAGTTATTGTAACCGCAACATCGCTACATCCATTTAGCTTATGGATCCAGAAGCCTTGTCGGAAGCCTGGGCCGCAATCTTCTTTGGCTTTTTGAAGTTCAGATTTAAACTTCGATTTTTGGTTGGAGCTGCACCCATCTCTCACTCTCCTTCTCATACTTCTTGAGTAATTACGCTGCTTTATAAACGTTACTAGTGAGGCAGTGCCATTCTATTATTTTTACTAATTTGGTGAAAGTAGATTGCTTTTTATGGCATTGAGAGGTGGAGGCATATTTATTTGAAGAAGGGTAGTTGGTATAAGTAAAGTTGTTTGCAGGAGGGGATTTGGGTATAGAACGACGGGGAAGTGTTTGATTTTGATTTTGTGAGTAATTTAGACGACATAAACATGGAGAAGACGGTCATTTTGAGGAAGCAATATAGATTAAATGGAAGAATCAGATAAATAAGAACATACAAAGAGGGATGGATAGTGGGTTCGTGGCACCTTAATCTAAGTAACAAGTGGGAAGAATGTGAACTGAAAAATAATTTATTAAAACCCAAAAATAGTTTATCACGTGGATGAGAGAATCTCGCTATTGGATTTTGAATACGGAACGTAAATCTCAACGGTCGTGAATTCATCAGTTAAAACAACAAACAATGGCTGAATTAAAGATTGATATTCTACCTCATGTATTTATTATTTTTCCAACTGATTTGAAATTGAAATTCAGTTGCTATTATTCTAACTAAAGACTGATTTTTTTTTTTTTCGATTTATCTTTAGTTAAGGACTGAAAATGTTCAAATAGTGTATTATATCAAAAAATTCTTTTTGAACATCAATACTCCACAATAAATTTACAAATTTTTTTTTACAAATTTTTTTCAATTTTTTCTGCTATGCTACACAGTTAAGCTAACTTTGTAATTTTATATTTAACTTATTTAAACAAATTTTATTAAATAATTTTTTCTAATTTGTCAAATAAATTACTAATATACATCAATTTCAACATGTGTATCTATATTTACAAAAAACAATTGAAAAAAATCACAAACACACATGCATACGTAATGTTTGTGTAAACTATATAATATAAATTGCGCACAAACAATCATAATTTTGATTACTAATTTATTAATTTTACATCAAAATTTACCATATATTACATATATAACAAAGTTATTATTTTAATGTTAAAATAATAATTACTATATTTGATAATATTATCATGTGTAGCACACGGATTACACACTAGTATATGTTAAAATTAGTGACTAACTTCACAAAAATTAAAGTGCTTTTCATTGAATCGACAAAGCTTTCGAGTTTCTTCTATTCCACAAGTTTCCACGAGGCTGAGTTTGTTGATATCACTTTATCTGGTGTCAACATGACCTCGGGCCTCTAAACCATAATATTAACATGTGTAACCAACAGGAAGGTTGTGTCATGTTGACACCGCATGAAGTGGTGCCAACAAAACAGTACTCACTTTCCACAAGACCTAATTGCTATTTTATGATGGGAACGTCAACAGTGCGTCGAATACCATCAAACGTCAAACATACACTATTTGAGAACGTCAACAGTGATTACATACCAGAAACAGTGATTACAAAGGAAGAAACATCCATAAACCATGACCCTTAGTTTCCCATCTTCTTCAAACTCTGGCAGTCCACAAGATACGCAAACCCATACCCCAAATTCAACAGCGTCGCGTTCTGCATCTCCTCGCTCACCGTCGCCGTCGCGTCCGCACAAAAGAAAACCCTAAACCCCCTCACAAACGCCTCCCTCGCGGTCGTCTCACAGCACAGATTCGTCATCACTCCGGCCACGATCACCTCCTCGATCCCCATCGCCCTCAGCCGCTCCTCCATCCCCGTCCCTCGGAACGCGCTGTACGTCTCCTTCTCCACCACGGGATCGCTCGGATCCCGATCTAGGGTTGGGAGCAGTTCGGATTCGAAGGTACCGTCCATGATGAGGTCGGGCCACCACTCCTCGAGCATGTTGCGAGGTTGGGATTGGGATGGGACGGCGAGGTGGCGGTGGCGGGTGAAGATGACGGGGATGCGGTGGGCACGGGCGAGAGAGATGGTAGAGTTGAGGTTGGGGAGGATGGAATTCGCCATGGAGGAGAAGTAATTCTGCATATCGATTATCAGGAGGGCTGATGTTTTAGGGTTCGGTAAGCGGTGATGTGTGGCGTATTTGGAGTAGGAGGAGGAGGAGGTCGATGGCTTTGCCATTGTGTACTTTGATTTTGATTTTGGGTGAGTACGCTAGAGGTGTGTAGCGTAGATTGTTTTATAGGACATGAAAGCAGCAAGTATTTGGATGATTCCAGACTTTATAATATAAAAAACTAGCAGCATGCTCATCAGAACAGGTGGTGCATCCCTGAAAACCATAAAGCATAAGCAAGCCACTTGTTTTCGGCTATTGATCCAACCAGAAGAATTTTTTTTTGATCATTTTAAGCCTAACAAAATGGAGCCTACAATCTTTCCAGCCTTCGGAAGGCGCACCAGTTGTTCTGTCTCTATTTTCTCTGTCCTTCCGTGTCCAACCCAACCACAGCCTTCTGATTTCCAACTTTTACAGTTAAATCCCTCAATTGTCGAAGGACTTAAATGCAAAAAAACGGAGTGAAAATGAGGAGATTTAACTGAAGGGACATGTGGAACAGAATAAATGAAGACAGGAGAATTGGTCTTTTCCAAAGGCAATTCTAGTTCATTTCCAACCACTTCAAAGTCCATAAAAATTAAGGATGAGTCCACCAACTAGACATTTTTTTTAAATAATTAATAAACATTTAGTACGTTCACGTTGTATATGTATTTAAACCACAGTTAATCCTCAAACCCTCAATTCCTCACAATACCTTTTGATTTTTAATTTTTGCTTTTTTTTAAATTCGAAAACACGACGAACAACCATCTGATATAACAAAAAATGCAATATATATCATTTAGATGTAGACAAAGGAGTTACTGGTCTACTTCACACTGCTCATGCATCTAAGAGGACAATTCAAGACTTGCAGATTCCACACGATATGCCCTCGGAATACACTCAGCGTATGTTCACAACTTTATACACGATTAAGATATAACTCTTAAGTAACTGTCAATACATCTTCTATTTTAATCATTGTATGCATGCATGCATATATATATCTCTCTCTCTTTATATATATATATATATATATATATATATATATATATATATATATATGATAATTACGAGCAATTGTTGGGTTTTTTAGTTTCAGTACATCAACTGTCGTAATAGTTGCTCAAACTGCATAAAATAATACCATGATAGACTTCTCCAGGATTTAGTAGATACGTGACAAACCACAACCAATGGGTCTAAGTTTCGTAAAAATCGAAAATTCAATTTCATTAAAACACGAATCATTTGTTTAACATCATATAGTTAAACAAAGATGTTCAGCAGAGCTCAAGTAATAATTCACAGTGTAATAATTTAAAATATAATTTATCTAAATAATAATTCCCACTAATATTACCTTTGGTCCGACCTTGAAATACCAAAATTGCCCCTCACTTTTTAATATATGTCAGTTCATAGGAAAGTATTGATTCTACTTATATACTAGTATTTTTTGCCCGCTTTGCTAGACATTAAAATTTATGTTATTTAAAAAAAATGATTAAATATTAAAAATAAAAGAAAAATAAAGTATTGTAATTGATATTAAATAGTTTTATATATATATAAATATTATAATTTATGCGGCACCAATGATAAATTATTTTGTTGCCCATCCAAAAATAATTTTATCATGAATGATTATTTTGATTAATTACTCTGTTATCCATCTAATAATTTATGCAGTAACAATAATTAATAGTCATGTTGTTCACGCAACAATAATTTTGTCGTGGATTGAGAGTATTGAGATTATCAAGTTATTTAAATTAAGAGATAGGACGAAGTATCATGTCATTTAATACATGGATATCTATTGAGGTTGTAGCATTGAATAATAAATGGGTGGTGAAGATCTTATTACTTTAATTTTATGACGTGCGAGGACCAAATGTTTATAAAAAAACCGATTAGGAAAAAAATGATAATCGTTCAGTCATCTAGGTAGGTAATACCAGTGGAGCAAAAGTGAAATTAAAATATGAAATAACCGAAAGAGAGTTAAGAAATGACATCTTTAAATATGTAATTGCGATATAGAATTTGTTTTAATGGTTGATGGCGTGTTTTTCTGCATATTCATTTATTTATTTGAACAGAAAACCCTTTATCGATGTCACGTGTATTTTTAATTATTCAACCCATAAATCATAATAATATTCAAATTTATCGTAAGACAATAGCACCTAAGCTAGAATATACAATGTTCACAATTTAATTTGCAGGACATGTATCTATTGAGTGTAAGATAGTTGATAAAACTAAAAGGTACGCACAAAATTAAACAATACTCACGTTTTGGACCAAATATTGATGTATCAACTTGAACAAAATTAAACAGTGATATCGTTTCTATGGTTAATGTATCAAATTTAATTTGCACACCTTCTATAACAATAATGTCCTAAGACTAAAATATAGCTAACGTGCTTAAGTGAAATGTTTCAAATTTGGCCCAAAAATGGATTCCCTACAATTGCGTAGCTATATATTTTTTCTTTAACTTGATACACAGGCGATAGGACATTGCTGCATGCTCTTATTTTTACACAGTCAATATTACCTAAATTAGAAAGAAAAAATATATAGTTGCAGTCGAAAAACACTATATTTTCTGACTCATATAACATAATATAATCTAATTTAGATTTTCGAAAATTACTACTTTATAAATTCTAGTTTAAACTTAATAGAGAAATAATGTATGTTTGTAACTTATTTCTTTTTGTTCTAATTCAAAATATTAATCTGGGAAATAAATACATATACCAGTTACAAATTAATGCTTCATGATGACTTAACTAAAGGATTCATTATCAGTTATGCGCATATTGATTCAATTACAACTGAACACAATTCTGGTTTATTAGAAGATATGCGAACAATAATATGAATATGAACAGTACAACATGAACTAATAAAGATAATGACAGAGGATGTGGAATATAATAGAATTAAGATGATGATATGGTACTAAAATCATGATTATGCATGAATGTTGTTGACAATAATATTTTGATTGCTAGACATTATTGTGTTCATCCATCTCTGCTTTCCATATCATTTAAACACATTAGCAATTTGAATAATTTGTATACAAAATGAATAATCAAAATATCAGATATTATGTCAAAATATACAAATCAATTAATGAAAATGCAACTGACACCTTGCACGTTAAGTGCTGAGTTATTAGCATTTAATGGGATGCATCAAAGTTCAAAACTTTTATGCTGCGTTTTCCATTTCAATTTCTTCTAACCCTCTGACATTGATGTACTTAGTGCCTGTATTTATCCAAAATGATAGTTGTTTTATATTATTATTTATAAATATACAAAGCTTGCTTAATGGTTTTAAATGTACTCAGATGTCTACATCAATTTTAATATTCCAACTTTCGATAACACACTTCTAGGCATAACAACATCACCTAAACCGATTTAAACCATAATTGCAAGCCTGTGAACCAAAAGTTACAATCAAAGTAACAATCTTACCTGAAGTAATATTGTTATTGCTATTTCCATTCTTCATAAGGAAGACTTACCTGAAGTATTTAATATAACTCCCAATGTGAAATGTGTTCAATCATAGAAATTGCCTCTGATGAAATAAAAACCAGTATGAAATGGTGCAACGGTAGAAATCACCTAAAATGAAGAAAAAAAGCAGTATAATAGTTGAAAGTGGCAAATGAAGAAGGTGTACCCCACATATACACACATATTTTATATGAAAATTTGTGTCAAATTTGATAATTTTAGATTTTGTTGTCGACTTATGGAAAGATCAGCATTTTAAACAATAAATTAAAAAAGGAGCATAAAAATAATAAACGCATTATCCACTTTTTAAGATATAACTATATATAGAGTAAGAAGAAAGAATAACTGAGAAGAAAGAATAGAGATAGACATTCAATTTTTAACGAAATAGTACATATATTGTAGGTAATTATTAGTCAAAATTATGTAATTGCTTAATCAGCTTTATTTTGTAAAAGGATACATATTTATTTACAAATCGCATGATTTCAAGCTAGTTTCATATGCACCAACTATCAATTATGCCATAGCATTTATAGGTAATTTATATGTTTTTTCTAGAAAATAGTTTATGTATATTATGTAAATAAAGCATTTTCAGAAATATTTGAACAGACAAAAATATTAATTATATATGTGATAAGAGATCAAGTAAAAAAATTAAAAAAAATTATATTGTATGTTATATAAACAACAATGTTGGGTAGTTCTCTTAATGCATAAACATACAAAATTAGACAAACAACAATAGCAGCAACATCTTAGATATTGTGTACTATTCCTAAATCAATGTAATGAAATAGAAAAACAATGCTATTATTATAAGAACAATTATGGTCATAGTCCTTAAAAGGAATACAATCTACAGATATATGTAATGCTTAGTAAAAATTTAAGGAGACATTAGAAAAATAATAATAAATGACCTAAATAAGGAATTGATTTACTAAATAAACTTGAAATCCATCAGAAAAAAATATCTGAAGAAAAAAAGGAAACAAACCAAATTCAGGGAATTGTAATGGAAACAATGAGAATTTTTGAACAAACAATTTTTTTTAATATCGTTGGTAGAAAGACTGGTATATAACTGTAATGCTATATAATAAATACTATAAATTTGAGATGATATATATATAAGTAGAATCAATACTTTCCAATGAACTGACATATATTCAACTAAATTACTAATACTTCTCATTATTAGCAGAAACGGATGAAGTCAATTCAATTAGTACATTTATACTTCCCATCTTTTTCCTCAACTTCTTAATCACTACATGCTAAGCAAGCATCATAATAGCAAGTTTGTTGCTCTTTTACATTCCTAACGGTTACCTGACAAATAACTTCTTTTTAAAATTTATAAAATATAGTAACTTTAAGTACTTGAATAGGAACGACAGATTAAAAATTTAGCTAACAGATCATAGAGGATGTAGCTACGTTTAGGTAACAAATTATAATCTGTGGACCACACTGAGGGCACGAAAGAAAATTGTCTTGAAATTATATATATAAATTATCCATTTCGTCAAATGAGTTATTTAATTTATGGTATAGTTTGATCGTAATCCCATGAACAAATTTTCCATAAACGCATATGGTAAAGCATAAGCATACAATAAAGCACGAAAATGGTACATGTGATCTTGGGAAGTGTAAATATATTGAACACAGATATTTGTTCATAAATCCTGAAGGATAAGCATGCATGATAGGCAAATATGTAAATTTCCCTGTTGTTAAATAGTTGTTTAAACTGGAAAACGCAACAATGGAAAAATAACAAAGGTGAACAACTAATTAACTACAGGGAAATTTAAAATAGCATGAAAGAAACAATTGGGTTTATACTAACGCTGTTATTAAATGCACGAATTAGTGGATGTACACTAATGCTGGAAACGAAGATAATATTTGGATGTAGAGAGAAATATAACACAAACAATCATATAATACTGAAAAAGAAAAGTAGAAATGTTTTTTTTTTGATCAATGAGTAATTACAACAGAAGAAGAAAAGTACAGCAAACAAAACAAAAAAAAAACAGTGAAAAATGACATTAAAGTAGAGAACAAATAAAAATAAAGCAACAAGTTGAAACCGTGGAAATGGAATTATCTAGCAAGGAGACTATCAGGATCCATTGATCTCTGCCCGAGTAACCCGCATATAAGAAATTCATAGATGACTTAATACAACGAAACAAATCATAATAAAGAACTGCATATTACCACAGCAGCCCCTATCTGAATAGTTAAGGCATTAGCTGTAACCTTTTCTGTGTTTTGTAATTCTCAACACTTTTGGTTTTCAGCGCAACCAACTATTCTCTCTTGTAAGCTAATGTTCTAATTTATAATGCACGAATAAGCAAAGTGAGGAAACGGGAGAACTGATGTTAGAAATTCGATTACCTTAAATGGAGCAAACAGTACACGTTTCATGCTGGACCAATGTAAGAAATCTTCCATTAACTGGAGCAGAGAGTATGTTGTCGGTTATAAAATTGCATCAGAATAAAAAATCGAAGAAACAAAGCATAAAATTGTAGGGAAAAGAATAGCACCTGAGAGCATAAAATTCCGGTGAAGCAGCAAACAGATTTAGTAGATGTCCAAAGGCATTTTATAATTGAATTATACATTTTCTGGCAATATAAATTATGCATATTTATCTAAGTAACCTATTTCTAGAAATAATTGAATGTGATTTAAAATTATAGACAAAATAGTGAACATGATGGAAAGGTGGTAGAAATTAGAGTGATAATGATTAGAAATTTGGAACAAAATCATTCCATTAAGATTTGCTTATACTATTGATATAAGATTGGTATATGCCTATAATACTGTACTATGATATATTGTAAATTTAATATGGTAGATATAGCAAATAGATTTAATACTTTCCAAAGTTACCTGATATATTCAAGTAAAATTATACATATTATTCATTTCATACAAATAGATGGAGTTGATTCTATCGTCTCATTCACAAAAAATAAATTAATATAAATTTTAAGATATCCTTTCATGAATATCTATATAGCCATATTGTAAATATGGATATAATAAACTTTACCAATCAATTTATAGCACAATCAATTTAGTCCATTTAAAACTAACTTATCAAAAGTTTCATGTAGATAACGTACGTAATATCCTACCATAATTATATTAATTAATATTTGAATGACATAGGGCATATGAAGTAATTATACAAATCAAATGCAATTAGACAAATCAAATGCCATATATGGAATGCAATATCCTACCATAATTATATTAATTAATAACAAAAAAAATGTTTAAAATTGAACGCATTTATATTAATCAATTTAGTCCATTTAAAACTAACTTATCAAAAGTTTCATGTAGATAACGTACGTAATATCCTACAATAATTATCTTAATTAATATTTGAATGACATAGAGCATATGAAGTAATTATACAAATCAAATGCAATTAGACAAATCAAATGCCATATATGGAATGCAATATCCTACCATAATTATATTAATTAATAACAAAAAAATGTTTAAAATTGAACGCATTTATATGAACCATAATTCTCATGATTTCAAATGATTTTTTTAAAATAATTTTTGAATTTTAAGTGCATTTTTGGTATTTCATGGTCAGACCATGACTCCAAAAGAATTAAGATTAGTGAGAATTATTATATAGATAGATTTTCAAAATAATTATTGAATTCTAAGGGCATTTTTGGTATTTAATGGTCGGACCATGACTCCAAAAGAATTACGATTAGTGAGAATTATTATATAGATAGAATAGATATCTAATATGTTTTGAAGCAGGTGTTATGATGGAAACTAATTTAATCTCTATCCAATTTCTTATGATATCATTTTGGTTCCTTTCTATGTTTGAAAAAAAATACAATTTATATGGTAACTTGATCTTTTCAATTTGTCATCACTTGCCATGTACAACAACTTATGTGTATAATTATTTCCCTAAAAAATACAATACCCCTCACTAATTTTGGATGTGTATAATTATTTCCCGAAAAATTTGCACACAGCTTCTCACTACTTGATTTATGTCCATTTAAATTTACCTTATATAAAATTAATTTGGAGTGCACTAAAATTGGAATCTTCCTTTTTTGCATCCATATTGGGTCTTAGTTAATATTTTCCAAAGGATTTTTGATATTGATGAATTGTCTTTTGTATGGTTATCTAAAATTATGGTAACACTATTATATTAAATAACAAATGATATAACAAAAAGTAGTCATTACTGATTGCTTTATTGAATATTTTATATGCCAAATTTGATCTCATCAAATTTGTTATGTTTGGATTATACATAAAAAAATTATATGGGCAGGGATTTTATGAAATTTGTTGTTTCTTCAATTGCTTTTGCTTATGATATTCTAATACAGGTAATCGATCAATGTTACCATTTAATTCTGTATAGCTGACCATGCAAAGAATATATTTGTTGACAATTGAAGAAGCACAGGCACTGAAATGATTGGGCAAGTCGACCAATTTGAGATGAGGTAACTACATTTTTCGAAAACCTAATATTTTACAGTGCTATTTTGTGATGAACAAATTTACAATTCATTGACTTAGTTTTCTCTGATTTACATTTACGATCTGAGTTACTGTAATATTTTTCATTTTTAATGTTGATACTATGTTTTCTGATGAGATAGTGCACAAATATTGAATCTTCCTTTTTTGCATCCATATTGGGTCTTAATAAGTATTTTCTAAAGGATTTTTGATATTGATGAATTGTCCTTTGTATGATTATCTAAAATTATTGTAACACTAATACGTTAAATAACAAGTGATATAACAAAAAATAGTCATTACTGATTGCTTTATTGGATATATTTTTTTAGTGCTTCTCACTATCTACGGCGACTATAAATTCTTTGAGGTTATAAAATCATGATTGTATGAAATTAGTTGTTTTTTCAATTGCTTTTGCTTATAATATTCCAACACATGTAATCGATCACTGTTACCATATTATTCTGTATAGCTGACCATGCAAAGAATATATTTGTTGACAACCGAAGAAGCATAGGCACTCTGAAATGGTTGGGAAATCGATCGATTTTAGATTAGGTAACTACTTTTTTTTTGAAAGCCTAATTTTTTATAGTGTTGTTTTATGATGAACAGATATACAATTTATTGACTTAATTTTCTCTGATTTACATTTACGATCTGAGTTACTATAATTTTTTTCATTTTTAATGTTGATACTATGTTTTTTGATGAGTTAGTGCATTAAAATTTGAATCTTCCTTTTTTGCATCCATATTGGGTCTTAATAAATATATTCTAAAGGATTTTTGATATTAATGGATTTTCCTTTGTATGATTATCTAAAATTATGGTAACATTAATATGTTAAATAACAAATGATATAACCAAAAATAGTCATTACTGATTGCTTTATTGAATAATTTTTTTTGCCAAATTAGTCTCATCAAATTATTTATGTTTGTACTCATACATAAAAATATTATATGGGTAGGGATTTTTTGGTTTCTACTACATGGCTTAGTAAAAGAACAATACAGTGGTGATTGATGCGTACTCCTAACCAATGTTATTTGTTAGGTTTTCAGGTAAATTTTTTATTACCTGCCGTCTTATGCGAAAATTTATTCTTCCAGTTTTTTCTCGCTTCTCACTATCTGCGATGACTATAGATTCTTTGATGTTATAAAATCACGATTGCATGAAATTTGTTGTTTCTTTAATTGCTTTTTCTTATGATGCTCTAATAGATTTGGTTAACAAGACATACCAAGGTTACCAAATTATTGAATTATGAGATGATGATACGGGAAAATGAATTTGATTTCTTTGGTATTGCTGATGTGAAAGAGTCATCACTAGAGGAAGACCAAGCTCAATTATTAGGTATGGTCTAAGATACTTTAGACATACATACACATCTGTTTTACAATAAATAGCAAGTTTCATTTATTTATTTTTATTATTTATCAAATTTTATAGGAGTGCTCAAGTATAAGGATTGTGATATTTTAAAAGATGGTTTAAATGAGTTCGTGAATGCAAAGAGCAATGCAATTTTATATTTGAACTTACAGAAGGGAGGTATGTATATACAGCACTTTAAATATTATGGAATTTAAATCTTTATTATGTTATATGCATAAACAATAATTTGCTTTCCATTTTTATGTTTTGACACTTCTACTGTGATTTTTGTTTTTGGGATGATTTTTCATACATTGCATCATATTATATTTATATGTATACATATATACAACGACATCATATACACTTTTTTGCTTCATCAGAAAAGTAAACATACTGCTGTTTGTATATAATTTATATAATATTACTTGAATTGTATTACTTATATAATTTTAACGATTATTTCTTCAATTTTTAACATTTAAAGATCACAAAATAAGTTTAAGTTGTAATAAATTAAGAACATGTTCAGAATAAAATCACAAATAATTAAAAAATAAAGATTCATAATAAAAAAATAGATGGATAACAAAATAATTAATCAAATAGTCATCCACGGCAAAATTATTATTAGGTGAACAACATAATAATTAATTACTGTTACTGCATAAATTATTAGATGGATAACAGAACAATTAATCAAACAAATCATCTATGATAAAATTATTTTTTGATGAACAACAGAACAATTTATTATTGTTGCCGCATAAACTATAATATTTATATATATATAACTATTTAATATTAATTACAATACTTTATTTTTCTTTTATTTTTTATATTTAATCATTACAATTTTTTAATAACATAAATTTTAATGCCCGGCAAAGCGAGCAAAAAATACTGGTAATAAAATAGAATCCAGACCTAATCAAATCACAATGATATATTTCGTAGTGATAATTTCAAGTATAATAATTCAAAGTAATAATTCATCGTGATATATATCAAGTATAAATACGTTTGGATTTAAAATAGAATCCAAACCTAGTCAAATCAAGGAACAAACCAAATTTAAACCCTTTTAGGTTACAATCAAATATTTACTTAAGGGTGAATTACATAAAGTAGAAACATAACAACCCTTTTATTTTTGATTCAATATTAAGATCCAAACACCACAAACCAAATATTGGCAACTCTTATGCAAACACACTATAGAGGATTTGGGTTTTTTTGTATTGATATTATCGTTTGCCAAATCCTTTTAGGCATAGCTATCAACATGTTAATCTATTAAAAAAAATAGAATATGCCTCAGAAACACAATATTCCACTCACATATCTAAAAGGAAGAACTATAGAATGTTAAATTTAGGTAATACAAAATCACAAATAGATGGAAAGTAAATATTTGTTTAATATAGAAATGCATGAATTAACTGATTGCATTTGCATGAGATGGAAAGAAATAAATGTAGGCATTAATTTCTTTCATCTATGCTAAAGAAATGGATTGATTTACTTTCTATCTTTGCACATTTGTTGCTATGATAATTTGCCTTCATTATATTATTACTATATTTTGGTAATTCAATTGATGGCCCACGTAGATTTGCACTGGCTATATATTAAGGGGTAGATTTAGTGTAAACTCATCTTGGCATGGAGCCAGTGATCCCAATAGTGTCTCTTCTTGTTAAGCCTATTTGAGGTTTGAATATATAAACTCTTATTTTATAATCTCTTGTAATTCTCTCATGTGGAATAAAATCTCTCTCTTTTGGACTAGACGTACACTATCACTATGATAGTGGAACCAGTATGAATATTCTGCGTCTCTTTTCTTCGTTATAGTTATGTACTATTTTTTGATGTAATAGAATAATTACTGTCTAGATTAGATTGATTTTCAATTGCCAAATCTAGATCCTGTTTTATTATGCCTCCACATTCGCTAATCTTCTCGCATAACAGATTGGTATCAGAGCAAGGCGATTTGTTTTAAATTGTGCATCAGTTATTTCTACAAAGGTTGGTAGATTTAGTGGTGATTATGCTATTACTATTTTGGAGAAAAGGAGACTTTGGGTGAGAAAATTATGTTGAGAGAGAAGAGTGTTCCAGGCTTGGAACTCTGATGTAGCCTGAGCTTTGGATTCTCATTAAGGTGGAGTTATATGTTTGTTCAAGAATGCGACTTCTTAGAAAGCAGCTTGGAAAAATTGCTTAGACGTGGTAGCGACCAAAGACGAACCGCTGGAGGTGTTAGCAACCTTTCCAAGTGTTTGAGGACTCTGTATAACTTCATGTTTAATAGAGAAATTTCATCAAGATGGAGATCTGTTAGGTGTCGCTTGCATTGTACAAGTAGGTGGTAAAGATTTTAATGCGTTGAAAGAACCATTGGGTTTAGAAATTGTATCTGATGTAGCTGTTTTTGATAACGGATTTGACTCCACTCACACTTATCGACTGTGATGCCATCTTAGGGAGTTCAGTTCATAAAGCTGATTTTGGCGGATTTGGTGCCACTAGGATACATCGTCGATTTTGTGATGTTGTCTTAAAGGAGATGATACAAACCAGGTATGTGGAAGGAGAGAGAATATAGGGATTTGGATTTTGGCTCTGTTTTTGAATTGGTGATTGAGAGATTTATTTTTGACCTTGGTAGTGTTGAGATTTTTTTGGGATCTGCCCTTTTTTATTTTGGATATTTGCAACATTTTGTTGGGGGTGGGGACGTTGTCTGAGCTCGTTAACATTGTGCAATGAGGGATAGCTTTGCTGGAACCCATTAGGCAAATATTCATTTTTGTTTCCTATCTCATTGTGAGATTTTGATTAAAGGTGGAGTTCTGTTGAAAAGTTTTATGTGCGAAGAGAATTTGATTTGAGATGGGCAATCAAAGATATTTGATTTTGCATCAAGGTGGAGTGTTAAATTTAGGTGATACAAAATCCCGAATAGATGGAAAGTATATTGGTTTAATATGGAAATGCATAAATTAACTGATTGCATTTACATGAGATGGAAAGAAATAAATGCGGCATTAATTTCTTCCATCTATGCTAAAGAAACAGATTGATTTACTTTCTATTTTTGCACATTTGTTGGTATGGTAATTTGCTTCCATTATATTATTGCCATATGTTGGTAATTTAATTGATGACTCACATAGATTTGCACTGGCTATATATTAAGGGGCAGACTTTAGTATAACCCATCCTGGCTTGGAGCTGGCAATCCCCAATGGTGTCTCTTCTTGTTAAGCCTATTTTAGGTTTGGATATGCAAACTCTTATTTTGTAATCTCTTGTAATTCTCTCATGTGGAATAAAATCTCTTTTTTTTTGGACTGGATGTATCTCCATGATAGTGGAACCAATATAAATATTGTGTCTCTTTGTTTCTTCATTATAGTTATTTACTATTTGTTTGATGTAATAAAATAATTTCTATCATATTAGATTGATGTACAATTGGCAAATCTAGATCCTGTTTATTGTGCTTTCGCATTCGCGTAATTTTCTCGCACAACATAGAATTCTTGTTGTAGATTCAGATCTGGATTCAGCCTTCGTGATAAACGTGCTCCTATACTTCTAACATATATATATATATATATATATATATATATATAAGAATCATCTATAGAATCTTATGTATATATAAAACTAAATTCTAGAATTCATACTAGAATCTATATGAATTTAGATTAAAGAAAAGATAAGAATGAAGGTTAGAGGAATAAAAGAGAAATATTAACCTTTCTGGAATTCAGCAATGGTAGAAGGATGATATGGAGGTGGGGATAAAGAGAGTGACTAAGGTTTATTTGTAAGATTTTAGGGTCTATATATAGTCGCTTGTGTAAGCGTGAGCCGCTAGATTATTTAGATGTAATATTGGCCATATATTTATATATATTCCCCTAGAAAACCCTAACCAAACATAGATTCCTTGGGCCTTTTAGCCGCCAGGCGGTCGACACCCTTTCTAGGGGGCAGTCGAACTCCTGGTCGCTGAAACGCCCAATGAACATATATGGCACTGAGATGTTTAATTAAATAATACATTACTTTATTTGTTTAATCCCTTTCCTTAGAATATTCTCTGTCTCCTCTATCTTATCCTCTGCTTGAAACTCAATTTCATCCTGACTTATTTTAATATGTCTCGGATGTGTGTGTGTGTGTGTGTGTGTGTGTGTATATATATATATATATATATATATATATATTACTCATCTGATTATATTTTTTTTTTTTTGTTTTACTGTCCAACTTCACTTGCTTGTAACTTCTTCATACTTTCACCGTTCTCAACTTATTATATATGAAAACGGTTTAGAATTTCGCTACAAATCCAAATAAAAGATTTTTGTAGCCAAACTCCTAAAGCTGCAAAATCTTATTTTCCTGCGTTATTATTAAATTGTTTATTTTTATTTATTATTAATATTTGTGTCTTTTACAGGGTGTTACAAGTGCAAAGTCAACTTCTTAGGCCTTCCAAACTAAGAATGCGAAGAACTTTGTACTCCACCATTCTGCAACCTACTTTGGCTTCTACCTCTATGAACAGATAAGACTTCGGTATCACTCTCTAACACTACAAGAAAACACTGAATTAGTGTCAAATTTTTAGAAGCAAAGTTTTCCATCGTTAATTTGCGACGGATTTCCATGTGATTTGCAAGGGATAGTTTTTTGTATTTTTAAACTTTTGTAACGACCTAGAAATTTCGATGAATTGGAAATAAGACTTATTGAAATTCAAACAATAAATTGGATATTTGGTGTAGAGGTTTAAAATCAAATATTAAAACTCAATATCTAATACAGAATGATTGGTTGAAAATCAAATATTTATTGTTGAATATTTGAATTGGATTTGATTGGATATTTGATGTGGGTTTCGACTAAAAATATAAATGGTCGGATTTAAAAATAAATATTATCGACGTTAAACGAATTGGGAAATTTTATTGAAATATATGGAAATGGGCTTGGATATGTGAGTGTTGGTGTACATCAAGAAATTAAAATTTAACGTTCAAAATTTGGAATCAACAAAGTTGTTGGTTCGGAATAAAATCAGTGAATCGATGATTTTTTTTAAATAACATTACATAGACAAAGTCGGTTTACAATCAGAATAATTTTATTGGATCCAAAATGTCAAAATGTGACGATGCGTAAAATTTCATCACAATTGGAGTTAGTTTGTGGCAGTTCAAGAAATGAAAACGTCAATATAATTTGCAGTAAAAAAATTAAGGAGCCATATATAAATAAATAAAATAAAGCGTTCGGTTCCTTCTTACACACACTATTGATTCCTTGGCTCCCACGAAAACTTGGTACCCACAACTTCTACTTTTATAAAGTCGCACTGCTTTTCCCCAATTCGATCAGCCAAAAATCATTCTTTTCCTCGTTAATGGCCCCCGCTAATTCCAATTGCCATTCCCCAAATTAATCTGCATCGTCATCCTTCGATTTATCACAATAGCACTTCCTCGCTCCTCTTTTCTATTTCTCCTTCAAGTTTTAACCGTAAGTCAAAAACCCTAGAGCCAAAATCGATGAAATCAGTCACTACCTCCTCTTGGTTGCCAAGTCGATTAGCTCGAGCCACCATCGTGCCACCAGCAACCACCGTGTTGCCACCAAGAGCCACAGATCGAAGGCCGTTGTCGAGTTCGTTGATCTCCTCCATCAATTCGAATCAAAAATCCAAACTTTCTGCTTTTCTTTCACTGTGTGAAGGTGAGTTTCTTTGAAACTCACGATTTAAACTTATTTCAAGTGATTAATATCAATTAAAACTGAAATGAAAAAAATTTAAGATTGACTGTATAATCTCCTAGTTTGAATTTGCTTCATGTGCTTATATCGTTGTTATTTTGCTGGATTTTTCTGTTGGATACCATACTACTTGTGTCGTGCCCTTGCTATTACTGATTTTGGGTGGTTGTTGTTTGCATTAATAAACTGTGGAATATGATGTTTCACGTTGAGATTTTGTAGGTAAGCATTGAATAGGAAATCATACCAAAAAGTTTGGGTAGTATGGGATTTCATTAGGCAGTTAGATGTACGAAGAAGTTGAAATTTTCAAATATTCTTTATATAAAATGCTGAACATGCTGTTATTGTAAATAGTGGGGTCGGTTTGGGAATGAAACACCTTGGTATTTAACAGAAATGATTAATGAACATGTTTTAAAGAACAAGTTTAACTTGTGGATAAATCAAACGCCCAATAGTTTTTGTTAGTTGATCCTTGATGGAATTTAAAGTCAGAGTACATGCTATACCATAATATATATTTGAGATTTATCCCAGTTTTAAATGATCTGGAATGAGCCTATGTCAATTTCCTTTATATGATCAGAAACTATAAAGTAAATAAATGCATGTATTTAGTGTTTTATTCAAAGTGTTTGAAAGTATAATTTAGATTGTGAATGTCACGGTAGGCCCATGTGTAAACATGCCAGTTGAAAGAAATTAAGGACATCCTATGGTTAGCAAATTTGTAAATTTGTAGTGCATTATGAACTTGGTTTAAAACCCGAAGTTTTGGCGGTGAATGGCATTAGCGGTTTGATCCTTATTGATATTTACTTGCTTTGCTCTGTTGCCTGATTCTTGTTGTTTGTGCTTGTCGTAGACTCGTATATACATATGCTTGTTCATATAATTATCTTTCTACACTTGTGTAATACAATATCATACTTTTGCTACATGACTATAAGATATCATAGATGTTAGACCTACTTGAAATTAAAAATGGTACAAACGTTAGTTCATGCAGTATGACCACATATGTGTCCAATTTATCAAACTGTTTTGCATAACTAATATACTTAAAAAATTAAGTTGAATCATTGCACTTGAATGTCCATGTAAGGCCCAAAGATTCAATACTCGAATTTGGTAAACAGTCATGATAGATGTTAAGATATATTATCAATATGTTCAATCTTAGCCTTTTAAACAGAAATAAACAATATATTCAATCATACTTTTAATTTACCACAGTCGCTTAAGTATTCCGTGTTAATTATTTTGAGTCACCAATGCTATCGGTTCTACCCTGTAGTAAATTGTGATTATATTTCTTCTGATTTGATCGTTGGAAAATCTGTATATGTTTCATCCACTTTCGGTGGCTGTGGTGGATATTTATATGTATGTATATATACTGGTATTTGGATTGCACATCTTAAATGTCTTTGTCCATCCTTCTGTACCCAGCACTGCCCTGCTATGAGCTGTTACATTGATATACCATAAATATACACCACTAATGAAGAAAAATTGGAAAATACCATTGATGTATATTATTATTGAACCTGTAGCTGTCTACTTATACTCTTAGAAAACCTAAATATACATGCACACACATTGATTTTCACTTTAGTGCCCCTGATTAGTTGAAGTCTGGAAAGAAGTATACACATGAATTCTGACCCTTATGAATGAAACCACTTCTTGTATGCCGACAGTTTGAGACCATCAATTGTATTTGTCTAATTTCAAATATGTACGCCAGTGGGAGTGTACATATATATATATATATATATATAAATATATATATATATAGGCTTATTTGGGAATTTTATTAGGGGACATATGATGCTTTACTTATTGGAATAGCTTGTTTATGAAAACATGTCACTACCAGGTCAAATGTTTCGAACCCAGGAGGGATTAAATTGTTTTAGCCAGTTCTGTTTTGAGTATTGGATATAATAACATATTTGTCAACTTTGCTTTAGTACCTTGTACATCCCTATGAAATTCAGTGCACTGCCCCCTTTATTTTATTTTAGGTTGTTGCGTTACTCAATCAATTTTGTATATTTTGGCACTATATGAACCCTATCCTATCTATGTTATTTAGATTGCTGCATATATGTTGTAGCCTAGTGTTGCCACTATGTTATTTGGTTTGCTGCATATATATTGTTGCCAAGTGTAGCCACTATGTCATTTAGTTTGCTACTTGTAGTCGAGTATAGTCAGTTTGCACTTGTCCATTTGCTGCATAAACGATTAGGAGCGTCCCAGTCTATATTTGAAATGCATGTCTTGTAGTTGCACTTCCCTGTTCCATTATAACTTGTTTGTTCATCAAATCCATGTTTTCCATGCTTGCACTTTGTTATATTCTGGTTTCGGACGCCGAGGCAGTACACACGTGTACCTGTACACGTGTGTACATGCAGGCTCCAACGACCATTTGAAAAAAAATAGAAGCAGATAAGCACATATACTACTTAATATTAAATTTATTTGAACAGATACCATGCTTACATTTAAGCTGATATAAAACGGACACTACACATCGATGAGAACCAGATAATACACAACTGTTATTTTACATATGATATATCGATGTAGGAGTGATTATATATTTTCAGTTTATATTGAAGTTAATTTACTTGAACTATGATTTAATCTTGACTCGAGTGTTTTATGTTTTTGCATGGAATGCTTGGGTCAGATCCGAGCATTTCAGATTTAAAGATTTCATCTTGGGATTCGAAGATTGGCAAGTTGGGGAATCCGAAGACGACGCACTCTGAAGTTTTTAAACAGTAAATATATTTTTCTTGTATTTAAATTGTTCTAAATTCCACTGTAGATAAACGTCTTGTATTCAAAATTATGGTTATATATAAAAGTAATATTTTGTCCTTCAATATCGAGCATTCTATTTATTCTGCCTTTTTTTCTGTGTTTATTCTGTTTTAAACTCTATAAGCTAATAACAATCCGTCGATTTGAACGGTTTAAGTTGGTTAAATCACCAATTTGAAGCAGTCAAAATGGCGGGATGTTACAAGTGGTATCAGAGCTTTGGTTTATTCAAAGCGTAGCTTATCGAGTTTGAAATAGAATCGACACTGGAAAAGCGGATTTTAGAAATAAAATTATTTCGAATATAATTTTGAAAAGTGTAAATAATTTTAAAATAAATTTTGAAAGGAAAAATATTTTGGTGATATTATATATTTTGAAAACTAGTATTTTGAAAATTATACAGTGAAATAAAAATTTATTTTGAGATTCAAAATTTTTCGGAGTCCCCAGTCTTCGAATCCTGATTTGCCAGAGTTGTTCTTCGATAAGTTCTCTTAGGATTAAATCACGAATCCATTATCGAATGGTATCAAAGGAAGATACGTGTGAGAGAATAAATTTCTGAAATTGTGAATTTTAGAAATGAAAGCCAAATGAAATTGATTTGAAATAAGAATTTAGATGAGAATTTGAATGAAAAAGGGGAAATTTGGAATCGTTTCAGAAATTAAACGCAGAATTTTATTTTGATATTCGGGCTAGAAATAAGTGAAAATAAAATCGGAGAAATATATGGTTGGAGTAAGACTGTGCTAAATTGGATTTATTTATTTGAGTTATTCAGAATTTGACAAGATGATTTATAATTGGGTTTAAAATAATAAAGTATAATCGAATACAAAAATTCGATAGTGAAGTATAAAATCGTTAATTAGTTCACAAGAAGTGATTGGTAAACAAAAACTGTAAATGAAGCGATATAAGAATAAAGATTGTAAAGAGATTTTAATCAATATCGGAATTAAATAAAAATTTCTTTGATGTGACAAGTTCAGATTTCGAAAAGGGAGTAATATTTACTTTTTAGAAGTTAATAACGTTCGAAAGCGAATATGTTGCAAACAGAATTGAAATTAGGGAAATTGGAAATTGACTGGGGATTAGTTAAGTTGGATAATTTCCTGAGGGTTGATCTGATGTTGGTTTCGGCCTTCGGGGTTGATACTTAGGAAGTTGTTCACTTGCTAATTGACGGTCGAAGAATGTGATTATGGAAGAGAAATAAAGCATGAATGAGAAATTTAGTCTGAGAATGAAAATTTAGAAATTTTAAGAATATAAAGATGTGAATGAAGCGACGAACTTAATAATTGGACATTCATGGAAAAATAATTGGTTTATAACCAATAGAGTCATCATTCTGAGTTGATATTAGATATCTGAATTGATTAAGAGATCAAAACTGAAATTTCAATGAAAATTTGAGGATGTTCGATTTGAGATAGAGGATATAGAAATTTTCGGAACTTATATGAGAAATGCATAAAAATATAGCGAAGTCGAGAGCTATTGATTTGGAAGGTAATCGATATGAAATGAAATCGTATATAACAAAATTTTTATAAGAACGATTGGTTGGAAAACGTGATTTGGAAATCTTATGTAAATTGATATAAGTAAGAATTATGAGAAGTATGAAATAAAATACTATGTATATAGTATTATATGTTTTCAAATTTTGATAAGGAAAGTACCTTCCTTCTCCTTGAATTTGAAGCTTGGTTGAGATATGCTGCTGCTGGTAGTAGGTTGTCCGGACATAAAACTCATGAGTTGCCATTGAGCACGACTGCTAGCGTAATTCGCAAGGCTGTAGATAGCCAACGGAGGTCGGATGTTTCCTGAGGGAATCAGGCGTAACCATTGTGATCGCTGCAATCTAGAGTCGTTGAATTCGACCGTATAGCATAATTCGCAGGGCTGCAGATAGCCTACGGCAGACGGATGTTTCTTGGGGGAACCAAGCGTAACCATTGTGACTACTGCAATCTACAGTCGAATTATAAGGGCGTAATCCGCAGAGCTGTGAAAGCTTAAGGGTATGGATGTTTCCTGGGGGACCCAGGCGTAACCATTGTGTACCTGCGGTCCACGCGGTAAATTGTCTACCGGTGAAAGAGATGTAACCACTAGAGTTACTAAAGATAGTGTGATGAGCCGTGCAAGTATTTGAGATATCTTAGTGATAGTAAGCCACCTGTTTAATGTAGTAGTTTGTCTTCATGACTTGATTGGTCCTCGTGACTTGATTTATCTTCATAATTTGATGATTTGATTTCGTGATTCTGAGAGAGAGCAGTCAATGCTCAGTGACCTCTAATTGTCTTTTGATTCTTAAATATCTTCTGCTCAATTGTCCATGACGAAATTCGCAGGGAAGTGATTTCCGACGGATACGGATGTTTTCTGGGGGATCCAGACGAAACCATTGTGTATCTGCGATTCATGAACAATCAACATATCAATATCACACTGGTACTTTCCGTATCTGTTTTTAAAGAAATATTTTTTTTGAAATATTTTTCAGTGGGAATTGAAGCAAGGATATTTAGTACTTGGAGATTTTAGTTGTGCGCCTGGCCAGCGTATGTCTAACATCTGCAAGAACGACAATAAACTTGTCAAACTTCGAGATATAGAATATTTTCAAATCAATAATTTGAGGTTAAAATAACTGAATATGATAAGAAAGAGAATTTTAGAGTAATAATACAAATATTTTCTGTATAGAAGTATAAAAAGTTTCGAATTTTGGAAATTTTCAAATCGACAATTGGTAACTTGAAGGAGAGATATTATGTATACTCTTAAATGAGTGCTGGGAATAATTAAATGGATTGTAAGGAGATTGGGTTGAGAATTGCTAAGCCTAGACCCATTACAGTTGCAACGATGTATAGAGGTTGTTTATAATGAAATCTGGAATAGTTGAGAAGTATAAATCCAACTTATACAGAAATTGGAATTTTAAAACGAGATTGGTTTGAAAGGAAATTACGTGACTTTAAACTTGTTAGAAGATTAGATAAAAGGAGAGCTGGGAGATATATCAAAATAAATTAAGATAGAAATTGATTTGAGGGAAACAAATAAAACCCGATTCAAAAGGTAAAGAAAATCGTGATTGATCAAAATTGATCTCCAACTATTAGAAAGAAAATTTGGTTTTCGAGTTAATTGAATATGGTGAATAAACAAAGAAGATCGATGACGTAAATATTGATATTTAAATTAATATGGAAAACTTGCACGTAAATATGATAATTTAAAATATACATTGGTATAACTTTAACGATCTCCCCTTTTCGAGGACTAAAAGTTTTGAAGGGGGAAGATTGTAACGACCCAGAAATTTCGATGAATTGGAAATAAGACTTATTGAAATTCAAACAATAAATTGGATATTTGGTTTAGAGGTTTAAAATCAAATATTAAAACTCAATATCTAATACGGAATGATTGGTTGAAAATAAAATATTTATTGTTGAATATTTGAATTGGATTTGATTGGATATTTGATTTGGGTTTCGACTAAAAATATAAATGGTCATATTTAAAAATAAATATTATCAACGTTAAACGAATTGGGGAATTTTATTGAAATATATGGAAATGGACTTGGATATGTGAGTATTGGTGTACATTAAAAAATTAAAATTTAACGTTCAAAATTTGGAATCAACAGAGTTGTTGGTTCGGAATAAAATCAGTGAATCAATGAACTTTTTTAAATAACATTATATAGACAAAGTCGGTTTACAATCAGAATAATTTTATTGGATCCAAAATGTCGAAACGTGACCATGCGTAAAATTTCATCACAATTGGAGTTAGTTTGTGGTGGTTCAAGAAATAAAAACGTCAATATAATTTGCGGTAAAAAAAAATTAAAGAACCATATATAAATAAATAAAATAAAGCGTTGGGTTCCTTCTTACACACACTATTGATTCCTTGGCTCCCACGAAAACTTGGTACCCACGGCTTCTACTTCTATAAAGTCGCACTGCTTATCCCCAATTCCATCAGCCAAAAATCATTCTTTTCCTCGTTAATGGCCACCGCTAATTCCAATTGCCATTCCCCAAATTAATCTGCATCGTCATCCTTCAATTTATCACAAAAGCACCTCCTCGCTCCTCTTTTCTATCTCTCCTTCAAGTCAAGTTTTAACCGTAAGTCAAAAACCCTAGAGCCAAAATCGATGAAATCAGTCACTACCTCCTCTTGGCTGCCACGTCGATCAGCTCGAGCCAACATCTTGCCGCCAACAACCATCATGTTGCCACCAAGAGCCACGGATCGAAGTCCATTGTCGAGTTCGTTGATCTCCTCCATCAAATCGAAGAAAAAAAATCCAAACTTTCTGCTTTTCTTTCACTGTGCGAAGGTGAGTTTATTTGAAACTCACGATTTAAACTTATTTCAAGTGATTAATATCAATTAAAACTGAAATGAAAAGTTTTAAGCTTGACTGTATAATCTCCTAGTTTGAATTTGCTTCATGTGCTTATATCGCTGTTATTTTGCTGGATTTTTCTGTTGGATACCATACTACTTGTGTCGTGCCCCTGCTATTACTGATTTTGGGTGGTTGTTGTTTGCATTAATAAACTGTGGAATATGATATTTCACGTTGAGATTTTGAAGATAAGCATTGAATAGGAAATCATATCAAAAAGTTTGGGTTGTATGGGATTTCATTAGGCAGGTAGATGTACGAAGAAGTTGAAATTTTCAGTTATTCATTATATAAAATGTTGAACATGCTGTTATTGTAAATAGTGTGGTCGGTTTGGGAATGAAATACCTTGGTATTTAACAGAAATGATTAATGAACCCGTTTTAAAGAACAAGTTTAACTTGTGGATAAATCAAACGCCCAATAGTTTTTGTTAGTTGATTCTTGATGGTATTTAAAGTCAGAGTACATGTTGTACCATAATATATATTTGAGATTTATCCCAGTTTTAAATGATCTAGAATGAGCCTATGCCAGTTTCCTTTATATGATCAGAAACTATAAAGTAAATAAACGCATGTATTTAGTCTTTTATTCGAAGTGTTTGAAAGTATAATTTAAATTGTGAATGTCACGGTAGGCCCATGTGTAAACATGCCAGTTGAAAGAAATTAAGGACACCCTATGGTTAGCAAATTTGTAAATTTGTAGTGCATTATGAACTTGGTTTAAGACCCGAAGTTTTGGTGGTGAATGGCATTAGCGGTTTGATCCTTATTTATATTTACTTGCTTTGCTCTGTTGCCTGATTCTTGTTGTCTGTGCTTGTCGTAGACTCGTATATACATATGCTTGTTCATATAATTGTCTTTCTACACTTGTGTAATATAATATCATACTTTTGCTACCGGAATATAAGATATCATAGATGTTAGACCTACTTGAGATTAAAAATGGTACAAACGTTTGGTCATACAGTATGACCACATACGTGTCCAGTTTATCAAACTGTTTTGCATAACTAATATACTTAAAAAAGAAGTTGAATCATTACACTTGAATGTCCATGTAAGACCCAAAGATTCAATACTCGAATTTGGGAAACAGTCATTATAGATGTTAAGATATATTATCAATATGTCCAATCTTAGCCTTTTAAACAGAAATAAACAATATATTCAATCATACTTTTAATTTACCACAGTCGCTTAAGTATTCCGTGTTAATTATTTTGAGTCACCAATGCTATCGGTTCTACCCTGTAGTAAATTGTGATTATATTTCTCCTGATTTGATCGCTGGAAAATCTGTATATGTTTCATCCACTTTCGGCGGCTGTGGTGGATATTTATATGTATGTATATACACTGGCATTTGGATTGCACATCTTAAATGTCTTTGTCCATCCTTATGTACCCAGCACTGCCCTGCTATGAGCTATTACATTGATGTACCATAAATATACATCACTAATGAAAAAAATTTGGAAAATACCATTGATGTATATTATTATTGAACCTGTAGCTGTCTACTTATTCTCTTAGAAAACCTAAATATACATGCACACACATTGATTTTCACTTTAGTGCCCCAGATTAGTTGAAGTCTGGAAAGAAGTATAGACATGAATTCTGACCCTTATGAATGAAACCACTTCTTGTATACTGACAGTTTGAGACCATCAATTGTATTTGTCTAATTTCAAATATGTACGCCAGTGGGAGTGTGTATATATATATATATATAGGCTTATTTGGGAATTTTATTAGGGGACATATGATGCTTTACTTATTGGAATAGCTTGTTTGTGAAAACATGTCACTACCAGGTCAAATGTTTCGAACCCAGGAGGGATTAAATTGTTTTATCCAGTTCTGTTTTGAGTATTGGATATAATAACATATTTGTTAATTTTGCTTTAGTACCTTGTACATCCCTATAAAACTCAGTGCACTGCCCCCTTTATTTTATTTTGGGCTGTTGCGTTACTCAATCAATTTTGTACATTTTGGCACCATATGAACCCTATCCTATCTATGTTATTTAGATTGCTGCATATATGTTGTAGCCAAGTGTAGCCACTATGTTATTTGGTTTGCTGCATATATATTGTTGCCAAGTGTAGCCATTATGTCATTTAGTTTGCTACTTGTAGTCGAGTACAGTCAGTTTGCACTTGTCCATTTGCTGCATTAACGGTTAGGAGCGTCCCTGTCTATATTTGAAATGCATGTCTTGTAGTTGCACTTCCCTGTTCCATTATAACATGTTTGTTCGTCAAACCCATGTTTTCCATGCTTGCACTTTGTTATATTCTGGTTTCGGACGCTGAGGCAGTACATACGTGTACATGTTCACGTGTGTACATGCAGGGTCCAACGACCGTTTGAAAAAAAATAGAAGCAGATAAGCACATATACTACTTAATATTAAATTTATTTGAACAGATACCATGCTTACATTTAAGCTGATATAAAATAGACACTACACATCGATGAGAACCAGATACTACACAACTGTTATTTTACATATGATATATCGATGTAGGGGTGATTATATATTTTCAGTTTATATTGAGGTTAATTTACTTGAACTATGATTTAATCTTGACTCGAGTGTTTTATGTTTTTGCATGGAATGCTCAGGTCAGATCCAAGCATTTCAGATTTAAAAATTTCATCTTGGGATTCGAAGATTGGCAAGCTGGGGATTCCGAAGACGACGCACTCTGAAGTTTTTAAACAGTAAATATATTTTTCTTGTACTTAAATTGTTCTAAATTCCGCTGTAGATAAACGTCTTGTATTCAAAATTCTGGTTATATATAAAAGTAATATTTTGTCCTTCAATATCGAGCCTTCTATTTATTCTGTCTTTTTTCCTGTGTTTATTCTGTTTTAAACTCTGTAAGGTAATAATGATTCGTCGATTTGAACGGTTTAAATTTGTTAAATCACCAATTTTAAGCAGTCAAAATGGCGGACGTTACAACTTTTTTATTTTACTTATTACTGTCGTATTCTGTCTTCCCTCACTAATCCATCGCAAATTGCGTCAAATTACCGACAGAAAATTTCTGTCACTATTTTCCATTGCAAATACATGTAGATTACCGACGAATACTAATAGAAGCTATTCTGCAGCAGAATTCCAACATATTTGCAATAGATGTTTATATTATTTTTCTAAGATATACTTTAGTATTTTTTTTAATAATTATTAAAATTTCCATAATTAATAATTAAATTGTTCTATTAATGATTTATAAGTAGTAATAAATAATAATTTACGTTCTATATTAAATAACTTGTAATAATTGCTTATTTAAAATTAGCAAAATAACCCTTGCTCATAACCGATGTAATTACTAAATTCTTACTTAAGTTCTCTGTTTTCATCACAAATTTCAG
The DNA here is from genome assembly GCA_030737875.1 of Allium sativum. Classification (NCBI taxonomy): domain Eukaryota; kingdom Viridiplantae; phylum Streptophyta; class Magnoliopsida; order Asparagales; family Amaryllidaceae; genus Allium; species Allium sativum. The sequence continues at coordinate 61,967,571 of CM060909.1, read as the reverse complement.
TCGGTATGCCAGTATATTTTACGCTAAATCTTATAATTTTCAATTGTTCTTTTATATTTATTATCCTAAATAATGAAAATATCAATTTATTATAATAATTATTTAATAATTAATAATAAAATTTAATACATAGGAATTATATCTAGCACTCAATAGTAAATTTCAAATAATTGTATTTAATAGTTACAGTTGTTTATTTAAGAACTAACCATACAATGAATTTTTAGAAATTAATTTTGCAACACAACAGATTTGCAGGAGATGTTCATATTATTTTTCTAAGATATACTTTAGTGTTATTTTTTAATAATTATTAACATATTAAATAATTAATAATTTATTTGTTCTAATTAATGATTTAAAAGTAATAATAAATAATAATTTACGTTCTATAATAAATAACTTATAATCATTGCTTATTTAGAATTAGCAAAATAATCTTTACTTATAACTAATGTAATTAATAAATTCTTAATTAAGTCCTCTGCTTTCATCATAAATTTCAGTAAGTATGCCAGTATATTTTACGCGAAATCCTAAAATTTAAATTGTTCTTTTATAGTTATTCCCTTAAATAATGTAAATATCATTTCATTAATTATACTAATTATTTAATAATTAATAATAAAATTAATAATTATGAAATGATATCTACTATTCAGTAATCAATTTTAAATAATTGTGTTTAATAATTACAGTTGCTACTTATATTTTATAATTACCGTTGATAATTCTTCCTCGATCTCGCCAACTATGTTTCTTGATGTTTTCTTCAGTCCATACCTAAATTTTCATGCGATTTTCATGTATATACAACTAAGATTAAACGAGGCTATCTTCTTCTTCTTTTTTTCATCGGTTAAGTATTATTCGTCGATTAAGGTTTTTTTTAGAGATTGATCAATTCTATTTTTGATCATTTGATTTTATATTCTGATGTTAGGGATTTATCTAGAAATCAATTTTCACTTTGATTTCAAATTCGCTTTCAATCTAGATTTTGATTTCGAAGTTAGAGTAGATTTTGATTTCGAAATCAAAATCTAACTGTATTTCGAACTTGTTTTCAATTTCTAAATCTATTTCAATTTCTGATGACTACCCTTAGTTTGTCTTAGGAGCCGAACTGTTTCTTAAATAATTTCAATGATCGGTGCAGTTCAAAATGTATTGAGAGGTAAATATATGGGAATCAAAATTGAAATTGCTTTCCCCTTGTGTCCAAATAAAATTCTAGGATAGTAGATCCATCTACGACAGCTGGATGATAATTCGCCTAAGTATTGTAAAAGTGGCAGATCTTTCAAAACATTTGTTAGAGAAAATGTTGTAATTGATATTTCCATATAACGTTCTCTGTACAAATGTTATAAATTAAAAAATATCCACAATGTTTGCTATAGTTGTCGTAGAAAACAACTGTTAACTATGATGTTTTATTTTTTTACATTGTATTATATATCTTTTTCATAATAATGTAATATTACTGAAATACAAAAACAACGCAATTTTTAAATGTTGTAAATTTATGTATTCAACAATATTGATCAAATATTGTGAACTCAAAGTTAAGAAAAAACAAAAAGATAAGTTATAAATTCTATTTATTTTTTGTATTACATTGTCCACAATTTATATTAAAGATCATGTTTATTTTTTATTTTTATACATAACAGCTTTTAGCTGGTGTTATTGATTCTCGTATTTGAACGATGTATTGTTAGCATTGTCATAAGTAACTTTTTAAAATTGTCAGAAAATGTAAACAACCTACAAAAAAAAATCATTAAAAATCATGAACACATAAAAGTATTGAATCGCAAAAGAGAATACAATGGAAAATCAGAAAATACGAATATTGAATGTTAAAAATTATATACGAAAAAAAATCGCTTTTGAACATTGAATCTTAAAGAAAATATAGGAAATATGGAGAATTTTAAAGGCAAAAACTTAGGAATTTTTTTAATATTAAGTTTGTTTGTTTGGCATCCAAAAGTTTCAAATTTAGAAAGAAATGTTCAAGATTTACTTAAAAAAGTTTCTTGTATTATCAACAAGCATTGAGGTGTATTTCCTTAATTATCCATTCTCGAATCTACATATAATCATTTACCAATTGCTAGTACAAATCATTTCTCCTACATCCTCATCAATCCACGTGCTAAGATTGAAGGAGCCTCAACCGCTGGGTCTATAATCTAACTAGCGATCTATGTAATCCGAAGAAAGCAGCCTCAAACATACGTTCTCTAACCCAACAAACAATCTGCATCATCCAAAGAAAGGTTGCCCATTTTTTTCTTTATAATTCTTATCGTTCATTTCCTCGTTCATGAAACCATAACTTTTTCCTAAATCAGAAGAAAAAAACCCGTTTTATTGTGCGAAGTCGAAGAAGTCTGAAGCCCTAAAAGCGCTGCTGCACGCCTATGCCTACAACATCAATTTGTTCATCTTCTCTGCGCCATCAACCCAGGTAACAATATATAATTTCTGAGCTTCTCCCTTGATTTGCATAATTTTGGTTGCTAAATTAAAATCTCCAATTAGCTCGGTTGTTGCATGATTTCAGAGTAGGACTTTTGATTGACTTGCTAATTAGTTTGTTTAGTTCTAATCGGTGCTCCGACTAATTCATTTAGCTATTGCATGATTTGGATTTAATTAGCTAATTTGTCTTTTGATTTGCTCTTGCATAATTTTAGTTGTTGCTAATTGATTGGATATTTTTCTTTTGATTTGCTCATTGTTGTTGCCTACTTTTAGCTATCGCATAACAATCTAGCAGCTGAACTGATTTAGGTATTTAGACCATGTTGTGAATTTATTTAGGTATTTAGTTGCTGCATAATTTTCACTCTTTCTTTTCAAGATTAAAAAGCGTGATCGTGTTGGTCAATATTAGGCAATTAGTTTTGTTATCTTTTATTCAAGTTCGTCGGTACTTCAAAAAAAGTCATGAAATGAAATTTGAATGTTAGACCTGGCTTCAAATTTTGGAAACTATATTAAATTTCTGAACTGACCCATCAATTGACATACTTCAGCTTTGTCCTGAACTTAAGTTTGTTTTCATATTTTTTCCTTCCAGACTTCATATCAAATAAATCAGATGAATTTTAATTTGTTACTTGTATCAAATAACTCAACCTTACATGATCCAGTGGCTGAGAAAACTGTTGTTGATATAATCTGGGAATCGGGCGAAGAACAAATAGACAATGATAAAAAAAAACTCGCTTATGGATTTTTTTTCTTTTTCAAAAAAAAAACCTTTCCCTAATTCCCAGTTGTCTCCAATGAAATGCGACAACCATATACAAGACAAAGATTATGTCTATAGATCTGGAGAAGCCTAAATCCATTCATTCTTCCATGCATTTGTATTAACTTTGTAGTTCTTCGTTCTCTCAAATGACTAATTGGGAAAATCAGAATCGACCTAGTTTTCTTCTTCGAATTCAAATGGAATCGTCTGTTGTAATCTTTCTTTTTCTAATTTGAGAAGCTACCCTTTCCATCTTGTGCATCAAGGTGTCCCGCCTTCGAATCTCAACTGAGGTGCTATCGTTCTCTAAGGCTTCGTCGTGTACTGTACTGGGGTAGCATCAGCGAGCTTCGCCTTAGGTTCTCGACTAAGTTGATTTCGATATTATATTTTAGTTCTATAATTCAACTAACATACAAAGTTCCATAATCAAGTAGAAATTGATGAATTGATGAATTATATGAATTATCAAAGGCACATTACAACTTTACTTTCTCCATATTTATCCTATTTTTCGCCTTAGCTTCGCCTTAGCTATTCTTTCCTATATATGAATTATCAAAGGCACATTACAACTTTACTTTCTTCATATTTATCCTATTTTTTGATTTTTTATTCGTTTTTTGGGTCTTCATCCTACATGTTTTAAAACTTATTCTACAATTGCATTACTTCTAGGTTTCTGTTTGTCGATCGGTTTCAGGTGTTATTCTCTCTTTATATTATATTAATAATCCACCATATAACCTTTCTATTGAAATTTGTGAAGTAGAAACTTTATGTTCCATATTTCTGCTACAGAGCATTAATAATTTTCCATTTTCTGCATTTTTTTCTTGGGATACAGACATTTATATTTTTTGATAATGTTCATGTTATTTGATTACTAACGTCGGTAAGTATAGATCGATCAATGCCTATGTTAGTACAAATAACGCTGCCTTTATTCTTCATAAATACTGAGCAATACCATATATCTATGCTTTCCGGTACTTGAGTTCATGTAGCCTTGCATTTAAGGATTTCCAATGATTTTATTGTATAATCTTCTGCATCCTTTTACCAATTCACTTCACCTCCATAATTTTAATAATAAATTATGATGTTTATTGACTGAGTTCAAGGGCTAGATATTTTTATGGTTTGCGTTAAGTTTAATTGACGTATTTTAGGCACTCAAAATTCACTGACGTTATCATATTGTATTTTCATATTGTTTGATTATAGTTGAAAATGGTATTTATTTAGTTGATTTGCATATGAGTAACATGTGTAGAGGTTAATTATGATGCAGATCCATTGAAAATTCATGTTTATTGGGTTTATTTGTTTATCTCAAAAATCAGATGCCTCTTGTGCAAAATTTTGGCATTTTGATTTGTCAATCAATGTGAAGTTGATCATGTTAAACTTACATACGAAGCAAATTATACAAATTTGAACGTATATGCTAAAATTATGTTCCATATCTCTTTTGTAATATATGCTTAAGATACGTTGACATTTTTTTCGATTTGATTTGTATGAATACACACATATTTTTGGAATGTTTTCTTTTTCAACATTAAGGTTTCTTTTACATACATATTATATATGTACGCGCACATTTATGTGTGTGATAGAGATGTAGTTATTAATATTTTGCGCTCTTTAAGGTGAATTATTTGCCATTAATATTGATATGCATGGTATTATTAGAATTCATGCCGTTTTTATTATTATTACTTCAAAGACTTAAATAATTGTGGAAATTTGGTTTTACTTCTTATTTACAGGTTTGGAGCTTAAATCCGAACGCATGTTTTTAGTAACAAACACATCCTTTTTATTCAAAAAGTTGCAAATATTAAAGAAAACACTATAAGTACTCGTAGAGTTTCCTAAAAATATTTGAAATCTTGAAAATACTTACAAAGATGCCTTCATATATTTGCAATTTTTTTTCGCAACTATAAAAATCCTCCAAAACAAAAAACCTCGTTTTCTAAAATCCTCCAAAACAAAAAACCTCGTTTTCTGAGGATTTTCTTTTTAAGGACAAACTTTGGAAATTCTTTGGTGAAAAGTATGGAAAGTTTCAAAATTAGTAAGAAGGACACATTTACACTAAAGGTGGAATTCAGGGGGCCCACTAACTTTTTGTCAAGTACACTAAAATTGGCCTTCTCACTAAATTCTAAACTTTCTATACTTTTCTCCAATTTTTTTGTTAAGTTTGTCCTTCTCCCTATTTTTTACTTTGGTTTAACCCAACTTTTAAGGAGGGCTATTGCATATTTTGAAACTTAAAAAGAGTCTTTTCACATGAAAATTCCCTAAAATATTTTTCAACTTTTGCAAGATAAGTCATTGAATTTTGAGCTCTGTGACTTTTTAATTGATGCATGTGAATTTTATTTTAAGATTTATAGGTATAATATTGTAATTTGCATGCATGCTTCTTTGTTAAATTAAATGATATATTCTTTATTTGTCATACATACTAACTTCGGCATATGTATAAATGCACATCATTCTTATATGATTTTAAAAAAAACAATGAGTTGTATATGTTATTTATTTACAAATTAAAATTGGGTAAGCATCGACTTATTAAGAGCTGAGTCTAATTTTAATTTTTACCGATATAAATTCTCAACTTGTTAATTCAAAATCTAAGGAAATATTTTTAGGTTTACATGTCTGGTTCTGCAGTAAAACTCAAAAGCTATCTTTGACACTTTTTCAATATTTTTTTTGGACTGATAAATTAATTTACTGGATTGAACAAATTTTGTTCGCTTGTGCTGCAAGATGTACTTTTATCCTCTGAGAGAACAACTACTATCACATAAGGCCAAAGATATTATTCAAATATCAAATATCAATTTACTAAATATGGAGCCATTTATTTGGACTGCTAAATATGGACGAGTTTTGTAGCTGATATATGAATAGTATATAACAAACAAAGTGCTACATCTAGAATGTTTGCCAAAGTTCAACCCTCAAATTTGAGGTGAAGAATACCCTCTATCTGTTTAATTATGAAAATTACTTTTATTAGAAAAATATTAATATTTTTAACCTTTCTATCTATATATTTATTTCCTAAAACAGATGATATAATCAATGTACATAAAACTTTGACAAATGGAACAACCGGTTTAATGATTATTTGTTTGACTATTTGGCTAGAATGTTGATATTCAACAAATTGCAATAAGTAATATTAAATAACCATAATTTCAATGCCAACCGTTTTACACAATATAGGTACAGTTTTGATATGATATTACTTAGTAGCAAGGGTGCACCCAGCACAGGCCGAGTAGGGTCAAACTCCCCCACTCATTTTTTTATAGTACTGATACATAAATAGCACACAACAACAACAAAGCCACATATCCCAAACAAGTTGGGGTTGGCTAGATATGGAACCCAAAATTAAAATAAAATAAAATTAATAATGATAATAATATATATAAAGGGTTTAAAATAATCAAACAAATAAAAAGACGTCCGATAAAGGTTTTTTTTCAAATAATAATAATACGTGATACATAAATAGTATAATCTGACAAATATATTATAAAGAGTCATTATATTTTTAAGATAAGACATGTCTATTTAAGGATTTTCAAGAAATTAGTAACCACAAGCAACTAAAATTTCATATAGTTTCCTTACTGAAGAAGATGAATAACAATCAATTAATAAAAGATGGGAGAAGAAGGTGAATAGTTTGATTGCTTAGTTTCAGCAAATGAACAGCTAAATATTTACAAGTATTTTATCATGTAGTATCTAATCAAATTATGCTATTTAGCATTCAAGTACTTTTGTTTTCAGTATTTTTTCTTTTAGCATTTTGTATTATCTTTAGTGTACATTGATACTTTGTTATGCAACCTTAAAAGTTTAAATCCATATTTAGTGACTGTTTTTCTACATTATGTTTTTGGCCCCACTCAGTTAGATTTCTACGCATGTCACTGTTTAGTAGGCTAACCATTTATTTAGAACTAAACCTCTTTTAAGGTTTCATTATCACTTTACAATGCTTGATGTCGGAAAAGAACCACGACTTTAAAATTTTCCAAATCTACTTATTCCACCACTATAGTTTAGCTATAAAAAATACTTTAGCACAATGTCACAAACACATATTACACCCTCTTTCTCTGCAGGTTCAAAGACTTTGGTACTCATAATGCTTGACCAAGTACATTGCAAGGAGTACAAAGCAAGTACTATATAATATTATTTTCATGTATTAACGGCTTTTAAGAAAAGAGCTGGTGTTTTCTTCTTGCTTATGACATGATGCTACCAATACGTGAGTTAGTTTATATAGGTCATGAAGTGCTTAAAAATAAAAGATAGAAATCCGGTTTCCTATCAACCCATATGAAATACAGTCAGACAATGGGAAAAAAAATCTTCTATTGGAATCTTAAGAATATCTTCTTTGGTTGTAATACGGTCAGAGCTCGAGAATGAGAGAGCGGAGCCGATTATGATTGAGGCAGAGAGAGAGAGCGTGAGAGAGATAATTGCCAAAGACTTGAGGAAGAGAAGGCAAGGCTTGCACAACAACAAGCAGATAGAGAAAAATTTCAAGCACAAATGAAACAAGTGATGACAATGCTTCAGAGAAATGATGAATCTGATTATGCAGATCCTTCGCCATCGTCATCTTCACGAGTTACTCAGGTATGCTAGCTGGATATATTTTGTTGTAAATGATTCATTTATGAGTAAGGATGTCTTTTATCGTATACCACTAGCACTAGCTGAATATATTTGTTAGTTATTATTCAGTCTAGTGTATGTACGAACTGATGGATGATTGTGGACGGTATTGTTTATGGAATATTAGCTGTAATCAAAAAAATATTGTTGTGATAATAAACTAGCAATTGTATTTTCTTTTTTGTTAATGTCGCTCATTTTATGTGCATGCATATATATACATATATATATATATGTGTGTGTATATATATACATACATATATATACATACGTATGTATATACATATGTATAACTATCGACTAGTAATGGTGATAACTGGGAAAATAATAATATAAAGAGAACAGAAAGGGAATACCGAAAGAAAATTTACAATTTTTTTACAAAAATCGACACTAAAACGTTGCTACATTGAAACTAAAATTTTAAATATAGCAACGATTTACCAAAGGATAACAAATGGATATACTCGTGTAAATAGATACGATCATTGTTAATCCGTCGTTAAATAACTAGGACTTACCGACGGATAATTAAAATGCAAAATGTTTGTCATTCATATTCGTCGATAATCCCTTGCTAAATAGCGAGCATTTAGCGACGGATAAATATTTAATTATTTTATTATTATATATATATCCATTGGTAAAACGTCGGTGAAATATTTTACAAATGAAATGATAATAAATCATAAATGACGATAACGGAGAATCGACACTAATTTCCATCGCTAAATTGTGCCTAAAGTACGGATGTGTTTTTTAGCGACCACCATATTTTGCTGCAAATCCATCGCTAAATGCCCTTTAGCGGCGGTTCTGCGATGGATTTTTCCGCTGCAAAATCCGTGTTTTCTTGTAGTGCAAGCTAAAACTCACCAATCTACATCTTAATACTTCATTATGAAGACCAAACTTTACATCAGATGGGCTAATTTTACTACAACTATAATTCATGGAAATAACAAAAATAGTATACTTCTTAGGCAAGGAACATAAGAGGATCACCGCTTGAGCCTCATCAGTAATACCAACTTCCGCTGCCTTTTGGTTCGTAATCAAAGTGGTTAAAGTATCTACATGCTCCATGAGATCGGCTCAAGGCTTCATCTTGAACGAATAGAGTTGTTGTTGAAGAATAATCTGATTAGTGATATTTTCTTGATTTGCATCTGATAATGTATTCCATAGTTCATTCATCGTCTTCTTATGAGGGAATTCTCTAAGAACTTCATTTGAAAGACTCAATTGAATTGTTGTGAGAGCATCATATTCCATCTCTTTCAAATCAATTACATGCATATCTTTCAATTTCCCAGGTGCAGAAACAACTTTATAAGCATTCTCCTTCTTTAACACAGCTTTCATCTTCATCTTCCAAGTACCAAAATCTAGATCATATTCTACCATTTAAATCCAACTTAATGAGATTCTGAAAGCTAATCAGAAGTTTGTTCATTTTCCAACTTACCTCATTCATATGACTTAATTCTGACACATCTCCTCCTAGATCTACAGTTTTTACCTCCATATTGCTAATCAGAAAGCCTAGATCTAATATATTTATGTTTTAAAGGATTGGAGGAGAACAAAAAATAGTAGAGCTTTCAGGCCCATTCAGATAAATATGGGTTCAAAGGTTATCCCTGCAAGTTTATTTATAGATTTCAAAAACATCATATGTTCATTTTAAAATGAATAAAATCTCACCATTCAAAAACCAGAAAACATGAAGACGCGTAAGCGTCGACCAGTACAATTCATAGGTCAACCTATTTGTAGGTCGACCTATTTATAGGTCAACCTTCAGGCCAACTCGTCTATTGTGGGGTCGACACCCACACGTTCTGCACTTGTAAATATTGTGTATCATTTGTCGTGGTTAATTCTAACGTTTAAAATTTAAACATTGATTAGTAATGTTAATCAATTTTCCATCAATTCTCGATTTAGTTCTTTCTGTGATGCGCATTTATTTTAAATTCAAACACGCGTTTTATGGAATAAATACGCACTTATACTTATAAAATAAATATATTCATGCACATTTACATGTATAATTATTTTTCGATACCGAACTTCGAACGTGAGTAACTATTCCATATGAACTTTGTTCGAAACATATTTTTTATGTAGAATGATCAGAAAATCATCACGAACGCAATGGTATAACTTTCGAGGAAAATTCTGACAATCCAAAAATGTTCATATTTAATGTTCGTAATTATTTCAATTATTTAAAATTGCGGGGAATTACATACTATCTGATACTAACTTCCTAATGTTCGTGTATATGTTGCTACAACATTTTGTGTGTATGTTTTATACTGTTTACTGTGGTATTCTATAGCGCTTGTTTGCATAATTGTTAGCATTTCTTATGTATTTCTATAGCGTTATTCAGTTTCTGTAGCATTTTTTATTTAATAGCGTTTATGAAATGTTATTGCCTATTTTGTTAATTTTGTGATTATATTTATAATTGTTTCATTTTTTTTGCAAAGGCATTTAAGACTTTTTTCATGTATACATACACATACATTTAATTTTTTTCTCATTTACATATAAATATAACAAATATTCACAAGCAACAAATATATAAATTAATGCATAATATTTCTTATATGTCATTCAAACAACTTAGCATTTCATATATATTTTCATCAACTTTTCCATGTCCACACATAATATAGCATACATTATTACATGGACGAAGACAAGATGGCGGTTCCCCCCTTCGATTTTAAAATACTGGTATTTTTTTTATAGGTTTAACCCTTTAATATGAAAATTACCACTTTTAAGGCATTTTAATTGATATTTATATAATAATTTGTCTAAAACTTGATAATATGAGACATTTTAGGTTGCAATTAAGACAAATTCAGGGTAAACTGGTATAAAAAAAACTTTAGCCCCCCCTTCGAATCTACCCTCCTTAGCTAGATTCCTGGCTTCGTCCCCACATTTTTGCATCAACCCACTTACAAAATAGACAAACGATGGATTCATAGAAGTGACTTGCGAAGCATTATTTTGTAACGTTTAGAGTATCTTTTCATACTTCATTATCGACAACAAACTCATTAGCTCTTCCCCGTGTTACTCTTAGGGAAGACTCCTCTTTCTTTTGTTTACTAGACATATGTAAAATATATAGTGCTGATGAAGAGCTAAATGTTATGCTGAAAATACCAATCCTGGTGGATGTAGGTTTAGAAGAAAACGTTGTATTTTGAATATCAAAATCCTTGTTGAAGACCTTTTGGAGTAAGAATGTAAGATAAAACTGAAGAGATAATAATAGGCTAACTAGATGATAACAAGTCTAATAATAACTGATACATCCATGACTTACAAAATTGCAACACTATTTCAAGGGATCGACACGATGTTTGTAAAAAGAAACTGGAATGGAGAACATCAATAACAAAAAATACAGTTAATTATTTACCTTGAACAATTTTAGGCCCCTAATCTATTTTATTTCTATACTATCGTATACTGTTCATGTTGTCACATATTTCATATTCATTTTTCCTCAAGCCTAAGAAATTTTGTGTTACCGAGCAGAAGAGTTAATACAGATAATTTAAAATACATAAAATAGAGCTGATATACATTTTATACGGTTCTTGTTTGCATTGGTATCAATTAAAACCAAAGGGTAATGTCCAATCCCTAGATAAACTCAAAAACAAACATTCAACTGTCTGGGTTCTATCCGTAGCAAAGTCTTATTTTTGCTGAAGAAGGGAGCTTGGATTTATACACACATCGCCTTCTTCCTCTGAAAAATATATGGAATAGTGATATGTTATATATGTATGTGCATATATATATATATATATTCATATGTATAATATAATGTATGCACTAATAAAGATTTTAAGGAATAGGCGTATTCTTGTCAAATTAAATCATTTATTTTCAACTTCCATACAGAAGAATATTTGATTGAATTATTTCCAAGGATAAGCCAATCAATTTGCCACATGTCACCAATCAAAAGAGGAAAGCTGCATGGAATATTTCAAGTCTATCTTATCTCTTTTATTTGTAAATATATTATTTTAAGAGATTCATTCATGGCCTAGTTATTCTTATAGGAAGGAGATTACATCTCCAATAAATACCCTTTGTATCATTGTAAATCATATTCAATTTTCTGTCACTTTTACTCTAATAAAGTTCTCCTTTAATTCTGTATTATTTTATTTTCATGACAATTTGCGTTGTCTAATCAATTAGATTTGCTAGAACACAATTGCTATTGCAATTACTCTTCTCATGAATGATTGACCGTCTGATTAGATTCAACGATAATCCTAATTTAACATTTATGTTAGTTTATTTCTGTTCTGCAAATTTATTTCCAGCACTCTGTTTTATTGTTAATAATTGAATTGATTATAGATTCGATTAGTTTCAAATCTACAGTTAATTCAGTTGCAGTGTTGCTCGTTTTTATTGAAAATTAAAATTTTAGTTATCGGTTCAATTAGATTTGTTCTGAACTGAATTGTAATTTCAATTTTATCCCATCTCCAAGATTTTTCTAACTCACCTAAGAATATGTAAATTATAAAATTTAAAACACCTCTCTATGATTCGACTTGCATATTACACGATCTGTGCGCTTGCAGTATTATTACATAATTCGCGCTTTTCTAATTCATAGAAAGCGATGATCAAGTTTTTGGCGCAGTTGCCAGAGAGGCAATATTTAAATTTTATTATTTATTTAATTTCTGATTCGTGTTAGTTTTATTTTTAGATTTTTTCCTTTTGTTTTCTTGTATATGTAGAAAAAATTTCTAGATTGGTTGACTGGGTATTAAAACATTGATACTGCAATCTTCTAATTAAGAGGAAAAAAACTTGCTTTTTTTTCAATACATTTCTTTTTATTTTCTTGTACAAATTAGAAAAAAGTTCAATTTTTTCATTCCAATTACAATACTATTTCGCCTCCTGCAGTCTCTCTTTCCATTTTTTTTTTATTTTTTCTTTCGTATTCTCTTCTTCGCAAATACAAAAAAAAAGTTTCCTAATTTCCCTAGATTCCTTCCCATTTAACCTTCTTTCCTGTTTTCACTTTTCAGTCCATTGTTTTTTTTCTACAAGTTGAAAAAAAATATATGATTTTTTCTCTTGATTTCTTTCCTTTTTTCTTCAATTTTCATTCCAATCTTCTACATTCCTCTTCTATTGTTTACAATTTATTTTCAAAAAAGTAAAAAAAATCCTTTAGCAAAATTTTATTGATTTCCCTTTCTTGCCTTGTGCATCTTCTGTCTCTCCTTTTCATTCCAATTATTTTCCTCGATTTCTTTCCTTTTTATTCCAATCTATTTCTTTCTCCTTTTCAATTTTTCCCTTTTTACATTTTTCTTCCGTTCTACTGTTACAAAAAATCCTTTTCTCTCTTCATATTTCTTCTGTTTTTCTTCATACTTCTTTTGCCACACAGTATCTTCTTCACGACTTTAACCTCACAAACTAACTTCATAGTTCACCAGCTCTTGCACCACTTTAATTCCAAGTTCATTAGCACCTCTCCCTTTCGCTTGCCAAACCCATCCTCTCCACCAATATTTCATCAATCCTTTTGCCAAAACCACATCAATCTTCCTTACAAAACCCGATCTCTCCAAACCACTGTTTGTACGCAATACATCTCCGTAACTTCTATCCCCACACGTCCATAAACCATCCTCTATACCCATCAAAACCACCCATCTTTAACTTTCTGAACGCATCCAAACCATCACTGTCCATCTCTCACAAAACAATCAATTACGTCCCATTCCACCATCTACATCAACAATCAGCCCATCAAATTTCAATACCCGTGTTCAACCCTTCAAAGCCATACACTTCTTCCTCAATATACCTGGACCATAACTTCCAATCCCCTCACATACAAACCACAATGAAGCATCTCGAAGAGCGAAACATGATTACACCAAATTCATATCCATAACCCTACCCAACGCAAGCAACTCCATCCTCACACATCCTTGAACCGCAACCTCCCCTAACCGATTTCAATTCAATAAGCATATTACCCAAATCAGTTTCTAAAAAGAGGCGTGATTTTTTTCCTGATTTCATGGAATTGATATTTTAATTATTTTTTTGGGTTTTAGCGAATGCATTCTTATGAGGTTATATTTGGGATCTAGAGTTTATGTCGAGATTTGTGAGGCATTAAGAAGGAATAAAATTTATGGGGCATCTTTGTTTTAAATTGTAGTGCCATACCATTTTTAATTAAGGCAAGTGGTGTTCCAATATTTTTCTTTTTGGCCAACATTGTTTGGTAGTGTACTGGATTTGATTTTGAGCACGCTATACCAGTTGTTTTCCTTATCAAGTCTAGGTTGTTAGAGTTTGAATTTTTTGTTTTATTTTATTTCTTTTATTTTGTGTGTTTCTGTTAGGATTCTTTTTTAGCTGAGTTAGTTTTTTTCTTAACATAGTCTTTGTTTTAAACTTTTTTGTTTTTTTAGTTTCTAACCCGTTTGTTTGTTTTTATTTAATAGGTTTTTCTTGTACGTACCGGAAAAAGTAGATCTTGATTATCTGATATACAACACGTATCGAACATCCATGGATCGAAAATATCGGTTAGTCCATGAAAGAAATTTGAGGGTAAGGATAGATAAGATAGAAAGTTAGAATAGAAGAATAAGAAGAACACAACATCAGAGTAACACGAACCTCACAACAGAACGAATAACATAATATATATCATAACTTTGAAATATAAATCTATACTTGAATATACATATCATTTCCAAAGTACAGCACTTACAACACAGCGGAAATAAACAATAGCTATATGATCCTGAAGCCTCCTGCTCCAGATCTTCATGTATCTGTAAATCCCGACTACTTGACTGCCCGTATAAAATTGGGCTCCCAAGAGTTTAGGGAAAACAAAACGAAATAAACTCCGGGTCAGTCATGGGACTGGTATGAGTAAAACAGTTTAAAATAGTTTGAGCCATTAAACGATATCTCTTAAGACCACGCTGTATAACGGAACGGGTTTTTACCTTATGAGAATCCAAAATAAACTTTATATCAAAACTCATTGATATTATAATAGTGTCTATCAACCACAATATAATAATCATCTAGCGGAAACGCTTTCATTTCACGTTCTACATATATAGTATACAATCAAAACCGCAAGCACGTATTGGGTAATGGATTTCCAACTATGACAAGGTATGGAACCACCTTTCGCTAGTGTACATCTAGAGAGGAATATACCGGGTTCAACAAGAACATCTTGCAACCCGGCCACACATGACAGACCACTCATTTCTCTTGAGTGTATCGAATGTATATCACCAACGGTTGGGATCAGCAACTATTTCCCGAATAGGACAACATCGACAATAGATTTTTAGAAGTAAATGAAACTCTAGATCAGGTGATTATACACCCTAATAGGTGCGTCCTACTTAGCCATGCTGCCTGCCTGATTTTTTTCATTTTCTAGTTGCGAGGCTAGAGGCCATGCCTATCTCTGAAAAATCACACGTTTATTCACTTTGAATGTCACATCGTCATACCCACCAAATCACAAATTGATTTCCCCAAAAATATCACGGGTATACAGCTAAGAGAAAGAATTCCTCCGCCACCAAACGTACGTACGTTTGAAGAGATCAACTTTGAAACACCCAACCCTCCATTAAGGTCACTCACAAGGGACTGCCTTAACTTTGGTGGAGGTTTTTAAGTAAAAGTCATAGATAAAACACAAGAGAGATATAAACACATATATATAAGCAGCGGAAAACAAATAGACTTTTTATTTCATAAATACGTGTTCATACAAAACATTTCCATAACTGTCACATGATAACTCCCAAAAACATTACATCATCATTTCTGTCTTGGTTATTAAATAAAGAAGCATAAAACATAATTAAAACTGCATAAATCCCTATGATTGTGTCCAACAGCCATAGCCAAAGCAAGAGAGTCCAAACCGTACATCTACTATCTTGAAGCTTGCAAATAGTCTGACTAAGTTGAGTTGTTTCCTCCCTATGGACCTAGGGGGAAACGGAAGAAAAGCAGACGAAAGAAAATAGGGTCAGACATAAATCCTGGTAAGTCTAGTGACTCTTCAGTATGAGAATAAGAATAAGGGCATAATAAGTATAAACTGGAAATAGGAGAATGTCACAAACTAAGACAAAGCAGTTTGAATCGAATATACTATCGCACCCCATACTGTATCTCTGCACCTACTTGTATTATCTTAACTGTCACCCCATGCTGGAGGTAAAGTGATCCCCTTTTCTAAAGATCGGCTCCTACTCGCATAATCATCTATGTCTTACGGCCCCCAAAGATTGTAGATACCTATGCTGGCCCCAACATAAGGTGTATCCAGCCCCATGGTGGTGACCCGACACATAACTAGAGATACATAGGCTATATTACTGGTGCCCCCAGTGCGCTGTTTGTCTGCTCCGAAGTGTGTGCACGCCTGCACTCCGTTAGAACCCACATTGTTGCACCCACCGACGTCGCTTTTGACCGCTTACAATCAGCCCAGTAATCGTGCCCCACCCTGCCTAGTTTCAGGGTACCATGATACCTAATTGGGTTACTGCTGAAATGGGTCCCCGTTACGAGGGTTTTCTAGTCAAACATGTTAAGTGGTTAAGTGCCTGTATTTACCTAATCCCACCCATCAATTTCATTAACATGTTGAATTGGTTAAGTGTTTTAGTTAACTTAACTTACCATCCTGACAGTCCGTCCTTAGCTTTTTAAAGCACCGACCACTCACATTAGACAGGTATTGTTACGGTTACTGAATGTGCCAGTCGGTTCCGGGCAGATTTACACCGTAACTCAGTCTAACCTCGGGTCCTTATTGGGCTTCATGCTTAACCACCCACATTGGATAGGTATTGTTGTGACTACTGGACAACCGGGCGGGTCCGGGCAGGTTTACATCACAACTCAATCCAACCTCGTGTTAAGCATACTCGTATTTTCTAAATTTACATATTTGTCTTTATCACTTAATATATGTAAATTTGTCAACCATTAAATGTTGTGGCCCACTTTCCAAGTTTAACATTTTTGGTATAAAGAATTCATACCATTCAAGTGCCACCAATTTTTGGCATGTGACAAACATGCCAATTTCGTATATTTTTATGACAAGTTTTCTAATATTCCCAACGTTACCCCGTTTAAACATTAGGCCAACAATCTTAGCCTAATTTTGGTACGCATAGTTTTTAACATATAATATTAGGCTAAAAACTTAGCCTAATTTAGCGCATACAAACATAAACATGACATAGGTGTAAACTTGGCATTGGCAAAGTCAATATGAACATCATAGGTGTGAACTTGCAAAATAGTCAACATGAATGTGAACTTGCAACATAGCCTAAATCAACGTATATGTGAACTTGCATTGAAATAGGTATTTATCCAAATAAGTGTCACATAATTTAGCATATGATTTAGATAACATAAGTCTAAACTTGTTTTTGGATCTAGGCATAACATCGAACATCACTAGCATATGACAAGAATATGGCATTTTCATAAATATGTATAACTTTATGACAAGAGTGTGAACTAGATCCAATCGCATATCTAATTACAACATGAAACATGTACTAAAGTGGATCTTGACATGGATCCAATTAGGGACTTGCAAATTTTGTATAAACATAGGGACATGTATATGAACATAACCATTTAGGCATAAAGGTTCTAGCATAAAGTATATACATGAGGTTTCTAATCACAAACAACCTATATAATCACATAAACAATAACTATACAACTTGCTTGTGATGTTGTTGTCATTCTAAAAGTACAATAGGATTAACATCAGTCTTAATTATACCACAAACATCCCAATTTCATTCGCAACACAATCATTTCAATACATAGATATGAATTAACATCGGCATTACATAATAGCACAATTCCACTTCCAATTTACATCGAATTAAGTCTTAGTTTTATTCTCATCGGAAAAATCACTATACTTACAACGAAAGACGAACTTAGATTCTGGATTCTGAATTCTGAATTTGATATGCTTTCCTTTGGGTAGACTAACGTTGTTTTGATTTGTGTTTTACTTTAGTATTGGCTTCTCTCTAAGCTTTCTAACTGACGGTCACTCCTAGTTTCTTTCCAGCAGCATGACGGCTTTAGTTCTATATTATTTGTGTGAATTTAGGTTTAGACTTGAGTTGTATTTATAGAATTTTAAACTGATTAGAGCCGTCAATGAAGCTAGAGTGAATGCAGACCATCCATCTCAAGAGAAGCCAATCAGAAAGCGACATGTATGCCCTAGTGACTCAGCCAAGCCTCAGAAATCGACCAGAACCTGACCAGGCCAGCCAGGCCTGACCAAGTAAGTTTTCTGGCCTGGGCGCACTTGACAGGTATGCCAGTGCAAATTTTTACTGGTGCACTTCCCAAGTGCGCCAGTGCAATTTTGTTCTGGCGCACTTCCCAAGTGCGCTAGTGCATTCTGACCCGTTTCTGGTTTTTCTGCCTAACTTTGTTCGTCCATATCTTCTTCATACGGTATCCGTTTTACGCAAACTCAGACTCTATCTCAAGCAGAATTCCGAGACGAACGCAATGGCGTAACCCATTTTCCTTAATTCCATCATTTAGAATTAATTATACTTTAAGTTGTTAATTTACAGTTAACAGAAAATTCAGGGTGTTACATTCTCCCCTCCTTAAAGGATTTCATCACCGAAATCTTCAAGTCTAAGAGAATGTAAGTCCTAACATCCAATCGTCCATCTACTCAACCAACAAGCACAGGCGTCCATTGTCCTTAAATGACTTCTAATGCTTTATGATTTTATGCACAGTGTGTGTAAATTTCCTTAACTAATGCAAAATCAGGCAGTCTACTGATCCAGTTGACCTCCTTAATGCAAAACATGTAAGTGTCATGAATCCATTATGTATGCAAATTTGTCCTTACTCATAATTCTACATGAGTGCGCAACCATAAATACAAATGCGACATCCGTATGACAACATACCAAGTTTCAACCACATACAAATATGAATACAAATATGCATATGCAGTATGAAGTGACTGAGCCGATCTAAAACCTAGGGTGTGTGTGTATATGCATCCACGAGCAACCACTAACAATCACTTGGAACCACATGCCGCCATCAACCATAACATGTTTCAAATACATATTTACATCCAAAGGGGTTTCTACCTAAGGATAAAGGATAATATCAAGGAGATATACCTAAAAAATAGATACAAGCACAACTTAAGGAAAAAGAGAGATCAAAGATGTACCCTCAAAAAGAAAAGGGTAGGCTGCGCGTATTCTGTCCTCGGTTTCCTAAGTCGCATCTTCCTCGGCGTCGCTCCACTGAACTTTAACAAGCTTGACTTCGCGGTTGCGTAGCTTTTTCACTTCAGTTCCTACGATTCGAGTTGGAACTCTCCTCATAGTTGCTTCGCGTTCCACTTCGGCTTCTTCTAGAATGCTTGGCTCCACCACTTCCGCTAATTCATGTAGACATTTTCGAAGATGAGAAACGTGAAAGACGTTGTGAATTCCAGCCAGCCTTTCAGGCAGGTCTAATCTATAAGCCATCTTCCCAATCTTCTCGATGATGGGGAACGATCCTACAAATCTTGGTGCTAGCTTTCCTGCGGATCCAAAGCGAACGACGTTCCTTAAGGGATATACCTTAAGGAAAACCCTGTCCCCAACCTCAAACTCAAGGTCGGTCCTTCTTTTGTCGGCGTAGAATTTTTATCTGTCTTGGGCCGTCTTCATTCTACTTCGTATCAAGTCCACTTTTTCTGAAGTCTCTCTAATCATGTCTGGCCCAAGTATAATCTTGTCGGCAGACTCTCACCAACAAATTGGTGATTGGCAAGGTCTTCCATACAAAGCTTCGAAGGGCGCCATACCGATGGTGGCTTGGTAACTGTTGTTATAGGCGAATTCCACTAAAGGAAGGTGATCCTCCCAAGTCCCTCCGAAGTCAAGAACGCACAGTCATAGAAGATCTTCTAGTACTCTATTCACCCTTTCTGTCTGACCATCAGTTTGGGGGTGATAGGTCGTGCTCAAGCATAACTGTGTGTCGACAGCTTCTTGCAGACTCTGCCAAAATTCGCTCGTGAAGATGGGATCTCTATCACTCATTATGCTGGAGGGTATTGCATGTAGTCGAACTATTTCCTTGAGGTAAAGAGAAGCTAGAGACGAAGCAGTCCTTCTACTTTTGATAGGTATAAAGTGGGCGCTTTTAGTAAGCCTTTCCACTATTAACCAAATGCTAGTATTGCCTCTTCTTGACCTAGGCAACTGTGACGGCCCGCCCCGCACCAGCCGGTATTTCCTCCGAAAGTGCGCTGTACACATGTCCGACTAGCACGGAACGGTCGCCAAAGAAAGGAAATAAGAGAATGAACAAATCAAGGAACCTGTAGAATGTCTCACAGCGCATGGAATAAAATATAATAATAATAACATACTTGACATAAAACAGGTGAGACAGTGCATAAGCTGATAACTAAAATCAACATCAACATCAGAGCAGCGGAAATCCAAATACAACTTATTACAACTTTCCAATTTTACTGTCTCTAAACAAAAGAAAGCTAAAGTTGAAGATACACCACTAATGCCCAAGCAGTGATCTTCAACAACACAGGGAGAATACTATATATATTACGTGGAAGCTTCCTGCTCGTCTCCGGATCATCTACCCGTGCATCACCAGCTAACCTGTCTCTAGTCTGCTCGTGTGAGCACCCAGAGTAATAAGAAGAGACATAAAACTCTGGGTCAGACATAAAGCCTGGTATGAGCGATAAGCATCTAAACAGAACAATAACAGGTATACTAAACCATACCTGAACCTGGACCTGCAACCAAAGAGTTAGTACCACATACCGTACAGTACT
Source organism: Allium sativum (assembly GCA_030737875.1). Taxonomy (NCBI): domain Eukaryota; kingdom Viridiplantae; phylum Streptophyta; class Magnoliopsida; order Asparagales; family Amaryllidaceae; genus Allium; species Allium sativum. The sequence continues at coordinate 61,946,584 of CM060909.1, read as the reverse complement.
CTAAGGTGCCATAATAGATAGTGTAAGGAATACGGGGGTGGGGTGTGCATGTCATAATGATAGTAAACAAATCATCCATAGCAACCATCCTCACATCTCTCGCTCAATGCGTAAAGCATACGATGTCCACCACTGTCAACCACTAGACCCATCGAAGTAGTGACGGAGTTCGACTTGTACAACTACTGCTACTACCAAGCTTACCTCATGGAGTCATGACCAAATCTTTACAAATGACCCCACTTCATTGGTCTATAGCCCTTTAGTCGTACCTAGGCCACTGTGGCCCTGAATCCGTTCACGAACTTCCCATACATAGTGATCCAAAGTCATAGACATTGATAGCCCCTTGGCACACGTCCCGCAGCAAAGCCCAATCATGAAGTGAACTCATCGGTTCCCAACTGGATCTTGAGCTCTAACTTCCTATATTGAACTACCTTTGCATCTCGGGTTATTGGTCAATACTGGGTCGGGTCGGGTTCTCCTTCTAGCCATCGGTTCGGGTCCACAGCGTCGCATCGGTTCGGGTCGGGTGTCCCCCTTCGGGTCGGGTCGAGTGTCCTCCTCCGGGTCGGGTCGGGTTGCTATCTTCCCTCTAGTTCATGCTCCTTCTTCGATCAGCTCCCTCTTTCTCCATTTACTCCGATCCGATCTTCCTCCTCTAGCTGATCCGATCCTACTCCTTTAGCCGATCTGATCCCTTCGCCTTACTCCAGTCTTAGCCTTTCATCCTTAAGTCGATCCGATCCGAGTCCTTCGTCTTTAAGTTAGTCCGATCCGAGCCCTTCGTCTCTAAGTTAGTCCGATCCCCAGCTTAACCAACATGGCCTTCCTTTTTGCCAAGCCTCTTATGTGCCAGACTCCAGTTCGGGTTGGGTTTCTTGCCCAGTTCACATATCCGATCCGAGCCCACATCCGATCTGATCCGAAGCCCTGCACAACTTTCTACAACTTTTTCCAGCAACTTGTTTACGCCATTCGACGACGTTTTCAACAAATCTAACTATACTAATCAATCACTAATCATGTCAAACAGTCATAACAACATAGCAAACTAACCACAAACACCAAAACAATGAATTTACATGTCCAAATGGATCAAATATGCCCAAAACCCCTTATTTTCCCTTAAGCATGTTTAAGTAAATCAAATCATAGGGTTAACAAAACTTGATCAAATTAAACCAAATTTCTACCAGAGGCATAAAATATTATTTTTGAATTTTTAGATATTTTTCCAGAATTTATTAGTGTATAAATTCGCTAATCTTCACTAATTACCCTTAATTAACTGTAATTAGTGTCAAAACAATGCTAACCACTCACCTTTGCCACAAAATAAAGCACCAATCTGAAATACTCTCTATTTGGGTCGAATTCCTATGTATAGCAGCAGCTTCAACCTTGCTCTGATGCTATTTGGCCTTGTTTTGATGTAGTTTAGGCTTATTCTTCACTAAAAATGTGTTTTGGAGTGGTTTTAGAGGATGAAAGCCATTACTAAGGTCTCAAGAAGGTTTGTGGAGGCCCAAAACTGAAATGAAAGTGATTCCCTAACCCTAATCAGCCCTCCTATGCCTCTAAACCCGAAATTCCCCTCTGGGCCTAGCTGCTAATTACCCGGTTAAGCCCAGTTAAGCTGTTTTTCACCATCTGGAACTTGTTTCAGCCATATCTCCCAAAGGGTGAGTCCGTTTGGCTAATGTGACCACTCTATGGAATTGTAAACCATCATCCGAAGCCAATGGAAGTGGTTTCAGGTCAAAATTCCTTTCCAGTCAAAAGTTATGGCCAAAACAGTGCCAACCAGGGGTAAAATGGTCATTTAAAAATCGGGAAAAATCATGAACATGGAAATGACCCCAATAGTCGTCTCCCAAAGTTACATGACCATACGACTTCGTATGTGAAAGAAATAAATATTCTACGGTCCTATGATGCATAGAATACGGGTCGTTACACTATCCCCCCTTAAGAAATTTCGCCCTCGAAATTCCTTAACCCTACACATACAAAGGATCCCGCATGCCTAACAACCACATACAACAATCAAACTTGCAAAAAAAGCAAACAAACCTATCCTAGCATGCGGAAAACTAAATCGAAGTTAAAATCTTACCAGGCAAAGAGTTCTGGATATGTCTTCCTAATGTTCTCCACTGTCTCCCAAGTACAATCATTCTCGTCCTCGCTCCACTGAACCTTGACTAGCTTCACCGCCTTCCTTCGAAGTTGCTTCATGTCGTGCTCGACAATACGGGCCGACTTGCGGTTCCCAACCGCCTCGGGTTCTACTTCGAAGTCCTCTAACTGATCAGGTGAAATAGTCATATCTGAGTCGTGAACGAACTTCCTTAGTTGGGAAACATGAAATACGTTGTGAACTCCTGCCATCTTCTCTGGTAAGCCAATTCTATATGCCAAATTCCCGACTAGTTCAAGAACAGGGAATGGGCCAACAAATCTTGGTGCCAACTTGCCTCTCCTGCCAAATCGTATTACGCTCTTTAACGGAGAAATCTTGACAAACACCAAGTCGCCAACGGAGAATTTTAAGTCTCTTCTCCTCTTATCAGCATAACTCTTCTGCCTATCTTGGGCAGCTTTCATTCGTTGTTGAATGATCTTAATCTTATCTGAAGTTTCCCTCACCACATCTGGTCCAAGCATAAACTTTTCGCCAGTCTCTATCCAACATGATGGTGAGTTGCATGGTCTTCCATACAAGGCTACAAACGGAGCCATACCGATACTGGATTGGTAGCTATTATTATATGCAAACTCTACTAGATGCAAATGGTCATCCCATGATCCACCAAAATCCAATATACATGCTCTCAAGAGATCTTCCAATATAAGATTCACCCTCTCCGTCTGACCGTCGGTCTGAGGATGATATGCGGTACTGAGATGTAACTCTGACCCTAGAGCCTCTTGTAAGCTCTTCCAAAACCCACTGTGAACAATGGTTCTCGGTCACTCACAATGCTTTTAGGTACTCCATGAAATCTCACTACCCGCTTCATATACAATTCTGCTAACTTAGCTGTCGTTCTAGTCGATTTGGCTGGTATAAATCTTGCACTTTTAGTCAATCGATCCACAATTACCCAAATGCTATCATGTCCCGATCTAGTCCTTGGTAAACCATCGATGAAATTCATCGAGACTTGCTCCCATTTCCATTTGGGAATTTCTAATGGCTGCAACAACCCACTAGGCTTCTTTTGCTCGGCTTTAACTAGCTGGCAATTCATGCATTTGGATATAAACTTCCCAATGTCTCTTTTCATCCCTTCCCAGTAGTAGGTCTGCTTCATATCTCGATACATCTTATTACCACCAGGGTGTATAGTCAATTTTGAGTGATGACACTCTCTAAGCCCTTCATCTCTCAATCCATCGACATTGGGTACAACAAGCTTTCCATTCTTTCTAAGCCATCCATCTCGATCAAGCCCATACTTGTTCATCTCCTCATCGATACCCATCTCTAACTTGGAGATGATTTCCAATAGGTTAGGATCGTCCCTCTGACTAGAGCCGATCCTCTCAATCAAAGTGGGTCTGATCGTCAAACTTGCTAAAATTTTTGGATCCAATTCGCACTTTGGTCTGAAATCAAACCCAACGATGTACTCCAGTTGCTTCCATTCTAGAAACATAGCCCCTAGGCTGGCATGTCTCCTACTCAATGCATCAGCCACCGCATTGCCCTTTCCCGGTGTATATGCGATGTCGAAATCATAGGAAGCTAAGAACTCTAACCATCTCTGCTGACGGAGATTCAGATCTTTCTGAGAGAAAAGATACTTCAACGACTTATGATCTGTGAACAACTCAATCTTTCTCCCAAGAGATAGTGTCTCCACATCTTTAATGCGAACATGATCGCTGCCAATTCCAAATCATGGGTAGGGTATCTTTTCTCGTGCGGTTTTAATTGCCGACTTGCATAAGCTACAACTCTACCACTTTGCATCAATACAGCACCCAGTCCGGTACCACAGGCATCCGTGTATACCGTCATCTCTTCATTCCCCTTAGGAATGACTAACACTGGTGCACATGTCAACTTGTCCTTTAGACTCTTGAATGCATTCTCGCACCTTTCATCCCAGACAAAAGCTTGATTCTTCTTGGTCAACTGGGTCAATGGTGCTGCTATCTTGGAGAAACCTCGGATAAACTTACGATAATATCCAACTAACCCCAAGAAACTTCTTACATCTGTTGCATTCTTGGGCGTAGCCCAATCCTGTACCGTAGCCACCTTCGCCGGGTCCACGGCAATACCATTCTCTGATACGATATGGCCCAAGAACCTCACTTCCCTCCTCCAGAAGTGACACTTAGAAAACTTTGCTTTCAATTGGTGTTTTCTCAACACCTCCAACACTATTCTTAAATGTTCCTTGTGTTCTTCCTCTGTCCTCGAATAGACCAAAATATCATCAACGAACACAAGGACAAACTTATTCAACTGATCTCTGAATACCCTATTCATAAGATCCACAAAGTATGTTGGGGCATTGGTCAACCCGAATGGCATGACCAACCACTCATAAAATCCAAACGGCGTTCGAAATGCCGTTTTAGCTATACTCTTAGCTTCCACTCTAAGCTGATTAAAACCTGTCGCGAGGTCCAACTGAGAAAATACTCTCGCGCCACTCAACTGATCGAACAAATCATCTATCCGCGGTAGAGGATACTTATTCTTCCTCGTCACTTTATTCAACTCGCGGTAGTCTACACACAAACGAAGGGAATCATCCGCCTTGGTAGCAAACACAACTGGTGCTCCCCATTCAGAAACACTCCTTCTGATAAATCCCTTCTTCAAAAGATCGCTGACTTGCACCTCGAGCTCTCGCTGCTCCCTTGGTGCCATACGACGAAGTGGCATCACTATATGTCTGGCATCTTTTACCAAGTCAATACGGAACTCAATCTCTCGGTGTGGTGGAAGCTCGGTCACTTCTACGAAAACATCCGGATACTGGCCAACCACGGGCAAACCTGACAACTCACTATGCGGAATATCGAGCGAGTTTAGAAAACTAGCCAATACCCCCTCACTGGGTAGACCACCAAACACTATCCTCCGCCCATCATCCGCTCTAGCTGTCACCAGAAAGCCCTCACAGTCTACCACCACCCCGTATCTTCGGAGCCAATCTACTCCCAAAATAATGCCAAACCCAATAAAGCCCAAAACAAAGAAATCACAAACAAACATGCATCCATGACTCGATAAGACCACGTTACGACAAATCATGCTAAGGCTAGTCGAACCACCAATCGGGTTCGTCACCACTAGAGGTCTATCGACAATCTCGGGCTCCAATCCTAACCTATCTACCAGGTCACTAGATATGAAAGAACTGGAAGCTCTGGTATCAAACAAAACTCTAACAGGAATATCATAAACAGAAAGCATACCTTGAATGACGACATTCTTTCTCTTCTCCGCCGCAGTTGGGGCATTCGACAAAGAAGGAATAGCGTTAAGGGCGTAGGCTTTCACCATTTGCTTTTCTTTAGGGGGTTGCGGACACTTGTCCTTGTGATGTCCCATTTGGCCACAGTTGAAGCACTTCCTATCCGCTGGCTTGGCCCGACAATTACTAGCATAATGGCCCTTCTTACCACAGCTGAAGCACTCCACATCTTGCTTATTCTTTTTCTTCTGGCCATCCTTAGTCTGATTCTGTTTTCTTTTATTCTGGGAACCACCCTTGCCTCCACCACTTGCTTGTGGCTTTGGCTCATCTGCGGATGCACCCTCAGTCTTCAGCTTAGGGTAGAGACTTTCTGATCTTAATGCTTTCCCCACAATCGATTCAAACGTCTCATCGATGTGGTTAATAAGCCTTTCCCCCAAGTACTGATCCAAACCAGTTATGAATTTCTCATTCTTCTTCTCAGCAGTATCAATAAGAGATAACCCATATTTTGACAAAGTGTCGAATTCAGCAATATACTCCGAGACAGCTCTGCCATTCTGCTTAAGCTCCAAGAATTTCTTAAACAACACTGACTTCTGAGCAGCTGGAATGAACTTCTCGCCAAAAAGAGCTTTAAACTGCTCCCAAGTAATCTGATCTTCAGGAATAGCTGCTTTTATAGCATTCCACCAATTCATTGCCCGCCCTTGCAGCTGACGGGATGCTAGCTTTCTCTTCATCGCATCCTCGATGCCCAAATCCTCTAAGATACGTTCGCAACTATCCAACCAATCCTGAACATCCGTAGCCGACTCCGTTCCATGGAACGGCTTCCCACCAAGGCTGGTATAATCCTTATTTAGCTTGGCAAAGTCGACTCTAGGTGCCTGCACTATTGGACCACCACCATTTCCACCATTGGGAGCATCCCTCTGCACATCCCTAAGCATCTCTCTCATGAGGTCAGTAAACATCGTCCTCATGTCAGTAGCATTCCCATTATTGGCTCCCCTACCAGCACCTCTAGTATATCGGCTCATCGTCAATCTGAAAAAGGAAATGATTAACGACCCCATAGAGGTGCTAGTGCAGTACGACTTCATTCTTATACTACTAATAGTATATATATATAACTTCTGAAAACCAAAGTAATCACAAATAAGCTCTCTCGTATACGTACTATCTCTCCCTAGTGTCTTTCCCTAGGTTAACTATGCAACCTAGAGCTCTGATACCAAGTGTGACGGCCCGCCCCGCACCAGCCGGTATTTCCTCCGAAAGTGCACTGTACACATGTCCGACTAGCACGGAACGGTCGCCAAAGAAAGGAAAGAAGAGAATGAACAAATCAAGGAACCTGTAGAATGTATCACAGCGCATGGAATAAAATATAATAATAATAATATACTTGACATAAAATAAGTGAGACAGTGCATAAGCTGATAACTAAAATCAACATCAACATCAGAGCAGCGGAAATCCAAATACAGCTTATTACAACTTTCCAATTTTACTGTCTCTAAACAAAAGAAAGCTAAAGTTGAAGATACACCACTAATGCCCAAGCAGTGATCTTCAACAACACAGGGAGAATACTATATATATTACGTGGAAGCCTCCTGCTCGTCTCCGGATCATCTACCCGTGCATCACCAGCTAACCTGTCTCTAGTCTGCTCGTGTGAGCACCCAGAGTAATAAGAAGAGACATAAAACTATGGGTCAGACATAAAGCCTGGTATGAACGATAAGCATCTAAACAGAACAATAACAGGTATACTAAACCATACCTGAACCTGGACCTGCAACCAAAGAGTTAGTACCACATACCGTACAGTACTCTAAGGTGCCATAATAGATAGTGTAAGGAATACGGGGGTGGGGTGTGCATGTCATAATGATAGCAAACAAATCATCCATAGCAACCATCCTCACATCTCTCACTCAGTGCGTAAAGCATACGATGCCCACCACTGTCAATCACTAGACCCATCGAAGTAGTGACGGAGTTCGACTTGTACAACTACTGCTACTACCAAGCTTACCTCATGGAGTCATGACCAAATCTTTGCAAATGACCCCACTTCATTGGTCTATAGCCCTTTAGTCGTACCTAGGCCACTGTGGCCCTGAATCCGTTCACGAACTTCCCATACATAGTGATCCAAAGTCATAGACATCGATAGCCCCTTGGCACACGTCCCGCAGCAAAGCCTAATCATGAAGTGAACTCATCGGTTCCCAACTGGATCCTGAGCTCTAACTTCCTATATTGGACTACCTTTGCATCTCGGGTTATTGGTCAATACTGGGTTGGGTCGGGTTCTCCTTCTAGCCATCGGTTCGGGTCCACAGCGTCGCATCGGTTCGGGTCGGGTGTCCCCCTTCGGGTCGGGTCGGGTGTCCTCCTCTGGGTCGAGTCAGGTTGCTATCTTCCCTCCAGTTCATGCTCCTTCTCCGATCAGCTCCCTCGTTCACCATTTACTCTGATCCGATCCTCCTCCTCTAGTCGATCCGATCCTACTCCTTTAGCCGATCCGATCCCTTCGCCTTACTCCAGTCTTAGCCTTTCATCCTTAAGTCGATCCGATCCGAGTCCTTCGTCTTTAAGTTAGTCCGATCCGAGCCCTTCGTCTCTAAGTTAGTCCGATCCACAGCTTAACCAACATGGCCTTCCATTTTGCCAAGCCTCTTATGTGCCAGACTCCAGTTCGGGTCGGGTTTCTTGCCCAGTTCACATATCCGATCCGAGCCCACATCCGATCCGATCCGAAGCCCTGCACAACTTTCTGCAACTTTTTCCAGCAACTTGTTTACGCCATTCGACGACGTTTTTGACAAATCTAACTATACTAATCAATCACAAATCATGTCAAACAATCATAACAACATAGCAAACTAATCACAAACACCAAAACAATGAATTTACATGTCCAAATGGATCAAATATGCCCAAAACCCCTTATTTTCTCTTAAGCATGTTTAAGTAAATCAAATCATAGGGTTAACAAAACTTAATCAAATTAAACCAAATTTCTACCAGAGGCATAAAATATTATTTTCGAATTTTTAGATATTTTTCCAGAATTTATTAGTGTATAAATTCGCTAATCTTCACTAATTACCCTTAATTAACTGTAATTAGTGTCAAAACAATGCTAACCACTCACCTTTGCCACAAAATAAAGTACCAATCTAAAATACTCTCTGTTTGGGTCGAATTCCTATGTATAGCAGCAGCTCCAACCTTGCTCTGATGCTATTTGGCCTTGTTTTGATGTAGTTTAGGCTTATTCTTCACTAAAAATGTGTTTTGGAGTGGTTTTAGAGGATGGAAGCCATTATTAAGGTCTCAAGAAGGTTTGTGGTGGCTCAAAACTGAAATGAAAGTGATTCCCTAACCCTAATCAGCCCTCCTATGCCTCTAAACCCGAAATTCCCCTCTGGGCCTAGCTGCTAATTACCCGGTTAAGCCCAATTAAGCTGTTTTTCACCATCTGGAACTTGTTTCAGCCATATCTCACAAATGGTGAGTCCATTTGGCTAATGTTACCACTCTACGGAATTGTAAACCATCATCCGAAGCCAATGTAAGTGGTTTCAGGTCAAAATTCCTTTCCTGTCAAAAGTTATGGCCAAAAAATGCCAACTAGGGGTAAAATGGTCATTTAAAAATCGGGAAAAATCATGAACATGGGAAATGACCCCAATAGTCGTCTCCCAAAGTTACATGACCATACGAGTTCGTATGTGAAAGAAATAAATATTCTACGGTCCTATGATGCGTAGAATACGGGTCGTTACAGCAACCCATCAATGAAGTCCATTGAAATGTTATCCCACTTCCATTGCGGGATTTCTAGAGGATGAAGCAGTCCTCCAGGCTTCTTTTGCTCCGCCTTGATCTATTGGCATGTCACACACTTAGAAACAAAATCTGCCACGTCCTTCTTCATGCCGCTCCAATAGAAAACTCTCTTTATGTCCTTGTACATCTTGTCTCCTCCTGGGTGTATTGTCATCTTGGAATGATGTGCCTCCTTGAGAACCTTCTTCACTAAATCCCTAGCTTGTAGGACGCATAGCCTTCCATCCCGTCTCAGCCAATCCTTATCATCGATGGAGTACCTATTGAGATGACTGGAAGTTTCACCCCTAATTAGTTTATCAATCACATCCACAAGCTGAGGGTCTTCACGTTGTGCGGCCCCTATCGAGTCTAAAAGAGTGGGCCGTACTTCTACGGATGCCAATAAACCAGGTATAAAATCTGAGGAGGGCCTAAAGTCGAAACTGGCTATATACTCCAAGCTTTGCCTTTCTACAAAGAGAGGGCTTAGGGTCAGCTTCTTTCTGCTCAACGCGTCTGCTACTACGTTGCCTTTGCCAGGAGTATAGGAAATTTCAAAGTCACACGAGGCAAGGAACTCCATCCACCTTTGCTGCCTCAAGTTAAGGTCTTTCTACGAGAAAAGATACTTCAACGATTTATGGTCAGTATATAATTCGAACTTCTCACCTAGGAGATAATGGCGCCAAGACTTAAGCGCAAAGACGATGGCGGCCAACTCAAGATCGTGGGTTGGGTAGTTCTTTTCATGCACTTTCAATTGTCTTCCACCATAAGCTACTACCCTCCCTTCTTGCATCAGAACAGCTCCTAGTCCCGTACCACAAGCATCCATGTATACGGTGAACATCTTGCTTCCATCTGGCAAAGTCAGAACTGGGGCTATTGTGAGATCCCTCTTTAATCGTTGGAAAGCAAACTCGCAATCCGCGAACGCCAGATTCTTCTTTGTTAGTCTTGTGAGTGGAGCCGAGATTTTTGCGAAATCCCTAATGAACTTTCGGTAAAAACCTTCTAGCTCGAGAAAGCTTCGGACTTCGGTTGCATTTCTTGGTGTCTTCCAATCTTGCACTGCCACCACTTTTGCGGGGTCCACAGCTAACCCCTCTTTGGACGCTATATGTCCAAGAAATCTTACTTCTCTCCAAAAGTGGCATTTGGAGAATTTGGCTTTTAGCTGATGAACTCGAAGAGTTTCCATGATCTCCTTCAGATGTTGAGCATGTTCTTCCTCATTCTTTGAGAAGATCAAAATATCGTCTACGAAGACCACCACGAACTTATTGAGGAATTCTTTGAACACCCTGCTCATTAGGTCCATGAAATAAGCGGGTGCGTTTGTCAAACCGAAAGGCATGACAAGCCACTCGAAGAAACCATCTGGGGTTCTAAATGTCGTTTTATCAATACTATCTTTAGCTCCCCTTAGCTGATGGAATCCAGTAGCTAGATCAAGTTGGGAGAAGATAGACGCACCTACAAGCTGATCAAACAGATCGTCTATTCTGGGAAGCAGGTGTCTATTCTTTTTAGTTAGCTTGTTTAGCTCCCTATAGTCCGCACAAAGACATAGTGAACCATCTGCTTTGGCGGCGAACACCACTGGAGCACCCCATTCCGAGATACTCCGCCTTATAAACCCCTTCCCGAGAAGCTCCTTAACTTGCTCACTGAGCTCCTTTCTCTCCTTTGGAGCTATGTGTCTAACAGGCAGAGCTACGGGCTTTGCATTATCAACAAGATATATGCGGAAGTCTATTTCCCGCTTCGGAGGTAAGCCTTTCGCCTCTTCAAAGACATCCGGATATTCTCGGACTACTCTAACCGACTGCAAATTCTCAACAGAAGCGTCAAGCGACTCTAGATAACTAAGCATAACATCATTTAAGGGATTACAAGAAATTTCTAGAGTGTTACCGAGCCGAGTCAAGAGCCTAACCACTCTCTTCTCACAATCAAGAATGGCACCGTTACTGGATAACCAGTCCATGCCTAAGATCAGTCCATATCCTGAGAAGCCCAAAACAAAGGCACTACATCTAAATTCAACACTTAGAATAAAGATATTCAAATCCAAGCAAACCATCGACAAATAAGCCGAGCCCCCAATCGTATTTGAAACAACCAAGGGATCTTCTACCATACTAGTGTATAGGTGCAGAGATTCTACTAAAGCAGATGAAATAAAGGAGTGTGATGCACCAGAATCAAAGAGAGTGCGAACTGGATGATCATAAAGATAAACTAAGCTTTCTACATAAATATTTCTACCTCGTTCCTGTGGAGGTGCCACCAGCGCGTGAACTTGTCCGCCTGAGGTGGATCCAGTCCTCTGTCCCTGCCCCCGCTTCTTCAGGTAGTCCTTAGCCAAGTGTCCAGTCTCGCCACAATTGAAGAAACCACCGTTCATCTTTGCCTTCTTCTTTCTGCAGTCTTTTGCTATATGTCCCACAATGCCATAGAAATTGCACTTTCTCTTTTCACGGGATTTGTTGTTCTTCCCGCCTTTCTTGAAGTCTGTTTTCTTAGCCTGTAAACCCTCCTTCTTTTCTTGAGGCACTTCCGCCTTTGCCTCTTTCTTTCCTTTATCTTCCTCGTGTTGTAGCGCCATGTCCACCAAGCTTTCATAGGTCGCTCCTATGGGTATATGGGTCATAACAAGGCTGTGTAGAGGTTCATTCAGGCCTTTGACGAAGCGAAGGGCCTTCTTGTGTTGGGTGTTTACTAAATCCAGCCCGAATCTGGCCAGCTGATTAAACTGATTTACATACTCCTTGATTGTCATACTTCCTTGTTTAAGGGTTAGGACTTCTCCATTTGCAGGCTTCTTTCAGCTTGGGAGAGGAATTTCATCTAAAACCGCATCCTAAAATCTTCCCAAGTCTCTACTGGCCTTTCAGCATGGGTAACTTCCCACCAATAGGAAGCTTCGTCTTTCAGCAACCACACTGCTAGCTGTATCTTTTGCCTGTCATCAACTTCAAAGTTAACGAATAAATCTTCAGTCTCCTTCAGCCAGTTCCTTGCTACCACAAATGATTCATTTCCATAAAAGTCCTTTCCTCCCATAGCCTTGAAGTCTCTACACGTCTTAGCGAAAGTGTTCCCACGAGGAGGAGGAGGAGGGGGAGGAGGAACCGCTGCCACCGTAGGAGGAGGAATGTCTGCTGGGCCCGCACCATTGGCCCTAGCCTCTAAGTACCTTCGGAACCAACCAGGGATCGGTACTCCTTCTGGAATGTTAAGATCTCCAGACATGCTGGAACAAAAAGGAAAGTATTCAAGATAAAGGGGTTGAGGGATAGTGCATATTGCTCTGGGGAATTATGCCTTTTAAAAACATCACTTTTTCTTGAAAAAGATGCTTCTATAAACTTCTTTTTGAAAATAGTTTCAAAAACTTGTATCTAGTCTGGTAAATCTATGCTCTGATACCAAGTGAAACACCCCACCCTCCATTAAGGTGACTCACAAGGGACTGCCTTAACTTTGGTGGAGGTTTTTAAGTAAAAGTCACAGATAAAACACAAGAGAGATATAAACACATATATATAAGCAGCGGAAAACAAATAGGCTTTTTATTTCATAAATATGTGTTCATACAAAACATTTCCATAACTGTCACATAATAACTCCCAAAAACATTACATCATCATTTCTGTCTTGGTTATTAAATAAAGAAGCATACAGCATAATTAAAACTGCATAAATCCCCATGATTGTGTCCAACAGCCATAGCCAAAGCAAGAGAGTCCAACCCGTACATCTACTATCTTAAAGCTTGCAAAGAGTCTGACTAAGCTGAGTTGTTTCCTCCCTGTGGACCTGGGGGGAAGGGGGGAGGAAACGGAAGAAAAGAAGACGAAAGAAAATAGGGTCAAACATAAAGCCTGGTAAGTCTAGTGACTCTTCAGTATGAGAATAAGAATAAGGGCATGATAAGTATAAACTAGAAAATAGGAGAATGTCATAAACTAAGACAAAGCAGTTTGAATCGAATATACTATCGCACCACATACTGTATCTCTGTACCTACTTGTATTATCTTAACTGTCACCCAATGCTGGAGGTAAAGTGATCCCCTTTTCTAAAGATCGGCTCCAACTCACATAATTATCTGTGTCTTATGGCCCCTAAATATTGTAGATACCTATGCTGGCCCCACCATAGGGTGTATCAAGTCTCACGGTGGCGACCCGACACAAAACTAGAGATGCATAGGTTATACTACTGGTGCCCCCAATGCCCTGTTTGTCTGCTCCGAAGTGTGTGCATGCCCGCACTCCGTTAGAACCCACACTGTTGCACCCACCGCCGTCGCTTTTGACCGCTTACAATCAGCCCAGTAATCGTGCCCCACCCTGCCTAGTTTCAGGGTACCATGATACCTAATTGGGTTACTGCTGAAATGGGTCCCCGTTACTAGGGTTTTCTAGTCAAACATGTTAAGTGGTTAAGTGCCTGCATTTGCCTAATCCCACCCATCAATTTCATTAACATGTTGAATTGGTTAAGTGTTTTAGTTAACTTAACCCTACCATTCTGACAGTCTGTCCTTAGCTTTTTAAAGCACGGACCACTCACATTAGACAGGTATTGTTATGGTTACTGGATGTGCCGGTCGGTTCCGGGCAGTCTTACGCCACAACTCAGCTTAACCTCGGGTCTTTATTGGGCCCCATGCCTTAACCTCTCACATTGGATAGGTATTGTTGTGACTACTGGACAGCCGGGCGGGTCCGGGCGGGTTTACATCACAACTCAATCCAACCTCGTGTTAAGAATACTCGTATTTTCTAAATTTACATATTTGTCTTTATCACTTAATATATGTAAATTTGTCAACAATTAAATGCTGTGGCCCACTTTCCAAGTTTAACATTTTTGGTATAAAGAATTTATACCATTCAAGTGCCACCAATTTTTGGCATGTGACAAACATGCCAATTTCATATATTTTTATGACAAGTTTTCGAATATTCCCAACGTCACCCCGTTTAAACATTAGGCTAACAATCTTAGCCTAATTTTCGTTCGCATAGTTTTTAACATATAATATTAGGCTAAAAACTTAGCCTAATTTAGCGCATACAAACATAAACATGACATAGGTGTACTTGGCATTGGCAAAGTCAATATGAACATTATATGTGTGAACTTGCAAAATAGTCAACATGATTGTGAACTTGCAACATAGCCTAAATCAACGTATATGTGAACTTGCATTGAAATAGGTATTTATCCAAATAGGTGTCACATAATTTAGCATATGATTTAGATAACATAAGTCTAAACTTGTTTTTGGATCTAGGCATAACATCGAACATCGCTAGCATATGACAAGAATATGGCATTTTCATAAATATGTATAACTTTATGACAAGGGTGTGAACTAGATCCAATCGCATATCTAATCACAACATGAAACATGTACTAAAGTGGATCTTGACATGGATCCAATTAAGGACTTGCAACTTTTGTATAAACATAGGGACATGTATATGAACATAACCATTTTGGCATAAAGGTTCTAGCATAAAGTATATACATGAGGTTCTAATCACAAACAACCTATATAATCACATAAACATGAACTATACAACTTGCTTGTAATGTTGTTGTCATTATAAAAGTACAATAGGATCAACATCAATCTTAATTATACCACAAACATCCCAATTTCATTCGCAACACAATCATTTTAATACATAGATATGAATTAACATCGTCGTTACATAATAGCACAATGCCATTTCCAATTTACATCGAATCAAGTCCTAGTTTTATTCTCATCGGAAAAATCACTATACTTACAACGAAAGACGAACTTGGATTCTGGATTCTGAATTTGATATGCTTTCCTTTAGGTAGACTAACGTTGTTTTGATTCGTGTTTTACTTTAGTATTGGCTTGTCTTTAAGCTTTCTAACTGACGGCCACTCCTAGTTTCTTTCCAGCAGCATGACGGCTTTAGTTCTATATTATTTGTGTGAATTTAGGTTTAGACTTGAGTTGTATTTATAGAATATTAAACTGATTAGAGCCGTCGATGAAGCTAGAGTGAATCCAGACCATCCATCTCAAGAAAAGCCAATCAGAAAGCGAAATGTAAGCCCTAGTGACTCAGCCAAGCCACAGAAATCGACCAGAACCTGACCAGGCCAGCCAGGGCCTGACCAAGTAAGTTTTCTGGCCTGGGCGCACTTGGCAGGTGCACCAGTGCAAATTTGTACTGGCGCACTTCCCAAGTGCGCCAGTGCAATTTTGTTCTGGCGCACTTCCCAAGTGCGCCCGTGCATTCTGACTCATTTCTGGTTTTTCTGCCCAACTTTGTTCGTCCATATCTTCTTCATATGATATCCGTTTTACGCAAACTAGGACTCTATCTCATGCAGAATTCCGAGATGAACGCAATGGCATAACCCATTTTCCTTAATTCCATCATTTAGAATTAATTATACTTTAATTTGTTATGTTACAATTAACAGAAAATTCGAGGTGTTACAAACCTTCGCGATCCTTTAGATATACTCTGTCAGAAATTCTTCCATACAGGTCGTCTTGGGACTGGATAAACCGAAGGCACTATTCAGTACATCCATCTTAGGCAATCTTTACCTAAGATTTATACAACAGCCCTTGCACTTTACTCTGTCTTCAATTATCTTTGGCATATATGATTCGCAACGTTATGCCAATACGGAGTGGTTCTTAGGATAATAATCCAACCGGTTTCTCCATATTAACAACGTTAAAATGGTCGAAAACTTCGATAGTCGATGAGTTAACTATCAAAGAAAAACACAAGTGCAAACAACGATCTTATTTCCAGAAGGAAATTACATCGATCAATCACCAATCAACTTTTATCCTTTAAATTAATTTATCATTAATTCATTCATTTCCTGTTTCCATATATATACAGACATTCTTATTTTCTAAATTTAGAAAATATACGTTATTAATCATTGGAAAACATTTCCATCTCCTTTCCACGTATCACTGTCATTCCAGTATTCTTTACCATCTAATATTTCATTTTCTATGATTAGAAAATATCTCTGATTATATTTGGAAAACGTTTCCAAAACTCATTCCTTGGATTTAAACAGATGTTTAAATAAAACAACGCTATGCCAATTCAAACCATTACCTTCATTAACTATATTCACTTAACCAACCTTTACTATCAAACCTTACCGTTCCTTAATTAAAAAGGAAGTCAATCAAGTTTGGGTATAATTACCTCACAGACCTTAACTGAACAACGTTTAACTTCAAAATAGTCAAAGTTTACCTTTTAATTCTTTAACAAACTTCCTTACGTAACTCTCTTTCGAATAAATCTCTATCCGATAACTCTTTCCTTTGAATATACTATATTCGATAATCCTCTTCTTCGAATAACCTATATTCGAATAATTCTATTCAATTAACACTATTCGATTAACTCTAATCGATTTACTCTTATCAGTTAGCTCTATTTGATTAACTCAATTCTATTAACTCTATTTGATTAACTCTATTGGATTAACTCTATTTGATTAACCCTACCGGATTAACTCTATTCAATTAACTCCTTTCGAATAAACTATATTCGATTAACTCCTTTCGAATAACTAATATTCGATAACTCCTTTCGAATAACTAACATTCGATTAACTCCTTTCGAATAACTAATATTCAATTAACTCCTTTCGAATAACTAATATTCGATAACTCTACTTCGAATAGACTATAACTCGATTATCTTAAC
This sequence comes from Allium sativum, assembly GCA_030737875.1. NCBI lineage: Eukaryota > Viridiplantae > Streptophyta > Magnoliopsida > Asparagales > Amaryllidaceae > Allium > Allium sativum. The sequence continues at coordinate 61,929,525 of CM060909.1, read as the reverse complement.
TCGATAATCTTAACTCGATTACTTAACTCGATAATCTTAACTTGATAACTTAACTTGATTATAAAACTCAAAAATATTAACTCGATTATCTTAACTCGATTACTTAACTCGATAATCTTAACTTGATTACTTAACTTGATAATCTTAACTCGATTACTTAACTCGAAAATCTTAACTCGATTATCTTAACTCGATTCGATTAACTTAATTTGATTAACTCTAATTAATTAACCCTAACTGGTTAACTCTAATTGATTTACCCTAACTGGTTAACTCTAATTAATTAACTCTAATCGAGTAATTCTAAATCTAATCTATTAATTCTAAATCTAATAAATTAATTCTAATTCTAATCGATTAACTCCTCTAACTCATTTTGATTAACTCCTTTGGTTAACTCTACGTCCATATTCAGTTTCAAATATCGATGTTGAAATCGATTCTTACTTCTCTATATAAGTCCTGACTTATATATTCTATTTATCCACTGATAAATATTTTACTTAATTTATAAAATATTATTTTTAGATAAATCTTCCCAATTTATCTGTTAAAACAGATTTCTATTTAGTTCCACTTTAAATAAATCTTTTCCATTTATCTGTTGAAAACATATTTTCATCTTCGATTCATTTTCTAAGATTTCTTGGATTTAATTCTATTTATTTTCCAATTAAATATTCCTTTGATTTAATCCTGTTTATTTAACAAATAAATATCCCTTTCCATTCTATTTATTTAACCAATAAATATTTCCTTTTTATCTTTCTATTTATTTTCTAAATAAATATCTCATTTATAACATTCTATTTATTTCCTATAAATAAATATTTCCATTTAATCTATTTGTAAATGTTTTTCGAATATTTTCTTTCCAGTTCCATTTGTAAATGTTTTACAAATGTTTTCCTTTTCATTTCTATTTGTAATTGTTTTACAAATATTCCTTTTTCTATTCTATTTGTAAATGTTTTTACAAATATTTTCTCTTTCTATTTGTTTGACAAATATTTTCCTTTGTATTTGTTTTACAAATATATTTCCTTTATATTTGTTTTACAAATATATTTCCTTTATATTTGTTTTACAATTATATTCCTTTTTAACTCTGTTGATTTTATAATTATTTCTTTATATAAAATCCTTTTTCCTTTATATATAAAATCCATTGATTGTATATAAATAATTTATTTTCAAAATATACTTTGAAAATCCCCCTTTATCATTCCACAATTTCTTATGGTATTTAAAATACCAAACACAGTGATCGATATCATCCAAACGCACATAATAATCAACATATTATATATCACATCATATGTTACAGTATATGAAAAACAGTGAAATAAATGTTGAGGAATCCAGTTGGATCCCTCCAACCTGTTTCCCTGCATCACAGATGTTAAACAATATAATTAACATCGATTTCATTTCAATATGAAAAATTCTGCTAAACAGAATCAATATTTGATTAATGATTTTTATATATATATATATATATATATCGTTATCTATGATTTCAACCAATACGCAAGCAATTCAACCAAATAGTTAACACACAACAATCAACATATGATTAACAGTTCTAAAAATACGTTACAAAAATATAACTGTTCAGAGTTGGTGAGTTTTACTCACATTGGACGATCATTGTTAATAACGATAACCATCGCTTGATTCAGACGGACAATTTACTTTTTCATAAATTGTAACGAGCTTCGATTACGATCCCAACGGATCCTGTTTCACTGAATTTCGATCACGTATGGATAAATTACGAGGTTTACAAATCTAAGACATTATTTTAAATTAAAAATAAAAAAACTTTAATTTAATTGGATAGTGGGCCTTACTTCAGCCCAACTCCATTTGAATTTGACCCAAAAGAAATCCAACCCGCTTCCTGACTTCTTCTTCCTGGACGTGTTCCAATCCATTGTCGCACATTTCTTCACCAACCTCTCCTTCTGTACACCACCGAAACAAACCAAATCACCACCAAATTACTTCTCTCGGCGACCTCTTCAACCTCAACGCCGCCAACTCGAGCTCGCACCACCATATCAAAACCCGTCCTCAGCTTTTAACCGCAACACCCAGAAAACTATCGACATAAATTATCACGGAAATCACCAAAAACTTGCCTACAAAATCGATTCCATCCCACAAACTTAAATCCACAATCAAAACCCCCAATTTCTACCTCAATAACCCAATACTTCGAACCCTAATTCAGCTGTTCGAACTCCACCACATGGAACAATGATCGAACCACTTAAAAGGGACTCCAGATCGAAGAGCATCACTCATAGAATCCATGTATATGAGTATTAGGATTTATAGTATTTGTTTTAAATTTCTTTCGATTTTCTTTCTTGCATTTTACTGTTGGAATTTTTCTCTCGGTGGCGGCTCACAATTTTGGCCAGAGGGATAAAGTTTTAGGGTTAGGATAGTTGAGGGGTATTTATAGAGGAAGAAAAATATTTTTATATTTAAATTTTATATTTAAATTTTATATTTATTTTTAAGCAAATGCTGATTGTATTTGTCCTCTAAAATTCCTGTGATTACATACGATACCCAAAAATCACGAAACTGGACACGTAGTTACTGTTCGACATTACGGTCCCAATGAAACTGGTTTCGTCGCATTCTGACTTCATTTGCTCACACAGCTTATTTTTAACTGTCAAAATATTGACTGCTTTTCACATTAAAATCCTGTACGACCACATACTGACTTCAAAAATCACGAAACTTGACATATAACAATAATTTAACATTATGGATCCAACAAAATTTGTTTCGTCGAATTCTGAGGTCATTTGCAAAACTGGCTATTTTCAAAGCTCTAAATAACCCATTTAAATATTAGATATATTTAAAAACAATAAAATCTAATATTTAAAAAATAAATATTATCGTATATATTCACAGTGGAATACCATATAGCTCTCATTGGATTTATAACTCGATATTTCAAAATTCCCAGTTATATCGATATTCGATTTATATTTAAAATCTATTTAAAATCTATTTAAAATATAAATAAATCGATATAAATTACAAAGGAATTCCACAGAGACTTTTCTAAAATTTGATTTGGACATAAATCAAAATCTACATGATGAAATCCTGATTTTTCTCTTCCACTAGAAAAATATACTTCACTAGCTCCGAACATTTCTTGTTTCACGGAAATCCGATTTAAAACAGACCCTGTATATTCAGTTGAAGTTCGAATCACCAAATAGCGAACTGCCGCGCCATTTCGAGCTCGATTTTAATTAAAATATAAATTACACGTTCAACTGTCGTCAAAATAATATATTCTATATTCATTATTCTAATTCAACTCTAAGTTGAATTAAATCTTAGAAATAATCCAATTCACAGAATATTTTAAATTCCAATATTTCTAATTATTTGTGAATTAAATATAATATTCTATTATTTAAATTAATTAAATAATCCATATAATTTAATTTAACGACCATTTAATTCCCTGAATCACTTTTTAAATAATTAAATAAATTAATTATAACACCGTAAAGTATGGGACATTACATTCTTCCCTCCGTTAAAATAATTTCATCCTCGAAATTGCTAAGGTAGAAATCAAACCCTATTAACTGGTCAGAACTTATTTGTTCTCTTCTTAACCTCAGTTTCAACTAAGCCAATTTAATTTCAAATAAATATTAATTAATTCTTATCAACGAAAATTTTCAAAAATTCTGAAAATTTTCTAACACCTTGTCTTTTCGAAAAATTTCGCCAGCACCTCCTTTGTACTGGTCAATCGGTATAATTACAACTCGCCTCTCTGGGCCATCTCCAACCCAAAAGAAAATCAAACAGCCAAGCGGCTTGCCAAATCGGCTCACAAATCTCATGCTTATATCAAATATAAACTTGTACCTTTTTGTCGGGCATATCAAATTTATCACTTCCATCTGCTGTTAATTTAGCATATACCAATGTTATCCCAACCAAACTCCAATCAATTCATTCTCAACCCAAATATTCACTTATACCAAAGTCGAATTTCATTTCAATATCGAGTTTCATTTCGATTCCAAACTCTTAACTCCACTAATCTGGTTCCATTTCAAATTTCGATCACATAAATCCAAATTTTTCAATAACATTCTAATAGAATTCATCTTCAATTTGCTTTTGCACATATTCAGTTCAATTTCCACTTAATCGGCTTTAATTCAATTTCAATTTGCTTTCCACAAATTTTTATTTAAATTTGTTTTTAATTCAAACAGTATCTTCCTAGGAGTTTTAAACAGCTTTGCGTTTCTCAAAAGACAAACTTTCCTTCTCTGGATTTAAAACAATTTGTTTTTCTGAACAATTTCAAAACAATCTCTTTGGTAGTAATCCGCTACTTACAACTTGAAAATGAACACCGATGATGTCCGGATCAACATCAGAATTTATTTTCCAGTGACCGAAGTGAGTTCAGTAATATATCACTTTCAAAACCATTTCTAAACACTTCCATTTTGAAATCAATTCAAAATTATCATTTGCAATGCTTTAAACAAATTTAAAATCTCCTAGGATTTTAAAATTCTCATATATTTAATCCAATTCTGTTTACAAATACTTATTCAAATCTCCAGGGTTTTAATTTCGATTCTGATTTAAATTCAGATTTAATTCATTTCGTAACACTTATACGAAATTTTGATTGGTTATTTACATAACCATTTTTATTTACAATCTTACTCGATTATAATAACAACCATTATCTCCAATATTTTATAATTCCAATACCTATATTTTCTTTATATCAAAATATAGTTTGGGTAAAATTATTTCATTTACCCTCTTTCAAAACATATCGCGTCGACCCATCATTTTCGAGTGTTTATAAACTCCTACCGATACAGTGGATCAAACTGTTCGACCAGAACCCATAAACAACTCAACCAATAAATCTCCACAATATAAAACCATTTTATAAAATCTACACATACGTTCTCTCATATATACACTCAACTCAATCCAGGGTACTACTAACCCCATCTCTACTGAGTCACACCACAGAACCAAGGTAATTGCTTAACCTTAAGCTCTGATACCATTGTAACGTCCCGGAAAAAGTCGATCTTGGTTATCCGATATACAACACATATCGAACATCCAAGGATCGAAAATACCGGTTAGTCCATGAAAGAAATTTGAAGGTGAGGATAGATAAGACAGAAACTTAGAATAGAAGAAGAAGAAAAACACAACATCAGAGTAACACGAACCTCACAGCAGAATGAATAACATATAATATATATCATAACTTTGAAATATAAATATGTACTTGAATATACATATCATTTCCAAAGTACAGCACTTACAACACAGCGGAAATAAACAATAGCTATATGATCCTGAAGCCTCCTGCTCCAGCTCTTCAAGTATCTATAAATCCCGACTACTTGACTACCCGTATAAAATTGGGCACCCAAGAGTTTAGGGAAAACAAAACAAAATAAACTTCGGCTCAGTCATGGGACTTGTATGAGTAAAACAGTTTAAAACAGTTTGATCCATGAAACGATATCTCATAAGACCACGCCGTATAACAGAATGAGTTTTTTCCTTATGAGGATCCAAAATAAACTTTATATCAAAACTCATTGATATTATAATAGTGTCTATCAACCACAATATAATAATCATCTAGCAGAAACGCTTTCATCTCACGTTCTACATATATAGTATACAATCAAAACCGCAAGCACGTATTGGGTAATGGATTTCCAACTATGACAAGGTATGGAACCACCTTTCGCTAGTGTACCTCTAGAGAGGAATACAATGGGTTCAACAAGAACTTCTTGTAACCCGGCCACACATGACCGACACTCATTTCTCTTGAGTGTATCGAATGTATATCACCAACTGTTGGGATCAGCAACCGCTTCCCGAATGGGACAGCATCGACAATAATTTTTTAGAAGTAAATGAAACTCTAGATCAGGTGATTATATACCCTAACAGGTGCGACCTACATAGCCATGCTGCCTGCACGATTTTTATCATTTCCCAGTTGTGAGGCTAGAGGCCATGTTTATCTCTGACAGATCACACGTTTATTCACTTTGAATGTCACATCGTCATACTCGCCAAATCACAAATTGATTTCCCCAAAAAATACCACCGGCATACAGCTAAGAGAAACGAATTCCTCCGCCACCAAACGTACGTACGTTTGAAGAGATCAACTTACGTGATCCTTTAGATATACTCTGTCAGACATTCTTCCATACAGGTCGTCCTAGGACTGGATAAACCGAAGGCACTATTCAGTACATCCATCTTAGGCAATCTTTACCTAAGATTTATACAACAGCCCTTCCACTTTACTCCGTCTTCAATTATCTTTGGCATATATGATTCGCAATGCTTATTCCAATACGGAGTGGTTCTTCGGATAATAATCCAATCGGTCTCTCCATATTAACAACGTTAAAATGGTCGAAAACTTCGATAGTCGATGAGTTAACTATCAAAGAAAAACACGTGTGCAAACAACGATCTTATTTCTAGATGGAAATTACATCGATCAATCACCAATCAACTTTTAACCTTTAAATTAATTTATCATTAATTCATTAAAACATATTTCCGTATATATACATAAATTCTTATTTTCTAAATTTAGAAAACATACGTTTTTAATCATTGGAAAACAATTCCATCTCCTTTCCACATATCACTGTCATTCCAGTATTCTTTACCATCTAATATTTCATTTTCTATGATTAGAAAATATCTCTGATAATATTTGGAAAACTTTTCCAAAACCCATTCCTTGGATTTAAACAGATGTTTAAATAAAACATCGCTATGCCAATTCAAACCATTACCTTCATTAACTATATTCACTTAACCAACCTTTACTATCAAACCTTACCATTCCAACAAAGGAAGTCAATCAAGTTGGGGTATAATTACCTCCCAGACCTTAACTGAACAACATTTTAACTTCGAAATAGTCAAAGTTTATCATTTAATTCTTTAACAAACTTCCTTACGTAACTCTCTTTCGAATAAATCTCTATCTGATAACTCTTTCCTTCGAATAAACTATATTCGATAATCTCTCTTCTTTGAATAACCTATATTCGAATAACTCTATTCAATTACACTATTCGATCAACTCTAATAGATTTAATCTTATCAGTTTGCTCTATTTGATTAACGTTATTGGATGAACTCTATTTGATTAACTCTACTAGATTAACTCTATTCAATTAACTCTAACTAATTTACTCTTATCAATTAACTACTTTCGAATAAACTATATTCGATTAACTCCTTTCGAATAACTAACATTTGATAACTCCTTTCGAATAACTAATATTCGATTAACTCCTTTGGAATAACTAATATTCGATTAACTAATATTCGATAACTCTACTTCGAATAGACTATAACTCGATTATCATAACTCGATAATCTTAACTTGATTACTTAACTCGATAATCTTAACTTGATAATCTTAACTTGATAACTTAACTCGATTACTTAACTCAAAATCTTAACTCGATTATCTTAACTCGATTACTTAACTCGATAATCTTAACTTGATTACTTAACTCGATAATCTTAACTCGATTACTTAACTCGATAACTTAACTCGAAAATCTTAACTCGATTATCTTAACTCAATTATCTTAAATCGATTATCTTAACTCTAATCGATTAACTTAATTTGATTAACTCTAATTGATTAACCCTAACTGGTTAACTCTACTTGATTAACCCTAACTGGTTAACTCTAACTCTAATCGAGTAATTATAACTCTAATATATTAATTGTAACTCTAATCGATTAATTCTAATTCTAATCGATTAACTCCTCTAACTCATTTTGATTAACTCCATTGGTTAACTCTACATCCATATTCAGTTTCAAATATCGATGTTGAAATCAATTCTTACTTCTCTATATATAAGTCCTGACTTATATATTCTATTTATCCACTGATAAATATTTTACTTAATTTATAAAATATTATTTATAAATTAATCTTCCCAATTTATCTGTTAAAACAGATTTCTATTTAATTCCACTTTAAATAAATCTTTTCCATTTATCTGTTAAAAACAGATTTCCATCTTCGATTCATTTTCTAAGATTTCTTTGATTTAATTCTATTTATTTTCCAAATAAATTTCCTTTGATTTAATCCTATTTGTTTAACAAATAAATATTCCTTTCCATTCTATTTATTTAACCAACAAATATTTCCTTTTTATCTTTCTATTTATTTTCTAAATACATATCTCATTTATAACATTCTATTTATTTCCTGTAAATAAATATTTCCATTTAATCTATTTGTAAATGTTTTACAAATATTTTCTTTCCAGTTCAATTTGTAAATGTTTTACAAATGTTTTCCTTTTTATTTCTATTTGTAATTGTTTTACAAATATTCGTTTTTCTATTCTATTTGTAAATGTTTTTTTTCAAATATTTTCTCTTTCTATTTGTTTGACAAATATTTTCCTTTGTATTTGTTTTACAAATATATTTCCTTTATATTTGTTTTACAAATATATTTCCTTTATATTTGTTTTACAAATATATTCCTTTTTAACTCTTCTAATTTTATAATCATTTCCTTATATAAAATCCTTTTTCCTTTTATATATAAAATCCATTGATTTTATATATTTTCAAAATATACTTTGAAAATCCCCTTTTATCATTCCACTATTTCTTACGGTATTTAAATACCAAACACAGTGATCGATATCATCCAAACACACATAATCATCAACAGATTATATATCACATCATATATTTTAATATATGAAAAAACAGTAAAATAAATGTTGAGGAATCCAGTTGGATCCCTCCAACCTGTTTCCCTGCATCATAGATGTTAAACAATATAATTAACATCGATTTCATTTCAATATGAAATATTCTGCTAAACAGAATCAATATTTGATTAATGATTTATATATTATATATATCGTTATCTAAGATTTCAACCAATACAGAAGAAATTCAACCAAATAGTTAACACAGAGCAATCAACAGATGATTAACAGTTCTAAAAATACATTATAAAAATACAACTGTTCAGAGTTGGTGAGTTTTACTCACATTGGACGATCATCATTAATAACGATAACCATCGCTTGATTTAGACAGACAATTTATTTTTCCATAAATTGAAACGAGCTTCGATTCACACCTCGTCAGTTCCATAGTGTATCCACCGTCCATACGATTCCAACGGATCTTGTTTCACTGAATTTCGATCACGTATGGATAAATTATGAGGTTTACAAATCTGAGACATTATTTTAAATTAAAAATATGAACTTTAATTTAAATTGAATAGTGGGCCTTACTTCAGCCCAACTCCATTTGAATTTAACCGAAAAGAAATCCAACCCGCTTCTTGACTTCTTCTTCCTGGACATGTTCCAATCCATTGCCGCACATTTCTTCACTAGCCTCTCCTTCTGTACACCACCGAAACAAAACAAATCACCACCAAATTACTTCTCTTGGTGACCTCTTCAACCTCAACGCCATCAACTCGAGCTCGCACAACCATATCAAAACCCGTCCTCAGCTTTAAACCATAACACCCAAAAAACTATCGACATAAATTGTCACGAAAATCACAAAAACTTGCAGACAGAATAGACTCCACCCCACAAACTCAAACCCACAATCAAAACCTCCAATTTATACCTCAATAACCCACTAATTCGAACCCTAACTCAGCTGTTCGAACTCCACCACACGGAATAATGATCGAACCACTTAAAAGGGACTCCAGATCAAAGAGCATCACTCATTGAATCCATGTATATGACTATTAGGATTTATAGTATTTGTTTTGAATTTCTTTCGATTTTTCTTTCTTGCGCTTTACTGTTGGAATATTTCTCTCGGTAGCGGCTCACAATTTTGGCCAGAGAGATAAAGTTTTAGGGTTAGGATAGTTGAGGTGTATTTATAGAGGAAGAAAAATATTTTTATATTTAAATTTTATATTTATTTTTAAGCAAACGCTGATTGTATTTGTCCTCTAAAATTCCTGTGATTACATATGATTCCCAAAAATCCCGAAACTGGACATGCAGCTACAGTTCGACATTACGGTCCCAAGAAACTGGTTTCGTCGCATTCCGACTTCATTTGCTCACACAGTGTATTTTTATCTGTCAAAATATTTACTGTTTTTCACATTAAAACCTCGTACGGCCACATACTGACTTCAAAAATCACGAAACTTAACATCTAACAATAATTTAACATTGGGGATCCAACAGAATTTGTTTCGTCTAATTCTGCGGTCGTTTGCAAAACTGGGTATTTTCAAAGCTCTAAATAACCCATTTAAATATTAAATATTTTTAAAAACAATAAAATCTAGTATTTTAAAAATAAATATTATCGTATATATTCACAGTGGAATACCATATAGCTCTCATTGGAATTAAAACTCGATATTTCAAAATTCCTAGTTATATCGATATTCGATTTATATTTAAAATCTGTTTAAAATATAAATAAATCAATATAAATTATAAAGGAATTCCACAGTGACTTTTCTAAAATTTGATTTAGACATAAATCAAAATCTACACGACGGAATCCCGATTTTTCTCTTCCGCTAGAAAATATACTTCACTAGCTCCGAACCTTTCTTGTTTCACGGAAATCCGATTTAAAACGGACCATGTATATTCAATTGAATTTCGAATCGCCAAATAGCGAACTGCCGTGCCATTTCGAGCTCGATTTTAATTATAATATAAATTATACTCGTTATTCTAAGTAAACTCTAAGCTGAATTAAATCTTAGAAATGATCCAATTCACAAAATATTTTAAATTCCAATATTTCTGATTATTTCTGAATTAAATATATTATCTATTATTTAAATTAATTAAATAATCCATATAATTTAATTTAACGACTATTTAATTCCCTGAATCACTTTTAAAATAATTAAATAAATTAATTATAACACCGTAAAGTACGGGACATTACATTTCTCCTTTTCGATTTTCCTTTATTTTTTGTTTATTTTCTTTCCTATTTTCTCTATAAAAAGGAAAAAGAAGAGTAGAAGATGTTCAATAGATCAAAGGCCATTGGAAGGAAGTAGTTCAAGTTACTTAATGCTATGGACAGTATGCGATAGTCCACTGTAATATTTTGTGAACTCTACAGGAGCTCTGTTGCAGTTTCTTAAAAATATAGAAATTGCTTGTAAAAATATTTTGTAGGGGCAGCGACTTGCTTGTACAATATTTAAATTTCTGCAGTTGTTATTGTCTGATTTTTGTGGTTGACTGATATTTCCATAATTGAAATCTTCACTCTCATTGTTTTCAACAATAAAAATAGACGTTGTAAAATAGTATAATTGAAAAGTGGTGCTTTCTGAAGTTGATTGTCTCGTATAATTGGATTGCGAATATATAGTAGTTAAATTTATTGAACTATTAGCAAAAGAGGTTGTATACTAGCCGCAAGACATTGGTCGTTTCCCTTAATATTTATACTGTACGTGAACGGCCATAAGACCCTCTTCCCACTTCTAATTGAGTCAGTTAACTAATACAACACAACTTAATATTTTATACTATTTTGAAGTGAGAATATTTTCTGTCTTGTCTTAGCTTCATTAAAATGTCTGATTCAAAAAAATCCCTTAGAGAATTGTGTGATAATAACATGAGTAGACGTCCTCATGAAGAGTATGAGTATGAACTTCAACTCATAAAGCAAAATTTTCCAAAATTTAATGAGTTTAACGCGAACAATTTTCAAAATTTTCCAACTGACCAACATTTTCAAAATCATAGAAATGATCGAAATTGTGACTTCAATTCAGATTTCAATAATTTCGATATTGGCCACATCCACATAAAGATAGCTTTGAATCCCAATATAGCTTTGATTACAATCAATATGGGATTGTAAACCAAAATTTCCATAGAAACATGTTGAAAATAACCAAAATTTCAATTTTCGCTCAAATTCCAACAATTTTGGTTACGAACATATTTTTTATAATCAAAATGATTCCAATATCATTGTCATTTTTCTGAAAATTCGAACAACCACCACATTGGAAATGACATTGATTATGAAATTGATGTGGACTATAATTTTGAGAATCAAGAAATCCAAAACGAGAGCTATCAAATCAACGATTCTGAAGAATATCATCTTAACATTCTTAGAGAGAGGGAAGAAATGGTAAATAAAAAGATGGATGAACTTCTTTGTTTAATGACATCTTTGAAAGAACAATGAGAGCAACAAAATCAAGTTCAAAAATGCAAGAAACAGAAAATTATCCATTCTTTACTGATAGCGAAAATTTTCAAATAACAACTTTGGAAATTGACAGTAATGATCTAAATGAAGTTGTTCAAAATTCAATAAATGATTTGGACTTCGATTCTCTTGAGGGAAAAGATGTAAGCTCATATTTTGATCTTTCTCTTTCAAACTACGAGAAACTTGAAAAATTTGAAATTGAACAAAGTGAAAATGTTGAATTTTTCTAAAACTCAGAAGTGGAAATGGATTTTAATGAACATGAATTTTTTGGATTGTATGAGGATGAGTTACCAAATGAGGATGAAATAGAATCAGGCCACGAATCCAAGTTTGAAAATTTTGATTTAGAGGTTTCAAACGAACTTAAAATTGTCAGTGTCGATAATACGTACGTTGTCAATTAATAAAGTTGAGAAATGTGATCACATAGTCTTGAACAACACTCAGAATTTAAATTTCACGATTGCAACTAAGTTTATATATGATCACAAATTTTTGAACAGTTACACTAATAAATTTGTCGAACATATGAATTATTTTTGGAATGTTAGCTTGGTTGAAAAACTTCATGTTAGGATGACACTGGACATTTAGCTATTGGACTATAAATTTAGTTATAAAGATGAGATGGCTTTCAAAAACCGTTGCTTATTAGAAAATATGCCTAGACATAGTGGGAATGAGATTCATAGGTCTAGAACTAAGCGCGGGGGGAAACGTTGGTGGCATTCTTTACATCATATGCGTCGCTAACACATATATCATTGTACATATGATTCATTCTCACATATAGTTAAACTACATTTCATTTTACAAATAATTTTGCATCTCATCCATCTTTGGGTACTACCTTTCACATTTAGAAAACGTGTTTATAGTGTGGACAGTGCTTATTTCTAGTATGGGCGGAGCCGACATTTCATTCATTTTCATTTTTCTTTATTTTTCTTTCTTTTCATTATCTGCCATTTAAATAGGACCATCATGCATTTTAGATCATACTAACATGCCATTTTTTTTTGAAACATGACTCATTTTAGATTGATACAGAAAATAAATTAACAGTTGTTAGTCAGTTGGTAGTATTTTTTTCTCTCAACTAAGATCGAATAAGAAATATAATGAAAAGTTGAATTTTGAGGGGTAATAGTGTAACCGGAACATAGGGAGACTCTTAAGTGATGACCATGAAGTTTATTCTAAATTGTAGTCTTTGTTTAATAAGTGAAAGACTTAAAATACTTACATTGGCTTTTTGAGTTTTTAAAACTAAGTTGCGTTAAGCTGAATTCGCGTAATCTCTTGTTCTTATATTTTCAATAATAATAATAATAGCAATCCAAGGGTATCCAACATTGCTTGTAAATCTAGCGTTGGTGTGCAAACCCGCCAAACTCTTTCCGACATGTTGTTGACAAAGTCAGTGTCGGTATATCTTGGTCTCATTTTATGAGATTGGATACCTAAGGATTACCGACATGTTGTTGATAAAGTCAACGTTGGTCTGCACAATCCACCAAGCTCTTTCCCAACTCTCTGTTAGTCCGCGAAGCAGGGCATGTGTGGTATAACTTGGTCTTTTAAGTTAGGTGTATTTAATTAATCATAAATTTCAATTTTTATAGAGATAGAGAATAAGCGATGATGCCCAAACACTTCTTGAGCTTATTGATTTGACTATGCGTACACGAGGAAATAATAATATCACTTTACAAACTATGACACACAAACTAAGAATTTATTTCATCGCTGCACTATGTTATTGACCGAACCAACTAGCCAAACTAGAGTTTAACATTTGAAAACTTGAATTGTGTTGAAAATTTGTGACAAGTTGAGGAATCTAAAATAAAATCAACTGAATAAAATTTCTTAATTAATTTGTTGTACCACCTTCCTAAAACAAGTCGTGTTTTCATTTTTATTTTCATTTGCATATGTCTGTTTCATTCATGTAGTTGCATTATAACCATAGCATACTGCATTTGGATTTTGTAGGTAGTATCCGCTGAAAACCTTCACGAGACACCACTCATCCTACTAGGGACACCTAGAGGTTTAACGACTTGTTGCATACGCTCAATGCAATCGTGCTTCCTACGAAAGTACGACCTATCTAGTTTAGTTTTTCAATTTTTTTACTCGAGGACGAGTAAAAGATAAGTGTTGGGGTATTTGATTAGCACAGAAATGTGTTTATTTTATGCTCTTATATATTATCTTTTTTTAAATAAATAAATATTACTTTGGGTATTTTTTGTGCGTATTTTTCACAGGTTCAACAATTGTCTCCTTCATTTAGTTAAAGGCCAACTACAAAGAAAAAGCTTCTTCCCCATATCAAAGTTATATCAATTGCAAAAGAAGTTGTAGCTCAATGGTAAAGGCAAGGAAATTTGTACATAGTGGCCTGAGTTCGATCCTTGGCAAAGCCTTATTATTGCTGAAGAAGGGAGCATGGATTTATACACACACCGCCTTTTTGCTCTGAAGAATATAAGGAATAGTGATATGTTATATATATATATATATATATATATATATTCATATGTATATATAATGTGTGCACTAATAAAGATTTTAAGGAATAGGCGTATTATTCTCAAATTAAATCATTTATTTTCAACTTCTATACAGAAGAATATTTGATTGAATTATTTTCAAGGACAAGCCAATTAATTTTCCACATGTCACCAATCAAAAGAGGAAAGCTGCATGGAATATTTCAAGTCTATCTTGCCTCTTTTATTTGTAAATATACTACTTAAAGAGATTCATTCATGGCCCAATTATTCTCATAGGAAGGAGATTACATCTCCAATAAATACTCTTTGTATCATTGTAAATCATACTCATTTTTCTTTAACTTTTACTCTAATAAAGTTCTCTTTTATTTCTGTATTTTTTTTAATTTTCATGGCAATTTGTGTTGTTTAGTCAATTAGATTTGCTAGAACACAATTTTTATTGCAATTACTCTTCTCGTTAGTGATTGACCGTTTGATTAGATTCAACGGTAATCCTAATTTAACATTTCTTTAGTTTATTTCCGTTCTGCTAATTTATTTCCAGCACTCTGTTTTATTGTTAAACATTGAATTGATTATAGATTCAATTAGTTTCAAATCTATAGTTAATTCAATTGCAGTTTTATTTTTTTAATTGAAAATTACAATTTTAGTTATCGGTTCAATTATATTTGTTTTGAACTGAATTGTAATTTCAATTTTGTCCCATCTCCAAGATTTGTCTAACTCGCCTAAGAATATATAACTAATAAAATTTAAAACACCTCCATGTGATCCGACCTGCATATTACACGATCTGTGCGCTTGCAGTATTATTACATAATTCGCACTTTTCTAATTGTAGAAAGCGACGATCAAGTTTTTGGCGCCGTTGCCGGGGAGGCAATATTTAAATTTTATTATTTATTTAATTTCTGATTCGTGTTAGTTTTATTTTTATTTTTTGTTTTCTTGTATATATAGAAAAATTTTCTAGATTGGTTGATTGGGTATTAAAACATTAATACTGCAATCTTCTAATTAAGAGAAAAAAACTTGCTTTTGTTTTCAATACATTTTCTTTCTTGTACAAATTAGAAAAAAAATTACAATTTTTTTTATTTCTTTACAATTACAATACTATTTCACCTCCTATAATTTCTCTTTCCATTTTTTTCTTTCCTACTCTCTCCTTCACAAATACAAAAAAAAAAGTTGCCTGATTTCCCTAGATTCTTTCCTGTTTTCATTTTTCAGTCCATTGTTTTTTTTCCTACAAGTTCAAAAAAAAAGAACAAAAAAAGATTACCATTTCTTTCTCTTGGTTTCTTTCCTTTTTCTTCAATTTTCTTTCCAATCTTCTACACTCCTTCCTATAGTTCACAATTTATTATCAAAAAATAGAGAAAAAAAATCCTTTTACAAAATTTTATTGACTTCCCTTTCTTGCCTTGTGCATCTTCTGTCTCTCCTTTTCTTTCTAATTGTTTTCCTCGATTTCTTTCCTTTTTATTCCAATCTATTTCTATCTCCTTTTTAATTTTTTCCCCTTACATTTTTCTTCCGTTCTACTTTTACAACAACAAAAAAATCCTTTTCTCTCTTCATATTTCTTCTTTCTTCCTTCTGTTTTTCTTCATAATTCTTTTGCCACACAATATCTTCTTCACAACTTCAACCTCACAAACGAACTTCATAGTTCACCAACGCATTCAATACTTTAATTCCAAGTTCATTAGCACCTCTCTCTTTCGCTTGCCAAACCCATCCTCTACACCAATATTTGCCAAAACCACATCAATCTTCCTTACAAAACCCGATCTCTCCAAACCACTGTTTGTACGCAATACATCTCCTCCGCAACTTCTATCCCCACACGTCCATAAACCATCGTCTATAACCATCAAAATCGGCCATCTTCAACTTCCTGAACACATCCAAACCATCACTGCCCATCTCTCACAAAACAATCAATTACATCCCACGCCACCATCTACATCAACCTTCAACACATCAATTTTCAATACCCGTGTTCAACCCTTCAAAGCCATACCCTTCTTCCTCAACATACCTGAACCATAACTTCCAATCCTCTCACATACAAACTACAGTGACACATCTCAAAGCGCGAAACACACTTACACCAAATTCAGATCCATAACCCTACCCAATGCAAGCAACTCCATCCTCACACATCCCTGAACCGCAACCTCCCTAAACTATTTCAATTCGATAAGCATATTACCCAAATCAATTTCTAAAAAGAGGCGTGATTTTTATTTCCTGATCATGGAAATGATATTTTAATTATATGTTTTGGTTTTCAGCGAATGCATTCTTATGAGGTTATATTTGGGATCTAGAGTTTATTCCGAGATTTGTGAGGCATTAAGAAGGAATATAATTTATAAGGCATCTTTGTTTTGAATTGTAGTGCCATACCATTTATAATTAAGGCAAGCGGTGTTTCAATATTTTTCTTTTTGGCCGACATTATTTTTTGGTGAGTTGGATTTGATTTTGAGCACGCTATGCCGGTTGTTTTCCTTATCAAGTCTAGGTTGTTAGAGTTTGAATTTTTTGTTTTATTTTTTTTATTTTATTTTGTGTGTTTTTGTTAGGATTCTTTTTTAGCTGAGTTAGTTTTTTTTCTTAACATAGTCTTTGTTTCAAATTATTTTGTTTTTTTAGTTTCTAGTCTGTTTGTTAGTTTTTCTTTAATAGGATTTTTCTCCTTTTCGATTTTTCTTTATTTTTCTTTATTTTCTTTCCTCTTTTCTCTAAAAAAAGGAAAAAGAGGAGGAGAAGATGTTCAATTGATCAAAGGCCATTGGAAGGAAACGGTTCAAGTTACTTAATGCTATGGACAGTCTGCGATACTCCACTGTAATATTTTTTGAACTCTACAGGTGCTCTATTGCAGTTGCTTAAAATATAGAAATTGCTTGTAAAAATCTTCTGCAAGGGCAGTGGCTTGCTTGTACAATATTTAAATTTCTGCAGTTGTTATTGTCTGATTTTTGTGGTTGACTGATATTTCCATAATTGAAATATTCACACTCATTGTTTTCAACAATAAAAATAGACATTGCAAAATAATATAATTGAAAAGTGGTGTTTTTTGAAGTTGATAGTCTCGTATAATTGGATCGCGGATATATAATAGTTCAATTTATTGAACTATTAGCAAAAGAGGTTGCATACCACCCGTAAAACATTGCTCGTTTCCCTTAGTATTTATACTATACGTGAACGGCCATAAGACCCTCTTCCCCCTTCTAATTGAGTCAGTTAACTAATATAGCACAACTTAATATTTTATACTATTTTGAAGTGAGAATATTTTCTGTCTTGTCTTGGCTTCATTAAAATGTATGATTCAAAAAAAATCCTTAGAGAATTGTGTGATAATAACATGAGTAGATGTCCTCTTGAAGAGTATGACTATGAAGTATAACTCATGAAGCAAAATTTTCTGAAATTTCATGAGTTTAATACGAACAATTTTCAAAATTTTCCAACTGACCAACATTTTCAAAATCATAGCAATGATTGAAATTGTGACTTCAATTCAGATTTCAATAATTTCGATTATGGGTCACATCCACATCAAGATAACTTTGAATCCCAATATAACTTTAATCAACATCAATATGGGATTGTAAACCAAAATTTTCAAAGTTATAACCCATATCAACATCTTGAAAATAACCAAAAATTCAATTTTCGCTCAAATTCCAACAATTTTGGTTACAAACATAATTTTTATGATCCAAATGATTTACAATATCATTGTCATTTTTCTGAAAATTCGAGCAACCCCCACATTGGAAATGACATTGATTGTGAAATTGATGTGGACTATAAATTTGAGAATCAAGAAAGCCAAAACGAGAGCTCACAAATCAATGATTCTGAAGAATATGATCTTAACATTATTAGAGATAGGGAGGAAAGGATAAACTAAAAGATGGATGAATGTAACACCCCACCTCCATTAGGGTCACTCACGAAGGGAATGCCTTAACTTTGGTGGAGCATTTTAGTAAACAGAACAGAAACTTACAAAACAGATAAAACAGTACTTGCAAATTTATAACTTTATTACAGCGGAAACAGAAATTTATATGGTTACATCCTTTCAATTTCAGAATTCAAGTACAAAATATCAGTCTTGTACAAAAGCCTTCAAAATGCATAGTTTAAAATCATAATCCCCATGGAACGGAAGCTATACAGAGCCAAACCATACTTTAAGCACTTCAAGCAAAGAGAAATCCGGATCAAGCTAAAGTATTTCCCTCCTTGGATAACCTGGGGGGGGGGGGGGAAACGGAAGAAAGGAGGCGAAAACAACAAGGGTCAGACAAAAAGTCTGGCAAGTCCAGTGACTTTCAGCATATGAACAGATAATAATAATATGATATGAACATAAAACTGGATGTGAGATAACTATAACAGGTGTAGCAGATATAACAGAAAAACAAAATGATATAAACTATTGTTTTACACTTCTCTGCACTAATACTAGTATAGCAGAATTAGGTGTCACCCTAATGTCTAAGTTGAAGCAGGAACGGGTACAGGATACTTTAACAGAAACAGAATGCTAATAATGGGCCTTTACTACCCGTTCAGAAACAGACAGAAGAAGAAACAGATTTATCCCTATGGAAACAGAATGTGGAATTAGGTGTACACTAGTAATGGGCCTTTACCACCCGAACAGACGGTACCACACAGAAACAGACAGGTGTTACCACCCAACAGAAACAGACGGTACCCACAGAAACAGACAGAACTAAGCGTACCCTAAAACCCTACCCCAAGCGATCGGCTCCCTAATACATAAATATCATGTGTCGGCCCCACAGTAGGGTGTATCACTCCCTAAAGTGACAACCAATTGGCACAGACCTATTTACAGATGTCACGGCGTCTTATATCCTCAGAGGCAGACCGGGATCCATGCACGCACATGACCCGGTTGGAACGCACCATCAACACCCCTCGCCATTATCAGAATGAACCACTTATAATTAGTTCAGTAAGCGTGCCCGGACCCTACCTACTGTTGGGTCAAAGTTTTGATACCAGAAAGGGTTACTGACTGATATGGGTCCCAAACAACAGATGACACAAGTAATTCCCCTCCTAACCTTGTGTCCCCAGACTAACAGATTTCAGATTAACTTGTTTACAAGTTCAGACATACAGAGTTCAGATTTACTAATTCACAAATTAAGTTAACAAGTTTTCAGACTAACGGGTCAGATGTACAGATTTTTTAGATTTGTCTAACTTTGTATTGGGCCTACAAATTCATGGATGGGTTTTACTACATTTATTAACCCCTTTGATTTAACCCTATTTTTCCCCAATACGTTTTAGACGTCATTCTTATCTTAGATTTGCATTAATTAATTATTAATGCACAGACCTCTCACATTAGGTCGGTAGCTTGTGGCCGCTGGATATGCCGGGCGGTTCCGGGCAGACTTCTGCCACAAGCCAGACCTAACCTCGTGTCTTACGCATGTTATGACTAACTTCTCACATTAGAACCTATTGTTTGCGGCCACTGGATGTGCCGGGCGGTTCCGGGCAGATTTAAGCCGCAAACTCATTCTAACCTCGAGTTAGCCATGTTTATCTTTGCGGCCAATTAATTAATAATTTACCGTTTATGCGCGTGCCCAATATACATATGCCAATTCAGATTATATCAATCACAGGATGATTATATCAACATAGCAGATAACAGATTTTATATGACATAACGGATTTAACAGATTTAGCAACTTAGCAGATTTTGGCATATAACAGGTTAGGCATTTCAACCGACAAATTTAACAGATTAGGCATTTCAATCTAATTAGCAGTTTAGGCAATATAACAAAACTAGTAGTTTAGGCAACTAGACAAATTAGCAGATTTAGCAAATTTAATATTTCTAAAAGTTCTATTTACATGCCTTGCCCAATCATAAATTGGCCTAAATTCATATGCTTACATAATTGTCATGATTCACAACATATACTCCATGTTTGCATAAAGTTACCTAGCACAGAATATGGACATAATTTGCCATATAACATATGTTCCAATTTTTGTTAAACTAGCATCTTACAGCAGATTCACATATAAATTATACCAAATATAACCATTAATTTCAATGCATGCCATATATCCAAAAATCCCTATTTAGGTGTAATCTAAATAATAGATATCCTAATTAATGTAAATCTTTACACCTAACTTTCCATATCCTTCTTCTTTTCATGTCATGAATCATTATGCAAACTATACCCAACGATATAAATCTTTAAATCATATCTTCTAAAAATCAGATCTTGACTTTTATATGCATTTTGTCCAAAGTCTCAAATCATATGTAATCTTACAATGGTTCCTCTTTTCTTCTATCATAGAATATGCATAGATCCAAATCTATGTTTACAACATATGCTCATTAATTACAGTTCTAAATTACAACATAGCTATGCATAAATTATATGTGCATAGTCAAATTTATGCATATGTCCAATATATTTTATGCCTCAGACCTAAAGTCATACATTCAATTTAGTCTTGTCAAATTTCGCATCCTTCATCCCAAAATTTGCGTTCATACGTTCATCTCTTATGAGATTAGGCACAGGCTCGTGGTAGCCTGGCTATAAAAACAGAAAAGAAGAAAAGGGATACAGAAAAACAGATCTGACAGAAGAAAATATATATACAATCTCAGATTCAGAATCAAAAACATATCAAAATTATTATTAACGTTTATAGCGGAAAATAACTGTACTTGCCTTGATTAGATTAAAGAAAGAACTTTAACTTGCTGTAGAATCTTTGCAGAAACTTTAATCTCTAGTTTGAATTGAGTTGCTTAGGCTGATGTTGATTAGCTTCTAGTTTCAATTCCAGCAGAGCAGCGACGCCATTTTTATTTTTATTTTATTAGAAGAAGAGAGCAATGGAGGCTAGAGAATTGTGTAGGAAACCTAGGTAGAGTCTAGGGTCATTTTTATAGAGTTTATGAACTAACTAGGACCATCGATGTTGCTTGGATTGATCGTAGCCATTCATTCGCAAGGGGGACCAATTAGAGCCTGCCACCTAGCCCTAATGACAAAGCAGACCACAGAAAATCGACCAACATAGAATAGGCCAGCCAGGGTGGACTGGGTTCGACCTGGGTCTGGACCAGGTCGACAGCCCTGTCGACCTGGTTAGACCAGGTCGACAGCCCAGTCGACCTGGGTGTCTTAGGCGGGAGTTTTCCCGCCTTGGCCAATTGGGCCCGGTTTTAATTTTTAAACTGTTTTATTCTGTTCGAATTTTAAACTTAATTCAGAAACTTCCGAAGGCCATATCTTCTTCATACGGACTCCGTTTTTCGAAAACTCGGACTCTATTTCGCGTATTTTTCCGAGACGAACGCAATGGCGTATCCCGTTTCCCTTAGTTCTTTGATTTCAAATTAATTATACTTTAATTTGTTAATTCCACAGTTATAGAATACACGGGGTGTTACATTCTCCCCCACTTAAAAGGATTTCATCCCCGAAATCTTCAAGTTAAGAAGAATGCGTCCTACCATCCAATCACCCATCTACTCAACCATCATCCACAAGCATCCATTGTCCTTAGAAAACTTCTAATGTTGTATGAACATATGCAAAAGTGTGTGTATATGTTCCTTGTCTAATGCAAAATCAGGCGGTCTACTGATTCAGTTGACCTCCTTAATGCGAATTATGTCAGTGCCATGAGTCCAACATGTATGCAATAGAATTCTGATGATATATATATTATTTCTATATGAGTGCACAACCATTCACTCAAATGCAACATCCATGTGCTGAATCAACCATTTTTCATCCACAAGAATTGAAAAATGCTCACCCATCCATATGCAGTATGAGAGTGTTTTCGAGCCGATCTAGTGCCTAGTGTGTGTATATGCATCCACGGGCAACCACTAGCAACCACTTGCATCCACTTGCAACCATCAAACATAACATGTCTCAAACACATGTTTACACCCATTAGTTTCTACCTAAAGTTCAAATATTCGATCGATAGGATACGGTCGAATGATGGAAGCGAGTACAGATAGAACGAAAATTTGGTTCCCATTAGACATGGGTCCTAAGTATCGGCCCCAAAGACCGATACCAACATTAAATTGATACCCCACGAAAACTCAGAATGTATGCGTCATACTTGACGCCTAACACAGATATCCCTCAAACCCCAGTCTCAAACAGATGATCCATAACCCTTATGGGTCTGAGTCTATAACGGAATTCAGAAATAATACTAGCATTAAAGTGCAGAGTATCGATTACAAAATCAAAATACCAAAATCAGAAAAAGTCACAATCAGATAAAGAAATTAAACCTACTATAGAATTTTTCCTATTTCTATCCTAGCCACTAGCCTCAAGAGTGTTCGCCTGCCCTCCTTGTCCTCGTCTCTTCGGGCAGTCCCTAGTGAAGTGTCCCATCTCCCCACAGTTGAAGCAAGCGCCCTTCCTTTTTCTGCAATCCTTGTTCAGATGAGTTGAGCTCCCACAAGTAAAGCACTTTTTCCCCTTCTTATCTTCAGACTTCTCATCCTTCTTTTGTGTTTCCTTTTTGGGCCCCGCTTTCTTATTCTGTGGTTCTTCCTTCTTTGTCTCTTTCGGGCCCTTGTCTTCCTCGTGCAGTAGTGCCATATCCACCAATTTCTCGTAAGTTGCTCCCATGGGTACATGGGTCATGGCTAGGCTGTGCAGTGGCTCATTCAATCCTTTAACAAAGCGGAGAGCCTTTTTATGCTGAGTGTTGACTAAATCCAATCCGAATCTTGCTAGTTGGTTGAACTGGTTGACGTATTCCTTGACCGTCATACTTCCTTGCTTAAGAGACAAGAACTTTTCCAATTGTAAACTTCGTTCAGCTCGCGAGAGGAATTTTGTCTCAAACCTTGTTCTGAAATCCATCCATGTCTCAACCGGCCTCTCGGCGTTAGTGACTTCCCACCAGTAGGAAGCTTCGTCTTTAAGCAGCCATACTGCCAACTGTACCTTCTGCCTATCGTCCACCTCGAAGATAACGAACAGATCCTCAGTTTCTTTGAGCCAATTCCTTGCTTCTACGAATGATTCAGTTCCTTTGAAATCCTTCCCACCCATGGCCCTAAAATCTCTACAGATTTTTGAGAAAGCAATTGCACGAGGAGGGGGTGGAGGAGGGGGATCATTTGCTGGACCTGCAGCGGCGGTCCTAGCCTCAAGATATTGACGAAACCAACCGGGTACATGAACACCCTCTGGTATCCCAGATGCTTCAGACATGCTGGAACGAAAAAGGAAAGGTTCAATACAAAAAGGACTGAAAGAAAGATATATGGCTCTTGGGGATCATGCTTTTTTTTTTCAAAAATAGCTTTACTTTTGTAAATACTTCCTTTTTAAATCTTTTTTTGAAAATAGTTTTCAAAACTTTTTATCAAATCTGGTAACCTTCAGCTCTGATACCAAGTGTAACACCCCACCTCCATTAGGGTCACTCACGAAGGGAATGCCTTAACTTTGGTGGAGCATTTTAGTAAACAGAACAGAAACTTACAAAAAAGATAAAACAGTACTTGCAAATTTATAACTTTATTACAGCGGAAACAGAAATTTATATGGTTACATCCTTTCAATTTCAGAATTCAAGTACAAAATATCAGTCTTGTACAAAAGCCTTCAAAATGCATAGTTTAAAATCATAATCCCCATGGAACGGAAGCTATACAGAGCCAAACCATACTTTAAGCACTTCAAGCAAAGAGAAATCCGGATCAAGCTAAAGTATTTCCCTCCTTGGATAACCTGGGGGGGAACGGAAGAAAGGAGGCGAAAACAACAAGGGTCAGACAAAAAGTCTGGCAAGTCCAGTGACTTTCAGCATATGAACAGATAATAATAATATGATATGAACATAAAACTGGATGTGAGATAACTATAACAGGTGTAGCAGATATAACAGAAAAACAGAATGATATAAACTATTGTTTTACACTTCTCTGCACTAATACTAGTATAGCAGAATTAGATGTCACCCTAATGTCTAAATTGAAGCAGGAACGGGTACAGGATACTTTAACAGAAACTGAATGCTAATAATGGGCCTTTACTACCCGATCAGAAACAGACAGAAGAAGAAACAGATTTATCCCTATGGAAACAGAATGTGGAATTAGGTGTACACTAGTAATGGGCCTTTACCACCCGAACAGACGGTACCACACAGAAACAGACAGGTGTTACCACCCAACAGAAACAGACGGTACCCACAGAAACAGACAGAACTAAGCGTACCCTAAAACCCTACCCCAAGCGATCGGCTCCCTAATACATAAATATCTTGTGTCGGCCCCATGGTAGGGTGTATCACTCCCTAAAGTGACAACCAATTGGCACAGACCTATTTACAGATGTCACGGCGTCTTACATCCTCAGAGGCAGACCGGGATCCATGCACGCACATGACCCGGTTGGAACGCACCATCAACACCCCTCGCCATTATCAGAATGAACCACTTATAATTAGTTCAGTAAGCGTGCCCGGACCCTACCTACTGTTGGGTCAAAGTTTTGATACCAGAAAGGGTTACTGACTAATATGGGTCCCAAACAACAGATGACACAAGTAATTCCCCTCCTAACCTTGTGTCCCCAGACTAACAGATTTCAGATTAACTTGTTTACAAGTTCAGACATACAGAGTTTAGATTTACTAATTCACAAATTAAGTTAACAAGTTTTCAGACTAACGGGTCAGATGTACAGATTTTTCAGATTTGTCTAACTTTGTATTGGGCCTACAAATTCATGGATGGGTTTTACTACATTTATTAATCCCTTTGGTTTAACCCTATTTTTCCCCAATACGTTTTAGACGTCATTCTTATCTTAGATTTGCATTAATTAATTATTAATGCACAGACCTCTCACATTAGGTCGGTAGCTTGTGGCCGCTGGATATGCCGGGCGGTTCCGGGCAGACTTCTGCCACAAGCCAGACCTAACCTCGTGTCTTACGCATGTTATGACTAACTTCTCACATTAGAACCTATTGTTTGCGGCCACTGGATGTGTCGGGCGGTTCCGGGCAGATTTACGCCGCAAACTCATTCTAACCTCGAGTTAGCCATGTTTATCTTTGCGGCCAATTAATTAATAATTTACCGTTTATGCGCGTGCCCAATATACATATGCCAATTCAGATTATATCAATCACAGGATGATTATATCAACATAGCAGATAACAGATTTTATATGACATAACGGATTTAACAGATTTAGCAACTTAGCAGATTTTGGCATATAACAGGTTAGGCATTTCAACCGACAAATTTAACAGATTAGGCATTTCAATCTAATTAGCAGTTTAGGCAATATAACAAAACTAGTAGTTTAGGCAACTAGACAAATTAGCAGATTTAGCAAATTTAATATTTCTAAAAGTTCTATTTACATGCCTTGCCCAATCATAAATTGGCCTAAATTCATATGCTTACATAATTGTCATGATTCACAACATATACTCCATGTTTGCATAAAGTTACCTAGCACAGAATATGGACATAATTTTCCATATAACATATGTTCCAATTTTTGTTAAACTAGCATCTTACAGCAGATTCACATATAAATTATACCAAATATAACCATTAATTTCAATGCATGCCATATATCCAAAAATCCCTATTTAGGTGTAATCTAAATAATAGATATCCTAATTAATGTAAATCCTTACACCTAACTTTCCATATCCTTCTTCTTTTCATGTCATGAATCATTATGCAAACTATACCCAACGATATAAATCTTTAAATCATATCTTCTAAAAATCAGATCTTGACTTTTATATGCATTTTGTCCAAAGTCTCAAATCATATGTAATCTTACAATGGTTCCTCTTTTCTTCTATCTAGAATATGCATAGATCCAAATCTATGTTTACAACATATGCTCATTAATTACAGTTCTAAATTACAACATAGCTATGCATAAATTATATGTTCATAGTCAAAATTATGCATATGTCCAATATATTTTATGCCTCAGACCTAAAGTCATACATTCAATTTAGTCTTGTCAAATTTCGCATCCTTCATCCCAAAATTTGCGTTCATACGTTCATCTCTTATGAGATTAGGCACAGGCTCGTGGTAGCCTGGCTATAAAAACAGAAAAGAAGAAAAGGGATACAGAAAAACAGATCTGACAGAAGAAAATATATATACAATCTCAGATTCAGAATAAAAAACATATCAAAATTATTATTAACGTTTATAGCGGAAAATAACTGTACTTGCCTTGATTAGATTAAAGAAAGAACTTTAACTTGCTGTAGAATCTTTGCAGAAACTTTAATCTCTAGTTTGAATTGAGTTGCTTAGGCTGATGTTGATTAGCTTCTAGTTTCAATTCCAGCAGAGCAGCGACGCCATTTTTATTTTATTTTTATTAGAAGAAGAGAGCAATGGAGGCTAGAGAATTGTGTAGAAAACCTAGGTAGAGTCTAGGGTCATTTTTATAGAGTTTATGAACTGACTAGGACCATCGATGTTGCTTGGATTGATCGTAGCCATTCATTCGCAAGAGGGACCAATTAGAGCCTGCCACCTAGCCCTAATGACAAAGCAGACCACAGAAAATCGACCAACATAGAATAGGCCAGCCAGGGTGGACTGGGTTCGACCTGGGTCTGGACCAGGTCGACAGCCCTGTCGACCTGGTTAGACCAGGTCGACAGCCCAGTCGACCTGGGTGTCTTAGGCGGGAGTTTTCCCGCCTTGGCCAATTGGGCCCGGTTTTAATTTTTAAACTGTTTTATTCTGTTCGAATTTTAAACTTAATTCAGAAACTTCCGAAGGCCATATCTTCTTCATACGAACTCCGTTTTTCGAAAACTCGGACTCTATTTCGCGTATTTTTCCGAGACGAACGCAATGGCGTATCCCGTTTCCCTTAGTTCTTTGATTTCAAATTAATTATACTTTAATTTGTTAATTCCACAGTTATAGAATACACGGGGTGTTACAATGAACTTCTTTGTTTAATGACATCTTTGAAAGAACAACGAGAGCAACAAAATAAAATTTAAACATGTGACGAATCTGAAAATTATCTATTCTTTACTGATAGTGAAAATTTTCAAATAACAACTTTGGAAATTGAGAATAATGATCTAAATGAAGTTGTTCAAAATTCAACATATGATTTGGACTTTGATTCTCTTCAGGAAAAAGATTTATGCTCAGATTTTGATCTTTCTCTTTCAAACTGCGAGAAACTTGAAATTTTTGAAATTGAACAAAGTGAAAATGTTGAATTTTTCAAAAACTCATAAGTGGAAATGGATTTTAAGGAACATGAATTTTTTGGATTGTATGAGGATGAGTTACCAAATGAGGATGAAATAGAATCAAGCCATGAATCCAAGTTTGAAAATTTTGATTTTGAGGTTTCAAACGAACTTGAAATAGTCAGTGTCGAAAACACGTTGTCAATTAATAAAGTTGAGAAATGTGATCACATAGTCTTGAACAACACTCAGAATTTAAATTTCACGATTGTAACTGAGTTTACATACGATCACAAATTTTTGACCAGTTACACTGATAAATCTATCGAACACATGAATTATTTTTGGAATGTTAGCTTGGTTTAAAAACTTTATGTTAGGATGACACTGAATATTTATCTATTGGACTATAAATCTAGGTATAAAGATGAGATGGTTTTCAAAAACCTTTGCTTATTAGAAAATATCCCTAGACATAGTGGGAATGAGATTCATCGGGCTAGAACCAAGTGTGGGGGGAAACGATGGTGGCATTCTTTGCAGCGTATGCGTCACAAACACATATATCATTGTATATATGATCCATTCTTACATATAGTTAAACTACATTTCATTATACAAATAATTTTTCATCTCATCCATCTTTGGGTACTATCTTTCACATTTAGAAAACTTGTTTACAGTGTGGACACTATTTATTTCTAGTGTGGGGGGATTCTGAGTTTCATTCATTTTTCTTTATTTTTCTTTCTTTTCATTATTTTCCATTTAAATAGGACCATCATGCATTTTAGATCATACTAACATGCCATTTTTATTTGAGACATGATTCATTTTAGATTGATACAATAAAATAAATTAACAATTGTTAGTTAGTCGATAGTATTTTTTCCTCTCAACTAAGATCGAATAAGAAATATAATGAAAAGTTGAATTTTGAGGGATAATAGTGTAACCAGTACATAGGGAGATTCTTAGGTGACGGCCATAAAGTTTGTTCTAAATTGTAGTCTTTGTTTAATAAGTGGAAGACTTAAAATACTTACATTGGCTTTTTGAGTCTTTAAAACTAAATTGTGTTAAGCTGAATTCGCGTAATCTCTTGTTCTTATATTTTCAATAATAATAATAGCAATCCAAGGGTATCCAACATTGCTTGTAAATATAGCGTTGGTGTGCAAACCCGCCAAGCTCTATCCGACTTGTTGACAAAGTCAGCGTTGGTATATCATGGTCTCATACCTAGGGATTACCGACATGTTGTTGACAAAGTCAACGTTAGTCTGCAAAATCTGCCAAGCTCTTTTCCAACTCTCCGTTAGTCCGCATGACAGTGCGTGGGTGGTATACCTTGGTCTTTTAAGTTAGTTGTATGTAATTAATCATAAATTTCAATTTTTATAGAGACAGAGAATAAGAGATGATCCCAAACACTTCTTGACCTTATTGATTTGACTAGACATACACGAGGAAATAATAATATCACTTTACAAACTGTGACACACAAACTAAGAATTTATTTATGGCTGTATTATGTTAACGACCGAACCAACTGGCCAAACTAGAGTTTAACATTTGAAAACTTGAATTGTGTTGAAAATTTGTGACAAGTTGAGGTATCTAAAATAAAATCAACTGATTAAAATTTATTAATTTAATTTGTTGTACCACTTTCCTAAAACAACTCATGTTTTCATTTTTATTTTCATTTGTATATGTCTATTTCATTCATGTAGTTGCATTAGAACCATAGCATAATGCATTTAGATTTTTTGGGTAGTATTCGCTGCACGAGACACCACTCGTCCTACTAGGGATACCTAGAAGTTTAACGGCTTGTTGCATACGCTCAATGCAATCGCGTTTTTTACGAAAGTGTGACCTATCTAGTTTAGTTTTTCATTTTTTTTACTTGAGAACGAGTAAAAGATAAGTGTGGGGGTATTTGATTAGCACAGAAATGTGTTTATTTTATGCTCATATATATTATCTTTTGTAAATAAATAAATATTACTTTTGGTATTTTTTTCGTGTGTTTTTCACAGGTTCAACAATTGTCTCCTTCATTCAATTAAAGGCCAACTATAAAGAAAAAGCTACTTCCCCATACCAAAGTTAGCTCAATTGCAAAAGACGTTGTAACTCAATGGTAAAAGCAAGAAAATTTGTACATAGTGGTCTGAGTTCGATCCTTAGCAAAGCCTTATTTTTGCTGAAGAAGGGATCATGGATTTATACACACACCGCCTTCTTGCTTTGAAAAATATATGAAATAGTTATATGTTATATATAAATATATATGTATATGTATATATATATATATATCTTCATATGTATATATAATGTAAGCACTAATAAAGATTTTATGGAATAGGCGTATTCTTCTCAAATTAAATCATTTATTTTCAAATTCCATACAGAGGAATATTTGATTGAAATATTTCCCAAGGATAAGCCAATCAATTTGCCACATGTCACCAATCAAAAGAGTGAAGATGCATGGAATATTTCAAGTCTATCTTATCTCTTTTATTTGTAAATATATTATTTCAAGAGATTCATTCATGGCACAATTATTCTCATAGGAAGGAGATTACATCTCCAATAAATACCCTTTGTATCATTGTAAATCATATTCATTTTTCTGTAACTTTTACTCTAATAAAGTTCTCTTTTAATTCTGTAATTTTTTTATTTTCATGACAATTTGTGTTGTCTACTCAATTTGATTTTCTAGAACACAATTGCTATTGCAATTACTCTTCTCATAAGTGATTGGCCGTCCGATTAGATTCAACGATAATCCTAATTTAACATTTCTGTTAGTTTATTTCCGTTTTGCAAATTTATTTCAGCACTCTGTTTTATTGTTAATTATTTAATTGATTAGTTTCAAATCTATAGTTAACTCAATTGCAATGTTACTTGTTTTTATTGAAAATTACAATTTTAGTTATCGGTTCAATTAGATCTGTTCTGACTTGAATTGTAATTTCAATTTTATCCCCTCTTCAAGATATGTCTAACTCGCCTAAGAATAAATAAATAATAAAATTTAAAACACCTCCCTGTGCTTCGACCGGCATATTACACGATCTGTGCGCTTGCAGTATTATTACACAATTCGTGCTTTTCTAATTCATAGAAAGCGACGATCAGGTCTCTACCTTCGTGCTTCAATAATCGACAACATGATAATTTAGATCAAATGCTGCTGCTCTTCTAGTGGCATTTAAACATGAAACAATAATGATTAAAGAAACTTCATATAACAAGACTACAAGCAATAGTGCATTTCCTAACTATATATTTATGAACATAGCTTGTATTCACAAATCATAATTGTAAAGTGATAACGAAGAACATTTATATTGTAAATAATGTGCATGTTTCTCTACCTCTTTGTTTCTTTGTTCTCTAATTGAAAGCTCAACCTATAAAAGTAACAATCATATATTACTTGGGTGCTACTATTCACACCCCGGTTCATACTTCCGGCCACCTCCCCAAAATTTAATACAAATGATTATTTTTTATATTCTTCTGGCCACCATATATTATTCTTTCACTCAATTATCCACCACCGTACTTCTCTACAATTTCAAACCCTAAACCTTAACAAAAGCAGATATTCTTTTGTGCCTAAGAGAGATGGAAGACGAAGATTAAAAAATAGGTAAAAATTGCTTGATTTTTATTGTTTTCTATTATGTAATATGATATATTGTTAGGCCTTTTTAATGGTTTGGGTTTTCCATTGCATTTTAGGATATTTTTTCTGCTCTGTTGGAACTGGAGGACATTAAATTTGATGATGTTGTAATAGAGAATGACAATGTAAGTTTTGATTTGTAGGGTTTTAATACTATAACTTATGTATCTTCTTTTACAAATTGATACATTAACTTTTTTTTATCGTTTGATAGATGGAGTATTTGAATGATGATAAATTGGACGATAAATATAATAGTTGTGATAATATGATGCAAGATGTTCGATCAAATGACTCAAAATACATAAATGTTGATTTGACGAATCATTTCACAACTGACGAAGTAAGTACCCATTTATAAAAGTTAAAATTGCTAATGTGGTTATGAAAATGAATTATGTTAATTTTTTCTTGAACTATTTGATTTAAGTATTTGATTCGCAGAGTATAATAATGTAAGAGAGGAAGGAAGTGTTCGTGTAGAGAAAGGAGATGGTGGCCTCTGCACTTTTTATTATTAATTTAGATGGTGGCTAGCAGAGCAAATTTAAAATATTTGGGGTGCTTTTAGTTTTGGTGGCCAGAAGTGTAAATATGGGCGTGAATAGTACCACCCTATTACTTTACAAATGTTAAAATCTCTATAAAAAATGTTTAGGTAGATTAAATTATACACTATACTAGGGAATCAACATTACTTATATTGAATCCCCTAGAAATATTTGATAAATCTTGTAATATTTACCAAGTATTAAAAAACTGGAAAGATCAGCTAACAATATCCTAAATAAAAAGAACAATTATACAGATTCATAAAAGAGCTGACCAACAGAAGATGAAAGTATGCAGTGGACAAAAAAATTATAACAATCAATGTAATAGGGAAAAGACAATTCAATTAGGCAACAAAATCCTTGTTGAAGACCTTTTGGAGTAAGAATGTAAGATAAAACTGAAGAGATAATAATGGACTAACTAGATGATAACAAGTCTGATAATCACTGATATATCCATGACTTACAAAATTGCAACACTATTTCAAGGGATTGACACAATGTTTGTAAAAAGAAACTGAATGGAGAACATCAATAACAAAAAATACAATCACTTGTTTACCTTGAACAATTTTAGGCCCCCAATCTACTTTATTTTTGTACTATTAACTGTTCATATTGTCACATATTTCATATTCATTTTTCCTTATATCTAAGAAATTTAGCGTTACCGAGTAGAATAGTTTTGTGAGGACTCTACCTTCATGCTTCAATAATTAACAACATGATAATTTAGATCAAATACTGCTGCGCTTCTAGAAGCATTTAAACATGAAACAATAATGATTAAAAAAACTTCAAATAACAAGACTACAAGCAATAATGTATTTCCTAACTATATATTTGTGAACATATCTTGTATTCACAAATCATAATTGACAAGTGATAAAGAAGAACACTTACATAGTAAATAATGTGCATGTTTCTCTTCGTTTCTTTGTTCTCTAATTGAAATCTCAACATACAAAAGTAACAATCATATATTAGTATACAAATGTTAAAATCTCTATAAAAAAATGTTTAGGTAGATTAAATTATACACTATACTAGGAAATTAACCTTACTTATATTGAATCCCCTATAAATATTTGATAAATCTTGTAACATTTACCAAGTATTAAAAAACTGGAAAGAGCAGCTTACAATATCCTACATAAAAAGAACAATTATACGAATTTATAAAGGAGTTGACCAACAAAAAAATGAAAGTATGCAGTGGACAAAAAAATTGTAACAATCAATGTAATAGGGAAAAGAGGTTTCAATTAGGCAATAAAAAATCAGAAGCCTATAATCCATGATAGATTTGAGAGCTAATCCTCAGTCTCCAAAGTTCTATGTCCTCCTATACCCAACCAATGAGAATCCCTAATTTTTATCTTTCTGCAATTAAGTCCAAGAATAAAAGAGGGTTTAATTGCAAAAAGCTGGAATTCAGGGGGTGCTGATTGGTAGGTTAAAGTGGGACAGAGATTTTTTGGGACTGGTGATTTTATTTGGATAGATTTATGGAATGACCAAAACCAAATCATCTCATAATGTCCTTAATAAAGTTGGCACATACTACATATTTAATATAGGGAACAACATGATATAATAATTGCCACTAGCTAGAAAAAATGAAACTGAAAGGCTAGTACAAAAGGGATACCTAGGTACTTATGTGAAGGACAATGTAGTTACCTTGCGTCGAGTCAATCATCGGATGCTCAAGAAGATGCAAAAATGTGTGTCTCGCTAGAAAAATAATTGCAGCCTTCAAAATTCTACTTGCTAGCCCCACTTGATCATCAACCTATGTGAAGAAACTAAAACAAATTTAGCATCAACAAAAGTACACCTTTTGCTCTGATGAATTTTTCGAACTTTTGGACCTTGCATGGTGTATAACGGCCCGTATTTTAACGATTAGATACTTAAATAATTTATATAAGTATTCATCGTTAATTATTTGATTGACAGTTCCAAAAGGTGATTTTTCACAAACGATCGAATCGGCACTCGAGACTAATTCTGTTGAGTTCGTATGGTTCGTTACGTGAATAAAAAAAAAAAAAATTGCTATATTTTGAGATCAGGAGATTTTACGGTCATCACACATGGATAGAACTACATAATTTCATGAAAAATAAGATATAAAATCATAGAAATAGATACATATCTAATACCCATGTAATATTAATAATAAATTTGAATTTGAAAAATATTTGGCTATATACCATATTTAACATCTATTTTTCATCATTCCCACTTTCCTTGGCCGTCATAGCCGCTCTTTTTCCCCGTTCCACCTTTATTCTATTCTCCCATGAAATCACATCGCCTTACACTCATCACCTCCTAATTCCAATCTGCCTCCTGCTTCTATTCCTCCATCGCCAGGCTACCCTCCTTCATTCACCTTCAACATAGATTCTGACCTCCCTGCCCTAGTCGAATCTACAGCAAAGCCACAATGGCCTATTTTGTTCAAAGTTAAACCACAGAATGCAGGAAGATTCACTCCTTTCACTATCCCTATGCAATTCTCTGGTAAGACATTTATTCCATTTAAGGGCATCATTCAAGTTGGTGATGAAGTCTGGCAAGATTATCTGGTCGGGTTCTTCCTCGTCGACAAGCCTTTGTCCTATACCATCTCAAGAAAACATGGAAACCAAAGGAAGATGTCAAAGTTAAATTGAGTGGCTATCTTTTTTCTTCCATCTCTCCTGCATCGAAGACAGAGTCAAGATTGTTTAGGCTGAACCTATCATCATGAGGAATAAGCCTTTTATCCTGAAACCGTAGGACTCCGCAATAAGTAACTCTGGTAATAGTCTTAAAAGTGTTTCAGTTTGGATTAAATTGTTGAATATTCCAATGTATGCGTGGTCATTATTGGGTATTAGCTGTAGCGTCTAGGGTTAGCAAATTCCTATGTATGAATGAATCTATAGAAAGGAGCGATAGATTAGAATTCGCTAGATGCATGGTTGAAATCACACCAAACCATGAATTTCTTGATGGATTCCCAATTCAAATGGTTGACGGTAGTGACCATTTTGTTCATGTGCGTTTCTTATGGAAACTGAAGACCTGATGTACTGAGTAACTGTTTGAACTCCAAGAGGAAGGTGAATAGTGCATGTGAAAAGATTAATGACACTGTGATTGAAGTTTCGTAAACTTGCAACTCAGATGCTACTCTACTAGAGAAATAAATTGTCAGGAAAACAAAAGTAGTTGTTGTGTTGAATCAAGTTTGGAAAAGAGTTAGCGGTAGGAATAGGAAGTCTGGACCTAACCTATCTCGTGACAAAGTCGTTATGGAAAATAGGGGCTGTGGTTGTTGGTGATAATGCATGTGTTGGAAGCACCACGGTGATGATTGTGTTAGAAATGATGAAGCATCCGTTGGAAAGTAAAACCAAAGAGAAGCATGTCTATTCAGTGTAATATCACATCTATTAAAGCTAACGAGTTGTATCCGTTCATTAAGAGTCATGTCCGTTCATTAAGAGTCATGTCCATTAGTGTTATGTCCATTTGAAAAGTTATGTAGTCTACTGTATATACGTGATCATTTGTATCGTTGGAAAGAACCAAGATAAAAAATTATAAATAATATAAATTTTCTTATAACAGATTGCTGAGTTGAATGCACAAGAACATGTTGATCATTTGTGTAATGAAATCGAAGAGAAAATAGTTGAAAAGGATAATGTGCTTGATAGTATAAGATTAACTAATAAATTTGCAGTTATGACACATGAAAATGACGATGGTGATCTTATAGAAGTGCCTGGTAATAATGTTCAAGAACATGAGGAAGGAGAAATGTATGTCCAAGCTGGCCCAGTCCACTCTAAATTTGGGGCCTGGGCGAGTATCGCAAGTGTATTAAAGTTGAAGTTGGACCATGTACAAACAATGTTGGAACATTTTATGAATTTATTAAAAAATTAATTAAGAATAAATACAAATTGAGCCGTAGTAAGTTAATAACGGTAACATATATTTGAACCATTATTATAATGCAATTATTGTAATAAAGCCGTTGAAATTCTCTAACGGTAATATATTTACATATATGTAAATGTATTTATGAGTCATTACTATAATTGAACAGCAATGGTCATACATGCATGTGACCTTTTATTTTTTATAGAGCTGTTATAAAAAGGAAAAGAAATGATATTTGAATATTGTATTGAATGATAATAAATCAATATTTATTGTCATTCATTTTATTTGAAACATACGCAATTTACATGTTAAAAATTGCGATTTTTTGAATGTTTCTTTTATTTTAATAATGGCATTGGTTATGGTCCATTCATCCCCCACTAACGTAGTTTATGTTACTCTCCTTTATAGTCTATATAAAGAATAGGAAAGACCATCAGAAAACAGAACAATCTTTTTCTTTGCTCTCTTCTGATAAAAAAGAAACTCCCTCTTTCCTCTTCCATAGAAAGAAAAAATTTATATTTTTTTTCTATCTTCTCCTCCACTATTCTTTTAAAAAAAAAATAAGAGAGAAAAATAAACTTGAGCAGTATTTTTTTGAGTGCAAACTGAATCGGATTCATATGTGCAAATGATCCGATATAGAAAAAAAAACAAGGAGGAGGATATTTTATCACAGAGGCGGCAGCGAACAGTACGAACTACTTTGCACCTTGAGTAGATCGCCGAAACGTCTTCAAGAAAGTGACCTAGTCCACGACTCAGCCGAACCATTGTTTACAACAATTTGAAGACGATACCAGAAAAACAATGGCTTCGACTGCAAATCTTGACGATGTTGCCCATCATACAAGTTTCAATTTTCAATGATCAGCGCTGCACTTTTCTGATTTAAAGGACTGCACTTTAATCACTAGCAATAGAAAAAATTGACGAATGACAGGTCAGTAGAGATGCATCACATAAGCTTTGTAATAGCTTTTGAGATCATCTCCGAAGGTATGACTTTATATGAATAAGCACTAATTGAATGCAAATTTTGAAAATGTCTTGATTATAAATTGGCATTAATTAAGTGCATATTTATTTGGAAAATGTCATTAAAATTTTGGCATTATTGAAATGCATATATTTATTTGGAAATATCAAAATAAATTGACATTAATAGAACGCATATATTATTTGAAAATGTCATTAAAAATTTTGACATTAATAGAATGCATATTTTATTTGATAATGTCATTAAGAATTGACGTTAATTTGATGAACAAGTTCTTGCATCAAAATATATTAACATACTTTATATGCATAAATTTAGAAAATGTCACTAATAAAAATTGACATTAATTAAATGCGAATTTAGAAAATGTTATAGGAAATAACATTAATTGTAATGACATTTATTTAACAATAAATACATACACAATTGAAGAATCATATATTGTGGTTTTTAGTTTGAGAAAAATAGTGTGGGCCTCTCTTAATAGTGAGAGTTTCTTTTAATAGTGGGGGTTGCTTTCAACTATTCGAGAATAGCATTTATTTAGGTATTAATTTGACTTGCAAATTTCCTGCTTTTGTAACATCCTAAATAGATGTTAATTTTTCTTAATGATGAATCTAGAAAGAGAAAGAAAGGCAAAAGATCTTGATTCATATTTTTTGTTCTTTTACTCTAAAATAGAATCCCCTAAAACCTCCAAGAGGCCTATCTTACTTAAATGCCAATTCTTTGGCAAGAGGCTATAAATGATGAGTTAGATTCTTTCGAATCTAATAAGACTTGACATTTAGTGAATTTATCACTTGGTGTAAATCTAGAAAAAAATAAACGAGTGCTTAAAAGGAAATTAAAATATGAAGGCACAATTGATAAATATGTAGCCTATTTAATAGGTAAATGATGTAAGGAAAGATATATAATTTATTGGCATCATTTCTCCTTTAATTGGAACTACATCCATTTGAGCATTACTTCACTTGCATAATTTCGAAATTATAAAAAAAATGGATGTAAAAATTGCATTTTTTAGATGATGAATTGAAGCAGGAAATTTATATGGGCCAATTTGAATGAATTATAGTTCATGGTCAAGAACGTAAAATTTGCGAATTAGATAAATCATTATATGGTTTAAAACTAACACATAAAAAATGGCAAGAAAATTTTGATTACTTCATAATCCCACATGGATTTAAAGTTAATGAAAGTGACAAATGCATTTATTATAGATCTGAAAATGACATTTGTACTATTATATGTTTATATATAGATGACCTATTTATTTTTGGGTCAAACATTCATGCCATAAACATTGTTAAATCCTTACTAAATGTCAACATCGATATAAAAGATCTAAGTTAGACGAATGGAATCCATGGTATTAAGATTACTAGATTCAAAAAGGACTTTCTTTGGATCAATCTCATTATTTTGAGAAGATTCTAAAGAAATACAATTACTTCAACTGTAGACCTGCATGAACACCATATGATCCTAGTGTGAAGCTATTTAAAAACACTAGTGAAGGTGTAAGACAATATGACTATGAGAGCATCATTGACAGCCTTTGGTTTGCCAATGATTGTATTAGACCCGACACTGCCAATGTCGTGGTATTATTATGCATGTTTATCAGTAAACCTAGTATAGAGCAATAACATGTTATTGGGAGGGTCATGAGATACCTAAAATAAACCATGAGCCTTGGATTACAACTAAAATAAATCATGAACATTGGATTACATTATGAAAAGTTTCCGGCTATACTTGAAGGATATTTCGATTCAGACTGGAATACTTAATCTGATGAGTCAAAGGCGACCAGTGGCTATATATATATACATATATATATATTTATTTATTTAGCATTGCTGGAGTAGTTGTTTCTTGAAAAAAAAATATCAAGGAAACATATTATTTTGACTTAGTATATACTATATAGAGACCGAGATAATAGCACTAGCCACAACTAGTGAAGAAGCAGAGAACTAAAGAAATCTACTAGTGGAGATCTCCATATGGAAAAACTGACAACGTGGTGTAATCTATTGCTATAGTTCCGTGGCTATTGCAAAAATTTCAGAACCGTTATTACAACGATATAAGACGACAATCGCAAGTACAACACTGTAAGAGAACATCACATACATAGTGATGAAAATTTGACGACTATTGAAAGAAGGACAAAACCGATATTACAACGGTAAGAAATAACAGTCGTATGCACAGTATTGTTAGAGAACATCACATATGAAGTGACGATAATTTGGCAGATCCTTTGACGAAAGGACTGACGAGAAAGAAAGTCCTTAATGATTCTAAAAGAAAGGGACTATTGCCCTGAGATTGTGGAATCACACACAATGGTAACCCGACCTAAATGACTGGAGATCCCAAGAACTAGGTTCAATGGGTAAAAACAAGTTGTGTAGTGATAGTAGATGAACATGCTAAATTTATATATTAAGAAGCATATATTCCTGAAGTGATTAGAGGATGAGTTTACAGAAACTCTTAATGAGATCTATACTCTATTTGGAGTGGAGTACATACCTTCAGGAGTACTCTTGATAGACTCACCTATGTGAATGTGGAAATGTGGCCGTTTCCTATGGAGTTTTGGGCAAGATTCCTAGAGCGTTCACTAAACTGGGATAGACGTGCATGGCCATAAATGCACGGGCTTATTTGATTGCACTCTAGAAAGGTTGTGTGTGGTTTGATATCAGGAATAGAGTTCAAGACTACGTGTCACTCTAGTAAAAACTGAATCTTACTCACTATGCAAAGGTTCAAGTCGGATGACACCTTTGTTTATGCACAATCTTATATATTTTTAATGAACTGCTCAAAAATATTTTTTAAGAAATTCAAGTGGGGGATTGTTGGAACATTTTATGTATTTATTAAAAAATTATCTAAGAATAAATACAAATTAAGTCGTTGTAAGTTAATAACGGTAACATATATTTGAGCCATTATTATAATGCAATTATTGTAATAAAGCCTTCGAAATTCTCTAACGGTAATATATTTACATATATGTAAATGTATTTATGAGCCATTACTATAATTGAACGGAAACGGTCATACATGCATGTGACCTTTTATTTTTTATAGAGCTGTTATAAAAAGGAAAAGAAATGGTATTTGAATATTGCATTGAATGATAATAAATCAATATTTATTGTCATTCATTTCATTTGAAACGTACGCAATTTACATGTTAAAAATTGCAACTTTTTGAATGTTTCTTTTATTTTAATAATGGCATTGGTTATGGTCCATTCATCCCCCACTAACATAGTTTATGTTACTCTCCTTTATAGTCTATATAAAGAATAGGAAAGACCATCAGAAAACAGAACAATCTTTGTGTTTGCTCTCTTCTGATAAAAAAGAAACTCCCTCTTTCCTCTTCCATAGAAAGAAAAAATTTATATTTTTTCTATCTTCTCCTCCACTATTCTTTTAAAAAAAATAAGAGAGAAAAATAAACTTGAGCAGTATTTTTTTGAGTGCAAACTGAATCGGATTCATATGTGCAAATGATCCGATATAGAAAGAAAAACAAGGAGAAGGTTGTTTTATCCCAGAGGCGGCGGCAAACAGTACGAACTACTTTGCACCTTGAGTAGATCGTTGAAACGTCTTCAAGAAAGTGACCTAGTCCACGACTCAGCCAAACCATTGTTTCCAACAAACAACGAACAAATTAATGCTGAAATCAAACCTAGATAGGCAAAAAGGAAAGTGTTAAAATGTCAATGACAAGACTTCAACCCACAGCTGTTAATGCATTCAACAGATTCTTTTCCACTGACCTATAGTAACATTTTGGCAAAGGTGATGAAACGACCTTATATAATATGACAATTAAAAAATTTGGGCCCTTTTATAAACTGGGCCCTGAGCCGTTGCCCAGCTAGCTCGGGCCCAGGACCGGCCCTGTGCCCAAGATGGAAAAATAAGTAGTGCATCAATGAACAGTTTTTTAAAAACGTCAAGTCTAATTTAGGTAGTAGTGAGACAGATGTTGATATTGTTAGAGGTTTGGAAATTGTTGAAGATAATGGTGATAGAGGTAATGAAAGAGCTAAGTGTTTTGATCATATAAAAGCTAAGCTTGTTAAATTTAGGTGATACAAAATCACGAATAGATGGAAAGTAAATATTGGTTTAATATGGAAATGCATGAATTAATTGACTGCATTTGCATGAGATGGAAAGAAATAAATGTAGGTATTAATTTCTTCCATTTATGCTAAGGAAAGGGATTGATTTACTTTCTATGTGTGCGCATTTGTTGCTATTGTATTTAGCCTCCATTATTTTATTACCATATGTTGGTAATTTAATTAATGACTCAAATAGATTAGCACTGGCTATATATTGAGGGGTAGACTTCTTTGTAAACCCATCATGGTGTGGAGCTAGTGATCCTCAATAGTGTCTCTTCTTGTTAAGATAAGTAAACTCTTATTTTTGTAATCTCTTGTAATTCTCTCATGTGGAATAAAATCTCTCTCTTTTTGGACTGGACGTACACTATCTCGGAGATAGTGGAACCAGTATAAATATTGTGTATCTCTTTGTTTCTCTGTTATAGTTATTTACTATTTTGTTGATGTAATAGAATAATTTCTATCAAATTAGTTTGATGTTCAATTGGCAAATTTAGATCCTGTTTACTGTGCTTCCGCATTCGCGCAATCTTCTCGCACAACAGATTGGTATCAGAGCAAGGTGATTTGTTTTAAATTGTGCATCAATTATTTCTACAAAGGTTGGTAGATTTAGTGGTGATTATGCTATTACCATTTTGGAGAAAAGGAGACTTTGGTGGAGAAGATTATGTTGAGAGAGAAGAGTGTTCCAGGCTTGGAACTTTGATGTAGCTTGAGCTTTGGATTCTCATTAAGGTGGAGTTATAATGTGTGTTCAAGAATGCCACTCTAAAAGAATGCGACTTCGTAGAAAATTGCTTGGAGAAATTGCTTGGAGAAATTGCTTAGAGGTGGTAGCGACCAAAGAAGAGCAGCTACAGGTGTTAGCGACCTTTCCAAGTATTTGAGAACTTTGTATAACTTCAAGCTCTGTTGAGAAATGCTCGCATTGTTTGAGAGATAAAGAGTTTAATGTGTTGAAGGGACCACTGGGTTTAGAAATTGTATCTGATGTAGCTGAT
Organism: Allium sativum; assembly: GCA_030737875.1. Classification (NCBI taxonomy): domain Eukaryota; kingdom Viridiplantae; phylum Streptophyta; class Magnoliopsida; order Asparagales; family Amaryllidaceae; genus Allium; species Allium sativum. The sequence continues at coordinate 61,886,899 of CM060909.1, read as the reverse complement.
TTTGGTGACCGATTTTGACGCCAGTTAGACTTATCGACTTTTTCGATGCCGTCTTAGAGATTTCAGTTCATAGAGCTAATTTTGGCGGATTTGTTACCATTGTGATACATCGTCGATTTTGTGATGCCGTTTTAAAGAAGGTGCTACATGCAGATATGTGGAAGGAGAGAGAATTATGTTGCATACAGAGATTTGGATTTTGACTCTGTTTTTGAATTGGTGATTGAGAGAATCATTTTTGGCCTTGGTAGTGTTGAGATTATTTTGGGATCTGCCTTTTTTTCGATTGTGGATATTTGCAATATTTTGTTGGCGGGCGGGGACGTAGTCTGAGCTCGTTAACATAATGTGATGGGGATAGCTTTTTTGGAACCCATTAGGCAAATATTCATTTTTGGTTTCTATCTCATTGTGAGATTTTGATTTAAGATGGAGTTCTGTTGAAGAGTTTTATGATGTGAAGAGAATTTGATTGGAGATGGGGTGTTGAAAATTTGTGATTTTGCATCAAGGTGGAGTGTTAAATTTAGGTGATACAAAATCACGAATAGATGGAAAGTAAATATTGGTTTAATACGGAAATGCATGAATTAATTGATAAATGTAGGTATTAATTTCTTCCATTTATGCTAAGGAAAGGGATTGATTTACTTTCTATGTGTGCGCATTTGTTGCTATTGTATTTAGCCTCCATTATTTTATTACCATATGTTGGTAATTTAATTAATGACTCAAATAGATTAGCACTAGCTATATATTGAGGGGTAGACTTCTTTGAAAACCCATCCTGGCGTGGAGCTAGTGATCCCCAATGGTGTCTCTTCTTGTTAAGATATGTAAAATCTTATTTTTGTAATCTCTTGTAATTCTCTCATGTGGAATAAATCTCTCTTTTTGGACTAGACGTACACTATCTCGGTGATAGTGGAACCAGTATAAATATTGTGTATCTCTTTGTTTCTCTGTTATAGTTATTTACTATTTTGTTGATGTAATAGAATAATTTCTATCAGATTAGTTTGATGTTCAATTGGCAAATCTAGATCCTGTTTATTGTGCTTCCGCATTCGCGCAATCTTCCCGCACAACAAAGCTTCCTGTTAACTAGGACCACAACAAAGTGTTGATTCAAAAAAGGAAGAAATAACATGCAAACAAGTACATGTTCACAAACCAACAGGAGTTATGGATGTTGGTGACACTACGGGTAAAGGGTTCACGTAGATAAGCCTGTTTGTGTAAACAATAATGCAAATAGCCGTGTTCTAGAAAAAATATCAAATATAGACCTGTTTGCGTTTCGAAGGTGAGTTTTGGAAACTCGCCTTCATTAAGTTACAAAGGCAAGTTTCCAAAACTCGTCTTCAATAAAAACCTGCATAAAAGAAACCCGAAACCCTTTCTTCCCCAGCCGACTTCACTTTTCCCAAATCTCTCTTTCTCATTTCAGACAAAAATAAAAAAAATCAAATCAACTCCATTTTCATCCAAATCATTCCCAAAAGCTCACAATGTCTAGCACATCCGACGTACAGCACGAAATCGGTAAAAATCAAAACCCTAACACTTAATTTGAAATTAGGTCATATAAATTTATTTATTATTGGTTAAGAAACTGATTGTGGCTTACAAGCACGTAGCTTGTATGATGTATGTGACGATCCCAAAATCCGAGGGGCGGTATTAAGGATAATCATAGGGAAATAACACATTAATCATCATAGCAGAGTACAGATAATAGCAGAAACAATAAATAAAATAATTTTACATGGATATGACAGCGGAATCACAACATGTAGGAATATCAGAATAGCATAACGTAGGATATACTTAGTAAATAAAAAGGAAAGTGATCAGTCATCATCGCCAGAGGCGGAATACATACATGCAGTGAGACATAATAAGGGTATCAGTCTACATCGCTGGAGGCGGAATACATATACATATAATAAGAAATGCGGAAAATAAATCAGTCTGCATCGCCTGTGGCGGAATCATAATATAAGAACTATAATGGCAGAGAAAGTCAAAGTCGTCTCTGTGAAGTCAGCCTCGCCATGAGCCAAAAATGCACTCTATGCAGCAGTGCAGAACCAAAAACCACCTGTCACCTGTATACTAGGCTGCCCGTGTGAAAATAAGGGCACCCGCGTTTGCAAAGTGAAACAAACAACGAGTCAGTCATGGGGACTGGTATGAGGAATCTATTTAACAATTAAACAACAGTAAATAGCAAATCATAGGACCATGCCACTTTCGCGGAACGGGTTTACTCCAGTGATTGCTAGTGCATTTAAAACAAAGTAAATTCTTTTAAAACAACGCAATGCTTTTAGAAAGAATGAAGCCATTATAAGACTCAGGTCCCATCACACAATGCAACGCAAGCCGGAGGATAGAGTTTTACCTTATAATAGCCAAATATGCTTGATACGTATAAAGCGAAATCATTCGATATTATTACTAGTGCATATATGTTTCAAAAACGAATAGCATCATAAATATCAATCATAGACGGCATGAGTGCCCCATACCACTATATCGCCATACTAGTTTTACAATCAAGTCCGTTATTTCGTATTGGAAATTGGATTTCCGTCATGAGTCGAGGCAAGGGGCAAGCTCCTCTCCGCTTCAAGACACTCTAGCAAATGCCTCGGGACTACACACTCTGGGTAACCCCTGGATCCTCCAAGGCCGGTCCTCACTTACGTTAGAGGATTAATTTTGCCTGAACACACGTTTCCCGGTCCTTACAGACCTATAATCGAGGCGCCTCGCATTCCAACAACCACAAAGGTGAAAAGTAGATATATATGTCAGGGCTGGTAAGTCACTGACACCACCATAGCTAGAAAGAAACGTCATGCCCTCCTTGGGTCCTTATCCCGTTTTAGACTCATACCGGGGTGTGAGGTTCGCGAATCTACGAAATACACAAAGCTAGGTCACGTGGACCTTGCTCTGATCATCATCCACAAGACTTTGCTTTGCAACAGAAGCCTTGATCACAACATCTTGGCATGCCACATAGGCAGTCCACTCCCTACGATTGATTTCCATCGATATATAACCTCTGAGCTCGTACGTCTCAGAGAAGGGCGTTAAGCAAAAGAATAAATTCTCTGCCGCCATACAGATATATATTTAACAGAGATCAATCAGTATAGAACAGAATCCAATGTCTGACACACAGTCCATTTACAAGTCCGTCCTGGGTCTGAACGAAACCGGAGGCGTCAAATTCCTCGTATATCCGTCCAATCAACACATACGTTCAGACGGCTACTACCTCCGTCCCTTTCCGGTAGCTACTCCGGTCAGGAACCACATTAGCGCCCATCCAACCGATACGAAGATCGTCGGTCTTGAATCGTCTTTGCATTTTCCAATTCGAATCGCTCGATAAATTATTTGGAATGAGGGTTAGCTTGGCCTTTTCAAATAATCCACGTCATTAGAATTTAAATCGATTCTCTATATGGTTATATTATTCGACATCCATCTTTCAGTTATTTAGTGTTATTTACGCGTCAAACACATACAACCATCAAATATCAAACAATTCAAGCCCAATTGGTTTATTTGCAACCTATGTTGCCTATAATATTTTATAACGATTTTTTTCCGCCATTTTTATTTATTTAAAAATGGCCATATTTAATTAAACTACGTTTCAGGTCGTGTCGTGGCGCTGGCGCTGTTTTTCCCTAAATTTGTTTTACACATATCGGAAAATCTAACCGTTGGATTTCTACAAAGTCTATATCAGTGGGAAGATATTCCCAAAGCGAACCCAACGGTTCCAGTTTCGTGAAAATCCGACGGTCGGATCTTCCACACTTGTCGTTTGAAGTTACGGTTTCAAAATTCGAACTGCAGCGTCGTTATTCGATTAAATTTAATTATATTTATATTTACATATAAATATAAACGATTCTGGCGCTGTTTTTCTTCAGATTTGAATTAAACATTCCGGACAATCCAACCGTTGGATTTTTACAAGGTTGGTGCCGTTGGAAAGTATTTCCAAGGCGAACTCAGCGATTGCGGTTTCGGGAAAATCCGATGGTCGGATTTCTCGTACTAATCGTTTCAAATTACGATTCCGAAACGCGAACTGCTCGGCCTCTATTCCTTTTAATTATATTTATATTTATATATATAAATATAGTTCAATCTATAATTTCAACTATAGCTCATTCTATATTTTCAACTTCGTTTTCACTTCAAATATTTCACTAACGCCTTAATATTTTGAAAAATTTCGCCATAGCCTCCTTTGTACGGGGAGGGGTTTGGAAATTTATTGGGCCGTGTTAGGTACCCAATAAATCCTAAAAAGCATTCACATATTTTTAGTGATATATTTTGGTGTTTACGGGGGAGCATGTACTGATAATCACTCCAGAGAATAAATTCCCGTCACCCCGTTTCCGTGTGGAAATAAATAGTCCATGTGCCGTATCTAATAACTAGAGCGACGTGATTATTGTCAACTCCAGACCCGTGTGGGGTTTTTAATATTCTGGCAATTTATCGTTATAATTTATATAGTCCATATCAGTCATCAGTTCAACCTGTAGTACATAGTCATCGCCATACAAGCCTCTTGCTTGTATGGTAAATCTTCCACCTCGTCACACAAGCTCCAGTTGCTTATGTGGAATAGGATGAAGTATGCCTATCGTCAAGAAGTATGCCATGTAGTGTAGTTCAAAATTAATTGTTACTAACCTATGGCGTTGTTTATTATTTCACACAGAAAAACCAGCACTTTGCATCCAATGGCATTCACAGGAGTTGATATATAAATAAAATTGCGCAGCCAACTCATCAAGGTTTACCTATTTGTCGGGCACGCAAATAATTTCTTTACTCTACAGCTAATCCATTTTTCATGTTCAACACATGTATATATATGCAGAACAAAGCTAATAATAATATTTCTAGCAAACTATTATTTATTTCAACACATGTGTATTTTTAACTAAGCGTATACATGATAAAAGGAATATTTTTATCATCAAAAATATTTATTTGACACATGTGTATTTTTAACTGAGCGTATACATGATAAAAGGAATATTTTTATCATCAAAAATATTTATTCGACACATGTGTATTTTTAACTCTTCATACTCATTATAAAAATAAAATTTTCATTGACGATTCATTTTATTTTTAAAAGATGATAATATTCAACACATGAATTTCAACTCAACGAATGAATTGCAACTCAACACATGAATATTCTATATAGTTTGTATATATATGAAAATGTGATTTTTATCGCTAAAACCATTTGTTTAAATTCGAATAATATTCAACACATGAATTTCAACCCAACGAATGAATTGCAACTCAACACATGAATATTCGATATAGTTTGTATATATATAAAAATGTGATTTTTATCGCTAAAGCCATTTGTTTAAATTCGAATAATATTCAACACATGAATTTCAACTCAACGGATGAATTGCAACTCAACACATGAATATTCCATATCGTTTGTATATATATGAAAATGTGATTTTTATCGCTAAAACCATTTGTTTAAATTCGAATAATATTCAACACATGAATTTCAACTCAACGGATGAATTGCAACTCAACACATGAATATTCGATATAGTTTGTATATATATATAAAAATGTGATTTTTTTATCGCTAAAGCCATTTGTTTAAATTCGAATAATATTCAACACATGAATTTCAACCCAACGAATGAATTGCAACTCAACACATGAATATTCCATATCGTTTGTATATATATAAAAATGTGATTTTTATTGCTAAAGCCATTTGTTTAAATTCAAATAATATTCAACACATGAATTTCAACTCAACGAATGAATTGCAACTCAACACATGAATATTCCATATCGTTTGTATATATATAAAAATGTGATTTTTACTGCTAAAGCATTTGTTTAAATTCAAATAATATTCAACACATGAATTTCAACTCAACGGATGAATTGCAACTCAACACATGAATATTCCATATAGTTTATGTAAATAATTCCAATGAATGAAAATTATTCTAACACATAAATATTTCAGAAAATTTCGGTAGCATAACGGCAGGGTAGTTAAAACCGGGACCGTCCCTAGTACGGCTCCTCGCTCTACCTTAAAACCTCGCGGTTTTTGACAATGGGGATCATGCATCTAGTTCGCACGCAGGCGGCATGTTTTATTTTCAATTCCACAATCCTATTCTATTTTGTTTCAACCACGAGAGGGTATTTTTCAACCACAAAGGTATTTTTCAACCATAATATCAACCACAAACAATTATTTCTAACTATTCGTCAAACCATATGATATCACGTCAATCACAAGCAATAAATATCGTCCATGGTCTGTGGACGAGGGGAGTATATATATATATATAATATAATAATTCACTTGCATTTCATCACAATTCAAAGCATATATGTTTCAAACAACGCTTGTATAATTTATACATCGCTAATATAACTTATACAACACATGTACATGAGGTATACAATGCGTATATAATTTACACTTCGCTTATATAATTTATACAACGCGATTTCATTCACACAGATAATTTAGATTCCTCACATTGGTTATTGCAGTGCTAAAAATCGCAGGAAGGTCAGAAAAATCTGCGGCTTCTTCTAGAATGTAGAGAGCCTCCTTGCGGTCACGGTGTCTCCTGTTTCATCGAATTTCGTTAACATAGCAAAAAGATACGATTTTTACAAGTTTGCAACGCTTTAAAGTGTAAAAATCAGTGGAAAATAGTTTCAGCCGTATACCCTTTTCGATTTCGAAAACTAGGGTTGATCTTTTCGGCAAAACCACGAAGCTTTAGGACGAACGGCCAGCGCTGCGTCGAAGAGGAAGGAAAGAGCTTCCCAATGCCACCTGAGATGGTCAGATCGACGCTTCCTAGAGGGCACGGCGGCGGCGCGAAGTTCGGGGTTTCCCGACGCTATAACTCCCTCCACACTCAATGATAATTCGTGAAATTACTATGGATTTGAAGATCTCTGAACGCTCTTCAAAATGGATCTGAGTTTGCTTGATTTTGTTGTGTGGTTGCGGAGAATTTTAAGAGAGAAGTTTCGGGTTCATTTCCGCGTCGCGATAGGGGTTTCGAGGAAGGAGATGAATTGTGATTGGCCGATGCCCTTTTTATTTTAATTTTTAATTTATTTAATTCCAAAAATACCCCCTTCCACAAACGACCTCGAAATCAAACCCAACGACTGTCGCCCCTAGCTAAATACCCCCATTCCGAACACAATGGGATATGTTTCGTTGGCCATTTCGACTGTTACAGTCGGTTATTTTTCAAATTAAAATATAAAACATTCGATATTTAATTTAAACGTACATTTCAATTTGCCAGGGCCACAAACTGAATCGAAAAATTCCAGAAAAATAAATCTAGCTTTGTTTTGACGATACGGTCCTAACAAAACCAGTTTCGTCGAATTCTGAGCTCGTTTGCAAAACGTCCATTTTAAGGTCGACCTATTTTAACAGAATTTGACCAAACACGTTATCTTTTGCCCCGCTCACATACTAGCTTCAAAAATTATGAAATTTGAAACTTAGCAATAATTTGACATCCCGGACCCAACAAAAGTGGTTTCGTCGAATTCCGAGGTCATATGCAAAATCTCTATTTTCAAGGGTTATATATACTATACAGCGACCTTTCTGAAAATTCATTCGGCCATAACTTTTGATTTCCGTTATGAAATTTCGATTTTTCAGATTCGTTAGAAAGGTATTGATAAACAGATTTAAATATTTTCAGTTTCGTCAAAATCTGTTATATTTTACACCCGGTACAGTCGGACAGAGTTTATATTCCAAATTTCAAACTGCCATATTATACACAATTCCATACTTTATTGAAATATGCCATTTCAATCATTCAAATTTCTTGTTAATAACCTGATTTAAAATTTTCAAACTGGTTCACATTTTCCGGGTTATTATAATCTCCCCCACTTAAAACTTTTCGTCCTCGAAAAGGAAATGACAGCTAAGCAGGAAATAAAATGTAAATGCAAAGTATTGTAAAGGTACCTTGCACCGGAGTTAGTCAGAGATGTCCACTCTGCATTTGGGATAGGCTTGTTTAATGCTTTCCTCAGTTTCCCAAGTACAGTCTCTAGGATCACTACTCCACTGCACTTTGACTAAATGGATCTTTTTCCTCCTTAGCTCTCTGGTTTCTTTGCCAACTATCTTTAATGGCTCTCTACTGAGTGATAATTCTGGAGTTATGTCAATATCATGTTGCGCTGCTTCTTCCACAATAAGGTCGGGATCATGAACATGTTTTCTGAGTTGAGACACGTGGAACACATCATGTACACTAGGCAACCAATTAGGTAATGAAACCATATATGCAAGAGTTCCAATCCGTTCAAGTATAGGAAAGGGGCCAATAAACCTCGGTGCCAACTTCCCAGTCTTGCCAAATCTGATTACTCCTCGCATTGGAGAAACTCTTAAATAAACATAATCACCAACGGCAAACGATATGTCCCTTCTTCTCGCATCAGCATAACTTTTCTGTCGGCTCTGCGCGGTTTTTAATCGCTTCTTAATGAAACCGACTTTATCCGATGCTTCTCGAATCATATCGGGCCCTAACACAAGTCTGTTGCCAGGTTCTACCCAACATGCGGGAGATCTGCACGGTCTACCGTATAATGCTTCAAATGGAGACATTCCCAAACTTGCTTGATAACTATTGTTGTAAGAAAATTCGGCTAAATGCAAATGATCTTCCCATGAGCCTCCAAAATCAATAACGCAAGCCCGCAATAGATCTTCTAAAATTCTATTCACCCGCTCAGTTTGGCCGTCTGTCTGTGGGTGATAAGCGGTGCTTAGATTTAATTTGGTTCCCAATTCTTCCTGGAATGCTTCCCAGAATTTGCTAGTAAACAGGGGATCTCTATCGCTGACTATATTGAGCGGCACTCCATGAAGTTTAACTATTTCTCTGAAGTAAATCTGTGCTAGACTTTGAGCCGTTGTAACATCCCACGTCCATTAATGTCACTCACAAAGGGAATGCATTAACTTCCATGGAGGTTTTAAGTGAATATAGAACAGTAAAATTACAACAAGACAGATATAAAATAGTACTTGGAAATTCAAAAACTTTATTTCATTGTAGCAGAAGTCAAAACATGTTTGATTACATCATAACACCATATTCAATGTCAAGTACAATATCTATCTTGATAAAACAAGTACATAATCCCATTACATGAATAGCCATTAAAAAGAAAGATAACAAGCTGGACTTTACTTCAGCAGTCCAAGCTTTCCAGAAGATAAGCGATCCAACTAGACTCCACTAGAACTTGGCCCAACCTGCGGACCTGAAGGGAGAAAAAGGATGGAAAAGAGGGGGTCAGACATAAAGTCTGGTGAATATGATAATTCTACAATACTATTACCAAAATAACTGGACTAAGGCATAAGCTGGAAAACAAGAAAATGTCTATGAAGAGCAGATTAAGGACATAGACAATCGCTAAAGGCAACGTTATAGGCGCTCCTAAATACTAAAGGATAAACACTATACTGCACCACACCAGTCACCCTAAAGATTCATCCCACTTAGCTTCACTTAGAAACTTTCCCAATGGCTTTACGTACCCCTAGCTGACTACATAGGTGCCGCCTGCCCCTATCTCCACTAGGTGTACCCTACTTCCCATTATTCGATCGGCTCCCTAACTCGTAGATACCCGTGCTGGCCCCACAGTGGGGTGTATCACTCCCCTAAAGTGGCAACCTGATACAACGGACATGCACGGCTTATACCTACACGATGCAACAACGTCTTACCTACCAGCCCGGGTCCACACACGCATATGAAACCCGTTGGACTTGCGTTGCCACCGCTCCCTGTTTTGGCCTCTTATAGTCAAACCCAGTATGCGTGTCCCGTCCTCGACTTGGGTCGAGCCCACAAAGATACGTTTTGGGATACTGGTTGAAATGGGCCCCCACTATTTACCACAAGCATTCCACCTAAGCTTGTCCCCATTAGTCCATCCCACTTAACCCACTTAGTCATGTTCATTTACATGTGTGTTTGGTTAAGTCTAATCGTATTTCAAATGCCTCTAAAGGCAACCACCAGATTCCTCATGCCACCCAAGGCACCTACTTAACCCCCATGTCCCACCTTACATGATTATCTGGTTAAGTATTTCTTAGTTCATTAAGGCCATAACCTCATAAAGACCTCTCACATTAGACTGGCATTTATGGCAGCTGGATTTGCCGGGCGGGTCCGGGCAGTCTTACACCATAAAAGAGTCTAACCTCGTGTCTTTACAACTGTTATGCTTTAGTTTGGGCCTAGGACCTCTCACATTGGGCCGACATTTGTGACTACTGGATTTGCCGGGCGGGTCCGGGCAGGTTTACATCACAAACGGGTCCAACCTCGTGTCCTAAGCATTGATTATTAATAATAATCCACTTTCCCCCAATTTTAATAATTCCCTACTTGAATTATTAATTACTTCCAATTTTTAACAATGTCCATAATTGACTCAATTATGGACATCCATTCATGGTATGCAAAATCTTACAAAATTGCACCCAATTTATTAATTCCTAATATTACCCCTACCCCACGTTTGAACGTTTATTCGCAAAATATATGTTAGACTCGAATAGCCTAACTCATAGCATAAAAGAAATTATCATAATAACAACATGTATATGTGACCAAATGAATCATAATAAGGGGTGAAACTTGCATATGTCCAACTTGCATAGATTATACATGTCATGGACCTAAAGGTGTCAACTTGTTCAAAATTCACCTAATATAATCTCAATCAATTTTCATAAACTTACATATGAACATGTGTGAATCAACATCATCTAATTTTTTAACAACATGGTTTTATATGGGTACACCTAACTCAATAGGCAAATTCCCATATTCAAGTTTTATTTAATTATAGTTTCAAGTTTATGGGTACACCTAACCTAATAGGAAAATTCCCATAAACAAGATCCATTTAAATTAAAAAAAAACATAACTTTAAGCATGTTCCAACAATATCATGATTTTACAACATAATATAGCATGATTTATAACATGGCATAGTATGATAGTATAACATAGCTTGACATGATTCTCAACATAGCACGACATAGCATAAGAGAATTTACAACATAGCATGACATAGCATATATAATTTACATCATACGACAACATAATAACATAATAAGAGATCCACAATATATAGAATTTACAATTACAAATCACGTCACTTTCTTGTGATCCATTCATAACTGAGTCAAATTAGTTTGTAATAGTCTTGTGAGAATCATCATACTCACCAACAAAAGAAAAGAATTAGAGAAAGAGAGATCTTTTGATTTGATTTGTGTAGATTTAGTTGTAGATGATTAGGCTTCCTCTTCTTAGTTTGTGACGGCTACGCTGAACTCCATGGCAGCAGCATGACGGTAGCTTCTCTAATTTTACAAGTGATTTAGGTTTAGGGTCTACCCACTTATTTATAGATTTTAGAATGCATTTAGGCCATTAGATTTAACCTAGAAATAACCGCAGCCGTTCAGACAAGATGGGGTTTATCTTGTTGACTCAGCAATGAGTCAGAAGTGACTCAGCAAACACTCAGCAATATATATATATATATATATATATATATATATATATATATATATATTCTACAATGCACACATTAGATACATCCCCCCTTTTACACACTTATTATTGTTTTTATATACATATTAGATACATCCCCTCTCTCACACACTTATTAATATTTTTATATTCATATTAGATACATCCCCTCTCTTACACACTTATTAATATTTTTATATTCATATTAAATACATCCCCTCTCTTACATACTTATTAATATTTTTATATTCATATTAAATACATCCCCTCTCTTACATACTTATTAATATTTTTATATTCATAATAGATACATCCCCTCTCTTACATACTTATTAATATTTTTATATTCATATTAGATACATCCCCTCTTCTACACACTTATTATTATTTTAGCAACTTTAGTGTTAATAGAAAATTCGGGGTGTTACATTCTCCCCTCCTTTTAGGATTTCGTCCCCGAAATTTTCAAGTCTGGAAGAATGTATATCCTACCATCCAAACGTCCATCTACTCATCCATCATACACAGGCATCCATTGTCCTTACAGACTTCTAATGCTTTCATGTTTAAATGCACAGTGTGTGTATATGTCCGTATCTAATGCAAAATCAGGCGGTCCACTGATTCAGTTGACCTCCTTAATGCAACTATGATCGTGCCATGCATCCATTATGTATGCAAAAGATTCTTAATGCTACATAATACTTCTATATGCGTGCACAACCATCATCTGAATGCAGCATCCACATGATAATACAACCATCGTTCATCCATTTTACTAAATACATCCATATATATATGCAATATGCAATATGTAGTGACTGAGCCGATCTAGTGCCTAAAGTGTGTGTATATATGCATCCACGAGCAAACACTTGCATCCATTTTGCATCCATCATACATAACATGTCTCAAACACATGTTTCAACCATAGGATTATCCTAACTAAAGGTCAAAGATACTAATGAGAGGACATACTAAAGATAAGATAAGATAAGCTAAGCGATAAAGGAGAAATTAAAAGACATACCCTCAAAAAGAAAAGGGTACAACGAACGCATCTTCTCTTCTGTCTCCCAAGTTGCGTTGCTCTCATCATCTCCCCATTGCACTTTAACCAGTCTGACCTCTCGATTCCTCAACTTTTTGATCTCCGACCCAAGAATGCATGTAGGAGCTCGTCTAATTGTTGCATCACGCTCTATTTCCACCTCTTTAAGCAAGCTCGGCTCTACCACCTCTGCAGTCTTGTGCAAACACTTCCTCAAATGTGATACATGGAATACGTCGTGTACTCTACTAAGTTTCTCAGGCAACTCCACCCTATATGCCATCTTCCCAATCCTGTTTTTTTTACAGGAAACGGCCCTACAAACCTTGGTTCTAATTTCCCCAAGGACCCAAAGCGAACAACATTCTGTAACGGAGATACTTTGATAAAAACCATGTCCCCAATGTCAAACTCAAGATCTGTCCTCCTCTTATCAGCATACGATTTTTGCCTATCTTGTGCTGCTTTCATCCTCCTTCGAATCAACTCAATCTTCTCCGAGGTTTCCCTAACCATATCGGGCCCAAGTAGGATTTTATCGGTAGATTCCCACCAACATGTAGGCGAACCGCAAGGCCTTCCATAAAGAGCTTCGAAAGGTGCCATGCCAATACTAGACCGAAAGCTATTATTATATGCGAATTCTACTAACGGAAGGTGCTCTTCCCATGTACCCCCAAAGTCTAGGATACAAAGCCTTAAAAGATCCTCTAGAATGCGATTCACCCTCTCGGTCTGGCCGTCTGTCTGAGGATGATATGCGGTGCTCAAACATAGTTGAGTCCCTACCGCCTCTTGTAAACTCTTCCAAAATTCGCTAGTAAAGATGGGGTCACGGTCGCTTACTATACTAGAAGGAATACCGTGCAAACGAACTATCTCCTTAATGTATACAGAAGCCAACCACAGAGCAGTCCTCTTACTTTTCACGGGAATAAAATGGGCGCTTTTAGTAAGTCTATCTACTATAACCCAAATCCCCGTGTTACCCTTCCTTGATCTTGGTAATCCATCCACAAAATCCATTGAGATGCTTTCCCATTTCCATAGTGGAACTTCTAATGGGTGAAGCAACCCACCGGGTTTCTTTTGTTCTGCTTTAACTCGTTGGCACACCAAGCATCTAGCGACGTACTCGGCCACATCCTTTTTCATACCGGCCCAAAAGAAAACCCGCTTCATATCTTTGTACATCTTATCCCCGCCGGGATGAATGGTCATTTTTGAGCGATGAGCATCATCAAGAATGGCCTTCCTTAAGTCTTCGTCTTGCGGTACACAAAGTCTATTATCCCTTTGTAACCAACCCTTATCGTCTAGGGTATACCTACGAAGATGGCTTGACGACTCCCCCCCTTTGAGCTTTTCTACTATCTCAACCAACTGTGGGTCGTCTCGCTGTGCCTCACCAACCCGTCCTAGAAGTGTAGGTCTAACCTCCAAGGATGCTAACAGACCGGGTACTAAGTCAACGGAGGGTCTAAAGTCAAATATAGAGATGAATTCTAAGCTTTGTCGTTCAACAAACAACGGACTCAAGGACAACCTTTTCCTACTTAAGGCGTCTGCCACCACGTTACCTTTGCCCGGGGTATATGCTATTTCAAAATCGTAGGAGGCTAAGAATTCCATCCACCGTTGCTGCCTTAAATTCAAATCCTTCTGAGAGAATAAGTATTTTAATGATTTGTGGTCAGTGAACAGTTCGAATTTCTCACCAAGAAGATAGTGACGCCAAGACTTAAGCGCGAAAACAATTGCGGCTAGCTCTAAGTCATGCGTGGGGTAATTCTTTTCATGAACCCTCAACTGCCTTCCACCATAGGCTATTACTCTTCCCTCTTGCATGAGGACCGCGCCATGTCCCATCCCACAAGCATCAGTATAGATGGTAAACGGTTTATTCCCGTCTGGTAGCACTAAGACTGGGGCTGAAGTTAAGGCTCTCTTTAAACGTTGGAACGCATCATCGCAATCTTTGTCCCATGTAAAAACCAGGTTCTTCTTCGTTAACCGTGTTAATGGAGCTGATATTTTTGCGAAGTCTTTGATAAACTTCCTATAATAGCCAGCCAACCCCAAGAAACTTCTTACTTCGGTTGCATTTTTAGGGACCTTCCAATCTTGGATGGCCACCACCTTTGCGGGATCCACTGCTATCCCTTCTTTGGAAACCACGTGCCCTAAGAACCGTACTTCCTTCCTCCAGAAGTGACACTTAGAAAATTTTGCCTTAAGGTTATGTGCTCGAAGGGTTTCCAACACTTCCCTAAGATGTAGGGAGTGCTCTTCTTTATTCTTAGAAAAGACTAAGATGTCATCCACAAAGACTACCACGAATTTGTTAAGGTATTCCCTAAACACCCTACTCATCAAATCAACAAAATATGCAGGGGCGTTTGTCAAACCAAAGGGCATCACTAGCCATTCATAGAATCCGTCAGGAGTCCTAAAAGCAGTCTTATCTATACTATCCTCAGCCACTCTCAGTTGATGAAAGCCAGTGGCTAAGTCCAACTGCGAAAACACTGAGGCGCCAACTAACTGATCAAAGAGATCGTCAATCCTCGGCAGTGGGTGTCGGTTCTTTTTAGTAAGCTTGTTTAGTTCTCTATAGTCCATACAAAGTCTAAGAGACCCATCCGCCTTTGTGGCAAAAACTACTGGAGCACCCCACTCCGATATACTACGTCTTATGAACCCCTTCTCAAGCAACTCCTTTACTTGCTTATTGAGTTCCCTCCTTTCACGAGGAGCCATGTGGCGCACTGGCAAAGATACGGGTTTAGCATTATCCACAAGATAAATTCGAAAGTCTATCTCCCGCTTTGGAGGTAAGCCCTTCACCTCCTCAAACACATCCGGATATTCCCGGACCACTTCTACCGATCGCAGGTTCTCTACAGACGCGTCAAGCGATTCAAGATAACTTAGCATAACGGAATTTATGGGATTACAAAAGATGTCGAGAGCATTACCAAGGCGAGTCACAAGCCTAACTACTCTCCTTTCACAATCAAGAATGGCCCTATTTCTAGACAACCAATCCATTCCTAAAATTAGCCCATAGCCCGTGAAGCCCAATACATAAGCATCACATCTAAATTCAACGCTAAGTATAGAGATTTTCAAATCCAAACATATCATGGTCAAATGAGCCGAACCCCCAATTGGATTTGAAACGACCAAGGGATCCTCTACTAAACTGGTGTTCAAGTGCAGTGATTCAACTAATGATGCAGAGATAAACGAATGAGATGCGCCATAATCGAATAAGGTACGGACAGGATGATCAAACAGAAAAACTAAGCTTTCAACAGAAATTGTTCTACCTCTTTCTTGCAGCGGTGGGGCCGCAATAGCCTGAACTTGCCCCCTTGCCTGCCCTGGTGCCATAAGAGCCTGCACCTGTCCTCCCGAGGTAGACCCTGCCCTCTGCCCCTTCTTTGGACAGTCCTTCACTAAATGTCCCGCATCTCCACAATGAAAACAACTAGTCTTCTTTTTCTTTCTACAATCTTTGCTGAGATGGCCAGGCGTCCCACAATTGAAGCATTTCTTCTTCCCTTTGCCATTATTGTTTTTACCACCCTTCTTATTTTGCTGTTGGGGTTTCTTCTGATCCCCTTTCTTTTCAACTGCCTTATCCTCATGCATAAGTGCCATTTCTACTAGCTTTTCAAAGGTGGCTCCCATAGGGATGTGGGTCATAGCCAACCCTTGCAACGGTTCATTCAAGCCTCTAACGAACCTCAAAGCTTTCTTCTCTGGCGTGTTCACCAACTCCAAGCCAAACCTTGCTAACTGATTAAATTTATTGACATATTCCTTTGCTGATGAGCTCCCTTGCTTTAGTGCCAGGAATTTTTCCATATTTAAGTTCTCCTCTGCCCTTGAAAGAAACTTTGCCTCAAACCTTCGTCTAAAATCCGCCCATGAATCAACTGGACGTTCCCCGTTAGTGACCTCCCACCAAAACGAGGCCTCTCCCTTCATTAACCAAGCAGCTAAACGGACTTTCCTCCCATCTTCCACTTCAAAGATATCCAACAATTCCTCAGTCTCCTTAAGCCAATCTCTGGCCTCCACAAACGTCTCAGTCCCTTGAAAAGTTTTTCCTCCCATAGCCTTGAATTCCTTGCACGTCTTTGCAAAAGTGTCAACACGAGGAGGAGGAGGAGGAGGAATGGGTGCAACTAGGGGTGGAGGAGTATCCGCTGGGCCTGCAGTGGTGGCCTTAGCCTCCAAGTATCTCCTAAACCACCCTGGAATCGTCATGCCTTCTGGGAGATTAAGATCTTCAGCCATGCTGAAACGAAAAAGGAAAGATTCAAAATGGAGAATTCGAAAGATAAAGATAAGGATGTGGCTATTTGGGATTATGTTTTCATAAAAACTCTCTTTAAATAACATGTTTTTTTTTTTTGAAAGTACTTCTTCCAAAAATACTTTAGAGAAAAAAAATATTTTTCTAAAAATATTTTTATCTGTTCTGGTAACCTTATGCTCTGATACCACGTGTAACACCCCACGTCCATTAATGTCACTCACAAAGGGAATGCATTAACTTCCATGGAGGTTTTAAGTGAATATAGAACAGTAAAATTACAACAAGACAGATATAAAATAGTACTTGGAAATTCAAAAACTTTATTTCATTGTAGCAGAAGTCAAAACATGTTTGATTACATCATAACACCATATTCAATGTCAAGTACAATATCTATCTTGATAAAACAAGTACATAATCCCATTACATGAATAGCCATTAAAAAGAAAGATAACAAGCTGGACTTTACTTCAGCAGTCCAAGCTTTCCAGAAGATAAGCGATCCAACTAGACTCCACTAGAACTTAGCCCAACCTGCGGACCTGAAGGGAGAAAAAGGATGGAAAAGAGGGGGTCAGACATAAAGTCTGGTGAATATGATAATTCTACAATACTATTACCAAAATAACTGGACTAAGGCATAAGCTGGAAAACAAGAAAATGTCTATGAAGAGCAGATTAAGGACATAGACAATCGCTAAAGGCAACGTTATAGGTGCTCCTAAATACTAAAGGATAAACACTATACTGCACCACACCAGTCACCCTAAAGATTCATCCCACTTAGCTTCACTTAGAAACTTTCCCAATGGCTTTACGTACCCCTAGCTGACTACATAGGTGCCGCCTGCCCCTATCTCCACTAGGTGTACCCTACTTCCCATTATTCGATCGGCTCCCTAACTCGTAGATACCCGTGCTGGCCCCACAGTGGGGTGTATCACTCCCCTAAAGTGGCCACCTGATACAACGGACATGCACGGCTTATACCTACACGATGCAACAACGTCTTACCTACCAGCCCGGGTCCACACACGCATATGAAACCCGTTGGACTTGCATTGCCACCGCTCCCTGTTTTGGCCTCTTATAGTCAAACCCAGTATGCGTGTCCCGTCCTCGACTTGGGTCGAGCCCACAAAGATACGTTTTGGGATACTGGTTGAAATGGGCCCCCACTATTTACCACAAGCATTCCACCTAAGCTTGTCCCCATTAGTCCATCCCACTTAACCCACTTAGTCATGTTCATTTACATGTGTGTTTGGTTAAGTCTAATCGTATTTCAAATGCCTCTAAAGGCAACCACCAGATTCCTCATGCCACCCAAGGCACCTACTTAACCCCCATGTCCCACCTTACATGATTATCTGGTTAAGTATTTCTTAGTTCATTAAGGCCATAACCTCATAAAGACCTCTCACATTAGACTGGCATTTATGGCAGCTGGATTTGCCGAGCAGGTCCGGGCAGTCTTACACCATAAAAGAGTCTAACCTCGTGTCTTTACAACTGTTATGCTTTAGTTTGGGCCTAGGACCTCTCACATTGGGCCGACATTTGTGACTACTGGATTTGCCGGGCGGGTCCGGGCAGGTTTACATCACAAACGGGTCCAACCTCGTGTCCTAAGCATTGATTATTAATAATAATCCACTTTCCCCCAATTTTAATAATTCCCTACTTGAATTATTAATTACTTCCAATTTTTAACAATGTCCATAATTGACTCAATTATGGACATCCATTCATGGTATGCAAAATCTTACAAAATTGCACCCAATTTATTAATTCCTAATATTACCCCTACCCCACGTTTGAACGTTTATTCGCAAAATATATGTTAGACTCGAATAGCCTAACTCATAGCATAAAAGAGATTATCATAATAACAACATGTATATGTGACCAAATGAATCATAATAAGGGGTGAAACTTGCATATGTCCAACTTGCATAGATTATACATGTCATGGACCTAAAGGTGTCAACTTGTTCAAAATTCACCTAATATAATCTCAATCAATTTTCATAAACTTACATATGAACATGTGTGAATCAACATCATCTAATTTTTTAACAACATGGTTTTATATGTGTACACCTAACTCAATAGGCAAATTCCCATATTCAAGTTTTATTTAATTATAGTTTCAAGTTTATGGGTACACCTAACCTAATAGGCAAATTCCCATAAACAAGATCCATTTAAATTAAAAAAAACATAACTTTAAGCATGTTCCAACAACATCATGATTTTACAACATAATATAGCATGATTTATAATATGGCATAGTATGATAGTATAACATAGCTTGACATGATTCTCAACATAGCACGACATAGCATAAGAGAATTTACAACATAGCATGACATAGCATATATAATTTACATCATACGACAACATAATAACATAATAAGAGATCGACAATATATAGAATTTACAATTACAAATCACGTCATTTTCTTGTGATCCATTCATAACTGAGTCAAATTAGTTTGTAATAGTCTTGTGAGAATCATCATACTCACCAACAAAAGAAACGAATTAGAGAAAGAGAGATCTTTTGATTTGATTTGTGTAGATTTAGTTGTAGATGATTAGGCTTCCTCTTCTTAGTTTGTGACGGCTACGCTGAACTCCATGGCAGCAGCATGACGGTAGCTTCTCTAATTTTACAAGTGATTTAGGTTTAGGGTCTACCCACTTATTTATAGATTTTAGAATGCATTTAGGCCATTAGATTTAACCTAGAAATAACCGCAGCCGTTCAGACAAGATGGGGTTTATCTTGTTGACTCAGCAATGAGTCAGAAGTGACTCAGCAAACACTCAGCAATATATATATATATATATATATATATATATATATATATATATATATTCTACAATGTACACATTAGATACATCCCACCCTTTTACACACTTATTATTGTTTTTATATACATATTAGATACATCCCCTCTCTCACACACTTATTAATATTTTTATATTCATATTAGATACATCCCCTCTCTTACACACTTATTAATATTTTTATATTCATATTAAATACATCCCCTCTCTTACATACTTATTAATATTTTTATATTCATGTTAAATACATCCCCTCTCTTACATACTTATTAATATTTTTATATTCATAATAGATACATCCCCTCTCTTACATACTTATTAATATTTTTATATTCATATTAGATACATCCCCTCTTCTACACACTTATTATTATTTTAGCAACTTTAGTGTTAATAGAAAATTCGGGGTGTTACAGCCGTTCTGTTGGATCGGACAGGTATGAAATGGGCAGTCTTCGGGAAGCGATCTACGATTACCCATATACTGTCGTTTCCTTTTCTAGTTCGAGGTAGGCCATCGATGAAATCCATCGAAATTTGTTCCCACTTCCATCCTGGAATTTCTAATGGTTGTAATAATCCAGCCAATTTCTGTTGATCACTCTTAACTAGCTGGCAAGTGGGGCATCTGCTAACATATAATGAGATATCCCTTTTCATCGCCTTCCACCAGAAGGTGCGTTTGATATCGTTATACATTTTGCTCACACCGGGATGGATACTTAATTTGGACTTATGTCACTCATCAAGTATTTCTCTTTTTAGCTCGGAGATGTCGGGAACACAAATTCTTCCTTTTAATCTCAAAACCCCCTCACTATCCACTTGGAAGCTGGAGTCTAGGCCTTCATTGATTCTTTTGATCATTACCTTTACAAAATTATCCTCCTTTTGAAGGGTCGAGATCCTGTCGATTAATGAAGACGTGATGACAAAACTGGCGATGATTTCATTCTTTCTGCTGAGCGCATCCGCTACAACATTGGCTTTCCCTGGAGTGTATAGAATTTCAAAATCGTATGCTGCAAGGAATTCTAACCAACGCTGTTGTCTCAAGTTTAGATCTTTCTGGGTGAACAGGTATTTCAAGGATTGATGATCGGTAAATAGTCCGAACTTCTCGTCCAGTAAATAATGCCTCCAGATCCTTAAAGCAAACACGATGGCTAATAACTCAAGATCATGAGTTGCATAGTTTCTTTCATGTGGCTTCAGCTGACGGCTGGCATAAGCGATCACTTGGCCTTTTTGCATTAACACTGCTCCAAGCCCTCTAATAGAAGCATCTGTCCATACAGTCAAGTCTTGATTACCTTCTATAATGGTCAATACTAGAGCAGTTGTCAACTTCAGTTTTAGCTCCTGGAAAGCTTCCTCACATTCGGGAGTCCATTTGAATTTCTCATGCTTCTTTGTAAGCTTCGTCAAAACTCCCGATATCTTTGAAAAATCCTGAATGAATTTCCGATAGTAACTAGCTAGTCCAAGGAAACTTCGAACTTCTGTGGGAGTAGTAGGTTGTTTCCAGTTCTGAATCGCTGTAATTTTGCTTGGGTCTACAGCAATTCCCTCTTTTGATACTACATGGCCTAGGAATTTAACTTCATTCTGCCAGAAGACACACTTAGAAAATTTAGCTTTCAAGACATTTCTCCTGAGAATTTTCAACACTTGTTCTAAATGTTTTGCATGTTTGTCTTCCGACTTAGAGTAGATTAAAATGTCATCGATGAAGACTAGAACAAATTTATTCAACACACCACGGAACACTCTGTTCATAAGATCAACGAAGTATGCTGGAGCGTTACACAAGCCGAACGGCATTACTAACCATTCGTAGAATAAATCGGGACCCCTGAAGGCTGTCAAAGGAACACAGTCTTCGGCTATACGCAATTGGTGGAAACCTGTAGCTAGGTCCATTCTGGAGAATACAGTTGCTCCATTTAATTGATCTAACAGATCGTCTATTCGGGGCAAAGGATATTTGTTCTTCATTGTCTGTTTATTGAGATCTCGGTAATCAACACAAAGTCTTAGAGTACCATCTGATTTCGGGACAAACACTACTGCTGCTCCCCATGCTGAAAAGCTCGGTCTGATTAGACCTTTCCAAAGCAATTCTCGGGTTTGACTACTTAACTCTTCTTTTTCTTTCGGCGCCATTCTTCTTATTGGATGTACTACTGGTCGGGCGTTAGGAATTAGATCTATCCTAAATTCAATTTCTCTTTGCGGCGGTAAGTTTTCTACTTCTTCAAACACATCCGCATAGTTTTTAACGACCGGTATCTTTTCTAATGAAGGGGGAATAACTTCTAAAGAAGACCAAAATTCTGCTCTATTAATTTCTGAGCCATGGCATGGTATATATATAGGTCCAAGTTTCGTTTCGACTTTAACGATTCTTTCGACACATCTAACTTCGGCCTTATACTTTGTTAACCATTCCAGACCGAGAATAACATCGAATTCCAACAGATTCATGATTGTTAAGTTGATAGGAAACTTGTAGAAGGAATAGGAGACAGGCACTCTACAGTATGAACTGAGACTAACAGAACCTCCTATCGGATTTTGAACTTTAATTGGTTCCTTTAGAATTCTTTGATTCAATTTTAACTTGTGAACTATTTTACCAGAAATGAAGCTACGTGATGCACCAGTATCAAAAAGTACAGAAACAGGAATATTTTTGATAGTAAGGGTACCTCCCAAGACATCGGATTCACCTGATCCATCGGTGATTGCTGGCGGGGTCTTCCCGTCATAGACATGAGCCACTTGAGCGTTCTGCTTCAGAGGACAATTCCTGCTATAGTGTCCCTTCTTATGGCAGTTGTAGCACTCGGCTGAGTTATTTGCCTTTGGCTTCTTTGGGGCTTTGCATACATTAGAAAAGTGACCTGGCTTCCCGCAATTGTAGCAATTTCCTTTCGGGATCTTTGCAGGTTTCTGAGCAGCGGCCGCGGTAATGCTAGATTCGGGTTGATCTGAAGAAGCCTTGCGCTTATTTCCTGCTTGGCTTTTAGCGCGGTCTTGGCTAGCATGTCTCTCATCCATGTCTTCGTAATTGCAAGCCATCTCTACTAGTTCTGTAAAGGAGAGTTTGATGTTGCTCATAGCTCTATCGTGGTACTTGCGCTTCAGCCCAAATATGAACCTCTTATTCTTGGCTTTGTTGGTTAAAATCAGTTCTGGAGCATAGCGCGATAACTGGGTGAACTTATTTAGATAATCCTGAATAGAGAGGTCTCCTTGCTGGAAATTAGCAAACTGCTCTCTCATCCTCTCTAGAGCCTGTTCCGGAACGAACTTCTCATTGAACAAAGTCTTGAACTGTTCCCAAGTCCGGATAGTACCAGCTGCATCCTCAGAGGTAATGGCATCCCACCACAGCTCTGCTTCTTCCTGAAGGAGCCAAATGCCAAGTCTTGCTTTATTGTTGGTTCCCATGCCCATGCCTTCGAAGATTTTCTCATAGGTTTTCAGCCAAGCTATTGCCTCGGTCACTGTGCCAGTGCCTGTAAAAGGTTTTCCCCCAAGATTTATGTACCTCTTTGCTACTTTATCTAGCTCAAAGTCTTCTGGGGCTGGTGGCTGAATAATAGGGATTTCCACAACTACGGGGATATTCCCCCGTCCTCCTGCTGCATCTCCTCGGCCTCCAGGGCCTCCTCTAGCTGCTGCTCCACGTGTAGCCATCTAAGAGTACTGTATAAGCAAGAAAAGAGTCAAGCTCAAAGATTTGATAATTTTCATAAATGATAAAGCAAGGGAATACAAGGAAAGATAATGATGATGTACTGATCAAATTGTTTTGCTAATCTGCTTAGCTCATTCTAGGACATTGCTAATCCTATCTCTAATGAGCTACTCGCATTAGAACACTACTGATTCTATTCTGACGAGGTGTTTGATGTGTTAGATCCCGAAACCAAGGTTAACCTCGCTCTGATACCAACTGTGACGATCCCAAAATCCGAGGGGCGGTATTAAGGATAATCATAGGGAAATAACACATTAATCATCATAGCAGAGTACAGATAATAGCAGAAACAATAAATAAAATAATTTTACATGGATATGACAGCGGAATCACAACATGTAGGAATATCAGAATAGCATAATGTGGGATATACTTAGTAAATAAAAAGGAAAGTGATCAGTCATCATCGCCAGAGGCGGACAGTGAGACATAATAAGGGTATCAGTCTACATCGCTGGAGGTGGAATACATATACATATAATAAGAAATGCGGAAAATAAATCAGTCAGCATCGCCTGTGGCGGAATCATAATATAAGAACTATAATGGCGGAGAAAGTCAAAGTCGTCTCTGTGAAGTCAGCCTCGCCATGAGCCAAAAATGCACTCTATGCAGCAGTGCAGAACCAAAAACCACCTGTCACCTGTGTACTAGGCTGCCCATGTGAAAATAAGGGCACCCGCGTTTGCAAAGTGAAACAAACAACGAGTCAGTCATGGGGACTGGTATGAGGAATCTATTTAACAATTAAACAACAGTAAATAGCAAATCATAGGACCACGCCACTTTCGCGGAACGGGTTTACTCCAGTGATTGCTAGTTCATTTAAAACAAAGTAAATTCTTTTAAAACAACGCAATGCTTTTAGAAAGAATGAAGCCATTATAAGACTCAGGTCCCATCACACAATGCAACGCAAGCCGGAGGATAGAGTTTTACCTTATAATAGCCAAATATGCTTGATACGTATAAAGCGAAATCATTCGATATTATTACTAGTGCATATATGTTTCAAAAACGAATAGCATCATAAATATCAATCATAGACGGGATGAGCGCCCCATACCACTATGTCGCCATACTAGTTTTACAATCAAGTCCGTTATTTCGTATTGGAAATTGGATTTCCGTCATGAGTCGAGGCAAGGGGCAAGCTTCTCTCCGCTTCGAGACACTCTAGCAAATGCCTCGGGACTACACACTCTGGGTAACCCCTGGATCCTCCAAGGCCGGTCCTCACTTACGTTAGAGGATTAATTATGCCTGAACACACGTTTCCCGGTCCTTACAGACCTATAATCGAGGCGCCTCGCATTCCAACAACCACAAAGGTGAAAAGTAGATATATATGTCAGGGCTGGTAAGTCACTGACACCACCATAGCTAGAAAGAAACGTCATGCCCTCCTTGGGTCCTTATCCCGTTTTAGACTCATACCGGGGTGTGAGGTTCGCGAATCTACGAAATACACAAAGCTAGGCCATGTAGACCTTTCTCTGATCATCATCCACAAGACTTTGCTTTGTAACAGAAGCCTTGATCACAGCATCTTGGCATGCCACATAGGCAGTCCACTCCCTACGATTGATTTCCATCGATATATAACCTCTGAGCTCGTACGTCTCAGAGAAGGGCGTTAAGCAAAAGAATAAATTCTCCGCCGCCATACAGATATATATTTAACAGAGATCAATCAGTATAGAACAAAATCCATTGTCTGACACACAGTCCATTTACAAGTCCGTCCTGGGTCTGAACGAAACCGGAGGCGTCAAATTCCTCGTATATCCGTCCAATCAACACATACGTTCAGACGGCTACTACCTCCGTCCCTTTCCGGTAGCTACTCCGGTCAGGAACCTCAATAGCGCCCATCCAACCGATACGAAGATCGTCAGTCTTGAATCGTCTTTGCATTTTCCAATTCGAATCGCTCGATAAATTATTTGAAATGAGGGTTAGCTCGGCCTTTTCAAATAATCCACGTCATTAGAATTTAAATCGATTCTCTATATGGTTATATTATTCGACATCCATCTTTCAGTTATTTAGTGTTATTTACGCGTCAAACACATACAACCATCAAATATCAAACAATTCAAGCCCAATTGGTTTATTTGCAACCTATGTTGCTTATAATATTTTATAACGATTTTTTTCCGCCATTTTTATTTATTTAAAAATGGCCATATTTAATTAAACTACGTTTCAGGTCGTGTCGTGGCGCTGTTTTTACCTAAATTTGTTTTACACATATCGGAAAATCTAACCGTTGGATTTCTACAAAGTCTATATCAGTGGGAAGATATTCCCAAAGCGAACCCAACGGTTCCAGTTTCGTGAAAATCCGACGGTCGGATCTCCCACACTAGTCGTTTGAAGTAACGGTTTCAAAATTCGAACTGCAGCGTTGTTATTCGATTAAATTTAATTATATTTATATTTATATATAAATATAAACGATTCTGGCGCTGTTTTTCTTCAGATTTGAATTAAACATTCCGGACAATCCAACCGTTGGATTTTTACAAGGTTGGTGCCGTTGGAAAGATATTTCCAAGGCGAACTCAGCGATTGCGGTTTCGGGAAAATCCGATGGTCGGATTTCTCGTACTAATCGTTTCAAATTACGATTCCGAAACGCGAACTGCTCGACCTCTATTCCTTTTAATTATATTTATATTTATATATATAAATATAGTTCAATCTATAATTTCAACTATAGCTCATTCTATATTTTCAACTTCGTTTTCACTTCAAATATTTCACTAACGCCTTAATATTTTGAAAAATTTCGCCATAACCTCCTTTGTACGGGGAGGGGTTTGGAAATTTATTGGGCCGTGTTAGGTACCCAATAAATCCTAAAAAGCATTCACATGTTTTTAGTGATATATTTTGGTGTTTACGGTGGAGCATGTACTGATAATCACTCCAGAGAATAAATTCCCGTCACCCCGTTTCCGTGCGGAAATAAATAGTCCATGTGCCGTATCTAATAACTAGAGCGACGTGATTATTGTCAACTCCAGACCCGTGTGGGGTTTTTATTAATCTGGCAATTTATCGTTATAATTTATATAGTCCATATCCGTCATCAGTTCAACCTGTAGTACATAGTCATCGCCATACAAGCCTCTTGCTTGTATGGTAAATCTTCCACCTCGTCACACAAGCTCCAGTTGCTTATGTGGAATATGATGAAGTATGCCTATCGTCAAGAAGTATGCCATGTAGTGTAGTTCAAAATTAATTGTTACTAACCTATGGCGTTGTTTATTATTTCACACAGAAAAACCAGCACTCCGCATCCAATGGCATTCACAGGAGTTGATATATAAATAAAATTGCGCAGCCAACTCATCAAGGTTTACCTATTTGTCGGGCACGCAAATAATTTCTTTACTCTACAGCTAATCCATTTTTCCTGTTCAACACATGTATATATATGCAGAACAAAGCTAATAATAATATTTCTAGCAAACTATTATTTATTTCAACACATGTGTAATTTTAACTAAGCGTATACATGATAAAAGGAATATTTTTATCATCAAAAATATTTATTCGACACATGTGTATTTTTAACTGAGCGTATACATGATAAAAGGAATATTTTTATCATCAAAAATATTTATTCGACACATGTGTATTTTTAACTCTTCATACTCATTATAAAAATAAAATTTTCATTGACGATTCATTTTATTTTTAAAAGATGATAATATTCAACACATGAATTTCAACTCAACGAATGAATTGCAACTCAACACATGAATATTCTATATAGTTTGTATATATATGAAAATGTGATTTTTATCGCTAAAACCATTTGTTTAAATTCGAATAATATTCAACACATGAATTTGAACCCAACGAATGAATTGCAACTCAACACATGAATATTCGATATAGTTTGTATATATATAAAAATGTGATTTTTATCGCTAAAGCCATTTGTTTAAATTCGAATAATATTCAACACATGAATTTCAACTCAACGGATGAATTGCAACTCAACACATGAATATTCCATATCGTTTGTATATATATGAAAATGTGATTTTTATCGCTAAAGCCATTTGTTTAAATTCGAATAATATTCAACACATGAATTTCAACTCAACGGATGAATTGCAACTCAACACATGAATATTCGATATAGTTTTTATATATATAAAAATGTGATTTTTTTATCGCTAAAGCCATTTGTTTAAATTCGAATAATATTCAACACATGAATTTCAACCCAACGAATGAATTGCAACTCAACACATGAATATTCCATATCGTTTGTATATATATAAAAATGTGATTTTTATTGCTAAAGCCATTTGTTTAAATTCAAATAATATTCAACACATGAATTTCAACTCAACGAATGAATTGCAACTCAACACATGAATATTCCATATCGTTTGTATATATAAAATGTGATTTTTACTGCTAAAGCCATTTGTTTAAATTCAAATAATATTCAACACATGAATTTCAACTCAACGGATGAATTGCAACTCAACACATGAATATTCCATATAGTTTATGTAAATAATTCCAATGAATGAAAATTATTCTAACACATAAATATTTCAGAAAATTTCGGCAGCATAACGGCAGGGTAGTTAAAACCGGGACCGTCCCTAGTACGGCTCCTCGCTCTACCTTAAAACCTCGCGGTTTTTGACAATGGGGATCATGCATCTAGTTCGCACGAAGGCGGCATGTTTTATTTTCAATTCCACAATCTTATTCTATTTTGTTTCAACCACGAGAGGGTATTTTTCAACCACAAAGGTATTTTTCAACCATAATATCAACCACAAACAATTATTTCTAACCGTTCGTCAAACCATATGATATCACGTCAATCACAAGCAATAAATATCGTCCATGGTCTGTGGACGAGGGGAGTATGTATATATATATATACATATATATATATATATATAATATAATAATTCACTTGCATTTCATCACAATTCAAAGCATATATGTTTCAAACAACGCTTGTATAATTTATACATCGCTAATATAACTTATACAACACATGTACATGAGGTATACAATGCGTATATAATTTACACTTCGCTTATATAATTTATACAACGCGATTTCATTCACACAGATAATTTAGATTCCTCACATTGGTTATTGCAGTGCTAAAAATCGCAGGAAGGTCAGAAAAATCCGCGGCTTCTTCTAGAATGTAGAGAGCCTCCTTGCGGTCACGGTGTCTCCTGTTTCATCGAATTTCGTTAACATAGCAAAAAGATACGATTTTTACATGTTTGCAACGCTTTAAAGTGTAAAAATCAGTGGAAAATAGTTTCAGTCGTATACCCTTTTTGATTTCGAAAACTAGGGTTGATCTTTTCGGCAAAACCACGAAGCTTTAGGACGAACGGCCAGCGCTGCGTCGAAGAGGAAGGAAAGAGCTTCCCAATGCCACCTGAGATGGTCAGATCGACGCTTCCTAGAGGGCACGGCGGCGGCGCGAAGTTCGGGGTTTCCCGACGCTATAACTCCCTCCACACTCAACGATAATTCGTGAAATTACTATGGATTTGAAGATCTCTGAACGCTCTTCAAAATGGATCTGAGTTTGCTTGATTTCGTTGTGTGGTTGCGGAGAATTTTAAGAGAGAAGTTTCGGGTTCATTTCCGCGTCGCGACAGGGGTTTCGAGGAAGGAGATGAATTGTGATTGGCCAATGCCCTTTTTATTTTAATTTTTAATTTATTTAATTCCAAAAATACCCCCTTCCACAAACGACCTCGAAATCAAACCCAACGACTGTCGCCCCTAGCTAAATACCCCCATTCCGAACACAATGGGATATGTTTCGTTGGCCATTTCGACTGTTACAGTCAGTTATTTTTCAAATTAAAATATAAAACATTCGATATTTAATTTAAACGTACATTTCAATTTGCCAGGGCCACAAACTGAATCGAAAAATTCCAGAAAAATAAATCTAGCTTTGTTTTGACGATACAGTCCTAACAAAACCAGTTTCGTCGAATTCTGAGCTCGTTTGCAAAACGGCCATTTTTAGGTCGACCTATTTTAACAGAATTTGACCAAACACGTTATCTTTTGCCCCGCTCACATACTAGCTTCAAAAATTATGAAATTTGAAACTTAGCAATAATTTGACATCCCGGACCCAACAAAAGTGGTTTCGTCGAATTCCGAGGTCGTATGCAAAATCTCTATTTTCAAGGGCTATATATACTATACAGCGACCTTTCTGAAAATTCATTCGGCCATAACTTTTGATTTCCGTTATGAAATTTCGATTTTTCAGATTCGTTAGAAAGGTATTGACAAACAGATTTAAATATTTTCAGTTTCGTCAAAATCCGTTATATTTTACACCCGGTACAGTCGGACAGAGTTTATATTCCAAATTTCAAACTGCTATATTATACACAATTCCATACTTTATTGAAATATGCCATTTCAATCATTCAAATTTCTTGTTAATAACCTGATTTAGAAATTTTAAACTGTTTCACATTTTTCGGGTTATTACAATGTAATTACAAATTTTGATGTGTAATTTGTTCACAATATTGATTTTATCATGATGGTTAGTTATTGGGTGTTATGGTTTGGATTTAGTACAGTTTATGATAATACAGTTGATTATGGGTTGGAATTTAACCGATTGTGGCTTACAAGCACGTAGCTTGTATTGATTATGGATTTAGTCCGTGTGCAAATTGAAAAAAAATCATTGTATTGGGTTGGAACTGTTGTCGTATACAATTTTCCTTGTTTTGTGGAAACGAGTAGAAAATTGTAACATGTTTAAGGGAGCATAACATGTTTACATTTGTTTTAGAATTGTATACCATGTTTTTGAAAATAATATTTTTGTACACACCTTTGGAGAGTATTTTGAGATAGAGCCCGGACCAATAGATCCGAGTGTGTTATATCTTCAGCCGCAACAAAGGACATCTAACCATGTTCGTATGGAGGTAGCAATTTGTTACTATTTTCATTTTTTGATGATTAGTATTCTTTTCCGCATTAGACGTCAAATCCCTGTTTTATTTATCTAATAAATTTCCAGAGTGACGATAATGAGTTTGTCATTAACCACTCGATATCACTTAAGAAAGTGACATCCTCAGATCCTCGCGTCCTTGCCGAGATCCAAAGGGCTGAATTTCTGCACATTTTTCGCTTAGGTTATACCTAGCTCGATCGTTGCCCTGTTGGTGCTTTAGTAGATAGGTGGAGGCCTGAGACATCCATATTTAATCTACCAATTGGTGAAATGACTATCACCTTGGAGATGTGGTTGTTTTGCTAGGATTGCATATTGAAGGCAATGCTATTGCGCTTGATGGTGCAGGATATGATTATTTGCAGCTATCTCACGACCTACTTGGGCTAGATCCACCAGCCAATTAAGTAAGGGGTGGCGAGTTTGTTCAGATCAGAAGGTTCCGTAATCAGTTGACAAATGATATTCCTGCAGATGCCACCCAGGTAAAGGTTGAGCAACGGGCTCGTTGCATTTTACTTCACATTATTTTTTGCACAATGATGGTCGATCATGCCAAGACTCGTATAAATTTGAGATGACTACCATTTTTAGATGATCTCAGGCCGTGCGCTACATATTCGTGGGGTAGTGCAGTGTTGGCCTATACATATCAGGAATTGTCTAAGGTTGCACTGCAATAGTTTGCATGTATCGTCGGTTTCCCGACACTAGTTCAGGTATAAACCAAATTTCTATAATTTATTGTTATATAATGTGATGCATCATTCTCTTGTATTAATAGTATATTTTCAAATGCAACTTTGGTCCTGGAATTATCTTCCCGTCGGAAGATTCGCAGTGACGCCTGATCACATCGATACCGCTTGGAGCTAGGTATACTTATTTGTTCGTTTATTTCGTTAAACGTAACACATACCGTTTCTATATGTACATTTAAAATCGTGTAACTGGTGAGTTGGAAAAAAGAGTACGCAACATACACCGCGATGAGAGTTGTCATTTTTATCGCAATGAGTTGGACGTCCTTACCGAAGAAAAGGTTACATGGTCATCGTACACTCAGGAGTTACTTGCAACACTACCATTCATGCGCGGAGCTCATAGGTACCTTCAGACGACGAGAGTGCCTATGATAGCCTGCACCTTCACCGCTTGGCGCCTTCCCGATAGTGTTATGAGACAGTTCGTCCCGATGCAGCATATACCAGATGATGCACCTGCTTACATTCAGGGTTACAATGCGTAGGACTTTCCCACACTTCTGGATATGTGGAATGACCGCGATAACCATATTGAGTTGGAGAGGGAGCACACCATATCCACGGCGCATTACATGAGGTGGTACTGTAACATAACACGACGCTATGTTGTTAATCCCAGAATAGATTCTGCGTTTAGCACCGTATGTTCCTAGAGCACCACTAGAGAGGAACGCAGTAAGTTGATGTGTGTAGTATTAAATATAATTAATTTTATTTATTCATTGTATCTAATTTTCTTTTAAATTTGCAGGCTGCCGGTATTAATCGTGCATGGGAAGAGGCAGAAAAGCTCCGACAGAGGCAGATGGACGATGAAGGACTATGTGCATAAGCATACAAAGGGTTTCAAACATGATCTTGTGCAGAAACAAACTTGATCAGCCGAAACCACCATCTCCTCCTCCTCCTCCTCCTCCTCCTCCTGTAGGTCCTCTCTTCCTCCTCCACCCGCACATGAGGAAATTGCGCTTGGCCCATCGCAACCAACACCTATATTACCCCGTTCCAGCAGTGCACGACGCACTAGAAGCAGCTGCTGCAGTGGTTCGTCTTCAACTTCCACACCACTAGTCAGGCGGCCGAGGCGAAAGTAGTGTACGTTTGATTAGTTGTATTAGTCGTGTATGTCTAATTAATTAGATAGTAGTCTTTGTGTAATTGTTTGTTATGTTTTGGTAAGTTTATTTATTTCTTATCTTTGGATAAAACTAGGTTATGTATACTTATTTGGTACATTCGGCTATTTGTCATTGAGTTTCCTTGTTTGCCATCTGTATTTCTCGTTTTGATATTTGTATTAATTAAACCTTGAACGTATAATTTATAACATAATTAAAAACGGGCTTCCAACGTCGCGGTAGTTCGTAGTTTTACGCGTTGAACTTTAACTGAATTTGTTAGGGTTGACTAGTGATGTGGATGTGGAGGCGTGTTTTGTGTAAATTTTGTTAGGGTGGGGTTTTATTGAAGGCGTGTTTTGGAAACTCGTCATTGTATTTTAGTGAAGGCGAGTTTCCAAAACTCGCATTCGATACCCAAACAGACCTAAACCTGTTATTTTTTCTGAAACATGGCTATTTGCGTTATTGATTATAAAAACAGGCGTGAGATAGTGAATTATCCAAGGAAAATGGAAAAGGAAGGCAACTCTTCTCTTTACCATGATATGGAAATTATGCATAATTTACTCCAAACATGTTCTTAGAGCATATCCAACAAAAGCATGGATATCAGAAAATTGGATATGTACATCCAAAATGGCCTCCAACAGGATATGGATTCTTCCCAATCGTTTGGATTTTGGGCTGAATAGTTCCGGAATGTTAAACCAGTGACGGGTTGTTGAACATGCGCCTGGAAATACGCGTTTGTTTAACAAGCGCGTGGATTTACGCTCTTGTTAAACAAACGTGTATTTCCAGGCGCATGTTCAACAGACGCGTGGATTTTATATTAAATTTTGTGCTAATTATGTTACTTCC
The DNA here is from genome assembly GCA_030737875.1 of Allium sativum. Taxonomy (NCBI): domain Eukaryota; kingdom Viridiplantae; phylum Streptophyta; class Magnoliopsida; order Asparagales; family Amaryllidaceae; genus Allium; species Allium sativum. The sequence goes on along the minus strand of CM060909.1, from coordinate 61,853,436 downwards.
ACCGAAATTTAGACATATGATTAAACAAAAACGTTCAATAGTTATACAAAAGCTTAAGATACATGATTTCACTAAACATTTAATGGATACATAGTTTCAGATATTGGTTAAAGGATACGAAGTACAGTATTAGAACTACTAAAGCAACGAAACACAACAACTAAGGGTAAACAGTTTTACTGACTTCCAACAAAGTTCCATAAATGATCTGTTAAATCTTTCTGGAGCCTTCGATGAATGTGAGCGTTACGGTAGGCCATTTGGCTTTCAACGTGAAACTCAAGCTCTAGTTCGCTTTCAATCATATTTCATGCCAAATCTCAGGTGGTGGAGCAGTGCAGTCGTAATTGAAATCATCCTCCATGTCTCTTTCATCCTCCATAATCATGTTATGTAAAATAACACAAATATACATTATACTAGTCGTTTTAATTGGAGACCAAAGTCTACATGGGTTACTAACTATGGCAAATATGGATTGTAAAACGCCAAATGCTCTTTCTACATCATTTCTTTGTCCTTCTTGCATTGCTGCAAACCTTGCTTGTTTATTGTTTTGTGGGTTCGGTATTGTCTTGACAATAGTACTCCATTGCGGGTATATACCATCGCTTAGATAATATCCATGGTCATACTCATGACCCTCTAAAGTAAAATGATGTGAATCGGATCTAACGTTCGCCAAATCGTTAAACAACGTTGAGCGTTCAACTATGTTCAAATCATTGTTCGAACTTGGCATTCCGAATAAAGCATGCCATATCCACAAGTCGTACGACGCTACAACTTCAAGTATAATAGTTGACGTATGAGACTTACCCTGATAAGCTCTAGCATATGCTTTTGGACAATTCTTCCACTTCCAATGAATGCAGTCGAAATATCCTAACATCGCTGGCCATCCTCTACTACTGTGCATATCCATTAACATCTCAATGTCAGATTCATTTGGTCTACGCAAGTATTGATTACCGTAAACGTCTACGATTGCTTGGAAAAAATGGTCTAAGCATTCTAGTATTGTGCTTTCTGCCATTTTCAAATATTCGTCTTGAGCGTCAGCAGGACCTCCAAAGGCTATCATACGCAGTGCAGCTGTCATCTTTTGAATTCCGGTGAGCCTTATTGTCATAGACGCATTGCGTTTGTAGATAAAGTAGGAATCATGTTGTTTAATACATTCTAGGATTCGAAGAAACAATGGACGCCTCCTTTGGAATCTCCTTCTAAACTCTGTATCTGTATACCTCGAACTTGAAACAAAATAATCTTCCATTATTCTCTCGTTGTGCAATGCATGATGTCGATTTTTATATCGACGGCCTACAACAGAACCTCCATGTTTTTTGCTAGATTCACCATCTCCTAATGCAGCTATAAGCTGTCTTTGTCGACGAAAATGATCATCCACCATAACATCAAAGTCTTCGTCACTATCATCGAACAACAAACACTCTTCGGTGCACATTGTGATCTTTTGAGTTTTTGAGCGTATATACTAAAAATAGTGGACTGTGTCTGAGTAGTGAATGCTACAAGTTTTCCTCCTTATATAACATAGTTTTTCTACATTTAGGTCTTCACTGGATACCAAAATATGATATGCATTGGTTACCGCAATATGCTTGTCATAAAGTAAGTCATACATTGGTTACCGCAGTATGCTTGTCATAAAGCAAGTCATGCATTGGTTACCGGAGTATGCTTGTCATAAAGCAAGTCATGCTTGGTTACCGGAGTATGCTTGTCATAAAGCAAGTCATTCATCTTTAAGGTGATATAACAAGTCTATCGAGGACGACCCAAACAGGACTAAGGACTATAACGTATATCGAAGACGACCCAAACAGGACAAAGGACTAAGGATTATAACGTATATCGAGGACGACCCAAACAGGACAAATGACTAAGGACTAAGGACTATAACGTATATCGGGGATGACCCAAACATGACAAAGGACTAAGGACTATAATGTATATCGAGGACGACCCAAACAGGACAAAGGGTTAAGGAAAGGACTAAGGACTATAACATATATCGAGGATGACCCAAACGGGACAAAGGACTGCACTATAACCAGAAAACTCTCGAAAAAGAGTGACATGACTCCACTTTGCCATAAAACATAAATGCACTATGGGAAATGTGCAAGACTTGACCAGTCTATAATAACACCAATATATAGTGGACTTCAAATATGTATTTATATGGCATAGTTTTATGCTCTGTAAACTCATAATTAAATTACCACGCATTCACAATTTGAGCTATGAACAACTGGGAAAACGACGATGAGGCTTCCATTAATCAACGACCTGGAAAACAAATTGTACTTGAAGGGAAGGTTTCCGAGCCGCTACGTACAATTGGATCCAACCCTCTCTGTCATTGTGGACAAGAATCGGTCGTGGTTGTTGCCAATACAGAGAAAATGCCTGTTGTCGATTTTTCGCTTGTGAAGCCTACAAGGACCACAAGGTTTTTCCTGCTGAAATTGATTGTTGTAACTTTAAGCAGTGGATTGACCCTCCCATATGCGAACGTGGCCGTCAGTATGCACTGGAAGCGCAAGCCGAAATAAGACGCTTGAACAAGATTGTTGCCGATAAACCTAGAGCTGGATCTTTCCCTAGGCCATGGTAGATGTATTTGGTTAGTAGATGTTTAATTGTTGTTGTACTTTGTATGATTGTGGTTTGGTCGTAAGCTTTTAAATTGTTATTGTTGTATTTTGTATGGTTGTTGTTGTAGTTTGTATAATTGTTGTTGTAATCTTCTAAGCTTCATTGTTGTTGTTCAATCTGGTCTTCATTGGATACCGCATTTTGTCATTCATATCCATTCAAATGTTTGAAATGAAGCTGCAATGGCTGTATCACTGACATTAAGCAACACTTATTTTAAAGATACAAAAGTTTACGATACAACAATTAACTTAAGGATACAACTATAACACCAATATATCCAACAATAAGCATAAAGATACAAAAGCTTGTAAAGATACAACAGCTTACGATAGTAGATTCAGTACGCAAACACATTAATTGTTACGCTCATTCTGAAGGGATTCTAAAGAGGTTCAAAGTCGCCTATTCTCTTGTTCTAACTCGTTGGCGTAAGAAATAGCCCTTGGACAACAACGGTCGTCTATCCACTCAAAATAATTGCATCTGTTAGGCCATAGCGAGCATAACTGGATCCTACAACCAATATTCTCTCTGTCAGCCCGGACTACCACCTCTACCACGTAACCACAGTAGCAACAAATGGGATACGAGTCAACTTCCTGGTCGTTAGGAGGCTGGTTAACTGAAACTCGTCGTACCTCTCGATGACCTACAATTGGAACAGTCGGTGGACGAGGCACAGTAGCCGCTCGAAAGTGTTCTTCACTTACAGTTTGGTCTACTTGATGACCTACATTTGGAACTTGAGCAATTGGCGGATGAATAGTCAAGCGGGCCAGCTCTTGGTAATCGACGCAGTCACGACGCAGGTCCTCGTAGTGCCGCTCTTGGTATTCGATATTCCAATCAATATCTGTTCTTGGACTTGAAGGCGGATGCTCAGGAAAGTTTTGATCATAGTTCGAATCCATTGACGAGGGCCATGACCATGAAGACATTTTATAATTTTGTTGAAAATTTTGGTTCCAGCTAAGTTAAAAGTAGTAACCGTGTATATTTATACGTTCAATTTGTGGAGTAAACATACATATGATGCAACAAGACAGGACACTGATACCACTGTAGGGAATACTGTATCTAAGTCCCCTTGTTTCTGGCTTTGCATTATTAAAGCAGTGGTCAAGTCATCTTTAATTAGTACGAGTTGTCAAGTCATGTAGTAACATCAACTGCTGAGGTCAGAGAGTTATCTTGTCATATGTCTATATCCTACTGCTTAAGTAATGATGACAGAGCTTTACCAAAAATCAACCCCCTTGTTTAAATAGTTTACACTTCATCCCCCCAACCATACCTACAAAATTGTGTGTTCTACATAAACCACAACGATAGGGTGAGAAACTAGTACTCTTTTTCCTTCTACGTGTTTACGTATTTCTTTGTGTACATAATATGTTTCTTGTTTGTGTGTAGCTTAAATGGACGATTGGATAATAAGTGATGAACTCGTAGATAAAATGTTTGATGAGTATGAACGGAACAAGGAGAAGGAAAAAGATGGTGGTTTCGTTCCAGATACACAAGTAGAAGAGGTGGAAGTTATAGTTCAAAATGAAATTGTTCGTGGTACTCAACAAATAGTTGAAGTTCAAAAACCAAAAGGACGTCCACGCAAAAACATAAGAAGGCAAGTGGTTAACCGTAATCGTCCCAACCAAAGTGATGCTAGCTCTAGTGGTACTACAACAGAATTCTCTCCTCATGACTTACTTATACTCGTGAAATCCTATATCGAAGCTTACGATAGAAGAGATTTGATGCTGATGCAAAATGGAGGAGGGCTTACCCACGAAGAATTTTGGTCCATGATAATAAGATTACATAACAATCATCGTAAATGCACCATTGCACGAACATCTGCTGAAATTCAAATGGCTCATCGGCTTTTCGTTAATACTTGTGAACGATACCAGAAGATTATAGAGAGAGTTGAAGATGAAAACATATTTAAAACGAATCGGGCAACTTTTGATTCTCGTTACCTTGTAGGGTATGAGACTGATTTTGTTGGGTACGAAGCCTACAAACTGCGTTATAGTTGGATAACCAGATACGGTGCTGAATAGGCAAATGATTTTGCTTATTGCTTGTAGGTGCATCATAAATTTTAGTACTTATTTCATTGTTATCTCTTGTAAGCAACTTTGTAGTCAAAATTTTAGTACCAGTTATGCTCTTCCAATATGAATATAAATTCAAATCAAATATGAAGCAGTATATAAACATATTTTAAAATAAATAGGAATGGTTAAAATGAGTACAAACAACATATTAAAATAGTAGTAGAAAATAGAATTGGAAAGAAAATTTGAAATTTTAAACCTAAAAACCACGCATTTGTTTAACGAACGCGGAATCTACGTGGTTGTTAAACAAACGCGTGGCCTATGCGCTCGTTCAACAAGCGCATAGATCCACGTGTTTGTTTAACAATCGCGTGGTCTCAAAACTGTTGAAATATTTGTCTGATCCGATTATTCGAAGTGTAGAAATTTGGATTTCTACACCCGAATTGTTAGGGATGCCCTTACAGTAAAGATAAGAGTGCACACGTTGATAACATTTAATCTAGACCTGTCAAAATAAGACCCAACCCTTTTACCCTACCCATTTTACCCTAATTACAACCCTGTAGGGTCAACCCTTTTATAATTTTTTATTAAATGAATCATAAGAGGGTTGACCCTTTTTTAAAAGGGTTACAAATGGGTAACCCTCTTACTCAAATAGTAAAAAATTAATACTTTAAAATAACGATTTTTAGATGTAAAAATTTCAAAATTACGAAAATACCCTTTATTTTTGAAAAAGTGAAAAAAAATTCGAAAAATCCAGAAAATTATGAAATGAAAATTAAAAAAAATGAAGTATTCGAAAATAATGATTTTTAAAGCTAAAAGGACCAAAATTACGAAAATGCCTTAATATTGGAAAAAGTGAAAAAAATTCCGAAAATCCAACAAATTACGAAATGGAAAGTAAAAAAAGAATTATTTTAAAATAACGATTTTTAAAGCAAAAAATGCTAAAATTATGGAAATATCCTTCATTTTGAAAAAAGTGAAAAAAATAAATAAATTTCATAAAATCCAGAAAATTACAAAATGAAAAGTAAAAAAAGAATTATTCGAAAATTACGATTTTTAAAGCTAAAAATGTAAAAATTACGAAAATACCCTTCATATTGGAAAAAGTGAAAAAAATAAAAGAAATACAGAAAATTATGAAATGAAAAGTAATAAAAGAATTATTCGAAAACAATAATTTTTAAAGTTAAAAAGGCCAAAATTACGAAAATGCCCTTCACGTTGAAAAAACTGAAAAAAACAACATAAATTTAAAAAAATCCAGAAATTTACGAAATGAAAAGTAAAAAAAGAATTATTTTAAAATAACGATTTTTAAAGCTAAAAATGCTAAAATTACGAAAATACCCTTTATTTTGGAAAAAGTGAAATTTATTAAAAGTTTGGCTAAAATTACTCAATGAAATATCTTTTATTTTCGTAATTTTGCATATTTAGCTTTAAAAATCATAATTTTCAAATAATTCTTTTTTTACTTTTCATTTCGTAATTTTCTGGATTTTTTGAAATTTATTTTGTTTTTTTCACTTTTTTCAACATGAAAGGTATTTTCGTAATTTTGGCCCTTTTAACTTTAAAAATTATTATTTTCGAATAATTCTTTTATTAACTTTTATTTTCGAATAATTCGACAATTGAATTTCAAATTTTGAAAGTTCAAAATTTTATGGAATATCAAGAAAGTCAAAAAGGGTCAAGCTATTGTATGTAGCTAAAGGGTCGGGTCAAATTTTACTTGACCCTCATATGACCCTACCTCACCCTTTTGACACGTCTAATTTAATCTTCATCTTCAACCCGCTCATCTAAATGTTTAAAGACTGGGACAGTGGCTGGTACTTTTACATTCAAACTAGATTTCTCAACAAGAAAACAATGTGGTTGTTTCAGTAGAGCAGCCTGTGTCAAAAAAGCCGAATTGCACAGTGCAGACTTCACCAACAAGCAGAGGGAGTTTAAAAACTGTAACCCCAGCCACCTCTTCAAAACAGAAAACCAAAGTCAAAGAAATTACCAAATCTGACAATCTGTATGCTCATACCCTCCCTCCAATTGCATACAGAGCCCTCTGTTTTACCTGCTACTATAACTATTGAAACTTCCATGTCCCAAGTCAATAGCCCACCAACCATCTCCTCGATTGTCTTCTCTAACTCACCGCTAGCAGCTGCTGCTGCGATTCCTGGCTACAAGGATATGAAAGCTCCAGTTACAAGGAGCATGAAAATCAAAATGATGAATGGACATAGTTTTATCCAACGATACTCGTTATAAGAGAAGGGCGCTCTTCTAAGACAATTTGTGCCTCAAAATTTTCATGTTGGTATGCTAGTTTATATAGTGCTTGGGCGAGATGGGAGAATCCATTTGATTTAGGCAATTTCCTTCAGTTCAACATCTCAGGGATTCGAATGTTCAGTCAGCTTGTTCATTATTTTCCCTTGTTTTTCTGCTGATTTGTTTACCTTTTTGATTTCTTTTTTCCGTACTTCCTGTATATTGTTACACCATATTCCTATTTATTCCTTTGCAAGTGAACACAGTTATCTCACTTTGTTTTGCAGTTTTTTTAGTAAGTCTTGATGTATCAATAAAATGAGAGGCCACAATTAGACACCGTCGGTCTTGCAAAAAAGTATTTAGCTATGAAACTGTTACACTCAAAAATAAAAATTTAAGGAGCGTTCCCAGGGTCAAAAGCGTTTTATAGAAAGAAATGGGTTCAAAACATCAATATATATCACTATATGAATTTGTCTAGGTGGAAAACCGACCGAAACCGTAGAACTTCCCCTAGTGGACCTAGCCCGGTCAGATATATGGCACAATATAAGTATATTTATGTATAAAAGGGACATAAAATTAATATTCCAAGTAATTAAGTACCTTTAAATAAACATAGGAACATAAAAAGATCTAATTCTAAATGCGAGAAAGGGAGTTTCGTATAATGAATTTGGACAAATTTGTAATTCTAACCATGGGTCCCAAAATTGCAAAATCCTAACTCAAATGATAGTAACATGATTAACATAGATTAACAAGTTAACTTTAGCAATACACCTGAACATGCAAATTAAAGTAATAGTCAGTCTGGAAACTTAAAGTCAACACAAATACTCAGTCTGGAAATAAGTCCATGTTGTTACATCAGTTCATGAATAACAACAGTTGTATTGCTGTCATAAACGGGAGTACCTACAAACCTGAAATTTACGCTCCTGACCATGTTGTCCATAATTTTCCAACTATTTCTCATATCGATTATATATATATATATATATATATATATATATATATATATATATATATATATATATATATATATGCTTATATATATAACGTACACATGAAAAAGAAGAAGAATAAAATTGTTGGGAGTTACTTTCATTGCTTTCTTGAGATCTATTTATATCAATGGGTTACATACAAATGGATAGAAAAATAAATTTGCAACAAAAACAAGGTGACCCTTTGACTAGAGTTTGCAACAAAACAAGGTGACTCTTTGACTATAATTTGAAACACTAAAAGGCTCTGCAATTATTGATAGATGGTGATTCTTATGCAATATTTTCTAACATTCCTTCCCTTAAACTGATGTGTATCCAAACACTCAGTTTACTTCATTCCGGCTTGATTATCCAAAGAACATATCCCAAGCATTTTTCTTAGTTTCTGAAATGTAGGTAATTTGAGAGGCTTGGTGAATATATCAGCCACTTGTTCTTCACTTCTGCAATAGATGGGATCAATAACTTCTTTCATAGTGAGTTCCCTTAAGTAGTGATACTTCACATCAATGTGTTTATTTCTACCATGAAGAACAGAATTTTTTGAGAGTTTAATTGCTGAGCTATTATCACAATAAATTACAGTGGCTCCCGTTTGCGATTTATTTTAACTCTTCAAGAATCTTACTTAACCAAACAGCTTGACATGCACTTGCTGTTGCAGCTACAAACTCTGCTTCAGTTGTTGATAAAGTGACAATTTCTTGCTTCTTTGAAGACCGTGAAACAGCTCCCGAGCCCATCATAAAAACATAACCATATGTGCTTCTCCTATCATCCAAATCTCCTGCTTAATCACTATCAGTAAAACCAACTAACTCTGTTTTTTCTCCCTTTCGATAGAACATCCCAAAATCAGTTGTACCACGCATATACCGAAAAATTCTTTCTGCAGTAAGAAGATGCATCTCTCATGGACATTTCGTATATCTACTGATGAGACTAACACTATGCATTATATATGGTCTTGTGGCTGTCAAGTACATTAGACTTCCAACTATTTGTTTATACAGTGTGTTGTTAACCTTCTTTCCTTCAAGTTCTTTGATAAGCTTCAATCCAACTTCAGTTGGGGTGCCTACTGCATTGCAATTCTTCATTAGGAACCTGTCTAAAATTTCTTGGACATACTTCTTTTGAGAAATAAAAATACCAACATAAGTTTGCACCACTTCTATGCCAAGAAAGTAATGCATTAACCCAAGATCAGTCATTTCAAATTCACGCATCAGGGATCGCTTGAATTTTTCAAACATGGTGCTATCATTTCCAGTATAAATCAAATCATCCACGTATAAACAAACAATGAGCATCTTACCTCCATCTTCAAATTTAATGAAAAGTGTGTGCTCGTATGGACATTTATGAAAACCTTCCCTTAAGAAATAAGCTTCAATGCAACTATACCATGCTCGTGGAGCTTGTTTTAGTCCATAAAGAGCCTTTTTTAATCTATACACTTTATGCTCATTTTCTTTTTTAACATAACCATGAGGTTGATCAATAAATACCTGTTCCTCCAAATCTCCATGTAAGAATGCTGATTTCACATCCAGCTGATGGATAAGCCATGAGTTTTGTGTAGCTAATGTGATTACCAATCTGATTGTATCATGTCTCACTACTGGAGCAAAAACTTTTTTATAGTCAACACCAAATTCTTGCTTAGAGCCTTTAGCCACCAATCGTACTTCGTATTTTTCAACTTCGCCATTTTCTTTCAGTTTTGTCTTGTATACCCACTTTACACCAATCGTCTTTTGTCCTTTTGGAAGCTCTGTCAATTCCCAAGTCTGATTTTTTTCAATGGCTGCGATTTCTGCATCCATCGCCTTTCTCCACTTTGGTTCTTTTGCCGCATCTTCATAAGCTACTGGATCACTATCTGAAAATAGTGCATAATGCGTAAGTGTGTCATCAGTAGAACTTATATTAGATACCTCATAATCTTGCATCCATGCTGGTCTTTTTCTCACACGCTGAGGGCGTGTGCCTGCTGTTGCATCAGCCTGTTCGTCAATTTCTGTTGTTGTTGGTGAAGTTTCAGAGGCTAAAGGAGCGCCATTTTGAGTACTTTGATGTTCTGGAGCTGTTGTAACATTTTGTTGCTGCTATTGCTGTGTTTCATCTGCATTTCCATCATCAAAATCTGCTGGAAGCTGCTATACATTTGTATTGCTGCTCTAGTTCCATACGTTTCCTTCATCAAAAATGACATTTCAACTAATAACAAGTTTCTTGGTGATAGGATTATACAACTTATAGACTTCGAATGATCATTAACACCAAGAAATATGCATTTTTCTCCCTTGTCATCTAGCTTTCTTCTTTTCTCATCAGGAATATGAGCATAGGCGATATATTCAAAGGTTAAGTGATCTACAACATGCTTTCTTCCACTCCATGCTTCCTCTGATGTCATATTTTTAACAGCAAGTGTAGGACTTCTATTCAAAATATAAATGCTCCAACAAGATGCTTCAGTCCAGAATTGTTTCGGATTACTACTTGCTTTCAAAAGGCTTCGTACCATATTCATAATAGTGTGATTCTTCCTCTCACAAACACCGTTCTGCTGTGGTGTATAAGCTGTTGTAAGTTGCCTTTTAATACCATGAGATTCACAAAAAATTGCAAATTCATCTGAATTGTATTCTCCCCCACGATCTGTGCGAAGAACATTGATTGGATTGCCAACTTCTTTTTCAACCAGCGCTTTATAGCTTTTGAACGCAACAAAAGCTTCCGATTTTTCCTGTAAAAAATAAATTCATGTCTTTCGACTAAAATCATCAATGAAAGTGATTATGTACCGTTCACCGCCATTTGAAGATGGAGCTATTGGTCCACGAATGTCAGAGTGCACCAATTCTAATTCCTTTTTTGCTCTATATGAATTTCTTTTTGGGAAAGATTCACTATGTTGTTTACTGATAATACAATCTTCACAAACATCTTATGGGCAATCAAATTGTGGAAAACCGGCTACCATAAGCTTCTGGTGAAAAGTTTTTAAGCCACTAAAGTTTAGATGACCATACCTGAGATGCCAAAGCCAAGCTAAATTCTTTAATTTAGCTGTAAAACATGCATGCTCGATGTTGAGGAGGGAAAGTGGAAACATTCGATTTTCTGTCATGCTGACTTGAGCTATCAAACCCAGCTTATCATCTCGAATTTGACAAATACCATTTTTGATGGAGAACTCACAACCTTTCTCTTGCAGTTGCCCCACAATCAATAAATTAGTTTTCAATTCCTATACAAAAAGAACATTAGAAATAGTTTGTGTAGAACCTTTTTTTGTTTGAATTGTTATTTACCCTTTGCCCATTACAGAGGCTGTCGAATTATCTCTGAACTTCACAGTATCATGATTTGATTCATCCAAATGAGAGAATGCAGATTTATTTCCACTCATGTGATTGCTGCAGCCAGTATCTAAGTACCACATATTTTGATGAGTTTCCTCTTTTTCATGGCACACCATCAGAAGTGATACTTCTTCTTCCTCCTTTTCTACAAAGTTAGATTTTTCTCCATGATTTTTGTTTAAATTAGCGCGACATTCAAATTTGTAATGGCCATACCGATGACATCTATAACACTCCACTTTTGACTTGTCTTCTGACTTTACTCTATAGCTTGTTGAGTGATGACCGCCGCAACCTCTGCCTCTCCCTTGAGAAAAATGAGACTAGCTATTTTCTGACTGTTGGTGTAGCTGCTTATGTCCTTTGTTTCCTCTGCCTCCTCCTTTTGCATATATTTCCTTGGCAGGTGATGATATTTGATTTTTGATTGAGACTTGCAAAGCTTGTTCCTCCTGCTCCTGCAGATTCATTTTTTGTTCATGAATTTGTAAAGAACTTTGCAGTTCATCAAGTGAAAGAGTTTCAATATCTTTAGATTCTTCTATAGAAACAACGTAATTGAACTTTGGCATCATTGATCGAAGAATTTTCTCCACAATTGTTGTATCATCCATCTTTTCGCCATTGATCCGCATTTTATTTGCAATTATCATTGTTCTTTAAAAGAAATCTGAAACCGACTCTCCACTTTTCATCTGCAAAGTTTCAAACTCAGTCCGAGGTGCTTGAAGCTGTGCTCATTTCACCTTTGCATTACCTGCATATTTCTTCTTCATAGTGTCCCAAATGTCGTTGGATGTATCTTTGCAAAGAATCATCTCCAAGATTGATCTATCAATAGCTTGGAAGAGGTAGCTTTTAGCTTTAAGATCCTTCAACTTCAATGCATTCAAATCAGCCTTCTGCTGATTTGTCAGTACCACTCCAGCTGCGGGTTCTGCTACTCCAGACTCAACAACCTCCCAAAACACTTTTTATCTTAAGAAGTTCTCCATTAGCATGCTCCAATGATCATAGTGGCCATCAAAATGTGGAATTGAAGGTTGAATAAAATTTTCAGAGGCCATGTGCTCAATCTCTGATACCACTGATAACAATTTATATATATATATATATATATATATATATGCTTATATATATAACATACACATGAAGAAGATGAAGAAGAATTAAATTGTGGAGAGTTACTTTCATTGCTTTCTTGACATCTATTTATATCAATGGGTTACATATGAATGTATAGGAAAATAAATTTGCAACAAAAACAAGGTGACCCTTTGACTAGAGTTTGCAACAAAAACAAGGTGACTCTCTGACTAGAATTTTAAACACCAAAAGACTCTGCAATTATTGATAGATGGTGATTCTTATGCAATATTTTCTAGCACATATGAATGACCTTCCCAATCAGGCTCGACCCAAGAGGTGGACGGGCAAGGTCATCGCTAAGGGCAGCACCGCCCGAGGTGATGGAGAGGGCAACAAAGTAGTTTGGATGCCTTTAAAAATATTGTTATATAATTATTGTAGGGCAACAACTTTTCAAAATTGTCACCGACATGGTGGTAAGACTTCTGGATGACACTCTAGTGAGTTGGGTTTGAATCCCAACAAGATTGTGTTTGTGTATTTTAAATTTTTGTTCTTCACTGTTTCTCTCTTAATTTTTGTTGTTGCAATATTGTCCTTTAACTTCGTTTAGAGCATCATATAGTATTGGGTCGACCCTATTCCCAATGATAGTCCTATCTGATTCCCAAGCATGGGAGATGCTAACCCCCCAGTGTAATCTGATATGGATGTATCCCCATCGGAGAATGTCTTGCTCTACGAAGAAAATCAAATCTATGGTAAACCTTAGGTGATAAATAAGGAAAAGTTATCTACATTTACACTGTGTAAAACCCTATCAGGCACTGTCAATACTAATCCTGGCATAAGTGACTCCACGGAAATCTATGTCAGACTCACAAGGCATTCACATAATGAAGAAAACCCATTAATGCATGTGACATATTTGTTAAGCATTGGATTGAAGATAAAATTGTATTCTATTTGGTACAAAATTTGTCCAGAATTTGTAATATCATGGCAAGGAATGCTTCTACTTTACCTTTTTATTTCAAAAATGGTGTCAACTAAATATTTTGCTTATGTTAAAGCACCATTTCTACTTTGCTTAGATTAAAGCACCAGTTTCTAGTCTTCCTTTTATTAAAAAATTAATAATAATTGAGTATATTACATATAATGAAACATGAAAAAAAAGAGGATATGAGTTACCATTTTTGATTAGCACACACAAGAGCTGCAAAACCACTAGCATATTTGAAAGTGTACAAGTAAACAATTGTATGCTCCTTTAAATTCTCGGAAGAAAGGACTAAAACCCTAGAAGGTCTGACTCTACCATTCATATGGGCTCCTTTTTCTTGACATAGTCTTGGAGGATCTATAACCTGGTTTGCATCAAATTGTTCTGCTCCTTTCAAGCTTTCCGTTTCAAATTTTATTTCAACTTCAGCTTGGAGTTTTTGATTATTTTTTGTGCTTTATTTGATGCAATATATATAAAAAATTATAAGATGTATACATATATCTTCCATGTTCTTACCTATGAACGTCTTATTCCCTTGATTTCAACTAATCCATCTTTATGGAGCTTGATATTTTGCATTTTTACTTCATTCTTTTTTAACAATCCCAGCTCTTGTATTGGCCATTGCATCAAAATTTCCATGTCTCCATCCAAAGTAAGAAGTCTAGGTATTGTCAAATGACAAATATAACCATAATGACAAAATATTTTAGTATAATAATCCCAAAGAAAACATCAACTCCATTTGACGCTCAAGAATATATATGAGCCAAGCTTGATCAAAATATTTTACCTACTTTTAATCCAACATTATTTGGAACGAACAGAAGACACACAAATATAAAAAAAATCTTGGGATTTGCCATATAATGATGTAAATGGTTTTGCTAATTTTATTCACTCTTGTTGGAGTACACTTTGAAAGCTTTGCTAATTTTATTCACTCTTGTTGAAGTACAATGGTGGACATGATCAGTACAAGTGATTATAACGACAACAGTGGTAATTAAGTTCTATTAAGTCCAAATATGGAGTCATAGTCCTTATTCTTGAGATTTCTTTGTTGTTCGAGAGTTCAAATCCTTAAGAAGTAAACAATTTCTTCTTCCCAAAGATTCAAATTCTCTAATAATGTCCAAGATTAAGAATTCCTTCATAAAATGTCAAATCAGCCGAAGGCCAGTACCTTTCACGAAGCAGGCTAAGGGATATATATATATATATATATATATAACGGAATAGGTGGGAGCAGGTTAGAAGTGAGGCCCATCGGCCATTTCTTGTACCCCGGGATCGGTACTTATCCCAGGGTACCGATTTTTCTTATATTGTTGCTGCGAAATCTCTAAGTCTTCGTGGCCCGTCTTTTTGTACCTAGCTCTTCCTCGCATACCGATCTGGCAACTTGGTAAATTTCCCGAGTTTTTTGAGAATATGAAATCAACATGCCTAGTGATTTCGTATCCAAGGTAATTCTACTCTTCGTATCATGTTTTCATCTCTAGGAATATCAAGTCGGGGAGTCAACGTTTCCTTGAGTTCGCTTGTATTAGGGTACGAAAAAAGCAATGGCGATCGGGGTAGGAAAATAGATTGTAACGTGGGATACAAAAAAAAGTCAATGGACTTTTGAGGAGATGTTGAAGTTGGAATACGAAAATGGGTTGATGTGATTTTGTGGCGTTGTGAGGCCTGGGATACGAAAATACATCCAGAGCCGGCTCTAGGGGTAATCGGAGTAGACTGCCGGCTGGAGCAACCCCTCTCGAGGAGGCAACAGCTGGGGGTGGAGTAGCAGCAGATGAAAAAGACATAACTATATAAGTAACACGTAGGAAAATAAACAAATGCATGTGTGGCTGGGTTGGTTGCTTTGGGGGTAGTTTGTTGAGTTTGAGGTGGGGACTTCAAACCTGCAAGTATGTATTTTTTTTTTGGAGGCAACCCAATTTCTACATTGCTTCATTTTTCCTCCTGCGTTTCCTAAGGCAACCCCCTTTTTCCATTTTTTTGGAGCCAGCTCCAAATACATCGTGGGTATATACCATCCCAAATGTTGAAATGATTGTTGTGCAGCTTCGACGAGCAGCGTCGATCACACTTGTGCAAATTCATACAGGTTTGGTTCCTGAGTATCTTGGCGATAATACGAGCCGTTGGACCACGTGATGAGTCGAGTTATGTGGGCTCGAATTGCTTTTAGAAACCGGGCCAAATGACCAGTCAACACTTGCCCGCAAAGCACGTCTTGTCTTGAAATGATTTCTTTGAGTTAATACATGTATTTTGGAATTTGGAAAGATCTCCAAGTTGCGTCGAGCGATTGGTTAAGACCTTCCCATTGAGTATGCTTCTTTTAGGCTATCGTGAAGCTTTATCGATGCATGTTGATGTGAGCATGAAGTTCCATATTTGTTGAGAATTCTGATTACTCGGACTAGAAATTATCTCTGGTTGCTCAAGTAAGTATCTAATTCCTGTCAACTCATGAAACCAAACATTAGTCGTTGACACCAGCTTATGTTGGAACATAAATGGGTCATTGTCGACATCGTATCACGTATGCATGCACATATTTGCTCGCTATTTATTGCGATACGATCAAAGTTTTACAAGTAAATATAAATGGAAAGTGAATTTTGGGCATACGGTCATGCGAGTTAGTTTTTGAAAATGATATCAAATCGTAAATTCGATCGCCTGGTGTACACTCCTCAGTTGTCTAAACTCATGAGCATACGATTGGCTAGCGAGTCAAGTCGGCCTCGATAGTTGGAGTTCCGAAAAAATGTGTTCGTGATCATAGCAAAAGTTAGGAGTTAGAGAAATAACTGATCCTAGAAAGTGTTAAGTGTGATGCTTCCTCCCTTCCTCTTTTTCTTGTGTTTGTTGTTAGGGATCGGTACCGATCCCATGATTTAGAGAATCTTTTCCCTATGTCTTGAAAACTTGCCTCCCCCTCTCTCTATATATAGCCGATACGAAATATCCCTTCCATCTGCTGCAATTTCGTACTTGAACGTTTCACACTCTAGACTCCCAAACTTTAAACTCAAAACTCCAAACCCCCCAACTTTTGCACTTTATCATTTCGCTTGCCAATGCGATTCGTGAATGAAACAGGTAATTGAACCGGACTAGGGATCCACTTGTTTTTCTGGATTGCTGCGGAGTTTGGTCGATGGTGGCAGAAGAACCGTGGTGCCTGGTCGATGACCATGGCCACCGATGTGTTGGTGGTTTGGAGAGGTTTGGAGTTCGATGAGAATAAAGGTGAGTAGGGAGTATGAATTCAAGGAGGGAACGTTGAAAATTGCCGAAGTGCGGGGATACAAATTGGAATTCATATCCCAGGCAAGCTTCGTGCCTTTTTCGTGTCCCCAGAGGAAGAAAGGAGATTTTGTATCCTATGAGGGTAGTTCGAAATTTTGAAGTCGTGGGATATGAAAGGAGCTTTCGTATCCGGGGACTTGGAAAAAAATTTGCGTTCTCACGTAAGAGACGAAAAAGGAGAGGGAGGAGATACGAATTCGGAATTGGTGGTGATGGAGAGTGGGAGACGAAAAAGGGTTGAAGTGTGATAGTATATGAAATTTGCAATTTTGTATCCCGGCACTTAGAAACTTTTCGACCTCCTCATATTGAATTTGAGAGTCCAAATTGTTTCACATCGTCGGGCGACTGGTTTGGACTTGGAATCGAACGTGTCAATGAAATTCCTTGACAAAGCAAAACCACTTGGCCTGATAATTCAGACATGCACATAAGATTAGAGCATAAACTCGGACTATGGATATATGACTGAATTACCAATCCCGCTACTCGATTTTCAACATGATCATGACGTAGTCACGATTTGACGTGAACTCAACAATCTTGATCAGCAAAGACGATGGTTTACCAATACTAAACTTAATCTCTAATAGGGGTGGCAATCAGACCCGACCCGATGGACCCAGACCCGAACCGGCGGGTCTCGGTTCTCGGCGGGTCGGGTTTTGTCGGGTCTAAAC
The DNA here is from genome assembly GCA_030737875.1 of Allium sativum. Classification (NCBI taxonomy): domain Eukaryota; kingdom Viridiplantae; phylum Streptophyta; class Magnoliopsida; order Asparagales; family Amaryllidaceae; genus Allium; species Allium sativum. The sequence continues at coordinate 61,835,883 of CM060909.1, read as the reverse complement.
TATACATTTCAAAAATATGGACCCGACCCGACCCGAGCTTCGGTTCGGGTCGGGTCGAGTTAAAGCTCGGGTCGGGTCGGGTCGGTTCGGGTCCGATTGAATAATAACACTAAAAATACATATATTTCAGTGTTTTTAGGTCGGGTCTTTCGGGTTCGGGTCTATGCGGGTTGGGTTTGATCGGGTCATGATGGTATTTTTCATCACCTAGACCCGACCCGAGACCCATCGGGTTCGGTTCGGTTCGGGTCTTTTCGGGTCGGTTCGGTTCGGGTTTTCGGTTCTCGGTTCTAATTGCCAGCCCTAATCTCTAATATTAAATGTAATGAACCAACCTTTAAAAGACCCAAATTTAGCTAAAAATAGAAACCCAAACTAATCAAAGCAAACATTGCTTTGGTACATGAAAAAAGCACGTGCATGATCAGAGATTTATGAATCTAAACACATAGTGGAAACTTAGATCGGATATAAATGGTGATTTGACCACTATCTTGGAATCAGCGGAATTCCTTGGCTAATAGTCATAACTTTCAGTGTTGAGCATGAGAGAAAGAGGAATCCCGCAATAACTAATTATATCCATCTGTAATGACTTGTCCCACTTGTTCTATCATATATGCTGTAATTAAAAAAGGGGTCAAAATAATGTTTTGATTATTGGAAAATTTACATTTTGTCCATAACACCAACTTATACTAAACTGGTTTCCTTCAATCATTATGTTTAAATTTTTAAGTTATCCAAACAGAGCACTGCACGCTCGATTAACATTTTACCCTTAATCCAGCGTGTGAAACATCAATGAAGCCCCTTAATCCATTTCCTTCCAAGTCCGTGTATTGGTCACTTAGTGTTGACCAGGTTTTTGGCAAAAGCCGTCACAACTCAAGAACATAGCTCTCTCTACCAGATATCGACCTGATGCTCACAGAGTCAACTTTTTTTGGGTTGATTAATCATTGGTCATCTCGAGATGGGTTCTCAACAAATAAAGGCAATATCCTTCTAAAGAGAAGATCAAACTAATTGATCGAGCCATCAGTAGATCGACTTACCTACTCCTGAAAGATCGTTTCGGGTTGGAATACCAGAACAGAAGTATCTAAATAAAATTATCTCCTAAAGTATCGGATCATCACAACTATCAGATCAAGTTATACGCTATCAAATGAAGTTCCATTCCCAAGGCTGAAGAAAGAGATATGCTTTAACTAACACTTCTTTTTACACGCCAAATATCAAGCTCCACCTGTGCCGCATATTTCAAGAAGAACAATTCATGAGCAGTACTGGGTCCCGCTGCCTACAGCTGCTCGACAGGATCGAGCTCCATGTGTTAAAACCCAAAAAAGATGTTTGCCATGCCGCATGCAAGTTTGAGCTACTAGCTCACCTATAAATACAACTACCCCCAGAAATGGAAGGCAGATGGGAATTTAAAGACCTCTTACTCGGCTTACCATAAATAGCATGTCGTATTCCCTAGATTCAACACAAGGATTTTGTGTTTAAATCACTTCTTTCTCTATTTTCTTCCAATAAAAAATCACTGTAACCTATAATCGACAGTATAAACAAAGATTATAAGTGTATGTAGGCTTCGATATAAGCCGAGCCACTATAAAATATTGTGTCTTTTGTGTTTATTTACTTTTTCTCTCATCTCTGTGATTGTTTTCATGTGTGATTAACACATGTTGGAGGTTGATCGTCATTAGACCTACTTTTATCATCAACACTTTGGCGCGTCAGGTTGGGGCACATAGATATACCCTACGACCTTTGACAACTCTTAAGGAAGCAATGAAAAAGCAGAAGAAGGATGCATCACCTTCTCACTTTCAATCTTGACCTTCCAATGTTGTAGGAGCAGCAACAACGGAGGCAAGTCATGAGACTTACTCCCATGAAGACCCGTCCCAATATCTCACTAGGGACGACATGGACAAAATTTTGGCTGAACTCAAAAATTAGACGACACACCAGGGTGAGGTTGTCAAACATCAGCATGAAGTGATGAACAACCTCATCGCTCGAATGGAAAAGGGACCTCACATTCCAGTATCATTTCCTACATCGGGCGAAGCTGGGGCAACAATTGATCTTCGGTCTGCGGAGGCCCAAGCCCTAGATAGGTCCGTACACCTTTGCTTCCTCCTGGTTCAACTTCACTTCCCGATCGGCCAATGCTAAGATCATCACTTCTAGTGTTAAATAGAGCTTTGGTAGCTGCGGATTCTTAGGTCGGCCATGGCCAAGTTTTGAACCGGTCGACCGTTTTACCTCCACCCCAAGGTTCGACTCAAACTCAACTACCTGGTCAAACAGCTCCTGAACTAGTGCAACCTATGGGTCGACTAGAACATGGATCGATGCTCCCCCGGCTGGACTCAATGTCATATTGCAAACCTCTCTTATGCAACCTCTCCCACAACCTTCCCAGCTTGTCGATCCAAGAAGGGCTGAGGGCAACAACCCTCCGTGTCACCAAGACTGCTCTACCATACTGGTCCCCGACGTAACGGATGGAAACGCTACTGTGAACCACTCTAATGTCGCCCTGAGCGAGGGCAGTACCAAGCCCTGGATGGATACCACTCAACTAGGCCGGTCTGTTCCTGCCACCATGGGTATGGTTCAGACCAATACTCAGTTTAACCAAGCGGCTCTAGTTACTCCCGAATTAAGGCTCGAAGCTGGGGATTACCTTCACTCAACTCTCGGAGGATGAACCAAAACCGAACCTAGGGGCTCAAGGAATTCTTCCACCCAGGCTTATTACTTGGGTTCTCACCAATGTCTCCAGTGCAGAATTGGATTCGTGGCAACAACTTCTCGGGGATGAAAGTCAAATTGCAGGTATCATCAAGCGCTTCACCTGGGGAACGTCTTCTCAACAGGATGCGGATAACATCCATCACAATCCATTCACACGGGAGATCAGAAATTCTCGAAATCCTCTCGACTTCAAGCTTCCAATGCTAGAGCCCTACAACGGTAGGACTGACCTAACCATACACCTCATGCGATACATACATCACATGGAAGTGCTTCCAGCATCAATAAATGTCATGGCCAAGTGCTTCCCTCTCTTTGTCATCAACATAGCTGGCTCGTGGTTCCGGCAGTTAACAACTGAACCAATCAGCAGCTGGAACATGCTTGTTACTCGCTTAATCAAGCAGTTCAGGTTTCACATCTCCCGACCAAAGAGCGTCATGTTCCTTACATCCATCATGCAACGGTCAGGAGTGACCCTATGCTCCTTCTTCTAAAGATTCAACGCGGCCGTAGCATCAATCAATCGACCCGATCCATCGATGGTGCTTATGGCCGCCATAGCTGGTGTTCAGAGCCGATCAGAATTCAGGATCTCTTTAACAAGAGACCCCCTTAGGACATTGAAAATTTCTATGCCGAAGCTTGTAGATTCCTCAATCAAGAAGACACCAACATCAAGATGGAAAATCTTGAAGTACTTGCCATAAACGACGAAGTCCCATCCAACACCAATGGCCAGAGCAACGGAAAAGGGAAAGCCTTGAAAAAGAATGATCGAAACGTATGACTTCAGAAAGAGAACAAGTATGATCAATACAAGCTGAACTCATTCTTACAAGACATCTATCTTGACGCATGGGGATCTCTATCTTTCCCTAAGCCTACTCGAAGGGAGCCGACCCAAAAAGAGCTTGAATTTGGAAAGTACTGCATGTATCACAATATGGCATGCCACATCACCAGTTAATGTAGGCACTTGCATGATCTCATCGAGGACAGGGTTAGATGTGGAGAGCTACCCGAGTATGTCAAAAAAATTGTACCAGCCGTGCTGCCACAACCTTCTGCCCAAGCTCCTCATCGGTCCCCAAGCTTCTTGAAACGGAAAGGATCCTGAGCCCAGCAATCGCAGCATCATCATTAACTGATCTGGTCTAGATCGTCATGGATATTTTTTCATTTCTTAGGATATCATAAATGTACTTTTATTATTCGAATAATGTCGTTATGTTGAAGTACACACGTATGGGGTACAGATTAAATCCCTAGGTGTGCTCTGGATCAAACCATAAACCCATTAGTATTTATTTCAGTTTCTGTAATAGCTTTTTAGAAGCAATAAACTTTTTATTCTCAAACATGGATTATGTTTGATCGATTCAAGCGTCTAGTCAGGATTTGGAAGGATCCTCAATCTAAGCCGAGCATGGTTAATGCTCGCCAGCCCGAGTATGGTTAGTGCTAGCCACCATCTCTAAACCAAGCATAGTCAACACCTGCCACTATCCCTACACCACTTTTGTAAGCCGAGTATGGTTAATTCTTGCCAACTCTTTAAGCCGAGTATGGTAAATGCTCGCCACCCCTCTTAAGCCAAGTATGGTTCATACTTGCCAACTTTACAAAACCGAGTATGGCTTATACTCGAGTCCTCTGTTCATCCTCCGAACATGGTTAATGTTCAATCTTATAAACCCTGATATAAAAGACTATACCATCATAAAAAGAAAAACCAACTATAGTTTATACTCATCCTCTAGGAATGGTTTATACCCCACCAAATAAAACCGAGCATGGTTTATACTCGTAGTCCGCTTCTTTGTAGGTATCATTTAATTGGCGGAATCCCGGTTCTTCTGCTTCTACCAAGACCAACTCAAAATGGTCGACTTGTTTTCTGGTGTTCGCAAGCATCTGGCCATAATATGATCACTCGAATTGTTGGTTTCCCGGCCTTAATACGATCCCCAGCAGCCGTCGGTTTTCCGACCTTAATACAATCATCGATCGTCGGTCTTCTAGCCCTAATATGATTCGACGCAACCATGGCTTACTGGATTTATATTACTCAAAAAAATCCAAAATATAATATATCTTCTTTTCCCAAGAAGATATGTTTTGGGGGGCAAAGTGTTGACTAACTTTTTGGCAAAAGCCGTCACAACTCAAGAACATAGCTCTCTACCATATATCGACTCGTTGCTCATAGAATCAACTTTTGTTTTGGGTCAATCGATCATAGGTCGACCCGAGATGCCTTCTCAAAAAATAAAGGCAGCATCCTCCTAAAGAGAAGATCAAACTAATCGATTGAGTCATCAGTAGATCGACAGACATGTTCCTGAAAGATCGGATTGGGATGGAATACTATAACATAAGTATCTAAATAAAATTATCTCCTACAGTATTGGATCGGCACAACTATCAAAGAAAGTTATACACTATCAAATGAAGTTCTATTCCCAAGGCTGAAGAAATGATAGCCTTTGGCCAGCACTTCTTTTTATACGCCAAACATCAAACTCCACGTGTGCCGCATATTTCGAGGAAGAACTATTCATGAGCAGTACCGGGTCCCGCCACCTACAACTACTCAACAAGATCGAGCTCCACGCGTTAAAGCCCAAAAAAGATGTATGCCATGCCGCATGCAAGTTTGGCCCAGTAGCTCGCTTATAAATACAACTACCCCTAGAAATGGAAGGCGAATGGGAATCCATAAGAAAGGCCTCTTACTCGGCTTACCAGAAATAGCATGCCGTATTCTCTAGATTCAACATAAGGATTTTATGTTTAAATCGCTTCTTTCTCTACTTTGTTCCACTGAAAAATCACTATAACCTGTAATCAATAGTATAAACAAAGATTATAAGTGGATGTAAGCTTCGACATAAGCCGAACCACTATAAAATATTTTGTCTCTTGTGTTTATTTACTTTTTCTCGCATCTCTGTGATTGTTTTCGTGTGTGATTAACACACGTTGGGAGTTAATCATCATTAGACCAACTTTTGGCATCAACACTTAGTACTTCCAACTATGAAGAGGGATCCTATCACCACTCAATCTACTAACCACTCAATATTTTTTAATATGTGGCAATCTCTAATCTTCATCAAGTCTATTTACACTATACTATATTCCAAAGAGAAATAAGTAGATTCTAGCCATTTAATACTTTGATTGAAGTAGACCCCATCATTTAAGTGTTTATGTGGTGGGCTCCTAATATCAACTTCTATGGTCTCTTTATGTTAGCTACTTACACCTCTGTCTGTTCATTAAGGTTTCTTATGCCATTATTCAATAGCCAAACTATTGCTGCATTTATCACTGATGTTGCAGCAATGTGAGAGATAATATGCAGGCCACTTCTTTAAAAGAGAAATAGGCTGACTTTGACCATTTTCTATCCTAATCAAGGCATGCACAACATATCCTATCTCCATGCAGACCCTTTAAGATGACCTTCTTGCAATCATTGCATGAAAATTCTTTCGACCACTTAATGCTTCATATTAGGGAAGCGAACTTCAAGCCAATCACTTAATACCTTACCCTAAAGTTGATTCTATAAGGATTCTATTTTATTACAAATATTTATTATTAAAGTTGAAATATCAATAATTCACTTCTTTGGATAAGGAGAAGAGCTTACAACAACCATAAAAAACCTCAACGATTAAAGCAAACCTTTCTAGAGTTATTCCTCATCGCTTTTAGTTATCAATTTTGAATATTTAATATATTTTTATTAGGAAAGAGGAGGGCCCTTAAAATTCACTTAATACCTTTATTTCAAAAAAAGTTCCAATCTCTTATGCCATTATGGGATTTATCATTAGTGTTATCGCATAGTAGTAATTAATGCACCTAATTGTCGATAGCCTCAACGTGAAGGATAAACTTCCATTGAGTGACTCTACTAACCTCGCATCTATAATCCGCTAAATTTAATTTACTATCCTAAAACTACATAAGTATTATATTATACTATCCTAGATTACATTTTCTATTCACATATCTAATTTAATCTTAGCTTGCAAGTGTCCTTTTAAATCTTTTAAGTTATCAGGATTATCTTAAATGTCTAGCTACCCATAAATCCTATTTTAATTTTATATCATACATGTCAAATAGTCCACAGTAATGTCTAATTAATAATTCTTCATAACCATTTGATTTTTATTAGCCTCATTAATCTAGTTATTCTTATTAATTTTGTAAGTCCAAATTTCATTCCGTATTTATTTATCTATTACTCCTTAATTGGAGTTACTACCTTCTATACCATGTTAATTAATTGCAACCGTTAATATAAATCATATTATTTGCTATTAATTATGGCAATGATCACTTATTTTCTGTTAATTATTTTGAAATAACTGATTTATTGCCTATTAATAGGAATTAACACCTTTCCAAATTCACCTATTTGTTTCCTAACCTATCCTAAATGAAGGTTACACATAAATAAAAGCTATTTATTTAAATATATTTATTATAAATTAGTGAAGTAGTTACATATAAATACTAATCCGAGTTCTACCAAATCATATTCTAGTTTTTGTTTTCAACTAAAACTTTCTTTCCATAATTTATTTGCTTAAGTTGGACTCCATAGGAAAAAAAATTGCATGATGTCCCTAAATTAAATGAAACTGAAAACTGAAAAGAAGGATCAACTCGGTTTGAAATTATTGACAGGAAAAATTGTCGCACGCCAACACCAATGTGTATGTGTGAACAATTATCAAAATAAGCAGTAAATAATGTAAGTGCAGGGAGACACAGCTTTTATAATGGTTCGGTGCTAACACCTACGTCCACTTTATAATCATCATTCATTATATGTTTTGACGATTACAAAGTTGTACAAGTTCGGACAATAGCTAAGTTCAAAGTGTTACAATAGAAGAACAAAATATATGTTTGTTCTACACTTTTACCAAATTGCCCTTCTTCTTCGTCGTTGAGAGGCGTTGACTTGGTCAACAATATCCAAGTTTAGTGTTATTTTCCATGAAGCTCAAAAGTAGCATAACAATCCTTGTTAATGTTCAAGTATTGATGGAAAACATGCGTGCCATGTTTTAATTGTCTATGCCATCACCAATGGCCGCGGTGAAGGTGTTGGAGGCCATTAATGAGTGTTTGGAGCGCTCAAGATCCAAAAATTTCAAGGGAGAAAGATCCGTATGAAGGCCAAGGCTTGGGGTATTTATAGGAGGAAGGTTAGGTGGGAGTAGGTAGGAAATGAGATCCACAAACCATAATTTCGCACCCAAACAAAGGCCCCCTTTACAGAAAATTTGCACCCCTTGGCGGGGGTTGCGAAATTCGCACTCCAACAGGGAGGTGAGAAAATTCTCACCCCTTTGAGGGGTGCAAAATTTGCACCTTAAGATCCCCTCCAGAGAGGTGCGGAATTTCTCATACCCTGGAGGGGTGTGAAATACGCACCCCACCGGGGGGGAGGGGTGCAGAATTTCGTACCCCCTGGAGGGGTGCAAAATTCACCCCCCACCCGAGATGTGTGGAATTTCGCACCCCCCGGAGGGGTACGAAATTCGTACCTCTCCAGGGGGTACGAATTTGATGGAGGAGGGGACCAAAGACGCGCTGTCGAGGGAGTTGAAGTTCCTGAATGCGAAGTGAAGGAATCCACGGTTTTGCTGGTCTGAAGTGAAGGGATCTGGGCTTCCGGCATGGAAAAAATATGATGAATCGGGCGGTGCCCATTGGTCCGACCTAACCGGCTAGGTCGATCGCCACGGTGATGTGGGGCCTCGGACCCCCACCGGCGTTGCGCCTGGACCCGCTTGATGGCTCGCCTTCGGCTCGGAGCACGGCTCACCTTCGGCTCAGTTGACAGCTTGTCTAAGAGTTTGTCAAGCCCAGAAGGGGTAATCTGATATAAGTTTTGGCCTTCTTGTGCTCGCGACGCGACTTTGATCAACTCGCTTTGGGTTTCTCGATGTCGTTTTCCATGCTTGAGCACGTTGCTAACCAATTACTTGATATGTGATAGCTTCGCCAAAAAAGTGTGTCAACAGAAATAATGAGGAAGGATAATTTTCTTTTATTTGGAATAAGGATAGTATAATATGGAGAGAAAACACATACTTCACATACCTCTTTGTTTTTGTTTGCATTTATTCCTTGTTAAATAAAAAATTGTCTTATGCAGAGAATATTGGAAATACAAAAAATATATGAAAATCAAACATATGTTATTTCCACAAATTAAACTAAAATCTAACAAAATTGGGACAATAACCTAAATTTAGTCAACGTCCTATTACCCAAATTACAGATATGGAAATAGTCAATATATTATTCAAAATACATAATCTTTAGGAGTGATTCCAAATGCAAGTAATAACACCAATCTGAAAAAAAAATGAACGAATACATAGGCATATACTTCTACTTTTTAAAATAATAAGCGTACAACTCACATGACAATAAATCTAGGCATAAAAATCAAATTTGTGCCAAGGAGATAAATTTCATATCATAAGCAATGCATAAATTTTCCAAGGCAAATTCTATTCAGACCCAAAAAAATACTGAGTAGCCCCCCTTTTTTATTTTAAAATTTCGCTGGACAAAAATACCCTTCGTTGAATATTTTTTTTTTTACACATTTTTATCAACCACGCAGCGCGGGTGTGGGGATTGTGATTCATCCTAGTAGGGGCCCTACGAGGTTGACATTAATACCTCGTAGGGGTCATACGAGGTTAAAACCATTACCTCGTAGAGTCCCTACGAGGTAAGCAACATAACCTAGTAGTGACTCTACGAGGTAAAGGGTATTTTGGTCATGCGACAGTTTTTAAAAAATTGGGGTGGGGGGGGGGGAGGGGGGGCTACTCAGCAAATTGATGGGTCTGAATAGAATTTGTCATTTTCCAATCGCCTAAAAATAGCATCTTATATATACAAAACTAAAATAAAACTTCTAATTCAACTCCAATTCTTTAAGATCTAGTAAATATGCATAAAAAGCAACACATATATAGTATCATTCAAATCTAAGCAGAGAGGTGGATGGGTAGGAGAAAATAAATATAGATCTAAATAATATTACCTTTAAAGCGCATAAAGTTGATTCATTTTTCAGAAGTCTAACTCTTAATAGCATTAATGGTGTTTCCTTTCAATTCTCAGCTCACATCTCGATTAATGGAAGAACTGGGCCGACCTTCTGATGTTCGGCCTTTTGATTATCTTTCTTGAACGGAAGGGGTTTAATCAGGTTTAGAAGTGTTTCTTCATCGATTAAAGGATAATATTAATTGGCCAAGAAACCCTAATTTAGATTCACTAATTGATTTTCCACTACTGAATTCCGACTCGCAATCTAAACAGGAAGTAATTAAAATCAATTACTCAAAGGCATGGAAAGATATCATCAAGCAAAACAATTATCATACTAAATCAATTCAGTATTTTGAACTAATAATAATAAACAATCTCAGGTATGCTTATATCGATGATAATTTACTAAAAAAGCTAGAGAGAAATGGTAAAAATGCTATTGTCTTCTATGTTTATAGAAATAAACCATATTACTAATTTCTAAAAGATTACATTAATCGGTCTTAGTTCATCAAAGGCAGCTATCAATTATACATAATGGAAAACGGTTTTCTATCATTAATTTGGAAAATGCAAAAGATCATGAAAATATATTAGGCAAATTCTATTCAAACCGCATGAACTACTGAGTCCCTCCCCCCTCCAAATAAAAAAAAACAGAAATACCATTGTTCTGCTGAGTTGCACCCGTCTTTAAGAAAAAGGATAAATTTATCCTCCCTCGTGCTAGCACTATGAGGTTCCTTACCGTACCATGCAGCGGCACTGCGTGGTACTCTATGGAACCTCCCACTACCACATCGAGGTTACTTAAAGTACCACACGGTGCCGCTGCGTGGTACGGTAAGGAACCCGCAGTAACAATGCGAGGTAGGCTGAAGCTATAAAAAAAAAATCAAGCAAAGGGTAATTTTGTTATCATGATTTTTGGTTTAAGTGGGTGGAAACTCGGCACTTTAGTGTGTCCAAATAGAATTTGCCAATATATTAGCTTCAGGATCTTATTTTAATAACAAAAATTGATCTTCATGAAAAAGTGAATCCTAAGGATGAAGCTTTCAATTTCTTTATACCATCCCTATATGGATTCAGGTTCCTAATCTAGATTTTGATTTTTGGTCTACTGAATCTATCAGTCGAATTACTTCTGTTTTGGGACACCTTGTAAAACTAGATCAAGTAGCAGAAGATTTAGCGAGGATATCACATGCTAGTATACGGTTGGAGACTTATGTCAATTTTGAGTTTTCTAATTAAATTCCTAAAAAATATTCTAATGGGAAGATTGTGTGGTAGAAAATTATGTACGAATAGTATCCTTTAGTTTGTTCTAATTGCAGAGTTTTTGGTCATTCTAATGTTACATGCACATCGAAGAAGATCTGGAAATAAAATGAAACTTTTAATAAAGAATCTTCAGTAGAGTTAGATAACAAAGTTTCTCAAAATAGTAATGAAAATAAATAAGTTCCTGATAATGATAGTGAAATGGAAACTGGGTCTCAGAATTTAGGAAATAATATTTCTTATTTCCAAACCGAGGATAAAAGGGATATCTCAGTTGCGGAAAAATTAGCTAGGGGACCCAAACCTCTAAATCAAATTGATCCATCAAATCAGTTTGAGGCCTTAAATATATCGGAATTAGTTTTGAATGGAGAAAATGAAAAGGTTCTACATGTTTAATTAAAGAAATATGTTAAATCCTCAGAAAATATAGAAAAGGAAGTTGGTACCTCAGAATATGAGATTGATGACTCTGATTGTTTTAAAGAAAATACACAACTTCCTACTGAACACAATGACTTGGATTCTTCAAGCTTAGAGGACATAAATATGGAAGATTCATATCGTTCTACTGCTAGTTTCAAGAAGGAAGGGATATAATTAATCTAAATAACTTGAAAGGTGGGGAAGTGATAATTACCGGTGAGCCTTTTATTGAGTTTAACCCTAAATGTGATATTCTCATATCTCAGATCAAAATAAGATCAAAATCAAGAATGGTGAAAGAATAATGCAGCCTCCCTAGTGGTGTGAAAATTAGGGGTATAAAAAATCCAATGGCTTTATTATTTTATAATATGAGAGGTTTGAATTCACTTACCAGGCGAAATGATTTATTTAACTTAATTTATTGAAGACAGGAAATTAGCTTAATGGCGATTGTTGAGCACAAAATGTTGAATCAGTCTGTAGTTAATTATTTTTTAAAAGTTTAAATATTGGGAATTTACAGACAATAATACAATATAGAGTAAAGGAAGAATTATGATTGGCTACAATAGGCAATACTAAAAACATCAAATCGTAGATATTGATCATCAATGTATTACCTGTAAAATTTTCAACTTTGGTGGTCTTCATCTTGTTGTATCATTTGTCTATAGCTTTAATTCGCAGTCTCAAAGACAACTTCTATGGTATCATATTCTGAAAATTATATTTACAATAAATTGTGCTTGGTTCACATAACTCTAATTTAGCGGTTGGCAGTTAAATACACATAAGTACATTTATGCGAATGCAACATTATATATTTATTCACATTTTTATGAAATTTACCATTTAAAGGGATTTAAACTAATATCTAATATATTAAAAGACATTTAAATTTGAAACTAGATCTATATCAAGGGAGGGAAAACATCTATTTTAAGTTCACATTAACAAAGGTTAATCATATATATAATAAAATTTTAATAAACATTTATTTATACATAATTTTGAAATTTATTTATAATAGTCGACAAATAAATGTTAATAACATAACATGACAAGCATTAGTGTCCGAGTACTTAAAATATTCCGACATAATTGGAGATGCCATGAGTTCGAATCATGTTTTGTGGGATTTAACCCAGTCGCTATGTAGTCTGTTGTATACTCATAGACTTATATATAAAGTATACAATTTCAAAAAAAAATAGCGTATATTTGAAAAATAACTTTTTTATGACTGTAATATCTTTTGATTAAATGATATAATTTTTTATTATAATATCATTGCGGGTTCTAGTAAAAAAATCTATTTTATTATTTTAATTACAGGATCTATGTGAATTGTGTAACTCTTTTAAACATAAATCCACACAAATATATAAATATATGTATTTTCAACACGTATATTAATTTAAAAATCTTTAATAATTGAAAACATTTAGAAATATTTAAAAGATCAGAAATATATATAATATAGAGAAAAAAAATCCATTTATACTTGCATATGGACATAGATGAATGTAAATACACATATATGATGTGGAGGCTACCGATGGATGTGTATTGAATATGCACCTTAGATGTTGGATCCACGTGCCTTTTAAATTTGTAAAAGATAAGAAAAGAATACCATAAATTAGAACATAGTTTATTTGATTTTAATCTAAGTTTGAAATGGGGAAGAAGAGGACCCTTATGCTTGCGACTATAGATAGAGTAGAATAAAAGATAAGGATAAATAGAAAATGGTAGGCAAATGGATTAAGCCAAAGAACAGAGTAAAAAAGGATGAAAACTTGAAATGCTAATTAACCTTTTCTTCTTGCCTATGTAAAACTAATTTTTTACCCTTTGCCAAAAAATAATAATATTTTAGATTAAAACCTCTTCTCACAAATCTTGTTTGACCAACCATATACATAAGCTAATAGACCCACATACATTAACAAATTTAATTAACCTTTATAATTTTAAATCTAATTTAATTATTTACAGATATGGTATATTGATTTATACATATACAATTATTAAATATTGATTCAAATAAACTAAATAAAAAAACTAATAATTATCATTCATAAACATTATTTAAATGTAACAATATATATTAAATCATCTAGTATTTATTATAGTTGTATGACTCATGGATATGTGTAAATTTAGCTAGCGACTAGTACCAAATAATTCAAATAGTAACCTTCACATCAGCCTAACTAGTTGTGTAAATATTCGGTCAAATTCTTCATCTACACATTTTGGTAGAATCTACTTTTACTACTTTAAGTAGTATTTGTAAGTGACAATTATTTTCGTTGGTTATCTTTGTCAAAATCATATCACAGTTTTGTTAAGAATCCTATTGTTATCCACATTCAAACTTTATAATCCAAACCCAAAATTCTTAGTTCAACAATGATAATATGCTGAACTATTTTTACCAAAGACTTTATTTTGAGTCGCCCTATATAACCAAAGAGATGGATTGTATATTTTATAGTGTTTCACTTGTAATGCTTCAACTTAGACTGATAAAGTCATTTGAAGAATATCATGCCACGATATAGCAATAGTCAAAGCGGAATGTCCACGTTGAAATCAAACTGTATTCTCTAGTCGAGGGAACTATGCAATATCATCACTTCAATATTTTCTAGTTTGGTCTTAGTTTTATAACTAATGGAAAACACTCTTAAGTAAGTCATTACCTATATAAAGATCCAAATTATTAGTTCATAATTCCTTAGTGCTAATCACCAATAATGAATAATAACATCGCTCAGGGTTTGGAGAGTGTTACGAAATCTAGTTTTAATGAATGTATCAACAAGCTATCTTAATACAATTTGACTAAGAATATTTGAAATAATATGTTATTTAACAAAGATTGTCATATAACATATAATTTAAGGGTTTTTATTTACAAATACTTAAATTAAATAATAAATTAAGACAATGTAATATAATAGGTATACAATAGTAAGAAAAACATATTTTATTTCATATGAGATTTTATTACAAAGTCAATAATTTATAATTATAAAGTTTCCCCAAGAAATTACTCCTAACTCTAACAAAAAGCACCAATTCAAAAGAATTTGGAGTCGACATATGAGGCAGAGGTTACCCAGGTAGGGTTATGGTGAAATACAACAGTGGTTATAGGGAGATAAACAGGGATGTTTTGGTTTGGCCTGAGTTGTCGAAGGAGGAAATTGATCTCGATTAGACAATTAGGTGATTATTTAGTTTAGTGACCATTAATAGTGAATTTAATTATTTTAATTAATTCAAGATAGTGAAAATTGTAAATGAAATAACTTAGGAATTTAAGGTCCAAATCGAAAGTGACTAGTAATGTTAGACTTCTATTAGTGAGATCTATGTTATGGAGCTACTATTATTAATCCTCCTTTTTACAAGACCGTTACATTACAAATTTAAATATATGGGTTGTTAAATAATCATGGCTAATTCCCCAGAAGGATGATCGCAGGCTTCAGCATGAACAAGGATATAGATCTACAAATGATTGGATAAATTTAGGTGGAACACCTGAATTAGCTAAAATTGGAAATATAATGAAAGGGATTCAAAATAGATGATTTCACATTGGGTGATATAGGTTCGATGTTTACTTGAAATCCCCTGGATCAACATGAATTAAAGTGAAATTTTTTAAAAAATATAAAATACACCATATCAGTATGGCAGAACACTTTGGATCGACATGTTTGGGTGGCTCTGAACCAGAATATGATTTGGGCCACGCATAATCGATCAAGATAAAAAGGAACCAAGGAAGGTACCTGAACCGGATCAGTTTGCCTTGCCCAAGAGGGATTAGTACTAACTCGAAGCTTCAACTTTGGACAATCCACTCCAAACTTTTATGACTTGGTCACCTCTACTCCCTCGACTTTTTGGTGGATTTTTGAGCAAAATCATAATGGACTACATCTATAAATTAGAGTCATATGACACTGGAAAGTGTTTCTTCTTCTCTCTAGATAAAGAAGCTTTGCCAATTTCAAGAGAGAAACTATCAATCTCTTTTCTCTACTTTCATACAAACAAACAACTATACTTTTAATCAGCGGTACAAATAGAAAACTACAACAAGTTTATGTAGGCTAGAATTTTCCAAACTACCATAAAAAATTTATGTTATTAACTTTTACTATTTTTCTGTGTTTGGATCTATGATACATTTATGGATTTACACTCTCAGTGCATTAGAGATGTTAGTGCCAATTTTTAGTGCTAACATTTTTGGCATGCTAGGTGGGGGCACTCAGACTAAGGGTTGGCAAAATTTTGAAGCAACGGTCAAAAAGAAGGGGACTATAACACAAACTGAAGAAACCGAATAAGAAGAAAGTTGGGTGGCTTCCTCAGATGGATATCCTTCCATATAATTAACCATGGAGAGAATGGATAATGTGATGAACTAATTACAAGCTAGGACAGTTAAGGAAAACATGTTGAAGAAGTAGACTGGGACAATGGCTACTTTCCTCTAACAAATTGGATAGGTAAGATGACCTGGAAGTTTGAATCAAGTAGATGGAATCGGCAAAACAATCAAGATGTGTTGGAACTAAATCCGAGGTAAAAACTCAAATAACAAACTTGATTCGATAAAGACCTAGATGCTTGGATTAGTATCGATCCAATTCAGTTAGGGGGCACTCCCCTGGGACACGTGGAAATATGTAGAGGTCAAAACTTGGAAACTAGAACCAAAGATCTTGCTTATGGAGTAGACTTGGAACAATCTAGGATAATCCTCATTTATGGAAGTCGGTCATTTCCTAACCGACCCTTGGCTCTATACTGATCTGAACACTATATCCAGAGGAGGAAGTTTTGTCTTAGAAGATCTTGATACCCGAGCAGCGGGTGTTGATGCTAACACTATAACTTACTGATCATCAAGTTTGGATTGCGATTGGAAAGGTATGGGTCAGTTCACTTGGAAGTGATATGACCCCTGATCGATCGTTAAGTATGGATTACACATGATAAGAGGTAGGTTGTTTTGTCAGGACTTAACGGGATCACGTACTTAAATCAAGGAGTATGGGATATCCTTAGCAAGGTTTAAGTCACTTCATCAATACTTGGCGAGGCACTTGATTGGTCACCAAGTGTGGACAACTCTAGGATAAGTTTAGGACGTCCCAATAATGGGGTTGCCTAATTGGTCGTTACACATTGTATTGGAGCTTAGGTTAACCAAACATCTAGGCTTTGGTGGGGATTACTCATTAGAGACAATCTAAGCAAGACCCTGGATTGAATTAGAGTACATATATATATTGCATGTAGTCGTAAGTGAATAAAAATATTATGTATTATGTTGTTTGATATGTTATGTTTGAATCTGGAATTTGGATCAATACGAGTAGATGGCATTATCGATAAGGATTTCAAAATGCTTGAACTAATACAGTTAACACAATATCGTTTTAAGAATTTAATAATTGAAATAATTTTACCAAGATGTTTTACTTTATACTTTATATATAAAAGGAATCCTTTTATAAAATAAATGGTTGTTATTAATCTGGTTGTTTATTAGGGAATGATAATATTCAATTTATTATCATTTACTGTTTGAGTAGTCATGACCAACAAATTAGGAGAATTGGATGTTGGTTTTACTTCCGTTGCCTGTTAATTGAATAGTTGTCCCTAACCGGTTTACATATTGGCTAATGTGGTTGATTAGGAGCACTTTATTCCTTTTTACTTCATGGGCTAGCTAGGTTAGAAATTATACGATAATATTAGGTTAAAATTTAATGTTAAATACAACTTGTCAAATATAAATAAAAATAAACTAACATATCTGAAATGATTTAAATAAGGAGTTAAAATTATGTAAGTACAATTTATAAAATGTTAGTTATAAATAAAAAGGGTTAAAGTAAGATGAAAATTTAAGAATTTAAATTTTGGTGTTCTGGAAATGATTTTTCAATGTTTTAGATGAAATAATAGTATCATTTGATAGTGTGTATAAAGGAAATTCTAAATGATTATAAAGAATTAAACTCACTTTGGTTTTATGATGACTGTGACATTGTTGATGTTCATTTTCGAGCTTTTAAGTGAGGAATTACAACCATAAGAATTCCTTTGGAATTATTTTGGTGAAACAAATTTTGTATTGAATCTTAATACAAATTTGATGTATAAAGGTATATACATGTTTTATTATTGATATTTCAAAACTACATAAAAAATAAGCCAGTGTTTAATTTTAAAGTTCTCAGTTTAGTCACTTGATCGCGGCATGCAGCCTATATATTAGGATAATCTGGTTTTGAATCTCATTTCAATTATGCTTTTTAGGTAATTATCATTTATTTAACTAGACAAAAATTTCCGATGATTTTGGACTGTCGTGATTTTCAAATTTGGATTAGAAACTTAAGCTACGTGTTTTATGGAAACTATAAATGTTGAAATTTTCAAACTTGCAAAATTGAAAAAGATAGTAGTTAAAACAAGTTTTTAAATTTGGTTGAACATTTGGCTTAAGTAAAAAAAATCTATAACTTATAATAACACTTAAATAAAGAAGGATTATAAAATTTGAAGTTGGGGTTTTTGATCTATGTTTAAACTTGAGTTATGAAATAAAATATTATACTTCAAACGTGAAACATTTAAATCCCCGAGGAATGTTTTATGAAATAGTCCAAACTTATGTATAAATTTTCAATATGGTGTTTATACTAAATAAACTTTAGGATGTTAAACGAGTATGGATTGGAATGTTGCCAAATATAATTTAATTTGATCTTAAGTTTTTGAAGTCGTTAATCTACCTAAGTGGGTTACCTAAGATAAAATTTAACTTAAGCAAGGTTTATGAAATGATTTTCTAAGATGATCCCAAAGTGTTATAAGTACTAAAGGGAATATACTAAGTAACAACGATCATGAATAAAAAATATTAGTTAGAGTTATGATGCCTATTAAAATATGTACAGAAGATGTACATAGTTCATTTTATTCGCCTGAGAATGTTTGATCTGGATTCAAGGTCACTATTTTCATATGATTTGCATAAGTTTGAACAAGGATTATTCACCTTACTCTTAACAACTAACACTACATAAAGATCTCAAATATGATTAAAAATTTCTCCGTCATAGTATATAGCTATGCAATTAGCTTGTTTGTTTCAAAGGTCAATCTTCTAATTAATTTATTATGAAAAATCTCCATCACATTATTCCCATTTAATCCTCTAATTAAATTTTCTAATAGTTTTTTTGTAGAATTAGGGATGTTACATCCTTTACCCTAGGGGATTTGTCGTTGAAATTTAGATAAGTACTAAAAAACTATAGCAACATGAAACCAAGCAAACAATGCTAGCGTATTGTACTAGTATCTAATATGTAAAGCAATGTAGATCATACCAACAAGCAAATCACGATACGCCTCTTTAATCTTATTTTCGATTTCCCAAGCGCAATCTCGATCATCATCGCTCCATCGGATTTTCACCATCTTAACTGTTTTGATTCTCAATGTAATTTCATCTCTATCAACAACTCTCATTGGTTGTCTTACGACATCCACGTCAGGTTCCACCACCAGTACTTCCAATGCCTTCAAATCCAAAATAATAATGGAATCACGCACATACTTTAGTAAGTGCGACGCATGAAATACATTATGGACTCCCTCAAAGTTATTAGTTAAATCTACTCTTATAGGCATGCTTTCCAATCCTTTTTCATATAGGGAAAGGTCCAACAATACTTAGCGCTAGCTTTCGGGATTCATCTAAATGAAACACACCTTTAAACGATAACATCTTGATGTAAACTCTCTCTAATTGAAATTTAGAGTCCAAACGCCTTCTATCAGTGTAACTCTTCTACCTGGTTTGAGCTTCCATTATTCTCTTTCAGATGATCTCAATCTTTTTTGTGGCTTCTGTTACTAATTTGAGACCAAGAACAAATCTGTCGTCTATCTCCAACCAAAACGATGGCAGTTTACATGGTCTTCCATATAAAGGTTCAAAAGACACTATTCCTATACTAGTCTGAAAACTATTATCATAGAAAAAATATATTTAGTGTAAATGTTCCTCCCATAAACTACCGAAGACCAAAATACAAGCCCTTAACAAATCTTCCAGCAGCTTATTTACCCTTTTGGTCTACCTATCCATTTGTGGATGATACACAATACTCATCTTAAGCCTCATTCCCAATGCCTTGTGCAAAATCTTCTAGAACTCACAAGTAAATAGTGGATCCCTTTACTTATGACAATAATAGGAATTCCGTAAAGTCTTACTATATTCCTTATGAATAACTCAACTAAAACCGACACCTTTCTAGTAGACCTTACGATGCTAAAATAGGCACTTTTGGTTAGTCTATCCACAATAACTCATCATATTCTCTCGTTTCTCCTTCTTCTTCTTGGCAAACCATCTATAAAGTCCATGAATATCGAATCCTACTTCCAAATCGGAATATCTAATGGTCGTAGCAAACCACTTGGCTTCCAATGTTCTTCTTTCACTTGCTGGCAATTCCGACACTTCTTTACCCATAAATCTACATCCTTCTTCATGCCTTCCCAATAAAAGCTTCTTTTCATATCCTCGTACATTCTAGTACCGCTAAGGTGTATCATAAATTTAGGATGATGACACTCCCAAAGCACTTCTTTCCTAAGATCACCAATTTCCGCAACGCATAACCTTCCTTTCCTCCTTAACCAAGCGTTTCGATCAACATCGAAACCTTTTAGGGTTATCCGTTCCACTGCAACTCTGAGCTTTCTGATTCTTTCGTCCAACGAACGATCTTCTTCTTGCCTAGATCAATCTTGTCAATCAAAACTGGTTGAACTTCTAAACACAATACCATTGGTGTTCTTCCACTAGAGTACAATGTCGGTCGGCTCCTTACATTACATGCAACTAATGCTTTTAAGTCCTATTCATTCAACATAGCTGACATTATCCCTTGATGCTTTCTACCAAGGGCAACAACAACCATATTTTCTTTTGAGGAGTATACTCAATCCTAAAATCATAAGTCACCAAAACTCTAACCATTCTGCTGTCACAAATTCAATTCCTTTTGATAAAACAAGTATCTGAAAGACTTATGATCCTTAAACAAATCGAACCTTTCACCCAATAAATAATTCCTATAGATTTTCAAGGCAAAGAATAAAGCAACTAACTCAAGTTCATGAGCTAGGTATTGTATTTCATTTGGCCTCAACTATCGAAAATCTTAAGCAAATAAGTCTTCTCTTCTGCATAACGACAACTCCCAAGCTTATTGCGCAAGCAACAGTATAAATAACTAAATCCTAGCTTCCATCCTGTACCACTAACATAGGAGAATTGATCAACAATTGCTTCAATTTCTAAAATTCTTCTTCACACTTATTTGAATATATAAACTTAACATCCTTTCGGGTTATAGATTAGTAAGTGGTGTCAAAATCCTTGTGAAATCTTTGATAGTGTCCGGCCAATCAAAGAAAGCTTTAGACTTATTAACACATTTAGGCATCTTTCAACTTATAACGATATCAATTTTCCTTGGATCTTCCGATAGTCCTTTACCCGAAACCATGTGACTAAGAAAATTCATTTTCTCTTCCTACCGACACTTAGAAAATTTGGACTTCAAGCGATACTTCCGCAAAGTCATAAGAATATCCCGAAAACTACTCTCGTCCTCCTTCGCACCTTTCAAATACACTAATATATCATCTATAAAGGGTAACACAAATCTATCCAAATAATCTTGAAACGCTCTATTTACTAGATCCACAAAGAAAGCATATGCATTCATCAATCCAAACGGCATAACTATCTATTAATACGATCCATATATCATAAGAAAGGATATCAATGGAATGCTTTCTTCCGCTATCCTTAGTTGGTGAAATAGCCAAATCCAACTGAGAAAACACTTCCGGTCCACTTGATCAAATAAATCATTAATACGAGCCAGAGGATACCTTTTCTTCACAATCCTTTCATTGAGCTTCTGATAATCAATGCACATTCCCAACGTTCCATCAGGCTTCTTTACAAATACACCCGCAGTGCCTTAAGGTGGAATACTGGGAGGAATAAAGCTTATTCCATCCAAATCAACAAGCTGTGTCATCAACTCTTTCATCTTCGAAGGGGTCATTCGGTTAGGTGGCTGACTCACTAGCTCTTCTTCTAGCACAAGATTAATACAGAACTCAATAGCTCTCTTCGACGGCTAGCATGTTACTGGTTTGAAGACATAAGAAAATTCCTTTACGATAGGAACATTACTTACCTCTTCTTTTAATTCTAAAATACTCAGAAATGAATATATCCGTGGAGTTACCTTTTTCACCAAGAACACAATCCTACCATTTTTATTGAGATGTTTCAACGAAACTTCTCTGCTTCAACAAAATGTCCTAGTACCATAATGATTTGACCAATCCATTCCTAAAGTAATGCCGAAACAATAAAAATCAGAAACATACAAACTACACACAAAAGTGTAACGTAGAAATCGGATTTGAAGGTCATCACATCTCATGCCAAGAGCATATAGCCTCTTATCGGATTAGCTACTCTAAACAAAGTAATAAGATATGATGGCTCCAAAGACAACTTATCTACTCTATATCTAAAGACAAATGAATGTGATTCACCGATGTCAAACAAAACTTTAACGTGTATGCTACGAAACAAAAGCATACCTTTCAACATGTTTCCCATTTTCTAGCAGTAGTTGGTCTAGAAGAAGAAGGCTACTTTGCAATCATTTTACCCCTCACTACTTCTGAAAACTTGTTCTTATAATGCCCAAGCTGATTACAATTGCAGCAACAAATATTCTGCCTTCCAACAGTGATTCGGGGTATGGTTTCTTTGCACTCGATCGAGTAATGACCTTTCTGATAGAACTTAAAGCAAACTACTTGCGCTCTATTCTTCTTTGAGTTTTCTCGCTTCCATGCTTTCCTTTCTTTGAAGATTTCCTTTTTCTTCCTTGAAAATTATGGCTTAGGTCTTTCACTTCTCTTACGCGCCTCTTTATTACAAACAGTCATCTCAAGGCAACATCACTCAGGTCATGCAAATGAGGCATAGTTTCTTTCATAGTCTCCAATCTAACCCCTATTATAAACTTTTTATTCCTTAAGATGACAGTGTTATTGTCCCATGAGCATAATGAGACACTCATCAAACTTAGTAGCATATTCCACTACTATCATCTCTCACTGTTAGGGATGGAAATGGGGTGGATAATATGCAGGGAATACATCCTCGCCTCCATCCCCACTACCCATTTATGTCCTCCGTACCCACCACATCCCCGCTTAATACCCAACAGATTCGGGTAGGGGAATACCCAACGGTTATGAAGGACCCGTCGGGTAACCAATAACCATTAACTCAAGTGTATAACAGTACACTTAAATGCTAAAGAAATGATCTAGACAATGTCACTGTCACGTCAACTTAGGAAAAAATGGTAAAAGATGTAAATTTATGCCATGCATGCATTTATGTTTATCCCTGTTCGTGTGTTATAAAAAAATAAAAATCAGAAAAAGTATTGTTTTATTTTTTTGTTACAGTGTACGCTTCCGGACATGTATAATTATACCATGCATGCATGTATATTTGTCCTTATTCCTGTGTTTATAAAAAAATAAAAAGAAGAAAAAGTATAGTGTTTTGTTA
Organism: Allium sativum; assembly: GCA_030737875.1. Classification (NCBI taxonomy): domain Eukaryota; kingdom Viridiplantae; phylum Streptophyta; class Magnoliopsida; order Asparagales; family Amaryllidaceae; genus Allium; species Allium sativum. The sequence continues at coordinate 61,812,527 of CM060909.1, read as the reverse complement.
CATGCGTATGTTTCCAGGCATGTATATTTATGCCTGCATATTTGAAATGAATGGTTTACAAATTTACATCATAAGCGATCTAGGAATATATATCGTATGTTTCTAATTAATGTGCATGTTTCCAGGCATGTCGACAACTAACAACATGCATGATATGAATAGATGTTATTATTAAATAGCATTTAATAAGCATAGCCTCATGCGAAAGGATACCGTTTGTTAAACTGAATAGACTTGGCACAAGTGCACAATAATCAATGTTTCTACTTAATGTATATATGCCTAATGTACACGTTCTTTAACAGTAAATATACATCGGGTCGGATATAGGGCGAATAGTATTACCTCCATACCTGCCCCATACCCGCTTCAGGTATTGAAATCATCCTCCGCCCCCGCCCCATTACCCGCTAAGTCGGGGAATCCCCACCCGACTAGGCGTGGGTCTCCGCGGGTACCCATCCCCACGGATTAAATTTCCATCTCTACTCACTGCTTCAACTCATCAAACCTTCTCATGATTAGGGATTAAGCAGCTTTTGAAGTAAACCTAGCCTTAAGCATCCTCTAGAAGTCTTTCCAAGTGATTCCTTCCTCTAATGTCCTTACCATAAGTCTGTTCCACCAATGCAATGCTATGCCTCACAACTAGCTCGACGCCAACCTCCTCTTCTGCTCATTAGCCAAGACTATGTCTCCAAGGATTCCTTCACAATGTAGCAACCAAGTATCAATAACAGTAGCCTCTTCCATTATAAAGAATAGTTTTCTTCCCAAGCTACTACAGTCCTTGCTCAATTTCACATATTTGTTTCCAACTTTTGCTTTGGGAGTAACTCTTCCAGGACCAGCAACAACACCAGTTTGTAACATCTGCATAGATGTGTGGAACAAGTTCCCTATATCTAACAGTGGTCTAACGACACCTTGTTCCTTATTAGCTATTTGACCCTGATATCTGCTAGCATTCGGTTAAGCATTTCCATTGGCTGTGGTGCTTCTCCACAAATATTCATCCTTGCACTCCTTCTCTCACTTCATTTTTGTAGACAAACTTTAGTAAGATACCGAAGGGCGACTCCAAGACTGTGGGGGTATATACATACATATATAATATAAATACAAATACATCATATTTTTATTATCCTAACCCATAGTATATTCCCCGAACCTTTGTGTTTCAGTTAGAAATATCTTATTGAGCAAAGCTTATGAAATTGTAACACCCCATTATCTATGGAAGGAAGCTAAACACTACAAATGTTGCAGTCGTCTCTAGTTTGAACTTTCAGTAATAGAAAATCGAATGTTAATCCACCATAACATTAAATAACAAGAGACTATGAAAATTCTCACAAAACATTCATTGATATAAATATTCATTCATATAACCCTTTGCATAACCCGTTCATAGAAAATATAAGTTATTACAAAATAAACTCCAAGTGAGACATATGGTGATACCCCCTTAATTGATCAAAGTGTAAATAGTGGTAGTCATAAACTTTCCAGATCATATATCCAATAGACAAGACAAAATGAAAACAAAAAACATAGCGAACTCCTAATAACTATAACTCCTACTCTCCTCTGAATGCGAATTCAGAAGAGATACCTAAAAGACCTTAACTCTTAGCCTACTGAATTGAGTAAGCGAGAGTTAAGAGGAAAAAGCAAAAACTATAGGCTAGTCAAAAAGAGTAAATGTGTAAATAATAAACTTGCTAGTCTACATTGTTAATATCTAACGAGACCACACTACATAGTGGAATCGATTTCCCTCTCGCTAGAATCATGCTACATAACAAGCTAGCCCTATTCACCTACACTTCAATGGTTAGTACATTATCACAAAGATATATATAGCTATAACAACATATAATATGCAATGCACAATGGGTTCCCATCACTCGTTACACCGACTAACTGTCTTAATTTCTACATTTTACTTAATTATTATTTCCATTATCCTCAACTCCTATATTGTGCTTCATAAAGACCTGCTTTGCTAGGCAATAGAGCCGAAACCTCATTCTATCTTTGATTCCCGTACTATGCTTTGTTGCATAATATCTCGCAAGACTTCGATAGGGCATGAGGAAACTTCATGGTTGTCCTCTGTGGTAGTTCTAAAGAAGTTGTACCCGTAGAAGCATGGTCTGTACGGTTCCATCTGGTGAGTATGCCTTGGCTTCATCTGTCGTTGTAAGTAGCCTAAAGACTGCTTTGAATGATTTTAAGATGATTTGCACGTAGGTGGGGAGGCTTCGTGGTCAAGACCAAATAAATGATAGTAGGTCGTCGAATACTTGTCATCGTCAGTTGGAGCGAGTACGAGAAAGACTGGAGCTAAACCAAGAGACTAATTATCTTTTACTATCAGATCATTGGATAAGGGACCACATGGATGTTTAGATTGGTTGTTAAGGCAGTCATTTAGCTCTTTAAATGGTCTTTCATTAGTTAAGGGGAGTCGGGTGAGGCCATAGCCACCGAAAGAGACAGAGCAATATTTGATATATGTATTGTGGGTTTAACAAAGCCATTTTTGACGGTATAGAAAGCCTCTGACCGAGTTCTGTCGAAGAACTCAGGTTTTGGGCACCTTTATAGCACAATGGTAGGAACTTATTCGCTTTCGTAGCGCCACTTAGTATGCTTTCGTAGCGTTGTGATGGACACATACTACGCTTTCACAGCATGGTCTAGTACGCTTTCGTAGCATGGCAATAAAGGTCTTTTACACTTTCGCAGTACGACGATGGGCACCACTTGAGGAGGGTACTATAAGGAGTACCTCGATATATTGGGCATTGTAACGACCCGCATTTTAATCAATTTTAAAATATGATTTTTATTGATTTCAATGGATTTTAAATGTATAAAATTATTTTTATTTAAAACGAATTTAGAACTTATAATTTTATATTAATTATAAAACAAACTCGTAACATCACGGTCAAGATTTTAAATCTCGGTTATCAATCGCGTTTCGTCTCGGAGATTTTATAGTCTCGGTCTCGTATCGGGGGAGATCTCGGACGAGATGAGTCTAACTCGGGAATTCGTCTCGGATTTTCACCTCGGGTCTGAAAGTTCATATCGGAACAATCTCAGGGTACATGATATGTTAAAAATGATATTTAAACAAAACGATTTTTATGAACGCTATTAAAAGCATAATAACTTAAACTTAAAATGCAAAATAACTTTATTGTTCTTTATTTTGCGAAAGATCATTCATACTCAAAATCATAATATGCTTAAAACAGAAATATTGTTAGACAAGAAACATTAAAAGGATCCAAAACATCAAAAAAATCAACATAAATAGACCATAAAATACATAATTTCATAAGTAACATGTATGTAAAAAGACGAAAATGAAAATCATAAGCATTGTAAAACATATACGAACATACAGTATAGTAATTTAACATGCAAAATGTAAAATAACAAAAGATTATAATGGCTAGATTTCAGTTTTTAAATTATTGTTCTAGTTCAGGCACAGATTTAAATTTTAATCAAAAAACTAAGATCTCGGACTATATTCCAGTAATTTGTCTCGGTCGATATAATGTTCGAGATTGCAATATTTCGGGCGATATATTCGAACGGAAATTTAGAGTGATATTTGCTGTTTCATTTTGGAAGGGGCCCAAAACGAGATATCGGAGGAGATCTCAGGTGATATTTGCGAGATTTGAAACCGTGATCACGGTAGTTGGAAAAATTAAGTTTTGAACTTTAATTTAATATACAGAATTCGATATAAGTCGGACTTTTGTAAAACAAGAAACGTTTGGATATATTGAATCATATTTTTCTAATGAATGTGAAAATTTGAGATGTCGTGTAATAAATTGTAAGTTATGTCTAAATTAAATTTTCAAATAGTAGATATGGAATCATTTATAAATTATAACGATTTATTATATAATAAAAGGATTTAGTGTAAAATCGAATATGATTTGACTTGAATTTTGAGAATATCTAGTTATGAGCTCAATTATGTTTGTTTTGGAATTATATGATATTTTATTTGGATATATACGATAATAATTTATTATTATTAAATTGATTTTGAATTTATTTATTTTTTATTGGTTTTATTTAAGCCTTAAAAATAGACTTTTATCAAACGACCTCCGTTTTCGAAGAAACAAATTTTATCGGATCTTGAACATCAAATTATTATTAAGTTTAAAATTTTAGGTCAACTGGAGTTTATATGTAAGCGTTTGAAACTAAATGCATATTGAAATTCAATTAAAGCTAGAAATAAGGTGTTTTTTAAACTAAACGCGTATTGAAATTCAATAGAGCCGCATTTGAGAAATATAGAAAGATTTCAAATTTTGTATTTTTGGATTTAGTATAAAGCCACGACAACTTAAAATGCACATTGAAATTCAATATTTAAGGTTATATTGAGTTATATTTTAATTTTAAGAAAAAATGATTAAAACAATCAAATTAGCCTCTAAAACCTATTCCATTGTGTCCAAAATAGTGGTATTTCATTGGGGACATCAACCGTTGGGATTCATTTGGAGGTCGGAGCGTTAAACTTCACAACGAAGTAACAAAGAATTAAATATTAATATAATTGTATTATAAATAACCCTAAATATCAAAACCATATTTCCCAAATATTTCTACGCCGCCACTTATGCTATCTTGCCAAAAACGTTCTGATTTCTTCCCTCAATCACATACAATCTGTTATGAATTAGACTCTGATTTCTAAATGAAAATTGTAGAGATTTTTTTGGCCTTCGTTTTCATATGTATTTGGCTGAATTAGGTGCAGCATACTGCTCGAATTTGGGGATCGAAGTGTCAACATTCGAACTCTTTAAAGGGCATTGGTGAGCGGTGAGCTACACACCATCCCTGGCGATGGTGGAGTGGATGAAGGGCGACGTCATGATTGTGGGTGATTTGTCTCCGGTGGGCCATAGGGCGGTGCACAGGCGATTTGTTCTTGCGATGGTAGGTTCGGCTGTTTCTGGAAGAAAACAAAAGGGGCAGGAAGGTTTAGAAAATTTATTAAGTTAATTATATTTTAGTTATCTTAATTAATGTAGTTAAAGTTTAAACAGTCATAACTTGTTCAAATGAAATCAAACTTCGGTAAACACAAGTTTTATTGGAACCGTGACGATGAGAGCTTCGCAATGGAACTGATTTGATCAAGTTTGGAGCTAGCTGCAAAATATTATTAAATTAAATGTCATGTTTGATTTAGTAAAAACAATCGTTATTTAATGATTTCAAACCGATCAACGTGAGAGCACTCTCACTCAACTATTTTGTTATGATATTATAATCTTATTTAAATGTGTGTTGACTACCCTTGATTGCAATGTTCACTTTGTAGTTGATGGATGTTGTTTACAGTTTTACTGTTATTATTGTTAAACTGTGAATATAAGCATTGACGATGCAAACACTAATATTATAATCATTGATTGATGGATGATAGTTGATATGGATGTTAAGGTTGTATGAAATCCAGTGATATGTGTAATCCATATAAAGTGAATTATATGGTAATTGGTTGAATCTCATTCCACTTTGGAATTTAATTTGAATATTTTTATTAATAAAATATTCAAAGAAAATAGAAGTTTGAATTTTAGATTCAAATTGGTTTGGAAAGATCGTTTAAATGATTACAAACAATTTTCGTAAAAGTTAGAAGTGGATTTGAATTAATTTTTAATTTATTAAGGCCTGTTTTCAGATTTATTTTGAAATGAATAGCGATTTCAAAATGTGAATTTGAGTTAGGTATATGAATGACGTTTTTTACGCATATGAACTTTTCCACTGATCTTATTCTTTTTTATAATAAATTTCCAGAAAGTTCGAATTTCAAAATATGATATTTTGAAAAATATTATTATTTTATAATATTATAGAATATTCAATTTTAGATCAAAACTGATCTGGAAATTGATATCGTTTTAAAACGAGATTGTAAATATTTTATAAAATACGTTTAAACGAAAATGGCAAAGTTTATTATAATAACAATATGGCTCGAATAGGACGAGTCGCGCAATGACCATTCGCGAATTTCGACCATAAACTTCAAATTGACATACCAGGAGATGCGACCATCGAATTTTGCCAAAACGAAAAACATTTGGTTTAGAATGAAAAGTGCTTTCCAATGATATAAAAATCCTTGAAATCTAATGATTAGATTTTAAGATAAATTAATATCAAATTTGAATAAAAACAGCGCTAGTGTCGTAAATGGCCAGAAAATGGATTTTAAAGAATTAAGCTATTTTTAAATTATTAAAAATAGAGAAAAACTATGATAAATCATAATAAATGATTTAAAAGGGATTTGGACTGAATATATTCAGATGTGGATAAAATAAAGCTATTTGGTTAAACTTAGCTATTTAACAGAAGTGATTTAAATGGTTCGAAGTAAATAAATACTTAACCAAGTTAAGTTTTTCCCCAATATATATGAATATTGGATTGAATGGAAATACTCTTCATATATTTCAATATTGGATTTCATAATTATATGGATACTGGTTTGAGGAATTTGGAAAATAGAGATATCGTTATACGGTATCTGTTGGTTTAAAAATTTGATATTGAATATAAGTCGATATGATTTCTATTTGAAGCCTTGTATTTGATATCAAATTGGATTTTGGCTTTGTCATGAATGATGTCTTCAATAACACTATTCTTTAACCCAGTTGTAAGCGATGTTTGTGAAATAAATCTTTTAATTAAGATTTAATGGAATTTTCCAAAGTGAAGTTTTCTAGTTAATAAATTTAATTGGAATTGAATGGAAATCGATTTAGTGATAATTAGGAAGAACCTTCATGGAGGAAGAATTTTACTATTTAAGGAATTTAAAGGGCTTTGTCGTTCCTCTACTTATAGTATTAGTCTGATACAGAAATTTATATCAATCGTGAACTGATGTGATTTCCGTGAAGATTCCAATTCTAATGAAAGTTTGATTTTGGGTTTATTGTGAATGATGTTTTAAATAACATTTTTTATTTAACCCAGTTAAAGGAAAAATGATTTCTCTAGTTTGAGTAGTAAATCATTCAACCAAGATTTGGATAACGATTTGGATATCAAAACTAGGTTTAGAGTTTTAACAAATATTTCTACAAATATTTGTACGAAGGAATTGGAGATTAAAACTATGTTAGAGTTTTAATGAGACTTTAATTAGATTTTAAATGTAATGAAAGACAGTAATTTAACTTCCCAAAACATGGGGAGTGTCAGATATGGAGTACCACCAGTTTTGCTTCATGGGACGAATAGGATGGGAGTGGGATAACGATATGAGAGGTTACCTTTTTGTAAGCTTTGATAATCCCAATAATGCTTATAAACCTTGATTTGAGTCAAGTTTGTGAAAAGAGATTATATAATCTTTTGAAATGATTTCTAAGGAAAGATTTAAACGAGATGCTTAAATGACGCAATTCTTTGATAACGTTTAAGGGAGTAATTACTTTTTGAAAAGTCGATGTGTACGACTTATGCAGGATCTATATGGATATAGCGGAAATGTAGATGATATGCTAACTAGTCAATATGAAATAGTTACGTAGGTAAAAGATAAGCTATAGAAATATATCACAAATGAAATAAATGTGATAAATAAAATAAAGTGGCACCAGGAATTTTATACTGATTCGGACTTCCCGTCCTACGTCCATTCCCGAAGCTCCTCTTCAGAATTCACTAACAATGCCCTCTCTTAACCCAGAGAAATAGGTCACTACACCAGAGCCCCAGAAAGGATGCCTCTCCCTTGAGGAACTACACAGGTCTTCAAAAATTACAAGTATTTGACTTCTGCTGTGACGGGCCGCCCCGCACCAACCGACACTTACTCCAAAGGTGCGCTGTACACATGTCCAGTTAGCACAGAACGGGTCGCCAGAAGGAAAAGGAAGAAGGAATTGAACATACAAAGAACCTGTAGAATGTCTCACAGCGCATAGAAAAAAATATAATAATAACATACTTGACATAAAACAGGAGAGACAGTGCATAAGCTGAAAACCAGAACTAAACATCATAGCAGCGGAAATTCAAAATACAACTTATTACAACTTTCAAACTGTCTCAAAGCAAAAGCAAGATAAAGGAGGTACACTACTAATGCCCAAGTAGCAACAACCAACGACACAGGGAAAATGTGTATATATATATCATACGTGGAAGCCTCCTGCCCACCTCCGAATCAGCTACTCGCGCATCACCAGCTAACCTGTCTCTAGTCTGCTCGTGTGAGCACCCAGAGTAATAAGAGGAGACATAAAACTCTGGGTCAGACATAAAGCCTGGTATGAGCGATAAGCATCTAAAGTGAACAATAACAGGTAGACTAAAACATACCTGAACCTGGACCTGCAACCAAAGAGTTAGCACTACATACTGTACAACACTCTAAGGTACCATATCAAACGGTGTAAAAATACGGAGGTGGGGGAGGTGTGCATGTCATAATGATGGCAAACAATCAAACATAGCATCCATCCTCACATCTCTCACTCAGTGCGAAAAGCATACGATATTCACCACTTCGATCACCCAACATACCTTGCTACGATCACTTTGCCCCATGAAGTCATAAATGGCTTCACTGCACTGATAACGTAGCCACAAATCTTTCGCTATGTCCACTTTGCCCCATGGAGTCACAAGAACCCCACTGCACTGGCTCATAGCCTTACTAATCCTTACTATGTCTACTCTGCCGCATGGAGTCACAAGAACCCCACTGCACTGGCTCATAGTCTTACTACACATCACCTTGCCCCTCGGGTCATAATGACCCTATTGCACTGATAACGTAGTCTTGCTACCATCACTTTGCCCCTCAGGTCATAATGACCCTACTGCACTGATAAGTAGCCCATCATCCATTTCCAGTGGTGAATCGAAGTTATGAACGTCAGCAACTCCTTAGCACACGTCCCACAGCAAAGCCCAACCATGAAGTGAACTCATCGGTTCCCAACTGGATCCTGAGCTCTAACTTCCCATATTGGACTACCTTTGCATCTCGGGTTTTTATTCTTCTTCGGATCGGTCATCATTCGGTCCCTAGCTCCAGGCTTCCATTCATGTCCATACTTCAGTTCAGATGTGCACGGTTCGTCATCTTCCCTCCCGGTCGTAGTGTGCGGATCATGGTCATCCTCATGCTTCAGGTGTGCGGATCGTGGTCATTCCTCACGCTTCAGGTGTGCGGATCGTGCTCCATCTTCACGCTCCAAGTGTGGGGATCGTGGTCCTTCCCCCCAGTCCGAGTGTGGGGATCGCGGTTCTACCCCACGGTCCGAGTGTGGGATCGTGGTCATACCCCACGGTCCGAGTCTGGGATCGTGGTCATACCCCACGGTCCGAGTGTGGGGGTGCGATCCGATCCTAGGGGTCGTGGTGTGGGGATGCGATCCGATCCGGTCCAAATCCCTGCAGCTTTTCCAGCGAGCTATTTACGCCATACGATGACGTTTTCGACCATTCTAACTATTGAAACCAATCACAATGCATTTCATACAGTCATAGCAACATGCATAATCAACCACAAACATCAAAACATCAACATGATAGGTTAAAATGGATCAAACATACCCAAAATCCCATATTTCCCCTTAAGCATGTTTAGGTGAAACTAATGATAGGATTATCAAAACTTAACCAAATTAACCCAAATTCATATCAGAGGTGTAAAACATCATTTAATAATTTATGAACATTTTTCCCGAATTTTATCATGTTTAAATTCGCTAATTAACACTAATCACCCCTAATTAACCATAATTAGTGCAAAACTATGCAAATCACTCACCTTAGCCACAAAATAAACTAAGATCCGAAATAAATCTCTAATTTGATGTGAATCTCTATGCTAAACAGCAGCTCCAATGTTGATTTGGTGTAGATCTTCCTTGATTAGGGGTTGCTAAGCCAAATCCTTGACCAAAAGGTGATTTGGAGGTGATTTAGAGGTTGGAGGCCATTTTTAGGGTTCCTTGGTGATAAGTGGAGGCTAGAAAACTGAAATGGAATGATCCTCTATCTCATTTCAGCCTCCCCATAACCCTAATCTCGAAATGGGTTATGGGCCTACTCACTAATCACCCGATTTGGCCCGGTTAAGCAGTTTTTCACCCTCAAAACCTTATTTCAGCCATATCTCCCAAACGGTAAGTCCGTTTGGCTATTATGACCACTCTACGGAAAGGTAAACCATCAAACAAATCCAATGGAAGCGGTTTCAGATCAAAATTCCTTTCTAGTCAAAAGTTATGGCCAAAACAGTACCAACTAGGGGCAAAATGGTCATTTAAAAATCGACAAAAATCATGAACATGGGAAATGACTCTAATAGATGTTTCCCAAAGTTACATGACCATATGACTTCATACGAGAAAGAAATAAATATTCTACAATCCTATGATGTGTAGAATACGGGTCGTTACACTCTCCCCCCCTTAAGAAATTTCGCCCCCGAAATTCCCTAATCCAAACACACACAAAGGTTCTCGCATGCCTATCAACCATAAAACAACCATCAAACATGCAAAACAAGTAAAATAAGTCTATCCTAGCATGCGGAATAACTAAATCGTAGAGTAAATCTTACCAGGCAAAGAGTTCTGGATATGCCTTCCTAATGCTCTCCTCTGTCTCCCAAGTACAATCATTCTCGTCCTCGCCCCACTGAACCTTAACTAGCTTCACCGCCTTCCTTCGAAGTTGCTTCGTATCGTGCCCCACAATACGGATCGGCTTGCGGTTCCCAACCGCCTCGGGTTCTACTTCGAAGTCCTCTAACTGATCAGATGAAATAGTCATATCTGAGTCGTGAATGAACTTCCTTAGTTGGGAAACATGAAACACATTGTGAACTCCCGCCATTTTCTCTAGTAAGCCAACTTTATAGGCCAAATTCCCGACTAGTTCAAGAATAGGGAATGGGCCAACAAATCTTGGTGCCAACTTGCCTCTCTTGCCAAATCGTATCACGCTCTTCAACGGAGAGATCTTGACAAACACCAAGTCACCAACGGAGAATTTTAAGTCTCTTCTCCTCTTATCAGCATAGCTCTTCTGTCTATCTTGAGCAACTTTCATTCGTTGTTGAATGATCTTAATCTTATTCGAAGTTTCTCTCACCACATCTGGTCCAAGCACACACTTCTCGCCAGTCTCTATCCAATATGATGGTGAGTTGCACGGTCTTCCGTACAAAGCTTCATATGGAGCCATACCGATACTGGATTGGTAGCTATTATTATATGCAAACTCTACTAGATGCAAATGGTCATCCCATGATCCACCAAAATCCAATATACAAGCTCTCAAGAGATCTTCCAATATACGATTCACCCTCTTCGTCTGACCGTCGGCCTGAGGATGATATGCGGTACTGAGATGTAATCCTGACCCTAGAGCCTCTTGTAAGCTCTTCCAAAATCCACTAGTGAACAACGGGTCTCGGTCACTCACAATGCTTTTGGGTACTCCATGAAATCTCACTACCCACTTCATATACAATTCTGCCAACTTGGTTGCCGTTCTGGTCGATTTGACTGGTATGAATCTGGCACTTTTAGTCAATCGATCCACAATTACCCAAATGCTATCATGTCCCGATCTAGTCCTTGGTAAGCCATCGATGAAATCCATCGAGACTTGCTCCCATTTCCATTCGGGAATTTCTAATGGTTGCAATAAACCACTAGGCTTCTTTTGCTCGGCTTTAACTAGCTGGCAATTCATGCATTCAGATATAAACTTCCCAACGTCTCTTTTCATCCCTTCCCAGTAGTAAGTCTGTCTCATGTCTCGATACATCTTATTACCACCGGGATGTATAGTCAGTTTTGAGTGATGACATTCTCTAAGCACTTCATACCTCAAACCATTTACGTTGGGTACAACTAGCCTTCCATTCCTTCTAAGCCATCCATCTCGATCAAGCCCATACACATTCATCTCCTCACCGTCGATGTTCATCTCTAACTTGGAGATGATTTCTAATAGATTAGGATCGTCCCTCTGACTAGAACTAATCCGCTCTATCAAAGTGGGTCTGATCGTCAAACTAGCTAGCATGACTGGATCCAATTCGCACTTTGGTCTGAAATCAAACCCCGCGATATACTCCAGTTGCTTCCACTCAAGAAACATTGCCCCTAAGCTGGCATGTCTCCTACTCAAGGCATCGGCTACCGCATTACCCTTCCCAGGTGTGTATGCGATATCAAAATCATGCGAAGCCAAGAACTCTAACCATCTCTGCTGACGGAGATTCAGATCTTTCTGAGAGAAGAGATACTTCAACGATTTATGATCGGTAAACAACTCAAATCTTTCTCCCAAGAGATAGTGTCTCCACATCTTCAGCGCAAATACAATCGCTGCCAATTCCAAATCATGGGTAGGATACTTCTTCTCATGCGGCTTTAGCTGTCGACTAGCATAAGCTACAACCCTACCTTCTTGCATCAATACTGCTCCCAGTCCGGTACCACAAGCAACCGTGTATACCGTCATCTCTTCATTCCCTTTAGGAATGACTAACACTGGCCCACGCGTCAACTTCTCCTTTAGACTCTTGAAGGCATCCTCACACACTCCGTCCCAGATGAAGGACTGATTCTTCTTAGTCAATTGAGTCAACGGTGCTGCTATCTTGGGGAAGTCCTGGATAAACTTACGATAATATCCAGCTAATCCCAAGAAACTTCTTACATCTGTTGCATTCTTGGGCGTAGGCCAATCCTGTACCGTAGCCACCTTCGCAGGGTCCACGGCGATACCATTCTCGGAAACAACATGACCCAAGAATCTCACTTCCCTTCTCCAAAAATGACACTTAGAGAATTTCGCTTTCAATTGGTGTTTCCTCAACACCTCCATCACTATCCTCAAGTGTCCCTTGTGTTCCTCTTCTGTCCTTGAGTAAACAAGGATATCATCCACGAACACAAGAACAAACTTATTCAACTGATCTCTGAATACTCGATTCATAAGATCCACAAAATAGGCTGGTGCATTGGTCAACCCAAATGGCATGACCAACCACTCATAAAATCCAGACGGCGTCCTAAATGCCGTTTTCGGAACACTCTCATCCGCTACTCGTAGCTGATGAAATCCTGTCGCGAGGTCCAACTGGGAGAACACTCTTGCTCCTTCCAGTTGATCAAACAAATCATCTATCCGTGGTAGAGGATACTTATTCTTCCTCGTCACCTTATTCAACTCGCGATAGTCCACACACAAACGAAGGGAACCATCTGCCTTAGTGGCAAACACAACTGGTGCTCCCCACTCGGAGACACTCCTTCTAATAAATCCCTTCTTCAAAAGATTGTTGACTTGCACCCCGAGCTCTCGCTACTCCCTTGGTGCCATACGAAGAAGTGGCATCACTATAGGTCTGGCATCTTTCACTAAATCAATACGGAACTCAATCTCTCGGTGTGGTGGAAGCCCGGTCACCTCCTCGAAGACGTCCGGATACTGGCCAACCACGGGCACATCTGACAACTCATCCTGCGGGATGTCGAGGGAATTTACAAAACTAGCCATAACCCCATCACTAGGTAGACTACCAAACACTACCCTCCGCCCATCATCCGCCGTCACTGTCACCAAAAAGCCCTCACAGTCTACCACCACCCCGTATCTTTGGAGCCAATCGACTCCCAATATAATGCCATACCCAGTAAAGCCCAAAACAAAGCAATCACATACAAACATACATCCATGACTCGATAAGACCAAATTCCTGCAAATCATACTAAGGCTAGTCGAACCACTAATCGGGTTCGTCACAACCAATGGTCTATCGACTATCTCGGGTTCCAGTCCCAACCTATCTACCAGGTCACTAGATATGAAGGAACGGGAAGCCCCAGTATCAAACAAAACTCGAACTGGTACATCATAAATAGAAAGCATACCTTGAATAACAACATTCTTTTCTTTCTCCACCGCAGTTGGGGGCATTCGACGAAGAAGCAACAACATTAATAGCATATGCTTTCACAATTTGGCTTCTCCTTAAGAGGTTGCGGACACTTATCCTTCTGATGTCCCATTTGACCACAGTTGTAGCACTTCCTTTCCGCTGGCTTGGCCCGACATTCTTTAGCATAATGGCCCTTCTTTCCACAGCTGAAGCACTCAACATCCTTCTTGCTCTTTTTCTGGCCACCCTTAGATTGGTCCTGTTTCCTCTTATTCTGAGAGTTATTCTTGCCTCCACCGCCTGCTTGCGGCTTTGGCCCTTCTGCAGATGCAGCCTCAGTCTTTGACTTAGGGTAAAGACTCTCTGATCTCAAAGCTTTCCCCACAATTGATTCAAAAGTCTCATCGATGTGGTTGATATGCCTTTCCCCCAAGTATCCATCCAAACCAGTAATGAACTTCTCATTCTTCTTCTCAGGAGTATCAATGAGAGACAGTCCATACTTCGACAAAGTGTCGAACTCAGCAATATAATCAGAAACTGCCCTTCCGTTCTGCTTGAGTTCCAAGAACCTCTTAAACAACACTGACTTCTGGGCAGCTGGAATAAACTTCTCGCTAAAGCGAGCCTTGAACTGATCCCAAGTAACCTGATCTTCTGGAGTAGCTGTTCTTATGGCATTCCACCAATTCATCGCTCGCCCTTGCAGCTGACGAGACGCTAGCCTTCTCTTCATCGCATCCTCAAGACCCAAGTCATCAAAGATACGGTCACAGCTATCCATCCAGTCTTGAACATCTGTGGCCGACTCCGTCCCGTGGAACGGCTTTCCACCAAGATTAGTGTAATCCTTGCACAACTTGGCGAAATCGACCCTAGGCGCCTGCACTACTGGGCCAACACCAACTCCGGGATTGGGAACTGCCCCTTGCACTTCTCTAAGCATGTCTCTCATGAGGTTAGTAAACATTGCCCTCATGTCAGCGGCATTCCCTTGGTTGGTCCCTCTACCAGCACCCCTCGTGTCTCGGCTCATCGTCAATCTGGAAAAGGGAAACGATTAACGACCCCATAGTGGTGCTAGTGCAGTGCGACTTCATTCTTATACAACTAATAGTATATATATACATAGCTTTTGAAAACCAAAGTAATCACAAATACGCGCTCTCATATACGTACTATCTCTCCCTAGTGTCTTTCCCTAGGGTAACTACGCAACCTAGAGCTCTGATACCAAGTGTGACGGCCCGCCCCGCACCAACCGACACTTACTCCAAAGGTGCGCTGTACACATGTCCAGTTAGCACGGAACGGGTCGCCAGAAGGAAAAGGAAGAAGGAATTGAACATACAAAGAACCTGTAGAATGTCTCACAGCGCATAGAATAAAATATAATAATAACATACTTGACATAAAACAGGAGAGACAGTGCATAAGCGGAAAACCAGAACTAAACATCATAGCAGCGGAAATTCAAAATACAGCTTATTACAACTTTCAAACTGTCTCAAAGCAAAAGCAAGATAAGATGGTACACTACTAATGCCCAAGTAGCGACCACCAACGACACAGGGAGAATGTGTATATATATATCATACGTGGAAGCCTCCTGCCCGCCTCCGAATCAGCTACTCGCGCATCACCAGCTAACCTGTCTCTAGTCTGCTCGTGTGAGCACCCAGAGTAATAAGAGGAGTCATAAAACTCTGGGTTAGACATAAAGCCTGGTATGAGCGATAAGCATCTAAAGTGAACAATAACAGGTAGACTAAAACATACCTGAACCTGAACCTGCAACCAAAGAGTTAGCACTACATACTGTACAACACTCTAAGGTACCATATCAAACGGTGTAAAAATACGGAGGTGGGGGAGGTGTGCATGTCATAATGATGGCAAACAATCAAGCATAGCATCCATCCTCACATCTCTCACTCAGTGCGTAAAGCATACGATATTCACCACTTCGATCACCCAACATACCTTGCTACGATCACTTTGCGCCATGAAGTCATAAATGGCTTCACTGCATTGATAACGTAGCCACAAATCTTTCGCTATGTCCACTTTGCCCCATG
The DNA here is from genome assembly GCA_030737875.1 of Allium sativum. NCBI lineage: Eukaryota > Viridiplantae > Streptophyta > Magnoliopsida > Asparagales > Amaryllidaceae > Allium > Allium sativum. Next base: position 61,796,438 of record CM060909.1, on the reverse strand, counting down.
GACTCACAAGAACCCCACTGCACTGGCTCATAGCCTTACTAATCCTTACTATGTCCACTCTGCCGCATGGAGTCACAAGAACCCCACTGCACTGGCTCATAGTCTTACTACGCATCACCTTGCCCCTCGGGTCATAATGACCCTACTTTACTGATAACGTAGTCTTGCTACCATCACTTTGCCCCTCAGGTCATAATGACCCTACTGCACTGATAAGTAGCCCATCATCCATTTCCAGTGGTGAATCGAAGTTATGAACGTCGGCAACTCCTTAGCACACGTCCCGCAGCAAAGCCCAACCATGAAGTGAACTCATCGGTTCCCAACTGGATCCTGAGCTCTAACTTCCCATATTGGACTACCTTTGCATCTCGGGTTTTTATTCTTCTTCGGATCGGTCATCATTCGGTCCCTAGCTCCATGCTTCCATTCATGTCCATACTTCAGTTCAGATGTGCACGGTTCGTCATCTTCCCTCCCGGTCGCGGTGTGCGGATCGTGGTCATCCTCACGCTTCAGGTGTGCGGATCGTGGTTATTCCTCACGCTTCAGGTGTGCGGATCGTGCTCCATCTTCACGCTCCAAGTGTGGGAATCGTGGTCCTTCCCCTCAGTCCGAGTGTGGGGATCGCGGTTCTACCCCACGGTCCGAGTGTGGGATCGTGGTCATACCCCACGGTCCGAGTGTGGGATCGTGGTCATACCCCACGGTCCGAGTGTGGGGGTGCGATCCGATCCTAGGGGTCGTGGTGTGGGGATGCGATCCGATCCGGTCCAAATCCCTGCAGCTTTTCCAGCGAGCTATTTACGCCATACGACGACGTTTTCGACCATTCTAACTATTGAAACCAATCACAATGCATTTCATACAGTCATAGCAACATGCATAATCAACCACAAACATCAAAACATCAACATGATAGGTTAAAATGGATCAAACATACCCAAAATCTCATATTTCCCCTTAAGTATGTTTAGGTGAAACTAATGATAGGATTAGCAAAACTTAACCAAATTAACCCAAATTCATATCAGAGGTGTAAAACATCATTTAAGAATTTATGAACATTTTTCCCGAATTTTATCATGTTTAAATTCGCTAATTAACACTAATCACCCCTAATTAGCCATAATTAGTGCAAAACTATGCAAATCACTCACCTTAGCCACAAAATAAACTAAGATCCGAAATAAATCTCTAATTTGATGTGAATCTCTATGCTAAACAGCAGCTCCAATGTTGATTTGGTGTAGATCTTCCTTGATTAAGGGTTGCTAAGCCAAATCCTTGACCAAAAGGTGATTTGGAGGTGATTTAGAGGTTGGAGGCCATTTTTAGGGTTCCTTGGTGATAAGTGGAGGCTAGAAAACTGAAATGGAATGATCCTCTATCTCATTTCAGCCTCCCCATAACCCTAATCCCGAAATGGGTTATGGGCCTACTCACTAATCACCCGATTTGGCCCGGTTAAGCAGTTTTTCACCCTCCAAGCCTTATTTCAGCCATATCTCCCAAACGGTAAGTCCGTTTGGCTATTATGACCACTCTACGGAAAGGTAAACCATCAAACGAATCCAATGGAAGTGGTTTCAGGTCAAAATTCCTTTCTAGTCAAAAGTTATGGCCAAAACAGTACCAACTAGGGGCAAAATGGTCATTTAAAAATCGACAAAAATCATGAACATGGGAAATGACTCTAATAGATGTTTCCCAAAGTTACATGACCATATGACTTCATACGGGAAAGAAATAAATATTCTACAATCATATGATGTGTAGAATACGGGTCGTTACATCTGCTTTATGTTCTTGAATCAACACGGATAGTCAACAGTTTAAGTACAACCTTCCTATAATCTGATCCTCGAGTATATGATTTGAACGCGAAGATTTAAGGAAGAAAATTACTTATTTGAGTCAAGTGATATTAAATCAATTCAAGGATTCAACAAGTATTTGGATTTGGAGAGCTTTTAATTTGCAAAGAATGTAAATTCAGAGAATGGAGAGAATAGAATAGTAATTTGTAAAATTGGTTATTGTAAAACATGTTTGAAGTTGTTTATATAATAGTATAAGAGTAGCATTCCTTTATAAAGAGTTTCTATAAAAAGCTATGTCTATTTCCATTGATTATTGATGAGAAATCTCTTCTTAAAAGATGGTGACTCTTCATAAAATAGTTTCTTGGTTGAATCGGCCGACTGGTTAAAAATCAGCAGTTGACTGGTTGAATTAAATCGTATATATAAAAAATTTCAAAACTAGCCGTTATATCCAAAAACAAGCTGACCAGTTGACTGGTCCTTTTTCTACCAGTCGACTGGTAGACCAGTTTTTGGATATTCTTGGCCTTTTTAAAGGCTTAAATATATATATATAACTTTGTTTTGCACATTTGTGTATACTTGAGGATAGATTTTAACATAATTCTAACATGACTCAATGTGTGTGTGTGTGTGTGTGTGTGTGTGTGTGTGTGTGTGTGTGTGTGTGTGTGTGTATATACATATATATATAAACCTTATCTATATGACATGATTCCCATTGCAACTTCATTTCTTGGCATCAATCAAAATCTTGTTATCAACGTTCTCCCCTTTTTTTGATGAAAACACTTTGGATTTTCACCCCCTGAATGTTTAGCTCCCCCTGAATTTCTACAATATTTAGTTAGTTCATAATTTTTATAAACTTACCATTTGATTCCTGCAACAAAATATGTTAGCACAAATTTTCCAATAGCTTGGAAACATAAGAATATATTAGCTTGGAAACATAAGAATGGTATATAACATATATAGCATGAGAGATATTTCTCCCCTTTTGTCATCGATTAAAAAGAAATTAAGATATCATAAGCACAAAATAATTGAAGATCAAATTAAAATAAAACGAAATCATTTCCAGAATGCATAATGTTCAACACAACCAAAAACATAGAGGTTACAAACATAAATTATTACAACCAAAAGAATAACTAACAAGTTCGAAATAAAATGATACTTAAGCAAATAAAATTTCCTTCGTAACAATAAGCTAGGCTTCATCGGATTCGGTACTCTCAAAAGAGGTCTAATTGAGAGGAGACATGGGTTGTTTCAACGGATCCGTCACATGTCCAGTGTTTACAAGAGTGTAAGAGATTGAATTCCACATCTGTCCAAGAAAGTCCTTAATTTTGTCAAACTTTTTGTCCATTTTCTTATCCATCCTTTTGAGCCTTGCTTCTAGAAGGAGTTGATTGCGTGCAACCATATCATGTGCTTGTATTGATGTTTGAGACGGTTCCGTTAAAAGAACAACTTCGGGATTAGCACGAATGGAACTAGATGATGGCTGATCTAAGCTTATTTTTTTCCAATTTTCTAAACTCATGATATGAACGGTTGGTGGAGGCATATGCATTTGTTCAAATTCTTCTTGTCCAATGTTTTTATTTCAATCATCTCTGAATACAGTTTGGGAATTTTTGCACTTTCAAAGACCCGCATCAAATATTCTCCATAATAAAAATATGTAGTGACTCCTTGTGTACAGAGAAGGAGATGGTCCATGATAGTTTGCATATAATTGATTTTTATATTATAAAAATTTGCATACAAAGCCCTAAAAGTGTCTGATTACACAAGGTCATGAGTTCCGGATCTTGGTAATATTGTTCGAGTAAGAACATGGTGAAGGACCCCTTGCATTAGGTCGTAGCCCTTTGGTTCGAGATCCATCCGAGTCATCATCAATAAAGAGATGACTTACTTCATCCCTTACACCATATTCACAATTTAATTCCCTTAAAGTTATCCCATCCGTAGGTGAATTTAAACTTCTCCAAGTCTATCAATAGAGATGAAAATAGGTTGTCCACACACAAGACTCCAAACACAATTTTGTGAATTAGAAGGGTTTTGATGATCCAAGTTCATATTGGCCAAAAAGAGCTTTATCATGGTGACATTAATTTTGATATTATTTTGATTATAATCTAAAAGGGATTCAAGTCTATCTTGATGAGCTAGTTGTTGTAGACCGTAAGAATTGAAATCTTCAAACTTTGCAAAAGGGCCTGACATGAATTTTAGTTTAGATAAAATCTTCCATCTTTTCTTGGCTATGTCATTCCATAGCCATTGATCAATTGAGGGTTCGATTGGCTTCTTTGATCTTGTTTTAGAGTATGATCCAGTCTCTCTTTGACGTTTAGGTGGAGCCATGATGGAAGTTCTGGAGTTTCTAGGGTTTTAGATGTTTTTAGAAAGTTTGAGAAATGAGAAATATAAGAAGATGTAGGGTTAAATAGAATGTGTATGACTGGAACCAAGTATTCGGGTTCCAGTTAACCGGTCAACGGTGGTTATATTAATAGTCGACTGGTTGCTTTTTTTCTTGAACAGCAGCCTTTGTTTTTAATTCTGAGTTTATTTCTTGAATGTTTATTGATCTTAAACTTATTAAATGAGAAGAAAAGCTATATATATGTTTATTATTAAACAGAGAATACAATATAACTCCTTTAATCAAAGCATCGGAAATTATTTGCATTTTTGATCAATGCAATTCCTATTAAGCTAAAAGAAATAATCCTTTGATCCAATAACTATTCTTCAGATGAGGTCGATTCCTGATGTACTAGCTCCTTCATTCTGTTGATAGTTCTTTTCCAATGAGTTTGGACTTTCTTTCTTACTCTTGTTGGTTTTCTTTCATGCACTCCATAAAGTAGTGGGTCTCTTTGATGATTCAGGAGTTATAAAAAGAGGGTAATGCCTTGGTTCTAGGACAGCTGATCTTCCACAAATTCGAAGCGCTATAGTTTCAAGAAAAGTTAACCTATCTGAAGTTTGCTTTTGCTCATAATATATTTCTCTTTGTAATTTTAGTTTTTCATGTTGATAATGTCGGATATCATCAATTTTGTCTTTTGTTAATGGCGACACCAAGACTTCTCTTCTCTTCTTGCCTTCTGGAGTGTATCCGGTTTGATACTCTTGCCATCGAAGAGTCAGTCTGTTGTTTGGAGTAGGAGACGTGATGATGTTAATTAAATCCGATGAAGTTTTGTCAAAAGATTTGGTTGGAGTTGATGGGGATTTCTCTTTCTTTGACATGATAAGAAAAAAAATTTGGCTATCGTTTCTTTATTTGTTTTTAAAATACTAAACGTTTTTCTCTTTGAAACTTCATTTGTTGGCATCAATCAAAATCTTGTTATCAACACTTTTTTTAATATATATATATATATATATATGTATGTATGTATGTATATAAACATAGTCCATAATAGTCGCCAACATATCTGACAGGTAACCAAAAGTGTGTAACCATCTCAGACTATGACCATTTGCATAAGAAAGTAGATAGATGAGCTCCGGATAAACCACTGCCCATCATACTTCAAAATTGAATTCCGGCAAGGCCGCTACCTGATAGTGAAGTATAACTACTCCAAAAAAAACAATAGTCTCTCCAAAAAAATAACCAAAATTACAAATGAACAATACATCTCAATGTAAGCACTCCCTAACCGGTAGAGATTGTCTAGTAGACGAATTTCTTCATCGCCACTGTTTCCTTGTCATGGCCTGCAACATAGGCCACAGGGAAGGTCCTTATGTGTACGTGCCCCCAGTCGAGGGGCTAGCTGAAACTTTCATCGAGAAGGGAGAAAGTTTGAAGGGTCAAGAACTTGTAGGATCTAACCAAGAATTGCAATTAGGCAGTGAGGAGATAACCAGAGGGAGGATCCAACTGCACTCCGAAAGATCCCTTCCCCTATGCCAATTCAAGACAATGTACTAAATAACATAACTACTGGAGATAGACATAAGTATGTTACTCCTGAGGATGCCGCCACTCCCCAAAAATAGACTTCTCTAAGGACACCACCATTAACCAAGTCTCAAGCTGAGGACTCTTTCATAGACGATTCCATATATCAGGGTGTGGAGAGGCTTCCCTTGCCCGATGCCATTTACACTTCGTAAGATTTTGAAACTAATTCTTTCCTTCCCACTTTCGAGGAAGACGTTACTCTCGTGAAGGCCAGGGAGACTACACAAATAGCCCTAGCCCTAGGCTCCGGTTTGTAGGGGGATCACTTAGGATATGCACAACACACTTGCACTGCACGTCACAACACTCGTGTACCATATTAATCCTAATTCTAATATTTACTTATGTCGTTTTGCAAGACAAATGTGGCGGCCCACCCGCACCAGTAGACATTCCTACGAAATGCACCATGCCAATGTCCAACTAGCACGGGACAGTCATCAAAAGAAAGGGATTTGAAACTATGAATCATCAAGAACCTATAGCATTTCTCACAACACATAGAATACAATATAATAGTAACATAAGTTGATATAAAACAGGCAAGACAGTGCATAAGCTGAAAACTAAACCATCATAGCAGCGGAATCCAAAATACAGGTTATGATCCAAACCATCATTATTACAACTTCAAAATACTGTCTCTAAAGAAAAATGTAAAAGGTACACTACTAATGCCCAAAGCAGTGACCAACAACAACACAGGGAGAATATATGTAAATAGTACGTGGAAGCCTCCTGCTCGTCTCCGGATAGATACTCGTGCATAACCACCTAAACTATCTCTAGTCTGCTCGTTTAGAAGCACACAAAGTAATAAGAAGAGACATAAAACTCTAGCTCAGACAAAAGTCTGGTATGAGCGATAACAACAAAATAAAGCAATAGCAGGTATAAATAATCATACCTGGACCTGGACCAACAACCAAAGAGTTAGCACAACAAGATGTATAATACTCTAAGGTAACACTAATATATAGTGTGAAAATGGTAGTGTGTGTGATGGTGATAGCAAACATCAAACGTAGCAATCATCCTCATATCTCTCACTTAATGTGTAAAGTATACGATATCCACTGTTTTGATCACCACATCCATTGTGGCCATGATGGGTCCATGCCCTTCTGGACTCCATACAACTATTGATATGACCATGCCCTTCTGGTCTATAGCCAATAAACCTTCCTAGTCCAAACTTCCCTGGCTCTGGGGTACCGGCCAACCAGTCCATACATCCTCTAGCTCTAGTCTGTCTACGTGCCACCTCTCTCAATGATGAACCAAAGTTATAGATATCGACAACTCCTTTGCACACGTCCCGCATCAAAGCCCAACTCTAGAAGTTAACTCGTTGATTCCCATCTAGATCCTGAGTGACAACTTCCATTTGGACTTCCTTTGCATCTCGGGTTTTGGTCGAATTGGAGTTGGTCTTCAGAAGTGCTCACGATCATCGTTGCGTTGTAGTGGTAGAGACTCAAGCCCGGTTCGGTCCTCTCCCACTTAGGTTCGGTGCCCGTCTTCGGTTCGATTCGGTGCCCCCATGTTTTGGTTCGGTCCGGTGCTCATGCTTCGGTTTGGTGCCTACTCTTCGTTCAATTCAGTTCGATGTCCACGCTTCGGTTTGGTTCGATGCCCATGCTTCGGTTCGGTCTTGTACTCCAACACTAACTCCATGCAAGTGGCCTTCCATCTTGCCATGCTCCAATTCAGTTCGGTCCGGCTCATTCGATCCGATCCCCTAGCCGATCCGATTCCCCTAACCGATCCGAACCGGGTACGTGCAGAATTTCCAGCAAGGTTGTATCATCCATTCTCGCTATATGATGGCGTTTTCAACTAATCTAACTTTGCTAAACAATCATGAAACATCCCAAACAACAGTAACATCATATCAGTTCAATCATAAAGATCAAAACATCAAGCATATAGATCATTTTAGATCAAACATAACCAAAAAGCATGATTTTCCCCTTAATCCCCTTAACCATGTTTAACTATATGATTAGCAAACTTAACCCAAATTTTCACCCGTGACATAAAATAATATTTTAGAATTTATGCATATTTTTCTAAGTTATAGTTTCGCTAATTATCACTAATCACCCCTAATTTTCCATAATTAGTGAATAGACATGCTAATCACTCACCTTAGCCATAAATAAATAAGAGATATGAAAAATCCACTGATTTGGCACAGATTCCTATGTATAACAGCAGCTTTGTCACTAATTTGACACTAATTTGATTTGATTTGATGTAATTTTGCTTAATTAGTGATTAGGAAGTGATTAAATGGTGATTTGAGAGATGGAAGCCATTATTGGGGTTCAAGAGATGTAAGTGGCGGCTAGAAAATTGAAATGAAATGTTTTCCAAACCCTTTCAGCCCTCCCATAACCCTAATCCCGAAATGGGTTATGGGCCTAGCTGCGAATTACCCTGTTAAGCCCAATTAACTTGTTTTTCCATCTTCAAACCTTATTTTAGCCATATCTCCCAAACGGTAAGTCTGTTTGATTAATGTGGCCACTCTACGGAAAGGTAAACCATCATCCAATGGAAGTGGTTTTAGGTCAAAACTCCTTAACAATCAAAAGTTATAGGCGAAACAAGATTCGCTAAGGGCAAAACGATCATTTAAAAATCGACAAAAATCGTGAATGTGGGAAATGATAGTCGTTTTCCCAAAGTTACATGACCATATGACTTTGTATGTTAATGAAATAAATATTCTACTATCCTGATGCGTAGAATGCAGGTCGTTACAACAAATGACGCGCTACAGCTATTATCTCAGAAATGTTCATTCAAGCATGCCCAGATTTGACTCTAATATAGAACATGATCGGGATGATAGTCGCAGGAGAGATAGTAGGAGAAACTATGATTCTAGCCATCCTTATTCTTCACGCTCCCATTCACCCTGTCGGTCATACCCTGATAAGCATAGGAGCCATCAGCACCATCATGAAGGAGATAAAGCACCACCCAAGGTTTCGATTCTTCCAAAGGAAAATATCATCAGGAAAGGCTACCACCAAAACATCCCGACCTATAAGACAAAACCAAAACTTCTAAGAAAGGGCCAGAGAAAGGTAAACGACCCTTGTATCTACTAAGCGATGAGAAGTCGATCTATCAGTAGCGAAGCCTGTGACACTCAATTCCTAGAATAAAGCAAAACTGAAACTTGTAAAGAAACAATTTATCGATCACCACTTTGATAATATGCTTTTCATTCCTTCCCTCAAGCCAGTGCCTTTGAATTTGGTGGATAAAGTCAAGGCTAAAATAGAGTTAGTGGATAAGCAATATAAGGAGATGTTCAAGTACTCACGCAATCTTTCCGATGTCATTCAAGACTTAATCATTGATGTAAAAAATATGAAGGAAATGACCGAGTATGATGATAACATCTTGAAAGAGACAGAAAAAGAAGTGGATGACGCACAAGCTCAACCTGCTCTCCTACAATGCAATATTGACAACTACAAGAAACAACATAAAGAGCTACACAAGCGTTATCATACTGAGCTGGAATCTCATAGCCAAGAACACTTATATTTGGAGAAATAAGCTGAGGATGCTAGATCTAAAAGGGCCAAGGCAAAGTCAGCCTGTGCTTGTCTCGAGCAAGAGAAGGCGGAGTTAGCGAAGAAGAATGCCGAGCTGGAAGCCAAGCTAATTGAAATCGAGTCGAGGGTAGTCATAGCCGAATGGAATGCAAAAATTATTATTAAATCTACCTAGGATGCTAATGCACAAATTTCTAAAGCCCAAAAAGAATTAGACGACCATAGTGAGCTTATGATATAGTTTTCTGCTCAAGTGATCTGCTATCGGGACATCTCTTGGATCATAGACTGCCCAACAACTCTGGTTTATGTGTGGAATCATGTTGTTGAATGATAGTAGAAAGAGCTCAAGGTGGACTCCATTGATGAAGGAAAACTCATGGAGAAATATCTAAAGGGTGAGGAGCCAGTATGCTTAGCTGAAGGGCATAAACTTATTGTTGTTGCTATGGAGGAGGAGATGCTCCAGCTTAAGGGAAAACAAACTATCGAAACTCTCTCTTCATCTGCTGCCACTGATGCTACAAAATTGGAGGGGTACGATCCCGAGAACCCAGGACATCCCAAAGTGTCTCCTTTGTCTCCCATTGTTGAAACAACATCGGAAACTCCTATTGCCCATGTTGAAAAGTCATATGAAGGTATCTCTACCTTTTCGCCTCGATTTGTTAAAGCTATCTTAACTTTTCGACATATCGTTGGGCAAACAATCGAAGGACCCGAGTTTTCTCCTGAGCTAATAACTGTTGCTTCTCTCCCATTAGGCGCAAAGCCGGCCGAGAAGACTAATGAGAATCAAGAAAAAGTCGACGATGTAGAGTCCACTGAGAAAGCTGAGCAGAAAGAAGAACAGGCCACCGATGCAAAGTCTGCTGCAAAGGCCAAGGAAAAACAGGAAGAGGTCACTAATAAAGCTATCGTGTCGTCGAATACCGAGACTCCCAAGGAAGGATACATTGTAGACGCTTTGAAGGATGACAGTGCAAATGATGGCGACGAGGGAGACAATGATGTTATTGTAACTGGAGGCTTGGAAAAAGATGATGACATGACTTTGGTTGAGATGAAGGCGAAGATTGATGCGCTTTTGAAAGCCAAATCTGAGGGAGAAACCGAAGAACCGATTAACATTGATCCCATCCAGTCAGTACCTCCTGGGCATAAGATAGTCATTAAGCTTTCGAAGTCAATCACTTCTCAATTAGCATCTCAGTCCTCCATTGCTTCCCAGGTTACTCCTCCAAAGGACAAGAAGAAGTCGAAGAAGCGCCTTCTCATGGAGCTGAGAGGGAAGAAAAGGAGAAACAAAAGGCTGCTCGAATGTCCAAGCCTTCCCCCAAATCGAAGTGAAATGTGATTTTGTTCTTTCATTTTATTTTCCACTGGCCTGTTGTTGTTGTAGCGAGTGCGGCCGTCACATCTTTTGATTAGTCTTCTTGTATAAACCTGCACTTATGTAAATAAAGTAGCTTGTTTTCCTACGAATTCGAATATTTGCAAGTTCGTCATTCATTTCAATTAAATGCACTGGTAGTCAAAACATTATTAACATATGTGATAAATGGTAAATCACATCACAGATTAAAAAAAAGTCCTACATGGGTTTCCCTACAAACAGTAACCTGCATAGTGCAAAAATCATTACTAAAGTAATAAGTAACAGGGAGATGTGATGTGTATTCTCCCAATCAATCTTGAATAAATGCCTGGCCAGGGCTTGTTCGGGATTGATTAGTATTATCGTTAAATTGCCCCCTAATCCTTTGGTGAGGTAAGGATCCTTTTTCATTAGCACATATTCTAGTGCCTTTATACTCTCCTGTCATATTACCAGGTTAGAGTGTGGTCAAGGCGGTCTTTAATCGTGGTGCGCCATCACGCCTTGGGGATGTCGTCTTCCCGTCCTTTATACTCTCTCTCAAATCATGAGAGTTTAGAGTTTAGGATGTTATCTTCTCGTCCTGTATGTTCTATTATACAAATGGTCGTCTCGTTCACTCTAGTTTTCTTTCTACACACAATTTCTTAAGGAGGAGTCTCACCGATTCGAGTGTTGTTCTTGTTCCCAATTTTCAATTCAGGTTTAATGTTTCATACCCAGAGCAAAACAACCATAGGATATAAAGAGATAAAAGTAGGAAAAATAAATTACACACAATATTTTTGTAGTTGTTCGGCCAAATCATAACCTATGTCCACTTCATAATCTTTTGCTTTATATTAACTAGACATTTTTAGGCAAGTCATGCCTTTTTACATAGTTTATAAAACAAAAGAAATAGTACAATCTTAAGTCATCTATTGCCACAAGTGTTGGGCATTCCATGCTCTGGGTACTTCCTCACTAACTATGGTCGTTAACTTGAAAGCTTACGTAGCAAATTTCCATTGAATGGGGTATGGTCCTTCACATTTCGGACCAAAATGTATGGGGGAGCGGGAAGACACGTTTCAGCACTAGGTCTCCATGTTGAATGGTCTGGGGTCGAACCTTCCTGTTGTAATATCGCACAACTTGGTGTTTGTGCCTTGAGGCGCGTAAGTCTGCTTCATCTCTCTTTTCCTCAAATATGTCTAGGGATTCAAGAAGAAGCGCTCTGTTCGTCATCGGATCATAGTACGTTGTCCTATGAGAGGTAACTTTCAACCCCACTTGAATGACCGCTTCTGATCTGAAAGAAAGTGAAAAGGAGGTATGTCCTATTGCTGTATTGTAAGTCATTCGGTAAGCCCATAATGCTAATGGTAATTCGTCGAGCCACATGGCTTTTGCCTGCTCCAATCGCTTTTTCAGGCTGGAATTAATGATTTGTTTATTGCCATGACTTGTCCATTTGATTGCGGATAAGCTACTGTGGTGTATCTCTTATCAATCTTGTATTTCTCGCATAAATCTTTGAAATCAATGCTATCGAACTGAGTTCCATTGTTAGTTATGATGGTTTTGGGAATCCAAATCTACATATGACATTTTTGACCATAAAGTTAATCACCCGCTTTGTCGTGGCTGTAGTTAATGGTTTGGCCTCTTCCCATTTAGTAAAGTAGTCTATAGCCATGGTTGCATATCTTGCTCCACCTTTAGCGATCAACACTTCTAATAATGTCTATCCCCTACGTAGAAAATGGCCACGGTCTCACCATTGACTTAAGTTGACTGGGAGGTGCTCTGGGAATCTTTGCGAATTTTTGGAACCTGTCGCATCATCGTGAATAACCAGCCGCATCTCGATTTATGGTTGGCCAGAAGTAGCCATACCACAATATTTTCTATGCCAGTGTTTGACCTCTGGTATGATCTCCACACTCACCCTCATGCACTTCTCTTAGTACACGCTTGATGTCGTCGTGTGCTATACATCGGAGCAAAGGCATTGAAAATCCCTGATGATAAATAAATTCATCTTGCATGACATATCTTACAACTTTATGAAACACAACCTGTCTCTCATTCTTCTTTGCCGGGAATGTTCCGTTTTGTTGGAAGTTCTTTATTGGTGTTATCCAAGATTCTCATTTCGGCTCGTTTTCTAGCACTAGATCGACTTCCATCTGGTCGATGCTGGGGGACTCTAGTACCTTATTCAGGACCATCTTTTTCTCTTTCGGATTGTTAGAGCTTGCTAACTTAGCTAATCTATCCACTTTCTGATTTTCTGTCCGTGGAATGTGAGTTATGTCATAATGTTCCAAGTTGTCTAATAACTCCTCTAGCTTTCTAGGTAAGTGACGAGTTGAGGTCCCTTAGCCTGAAATTCCTTCTGAACCTGGAAAACGACGATCTTCGAATCACAGAAAATATTTAATGATGTTACTCTCGATTCCTTTGCGAGTTTCAACCTGGCAATCAGGGCCTAGTATTCGAAATCATTGTTAGTAGCGGAAAATTCTAACCGCAAAGCATAATAAATCGATCGTCCTTTAGGAGTTATCAAAACAACTTCGGTGCCAGATAGTCGATCATTTTTAGCCCCATTTGCATATAGTTTCCAGGGACTAAGTTCTAACTTCTATTCTGAGGGGACAACCTCCTCACCTAACACATCCTCTTCGAGGATCGTGAATTCAGCGTGAAGTCATCCAATGCTTTCCCCTGTATTAGTCTTCTTGGCTGGAAGTTCAAGTCGAACTGGCTTAGCTCAATATTCCACTTAATCAAACGTCCAGATGCTTCAGGCTATTCCAGGACCTGTTGAAGTGGTTGATCAATATACATAATAATTGGATGTGCTTGGAAATAATAGCGGAGCTTTCTAGAAGAAATCAATAAACTATAAGCAAGTCTTTCTATCTTAGGATAATTGCACTCTGCTGCCGCCAACTTCATGCTGACATAATATACCTTTCTCTCAACTTTGTATTTCTCGTGGACCATAGCTGAACTAGTAGCATAAGATGGCACTACTAAATATATAAATAAATCTTCATGATTTACTGGTTTAGACAGTATTAGAGGTTTTTCTAGGAAGTCCAACAGATTTTGAGAAGCTTCTATGCAATCTGGGGTCCTCTCAAAATTACATTTCCCATGTTTTATTAGGTCGAAGAAATAAACGCACTTGTCTGTGGTTTTGGAAATAAATCTTCTCTTGCTTGTGGCTTTGGAAATAATCTTCTCAATGTTATGATCTTTCCCGCCAGACCCTGGAGATCTTTGATCATTTATGGTTTCTTCATATTTTTGATGGCTGCAATTTGACTAGGATTAATCTCAATTCCACGGGAACTGGCTATGAAGCCCAAAAATTTCCCAGATGCAACTTCGAATGAGAATTTCAGAGGATTAAGCTTCATACCATATTGTCGGAGAATAGTGAACATTTCTGTTAGGTCAGCTATATGGTCAGATGATCGCTTCGACTTTACAAGCATTTCATCCACATATACTTCCATTGTCTTCCCAATTTGGTTGTAAAACATCTGGTTCACTAAGCACTGATAAGTGGCTCCAGCATTCTTCAATCCGAATGGCATCACCACATAACAGTACAACCCCAAGTCCGTACTGAAACCGGTATGTTCCGGATCTGGTACGTGCATGGGAATTTGGTTGTACCCTGAATATGCATCCTTAAAAGATAGGAGTTCATGCCCTATCGTTGTGTTTACCAAAAATTCTGGAGAGTGGAAAGCTATCCTTCGGGCAGGCTTTGTTTAGATTAGAAAAGTCAATACACATTCTCCACTTCCCATTGGATTTCTTGACCAAGACTGTAACACCCACCTCGCCAGGGTCACTCTTGCAAGTACACAAGCTTTGGAGGGGTGTTGGACAAGGTAAACATGCATGAAGATATCACAAGACAAAACATATGAGTAAAACAAAGTAAATAAAGCAGCGGATAAAATTACTATTTCAAAACCATAGTCAAGTTAAATCAAAGTACTTAGTCATCATTTTTCCACCTACTACAAGTCTAGAAAACATAAACAGAAAAATACATAAGTAAATTATTCCCCAAAGATAACAGTGGTGTAGCCATAACAAAGCTCAAGTCCAAACCGTACATGAGCTGTCAAAAAAGCAAGCCAAAGATCCAAGCTAGGTGCTAGTGTTCCCACCCTGAGAACCTGGGGTGGGGTGGGGGGGGGGGGAACGGAAGAAAAGAAGCGAAAGGAAAACAGGTCAGTCATAAAGACTGGTAAGTCCTACTTACTATTAGTATAAAAACTAGTAAAATTAACTGGGCATGAGAAACTGAGATGAAACATAAGGATGGTAACTAAACTGGCATGGTAAATGGTTAACATGATAGATCAAGTGTGGCATCGCATATACAAGGTTAAGTTACACCAAGTGTACTAGTATTCTAATCCATGTCAAGTATAAACAAGAAATGATCCCTTAGCCCAAAATTGGCCCAACATCATGAGATGACCTAAATCAAGGTCCAACTACACGGTCTAGTCGATCGGCTCCCTATAAGCCTAACTCGTCAAGTGTCGGTGTCATACGGCCCAACCGCGAGATGTAGTCGACTGTGCAAGGTCCATCCTAGGGTGTATCCGGGCCCTAGGGTGCCAACCACTGACACAAAACAAGCACGCACAGTCCAAGCCTACTGGTGCCCATGTCTGTCTTTTATCCCCGGACTATGTGCACGACCATAGTCTGCCGGAATCTACAGTGGCGCACCTACCAAGCCGTCCCTTTTGGTCACTTACAATCAGCCCAGTAATCGTGCCCCACCCCTAGCCTAGTCCCTAGGGTATCCCGATACTCCCTGGTGGGTTACTGCTGAAAAGGGCCCCGCAAACTAGGGTTTCTAATGGGTTAAGTGTGGTTAACCCTATCAAAACCATGTATCAAGTTGGTTAAGTATACCCAAGTGGTTCATGGCTTAACTCCAACAATCCATCGTGTTTAATTGGTTAAGTATTCAAGTGGTCCATGACATAACCCTACCATGTGGCATTAATTAACTTAATGCACCCCAACCTCTCACATTAGACTTTGTTGTGGTTACTAGTTAAGTCGGGCGGGTCCGGGTAACTTTACACCACAACCTAGTCTAACCTCGGGTTTTAAGTGCGATATGACCAACTACTCACATTGGGTCCTATTGTTTGTAGCCACTAGTTAAGCCGGTCGGTTCCGGGTAGATTTATGCTACAAACTCAACCCAACCTCGAGTTGGCCACATTCATGTTTTCTACATGTCATGTCTACGTTCATGTTTTCAAGCATAATCACATGTCATATTTTCAAGTCATGTTTCATGTCATTTAAGTTTACCCATAACGTAACCACATCGCACGTAAGTTCGCATCAACACAAATAGATCAAAAGGGGGAACATAATGATATGGTAAGTTGGGCATAAAGTGGCAAAGTCTATCACAAGTTTAACATGGTGATATATGAGGCAAAGATGTTCATCACAACTAGCATATAAGGTTATTGGCCTCAAAACATACATGACATCAAACTTAGCAATTAAACTTGCATGTAGTTCAACATCATATGCGAGTTAACATCAAGGTTATAAGATGGTTCTATGTTGCATTTATGCATAACTACCAAGTTCTATGTTGCATTATGCATAACCACCAAATAAAGCTCATAGCTTTCTACCCGAAAATCAAGGTAAATGATACTAGATTCATGACAGTGCCACAATCATAGATCAAAAGAGTCATAAATGAATCTGTGCATACAAATATAGCCCCCAAGACAAGTATTATACCCAAAAGTCTCATTTCAACTTGCTACATGATCATATTAACTTCATAGTTTAAATCTAAGAGTAGAGTGGGGCTTACTAAGCGTGGCTATGAGAACTAGAACCAAATAGAACAAGATAGAGATGTTGTAGAAGCTCTAGGAATGATGTAGCAACACAAATAGCCTTGAGAATAAGTAGCTCCTTTGATTTGATGAAGAAAGATGGCTCCTTTTTGCCTTAGAAGCTCTCAAGATGAAGATGGAGGCCATGATTAGGGAGCATTTTGGCAGCACTTAGTTGTAGGAATGATTAATGAGGGTTTAGGGTAGGTCTAAGGGTGCTTATATAGAAGTTTAGGTTAGTTTAGGCCATAGGATTAACCCTAATTCAGATCTGAGCCATCAAATCATGTCACAAGCCAACAAAACGAGACCCAGGAGCCAAAACAGGTGCACCAGGCCAAACTGGCCCGACCACCCAGGTCGACAGGGGTGTCGACTGGGCAATCGACACCAACTGGGGCAAGTCGACTCCCCAGTCGACTTGGGGCTGGGCGGGAAATTTTCCCGTCCAGTCTGTTTGGCTCCAGATTTGATTTTCGAACTGTTTTTAAACTCTGGATTTTCTGAAAACTTTCACGGGCCATAACTGGGTCATACGGACTCCGATTTTCGAAAACTCGGACTCTATTTCGCGTATTTTTCCGAGACGAACGCAATGGCATAGCCCGTTTCCCTTGATTCAGATTTTAACTTTTAATTCTGCCTTGATTAATGTTATGACATGTTATTCAAAATACGGGTTGTTACATTCTCCCCACCTTAAAGGATTTCGTCCCCAAAATCTTCAAGTTAGGAAGAACGTATCCTACCATCCATCATCTATCTACTCAAAACATCATCCATGAGCAGTCATTGTCCTTAAAATATTCTAAATGCTGTATGATCATATGCAAAAGGTGTGTGTATATGTACTTATCTAATGCGAAAATCAGGTGGTTACTGATTCAGTAAACCTCCTTAATGCAAAGTATGTTAGTGAAATGAGTCCATATGTATGCAAATTCCTAACATAATTCATAATCTCTACATGAGTGCACATAACATTCATCCATATGCAACATCCACGTGATAGCATAACAAGTTTCAGCCATGAATAAGTATAAGCACTCATGCATATGCAATATGAAAGTGTGTGAGCCGATCTTAATGCCTAACGTGTATCATGCATCCACGAGTAACCACTGGCAAACACTTGCAGCCATTTGCAATCATCAAGCATAACATGTTTCAAATACATGTTTCATCCAAAGGGTTTCTACCTAAGGTTCTCATGACAAGATTAACGAGACAATAAGATAAACATGGATAGCAAAAGAAAGATATGCTAACTAGGAGAGGAGATTGAGAATGTACCCTCAAAAAGGAATGGATAAAGCCCACGCATCTTCTCCTCGGTTTCCCAAGTTGCATCTTCATCGGCTTCACTCCACTGAACCTTTACTAACTTGACTTCTCGATTCCTCAGCTTCTTGATCTCCGTTCCCAAGATACGAATCAGAGCTCGCCTCAAGGTTGCCTCTTTCTCTACCTCCACGTCTTCAAGAATGCTAGGCTCAACTACTTCGGCTGACTCATGTAGGCACTTTCGGAGATGCGAGACATGAAAATCATTGTGCACTCCGGCCAGCTTCTCGGGCAATTCCACCTTATAAGCCATCTTCCCAATCCTCTCTATGATAGGGAAGGGTCCTATGAACCTTGGTGCCAGCTTCCCAACTGCTCCAAAACGAACCACACTATGCAAGGGAGAAACTTTCACAAAGACCATATCTCCAACTTCAAATTCCAAATCAGTCCTTCGCTTGTCTGCATAGGATTCTGTCTGTCTTGGGCCGTTTTCATCCGCCTTCGAATCAACTCAACCTTCTCGGATGTGTCCCTTATCATGTCGGGCCCAAGTATAAGCTTATCCGTCGTCTCCCACCAACATGTTGGTGACTTGCACGGTCTCCCATACAAAGCTTCGAATGGTGCCATCCCTATGCTTGCTTGGTAGCTGTTATTATAAGCAAACTCTACGAGAGGAAGATGATCTTCCCAAGTACCACCAAAGTCAAGAATGCATAGCCTCAACAGATCTTCTAGTACCCTATTCACCCTTTCGGTCTGACCATCCGTCTATGGGTGATAGGCCGTACTTAGATTCAATCGCGTACCCATCGCTTCTTGCAAACTACTCCAAAATTGGCTAGTGAAGATTGGGTCACGATCGCTAACTATGCTAGAAGGAACTCCATGCAATCGCACTATCTCTCAAAGATAAACAGATGCTAACCATGATGCGGTCCTCTTGCTCTTTACTGGAATGAAATGAGCGCTCTTCGTGAGTCTATCCACTATGACCCATATGCTAGTATTCCCCTTCCTTGATCTCGGCAATCCATCCACAAAATCAATAGAGATACTTTCCCACTTCCATAACGGGACCTCCAATGGATGCAGTAGCCCACCGGGCTTCTTCGACTTGGCCTTTGCTTGTTGGCAAACAATGCATCTAGAAACAAACTCTGCCACATCCTTTTTCATCCCATCCCAAAAGAAAATGCGCTTCATATCCCGGTACATCTTATCCCCTCCGGGATGTATGGTCATCCTCGAGTGATGCGCCTCCTCAAGAATTTTATTTACTAAGTCTCCCACTCGTGGGACACATAGTCTTCCATCATGCCTTAGCCATCCCTTGTCATCAATAGTATATCTAGCGAGGTGACTTGACGTCTTACCCCGAATCAACTTGTCCATGATCTCGACTATCTGCGGGTCTTCCCTCTGTGAAGCCCCAACTTGATCAAGAAGTGTGGATCTAAGCTCAAGGGATGCTAACGAACCAGTCATCGACTCAACAACAGGTGTGAAATCAAAGGTTGCCAAGAACTCTAGGCTCTTCATCTCAACAAACAAGGGACTCAAAGTCAACCTTCTTCTACTTAGCGCATCCGCCACAACATTAACCTTGCCAGGGGTATAAGCTATCTCAAAGTCATATGATGCCAAGAATTCCATCCACCTTTGCTGCCTTAGATTCAAATCTTTCTGCGAGAAGAGGTACTTGAGCGACTTGTGATCAGTATATAACTCAAACCTTTCGCCTAGAAGATAGTGGCGCCAGGATTTGAGTGCAAAGACGATCGCCGCCAACTCCAAATCATGAGTGGGATAGTTCTTCTCATGAACTTTGAGTTGCCTACCCCCAAAGCATATCACTCTACCCTCCTGCATCAGGACAGCGCCTAATCCCGTGCCACATGCATCGGTGTACACGGTAAACAACTTCCCTCCATCGGGTAATGCTTGAACTGGAGCTGAGGTGAGGGCTTTCTTGAGCCTTTGAAAAGCAAGCTCATACTCTAAGTCCCATGCAAAGACTAAGTTCTTCTTCGTTAACTTAGTAAGAGGGGCTGAAATCCTAGCGAAGTCCTTAATGATCTTCCTATAAAATCCTGCCAGACCGAGAAAGCTTCTCACTTCAGTTGCATTCTTCGGAACTTTCCAGTCTTGTACCGCCGCCACTTTAGCGGGATTCACAGCTATGCCTTGCTTAGAAACTTTATGCCCAAGGAACCGAACTTCCTTTCTCCAGAAATGGCATTTAAAGAACTTGGCTTTCAACTGATGAGCTCTAAGCGTATCCATAACCTCCTTGAGGTGTGTAGCATGCTCTTCCTCGTCCTTAGAGAAGACCAGAATATCTTCCACGAAGACAACCACAAACTTGTTAAGGAACTCCCTGAACACCCTACTCATCAAATCAACAAAGTATGCGGGTGCATTAGTCAAACCGAACGACATGACTAGCCATTCAAAGAATCCATCTGGAGTCCTAAACGCAGTCTTATCAATAATATCCTCAGCCACTCTAAGCTGATGGAATCCAGTGGCTAGATCGAGCTGAGAGAAAACATAAGCACCAACAAGCTGGTCAAGGAGATCATCAATCCTCGGTAACGGGTGTCTATTCTTCTTTGTCAGCTTGTTCAACTCACGATAATCAACACATAGACGAAGCGAACCATCCGCCTTAGTAGCGAATACCACCGGAGCACCCCATTCTGAAATGCTTCGCCTAATGAATTTTTTCTCAAGCAACTCCTTGATTTGTTTGCTAAGCTCTCTTCTTTCTCGCGGGGCCATGTGCCTAACATGAAATGAAACTGGCTTGGCATTATCAAACAGATAAATACGGAAGTCTATCTCGCGTTTAGGGGGTAACCCCTTCACCTCATCAAAAACATCAGGATATTCTCGGACCACCCTCACAGATCGAAGATTGTCAATAGACGAGTCGAGGGATTCAAGATAACATAACATGACGGGATCCAGAGGGTTACAAGAAATCTCTAGGGTATTGCTAAGGCGAATCATAAGCCTCACCACCCTATGCTCACAATCGAGAATGGCTCCATAACTGGACAACCAATCCATGCCCAAAATCAACCCGTATCCCATGAACCCAAGAACATAAGCATTACATGTGAATTCTACGGTCAAGATAGAAATCCTCAAATCCATACAAATCATAGATAGATGGGAGGAACCCCCAATTGGATTTGAAACACTAACGGGATCCTCAACTAGACTAGTACTTAGGTGCAAACTTTCAACAATGTCAGAAGAGATAAAGGTATGCGATGCGCCAGAATCAAATAAAGTTCGAACAGGAAAACCAGAAATGTAAACAAGGCTTTCTACAGAAATTCTACCTCGGTCCGGAACTGGAGCAGTGTTGAGAGCATGCATCTGCCCTCCTGAAGGTCCTGCCCGCTGAGTCTGTCCTTGCCCTTGTCCTTGCTTCTTTGGGCAATCCTTACTGAAATGTCCAGACTCTCCGCAATGAAATCATTCTCCCAACTTCCTCTTCTTCTTCCTACAATCTTTGGCTATGTGTCCAGTGATCCCACAGAAGTTGCACTTCCTTGTCTCCTTTGCCTTGTGGTTGTTGGCCTTGTTACCCTTATTGTTCTTGTTGCTCTTGTTGTTCTGATTACTCTGGTTGCTCTGGTTGCCTCCCCACTTGGAGTCCGCCTTCTTGGTTTGAGTCTCATTAGGCTTGACTTCTTTCTTGCCATTCTTATCATCTCCCTGAAGCAAGGCCATATCCATTAAGCTCTAAAAAGTGGCCCCCATGGGTATATGAGACAAGGCCAATCCTTGCAATGGCTCATTTAATCCTCGAGCAAAGCATAGAGCCTTCTTCTGAGGTGTGTTAACCATGTCTAAACCGAATCGAGCAAGCTGGTTAAACTTATTCACATACTCCCTCACTGTCATGTCCCCTTGCTTCAAAGATATAAACTTCTCCATTTGTAGATTCTCCTCAGTAGATGATAGAAACTTAAGCCCAAACCTCATCCTAAAGTCGACCCAAGTCTCTATAGGCTTAGTAGCGTTGGTGATCTCCCACCAATAAGCAGCTTCCTCTTTTAATAACCATACCGCCAACAGAACTTTCCTACTATCCTCTACATCAAAGATAGCAAAGAGGTCTTCAGTTTCTTTTAACCAGTTTCTTGCCTCCACATAAGTCTCTGTCCCAACAAAATTCTTGCCACCCATTGCCTTAAAGTCTTTGAAAATCTTGGCGAAATCCGCTTGTGGACGCTGAGGAGGAGGAGGAACCTCAGGTTTGGGAGGAGGAGTGGGAGTGTTTGCTGGGCCCGCATCGTTGGCCCTAGCTTCCAAGTACCTCCGGAACCATCCGGGTATGGGTATTCCCTCGGGAAGGTTAAGATCGGCCATGCTAGAAATTAAAAGGAAAAGATAGATTCAGAACGAGGAAACAAAGGAAAGTGCTAATGGCTTTTGGGGAATAGCCTTTTAAAACAAACTAGACTTTCCTTGGAAAAAATACTTAATTAGTTTTGAAAATAGTTTTTCAAAAAGGGTTTTTAAAACTTTTGTCCGGTCTAGTAAAACCTTATGCTCTGATACCAAATGTAACACCCCACCTCCGCCAGGGTCACTCTTGCAAGTACACTAGCTTTGGAGGGGTGTTGGACAAGGTAAACATGCATGAAGATATCACAAGACAGAACATATGAGTAAAACAGAGTAAATAAAGCAGCGGATAAAATTACTATTTCAAAACCATAGTCAAGTTACATCAAAGTACTTAGTCATCATTTTTCCAGCTACTACAAGTCTAGAAAACATAAACTGAAAAATACATAAGTAAATTATTCCCTAAAGATAATAGTGGTGTAGCCATAGCAAAGCTCAAGTCCAAACCGTACATGAGCTGTCAAAAAAGCAAGCCAAAGATCCAAGCTAGGTGCTAGTGTTCACACCCTGAGAACCTGGGGGGGGGGGGGGGGGGAACGGAAGAAAAGAGGCAAAAGGAAAACAGGTCAGTCATAAAGACAGGTAAGTCCTACCTACTATTAGTATAAAAACTAGTAAAATTAACCGGGCATGAGAAACTGAGATGAAACATAAGGATGGTAACTAAACTGGCATGGTAAATGGTTAACAAGATAGATCAAGTGTGGCATCGCATATACAAGGTTAAGTTGCACCAAGTGTACTAGTATTCTAATCCATGTCAAGTATAAACAAGAAATGATCCCTTAGCCCAAAATTGGTCCAACATCATGAGATGACCTAAATCAAGGTCCAACTACACGGTCTAGTCGATCGGCTCCCTATAAGCCTAACTCGTCAAGTGTCAGTGTCATACGGCCCAACCGCGAGATGTAGTCGACTGTGCAAGGTCAACCCTAGGGTGTATCCGGGCCCTAGGGTGCCAACCACTGACACAAAACAAGCACGCGCAGTCCAAGCCTACTGGTGCCCATGTCTGTCTTTCATCCCCGGACTATGTGCACGACCATAGTCCGCCGGAATCTACAATGGCACACCTACCTAGCCGTCCCTTTTGGTCATTTACAATCAGCCCAGTAATCGTGCCCCTCCCCTAGCCTAGTCCCTAGGGTATCCCGATACTCCCTGGTGGGTTACTGCTGAAAAGGGCCCCGCAAACTAGGGTTTCTAATGGGTTAAGTGTGGTTAACCCTATCCAAACCATGTATCAAGTTGGTTAAGTATACCCAAGTGGTTCATGACTTAACCCCAACAATCCATCGTGTTTAATTGGTTAAATATTCAAGTGGTCCATGACTTAACCCTATCATGTGGCATTAATTAACTTAATGCACCCCAACCTCTCACATTAGACTTTGTTGTGGTTACTAGTTAAGCCGGGCGGGTCCGGGTAGCTTTACACCACAACCTAGTCTAACCTCGGGTTTTAAGTGCGATATGACCAACTACACACATTGGGTCCTATTGTTTGTAGCCACTAGTTAAGCCGGTCGGTTCCGGGTAGATCTATGCTACAAACTCAACCCAACCTCGAGTTGGCCACTTTCATGTTTTCTACATGTCATGTCCATGTTCATGTTTTCAAGCATAATCACATGTCATATTTTCAAGTCATGTTTCATGTCATTTAAGTTTACCCATAACGTAACCCCATCGCACGTAAGTTCGCATCAACACAAATAGATCAAAAGGGGGAAAATAATGATATGGTAAGTTGGGCATAATGTGGCAAAGTCTATCACAAGTTTAACATGGTGATATATGAGGCAAAGGTGTTCATCACAACTAGCATATAAGGTTATTGGCCTCAAAACATGCATGACATCAAACTTAGCAATTAAACTAGCATGTAGTTCAACATTATATGCGAGTTAACATCAAGGTTATAAGATGGTTCTATGTTGCATTTATGCATAACTACCAAGTTCTATGTTGCATTATGCATAACCACCAAATAAAGCTCATAGCTTTCTACCCAAAAATCAAGGTAAATGATACTAGGTTCATGATAGTGCCACAATCATAGATCAAAAGAGTCATAAGTGGATCTATGCATACAAATATAGCCCCCAAGACAAGTATTATACCCAAATGTCTCATTTCAACTTGCTACATGATCATATTAACTTCATAGTTTAAATCTAAGAGTAGAGTGGGGCTTACTAAGCGTGGCTATGAGAACTAGAACCAAATAGAATAAGATAGAGATGTTGTAGAAGCTCTAGGAATGATGTAGCAACACAAATAGCCTTGAGAATAAGTAGCTCCTTTGATTTGATGAAGAAAGATGGCTCCTTTTTGCCTTAGAAGCTCTCAAGTGAAGATGGAGGCCATGATTAGGGAGCATTTTGGCAGCACTTAGTTGTAGGAATGATTAATGAGGGTTTAGGGTAGGTCTAAGGGTGCTTATATAGAAGTTTAGGTTAGTTTAGGCCATAGGATTAACCCTAATTCAGATCTGAGCCATCAAATCACGTCACAAGCCAACAAAACAAGACCCAGGAGCCAAAACAGGTGCACCAGGCCAAACTGGCCCGACCACCCAGGTCGACAGGGGTGTCGACTGGGCATTCGACACCAACTGGGGCAAGTCGACTCCCAAGTCGACTCCCCAGTCGACTTGGGGCTTGGCGGGAAATTTTCCTGCCCAGTCTGTTTGGCTCCAGATTTGATTTTCGAACTGTTTTTAAACTCTGGATTTTCTGAGAACTTTGACGGGCCATAACTGGGGTCATACGGACTTCGATTTTCGAAAACTCGGACTCTATTTCGCGTATTTTTCCGAGACGAACGCAATGGCACAACCGGTTTCCCTTGATTCAGATTTTAACTTTTAATTCTGCCTTGATTAATGTTATGACATGTTATTCAAAATACGGGTTGTTACAAAGACGTGGTTGATATCCAGTCGGGATATGTCGAATCTGTGATGAGGTCGTTATCCCCTAACTTCTCCACTTCTTCTTTCATGGCGGCTGACCTCTCCGGGCCTAGCGTATGCCTTTTTGTTTCATTGGAGGATGCTTTGGGTTTATGCTCAGTGCAATTAAAGGGGAGATCCCATACATACTAGTGTGGCTCCAAGCAAACACATCTAAGTTTGTTTTCAAAAAGTCTGTTAATTACCTCGTCCGGAGGGGATCCAAGTGAGATCCGGTCTTTAAGACCTTTGTCGGGTCGTCGTTATCAGTCGGAATATTTATAGTTGCTTCGTTAGTTGCCGCCTTCCTGGTTCTTCGTCCTCTCTAGGACAATATGTTCAGATAGGTTGTCAAGAGATTCCCTCGGCGATATTGTCTTTAGTTGTTATGCCAAGTTCTCCTTACCAGGAGGGGAAGTACTCTTTGGTTCTACATTTTTCTGTTGCACAACATCTTTAATTCTGTCGTATAATAGGCTCTTCTAGTAACTTGGTCACCATGAATCATTCCCACTCCAGGCTCAATCGGGAATTTCATTAACAAGCACCAAGGTATGATGCAAGCTTTAAACTCTGCAAGGGTTGGTCGGCCTAAGATAACATTGTAAAGAGAACCAATATCCATGATCATGAATTAGAGGATCCTTACTCTTCGGCGCCCTCCCTCCCCCAGCTCCACAGGTAAGTCTACCATTCCGATAGGGGCGATTGTTGATCCATTAAAGCCGCATATCCAACCTCCACACGGCTTTAAATCCTTCATTTCTAATTTCATTTGATCAAAAGCCTTTTTAAATAGGATGTTGATGGAGCTCCCGTTATCCGCAAGGACTTTCTTAAATATTATATGTCCGATAATGGTAGTTGTCACCAGTGGATCAGTGTTGGATGCCTCGACTCTAATGCTCTCTCTGTCCCGGAAGACAACATCATATGTAGTTGTTTTTTGCTGCTTTACTGGTGCAGCTTCTTCAAGATTACAATATTCTCCTATTTCTGTGTGTTTAGCTGCGTTAACATACTACTCCAATTTTCTGTTGCTAGACCCAATTGGATGTGGTCCCCTAAATATGGTATTAATGACAATATTCTTTCCCTTTTCCTGGGAAGTGGGTTTAGAGGCATGATGGTTCTGATTTGGAGCTTGTCCTCCTTGCCCCTTATCATTTAGGGTGAATTTGCACTCGTCTAGCTTTACCGCATAAAGCAGTTTTTCAATGACATCCCTCAGATGGTGGCACTCATTTGTAGAATGCCCATAAGTCTCGTGGAACAAACAAAATTTCCCGGTTTCACGTTCTTTCTCGGTCGAATCCCCAGGCGGAGGTTTCTTATAATGGATGACGTTATAAATATCCAAATAGATATTTTTCAAAGTGTCGCTTAGCGGCGTGTAATTCTCAAAACTTTGAAATCGGGCTCTCTTTCTGGAATTGTTCACCCAATTCCTACGTTGTCTCCTAATTGCTTGATGGCAACATTGCTATCCTCTTTGGGGACCGCATCAGATTTTCTTTTCGATTAGCGTATATCTCCTTTCATCGCAGGCAAATATTTGCCTTTTCATAGAACAATTACTTGTTAGAGGTGGTTTTTCGGCTAAGTAACCTCTGAACTCGGTGTCCTTATCAACTCCAAATACGAGTGCCATCAAGATGGTTGGTTCATGCGGGTCACTTACTTCAGTAACTGCTAGGTTGAAGCGATCTAAATATGATTTCAAAGATTCACCAGGAGATTGTTTGATCCCGGAAGTTAGATGAAACTCTTGGACTGAAATGTCGGCGTGACTTAAGCAGGATATTTACATGGATATACCAGAAATGTAAATGATAAGCTAACTGGTTAACTTACAATAGTTATGCAAATAAAACTGAAGTGTAGAAATATATCATAAATAAATAAAATGCAGTAAGTAAAGACATCAGGAATTTTATACGGGTTCAGACTTCCCGCCCTACGTCCATTCCTGAAGCTCCTCTTTGGAATTCGCTATCACACCCTCTCTTAACCTGGACAAATAGGTCACAATACACCCGAGCACCAACAAGGATGTCCACGCCTGAGCACCCACACAGGACTTCACAATTTACAAGTGTTTTGACTCTTGAATGTATTCTCTAATCAACACGGAATAGCCATGATGAAGTACACCCTCCCTATAATCTTATCCTCAAGTAATTGAAATGTCTATGGAGATTGAAGGAAGTTTGTTGCTTGTCGAATCAAGAGATGTGAAATGTTATCAAGGATTCAACAAGTAACTTGAATTTAAGAGAGCTTTAGAATGCAATGAATATAGAAGTGCAAATCAAAAAATAGATAGAATAGAATGAGAATCGGTGATTTGGAAAATATGTTTGTAGTACTTATATAACAGTAGAAGAGTAGCATTCCTTCATGAATGGTTTCAGCAAAAGGTTGCATCCATTTCCATTCGTAATTGAAGAGAAATCCCTACATGAAAGAAGATGACTCTTCATAATAAAGGCTTCTGTTTCGAATTAGTCAACTGGTCTAAAAATCATCAGTCGACTAGTTGAATCATACTGTAAAAAGTTTGGATTTTAAAATCATTTAAAATTAGACGTTATTATACAGAAACATGCTGACCAGTCGACTGGTCATATTTCCACCAGTCGACTGGTACAGCTGTGTCTGTACAGTCCTGGCTTTTTAAAGCCTTATAATATATATATACCTTGTTTTGTATGTAAGTGTTATACTTGAAGATATATTTTAACATAATTCTAACACGACTCAATACATATATATAAATAACCTTGTCTCCATGACACGATTTCCATTGCTCTTCTCTTTGTTGACATTAATCAAAATTCTTGTTTTCAACATTCTCCCCCTTTTTGGTTGATGACAATATATTGCATTCTTGTTGAAATTTTTTGAATTTCTCCCCCTTAATATTTGGCTCCCCTGAAATTTTGCAACATTTTGTTAGTTCATAAATTTATAAACTTATCGTTTTGGTTCCTGCAACAAAATGTCAGCGTATATATTTTCAATAAAGAAATAGATTCATCATTATGATCATAGAAAATATAACTCTCCCCCTTTGTCATCGATTAAAAAGCAATCAAACACTATAAGCACAAAGTAATCGAATAATAGATAAACCATTGATGCAAAATAAAACATGGTCATTTCATACGTGCACACTGTTAAACATAACCAAAATATAAAGCTTTCTAACATAAGTTTTTACACAACCAAAAGTAAAAAATAACAAGTTCGGAATGAAAAGATGCTAAAGCAAAACATACATATAGTACTTAAGGACATGAATTTGTGAGCTAAATTTCGTCGAATTCCATACTTTCAGAAGAAGTCCAATTAAAAGTAGTTATAGGCCTCTTTTCCAAATCCATGACATGTCTAATAGATGCAAAGCATGATATCGATGTCCACATCTTTCTAAGAAAACCCTTGATTTTATCGAACTTCTTATCCATTTTCATGTCCATCCTTTTAAGGCGAGCTTCTAAAAGAAGTTGATTGTGAGCGATAGCACCAAGTGCTTGTCTAGAAGTTTGTGATGATTCTATCAGATGGACATCTTCTGAATTTGCATGAGCTGAGCTTGAAGATAGTCGATCCATATCTCTCTTTTTCCACTCTTCTAAACTCATGATTCTAATAGTTGGAGGAGGCATGTGTATTTTCTTTAAATTTTTGCTATCTAAGATCTTAATTTCTATCATATGGAATTCGGTTTGGGGATGTTTGCACTTTCGAACACTCTCATTAAATATTCACCAAAATGAAAATAAGTGCCCATACCTTGTGTGAAGAGCATAAGATGATCCATTATCGCTTGCATCCAATTTACTCTTACGTTTCCATAAGTTGCATATAAATCTGGAAACGTATCCGCATATAATAGATCATGTGTTCCAGATCTTGGTAGGATTGTATGTGTAAGTGCATGGTGAAGAATTCTTGCACTTGGTTATAAGCCTTTGGTTCGACATCCATCGGAATTATCATCAATAAAGAGGTGGCTTACTTCATCTCTAACTCCAAATTCGCAATTCACTTTCGATAAGGCTATTCCATTCATAGGAGAGTTTAGAATATTTCTTAGCCTTTCAATAGAAATAAAGATAGGTTGCCAACAAACCATACTCCAAACACAATTTTGTGTATTGGTAGGAGTTTGATGATCTAAATTCAAATTAGCCAAGAACAATTTGATCATCGTAATGTTGATTTTCGTATTATTTTGAGAATAATCCAAAAGAGATTCCAGCCTACCTTTTCGAGCTAATTGTTGTAAACCATAAGACTCAGAGTCTTAAAACTTGACAAAAGGTCCTGGAATAAACTTTAGATTTGACATAAGCTTCCATCTTTTTTTAGCAAGATCATTCCATAACCATTGATCTATGGATGAATCAGCTTGCTTATTTTCCTTAGTTGTAGAAGATGAACCAGTATCCATATGCCTTTTTGGAGGTGCCATTGAAATTGATGATTGAAAAAAAAAATCTAATTTTCAAAGTGTTAGGGTTTTTGAGAAATAAGAGGAAGACGTTAGAAATGAAGAGAAGTGGGGTAAATGGGGTTATAAAATCCGAACTGTATTAGGTGTTTGGTTTCTGGGTTTTCATTAACCAGTTGACTGGTACATATACAACCAGTCGACTGGTTGCTGATGAAAGCAACAACTGCCTCAGTTTTTAAATTCTTATCTTATGTATAGATTATATATAATTATGTCTATTTTCTTGAAATGAGAATATGTATATTCTATTAAAACAAATACATACTTATTGCAATGACTATAAGAAACAAGATTTTGAAATTTTGCATTTTCGATCAATGCAAATCTTATTAAACAAAAGAGGAATTTCCATTGTTAACGTATTATTATTCTTTGGATGAGGTTGATTTTCTCGGGGTCTTAGAACCAGCTCCTTCATTCTCTTGATAGTTTTTTTTCCATGAATTCAGACTCTCCTTCTTACTCTTGGGAGATTTTTTCCAAGGACTCCATGAATTAGATGGCCTTCTTGGTGTTTCAGGAGTCGTAGAAAGAGGACGATGCCTGGGTTCAAGTACAACCGACCTACCACATATATGAAGTGCGATTATTTCTAAAAACTTTAACCTATCTGAGGTCAGTTTTTAGTCAAAATGTAGTTCTCTTTGTAACCTCATTTGTTCATGTTGATAATGTCGTATTTCATCGATTTTGTCTTTCATTGATTGAGATACCGAAACCTCTCTTCTTTTCTTTGCATCAGGATTATATCCGGTTCGGTATTCTTGCCACTGAAGAGTTGGTTCTTTATTTGGTGTAGGGGATGTGATAATATTAATGGAATTGGATGATGTTTTTTCAGAGGACGTGGTTTGTGTAGATGGAGAGCTTACTTTTTTTCGACATCACACAAGAAAGTTTTTCGGATAATGGTTTCTATTGTTTTGATGAAAGCATGAAACTTTTCTAATTATTTATAAAAGAATTCCTACTGAATATAGTATATGTAAATGAATGGTAAAACTAGTTTTTATTCATTTAAAACGAAATTAATTAGCTATAAACTAGGTATAGCAGCTAAATAAAAGGTTTTTCTGTTAAACAATGTTCTAAAAATATAATATTCTATTTTAGTTTAAAAATGAAACCGTACTAATAAGCTACGCATATAAAAAAAGGAGTATATTAACTATAAATGAAAAATAACTTACAGAAATAAGTAAGCACTAATTAAAACTCTTTTTTGTTCTGAGCTAGTCACTGACATACATTGGTGGTACCTACAAAAAATAAAAAAATTAATGGTACCCACTTCCTCCGTTAGGGTCCTAAGGGTTAAATCTTCGGAAGCCAAACCCAAGCGGGTTCAGGATCCTTTTTGAAAGTATAATTAATATTGTGATGAACAGAATCTAAAAAATTCCTAATATATTTATTTCTAATAAGGACATTATTGGTTTTTGGAACCCATATCCAAATATTTCTTGAGTAATTTTTCTTAGTAGAAATACTTAATTTACTACAAGGAATTTCTGATTTAATATAAGATTTCTTAGGACTAGATTTATGTTTAGCTTTTTGATCATATCCTAGTCCCTTTTTTTTACTAGAAACTGGTTGAGAATTTTCAAATATTTTAGATAAATTCTCTATGCCTTTATTAAGATTGTTAACATTATTAGAAATACTATCTAATTTAATTTTTAAACTAGAATTTTCTAATTCTATAATTTTAATTTTAGTATTCAAATTATGATTTTCAGAAGCTAATATATCATTTTTGTTCTTTTGAGTCTCAATTTCTTGACTCAATATGGAAATATGAGAATTTGCTACTGAAAGAGATTCTTGTAATTTTCTAATCTCGTCTTCTAAAATCTCATTTTCATCTTTTAATAAGTCTCATTCAAATTCCCCTTTTTTCTATCTTCATTAGTTTGTTTATATTTTCTTTTAAAATTGTTACTAGATTTTGAAACTTCTGTATTAATTTCAATTAATTTATTATAAGTAAATTCACTAACCTCAGTATCCTTTGCCATGAAGCATACATTCGCTAGCTTGTTTTCACTATCGCCATCACTGTCGGAAGATGATGAATCAGAATTATCCCAAGTGACTGAGAATGCTCGTCTTTTTGATTTTTCCTTTTTGTTGCGATTCTTCTTCAATTCTGGATAGTTCTTTTGATAATGTATGGTTTTGTGACAATTAAAGCATTTCACTAATGCAGGGTCAGGTTCTTTTGATGAATTCTTTTCCATATTCTTGCTTTGGTCTTTTCTACATTTCAGAAACTTTCTAAAGTTCTTTCCTACAAAAGCGATATCCTCTTCTTCTGAATCTTCTTTCTCAGCATGGAAGGCTAAAAAATTCTTGTCTTGCACATGTGCTTTCTTTGCCTGCAAATTTACTTTATAGGACATGAGATTACCAATTAACTCTTTGGGTTTCATGATAGAGAGATCATTAGCTTCTTTGATAGCTAACCCTTTCTTTCCCATTCATCCATTAAAGGGTTTAATTTTTTTGAGTTATATCAAAATCAGGGTACTTTTCTCATAATCCTAACAAAGAACGGTAAATGTTTTGAAAACGTGAATACATTTCATTTATGGACTCATTCTCATTCATCCTAAAATTTTGAAAATGGTTTTTAAGCATGGATATCTTGCTTTGTTTGACCTTGTTATTTCCTTCATGAGTAACTTTGAGTGTTCTCCAGATTTCATAT
The DNA here is from genome assembly GCA_030737875.1 of Allium sativum. Taxonomy (NCBI): domain Eukaryota; kingdom Viridiplantae; phylum Streptophyta; class Magnoliopsida; order Asparagales; family Amaryllidaceae; genus Allium; species Allium sativum. The sequence goes on along the minus strand of CM060909.1, from coordinate 61,763,832 downwards.
TATGTGTTGCACATACAAACCCGGTTAAACTCGTTTCTATCTAAGGCACAATGCAAAATGTTCATGGCTTTAGTATTGGCGGTAGCCTTTGCTTTTTCATTTCTAGACCATTCAATATATAGAGTAGTAGGTTGTGTATACTCTTTTTGTGTAATGTTCCAAGCATCGAAACTATTTGCTTGCATAAATATTCTCAATCGTGTAACACAATAGCTATAATTTATGTCATTAAATAAGGGTGGTCTTGTAATGGATTGGCCTTCAATATATCTAGTATTATGGCTACTACTAGTGTTGTTATCCATATTAACTACGTATCAGATAACAGTTTTACGATTAAATGATGACCTTTCTATGATACCAAATGAAAAGTCGGTGTGACTTAAGTAGGATCTTTATATAGATATAGCAGAAATGTAAATGATAAGCTAACTGGTTAACTTACAATAGTTATGCAAATAAAACTAAACTATTGAAATATATCACAAATAAATAAAATGTAGTAAGTAAAGACACCAGGAATTTTATACTGGTTAGGACTTCCCTCCATACGTCCAGTCCCGAAGCTCCTCTTCGGAATTTTCTATCACGCCCTCTCTTAACCTAGAGGAATAGGTCACAATACACCCGAGCACCGACAAGGATGTCCACGCCTAAGCACCCACACAAGACTTTAGAATTTACAAGTGTTTTGACACTTGAATGTGTTCTTTAATCAACATGGAATATTTACGATGAAGTAAACCCTTCCTATAATCTTATCCTCAAGTAATCGAAATGTTTGTGAAGATTGAAGGAAGTTTGTTGCTTGTGAATCAAGAGATGTGAAATGTTATCAAGGATTCAACAAATAACTTGGATTTAAGAGAGCTTTAGAGTGCAATGAATATAGAAGTGAAAATCAGAAAATAGATAGAATAGAATGAGAATCAGTGATTTGGAAAACATTTTTGTAGTACTTATATAATAGTAGAAGAATAGCATTCCTTCGTGAAAGGTTTCAGCAAAAGGTTGCATCCATTTCCATTCGTAATTGAAGAGAAATCTCTTCATGAAAGATGGTGACTCTTCATAATAAAGGCTTCTATTTCGAATCAGTCAACTGGTCTAAAAATCATCAGTCGACTGGTTGAATCATACTGTAAACATTTGGATTTTAAAATCATTTAAAACTAGACATTGTTGTACAGAACCATGCTGACCAGTCAACTGGTCATATTTCCACCAGTCGACTGGTACAGCTGAGTCTGTATAGTCCTGGCTTTTTAAAGCCTAATAATGTATATATTTATTCCTTGTTTTGTATATTCGTGTTATACTTGAGGATAGATTTTAACATAATTCTAACATGACTCAATATGTATATATAAATAACCTTATCTCCATGACATGATTTCCAATGCTCTTCTCTTTATTGACATTAATCAATATTCTTGTTTTCAACATGGACTTCCTTATGTGGATTCGAAATTGGTTCATAAAGCTCTCACCTAGCTCTTTGAAATTGGAAATTGATCGACGAGGGGAGTCGAGTGAACCACATCAACGTGACATCCTCAAGATATATAGGGAAAGCCTTGCATTTTACGGCATTGGGGATGCTGAAGCATTCATGTACCATGAATACTTCATCAAATGTTGCCTGGGATCGGTTCTTCCTCCATATCGATCCATTTATGGTAGATTATATCCTTAGGGGAAGTGAAAATCTAGGATATCATTAGGGGTATGGCTACACTTAATTCCCCAATCTTCGTTAGTGTAGTGTCTACTGTCAGCCATAATCTGGCACACCATTACTTCCTCAACATTGGTCAGGTTGGCTCGAGGTCTGCACTTCTGGTTCTTCTAATATGTCCAGTCCCTGCGTCAGGTGACGTTCTTTGGTTTCTGTTAGCAGCTGAACTTCCTTACGCTCTACAATCCAAGTCATTCATAGGACGAATAGGCTGTAGGAGTTGTCTTTGAGTAGGGTTAGTGATGTTGGGATCTATGGGAAGGACACGAGATCCCCGCATTAGCAACAGCAATGGCTCCCTCAAGCTCGGGTCATCGGGTCCTAACACGCGAGCCGCATCTTCGCGTGATTCCAATGGTCCGAATGCTAATTTATCGAGGTTCTCGGGTCTCTTATATGGCCTCCTCTATTGTGGATGTCTTTCTTCCATAGAAGATGGATGGTCTGCAGCGAGACGGTGACTCGGGGATGGTGTTCTCTGCCTGCGTAGCACGTTTATTTGCCTACTCATTTCTTTCATATTTTCTCGCATGGCGACGCTTTCATGCCTCTAGACCTCCATGGCATCATTAGTTCAATCCAACATATCTAGCAGGCTTGAGAAATCCATTTGTTAGACGGGTGTGGAGGCACATGGTTGATCATTAGTCATCGAGGCTGGCATTGGAGCATTTGTGGTAGAATGAATAGAAGTACCAGCCTCAACTATAGTCGATTTGGAGGAAATGATAGTTGTGCCACCGGGTCAGTTCGAGGTAGAAGCATTGGTTTCGATAGGGTTTTCGGTTCGGTTCGGTGCACCATGGCTGGTGGCGTCCCCTCCGGTTTGGTTCGATCCTGAACCGTGCACTTGCGACCGGGTGATAATCATCGCCTACTGATCCTCACTCGCCTCATTTTCCTGAGAAGCTTATGGTTCCTTTCCTTTTCCTTTAGCCATAAAGTCTGATTCTCTTGAGATTAACAAAAAACTTCAGAAATATTGGAAAAAGCGGACTAACTTCTATGAACTTGGGAATCCAGAAAGCAGAATGATTGTCCGGAATGCTGAGCACTCAAATTTCTCATTGAAAGCACCAATATTTTTGAACAAAAAATGGTTCTAACACCCAATTGAATGATGATTCTAAAGAAAACAAAAAAAAAAGCTACAAGAACACAATATTTATAGTGGTTTGTCATTAACAAGCCTACATCCACTTTATATTTCACTAACTGATGAATTGAATACAAGTACAATGATGATATCTACTCAATCTCACTAGTACAATCGGTAATTTCTCTCAACTTCGCTGAATTATACTCAACGATTCTAAGTACAATCTAAAATAATAGAGGGAATTCGTTGGTGATGGAGTTGGAGTAGATAAATGGCCAAAAGATCCTTCAAAATGGAGTGTTGTGGGGGTATTTATAGGCTTCAAGCGAGGTCGGGTCGGATACTACATGGGTTCCATTCCATAAATCTCAGGTTCGGGAGCTCTGGGATGATGACAGCACATCAAGAACGTGGGTACATGTGTGGTAACCATCCCCATTTTGTAGGAATGTGATGCAATCTTGAGCAGCGGGTCGAACTGGATGGCAAATGGGCGATCCAGATCTGATGTTAGAAAATCAAAGCGACCCGGGGCAAATCATCAGAGGTTGGTTCACTGTCTGGTGCATGTAAATGATGAGGTTCGGTCTGGGGTACCGATCCGATCCGAAGGCCTAACCATTGCATTCCTTATCCTTGAATACATTTGTCACTTGATCCCTTAGCTTTGTGTAGCCTGATCACAAAGCTGGTTAACAATAACTAAATCTAGAATGTGAACACACATATAGATATATTTAATATAAATATATTTAGACATAAATTACAAAATAAATGGGGAAAATAACTGTGCACCATAAATGGTATAAAAACATGTAATAAAAGGAAGTTTAAATGACTTTAATTAAGTAATTTTTAATTGGGTATACATGTATTAATAGTACGCATTTGAAATTGAAAGTAAATGCATGACAAAAATAGTAGAAAATCACATAAAACTGGAAATAGAAAATAAAATAAAATTATGTTTATAAGAACTAAATACGCAAGAATTATTAAGGCTCAAATTGATTTCGCGCTTGAATTTGAATGTATATCAAAACTGGAAAATAGTATAATAAAATATGAAAGCTAACGAAATGGGTCTAGAAATAAATACGTAATCACTTAAAATAAGCAAGAAATATAATGTTAAGAGCAATGTTTAAACAAGAGAAAATTGCATATCAGGATTGGCCCAATACACGTTTTTATAACGTGTATGGGCCGACACGTTTTTAATGCATTGTCATCATCTTGAAGCACCCGAACCCGAACCACTCGGGATGGGTCCCATGTGGCACTGAACCAGATCGAATTTATGCCTACAAATACACCAACAAGCACCATTTGAGGGGATCTTTTGGCAAAATCATCACCCTAACTCTGATATCAACGAACTTCATTGGTTTATTCAGATTATATCCAAACTTTTGGAGCATAATTCCACAAACTGAAGAGAGATTATCCATTGTATAAGTGAGGTTGAGAGGAAATTATCGTTGTATTTGTATTTGAATCATCAATCAAAGAAGTATAAAGTGGATATAGGCTCTTTATCATCGAACCACCACAAATCTGGTGTTCTCGTTGCTTTTCTTTCTATTTTGTTCAGAATTATCACTTATTTGGGTGTTAGAACCACATTTTGATCTAACATTTTGGTGTTTTCGCTGAGAGTGTTGAATTTTCCACATTTTGGACTATCATTCTACTATTTGGATTTTCAAATCCAAAGAAGTTAGTCCACTTTTTTGATATGTTTGAAGTTGTCTTCGATTAAATTTCAAAGAAATTGGATTTCATGACTAAAGGAAAAGAACCAAAAGTTTCTCAAGAAAACGAGACGGGTGAAGACCAACAAGCCATGGTTGTCACCAGATCGAGGGGACAAAGTTCAGGACCAAACCGGCCCAGGAGGGCATCACCGATCCGACCCGAGAATGAAAGTCCGAACCGAGCTGAGAATGCAAACCTGAACCGAACTGGAGTACTGGACATTTCTGGTAACTCCCCCCCCCCCCCGATCTAAGCCGGAAGTGCAGCTGTGACTCGATCCGAACCGAATGTGGTAGAGGCTAGTACTTCTACTCGAGCTCCTGTAGATGCTCCAATGCCAGCCGCAACAACTAATAATCAGCTTGCTCCCTTTGCGGCCATCACATACATGGATTTCTCGCGCTTACTCGATACGCTAGACCGCACCAGGGATGCTTTAGAGTCTCATAAGCGTGATAGTGTTCTTATGTGAGAAAACATGAAAGCTATGAGTAGGGAAATAAGTGAACTTAGAAGACAAAGAGAGTCCTCCCCAACTCATCGTCTCGTAGTGGATCATTCATCCTCTTCAGACGAAGAGCGTCCACGTCAGAGAAGGCCGTTTAAAAGGCCCAAGATTCTTGATCAATTAACTTTTGGGTCACTGGGATCTCGCGAAGACGCAGCCCGTTTCCTTGGACCTGACGGTCCTAGCTTATGAAAACTAATGTTGTTATCAATGCAATGATCACATGTCCTTCCCAGGGATCCCAATATCACTAATCCTACTCAAGGACTACTTCTCTAGCCCACTCATCCTGTGAATGATCGGGATCATAGAGGGCAAGGAAGTTCAGTTGTAGCTCGGAACCAAAGAACTTCACCCGATGAAGGAACAAGGCATGTTAGAAGAAATAGAAGTGTGGATTCTGAAACAACTTTAACCAATATCGAGGTAGAAGCGATGGTGCGCCAGATCATGGCCGTTAGCCGACGTTACACCAATGAAAATTGGGGCATTGAGCATGGCCACACCCTCATTCACCGATGACATCATGAATTTCCAGTTTCCCCAATGGTTTATTCTCCCGCAAATGGATCAATATGGCGGAAGAACCGATATAGGACAATATTCGATGAGGTATGCGTGGTATATGAATGTCGCAGCAGCACCCGACGCGGTGAAATGTAAAGCTTTTCAGATATATCTAGAAGATGTTGCATTGATGTAGTTCACTCATGTGAAACCCCACGTCCGTTAATGTCACTCACAAACAGAATGCATTAAGTTTCGTGAAGCGTTATAGTAAACAGAACAGAAATATTACAAGACATATAAAATAACAGCGGAATAAAATTTTATTTATCATAAGATACCGTGGTCCACAAAAAATACATGTCTGAAATACAAAAGCCCATTACAACACAAAAGCTACTATCTTGTACTTCAAAAATATCAGAGTATATAAAAGAAATAAAATTCCCCAAAAACAAAATATAGTCATAGCAACAAGGATAAGGGCTTGAGCCAAACATATCAGCAACTCCAGCAAAAGTAAGCAGAATCACGGTCAAGCTAAGGGTTTCCGCCCTGAGAACCTGGGGTGGGAAACGGAATAGAGAAGGAGAAACAAAAAGCGTCAAACATAAAGTCTGGTGAGTCTAGTTATTTTTAGCAAGTAAATAAATAAAAGTAGCATGACAGGCATATAAAGTGGATAAGAGAGATTAGTACATAAATGATAGGTGTGACATGGTAGACAGGATAAGGTGTATACGCTTCCTTAACGATTACTTCGCACTATTACTAGTATAACCAGAATGAGATGATCCCTTCCACTATAAGACGGTAGACTTAGGCATACGTCCAAATGTATCCTAACTACTACCCTAATCGATCGGCTCCCTAATCCGCGTAGATACTCTATGCCGGCCCCTCACTGATATGCACAGCAACATATCTAGAGGTGTCACAGTCGTCTTATCTCTTTCTGCCCGGCTCATGCACGCACATGGCCCAATCGATTTGTGCCGCCCACACCGTCCTCCATGTTTGGATCTCTTATGATTAGTCCATCAAGCATGTCCCTTCTCCCACTTAGTTCGGAGTACATGTTTGATACCTACTTCGAGTTACTGGCTGAAACGGTTCCCACACAATATGATACAAGTTCTCCCCTTTGTCTTGTATCCCTACTAGGTTTTCATTGGCTATGTATACCACTAGGTGTCTTTAATTACATAACCCTATTATTTCCACTAGTTATGTTTACCCTAAAAGGTGTCTATAATTACATAACTTTATTATTCCCACTGGTCATGTATACCACTAGGTGTCTTTAATTACATAGCCTTACATGGTTAAGTTTGTGGGCCTATATGTAAATATTACCCACCCCCTCAAATTTGCTTAACCCACCCACTGTCTGACCAATTTTACTTAACCCTAACTTTAGTTCATAATCACACAATCCCTATGGATTAGATTAGGTTAAGTAGTCCAATTCATTACCATGTCCATTTATGGTTTATAATGGGCTAGACATCCCACATTAAACCTACAACTTGTGGATGCTGGATATGTCGGTCGGGTCCGGGAAGACTTCTTCCACAAGTTGGGTCTAACCTCGTGTCATAACCCGTCTCGTATTTGCGCACTTAGACCTCTCACATTAGTAGTTGCTGGATATGCTAGTCGGGTCTGGACAGACTTCCACCACTAATGCAACCTAATCTCGTGTCATAAGTGCAATTACAATTTCTAATTGTAATTAGTAGACATTTCATTCTTATCCAGTTCTTACCTATGTCCTTATAGGTGACTATGCCCTTTTTTTCCCATTTTGAATTATACGTCCAACTCATATAAACATTTTTTAAATTACGCCAATTCTAACCTTTTTCCCCTGTTTCCTAACTAACGCATTTGCATATATTTGACGGCTTCTAATCTAGAAAGTAGCCTAGCCATAAACAATAAAAGGGAAAGGTGATGGGAAAAATGACAATAGTGATTGTTCTGGCATAAACATAAACTAGCATGGTGATAAGGTGGACATATAAGTATAAATCTGATGAAATTGTGGCAGTTAACTAATTCTACCATAACTATGATGTCATGATAAGCATAATAAGATCTAAATTAACAATTTAGATGTCCAACTGGTTTAGATCTAGTATGATAGGCATAAGGTGATAAATTAGATCTGATTAGTAATTTAGATGTCCATATAATTCAGATCCAATAGTTAAAAATAGATCTAAGACAAATATGGTCAAGATCCACATCATAGAATGCCAGAAAAGTTACAATAGATCCGACAAGATAGAGATTTAGATCCAAGTTACCACCAATTTAGAATGTCATATGTTCACAATATACAATGGATCCAGTATAATATAGGCACATGAACAAATCCAAACTATAGTCATGTCACGTTAACTTATAAATATTTAAATCTAAAAGCAAGTAGGAACTCACAGTGTTTGGATTAAAAAATAGAAAAAGAATGGATTTTGGATCTCTAACTGGTTTGCTTAAGTTGATAGTTGCAAACGATAACAGATCTAGTTCAGACACCGGCAGAGTTTAGCCCCCATGGAATCTCAATGAAGAAAACTAGAGAAATGACCATGTATTTATAGCTACCAACCCTTCTAAAACCAACTGCCACGTCAGCCTTAGGGGTGTCAACACCCTTGTAGGGGGGTCGACCCTAGTGTCGACACCCCTGTGGAGGGTCGACCTCCTAGAGCGGGAAAAATGCCGCCACTTTCTTTTTCAATTTTTGAACAGTTTTGGATAAGGTTCTAACTCATATCTAACTCATATATATATATATATATATATATATATATATATATATATCTTCTGCGCATATACAAACTTTAAACTCTCTTGTCTTCTTCAGACGATGTCTGTTTTACGTAAACCAAATCTCTATCTTGCCCAGAATTTCGAGACGGACGCAATGGTGCAATCTGTTTCCTTTAATTCTAAATATTAAATTAATTATTATTTAATTTATCCTCTTTTAGTGTTTTTAAAAATACAGGGTGTTACATTCCCCCCTTCTCAAAGGATTTCGTCCCCGAAATCTCTAAGTTGAGAAGAATGCATATTCTACAATCCATCATCCATTTACTCTCATATTCTACCATCCGCCAACCACTGGCATCCATTGTCCTTAAAGATTTCTAATGCTTATATGGATATATGCAAAGGTGTGTGTATATGTCCCAATACTAATGCGAAGATCAGGCGGTCTACTGATTCAATTGACATCCTTAATGCAATGTATGTTAATTCCATGAGTCCAATATGTATGTAAATAATCTATTATAATATGTAATTTCTATATGTGTCCACATTCATTCGTCCAAATGTAACATCCATATGCTAATACATCCATTTCCATCCATAAAAGAAAAGAAAATGCGTACACATACATATGCAGTATGAGAGTGATTGAGCCGATCTAGTGCCTAATGTGTGTGTATATGCATCCACAAGCAGCCACTAGCAAACACTTTCATCCACCTGCATCCATCAAACATAACATATGTCAAACACATGTTTACATCCATAGGATTCCTATCTAAAGGTCAAAAATACAATGGATATGATATATTCAAATGATAGAAACAAGCACAAATAAAATTTTGGAAAAGGAGTTAAGAAAAAACCCTTGAAAAGAAAAGGGTATGAAGCCTGAATCTTATTTTCAGTCTCCCAAGTCGCATCCTCTGGGTTATCTCCCCATTGAACCTTTATTAGCTTGATCTCCTTATTGCGCAACTTCTTAACTTCTGATCCAAGAAAACGGGTAGGGACTCGTCTGATTGTCACCTCCCGCTCTACTTCCTCTTCTTCCAATTTTCTTGGCTAAACAACTTCCGCGGTGTCATGCGAACCCTTCCGCAGTTGAGAAACGTGGAAAACATCATGAACACCGGATAAATTTTCTGGAAGTTTTACTCTATAAGTTGTTTGGCCAATCCTCTCAGTTATGGGAAATGGTCCAACAAACCTAGATGCCAACTTCCCTACCGATCCGAAGCGAACCACATTCCTCAGAGATGACACTTTGATAAAAACTAAGTCTTCTACTTTGAATTCGATGTCAGTCCTTCTCTTGCCTGTGTAGGTTTTCTGCCTATCTTGAGCTGTCTTCATCCACCGTCGAATAAGGTCAATATTCTCGGACTTTACTCTAACCATATCTTGCCCAAGTAATAATCTTTCTGTAGATTCCCACAAATAAATTGGTGATCTACAGGATCATTCATACAATGCTTCGAGGGGTGCCATGCCGATGCTAGCTTGATAACTGTTGTTATAGGCAAACTGTACTAAAGGAAGATGCTCTTCCCAAGTCCCTTCGAAGTCTAGGATACACTATTGATTGACACTGAAAAGTGTTTATTTTATTACTCTTATGCTTTATCTTTTGTAAATAAATAAATGATACTTTGGTTACTTTTATATGTTTTTACAGGATGTCAAGAAATGCCTCCTTCAAATCAAATCAAAGGCCAACTACGAGAAAGAGCTACTTCCTCACATCAAATTCATTTCAATTGCAAAAGAAGTAGTAGCTCACTGGTAAAGGCATAGGAATTGGTGCTGAGAGACCTAAGTTCGAACCCCGTCAAGCTCACTTTTTGCCAAAGAAACGGAGCGTGTTCACACTGGCCCTTTGCTTTGAGAAATATCTGGATTAGTGTTATGTTATATATATACATACACATATTCATGTGTATGTATTTATGATGTGCACCAATTAACATTTCAGCAATAGCCATATTCTTATCATGGAATTAAATTCGAATCATTCAATTTCAATTAGAAGATTTGTTGATTGAATTGTTGCCAAGAGAAAAATCAATTTTGAAGATTTTATCTTATATTGCCTTTGGAGTCTGATAAGCGTCCTTGTTTGGAAGAATTAAATTAGATGCAATCTTCTATCAATCAAGCCACATGGGAAAATTGAAAGATATGGAAAATATTTACCATGATATGCCCAGATTTTCTCCAATCAGGTAGTCAAGGAAGGCAAGAAATATTCATGAATGAGGAGGGCCATTTATTCATAGACCTAGTTAGGGTTTTCCCCTTCTCATCTATAAATATGTGATTGTAACCATTGTAAAAAGCATCTCATAATTCTGTACTGCCATTAGTTTAATAAAATTTTCTTGTTCTAGTTATTTACTTTTCTTTTAAAACAATTTGTGTATCTACACGATTAGATTCGGTAGAACACATATTGTTATTGTCTTTGTTACTGCATACTAGTGTTGACTGTTTGATTAGTTTCAACAGCAACTCTATTTTTAATTCTCTGTTATTGTTCCAGTTATTATTTACTTTTGTCGTTTTTGCTAGTACTTGTTATTTTCTTTCCTGTTGTTGAATTTGATATACGTCTGATTAGATTCAGATTTGTAGCAGTTTCAATAACATTATTTCAACAACATTGAAAACAACCCCCAAAGTTCTGTCTAACACGCCCACAAAACATATAAATAATAAAAGTTTAACTTTCCTCCCTGTGTTCGACCTGTATGCTACACACCTGTATGCTTGCAAAATTTATTACAAATGTCGCGCTTTTCTACTTTATAGATTAGCGACGATCAAGTTTTTGGCGCCGTTGCCGGGGAGGTAACGATTAAATTTTATTATTTATTTAATTTTTGATTCGTGTTAGCTTTTATTTTATTTTTTATTTTATTTTCTTCTGTGTATATATATAAAATCTTGATTAATGATTTGGTATATCAATTCTATTGGTGTTATCATCCATTAAGCAAGAGAAAAAAATTACCATTTTTTCTCAAATTTCTTTCTATCTTTCCTCTACCTTAATTGTCAAATTTCTTTCCCTCCTGACCTTCTTTTTACAATTTGATTTCTTTCCCTAAAAAACAAACAAAAAAATCTTCAAATTCTGTTTAAATTCTTTCTTTATTCTCTCTCATCTATTTCTCCTTTCTCTATCCCCTTCTCTGTTTTCAATACATTTTTTTTTAATAAAAAAAATTGCCAAATAAAAAAAAAGTTTTTATTTGTTTTCTTGTGTATAGATATAGGAAAAAAAAATCTTGACTGATTGATTTGGTATTATATACTGTAATCATCTAAATCAAGAAAAAAAATCATGCCAATTTTTGTTTAGTTTGTTTCCCCTTCTCCCATCTATTTCTTTCCTTTCCTTGTACATTTTTTTCTTCTTCTGTACAACTCTCAAAAAAAAAAAAAACAACTTTCAATTTTCCTTTATTCTTTCCATCTTTCCAATCATCTACATTCTTTTTATTTTTACAAATTTCAAAAAAAAAAAAGATTCCTCGTTTAAATTTTTTTTTCCTTTCTTCTTTTGTCCTTCTTGTTCTCAATACATTTGATTTCTTTTCTTCTCTTACAAATTTCCTTTCTTTTCAAAAAAAAAAAATCCACTTTTGATTTCTTTCCTCTTTATTCCTCCTTTCCAATTTTCAATACAATTACTTCTCATTCTTCTTTTACAAGTTCAAAAAAAAAACTTGCCATTTTTCTTTTTTTTCTTTCCTGTTTTCAACCTCTTTCCCCTTTCCCCTTTCTTTCATTTATTTGTTTCCCTCTTGCAAATTCAGTCCTACTTTAGACAAATAATAATAAAAAAAAATAGAACTTGCCAAATTCTCTTGATTTTTTTTTCCTTTTCATTTTTGTTTTTCCTTTTATATTTCTTTTTTTTCTTTCCCTCTTCATCTATTCCTTCTTTCCAATTTTTACTTTATTTTTATTGTTCATTATTGTTGTACATTTAATTTGCCAAATTTTCTTTAATTGGTTTCCATTTATTCCTTCCTTTTACTTCTTTCCAATTGTCAATACACTGGTTTCCATTCTTTTACAACAATAACCAAAAAAAAAAAAAACTTTTGCATTTTCTTCTCTGTCTACGTTGATTTCTTTCTTGTTTTTGTCTGCTTTTATTTCTTTCCTCCATTCCTTCTACCCTTCCTCTCTACTCAAAAAACCTTGTTTTTTTTTTCCTTATTTCCTTCCTTTTTTTCATTTTTTCCCCTTTTTTGTTTTTCTTTTCTCATTCATTTCTTTCCCTTTCTTCTTGTTCAAATTTTCAAAAAAATAATAATAAAAAAACTGCATTCTTTTCTTTTTATTTATTTCTTTCCAATTGCATTTCTCATTCACCTCCTACAATCTCTCTTTCCATTATTTCATTTATTTCTTTCCAGCTCTCTCCTTCATAATTTTTTTTTCTTTTCTCTCTTTTATTTCTTTTGTTGATTTTGCTACCTTTCTCTCTCTCTCTCAAAAAAAAGAAGAAGAAGAAGAGGTGAAATTTAAATCAAAGGCCAAAGGAAGGAAGGAATTCAAGCAACGAACAAGGATTCAAAGGTCAACGGATTTGCAAATAATGGATTTCAATCATTAATACTGCTCAATTTTTCTGGACAGATTGCCATACACCGCTGTAATATTTTCTAAACTCTACAGGTGCTTTGCTGCAAAGAAAAAATATAGAAATTGTGTGTAAAAATCTTCTGCAGGGGCAGCGACTTGCTTGTACAAATTTTTTATTCTGCTATTGTTCTGTGACTGTTCTGTGATTGAATTTTTCTTAATCTGTTTAGTTAGGAATTATTTTCCATAACTAAAATCATCACGCTCGTCGTTTTTCAATAATAAAACTTGATTTGATTTTCAAAATAATATAATTGAAAAGTGGTGCTTTGTGAAGTTGACTGTCTCGTATAATTGGATCGCGGATATATAGTAGTTCAATTTATTGAACTATTAGCAAAAGAGGTTGCATACTACCCGTAAAACATTGGTCGTATCCCTTAGTTTTATACTATACGTGAACGGCCATAAGACCCTCTTCCCCCTTCCAATTGAGTCAGTTAATTAATAGAGCACAACTCATTCTTTTATATTATTTTGAAATAGGAATAATTTATGTCTTACCCTGACTTCATTCAAATGTCTAATTCAAAAAAAAACCTGAGAGAAATGTGGGATAATAGTCGGAGTAGACGTCCTCTTAAAGAGTATGACCATGAAATACAACTCATGAAGCAAGATTTTCCAAAATTTTGTGACCCCGATGCCAATTTTCAAAATTTTCCAATTGACCAACATTTTCAAAATCATAGATATAATCGAAACGACGATTTCAATTTAAATTTCAATAACTTCGATTATGGGCCACATACACATCAAAATGGTTTTGAATCGCAACGTACCTTTGATCAACATGGGGTTGGAAACCAATTCGAAAATAATTTTGAAAATGATTTTCAAATCGATCAAAATTTTCAAAATTACAACCCATATCAACATCTTGAAAATAACCAAAATTTCAATTTTCCATCGAATTTCAACAGTTTTGGTTATGACCCTAATTTTCAAAATCAAAATGATTTCCAATATCATTGTCATTTTTCTGAAGATTCAAACAACCACCACATTGGGAATGATATTGATCGTGAAATTGATGTGGACTATAATTTTGAGAATCAAGAAATCCAAAACGAGAGCTTTCAAATCAACGATTCTGAAGAATATCATCTTAACATTCTCAGAGAGAGGGTAGAAAACCAAGATAGAAAGCTTGATGAACTCCTTTGCTTAATGAAATCTTTTAAAGAACAACAAGAGCAACAAAATCAAATGAGCATTGAATCAGAAAATAATCCAATTTCTACTAACATTGAAAATTTTCAAATAACGACTTTGGAAATTGAGAATAATCATCTTGATGAAGATTTTCAAAATTCAACAAATGATTTGGACTTCAACTCTTTTCAGAAAAAAGATTTAAGCTTAGATTTTGACCTTCCTCTTTCAGGCTGTGAAAAAATTGAAATTCTAAAGTTGAACAAAATGATAATGTTGAATTTTTCAAAAACTCAGAGTTGGAGAAGAATTTCAATGAACATGAATTTTTTGGATTGAATGAAGAGGAGTTGCCGAATGAGGATGAAACAGAATTAGGTCACGAATCCAAGTTTGAAAATTTTGAGATTTCAAATGAACTTGAAATTGTCAGTGTCGAAAATACATTATCAGTTAATGATGAGAAATTTGATCACATAGTGTTGAACAACACTCAGATTTCAAATTTCACTGAATTTATATGCGATCACAATTTTTTGAAAAATTACACTGATAAATTTGTTGAACACATGAACTATTTTTGGAATGTTAGTTTGATTGAAAAACTTCATGTTAGGACGACCTTGAACATTCATTTACTGGACTATAAATCTAGGTTTAAAGATGAGATGGTTTTCAAAAACCTTTGCTTATTAGAAAACACGCCTAGACATAGTGGGAATGGGACTCATAGGGTCAGAACCAAGTGTGGGGGGAAAAGTTGGTGGAATTCTTTGCATCGCGTGCATCGCAAACACATATATCATTGTACATATGATCCATCCCTACATATAGCTAAACTACATTTCATTCTTCAAATTATTTTGCATTTGATACACCTTTGGGTACTATCTTTCAAATATAGAAAAAAATTACAGTATGGACACTGTTTAGTTCAAGTGTGGGGGGGAGTCTGCATTTCATCCATTTTCATTTTTCTTTGTTTTTATTTCTTTTTATTTTCAGCCATTTAAGTAGGACCATCATACATTTTAGATTGTAGTAACATACCATAAATTTTTTTTTTGAAATACGACTCATTTTCAAGTAATACAACAAAATAAGTTCACAATTTTTAGCCAGTTGATAGTATTTTTCTCTCTCAACTTAGAACGAATAGGAAATATAATGAAAAGTTTAATTTTGAGGGATAATAGTGTAACCGGTACATAGGGAGATTCTTAGGTGATGGCCATGAAATCTATTCTATATTGTAGACTTTGTTTAAATAAGTGGAGGACTTAAAATACTTATATTGGCTTTTCAAATCTATAAAACTAAGTTGTGTTAAGTTGAATTCGCATAACTCTCTTTTGTGCTTATATTTTCGATAATAATAATAATAGTATTCCAAGGATATCCAACACTGCTTGTATATCGAGCGTTGGTGTGCAAACCCGCCAAGCTCTATCCGACACGTTGTTGACAAAGTCAAAGTCGGCCTGCACAATCCGCCAAGCTCTTTACCTACTCTCCGTTAGTCCGCGAGGAAGTGCATGGGTGGTAAACCTTGGTCTTTTTAGGTGTATGTACTTAATCATAAATCTTAAAATTTTATAGAATAAAGAATAAGCGATGATACCCAAACACTTCTTGACCTTATTGATTTGACTAGCCATACATGAGAAAATTAGAATACCACTTTACAAACTATGCCAAGCAAACTAAGAATTTATTTCATGGCTGCACTATGTTATCGACCGAACTAACTGGCCAAACTGGAATTTAACATTTGAAAACTTGATTTATATTGAAAATTTGTGACAAGTCGAGGTATCTAAAATAAAATCAACTGGTTAGAAATTATTAA
Source organism: Allium sativum (assembly GCA_030737875.1). Classification (NCBI taxonomy): domain Eukaryota; kingdom Viridiplantae; phylum Streptophyta; class Magnoliopsida; order Asparagales; family Amaryllidaceae; genus Allium; species Allium sativum. The sequence continues at coordinate 61,747,775 of CM060909.1, read as the reverse complement.
CTTAACTTGTTGTACCACTTTCCTGAAATAAGTCGTGTTGTCATTTTTCACTTTTATTTTTTGCATATGTCCATTGCATTCATGTAGTTTTATTAGAATCATAGCATACAGCATTTGGATTTTGTGGGTAGTATCCGCTGAAAACCCTCACGAGACACCACTCGTCCTACTAGGGACACCTAGAGGTTTAACGGCTTGTTGCATACGCTCAATGCAATCGTGTTTCCTACGAAAGTGTGACCTATCTAGTTTAGTTTTTCATTTTTTGTTTTACTCGAGGACGAGTAAAAGATAAGTGTGGGGGTACTTGATTGACACTGAAAAGTGTTTATTTTATTACTCTTATGCTTTATCTTTTGTAAATAAATAAATGATACTTTGGTTACTTTTATATGTTTTTACAGGATGTCAAGAAATGCCTCCTTCAAATCAAATCAAAGGCCAACTACGAGAAAGAGCTACTTCCTCACATCAAATTCATTTCAATTGCAAAAGAAGTAGTAGCTCACTGGTAAAGGCATAGGAATTGGTGCTGAGAGACCTAAGTTCGAACCCCGTCAAGCTCACTTTTTGCCAAAGAAACGGAGCGTGTTCACACTGGCCCTTTGCTTTGAGAAATATCTGGATTAGTGTTATGTTATATATATACATACACATATTCATGTGTATGTATTTATGATGTGCACCAATTAACATTTCAGCAATAGCCATATTCTTATCATGGAATTAAATTCGAATCATTCAATTTCAATTAGAAGATTTGCTGATTGAATTGTTGCCAAGAGAAAAATCAATTTTGAAGATTTTATCTTATATTGCCTTTGGAGTCTGATAAGCGTCCTTGTTTGGAAGAATTAAATTAGATGCAATCTTCTATCAATCAAGCCACATGGGAAAATTGAAAGATATGGAAAATATTTACCATGATATGCCCAGATTTTCTCCAATCAAGTAGTCAAGGAAGGCAAGAAATATTCATGAATGCGGAGGGCCATTTATTCATAGACCTAGTTAGGGTTTTCCCCTTCTCATCTATAAATATGTGATTGTAACCATTGTAAAAAGCATCTCATAATTCTGTACTGCCATTAGTTTAATAAAATTTTCTTGTTCTAGTTATTTACTTTTCTTTTAAAACAATTTGTGTATCTACACGATTAGATTCGGTAGAACACATATTGTTATTGTCTTTATTACTGCATACTAGTGTTGACTGTTTGATTAGTTTCAACAGCAACTCTATTTTTAATTCTCTGTTATTGTTCCAGTTATTATTTACTTTTGTCGTTTTTGCTAGTACTTGTTATTTTCTTTCCTGTTGTTGAATTTGATATACGTCTGATTAGATTCAGATTTGTAGCAGTTTCAATAACATTATTTCAACAACATTGAAAACAACCCCCAAAGTTCTGTCTAACACGCCCACGAAACATATAAATAATAAAAGTTTAACTTTCCTCCCTGTGTTCGACCTGTATGCTACACACCTGTATGCTTGCAGAATTTATTACAAATGTCGCGCTTTTCTACTTTATAGATTAGCGACGATCAAGTTTTTGAATCGTTACCTCCCCGGCAAACAGTACTAAAGGAAGATGCTCTTCCCAAGTCCCTTCGAAGTCTAGGATACACTATCTTAAAAGATCTTCAAGAATTTTATTCACCCTCTCCGTTTGCCCATCGGTCTGACGATGGTAAGCGGTGCTCAAACACAACTGTGTACCTAATGCTTCATGCAAGCTCGTCCAAAATTCACTGATGAAGATGGGGTTACGATCGCTCACGATGCTAGAAGGTACTCCATGAAGACGAACTATCTCTCGAACATAGATTGCTGCCAACCATGATGTCGTCCTCTTACTTTTAACTGGAATAAAGTGAGCACTCTTAGTGAATCTATCTACCACCACCCGAATACCGGTGTTTCCTTTCTTCGATCTTGGCAAACCATCTATGAAATCCACAGAGATGCTCTCCCATTTCCACTGAGGAACCTCCAAAGGATGAAGTAAACCACTGGGATTCTTTTGCTCAACTTTAACTTGCTGGCAAACTAAACATTGGGAAACAAATTCTACCACAACTTTCTTCATTCCGGCCCAAAAGAAAATCCTCTTCATATCTCTGTACATCTTATCACCGCCTGGATGAATAGTCATCTTAAAATGGTGGGCTTCTTCTAGGACTGCCTTTATCAAGCTTCCATTTTGAGAAACACAAAGCCTTCCATCTTTTCGCAACCACCCCTTTTCATCTATGGTGTATCGACCGAGGTGATTAGAAGTCTCCCCTTTTCGGAGCTTATCCATGATGTCTAAAATTTGTGGGTCAACTTGTTGCAAAGCTCCTATCTGATCCACAAGAGTTGTTCGTATCTCCAATGATGCAAACAAGTCAGGCAAAATATCGATGGAGGGTTTAAAATAAAAGGTTGATATGAACTCCAAGCTTTTCCTCTCCACAAACAAAGGACTTAAGGCCATCCTCTGCCTACTTAGTGCGTCATCCACCACATTACCCTTGCCAGGGGTATAAGCGATCTCAAAATCGTAAGAAGCTAAGAACTACATCCACCTTTATTGCCTTAAATGGAGATCCTTTAATGAGAACAGATACTTGAGAGATTCATGATAGGTGTATAAATCGAACTTCTCTCCAAGTAAATAATGACGCCACATCTTTAGCGCGAATACTATGGCAGCTAGCTCTAGATCATTGGTGGGGTAGTTCTTCTCATGAACTCTCAACTGTCTACCCCCATAATGCACTACTTTTCCTTCTTGCATCAAAACCGCACCAAGCCCTGTACCACATGCATCAGTGTGAACTGTAAACACTTTGTTACCATCAGGAAAAGTCAAGATTGGGGCTGTTGTAAGAGCCCTCTTCAAATGTTGGAAAGCAACATCATAATCTATATATCCCGTGAAAACGCCAATTTCTTCTTTGTCGGCCTGCGGAGTGGGGCTGATATCTTTGCGAAATCCTTAATGAACTTCCTATAATAACCTTCCAACCCAAGAAAGCTTCCTACCTCAGTTGCATTTTTAGGAATCTACCAATCTTGTACCGTGACTACTTTCGCGGGTTCCACAGCTATCCCTTCTTTGGAGACTACATGCCCTAAGAATCTCACCTCCTTTCTCCAAAAATGGCATTTGTAGAACTTTGCTTTAAGCTGATGGTCACAGAGAGTTTTCAAAACTTCTCTCAAATGCTGGGCATGCTCTTCTTCGCTCTTTGAGAAGATCAAAATATCATCAACAAAGTCTATGACAAATTTATTTAGGAACTCCCGAAACACCCTGCTCATCAGATCGACAAAATAGGTGGGTGCATTCATCATCCCAAAAGGCGTAACTAGCCATTAAAAGAAACTATCCAGAGTCCTAAAAGTAGTCTTATCTATGCTGTCCTCAGCCACCCTCAACTAATGAAACCCCGTGGCCAAGTCTAACTGAGAGAATACCGAGGCACCAACAAGCTGATCAAATAAACCATCAATCCTTGGGAGCCGGTGCCTATTCTTCGTAGAGAATTTATTTAACTCTCTATAGTCGACACACAAATGAAGCGAACCATCCGCCTTAGTTGCGAATACAAGTGGAGCACCCCATTCAGATATGCTTCGTCTGATAAATCCTTTGTCATGTAGCTCCCCTACATGCTTACTCAGCTCCTTCTTTTCCCTCAGATCCATATGGCGCACTAGTAATGCAACTGGATTTGCGTTGTCCACCAGATATATATGAAAATTGATCTCACGCCTCGGAGGTAAACGTCGTACCTCATCAAAGACATCAGAATAATCTTGGACTACTGGAACAGATTGTAGATCATCGATAGATGCATCAAGAGACTCTCGAAAACTAAGCATAACAGACCCTTGGGGGTCACAAGAAATCTCGAGGGTCCTCCCATGACAAGTTAGAAGGCTAACGACCCTCCTCTCACAATCCAGAATGGCACCATACATGGTAAGCCAATCCATTCCTAGAATCAACCTATTGCCCATAAACCCGAGCACATATGTGTCGCATTCAAACTCGATGCCTAACACAGATACCCTCAAGCCCCGACTAATCATAGATAAATGAGCTGAACCACCAATGGGGTTTGAGAAAACTACAGTATCCACTACCATACTAGTAATTAAGTGTAGAGATTCAACCGCAGAACTAGATATAAATGAATGTGAAGTGGCAAAATCAAAAAGTGTTCTAATATGATGGTTTGAAAGAGAAATTAAACCTTCCACAGAAATTTTTCCACCTCTATCAGGAGCACTAATCGCGAGAGCATGCACCTGCCCTCCATAGGTTCCTGCCCTTTGACCTTGTCCCTGTGATCCTTGTTTCTTCGGGCACTCCCTAGCAAAGTGTCTGACCTCTCCACAGTTGAAGCAAGTGTTCTTCCTTCTTTTACAGTCTTTGATCAAGTGACCCTCTTTCCCACAACTACGACACTTCCTTTTCTCCTTACCCTTATCATTCTTTCCTCCTTTCTTTTGTTGCTGTTGTTGTCCCTTCTTGGGCCACACCTTTTTATTTTGCATTGTTTCCTCAGCTTTAACCTCCTTCTTTTCCCCTTTCTCTTCCTCATACATCAAGGCCATATCAACAAGTCTTTCAAAGGTGGCTCCCATTGGAATATGGGACATGGTTAACCCATGAAAAGGTTCATTTAGCCCTTAAGAAAACCGCAAGGCCTTCTTATGCGGCGTATCTACCATTTCCAGTCCAAATCTTGCCAATTGGTTAAATTTTTTCACATGCTCTTTAACCATCAATTTCCCTTGTTTGAGCTCTAATAACCTCTCCATCTGCATGGTCTTCTCAGCTTGGGAAAGGAATTTCATCTCAAACCTCTGTCTAAAGTCATTCCAAGTTTCCACCGCATGGCCTTCTTGGGTTACCTTCCACCAAAATGAAGCTTCATCCTTCAATAGCCAAGCAGCTAACTGAATCTTTCTTCGATACTACTTCAAAGATTACAAACAAATCCACAGTCTCCTTAAGCCAGATCCTAGCTTCCACAAACGTCTTGGTTCCATGGAACGACTTCCTTCCCATAGCACGAAAATCTTTGCAGATCTTTGAGAAGTTGTTTGCACATAGAGGAGGAGGAGGAACAACATGTACAACTGGGGGAGGAATGTTTCCTTGATCTTCGGCAGGCGTCGTGGCCTCCAAATATCTATGGAACCATCCTGGTATCGTAACGCCCTCTGGAATGTTGGGTTCCCCAGACATGCTAAAAAAGAAAAGGAAAGAGATTCAGACAAGGGATCGAAAGATATTACTTATGGATTTTTGGGGGATGTTTTTGAAAATAGACCTTTCTTTTTGAAAACGCTTTCTTTTAAAGCCTTTTTGAAAATAGCTTTCAAAAACTTTGTTGACTAATCTGGTAACCTTCAGCTCTGATACCAAGTGTGTCACCCCACATCCGTTAATGTCACTCATAAAGGGAATGCATTAAGTTTTGTGAAGCGTTATAGTAAACAGAACAGGAATACTATAAGATAGACGTATAAAATAACAGCGGAATAAAATTTTATTTATCATAAGATACCGTGGTCCAAAAAACATCACATGTCGGAAATACAAAAGCCGATTACAGCATAAAAGCTATTGTCTTTTACTTCAAAAATGTCAGAGTACATAAAAGAAATAAAATTCCCCAAAACAAAATATAGCCATGGAAACCAGAGCTTGAGCCATACATATCAGCAGCTCAAGTAAAAGTAAGAAGAATCACAGTCAAGCCTGAGGGTTTCCGCCCTGAGAATCTAAGAGGAAAAGGAAGAAAGAAGGAGAAACAAAAAGGGTCATACATAAAGTCTGGATAGTCCAGTTACTTTTAGCAAGTAAATAAATAAAAGTAGCATGACAGACATATAAAGTGGATAAGAGAGATTACTACATAAAAGACAGGTGTAACAAGGTAAACAGGATAAGGTGTATACGCTTCCCTAATGATTACTCTGCACTATCACTAGTATAACCAGAATGAGATGATCCCTTTCACTATAAGGTGGTAGACTTAGGCATACGTCCAAATGTATCCTAAATACTACCCTAATCGATCGGCTCCCTAATCCGCGTAGGTACTCTGTGCCGGCCCCACCGTAGGATGTATCACGTCCTAAGGTAGAAACCCCTGGCTGATATGCATAGCCCCATATCTACAGGTGTCACGGTCGTCTTATCCCCTTCTGCCTAGCTCATGCACATAGCCCGATCGGTTTGTGCCGCCCACACTGTTCTCCGCGTTTGGATCTCTTACAATCAGTCTAGTAACCGTGCCCCTTCTTCGACCTAGTTCGGAGTACATGTTTGATACCTACTTCAGATTACTGGCTGAAACGGGTCCTACACAATATGATACAAGTTCTCCCCTCTGTCTTGTATCCCCTACTAGATTTTCATTGGCTATGTATACCACTATGTGTCTTTAATTAAATAACCCTATCATTTCCACTAGTTATGTCTACCCTAAAAGGTGTCTTTAATTACATAACTTTATTATTTCCACCGGTCATGTACACCACTAGGTGTCTTTAATTACATAACCTTATCGGGTTAAGTTTGTGGGCTTATATGTAAATATTACCCACCCCCTCAGATTTGATTAACCCACCCACTGTCCAACCAATTTTACTTAACCCTAACTTTAGTTCATAATCATACAATCCCTATGTATAAGATTAGGTTATGTAGTCCAATTCATTACCATGTCCATTTAAGGTTTATAATGGCTAGACCTCCCACATTAGGCTTACATCTTGTGGATGCTGGATATGGCGGTCGGGTCCGGGCATGCTTCTTCCCCAAATTGGGTCTAACCTCGTGTCATAGCCCTCTCGTATTTGCGCACTTAGACCTCTCACATTAGGTTCAACATTAGTGGTTGCTGGATATGTCGATCGGGTCCGGGTAGACTTCCACCACTAATGCAACCTAACCTCGTGTCATAAGTGCAATTACAATTTCTAATTGTAATTATTAGACATTTCATTCTTATCCAATTCTTAACTATGTCTTTATATGTGATTATGCCCCTTTTTTCCTATTTTGAATTATATGTCCAATTCATATAAACATTACTTAAATTATGCCAATTCCAACCTTTTTCCCCGTTTCCTAACTAAAGCATTCATATATATTTGGCGGCATCTAGGCTAGAAAGTAGCATAGCCATAAACAATAAAAGGGAAAGGTGATGGGAAAATGACAGTAGTGATTGTTCTGGCATAAACATAGACTAGCATGGTGATAAGGTGGAAATATATGTATAAATCTGATGAACTTGTGGCAGTTAACTAATTCTAACATAACCATGATGTCATAATAAGCATAATAAGATCTAAATTAACAATTTAGATGTCCAACTGGTTTAGATCTAATATGATAGGAACAAGGTGATAAACTAGATCTGATTACTAATTTAGATGTCCACATAATTCAGATCCAATAGTTAAAAATAGATCTAAGACAAATAAGGTCAAGATCATAGAATGCCACAAATGTTACAATAGATCTGAAAAGATAGAGATTAAAATCCAAGTTATAACCAATTTAGAATGTCATATGTTCACAATTTACAATGGATCCAGTATGATATAGGCACGTGAACAAATCCAAACTATAGTCATATCACGTTTACTTTTAAATATTTAAATCTAAAAGCAACTAGGAACTCATAGTGTTTGAATTAGAAAATAAAAAAGAATGGATCTTGAATCAATCATAATTTTATTAAGTTGATAGTTGTATAAATAACGGATCTAGTTTAGTTCAGATACCGACAGAGTTTGGCCTCATGGATTCTCAATAAAGAAAACAAGAGAAATGACCATGTATTTATTGCTGCCAACCACTCTGAAAACGACTACCACGTCAGCTCTAGGGGTGTCAACACTCTTGTAGGGTGGTCGACCTTGGTATCGACACCCCTGTAGAGGGTCGACACCCCCCTAAGGGGGTTGACTTCCTAAAGCGGGAAAACTGCTGCTACTTTCTTTTTCAATTTTTGAATGGTTTGGGATAAGGTTCTGACTCATATCTGACTCATATCTGACTCATATGTATATAAATTTTTCTTCTACGCGTATACAAACTTTAATTTCTCTTATCTTCTTCATACGATGTCCGTTTTACGTAAACCAAATGTCTATTTTGCCCAGAATTTCGAGATGAACGTAATGATGTAGTCCATTTCCTTTAATTCTGAATATTAAATTAATTATTATTTAATTTATCCTCTTTTAATGTTGTTAAAAATACGGGGTGTTACAACTCGACTCCCTCCACGATCGGTATCGAGCTTTAAAGAACCAAGCGAACGTTTTATGAAGCACTTCTGACTCCATACCCGAAAATCTAAATGCTTCATTGAACTTTCTAGAATCAAACAGACTTCGGTGATTCTTTGAAGTCATATTTTGACAACTTTAACCTAGCAGTTACCGAAGTAAGCGACCCACATGAGCCAAACATTTTGATGGAGTTAAAAGATAAGGTTGATCCAAACATGGATTTCGAGGATATCCGGCTTGAAAACTAGCACTGACAAGTGAATCGTTCTATGAAAAGGCCAATATTCGCCTACGATGGGCAGAAATATACGCCAACTGAAAGAGCAATCCCGATGGATCTCCTAAAGATGACATTCAAAGTAATGTCGCTGTGAAACAGTCCAGCTATAATTCAGGGAAAGTCGAGGTAAACATCAGTAATAAGAATAGAGGAAATGGCAATCGAAATGGAAACGGTGATAAAAGGAACAGGAATCGAGGAAATAATTTCGGAAAAAGGCCTCGATTTCAAACTTTCGAGAATTACACACCATTAAGCGAAACACTCGGAAACATTTATCTGAATACTTGTAACTATCTACAACACAAGAAGCCACCACCCAGTGACTCCACTAAGAAAGAGCTCACAAGTGGGAAATTTTGTTTGTTTCATGGAACTCACGGCCACTCTACTAACAAGTGTCATCATCTAAGAGACATTGTTGAGAAATTGCTTCGAGAAGGAAAGTTGGATGAGTATAAGGTCGCCTCAAGAGACAAGGGGCAAGGGGCAAGGAGGACAATCCCCGAATAAAAGTAACCCTCTTCCAAGCCCACAGCTCAGCAGAAGGGAAAGAACATTGACATTGTTATAAATAGAATAATTGGGGGACCACATCCAGCCAGATCCAGTAACAAAGCAATGGAGCAGTATACTAATGCGGCCAAACATCCAGAAATAGGGGAATGTAGTAACCTTGAAGAAACCGTACTAGTGAAACAGCAGAAGACAACTACTGATGATATCTTCTTCCGAGACAGAGAAAGTATTGGGGTTCAAGCACCGATCACTAATCCGTTAGTGATAATTACCATTATTAGACGTGCAATGGTCAAGAAAGTTCTTATGGATAGTGGGAGTTCTATTAACATCCTGTTTAAAAAGGCTTTAGATGTGTTGAAACTGGAAATGAAGGACTTAAAGCCATGTGAAGGTTGGATTCGTGGATTTAATGGAACCTCAACTGCCCCGATTGGAGTGATAGACTTACCTGTAGAGTTAGGTGAGGGAGAGCGTAGAAAAGTGAGGATTCTCCTATTCGTCGTCATGGACATCGACTCACCTTACAACGCGATTTTCCAGGACGGACAACACTTTCGGAGTTCAGGGCTTGCATTGCTCCATGGTGCCTGCTAATGAAATTCCTAAAAAATGCTGGAGTGGGATCCGAGGTGATCAAGTTACTAAAAGAGCATGCTATATGGCGGAGTTGAAGATGTTGCGTAACGGAAAGAGTTCAGAACTTAAGAACACTTCCCCTCCTGCTAAGGAAAACTCAGCATAGCAACTAAAGACAACACCACCAAGGGAGTCGCATGACGACAAACCTGAAAATATCGATCCTAGAGAGGACGAGGAGCTAGGAAGGCAACGCCCAACAAGGCAACTGTTGATATCCCAATCGATAACGACGACCCGACAAAGGTCTTGAAGATTGGATCTCATTTGGATTCTTTTCGGACGAAAGAATTGGAAGGAAAACCTTGATGTGTTTGCTTGGACCAAGGCAGACATGTGTGGAATTTCTCCCTCGATCATGAGTCGTTCTGTAACACCCCACCTCCATTAAGGTCATTCACAAAGGGAATGCCTTAACTTTGGTGGAGCATTTTAGTAAACAGAACAGAAACTTACAAGACAGATAAAACAGTACTTGAAAATTTTTAACTTTATTACAGCGGAAACAGAAATTAATATGGTTACATCCTTTCAATTTCAGAATTCAAGTACAAAATATCAGTCTTGTACAAAAGCCTTCAAAATACATAGTTTAAAATCATAATCCCCATGGAACGGAAGCTATACAGAGCCAAGCCATACTTTAAGCACTTCAAGCAAAGAGAAATCTGGATCAAGCTAAAGTATTTCCCTTCTTGGATAACCTGGGGGGGAACGGAAGAAAGGAGGCGAAACAACAAGGGTCAGACAAAAAGTCTGGCAAGTCCAGTGACTTTCAGCATATGAACAGATAATAATAATATGATATGAACATAAAACTGGATGTGAGATAACTATAACAGGTGTAGCAGATATAACAGAAAAACAGAATGATATAAACTATTGTTTTACACTTCTCTGCACTAATACTAGTATAGCAAAATTAGGTGTCCCCCTAATGTCTAAATTGAAGCAGGAACGGGTACAGAATACTTTAACAGAAACAGAATGCTAATAATGGGCCTTTACTACCCGATCAGAAACAGACAAAAGAAGAAACATATTTATCCCTATGGAAACAGAATGTGGAATTAGGTGTACACTAGTAATGGGCCTTTACCACCCGAACAGACGGCACCACACAGAAACAGACAGGTGTTACCACCCAACAGAAACAGATGGTACCAACAGAAACAGACAGAACTAACCGTAGCCTAAAACCCTACCCCAAGCGATCGGCTCCCTAATACATAAATATCCTGTGTCGGCCCCACAGTAGGGTGTATCACTCACTAAAGTGACAACCAATTGGCACAGACCTATTTACAGATGTCACGGCGTCTTACATCCTCAGAGGCAGACCGGGATCCATGCACGCACATGACCCGGTTGGAACGCACCATCAACACCCCTTGCCATTATCAGAATGAACCTCTTATAATTAGTTCAGTAAGCGTGCCCGGACCCTACTTACTGTTGGGTCAAAGTTTTGATACCAGAAAGGGTTACTGACTAATATGGGTCCCAAACAACAGATGACACAAGTAATTCCCCTCCTAACCTTGTGTCCCCAGACTAACAGATTTCAGATTAACTTGTTTACAAGTTCAGACATACAGAATTCAGATTTACTAATTCACAAATTAAGTTAACAAGTTTTCAGACTAACGGATCAGATGTACAGATTTTTCAGATTTGTCTAACTTTGTATTGGGCCTACAGATTCATGGACGGGTTTTACTACATCTATTAATCCCTTTGGTTTAACCCTATTTTTCCCTAATACGTTTTAGACGTCATTCTTATCTTAGATTTGCATTAATTAATTATTAATGCACAGACCTCTCACATTAGGTCGGTAGCTTGTGGCCGCTGGATATGCCGGGCGGTTCCGGGCAGACTTCTGCCACAAGCCAGACCTAACCTCGTGTCTTACGCATGTTATGACTAACTTCTCACATTAGAACCTATTGTTTGCGGCCACTGGATGTGCCTGGCGGTTCCGGGCAGATTTACGCCGCAAACTCATTCTAACCTCGAGTTAGCCATGTTTATCTTTGCGGCCAATTAATTAATAATTTACCGTTTATGCGCACACCCAATATATATGCCAATTCAGATTATATCAATAACAGGATGATTATATCGACATAGCAGATAACAGATTTTATATGACTTAACGGATTTAACAGATTTAGCAACTTAGCAGATTTTGGCATATAACAGGTTAGGCATTTCAACCGACAAATTTAACAGATTAGGCATTTCAATCTAATTAGCAGTCTAGGCAATATAACAAAACTAGTAGTTTAGGCAACTTGACTAATTAGCAGATTTAGCAAATTTAATATTTCTAAAAGTTCTATTTACATGCCTTGCCCAATCATAAATTGGCCTAAATTCATATGCTTACATAATTGTCATGATTCGCAACATATACTCCATGTTTGCATAAGCGCAGAATATGGACATAATTTGCCATATAACATATGTTCCAATTTTTGTTAAACTAGCATTTTACAGCAGATTCACATATAAATTATACCAAATATAACCATTAATTTCAATGCATGCCATATATCCAAAAATCCCTATTTAGGTGTAATCACAATAATAGATATCCTAATTAATGTAAATCTTTACACCTAAGTTTCCATATCTTCTTCTTTTTGAGTCATGAATCATTATGCAAACTATACCCAACAATATAAATCTTTAAATCATATCTTCTAAAAATCATATCTTGACTTTTATATACATTTTGTCCAAAGTCTCAAATCATATGTAATCTTACAATGGTTCCTCTTTTCTTCTATCATAGAATATGCATAGATCCAAATCTAGTTTACAACATATGCTCATTAATTACAGTTCTAAATTACAACATAACTATGCATACAACATGCATAAATTATATGTTCATAGTCAAATTTATGCATATGTCCAATATATTTTATGCCTCAGACCTAAAGTCATACATTCAATTTAGTCTTGTCAAATTTCGCATCATTCATTATTTATCCCAAAATTTGCGTTCATACGTTCATCTCTTATGAGAATAGGCACAGGCTCGTGGTAGCCTGGCTATAAAAACAGAAAAGAAGAAAAGGGATACAGAACAGTCACAGAAAAACAAATCTGACAGAAGAGAATATATATACAATCTCAGATTCAGAATTAAAAACATATCAAAATTATAATTAACGTTTATAGCGGAAAATAACTGTACTTGCCTTGATTGGATTAAAGAAAGAACTTTAACTTGTTGTAGAATCTTTGCAGAAACTTTAATCTCTAGTTTGAATTGAGTTGCTTAGGCTGATGTTGATTATCTTCTAGTTTTAATTCCAGCAGAGCAGCGACGCCATTTATATTTTTTTATTAGAAGAAGAGAGCAATGGAGGCTAGAGAATTGTGTAAGAAACCTAGGTAGAGTCTAGGGTCATTTTATAGAGTTTATGAACTGATTAGGACCATCGATGTTGCTTGGATTGATCGTAGCCATTCATTCGAAAGAGAGACCAATTAGAGCCTGCCACCTAGCCCTAATGACAAAGCATGCTTCTGGAAATCGACCAACATAGACTAGGCCAGTCAGGGTGGACTGGGTTCGACCTGGGTCTGGACCAGGTCGACAGCCCTGTCGACAGCCCTGTCGACCTGGCTAGACCAGGTCGACAGCCCAGTCGACCTGGGTGTCTTAGGCGGGAATTTTCCCGCCCTGGCCAATTGGGCCCCATTTTTAATTTTAAACTTGATTTTCTGAACTGTTCGAATTTTAAACTTAATTCAGAAACTTCCGGAGGCTATATCTTCTTCATACGGACTCCGTTTTTCAAAAACTCGGACTCTATTTCGCGTATTTTTCCGAGACGAACGCAATGGCGTATCTCGTTACCCTTAGTTCTTTGATTTCAAATTAATTATACTTTAATTTATGACTTTCACGGTTATAGAATACACGGGGTGTTACATTCTCCCCCACTTAAAAGGATTTCGTCCCCGAAATCTTCAAGTTAAGAAGAATGTGTCCTACCATCCAATCACCCATCTACTCAACCATCATCCACAAGCATCCATTGTCCTTAGAAAACTTCTAATGTTGTATGAACATATGCAAAAGTGTGTGTATATGTTCCTTATCTAATGCAAAGATCAGGCGGTCTACTGATTCAGTTGACCTCCTTAATGCGAATTATGTCAGTGCCATGAGTCCAACATGTATGCAATAGAATTCTAATGATATATATTATTTCTATATGAGTGCCCAATCATTCACTCAAATGCAACATCCATGTGCTAAATCAACCATTTTGCATCCACAAGAATTGAAAAATGCTCACCCATCCATATGCAGTATGAGAGTGTTTTCGAGCCGATCTAGTGCCTAGTGTGTGTATATGCATCCACGGGTAACCACTAGCAACCACTTGCATCCACTTGCAACCATCAAACATAACATGTCTCAAACACATGTTTACACCCATTAGTTTCTACCTAAAGTTCAAATATTCGATCGATAGGATACAGTCGAATGATGGAAGCGAGTACAGATAGAACGAAAATTTGGTTCCTATTAGACCTGGGTCCTAAGTATCGGCCCCAAAGACCGAAACCAACATCAAATTGACACCCAGAGGATTACCTTCTTTAGACAATGTCAAAACTGGAAATCCTATAAAAAGTATTTAGATATTTACAGACTACTGGTACAGATCAGGTTCCCTAATGATTCTTAGGAAGCTAAGCATGATAAAATCATACCCCACGAAAACTCAGAATGTATGCGTCATACTTGACGCCTAACACAGATATCCCTCAAACCCCAATCTCAAATAGATGATCCATAACCCTTATGGGTCTGAGTCTATAGCGGAATTCAGAAATAATACTAGTATTAAAGTGCAGAGTATCGATTACAAAATCAAAATACCAGAATCAGAAAAAGTCTTAACTCCATAATCAGAAAAAGAAATTAAACCTACTATAGAAATTTTCCTATTTCTATCCTAGCCACTAGCCTCAAGAGTGTTCGCCTGCCCTCCTTGTCCTCGTCTCTTCGGGCAGTCCCTAGTGAAGTGTCCCATCTCCCCACAGTTGAAGCAAGCGCCCTTCCTTTTTCTGCAATCCTTGTTCAGATGAGTCGAGCTCCCACAAGTAAAGCACTTTTTCCCCTTCTTATCTTCAGACTTCTCATCCTTCTTTTGTGTTTCCTTTTTGGGCCCCGCTTTCTTATTCTGTGGTTCTTCCTTCTTTGTCTCTTTCGGGCCCTTGCCTTCCTCGTGCAGTAGTGCCATGTCCACCAATTTCTCGTAAGTCGCTCCCATAGGTACGTGGGTCATGGCTAAGCTGTGCAGTGGCTCATTCAATCCTTTAACAAAGCGGAGAGCCTTTTTATGCTGAGTGTTGACTAAATCCAATCCGAATCTTGCTAGTTGGTTGAACTGGTTGACGTATTCCTTGACCGTCATACTTCCTTGCTTAAGAGACAAGAACTTTTCCAATTGTAAACTTCGTTCAGCTTGCGAGAGGAATTTTGTCTCAAACCTTGTTCTGAAATCCATCCATGTCTCAACCGGCCTCTCGGCGTTAGTGACTTCCCACCAGTAGGAAGCTTCGTCTTTGAGCAGCCATACTGCCAACTGTACCTTCTGCCTATCGTCCACCTCGAAGATAACGAATAGATCCTCAGTTTCTTTGAGCCAATTCCTTGCTTCTACGAATGATTCAGTTCCTTTGAAATCCTTCCCACCCATGGCCCTAAAATCTCTACAGATATTTGAGAAAGCAATTGCACGAGGAGGGGGTGGAGGAGGGGGATCATTTGCTGGACCTGCAGCGGCGGTCCTAGCCTCAAGATATTGACGAAACCAACCGGGTACATGAACACCCTCTGGTATCTCAGATGCTTCAGACATGCTGGAACGAAAAAGGAAAGGTTCAATACAAAAAGGACTGAAAGAAAGATATATGGCTCTTGGGGATCATGTTTTCCAAAATAAGCTTTATTTTCTTTTTTGAAAATACTTCCTTCCAAAACCTTTTTGAAAACAGTTTTCAAAAACTTTACCCAATCTGGTAACCTTCAGCTCTGATACCAAGTGTAACACCCCACCTCCATTAAGGTCACTCACAAAGGGAATGCCTTAACTTTGGTGGAGCATTTTAGTAAACAGAACAGAAACTTACAAGACAGATAAAACAGTACTTGAAATTTTTTAACTTTATTACAGCGGAAACAGAAATTAATATGGTTACATCCTTTCAATTTTAGAATTCAAGTACAAAATATCAGTCTTGTACAAAAGCCTTCAAAATACATAGTTTAAAATCATAATCCCCATGGAACGGAAGCTATACAGAGCCAACCCATACTTTAAGCACTTCAAGCAAAGAGAAATCCGGATCAAGCTAAAGTATTTCCCTCCTTGGATAACCTGGGGGGAACGGAAGAAAGGAGGCGAAACAACAAGGGTCAGACAAAAAGTCTGGCAAGTCCAGTGACTTTCAGCATATGAACAGATAATAATAATATGATATGAACATAAAACTGGATGTGAGATAACTATAACAGGTGTAGCAGATATAACAGAAAAACAGAATGATATAAACTATTGTTTTACACTTCTCTGCACTAATACTAGTATAGCAAAATTAGGTGTCCCCCTAATGTCTAAATTGAAGCAGGAACGGGTACAGAATACTTTAACAGAAACAGAATGCTAATAATGGGCCTTTACTAGCCGATCAGAAACAGACAGAAGAAGAAACATATTTATCCCTATGGAAACAGAATGTGGAATTAGGTGTACACTAGTAATGGGCCTTTACCACCCGAACAGACGGTACCACACAGAAACAGACAGGTGTTACCACCCAACAGAAACAGATGGTACCAATGGAAACAGACAGAACTAACCGTAGCCTAAAACCCTACCCCAAGCGATCGGCTCCCTAATACATAAATATCCTGTGTCGGCCCCACAGTAGGGTGTATCACTCCCTAAAGTGACAACCAATTGGCACAGACCTATTTACAGATGTCACGGCGTCTTACATCCTCAGAGGCAGACCGGGATCCATGCGCGCACATGACCCGGTTGGAACGCACCATCAACACCCCTCGCCATTATCAGAATGAACCTCTTATAATTAGTTCAGTAAGCGTGCCCGGACCCTACTTACTGTTGGGTCAAAGTTTTGATACCAGAAAGGGTTGCTGACTAATATGGGTCCCAAACAACAGATGACACAAGTAATTCCCCTCCTAACCTTGTGTCCCCAGACTAACAGATTTCAGATTAACTTGTTTACAAGTTCAGACATACAGAATTCAGATTTACTAATTCACAAATTAAGTTAACAAGTTTACAGACTAACGGATCAGATGTACAGATTTTTCAGATTTGTCTAACTTTGTATTGGGCCTACAGATTCATGGACGGGTTTTACTACATCTATTAATCCCTTTGGTTTAACCCTATTTTTCCCCAATACGTTTTAGACGTCATTCTTATCTTAGATTTGCATTAATTAATTATTAATGCACATACCTCTCACATTAGGTCGGTAGCTTGTGGCCGCTGGATATGCCGGACGGTTCCGGGCAGACTTCTGCCACAAGCCAGACCTAACCTCGTGTCTTACGCATGTTATGACTAACTTCTCACATTAGAACCTATTGTTTGCGGCCACTGGATGTGCCGGGCGGTTCCGGGCAGATTTACGCCGCAAACTCATTCTAACCTCGAGTTAGCCATGTTTATCTTTGCGGCCAATTAATTAATAATTTACCGTTTATGCGCACGCCCAATATATATGCCAATTCAGATTATATCAATAACAGGATGATTATATCAACATAGCAGATAACAGATTTTATATGACTTAACGGATTTAACAGATTTAGCAACTTAGCAGATTTTGGCATATAACAGGTTAGGCATTTCAACCGACAAATTTAACAGATTAGGCATTTCAATCTAATTAGCAGTCTAGGCAATATAACAAAACTAGTAGTTTAGGCAACTTGACAAATTAGCAGATTTAGCAAATTTAATATTTCTAAAAGTTCTATTTACATGCCTTGCCCAATCATAAATTGGCCTAAATTCATATGCTTACATAATTGTCATGATTCACAACATATACTCTATGTTTGCATAAGCGCAGAATATGGACATAATTTGCCATATAACATATGTTCCAATTTTTGTTAAACTAGCATTTTACAGCATATTCACATATAAATTATACCAAATATAACCATTAATTTCAATGCATGCCATATATCCAAAAATCCCTATTTAGGTGTAATCACAATAATAGATATCCTAATTAATGTAAATCTTTACACCTAAGTTTCCATATCTTCTTCTTTTTGAGTCATGAATCATTATGCAAACTATACCCAACAATATAAATCTTTAAATCATATCTTCTAAAAATCATATCTTGACTTTTATATACATTTTGTCCAAAGTCTCAAATCATATGTAATCTTACAATGGTTCCTCTTTTCTTCTATCATAGAATATGCATAGATCCAAATCTAGTTTACAACATATGCTCATTAATTACAGTTCTAAATTACAACATAACTATGCATACAACATGCATAAATTATATGTTCATAGTCAAATTTATGCATATGTCCAATATATTTTATGCCTCAGACCTAAAGTCATACATTCAATTTAGTCTTGTCAAATTTCGCATCATTCATTATTTATCCCAAAATTTGCGTTCATACGTTCATCTCTTATGAGATTAGGCACAGGCTCGTGGTAGCCTGGCTATAAAAACAGAAAAGAAGAAAAGGGATACAGAACAGTCACAGAAAAACAAATCTGACAGAAGAGAATATATATACAATCTCAGATTCAGAATTAAAAACATATCAAAATTATAATTAACGTTTATAGCGGAAAATAACTGTACTTGCCTTGATTGGATTAAAGAAAGAACTTTAACTTGTTGTAGAATCTTTGCAGAAACTTTAATCTCTAGTTTGAATTGAGTTGCTTAGGCTGATGTTGATTATCTTCTAGTTTTAATTCCAGCAGAGCAGCGACGCCGTTTTTATTTTTTTATTAGAAGAAGAGAGCAATGGAGGCTAGAGAATTGTGTAAGAAACCTAGGTAGAGTCTAGGGTCATTTTATAGAGTTTATGAACTGATTAGGACCATCGATGTTGCTTGGATTGATCGTAGCCATTCATTCGAAAGAGAGACCAATTAGAGCCTGCCACCTAGCCCTAATGACAAAGCATGCTTCTGGAAATCGACCAACATAGACTAGGCCAGCCAGGGTGGACTGGGTTCGACCTGGGTCTGGACCAGGTCGACAGCCCTGTCGACCTGGCTAGACCAGGTCGACAGCCCAGTCGACCTGGGTGTCTTAGGCGGGAATTTTCCCGCCCTGGCCATTTGGGCCCCATTTTTAATTTTAAACTTGATTTTCTGAACTGTTCGAATTTTAAACTTAATTCAGAAACTTCCGGAGGCTATATCTTCTTCATACGGACTCCGTTTTTCGAAAACTCGGACTCTATTTCGCGTATTTTTCCGAGACGAACGCAATGGCGTATCCCGTTTCCCTTAGTTCTTTGATTTCAAATTAATTATACTTTAATTTATGACTTTCACGGTTATAGAATACACGGGGTGTTACACGTTCACTATTCCCAAACCTAAAGCATCCCCTGGTGAAGCAAAAAAGGTGTATGTTGGGCCCAGAGAGGTCAGCAGCCTTGAAAGAAGAAGAAGAGAGGTTAAGGAATAACGGGTTCATCAGAGACTCGACATATCCCGACTGGATATCAAATCCCGTCATGGTTAAGAAATCAAATGGGAAGTGGCGAACATGCATCGACTTTTCTGATTTGAACAAAGCCAACCCAAATGATATTTTTTCCACTCCCCAGGATCAACCAATTGGTTGATTCAATAGCAGGACATGAACTTCTCTCCTTCATGGACACATATTCAAGGTATAATCAGATCCCCATGCATGTACCGGATTAAGAACACACAAGTTTCATTACAAACTTGTGTTGTACTATTATGTGGGGATGCCATTTGGACTAAAAAATGCAGGAGCTACATATCAGCGCTTGGTGAACTGAATGTTTTACAATAAGATAGGGAAAACAATGGAAGTTTATGTAGATGACATGCTTGTAAAGTCCAGGCAATCCTATGATCACACAAAAGACTTGGCGGAAATGTTTGAAATTCTACGGAGGTACGGGATGAAGTTGAACCCTTTAAATGTTCGCTCGGGGTTGCACATTGGGTTCATAGTCAGCTCTCGAGGGATGAGATTAATCCTGACTAGACTACAACAATCAGGGACATAAAAGAGCCACGAAAGATCAGGATGTTCAAAGTTTGGCTGGAAAAGTTGCAGCGTTAAGCAGATTCATTTCCAAAGTTACAGACATATTGTTCCTTTCTTTGAGTTAAGCAAACGAGGAAAACGCAACTTTGAGTGGACCCCTGACTGTGTGGAGGCTTTTCAAAATTTGTTGAATCTGCTGGAGAAACCTCCAATTTTGTCTAAACCGGTAGACCATGAGGATCTGTTCATATATTCAGCAGGGTCATCTCATGCCATCAGCTCAGCTTTGGTACATGAGGAGGACAAAATTCAAAGGCCGGTATGTTATGTAAGTAAGAAGTTGGCGGCAGCAGAGCGCAATTACCCAAAGATAGAAAATTTTGCTTATAGCCTCCTGATTGCATCCCGAAAACTTCGTCATTATTTTCAGGCTCATCCAATTGTTGTGTATACTGATCAGCCGCTCCGATAGGTCCTACAACGACCTGAAGAGACTGGGAGATTTCTTAAACGGAACATCGATTTGAGCCAGTTCGGTTAAAACTTCTAGCCCAAGAGATCGATAAGGGGGTAACCTTTAGCCGATTTCATCGCTGAGTTCACAATCCCCAAGGAGGATGTATTAGACGATAAGGCTAACCTCTCGGAGCAGAGTTTAGAACATAACCTCTGAAGACTATATACCGATAGGGCTAAGAATGATCGAAGATCCAGCACCAGAGTCGTTTTAACGACTCCTAAGGGACGATCTATTTACTAAGATTTGCAGTTGGAATTCTCTGCCACTAATAATGATTACGAATACAAGTCCCCGATAAGCTTGTACACGCGAGATTTGCTCTCGGTTAAAGACACTATCCCAGAAGTAAAATCTGAAAGAAAAGAATTAAGGATACACTACAAACAGGAAGATAACCACAAACAAATGGTTAAAGGGGCTTACTACGATCAATAATTTGACTAGAAACACCGACATGACATTAAAATAAAAAGAATTGGTCTTCCCAAGGCATAACCTTACCTGCACCATCATTAATAATCTTCCACAAAGGGGTAGCATAGAATAAGGGAAAATCATCATCCCTTGAAAAGCGCATCAAATAACGGGTGAGATTCGACGTAAGAGAGACCTGACCCAATTCCGGAGCAAGAACTTCCAGGCATAAGAGTAATGCATAGGTGCTCGATGGAAATTGAATTGGCGCGACCCCCAAATCCTACAGAAGTCGAAGCATTAAGGGTGGAAAAGGAAAGAAGCCCCAATGTCAGACATGAATGGCTGAGTAGGCAAAATATCCCTTAGGAGGATGCATGATATCATTACGGTCAGTAGCAGGAATAGCCTCCACATCGTCCATTCCAAAACTGGCAAGGATAGAATTAACGTCATCCTGAGAAGGAACCAGCGATTTCTTCAAGAAAAGAGATTTTCCCTCCGAGAAAGACCACAAGCATCAGTGGGTGACAAACCGAAACTCATCACATCAAACATGACACTACTAGGTGATATCATTTCGTGAAACATATAAAGTTTATATCTCATTCATTAGAACATCCGGAAGAGATTACTCTTAAGCCTAAAAAAAGAGTAAGCAAGGCAGGGCATTTATCAAAGGCTTAAGCAGAGAGCGTCCTACGATAGGCTTCAAATCCTCAGTGAATGAATAATATGGCTCGATAAATTAATGTTGTAGGTAAAACTAAAGAAGAAGAAGTGGCAATTGTGCAAGGATATTTACCTAAATCCCCACCGCACAAACGAAGACAAATCAATGCCCCTCTGCCAAGGAAGATCAAAGGACTTCGATATAATGCCTCAGAAAAGAAAAAGAGTTTGACTTGAAAAGTTGAAAACACCCCTTAACAAAAGGGGGGAGTGTTACTACCAAAAATCAACAGCAGAGTGAGCTGGCGGTGAAGGGGTAGCCGGTGACCAAAGGCTCGCAGGAGGCCCAACAGAAAGTGGGAGCTAAACACCAAGAAGGACAAGAACAAGAAGAAATAGTCCAAAAAGCCGCATCATCCGAAGTTTTCTTTCCCCTCTCCCTCTAAGGGGAAAGATCGTAAAGAACTATGGGGCATAACCGATCTACCAGGGTTAATCCGATAAAAGCTCTCCGAAAGTATTTGCTCAACGGAAGACTCTGTGTGAAGAACCACCCATCTCCTAAAGCCAAGTAAGCCAGAAGTGATAAACTCGATAAACGAAGCCCAAAGGAATCTTCAAGAATGACCAGCCCGAATGCCGACACACCTGAAGATGGAAGCATCGAAGGCACTAAACCAGAAGCATTGAAGGCACTAAACCGGAAGAACGTGAATGGGCCATCCAGAACCAACTTCCGGAGCACCTACTGCGTGGAGACCAAAAGGCTAACCGAAACCCAAGCGGATATACAACTACGCGTACTAATTCACTTAGTACCGAAACCTGTGGTGGCTTCGAACCAGAAGTTATCAACATACAACATGAGAGCAAGCCTCTCTAAGCATTCAAGATAAGGCCGGAGGCCTACATTCGAGAGCTTGTAGCCGAAGGCCTATATCAAAGGACCATGGCTAACACTCCAAGAATGGTCGAAAGGCAAGCGCCCGAAACTCAAAAAAAAACAACCGACAAGGACTTCTGTAGGCCCAATAGCCCGTCAACGGAAGGAGCACCAAATCACTATAAATAAGACCCCAGAGGTCATATTCAAGGGGAGATTTTTTGGGGGGCCTCCAAAATAATTGTACTCTTAAAAATTAACTTAGCAAAGAGATCAATGGGGAAATCCCCCTATGACATTCATGTACTCTCAGTAAAAATTGAATAAAAAGGGGAATCTATCACAAGAAAGTTGCTCTGTAAGTGTGTTTTTCCATTTTTTGATCATCACCATTGCGGTTGCTTGTTTTTCTTTTTAGATTTGAATTGGATTTCCTCTTCAATACGCCCTTGAGTAGGAAGACACGTTTTGTCCCCTGGGTCGAGATCCATTCTGATTGCCCTTGGCAAACCCCTTTTTCTCCAATTCCACTTCCAAGGCAGTAACCCGATTTTCCCCATAAAACAACCCACTAACCATTCCCTCCTTTAGATCCACCCCAGTTGATCTATCTCCGGTGTTGATGAAAATTATTGTTAACACTCATGATTCGAGAGAGAGAGAGAGAGAGAGAGAGAGTGTACAAAGAATGGGAAGACGTCGTCCCTATGGTGTGAAGGTGCACCATGATGAAAGATCGCCTTAAATACACTCTAACCTGATTGTACGATAGGAGAGTATAAAGATGCTAAGAATAACCACAATGAGAAAGATCCTCACCATGCTGAAGAGCTGGGGGTAGTCTAATGCCGAACCTAATTAATCTCGAATAAGCCCTGGCGAAACACTTTATTCAAGATTGATTGGAAGTATACACACCACATCCCCTATTATCGATTGTTTAGTTAAGTAGTGATTTCTGCACACTATATTTTGTTGTTCATGCAATTGCAGGGAAGCTCAATCATGATGTGGATTGCTATTTACTACTTATATTTTTAACATTTTGACCATTACTGAGATCAACTGAAATGAATGACAAACTTGCAAGTATTTGACATAGTGGGAAACAAACTATTTCGTTTACGTGAGTGCCGGTTTGTACAAGCCCCGAGTGTTCCAAGTTTAGATTTTTCAGCTCACAACAAACTGGAGAGTCACGCCAGGAGAATGCGAAGACGCAAATACACGCACGCGTTAAAAAAAGTAAATTTGTTTAAAGAAATTATGTATTCATTTATAGTTCTTTCACTTTACAAATTTTTGTGTAAACTCTGATATTTATGAGAAATTTTATTCCGCTGCAAATTTTGTACTTTGTGATTCTATGTTAATTCTGTTTAAATTGCGTAAGCCAATAACAATCTGACATTTTGGACGTCTAGAGTTGGTTTAATTACTGACTTGAGGCGGTCAAAAAGCCAGGTCGTTACAAGTTGGTATCAGAGTAGATTAAGCAAGGAAATGCGAGG
This sequence comes from Allium sativum, assembly GCA_030737875.1. Classification (NCBI taxonomy): domain Eukaryota; kingdom Viridiplantae; phylum Streptophyta; class Magnoliopsida; order Asparagales; family Amaryllidaceae; genus Allium; species Allium sativum. The sequence goes on along the minus strand of CM060909.1, from coordinate 61,723,697 downwards.
GTCGTACTGGCTACAACAATAGCGGACTAATGGAAAATCAAAACAAAAGGCGAAACTGACATTCATTTGGGCTCAGCTTTCTTTGGCAGCCTTGAGCTTATCCCTTTCCTCCTTTTCAGCTTCAGACAAGATACGCTTCAGCTTCTTTTTCCCTAAAACCGGAGTGTTGGGATCAGTAGAAGATTTCTGAGCAAGCTCTTGAGTGATCGACCGTAACACCCCACACCCGCTACGGTCACTCACTAAGGGAATGCCATAACATCGGTGGAGTATTTTAAGTGAATATAGAACAGAAAAATTACAACAAGACAGATATAAGTAATACTTGAGAATTTAAAACATCATTTCATTTCAGCGGAAAGTAAAACATGTTTGGTTACACCAAAACCATAAATAAGAGTCAAGTACATAATATCCATCCTGATAAAAACGAAAGTACATAATCCCACTACATAACCTAATAGCCATAATAGAAAAGATAAATTGAGCTTTACATCCACGGTCCAAGCTCCAAAAGATAGATAAAGCAGTCTGATCAAAGCCCACTAGTGCTAGGCCCACTCTGAAAACCTGAGGGTTGGGAAAAAGATAAAGAAACAACGGGGTCAGACATAAGTCTGAGTGAGTCCTATAACCCTAACAATACAATCATTAAAGTAATTAGGGTATGATATAAACAAGGTACGGTACCTCTGGGGATAATGACTACACTAAGTAGCCAACTAAACACAGGACGTACTAAGATAACCGAAAAGACGCATTTATCCACCCAAGGATAATTACTGGATTACACCACCCCAGATCTACCCACCCAAGGGTAATTCCTACACTGCACCACACCAGTCACTCCTAACTTAAAGGTTGATCCCACCCATGGACTTATAAAATTAACTTAATAGTTTTCGCGTACCCCTAGGTGACTAAGTAGACGCCACGGGGCCCTACAATCCACTAGGTGTACACACTACTCCCCATTCGATCGGCTCCCTAACGTAGATACCCGTGCTGGCCCCACCGTGGGGTGTACCATTCCCCAACGTGGCAACCTGATAAAACTAACGGTGCACAGCTTATATCTACACGATGCAACAACGTCTTATTTACCAGCCCGGGTCCACACACGCATATGAAACCCGTTGGTCATGCGTTGCCACCGCTAACCCATTTTGGCCTCTTATAGTCAAGCCCAATATGCATGTCCCGTCACTCGACTAGAGTCGAGCCCACTTAGATACGTTTGGGATATTGGTTGAAATGGGCCCCCACAAGCTACCACCTAAGCTTGTTATTTTATCTAGTGTATCGCACTTAACCCCTTTTATAATCATGCCCACCTACATGTTAAGGTTTGGTTAAGTCATCTAATCATATATCAATTGCCACTTAAGGCACCCACTAGATTTCCACATGCCACCCAAAGCACTTACTTAACCCTTTACCCATGTTTAATTACATGTTCCTCTTTGTTTAAGTATTCTAATCGTATTTTCTATTGCCACCCAAGGCAACCCACTAGATTTCCACATGCCACCCAAGGCACCCACTTAACCCCTCATGTCCCTCTACATGCTAATATGGTTAAGTGTTTCTTAATTAATTAAGATCATGACCTCATAAAGACCTCTCACATTAGACCATCTTTTATGACTGCTGGATATGCCGGTTGGTTCCGGGCAGACTTCTGTCATAAAAAGGTCTAACCTCGTGTCTTTACTTTAATCACGTATTTAATTTATGACTAAGACCTCTCACATTGGGCCAATCATTTGTAGCTGCTGGATGGCCGGTCGGTTCCGGGCAGACTTCCGCTACAAAAGGGTCCAACCTCGTGTCTTAGTTGATTAATTACACCTAATTAATCACCCCCATAATTTGAATTAATTATGCCTAATTAATTACACATTTTTAAGAATATGGGTAGACCTAACTCAATAGGTAAATTCCCAATTCCATAGTATTGGTAGACCTAACTTAATAGGTAAATTCCCAACTCCATAATATGGGTAGACCTAACTTAATAGGTAAATTCCCAATTACGTCCATTTAATTTGTGGTATGATTAATCATACCCATTTCACATCATTTTATTAACATGCATATTAACCCCATCGTTCCCCACGTAGTTCGTTCTCATAACACGACATAATAAAGTGAAGATTCATCACAAAGGTCATGGGTTTAGCCAACATAGCATGAAACTTTATCATGGGTTCAAAAGGTGTCAACTTGCATATATGAACATACATTAAACCCAACTAGTATTTAACCCAAACTTGCATTATGCATGTCATAAAAGAGACAACTTGCATATGAACTTGCACATAAACTTGCATATGAACTTGCATCATAACTTGCATATGAACTTGCATCATAACTTGCATATGAACATGTATCATAACTTGCATATGAACTTGCATCATAACTTGCATATGAACTTGCATCATAACTTGCATATGAACTTGCATCATAACTTGCATATGAACTTGCATCATAACTTGCATAAGAACTTGCATCATAACTTGCATATGAACATGTATCATAACTTGCATATGAACTTGCATCATAACTTGCATATGAATATGTATCATAACTTGCATATATTATGCATATCATAAAAAGAGACAAACTTGCATAAAACCAAACACTTAGCATGCATAAAACCAAATACTTAGCATGCATAAAACCACATACATAGCATGCATAAAACCAAATACTTAGCATGCATAAAACCAAATACATAACTTGCATAACATGTTACATATAGACTTGCATATAATCTCCCATATAGCTTGCATAACATGTTACATATGAATCAATGTTCAACATAGTGTTTTGCATCATAAAACATAGCATTAAACTTGCATATAGCACACAACATACACTATACTAAACTTGCATAAACACATTGATTCCACAAACATAGCCATATCTTATCATATCCTATCATAATCAATTTAACAATTGATTGTTAAGTCTATAGAAACTCACCACTAAACTCCAATAAGCAAACCCTTGCCACAAATCACCCAAAAACTCTAGCCTTGAACATAAAGCTTGCAACTTGATGATGAATGCAAGCCAATGATCACTCATACAACTCAAAGATGCTTGTATGCACATGAAAGCCTTCATAGAAATAGTTTAGAAATAGGATGGAGGCTAGGGTTTTGAGTGGAGGCCATGATCATAGAAAATTTTGGCATAGTTTAGTTAGGAGATAGGATTATGACCATTTAGGGCTAGCTTAGGGTCTTATTTATAGGATTAGGCAAGTGTTTTAGGCCATTAGATTAACCCTAAATTAGATTAGGACCCTTAGATTTCGGAACCTTCAGAAACCAGCCCTAAGACCAAGCCCAAACCCCAAACTGGTGCACCCAACCACAGAACTCTCTAGAAACTGTGCAGGTTTACTGTCCCGACACGGGCGCACTTCCCAAGTGCGCCAGTGTAAAAATGTGTTGGCGCACTTCACAAGTGCGCCAGTGCATTTTTGTGTTGGCGCACTTCACAAGTGCGCCAGTGCATTCTTGCTTGTTTTCGGTTTTTCTGCCTAACTTCGTTCGTCCATATCTTCTTCATACGGACTCCGATTTTCGAAAACTCAGACTCTATTTCGCGTATTTTTCCGAGACGAACGCAATGGTGCAACCCGTTTCCACTAATTCCCACATCTGGGATTAGTTATTCTTTACTTTGTGAATTTTAGCATTAACCGAAATTCGGGGTGTTACATTCTCCCCTCATTAAAGGATTTCGTCCCCGAAATCTCTAAGCTAAGGAGAATGCATATCCTACCATCCAAACAACCATCTACTCAATCCATCAAACACGGGCATCCATTGTCCTTAAAACAGTTTCTAATGATGTATGAGCATATGCAAAAAGTGTGTGTATATGTTCCCTATCTAATGTATGAACATATGCAAACCATGATAGCGCCATGCATCCATTATGTATGCGAGAGAACCCTATCGACACATACAATATCTACATGAGTGCACAACCATTCACCAAAATGCATCATCCATATGATAACACAATCATTATACATCCATAAATATAGCTTCCTACACACAATTTTATGCAATATGCAATATGAAGTGATTGAGCCGATCTAGTGCCTAGAGTGTGTATACATGCATCCACGAGCAACCACTAGCAACCACTTGCATCCACATGCATCCATCAAACATAACATGTCTCAAACACATGTTTCAACCATAGGTTTACCCTATCTAAAGGTCAAAAGTACTAATGAGAGGACATACTAAAGATAAGATAAGTACTAGACAAACGATAAAGGAGAAGTTAAAAGACATACTCTCAAAAAGGAATGGGTACAATGAACGCATCTTCGCTTCCGTCTCCCAAGTAGCATTGCCCTCGTCTTCTCCCCATTGTACTTTGACTAGTTGGACCTCTCGATTCCTCAATTTCCTAGTTTCTGACCCAAGGATGCGAGTAGGAGCTCGTCGAATCGTCGCATCACGCTCTACCTCTACATCTCTAAGCAAGCTCGGCTCTACCACCTCTGCGGTCTCATGTAAGCACTTCCTCAAATGTGATACATGGAATACATCATGAACACCACTAAGTCTGTCGGGCAACTCCACCCTATATGCCATCCGTCCAATCCTTTCCTTAATAGGAAACGGCCCAACAAACCTCGGTGCTAACTTCCCAACGGACCCAAAGCGAACAACATTTCTCAACGGAGATACTTTGACAAAAACCATGTCCCCAACCTCAAACTCAAGATCCGTCCTTCTCCGATCCGCATAAGATTTCTGTCTATCTTGCGCTGCCTTCATCCTTCTTCGAACCAAATCAATCTTCTCTGAAGTCTCTCTAACCATATCTGGCCCAAGCAAGATCTTATCCGTAGATTCCCCACCAACATGTAGGAGATCGACAAGGCCTTCCATAAAGAGCTTCGAAAGGTGCCATGCCAATACTAGACTGAAAGCTGTTATTGTATGCGAACTCCACCAAAGGAAGATGTTCTTCCCATGTACCTCCAAAATCCAAGATACAAAGCCTCAAGAGATCTTCTAAGATACGGTTCACCCTCTCGGTCTGACCGTCCGTCTGAGGATGATATGCGGTGCTCAAACACAACTAAGTCCCTACCGCCTCTTGCAAACTTCTCCAAAACTCACTAGTGAAGATAGGATCTCGATCACTCACAATGCTGGATGGTACGCCATGCAATCTAACAATCTCTCTAACATAGACTGAAGCAAGCCATGGAGCGGTCCTCTTACTCTTCACGGGTATAAAATGGGCACTCTTAGTAAGTCTGTCTACCACAACCCAAATTCCCGTATTGCCCTTCCTCGATCTCGGTAACCCATCGATGAAATCCATCGAGACACTATCCCACTTCCATTGCGGAACTTCCAATGGGTGTAGCAACCCACCGGGTTTCCTTTGCTCCGCTTTAACTTGTTGGCACGCTAAGCATCTAGCCACATACTCGGCCACATCTTTCTTCATACCGGCCCAGAAGAAAACTCTCTTCATGTCTTGGTACATTTTGTCTCCACCGGGATGAATAGTCATTCTTGAACGATGTGCATCATCCAAAATAGCCTTCTTCAAACCCTCATCTTGCGGTACACAAAGTCTACCGTCTCTATGCAACTATCCCCTATCATCTATGGTGTACCTACCCAAATGGCTGGACGACTCCCCCCTTATAAGCTTCTCTACTAACTCAACCAACTGTGGGTCGTCTCGCTGAGCCTCGCCAATCCGCCCCAAAAGAGTAGGCCTAACCTCCAAGGAGGCTAGCAAACCGGGTACAAAGTCAACGAAAGGTCTATAGTCAAACATTGAATTAAACTCCAAGCTTCGCCATTCCACGAACAATGGACTCAAAGACAGCCTTTTTCTGCTTAAGGCGTCTGCCACCACGTTACCCTTGCTAGGGGTATACGCTATCTCAAACTCATAGGATGCTAAGAATTCCATCCACCTTTGTTGTCTTAAGACAATGCGCTCAAAGAGTCTCCAACACTTCCCTAAGATGTAGGGCATGCTTTTCTCCACTTCTAGAGAAAATCAGGATATTCTCCCATGCAAAATCGTCACAACTATCCATCTCTCACGCAGACCACCCTAGTCGAACTCGACATCCCCCAAATGCAAGCCCCAAAGGCCTAAACCAATATCAGACAAACACCCAAGGGATACCTCCTTCGAATTCAAACGACCTACGTGAGATGATACTAGTAAAAACGGCTAAATAATTAAGCCCTTGTTCAACTCTGGATGTCCTTGCCAGTCTCGCTCCAAAACCACCGTTTATCCCATAACGGGCTTTGCTCAACCTATTGAGCACATACGAAAACTTATTTCGCTCCTAGAAAAGACCAAGATGTCATCCACCAAGATCATCACGAACTTATTTAGGTACTCCCTGAACACCCTTCTCATCAAATCAACAAAGTATGCGGAGGCGTTCGTCTAACCAAATGGCATCACCAGCCACTCATAAAACCATCCGGAGTCCTAAAGGCAATCTTCTCTATACTATCCTCAGCCACTCTCAACTGACGAAACCCCGTGGCTGAGTCCAACTTGCGAAAATACTGAGGCGCCAACCAACTGATCAAAGAGATCATCAATCCTCGGCAATGGGTGTCTATTCTTCTTTGTGAGTTTATTTAGTTCTCTTTAGCCTACACAAAGTCTGAGGGACCCATCCGCCTTCGTAGCAAAAACTACTAGAGCACCCCACTCCGATATACTTTGTCTTATGGACCCCTTCTCAAGCAACTCCCCTACTTGCTTATGGAGTTCCCTCCTCTCACGAGGAGCCATGTGGTGCACTGGTAAAGATACAGGTTTAGCATTGTCTACCAGATATATTCGGAAGTCAATCTCCCGCTCCGGAGGTAAGCCCTTCACCTCCTCAAACACATCCGAGTATTCCCGGACCACTCTAACAGATCGCAAACTCTCGACCGCCGTGTCAAGCGATTCTAGATAACTTAGCATAACATATTCCATGGGATTACAAGAGATCTCGAGAGTGTTACCCAAGCGGGTCATAAGCCTAACAACTCTCCCTTCAAAATCAAGAACGGCACCCCTACTGGATAAGCAGTCCATGCCCAAACTAACCCATAGCCCGTGAAGCCCAAAAAGCATCACATCTAAACTCAACGCTAAGTATAGAAACTTTCAAACCCAAACACATCATGGAGCCCCAATTGGGTTTGAAACAACTAAGGGATCATCTACCAAACTGGTGTCTAAGTGCAGTGACTCAACTAACAATGATGAGATAAACGAACTCGATGCGTCAGAATCTAATAAAGTTCGAACCGGATAATAAAGAAATCCAAATTCCAACCTAGACGGTCCTATCCCCATCTGGTACACTAGCCGCGAGGGAATACAACTACCCTCCAGGAGATTCCATACCTTGCCCATGCCCCTTTGGACAATCCTAATACGGTGTCCCATTCCTCCAAAAGGATAACTACTCGCCTTCTTCTTCCCATTCTCCACTCGTAACCTCCCACCAATGAGGTTTCATCCTTCATTAACCAAACAACTATTTGAGCCTTCCTCCCATCGTCTATCCAATAGATACCTACCAGTCCTCCTCCTTCTTGAACCAACTTCTAATCCGACTAATGTCTAAGTCCCTTGAAGTGGTTTTCCGTTCTTATCTATCTTAGAAAGGTCATCTATACGCGGAGGAGAAACTCAAAACGAGAGAGGAAGAGATTCAAAATGGAGAATTCGAAAGATATAGATATGGCTATTGGGGATTATGCTTTTCTTTCAAAAACTTTTCTCTTAAAAGACATGTTTTTGAAAATACTCCTTTCAAAAATATTCTTAGAAAATAGTTTTTCTAAAAATTTTATCTGTTCTGGTAACCTTAAGCTCTGATACCACGTGTAACACCCCACACCCGCTACGGTCACTCACTAAGGGAATGCCATAACATCGGTGGAGTATTTTAAGTGAATATAGAACAGAAAAATTACAACAAGACAGATATAAGTAATACTTGAGAATTTAAAACATCATTTCATTTCAGCGGAAAGTAAAACATGTTTGGTTACACCAAAACCATAAATAAGAGTCAAGTACATAATATCCATCCTGATAAAAACGAAAGTACATAATCCCACTACATAACCTAATAGCCATAATAGAAAAGATAAACTGAGCTTTACATCCACGGTCCAAGCTCCAAAAGATAGATAAAGCAGTCTGATCAAAGCCCACTAGTGCTAGGCCCACTCTGAAAACCTGAGGGTTGGGAAAAAGATAAAGAAACAACGGGGTCAGACATAAGTCTGAGTGAGTCCTATAACCCTAACAATACAATCATTAAAGTAATTAGGGTATGATATAAACAAGGTACGGTACCTCTGGGGATAATGACTACACTAAGTAGCCAACTAAACACAGGACGTACTAAGATAACCGAAAAGACGCATTTATCCACCCAAGGATAATCACTGGATTACACCACCCCAGATCTACCCACCCAAGGGTAATTCCTACACTGCACCACACCAGTCATTCCTAACTTAAAGGTTGATCCCACCCATGGACTTATAAAATTAATTTAATAGTTTTCGCGTACCCCTAGGTGACTAAGTAGACGCCACGGGGCCCTACAATCCACTAGGTGTACACACTACTCCCCATTCGATCGGCTCCCTAACGTAGATACCCGTGCTGGCCCCACCGTGGGGTGTACCATTCCCCAACGTGGCAACCTGATAAAACTAACGGTGCACAGCTTATATCTACACGATGCAACAACGTCTTATTTACCAGCCCGGGTCCACACACGCGTATGAAACCCGTTGGTCATGCGTTGCCACCGCTAACCCATTTTGGCCTCTTATAGTCAAGCCCAATATGCGTGTCCCGTCACTCGACTAGAGTCGAGCCCACTAAGATACGTTTGGGATATTGGTTGAAATGGGCCCCCACAAGCTACCACCTAAGCTTGTTATTTTATCTAGTGTATCCCACTTAACCCCTTTTATAATAATGCCCACCTACATGTTAAGGTTTGGTTAAGTCATCTAATCATATATCAATTGCCACTTAAGGCACCCACTAGATTTCCACATGCCGCCCAAAGCACTTACTTAACCCTTTACCCATGTTTAATTACATGTTCCTCTTTGGTTAAGTATTCTAATCGTATTTTCTATTGCCACCCAAGGCAACCCACTAGATTTCCACATGCCACCCAAGGCACCCACTTAACCCCTCATGTCCCTCTACATGCTAATATGGTTAAGTGTTTCTTAATTAATTAAGATCATGACCTCATAAAGACCTCTCACATTAGACCATCTTTTATGACTGCTGGATATGCCGGTTGGTTCCGGGCAGACTTCTGTCATAAAAAGGTCTAACCTCGTGTCTTTACTTTAATCACATATTTAATTTATGACTAAGACCTCTCACATTGGGCCAATCATTTGTAGCTGCTGGATGGCCGGTCGGTTCGGGCAGACTTCCGCTACAAAAGGGTCCAACCTCGTGTCTTAGTTGATTAATTACACCTAATTAATCACCCCCATAATTTGAATTAATTATGCCTAATTAATTACACATTTTTAAGAATATGGGTAGACCTAACTCAATAGGTAAATTCCCAATTCCATAGTATGGGTTGACCTAACTTAATAGGTAAATTCCCAACTCCATAATATGGGTAGACCTAACTTAATAGGTAAATTCCCAATTACGTCCATTTAATTTGTGGTATGATTAATCATACCCATTTCACATCATTTTATTAACATGCATATTAACCCCATCGTTCCCCACGTAGTCCGTTCTCATAACAAGACATAATAAAGGGAAGATTCATCACAAAGGTCATGGGTTTAGCCAACATAGCATGTAACTTTATCATGGGTTCAAAAGGTGTCAACTTGCATATATGAACATACATTAAACCCAACTAGTATTTAACCCAAACTTGCATTATGCATATCATAAAAGAGACAACTTGCATATGAACTTGCACATAAACTTGCATATGAACTTGCATCATAACTTGCATATGAACTTGCATCATAACTTGCATATGAACTTGCATCATAACTTGCATATGAACTTGCATCATAACTTGCATATGAACTTGCATCATAACTTGCATATGAACTTGCATCATAACTTGCATATGAACTTGCATCATAACTTGCATATGAACATGTATCATAAATTGCATATGAACTTGCATCATAACTTGCATATGAATATGTATCATAACTTGCATATATTATGCATATCATAAAAAGAGACAAACTTGCATAAAACCAAACACTTAGCATGCATAAAACCAAATACTTAGCATGCATAAAACCACATACATAGCATGCATAAAACCAAATACTTAGCATGCATAAAACCAAATACATAACTTGCATAACATGTTACATATAGACTTGCATATAATCTCCCATATAGCTTGCATAACATGTTACATATGAATCAATGTTCAACATAGTGTTTTGCATCATAAAACATAGCATTAAACTTGCATATAGCACACAACATACACTATACTAAACTTGCATAAACACATTGATTCTACAAACATAGCCATATCTTATCATATCCTATCATAATCAATTTAACAATTGATTGTTAAGTCTATAGAAACTCACCACTAAACTCCAATAAGCAAACCCTTGCCACAAATCACCCAAAAACTCTAGCCTTGAACATAAAGCTTGCAACTTGATGATGAATGCAAGCCAATGATCACTCATACAACTCAAAGATGCTTGTATGCACATGAAAGCCTTCATAGAAATAGTTTAGAAATAGGATGGAGGCTAGGGTTTTGAGTGGAGGCCATGATCATAGAAAATTTTGGCATAGTTTAGTTAGGAGATAGGATTATGACCATTTAGGGCTAGCTTAGGGTATTATTTATAGGACTAGGCAAGTGTTTTAGGCCATTAGATTAACCCTAAATTAGATTAGGGCCCTTAGATTTCGGAACCTTCCAGAAACCAGCCCTAAGACCAAGCCCAAACCCCAAACTGGTGCACCCAACCACAGAACTCTCTAGAAACTGTGCAGGTTTCCTGTCCCGACACGGGCGCACTTCCCAAGTGCGCCGGTGTAAAAATGTGTTGGCGCACTTCACAAGTGCGCCAGTGCATTTTTTGTGTTGGCGCACTTCACAAGTGCGCCAGTGCATTCTTGCTTGTTTTCGGTTTTTCTGCCTAACTTCGTTCGTCCATATCTTCTTCATACGGACTCCGATTTTCGAAAACTCAGACTCTATTTCGCGTATTTTTCCGAGACGAACGCAATGGTGCAACCCGTTTCCACTAATTCCCACATCTGGGATTAGTTATTCTTTAATTTGTGAATTTTAGCATTAACCGAAATTCGGGGTGTTACAACCGGGTTGAAAGCTTGACAACTAACTTTGACCCAGGAGGGATTGTCGCAGGAGTTTTAAGGTCTTAGGGGTTTTCCGTCTCAACTTTGGCCTTTAAAAGTATATCTTGCTTTACTTTCATATCAGCCAAAGTCGTATCATCGGCTTCCCCCCGAGCCTCCAGTCATAACAACATCATAATCTTCCTCATGTCCATCATTGCCGCCATCATCTTTCAAGACATCTATTATATCTCTGTCTTTGAGAGTCTCAGTGCTAGATGGCAGGAAAGCTTTGTCAGTAACCTCACGCATTTTCCCCTCGATTTTATCTGTAGATTTAGAGCTAATAACTTCATCCTTTTTCTCCTGCGCCTTCTTAGCAAACTTTGCTTCAGTAGCTTCTTATGGTTTCTCATCCGTCTACTCTGCTGTCATCGCACCTATAGGGCGAGATGTAGCAGTTATTAGCTCAGGAGATAAAGGATGTTCCTCAATTATTTGTCCAACGATATGACGGAAGGTTGAGATAGCCCTAACAAACTGAGGTGAAAAGATGAAGAAACCTTCAGATGATTTCTCAACATGAGTGGCAAGAGTCTCTAAAGTCTTTTCAGTAATAGGAGACAAGAAAGATGCTTTGGGAATTCCCAGATTCTCTGGGTCATATTCCTCCATTTCGATAGCCCCGGGGGCAGAGCAACCAGCTTCGATGGTTTCCTTTCTTTGGCCTAACGCCTCTCCTCCTCCATAGTAGCAGCGACAAGCTTACGCCCTTCGGCCAAACGCATGTTTCCTCACCCCTCAAATACTTCTCCATAAACTTATCATCGTCAATCAAATCCACCTTGAGATCTTGTTTTTCCCATTCGACCACCTGATCCCAAACATATACCAAAGTGTTGGGGTAATCTTTGATCCATGCAATGTCTCGATGTCGGATCACCTCCCATCATGGTCTTAACACTCTCATCCAAATCTTTTTGGGCTCCCGCAAGTTGTGCATTGGTCTTCTCGGCAGGCTTTTAGGCTATACCCGCATTCCCCTCGGCCAGAGTTGCCCATGTCTCAGCCTCCATTAGTTTGGCCTCTAGATCTGCATTCTTCCTCGCCAACTCCACTTTCTTCTATTCAAAACAAGTACAAGCCAACTTTGCCATTGTGCTTTCAAACCTAACATCCTTGACTTGCTTCTTTAAGAGTATGCGCTCTTGGCTATGAGAATCAAGCTCGGTGTGATAACGCTTTTGTAATTCTTCAAATTGCTTCTTATAAGTGTCTTCGTCATGTTGTACAAGGGAAAGTCTGGCTTGAGCATCCTCGAGGTCTTTCTTAGAGTTTTCGATAGCCTTTGCATCATATTCAACAACGTCCCTCATGGTTTTTACATTGGCTATCAAGTTGCTAATGATTTTGGAATGGTTCTTTGAATATCTCTTATTCTCCTTATATTGAGTACCCATGAAATTTATTTTAGCTTTAACTTCGGTGGCCCAGTCGGGATCAACTGGTTTAAGAGCTGGAACAAAGTGCATGTTCCAAAATGATGCTCGGGAAATTGTTCCTTTAGAAGCTTCAATTTGGCCTTGTTTTCATTGTCAATTATGACTGGCCTTGTAGTAGTAATGTCAATGTTGCGATGCTTCATTGGCACAATAGATTTGCTCTTATCTTCTTCGTTCCCTGATTCGTTTTGTTTCTCTTTCAGATCAGACCCTTTCTTCGAAGGTTTGCTTTGATGAGTTTTATCTTTAGACGAAATAGGAGGCTTAGGGGCATGTTTATCCCCTTCGTGATATATCAGTTGGCTCTTATGTTTGTCCGAATTTGTACGATGCGGAGATTGAGAACGAGAAAGTCGATATGGCTGAGGGGGCAGATTCCTCCAGTCATCTCTGCCCCGACTTTCATGTTGATCATGCCCTGCACTATAATCCATCGGGGGCATGCTCAAACGAACATCTCTCATATAGTAGTGGTAACGTGCCATTTTCCCTGCAAAACAATACAAGTAAGCGTTAGAATCAAGATTAATATAAAGCATAAGTGCTGTGACGTGCAGTGCTGGAGTTTTGTGTATATCCTAAGTGACACCCCTTTAACGGATCAGAGCTTGGAGTTAGGACAGTATGCACAGTTTCCCTGGCCTTCACGGGGGTAACTTCTTCTTTAAAGGAGAGAGAAAGTGGATCTTTGCCAAAATCTCCGGAAGTATAAATAGTGTCAAGTAGGGGAGATCCTCCAAACCCCGGTATATAGAATCATCCATGATGGAATCATCGCCGCGAGATGTGATCGATGGTAATTCCTTTGGGGAAATCGGTTTTTCAGGAGTAGCTTCATCCTCAGGAGTGATGTAAATATCCCTATCTTTGGCAGCCATATTGGCTAATATATCGACTTAGGTCGAAGTGGGGGAAAGACTCTTTTGAGGCATCGTTAGATCTTTCAAACTCTCTCCCTTCTCAGGTAAAATTTCAATTGGCCCCTCAATTGGGGGTATATATACATAGGGACCTTCTCCGTGGCCTATGCTACGAGCGATAGCAAGTAAGCGGTGGCGGTGAAGATACTCATCCACTAGGCAGTCTCTAATAGTCAAGAATTTCTGATCACCATTGAGCAGTTGTTTCAAACGTTCAAAGTACACTTGATGCGCTTCCTATTTCGGGTTAGGGACTGCAAGTGAAAGTGAACAACAGTCAATACATTTATAGTAATATTGAAATTATAAATCAAAGTCTGAAATCTTTACTTGATTTAAGCCATCTCCTAGCACATCCTGTTTGCTATTTGATATAGAACCATTCGGGTCTTGGATCACCAACTTTACTGTTAAACGGTACGCTAATGATTTTCTTCTTTGGCACCGATTCAAAACATACAAAGGACGGGATGTCCTGGGTCCGGTGCTTGAAATTGTAGAAGAAATGAACATCTTCGAAGGTCAGCTCTGTACCTAGAATTTTCCTATAAGCAATATATAAGGTGTACAGAAAAGCATAGGAGTTGGGATGGAGCTGCATTGGAGCGATGTGCATTCATCTCAGAAAGTAGACGACGAATGGCAGGAATGGAGGTATCACCCTAACAAGGCACATTAGCCTACTGATCGACATATACCCTTCGGGTGGATTATGAGGCCGGTCCGTTTCAGTGGGAAAATCAGTGTCCTTTCGAAGAATTCCATGCTTCAAACATATTCGTACAAGTTTGGCATTGTCGATTGTCGATACAATGGAGTCACCAGGCGACTCTAACAAAAAGGCACTATCGAATTCATCCGGAACGCGAATATCTCCTATTCCTCCTTCCTCTTCTTCATCCATAGAGACATCACCTACGAATGATGCTCTGCTTTCATTATTTTCCATTTCGTAGTTCGGACCCTCACTGTCCCAATCTGGGTCCGAAGTAGAAGATATGTCTTCAATGATAGGATTTTCAGATGACCCTGCGGTTTCTTTTCTCTCTGCTAGCCTAGTCGAACATCTCCTAGTCATGACTTCTGAACTATCCAAAAGATAACAGAGATTAGAGTATAGTTTCCCATGTCCCCCGTGTATGTGTGTGTGTGTGCTAAGTAGTGCAAATGTGTACAACACTACAATCAGAGAATACAATAATAGCAGGAAGTAAAATAGTGTGCAAATTAGTCATATGTTAGTTGAGTCCAGAAGGTTCAATTCAGAAGGCTCTATCCTAACTGTCCACAAGTTTGCAATCATGCTTTATTTTTATCAATTTATTTATAGGTTATGCATATGTTCCATGTGAAAGCCATTCAGATCGGTTCGGGGGTCCAAGCCTTAAACAACGGCTCGGTTCGGAAGTTCATATGCGGGCATCACGACAGAAAGGAAATATTCATGTAGGCTTGCCGATCTAGTTCAAAGATGAAAGGAACATAAAATCAGATCAGATCGGATCTTGCAAAGCTATAACAGTTCGGATCGGTCAGCACCGATCCGAGCCGAAACAACTTTTTGAAATCTGACTCCATCCCTTAAGCATTTTCTATCAGAACCAACCCCATGTCACCAACGCTTCCCTTGATCTACGCTTGGACAAGCCTTAACTACTTTCACTTTTAATTGATCTGAACCAATTTCACATGCCCCATTCCAATTGTTTAGACCTCACTCGCTTCGTCATGTACTGATCCACTATCACCTACATGTTTACTTCTTCCTCTTTTCTACACCTCTAATAGCACCTAACTCGTTTACCCTCAAATGTTTGCTTGTAACGAGTATTCATGGATTAACATCCTCGGTGCTGACTAAGACCATCTCCGTTACAGCCTCAAAGTGGCGATTGGGCCGCTAGAGATGAGAACAGTGAATCGGTAAGCCACAAGGATTTATTGGATGTTGAATTGTGTTAAATCATCCAGTTTGATCCCAGATTCGAGTTAGGGTTGGAAGAAATCAACTGGAATAAGAATTAAAAACCTACCTACGGATTTAACGCGAAATTTGAAAGCGTTCCTGAAGGTTTGATAATTAGGGTTTTCTATTGAATTCGGTGGAGGTGTAATGAGGATAAGGAGAGAGATGATCATGAAATTATATGAAAATATGAAATTTTTTGTGTTCCATTGGACTAGACAGTCCAGCCCGATCCGAACAGAAAGAGAAGCCAGATAAGTTTAAGGCCTTTTTGGCCCAATGATGTGGTCAAGAGCCGAGCACGATATAGGTTGAACTAAACCGACTTGAATAAAAGCATAAAGTATAATTCAAGGAAAAACAACAACACGTGAAAGAGAAATTCAAGGGAGGACGTCGGAATCTCGTTATAAATATCAGAAACTACCTGGAAGAATTGCTCAGACTTTAAGTGAAGTCTTGAAGTTATTAAGGACAAAATGATTAATTCATGCATTCTATGGTGTATTTATAAACTCCACAAATATCAAAAGATATATTTCATAGAGTGTCGCGACTCTATGAACAGACTGACATAGCTACTGAGGGACACTGATCCAGAAACAAATAAGTCGACTATTTCGAAGCACACTTTATTTCCAATAAATGTGTACTTCGAGGGGCAAAATGTTAGCATACTTTGTAGTAAGGCTACATAAAGTTGAGAAGTTATTCAAAGAGATATGTTTGAGGATGTGGAGCATGGTATGTAGCCCCTCGGATCGGTTCAGAGCCACCCTGAACCGAATTCTTTCACTTTGTTGCACGCAGGCCAGAAGATTGGAAAAGGGTAGAATGTTCGGAACAGTTCGTCATCTCCGATCCAAAGCCCTTTTATCTCTCCAATCCGAATCGAGAAGCACAATTGTGATAGTAACACCCATGACTACAAACCGAAACGGTTTTGCTCCACTAGCCCACGTTTTTAATGCGTTATCACCATCTTGGAGCACCCGAGCCCGAAGCACATAGGATGGGTCCCATGTGGCACCAAACCGGATCGAATTTCTGCCTATAAATACACCAACAAGCACCATTTGAGGGGATCTTTTGGCAAAATCATCACCCTAACTCTCATATCAGCGAATTTCATTGGTTTATTTAGATTATATAAAAACTTTTGGAGTATAATTCCACAAAATGAAGAGAGGCTATCCATTGTATAAGTGAGGCTGAGATGAAATTATCATTTTATTTATATTTGAATCATCAATCAAAGAAGTATAAAGTGCACGTAGGCTCTTTAATGCCGAACCACTATAAATTTGGTGTTCTCATTGCTTTTCTTTCTATTTTGTTCAGAATTATCATTTGTTCGCGTGTTAAAACAACTTTTTGGTCTAATAATAAATAAATAATTAAAAATAAGCAATTAAATGGTAAGGCTTGAAAATGAGTTTTTGCAGCTTTAGGAATTTGGCTACGAAATTCTTTTACTTGGATTCATGGTGAAATTCTGAATCGTTTTCATATATAATATGTTGAAAATGGTCAATGTATGAAGAGGTTATGAACAAATGAATTTGGATAGTAAACGCATAATATATATATATATATCTATATATAATTAAATGGATACTATTAATATATATATATATGTATGTATGTATGTGTAAAGACCCGGGTTTCGCCCGTCCTTAATCGACCGAAAGATCGACCAAGACCGTTCAAATCCCGAATACTTTAACTTTGGGAATACAACAATCATCAGAACAAAACAGCAAACTTTTATAAACAGTACAAAATGTTTACATCAGAGTACAAAATATCAGAGTACATCGAATTATATTACAGCGGAAGATAACATTAAATTTAAAACATTACAGCGGAAAGAAATCTAAACTCTGGACACAGCTTAAGCTTCAACCCAGAATCCTGCTTGAAAAGAGAACCTGTAGATAAATACTCGCTGCCCGTGTGGAAGAGAGGGCACCCAAGTTTGAAAAAAAAAGGGGGAACAAACATGGGTCAGTCGTGGGACTGGTGTGAGAATTCTTAAATAACTTAACTCATACTAATAAGGCAAATCCAAAGACCACGCCGCTAACGCGGAACGGGTTGTACCAATGGATTGCCGTGCATAACTACAATGTCAGTACAGATAAATAAAACGTAACACAACGCAATGTCTTTTTGAAAAATGGAACCACCATAAGACTCAGGTCCCATCACACAATGCAACGCACACCAAGAGGATAGAGTTTTACCTTATGGTGGTTAAACATGCTAAATACGCCAAATACGAAACTAATACTATTATTAGTGTATATGAAGCATTTCAAAATAAATGTATTAATCCTAGGAAGCATAGGTACCATATATTATGCCTCCGTACTAGTAATACAATCAAATTCGTCGGTTCGTATTGGAAATTTGGATTTCCATCATGAGTCCAGGCTAGGGAGGAGCTCCTTACCGATTCGAGACACTCTAGTTAATGCCCCAGGATCCCCCGCAGTGAACCCCTGGAAATGGCAGGGCCGGTCCTCACATACAGCTTAGAGGATTAGTTATTCCTAAGCACACGTTCCCCGGTCCTATAGGACCTATCCGAGGCGCCTCGTTTCATCATCCACATACGTAAAATGACTACTAACTAGAAAGAAACGTGCCACTTTCCCTGCGTTCCCTTCCCCTGTTTTAGACTCTACCGGTTTGTGAGGCGTACGAAGTAACGATATAGTCTTCATCCACAAGGCCTGTTTTTCAATAAAGCCTTGATCATCTTCATCTTGGCATGCCACATCGTCAATCCATACCGTACCATTGATCACCCATCAATATATAAATGGGGTGTTAAGTAAAGAATGAATTCTCCACCACCAACATTTATATATTGACAGAAAATCAATATCATGACATTAAGCGGAGTACGACGTCAGACACGCAATCCATTTATAACTTATGCTCTGGGTCTGAGCGAAAGTCAATCCGTACAAATCAGCACTACGTCCGGACGGACGCCCTCTCAGCCCCTTCAAGGTAGCTACTCCCTTCATGGGCCTCAATAGCATCAACATCCATTCGATGTGAAGATTGTCGGTCTTGTCACCGTCTTCAATCATTCAACTATTCATCGTCGTATTCATTATTCAGAATGGGTTGGACCTGGACTTTCTGAATAACTCGCGTTGATTTAAAAACATAAATTGATAAAATTCAACCAACGCCTCATTCCAATTCCGAATATTCCTTAAAAATATTCAATTTCTTAGGGATAGGTTCCCATAAATTTTATCAAAGATAAATCTTTAATATTTATTCTTTAATCTCTATTTGTCCATATTAAACCAAATTATGGTTTATTCAAACTAATCGGAATTTTACGCTTTACCGAAATTACCAATTTATTAATCCCAATTAGTCTCCGGTAAAATTAATTACCTTTTCCGTTTAAATCTAATTAAAGATTTAATTAACGCTTGGAGTTAAACTGGTGGAACTCCATTATCGTTTATTTCCTTAATTCAATAATTTACTTAATTCCCCTTTTTAAAATCTTATTAAAGATTTTATTCAAAACCTTATTTAGATTTTACTTTCAAAAATCATTATTAAATGATTATTCAATAGTTAGGGAATTAATGCTATCATAAATCTAGGTTAAAGAATAAATGTTATTTAAAACATAATTCACAATAAACCCAAATTCACATTTCTGTTATTTCCAATTTAATAAATTAAATCAGGAAATTTCGTTCAAATCTTAATTAAAAGATTTATATTCATTTCACTATTCATTGAGGTTTTAAGAATTAATGTTATTCAAACATTAATCAACCAAAATCAATTTGATATTAAATATAAGACTTTAAATAAAAATTAGAACGACTCAAATTCAATATCAAATTCCAAAACCAACGGCAATCATTTCGGAAATAGCGATAATAAGTATCTTCCAAATTCCCAAAGTAATAACCGTTTAATTACGGAAATTAATATTGAAATAATCCGTACTTAATTTCCACTCAAGCCTATTTCAAATATTCATTGAAATTACGTGGTTATGATAAAACCACTTTTACTTCCTGTTATTTATTTAAAAAAATAAATAAATCCCCTTTCCCAAAATATTATTTATTTTGAAATTTAACTCTTTCAATATTCATTTTCAAATGAATAAGATATTTCATACTGGTTAAAATGGCATTATCATTTTAAAACGGACTAAAAAGCCCAACTCGTTATTATATTTCAATTTCATACTGGGCCAGACTTCTCACATTAAACCTACAACTTGTGGATGCTGGATATGCCGGTTGGGTCCGGGCAGACTTATTCCACAGTTGGGCTTAACCTCGAGTCAAAACCCAATTCATATATGTATATTTGGACCTCTCACATTAGGCCCAACATTTATGGCTGCTGGATATGCCGGTTGGGTCCGGGCAGACTTCCACCATAAACGTGACCTAACCTCGTGTCCAAACATAATTATAATTTTTAATTATAAATATTATCCAAGAATATTATTTTAAAATATTTTATATTTTAAAATATCCGACTACTTAATATCATTCCTTACTTGAAATATTCTTTCATATAAAACTTTATTATTCCATTTCAATACATATTAACTTTCCATATTATTATGATATTATAATAATAATTATTTTCAAAAAAAAAAAAAAAACGGTTTCAATGGTGATATTAAAAACTTCCCTTTCAACATTAAAATGTAATCAATTTCCCAATTTAAATGTTAACATAAAACGGTATCTTTTAACTTCAAATCTTCTTATTAAAGTTGGAAGGTAATTTACCCATTTCTAGGATTTGTTTTGTAACTTTCCCAATAAATAAGATTTGATCTTCTCAATTCAATCGTCAATTAATTTCGTTAATTGAGTAATAAATGGAAATTAATTTCCTTCATTCAAAACTGGAATGAAATATGATCAATTCAAAACTTCTTTATCATTTCCTTTTTTAAATAGCGAATACATCATCCCTTACTTCAATTGCCAATTAATTTCATTTATTGAAATAAAAAAAAGGGAATTTATTACATTCATTCAAAAGCTTTTATTCTATGCTTTAAAACAGTAAATACACAATTCCTAAATTTAATTACCAATTAATTGCATTAATTGAATATTTATTTATTTAACTCAAAGTTGGAATGAGACCCACTATTTCCATATAAATTAATTATACGGCAAATCAAACATTGATTATATCACAATTTCAAACATCCATCCAAAGTGCATTTCTAATTATTCCAAGGGTGACGTGTATTCAAATGTCAACCCTTAACCCGTGTGGGGTTTCAGCCAACACAATTCACATATTATAAAATAAACTGTGCTTCTGGACGATGTATAAAAATTTATCGTCCACTCACATAAACAAGCCAAGGTCGCTTGTAAATGGCAGTGTATACAAGTGCATTAAATTATGACATAAATGGTATAACCAATTAACGATGTTAACCTAATAGGTATTAATTACATTCTTTAGAATGGAACCGATTTAGAATAAAACACCCTTTTGTATCATTTCAATTTAATGTAATCGGTCCATGTTTTAAGTATTTCCTTTTTAATCCATTCATAAATAAAGAATAAATTTATTCAATTTTTTTTTTTTCAAAATAAAGAATAACACTTTATCATTCTAGTCCTTTTAAAAGTAAAGAACGTCACTTTCATTCATTTTAGTCCAAACAAATTCATGTTCACAAAAACCTTATTTTATTTTCAAAATAAAAATAAAAACCAAAACTTTATTTATTAAAAATAAAGATCAAATTTTTCATTTTAGTCCAAAACAAAATCAAATCTTTATTCTTCAAAAATAAGGATCCAAACTTTATTTTTATAATTATTCGTTTCATTAAAACGACGTTGCAGGTCAAGTGTAGTTATAGCGCTGTTATTCCAAAAATTGAATTACACATAACTTAAGATCTAACCGTTGAAAATTTTCAAACTTGGTATTGGTGGAAAGATTTTTCCAAAGCGGATCCAACGGATCCAGTTTTGGAAAAATCCAACGGTCGGATCTTCCGTTATAGTCATTCAAAGTTTGAAACTCAAAACATGAACTGCACGTGCCTGAAATGTTAAAAATTATAATTTATATTGAAAATATAAATTATATAAACAATTCTAAAAACCAATTTTATTTTCTAAAATTCCATGTTAATAAAGATGTTATCTTTATTTTCAGAAAGAATAAGAAAACAAAAATTTGTTCTTTCTGTCCAAAAAAGACAATTTTTCATAAAAGCCCAAATTTTGCCAAAATCGATTAAAATATTATTCTTATCAAAAGTCAACATTTTAATTAAAAATTCATTTCCATGCAGTTCAATAAAATAAAATATTTATTTAGTTCAATGATTTTGTATAAAATTCATGTTTTCATGTAAAACATGAAAAAATGAAATTTTGGTACAAAATTGCAAATCTAAATAACATCCATTTTTCTGAAACAACAATAAAAATTATAAATTTAAATTTAAATTTAAATTCTTAAGAATATAGAAATAAAGAATGAATTTTATTTACACAAGTTTACCTATCAATATTCATTCCACAATCAATGACACTCACAACGTATACATGAACAGAACTGCCAATAATTACATAAACGTCCATCGCCAATATCAATCATTCATCACCAATCCATATTCATGTACATACAAACATCAATAACACAAGAAAGATAATTTAATTTCATAAATTATAAAATAGAATCTCACCAAATTTCATCGAATTTTTGATTAGTGAAGGGAACACCGGCAGTCTTCGTCCTTCTCCTTGGATCGTTCGAAATGAACCCAAAACGCACGCTCAAGTCACCCCCATCGCACGCCCCAAGACCACCGAGTCCACCATCCAACCCGCCACTACGAAGCATTGCTCTTGATTATTTGTCTTGATTTCATATTTTAATTTGTGGTAGACTAGGAGGAATTAACGAATTGTTTTTGTGCGTTTTCAGCCATTGAAAATGTAAAGGGCGGCGGCTATGTATTATAGAATAGGGTTTTGTGTTTTGACCGTATATACTAGGGGTATATATATTAATAAAACTATTTAATTCTTATATTTCAAAAAGGCCCGTTAATACAATTGTTACAAAGGAATTTAATTGGATGGATAGGAATAAAGAGAATACAAATATACACGTGGTTCTCTTATTCAAATTTCAAAATATAATAAGACAAAGAGAAAGAATGGGAAGGTATTTAATTGGATGGATAGGAATAAAGAGAATACAAACATACACATGGTTCTCTTTTACAAATTATATTTATAACCTTCCCATTATGATTTATATTAATAACTTAATTCTTTTTATCTAACTAGACATATTAAAAATGTCATTTTAAATGGAAAACCATATATTAACATAAATTTCTATTTATCCTAACTGAATATGCTAAGAAGTCTATTTAGATAACAAAACAAGTGTAACATGTTTCTCTTTTTATTCTACTGACATAGGGAAAAAAATGTCTTTTTAGTAAACAAAACATGAAGTGACATGTTATTCTAGTATTTCTAATCTAACATAACTGACATTTCAATTCTAACATAAATTGCATTTTATATAATCATGACAATTCTAATAATTCTATGTTTCATGAGTTACGATAAAAAGAGTATTTTTATCGTTTCATAATTCTAACAATTATATGTTTCATAACAAAATACAAATGAGTATTTTTATTTGTACAAAATTTTCTATTTTAACAAATAAATTGAATATTTTTATTTGTACACCATTCCAATCTTTAATGTAACAAATAAATGTGGATATTTATTCGTTCACAAATCTTAATCTTTAACATGACAAATAAATGTTAATATTTATTTGTACACATATCTAATTTTAACATAGCACATAAAAAGAATGTTTTTATTTTGCATCTAATTCTACTTTCAATCATAGCAATTTCCTATTAAACAAATGAGAAATTTTGTTTTTCTCTCTTTCCTATTTAACACAATGATTATTTTGTTTCACTCTCTTTCTAAATCAACAAAACATGGTAATTTGGTTTTACAACAAAACACACATGAGATATTTATCTCAACTATACAAACATGATGTTTATTTTCAACTATACAAACATGAGGTGTTCATAAACATCTAGGATGCAAAATCCAATGTAAATACATTTCCTATAGTAATGGACATTTTTTTAGTTGTTATTATTAAAATAAATAATTTTAAATATTAAAATTCATTAAAATTTCTAAAATAAAAATTTTAAATTGGACCCAAAATTCCGGGTCGTTACAGTCTCCCCCACTTAAAATCTTTTCGTCCTCGAAAAGGAACGAAGCTAAAAGTGTTTAATTTATTAAGTCATCTTCCCTTCTTTTATTCATTTCAATAATTTTATTAGTTGATTAGCTTACAAATATATAACCTTTATATATATTCAAAAATCATATTTTCTAAAATAGATTATATATATTATTAAAAATACGTTAATGAGTATTCTTATTGGATATTACTAATCCAACCTCTGATGAGTCTTCTATTCCGTTCTAATGAGTTGTACCCCAAAGATTTGAGCTAACCAGAGCTCTGATACCAACTGTAAAGACCCGGGTTTCGCCCGTCCTTAATCGACCGAAAGATCGACCAAGACCGTTCAAATCCCGAATACTTTAACTTTGGGAATACAACAATCATCAGAACAAAACAGCAAACTTTTATAAACAGTACAAAATGTTTACATCAGAGTACAAAATATCAGAGTACATCGAATTATATTACAGCGGAAGATAACATTAAATTTAAAACATTGCAGCGGAAAGAAATCTAAACTCTGGACACAGCTTAAGCTTCAACCCAGAATCCTGCTTGAAAAGAGAACCTGTAGATAAATACACGGCTGCCCGTGTGGAAGAGAGGGCACCCAAGTTTGCAAAAAAAAAGGGGGAACAAACATGGGTCAGTCGTGGGACTGGTGTGAGAATTCTTAAATAACTTAACTCATACTAATAAGGCAAATCCAAAGACCACGCCGCTAACGCGGAACGGGTTGTACCAATGGATTGCCGTGCATAACTACAATGTCAGTACAGATAAATAAAACGTAACACAACGCAATGTCTTTTTGAAAAATGGAACCACCATAAGACTCAGGTCCCATCACACAATGCAACGCACACCAAGAGGATAGAGTTTTACCTTATGGTGGTTAAACATGCTAAATACGCCAAATACGAAACTAATACTATTATTAGTGTATATGAAAGCATTTCAAAATAAATGTATTAATCCTAGGAAGCATAGGTACCATATATTATGCCTCCGTACTAGTAATACAATCAAATTCGTCGGTTCGTATTGAAAATTTGGATTTCCATCATGAGTCTAGGCTAGGGAGGAGCTCCTTACCAATTCGAGACACTCTAGTTAATGCCCCAGGATCCCCCGCAGTAAACCCCTGGAAATGGCAGGGCCGGTCCTCACATACAGCTTAGAGGATTAGTTATTCCTAAGCACACGTTCCCCGATCCTATAGGACCTATCCGAGGCGCCTCGTTTCATCATCCACATACGTAAAATGACTACTAACTAGAAAGAAACGTGCCACTTTCCCTGCGTTCCCTTCCCCCGTTTTAGACTCTACCGGTTTGTGAGGCGTACGAAGTAACGATATAGTCTTCATCCACAAGGCCTGTTTTTCAACAAAGCCTTGATCATCTTCATCTTGGCATGCCACATCGTCAATCCATACCGTACCATTGATCACCCATCAATATATAAATGGGGTGTTAAGTAAAGAATGAATTCTCCACCACCAACATTTATATATTGACAGAAAATCAATATCATGACATTAAGCGGAGTACGACGTCAGACATGCAATCCATTTATAACTTATGCTCTGGGTCTGAGCGAAAGTCAATCCGTACAAATCAACACTACGTCCGGATGGACGCCCTCTCAGCCCCTTCAAGGTAGCTACTCCCTTCATGGGCCTCAATAGCATCAACATCCATTCGATGTGAAGATTGTCGGTCTTGTCACCGTCTTCAATCATTCAACTATTCATCGTCGTATTCATTATTCAGAATGGGTTGGACCCGGACTTTCTGAATAACTCGCGTTGATTTAAAAACATAAATTGATAAAATTCAACCAACGCCTCATTCCAATTCCGAATATTCCTTAAAAATATTCAATGTCTTAGGGATAGGTTCCCATAAATTTTATCAAAGATAAATCTTTAATATTTATTCTTTAATCTCTATTTATCCATATTAAACCAAATTAAGGTTTATTCAAACTAATCGGAATTTTACGCTTTACCGAAATTACCAATTTATTAATCCCAATTAGTCTCCGGTAAACTTAATTACCTTTTCCGTTTAAATCTAATTAAATATTTAATTAACGCTTGGAGTTAAACTGGTGGAACTCCATTATCGTTTATTTCCTTAATTCAATAATTTACTTAATTCCCCTTTTTAAAATCTTATTAAAGATTTTATTCAAAACCTTATTTAGATTTTACTTTCAAAAATCATTATTAAATGATTATTCAATAGTTAGGGAATTAATGCTATCATAAATCTAGGTTAAAGAATAAATGTTATTTAAAACATAATTCGCAATAAACCCAAATTCACATTTTTGTTATTTCCAATTTAATAAATTAAATTAGGAAATTTCGTTCAAATCTTAATTAAAAGATTTATATTCATTTCACTATTCATTGAGGTTTTAAGAATTAATGTTATTCAAACATTAATCAACCAAAATCAATTTGATATTAAATATAAGACTTTAAATAAAAATTAGAACGACTCAAATTCAATATCAAATTCCAAAACCAACGGCAATCATTTCGGAAATAGCGATAATAAGTATCTTCCAAATTCCCAAAGTAATAACCGTTTAATTACGGAAATTAATATTGAAATAATCCGTACTTAATTTCCACTCAAGCCTATTTCAAATATTCATTGAAATTACGTGGTTATGATAAAACCACTTTTACTTCCTGTTATTTATTTAAAAAAATAAATAAATCCCCTTTCCCAAAATATTATTTATTTTGAAATTTAACTCTTTCAATATTCATTTTCAAATGAATAAGATATTTCATACTGGTTAAAATGGCATTATCATTTTAAAACGGACTAAAAAGCCCAACTCGTTATTATATTTCAATTTCATACTGGGCCAGACTTCTCACATTAAACCTACAACTTGTGGATGCTGGATATGCCGGTTGGGTCCGGGCAGACTTATTCCACAGTTGGGCTTAACCTCGAGTCAAAACCCAATTCATATATGTATATTTGGACCTCTCACATTAGGCCCAACATTTATGGCTGCTGGATATGCCGGTTGGGTCCGGGCAGACTTCCACCATAAACGTAACCTAACCTCGTGTCCAAACATAATTATAATTTTTAATTATAAATATTATCCAAGAATATTATTTTAAAATATTTTATATTTTAAAATATCCGACTACTTAATATCATTCCTTACTTGAAATATTCTTTCATATAAAACTTTATTATTCCATTTCAATACATATTAACTTTCCATATTATTATGATATTATAATAATAATTATTTTCAAAAAAAAAAAACGGTTTCAATGGTGATATTAAAAACTTCCCTTTCAACATTAAAATGTAATCAATTTCCCAATTTAAATGTTAACATAAAACGGTATCTTTTAACTTCAAATCTTCTTATTAAAGTTGGAAGGTAATTTACCCATTTCTAGGATTTGTTTTGTAACTTTCCAAATAAATAAGATTTGATCTTCTCAATTCAATCGTCAATTAATTTCGTTAATTGAGTAATAAATGGAAATTAATTTCCTTCATTCAAAACTGGAATGAAATATGATCAATTCAAAACTTCTTTATCATTTCCTTTTTTAAATAGCGAATACATCATCCCTTACTTCAATTGCCAATTAATTTCATTTATTGAAATAAAAAAAGGGAATTTATTACATTCATTCAAAAGCTTTTATTCTATACTTTAAAACAGTAAATACACAATTCCTAAATTTAATTACCAATTAATTGCATTAATTGAATATTTATTTATTTAACTCAAAGTTGGAATGAGACCCACTATTTCCATATAAATTAATTATACGGCAAATCAAACATTAATTATATCACAATTTCAAACATCCATCCAAAGTGCATTTCTAATTATTCCAAGGGTGACGTGTATTCAAATGTCAACCCTTAACCCGTGTGGGGTTTCAGCCAACACAATTCACATATTATAAAATAAACTGTGCTTCTGGACGATGTGTAAAAATTTATCGTCCACTCACATAAACAAGCCAAGGTCGCTTGTAAATGGCAGTGTATACAAGTGCATTAAATTATGACATAAATGGTATAACCAATTAACGATGTTAACCTAATAGGTATTAATTACATTCTTTTGAATGGAACCGATTTAGAATAAAACACCCTTTTGTATCATTTCAATTTAATGTAATCGGTCCATGTTTTAAGTATTTCCTTTTTAATCCATTCATAAATAAAGAATAAATTTATTCAATTTAATTTTTTTTTCCAAAATAAAGAATAACACTTTATCATTCTAGTCCTTTTAAAAGTAAAGAACGTCACTTTCATTCATTTTAGTCCAAACAAATTCATGTTCACAAAAA
The DNA here is from genome assembly GCA_030737875.1 of Allium sativum. Classification (NCBI taxonomy): domain Eukaryota; kingdom Viridiplantae; phylum Streptophyta; class Magnoliopsida; order Asparagales; family Amaryllidaceae; genus Allium; species Allium sativum. The sequence goes on along the minus strand of CM060909.1, from coordinate 61,695,236 downwards.
CCTTATTTTATTTTCAAAATAAAAATAAAAACCAAAACTTTATTTATTAAAAATAAAGATCAAAATTTTCATTTTAGTCCAAAACAAAATCAAATCTTTATTCTTCAAAAATAAGGATCCAAACTTTATTTTTATAATTATTCGTTTCATTAAAACGACGTTGCAGGTCAAGTGTAGTTATAGCGCTGTTATTCCAAAAATTGAATTACACATAACTCAAGATCTAACCGTTGAAAATTTTCAAACTTGGTATTGTGGAAAGATTTTTCCAAAGCGGATCCAACGGATCCAGTTTTGGAAAAATCCAACGGTTGGATCTTCCGTTATAGTCATTCAAAGTTTGAAACTCAAAATATGAACTGCACGTGCCTGAAACGTTAAAAATTATAATTTATATTGAAAATATAAATTATATAAACAATTCTAAAAACCAATTTTATTTTCTAAAATTCCATGTTAATAAAGATGTTATCTTTATTTTCAGAAAGAATAAGAAAACAAAAATTTGTTCTTTTTGTCCAAAAAAGACAATTTTGCATAAAAGCCCAAATTTTGCCAAAATCGATTAAAATATTATTCTTATCAAAAGTCAACATTTTAATTAAAAATTCATTTCCATGCAGTTCAATAAAATAAAATATTTATTTAGTTCAATGATTTTGTATAAAATTCATGTTTTCATGTAAAACATGAAAAAATGAAATTTTGGTACAAAATTGCAAATCTAAATAACATCCATTTTTCTGAAACAACAATAAAAATTATAAATTTAAATTTAAATATAAATTCTTAAGAATATAGAAATAAAGAATGAATTTTATTTACACAAGTTTACCTATCAATATTCATTCCACAATCAATGACACTCACAACGTATACATGAACAGAACTGCCAATAATTACATAAACATCCATCACCAATATCAATCATTCATCACCAATCCATATTCATGAAAATACAAACATCAATAACACAAGAAAGATAATTTAATTTCATAAATTATAAAATAGAATCTCACCAAATTTCATCGAATTTTTGATTAGTGAAGGGAACACCGGCAGTCTTCGTCCTTCTCCTTGGATCGTTCGAAATGAACCCAAAACGCACGCTCAAGTCACCCCCATCGCACGCCGCAAGACCACCGAGTCCACCATCCAACCCGCCACTTCGAAGCCTTGCTCTTGATTATTTGTCTTGATTTCATATTTTAATTTATGGTAGACTAGGAGGAATTAACGAATTGTTTTTGTGCGTTTTCATCCATTGAAAATGTAAAGGGCGGCGGCTATGTATTATAGAATAGGGTTTTGTGTTTTGACCGTATATACTAGGGGTATATATATTAATAAAACTATTTAATTCTTATATTTCAAAAAGGCCCGTTAAAACAATTGTTACAAAGGAATTTAATTGGATGGATAGGAATAAAGAGAATACAAATATACACGTGGTTCTCTTATTCAAATTTCAAAATATAATAAGACAAAGAGAAAGAATGGGAAGGTATTTAATTGGATGGATAGGAATAAAGAGAATACAAACATACACGTGGTTCTCTTTTACAAATTATATTTATAACCTGCCCATTATGATTTATATTAATAACTTGATTCTTTTTATCTAACTAGACATATTAAAATGTCATTTTAAATGGCAAACCATATATTAACATAAATTTCTATTTATCCTAACTGAATATGCTAAGAAGTCTATTTAGATAACAAAACAAGTGTAACATGTTTCTCTTTTTATTCTACTGACATAGGGAAAAAAATGTCTTTTTAGTAAACAAAACATGAAGTGACATGTTATTCTAGTATTTCTAATCTAACATAACTGACATTTCAATTCTAACATAAATTGCATTTTATATAATCATGACAATTCTAATAATTCTATGTTTCATGAGTTACGATAAAAAGATTATTTTTATCGTTTCATAATTCTAACAATTATATGTTTCATAACAAAATACAAATGAGTATTTTTATTTGTACAAAATTTTCTATTTTAACAAATAAATTGAATATTTTTATTTGTACACCATTCCAATCTTTAATGTAACAAATAAATGTGGATATTTATTCGTTCACAAATCTTAATCTTTAACATGACAAATAAATGTTAATATTTATTTGTACACATATCTAATTTTAACATAGCACATAAAAAGAATGTTTTTATTTTGCATCTAATTCTACTTTCAATCATAACAATTTCCTATTAAACAAATGAGAAATTTTGTTTTTCTCTCTTTCCTATTTAACACAATGATTATTTTGTTTCACTCTCTTTCTAAATCAACAAAACATGGTAATTTGGTTTTACAACAAAACACACATGAGATATTTATCTCAACTATACAAACATGATGTTTATTTTCAACTATACAAACATGAGGTGTTCATAAACATCTAGGATGCAAAATCCAATGTAAATACATTTCCTATAGTAATGGACATTTTTTTTAGTTGTTATTATTAAAATAAATAATTTTAAATATTAAAATTCATTAAAATTTCTAAAATAAAATTTTTAAATTGGACCCAAAATTCCGGGTCGTTACAGTCTCCCCCACTTAAAATCTTTTCGTCCTCGAAAAGGAACGAAGCTAAAAGTGTTTAATTTATTAAGTCATCTTCCCTTCTTTTATTCATTTCAATAATTTTATTAGTTGATTAGCTTACAAATATATAACCTTTATATATATTCAAAAATCATATTTTCTAAAATAGATTATATATATTATTAAAAATACGTTAATGAGTATTCTTATTGGATATTACTAATCCAACCTCTGATGAGTCTTCTGTTCCGTTCTAATGAGTTGTACCCCAAAGATTTGAGCTAACCAGAGCTCTGATACCAACTGTAAAGACCCGGGTTTCGCCCGTCCTTAATCGACCGAAAGATCGACCAAGACCGTTCAAATCCCGAATACTTTAACTTTGGGAATACAACAATCATCAGAACAAAACAGCAAACTTTTATAAACAGTACAAAATGTTTACATCAGAGTACAAAATATCAGAGTACATCGAATTATATTACAGCGGAAGATAACATTAAATTTAAAACATTGCAGCGGAAAGAAATCTAAACTCTGGACACAGCTTAAGCTTCAACCCAGAATCCTGCTTGAAAAGAGAACCTGTAGATAAATACTCGGCTGCCCGTGTGGAAGAGAGGGCACCCAAGTTTGCAAAAAAAAAGGGGGAACAAACATGGGTCAGTCGTGGGACTGGTGTGAGAATTCTTAAATAACTTAACTCATACTAATAAGGCAAATCCAAAGACCACGCCGCTAACGCGGAATGGGTTGTACCAATGGATTGCCGTGCATAACTACAATGTCAGTACAGATAAATAAAACGTAACACAACGCAATGTCTTTTTGAAAAATGGAACCACCATAAGACTCAGGTCCCATCACACAATGCAACGCACACCAAGAGGATAGAGTTTTACCTTATGGTGGTTAAACATGCTAAATACGCCAAATACGAAACTAATACTATTATTAGTGTATATGAAAGCATTTCAAAATAAATGTATTAATCCTAGGAAGCATAGGTACCATATATTATGCCTTCGTACTAGTAATACAATCAAATTCGTCGGTTCGTATTGGAAATTTGGATTTCCATCATGAGTCCAGGCTAGGGAGGAGCTCCTTACCGATTCGAGACACTCTAGTTAATGCCCCAGGATCCCCCGCAGTGAACCCCTGGAAATGGCAGGGCCGGTCCTCACATACAGCTTAGAGGATTAGTTATTCCTAAGCACACGTTCCCCAGTCCTATAGGACCTATCCGAGGCGCCTCGTTTCATCATCCACATACGTAAAATGACTACTAACTAGAAAGAAACGTGCCACTTTCCCTGCGTTCCCTTCCCCCGTTTTAGACTCTACCGGTTTGTGAGGCGTACGAAGTAACGATATAGTCTTCATCCACAAGGCCTGTTTTTCAACAAAGCCTTGATCATCTTCATCTTGGCATGCCACATCGTCAATCCATACCGTACCATTGATCACCCATCAATATATAAATGGGGTGTTAAGTAAAGAATGAATTCTCCACCACCAACATTTATATATTGACAGAAAATCAATATCATGACATTAAGCGGAGTACGACGTCAGACACGCAATCCATTTATAACTTATTCTCTGGGTCTGAGCGAAAGTCAATCCGTACAAATCAACACTACGTCCGGACGGACGCCCTCTCAGCCCCTTCAAGGTAGCTACTCCCTTCATGGGCCTCAATAGCATCAACATCCATTCGATGTGAAGATTGTCGGTCTTGTCACCGTCTTCAATCATTCAACTATTCATCGTCGTATTCATTATTCAGAATGGGTTGGACCCGGACTTTCTGAATAACTCGCGTTGATTTAAAAACATAAATTGATAAAATTCAACCAACGCCTCATTCCAATTCCGAATATTCCTTAAAAATATTCAATGTCTTAGGGATAGGTTCCCATAAATTTTATCAAAGATAAATCTTTAATATTTATTCTTTAATCTCTATTTATCCATATTAAACCAAATTAAGGTTTATTCAAACTAATCGGAATTTTACGCTTTACCGAAATTACCAATTTATTAATCCCAATTAGTCTCCGGTAAACTTAATTACCTTTTCCGTTTAAATCTAATTAAATATTTAATTAACGCTTGGAGTTAAACTGGTGGAACTCCATTATCGTTTATTTCCTTAATTCAATAATTTACTTAATTCCCCTTTTTAAAATCTTATTAAAGATTTTATTCAAAACCTTATTTAGATTTTACTTTCAAAAATCATTATTAAATGATTATTCAATAGTTAGGGAATTAATGCTATCATAAATCTAGGTTAAAGAATAAATGTTATTTAAAACATAATTCACAATAAACCCAAATTCACATTTTTGTTATTTCCAATTTAATAAATTAAATTAGGAAATTTCGTTCAAATCTTAATTAAAAGATTTATATTCATTTCACTATTCATTGAGGTTTTAAGAATTAATGTTATTCAAACATTAATCAACCAAAATCAATTTGATATTAAATATAAGACTTTAAATAAAAATTAGAACGACTCAAATTCAATATCAAATTCCAAAACCAACGGCAATCATTTCGGAAATAGCGATAATAAGTATCTTCCAAATTCCCAAAGTAATAACCGTTTAATTACGGAAATTAATATTGAAATAATCCGTACTTAATTTCCACTCAAGCCTATTTCAAATATTCATTGAAATTACGTGGTTATGATAAAACCACTTTTACTTCCTGTTATTTATTTAAAAAAATAAATAAATCCCCTTTCCCAAAATATTATTTATTTTGAAATTTAACTCTTTCAATATTCATTTTCAAATGAATAAGATATTTCATACTGGTTAAAATGGCATTATCATTTTAAAACGGACTAAAAAGCCCAACTCGTTATTATATTTCAATTTCATACTGGGCCAGACTTCTCACGTTAAACCTACAACTTGTGGATGCTGGATATGCCGGTTGGGTCCGGGCAGACTTATTCCACAGTTGGGCTTAACCTCGAGTCAAAACCCAATTCATATATGTATATTTGGACCTCTCACATTAGGCCCAACATTTATGGCTGCTGGATATGCCGGTTGGGTCCGGGCAGACTTCCACCATAAACGTGACCTAACCTCGTGTCCAAACATAATTATAATTTTTAATTATAAATATTATCCAAGAATATTATTTTAAAATATTTTATATTTTAAAATATCCGACTACTTAATATCATTCCTTACTTGAAATATTCTTTCATATAAAAATTTATTATTCCATTTCAATACATATTAACTTTCCATATTATTATGATATTATAATAATAATTATTTTCAAAAAAAAAAAAACGGTTTCAATGGTGATATTAAAAACTTCCCTTTCAACATTAAAATGTAATCAATTTCCCAATTTAAATGTTAACATAAAACGGTATCTTTTAACTTCAAATCTTCTTATTAAAGTTGGAAGGTAATTTACCCATTTCTAGGATTTGTTTTGTAACTTTCCAAATAAATAAGATTTGATCTTCTCAATTCAATCGTCAATTAATTTCGTTAATTGAGTAATAAATGGAAATTAATTTCCTTCATTCAAAACTGGAATGAAATATGATCAATTCTAAACTTCTTTATCATTTCCTTTTTTAAATAGCGAATACATCATCCCTTACTTCAATTGCCAATTAATTTCATTTATTGAAATAAAAAAAAGGGAATTTATTACATTCATTCAAAAGCTTTTATTCTATACTTTAAAACAGTAAATACACAATTCCTAAATTTAATTACCAATTAATTGCATTAATTGAATATTTATTTATTTAACTCAAAGTTGGAATGAGACCCACTATTTCCATATAAATTAATTATACGGCAAATCAAACATTAATTATATCACAATTTCAAACATCCATCCAAAGTGCATTTCTAATTATTCCAAGGGTGACGTGTATTCAAATGTCAACCCTTAACCCGTGTGGGGTTTCAGCCAACACAATTCACATATTATAAAATAAACTGTGCTTCTGGACGATGTGTAAAAATTTACCGTCCACTCACATAAACAAGCCAAGGTCGCTTGTAAATGGCAGTGTATACAAGTGCATTAAATTATGACATAAATGGTATAACCAATTAACGATGTTAACCTAATAGGTATTAATTACATTCTTTTGAATGGAACCGATTTAGAATAAAACACCCTTTTGTATCATTTCAATTTAATGTAATCGGTCCATGTTTTAAGTATTTCCTTTTTAATCCATTCATAAATAAAGAATAAATTTATTCAATTTAATTTTTTTTCCAAAATAAAGAATAACACTTTATCATTCTAGTCCTTTTAAAAGTAAAGAACGTCACTTTCATTCATTTTAGTCCAAACAAATTCATGTTCACAAAAACCTTATTTTATTTTCAAAATAAAAATAAAAACCAAAACTATATTTATTAAAAATAAAGATCAAAATTTTCATTTTAGTCCAAAACAAAATCAAATCTTTATTCTTCAAAAATAAGGATCCAAACTTTATTTTTATAATTATTCGTTTCGTTAAAACGACGTTGCAGGTCAAGTGTAGTTATAGCGTTGTTATTCCAAAAATTGAATTACACATAACTCAAGATCTAACCGTTGAAAATTTTCAAACTTGGTATTGGTGGAAAGATTTTTCCAAAGCGGATCCAACGGATCCAGTTTTGGAAAAATCCAACGGTTGGATCTTCCGTTATAGTCATTCAAAGTTTGAAACTCAAAACATGAACTGCACGTGCCTGAAACGTTAAAAATTATAATTTATATTGAAAATATAAATTATATAAACAATTCTAAAAACCAATTTTATTTTCTAAAATTCCATGTTAATAAAGATGTTATCTTTATTTTCAGAAAGAATAAGAAAACAAAAATTTGTTCTTTTTGTCCAAAAAAGACAATTTTGCATAAAAGCCCAAATTTTGCCAAAATCGATTAAAATATTATTCTTATCAAAAGTCAACATTTTAATTAAAAATTCATTTCCATGCAGTTCAATAAAATAAAATATTTATTTAGTTCAATGATTTTGTATAAAATTCATGTTTTCATGTAAAACATGAAAAAATGAAATTTTGGTACAAAATTGCAAATCTAAATAACATCCATTTTTCTGAAACAACAATAAAAATTATAAATTTAAATTTAAATATAAATTCTTAAGAATATAGAAATAAAGAATGAATTTTATTTACACAAGTTTACCTATCAATATTCATTCCACAATCAATGACACTCACAACGTATACATGAACAGAACTGCCAATAATTACATAAACGTCCATCGCCAATATCAATCATTCATCACCAATCCATATTCATGTACATACAAACATCAATAACACAAGAAAGATAATTTAATTTCATAAATTATAAAATAGAATCTCACCAAATTTCATCGAATTTTTGATTAGTGAAGGGAACACCGGCAGTCTTCGTCCTTCTCCTTGGATCGTTCGAAATGAACCCAAAACGCACGCTCAAGTCACCCCCATCGCACGCCCCAAGACCACCGAGTCCACCATCCAACCCACCACTTCGAAGCCTTGCTCTTGATTATTTGTCTTGATTTCATATTTTTATTTGTGGTAGACTAGGAGGAATTAACGAATTGTTTTTGTGCGTTTTCAGCCATTGAAAATGTAAAGGGCGGCGGCTATGTATTATAGAATAGGGTTTTGTGTTTTGACCGTATATACTAGGGGTATATATATTAATAAAACTATTTAATTCTTATATTTCAAAAAGGCCCGTTAATACAATTGTTACAAAGGAATTTAATTGGATGGATAGGAATAAAGAGAATACAAATATACACGTGGTTCTCTTATTCAAATTTCAAAATATAATAAGACAAAGAGAAAGAATGGGAAGGTATTTAATTGGATGGATAGGAATAAAGAGAATACAAACATACACGTGGTTCTCTTTTACAAATTATATTTATAACCTGCCCATTATGATTTATATTAATAACTTAATTCTTTTTATCTAACTAGACATATTAAAATGTCATTTTAAATGGCAAACCATATATTAACATAAATTTCTATTTATCCTAACTGAATATGCTAAGAAGTCTATTTAGATAACAAAACAAGTGTAACATGTTTCTCTTTTTATTCTACTGACATAGGGAAAAAAATGTCTTTTTAGTAAACAAAACATGAAGTGACATGTTATTCTAGTATTTCTAATCTAACATAACTGACATTTCAATTCTAACATAAATTGCATTTTATATAATCATGACAATTCTAATAATTCTATGTTTCATGAGTTACGATAAAAAGATTATTTTTATCGTTTCATAATTCTAACAATTATATGTTTCATAACAAAATACAAATGAGTATTTTTATTTGTACAAAATTTTCTATTTTAACAAATAAATTGAATATTTTTATTTGTACACCATTCCAATCTTTAATGTAACAAATAAATGTGGATATTTATTCGTTCACAAATCTTAATCTTTAACATGACAAATAAATGTTAATATTTATTTGTACACATATCTAATTTTAACATAGCACATAAAAAGAATGTTTTTATTTTGCATCTAATTCTACTTTCAATCATAGCAATTTCCTATTAAACAAATGAGAAATTTTGTTTTTCTCTCTTTCCTATTTAACACAATGATTATTTTGTTTCACTCTCTTTCTAAATCAACAAAACATGGTAATTTGGTTTTACAACAAAACACACATGAGATATTTATCTCAACTATACAAACATGATGTTTATTTTCAACTATACAAACATGAGGTGTTCATAAACATCTAGGATGCAAAATCCAATGTAAATACATTTCCTATAGTAATGGACATTTTTTTTTAGTTGTTATTATTAAAATATATAATTTTAAATATTAAAATTCATTAAAATTTCTAAAATAAAATTTTTAAATTGGACCCAAAATTCCGGGTCGTTACAATATGTATCCAAAATATATTCAAAATAAAGAGGAAGAATTTGAATTTTGAAACGACGATAAGACCATAGGGACGAAAAATATTGAATACATGGAATAAGATTAAGAGATTAAGGAACGTATTAATTAAATTTAACACCTTAGCAACACACCTTTATTGGGCGTTCCATCCCCCAAGGGGTCGACCCCCCTAGAGGGGTGTCAGCCGCCGGTCAGCCGTCTGATGGCTAGACAACCCATTAAATCTATGTGGTTAGGTTTTTTTTAGAGGGGTATATATAAATAAAAGGCCTGGATTAAATCAAAGAATTCTGATGGTCTACGCTCACACGGGCAACTCTATATAGCTCCTCATATCACACATTAGAACCTTGGCTATTTTCTTATCCCTACCTCTATGATGCCTCTTTGCCATTACTAATTTTTAGAAAATAAAAGATTAGGAATTTCTTTTATTCCTCCAACTTTTATCTTATCTCTTTCTATTTTAATTCATATAGGTTTAGTATTCTGGAATTTGGTATAAATATATATATATATATATAAGTATGTATGTATGTATATGAGATTCTAATACATGCATCTTATATATATATATATATAATTAGGAGGATTATTGGAGCACATTGCAGAAGAATTAGTGCAAATCTAGATCTACTATAGATTTCTCTCTATTCTTCCTAGATCTGTGAGTGGGATATCGTTTACTTAGGCTTATTCATATTTTTACTAGATTATCATGTTGATAAATGTGCCTAGGAGGATTTGGAAATCGACAATATAAACAACAAAACCCCCAAATCCTCTATTTTATATTTGCGTATGAATTGTCATAATTATTTCGGTTTTGTGGACTTTTGATTTTAATATTGGGTTAAAGATGAAAATGGGTGTTGCTACTATTATTTTTATTTTGTATAATTCACCTTTACAAACATTTGATTGTAACCTAAAAGGGTTAAAATTTGGGTAATTCATGATTTGATTAGGCTTGGGTTCTAATTTTGATCCAAACGTATGCATACTTGAAATAGGTCAAATGTAAATGTTTTTATGTGCATAACACCAAAAATGGGTGAATTAGACAAAGTGGAAATTTTAAACATACATGCATAAGTGTATGTAATAATCTATTTTTAATCCAGTATTGAGATCATTCCAACAAGCCTAGGATGTATGTTGAAATTTGTATGTATGTATATTTTCCATTCACTACTATTTGTTGTGTTGTTATTATGACTTCATTCCTAAGTTATAGTGGTAGAAGTATGGAAAAATTAACTTGTATGACTTGATTTAGACAAATTGAAAATTGCCACTAGTTAGAACGTTTTCTCATTTATACGAATATTTAACGTTGTTAAGCGTTATCTATATTTTATTATTATAGCGTAATCAACGTAATTGATGTAATATTAACATTACAAGTGCGATTAGGCTAGAACTCGAATTTGAAATGTCCCCATATATAAAAATATATATTAATTGCTTATGTCTGCGTATATAGAATGGCTTTATATATATATATATATATATATATATATATATATATAGTAACTCATAGACATGAGGTTAGTTGCCATTTTTGGCAGAAGTCTTCTCAGAACCGACCGACAAATCCAGCAACCACATGTAGGCCCAACAAGTGTGAGATGTCTAGGTGTCATGGACCATTCAAAAACTTAGTATACCAGACATAAGGTTAAATCAACCTACAGTAAAAACCTTCCCGGAACCAACTAGCATATCCAGCATCTACAAGTATACTGTTTAATGTGATAGGTCTAGTGTGTGTGTGTGTGTGTGTGTGTGTGTGTATATATATATATATATATATATATATATATATATATATATAACTATATATATAAGTCTATTGCGCGTGAAATAGGCATGTTTACTACATCTTGAGAAGGTCTTAAGTGGTTGACTCTCTTTTTATCAAGTTTGGGTCATAAGTGGTTAGGACTAGGATCCCTCCGAAGGTTTATTCCTTGGAGAGGAACCATGGGACCCACCCTTATTAGATTTAAAGTTGGTTTTGGGGTCCTCCTTCTCTAAAAGTGGTTAGGCATAAACGGTAACCGAGTATGGTAGTTTACCGGTATGTCCACTTCCTCTAGAGGCTTGTAAGGGAATAACTAGTGACATGATTGGTATATGAGAGATATGTTGCCACTGCATGCTCATCAACTGTCTAAGGGAAGTCTTAAGCAACATAGGTGTCCTACCGTAATCTCAGTTAAGTAGTAACATTCGAAATACTACTTCTCATATTACAATTAAGAGTATAGACTTAAGAACATTAACGTATTAGGATGGAGTATTAAGGGGCTAGGGTCCTCCTCAGATTATAAGGGTTCATAAGAATCCACCTTTAATAGGGCCATGAGTGACCGAGAATGTCCATCTTGTTGGGTCTTTACCCTAAAAATACTGATGAGCGATTGACATGGATATCCACCTTATTGGTTAGATACTTGGTGTTCTTATAAATGTTGTGTGCTGCATAGACATACCTTGCCATATGTAACCTGCTAAAAATATAGGGTATGTACATTAAGTAGCACCATATTTTAGTCACACAGAACTTTATGTTCTGACCCCTCTCCTTAACATATCCAACAGGTCATTAGATGGGGTAAAGTTATGGACGAAGTAATGATGGGTGCTGAAGACGAAGTCATTATGCTATTACTAGTAGTTATTGCCTTTTCTTTTGGAAACTTGTGAGAATGAACTATTTGATGTACCTATTGAATAGATGTAACTTTGACTATTGTATTTATGTGGTTTTTAAATAAGTGGTACTTCTTATTCCAGTATTATATTTTCTCTTTTCGCCATGTGAGATTTCCATTCGTAGTATCTGGGTATATATACTCTGTGCAGAATGTAATCCTTACAGGAACCAACGGCTCCTTTAGAGTGGCTCTAAATTTTGATGGGCTTTTTCTAGGTTGAAATTTAGGCCCATTCTGGGCGGGTTGTTACATTTGGTATCGGAGCATAGGTTAACCGATTACTAGGGAATTATACGTATGAGTGGCGTATTTGTAGTTTGAAAACGATGTTTCAAACTACATATATATATATACATATATACATATATATATATATATATATATATACATATGTATATGTATGTATATGTATAATATTTAACCCAGATAAGTATACGTATTCATATTAGGCATCTTTATCATTTTCTTTCCTTTTCAGCTTAGACACTATCTTGCGAGTATCCACCTAAGGATTCTTCCTTTTCTTTTCAGATAGTAGAATGACTGAAAATCCTTCTAAGTAGGGTAACTAGGCAAGACCCGATACTTTCCAGAGTGGTTCCAGCAGAACCTCTATACTGTGGAACATGTCCCTATCACCAATCCTTCCCCAGCGGCTCCAGCAACTCTCGCCGTTGAGGTAGCCTTTGACTTTTCTTGCTACTGTAAGACCTTTATGAATCTTGGAGAAAAATTGTTTTCTAGAAAGGAAGGCTTTGCTAATGCTCAATTTTGGATTATGGACTGTGAAAGAATCTTCGAGGCTACTAACTAGCCCGATGAAGTGAAAAGAAGGATATCAGCCTGGCACATGAAATAGATGGAAGCCGCAACAAAAAATAAGAAGAATGAATGGTGGAAAAATAAGAAGAAGGGAAACAAATTTAAAAGGAAGCAAAGACTTGTACGAGGTGCAACCGCAAAGGCCATGAGGCCAAAGATTGTAGGACCTCGTTGGCAAAGAGGGAGTTCAAAGGAAAATGATTCAACTGCCAAGAAGACGGACACATGTCCAACGACTGCCCAAAATCCAAAGTTGGCAAGAGTGGCCAAAACTATGCAATAGAGGCATCACCGAATTAAAGACAACCCCCAAGAGACCAAAGGAAACCCGTACTTGAAGGTATAACCTCTGTTTTAGGAAATTCTGTATACACCTTGTTCAATTTCGTAGCAACCCTTTCTTTTATCTCCAAGCAATTAGTAAATTTGTTAAATCTTCCTATATCTATCTCGGATAGTCCGATAGAGGTGGCCAACCTTATCGGAGGATCTAAGTATCTTGAGTTGTTGTGTAAAGACCTAGTATTAGAGGTCGAAAATGTTGAGTTCATTTGTGAAGCGTGTGCATTGGATTTTATGGGGTATGACTTTATCCTATGTATGGACTGGCTCTCATTATACGGGGTCGTCCTAGATTGCAATAAGAGAATCGTTAGTCTTAGGAGCCAAGAAGGACGTAGTTTGAATATTCATTGTAATGTTAGGAATAAGGATAAAGCCTTATTGTATTCCTTATCTCCTAGTTCTGAAGGACCATCTTCAGTCCCTATAGTTTATTAGTTCTTGGATGTTTTTGAGGATGTCACGGGACTTCCAGCCCACAGAGAAATCTCTTTTTTTATAGACCTAGAGAAAGTTCTAGACCTGTAACACTACCCTTGAGAAATACGGCGCCTAATGAAAGAAGGGAGTTAGATAAACAAATTTCAAGGTCGTTGCAAAAAGGTTTCATTTGTCGAAGTACCTACACCGGCATATCCAGCATCTACAGGTATACAGTTTAATGTGAGAGGTCTAGTGTGTCAATATATAAATATTTATATAATTCTATTGCATGAGAAAATAGGTAGGCTTGCTACACCTTAAGAAGGTCTTAAGTGGCTAACACTCTGTTTATCTAGCTTGGTTCTTAAGTGGTTAGGACTAGGATCCCTCCGAAGGTTAATTCCTTGGAGGGGACCCAAAGTCATAGGACCCACCCGTATTAGATTTAAAGTTGGTTTATGTCTTCTCCTTCTCTAAAAGTGGTTAGGCATAAATGGTAACAGAGTAGGGTGGTTCACGGGGATGTCCACTTCCTCTAGAGGCTAGTAAGGGATAACTAGGGACAAGATTGGTATATGAAAGATATGTGGCCATTGCATGCTCACTAACTATCTAAAAAGTCTTAAGCAACATAGGTGTCCTACCATAATATCAGTTAAGTAGTAATGTTCATAATACTACTTCTCATATTACAATTGAGAGTATAGACATAAAGCATTAACGTATTAGGATGGGGTCTTAAGGTGATAGGGTCTGCCTTAGGATTATAAGACCTCATAAGAATCCACCTTTAATAGGACCATAAGTGAGAAAGAATGTCCACCTCGTTGGGTCTTTACTCTAGAAAACTAATAAGCAATTGACTTAGGTATCCACCTCATTAGTTAGATACTTGGTGTTTGTATAAATGTTGTGTGTTATGTAGATGACATATGTAACCATCTAAAAATATAAGTTATGGACATTAAGTAACACCATATTTCAGTCACACGGAACTTTATGTTCTGACCCCTCTTGTTAACATATCCAACAGGTCACTAGATGGGGTAAAGTTATAGATGAAGTTATGATGGGTGTTGAAGACGAAGTCATTATGCTATTATTAGTAGTTATTGCCCTACTTTTGGAAACTTGTGAGAATGAACTAATTGATGTACTTATTGAACAGATGAAACTTTGACTGTTATATTTCTTTGGTTTTTAAATAAGTGGTACATCTTATTTCAGTATTATATTTTCTCTTTCCGTTGTGTGAGATTTCCATTTGAATTATTTGTGTACATATATTCGGTGCAAAATGTACAGGAACCAAGGCCCATTTAAAGTGGCTCTAAGTTTCGATGGGCCTTTTCTGGTTCGAAATTTAGGCCCATTTCGGACAGGTTGTTACAGATCCTAATGAGGAAAATCATCATAGGCATTCATCAAAGCGACAGAAGCACATCCAACTTATTTTATGGGGCCGGAAGGAAGTGTGAGATTTCGATGGGACGTGAGGATACTCTATGATGGTCCTCTGTGGTAGGCCTAATGAAGTTGTACCCATAGAGGAATGATATGTATGGTTCCATCCGATGAGTATCCTTGGCTGCATTTGTCGTTGTGGGCATCTTAAAGACTGATTGGGATGAATTTAGGATGACACGACATTGCCTCGTAGGCAGGGAGGTTTCATGGTCAAGACCCAACAAAGGATAGCAGGTTGTCTGATACCAGTCATCATGTAACAACCCGAATTTTTATAACATGTTAATAAAAGAACCAAGGCAGAATTAAATTTTAAAATAAGAATCAAGGGGAATGGATTGCGCCATTGCATTCGTCTCGAAATTTTACATGAAATAGAGTCTGAGTTTTCGAAAATCGGAGTCCGTATGACCAAGTTATGGCCTGTACAAGTTTCAGCAGACTTTCCGGCAAACTGACCCCAGGTCGACTATAGTGTCGACTGCACAGTCGACTTCCCCCCCAGGTCGACTGTAGTGTCGACCTCCCCCATGTACAGGTCGACCTGGTCGGCCTGGTGTGGCCCAGAACCCATTTTTGAGGTCCGGGATGAGTTTTGATGGTCCAGATTGACTCTAGGGATGATCTAAGGGCCTAAATGAGTTCCTACATCTATAAATACAACCTAAGGCCTAACCCTAATTCACAACAACATGTCTAGCCACCATTATACTGCTAAAATCCCTCTTGGTCATGGCCGTCGTCTCTAATCTTCTTCTTAAGCTTTCATACGCAATCCAATGCAAAGATGAAGACTTCTACAACAATTCAAGGAGATGAATTAACAACTCTACAACGTTTCTACATTGATTTCAGTTCTTAAATTCGTTAGCCATGCTAAGTAAGTTCTAGTTACTTTTTAGATTAAAATACTTAATTTTAATATGGCTATGGAATAAAGTGTAATTGGATATAAGCATGTTTATCAATTCGGATCTATTCCTGTTTATCTTTGAACCTTGAGTTTTGAGACTTGTTCACCTCCATTCTTATGTCTAGTTCATGCTCTATTCAGTCGTTGTAAATCAGTTTCTTGGATTCATGTTGATATTATTATCAAAATCTAATCTTTATGCCTATCATGATGATTTATGTTGTTTTCTCTTTGATCTTGTTCTATTGCAAAATTCTACCTTTCCCCTATTTATTTTCTTTTGATGAACCTAGATCAATTTCAGATCTAGGCCTAAACCACGATTTTGCGTACGATTGAATACGGGGAATAGTATGGGAATATTACCTATTTGGATATATGTGATTGGTGGAATTGATGGCATAACATGAAAATTGGATATATGGGTATTATTTCCGTTAATATGAAATTTGATAATTGGGATATCGCCATTAAAATGGTAATTGCAAGAATTGGGATTGGCGTATGTAATTTGGCTAGAACTTGATAGGTGTAAATTGGCATAAATTGGGCATACATATAAAATGGCATGAACTGAACATGTGTAAATTTGGTATGAATTAGGCATATGTAAAACGGACATGTAATCTAGAACTTGGGCATATGTTGATTAGGTGAGATTTGTAGTTGAAACACATATGATAATTTATGTCTTGAAAAGGGACTAATATGAACACGCCTAAGTGGGTTTTGGGAAGTTGGAATGTAATAGCCTTAAAGGAGGGAAAAATATAAATTGGGGTAAGTTGCCTTTAATGGCATAAGATAAATTGTGGTAAAATTGGTTTGATTTTGCATACCATTAATTGATGAACATAATTGAGACAATTATGGACATCGTTAAATTAGGAATTAATTAATAATTTGAATAGGGAAATTATTAAGACTGGGGTAAAAGATTATAAGTGATAATCAATGCTTAGGACACGAGGTTGGACTCATTTGTGACGTAAAACTGCCCGGGCCCGCCCGGCGATTCCAGTAGTCACAAATGGTAGCCCAATGTGAGAGGTCCTAGGCCCAAATTAAAAGCGTAACAGTTGTAAAGACACGAGGTTAGACTCTTTTATGGTGTAAGACTGCCCGGACCCGCCTGGCAAATCCAGCTGCCATAAATGTCAGTCTAATGTGAGAGGTCTTTATAGGGTTACGACCTTAATGAATTAAAAACACTTAACCAGACAAACATGTGGTGGGACATGGGGGTTAAGTGGGTGACATGTGGGTGACATGCGAAAATACGAATAGTAATACTTAACCAACATAACATGGTAATTAGACCAGTGTGTGGGTTAAGTAATATGATTAGGCTAATGACACTTAACCAAAATGGTATGAGTGGGTGGGTTAAGTAATATGATTAGGCTAATGACACTTAACCAATATGGTTAAGTAATATGACCAGGCTAATGACACTTAACTGTTACGACATGAATGGTTGAGTTAAGTAAATCTTAATTAATGCCTAAGTGGGAATGATAACTTATGCAAAAAGGTAAGTTAGGCGGAACAATAGATAAGATGAGATAACTTATGTAATAAGGAAAGATGTGCTTCATTGTAGATTAAGCAATATGTAAAGACAAGAATGAATTTACAATTGAAGGCGACATAAGTTATATTATAAAAAGGAACAAAACATTGGTTAGGTTGGATAATCCTCCGAGTATCAATCTGATGTTGATTCCGGTCTTCGGCGTTGGTATTTAGGGAATTATTATCTCTCTCCAGTGTGTTTGTAAGTTAAGGGGTACTTGGTTGTAAAGATTGAATAAGAACATGTTATTGTACCATAACGGGGGTTATTGTATGAATCATAAGAATAACATGTTGTGGGCTTATTAATAGACTTAATACAGTGCAAGTTAAGAATTGAGTTAATAAGCAAAGTTGAAGGTTGGTATAAATGGAAATAACCAAGTTAAATGATAAGACTGATGAGGTAGCACAAGCGTATAGTTAATGGATAGACATATGGTCTAATGGCAGATAAAGCCAAGGCGCTTGGTTAAACCCAGACGTTGGGGGTAATATGAATGACATGTAAAATATAACCTACAAGCACTTAACCAAGATAAAGCATGTATTAAGACATGAGAATGATGTAGGGGTTAAGTGGAGGACATGGATAACATGTAAGACATAACTGGTGTATACTTAACCAAAATTTAAGCATGTAAGTGGACATGAATAAGAAGGGGGTTAAGTAAGAATTACTAGAGGGGACCAAGCATAGGTGGGAAGCTTGTGTCGAGGAAAGGGGACTCTTTTCAGACCAGTAGCCCATTACATATCTTTGTGAGCTCGACCCATGTCGAGGACGGGACACGCATACTGGGTTTGATTGTAAGAGGCCAAAACGGGTTAGCGGTGACAATGCAAGTCCAACGGGTTTCATATGCGTGTGTGGACCCGGGCTGGTAGGTAAGACGTTGTTGCATCGTGTAGGTATAAGCCGTGCATCTCTGTTGTATCGGGTTGCCACTTTGGGGAGTGATACACTCCATTGTGGGGCCAGCATGGGTATCTAAGAGTTAGGGACCCGATCGAATGGGGAAGTTAGTGGGTACGACTAGTGGTGATAGGAGCAGGCGGCACCTATGACAGCAGCTAGGAGTACAACTACCATATTATGAATAATTAGAATGGGGAGGGTAGTGGGTACCACTAGTGGAGATAGGAGCAGGCGACACCTATGACATCAGCTAGGGGTACATGAAACTACCATTATTATTATCACTTATGTTCAGTAGGCAGGATCACCTTATTATATAACACGGGCTACTAGTTGGGACACTAGTAGGGGGTAAGGATCCCCGTTACAGGGGACACTAGTTGGAGTACTAGTAGGAATACGAAACATTCCATGTAAGACACTTGTAAAGATGCTAGTTAGGTGGTGCAGAGCAAATAGATATCACAAAAAAAAAAAAAGGCGAAGCAGAGGAATTGTGATATGTTTGATAGGAATCTTACGAAATTATACTTAGTTTATCTTGAATGGGAACCTTGCGATGTTACTTGACAAAAATCACATTTTAGTTATCTTTCCTGTTGCTTATCTTGTCATTATGCTTATGTTTACTTTCAGTTTACTCATGCCATATTATCCTTAACTATTTTTGTGCTGAAAGTCACTAGGACTTACTCAGTCTTTATGACTGACCCGTTTTGTTTCGCCTCCTTTTCTTCCGTTCCCCCCCCCCCCAAGGTTCACAGGGAGGGAATGCAACTTAGTTCGGATCTTACCAAGCTCCAAGGCTCTTTCATGTATGGCTTGGATTTCTGTTGGCTATGGCTTGCTTTGCTTTATTGGGGAATACTACAGTTTGTTTTTATGCTTCTTTGTTTTTTTAGCAAGACAGATATTTTAACTATGTAATTGGGTATCGGAAGTTGATGGGATTTTATTGTAAACAATCATATTCAATAAATGATTTTAAGTACTTCCACTTTACTTTCCGCTGTTTTATATATGTCTGTCTTGTAATATTTCTGTTCCGGTACCCATAATGCTCCGTTGAAGTTAAGGCATTTCCTTTGTGAGTGACCTTAATGGACGTGGGGTGTTACATTTGGTATCAGAGCAGAAGGTTACCAGACTGGGCAAAAGTTTTCAAAAACCTTCTGAACTAGTTTTCAAAACATTTACAAAGAAGCAAATTTTCAAGAAAACTTTGTTTTGATTAAAAGGCATATTCCCCAAAGCCATATGCACTATCTTTTGATTCCCTCTTGAAATCTCTCCTCTCTCTCTTTTCACCATAGTTTAGTAGGCATCTGACATTTTTCGGAGGGCAAAGAATTGCCCAACCTCCATCTGTAGCCGCAGTAGTTCCATCTGCATCTAATCTTATTTCAAGTTGTGTAGAGTTGTCGTGCGTTGGAGGTAGCTTCGAAGGACTTGTCAACAAACTATACAAGGACAGTAAGAACAAGAGACTAGTTGTTATAGCTTAATCCACGAAGGAGGAAAAAGGTGAAAGGAAAGAGGCCAAAGTGAAAGAATAGTAGAACCCATGACAAGAGAGAGTATCTTTAGTATGGTAAGGAGGGAGTGTAGTATTATGGGACAAGGACAAGGGCAAAGGACAGGATCGTCGAGAGGGCAATTGTATGCTCTCACTACTAGCGTACCTAAGGGAGGTGGTAACGTTACAGTTAAAGGGTTATCTTTTCTTTTCTATCATCCCGCTAGAACTTTGTTTTTGTACATCGCATCCTTTTAATTCTGCTTCGATAGTTGAGTCTCTACACCTTAGTACTAGCGTAGTAGAGGATCCCATTTTTGTCTCAAATCCTGTTGGGGAATCGAATCATTTATTCATGACTTGTTAGGATTTGAGAATGTCTATGCTAGGTGTTGAGTTTAGAAGGAATGCTCATGTTTTTGTGAGCTATGGGTTGATTCTAGGGATGGAGTGGTTATCCAATAAGGGTGCCATTCTCGGTTTTAAAAGGAGGGTAGTTAGACTTTTGACTTGCCTCGGTAATACCCTCAAAGTCGCGTGTAACCTTTAGGGTTCTATTAGGATTAGTTACCTAGAATCTCTTGATACATTAGTTGATCCGCTCGAGTAGTGTTCGCCACTAAGGCGGATGGGTCATTTCGCTTATGCATGAGTTGTAGAGAGTCACCTAAGTAAGTACATTGGGCAACATGGTTGACATTTGTTTATTTTCAAGAGATAATTCATCTATGTGGAATACTTTCTAGTAAGAGAACGAGATCCAAGATTTACTAGTGAATTTTGGAGAGCTTGTGTGAAACCATGAGTACGCTGTTATGTGTAAGCCGAGTATACTAAAAGGAGAATAAGTAAAAGTGGAACGAGAGGCAATAGTGAATGAGTTCCAACTCGTATTTTGGAAATAAGAATCAAGGAGCTATGAAATTGTGAAGTTAAAGACGGTTAAAGCACAATGGAGTTAAGCTCAAGGAAATGCGACTTAGAAGATTGAAGACTAGATTCGCGCATCACATCTGTTTTTAAGAGTATATTCTTGATTCCTTTTTCCTGTAGAGCTTACTTGCATGCTATCTTTTGTGTATATCCTCTCGGTCCTATCCTCAATCCAATTTCTGTTGCAAACCTCATAGGGAGTATGACTCATCTGTCAGTTTTACATGTTGGGGCTTGAGGGTGTCCGTTGGGTTGATTAAACCTTTTGGGTTTTATAGGATATGGGTTGGTTTTAGGAAGGGATTTCTTGTGACCTAAAAGGAGTCCATCATGCTTAGTTTCCTACAATCACATATATATTGGTTGGGTTGAGAATTTCTTTGGGTGTCAGTCTGATGTTGATTTCGGTCTTCGGGGCTGGTGCTTAGGGAATTTTTCTCCTATCAATATATATATAACGTAGATTTCCAGCTTTGATGGGCGCAGAGTTTTACTTGCTTCTATCATTCGACTATATCTTTTGGTAGGAACAATTGGGTGTAAACATGTGTCTGAGACATGTTATGATTGATGGTTGCAAGTGGTTGCTAGTGGTTGCTCGTGGATGCATATACACGCACCTTAGGCACTAGATCGGCTCAGTCACCTTTCATATTGCATATGCATGAGTGTTTACACTTGTTTATGGATGGAATTGAATGTGTTATCAAGTGGATGTTACATATGGATGGATGTTTGTGCACACATATAGTGTTTATGTGACTAGGACTATTTGCATAAATGTTGGACTCATGGCACTAAACATATTTTGCATCTAGAAGATCAATCAGGCCTGATCATTTGCATTAGACAAGGAACATATACACACACTTCTTGCATATGTTCATACAACATTAGAAATTTCTTAAGGACAATGAATGCCTGTGATTGATGACTGAGTAGATGGATGATTGGATGGTAGGACACATTCTTCTTAACTTGAAGATTTCAGGGACGAAATCCTTTAACGAGGGGAGAATGTAACAACCCGAATTTTTATAACATGTTAATACAAGAACCAAGGCAGAATTAAATTTTAAAATAAGAATCAAGGGAAATGGGTTGCGCCATTGCGTTCGTATCGAAATTTTACATGAAATAGAGTCCGAGTTTTCGAAAATCGGAGTCCGTATGACCAAGTTATGGCCTGTACAAGTTTCAGCAGACTTTCATGCAGACTGACCCCAGGTCGACTGTAGTGTCGACTGCACAGTCGACTTCCCCACTCCCCCCAGGTCGACTGTAGTGTCGACCTCCCCCATGTACATGTCGACCTGGTCGGCCTGGTGTGGCCCAGAACCCATTTTTGAGGCCCGGGATGAGTTTTGATGGTCCGGATTGACTCTAGGGATGATCTAAGGGCCTAAATGAGTTCCTACAACTATAAATACAACCTAAGGCCTAACCCTAATTCACTTCAACATGTCTAGCCACCATTATACTGCTAAAATCCCTCTTGGTCATGGCCGCTGTCTCTAATCTTCTTCTTAAGCTTTCATACGCAATCCAATGCAAAGTTGAAGACTTCTACAACAATTCAAGGAGATGAATTAACAACTCTACAACGTTTCTACATTGATTTCAGTTCTTAAATTCGCTAGTCATGCTAAGTAAGTTCTAGTTACTTTTTAGATTAAAATACTTAATTTTAATATGGCTATGCAATAAAGTGTAATTGGATATAAGCATGTTTATCAATTCAGATCTATTCCTGTTTATCTTTGAACCTTGAGGTTTGAGACTTGTTCGCCTCCATTCTTATGTCTAGTTCATGCTCTATTCAGTCGTTGTAAATCAGTTTCTTGGATTCATGTTGATATTATTATCAAGATCTAATCTTTATGCCTATCATGATGATTTATGTTGTTTTCTCTCTGATCTTGTTCTATTGCAAAATTCTACCTTTCCCCTATTTATTTTCTTTTGATGAACCTAGATCAATTTCGGATCAAGGCCTAAACCACGATTTTGCGTACGATTGAATACGGGGAAAAGTATGGGAATATTACCTATTTGGATATATGCGATTGGTGGAATTGATGGCATAACATGAAAATTGGATATATGGGTATTATTGCCGTTAATATGAAATTTGATAATTGGGGTATCGCCATTAAAATGGTAGTTGCAAGAATTGGGATTGGCATATGTAATTTGGCTAGAACTTGATAGGTGTAAATTGGCATAAATTGGGCATACATATAAAATGGCATGAACTGAACATGTGTAAATTTGGTATGACTTAGGCATATGTAAAACGGACATGTAATCTAGAACTTGGGCATATGTTGATTAGGTGAGATTTGTAGTTGAAACACATATGATAATTTATGTCTTGAAAAGGGGCTAATATGAACACGCCTAAGTGGGTTTTGGGTAGTTGGAATGTAATAGCCTTAAAGGAGGGATAAATATAAATTGGGGTAAATTGCCTTTAATGGCATAAGATAAATTGTGGTAAAATTGGTATGATTTTGCATACCATTAATTGATGAATATAATTGAGTCAATTATGGACATCGTTAAATTAGGAATTAATTAATAATTTGAAAAGGGAAATTATTAAGACTGGAGTAAAAGATTATAAGTGATAATCAATGCTTAGGACACGAGGTTGGACTCATTTGTGACGTAAAACTGCCCGGGCCCGCCCGGCGAATCCAGTAGTCACAAATGGTAGCCCAATGTGAGAGGTCCTAGGCCCAAATTAAAAGCGTAACAGTTGTAAAGACACGAGGTTAGACTCTTTTATGGTGTAAGACTGCCCGGACCCGCCCGACAAATCCAGCTGCCATAAATGTCAGTCTAATGTGAGAGGTCTTTATAGGGTTACGACCTTAATGAATTAAGAAATACTTAACCAGATAAACATGTGGTGGGACATGGGGGTTAAGTGGGTGACATGTGGGTGACATGCGGAAATACGAATAGTAATACTTAACCAACATAACATGGTAATTAGACCTGTGGGTGGGTTAAGTAATATGATTAGGCTAATGACACTTAACCAAAATGGTATGAGTGGGTGGGTTAAGTTATATGATTAGGCTAATGACACTTAACCAATATGGTTAAGTAATATGACCAGGCTAATGACACTTAACTGTTATGACATGAATGGTTGAGTTAAGTAAATCTTAATTAATGCCTAAGTGGGAATGATAACTTATGGAATAAAGTAAGTTAGGCGGAACAATAGATAAGATGAGATAACTTATGTAATAAGGAAAGATGTGCTTCATTGTAGATTAAGCAATATGTAAAGACAAGAATGAATTTACAATTGAAGGCGACATAAGTTATATTATAAAAAGGAACAAAACATTGGTTAAGTTGGATAATTCTCTGAGTATCAATCTGATGTTGATTCCGGTCTTCGGGGTTGGTATTTAGGGAATTATTCTCTCTCTCCGGTGTGTTTGTAAGTTAAGGGGTACTTGGTTGTAAAGATTGAATAAGAACATGTTATTGTACCATAACGGGGGTTAATGTATGAATCATAAGAATAACATGTTGTGGGCTTATTAATGGACTTAATACAGTGCAAGTTAAGAATTGAGTTAATAAGCAAAGCTGAAGGTTGGTATAAATGGAAATAACCAAGTTAAATGATAAGACTGATGAGGTAGCACAATCGCATAGTTAATGGATAGACATATGGTCTAATGGCAGATAAAGCCAAGGCGCTTGGTTAAACCCAGACGTTGGGGGTAATATGAATGACATGTAAAATATAACCTATAAGCACTTAACCAAGATAAAACATGTATTAAGACATGAGAATGATGTAGGGGTTAAGTGGAGGACATGGGTAACATGTAAGACATAATTGGTGTATACTTAACCAAAATTTAAGCATGTAAGTGGACATGAATAAGAAGGGGGTTAAGTAAGAATTACTAGAGGGGACCAAGCATAGGTGGGAAGCTTGTGTCGAGGAAAGGGGACCCTTTTCAGACCAGTAGCCCATTACGCATCTTTGTGAGCTCGACCCATGTCCAGGACGGGACACGCATACTGGGTTTGATTGTAAGAGGTCAAAACGGGTTAGCGGTGGCAACGCAAGTCCAACGGGTTTCATATGCGTGTATGGACCCGGGCTGGTAGGTAAGACGTTGTTGCATCGTGTAGGTATAAGCCGTGCATCTCTGTTGTATCGGGTTGCCACTTTGGGGAGTGATACACCCCACTGTGGGGCCAGCACAGGTATCTACGAGTTAGGGAGCCGATCGAATGGGGAAGGTAGTGGGTACGACTAGTGGAGATAGGAGCAGGCGGCACCTATGACAACAGCTAGGAGTACAACTACCATATTATGAATAATTAGAATGGGGAGGGTAGTGGGTACCACTAGTGGAGATAGGAGCAGGCGGCACCTATGACAGCAGCTAGGGGTACACGAAACTACCATTATTATTATCACTTATGTTCGGTAGGCAGGATCACCTTATTATATAACACGGGCTACTAGTTGGGACACTAGTAGGGGGTAAGGATCCCTGTTACAGGGGACACTAGTTGGAGTACTAGTAGGAATACGAAACATTCCATGTAAGACACTTATAAAGATGCTAGTTAGGTGGTGCAGAGCAAATAGATATCACAGAAATTTTTTAATGGCAAAGCAGAGGAATCGTGATATGTTTGATAGGAATCTTACGAAATTATACTTAGTTTATCTTGAATGGGAACCTTGCGATGTTACTTGACAAAAATCACATCTTAGTTATCTTGCCTGTTGCTTATCTTGTCATCATGCTTATGTTTACTTTCAGTTTACTCATGCCATATTATCCTTAACTATTTTTGTGCTGAAAGTCACTAGGACTTACTCAGTCTTTATGGCTGACCCGTTTTGTTTCGCCTCTTTTTCTTCCATTCCCCCCCGGTTCACAGGGTGGGAATGCAACTTAGTTCGGATCTTACCGAGCTCCAAGGCTCTTTCATGTATGGCTTGGATTTCTCTTAGCTATGGCTTGCTTTGCTTTATTTGGGAATACTACAGTTTGTTTTTATGCTTCTTTGTTTTTTTAGCAAGACAGATATTTTAACTATGTAATTGGGTATTGTAAGTTGATGGGCTTTTATTGTAAACAATCATATTCAATAAATGATTTTAAGTACTTCCACTTTACTTTCCGCTGTTTTATATATGTCTGTCTTGTAATATTTCTATTCCAGTACCCATAATGCTCCATTGAAGTTAAGGCATTGCCTTTGTGAGTGACCTTAATGGACGTGGGGTGTTACACATCGTCATTCAAAGCATGTATGGGAAAGGCTCGAGCTAAACCAAGAGACCGGTGATCTTTATTATCGGGCAATTGGACGAGGGACTACATGGTTGTTTAGATTACTTGTTAGGGCGATCACTTAACTCTTTGAATGGTCTTTCATTAGTTAAGAGGGGCTGGGTGGGGCCATAGCCGCCGAAAGAGACAAACCAATATTGTATTGTGAGCCTAACGAAGCCATTTTTGAAAGTATAGGAAGCCCCGACTAAGTTCCATGGAAGAACTCAGGTTTTAGACACCTTTACTGCAAATTTCTAGGAGCCTATTCACTTTCGTAGAGCCACTTTGTACGATTTCGTAGCGTAATGATAGAGACAGTGCTCTTTCCCTGCATGGTCTAATACACTTTCATAGCATAACGATGGAGATCTTGTACGTTTTCACAGTACGGCGACGAGGACCACTCAAGGAGGGTACTATGGGAAGTACCTCGATATATTGGGTATACAGCTATATATATGATTTATTAGGCTAATCTATTTAGGAGTAGATGAGTACGATTTACATGTGAAATCGGAAGTGTGATGTATAATAAACCCAAATAACTGAATAAAGTTAAACTGGTTATAGAACGGTATATACAGTGTTATTTATAGAAAGTATAATTTATTCATTCACTAAATTTTTTGTTCTGAACCCTTCCTCATAACAAAACCCACATGTTAGACAGGTGGCATAGATTATTCATCTTAGAGACACTTATTAGACAATGTCATTATTAGGGTAAGTATTTACTTATGAATATATTTTATTCATTCCACTGTTAGATATTTTATTTTGAGCACCGATATATTTTATCCGCCTCTCTGTAGGATACCAGACAAATCAACTCGGGTTTCATTAGACTTGTATTTTTAGCATCTTGGGAAAAATTTGTGCCTACTGGAATTCGGGTTGTTACAAAAAAGGTAAATTAACTCAAAAGGCAAATGGTCTTTAATAACAAATTAAACACTGTCAAGGCTTCACAGTGTCCCACAACACAAATAAACATCAAAAGCACAAATATATGTATAAGAAGGCATTATCACCTGTCAATCGACCTACATTGCTCTGGATAGGACTTACATATGTAACCTATCATATTCGTTGGTATGGTTGATGAGTACAAATGGTAATAAGAGGGACCATAAAACCTTGTATTAGATAACAGTCTTGCATAAGCGATAAACAAACCTCAAAACACTGCTAGAGTCATAATAGTATAAGGAACATTAGTATAGAGAGTCATACCTATCATCCTTATATCCATAGAGTTAACACATATAGTAGAAATGTACATACTGCTCAAAATAACAACATAAGAAATTGTAATAGGATAGAAGAATCTAAATAGCCCACTTTGGCCCCGCATTCCATCCTTTCTTCAAATTCCTACAGATGAGAGTCTACCCAAGAGAATGAAAATAAGAGCAACCATATCATTCATCTACTAAATCCTAACTATCACCCTCTAAAGACATGAATATATAACTCATATGACTGGCTCCGCTGGAGTCAAGGCCTAATGGTAATACCCATTTCTAGTCTAACTACCGTGTTTTCTATGAACATTCCTGCCACTGGCACTAGATCTCCTTCTTTTGGGCAATCCAGATATACGACCATCACATTTAATTATAATGGGCGTCCCCACAATACCTCTGCTTTGTGTAAACTAAAACTCTTCGAGCTATTAATGATTCCTCGGCATTCCAAGAGCAAAATTCATCCACAACTTCATATTTTGGTTTGAGTCCCACATAAACCAATCCATTATCCCGCAGTCTTGTCTCATATTGAGTTGCTCCTCACACTGTTTCGACCACTCCCGTTTGAGTTTACAATAGAAGAGTTGCAACTTCAATAAGCTAGAGCCTCCTCCACGTAGAAACAATCAGCAAACCACATCCTCCAACACAACCCTGGAGACCTGATTACCTCATTTCATGGATTGCACCATCTATCTCTGCATCTTGACAAAGCATCTCTTGCTTCGCACCAAAGCCACCAATGAAGAGCATCATCTCGAAACCACCATCAAATGAACCATCATCTCAAGCTCGTTGAAACCGCACCATTATCCAATTCAGTTGGCCCAAAATGACCAACTTGAATGGTAGTCAATATCGATCATTTTATAATAATCATTAATGACCACCCTGGTCACATATTCAATTAAAAATGATTAGATACGCATCAAGCAAAAACGTTCGATGTTCATTCGGAAATTCAAGCTTGTCATCGTATTGATCCTCCTTTTTAGATTTGCCACCAAATTCTAATGTTACTGAGTCTTCCGATCAGCTACCATGCTTTATGATCAGCACGTTCTGATTCTCTTTCGTGAACATTTCTCGCCCATTCGAGTCTATCATTATTGTATGCTAAATCATTATACACCATCTTGTGCATTTGACTGATGACGCCTAACTCTACCGAATAGGGTTTTCCAAGTCCTATATTACTAAAAATTGCATTTAAAACCAAACTACACAAGCAAACAATCATGCAACTAGTAATTTTATAGTTGTCTACAACAATCATACAAACATTCATAATAACATCTATAATATAAATAGTACCTACGTATAGTGATTGGTATGAGTTTGATGTCAAAATGGTTCAAATCTAGCATTGGTGTCAAAATAGTATGTAATAACGTACAAATAGGTAAAAAGGTAATATCCAAGTCCACGCCAATCAAATTACATTCTAGTTCTTTTATTTATTATTGATTATGTTCAACTATCATAGAAATTATATTCTAAGATTATAAATCACTTTAAAATGTTAATTATGTACCGTACAAACAAATAATTACCGTTCAGTGAGAGACAGTATCACTCATCTTTCCCAAAAAAATCCAAACCAGCCCAAAGCGCGGAGCTCTTCAATACGGGTGCAATGAAAGAAACAATGCTCAAAACGGGCCTTGTATGCAAAAAGTTAGCATCTTAAATATTTGTAATTTTGAATTGAAATTAAATAGAAACAAAACAATTGCTGACCACTTAGGATTTGCCAACTAAGCATTGAACCACCTCATCCAAACCGTGAGCGTTGATCATGGATATAACATCCACATTCACGTGCATCCTCTTTTATATATGTGAGAAATCACACTTTCTTCCCTTATATCCATTCAAACCCAACCTCCAACGCCACATTTAATCTCTAATCATCGCTGCCATGTCCATTTGACCACCGCCATGACACCGTCACTAGGTCCGCCCCGCAGCCAGTTAGTTCACCTAAAGGCCCGCCACCTGAAATGTCTCGTTTTCGTGACAAAGCCAGAAAATGAAATACACTTAAATGCAGATTTCTCTCTCCTCCGAACTTTGATCAACCTCAAACCATCGTTAATCTCTTTGTTTCTCAATTCTTCAAGTTTTTTTGTTATCACTAGCTAATTCTCGACAGTGTGCTCTTAGTTTTCCAAAAAGTAAAACTGAATAATTAGTCTTTAAATTGAGATTCCGACCACATCGATAATCTGATCGACGAACGAAGACCATGGAAGGCTTTACATCGACGATAAGAACAATTTTCGTGAATGGAATTATGGATGAAAGTAGACAGACTGAGAGGAACAACTTGGACTATTGAATATTAGGGTTTCCTAGCCGCTGGGTTAAATTTTGAAAAAAATAATAATATTATTCTCGAACTATATGCCCATATTTATAATGGAAGTTCCAAAATCGAACAAATGGATCGAACTTCGATTGACGCTTGCGGACAGATGACCTACACACAAATGGATCTTCTTAACGCAGTGGAATATGTTTCAAGGTCAAATTCTAATTTATGTGTCAACTAACCATTTTTTTGAACATTCAATTTTCAAAATTGAAATTGGTGTGTTCAGAATTTACATGACCGAACGGTAAATCTAATCATGTCGAAACTCGCCTACGTGCACCACCTCACCACTATGGATCCAAAAATGTAAATTTCATCATACTCTGACATTGCACCTCAGGACAATAATTTTCGCACGTACTAAAAACTGTTTTGCTTTTGAAACTTCAAATGCCAAAATACTGCGATCTTTATATTTTTTTTATAGGGTCGTTATGTTTCTATTATCATCTCCAAAGCTTGGAAAGTCCCATGCTTAACCGTAATTGTTTTGATCCGCTCACGTAGCGAGGCTCTTGGTCTTGCCAATCCTGAATTTATACTAATTGAGTTGTCAACTGTGCGACCTCCTTCGATTCCGGACTCCCTAAATCTAGCCCGAGAAGCCCTTCTTTGTAAATCAGTAAATAGCTAATCATAACCAATTTATCCATAATATTGAATAAAAATATAAATTAGTTAATGAAGCACCTAACTGATAAACGATATTACCTCCTAATTATCTTAATTATAGCGTCTGTTCCACGTTAACATGTCCACATACATATAATAGCTGTTCAAATTCGGATTGTACCTTATTTCCATTTCACTATGCATCCAAGCTCGCTTATATTAGTTTTAGGAACTCACCTCATCGGTTGGCGGAGGGTCTTCAATAAGAGAGTAATCAAATCTTCAACGGCTTGGTTAGTAGGACTGGATATGATAGGATCTAGCTAGAGTTATGATTTTCTAACTTTAGGAACCCACTTCAGCACTGACCTAGGGTGTAAGATTTGTTGCAGAGAAAATATTAAAATGAAGAACTGAATTGTACGTAATATTATTGATGTAATGTAAAAGATTCAGGATTGTCAAGTTTGACCGTGTATTTATAACCACGGCAACTTGATTACAGAATTTGTAAATAACTGTTGGGCTTTAGCCCAGGCCCATATGTTCAGAAATATAAAATACACCGTGGCTTTCACTTGTTTATTTTACATCTCCCCGCAAATGAAAACTAGGGTTTCAGGTGTCTGCCGCCATAAATTATAACGATAAAATTTGAGAGAACTCTTCAAAAGTGAATCTGAATCAGCTTCGATTTCACTAAAATAGCAATCGATGGCGAGGATTTGGACCTATGAGAGCTTGTACTTGCTTCGTTTGAGTGGTATTTGCCTTTGAATGTTCTCGATTCCTGGGATGCGAGATGCTGATTCGCTTGCAAGCTTTGATTCTTCGATACTTGGATTAGCAACGTGCTTTGGCCTCCATCTAAGATTTTCAGTCATTACAGGTTTCAGATCTGAGCTTGTGAGCTTTGCTTTCTCTCCAAGGTTTGATCTTTCAATTACTTTGAGTTCAGATCTCAGCCTAGTAAAGCTTTTACTTGCAATGGTTTTGTAAGTATGTCTGCTATCTGGTAATTTGCTTGAATGTGATTTATTTGCAGTTTACCCTTGATTACTTGTTCTCGAACAAAATATAGTTCAGTTTCCATATGCTTAGTTCTAGAGTGCAGTATAGGGTTAAATGACAGTGACACTGCACTTAAGCTATCACACCATAGTGTTGGTTGCTTTTGAATTGTAACTTTGAGTTCACTGAGAAGTGACTGTACCCACATAATTTCAGCAGTAGCATTAGCAATGCTTCTGAATTCAGCTTCAGTGCTGGACCTTGAAACTGTAGGTTGTTTCTTAGCATACCAGGATATAAGATTATTTCCCAAATAGATACAGTAACCTGAAGTTGATCTTCTGTCATCAGGGTCAGTTGCCCAGTCTGCATCACTATATCCAGTAATATTGAGTTGATTGCCTTGTGTAAAATGTAAGCCATAGTCCACAGTTCCCTTTAGATACCTGAGCACTCTTTTTATTGCCTTCCAGTGATCCTCTTTTGATTCCTGCATGAATTGTGAAAGTTTGTTAACACAATAGGTTATTTCAGGTCTAGTAATGGTAGAATATTGTAATGCTCCAACTAGACTTCTATATTGTCTAATATTGACTATGTTTTCTCCTCTGTGTTTAGATAGTTGATGACTTGTTATCATTGGTGTTGGCAGAGCATTAGCAGCTTCCATATTTGATCTTACAAGAATTTCGTTGATGTATTTCTTTTGGTTTAGAAATAACTCTGATTTGGATGTTTCCTTCAATGCCTAGAAAATAGTTGAGTTCCCCCAAGTCTTTAATTGAAAACTGTTTGTCCAAAATCTAAATGAGTCTTCTAATTTCGGTTTCACTGTTTCCCGTAATGATCGGATCATCCACATATATTAAGATAAAAATAGTATGTTATCAGCAAATTTGACAAATAGTGAATGATCTGATTTGGTAGATTGAAACTTTAGCTTTGTTAAAACAAGTTTCAATTTATCAAACCAGACCCTAGGATCTTGCTTAAGCCCATAAATGGCTTTATTTAGTTTACAAACAAGCTCTTTATTCTTTTGATATCCTTGAGGTTGACTCATATATACTTCTTCCTTTAGATCACTATTCAGGAATACATTGTTGTATCTTCCAGTTGTTATGTAAAGCTATAGTGAGAATTAGTTGTTGGTTTAATAGCTGAAGAAAATGTCTCTTCAAAATCAAAACCATATTGTTGTGTGAAACCCCTTGTAACAAGTCTAGCCTTGTATCTGTGTATAGATCCATCAGCATTCCTTTTTAACCTGTATGTCCACTTACTATCTATTATATTCTTGTTTATTGGAGCTTTAACAAGTGTCCATGTTTTGCTTTATTTATCAATGCTTGGTACTCATCATCCATAGCTTGTTTCCATTTTTGATTGCTAATGGCTTGATTACAAGTTACTGGTTCATCAAGTTCACTTATAACATTATAGACTTTGGGCTTGAAAATACCCCTTTTTGATCTAGTGATCATTGGGTGACCTGTTTGAACTTATTCACTCTATTGTTTATGAGTTTCAATATTATCATTTCTGGTATTTGATTGATCACTTCTAACTTTTGAACTTGAGTCATGCTGCAGATATTCATGTTGTTGCTGATTGTTACTGGACTGACTGGAGGGCTTAGATGGCTCACTGCTTGATTATGATGTAGGCTGTTGAGAAGAATCTGAGCTACCATCACCGGTATCTTCAGTAAGACTGTCGGAGTAGAGAGGTATACCTGGTATTGATTTCCTTGGATTGTATACCTTTTGTGTGGTAGCAATATCTTTACTGTTGAAAGGAAATATATTTTCATTAAATACAACATGTCTGTTAATATAGACTTTACCTTTTTCATCAAGACATTTGTAACCTTTCTGATTACTGGCTTACCCTATAAATGTACATGCTGAGGATCTAAAATTTAACTTATAAGCATTATATGGCCTTAGATATGGATAACATAGACAGCCAAAAACTTTGAGTTTATCATAATCAGGTTTAACATTATATAAAGTTTCTAGAGGACTTTTATTATTCAAAGTCTTAGTAGGCAGTCTATTTATTAAATATACAGAAGTGTTAAAAGCATCAGGCAAAAACTTCATAGTTAAATTACTCTAAGCTAATAAAGTAAGACCACACTCCACAATATGTCTGTGTTTCCTTTCAACTAAACTGTTTTGCTCAGAGGTGTATGGACAACTTAATCTATGAATTATACCTTTCTTTTGAAAGAATCCACTTAGAGGTTTGAATTCTTTACCTCCATCAGTTTGTAAGATTTTTAAGTTTTCACCTATCTGTTTTTCAGCCTGACTAATGAAATGAATAACAACTTTGCTAGTCTCAGACTTGGATTTCAGAAAATATATCCATGTATATCTTGAATAGGAATCAACAAAGTAAATATAATAATTGAAATCATAGTCAGAATTTGTTAAGGCAGGACCCCACAGGTCTGCAGCAACAAGCTCAAGTGGTTTTGTATAGTTAGTTAGGGAATTTGTGAAAGGTAACTTGTGGCTTTTGCCCATTTGGCAGAAGGTACGGACATATGGCATAGGAATATTATCATAAGAGATATTATTTGTAGCTAAAACTTTCTTGACAACATTTACATTAGCATGACCAAGTTTTATATGCCATATATCAAATACACTGATCTTATCAATAATTTCTGATAGGTCGCAACTATTTTCCTGTTGATCATTATTTGCAGAATTCACAGCATTGAATTTGTACAATCCTTTGCATGCTTTACCCTGCAAAATGATTTCATTATTCAATAAATCTTTAACTAGACAATGATATGGATGAAACTCAAAGTACACATTATTGTCTTTAGCAAACTGTGATACACTGAGTAATTTTTTTTATATGAGGAAACATAAGTAAATTGTTAAGGTATAGTTGTTTTTTTACCTTTTAGGCTTCCAAAGCCAATATGTGTAATGTTTACACTATCACCATTACCCATGAGTAAAGAATTCATACCTTTGTACTCCCTTTGGCCTAGATCGAGATTATTTGTGATATGATTAGTAGCACCTGAGTCTGGATACCAATTATCATCACCAATATCATCAGTTTGACTATTTCTTGACATGTTGCTTTGACTGTCAGTTTCAACATTTGCCAGATTTGCTGCAGGATTTGATTTTCTTTGGCTGTTTTGTGTTTGACCAGCAACATAGTTGTTATTAAATCTGAAATAACACTTCACAGCTGTGTGACCCACTTTTTCACAAATTTGACACTTAGATCTGTTATTATTATTGCTCTATCTTCCTCTGCCTCTGCTAGAGGAACCTCCTTTCTGGTTAAAAGAATCCCCTCTGTTTTGATTCTTGTTTTTGGTTTCAGCAACATTAGCAGATATTTCATTTAATTATGACCTTTTTGTTTCAATTCTTGCCTCATGAGCAAGAAGAATAGAGTGTGCATCTTCCATAGAACTGGTCACCATTTGGAATGTAATAACTGTGCCACAATAGCCTTATATTCCTCACCCAGTCCATTTAAAATTGATAAAATGTGCTCAGAATCATTAATTTTTTGACCTGTTGCCTCAAGATGATCACATATACCCTTAAATTTTGTTAAGTATTCTCTCATGGACAAATTATCCTTTCTGGCAGTCTGTAGTTGATTTCTATAGAACATTGTCTTGGCTGATGATTGGGTATTAAAAGATTTTTCTATGGTTGTCCAAATATCATTGGCTGTTTTGCATCCAATTACTTGAGATAAAATCTTTTCACTTATAGATGACAATAACCATGCACAAATCAGTCTATCCTGTCTATGATATTTGACATAATCATCATTGCTAACTACCCAATTATCAGCATAAGTTATGAACTTAGGTGGGATAGCAATAGTACCAAGAATGTACCCTTCGAGGCCATAACCTTGAATGGTTGTCTCTACTTGCAGTTTCCATAGCAAGTAGTTATTCTCTTCAAGATGGATGGTGATTAGTTGGATTTGTGGATTTATACCTGTTTTAACAAGAGATTCTGCACTGGACATGTTTTGATTCACTGATGTTGTCTGGTTTTGATTTGCAGATGAATTTCCAGGGGGAATTGGTGGGTTTACAGGAGGAGTTGTTGAAGAATTGTGATCATCCACCATGATGATGACAAGATAACAAACATTGATTCTTGAAGCTTTAGAATTGAGTAATTCTTGAAAAGATTACGTAGCTGATGATGTTGCAACCTGAAGAGCTTCAAATGATGATTATTATACCTTTGAGTGATTACTTTCTGATGAAGCACTCTCGTATGGCACTTTCTTACAGCTAATTTTCTTTTCTTGGATTTCTTGATCGGATTTAGGACTTCAGACTTTTTTTTCTCCGCAAGACTTGATATAATAGTTTGATGCAGTCTACCTGAAATGGTAAGGCGAGGCACAAACTATTGTAATTGATTAGCAACTCCTAGATGATGAGACAGAAATTCTATCTTTGATAGGAGGGATTCGGATGATGAAATTAAACTAATGAATCTCAGTTTTAAAATAGAATTGTGCCTACTCTGATATGTTTAATCAGGATTCTTGATTTCTTTTAAGCATTGGTAGCTCTGATACCATGTAAGATTTGTTGTAGAGAAAATATTGAAATGTAGAACTGAATTGTAATATTATTGATGTAATGTAAAAGATACAGGAATGTAAAGTTTGATCGTGTATTTATAACCATGGCAACTTGATTACAGAATTTGTAAATAAATGTTGGGCTTTAGCCCAGGCCCATATGTTAAGAAATATAAAATACACCGTGGCTTTTAGTTGTTTATTTTATAGAGAGGAATCTTGTTTGGAAGGTTACAAGTGGTCCCAACTTTGCAACAATCTGATGTGCGGTGGAATGATCAGTGGGATAGGCAAACATATGATTTTTATTTGTACTGGACATCCACTTGAATATCATGAGCTTTCGTTGTTCTAACTTTCAGCTTCAACGACAATAGCATGGTCGATAAATCTCAATTAAGTCTCTAACATATTCCAAGATCTTCCGAGCCTTAGTACTAGAATCAAAACGTTTGAGGTCACCAATTAGTCTCGTGAGAAAGTTTAAGTCAATTGAAGGCTGCAGGACATACAAAAACATGAGTGAAAATACTCTAAGCATGAATAGAGAGAACTGACTCTCTAGCCTTGCCTACACATGGAGTAAAAGATGTGAAAATAAATGGTCTCCTCTCGATGATCAAAGGACCGATCTCAAGATATCTAAGCTTGTCATCCTTATTAGAAAATTTGAAATAAAATACAATATTGAAGCATTGGACTTGAAGGCTACATTTTGAATTCCAAACACATTTGCATTGGTGACACACATCTTTATAAGCTGGGCAAGCAACTAGGAGAAAAAATCAACAAGAAATCAGACTAGCAATTCACAGCCGCTTGAACCACTTCATCCCACGGTATAGTGACAACGTCAATCACATCTTATTTTGAAGGAGCCTGAAGCAAAAATTCTTATATTCTTTAGCAGTGAAGTCCACTGAGATGTGTTATCAGCAAAAGCACCAAGGCGGACTTCAGTGAGCTGGGAAATACCGCAAATATCATGTGTTCGTTCAACATCCCTTATACCCTCAAAAATGCCTTATACTCTCACCTTCATTAACCAAAAATGCCTTACCAAAGCTTAGGCTAACAATTTTTGACCACATTCGAGTGACAGAAAAAGCAACAACCTTGCATAACGACGCTAATAGGGACATTTTCAATGGTCGAGAAATTGCAGTATCTAAGAGTTTTGTTGTGATTTGTGACATGAAATCACATATGTTGATGGAGACGAGGCGTGGATGTGCTTGGCGATAGTAGAGATGGAGCAAGGGCAAAAAGAAGGCAAGGAGGAGCAGTTTTTGTGCTATGTTTCAGCACAGACGTCTGAGTGATCCTGGTCAGACGTTTGTGCCTACAGGGTTTTGAAACCCAAGAGTATGGACAGACGTGGATCAGACATCTGACTTGTCAGGGTTTGGAACCCGAGAGCATGGACAGATGTCTGACATATATTGGTCAGACGTCTGAGCGGATTTATTGCTGGATTTTGCCCTGGTCTTTCTGTGACTTATTCTGCAAGTATTGAGGGGATATACTCTTAATATACCTCAAAGAGGAAAATTGGATATTTTTCCTAGGGCTTATATTCTCCTATAAAAGAAGCACATAGGGTTGGATTAATGTATGATCGAATAGAGTGGCGGTTGCGTGCCTCTAAGGCTTGGTGCTCTTGAGAGGATTGGTGCCTCTAATTAATCCAAGGGTTAGCCATTGTTCTTCATTGTTCTCCTTCTCCAAAAAGTGTTGTAGTCATCTAGATATTCTTTCTCTTTCTCAATAAGGTTATTGATTCTTGTAATTTTGTTTGTTGTTGGTTTTGATCCATTAAGTGTAAACAAAATTTGTTTTTGTGAATCAATAAAGAGGGTGGTTGGGTGGAATATCTTATGTTTGCGCATGTGATTTTATATTTATATTTGTTTCCATAGAAATCATCTTTAAGTAATTGTGTGAATAAGAAGGTTGTTGCCTTGATTCAGCAGTACCTTGATAATTCGGTATTCCATCATGTGGCTAATTGTGAATCTGCGAAGGATTTATGCGACAAGTTGGTATCTTTGTATGAGTCAAGGAGTGCTACAAGTAAGGCTTTTTTGGTTCGAAAGCTTGTTCAGCTGAGATTGGGAGAGGAGAAGTCTATTGCAGAGCACCTGAATGAGTTTCAAGATGTGATCAATCAATTGGAAAATCTGAAGGTTAATTTTGATGATGAGTTGCAGACTCTTTTGCTGATGAGTTCGCTTTTAGAAAGTTGGGAAACTTTGGTTGTTTCATTGAGTAACTCCAATGCTGGTGGTGCCATCTCTTTGGAAACTATTTGAAGCAGCCTTTTGAATGAGGAACTAAGGACAAAAGGGTCAGGTTTTAAATCAGTTCAAGGTGATGCCATGGTAGCAAAGGACTCGGGGAAAGATACTAGAAGAAAGAAGAAAGAAGAAAGGGGCTAATGGTAAAGGTGCTTGTTATTATTATGGTAAGGAAGGCCACATACGCAAGAATTGTTATGCTTATCAGAGGGATACGAAGAAGGCTGCGGATGGTGATGGAAGTAATGAGGCACATGTAGATATTGTTGTAAGTTCCATTAGCGATACTTCTAGTGAAGTCCTATTTAGCGAAGTTAATCCTTGGAAGATGGATTCAGGAGCCAGTTTTCACATTTGTATGGATGTGAAGTGTTTCTCTTCTTATGATAAGAATGTCGACGTGATTAGAACAACCAATGGAGTATAGCTACCAGTTTGTGGTATTGGATCTATCCGGTTTCATATGCATGATGGCATGGTAACGGAAGTCTCTGGAGTTAGACATGTACCCGCTAGTTCGCATAACCTCATTTCTCTTGGTCAGTTGGATTGTCGTGGTTGTACTTATGATACTCGAGGTGGAGTTTTGAGAGTGAAGAAGGGTGGTCGTGTTGTGATGAGAGGTGTCTTGGAGGCAGGAAACCTATATAGATTGGTTGGTTTTATGGTCGACAGTGGATGGCGAGTGACGGTTGAAGATCCCAGTTCACAACAAGGTGGAGTGGTTAATTTGGTCACTGCTGATGCGTTAGAATGGGGTCTTCATGTTGATGCTCAAAGGATCTGGAGTGATCAAGGAAGGAGCTCAGATCAAGTGGTCGACGGGTGTTGATGCAGAAAATCCTCAAGGTGGAGATCCTTGTGGTATTACAAGCACTTTTAGACCATTAGTGTTGCATGGTGTAGCTCGAGGGGAAGGTGCATCTTTGGCAGGCGGTGGGTTGTGTTTGCAATGTCTTAATTGAGAGTAGTTGTGGTTGAAAGAGCTAGATGACTTGTGTGTAGGAAGTTCATTTGACGTGATGCGATTTCATATCAAGGTGGAGTGTTGTGATTTGTGACATGAAACCATATATGTTAATGGAGACGAGGCGTGGATGTGCTTGGCGATAGTGGAGATGGAACAGGGGCAGAAAGAAGGCAAGGAGGAGTAGTTTTGTGCTATGTTTCAGCACAAACGTCTGAGGGATCCTAGTCAGACGTCTGTGCCTACAGGGTTTTGAAACCCGAGAGTGTGGACAGACGTCTGACCAATTTGGGTCAGACGTCTAACCAATCTGGGTCAGACGTCTGACTTGTCAGGGTTTGGAACCCGAGAGCATGGACAGACATCTGACATATATTGGTCAGACGTCTGAGCGGATTTATTGCTGGATTTTGGCCTGGTCTTTCTGTGTCTTATTCTGCAAGTATAGAGTGGATAGATTCCTAATATACCTCAAAGTGGAAAATTGGATATTTTTCCTAGGCCTTATATTCTCCTATAAAAGCAGCACATAGGGTTGGATTAATGTATGACCAAATAGAGTGTCGGCTGCATGCCTCTAGGGCTTGGTGCTCTTGAGAGGATTGGTGCCTCCAATTAGTCCAAGGGTTAGCCGTCGTTCTTCATTGTTCTCCTTCTTCAACAAGTGTTGCAGCCATCTAGATATTCTTTGACTTTCTCAATAAGTTTATTGATTCTTGTAATTTTGTTTATTGTTGGTTTTGATACATTAAGTGTAAACAAAATTTGTTTTTGTGAATCAATAAAGAGGGTGGTTGGGTGGAATATCTTATGTTTGCGCATGTGATTTTATATTTATGTTTGTTTCCATAGAAATCATCTTTAAGTAATTGGGTGAATAAGATACCGGTCGCTTCAGCAAAGGCGCAGTTTTCCACAACAAGTTTAACATGAGATTAGGAGTTCAATTTTTGGACATCTGGAACCAGACCGTCAAGAGTACCTATAGCTTAAGAACATGACGGTGAAGGGGATAATTTGATTATACGAATTTTATTTTGATTTGTCGATTTCGAGAGGAAACTATCATTAAAGACGTTCTTGTTGAAGTAACTCACAACCACTAGTAAACTCTTCTGGCCACCGTCTAAATTAATAACAAAAAATATTGAGGCTACCAGCTCCTTACTCTACACAAGCGCTTCCTTCCTCCCTTAATTCGTCGGTTGTGAAATGATTTAATTTAATAATCCATTTTCCTAATCACATTGGCAATTTTAATTTTGATAAATGAGTATTTACTTCATCGGTTGTGAAATGATTCGTTAAATCAACATTTATGTCTTTTGAGTCATTTGATCGAACATCTTGCATCAAATTATCACAACCAACATGTTTACTGTCCAATTTATCATCATCCAAATGCTACAACTATCTAACGACAATAATAATAATAATTAATGTATCAGTTTGTAAAAGAAGATACTTAAGTTATACGGATAAAAACCATATAAGTCAAAACTTACATTGTCATTTTCTATTACAGTGTCGGCAAATTTAATGTCCTCTAAACTTGCAATTTCCAATAGAGCTAAAAAAATATCCTAAAACGCAATGGAAAACTCTAACCATTAAAAAAACTTTAACAACATGTTCTATATCATAATAGAAAACAATAAATTCTAACATTTTTTTAATCTTCATCTTCCATCTCTATTAGGCAAAAATGAATATATGCTTTTGTAAGGGTTTAGGGTTTGAAATTGGAAAAAAGTATGTGATTTTTAGGAGAAGTATGGTGGTGGATTACTGAGTGAAGGAATAATATATGGTGGCCAGAAGAATATACAAAATATTCGTTTGTATTAAATTTATAAAGGTGGCCAAAAGTGCAAACCGGGGTGTGAATAGTAGCACCCTAACAATATGAAATTTAAAAGCTTACTTTGGTTATGTCGGTCTCCCAATAAGGTTGAAAATTCACTGAAACACAGTCACTCATTCGAACAATTTTTTTTTAATGTTTTGCTCACGAGTGGGTGTTTGTGTATGTGAAAGCAGATGATATGGGTTAGTTTACTTATTCATTTGTATGTTGGACCTAGTTTCCTTGCAAGCCCAATAAGGCCCACCAGTGATGTAAAGGCCTCGTTGCCTATTTAAATATGTTTTCCCTCTTTTGTAAATCGAACCCTAAGTTTTGAGTACAACTGAATAATAATGGCGTCTGATATCTTTCTCTATTCATTTTAATTCACGTTTATACTGATTACATGGTATAAGAGCATTCGATCCAAGGAAGTTAATATCCAACTATGTTTTCTTATTCTATTTTAGTATTTTAATTCTCGTATCCACTGTTTGAATCATGGCTGATCAGAAGGCGGTTGATGTTATGTCTATGATGACAAAAATTACAAATCGAAAGCTAAATAGCTCAAATTATCATGATTGGAATAAGACAATATGTTTATACATCAGAAGTATGGATAAGGCTGATCGTCTAATTGTTGAACCTCCTAGATTTGATTTAAAGGACAAAGAAGATCAAAACTGGCTTACAGATGATGCTCGCTTGTTTTTCTAGATTTGAAACTCAGTGGAAAACGAAATAATCGATTTGATCAATCATTGTGAGACAATGAAGGAGCTGGTGGAATATTTGGAATTCTTATATTTTGGCAAAGGGAATTTAACAAGAATGTATGATGTGTGTAAAGCCTTCTATCGAGATGAGAAGAAGGGGTTAAGTCTGATGAACTAATTAATGTCATTTAGGAAAACATATGAAGAATTTAATCTACTGTTACCTATGAGCACAGATATTAAACTGCAACAGAATCAAAGAGAGCAAATGACAATCATGAGCTTCTTAGCTGGACTTTCACCAGAATTTGAAGGTGCTAAATCACAAATCCTTGCTAATACTGATCTAACTACCTACATGAAGTGTATAGCCGTCTTTTGAGAACAGAAAATGTGACAAACAATAGTAATGCAAATGCCAATA
This sequence comes from Allium sativum, assembly GCA_030737875.1. Taxonomy (NCBI): domain Eukaryota; kingdom Viridiplantae; phylum Streptophyta; class Magnoliopsida; order Asparagales; family Amaryllidaceae; genus Allium; species Allium sativum. The sequence continues at coordinate 61,652,625 of CM060909.1, read as the reverse complement.
CCTTTAACAGTAATGCAAGTGCATTTGTGGGTAACATTGGAAACATGGTCACTAAAAACCAATTTGAGACAATGAGAGGCAATGCTCCTTATCAGACACAAAACTGGAGATCACAGAGACCACTACAAGCACAAACATGGAGATATCGACGGACTGGAAGAACACAAAGGCCACCATGGAGACCATCTATGAACCAAAACAAGATGTGCAACAACTATAATACCCAACATTTTTAACTTAAGATAATAAAATAAGATTAGCTTAATTAAATATTCATAGTTAAGTAAAACGGGCTATGCAATTGTGTCCTTCTCGAAATTTTGGTCAAGTTAGACACCTGTTTGCGTAAATCGTACATCGTATGGAGAAGTTATTAAGGTTCAAAGTTTGTATAAGTTTAGGAAGAATATATATATATATATATATAATATGTTCAAAATTCAAAAATAAGTTCAGAAATTCAAACATCGGTTCAAAATTCGAATTTTGGGATAGCGGCAGATTTTCCGTTCAGGGATGTCGACCCCTAGGTCAACCCCCCTATGACAGATTTTGGCAGATTAGTGTATTTTGAGACATGGTCATTTCTGATGGTTTTTAATCAAATTTGAGGGCTCGGGTTTCTCTGATATACATATAAATAAGTCTATAGAGCTAACCCTAAACCTCAAATTTGAGGCTTCGCTGAAGCTCTGTTGTTTTCCCTCTTCCTCCCCTAATCTATTCAAAAAATTTAGGTTATTAGTTTAGGTAAAATTATGAACCTAAATCTAAAGGAAATGAACATATGCTTGTAAATGGGTGTTTAGATCCTTATCGAAGTAAGGTAACTTTCTTGATCCGATCTATTCAAATTCCTTCCTCTTCCTTTCGTTTCTTTTTTAATAAAAATAATCAATCCATGGTTGTTAGGTTTTGAATCCGATTAGGGGAAAAACCATGGATGTTAAAACTGGATGAAAACCAAAATTGGGAAAGCGTACGAGGTGAGTGGTTTTAAGATATAGCCATTAGATAATAATATGTTATCGCTTAGCATTCCCCTTTTATTAATTGTGAAATTGCTAGATTAATTATAAATTATTGTTATAACAAGTTGAGATGTTAATATGAATAATTCATACGCTAAATCTGTTAAAGTGTTGGAATGATTACATGTTGAACAAACTTGTTAGAATATAGGCAATGACTACTGTTGTTATAATTATATGATTCGCTTCTAGCATATTATTGAGTAAATGACATGTTTAACTTGTTGGATTTGAAAAATTACCCGGCTGAATGTTTACATGTCAAAATAGAATTAAACATATGTTAAAAGGACATGCGACAAAATATAGGCATAATTTGGCGACATGTAAATTAGATTATAGTAAACATATAAAAAGTAGAATATGGCTAAAATTTACATGGAATAGGAATAACTGTTAAAGAACGAACATGCCTAGATTCACAGTAATTTGACACTGTAACGCTCTTAGGCACAAGGTTAGATTGCACTTGTGAAAGAAGTCTGCCCGGAACCGCCCGGCATATCCAACATTCACAAATAGTAAATCTAATGTGAGGGGTCTAAGTGCATAATTAAAACATGCAATGGTACTAAGGCACGAGATTAAGTCAACTTGTGGTAGAAGTCTGTCCGGCCCATCCGGCAAACCCAGCGTCCACAAGTGTAGGCTTAATGTGAGAGGTTTAGTGCATATATATATATATAACAAGATATGAATAAATGGAAATGATGGTAATTAAATGTCTAACTCAGAAAATAAGAAAGGAAGGGGTGTAATGGACGGATTTAGTGTGATGCGAAGGAAAAGTGATGTATTTCCCTAAATGACCTATTTCTATAACGTAGTTGTAAGCAAGCCACAGTAAATAAAGTAAGAAAAAGGAAAGAAATTACTTCCCACCACGAATTTAAATGGGATTGCGCTATGAAAATAAATCACGGATTCCTTCTATAAATCAAACTGATAAGGTGCATGAAGTGTTTTCCTTAATAAATAAGGAACATGTATTACAATGAATGAAGAATAATGGGTTACAACAGTAAATGGTTTAAACGGGGAATGATAATAAACTATTATAAATTAATTAATTAATTAGTTAATGAAAATGTTGTATAATAGGTAGACTTGTCCTTGGGGCAAGTGAAGATTATAACTTAGGTTATAATAAACTGGTAAGAAAAATGGGATAACTGGTGAAATGAGATAAGGGACATTTAATTGTAAATTGAGTAATCAGTGAATGGGAAAAGCTGGAAACCAGTTGAGAAAAGGGGGAAAATATATGAAATATAAGAATTTGTACTTAAATTATAAATTAAGTAATCTGTAAACTTGGAAGTCTGAAACCTGCTGATAAGAATAACATGTTTGGACTTGTCATAGGGACAAGATGAAATTATAACATAAGTTATAATAAATGGGTAAAGAAACTTATTAATGGATCTTAGTTAAGAGAACTAAGTTAACAAGTAAACAACGATAAGGTGCAGTAACGATGTAAAATGGAATTATGATTAAATGAGAAAGAACGAGAAAAACTTATGGAATATGTTATAATTAATCATAAATAATGACTAACATGTTAAACAGAAAACATGTGAATTGGGATATACTTATTACATATTAAGTAAAATATGTTATTGTAATGATAAAATCAAACAAGAATATAAAAGGGATTGTGGATTACAGACCTTGGGCCACAATCTAGAGAATAACATGTTGTGGGCTTATTAATAAACTGAAATGGGTTAAGTTATATGACTGAAATTAATAAGCAGGAGGTACTTGGTAACTTGATTAAGAATTCAATATGAATGAGAATAACCAAGTTAAATGGAAACCTGATGAGGTGAGGAAAGCACGTAAAAGAATGTTTAGACATATTGTCTAACAATATATTACAGTGAGGCACTTGGACTAGTCCGCACGTTTGAGGGTGAATAACCCAATGGGGTAGATCATAGTGGTGTTATAAGGCACGAGGGGAGCGCACATTCATCTGATTATTCTGCCAGCACCGAAGAACTGGATGGGGAAGCACGCGGCTTCCTGAGATACCTAAAGTGCTCCTAGTAGTCCTCTGTGCGGTTGCTGATGTTTATGCTGTGCTCGCAGAGGTTGGGTCTGCGTATAACTACTAGGTTTGTGGGTCTTTAATGTAAAAGTATCTATGCAGTCAGAATGTTGTGACGTGGTGACACCAGGGTGATTCGTCTATCGCCTCAACGGGGAGGCAAAGGGTCATGACCAACAAGGATAGTAGATTGTCGGATACCTGTTATCGGCAGCTAGTGGGATGCTAAAAGACTAGAGCTAAACACAATAGACCATTCACCTTTGACTATCGGGGTACGGTGGGTGAGGGAAGACGCCAAATTGATGTTTAGATTTTTTTTTAAGGAGCAATCGTTTAGCTCTTGTAGTCTTTACTAGTTGAGGGAGGGGCCGAGGTGGGGCCGTAGCCACCGTGAAAATAAAGCCTAAGAATATCTGTATATAGAGGCTCTTAAAGACAGACCTGTACAGATATGCAAAAAAGCTCCTGATCGAGTTCTGTGTTTCTTGTATGGCCTAGCCACGGAACTCAGGTCACATTTGAGGACGTTTCGTTAAAGCATCGAGCTAAAATTGATGATACATATGTGGGATAGTCTACATACATGCATGTCGGCTCTGGGTGGTGTATCGTAGACTTGAGGGCATTGCTCCGGTATGAAATCTGATTCGATTGACAATGGCAGTCCGTACACTTACGTAGCATAGTAATGATAGACATATGCAGGACAAAACATTGTTATGTAGAGATCCGTACGTCACTCCGACGTAGGATGAGGGATTAGGTTCATTTTTGTGGCATTACGGTGGAGACCGTGCGAGTAGGGTACCATGGGGTGTACCTCAGTATTAGGGGGTTGCTATATATATACTATATCAGGTTAATCCCCTGGAAAGTAAATGGGTACGACATGTGTTTAAGCCTTGAGTGCTGTTAACCCAAGTAACCTAATAAACAAGAGAATATGATTGAACGATATATGTAGGATTATCTAAAGTGTATAATTTAAATCCAGTCACCAGAACTTGTGTTCTACCCCCTCCTTATAACATACTCACAGGTTAGATTTGTGACAAAGACATTATAGCTTTGGGTACTGGTTAGGTAGTATTATTAATATGGTAAGGCTATATTTAGATTACATTATATTTTATCCATTTCGCTGTGAGATATTTTCTGAGCTCTGACATATTTTATGTCTTTGTCTTTTCCGCAGGATACCAGAGCACAACAATTTGAGTTTTAATAGTTTGAAATTTTGAAAAAAATTCGGTCTGTCGGAATTCGGGTTGTTACATCTGGTATCAGAGCATAGGTTTAGGATTCCTATACAAATAATGAGTGAATGTATTTGTATTTTTAAAAATATAAATATATTATATATAGTGAAAATTAGGCTCACATCCTTAAAACCAAACTTAATTAGACACACATCCTCCTCTTTTCAAACATATAAATTTCATCCTTATTTTCAAATAGCGGTTATTTTTTTTCCACTAATGCCCTTTTTCGTTAATTACTGTCGTAATTAAAAAATACGGAACACGTATTAGGGTTTAGTCCTTTCCACAATCATATAATTCTGAAAAATGGCGGCGCATCATCTTTCTCAGTTTTTTTTCATTTCGTCGATCTAAAATCTAATTCGCTCAGAATTATTTCAGTGATTTAATTCGATCCATCGTTGATTTCTGTAATGAATGTTTATTCTTCAAGGTAATTTATAATTTTAATTAATTTTTATTTTCTACGGGTATCATTTTTTTGCTCGATCTTTGTTAATTGGTTAATTTGATCTTCTATAATTGTATAGGCTTGACGATTGATAATTTAATCACTGTATAAAGTTTTAAATTTTTTAAGAGCGTACAATTTTATTTGTTAAATTTGGGAATGCGATTGTTTTTATATTCTGAATAGGTGTATACGATTATGCATAAATTGTTAATATTTGCATAAAAAATGCAGATATTGTTATAACCGGTGTATAGGTTTTTCATATATTCACTTCACACAGAATTTGTTCAAAGCGTTAATTATATCGATTCTAGATTTATTCAATGGATTGAGGTCTTCTGTTTGATTAGAGCTAGGGTTGATTATTGGCAGAGAGAATTAGCGATTGAATTTTGCAGCGATTTTGGGAAAACGTTGGTTCAATGAAGGGTTGCAACGGAGGTATTGGGAAGCTGGTGGTTGCGATTTTTCAGGCAATCGCGTATTGGAGATTGCTGCAGCAAGCCGTGATTTTTGGGCATTACTCAGTGGTGTAATGATGAAGATATGTGAATGGAGGATTAGTGGAGCTTGTGTAGGTGCAGAAGGCGTTGATCATGGAATTAATGTAATTTTTGTATAAAATTTTATGTTTTTTGTGGATAATACAGTTGTATGTATTAATTTTTCATTTTATTTGATCTTCTATTCTTAATACGTGTATAAGAATATGCATATATTGTTAATATGAGCATATATTTATGCAACTATTGTTTGAACTCATGCATATATGTTTGGTTATATTCAGGAAAGTTGCGTATATGTATGCATATATTCTGTATATATGTATACTTATACGCAGATCTTAAAAAAAAAATGTTTTTGTTTGTTTGCTGATTAGTTGCATACAAATATGCATATATTATAACTATATGCGTAGTAAAAGTTTTTTTCACGTATTCTGCCTACAAGTTTGTGCAACTAATCTGATAATTTGCATACAATTACGCGTCTTCTATTAATTAACGTGTATATGTATGCATATATTTATAATTATTTGTGGATGTTTATGTATTTTTATATGAATATTGCACATTAGGCTTATTACTGCTGATTCTCTTCTTCGTTTAACAGTGTTCTTTGTTTAACAATGTTATTTTGTTTAACCACATCATTGTCTGTTCGAGTAATGCTGCAAATATTTGCATTTAAGTCTGAAATTATATTGAAAATATGCATATATGTATGCAATATATTACGAATATCTGTATACATGAAATCATCAATATATATAATTTAACGTAAAATTAAAAGAACTTAATTCAGTGCACAAAATAACAATGTAATTCAGTTTACACAATACAAAATCAAATAGCCGTAGTCACTAAACAATAAAACCACTACATCTACTTACAAAAAACCGAACAAACCAAACTTTTCATTTTCAATCTAATTTTCTTGCATTAGACCGCAACCACTTCTGTGTCAAGTTGTAATTTATTGTCCAGCTATGTGGTACGCAGTTGAGAAGTTTGTATGCAAGCATAGCTCTTTGTTTATCAACAGCTACAGGAGTGTAGACTTCATCTTTCTTGTTTATGTCTTTGTTTTCACTTCTTTGCTTCATCATGTTCATTACAAACATTGCACAATCCGCACTGTAAAAAATTACAAAAAAATTATTTTATATAAATTCATGGCTAAATTTAACTGTTTTGAATACATTGATCCATGTATTCAACTGTGTTTCCAACATTCGCCAAAATAATTAGTCCAAAAAACATTAAAAAACACGGCAAAAACAAGAAAACATATAAAACAAAGATAAAGTGCAGTTGAATACATAATATTATGCAGATATATGAATTTTCTTGCATACATATGTGCATGTATTCCAGTTTTTTTCACCTGTGTTGATTTACTAGCATATATTAATGTAAATATTGTATAATTCTTGCATAAAAATATGCAATTATGCATAACAGTGCAACTTAATTCATTTTTATTTGCATTTAAGTATGAAAAAACCCAGAAAACATGCATACATATGCGTAACAAATCTGCATGAAAAAATGATAGCTGATTTTCCTTTATGAAACATTTGCATACATTCAAACATGTTCCCAAATGTTCATACCAATATCTTGTTAATAATTTTGGATAAATGCATACAATTATTCAGCAATCAGTTAATAGTTGCACAATTACATGCAACAATTGTGATTAATTGCGTACAAGTATGCATAAATCTGTCGATAGTTGCACAACTTTAATTAAAGTTTCAGAATCATTCAACAATTCTGAAAAAAATTACATAATCACGCACCAAACCATAAAATCATAAAATCATGCAGCTATTCCATATTCATCCACGGTTTATTATATAATATACGTAAATTTTCATTTGTTGAAATTATAATTAGAAAATAAAAAATATACCTTTGTTCTCGCATTTTTTTGCAAATCTCATGTTGAAATCGCCACGACTTTGCCTATTTTTCTTCGATCGAGAGTAAAACGCTGAAACTTGGCTTGAATTTTGAATTTTCTTCTACAATCGTCCGCGATAAAGGAGGGATGCGCGATAAAGGAGGATGCGACTAATGAAATGATACAAATCTGTGGAACGAGTATTTTTTAGGGTTTAAAGGACAAAATCGGAAATTGATATGCCATGTTTTGAAAATAGGGATGTATTTTATATTCTTTTTATCAGCGGTTTTTTTTATATTTTGAAACTTTATAGGGACCTGTAAAAAACGCACCCTTATATATATATACCTAGAACCATAGAGGAACCCACTAAATAGAAAGAGTATAATATGGTAAGAAATGGGATGTTTGTTTTTGTGCACTAAAGGAATGAATAAGGAAATCTGAGACTCTTAGGTAATTTAGGTGGAGAGTGTACAATGTACTTTGTATGGAAGGAAAGTGAATCCCATATGATTAGTCTTTTGGGTTAGTGGGCTTGAAAACCTTGTAAATTGGAAAAGGCTGAAAAGAGAAAAATGAATTAGGAATATACATACATACATACATACATACATACATACATATATATATATATATATATATATATATATATATATATAGTTGAGAGAATTGACCTTGGGAAGTGTCTAGGAAAGCCTAGAAAAATTGGAAACCCGCTTTGAGTCTAACCCCATTGTTAATTTCTAAGAACTTGAAATTATAAAAGTTTTGAGAAAATGGTTTATGATGTTTTCAAGTTTTAATCTTAAAATTTATAGTTTTAAATATGTAAAATATACGTATTGGGTTTTGAAGTAAAATGGGGTATATTTTGTAAATAGTGATTTCTTGTGAAAACTTTGTCTAAAGTAAAAATTTCTCAGTAAAAGGTGCATATTATAGAGCATGTATAGTTTGCTAGTTTTCTTGTTATATTTCATACAAGAATTTTTAATAAAGGAAGTTTTGAAATCTCTATTCTTTTAATAATCATTTTTGATAAATTGTTAAAAGAGAAAAAAAATTGGGTGGGAAAAATAAGTCATAGAAATTAAAGAATAGAGTAGACGTTTGCACCTTGTAGTAAGAGACTGAACTAACCTTATAGATAAGAACATGTCATAAACCCGATTGAGAAATAGTTGTCCTTGTCTACTCCAGTTTTTGTGATTTGAAAAAAAATGATTTACATTATATATATATATATATGAAATGTTAATTTTCAATATATATATATATATGATATGTTTTATGGTTTGGCAAAAGTAAGTTTTAATGAGGAAAATAGGGTTTTGACTTTTTAAATTTTTGGAAGGAAGTTTAAATGAAAAGGCCAAACCGTGTTTTAAAAAGGATGGAGTAGTTGAGGATTAGTGCCTAGGAAAGATGGGAAAAGTTTTGAGGCTATAAAGTAAATAGCGAGAATTATCTTGGAATAATATTATGTTCCCGTGGAAAGCTAAGCATTGAAAAGCCTAGGGTGTTGCTTGAAATGGGTGTTAGAACACGTCTAGAGTTAGTAGTGAGTAATAAATAGTAAAGGGCAAGTAAGTGTTTAGATCCTGTTGCTATTTTTCATGTTAGGGGTAAAACTCGTTACTACATTTATGTTAGGATCGTTCAATTATTTTGTTCTTATTGGGTAGTTAGGGTAACACCTAAACCTGTCATGAATCCCATAGTTTGGGCTTTTCTGTTTGAGGGGGACATAGTCCTGAGATTCTTGGTCCTTAGTAATAGCTGAATAAGGTGTTTGTTCTCTAGTTTTAGTTGAAAGACTAAAAGGCTTATTTAAATTTAAACGTAGATCGAATGATTAAATAAGGTAAGAAAAGAGGAAGGGTACAACTAAAAAGGAAACATCAAATTCAGTAAAGCAACAAACATGATAAATTATGAGAAAAGATGGATAAGAATAAAAATTTCCAAGATAAGATGGAAAAAAAACAGTAATAAAAGAAAATTTTCTTATGTCGGCTGTGTTCGGATAGGAAAATAGGAATCTTAATAAATAGTTACATAAAATCCAAGTACAGTTGGAAAAAGTTTGAAAAAAAAAATGGAAAATGCGAAGTTTTCCGTCTTCCACATTTTTGTAACATAAGAAATCAAATTTAGAAAATTAGATTTTTCTGAAATTCGAAAAATAAAATTGGTCGGTAGGATTTTGGATGCAACAATTGGGTGAACTACGCTCTTACTCAGTGAGAGTGTGGGAAATTTTGGATGAAAATGTATTTTGATTTTCAAAATATTGCATCCATGTAGAACTTCCAGTATATTTAGGATGTGAGCATCATGTTTTAAAAGGATTTTTGAAAATTTTGCATACATATATGAGGTACCGCTTAGGCATACATGTATTATTATGTTGTACTTCACTTTTCACAAGTGTACAATGTTTACAAAAATTGGACGCACACATGATAGATGTATATTATGCGAGGGGTTATTTGATTTTACCCTTATCAAATTTCGAGGATGAAATTTCCTAAGGGTGGAAGAATGTAACACCCCGCGTTTTTAACTTAAGATAATAAAATAAGAATAGCTTGATTAAATATTTAGAGTTAAGTAAAACAGATAGCGCCATTGCGACCATCTTGAAATTCTGGTCAAGATAGACACCTGGTTTGCGTAAATCAGACATCGTATGGAGAAGTTAATAAGGTTCGAAGATTGTATAGGCGCATGAAGGATATATATATATTAGGTTCAGAAAGTCAAAAGTCGGTTCAAAATTCGAATTTTGGGATGGCGGCAGATTTCCCGCCCAGGGTTGTCGACCCATGGGTCGACCCCCCTGCGGTACATTTTAGCAGATTAGGGTTTTTTGATACATGCACGTTTCTGATGGTTTTTAATCAAATCTGAGGGTCCTGGTTTCTCTGATACACCTATAAATAAGTATGTAGAGCTAACCTTAAGCCTCATACTTCTGAGGCTACGCTGAAGCTCTACTATTTTCCCTCTTCCTCCCCTAATCTATTCAGAAAATTTAGGTTATTAGTTTAGGTAAAACTCTAAATCTAAATCTGGAGGAAAGGAACATATGCTTGTAAATGGGCGTTCAGATCTCTTATCTAAGTAAGGTAACTTTCTAGATCCGATCTATTCGAATTCCTTCCTCTTCCTTTCCTTTCTCTTTTAATAAAAATAATCAATCCATGGTTGTTAGATTTTGAATCCGATAGGGGAAAAACCATGGATGCTAAAACTGGATCAGATCCAAAATTGGGAAAGCGTACGAGGTGAGCGGGTTTAAGCTGTAACCTTTAGATAACAATATGTTATCGTTTAACATTCCTTTTTTATTAATTGTGAAATTGCCAGATTAATTATAAATTATTGTTATAACAAATTGAGTTGTTAATATGAATAATTCATACATTAAATCAGTTAAAGTGTTGGAATGATTACATGTTGAACAAACTTTTTAGAATATGGGCAATGACTACTGTTGTTATAATTATATGATTCACTTATGGCATATTATTGAGTAAATGACATGTTTAACTTGTTGGATTTGAATAATTACCCGATTAAATGTTTACATGTCAAAATAGAATCAAACGCACATTAAAAGGATATGCGAAAAAAATATAGGAATAATTTGGCGACATGTAAATTAGATTATAGTAAACATATGAAAAGGAGAATATGCCTAAAATTTACATGGAATAGGAATAATTGTTAAAGAACGAACATGCCTAAACTTACAGTAATTTGACACTATAACGCTCTTAGGCACGAGGTTAGATTGCACTTGTGATAGAAGTCTTCCTGAAACCGCCCGGCATATCCAACATTCACAAGTAGTAAATCTAATGTGAGGGGTCTAAGTGCATAATTAAAACATGCAATGGTACTAAGGCACATGGTTAAGTCAACTTGTGGTGGAAGTCTGCTCGGACCCGCCCGACAAATCCAACGTCCACAAGTGTAGGCTTAATTTGAGAGGTCTAGTGCATATATATATATATATATAACTAGATATGAATAAATAGCAATGATGGTAATTAAATGTCTAACTTAGAAAATAAGAAAGGAAGGGACGTAATGGACTGAGTTAGTGCGATGCGAAGGAAAAGCGATGTATTTCCCTAAATGACCTATTTCTGAGAACGTGGTCGCATGTAAGCCACAGTAAATAAAGTAAGAAAATAGAAAGAAATTACTTGCCACCACAGATTTAAATGGGAATACTGTGACGGCCCGCCCGCACCAACCGGCATTTCCTCCGTAAGTGCGCTGTACACATGCCCAGCTAGCATGGGACGGATCGTCAGAAGAAAGGAAAGAAGAGAATGAACTAACAAGGAACCTGTAGAATGTCTCACAGCGCATGGAATCAAAATATAATAATAACATACTCTTGACATAAAACAGGCGAGACAGTACATAAGCTAAAAACTAAACCAACATAGCAACGGAAATCCAAATACAGCTTATTACAACTTTCCAAATTTACTGTCTCTAAAACAAAAGAAACGTGAAGTAGAAGATGCAAGACTAATGCCCAAGCAGTGATCTTCAACAACACAGGGAGAATATCTATATATCATACGTGGAAGCCTCCTGCTCGCCTCCGAATCAGCTACTCGCGCATCACCAGCTAACCTGTCTCTAGTCTGCTCGTGTGAGCACCCAGAGTAATAAGAGGAGACATAAAACTCCGGGTCAGACATAAAGCCTGGTATGAGCGATAAGCATCTAAACAAAACAATAACAGGTATAATCCAATCATACCTGAACCTGGACCTGCAACCAAAGAGTTAGCACTACATACCGTACAATACTCTAAGGTGCCACTAAACATGGTGTAAATAATACGGGGGTGGGGGTGTGCATGTCATAGTGATGGCAAACAATCAAGCATGGCAACCATCCTCACATCTCTCACTCAGTGCGTAAAGCATACGATATCCACTACCTTGGTCACCTAGTCCTTTGGGCCATGACGGAATCCAATCCCGTACAACTATCACTATAAGCCCCTAATCTATCTGTCAATAGTGAACCAAGTTTACGGATACCGATAACCCCTTTGCACACGTCCCACAGCAAAGTCCAATCATGAAGTGAAATCGTTGGTTCCCAACTGAATACGGAGCTCTAACTTCCTACTTGGACTTCCTTTGCATCTCGGGTTATTGGTCACTACTTGATCGGTTCGGTTCTCAGCTATCCTTCCCTGTTGGTTCGGATCGGTCTTCAACTCTCCATCGTCAACATGGTTTGGCTCGTGGCATCCTCCTGGTGGCAGTTCGGATCGTCATCACCCTTGGATGATCGGGTCGGGTCTTCAAATCCATCACCATACATCGGTTCGGATTCACAACGTTGCATCGGTTCGGGTCGGGTGTCCCACTTCGGGTCGGGTTGGGTTGCCATCTCCCATCCAGTTCGTGCTCCAGCTCCTCTTGCCTCGTCTGGTCCTGTTCCCTATTCTAATCCGATCCGATCCCTTCGCCATACTCCGGTCCGATCCCCAGCTTAACCAACGTGGCCTTCCTTTTTGCCAAACTCCATCTTGTGCCCATCTCCGGATCGGTTCGGTGATCCTTGCCCAGCCCACTTTCCGGTCCGAGCCCATTCCTCCGATCCGATCCGAAAACCTGCACTGTTTCCTGAAACTTTTCCAGCAAGTGTTTTACGCCATTCGACGACGTTTTCGACCATCCCAACTATTCTAATCAATCACAAAGCATACCATACAGTCATATCAACAAGTAGAAGTGACCTCAAACATCAAAACAACAATCATACCACGTAAAATGGATCAAACATACCCAAAAACCCCATATTTCCCCTTAAGCATGTTTAGGTGAAACTAATGATGTGATTAGCAAAACTTAACCAAATTAACCCAAATTCATATCAGAGGTCTAAAACATCATTTTGAATTTTATAAATATTTTTCCAAAATTTTACCATGTCTAAATTCGCTAATTAACACTAATTACTCTTAATTAGCCATAATTAGTGAGGAACTATGCAAATCACTCACCTTAGCCGCAAATAAAACCTCAAAACTAAAATGAATCTCTGGTTGGTGTGAATACTGATGTCCAACAGCAGCTCTAACCTTGCTTTGGTGCTAATCCTCTTTGATTTGATGTAGATTAAGCCAAAACTTGATTAAGAAGTGATTTAGAGGTTGGAGGCCATTACTAGGGTTTCTAAGAGGTAAATGGCGGCTAGAAAACTAAAATAGAATGAAAACCTAACTCATTTCAGCCTCTCCTTAACCCTAATCCCGAAATGGGTTATGCGCACATTTGCTAATCACCTCATTTGGCCCGGTTAAGCAGTTTTTCACCTTCCAAACCTTATTTCAGCCATATCTCCCAAACGATAAGTCCGTTTGACTATTATGACCACTCTACGGAAAGGTAAACCATCAAACAAATCTAATGGAAGTGGTTTCAGGTCAAAATTCCTTTCCAATCAAAAGTTATGGCCAAAACAATATCAGCTAGGGGCAAAACGGTCATTTAAAAATCGGCAAAAATCATGAACATGGGAAATGACCCCAATAGTTGTCTCCCAAAGTTACACGACCATACGACTTCATACGAAAAAGAAATAAATATTCTACGATCCTAGATACGTATAATGCGGGTTGTTACAAATACGCTATGAAAATAAATCACGGATTCCATCTATAAATCAAACTAATAAGGTGCATGAAGTGTTTTCCTTAATAAAGTAAGGAACATCTATTATGGTGAATGAAGAATAATGGGTTACAATATAAATGGTTTAACGGGGAATGACAATAACCTATTATAAATAAATAACATTAATGAAAATGTTGTATAATAGGTAGACTTGACCTAGGGGCAATTAAAGATTATAACTTAGGTTATAATAAACTAGTAAGGAAATGGGATAGCTGGTGAAATGAGATAAGAGACACTTAATTGTAAATTAAGTAATCAGCAAATAGTGAAAGCCGGGAACCAGTTGAGAAAAGGAGGAAAATATATGAAATATAAGAAGTTGCACTTAATTATAAATTAAGTAATCTGTAAACTTGGAATTTTGAAACCAGCTGATAAAAATAGCATGTTTGGACTTGTCCTAGGGACAAGAGGAAATTATAACATAGGTTATAATAAATGGGTAGGGAAACTTATTAATGGACCTTAGTTAAGAGAACTAAGTTAATAAGTAAACAACGATAAGTTGTCATAACTTTGTAAAGTGGAATTATGATTAAATGAGAAAGAATGAGAAAAACTTACGAAATAAGTTATATTTACTCATAAATAATGACCGACATGTTAAATATAAAACATGTGAATTGGGATATACTTAATTAAATATTAAGTAAAACATGTTATTGTAACGATAAAATCAAACAAGAGTATAAAAGGGATTGTGGATTATAGACCTTGGGCCACAATCTAGAGAATAACATGTTGTGGGATTATTAATAAACTGAAATGGGTTAAGTTATATAACTAAAATTAATAAGAAGGAGGAACTTGGTAAATTGATTAAAAATTCAATATGAATGAGAATAACCAAGTTAAATGGAAAACTGACGAGGTAAAGCAAGCGCGTAAAAAATGTTTAGACATAAGGTCTAACAGCATATTAAAATGAGGCCATTGGACCAGTCTGCACGTTTGAGGGTGAATAACCCAACGGGGTGGATCATCGTGGTGCTATAAGGCACGAGGGGAGCGCACATTCATCTGATTATTCTGTCGACTCTGAATGACTGGAAGGGGAAGCACGCGGCTTCTTGAGATACGTAAGGTGCTCCTAGTAGTCCTCTATACGGTGGTAGATGTTTACGCTGTGCTCGCAGAGGTTGGGTCCGTGCATAACTACTAGGTGGGTGGGCCTTGACTGCAAAAGTAGTTATGCAGTCAGATTGCTGTGACGCGGTGACACCAGGGTAATTAGGCGATCGCCTCTACGGGGAGGCGAAGGGTCACGACCAACAAGGATAGTAGATCGTCGGATACCGGTCATCGACAGTCAGTGGTATGCGAAAAGACTAGAGCTAAAATGAATAGACCATTCATCTTTCACTATCGAGGTACAGTGGTTGAGGGAAGATGCCAAATGGATGTTTAGATTATTTTTTTAGGGGCAGATGTTTAGCTCTTGTAGTCTTTACTAGTTTACGGGGGCGAGGTAAGGTCATAGCCACCGTAAAAACAGACCCTAGAAATATTTGTATATAGAGGCTCTTAAAGACGGGCCTATACAGATATGCAAAAAAGCTCCCAAACGATTTCTGTGTTTCTTGTATTGCCCTTCAACGGAACTCGGTGCACATTAGAGGACGTGCGGTTAAGGCATCGAGCTATAATTGATGATACATATGTGGGACAGTCTAGATACATGCATGTCGGCTCTGGGTGGTGCATCGTAGACTTGAGGGCCTTACTCCAGTATGAAATCTGATTCGATTGACGATGGCAGTCCATACGCTTACACAGCGTAGTAATGATAGATATATGCGGGACATAACATTGTTATGTAGAGATCCATACGTCACTCCGGCGTAGGATGAGGGATTGTGTTCATTTCTGTGGCATTACGGTGGAGACTGTGCGAGTGGGGTACCATGGTGTGTACCTCAGTATTGAGGGGTAGCTATATATATACTATATTAGGTTAATCCCCTGGGAAGTAAATGGGTATGACGTGTGTGTAAGCCTTGAGTGCTGTTAACCCAAGTAACCGAATAAATAAGAGAATATGATTGAATGGTATATGTAGGATTATCCAAAGTGATAATTTAAATTCAGTCACCAGAATTTGTGTTCTGACCCCCTCCTCATAACATACTCGCAGGTTAGATTTGTGGCAGAGACATTATAGCTTTGGATACTGGTTAGGCAATATTATTAATACAATAAGGCTATATTTTGATTACATTATATTTTATCCATTTCGCTGTGACTTATTTTCTGAGCTCTGACATATTTTATGTCTCTGTCTTTTCTGTAGGATTCCAGAGAATGACAACTTGAGTTTCAATAGATTGAAATTTTGAAAAATAAATCGGTTTGTCGGAATTCGGGTTGTTACAACTACTGCAAAAGAATTGGTCATGTAATGTCAGAATGTAGAAGTTTATAGTGGAATCTAAGAAATACAACTCCTTCAAATATCAAGACAGTTCTCGTGACAGCAGACGAATTTGAGAAATACTCTAAACTTCAAAGCACAATGCATGGCAAAATTCATGATTCCTCAAACACTTTGAATCCTTAAGTGACGACACTTATTGCAAACACCAGTGTAGGCTCACCTGCCTCCAAGCGGATAATTGATTCAGGTGCTTTGGATCACATAGCAGGTAATCTATATCTGTTTACTAATTTCAAAGCAATTAGTAGGTCGCATAAAGTAACTTTAGCAGATGGATCACAATCATCAGCAACATGAACAGGGGAAGTGCTAACTAATTCATCAATACCTATGACCTCTATGTTGTACTTACCATCATTATCATTTAATTTGTTATCCGTGAGTCAGATTACATTAAGGTTAAATTGTAGTATTACTTTCTTCCCTGGTCACTGTCCGTTTCAGGATCTTGTGACGAGGCAGATTATTGGTAGAGGTAGTGAATCTGGTGGCTTATGTACTCTTGACAAACCTCATGAATCTATAGCTTGCTCTCTTATGGATTCTGCCTTCAAAATTCACTATAAACTTGGTCATCTATCTCTCACTCTATTCAAGAAATTATGTCCACAATATAGCAGTCTATCTACAATAAATTATGAAGCATATCAGTATGCAAAGCACCACAGAAGTAGCTCACTACCTATAATTAATAAATGTATAAGTACACCTTTTCCCTTATTCATTTAGACATTTGGGGACCTTTTTATAGATATTTTGTGACATTTGTTGATGACTATACTCGTATAACATGGCTATTTCTAATGAAATCTAGACCTGGATTGCTTTCTATTTTCTACAATTTTAATGCTGAAGTCAAAACACAATTCATTGCATCTGTAAAAACTTTTCATAGTGACAATGCAAAAGAATACACGTCTATTGAATTTAGTGATTACTTGGCTCAACATGCACCTTCTCAAAATGGTGTAGCTGAGAGGAAGAATAGATATCTATTAGAAACTGCAAGAGCATTATTATCTCAAATGAATGTGCCAAAAGTGTTTTGGGAAAATGTTGTGTCCACTGCATGTTTCTTAATTAACCGAATCCATCAACAGTACTTAATTATGAGATCCATTATCAAGTATTGCAACTTGACAAATATATGTTTTCAATTAAGCCAAAGGTATTTGGATGCACATGCTTTGTGAGAAATGCAAATCAACAAATAAGTAAGCTTGATCACCAATCTCTAAAGTGTGTTTTCGTTGGATGTCCTCGAAATCAGAAGGGATATAGATGCTACTTTCCAAGTTTACAGAAGTACATAGTATCAATTGATGTAACTTTATGGAAGACGTACCCTTCTATCAAATTAATACACCAATTATTTAAGAAGATGATAAAGAACTTCTAATGTATACCACCATAGCCAGTGAAGTTCCCACTGAGGCTAATACTATTGATGTACACACTGAAGATGATCCGAATTTAAACTTGCCCATTGCTCTGAGAAAAGGTAAAATAAAATGCAACTATCCCATTTCCTCCTATGTGACCTATAATAAGCTACCAAGTCCCTCACATGTGTTCATATCAAAGTTAGACTCTATTACCATACTAAAACAGTTGGAGAAGCCATAAATTCACCTGAATGTTGTGAAGCTATGAGGGAGGAAATGATAGCTCTACAAAAGAACAAAACATGCACCTTAGTGGAGTTACCAGTGAATAAGAAGGCTATAGGTTACAAATGGATTTTCACTGTGAAAATGCATGTTGATGGAACAGTGGCAAGACTCAAGGCAAGATTAGTTGCCAAAGGTTATGCTCAAACCTATAACATTGACTACTCTGAAACTCTCTCATGTGGCAAAGATGATATCCATAAGATTGTTCATTTCAATGGCTGAGAGATATAATTGGAGACTTCCTTAACTTGACATTAAAATTGCATTTCTGCATGGGGACAATTCTGAAGAAGTTTTTATGGAGCAACCTCCAGGGTTTGTTGCTCAAGGGGAGATACACAAGGTATGCAAACTTAATAAATCCTTGTATGGTCTTAAACAAAGCCCATGGGCTTGGTTTGGCAAATTTAGCATGGATATAGAAAAGTTTGGAATTCTGAGAAGTAGGGATGATCATTCATTGTTTTATAAGAACTCTGGCAATGGTATAATACTTTTAGTAGTGTATGTGGATGACATAGTAATTACAAGGAGTGATAACAATGGCATTCAGGAACTCAAGCAATTCATTCATTCTCAATTTAAAACAAAAGACCTTGGAGAACTCAAGTATTTTCTAGGAGTTGAAATTACAAGAAGCTATGAAAGCATATGCTTATCTCAACGAAAATACACTCTTGATTTACAGTCAGAAACTGGGAAACTAGCTGCTAAGTCTTACAGCATCCCCATGATGCAAAATTATAGCTTAAATGATGAAGGTGAATGCTTTAATAATCCGGAGGGATATATAAGAATGGTTGGAAAACTAAATTATCTTTGTGTTACCAGACCTGATATTGCGTACTCTGTGAGTGCAATTAGCCAATTTATATCAAAAACAACTGTTCATCAATGGAATGCAATATAACAAATATTGCACACCTCAAAGGCACTATAGGTAAGGGTATTTTGTATGTTAATCATGGTCATATGGATATAGAATGTTTCTGTGATGCCGACTTGGTTGGATCCAAGATTGATAGAAGATCAATGTCAGGATTTTATGTGTATGTTGGAGGCAATCTAGTCTCTTGGAAAAGCAATAAGCAAATTGTAGTAGCTCGATCAAGTGCAGAATATGAATATAGGTCATGGAAAAGGCTATATGTGAAATTATGTGTGTGACACACTTAATGAAGGAGCTAAACGTGAATGTAAGGCTTCCAGCAAAACTGTGGTGTGATAACCAAGCTGCAATTCAGATTGCTTCAAATCTTGTTTATCATGAGCGAACCAAACACATTGAGGTTGATTGTCATTTCATCAGAGCGAATCAAACACATTCGAACTGGAGAACAAATTGCTGGCATGATTACAAAGGCTTTAAATGGCGCAAGAATGGAGTATCTTTGTGACAAGTTGGGGATGAAGAATGTATATTCCCCAACTTGAGGGGGTGTAAAGGAGATGATATGGGTTAGTTTACTTATTCATTTGTGTGCTGGACCTACTTTCTCGCAAGCCTAATAAGGCCCATCAGTGATGTAAAGGCCTCGTTCCCTATTTAAATATATTTTCCCTCTTTTGTAAATCGAACCCTAAGTTTTGAATACAACTGAATAACAGTGGCATCTGATATCTTTCTCAATTCATTTTAATTCACGTTTATACTAATTACAGTGTAATTCTTCCTTAACGTCAATCCTCAAAAGATTATGATCTTGTTTCTTCGCTATCGTTGTAGCCAGCACATTGAAATTAAAATAAGTCTGGTACAGTAAAATAATTTTTAATGATTACATATGATGTTCTCAAATGAATTATAAACATTAACCAATAACTCAGCCCATATCGCATCCAAATATGTGATGAGATATCATCCACCTTGGCCAACGAACAAACATCCAACCCATATACGCCCTTTTGGAAATAGCCGAAATGTAACTAAAGGTTTATAACATCCATAATTTTTGTAAAATATTTTACAAGAATTTAATTAGAGGATTAAATAGGAATAGTATGACGGAAGAGGGAATGAGATTTGTGCATAATAAATTAATTAGAAAGTTGGCGTTTGAAACAAATAAGCCAATTAAAATATGCATAAGGAGCAGGGATATAAGAAGGACAAAGTTGGAACTTTCAGCCCCATATATATATACACACATTAAATAAATAATGTAATACTTTTCTAAAATTGGCGGACTCCATCCCGCCTAAACTATCATCTAAATTACCGATTAATTCATCTCCTAAATCGGTGGCACCTAATTATGTTCAGGTCGATGCGGGCAATCTAAGTTCATCGATTGAATTAGATCTATCCTCTCTCTAATTTGTGAAACCATCGGAGAACTATGTGTTCATTCCTAAAGACATTTTTAAATCTTCAGCTGATTCGTGGAAAAATACAATTGCACTTCATCAAGTGGAATTTAAACTCTTAATGATTAAGTTGAAGGAATACGTCTCAAAAGTATGGGAACCGAGAGGTAATTTTTTGTTCACATTGCTCCTGGATTTCATTACACTGTTCAATTTGAGGAAGTATTGGATTGTATATCATTGTTAAGATCTTCGACTTATTCTTACCTTGGAAGGTTAATGTTGTTTTTAAATGGTTTCCTGGATATGAGTTAATAAAGTTAATGCAAATAGACTTTAGATTTGGATTAAACTGTTTAATCTGGATATAGAAATGTGGTCGAGTAAGGTTTTTTCTATGATTTCTAGTTATATTGGAGATCCAACTCGTACGGATCAGAATACAACTAATAAGAAAATCACTAAGTATGTTATAATCCTTGTTGGTATTGATGTTGAGGGTAAGCTAGTTGATAAAATTCCTATTATGCTTCATAATGGTCTCACAAAGGAAATAGGGGTTAAATTTGAATTTGTTCCTTCTTGATGTGATAAGTGTAAGAAATTTGGGCATAAAACTTTGATTCATGGACTATCTAAAGAGCCTACTTAGACATCAAAACATCTAGTGGATAAAGAAAGCTCATCAAATATGGATTGTCAAGCAGTTGATAATGATAATTATTCTAATGTTGAAAAGGATACTGAAGGTGTAGATTTAGATTTTCTGAACTTTGAACTGCCATAAGATATTCTTCCTGAGTATCTACATTATGTAGCAGATAATTTGACTGAGATGCCTCAAGTAGATGATCATCAGGATGTGTCTGATGGGGTTTCTTCAAATTTGGATTATCTTGCTCATCTAAAGGTAAAAAAATAATCTCTGGTAATGCTCCACCTAAAAGACAATTAAGGAGTAACTCCTCTATTAAATGACACTAATGACCTGGAATGTCAGAGGGATGAACACACGAAAGAGGATGCGTGATGTGTTACCCTACTGACTAAATTCAAACCAAATTTGGTTGGTTTGGTAGAAAACAAACTAAATAATTTCAATTTAAGAGGTTTTAGTAAAATGATTCCAAGTATATGGGATTTTATTCCACATGACTTTACACAGTTTTCAGGAAGAATATTACTTTTATGGAATACAGGGGTTTAGTCAAGTTTGTGATTTCTTCTTTAAATCAAAACATAACAGTCCAAGCAAAGAATATAAGTGGTTTGACAATTTTTTTTTGCTGTAGCTTATGAAACTAACAGTTTTCAAGAGAGGCAGTTATTATGGTAGCATATCATTCATGAGGCAGAAGCTTTGAATGAAGAATGGGTGCATATGGACGATTTTAATAATTATACTTCTCATCTAGATAAGAAGGGTGGATTACCTAATCATTTTAGTACATTCGAGCTATAAATAATTATATTACTCAATCAGGTTTGATTGACATTAAGGCAATTGGTTTTAATTACATATGGAGGCGTAAAGGCATAGGTAATAATATTGATAAGATTTTTTAAACCATTTGTGCCTACATAAATTCAGTGATATGAAAGCATTTTCATTATCTCAGCTTTCAAGTGATCATAACCCATTAATCCTTGATTTAATTCCAACTTCTAGATCAAAAGGTTACCCTTTCAAATATTCAAATGAGTGGAAATTTAAAGAAGGGTATGGTGAGTGTATAATAAAAGGACTTCAATCAAGTGGATGAGGTTTTCCTTGCTATATATTTTACAGAATTAAAGGAATGCAAAATGGAGTTAAAATGTTGAAATAAAATCAGACCAAAGGATAATGCATTGCTTATGGAAGCTAAAGCTATTTTCAGAGAAAGAGAGATAGCATCTGATTTAGAACCTGAAAATATGGATTTATATGAAAGCATGCTTGAAGCAAAATAAGCTTTAATGGTGCAAAAACAAATTAAATTTTGGATTTATTAACAGATGGATAAAGTCTCATGGATGTAAGATGGGGATACAAATTCAAATTTCTATCATTCAAAAATGTCAACCAAAAAATTCTCTAATCATCTTAAATCTCTAATTAATTTTGAAGGGGGGTTAATTTATAAACCTGATGAAATGGCAAAAGAGGCAATTGAATATTACAGTGCTTTATTCAGTAGAGATATTAACTCAGAGTTCCCTTCATTCCAATCAGTTTCAATGATAAATGATCATGGAAAACAAGTATTGTTGCAACCTATTTCTCTAGATGAAGTTAAAATGGCTGTTTGTTCTGTACATAATGATTAAATCCTAGGTCCTAATGGTTTTAATGCAAAGTTTTTTAAGATTCACTGGGATGATATTAAAGTATAATTATTGGATGCACTTCAAGACATGTTCAATGCTGCAAGACTCCCAAAGGGTATCAACCATACTTTTGTTGCATTAATTCCAAAAGTTGACAGGCCTACTGAAATTTCTCATTTTCGACCTATATCTTGTTGCAACTTATACTATTAGATTTTCAATAAGATTTTATGCAATATAAATAAATTATTTCTACCTCGTTTGATATCTCCAAACCAATGTGCATTTATTCCTTCTAGATCAATTAGAGATAATGTACTTCTTGCTCATGAGTTGCTTAGGGATTTTAAGAAGCCTGGTGTAAATAAGTTTTGTGTTAAGGTTGACTTACATAAGGCATGTGATATGATTAGTAGAGAGTTCGT
Source organism: Allium sativum (assembly GCA_030737875.1). Taxonomy (NCBI): domain Eukaryota; kingdom Viridiplantae; phylum Streptophyta; class Magnoliopsida; order Asparagales; family Amaryllidaceae; genus Allium; species Allium sativum. The sequence goes on along the minus strand of CM060909.1, from coordinate 61,629,530 downwards.
TTGCCACATTATGACGAAGATGGGTTTCCCTATTCATTTTATAAATGTAGTATACAAGTGCATTTCAACCCCTACATTTTCCATTCCAATTCAAGGAGTTCCAAAAGGTTATATTTCATCAAATAGGGGAATTTGACAAGGTGATCCATTATCCCCTTATCTTTTTTTTCAATTGCAATGGAATTTTTTACATCTTGCATGAATGAAGCATGTCTGCAAAGAAAGTTTATTCCAGTTCATAATTTTGATCCAATAGTGATGCATTTACTATATGCTGATGATCTTATGGTATTTTGTAAATGTAACACTGCAAGTGCAACTGCTTTAAAGGATAATTTTGGCAAATTGAGGCAATATAGTGGGTTTACTATAAGTGTTTTAAAAACCAAAGTTTATTTCAATTCATATGCACGTAATACTGGAGAGATTTCTTATATTCTAGAGTTTCAAACTGATCAACTACTAGTGAAATATTTGTGGGTACCATTATCTTCTAATTACATACACTATCACGACTGTCAAGCATTATCACATAGAATTCAGGCGAAAATTCAGGCTTGGGATACAAAGTTACTTTACTTCGCTGGGAGGACAGAGTTAATACAATCAGTTATAACACCTACTATCATATATTGGCTATTTGTTTACCAGCTTCCAGGGCACGTATTAGATAAATTGCACACTATGTGTGTAGATTTATTTTGGGGAGGAACTGCTCATAAGGTAAGTTGGAAGAAACACTTTTTGCCAAAAGCTGATGGGGGTATTGGGTTGAAGTTATTATTTGATTTGAATAAAGCAGCTTGTATTAAATTAATGTGGAAGTTTCTTTCTAATACATCAATGTGGAGTCGGTGCATGTATAGAAAATACTGTTATGGTAGGCTATTTTGGAATATGAGTGTGGATAATAATGCATCCAACACATGGAAAGCAATCATGAGGTTGAGAACAACTGGTGGTTAGTTGTTTAATAAGGCGTTATCTTCAGGTTTTTCTACTCTCCTGCGTTTCGAGCCTTGGATAAATTGTAAATGTCTTGTGGATTTGATTGGGATTTCTAGGTTTCAGGCTATCGATGGTCAAGATGAATTGGTATCATCAATTGTAGTGGATGGGAGAATGAATGGAAATTTGCATGCTGCCACACATGAAGTTCAACAAAAAGTGAATGCCATAAATCTAAATCATAGGTTACAAGTTGATCATTATGAGTAGTGTGAAGGTAGGGAGTTCTCTTTTCATAAAGCTTGGGACAGAATTAGAGAAAAAAAACGGGGTTGAACTGTTATAAAGTGATATGGCATAGTAAAAAATGCAACAAGGATGTCTTTTATAACTTATCTAGCAGTAAATTATAGGTTATATACAAGGGATAGGTTGAGGAGTTTTAGTACGATTAATAAAACTAGTTGCCTGCTGTGTGAAAACTATGATGAATCTGTCAATCATTTATTCTTTGCTTGTGAATATTCTTGGTATATATGATGTTCTATCTCTCTTAATCTGGATATTTCAGTTGATGATGGTGTTTCTTTAATGAACATAGCAGATCAGACTTTTAATGCGTTTAAAGATAAGGATCAGACATTTGACATTGCTTGTGCAGCATATACTATTGCAATGTACTAGATATGGCTCGAAAGGAATGCAGGATTATTCAGTGAAAAAAGTATTTCAAAAGACATCATACCTCGAATGATTGAGAAGGAGTTAATTTTCTGGTTAAGGATAATGGTGGCAAGACCAAGAGAACGCAGAGGAAGGTGGATTTTTTGAAGATATTAGGTATTGATTTAGTAGATACTGGTTAATATTTGTTCTCTTTTGTTTTGTTATTTGGTTTGTAATGTGTTGATGTTGTTGAGAGATAGTTTGATGTTTGATTGTAATATTAATATATGGAGTTTATATGTACTCTTTTTCCTTATATCACATCTACTTAGGTTAAGGGGGTATAAGGTTTTGATGAGGCATATAAATAAAGTATATGATTGGTATTAGCAATAAAGTGTACCAATTATATATATATATATATATATATATATATATATATATATGGGGAGGGTTCCGTTACACCTCTTATATTGCACGTGAACTTCCCCTTAATCTCCACCACCCATTTCCCCACTCCTTCTCTCTCTTTCCATTTCAATATTATTTCTTAGTGGGAAGAGAGAGAATGAGTAGGGAAATGGCTGGTGGAGATTAAGGGGGAGAGTTCACGTGCAATATAAGAGGTGTAGCTGAACCCTCATACACACACACACACACACACACACACACATATATATATATATATATAGAGAGAGAGAGAGGAGGGATCCATGACACCCTAATTAGAGCACCCCAAATGCCCCCTCGTTTATATCCACTCATTTATATTAAAAAAAGTTATTGGGAGGAGAGAGAGTTAGTGAGAGGATAGATAAATGGAAATGGGTAGTGGAAATTACGGGGCAAAAGGGGTGCTTCACTATTTGGGGTGCTCTTGATCCTACCTCATATACACACACACACACACTCTAACATTTTTACCATAACATTCATTTCTAAAACCTAATGGAAAACTAAAGAAGAGTCGGTCATTAAAGCTAGGAAAAGAAGAAAGAAAAGTTAGAAAACTTAAAGCTTTGATGTTTACATCAACAAATCTTGTCACCTCTATCCGATCAAGGTGAATAATATTCTCTACCCTTGTAGTTTCAGTTATCTATGTATATCCGAAGGTTGAGTGTTTGTTTATGATTGATTTCATGTTTTTTTTTTGATACTATATGTTTGGTTTGAAATACCCACGTTTGTTTTCGAGGTGTATGATTAAAATGCATGAACATGAATAAGTTCATAGGCCGAAACCTATAGTTAGACATCTTCAAATAACGTGAAATTTTGATACGATGTGTGTTTAATGATTGTGGAGATTGGTTTCAAGTTTTGTAATTTTTCACGCTTGAATGAATTTGTTATGAATTTTCTATGGGTGTTTGCTTTAAGAAGGATTTTACGTTAATAATGGTATTAATGTTTATGATAATGTGTCCATGTATTTTGTATTTTCATGTCATACAAAGTACAGGAAAAATATGCATACTTAGGTTAGGATACTTTTTATAAACCAATAGAATTTCGATAAAATATAGTGGAGTTGGTAAAAAAATATGCTTTATAAAGAAATAAATTGATTTTGTCTAAAATTTCTATTAGTGCCATTTCCAAATCCGGAACCACCCTTCCGACAAAGTCGAAACCACCCTTTTAGTAGTGCTGAATGCTTGAAATATCGCAAGTATAGTATATGAAGTATTCAGGATTCCGCCTCTTTCCTTTCGTTTTCGGTTTGGTCATGATACTTACAAATATTTTTGAATCATAGCCACTCCACAAAAGACTTTCGCCTTCACTCCTTTGGTTAGGTCAAAGGAATGCTTTATATAAAAGATCTATTCTTATAAATAAGGATTTTTATGCTATATTTTGAAAATAGTATAAGCTTTCGATTTCACGCCTTTCGCTGGAATCGAAGATGGCTTATTTTTCTTAATTTGGGATTTACGAGATTGCATCCTATGTTATTTCGGTCTTTAATGAAGGGATCACTAATGAGAAATATATTTGAATTGAAAGGCTATTACCATATGACTTGAAAGTTGTGTTCTAACTTTATTATATAAAGAGATAAAGGTTATCACCTTGCTACCATTTGGATGACAAAATGGAGTTTCATGTTGTAATCCTTAAATGAAAGAATAAGAGATTATCGTCTCGGCACCCTTTCAATGATGCGGAAGGGTGAGTCTATTAATGTGAGCTTTAATATTGAATATATTGATGGTTGCCTGTTTGGATTGTTGCTCATTGAACATGCCGGCTCTAAGGATGTAGACAGGATGTTGCAATGACTCGTTGCCTTAGAGCCAGGTTGACATAATAAATGTTAACCAAGTTGAGACGTAAGATAGGCATTTGCCATCTATCCTTTTGATAGGGAATGTCAAAAGCGCTGTTTTCATAAAATTGTTTATAAAATGCTTTCGAAACCTAGGGGATATGCCTAGTATCGACATAGCTTTTTATACTTTTTTCCTAAAATACTTAGAGGTTTATTCCTTATCCTTATTTGGACGATAGGGTCATTTTATAAACTATGTTTTCTAAATTGAATCTAATGCTTCCAAAACCCTTGAACCCATTACGTATGACGACGTGCCTTTATAAACCTATTTTCTATAAAATATTTCCTTCGACGTGGATGGGGTCGGTAAGGAACTTTTCTAAAATCAAATGATTTGAGGCTTCACCTCTTTGGCTGTCGGAATCGGTAACAACGACAAGGATAAGTTTTATTCACTACACCAAAACAGAGGATTCCCAATAGGTATAAGTGTTACAAATAATTTTTGTAACATTTTTATGTGTTACCAATGGCATGTGAGGAATTGGCTAGCCAAATTTGTAACACTTATAAGTGTTACAAACAGACTAATTGCTAACACTTATAAATGTTGCAACTATAAGATATTGTTAAGTGTTACAAACAGACTAATTACTAACACTTATAAGTGTTGGAACCATGATATATTGTTACACTTATAAGTGTTCAATCATATTCATTGCTAACACTTATAAATGTTGGAACCATAAGATATAGTAACACTTATAAATGTCGGTATCATAACCCGACTAACACTTATAAATGTCACAACAAATGAGTATAACATGTTTTTATGATTTCAAATTACATATACAATTCAGCATATCAATTAAATACAAGATTTATTACACTTTCATATTTCAAATTCAGCAATGTCAAATTCGCATAATGCTCAAATATTTGCTACATGCTTCCAATTTCAAAATAACATAATATCATGTTCAAATTATAAAAAGTAGTACAAAGTTTTACTAAAGATACATAAAATTAGATATTGCGAATGCGAAACATGGACCATATCACAAAGCCACCATTAACGTTATTTTGCAATCCTGGTACCATACTAAGAAAGGATGAAGCAAATGATTTAAGAGCATCGTTGATTTGGATTGACACATTTTTATCCACTTGACTTGCAACTTGATTTTGTAATTCCATAGACCATTGACGAAAATCTTCCTTTTTATTCTTGTCGGCAATTGCTTTCGAAACTTGTATCAACTTTACTTGTTTTACGGAAGAGGTGGAGTTAATAGCACAACAATAATTTTTCTTTTTATCAAAACCCAAAACTTTGGAGATAGGATCATTGTTAAGGTCATATGTATTTGCTTTCTAGTTGCCAGTACATTCCATATTATGTTTTTTTCCTCCTCCCCAAGTGTCTACAAAATATAAATGCACTCGTTTTTAAAGAAATAACAAGATGCAAAACTGATAAATAACAAGTGTATTTATAAACAACAAAACTGAATATATTTATAACAAATGCGTTGCAAAAACTGATAAATAACAAGTGCACTGCAAAAACCAGGGCTCGACTAAGTTTGCAAACCAAATCGGTGACTCAGTTTTTGCAAACATAGTCGGTTTGCAAAAACCTTTTTGACGACGGGCATTGATTATTGTTTGTTGTGTGAAGCCAGAAGGGTTACCCTTTTTGAAATGAATTGAATATGGATATTGATGCATATAATGGAGTTAAAGAAGATTATGGATGCCACAAGTGTCGTGCCAATCGAAGTGTAAATTGGATTGTGATCGAAACAATCAAAGTATTAATGTTATTTAGTTGTTGGCATTGCTTAAGACAATGCATTTGTGTAAACATTGGGAGGGTCCAATGGGTGGAAATTTGGCAAACACTGGTTAAATTAAAATGTAAATTATGGTGTCCAAGCATGTTTCTTCATGCAGTATGGGGAATTTATGGTGTCCAAGCATGTTCCTTCCAGTCCCATCGAATAAGTTGGACGTGGTCTCACTGCATCTACGAATGCCTGCGATGATTTACCCCGCTGGGCTCTTCATCCCCACGGACTAGTCCAAATACATATTGTTATATTAATTAGACCCTACGTCTAATTTATCATTATGTATTTTCACTTTTTACCTTTTCGTTGATTCACAATATTACTTCATTTAATCAAATATTATTTATTTATAAATCAACTTTACTAGTTACCATATAACAACCTAGTCGTAAGGCCAACATATAATATCTTAAGCTTATGAAACTTAATTTTCAAACTGCTATTTATTTATAATAATCTTTATTTCTTTCTTTTCACTTTCCAAATTATAATCTTTATGTTATAATCTTTCTTATATGTTATTCCCACTGAACTGTGCTTATTATATTCCAGTTATAATTTTACATTAAGCCTTTTATCTACTTAAAACCTTTTTAAGTTATGTTACCTTTTATTCTTTCCGTCTTTACAATTTATTCTTTTAGGAAGTTAGCTCTATTCCCAATTGATTGGTTACCAAAACTTTATAAAATCTATTTCCATAGTTTAACGTAATGACAACCATAGAAACTCATAATTGCAAGACATACCTTCCAATTATTTTGGACTACTGAATATTGCATGATACAGCTAAATCCTTATTTCGCACTAATCCATGCCTTTATTTATTTTTTAAACTTGCAATTTTGTTTTCCATTTCTTTTTCCAACCAGACTATGGAAATATATTCCCTTTTTCCTAACCAATCAGTCTAAGCTATTTCTGGCTTTCTTTTTTAATTGGTATACATTAATTCCTATTTTAAACTTATTTCCCCCTTTTTCATAATTATATATATTTGTATAGAATTGAGTTATGTCTCTTTTTCAATCCCAACAATGTCTAAATTCATTCCATTCTAAATTTGAAAGCTAACCTTTTCAACTAACATAGAAATATCTAGGTTTGCCATTTAATAGTAAATTTTTTGCCCATATATTAATTAGGCTACACTCACAATTACCAAATCATCTTTTATTCACAATATCAATTAAATTATGATTTCTAACACGTGTAAACAAAATGGATTAAAATCAGCCATATAAATTTGGCGCACAATTCAACATTTCAGGTTTATGTATATTTTGCGCATAACCAAAATTCAAAATAAACTATCAATATTCCAATGTAGAAAGATGGAAAAGAAGAAGAAGTGAACATATTATAAATTCTTACTAGAATCAAATGATGTAATATACTATTATAAGAAGATATAATTTAAATCCACTCACTTGAGATTTGCAATCTAAGTTTTGGATCTACATTTTCTTTCTGCTTTCTTTTCAATTTGAATTTATAGATCTTTGGGATCTGGGCATCTATACTTGAGTCTACTATATTTTCCTCCAATCCTTGAATTAGTAATCCTAAATCTAAAATATAATTTATTTCTAAAGAATTTCAGGAGAAAGGAAATGACAGAGCTTTTGTGCCCTCTCAGAAATATGAGTTCAAAGCTAGAACCTGTAGGTCTATTTATAGATGCCCAAAAGAACCACGTCCGCCTGATTTAAAAGACTTAAATTCGAACCATATAAACAAAAATATCACGTCATCCTTGGCATATTATGGGCCGATCCATACTGTTGTTGGGTCTACCCATAGGTCGAAACAACCCAGAGATGGGTCGACCATCTCCAAGTATGGATCGATCCATACACGTTATAAAAATGTGTATTGGGCCAATCCTGATGCGTGATTTTCTCTTATTTAAACGTTGATCTTAAAGTTATGTTTCTGGCTTGTTTTAAGTTATTGTGCTTTTATTTCTAAACCCATTTTGTTTGCTTCCATATTTAGTTATACTATTTTCCAGTTTTGATGTACATTCAAATTCAAATGTGAAATTAATGAGCGCCTTAATAATTCTTATGTGTTTAATTTGTTTAAATATTACTTTCAACGTTTGTTTCTATTCCCTATTTTATTTAATTTTCCACTATTTTTGTCATACATTTACTTTCAATTTCAAACGTGTATTATTAATACTTGTACGCCCAATTATAACATCACTCAATTAACGTCATTTCAACTTGCTTTTATTACATGGTTTCATACCATTTATGAAGCGTGTTTATTTTGCGTGTTTCTTTTGTAGTTTATATCTAATTATATTTATATTAAATATATCTATATGTGTGTTCACTTCTAGAATTAGTCATCAACTTCAAACTTTCGATGTAATTTCCATTATTTCTCTTTTGGTGTCATTTATGACATGCATTGTCAATTTAAATGAAATGTTGCCATTTTAATATTATTATGTTTTTGAATTTTTTTCAGGGGGGAAACCGGCACTGCCGTAAACCCCCCCCCCCCCAGTGCACCTAATCTGATCCGCGAGGCAGGAATTGAAGTAAAGTGCGTGAGGCAGGAATTGAACCCTCTCCCTCTTCCTGGGGAGCTAGGAACCCCCACCACCCGCAATAAAGTTGCGGACAACCCATTTTAACATTAATTATTCTCCATTTCTTGATTTGATCCTCTTACTCACACACTTTTGTTTATCCTATCTATTATATTATATGAAAGCATAATATTCATTTGAAGATCTTCCAGTTTCAGTTTTCTCAAAAATCTCACGTGTCGCCATATGTCATGGTATATTAAATTTGTCATTAGTTTTTCTTATTGCGGTTATTTCTTACAACAATACTAATAGAATCTTTAATGGTTTATAGATTATAGATCATCTTCTTATTATACATTTTAAGAGAAATACCAATATGTACATTTGTCATTTCTTAATTCTTTCACTTCCATTTCATTTTCTCCCAGTATGATCTTTTTTCTTTTCCACTTTTTTATGCATATTATAGTTAAAAATTCTAATACCAACCTTAATCAAATTAAAATATATTATATTGTATACTAAATCTCAATATTCATCTAAAGACCTTTCAGTTTCAGTTATCTCGAGAATCTCTCGTGTTGTCATGTATCAGGGAAGCTTAATAGTCTTAAATTTGTCACTACTTTTGTTTAATACGGTTATTACTTAAAAGGATTCTAATGGACTCTTTAACGTTTTGCAGATTATCTTCTTATTATACATTTTGAAAGAAGAATTAATGTGCACCTTTGTCAATTTTTTAGTTTTTTCACTTCCATTTCATTATCTCATAATATTACCTTTTTTTCTTTTCCAGATTTCAATTCATGTTATAGTTGAGAATTATAATCTCAACATAAATCAACTAAAAAATTATTTTCAAATAATTTTCTGTTAATTCCTTTACTTATTTATTCTAACAAGAAATTGATTGAATTGGTTAATAATTTTTTGTTGCATATTAAACTTACTATTGATTGTATCAATATTTTACAGCAATTGTATTTCTAAAATTATTTTATATAATTTTATGTATAGGAAAAATAATATGAACATCTAAAAAAATAACAATTGGCTCCATCCGCTTTAATTAAAAGGCTAGATTCTTATTTTCTTTTTATTTAATCTAGTGTTTGTTTTGTAGTTTTTGTCCTAATTTCTTATTAATAATCAAAGGTTAGATTTTCTGTTTGCAGTATTATGAGTATATTATCTTTTTGTGTCACTGATTTCATCAGTAGTTGATAGCGTCGAATCTCCCATTGATTTGTAATACATATTAAAGGTAAATGTCAGAATGTTGGTTTATTCCTAAGTTTTAAATAAATGGTTACTTTCGCTCTTAACTTTCGCATTTGATATGATTTTACATTTTGTTAATTCCATTTGTTTTGTACCGAATAATTTGTTCATTACTACATTGATATGAACTCTACTTCTATAATATCCATTCTTTCCTAATTTAAACCTATATAATAATATAAGAAAATAAACATGATAAGAGCATTATGTATGAAGTAAAAGAATATTGAAATAATGAACTTTTATATAAAATGAGTAGAACTTTGAAAATGGGTAAGAAGTCTGATTCGAAATAGGTACTTTTATAAACATTTTCTAATATAAATGTTTCGTGTTGTTTTATACATAATCTTATTTATAAAAAATCAAAGATACCATTAATGCACAAAATACATAATTACATCATGAATGTTTGAATATTATACATATCCTTTATGTTATATAATTAATAAAAAAAGAATAAAACTTTTGTATTCTTATTTCACATCCCACACTCATGCATTCATTATTTCATTATTATTTATGCATATAGGGGCTTTTATCATCTACTATTGCTTTCACTTCCGCCTCATTTTCTCATAGTATCTTCTCTCCCTTTTTTTATTTCATGTATAGGGTATGATTCAAAAATAGTTCTATCCCCGATCGAAATAAAATTAAAATTTCTATTCAAACATTTTTAGTCTACTACTTCAAAACTTTCAACCTAATCCGATTTTGATTAATTTATCAATAATTTTTCACTTCACGTTCATCTTGAATTATTTAGGACTCTACTAATGTTATGTAATTATAGTTTTCCAACTTTTAGCTTTTACTATTACAGTTTTTATGGAAGAATAATCTGAAGACATCCAAATAAACTTGTACTGTCAATTTGATCGATCTTGATGAAAAGGTTAGACTACTTTATTACTTCTTCTTTTTAGCAAATATGATGCAAAAATTTGTAGCTTTTGTTATACTTTTTAGTCTAAATATCAAATTCGAGGCTTAGTTGAAAGTTTTCGGGACTATGGATATAGTTCTCTTTGCATTTCTTTTTGAAAGTCACATGATTTTATAAATATATGTATATGATAAAATTTGTTGTTTATCATGGAAAATAGCAGTGCTCAAAGGCGGATTTACTATTCGTTGGAGCTAAATTCAAAAAGCACAGAGATACAAGAGCATTATGAACTATATCTATATGTGATATTTTCCAGGCTTTAACGAGACATTAATTGCATCGAATATGATATAAAATTTTCTCAAATTTGATTATCATGCATGATACTGAAAAAAAAATTAACAATGCAAAGGATGAATACAATTTCTTTGAACCAAATTTTAACATTGTTACAATTTGCATATAATTTCACTATTGTATGTTTACAATACTTATTTTTAAATAATTATATATGAGTTTTATATATGTATTAAACGTACAGTAAAATTATATTGACACATATTTCTTACATTTGAAAATTAATAAGTGTGTATGCTTAGGAAATGTAATATTTATCAAATTAGAAACAACTGATTTTTGATGTTTTTGGTCATTGTACAAAACTATTCGTATCAAAACATAGATTTTCTATTCATATGAATTTAGATTATTCAATCAAATTTATCAAAAAACTTTTGTATATTGCGTTCAAGAAAAAGCTACCCAAAAGAATTGCAATCCATGAATACGCGTTTTCAATTTCATATAACTTCAAATTCAAAAAATGAGCTATCAAAACCATATCATCAAACACATGTGCATAGCACAGGATCACACTAGTTTTATTAAATGGTTAAGTTTGCTAATATGCTAATGTTAATAATCTTTTGTTACTTTCAAATTCAAGCGCACATTGTTTATAAAATTAATGTGCATATATATTTTCTGATTATTTTATAACATACCATTTATTAACTTCCATTCATTCTTATGTTTCTTTTTATTTAATTATATTTACACCATTGCATGTTATATTTGCATAATGGCAATTTTTTATTTATTGTTCATTTTATAACATGCATTTATTTTTGAACTTCAAATGCACATTACTCATGTAATTATTTTGATAATTTTATTACTTAAAATGCATGGTGTTACACTTTTTTGTATAAAGTCTATTATGTATTTGTATGAGTCAGGGTACTATGGTTATGTAGTTTATATGGTTATTACTGCCTCGCTAGTTTTACATCTATGATTCCTATTATAATTTATCCGGTGCACTAAGAATTATAAGATAGATTTTTTATTTGTATTCGGTACTTCCTTCCTTCTCTTATCTTTTTTTTCCTTCCTTTCTATTTCTCCACTTTCTTGTGTATCTTCCTCCTTGTCAACTGTTCTACATTGATTGGGTGATGGTACAACCACTATTAAACAAACAGTATATACTAACGAAGGCTTTCAATGGCCATCAACAGGGCAAAGACTTCCAATGGTAGGTATTTTCTCGATTTTTCTTACGAACTAAAAATTATTTTCATTAGAAGTCGTTTCAAGTTGTTGGTATATACACATTGCCAGTTGTTGCTAAATCGCGAGAAATATGTCAGAGCCTACTTCTTTTTTCCCATCTAGATTTCACTCGAAAATTTCCCCAACCCCCCTCCCCCACCTCCTCCAAAATCGCCACACACTGCCACTCCGTCCTACCCTAGCCTCTCTAACATCAGAAACCTCCCTCTCTTTCTCTCTAGCCTCCTAATCACCTCTAAGAAAGGTATAAAACATAATCCTATCTTTATTTACATTTGTTAATTTAGTATTAGGTTTTTAATTTACATGTTTGCATTGCCTTATTTTATGCATATTGTAGTTTATTGAGGCCTAATTCTTATTATTAATCTATGTGTTGCAAGTACATATAATTTGTATGACAATAGAATTATGTGCATATAAGTACAATATTTAAGTTATTTTAGGATTATTTGGAGACTTTTAGCGTGAATGAGCATAATTTAGTTTATATTTTCTAGAAATTATCAAAAACAATATTTAATTTTATAACATAGGCTTGTTTGATTGAGTTTTGCAAATGTGTGTATATGTGATATCCCCATATATGTACGATTAGATTGGAATTATGTCGTTCAAGGCTTATTTAGTTTAAAATTTGCTGCTTCACGCATATAATTTATAATAAGAGCAATAATCGTATAAGTTGATTTCTAATATATACATCCATATTACTAAGTTATTGGAAACTGCAATAAAAGATATATTTTTTAGGGTGTGTTTTTTTACAGGTCCCTATTAAGTTTCAAAATTAGGCTCACATCCGGTCATAAACTTAATGTAAATTTAGCCCTTATTTTTTAAAAATTCAGTAAAAAAAATGTATGAAAAAATAACGTAAATTCGTATTTAAATAAAACATGCATACGCAAAAAAAAAAAAAACAGATCAAAAAACCATCAAACAATGCATCAAAACCAAGAAAATACCAAAAATCAGCGAAAATGCAGTTAAATGCATACATCTGTGCAAATATTGCATATTTCTTGCATACAAATGTGCAAAATTCACTCGCATGCAAATCAATTCACATTTATTTGCATTCAAGCATGTTGAAAAACATTATAGGTACACATAAGCGTGCAACAATGCACATGCAAAAATTCAGTTAAAATTTCTGCATGCAATACTTGCATACATGTATGCAAGTATTTCAAAAAGACGCACACATGTATGCAAGTTTCGGTCTAGATTTTCAGAAGAAACAACGTATGCAATAGTTGCATACTTGTATGCATCTATAACCAAAAGTTGCATACATGTATGCAACTTTTTTTTTAATTTCCGTAAACTTCTCTGAGTATTTCCAGAATTTACAAAAAAAATATGAGCCAGCGCATTTTTTTTTGCAGAAAAACAAAAAAAAAAGGCGGAAAAAAATAGGGGGCGGGTTTGTATTTGAAACATAGGGGGGATATGAGCCTAATTAAGTTTCAAAATAGGGACCTTAGCCTAATTTCCACTATTTTTTTAACAAGAAATTTCCATAATTTCCTATAGGTCGAATGCCTATTTTTTTAACAAGTATAAAACATGTAATATATTATATTTCATAAAACCCTTACAATGTTTTTTATCCCCGTTTAATAAGTATTGTATATGATTGTTATGTAGATATTCATTTTTTAATAGAACGAACATCTATATTCATCGTATACAATATTTGTTGGATTGTCCCGGTATTGGACAAGTTACGCAAATAATAATGTAATTAAGTCTCGTAAAGCATTTCACTTTAAATGGTTCTCAAAATCTCAAAAGCGCTTCATTTATGTTCCCCATGTACATGCAATCGTATAGCGTTCAGGGAACTAAAGTGAAGTGCTGCCGAAATTTGTTGAATCGTTTAACTTGAAAAGATTTACACGATTTAATTACGTTATTGTATTTGTAATGGAAGGTAGGATGACCCATCAGTAAATTGTCAATGGTCAATTAACATTACACTCACAAATAAAATTGTTTTAATAAAATATCAATGCAAATTAATATCATACTTTTTGATTATATACTTAGGGTAATTGGACAATTTTTTACTAATCGGAGCTGGATGTACAAACAACGAAGGGAAACTGGCGGCTCAATAATTGAATATTTTAATAATGATGTTCGCATGTTTATTGATTTTGCTTTAAGTAATAACGCAAACGATGAATAAATCTATTGTTTATATAGTAGATGCAAATTATTAAAGTATTTGATAAGACAAATGGTTAGAGTTCATTTGCATCGGTACGGTTTCGTGCCAGACTATTTGGTTTGGGATCATAATGGAGAACTGTTAGCATCTACTCCTGTACAAGTTGATGAGGTAGTGAGTAAAGGAATTGCTACTACGAATCTCGTTGAACATATGGTTGAAGATGCTACACATTCAATGATCCATGTTCTTCAATTTACTGATGACATTGGCAATGCTGAAGAAGAACCAAATATTAGGACCAAAAAATACATGATCTATTAGATGCCACGAAGAAATCCCATTGCGAAGGGTGTACAAGGGAAGCCCAATTATCAGTAACTGTTGTGATAAAATCTGAATACAACCTCATAGAAGTTGGATTTTATGACGGCCTGCCCTGAACCAGCCAACATTTCCCTGAAATGCACTGTGCTAATGCCCGACTAGCACCGGATGGTCGTCAAAAGGAAATTGAAACTATGAATCATCAAAAACCTGTAGTATATCTCACAGCGCATGGAATAAAACATAATAATAACATAACTTGATATAAAACAGGAGAGACGGTACATAAGCTGAAAACTAAACCATATCCATCAGAGTAGCGGAATCCAAAATACAGCTTATGAATAAAACCATTATTACAACTTCAAAATATTGTCTCTAAAGAAAAATAGAAAAGGCACGCTACTAATGCCCAAAGTAGTGACCAAAAATAATACAGGGAGAATATATGTAAATAGTACGTGGAAGCCTCCTGCTCATCTCCGGACAGCTACTCGAGCATAACCACCTAAACTGTATCTAGTCTGCTCGTTTAGGAGAACCCAGAGTAATAAGAAGAGACATAAAACTTTGGGCCAGACAAAAGTCTGGTATGAGCGATAGCAGCAAAATAAAACAATAATAGGTATAAATAATCATACCTGACCTGGACCTGCAACCAAAGAGTTAGCACAACAAGATGTACAATACTCTAAGGTAACACTAACATACAGTGTAAAAATGGGGTGTGCATGTCATGGTGATAGCAAACATCAAACATAGCAATCATCCTCACGTCTCTCACTTAGTGCGTAAAGCATACGATATAAACCGCTTTGATCACCAAAACCATTGGAGCCATGACGGAGTCCAACTCCGTACAACTATCAGGATGGCCACTTTGCCCTTTGGGATCCTGATGGAGTCCGACTCCATACAACCTCTGACCCCACTGCACTGGTCCATAGTCAATGCCCCCTCTCTCAATATTGAATCAAAGTTATAGATATCGATAACCCTTTTGCACACGTCCCGCAGCAAAGTCCAACTTTTGAAGTTCACCCGTTGGTTCCCATCTGGCCCCTGAGCGATAACTTCTCATTTTGAACTTCCTTTGCATTTTGGGTTTTTGGTCTCCTTCGATTCGGTTCGTTCCCCCTGAAGCGGTTCGGGTTGGTCGTTCTCTTCGGGTCGGGTTGTGCCATCTCACCGGGTCGGTTCGTGGATACTCCACCGGGTCGGGTCGATCGTGCTCTTCCACTGGTTCGTGGGTCGAGCTTCCATCGGTTAGTGGGTCTTCGGGTGCGAGCAGATCAGGGTCCATACTTGCAAACGGGTCGAGTGTTCTGGTTCGTGACTTACTTGGACGGGTCAGCTCGTGGTTCTTGCTTCACGGTTCGGAGTACAGTCGCGGTTCGGCTCATGTAGCACGAGCCGATCCGATCTGGACCCCTGCAGCATTTCCAACAAGCTATTTTTCATCCATTCTCGCCACATGATGGCGTTTTCAACCATTCTAACCTTACTAAACAATACTAAAGCATCCTAAACAGTAGTAATAACATGTGTAATCAATCAAAAGCATTAAAACATCAATCACATGTGCTATTTAGGATCTAACATACCCAAATTCATGGTTTTTCCCTTAATCCCCGAAATTCTGGGATTAGCAAACTTAATCCAAATTAACCCAAATTTATATCAGTGACATAAAATAATATTTAAGAATTTATGCATATTTTCCATATTTTTTCGAGTCATAATTTCGCTAATTATCACTAATCACCCCAAATTAGCCGTAATTAGTGTAAAAACATGCAAATCACGCACCTTAGCTACAATTAAATTATAGATCTGAAAACTCCACTGATTTGGCATGGATTCCTATGTATAGCAGCAGCTCTATCTCTGATTTGATGCTAATTTGACTTAATTTGATGTAGTTTTGCTTATTTAGTGATAAAAAGGCGATTAGGGAGTGATTTAGAAGACGGAGGCCACTACTAAGGTTAGAGGAATGTTTGTGGCAGCTGAGAAAATGAAAAGAAATCATTCTCCAACTCCTTTCAGCCCCCCCATAACCCTAATTCTGAAATGGGCTATGGGCTTAGTTGTTAATCACTCTATTATGCTCGATTAGGGTGTTTTTCCATCTCCAAATTTATTTCAGCCATGTCTCCCAAACAATAAGTCCGTTTGATTAATGTGCCACTCTACGGAATGGTAAACTATCATCCAAATCCAATAGAAGTGGTTTCAGATCAAAACTCCTTTCCAGTCAAAAGTTATGGGCGAAACAAGATTCGCTAGGGGCAAAACGGTCATTTAAAATTCGGCAAAAATCTTGAACATGGGAAATGACCCCAATAATCGTTTCCCAAAGTTACACGACCATATGACTTCATATGAAAATAAAATAAATATTCTACGATCCTCTGATGCATAGAATGCGGGTTGTTACACCTCCCCCCTTAAGAAATTTCTCCCTCGAAATTCCTTAACCAAGAAACATACAATAGTGTCCCGCATGCCTATCAACCATTTAAGAACAATCAAACATACACAATAACACAACAAGCTTATCTTAGCATGCGTATAACTAACAAGGGAATAACTATACCAAAATAAAATCTTATCAGGTAAAGAACTCCGGATATGACTTCCTTATGTTCTCCTCTGTTTCCCAAGTGCAGCCGTTCTCATTATCACTCTGTTGGACCTTAACCAGTTTCATCGTCTTCCAACGAAGTGCTTCGTATCGTGTTTGACAATACGAATCATTCTGCGGTTTCCAACTGCCTCGGATTCTACCTCGATATCATCCAACTGATTTGGTGAAATAGTCATATCAGAATCGTGCACGAACTTCCTTAACTGGGAAACATAAAATACATTGTGCACTCCCGCCATATTGTTAGGTAATTCAACTTTATACGCCAAATTCCCAACTTGCTCGATAACTGGAAATGGACCAATAAACCTTGCTGCCAATTTACCTATCCTACCAAACCGAATCACACTCTTTAATGGAGAAATCTTGATGAATTCCAAGTCACCAATGGAGAATTTCAAATTTCTTCGCCTTTTATCAGCATAACTCTTCTGCCTATCTTGGGCAGCCTTCATTCGCTGTTGAATAACCTTGATTTTTTCAGAAGTTTCTCTTATTACATCTGGCCCAAGCCCAAATTTTTTACCGTTTTCCAACCAATATGATGGTGAGCTGCACGGTCTTCTGTACAAAGCTTCAAATGGAGCCATACCATTACTGGAATGATAACTGTTATTGCATGCGAACTCAACCTGGTGCAAATGGTCATCCCATGACCCTCCAAAATCCAATATACAAGCTCTCAAGAGATCCTTTAATAACGATTCAACCTTTCTATTTGACCGTCAGTTTGGGGACGGTACGCGGTACCGAGATGTAATTCGGACCCTAAAGCCTCTTGTAAGCTCTTCCAAAATCCACTAGTAAATAATGGATATTGGTCACTCACAGTACCTTTAGGTAGTCCATGAAATCTCACTACCCACTCCATATATAGTACAGCTAACTTAGCTGTTGTTCTATTCGACTTGATTGGTATAAACCTTGTACTCTTGGTCAATCGATCCATAATCACCCAAATACTATCTGATCCGATCTAGTCCTTGGCAAATCGTCAATGAAATCCATTGAGATTTGTTCTCATTTCCATTCGGGGATTTCCAGCAGTTGTAACAAACCACTAAGCTTCTTTTTCTCGGCTTTCACTAACTGGCAATTCATGCACTTGGATATAAACTTCCCAACGTCTCTCTCCATCCCTTCCCAATAGTAGGTCTGCTTCATGTCTCGATACATTTTGTTACCACCAGGATGTATAGTCAGTTTCGAGTGATGATACTCTCTAAGCACTTCATCTCTCAATCCATTAACGTTGGGTACAACTAGTCGCCCATTCTTTCAGAGCCATCCTTCACGATCAAGTCCATACTTGTTCATTTCCTTACCATCGATACCTATATCTACCTTGGAGATGATTTCCATTAGGTTAGGATCGTCCCTCTGACTGGAACTAGTCCGCTTAATCAAAGTTGGCTTGATCGTCAAATTTGCTAACATCTCTGGATCTAATTCACAGTTAGGTCTGAAATCATATCCTGCAATATACTCCAGTTGCTTCCATTCCAGAAACATAGCCACCAAATTGGCATGTCTCCTACTCAATACATCAGTTACCGCATTTCCCTTCCCAGGTGTGTATGCGATATTGAAATCATATAAAGCCAAGAACTCAAACCATCTCTGCTGACGAAGATTTAAATCCTTTTGAGAGAAAAGATACTTTAGCGACTTATGATTGGTAAACAACTCGAATCTTTCTCCCAAGAGATAGTGTCTCCACATCTTTAACACGAACACGATCGCTACCAACTCCAAATCATGGGTAGGATATCTTTTCTCATGCGGTTTCAGTTGTCGACTAGCATAAGCTACAACCCTACCTCCTTGCATCAGTACAACACCTAGTCCGGTACCATAGGCATCCGTGTATACCAACATCTCCTCGTTCCCTTTAGGAATAACTAACACTGGCGCACACATCAACTTCTCCTTTAGACCCTTATATGCATTCTCGCACCTTCTGTCCCAAGCAAAAGCTTGATTCTTCTTGGTCAATTGAGTTAACGGTGCCTATATCTTGGAGAAGTCTTGGATAAACTTACGGTAATATCCCGCTAACCCTAAGAAACTTCTCACGTCCGTTGCGTTCTTGGGCGTAAACCAATCTTGCACTGTAACCACCTTCGCAGGGTCCACAGCAATACCATTCTCTAAAACAATATGGCCCAAGAATCTCACTTCCCTCCTCCAGAAGTGACACTTAGAAAATTTCGCTTTCAATTGTTGTTTTCTCAACACCTCCACCACTGTCCTCAAATGTCCCTTGTGGTCTTCCTTTATCTTCAAGTAAACCAAGATATCGTCCATGAACACAATAACAAACTTATTCAATTTATCTATGAAAACCCTATTCATAAGATCCACAAAATATGCAGGTGCATTGGTTAGCCCGAATGGCATGACCAACCACTCATAGAACCCAAACGGCGTTTGAAACGTCATTTTTGGTATGCTCTCAGGTGCTACTCGGAGTTAATGAAAACCTATCGCGAGATCCAACTGGGAAAACACTCTTGCTCCATTCAGTTGATCAAACAAATCATCTATCTATGAAAGAGGGCACTTATTCTTCCTAGTCACCTAGTTTAGCTCGCGGTAGTACATACATAACCGAAAGGAACCATTGGCCTTAGTAGCAAATACAACTGGTGCTCCCCACTCGGAAACACTTCTTTTGATAAATCCCATCTTCAAAAGATCGCCAACTTGCACCTCAAGCTCTCCCTGCTACCTTGGTGCCATACGACGAAGAGGCATCACTATAGGTCTGACATCTTTCACTAAATCAATATGAAACATGATCTCCCGGTGTGGTGGAAGTCCGGTCACTTCCCCGAAGATGTCCTGATACTCGCTAGCAATAGGCATATCTGACAACTCATCATGTAGGATGTCGAGGGAATTTAGAAAACTAGCCATCACCCCATCACTAGGTAGGCTACCCAACACCACCCTCCGCCCATCATCCGCTCTAATGGTCACCGAAAATCCCTCACAATCTACCACCACCATGTACCTTTGGAGCCAGTCGACTCCTAAAATAATGGCAAACCCAGTAAAGCCCAAAACAAAGCAATCAGAAGCAAACATACATCCATGACTCGATAAGACCAAATTACGACAAACCATACTAAGGCTAGTCGAACCACCAATCGGGTTCGTCAAAACTAAAGGTCTATCGACAATCTCAGGTTCCAATTCCAACCTGTCGAACAGGTCACTAGATACTAAGGAATGGGAAGCCCCGATATCAAAAAATACTTGAACAGAATATCATAAACAGAAAGCATACCATGAATAATGACACTCTTTCCCTTCTCTGCCGCTTTTGTGGCATTTGACGAAGAAGGAAAATCGTTGATAGCATATGATTTCACGATCTGCTTCTCCTTAGCAGTGGACATTTATCCTTGTGATGTCCCACTTGTCCGCAATTGAAACACTTCCTGTCCGCTGGCTTTGCTCGATAATCTCTGGTGTAGTGGCACTTCTTGCCACAGCTAAAGCACTCGATATCTTTCTTATCTTTCTTTTTCTGACCATCCTCGGTATGGTTCTGTTTCCTCTTGTTCTGGGAATTCTTCTTGCCTTCACCGCTTGCCTACGGTTTTGGCTCTCCTACAGATGTAATAGCAACCTCGGCCTTCGTCTTAGGGTAAAGGCTTCGATCTCATTGCCTTCCCCATAATAGATTTGAAAGTCTCATCGATACGGTTTATAAGCCTTTCTCCCAAGTACCCATCTAAGCCAGTTGTAACACCCCACCTCCGCCAGGGCCATTCACGAGAGAATGCACTAGCTTTGGAGGGGTGTTGTCTAGGTAAACATGCACAGAGATATCACAAGACAGAACATAGATAAATAAATAAGTAAAGCAGCGGTAGAAATTTAAAAACCATAGTTAACCATTTCAAAACCAAATAGTCAACTTACATCAAAGTACTTAGTCATTATTTTCCAACTACCACAAGTCTAGAAAAACATAAACTGAAAATAACATAAAGTAAACTATCCCCAAGATAGATGTGGTGAAGCCATAGCAAGCTCAAGTCCAAACCGTACATGAGGTGTCAAGAAAGCAAGCCAAATGTCCAAGCTAAGCACTAGTGTTCCCTCCCTGAGAACCTTGGGGGGGGGGGGGGGGGGGGACGGAAGAAAAGAGGCGAAAGAAAAAGGGTCAGTCATAAAGACTGGTAAGTCCTACCTACTATTAGTATAAAAACTAATGAAGTTAACTAAACATGAGAAACTGAGATGAAACATAAAGATGGTAACTAACTGGCATGATAAATAGATAACAAGGTAGATCAAGTGTGGCATCGTATATACAAGGTTTAGTTTTGCACCAATAGTACTAGTATTCCAACCCATGTCAAGTATAAACAAGAAATGATCCCTTGGCCCAATATCATGAGGTGACCCAAGTCAAGGTCCAACTACACGGTCTAGTCGATTGGCTCCCTATAAGCCTAACTCGTCGAGTGTTGGTGTCATACGGCCCAATCACAGAATGTAATCAAACTGTGCTAGGTCCACCCTAGGGTGTATCAAGCCCTAGGGTGCCAACCACTGACACAAATCAAGTACGCACAGTCTAAACCTACTGGTGCCCGTGTCTGCTTTTTCAACTCCGGACTATGTCCACGACCATAGTCCGCCTGAACCTACACCGGCACACCTACTCAGCCGTCGTTCTAGTCGCTTACAACCAGTCCAGTAATCGTGCCCCACCCTTGCCTAGTCCCTAGGGTATCGTGATACATCCAAGAGGGTTACTGCTGAAAAGGACCACGTAACTTGGGTTTCTAACGGGTTAAGTGTGGTTAACCCTATCCAATCATGTATCAAGTTGGTTAAGTGTACCCAAGTGGTTCATGACTTAAACCTAACATGTGGCATTAATTAATTTAATGCACCCAATCTCTCACATTAGACTTTGTTGTGGTTACCGGATATGCCGGGCGGGTCCGGGCAGATTTACACCACAACCTAGTCTAACCTCGGGTTTCAAGCGCGATGTGACCAACTTCTCACATTGGGTCCTATTGTTTGTAGCCACTGGATTTGCCGGGCGGTTCCGAATAGATTTACGCTACAAACTCAACCCAACCTCAAGTTGGCCACTTTATGGTTTTCTACATGTCATGACCACATTCAAGTTTTCAAGCATAATAAAGTTTCATGTCACATTTCAAGTCATGTTTTTCATGTCTTTTCAAGTTTGCCTAACTACCCATAACGTATTCCCATTTGCACGTAAATTCGCATCAACACAAGTGAATCAAGGAACATAAGAATATGACCAAGATGGGCATAAGGTGGTAAAATTGGTCATAAGTTAAACATGATGATATTTGAGGCAAAGGTATTCATCACAACTAGCATATAGGATTATTGGCCTCAAAACATGTATGACATCAAACTTAGCAAATAAACTTGTGGGTAGCATATAGTTCAATATCCTAGGAAAAGGTGATAACGTGATAATAGTTGACATAGAGTGATAAGCTAGTGGGTAGCATGTAGTCCTACATCATAGGCAAGTTAACATCAAGGTTATGAGGGGTTCTATGTTGCATTATGCATAATCCCCAAATAAAGCTCATAGCTTTCTACCCAAAAATCAAGGTGAATGGTACTAGGTTCATGACAGTGCCACAATCATAGATCAAAAGAGTCATAAATGGGTCTATGCATACAAATATAGCCCCAAGACAAGTATTACACCAAAAATCCCATTTCAACTTGCTGCATGTTCATCTTAATTTCATAGTTTAAATCTAAGAGTAGAGTGGGGCTTACAAATCGTGGCTATGAGAACTAGAACCAAATAGAACAAGATAGAGACGTTGTAGAAGCTCTAGGAATGATGTAGCAACACTAGAAGCCTTGAGAATAAGTAGCTCCTTTGATTTGATGAAGAAAGATTGCTCCTTTTTGCCTTAGAAGCTCTCAAGATGAAGATGGAGGCCATGATTAGGGAGCATTTTGGCAGAATTTAGTTGTTAGGATGATTTGTGATGGTTTAGGCTAGGTATTAGGGTGTTTTTATAGGTGTAGAGACTAGTTTAGGCCATAGGATTAACCCTAGTTTAGATCTGAACCATCAAATCACGTCACAGGCTAGCTGAGCAGACCAAAGGAGAAAACAGGTGCACCAGGGAAAACCTGGCCGACCAGGGAGGTCGACCTCCAGGTCGACACCCGGGTCGACTCCCCAGTCGACCTGGGGGTAGGGGGCAGGTCGACTCCCCAGTCGACCCCCCAGTCGACCTGGGGTAGGGCGGGAAAATTTCCCGCCCAATCTATTTGGAGCTGATTTTGAATTTCGGGCTAAATTTTGAATTTTCTGAAATCTTCTATGGGCCATATCTTGGTCATACGGACTTCGATTTACGAAATTTCGGACTCGTTTTCAAGTAGAATTTCGAGACGAACGCAATGGCATAACCCGTTCCCATTGATTCTTAACTTATGATTTAATTCTGCCATGATTTCTTGTTTTAACATGTTATTAAAAATTCGGGTTGTTACACCAGTTATGAACTTCTCGTTCTTCTTCTTGGCAGTATCGATAAGAGATAATCCATATTTTGATAAGATATCGAATTCGGCAATACATTCCGAGACTGCCCTACCATTTTGCTTAAGCTCCAAAAAAATTCTAAACAATTCTGATTTCTGAGCAATTGGAATAAACTTGTCACTGAAGCAAGTCTTAAACTGACTCAAAGTAATCTGATCATCGGGAGTAGCTGCTTTAATAGCATTCCACCAATTCATAGCCCATCCTTAAAGTTGTCGCGATGCTAACTTTCTTTTCATTGCATCCTCGATCTCCAAATCCACGAAGATGCACTCACAACTATCAAGCAAATCTTGGACCTCAATAGTCGATTCCATTTCGGGGAACAACTTCGCACCAATACTAGTATAATCCTTTTTAAGCTTGACGAAATCGGCTCTAGGAGCCTACTCTACTACACCACCACCGTTTGCAGTGTTAGGAACTGCTCCCTGAGCCTCCCTAAGCATCTCTCGCATGAAGGAAATAAACATCATTCTTATATCAGGGACATTCTCGTTGTTGGCTCCTGAATCCGTACTCCTCGTATTTCGGCTCATCGTCTAATATGTAAAGAGAAAAACGATTAACCATCTCTTTAGTGGTGCCCGTGCAGTGCGACTCCATCCTTAAATATACTAGCAGTACATTTATATATATAGTTTTTGAAAACTAAAATATTATAAATACATGCTCTCATATACATATAATATCTCTCCCTGATGTCTTCCCCTAGGTTAACTATGCAACCTAGGCTCTAATACTAAGTGTGACGACCCGCCCCGAAATAGCCGACATTTCCTAGAAATGCATTGTGCGAATACCCGACTAGCATAGGATGGTCGGCAAAAGAAATGGATTTGAAACTATGAATAATCAAGAACCTATAGTATATCTCACAGCGCATGGAATAAAATATAATTATAACATAACTTGATATAAAACAGGTGGGACAGTACATAAGACGAAAACTAAACCATATCCACCAGAGTAGCGGAATTCAAAATGCTGCTTACGATCCAAAGCATTATTACAACTTCAAAATACTGTCTCTAAAGCAAAATAGAAAAGGTACACTACTAATGCCCAAAGTAGTGACCAGCAACAACACAGGGTGAATATATGTGAATAGTATGTGGAAGCCTCAGGCTTGTCTCCGGACAGCTACTCGCGCATAACCACCTAACCTGTCTCTAGTCTACTCGTTTAGGAGCACCCAGAGTAATAAGAAGAGAAATAAAACTTTGGGTCAAACAAAAGTCTGGTATGAGTGATAGCAGCAAAATAAAACAATAACAGGTATACATAATCATACCTGACCTGGACCTGCAACCAAAGAGTTAGCACAACAAGATGTACAGTACTCTAAGGTAACACTAACATATAGTATAAAAATGGGAGTGTGCGTGTCATGGTGATAGCAAATATAAAACATAGCAATCATCCTCGCACCTCTCACTCAGTGCGTAAAGCATACGATATCCGTCGCTTTGATCACCAAAACCATTGAGGCCATGACGAAGTCCAATTCCATACAAGTATCACGACGACCACTTTGCCATTTGGGATCATGATGGAGTCCGACTCCATACAACCTCTGACCTCAGTGCACTAGTCCATAGTCAATGCCCCCTCTCTCAATAGTGAATCGAAGTTATAAATATCGATAACCCCTTTGCATACGTCCCGCGGCAAAGTCCAACTCTTGAAGTTCACCTGTTGGTTCCTATCTAGTCCCCGAGCGATAATTTCTCATTTTGAACTTCCTTTGCATCTTGGGTTTTAGGTCTCCTCCGGTTCGGTTCGGTCCTCCTGAAGTAGTTCAGTTCGTGCTTCCTGAAGTGGTTCGGGTGGGTCATGCTTTTCAGGTCGGGTTGTACCATCTCATCGGGTGGGTTCGTGGATACTCCACCGGGCCCGGTCGATCATGCTCTTCCACTAGTTTCTGGGTCGAGCTTCCATCGGTTCGTGGGTCTTCGGGAGCGAGCGGATCAGGGTCCATACTTGCAGGCATGTCGAGTGTTCTATTTCGTAACTTACTTGAAGGGTCGGCTCATGGTTCTTGCTTCACGGTTCGAAGTACAGCCGCGGTTCGGTTTGTGTAGCACGAGCCGAATCCGAACCGGACCTATGCAACATTTCCAACAAGCTATTTTTCGTTCATTCTCACCACACGATGACATTTTCAACCATTCTAACCTTACTAAACAATAATAAAGCATCCCAAATAGTAGTAATAATATTTGTAATCAATCAAAAGCATTAAAACATCAATCACATGTATTATTTTGGATCTAACATACCCAAATTCATGGTTTTTCCCCTTAATACCCTAAATTTCGGGATTAACATAATCCAAATTAATCCAAATTTATATCAATGACATAAAATAATATTTTAGAATTTATGTATATTTTTTCATATTTTTCTAAGTCATAATTTCGCTAATTATCACTAAACACCCCTAATTAGCCATAATCCATGTAAAAACATGCAAATCACTCAACTTAGCCATAATTAAATTATAGATCTAAAAATCCACTGATTTGGCATGGATTCCTATGTATAGAAGCAGCTCTAGCTCTGACTTGGTGCTAATTTGGCTTGAATTGATGTAGTTTTGCTTAATTAGTGATAAAAACATGATTAGGGAGTGATTTAGAAGATGAAGGCCATTGCTAGGGTTAAAGGAATGTTTGTGGCAGTTGAGAAAATGAAAAGGAATCATACTCTAACTCCTTTCAGCCGTACCATAACCCTAGTCCCGAAATGGGTTATGGGTCTAGCTGTTAATAACCCTATTAAGCCCGATTAGGCTGTTATTCCATCTTCAAATCTTATTTCAGCCATATCTCCCAATCGGTAAGTCTGTTTGATTCATGTGACCATGCTACAGAATGGAAAACCATCATCCTAATCCAATGGAAGTGGTTTCAGGTCAAAACTCCTTTTCAGTCAAAAGTTATGGGTGAAACAAGATTCGCTAGGGGCAAAACGGTTATTTAAAATTCGGCAAAAATCGTGAACATGAGAAATGACCCCAATAGTCGTTTCCCAAAGTTACACGACCATATGACTTCATATGAAAATAAAATGAATATTCTACGATCCTCTAATGCGTAGAATGCGGGTCGTTACAGATTTATAGTTGTTGTACAAGCTGCAAAGCGGCATACGTCTCCCAATAATTTATTGTGTGAAAATCATTATGATGTAAAAAATGATGTTGGCTTTTCGTTTATCGTATGAAAAAAATTGATACATGTCTAAATGGCTGCATGATGTTTTGAAAAGAAGATATCAATTTTAGGAATTGTAAAATATGCAATTAGGAAAGGTAAAACCAAGAGGAAAAGGAAGTCTTGTATAAACATATGTATTATTTACCTATTATTCCTAGACTTCAAAGATTATATGTATCTTCTGAAATCGCACGACATATGAGCTAACACAGTATGAGAACATGTGAAGACAATATGTTAACACATCCAGCTAATGAGGAAGCATGGAAGTGTTTTGACCAAAACTATCCAGATTTTACATTCGAGAGTCATAATGTTAGACTTGGTTTTGTACAAATGGATTTTCATCATTTTCTGAATTTGGTTCAAAATATTCGTCCTGGCATATAATTGCCACACCTTATAATTTACCTCCATGGATATGTATGAAAACTCCTTATATTTTTCTCACAGTTGTTTTCCCTAGTCCTGATGATTCGACATAAGGAATCGAAGTTTATTTACAACCATTAATTTAAAAATTGAAAACATTGTTGTACGAACGAGTAGAAACATATGATATTTCGAAAAAAAGAACTTCGCTAGTATGCTTCTTTGTTGTGGACAATCGGTGATTTTTCTGCTGTACGCAATGCTTTCAGTTGGAGTATATCTGGTCAATTAGCTTGTCCTTACTTCATGGAAGAAACAAGAGCATTTTCGTTAGCTCATGAAAAGAAAATTTGGTGGTTTGACTGTCATCCGTATTTTCTTCATATTGATCATACTTTTATAAGAGATAAGAAAAACTTAACAGCTAATAGACATGGAATTTTGAGACCATCTATGGTTTGGTCAAGCGAAGATATCTATGAACTTGTAATGGATTATCCAAAGATACATGAAACCGAAGAAAAAATTGAAAAAGGTAAATCATTGATTCATAATCAGTGCAAAAAAACATGTTTTGGAAGTTGTCTTATTGGAAAAATCTTCTGATTCGTCATAATATTGAAGTGATGCGTAATGAGAAAAACGTGTTTGATAATGTTTAATACAATTGTGAATGTCAAGGGGAAGTCGAAAGATGATTTGAAATCAAGAAGTGATATCGAAGTAATATGTAATTGTTTTGAGCTTCATATAAAGCCAAATGACAAAAAAACCAAAAACATGATGTGAGCTAGACAATAATCAAGTTAAATACTTTTTAAATGGGTGGAATGGTTAAGATTTCCAGATGGTATATCTTCTAATCTTTGTAGATGTGTTGATTATAAGAACAATAAACTTAATAGTATGAAAAGCCATGATTGTCATGTTATTATGCTAGAAAATTTATTGCCCATCCATAAAAGTTTGGACTATTGTAACAAAACTTAGTTTGTTTTATAAAGAGGTTTGTTCTACTACATTAAAAGCTGATTGCCTATGTAAACTTAAGGAACAAATCCCTATATTGTTATGCAAATTAGAAAAAATATTTCCTTTGGGTTTTTTAAATGTTATGGAGTATTTATCTATTCATATTTCATTAAAAGCACGTTTTCAAGGGTCTGTTCAATATAGATGGATGTATCCGTTTGAAAGGTATAGTAATATTTAGTTCATTAAATACGTGTTTAATTAAATGTATAAAAAATTAATTTAAAATAGTTCCTAATGGGTATATAAATCATCTAAAGAAAAAAGTGAGACAGAAAGCTCGAGTTGAAGGTTCGATTTGCAAATCATACATCAAAGAAGAAGCTTCATTTTTTTCCTCTCGTTATTTTAGTGACCATGTGAACATATCATTTGAAAGTGCTACGCTTAATCATGAAGGCATTAATCAAGCGACTTTATCTATTTTTGAAAAACATGATCGGCCCGCTGGTAAATGTGCGGAAGTATGGTTGGATGATAGATGTTATCATGCAGCACACCCATATATTCTTCCCAATAGCTGTGAAGTTGCATCGTTTGTTAGGTAATGCACTTATATTCGCTGTAATACATTTATATTATCTACGCATGCGTATGTACAAATATGCACATGTATCTTAATCACAATGCAACATTTGTTCTATAGTTGCAGTATTTACGAATCATAACATTCAAATGACAATATCGGAAAAGAATTCATTACTTGGTTTTCTAATTACATTTTTGTTACAACAAATTGTATTGTAGACGAAGGATTTGAACATTTTGCCATGGGACCAAAAAGGAAAGTCAACACATATCCCATATTCTTTGTTAATGGATATAAATTTAGTACCAAAGAACACAGTACAGAAAAATTAACTAATAATATTGGTGTATTTCTTAATGTTAATGATGATCCAAATGATCATATAAAGGATTTTTTTGTGTGCTAACCCAATTTTGCAATTGACATTTTTCACACGACCCATGGAAGAATTTTTTTTGTTTAAATGCAACTGGTTCGACAACGATCCAGGTTCTGGAATCAATGTGTACCCAAAATATAATCTTATAGATATAAAACATAATTAACGTTATTATAAGTACGATCCTTTTGTACTTGCCAAACAAGCTCTTCAAGTTCATTATGCTCCTTACCCATCTTCAAGAAGAGATAAAATTGATTGGCCGGCTGTTTTCAAAACAAAGGCAAGGTTTACATTTAATGGACGGAATATTCCCGACAAACAAGCTTACCAAGTATATATCGAGGAAAAATAGAGAAACAATAATATCCGTTGATTAAACAAATTTTGCACCTTTAAACGATGAATCAAATGCGTTAGTCGAAGAATTTGAGACTACAAAGGAACAAAATATACTGTATGAAATGGAGTCTGAATCTGAAAGTGACGAGGACTGATCAATAATCCTTATTTTGAGAAGATAAATTTATGTTTTTAAAACTTTTATTGTTTTAATTAAAAATGATATGTTATGCTAATATGATATCTATTGCATAGTGTTCTTATGCTATGTCATAATGTATGTTTTACATAGTCTTTTTGTGTTCCTCTATAATGGTTGTCTATAATAGGTACTATCGATATGTTGTCCCGTAGATGTATCTCTTTACATCTTGGGTCTGCTTCTACCTTTCAGTGAGGAATAAGCCCTCTAGCAGGTGGTGATGATGGTGATCCATCACAAGAGTTAGCTTGTCCTGTGATGTGGCTGTAGTCTAAAGCAAATTGAGGGTAAGTATTAATTTTTAAAATTAAATTACATTTATGTATAATTTCTTAAAAATACATATAGTATAACCATGAAATATTAAATGTTTTTTCATGTTTAACACACTGGATTTGAGCTAGAGTAATCCAACATAGTCCTTAGGATATCGCGATATGCATACATGAGTCGCATGAGGACATATTGGCCTAAGTGGTAGTTAATTCTGGATAACGTAAAAGAGACTATTTGGTAAAAAAAATGGCATGTGTGATACATTAATTATTACAATATGTAGTCATGTATACTAATTTACTATATACCTTACTTCTTAGGTTTAAATATCAATTTAGTTTATAAGGATAGGATCAATTCATGTTTATGCTATTTATAAAATGTATAGCTCTTATTTCTCAAATGTGTAGGGTTCAGTGGACCTTTAGGATGCTGATATTTCCCTCATATATCGCCATTGGAAGAAGATTGCAAAAAACTATAGAGAAACGATAAATAGCATAAAACAACTAGAAAGAAGCCTAATTGGATGAGTGCTAATGTATGGGATAACTTCGTCACTTGGTAGAGCAACGAAGAGTTTCATGTAAATGTACTACATATTTAATTTAATTTGTTCTGCGTAATTAATTAATAAATTAGAACAATAAACATTATTTTCAACTTAACTTCATAAAGGGAGTCCTAGAAGAATTTAGAAAATAGGAGCAAGAACCTCATCACACATCTAGATGGTTCCATGTAATTTCAGCATCACCACGAAGAATTGGTATATTTATTAATTAAGATAAACAGTTAAAGATTTTAAGTTCTAATTTGTTAAAAGATAGATAATATAACAACATATAATCCATATTTATATATGCATATTTCAGGAGAGACAACACGGTGTTCCCGTATCGTATTGGGATGTTTTCACGCATACTCATAAGGTGAGTTAGACGAACGATTCAGCTTAGTTTCATACTCTTGGGAGCATGATGCGAAAGCACATACCACATACGTAAGTATAACATAACTAACTAAAAATTATAAATTAATCAAAATAATGTTATTTAAATTCAACTATATTTTGCATAACAACAAAGGTTTCCATAAGCACAGGCATAAATCTTTGAGGACACTAGATGAGCCGACTTGACTGCTGATGAGGAAGATACCATTCTTGAGTCTGTCCTGGATCCACCGACCCGTAACATATGCTATGGATTCGGGAACCAAGCGGTAATTTTAAAATAATTATTCTGCTATATTTTCAAAACTGTTGCACATTGTGATGAATCATATTAAACATATATTATATTTCCTTTGATAATTCAATGGAAACTAAAATTTACATGAATTGCAACTATGAAACAATGAAAATTTAAAATTGCTTACAGGTTAAAACATCTCAGAAGACATAGTAGAGTGCTCAAAACAAAGAGGAGATTGCACATCTTCGAGCCCATATTGTCGCGTTTGAGAAACGCGATCACTGCCTAAAGAACAGATGGAGCAGTTAAACCGACATTCGATGGAGTTCATAGCCCAGTATAGACAGTTTCCTTAATCTGGTGGTTTCGAAGGAGAGTGGTTTGAGGTATGATTTGTTAGGTTTTGTTGTTATGTACATATGCGCTTTGAGTGGGTGAGGATTTGGTTGATACATTGTGATCGATTATATATTGTTGCTACTTTGGATGTTGATTTTGATTTATTTTATATGATGGTTTATGTTGGATTGGATGATGTTTATTTGTTATACTTTGTTGGATGTTGTATATATTGGTTTATGTTGTGTGTGTATGATTTTGGAGTTAATATTATGTTTAGGCATACGTGAGCGTTATAGTTATATATATATATATATATATATATATATATATATATGTGCTCGAAATGGAGCTATTATGATATTTTGAGATAGTGGATGGCAAGAAGTTATCTAAATTCTAGAAAAAATTCCCAGATTTCCAATCGTTGGCAATGGTTTATAGGTCATCCATTTTCAACAGCTTGCAACAAAAATTTCCAATGATTTGTGATGGTTTCCAATGGTTGTTTGGTCAGCAATTTCTTTCACATGTCATCCTCAGACATTGGAGGTCGTTGGAAAAAGCCCATTGATTGTGTTTGAAAGCATTGATTGTCGTTGAAGTATATACCAACAGGGTTTCCAATAGCCGCCAAAGGCTGGTAGCCATTGGAAAACACTGTTGTTCTTGTAGTGAGCGCACTCTTGGGATATGTGAGCATTGCTAGCGTAGGACAGTCTTCATAGGGAATGAAGTACATATGTTTGACCTCCTTTTAATTGTTTTAATGGGTGGTTAATAGATATTTAACATATATTTTTTTAGCAACTTGGTACTTTATTATTATTATTATTATATATATATATATATATATATATATAGAATTTTACATCCTTAGTCATACAATTTCAAAACAAATGATGCAATACTCTCCAGAAAACTCATTCGTACTGAAATACATTGTACTAAAAAAAGATATAAAATGTAAAGAAACTTATTTGTCTATATATGACTAAAAGATGACCAAAACTAGAAGACAAACTAGAAGACCCTCGAAGAGTAAGCATAAGTCTCACTGCTGGCATGCTCTCGTCACTACATTGCAGAAGAAGCACACTGACTGGAAAATGATAGCGACTCCAATTTCTTAACCTTCTTCTTTTTCATGTCCTTTATTTCAGAGGCCGGTGAACTCCAAGCTGGAATTTCAATTATTCTTGAATCAGAAGCAACCTAAAATTCATAAGTCTCTTCATTAGATCAAACCTTGCATACTGCTTTAGATTTATCCACGACTTGAGCTGCTAATTTATTTTCTAAATTGGTCGCAGTAAGGCTCTCCATATCATCATCTTCAGTAGCCATAGAATTTATATCATTAGGTGTCTGGTCAAACATAGAATCCTGTAGTGAAGGCAACTACATCTACTTCTTCCTATGTTCTTTATGAGTTGAAGACTTTCCAACAAATCCTTGATGATTCCTGACCTTAGTTTCCATTAATGGAACATATAATTCTTGCTCAACTTGAATTTAATCGCATCTATCGTCAGAGCAACTTTGAGCTTGTAATGAGGGATCATCAAGATTTTGGAAGGTTATAAGCCTAGGTCAACATCCATAGACTGTCTAGTGCAATTATGAATATTCATTTGCTTGGTAACCCAGACTTTAGGGAATTAACGCATACTCTTTATGTATCCAAAACTCTAATAGCTCGAGCACGCTGGAGGTCTCCACTCATACTTAACATCTTTCATTATTAATTGATCATCTTCAGATAAATTTGGAATCTGTCTAGGAAAGAAAGTTGAACTAGAAATTTCAACAGTATTCTAACAAAAGCACTTTTTCTAATTCCTTTAGTCAGTTTGTCAAGTTTAATAGGATTACCAATGGTAGACGTTATTCGACTGGTTCCCTCTTCTATCCAATACTCTAGAGGCAATCCATGTAATCTAATCCATATTATAACTAAACTCTAAAGATGTTTATTAAGTTTTGCACCAACTGACCAGCGTTTTATCATCATTAATTTCTTATTATAAAAATAAGGCCCCCTCCAGAATTATATCACAATCCTCTTTTTTATCAAATTTGATGACATAACACTACTAGAACTACAACATATTTCCACCGGCAGTTTTCAACTACTGCCAACGACTTTCCAATGGATACTAACGGCCCGTTGATTTTATGGTAAAATTGTTATTTAAATAAACTTTCCATTTGAAGCCGTTGGAAACCGTTCCGTTGGAAGCCATTGGAAATTCCTGATATATAAACCAGAGCCCAAGACTTGCTTCTCATTTTCTCCCCAAACTACAAAAAACGCAAAAATGTTAGCTCATCCTCCTTCCCCAACTTCCCTAACGCTGCCACCACTTCGACCATTGTCCAAACGACCTCCATCACCACCTACTACGTGCTGCTTCCCCTCTCAACCCTCCGACACTTGCAAAATCAGGGTTTTTCCCTAAACCCTACTTATTTAGGTTTTTTGATTTAATCCTAATTTATATTATGATTGATTTCTAATTGCTAGTGTATGTTTATTACATCATATTACATGCTAATTGTTATTATTATCATCATAATCGTCAAATAACTGCTAATTGCAAAAGTTTGTAATTTAGCCTGTTGTGTATGTTTATGATGATTTTTTAGTATTGAATATAGATGTATGATAGCGTTTGCAAATAGCATAACTATCTAAACACAAAGTATATATTATGTTAAGATTGATCATAGTTTTGGACAATTTTTGCGAACATGAGTTATGTACTAATGAAAACACGAAAATTCATTTGGTATATAATTAGTTTAGGATGACTTCAAATGATTTTGATAGGAATCATCATAGTTAGAATTCATTAAATGGTATAATTTAGTATATAAAAAATTACAAATTTAGTTTAGTATATAAGCAAAACGAGTTACATATTATGCGAAATAGTAAAAATATATAATTTAGCACATATGTAATAAAACAGTGATATATAAACAAAATATATATCTAAATTTAACATAAACAAATATTAAATCCCCTTGGATATTATTTTGCCCCATTTGACATGTGTTGTATACGATCATTATATGGATATTCGTTTTTGTTACAAAACGGACATCCATATTCATCGGATACAACATTTGTCAGATTTGTCCTTGTATTGGACAAGTTACAAATACTATAAAGTAATTATGTTTCATAAATCATATCACTTTAAACGGTTCACAAATTTTTGATGGTATTTCCTTTTCGTTCCTTATGTACACACATTTGTGTACAATATAAAGAACACGAGGGAAGTGCTGCTGAAATTTCGGAAAATCGTTTAAAATAGTATGATTTATGAAATTAATTACTATTGTGTTTGTAAAGGGAAGTAGGATAACCAGCCATGACAGTAGACACATAAATGTCAATGAACCACTAATTGTTTATTTAAAATAAAGCTTGTAAAATCGTATATAATTTAGTATACATTTACTAAAGAGGTAATTAAAATATAAAAAAATATAAAATAAACGATAAACATATTTTTTTACTTTTAACATAGGTTTTAAAGTAGGAAAAATGTTCATTTACTTTATTAATCTGAGCTGGATGTAAAGAAAGAAGGAAAATAGGGGATCACTAAATGAACATTTTCTTAGTGGGGTACATGTATTCATCAAATTTTCTTTAAGTAATATTTAAAAAGATGCGAAAATTCCTTTTCCATGTAGCAGATGCAAAGTATTGAACCATTTAATACCTGATATGGTTAAGGTTCATTTGCGACAATACGATTTCATACCCAATTATTTGGTGCGGGATCGTCATGGAGAAATTGTAGCCCATAATCAAGAATAATCAGTGGAGGATATTGAATCTCTCAGAACATATGATCGAAGATGCAGCATGATCAATGTTCCTTACTATCGAAATTGATAACGGTGATGTTAACGTCGAAGAGGAACCAAATGCTGGAGCGAAAAAATATGTGATTTATTGAATGCTGTTTAAAAAACCTCTTTGGAATGGGTGTACAAGCAACACTCAATTATCGGTAACTGCAAAGTACATTGCAAAGAAATTAAAATATAACCTGGCGGAAGCTGAATTTACGGTTGTTATTCAAGCTGCTAAACGCCATATGTCATTCGATAATTTAATGTGCAAAAATTATTATGAAGTGAAAAAACTTATGTCATCTTTCGGTTTTCCGTATGAAAATAATGTTTAAATGGTTGCATGTGGATTTGGAAAGAAGACATCAACCTTAGGAAATGTAAAATATGTAATTAAGAAAGGTACAAACCGAGGAAAAAGAAATTCCATACAAGCGTATGGGTTATTTATCTTTCACTACTAGACTTCAAACGTTATATGCATCATCTGTAACATCGCATTATGAGATGGAATAGTATGAGAACATTTGAAGAAGGTACATTAACACACCCATCCGATGGAGAAGCATGGAAATATTTTGATAAGAAATATCCTAATTTCGCAGTGGAGAGTTGCGACGTTAAACTAGGTTTATGTGCGGATGGATTCTCACCGTTTTCTCAGTTTGGTTCTAAGTATTCATTTTGGCCTATAAAAATTACACCTTACAATCTACCCCGTGGATGTGCATGAAAACTCCCTGTATGTTTCTCAGAATTTTCTTCCCTGACCCTGATGATCTGACATAGGACATCGATGTTTACTTACAACCATTAATCGAAGAGTTGAAAACATTATGTTATGAAGGAGTTGAAACATACGACATATCAAAAAAGAAAAAGAATTATATTTTTGCTTCTTTGTTATGAACTATTAGCGATTTTCCTGCATATGCAATACTTTCAGGTTGAAGTACTGTAATGACCCGCATTTTTAGAGATATATATAATTTATTTATTTAATTATATAATTGGTGATTTAGAGAAGTTAATGATCGTTAATTAAATAATATTGAATATTTAATTAATAATTATAATATATAAATATATTATAATGTCGAAATAGTCGGAAATAGTGAAATTCACAATATCGTGAGAATTGAATAGCATACGAGATTTGGTGGAGTTTCGATTCGAAATATAATAACGATTATATTGAATCGACGACAGTTGAACGTATAGTTTATAATATATTTATAAACGAGCTCGAAATGGCGCTGCAGTTCGTAAAGTGGCGATTCGAACTTCAACTGAATGTACAGGATTCGTTTTAAGCCGGATTTCTGTGAAACAAGAAACGTGTGGAGCTGGTGGAGTATATCTTTCTAGTGGAAGAGACAAATCGTGATTTCGTCGTGTAGATTTTTAGTTATGTCCAAATCAAATTTTAGAAAAGTCGCTGTGAAATTCTTATATAATTCGTAACGCTTTATATACGTTATAAAAGGGAATTTCAATATAAATTGAAATTCGATTCAACCGGGGCTTGGAATATCGAACATATGATCATACTAGAGCTGTATGGTATTCCACTGTGAATATATATACGACAATATATATTTATTTATATTTAATTTAATTATATTTAAATATATTTATATATTTAAATGGGCTATTTAGAGCTTTAAAAATAGCCACTTTTGCAAACGAAGTCGGAATTCGACGAAACCAGTTTCGTTGGGACCGTAATGTCGAACTCTAGCTACATGTCCAGTTTGGTGATTTTTGGGTATCGTGTGTGACTACACGAATTTTTAGAGAGCAAAACGAATTAACGAAAAAGGAATATACTGGGAATATTCCCTCTAAAAAAAATATCTAGATATTTGTTTTTCCTATAAATACCGTTCACAATCCCTAAACCTAATTTCTAACTCCAGAAGTCAAAAAAAAAAGGGCGCCGTAAACTTCTTCCTCAGGAAACCAAAAAGGAAAAGATTTTGGCTTAGAAAAATCAAAATCAAATCCTAGAATAATCTATACATCTCGAAATTTGTATGTATGGAATACTTGTTTCAACAACATCAATTTGGTGTTTAAATCATAAGGTGCGACGTCTACTTTGGGTACTGATTTTCTGAACAGTGGGATTAGGGTTCGGTAATTGGTAAATTGGGTTGCATCGATTTGAAGTTGGGGTTTACATTTGGGGTGTGGTGTAGAATCGGGTTCGTATGTGTACTTTTGGGGGGATTGGTGATCAAAACCGTCGCTGGAATACTGTACGGAGCAGGAAGATGGGTCGAGGTCGGATACTTCCTGGTTGTTGCGAGCCATACGTGATGGGTATGGTGATGGAGTGGAAGTGTAGAGATAAACATCTGTGATGTCGGTTGGGAAATTTGTGGAGCAACGGTGAATTGGTGAGGGATCAAAGGAGTTCGAAAGTGGCCATTGACAATTTCTGGAACTCGCGATTTAAGTTTGGAAAGAAGGGTTATGGGCTCGGTTAAATGATGATGGGCCAAGGGTAAGAGGGTGAGGCCCGTTAATAAATTAATCCTTGTTTGTTTTAATTTGAATTTGTACATGAACTGGTAATTGATATAACTTGAGCATACTTTATCAGAATTTAGTGCCGTTGGATCCGTTGGGACCGTATGGACGGGAGCAACACAATGAGACTGACCGGGAGTGAATCCGAGCTCGTTACAATTTATGGCGAAATAAATTGTCCAACTGAGTCAACGAACGCAAACCGTTATTCAACGGTTAACGCGTCAAAGTGAGTAAATCTCACTAACTCTGTTCAGTTCATATTTGTATAAACTATACTTTATTTTTAATGATTGATTGCTGTGTATTGATTGTTAAATTGTACTGTTAAATTGGACTGTTAAATAGATTTGATTGAAAACGTAGATATAGTTATATATAGAAAACCGTCAATCAAATATGGATTCTGATTATCAGTATATTTCATGTTGGGATGAAATTGATGTTATCTATATTGTCTAACATCTGTGATGCAGGGAAACAGTTTGGAGGAATCCGACTGGATTCCTCAACAGTTATTTTATTGTTTTTCATATATTTGATATATGATGTGAATTATAACATGTTGTTGATTGTGTGGGTATGGTCGATATTGAACATCGTGATTTGATATGATGGAATACCATAACATACTAGGATGTTGATAAGGGGATTTTCAAAGTGATATTGAAAACAGAATATTTATAAACTGGAATATTTATAAATAAGACATATTTATAAATTTGAATATTTATAAATAAGGAATATTTATAAATTGGAATATTTATAAATATGAGATATTTTAAAAAGGAAATAAATTCAAAACATTTCTTTTTGAATGGAAAGGCCTGTGTGGCGAGTTTGGGGATTTTCCCGATGCTCCCGTTACAAAGGAGGTTATGGCGAATTTTTCAGGAAATTTAAGGAGTTAGAATATTTCAAGAATAAATTTGAAAAGGAAAGATTCGTAAACCATTTACAAATAGAATTTGAAAGGAAACATTATAAAAAGGAAATCATTTTTAAAGTGTAGAACCGTTATTTAAAAGTACATCTTTTCAAATGAATAAAACGTTGTTAAAAAGGAAATCTTTATAAAGTGAATAAAGTTAATCGAATATGGTATTCGAAGTTAGTTAATCGAATATGGTATTCGAAGTTAGTTAATCGAATATGGTATTCGAAGTTAGTTAATCGAATATGGTATTCGAAGTTAGTTAATCGAATATAGTATTCGAAAGTTAGTTAATCGAACAAGTTATTCGAAAGGGGTTAGTCGAGTCGTGTTAGTCAAATAGAGTTAACCAGTTAGAGTTAATCAAATAGAATTAACCAGTTAGAGTTAATCAGTTAAGAGTTAACCAGTGGAGTTAATTAGTTAGAGTTAATCGATTAGAGTTAAAACGAACTAGAATTAATCAAATATAGTTATTTGAGACAGAGTTAGTCAAACATAGTATTCAGGGTAAGTTGCCATCTTGTATGACTGCTAGCGTAATTCGCAGGGCTGTAAATAGCCTACGGCGGTCGGATGTTTCCTGAGGGAATCAGGCGTAACCATTGTGATCGCTGCGATCTAGAGTCAAGCGAATGGAGTTAAATAGAGTTGTCGAATAGTAGTTGTTCGAATGGAGTTAAATAGAGTCGTCGAATAATAGTTGTTCGAATGGAGTTAAATAGAGTTAGTCGAATATAGTTTATTCGAATAGAGTTGAATAGAGTTAATCGAATAGTAGTTATTCGAATAGAGTTAAATGGAGTTAAATCGAATATTTGTTATTCGATAGGAGTAAATCAAGTTGAGTTAAATAAACCAAGTTAGTCGAGCCTAGTTAATTGAATCGAATTGGTCGAACCAAGTAAGTTAAGTTAGTCGAGTTAAGTTCGTCGAGTTAAATAAATCGGTGTTAGTTTCATCGAAAGGAGTTATCGGTGTTAGTTTCATCGAAAGGAATTATCGATGTTAGTTTCATCGAAAGGAATTATCGATGTTAGTTTCATCGAAAGGAGTTATCGGTGTTAGTTTCATCGAAAGGAATTATCGATGTTAGTTTCATCGAAGGGAGTTATCGATTATAGTTTAATCGAAGTGAGATTTTCAAATATGAGATATTTGAAAAGGGAAGAGTTATCGAATACTAGTTATTCGAAGAGAGATTATCGAATATCGTTTATTCGAGAAGGAGTTAATCGAATATAGGTTATTCGAAGAAGAGTTAATCAAATAGAGATTTCTCGAAGAGAGTTAATCGGCAAATTCGATTTATATCGAATTCGGGAAAGTACTTATACTTCCCAGTGTCTAAAATAGAGATTTATTTATTTATAAATAAATAAGTGTTAGGTTAATTATTCACTAATAAGAATAGAAGTTATAATTTAAGTTAGATAATTCGAAAGGAGGGATTATAACGTTATCGTTATAACCAATGTTTTAAATATAGAAGTGGATTAGTAAAATTGGATCCGAGAAAGGCGTAAAGAAGTTGTTAAAGGTTAAAAGATAACTTTGACCATTTCGAAGTTATAACGTTGTTCAGTTAAGGTCTGAGAGGTAATTATACCCCAACTTGAGTGACTTCCTTCTTAACTAAGAAATGGTAAGGTTTGATCGTAATGGAGTTTTGGAAATGTTTTCCAAATGAGAATCAGAAATGTTTTCTGATAAAAGAAAATAAGAATTTAGAATATAGGGAAACAGGAGATAAGTAAATAAATGAACTAAAGAGATAAATGTTAAATGATGTTTGTTCGATATAATCTCCATCTGGAAATAATATCGTAGTTTGCACACATGTTTTTCTTTGATAGTTAACTCACAGACTATCGAAGTTTTGACCATTTTAACGTTGTTAATATGGAGAGACCGGTTGGATTATTATCCATAGAACCACTCTGTATTGGCATAAGCGTTGCGAATCATATATGCCAAAGATAATTGAAGACGGAGTAAAATGCAAGGGCTATCCTGTTTACAGAATAGTGCCTTCGGTTTGTTCAGTCCCAGGACAACTTGTATGGACGAAGGTCTGACAGAGTATATCCAATGGATCGCGTAAGTTGATCTGTTCAAACGTATTCACGTTTGGTGGCGGAGGAATTCGTTTCTCTTAGCTGTATACCCCTGTTATTTTTGGATAAGTCAATTTGTGATTTGGCGGGTATGACGATGTGACATTTCTAAGTGAATGAAGATGGGTGTCTGACATAGTATTTCCAGAAGGGCCACGTACATTGATTTTTTCAACCGTACCAAGAGTGGAAGCGGAGAAGGAAACTTCTTTTAGCTGACACGTAATGTATGGTTGTAGACATCAATTAGTGATTTTCGATGGATTTGACAATGTAGCATTCGAAGTGAATCTGATGTAATGATAAAGCGTAGCTTCTAGCCTCATCAACCGGTAAATGACAGAAATCGGGCAGGCAGCATGGCTAAGTCGGTCGCACCGAAGTAGGGTGTATAATCACCTATCTAGAGAATATTCATTTGTTTCTTAAATCTATCAATGCTGTCCCATATAAATACGGGAACGGTTGCTGATCCCAACCGTTGGTGATGTACATTCGATACACTCAAGCGAAATGAGTGGTCGGTCATGTGGGGCTGAGTTGCAAGATGTTCTTGTTGAACTCCAGTGTATCGTTCCTAGAGTACACTGATCGGAAGGTGATTCCATACCTTGTCATAGTTGGAAATCCATTATCCAGTACGTGCTTGCGATTTTGATTGTATACTATATATGTAGAACGTGAGATGAAAGCGTTTCTGCTAGTTGATATCCATTTGTACATAGACATTATATTAATATCAAAAGGTTTTTGATATAAAGATATTTTGGATTCTCATAAGGGAAAAACCCGTTCCGTTATGCGGCGTGGTCTTATGAGATATCGTTTACTTGTTCATATACCTGTTTTAAACTGTTTTACTCACACCAGTCCCATGACTGACCCAGAGTTTATTTGTTGTTTTCCCTAAACTCTTGGGTGCCTAAATTTGTACGGGCAGTCAAGTAGTCGGGTTTTACAGATATACTGGAAGAGCGTGGAGCAGGAGGCTTCAAGATCATATAGCTATAGTTATTTCCGCTGTGTTGTAAGTGCTGTACTCTGATAAGTGCTATTGTATACATAACTGTTATATTTCAAAGTTATGTTATCTATTATATGTTATTCGTTCCGCTGTGAGGTTCGTGTTACTCTGATGTTATGTTCTTCTTCTTCTTCTATTATAAGTTCTACCTTATCTTTCCTCACCCTCTAATTTCTTTCATTAACAACCGGGATTTTTCGATGTTTTGGTTATCGACGTCGGGCTTACGTCGATAACCAAAGCCGCCGAAAATCCGGGTCGTTACAAGTACAGTCGGTCATGTTGCTTGTGCTTATTGCATGGAAGAACACGAGCATTTTCCTTACCGCATGGCAAGAAAATTTTATGGTTTGATTGTCACTGATGTATTCTTTATATTAATCATCCTTTTAGAAGAGATCAAAAAACTTCATGGCTAATAGACAGGTTACTCTATGAGCACTAATAGTTTGGTCAAGCGAGGATATATATGAACTTGTAAAAGATTATCTAAAGATACACAAAACCAGACAACAAATTGAAATTCAAGGTAAATCGAAGGTTCATAATTGGTGCGAACATAGTATATTCTAGGAGTTGGCTCATTGGAAAAATCTCTTGATCTGTCATAACAATGATGCGACACATAATGAGAAAAACGTATTTGGTAAGGTGTTTAATACAGTTTTGAATGTTAAAGGCAAGACTAAGCACAATCTGAAATCAAGATGTGATATTGAAGAAATATGTAATCGTCCTGGGATTCATATGAAGCAAAATAACAATAAAAAACTCAAAGCATGCTATGAACTTGACAACAACCAAGTTAAATTATTGTTAAAATGGATGGAAGGATTATGATTTCCCAATGGAATTTCCTATAATCTTCATAGATGTGTAGATTATAAAAATGGAAGGCTGAGTGGAATGAAATGCCATGATTGTAATGTAATGATGGAAACTTTATTACCCGTCACTTTCAAAGAACTATTGCCCATAAAAGTTTGGAAGGTAATAACGGAACTTAGTTTATTTTATAAGGAGCTTTGTTCAACTACGTTAATGGTTGATCGTCTATCTAAACTAGAAAAAGAAATCCCTATACCGCTTTGTAAACTGAAGAAAATATTTTCTCCCGGTTTCTTCAATGTAATAGAGCGTTTACCTATTGATTTTCCGTATGAAGCACGTCTTCAAGATATTGTGCAATATGGATGGATGTCCATTCGAGAGGCTAAATATGGAAATGTTAATTTAATTATAAATAAAAGTAAGTATTGAACAAAAATATTTTTTATTAGGTACTTAAATCATTTGAAGAGAAAAATGAGGAAAAAAACTCGAGTTGAAGGTGCCATTTGCAAATCATATATCAAAGAAAAAGCTTTGTTCTTTTTCTCTCATTATTTCATTGATCATGTGAATTTATCATTTGAAAGTGTTATGCGTAATAATGAGGCCGTTGAAAAAGATTCTTCTTCTAAAGCAATGTTATCTATTTTTAAACAAGATAGCCGATGTGATGGAAAATGTTTGGAAGTATGGTTAGATGATAAAGATTACCATGTAACACACATATATATTCTTCTTCATTGTCCTGAAGTTGCACCATTTATTAGGTAATTATCACATTACAGGTTTTGACAAAACTAATACTACACATGTAAATTAATAATAATGCAATATATCATGTTTGTGTTTTCAGTATTAATGAATCACAAAATCCAAATGGTAATATAAGAAAATATTTTGCTACTTGGGTTTCGAACTACGTTTGTGACCCCACAAATAATGTGGTCGATGAAGGATTGAAGCATCTGGGATTGGGACCGAAAACAAAAGTTAAAACTTATCAAATATTTTCGTTAATGGATATGAATTCAACACCAAAGAATACAGTGCTGAAATGTTAACAAACAACACCAGTGTATTGTTAGAGGAAGTGATGATCCTAATAACCATATAAATGATTTTTATGGCATGTTAACTCAGATTTTGATTTTGACATATTTTACAAAACCCGCGGAGGATGTTTTTGTTTAGTTGCAAGTGGTTCAACAATGTTCCAAGTTCTGATATTAACGTGCTTCCAAATTATAATCTTATAAAAATAAATCATACCTCGCGTTATTAAAAGGTACGACCTTTTTGTACTACCTAAATAAGCCCTACAAGTTTA
Source organism: Allium sativum (assembly GCA_030737875.1). NCBI lineage: Eukaryota > Viridiplantae > Streptophyta > Magnoliopsida > Asparagales > Amaryllidaceae > Allium > Allium sativum. The sequence continues at coordinate 61,585,209 of CM060909.1, read as the reverse complement.
TTACACCTCTTATCCATCTCTAAAAAGAGATAAAAGCAGATTATCTGTGGTTTTTACAACCATGGCAAGATTTACGTTTGATGGAAAGAATATTCCAGATGCACAAGCCTATCAAGCATATCTCGAGGAAAATGTTGAAATAGCAATTACAGAAGATCAAAATGATTTCGGACCTTTAAATGATGATGCAAATGTATTAGTCGAAGCATTTGAGAGTGCAAAGGAAATGACATAAAACAAGAAACTGAGTATGAATCAGAAAACAACGAGGACTAAGTAATATCCGGTAATATTTACAATTATTCACGTTGTATTTTCTCTCTCATTAGTATTGCATTTGTCCAAGTTGTACAATTTTAGTGACAACAAGTGTATACTTATGCACATAACACACATAGAGAGCATGACACATGTATTACATTTTTTAATGATTCATCATACCATAATTATTATGAATATGCAACAGGTATTATGTTTGGCTCTCGACAATGTAGCCTTCTAGCTCGATTGGTTTGAGTAGTGGTGAGCCACCAACTCATCCAGTCATTTATTTGTAGCCTAAGGCTAATGAGGTGTAAGTATCAAAATTAGTACATAACAATATTTTATTTTTTGCACATGATATATCTATAATTTTCTAAAGTTACGTTTTACGTTGAACATAGAAGATTCGAGTCAGATCCATCGGGTGTGTTTCTAGGCATTTCCAAGCAGATTTATATGAGTTGGATGACCGATTTCTAGCCTAAGCGGAGCAAGATCCCTGACCCTATCGGGGATCCCATTTGGCTAGATTTTCTTGTAAGTCTATACCGTTTTACAATATGATTAATTATAAATGAATAATTAGTAATACTTTCTCATTGTACAAAGCGCAGTAGATTTCCAAGAGAATGATGTCAACCTAGTTCGGCCTCATTGGGGTTCAAAGTCGCTAAGAATTACAGGGAGAAATGTCAGAGCTAAAGAAATCGGGAAAGAAACCAAACTTGATGGGCACAGACGTATGAGATAATTGGGTTGACTGGTGGAATAGTGAAGAATTCAAGGTAAACATACCAAATATCTCATTAATTATTTTACAATTATTAAGTATATTATTCGATGTAAATTTGCAGGCGGAGTCGGCTAGGAACTCAGCAAACAGAAGCGGGAACCTGGTATTTCATCGTGGAGGATCAAATTCTTTCCAACATCACTGCGAGGACTTGATAAGTTTATTAGCTTTTACATTTGTATATTGATCAGTTCGGTAATTAACTAAGTGGAATTGAATTATTTAAATTATCTATTGTAGGAGCGAGCTCGTGGACATCCCGTGTCCTACATGATTTGCTCAAACCAATGCATCAAGACAAGTAGACAAGGCTAACAACATCATATATCAGTAGGATGATCGGGATAGGGCAACAAGTGCATATATATATATATGCATATTTTAAATTCTATTACTTGAATCGATAAGTTTAGTAATTACTAACTATGTAAAATAAAAATAACGTTATACTTTATTTCAACTATAATTGTTTTTGCATTAAAGGCAAAACTTCAGGAGGCACGAGCACAACTTCTTGAGGGATCCGATAGTGATGAGTTGGCACAGGATAAGGAAGAAGCTTTATTCGACCCCATTTTGGATCCGACACAGCGGAGTAGACGTTATGGCTATGAGAACCAAATGGTAATTAATTCTTTTGCTATGAGAACCAAGCGGTAATTAATTTATTTTCATATATAGAATAGATTAACATGTAGATATATATTATTATGATTTATATGCAGGCAAACCAATTACAAATAAAGTGATATATATATATATATATATATATATATATGATTCAAGTTGCTTATTAATTTGATGAAACTTGACAGAAAAGTAGAATCTAACACAACCTCTAAAATTTCATATATACACATATACACATACATAAATAAATACACACACACATACATACATACATATATATATATATATATATATATTGTGACAACCTGAATTTCGACAGATCAAATTTTTCTCAAGAATCTAAATCTATTAAAGCACGATTTGGCTTGTCTGGTATCCTGCAGAAAGACATATATAATAAATATATCATAGCTCGATAAAACATCTCACAGTAGAATGGTTAAAATATAATAATCAAATATAGCCTTACCGAAATAATAACACACTAGTACAAAACAGTCTTATTGCTTCGCCTGATTTGCATCGGTTGTGGTAACAAGCGATGCAAACAGTGTTATTTGCATCGCTTTTAATTAAACAGACGATGCAATAGCGACAAAGAAAGCAATAGATCAGGCAAAAAGTTATTTTCTTCGGTTTTTTAAAAAAACCGATGCAATTTATAACAGCAAATGTTTGCATTTACTTGATTAGCATCGGCTTTTTCTTAATTGGTTTGCAACCGATGCAATTTATATAAAGTGAGTCAAAAAATTTGGTGAATCGGGTCAAATTTCACTTGACCCGTTATTTCCCACTTAAGTCTAATTTTTTCCGTTCATTCGCGCCCTATGTCTAATTTTTCCGTTCATTCGCGCCCTATTTTCACTTTGCCACTTCAGACACTAACAAGAAAAGAAAAAAATCGTAAATCAACTAAGGACACGCAGATAATTTTTTCTTTGATTTCGATCTGTTTACGAGGATTTGGATTCGCCTCATCTTCTTCCTTATCTTCTTCCATCGAAGGTACTAGATTTCTACGATCTGTAACCCTAGTTTTACGTAAATTTTGATTTGGGTTTTTTTGTTTCACTGTTATCTTAAATCGTTCCATTTATTTGGGGTTATTTCGTTCTCTGTTAAATTGAAATCGCTATATTTATTTGGGGTGATTTCATTCTCTGTTAAATGATTGTAAAATGGTTTCATATAGCAGATACAGTCAATTGTTGGGCCTTTCTTCCAGATTTTCCCTCACATCCACATCGACATTAGGTAATTGTTAATCCCTAAATTTACCCTTTTTCTTCGATTGATTTTATCTCCATCAAGCTGAATTGCTTTGACACGTATTTCTCTCTTCGTTGTTTTGTTTCCATAGTCAAGCTTGGGCAAATAATTTTTGCCTCATTCGTGTTTGGGGTTCACGTATGTTGTTCACCGTGTTTGATTACTGTTTATTTTTAATTTATTTTGTTTCTCTACTGCTTGCTCTTATTGCATTTATCATGGTGTTACTCATTCATCATTTTAATAGCATTTATATTGCTGATGCTTGTTTTGTTTGCATATGTTCATATGTTCTAATGGTCTTGCATATTGTATTGGTTTTTCAGTTGTGGCCAATTCAGCATACATCGTTCAGTAAATGTACTTACCGTCTGTTTAATATAAATGTGGTAAACGACTAAGAATTGAACACTTAAAAATGTAAAAACAAACTGATTAATTTGAAACAAACTGATTAATTTGAATGGTTTAATATAAATATTAACTTGCTCGGTTATACATTTAAAAATAAATTATGTAATGCCTTTGTTAAATCAAAGAGGAGAGAAAAAGTGGAACAAAAAAAATAACTTTAACTGGACCACATGTAGCGTGCAAGTTGTTGCGCTATTTTCTCCTTTTTTTTCTAGGAAAAAGAAGAACATTTCTGGCAAAAGTACTGTAGGGTGTAATCTGGTAATTCATAATCCGCAGCGTTTACCTACTTGTTCCCTTTTCAGGTAACATACCAAAATATAATTCAATAGAAAGGAACAGAGAAATTATTACTCCTATATAAGATAGTAATGTGTTACATTTTAATTTTATTATGTTTTATATTTTAAGCAAGCTTTGTATTTGCAACAAACCATTTATAATTTGCCTGGTCCACGTCTTTGAATAGAAAGCTGCTAAAAATACATGCGTTTAATTAGGTGGCCAAAATAGGATCATACACACGTTGATGTTGCGTATAATTAGCAGAATCAAGGGCGGAACTAGCCCTATGCTCAGCTGGGCTGTAGCCCAGGGTAGTTGATTTTATCTAGAAAATGCGTAAGGCTACAAAGCCTAACCTAAACTTAAAGAAACCCTAGCTGTGCATACCACCGTTCCCAGCTTTTCTACTCATTCTCATTTGTCTAGAAACTGGGGAAATGAAGTAGTAGCATTGCCTGCATGGCTTGATTAGTTGTGTGATGGTAAGTCCGTGCCTTCGCAAGTCTGTGCTTCATTTTTGGTTCTTTTTTGTTTTGTTTACGCACCCCGTCAATTTTTCGTAAGCCTGGATGTTGATATCTCTCATTCTCATAGTTTTCTTTTACTTCCATCATGATTCAGACAATAGAGAAATCTACTTCTTCATGCTATCAAGCATAATTTGGGTAATTCCATATTTTTTAATTTTAAGCAATTTAGTTTGCAGATTAGCAATAAATGGTAATTTCAATGTAAAAACTCTATTGATTAGGCTTTTCAATTTTGATTTCAATTACAAGACTGTAGCCTAATTTGTTTTGATTATATTGCTTATTTGATTCATAAATTATACTTTAATTTGCAGATATTTTATTTGTTTGATTTTTTCTCTAAATGACAGTTAATAACTATTGATCTCAGCTTGAAAACTGAAATGATAACCTAATTTATAAAATTAGGCTTTTATTAACTTAGCTTGATTAATGGAATAAATTCATGCTTAGAATTATTTGTTGATGTATTATCTATTTGAAGTTACAATCACTCTTTGATTCTAAAATATAACTACATTGGAGAGCTTATGTTAAAGTTTGGGATTTATTATTTCTCTAATAAATAGATTTCACTAGTATTAACTCTTTATATCACTACAGCAACTTCTAAAAGATCACTTTTAGGTAGGAAATATGTCAAAACGATGAAATGTAAAGCTCGTTGCATAATTAAACTAAATATCACGCATTTTAAGTAAAATATGAACCTAGTCGTTATGACTATGAAGTATTTTCTTAGTTTCGTAAGTGTTATGTAGTACTAACTAGAAAAGCTAACTTTAAAAAAAATCACCCTTTAAAGTTAGCGCACCCTTATGTCAATTCCTAGTTCCGCCCTTGAGCAGAATCATTGACTAAACTGAAGGAAATTTAATGCCTAGGCGTAATTCGCAGCAAGCAAACAAACTGACTTATCCATATTTCTGTTGTTTTGTGTATTATTCATCTCATGTCTTATGTCGACTTTTAGTTCGTTTCTATCCATATATAAATGCTCCAAACTCAAATACTAGTTTGTTGTTCATTTTGTTTTTTCCTTCAAATAGTCGCTGTTCACGTTGTTCACATCATGCCAGTCCAATTGGTTGCCTTCACTCGATAAAAAAAGAGAAACGTCAAAGCGACCCGTGAATTAGCATCACAAACATTACAATGATTAAGGGGTGGACGGTAGGATATTGAAGGGCAAAAATAATTGGATGACTATGATTGATCCTGGATTTACCCGTACTGCTCCTTGTCGGTTGAAACAGAATGGTAAATAAAATAAAACATATTTTTAAGATATTGTTTGAGTGCATCTTAAATCTTGATTTTGGACTTTGTTGTTATTTATGTTTTGCAATATAATTTTTATTTTAAAGAGAGATGATTGTTTTATAACCTTACAAGTATAAAAAGGAAAACACCAGTTTAAAATTAGTCTTTTTTTTCTTTTTCAAAAGTTCAAATGTTTAGTGAAAACATATTCTCTAATATAAAGTGTTACATTCAAAATTTTATACTATACTTTTTTTCTTTGGTTGTGTTAAAACTTATGGAAAACGATGTTGTCAACGGTTATTTATTATGTAAAATGATTTTATATGATAGTTGATTACTTTATGAAATAACTTTGATATTAAGAATCACATATTCGCTATTATTTCTTGTATGGTATTAGTAGAAGAAAAACTAAATATCTTTATCCCTAGGTTTGATTTTTAAGTTCCTAAAAGGCACATCCCATCTTTTAGGTGTTTATTCTTATAGAACATGCTGTCAAAATATTCAAATTTTAACTGGCATGATCGACGATATTTAAATACTTTTATATTATTTATTTGGATTTGCCATCTTAAATATTTTTGCATTATTCATTTGGACAGACTTACTATCTCTGTATAAGTAGGTAAATGTAAAAGCGCTTATGATGTATATTTTTAGTTTTATTTGTTTATTTATTGAGAAAAAACCTTCTAATGTGTTTGAATTATAGGCTGCTAGTATCATGCATCACACAAATTTCCCTGTAGGGAGAAGATTGTTCTGTCTCAAAACTCTATTCCTTTTACTTATTTTTTTTAGTTACGTAAAAGTTAGAACACGTACGTAAAAAGACTCACAACTGTTTGGAATTTACTATCGAAGGAATTTGCACCAGGGGTGTAGCCCTTTGGAGACTAGTGGGGGCCATGCCCCCCCCCCCAAGATTCTATATTTGAACCCAAAAAAATCATCAACCATGTGTAACACATGATGTGTTGTAAATCTAAAACTTGTTGCTTCATTTCTTTATTTAGTTTGCTTTGCCAGAATGTGAGCAGTTCTGCCTTGTCTTTGTTATGATTAATTTTCATGTTTCTTTGCTTTTCTTCACATTTAGTCCTAAGGTGCACAACATGTTTTCTTCTATCGTTTTACTGATATTTCATTCCTTTAATGTATTTTTTTTCTTTACTGCTTTTAGCATGTAAAATGCGTTGAATAATAGAATGTTTCTCCTGGTTTAATATCTAATGCATGGTTCTGCTAGTTCATTGTAATTCTAATAGAATAGCCAATGATTCATAATTTAAATAGCCCAGTCCCTAATATGTGTGTTTCATGCTGAAGTTGTAACAGAATAAGGGTATGGTCATTTCTAAAGGTTGATAAATAAACAACATTACTTTGTGTCATTTAAAGTGGCATTCACAAATGATTAGCCAAGGTATATTAACCAGTGTTTTAAATATTGGCCATCTCGGCCGATATCTCGGCCGATATCTCGTTTTGGCCTCAAAACGAGATGATACATGATATATCGTTGAATATTCGTTTTGAAGATATCGGACGATATTTACAAATATCGGCCGATATCTAGACCGAATGGAAATCACGATATATCACCCGATTTTATTTTATTTAATTAAGCAAAACCCGTATAAGCCCGTCAATATTTACAAATATCGGCCGATATCTAGACCGAATGGAAATCACGATATATCACCCGATTTTATTTTATTTTAATTAAGCAAAACCCGTATAAGCCTGTTAGCCCATCATAACAAATAGGTTTGTTTTTCTCGCATCAGCCCGTATAATCCCATCACGATGTATCTTTGCTGTTTATTCAGCTCGCAAGAGGAATAGGCTGTTGGAAGAGGTGTTATTTCAGCTTTTGTAGTTTTTTATTTATTTATTTTGTAAGCAGCTTTTATAGCATCCTACAGGTAAAATAATATAACAACATTAGGAATATTTTCTTATTATAGTTTACTTTTTCAAATTTAATTGAAACTGAGAGTTCTCAATTTTGGTTCATGGTTTGATTATGAATAAAGCTTGCAGCCTTGCATTTATGTTTTTATATAACGTAGCGCACATTTTTCTGTTACTGTTTTATTTATTTACTAAACAATCAAGAATACAAAGGATAAATTAGATGCTATTATGAAATGACTCACAACTGTTACACTGTATCTATACTTTACAAGCTCAAGTTGAAACTATTAGTTCCAAATACTAAAAAGTAGGATGTTACACTATAGTTTATGAGTACACTGTGCAGATGGTATACGTCTAACGTGAATGTTGATTTATTAGTGATAGTGAAGATCTCATATTTAGATGTCTCAATGTTAATTAAAATTGCACCATCCCCTTGTTATAAGGTTTTAACTTTTGATACTTCATTGTTTCTAATTATAACGCATGGCTTAAGTTAACGAAGAATGTGTTTTTTTTGTGTATTTGAACGGAATACTGAGCGGTGGATGTGAAAGTTATATCATGGTCAAGAATGATTAATGTATAATAATTAATTAATAAAATTAATAAAAATAAAAATTAGAGGGTTAATTAAAGGACTGAAAATCAGTTGATTATGCTCTCATCGGAAGCGTGAAGGCGTTAGTGATGAATGTATTATTTTGATGCGTTGGAATGAACAAATGAAATAATAAAAAAAATGCATGTTGGATGCTAACGTAATGAGATGGAAAAATGGCTATGAATGGTAGCTTAGACATCGTAGACGTAAACATAAGGACGTTAAAGTCACTACATGAATTAATACAAGTAGACTGGAAACCTAAATGCAAGTAGATTGCTATAGGTAACAGAGCGGGTATGTTAAACATTCAGATTTAAGCACCGGAAGATTGACTGCCTCAACCCGACTTTCTAATAGTCCCACTATGGCTTTTCAATGTTCAAAAGTTCATTACTCTTATTTTTCCGGGATGTATTTCACTATAAATATGACATGAAGTAAGCGGTTTCTTCATCCTACTGTCTGGCTTTGTTAAGAGCATTATTACATCACACTTAAGCCTTGTTTGGTCATCCATTTTTAGATTATTTTTAGTTTTTAATTTTGAAAAATAATGAAAATTTGTTTGTTTAACCATTTTGTAGAATAATTTCTTCGACAGTCATTTTTCAAAATAGGCTTTACAAGCATGGTTGAAAACCATTTTTCTTTGTTTTGACAATTTTCGGGTTACGGTAGAAGCCCTGTAAACCCAAAACTCATCGCGATTACTTACGCACTTCAAACCCTAATTCTGTTTTACAGCAGTGGATTCTGAATTAGGTAATTTCAGTTTTATCCCTTTGTTTTAAAGGTTGCTTCCACCTTTTGTCCGACGCAAATATTTGATTGTTTGAATTTCCATAGTCTCTAGCTTATTTTCTAACGAACTTACACAAGTATATGTCTATGCATCATTTAAAGTCATTTCATGTCAAGAATTATTGAAGAATTTTTTGGCACCCCCACTCTATAGTTCCTGGCTACGCCCCTGATTTGCATCAATCACATCGGATTATATACTGAAAGTGGATATCTTAGAAAATGCCATATGGAACAACTCATTTTGTGTTACAACTATAAATACCTTATTACCTTAGAATAAATAATTATTTAAATAATTTTTTGAAGTTTCGTTTCAACACTAGTATGCCAAAACTACTATTCATATTATGCATTAATTTGTAAATAGAATGCGAATGGACATAACAAGTTTGAATGGACATAACAAATTTGTAAATAAAACTTGAGACACATGGGCTTGAATCAATACTTAACATTATTTGAATGGTTTAAAAAATAAAGAGCAACCAGTAAACTTTGCCATTTTATAAATGAAAATAACCAAATGATTTTGAATAAATGACCAAGATTAAAAAAAAGAAAAATTATGATTACAATTCAAAGTAAAATCAGTAAAACTAGAGAAAAATTAGAGGGTCACTTTAGTTGGATCATACTTGTTGGTATTCAAATTATAGACATTAAATTAGATATTGGTTGTTGTTGGTATTCATTTTTTTTCTTTTTATTGTGTAGTGTCTCTAGCATTTGCAAATGGATCGTAGCTGGATGTACAACATAAAACGTAGTGATGCTGAGTTTCTAAAAAAAATTGAAGAGTTCATCAATTGTGCATTGCATGATCAATCAAGAACAGGGGAAGAAACTATTTTTTGTCTGTGTAGATTCTGCAAAAATAAGAGGAGACTTCGTAACATAGATCAGATTAGAGATCACATAATTCGATATGGGTTTAAACAAAACTATACGCGGTGGATATGGCATGGTGAAAGTATACTTAGTGGAGCTAGTTCTAGTAGTCACGAGAATGATGAGAATGACGAGGAAGATAACGTGAATAATGAGACAAATAATGAATATGATGAGAATGTTTGTGTGCAGGAGATGTTTCATGATGTTGAAGATCATTTGATGGAAGAGCCAAAGTTGTACGAAAAATTATTAATTGATGCCGAGAAGCCTTTGTTTCCTAATTGCCCAAGTTTACAAAATTGTCTGCTGTGCTCAAACTTTTCAATTTAAAAGCGAAGCATGGGTGGAGTGATAAAAGTTTTACATCATTGTTAGAACTTCTAAATGACATGCTTCCAAAAGATAACAAGCTTCCTACTTCTACCTATGAAGCAAAGAAAATTATGTGTCCAATTGGCCTAGGGTATAAAAAGATACATGCATGTCCAAACGATTGTATATTGTATCGAAATGAATATGCAAAGCTGCATGAGTGCCCCAAGTGTGGATTATCTCATTACAAGTCTTCAGGGATTCATAACGACTTGAATAAAAGAGGATCTCCAGCAAAGATTTTATGGTATTTTCCCATTATACCAAGATTTAAATGCTTATTTGCAAATGAAGAAAATGCAAAAAACTTAAGATGGCATGTAGATGTAAGGAAAGATGATGGATTACTAAGACATCCAGCCGATTCTCCACAATGGAGAAACATTGATGCAATGCATCCTGATTTCGGTAAAGAAAGCAGAAATCTTAGACTTGGTCTTTGCATAGATGGCATAAATCCGTTTGGCAACCTAAGTAGTCAACATAGCACTTGGCCTGTTCTTTTGGTGATTTACAATCTTCCACCTCACTTGAGTATGAAGCGCAAATATATCATGTTGTCTCTTTTAATCTCTGGACCACGACAACTAGGAAATGACGTCGATGTCTACCTAGCTCCTCTTATCGATGATCTAAAACTTTTATGGGACAAAGGTGTGCATGTGTTTGATGCATATAGTAGAAGTGATTTTACATTGCGTGCCATGATTTTTTGTACCATAAATGATTTCTCCGCGTATGGTAACTTGTCTGGCTATAGTACAAAAGGTACCAAAGCATGCCCGATATGTCAAGATGATATGATTGTTGAGTGTTTGCATCATTGCAAGAAAAATGTGTATATGCATCATCGTAGATTTCTCCCACTTAATCACCATTATCGTAAAAAGAAAAAACCTTTTAATGGGGAGATAGAGACTAGAGTTGCTCGTTTGCCATTAAAAGGAAATGATGTTTACGAACAGGTCAAGGATATTGAAAATGTATTCATCAAAGTTTTCCTCTTCTAGAAGGCTCGTGGAAAAAGAAATCTATATTTTGGGAACTTCCATATTGGAGAGATTTACAGGTTAGACATTGTCTAGATGTTATGCACATAGAAAAAAATGTTTGTGACAGTATCATTGGGACACTTTTGAATATACCTGGTAAGACAAAAGATAGTGAGAAAGCTAGATAAGATATGGTGAATATGGGTATTCAGAAGGAGTTAGCACCAGTGCAGAAAGGGAAACACACCTATTTGCCTCCTGCATGTTATACATTGTCCAAAAAAGAAAAAACAAGTCTATGTGAGTGTCTTCGTGGTGTCAAGGTTCCAACAGGTTATTCATCAAATATTAGCAGTCGTGTATCAATGAAGGATTTAAAATTGACTGGCATGAAGTCTCATGACTGCCACGTGTTAATGCAACATTTGTTACCTGTTGCAATTCGTGGTATATTGCCTAAACACGTTAGACATGTTATTACAAAGTTTTGTATCTTTTTTAATGTAATATGTAACAAGGTAATTGATCCTGATATGTTAGATGCTCAGCAAGCTGATGTTATCGTTACCTTATGCCGGTTTGAAATGTATTCCCCCCCCCCTCATTTTTTGATATTATGGTGCATTTGATTGTTCATCTAGTAAGAGAAATCAAAGTTTGTGGTCTTGTGTTTATGAGATATATGTATCCATTCGAAATGCACATGGGAACTTTAAAAAGAAAAACAAAAAATAGATACAGACCTGAAGCTAGTATCATAGAAGGTACTGTAGCTGAGGAGGTTATTGAATTTGTTACTCAATACTTAAAAGATGTTGAGCCTATTGGACTTCGTAGATCTCGACATGTAGGACGACTTGATGGTCAGGGCACACTTGGGTTAAAATCGGTTTAAATCGGTGATGAAATGTTTCATAAAGCAGAACTACTTGTTTTAGAACATCTTAGTGAGGTGCATCCTTACCTGGAGGAGCATATGGCAATGCTAAAGTCTAAAAATCCTTCAAAGAACGAAAGGTGGTTGACAAACGAGCATAACAGCACCTTCGTCGAATGGTTTAAAAAAAGGTAATGGATCGATTATCAGAAACAGACCATAATATTTCCGATACAATTAAATGGTTGGCGTATACACCTCGATTTAAAGTTAACTCTTATGAAGGATATGATATCAATGGGTATGTTTTTTATACGAAATGCCAAGATGAGAAGAGAAAAATGCAAAATAGCGGAGTTAGTATCGTGGCATCTTCAAGAGAATTTGCTAGTGCTAAAGATAATAAGCCAATAAATGCGACAATGTCATATTATGGAATAATTGAGGATATTTGGGAGCTTGTGTATAAGGTGTTCAAGATTCCACCATTTCGATGTAGTTGGGCTAACAACCATCGTGTTGTACAAGTAGATGAACACGGATTCACACTTGTTGACTTTGGTCGAGTTAGTAATGATAACGAGCCACTCATCTTGGCATCTCAAGCAAAACAAGTTTTCTATGTGACCGATCCAGCCGATAGTAAGTGGTATGTTTTTCTTCCCGGCAAAAGACGCATTGTTGGGATTGATGATGTGGTAGATGAAGAAGAATATGATCAATTTGATGAGAACCCACCTTTCTCCGTTGCCGTAAGTGTATCGGAAGAAGAAGTTGATTTAAATGCTAATTATGCACGTTTAGATCACGAGGAAGGGGTTTGGATAATGGGGTAATATTTTTTATTGCTCATCATGCTTTGCGATACTTCTAATATTTTGGAAATAACTACTATATTACCTTTTTTTAGGGATACTTGATTTATCCTAAGTTTGAGAAAGCGGCTGCCACTTGAATCATTTTCAGGTGTGTGTTATCGGTATTGATTTTCCATATTAGGAGTGTTCATTATTCAAATTGATAAAGGTTCTCTTATGTTTTCTATTAGGAGTGTTCATCATTTTCAGGTGTGTGTTATTGGTGTTGAATTTCTATATTAGGAGTGTTCATTATTCAAATTGATAACAGAACTTTAAATCTGGATATGGCATAAACAAAATATAAATCAGTCTTAATTTACATAAACTTCTGAAATATTTGTCAATTTTAATTTACATAAACTTCTAGGCATTTTTGTCAGTTTTAGTTTACATAAACTTCTGTCTCTGATTTTAGTATATTTTAGTTACATGATGATTTATTAGATTTTTATGCGACTTGCCAGACATACTTGAAATATATTAATTGCTCTCGACACTTCATTGCCTCACCTGTGAAATCCATATGATGCAACAATATAATCCAACACCTATTGGGGAGCTCAGCCTCATATGGCTTGAAAAATGTTCATGAGAAAATAACTTATTCTGATATATAACTTAAATTATAGTTACCTGTTCCAATAAATTCTCATGTGTTAGAAGTATAGAAAGTTATCCTATAGTATATACATATTTGGAAGCCATTTGCAATGTGAACTTATCCAGTATTATACACATAGCTGGCCAGTGTTTCTTTTAATTGGTTTTCTAGCTTCATTTGAGACAAATTGCTTTTTATTTATTTATGTGATGTAGTAATCTTTGGCATTAAATATTTGGCTACACAAAGATTTGCAGGTAGTCGTACTTCTGAATATAAAGACCCTGAACCCAATTAATGCCTTACTTTTATAGGTTTCGGGTCTAAAAACATAACTAAAATACAGTATATTGTTCGCTTCTATTGATTTTCTGTTAAAAACATTACATATGTTTCTTATATACATGTATTATTATTCCAGTGGAAGAAACAAAGCAAGTACAACGAATTCTTCCAACCCACATCACTTTATTCCATCATCACAAAACATCTACTTTTTACACACTACTCACATGAACAAAATTTGGAGAAAACTATTTAGAGTATGATTATTTGTTGATAAAGGAATGAGGAATAAATAGTATTACAGCACCATTATCAGATCAGTTCATGCCTCGAAATCTGAAGTCCATAGTTGTTGTAAAGGGGTTTTTAGCCTCAAGGACAAAATGAACAAAAAATTGTTCCATAAGGACTAGGGGCTAAAATTTTATCCATAAGGACAAAGTTTAGTATAAAGGGAGGAATTCAGGGGCCCACTATAATTCCTTCCTTTACACTAAAATTTGTCCTTAAGGATATAATTTTAGCCCCTTGTCCTTATGAAACAATTTTTTGTTCATTTTGTCCTTCTCACTATTTTCCTGGTTGTAAAATATGTTATATGAACGAGCACAACCGTGCTGTAAAATATGTCCACATATTATAGACTTTTTATTATCAGATTTTTTTTATTATTTCACACCAGTACTGTAAAAAAGCGGTAGTCGAATGTATCCGTGAATGACGTGATTACAAATATGTTTACATTGTATGCATCAGCAGCAGCTTGTAAAGGAACAATGTTTCATAGCACTGTTCACGTATTTTTCCTTTTTATAGCTTATCTTTATTTATTTTCATAGGCAGTAGCAAAGATCAGAACCGAAACATTGAACGTTGGTTTTAGTACCATCAGACAAAAATTATTGCAACCGCATCAGAAAGTGACAGGTATTTTATAACTTAACAATCAGTGTACATACATGACTGAAGTAATATAATGAACATAATTTCATTTTTTTTGCATGTCCATAAGCAGGAGCAAAGGAAATTCAACAATATGGACTTGATGAAGAGCATGACTCTTCTACTTCACAGATGCAAATTAAGAAGAGGCGAAGAGGTCCAACCACTGGAAAGAAATATAGAACACAAGAACCAAAATACATTGAGTGGAGTGAAAATGTTAAACCCATTGGAAAGTGGGCGAAGTCTTTTAAGGTGGATTTAGGCGATACAGCTAGATCCAAAATAGATATTACTATTAAAAATTGGGACAGCGTTAGTCAAGGACTCAAGAACACTATTTGGGAGGATGTTAAGGTATTATAAATTCATCAGTTCATTGAACTTGTAATGTTTCATATTTTGAAATACAGGTATTTCAAATAAAACTGCTTTCAAGTAACGTAAATAAAAATACTTTTGAATATCCGCTGAACTTGTTATGTTTCATATTTTGTTATCTCAGACCGAGTACCATATGGAGGACAAAATGAAGGACATTGTGCTAAGGTAAATTTGTGGAAGATGGAAGGACTTTAAAACAAAATTGGTTAGTGGTTGGATTACGAAGACACGAAAACTTCCGGATGACCATAAAGAGCCGTACGAGTTATACGATGGTATTTCACAAGGACAATGGGAAGATTTAAGAAGATTTGCGAAAATGAGAAATTTAAGGTATATATATATTCAATATTATATTACTATTTTATAGGAAATTATATTACTGCAAATACCTGCTTGTTAATGTTTTATAGGAAATCATATATTGTTTTATAGGAAATACTGCAAGTAAAGAGTGAATAAACAAGTAGTCTAGTGCTGCAAAACTATTTAAGAAACAAATGTTGAACATGCCACTTTTCTTTTTAATTTTATACGTCTGTGCTTAATATTATTGCAACTTTTTTCTGCTCTTTTTTTTTCTCAATATATAACTCCATAGACATGTAATATCAGGCTAATGTGAGAGCTCTTTATTTTTTTTATAACTAACTCAGGACAATAACATGAATAAACATAATAAGTGCATCATCGGCATTAGAGGGGCGCAAAGGCTAAAAAAACCAGGAAATATGTAGGTTTATATTATGCTTAGAATTTGAATAGCAGCATTATTATAATTAAAAAAATGTTACAGAACAGCGATAATTTTTGAACAGCGGTAATTTTTTAGCAATCAACCATGTTTTGATAATTGATTGATTTGTTTGTGTATGCACATCGAAAATGCAATATTACATACATAAAAGTCTCTGCATGTGGGTTTGCATTTATTGTTAGACAAGGCCAACAATCTTCGTTAATATGACAGTAAGTGCATTTAAATTGTACTTACTCTTTATTACTTTGAATATTAAGATTTATGTTTTATATTCCGTTTGATTCAAAGGTGGAGCAATACTTTATCTTTTTTACATCAAAATGTATTTCTAATGCAATGTTACCGTTATCTTTTTTACATCAAAATATTCCATACGATGTTATCATGATATTCTTACCTTTATCAATTACGTACTAGACTACCACAAAATTTGCTTGCTTGGTCTTGCAAACTTTCATGATGCCAAAAACTATTTATTTCACTCTTAATGATTGAATTTAGTTTACTGTCATATGCAACTGAACAGTTGCAGTTAATCAATGTTTATTGTCTTTGTTTCCTTAAATTATATTTTTATTTTTCATTGTCACAGTTATTCAATGTTTTCATTTGTTTCTATTCATGAAGGTTGACAGCTTAGTTATAAAACAGGAAATCAGTGAGAGGGCTAGGCACAGTCAGGCACACAACGAGCATCCTCACTATCTAGGGCAAGCTGGATATGCGGGGAAGAAGGCGCAATGGATAATCGAAGGACATACTTCCTCGACCACATTACCAAGCGGAGAATGCTTTAGAGATCGAAGTATTAATTGGGTCTTAGCAAGATCAAAAAAAGGAGCCGGTGGAAATTACACAATCCCTAATGAGAAGACTAAGATAATTGCAGATAAAGTGGTATGATTAGTTTTTACGGATTTTATCTCTTCTGATTAATCTCTTGCAAAACATAGCAGTGAATTGTTGAAAAACTTTTTTTTGATGACAGAATGATTGGAGAGAAAAAGTTATCCAAGGAACATGGGTTCCGGATAGACATGATGATGTCTTAAGTCGTGCTCTTGAAAAGAGGGAGCATCCGGGACGAGTTAGAGGGATTGGTGGCACATTCGATACTAAAGACGTATTTGGGAAGGCAGGGAAAAGAAATAAAGGTCCACTTGGTTTAGTATCAGCAGATGATCTATACCGTATCACCGAAGAAATAGAGGCAAAAGTAAGCCAAGAAATAGAGGCAAAAGTAAGCCAAAGATTCGAGTCCATGATTGATACTATGGTTCAGAATAGGATTGCAAACATTTTGATCACGATTGGTATGCGGATGCCCAATAATTTGGAGATCAACAACACACCATCGATTGGCCGTCGTAGTAGCTGTCATTCGGTACAAATGGATAAATTTTAAGCTGCAAGCCAAAGTCAAAAGACGGATCCCTATGTAAACTTGGAGGTAAACTATTTAAAGGTTTTTTTATTGTGTAAGTATATGGTTTTATGCATTTGACACATACGTGATAAATGTTGGTTTTGTATTTGTTATTCTAGAAACCAACAAAATGCCGCTTAGCCGTGAATTGCGACTCAAAAATTATCGTAGTGGCTCATGGTATGGCACATCCTGCTTCTAAGCTCGCGGACCAATGTCACAATATATTAATGTTGGTTGATCATGAAAAAGTTGGAGTTGATTTAGTGGAGTCTAATTATGAAGAAACACCGTTGCCGACTCCAAATAAATATAACACCACGATAGGAGAAGCACTTGGAAGTTTTGTTTAATGGCCCAAAAATCTTGTGCTTTTAGGGCACAATGAAACGGTAATTAAAACAGTTTATTGTTTAAACCTTCCACTTGTTGAATTTGTTTATTCTGTTTGGTTCTGCAACATGGTTGGTTAGGCAGGAATGATCATCCAATGGTACTTAACAAGATATACATCCCCATGGCCAACATAAGTCCTACGTCAATCTCTAGCATTTCGTTCTTTTTGTACCTGTCTTTCCTACACGGGTGCAGTCATGTCCAAGACGGAACTCTATTCACATACGTCCGTCAATTAACTTTCTAGTAATAATTATATATTTTGCACAAGAATTAAATAAACTCGGATGTAAAATATTTTTGCAGAATTAGAAGTCACCGTTAGTAAAATATTTTGCGTAAGAAATAAATTTGATTTTTGTATATTTGGCCTCTACAAAACTGAAGGAGCATGATAAACATGTTCTAAGTTTTTCTGCATGCATACCTTTCTTTTAGAGGTTATGAACCGACACACATACAGTTAGAATCAGTGCCTTTTTTATTTTAGGAAGATAAGGCAAAATGAATGAGCTGCTGATTATTATTGCATATATATCAAGAATATTAACGTATATGCAAAAAACAGAAATAATTGATGACACAATGAACGTGGATTGTTGGATGATCCTTTTAATTTTCCGTGTACATATGAATAAAAAATTATCAAAATGTATGATTTCTAAGTACTATTTGTTGCAAGAAGTTATGTATCTTTTATTAGAAGTTTAGAACCACTGCATCAATGATTGTGTCGTCAAACAATGTTCAAATAAACTTTACTACACATGCATGTATGTACGCACATATAATATTATGCATATACACAAATACATATACATAGTATCACTCATAGAAGTATTATTTTTCAGAGGTTTTTCATACCTTTTTTTCAAAACAATTTTTTTTTTGGAAAGACAACCCCTTGTCATTTTTCCTGCTAATGGCATATTTAATATTCTAATTGTATAATGAGTCAGGGACAGTTTGTATTTATGTGCACGGAACAAAATATCTTCCCAGTTGGCAAATTTATAAAGTCTAAAATGAGCCACAGAGAGCACTTGGATAGCTTCATTTGCTAATATTATATCCATTTTAGATCGGTTTTTGTGACATAGTAAACACGTTCGATCTGATTTTATCCCATTTTGGAGTAGGGATAAATGATTCAACCCTTGAAATCATATTTAATATAAGTTATTCAAGAAATTGAAAATTATGGCATTGATTACTGATTCAACCCTTGAAATCATATTTAATATAAGTTAATTATGTCAATCATTGTGTATGCAGGCTACATCTATTGTGAGCAAAAACAAAGTGAAAGAGCACGTCTCTAAGGTCGTGGAAAATAATGAAAAGGTCATGAATACGATGAGAAAAGAGCCTACAAAACGGAAATCAATCATGGATGAAGAGATACTTAGAAATTTAACGAATGAGTGTAGATATTTACATGACCTGATAGTTCAAGCACCATCCGATGATACTGCCATCAATACAATTCATGTGAGCAAGGATTTAATTATGCACGACGACGACTTTGAAATCCGTATCACAGTGGACGACGTCATCCAATTTCTTAGCATGTCATCGTTGAATGGATCATGGTTGCAGGTTTGTATCATATAAGTATTTTTTTCATCCCCTCCATTGCTATTTGGATATATTCGGTATTTTAAAGGGCATAACATGAAGTTCCAACATCTGGTACATTGAATCTTCTTATCCTATGCATCTCGGCTTCTCAAACTTTATCTTTAAACCATGTTCTCTAATTATAACATGTCTATAATATCCATAATTTTCTAACTGTATCGCTAATTATACCTCAATTATGCAGTACAGAAATTCTATAAGGCCCGAAATACTTGATCAGGGAATAAGCCCGAAACAATATCAGCCGTTAACATGATATTTGCTCCCCTGAAATCCACCTTTGATCCTTAATTCGCACCTCTCGTATGCAATATTTTTGGGCCTAGTAGAACATTTGTATGCAATATTATATGCAATTGAGCAATAATATCCATAATTATAACATGTCTATAATAACAATGAGTGAATAAATGATTAATTAGCAAAACATGGTGCTGAGGATAATGCTCATGGTAATAGGCGTGCTGAAAACAAATTTAAAAAAAGTGTGGAAGTTTATGTTAACATATAGACCATAATGGAGGATAATGCTCATGGTAATAGGCGTGCTGAAAACATAAAATAGTTTACCAAAACATGGTGCTGAGGAAATCCATATTGTACATTTGTAGTGCTTAGGTAAGCGGACTTTATACTCTAAGCATATGCATTGCAATTTTGAAAACATATTGTACCAAATTTATATTCATCAAAACACAGAGCATTTTCAAAATCAAATAATTAATTAGCAAATAATATGAAATGCAAATAATATGAAATGTAAATAATAAGTATGACTTGAATTTAATTGGAGAAGGGCAAGTTGATTAATGCTCATTGCTCATTCATTAAATTTCTACAAAAGTTTTGACTTTTAAATAATTCATTTGTTCCATATTGTAAGAATTCAAAAAAAGAAAATACGTATCAGGCTAATGTATAATAATCCTTCAAAAAGGTATGTTAGCTGAAGAGATTTTGGCATTTTCAATTGAAATTAAAATGCTTGGTGTGTGGAATATGTGTTGGTTAATAGTCTCCTTAGATAAACCCTTAATTTAATGAATTTTTTTACTTTCTTACACATATACTCAACGCTACAGAAGTATATATATGTGCGTTATCATGGGAGAAATTACTCCACAGATCGTTGCATTATATTCATGTGGACTAATTTTAATGTTGATTGAAGGAAAATTTTAGGAATAATAGAGTTGTTATTTGGAGGCAAAGGCATTGAAAAATTTAAAATATGTTTGATCCACTACATGTGGGATGCCGACTATTTGATTTTCCAGTTGAAAAGAGAAACTGTTTAGTGAACATATCTTTTAAACGTAAGAAAGATCTTTGAAAGTTGTCTAAAAATAACTCATGCAAATAAAATTTATCTATAAAACCCTTTCTGCATATGGAGTACAACAATCCAAAAGACCTACAAAGGTAATAAATAAAGAAATAACAATATACCACTGTATGGAATAAGTGCGGAAAAGGCAATTAACTTCTATTGATTGCAAATATTAAATAACCTATAAAGATTTTCAGATAAAGATGTTATTCCTTTAAGTTATATTCCTGTTACTTATTTCAAGATTCTTTTGAATGAAACCAAACCTTGCATATGAAAATTAATTATTGGACATATGCTTTTTGTAAACGAATGAAAATTAATATTTGAACATGTATGTGGAAAGCAAAAAAGTGAACTGTTCGCTTCAGCCACTGGAAGTTGCAACTTCACTATAAACAATATGCATGCCGAAAAATTAATTAGATTTTAAGTTTTTGTTGGATATATTTTTGTAGGACACAATCATGCAACTAATTTCATTTTTACAATCTTATAACCTTTTTTCATCTATGGGGTTATACAAAAGAATACCGAGATTTAATAAAATCTACCTGTAATATCAATATTTCATCTATGATCTCCTATCTGTCGCTAAAGCTTAAGAATCTCGCATATGGAACAGAAAATTCATGACTAACAATCACTGTTCTTCAAAATATCATAAGATAATTAGAAACACTCCAATAAAAACATTTAAGGCAATGGTCTCTCAATAACAATGATACTTCAAATCATACTCCTAAACATAAGATGACAAAAAGGAAAGATTATTTGAAATTTTTAAGAAAACCATTTTTTTTTCAAGAATTTTTTTCCATGAAACACAGTGTTAAACTTTGTCGCATATAATCCAAATCTGGAAAAAGCAAAAATTATGGATATTATAAACATGTTATAATTAGAGATACAATTGTAATTATGGATATTATTGCTCAACTTTGTTCACTTGCATAAAATACATATAATACTGCATAATTATAACATGTTATATTTAGACATGTCCATAATTATGAATATTATAAGATGTTCTAAACTTTGTTCAACTCAAAATCACAATTGAGAAATAATGATAATTATATGTTTAAATAATGTGTAGGTGCTTAGATCAATTGTGCAATGATCTTGGAGTGGAGACCATCGGATTTATGTGTCCTTGTAAGCTTTCCGAAGTGCGGAAATTTCCGGATGCGACAAATACATATATCTCGAATACATGGCATGTGTTGCAATCTAAGACCTTATTCTTAGCCCCATACTACGATGAGTATGAACGTTACACTTTTACAAACTATTTTACAATTTTTATGTTGATTTTAACTTTCTATAAATCTTTCAATGTAGGAAAAAATGTCTATTGCTTGTTTTCCGTATAGAAAAGAGTGAGGTTTATGTTTTGGATCCCAAACCCAAACGCAAACCTACACTGGAAATTAAGCCGCAAGCGAACATGTATGTTATATTTATTTGTTCATTGATATCTTTTTTGCTAGATGCATATATGATAATATCAATTAAAGTATAAGTTATATTTAACATTTTCTTTCATGCATGTGTAGGGCCTATAAAACATACAAGAAATTGGGCGGCAAGGGTCGATGGGCTGCCTTGAAATGGAATACCATTAAGGTGATTTGTTTTGTTTTAAAAAAATTTGTATGCAGTTTGTGATATAAATACATTTTAAACTATTAAATCTTGTATGCTATAGTGTCCTAAACAATCTACAACGACGGATTGTGTATGTTATGTGATGAGGTATATGTATGATATCGTAAAAGACCACCATCAAACAATTGATTTATCCAAGGTACCATTTTAGTTTTTTTTTCCTTTATACTTTATGTTAAGTATTTGTACGATTAATGTTTTGAAATTAATTGCAGTCCTTTGGACAAAAAGATTCTTATATCCAACAAGACGTGGACGAGGTTCGTGATAATTTAGCTAGATATATCATGCACAATTGGATGTAGTCTTCCTATATGCTACAATATGGTGAGTTTATTCAAGTCTCTTTCTTCCTTGATGTAGTCTGCAGTGTTTGTTTGCTGTGCATCAAAATTTAACAGTGAAGAACAAAGATTATCCTGATAAGAGGTCAAGAGTTCAAAGCCTAACTTGACCACCATATTTACATATTAACCAATTTTCAGAAGGAAAAATAAAAATAAATAAGATTATCATTGTAACATTGGAGCTTTTATCATAAAATACTCATAGTTTGGATATGTATAAAGTTAACATGTTAATTAATTGATGAAAGAACTATTATAATATAAAAACTGCTCCCAAAAACATGTTATTGTAATATAAAAACTATTGTTTTCAAGTTTACTTATATTTTCAAAGAAAACAATGCAAATATTAGCATGACTCAGCAAATTTTCAAAGAAAATGGATTGTTTTGATATTAGGAACATGTGCTTATTGTTTTAATACAATTCAAGCAAGATTAAAAATATGGATGTAATTAAAAACATGTTTTTGAAAAATAATAATTCATGTATCAGAATTGAAATTAAGAGGCTGAACCAAATTTCCACTATTAACTAAGCATTAGCGACAAATTCTTTGAGACACCAAGCTGTCAACTTTGTTCAAAAGGTTACCAATGGAAGTAACCGAAAATTTTGGTTTCCTGAATTCAGCTTCATAAATTCTGGGAAATTATTTCTGTTACAGTTCAAAAGGTTAAAATCAAATATAACAGTTAAAATCAAAAACCTCATGCCAAATATTCAACTTACATGCGTTCAACTGATTTCATTAACAGCAACACATCTGTGTTACCAAAGATAAACTACATAATATAAGTAGCAAGCAAAACATATATAATTCATGATGTCGCACACGACAAAAGTGAAAAGAAAAGAAAAGAAATAAACATGCTGATTGTTTAAGGATTTGGATAGAACAGAAGAAGATTGTGTCCTACTGCCACCTTTGCCTCTTCCTCGAAAGATGGTTGTATGGGCATCTACATTTTTTAGATAAATGAGGACAAATTTTAAATATAGGCTCCACAAATAAATTATTACAAAAATAAACTCCGCTGAAAACTTACTATAAAAATAGTATGCTTTGGGGCTAGAGCTTTCCCTTTACTCGTCTTTGTTCTTTTGGATTTGCGCGACTTAACTATAAAAATAACTGAGTTTTGGAAATTTGCAAGTCTTCGAAGATGGGATACAAACGGCTTTAAAATATTAAAGTCTAATGTGTCAGCCTCAAGCACGTACATGGTTTCTAATAGTCTGAGGATGATGTATATACATACACGGATCGAACGTCTTATTATTTTGGCTGATATTTCTTATCTTAATTTGTGTTTCAAATGAAAATCGTACGGACACGGATCGAACGTCATATTATTTTGGCTGAGCTGGACATCAAAAAGTCCTAAGAAATTTATAGTTGTACATCTGTCTAACTGCATATACAGTAGAAATCTATTGAGTAACCAAGAAAAGATTATCTGTAACAATAATGAGATAGTATTCTAGAACAAATACTCATTAGTCTCCTCAATGAGCACTAAATCTTGTCATCGCAGCCTCGCAGGCTAATTTTTAACATCCTATATACATTTGTTGTCAAATGGAAATAAATATCCAAAACATGAAGAATTAATCAATTATGTATATTTATGGTCTTACCATTTGGGTTTCCCCCTAAGGAAGAGCAAGCGTTGCCTCTCATCAAAGAAAATGATAATAATAGAGCAAATATATGGTGGGTGGCTGCCTTATCCATGTTTTGGTTGTTTTTATTAATATTCGATGCGTGATGTGGGGAGTGAAACTCTTTATTTTGCAAAATATCGAACAAGATAATAGGGCTGTAACCATTAGACTTTTGGGTTTGGAACTGGTTATGCTACATAATTTCCAGTTTGGGTACACTGTGTGTTAGCTTGAATACTTTTGAAATTGGTTTGAAACTGTCTTCTTCCGGCATGCACATGTTTGTGCAACATTTTGTTTTCATATTTTCAACTTTTAGCCCATCACTTACATTAAAATGGGTACTTTGTCTAGGAATCCAATAATATGCATTATTCTTTTACAGAAATGCTCTTTATCTAAAACATCCATGGATTTTAATGCCGTATAACTTCATTCTTCTTTCTCCCAGGTCCATTTTATGGCCGAGTTCTCACATATCTCCACTGAATTTGATGAGGTAACATATCACTTGTCCTTTTTACTTCTGTAATATTGTACTTCTTTTATAGGATTGGATTCATGCGTCTTTGTAATATTGTTCCCTGTTTCTCTTCCATATAGGTTTATTTTGTTTTTTCCAATGAATAACTGTTAACATTTGTGATTCCCTTGATATTTTAATGATGCGCTTAAAGTAATATCTGTGATTTTCTGAACTCGCATCCAAAGTGTAGGACCGTACACTCGGAAAGTCTCCTGCTTTTATTTTGCACAAGTTTTATTAACTAGTATAATGGATGAAATTTAGTGCATAACCTCCCTCATCATAAACATTTAGTATTTGATTTCAATACATCTTGTCCAGGACTGATCCCACTAAAACGCCTTTTACCATGTTGTCAAACCTACTTCCTTACCTGAATTTGTATGACTACCAGGCTGATTACCTTTAAATTCCTGGTATCCTCATCATACTCTTTTTCTGCCATGAGCATATTCTCAGACCAGATACAATTACATGTTTGTTTTTTGTAACCAAATATCATATTCTTTTACAGTTTGGATACCCTGTATGTTAGCTCATTCGTATTTATGACATGTTGTTATTTTTGACATTTAATGAGTTTCCATTTGTTTTCCACGTCTTACATGAAAACCTGATCATTTTCATTAAAAAAAGGTATTTTCTTAGGGTAGGAAAATACCTAATTTCATGATTACGTAATTTCATGATTTTAATATAATATATATCCTTTATTTACACATATGTACGTAATTTCATGATTTTAATATGGCTTCGAGAACCATGAAAACAAAAATTCCAAGAGCAATGGTTTGTCTTACAAATTTGCCTGTAATAACCTCTCAAACCTGAACCTGTCATTAAAGGTCTAAATCACCACTACAAAAATCTCTCATTTACTTTGATCAGTGCGTTGGTTACATCTTTGGTGTGTGAAAATGCGTATAGGTTGACATGATCGTACAATTAATAAAAGAGGCAAAATGGACATGAAATCTCTGAACAATGAGATTTCCCTACCATTATTGATTATTCTATAGTTGCATATTACTGGTCCGTACACACGACCCAGTGTAATTTATTTGCATCTTATGCTACAACATAAAAAACTTTTATATGACTCCTTTGGTCGTCCTATATGATTTTATTGGTGTTTCCAATACAAAGGCAATACAATTAATTCTTTTTTGGTTCAATGGTGCACGGAATGATTTGGCAATCGCATCCAGATACGAATTGGTAATAATTGATCTTTGTTTATGTGCATACAGATATGAATCCCCGAGTCTTGTTTAGGTTTGATAATGTACCTACCATGATGCTTCCTTGTGATTCCCTATCAATCTGGCTTGGTAGCTCATCATGTTGATTTTACGGTTCTTTTATTTCATCTTGGTCTTTATGGCTTTATGCCTTCTTTTATTCCACTAGTTCTGTATATTTTTCATTGTTTTGATAATGTGCCCTACCCTATATTAGTGACTAACCACCAAAGGTTTACACTTCACAAAGTTGACTACATTGTTGTCATTCTGACTTAGATCTAAATCATTTGCATATCTGAAAATTTTTCGTTCGTCTTCAAGCTCATTTTTTTAGCTCAATAAATAGTGGATTGTGGTACCTAATAGAGTTTATTGAAATGTTAACTGCAAAACTAGCAAACAGGTTGATACGTTCTGCATTTACTAGTAACTATCAAGTTTAGATGAATTTTTATACATTTACTGCTCCTCCATATGAATTTCAAGCCAACGTGGGCTGGCTCAATTATACAGCTACCAAAACATAGTTACGGAACTTGACGAACTTTAAACCTCCCAATAGACATCCCTCTTCCTTTTCGTCCGCTTTTAACAACGAATTAGAACGTATTAATGAACCATTGTCCATTGATGATAAATGCAAAATGCTTTAGTTTACTTTATAAATTAGCTCTGACTGAAACTAAGTTACAAGCATATACACCTTTAAATGCATTTTTAGGCCTAAAAAATGAGCTGTTATAGCAACAGTTGCTCAAAGATCATTCTTTTATCCTCATAAGCTTTTGATCATGGAAGTATAGGTCTGTTACTTCATTTCAGGTTCATTACTGATTATATATCTCTGTTGCTTTTGATCCATAACATTTTATGTTAAATATTTGTGCAATAATTCAATTTTATCATGCTGTAAATATACATCACTGATTATATATCTCTGTTACTTCATTTCAGGTTCTTGTTTTGGATTGAAGTTGTCGCTTAGAAGGAAGGACGACGACATCTATTGATTACATTGATTACTACGTAATTATATTGGTTTAGCTAACAATGTGAACTATATTACATCTTAGTGATTGTACTTGAAAACATTCTATTTCAGGTTCTTGTTTTGAAACATATTACTATTTTGTACGGATTACGAAAACATTAATTACTTGAAATTGATATATATGTTCAATTTGTATGTCATTTAGTTGTATTTTAAATGATTATGCAATTACCAGTAGCTTGTCAAATATATATATATATATATATGTGTGTGTGTGTGTGTGTGTGTGTGTGTATAGCTGTATTATTTGAGAATTTCGGTGATTCAGGCAGCGAATATGGTTATAGCAGAAAAAGAATATTTTGCATCAGTTGTCAGATTGGGCGATGCAAAATAAAATTTTCGAAAATGATGCTTTTTTTACATCGGCTAAAATAAAGTTCGATGCAAAATGGTACTTTTTTTGCATCGGATTTTTTAAACAACCAGTGCAAAATTTCAGATTTTACTAAGCAAAAAAGACATTTTTGCATCGACTGTTTTTGAAATGCGATGCAAAAAAATTGTATCTTGCATCGACTTAATGTAAACATTCGATGCAAATAAATGGTTTGCATCGGTTTCAGAACCGATGCAATAGGCAGATGTTTTTTGCATCGTCTGCAATTGTGTCGGCTATTGAACCGATGCAATATGGGGGTAAATAACCGATGCAATTGGTCTGTTTTGTACTAGTGACAATGCCTAACAAGTGTCCAAAGGTTACCAAATCTGTGCCATAAATCCAACCTGCGAGTATGTTATGAGGAGGGGGTCAGAACGCAAAGTTCTGGTGAAAGGACAAATTGTACATTCTGAAATAACCCTACATAGTCCATTCAGTTATATTTTCTTAATTTTTTTGGTTATTTAGGTTAAAAGAACTCAAGCCTCTACATTCACGTCGTACCCATCTACTCCCCAGTAGATTAAACCTAATATAGTATATATGTAGCTATACCCAACATCTCAAGGTACTCCCCATATTACCCTCCTCGGACGGTCTCTGTCGTCACACAACCTCCATCCTACACCAAACCACATACGAAAATTTATATCATTACACTATGTAAGCGCACATAACCACCATCGATTTTGCCATGTAAGTGTATAGATCCTTGTAACTGAACTCCTTGGTTGAATCATGTCTCAATACGGAGTAATGCCCTAAGGTTTACAATACACCACTCAATGCGTAAATATAAATCCTTACATGAACGTACTGCCTACTATAACTTGAGTCCCATAATACGGCTGCATCCAATGCATGGAACTCGGTCGGGAGATTTCAATATCTATAATGGATAGCTTCATTAGGCCCACAATATATACATTCATATATGGTATGTCTCTTTTCACGGTCTCTATGGCCCCACCTTGGCCCCTCCCTCAACTAATGAAAGACTACATCAAGATCTAATGATCAATCTAGTTTGGTGTGTCCCTCATCAACGCCTCGATAGTGAAAGAATGTTGTCTATTGGTTTAGATCTTAGTCTTTCCACATCCCAATAAGAGTCGACGATAGGTATTCGACAATTACTATCCTTATTTGGTCCCGACCAGCCCTTCCCAAGCGTAGCAACCGCTGGATCATCCTAAGGTCATCCGCACAGCCTTTTGGCTGCCACATCATAATGGCAGCCAAGGTATACTCTTAGATGGAACTACATACCTTCCTCTGGGCGTACCACTTCATATAGTTTCCCCAAAGGGCCATCTCGGAATACCCTCCCAAACCCCATAGAAGTTTCGTGCTTCCTTCTAATCCTATTGAATAACAAGTTGGACATCTCCTCTCGTGTTTCCAAACACCCGCGATGATATACCTCATCGGGTTCTTCATCTCCATACGTACAGACTAGTCCCAAAGCATCACACCATCCCTTTATTAGATCCTATGTCTAATCTTTTAATCATGTGTTGTTTTATCTCGTCATATTGTTAATTAACTTGATTATTCACATATATGCTTTTTATTCAAGTTACTAAGTTTATTAGTTCACAACTGGTTGCTTACTTTCTTTAACCATCCCTATGCCGTCAGAGCGGACTTCCACTTAATATTTATTACATTTATTAGACTTAATACTTCCAATTATAAGCCTACTAATAATAATCCTGTTTTATTCTTTATTATTTAATTTTAATCTTCTTACACCACCACAACCGTAGTTTTGGGTTTCATATTAACTTAGTTCCCATAACTAAGGCTTATTACTAAGTTCTATATTAATTATAACCTATGTTATAATTCTACTCGTCCCTAGGACAAGCCTACCTAATATATTTCATTTTTATTCATATAATCAATTATAATAGGTTATATTCCCCGTTCATCACATTTTCCCTAGGTTCTTTAATATCCAACCAAACATTTACTGCTGTAACCTTCCTTTATTTATCGCCTTGTACATTCTTATTACTTCAAGAAAATACTTTGCACACTTCATTACATTGGTTAACAAAAAGATATAAAGATATATTTCCATAATGTACATTAATTAAGAACCATAGTTGCAAGTTATTTCTTTTATTTTCATTATAGACATACAATTTGATTAGTGTGCAATACGATAAAGGAATGCATATTTCACACTAATCCCTTTTTCCTTTCTTTTGCCACAACTACGTACTCAGTAATTTTGCCATTATGGAAATGTATTCATTTTTCCAAAATCCAACTAACTCAGTCCACTACTATTTCCCTTTTTTATTTTCTGAGTTAGATGCTAATTCCTATTTTTTCATATACCATTTCCCATCATACCAATTCTTTTTCCGTTATTTCCACAATTTACTATAATTCCTTTTTCAATATATTCAATTTACTATTGAATAATAATCTTAAGAATATAGGCATGATTATTGTAAATTTCACAATTCCAGTATTACAGTAATTCTCAACCTAAATAGAAAATTAAAAGAGTAGATCTGTACAACAACAATATTATTAATGTACTCAGGGAATATATTACCACAATTACCGCAAATTTCAATAATTTATCACATTAAGAATTATGGGGAATATAAACAATAAATATACCGTTATCAAAAGGTATAATTTGAATCCACTCACCTGATTGCTTTCCAATCCTTGAATCTGATTCAGATCTACTACTCTGTGTTCTTCCTAATTGAATCCAATACTGATATAACCACAGATTTATAAATTGGATGCTAAAAAGAAAGAAACCTTAATAATTCAAATTCATAGAATTTACCTCACGTAGGCAAGAAATCTAAACACCTATATCGTAGATCTACATTATTTATCTTCAAATCTTGAATAAGAATTCCTAAAAACTAATATTCTTATTTTTGAAAGATTTGGAGAAGAAAGAATATGGTAGAGCCTAGGTGTCATCTCAAGCCCTACTACTCTATCTATAGGTGTACAGGTGATTCTGGCCTATCGGACTGAATAAAATCCAAACAGTACAAGTTGAAACTAACATCTCGGTTCACCCCAAAGATGGGTCGACCTGGACCTTGGTGGGCTACCCGTGTGTCGACCCACCTCTAAGGTGTGTCGACCCCTGGGTCGACCACCCACATATGGCCTGGGTTGACCCACGACCTGGATAATAACGTTGATTTTATCGATATTAATTTTTATTTAACGTTGCCTCTTAACGTTCATTTTATTTTTGAATATTTCTTATGTAAACTATTTTCTTCCATTTATAACATGCATCTAACATTTAAATATCAAAGTTATATGCATATATACGCATATAATTTTTCAAAACTTTGTTTCATAATAACTTCCCCGTATGGGTCCATTTAGGGCAAGTCATATATGAAAACGAATCACAAATTGCCATGAACAAAATGGTATATGTTTCGGGGCTAAATTCATAAATCATGAAATATCGATATTTTCCCAACAACTAATTATATATATATATATAAATGGGGTGTTACAAGTAACTGCAGGAGGAGAATTGTCTTTACAAATAGAGCAGCTGAATCAAAAGGTAGAGGAGTATGTGCAGTATCATGGTTCCTTCCCTTCGTCGTCTGGTGCTTCCGGAAGCAACGAAGATGCTTAGGAGGTATATTTTTTGTGTTTGTGTTTGCACAATGTATATATTGACTTGGAGATAGTGAGGATTGTGTTTTGATATTATATATGTTTGTTTGGAGTTGGTGAGGATGATATTTTGGATGTATTTTGATGGTATATACTTGGTTTGTTGGCATGTGAGGTTTATGAGTTGGTTTATGATGTTTGGATGGTATATTTTATATATATTGGTGTTGATTTGATTTATTTTAGAATTTTCTATTGTTATTGTTATATATGTGTTGTATTTGCGTGGAATCGATTGGAAATGGAGTGAAAAAGAAAAAGAAATTGAAATGGTGTGGCTGGAATGTAATAGGCTTGCTATTTTAAAAAATTACCTAGATTTCCAATGTCTACCAACGATTTGTTGGTCATTTATTTCAAATGGTTTCCGGTGATTGTCAACGGGTATGAACCATTGGGGGTTGTTGGAAAGAGTTTGCTAGTTCCATTGGAAAACATTTAAATTCATCAACACTATTCCGACGGCTTCCAATGGCCGACGACGACTCTAAGCCTTTGGAATAGTTATATTCTCTTGTAGTTTAAACCTGTCTTCCTTAGATTAAATAATGAAATCACCTGTCAACTTCCGCACACCATGGATATAAGCCTTAGAAAATGGGCAATGAGGTCTAGAGCCTGTAACCTAAATAATTATGGCATTCTCTAATTGTTATGCCCCTTTTGAATTATTTTAGGATACATTTTAGCACATTTCGTATTTTTATATTCGTTAGGTTGATAAAACTTAAGAGGAATAGAAACTGTAACTTGATTGCCTGCAACAACCTCGTTCCAAGCATGGGTTGCATTCATTGAAGAATTCTGTCCAGTAGTAAGAAGCTCTGCAGTTGTTGTAGTAGGTGGCGGCAAATACAATGGCGTTTTCTGCGAAGGTAGAAGCTGAGAGAGGCTTCTCCTATCCTCTCGATGTGTAGAAGAAAAACTTGTAATATCCCTATCACAACCGATATTCGGAAGAGCAGGTCACTCTATATTCGTTAAATTCATTGTCGACAACTTCTCTGGAGGTGTAGGAACATTCCTAATTTGTTTTCCATCTACCTACAGAGAACAAGATTTCCGTCTTGAAGTGAATATTTGAAATCCATCTTGGTCGATTGAAGGAGGAAGATGCACTATTGGTGTGGAATGATTTATTGGTTTGGAGGAAGCTGGAAGAATCAAAGTCAGTGGTTGACGTTCTGACATCGGTTTACTAGTAACTGGGGGTACGTTGTTAGGCAGCTGGAAGGCCTCAGCTTGTACGGCTAAGGCATTAGGTGGGTTGGGAGGAGGTAAAGCATAGGGTGAGCATGTTGGAGGTAGAGAAAACGGTGGCTGAAACGGGGGGCAGAGGCGTTGGTTGTACTAGGCATAAAGCCTTTGTGATGCCATTTTTGGGTCAGTTTACATGTTAGATATCTATTTAACATATTTTCTTTATGTATGTTTGATGGATTTGATACTCGGATAGTTTATGGATGGTTGATGGATATATGAATGTTTGATATTTGTTTTTGTTAAATTGGGTACTATATATACAAGTATATATAGCATATAA
Source organism: Allium sativum (assembly GCA_030737875.1). Classification (NCBI taxonomy): domain Eukaryota; kingdom Viridiplantae; phylum Streptophyta; class Magnoliopsida; order Asparagales; family Amaryllidaceae; genus Allium; species Allium sativum. The sequence goes on along the minus strand of CM060909.1, from coordinate 61,552,536 downwards.
CATACCACATGACAAGTGGGTTAAATCCCACAATGCGGGTTTGTCGTGACATCTTGCACCATGCCGAAGTGTCCTAGCCACTTGGATAATGATGCTTATCTTGGTATTGTTTTGGTTGGTGGACAGTGCATAACCTCATCCCCTCCCCCCCTCCCCCCCCCCCCCCCCCCCGCGATTTCCCTTACATACCCCAGTTTCTCTCTCCTCCCACTAACTGTCTCTCCCCTACTAATTAATTTTACTATAAATAGGTGGTGGAAATAGGAGAGCTAAAGGGATGCTCTATTTTTTGGGTGTTATTGAACGCTTTTTTTTAATTGGTATATTTTATTGCTAATACCAAACATATATATTAGTTGTATAGTTTATCAAAACCTTACAACCCCCTATCCTAGATGGGTGTCTTGTAAGAGAAAAGAGCGCATATAACCCATATGTTGATAATACAAATTAGGTCCAAATTATGATCTTCAGCATGAAGTAAGGAAAAAGGCATCTGATGGCCCAAAAGATCCTGCTATCTTCACGTCTCCTTCGTTTGAAAATCATCATCATTATCTAGCATCTTTAAGTTCAATTCTCCATCTCGCAATCGTTTCGACATTCCTCTGTAATCGTTGTGTTGTTGAACCACTATTCTGCACTAGACACTTCACTTTCGATTCAATCTACTTCAATTTAATAGAAGTGGTAAGACTTTGATGTTTGAAGAACTGGTTGTTACACTACAAGAGACACAATAGTTTCCAATGGCTAAGGGCCACTGATAAGCCATTGGAGGCCGTCGGTATACACATCAACGACCTCCAACGGCCATCAATGCAACTAATGACTAATTTCCAAAGGCCTCCAATGTTATAACTGGGTCACGTGAATTTAATTTTTCACTAGATAGTCGTTGAAAGCAGTTGATCGCTGATGAAATAAATGGACCAGTAAGTCGTTGCTAGCAATTGGAAATATGGGTATTCTTTCCAGATTTTAGGTTGCTTACTTCCAGCTACCCCACAATCTCATATACATCAAAATGTCTCCATTTCGAGCATATACATCACAATCACACTCATATAAATATATATATATATATATATATATATATATATATATATATATATATATATATGTATGTATGTATGTATGTACGAATGTATATACCCCAAACATAATATTATACCCAAATCAAACACAAAACATCCAAAACACATAATATAAAACCAATATTTACAAATATACAGCAAACCAACATCACCAAATCAAAATAAATCATCATTCAACAAAACGTCTAAATAAAGTAGCAACATATACAAACCACCATAACGTATCAAGCAAAATCCTCACCCACTCTCAAAGCGTATATGTACACATATATATACCAACAAAATAAACTAACCTCAACTCAATCTCTCTCGGAACCACCAGGTGATGAAGGAAATGTATCGTACTCTAGTAAATGAACTCTACCAAAAACTGGTTAAGCTACTCCATCTGCTCTTTACGGCGGCGACCTCGACGATTTGGGCTCGTAGCTATGAAGTCTCCTCCTTGTCCTGAGCCCTCTGGTATGATTGTTGCGATGTCCAAACTTTTAAATAATTTTAGATTTTCAGTATTTCATAATAGCAATTCAAGAAATTTCCAATTCTATCGAATTTTAGTTTCTATTACCGCTTGGTTCCCAAAACCATAGCGTTTATTGCACATTGGTGGATCCATGACAACCTCAAAAATCAAATCCTCATGCTCGGTAGTCAAGACGATCTTCTCAGTGTCCTCAATCATCTGTGCCCATTGTTGGTGAAATTTATCATGTTAAACAAATACAATTGAATTTAGATGACACCATTTTAATTAAATTTTAACTTTAGGTTAACTATGTTATGCTTACATATGCATCACTTGCTTTAGCATCATGGTCCCATGAGTAGGAAACTGAGCCTGAGTCGTCGATCTGACTCACTACACGTGTATGTGTAAAAAACATCCCAATACGGCACAGGAGCACCATGATGTCTCTCCCGAAATATGTATATGTATGTAAATTAGAATTAAATTTAAATCAACTAACTTTTAATAACTTGGAACTTAAAATCTTTAACTGTGTAATTAATAAATATACTAAGTCCTTGCGATGATGCTGGAACAACTTGGAACAAACACAATGTGTAATAGGGTTCTTACTCCTTTTTGTTGAATTTCTTTAAGACTCGGCCTATACATTTAAATTTTAACAAAACATGTTTTATTCTAATTTATATATCAATTGAGTAGAACAATTTACATTAAACATGTAGTACTTTTACCTAAAACTGCCTGTTACTCAACCAAGTAAGAAGATCATCCCACACATTAGTGCTCATCCAACTAGGTTTTTTCCAGCTGATTTTATGCCATTTAATGTTTCTTTGTAATTTTTAGCAACTTTACTATTCCAATGACACCGAACGAGGGTAATATCTGTTTCCTAGAGGTCCACTGAACCCTGCATTTATTAAAAGTAGCATAAACATGAACTGATCAAATAGGAGCATGACTACTTAATGTAATAAATGATATATCACACGTACCAAAATTCCTGCCAAATAGTCTCCTTAGCATTGTAAGGTATCAATGTCCACTTAGGTCAACATGATGTCATGCGACTCATGTAAGTCTGTCGTGTTATCCCTAGGACTATACTGGAGGGATCTAACTTAAAACCACTATGTTAAAAGGAAAAAAACATTTAATATTTCATGGCTACTATATATATATATATATATATATATATATATATATATATAATATTGTACAGAAATGAAATTTATACTTGAAACTTAATACTTTCCCTCTATTGGCTTTTAGCTTAAGCCACACCGCAGGGCATGATAGCTCTTGCGATGGACCACCGCCATCGCCACCAATTGGAGCATGGGAAGCAGAAGGAGATCCAAAATGTGAAATTGTACGTATGTGTGATATCGTATCTACAGTACCTATTATAGAATAACTTTATGACATAACACAAAAGGACTATGTAAAACAAACATAATTTCATAACAAAAGAAGACTATGCGATACTTATCACATTAGCATAACATATCATTTTAATGAAAATAGCGTAATGGTAAAAAATATAAAATAACCTTTTACAATGAGGATGACTGATTAGTCCTCGTCACTTTCGAATTCTGACTCTATTTCACCCTCTATATTTAGTTCACCGGTATTCTTAAATGCTTCAATTAATGCATTTGATTCATCATTTAGAGGTCTAAAACCTGTTTGATTATCGGTTATGACCATTCCTCTATTTTCCTCAACATCTGCTTAATAAGCTTGTTTGTTGGAAATATTTCGTTCATTAAATGTAAACCTTGCCTTTGTTTTAAAAACAGGCGACCGGTCTATTTTGTGTCTTCTTAGAGAAAGGAGCGTAATATACTTAAAGAGCTTTTTTGACAAGTACAAAAGGACCGTACTTATAATAATGTGAAGTATGTTTTATTTCTATAAGAATATATTTTGTGTGCACGTTGATTCCAGAACCTGGAACATTGCTGAACTAATTGCATTTAAACAAAAATACATCTTCAGAAGGTCATGTGAAATATGTCAAAAGTAAAATCAAGGTTAGCACGCCATAAAAATCATTTATGTGGTCATTTGGATCATCACTATTTTTAACAAATATACCAGTATTATTAGTTAATTTTTCAGCACCGTATTCTTTAGTATTAAATTTATATCCATTGACAAAGAATATTGGATATGTCTTGACTTTCATTTTTGGTCCTACGATTAAATGTTTCAATCCTTCATCTACAACACAATTTATTGTATCAAAAACATAATTAGAAAACCAAGTAGCGAATTATTTGTTGATATCGTCATTTGGATCCTATGATTTGTAAATGCTACAATTATAGAACAGACGTTACATTATGATTAAAGATACACAAGTGTGCATATTTATACATACACATATATAATGATATAAATGTATTACGGCAAATATAAGTTTATTACCCAACGGATGGTGCAACTTTAGAGCAATTTAGAAGAATCTATGTGTGTGCTGCATAATAATCTCTATCATCCAGCCATACTTCCACACATTTATCAGAAGGTTGACCATTTTTTTAATAAATAGATAAAGTCGCTTGACAATCATCTTGATCAATGCCTTCATGGTTACTCGTAGTAATTTCAAACGATATGGCCACATGGTCACTAAAATAATGAGAGGAAAAAACAAAACTTGTTCTTCGATGTATGATTTGTAAATTGTACCTTCAACTCGAGCTTTCTATCTCACTTTTTTCTTTAGATGATTTAAATACCTATAAAGAATTATTTTAAATTAATTTTTTATATACATTTAATTAAACAATATTTAATGAACTAAATATTAATATACCTTCCAAATGGATACATCCATTCATATTTCACAGGCCATCGAAGACGTGTTTCTAATGGAAGATGAATAGGTAAATGCTCCATAACATTGAAAAAACTTGAAGGAAGTATCTTTTCCAGTTTGCTAAGAAAAATTGGTATTTCTTCCTCTAGTTTACATAGACGATAAATTTTTAACGTAGTAGAACAAAGCTCTTTATAAAATAAACTATGTTTTGTTACAACAGCCCAAACTTTTATGAGCAACGATTCTCTGAAAGCGACAAGCTATAAATTTTCCATTATAATAAGACAGTCATGGCTTTTCATCTCGCTAAATTTATTGTTTTTATAGTTGATACATCTACGAAGATTAGAAGATATATCATCTGGGAATCTTAATCCTTCCACCCATTTTACAAGTATTTTAAATTTATTATTTTCTAGTTCATAGCACGGTTTTAGTTTCTTGTGTCATTTGGCTTTATATGAAGCTTAGAACGATTACAAATTACTTCAACGTTATGTCTTGATTTCAAATCATCTTTTGTCTTTCCGTTGACAATCAAAATTGTATTAAACACATTGTGAAACACGTGTAACAACCCGTATTTTTATAACATGTTAAAACAAGAAATCAAGGCAGAATTAAATTTTAAAATTAGAATCAGGGGAAACGGGTAATGCCATTGCGTTAGTCTCGAAATTTTACATGAAATAGAGTCCGAGCTTTCGAAAACCGAAGTCCGGATGAAGAAGATATGGCCTGTGCAAATTTCAGCAGTTTTTAGGCAGACTGGACTAGGGGGTCGACCTACCCACACCCCTCCCCAGGTCGACCATAGGGTCGACCTACCCCCCAGGTCGACCATAGTGTCAACCCCCCCCCCCCCCTTAGAGGTCGACCTGGTTTGACCCAGAACTCATTTTTGAAGTCTGAGACGTGTTTTGACGGTCCAGATTGATTCTAGGGTTAATCTAAGGGCCTAGACTAGTTCTTACACCTATAAAAACACCCTTAGACCTAAACTAATTCATATCAAATCAGTTTTCTTGGATCATGTTGAATTTATTATCCAGTTGTGATCTTTATGCCTATCATAATGGTTTATGCTGTTTTCTTTCTGATCTTGTTCTTATTGCAACTTCTACCTCCCCCTATTTATTTTCTTTTGATGAACCTTGGTCAATTTCGGACCTAGGCCTAAACCGCGATTTGCGTACGATGGAATACGGGGGAATATTGGGATAATACCTATTTGGATATATGTGTTTGGTGGAAATTGATGGCATAACATAAAAATTGGGTATTTGGGTATTGCTACCATTAACATGAAATTAAATATTTGGGGTATTGTCATTATAATAGTAATTGCAAGAATGGGGATTGGCATATATAATTTGACATGGATCTTGATATATGTAATATGACATAGATCTTGATATATGTAATTTGGCTAGAACTTGTTATGGGTAAATTGGTGTAAACATGTTATACATGTAATTTTGGGTATAAAAACTAGATCTATGTAAATTGAGCATAGCTTTGTAAACATGTAAATCATGAATCTTGACATATGTAAAACGGCATGAAACTTGGTATATGTGTAAGTTGGCATACATGTAAAACGGCATGAATTGAACATATGTAAATTTGGTAGGAATTGGGCACATGAAAAAATTACATGTAATCTAGAACTTGGGCATATGTTAATTTTGTAAAATTTGGAGTTGAAACATATATGATAATATATGACTTAGTAGAGGTTTAATATGAACACGCCTAAGTTGGGTTTTGGGTAATTGGCATGTATTGTAAATAAAAGGCTATAACTTGGCATAACCTTATAGTGAATTATGATAATAATTTGGGAACACGTTTTGGGGCAAAAACGTGAATCATGAAAATTTCTATATGTTAAACACATGAACTGATATTGGGGTTTTGGGTGGAATACGACCATTAATGAACCTTTGACACGAGGTTAGACTCAGTTTGTGGTGTAAATCTGCCCGGAACCGCCTGGCAAATCCAGTAGCCACAAAGTGTCAGTCTAATGTGAGAGGTCGAAGGCCAAATTGTAGGCATAATGGTTTATGACACGAGGTTAGACCCAGTTTGTGGTGTAAATCTGCCCGGAACCGCCCGGCAAATCCAGTGGCCACAAAATGCACGGTCTAATGTGAGAGGTCATGATTCGTTCGTCATAATGAATGAATTAAGGAATACTAACCATAATAAGACGTGGGTATGGTTAGAGGGTTAGGTGGGATGACAAGGAAATTTGACATGTAAATATGGACCTAACCGGTATGAGTTAAGAACATGTAAAACTTATAAATATAGGCTCAACCAATATGTTATGAATGAGTGGGTTAAGTAACGGGGCTAGGCTAATGACACTTAACCGTTATAACATGACTAGCGGATGGGTTGGGATAACTTGAATAGGTTGATAACACCCAACCGATATAACCTGATGCGTGGTAAGGTTAAGTAACAACCGAGGGTAATGCTTAACCATCACAACCTGATAAGTAGGTGGGCTAAGTCAATATACTTAACCAATTGGACACGATGATTTGATAGGGTTAAGTCATGAACCGCTTGAATATACTTAACCAATTGGACACGATGATTTGATAGGGTTAAGTCCTGAACCGCTTGAATATACTTAACCAATTTAACACGATGATTTGATAGGGTTAAGTCCTGAACCGCTTGAATATACTTAACCAATTTGACACGATGACTTGATAGGGTTAAGTCATGAACCGCTTGAATATACTTAACCAATTTAACACGATGATATGATAGGGTTAATTCATGAACCGCTTGAATATACTTAACCAATTTGACACGATGACTTGATAGGATTAAGTCATGAACCACTTGAATATACTTAACCAACTTGACACATGATTCGTAGGGCTAAGTCATGAACTTAAACGACAACACTTAGCCAATTTGACATGACACGTAGACGGGTTAAGTCACGAACTTGAATGACAACACTTAACCAACTTGACATGCTAGACCGATGGGGTTAAGTCTCGAATTTAAATGAAAACACTTAACCTACTAGACGAAAACCCTAGTTACGTGGTCCGTTTCAACAGTAACCCACTAGATGTATCATGGTACCCTGGAACTAGGCAGGGTGGGGCACGATTACTGGGCTGATTGTAAGCGACCAGAACGACGGCTGTGTGGGTGCGCCAGTGTAGGTTCTAACGGAGTGCGGGCGTGCACACACTCCGGTGCAGAAAAAGCAGGCATTGGGCATCAGTAGGTTTATCTGTGCGTGCTTGATTCGTGTCGATGGTTGGCACCATAGGGCTTGATACACCCTATGGTGGACCTAGCACAGGTAACTACATTTCGTGATTGGTCCATATGACACAGACACATGAACGAGCTAGGACTTGCAAGGAGCCGATCGATTAATAAATCGTTACGTGGAATTCGTTAGGTAGCATAATCCCTAGTGGTCCTAGGTGGCATAAACCCTAAACGAATCTAGAAAACGTTCAATAGGTAGCATAATCCCTAGTGGTCCTAGGTGGCATAAATCCTAGTTGAACATGCGATAGTTCATGATAAGAAAACCTAGACAGAACAAGGGTGGCAGTCCAAATGATTTCAAGAATGGTGGCACTACATTGAAGTAGTATAGAAATACGCGAGGAAGCCCGTACGATATACTGGAAGGGACTGTACGTATACATGGAAAGGATGATACCGGTTGGGGTACTAGTACAGTTGGTGCAGAGAATATAGGAAATCAAAGAAAATAGTGGAATGGTGAAGCTTAGAAATCTTGCGATGTTATACTTTGCAATGTGATACTTGGTAGGAACCTTGTGATGATACTCTTGATAGGAAGCATGGGATGTTATACTTGATTCATCGTGCTTGTAGCTTACCTTGTCATCATGCTTATGTTTACTTTCAGTTTATTCATGCCATGTTATCTTTACCTGTTTTTATGCTGAAAGCCACTAGGACTTACTCAGTCTTTATGACTGTCCCAGTTTGTTTCGCCTCTTTTTCTTTCGTTTCCCCCCCTCCCCGGTTCACAGGGTAGGAATACAACTTAGTTCGGATCTTACCCAGCTCCAAGGCTATTTCATGAAGGCTTGGATTGCTCTTGGCTATGGCTTGCTTTGCTGCTTTATTGGGGAATCATTTATAACTATGGTTTTATGCTTCTTTACAATTGCAAGACAGATTTCGATGTAATGGATTTTTAATAGCATTTTGATGTAAAAGGTTTCAGACCTTTCTAGATTTTTAAAGAAATAAAATTTGGTTCTTCTTCCGCTGTTTTATATGTTCTGTCTTGTAATATTTCTGTGTATGTTTACCTAGATAATGCTCCACCAAAGCTAGTGCATTCCCTTTGCGAGTGACCCTAGCGGAGATGGGGTGTTACATTTGGTATCAGAGCCAGGTTACCAGACTGGTCAAAATTTTCATAAAACCTTTTAAAACTATTTTCAAAACCGTTTACAAAGAAGCATTTTTCAAGAAAAGTTTTATTTTTAAAGGCTATTCCCCAAAGGCCATTAGCATTATCCTTGGTTTCCTTGTTTGAATCCCTTTTCCTTTCTTTCCTCCATCTGTAGTCACATTAGTTCCATATGCGACTAATCTTATTTCAAGCTTTAAAGGGTTGCCGTGCGATGGAGGTAGTCTTTGAGAGACCTGTTAACACGTTATATAAGTGGGGATAATAGTGGTTTAGGCGAATGAGGCTCAGAACAAGAAGGTAGAAATGTTTCTGTAGGAAAGTCTAGTTTATCTTTCTATCCAGTTCGTACCCTTTTTTATTATGGTACATCGCGTCCTTTTTATTTCTGCTTCGATAGTTGAGTCTCTGCACCTTAGTACTAGCGTAGTAGAGAATCCCGTTTTTGTCTCAAATCCTGTAGGGAATCGGCTCATTTATTCATGACTTGTTTGGATTTGATAATGTCTATGCTAAGTGTTGAGTTTAGAAGTAATGCTTATGTTTTTGGCAATAGGTTGATTCTAGGGATGGAGTGGTTTTCCAAAAATGATACCATTCTCGAGTATGAAAAGAGGGTAGTTAGACTCTTGACTTGCCCCGGTAATGCCCTCGAAGTCTAGTGTAACCCTTAGGGTTCTGCCATGTTTAGTTACCTAGAATCTCTTGATACATTTATCGATCCGCTCGAGTAGTGTTCGCCACTAAGGCGGATGTTCATTTCGCTTATGCATGAGTCATAGAAAATCACTTTAGTAAGTACATTTGGCAACATGATTGACATCTGTTTATTTGCAAGAGATAATCCTTCTGCATGGAATACCCTATAAACGAGATCCAGGATTCACTAGTGAATTTTAGAGAGCTTGCATGAAACCATGAGTACGCAGTTATGTTTAAGCCGAGTATACTAGAAGAAGAATAAGTAAAAGCGGAACGAGAGGCAACAGTGGAATGAGTTCCAACTCATATTTTGGAAACAAGAATTAAGAAGCTACGAAATTATGAAGTTAAAGACAGATAAAGCACAATGGAGTTAAGCTCAAGGAAATACGACTTAGAAGATTGAAGACTAGACATGTGCATCATATCTCTTTTTAAGAGTATATCCTTGATCCCACTTTTCCTGTAGAGCTTACTTGTATGCTATCTTTTAAGTATAACCTCTCGGTCCTATTCTCAATCCTATTTTTGTTGCAAACCCCATATGGAGTATGACATATCTGTTAGTAATACATGTTGGGGCTTGAGGGTGTCCGTTGGGTTGACTAAACTTTTTGGGTTTTATAGGATATGGGCTGATGCTTAGGGAGTTCTTCTCTTATTCAGTATATATGTGACATAGATTTCCAGCTTTGACATTGCCTAAGGGGCACAAAGTTTTTACTGGCTTTTATCATTCGGCTATATCTTTAGGTAGGAACAATTGGATGTAAACATGTGTTTGAGACATGTTATGGTTGATGGTTGCAAGTGGTTGCTAGATGTTGCTCGTGGATGCATGAACACACATTTGGCACCAGATCGGCTCAGACACATTTCTGTATTGCATATGCATGAGTGTTTATACTTGTTTATGGATGAAATTGGATGTGTTATCATATGGATGATGCATATGGATAGATGTGTGTGCACACATATAGTGATTATGTGACTAGGACTATTTGCATACATGTTGGACTCATTGCACTGAACATATTTTGCATTAAGAAGATCAATCAGGCCTGATCATTTGCATTAGATAAGGAACATATACACACACTTTTTGCATATGTTCATACTGCATTAGAAATCTCTTAAGGACAATGAATGCCTGTGATTGATGATTGAGTAGATGGATGATTGGATGGTAGGACACATTCTTCTTAACTTGAAGATTTCGGGGACGAAATCCTTTAAGGAGGGGAGAATGTAACAACCCGTATTTCTATAACATGTTAAAACAAGAAATCAAGGCAGAATTAAATTTTAAAATTAGAATCAGGAGAAACGGGTTACTCCATTGCGTTCGTCTCGAAATTTTACATGAAATAGAGTCCGAGTTTTCGAAAATCGGAGTCCATATGAAGAAGTTATGGCCTGTACAAGTTTCAGCAGTTTTCAGGCAGACTGGACCAGGGGGTCGACCATAGGGTCAACCTACCCCCCCCCCCCCCCGGTCGACCATAGTGTCGTCCCCCCCACCTTACAGGTCAACCATAGTGTCGACCCCCCCACCTTACAGGTCGACCTGGTTTGACCCAGAACTCATTTTTGAAGCCTGAGACGTGTTTTGACGGTCCGGATTTATTCTAGGGTTAATCTAAGGGCCTAGACTAGTTCTTACACCTATAAAAACACCCTTAGACCTAAACTAATTCATATCAAATCATTTTTACACTATTATCTGCTAAACTCCCTCTTGAACCATGGCCGCTGCCCCCAAATTAAAGCTTAAACATTCAAACTCAAATCAATTCGAAGAACAAAGCTTCAACAATGATTCAAGACAATAAATCAACAACGCCGCAACATTTTTCAACAAATTTAGTTCCTAATTCACTAGCCATGCTCTGTAAGTTCTAGTTGTTTTTAGATTTAAACATTTAATTATAATATGGCCATGGAATAAAGTGGAATTGAATTTAAGTATGTTTATTTGATTCGGACCCATTCCAGTTGCTTCTTTAATCTTGGGTTCTTGAGACTTGTCTATCTTTGTTCTCATGTCAGGTTCATGATCTATCTAGCCTGTTGTAAATCAGTTTTCTTGGATCATGTTGAATTTATTATCCAGTTGTGATCTTTATGCCTATCATAATGATTTATGCTGTTTTCTTTCTGATCTTGTTCTTATTGCTACTTCTACCTCCCCCTATTTATTTTCTTTTGATGAACCTTGGTCAATTTCGGACCTAGGCCTAAACCGCGATTTGCGTACGATGGAATACGGGGGAATATTGGGATAATACCTATTTGGATATATGTGTTTGGTGGAAATTGATGGCATAACATAAAAATTGGGTATTTGGGTATTGCTACCATTAACATGAAATTGAATATTTGGGTTATTGTCATTATAATAGTAATTGCAAGAATGGGGATTGGCATATATAATTTGACATGGATCTTTATATATGTAATATGACATGGATCTTGATATATGTAATTTGGCTAGAACCCGTTATGGGTAAATTGGTGTAAACATGTTATACATGTAATTTTGGGTATAAAAACTAGATCTATGTAAATTGAGCATAGCTTTGTAAACATGTAAATCATGAATCTTGACATATGTAAAACGGCATGAAACTTGGTATATGTGTAAGTTGGCATACACGTAAAACGGCATGAATTGAACATATGTAAATTTGGTAGGAATTGAGCATATGAAAAAATTACATGTAATCTAGAACTTGGGCATATGTTAGTTTTGTAAAATTTGGAGTTGAAACATATATGATAATATATGACTTAGTAGAGGTTCAATATTAACGCGCCTAAGTTGGGTTTTGGGTAATTGGCATGTATTGTAAATAAAAGGCTATAACTTGGCATAACCTTATAGTGAATTATGATAATAATTTGGGAACACGTTTTGGGGCAAAAACGTGAATCATGAACATTTCTATATGTTAAACACATGAACTGATATTGGGGTTTTGGGAGGAATACGACCATTAATGAACCTTTGACACGAGGTTAGACTCAGTTTGAAGTGTAAATCTGCCCAGGACCTCCCAGCAAATCCAGTAGCCACAAAGTGTCAGTCTAATGTGAGAGGTTGAAGGCCAAATTGTAGGCGTAACGGTTTATGACACGAGGTTAGACCCAGTTTGTGGTGTAAATCTGCCCGGAACAGCCCGGCAAATCCAGTGGCCACAAAATGCACGGTCTAATGTGATAGGTCATGATTCGTTCGTCATAATGAATGAATTAAGGAATACTAACCATAATAAGACGTGGGTATGGTTAGAGGGTTAGGTGGGATGACATGGAAATTTGACATGTAAATATGGACCTAACCGGTATGAGTTAAGAACATGTAAAACTTATAAATGTAGGCTCAACCAATATGTTATGAATGGGTGGGTTAAGTAAACGGGCTAGGCTAATGACACTTAACCGTTATAACATGACTAGCGGATAGGTTGGGCTAACTTGAATAGGTTGATAACACCCAACCGATATAACCTGATGCGTGGTAAGGTTAAGTAACAACAGAGGGTAACGCTTAACCATCACAACCTGGTAAGTAGGTGGGCTAAGTCAATATACTTAACCAATTGGACACGATGATTTGATAGGGTTAAGTCATGAACCGCTTGAATATACTTAACCAATTGGACACGATGATTTGATAGGGTTAAGTCCTGAACTGCTTGAATATACTTAACCAATTTAACACGATGATTTGATAGGGTTAAGTCCTGAACCGCTTGAATATGCTTAACCAATTTGACACAATGACTTGATAGGGTTAAGTCATGAACCGCTTGAATATACTTAACCAATTTAACACGATGATTTGATAGGGTTAAGTCATGAACCGCTTGAATATACTTAACCAATTTGACACGATGACTTGATAGGGTTAAGTCATGAACCGCTTGAATATACTTAACCAACTTGACACATGATTCGTAGGGCTAAGTCATGAACTTAAAGGACAACACTTAGCTAATTTGACATGACACGTAGACGGGTTAAGTCACGAACTTGAATGACAACACTTAACCAACTTGACATGCTAGACCATTGGGGTTAAGTCTCAAATTTAAATGACAACACTTAACCTACTAGACGAAAACCCTAGTTACGCGGTCCGTTTCAACAGTAACCCACTAGATGTATCATGGTACCCTGGAACTAGGTAGGGTGGGGCACGATTACTGGGCTGATTGTAAGCGACCAGAACAACGGTTGTGTGGGTGCGCCAGTGTAGGTTCTAACGGAGTGCGGGCGTGCACACACTCCGGAGCAGAAAAAGCAGGCATTGGGCATCAGTAGGTTTATCTGTGCGTGCTTGATTCGTGTCGATGGTTGGCACCATATGGCTTGATACACCCTATGGTGGACCTAGCATAGGTAACTACATTTCGTGATTGGGCCGTATGACACAGACACATGAACGAGCTAGGACTTGTAGGGAGCCGATCGATTAATAAATCGTTACGTGGAATTCGTTAGGTAGCATAATCCCTAGTGGTCCTAGGTGGCATAAACCCTAAACGAATCTAGAAAACGTTCAATAGGTAGCATAATCCCTAGTGGTCCTAGGTGGCATAAATCCTAGTTGAACACGCGATAGTTCATGATAAGGAAACCTAGACAGAACAAGGGTGGCAGTCCAAACGATTTCAAGAATGGTGGCACTACGTTGAAGTAGTATAGAAATACGCGATGAAGCCCGTACGATATACGGGAAGGGACTGTACGTATACATGGAAAGGATGATACGGGTTGGGGTACTAGTACAGTTGGTGCAGAGAATATAGGAAATCAAAGAAAATAGTGGAATGGTGAAGCTTAGAAATCTTGCGATGTTATACTTTGCAATGTGATACTTGGTAGGAACCTTGTGATGATACTCTTGATAGGAAGCATGGGATGTTATACTTGATTCATCGTGCCTGTAGCTTACCTTGTCATCATGCTTATGTTTACTTTCAGTTTATTCATGCCATGTTATCTTTACCTGTTTTTATGCTGAAAGCCATTAGGACTTACTCAGTCTTTATGACTGACCCAGTTTGTTTCGCCTCTTTTTCTTTCGTTTCCCCCCCTAGGTTCACAGGGTAGGAATACAGCTTAGTTCGGATCTTACCCAGCTCCAAGGCTATTTCACGAAGGCTTGGATTGCTCTTGGCTATGGCTTTCTTTGCTGCTTTATTGGGGAATGATTTATAACTATGGTTTTATGCTTCTTTACAATTGCAAGACAGATTTCGATGTAATGGATTTTTAATAGCATTTTGATGTAAAAGGTTTCAGACCTTTCTAGATTTTTAAAGAAATAAAATTTGGTTCTTCTTCCGCTGTTTTATATGTTCTGTCTTGTAATATTTCTATGTATGTTTACCTAGATAATGCTCCACCAAAGCTAGTGCATTCCCTTTGCGAGTGACCCTAGCGGAGGTGGGGTGTTACAACACGTTTTTCTCATTATGCATCACGTTAATATTATGACGAATTAGGAGATTTTTCTAATAAGACAACTCCCAAAATATGCTTTGTTTGCACCAATTATGAATTGATGGTCTACCTTGAATTTCAGTCTGCTTTCTCGTTTCATGTATCTTTGGATAATCCTTTACAAGTTCATGAATATCTTCAATTGAGTAAACCGTAGGTGGTCTCAAAATTTTATGCCTATTAGCTTTTAAAAAAATTCTTATCTCTTCTAAAAAGGATGGTTAATATGAAGAAACCATCGATGACAGTTAAATCATGAAATTTTCTTTCTATGAGGTATTCTTCCATGCAATAAGACAAGCTAGATGACCAGCTGTACTCCAACCTAAAAGCATTGCATACTCTAGAAAATCGTTGATTGTCCACAATAAAGAAGCATATAAGCGAAAGTTATTTATTTATTTTTTTGTGAAATATCATACGTTTCTACTCCTGCATACCACAATGTTTTTTATTCTTCAATATTTTTTTATTCTACTCCTGCATACCACAACGTTTTTTTTACAAGTTGAAATCATGTGTAATTTATTAGAATTTTTATTTTTAAATTGCAATATATAATTAGTTTTATTTATTTTCGTGTTTAATTAAGAACAATTTTGCAAAAAAATGTCTATTTGTTAAATCTTATATTTAAGTATATTTCAAAAAAAATACTAATTGATTTGTAAAAAAAAAGGTTTAATTGGTATATCCAAAGTGTTGTATAAAAAAAGTTTACAAGAGTATTTTTGGAAGATCACAGTCTCGACGCGTTTAGAAATATGTATGTGTCTGTATGTGTGTAGTGGAAGTGGTATTCAGTGGCTAGTGATGACTATTAGCCATTAATATGTAAGCCCACTTCATATTACAAACCCGTGTATAAATAGAGGATCACTCTATACAATTCTTGTAACCCTTACAGTATAATTTACAATAATAAAGTCTTATTCTCTCTTGCATCCGCCACCTCCTTATTCTATTATGGTATCGGAGTTTCATCGCTAAGGCTTAACAACCACTCAACTCGAAAGAGCTTTGAATAATCCTTCTCCTCAGTTTAATCTTCAAAATTCGAGAAAGTCGATATACTGATAATCCTTGCTTTCCCAACCTCATCAATTCCGCATTAATATTTTCCTTTCCAAGAATTGATTAAGCGGCTGCATAGTATTATCAGTAATATGTTTTTGTCAACCACAAATCCAATTCAAAAAACTAAGAATTATCTTAGAAATCGCTGAGCCCTACCAGCAGACCAATCAAAATTAATCTTCATCACGTTGCTTAATTCTGGTTGCTGCAGGATCTCTGCCATAATTCCTAAATTTTGATCAGCTATCTGATTGATCCATCGACTAGTCATCATGGCGAATGAAATCGCTTCCTCAGCTACTGACATTGCCATTAGAACGATTGAAAGCCTAATTGCTATATACAAACTCACAAAACTGTAATTAGTCCATAATCACAACTAATTACAATGTAATTAGATGAAAACAATTAGTAACTATGGAAACTGCAGATCAAAACTATAATTCAAGGTTACGGCCTTGAAGGATTCATCATGGGCACTTTATTTATTCCTCCGAAGTTTGCCACTGATCAAGAGAACAATATCGTCAATAATGAAGAATACATGAAATATTATAGACAAGATCGCTTAATTAGCCCATGGATGGTATCCTCTATCAAACAAAGCTAACTTCCACAAGTGATTGGATGTAAAATCGCCAACGAAATATGGACAACTATAGAAAATAGCCTTCAACAATCAGTCAGCTGCTAAAGTCATGTTTTACAAAAGGCAATTACAAAAGATAAGGAAAGATAATATTACCATGAAAGAGTACTTGAGCAAAATCAAATATGTCTGCGACATGTTAGAAGCAGCTGGCCATAAAGTTCAAGATTCTAAACAAATCTTAACAATACTTAACAGTTTAAGTGAAGAATACAAGGCTGCAAAAGCCATAATTTCCTCATAAAAGGAATTCTCCTCTTTAGATGAAGTTCACTCAATTCTACTAGCACATGAAGCAAGACTTGAAAGCAAAAAACTCAAGAAAGTGACTTCACCATCAACTATTCAGTCAACAAAAATAATGACAATAACAGAAATCAAATAAGTAATAACTTCATAGGAGAACAAACCTTTCAGAGAGACAATCCCACCACTAGAGGCAGAGGTGGTAGAGGAAGAGGACGTTGGAGCAACAACAACAATCAACCAAAATGCCAAATTTGTGAGAAAATTGGCCATACTACTATCAAGTGCTGCTTTCGATACAATACAAACATCTCAGCCAATCAAGCCAACAACAATCAAAGGAACTCCAACTATATTGCTAACATGGCATAGGCACAAGGTGGTTCAACCAATCATGCGGACACCAGAAAAAATCAGAATAAACAAGCCATAGTTGATCACATTCAAGATGAATCATGGTACCCAGACTCAGGAGCCAGCAATCACTTCACAAACATTCTGGACAACCTGAATCTAGGAACAAGGAATACAATGGTAATCAAACAATAAGCATGGGCAATGGTAAGTGTGTTAAAATTTAACATATTGGTACTGGTAGCATTATTGGAAATAAGAAATTGTTTTTACACAACTTATTAAGAGTCCTCACTATTACGAAAAACCTAATTAGTTTGTCTCAATTTGCTAGGGATAACAACGCATACTTTGAATTCTTTCCCCAACGCTGTGTAGTTAGAGACATACTGATTTGGGAAATTCTTCTATAGGGTAATGTTGTGAGGGGACTCTATGAATTCAATCTTAGCAACTACAATTCTACTGTTAAAGATCGCTCATGTTGTAATCTGACTGATATAACCGATGAAATTAAAGCTAGAAATAATTGATCTATGGAATTATAATTAGGTCATCCTAGTGCCAGTATTGTAACCAAAATTCTTAATGATAATAAAATTTATTCCTGCTAAATTACCTTATGTGTGCACTTAAAGTTAGATGGGAAAAAGCCACAAGTTACCATTTTCTGATTTTGTAACTGATTATTCCAAACCTGGTCAATTAATTGCCACTGACGTTTTGGGACCATCTCCAGTATTTTCTAATAATGGGTATAAACACTATATATCTTTTGCTGATGCATGTACTAGATATACTTGGATATACTTCTTAAAAGCTATGTCTAAGACTAAAAATGTTGTCATAAGTTTTATTAAGATGTTTGAGAAACAAGTAAACAGTCAAGTTAAAATCATACAATCTGATGGAGGATTAGAGTACAAACCACTAACTGATTATTTAAAAAATAAAGGCATTGTACGCAGAGTAACATGCATATACAACTCCAAACAAAATGGCATAGTAGAAAGGAAACATAGACACGTAGTTGAATTAGGCTTAACATTACTAGCTCAAGTATCTCTACCACTTAAGTTTTGGCCTGATGCCTTCAGTACTGTTCTACATCTAATAAATAGAATTCCCACGTGAAATGCCATTTAATGTAGAGCCTAACTATAACAGTCTGAAAACATTTGGCTGCTTATGTTTCCCTTACTTAAGGCCTTATAATACTCACAAACTTGAATATAGATCTAAACCTTGCTATTTTATTGGCTACCGTAGCAGTCAAAAAGGGGTTCATATGTAGATAGAGGCCTGGAAGAATATTGTTAACAACAACACTGGTAAGTAGGTTGGGGAAGAGGAATCTAAGGGAGAGTTAGGTTGTTTTCTCCACGCGGGTTCGAGTCAGGTCAATGTCTTGCGTATTCAGATTAGGTTGAATTCTACAAAGGGGACTTAGATTTGCTAGGAGGATTAAGTGAATAGTAGGGGAAGCTCTCTCCAGTCACCGGTAGAGACTTGGATTAAAATCCGCACATATATAGGAAGCAAATAGTAAATTATAACAGAATTAATTAAGAAAAATCACGATAAACAAACAGACAACAGCATAGATGTGGATTTGCTCTTTATTAATCTCTTAGCTTTTCATACAAGAACAGGATCGAGGAAATTTTATCAATCTATTTCTTATGCTAGGGTTTAAAGAGGATGAATACAAAATTCAAGCTAGAGTCTCTAGCTAATTTTTGAACTAGAATCCTCCTTAATATCAAGAATATGAAAATCTAACCAAAAAGTCCCCCTCAATGTGACCCTTAGGATCTTATTTACAGAGGATTTGGAGCCCCTTCTTCTGTCGGGTTATTGGGCCTGCACGGGCCTTCGTTGGCCGCTTCTTCTTTGACCTCGTATGTTTAGCTTTCGGCCGCCACTGCGGTTTTAACTATGGTCTTCATAGTAGGATTCCCGGCTTATCGGACTCTTTTGGGATAACTTGGGACTTGTTGATGAGGTGGCTTTCGGATGACATTTGAACTTCCAGTAGCAGCTCATGAACGTAGGCTTTCAGATGTAAGCTTTTGGATGTAGGCTTCCGGCCTTCTCACGGATACTTAGAGGAGCTTGTCCTCACAAAGTAATTTCCGAGCTTGTATTCTCCCGACACCCCTTCATCGCTAGTCAGTCTCAAAGTTAATTTTGGTAGTAACATTTTCCCCCTCCCAGTGAAGGGGTATTTTTGACTTTCCAAGTCAAACTTTCTGTCTTTTCGAAGTACATCTTCGTGTCTTTTGCTCTCTGTAACACCCTGAATTTTCTGTGTCTATTAAAAGAACGAATTAAAGAATACTTAATTTTTAAAGTGAGAAATAAGGGAAACGGGTTAGCCATTGCGTTCGTCTCGAAATTCTTCTTGGAATAGAGTCCAAGTTTTCGTAAATCGGACTTCGTATGAGGAAGTTATGGACCTCAGAAGTTTCAGAAATTATATAAATTAAAAACAGATCAGAGTTAAAATTCAAAATTCAAAAGAAAAGCAAAGAAGCGGGCTAGGCGGGATTTCTCCCGCCCCAGGCCAGGTCGACCAGAGGGTCGACCTCCCCTATACAGGTTGACCAGGGGGTTGACCGAGGGGTTGACCTACCCCTAGGGGAAGATCTGAAATGAGACGATGCTGACTACTTGCTGAGTCTTTTCTGACCCGTTGCTGAGTCACTAGGGCATAGGTGGCAATTCTGGGTAACTCTATCTTGTCTGAACGGTTGTGATTGCTCCTAAAACAATCTAACGGCTCACATAAGATTAAACTTCTATAAAAGCAACCATAATCCTCAAACCCTAAATCACACAAATTCATTCCAAGGAGCCACCATGCTGCCCATGATCGTTCTAGCCTAGCCACCATTTCTTCTTCAATTAGAAAAAAAGTTAAAGCTATGAATCAAAGCTAACTTAGAGAATTGATAGTCTTCTTCAAGTGATTGCTTTCCAATTTCAGAAAACAGATCCCAGAAAACAAGACTTTCTTTTCTTTGTAAGCCTTGTTATTATTTAGATGTGAACGATTAAAAAGTTATGATTTATACTAAAGTGAAAACTAGCGTTATTCCTAGTTGTAAGATAATGAAGATGTTGATTCATGCCTATTCTTGTAATGATTCTATTGTATATGCTTATGAGATTATTGTGGTTATTATGTTGATGTTAAACCAATCATGTATTATGTAAAGTTTGGTAACTTGTTCACGTTATGTTAAATGCAAGTTGTTAGGCTATTTTGGTTATTATGTTGATGTTAAACCAATCATGTATTATGTAAAGTGTGGTGACTTATTCATACATGCAAGTTGTTAGGCTATTGTGGTTATTATGTTGATGTAAGCAAATCATGAAAAATTGGTGACTTATTCATGTTATATGCAAGTTGTTAGGCCAAGACATGTATTATGTTTAGATCTACATTTGGATCTATGAAAATTAGATCCAAAATAAAAGTCCATATTTACATGTTTAGTTGAACTTGTGTAATTCCATATGTTTAAGATTCATGATTATTAGATCCAAGTTAATAAGTTCACATTCACATGTCTTGTTGAACTTGTGTAATTCTATATGCTTAAGGTTTATGAGTATTGGACCCAAAAATAAAAGTTTACATTTATATGCCTAGTTGGATTTGGGTAATTTCATATGCTTAAAGACTCATGTTAGTTGGATCCAAAAATGCAAATTTATTATATTATGCCACGTTTACATGACACATGTTTAGTTAGATCCTTGTTATTTTATGTTGTGATACATGCTCCCTTCTTTCCCCTTTTGTATATAAGTTAGGCTAAGTTACAAGCCTAACATTCTATGTGAATTTTGGTGAACGTATGACGGGGCTAACGTTGGGAAAAACCTTAGAAATTATTATTATTATTGGCATAATTTGTCCTATAAATAAATGAACGGTTAGTGGCATAAAGATGGTATAATTTATATACCAAAAATTGAAACTATGATTTACAGGATAAATGGGGCATGACTTGAATGGAAATAATTGTGGATAATTTACATAAATTTGAAAGATAAATATGTAAATTAAGAAAAAGACGAATATACCTAACCCTACGATAGATTGAGTTACGGTGTAAGACTACCCGGAACCGCCCGGCACATCCAGTAACCGTAACAATATATATCTAATGTGAGAGGTTAGTGCATCAAGCCCAAAAGAACCTGAGGTTAGATTGAGTTGCGGTGTAAGACTGCCCGGAACCGACCGGCACATCCAGCAACCGCAACAATACATATCTAATGTAAGTGGTTGGTGCTTTGATGAATGAATTAAAGCTAAGACAGGAATGGTAGGGTTAAGTTAATTAAGGCAACACTTAACCAATACAACATGTTAACTAAACTGATGGGTGGAGTTAGGTTAATTTGAGAACACTTAACCATTTTAACATGTTGATTAGGAAACCCTAGTAACGGGGACCATTTCAGAAGTTACCCACATAGATGTATCATGGTACCCTAAACTAGGCAGGGTAGGGCATACTGGGCTGATTATAAGCGGTCAAAACAACGGCGGGTGGTGCATTAGTGTAGGTTCCGACGGAGTGCGGTCGTACACGTACTCCGGAGTGGAAAAAGAAGGCAGTGGGCATCAGCAGTTATACTTTTTGCATCTTGAATTGAGTTGGGTTTCCACCATAGGATTTGATACACCCCATGGTGGGATCGGCACAGGTATCTACAATCATGCGAGGCCGAATGACACAAGTGGTAAACGTATACGAGTAGGAGTCGATCGATAAAAAGGGGATCATTTACCTTGAACACATGGTGCCAGTTGAAACACTTGTAAGGGGGTGTAGGGAAGTAAAATGGGTGCGATAGCATATTCAGCCTTATTATCTTATTTCTAGGGTGTTGTCCTAGATTCATTTTATTCATGTCATAACCCTTTTTTTGTTTATATGCTAAATAGTCACTAGACTTACCAGAATCATGTCTAACCCATTTTCTTTCGTCTTCTTTTCTTCCGTCCCCCTTCCCCCTCCCCCCCCCCCCCCCCCCCCGGTCCGCAGGGAGGGAATACTTCAACTTAGATCAGATCATTTCCATCTTGAAGAGAGTAGATGTATTGCTTGGAATCTTTTTCCTTGGGCTATGGCTTTGGATACTCTCTTATTGGGGATTTATGCTACCTTACTGTTGCTTTAATGCTTCTTTATGTTTTAATTTAAGACAGTGCTTTTGTTGTAATAATGTGGAAGTTGGTTTGAGACAGTTGTTGTAATTTTTGTTTGAACTACGTACTTACGAAATAAATTTAGTTTTTTTCCGTTGTTTATATGCCTATCATGTAAATTATCTGTATCTTTTACCTATAATGCTCCACCAAAGTTAAGGCATTCCCTTTGTGAGTGACCTTAACGGAGGTGGGGTGTTTCACTTGGTATCAGAGCTGATGGTTGCTAGATCAGATAAAATTTTTGGAAATTAATTTTCAAAAAGAAGTTTAAAGAAGCGTTTTCAGGAAAAATGTTGTTTTAAAAGGCATAATCCCCCCCCCCCCAAAGCCATATGCGCTATCTTCCTATCCTTTGTTTTGAATCTTTTTTTTTGTTTCAGCATGTCTGGGGATCTTAACATTCCAAAGGGTGTACTGGTACCTGGCTGGTTCAGAAGGTACTTAGAGGCTAGGGCTAATGATGCAGGCCCAACAAACGTTACACCTCCCCCAGTCACAACTGTTCCTCCTCCTCCTCCTCCTCGTGCAAATGCTTTCTCCAAGATATGTAGGTATTTTCGAGCTATGGGTGGAAAGAACTTTAATGGAATTGAGTCATTTGTAGAAGCAAGAATCTGGCTCAAAGAAACCGAGGATCTGTTTTTTATCTTCGAAGTGGACGATAGGCAGAAGATACAGTTGGCCGTGTGGTTGCTTAAAGACGAAGCCTCTTATTGGTGGGAAGCTACTAATGCTGAGAGACCAGTTGAAACTTAGGATAATTTCAGAATAAGGTTTGAAATGAAATTCCTCTCACAAGCAGATCGTAGCCTACAGATGGAAAAATTCTTAGCTCTCAAATAGGGAAGTATGTCGGTCAAGGAATACGTCAACCAATTCAACTAGCTGCCAAATTCGGACTGGAGTTGGTGAACACTCCCCATAAGAAGGCTCTCCGTTTTGTTAAAGGGTTGAATGAGCCACTGCACAGCCTAGCTATGTCCCGTATACCTATGGGTGCAACTTATGAGAGACTGATAGACATGGCACTGCTACAGGAGGAAGATAAGGATGGCAAGAAAGAGGCAAAGGTAGAAGTACCTCAAAATAAGAAAGTGGAGGGATCCCAAAATAAGAAGACAGACTCAAAGAAGAGCGGGAAGAAAAACAAACCCCATGACAAGAGGAAGTGTAATTTTTGTGGCATTCCTGGACATCTAATTAAGGACTGCAGAAAGAAAAAGACGAAGATGGGTGGTTGTTTTCACTGCTGTGAGACAGGACACATGGCTAAGGACTGCCCAAGAAAGAAAGGGCAAGGGCAGAGGACTGGACCTACTTCTGGAGGGCAGGTTCATGCTCTCATGGAACCTCCGCAAGAACAAGGTAGAAATATTTCTATTGAGAGTTTAGTTTATCTTTTTGATCATCCTGTTCGTACACTCTTTGACTCTGGCGCATCGCACTCTTTTATATCCACTGCTTTAGTTGAATCTCTACAACTAGACACCAGTATAGTAGAGGATCCCTTGGCTGTTTCAAATCCAATTGGGGGCTCGGCCTGTTTGTCTATGATTTGTTTGGATTTGGAAATTTCTATACTAAGCGTTGGGTTTAGATGTAATGGTGCCATCCTCGATTGTGAAAAGAAAGTGGTTAGACTTATGACTCGCCTCGGTAACACTTTCGAAATCTCTTGTAATTCCACACACTCTGTTATGCTTAGCTACCTAGAATCTCTTGATGCATCTATTGAAAACTTGCAGTCTATTAGAGTAGTCTGTGAATACTCAGATGTATTCGAAGAGGTGAAGAGCTTACCTCCGAAGCAGTAGATAGACTTCCGCATATATCTTGTTGATAATGCAAAACCCGTAGCTCTACCCGTTAGACACATGGCTCCAAGGGAGAGAAAAGAGCTCAGCAAGCAAGTCAAAGAGCTGTTCGAAAAAGGGTTTATAAGGCGGAGTATTTCTGAATAGGGTGCTCCAGTAGTATTCGCAACTAAAGCGGATGGTTCACTTTGCCTATGCGTTGATTGTAAGGCACTAAACAAGCTGACCAAGAAGAATAGACACCCACTTCCAAGAATAGATGACTTGTTTGATCAGCTTGTAGGTGCGTCGGTTTTCTCCCAACTAGATCTGGCTACCGGGTTTCATCAGCTAAGAGTGGCTAAAGACAGCATTGATAAGACCGCGTTCAGAACCCCGGATGGTTTCTTTGAATGGCTTGTCATGCCTTTTGGCTTGACAAATGCACCCGCTTACTTCGTTGACTTGATGAGCAGGGTGTTCAGGGAGTTCCTTAATAAGTTTGTGGTGGTCTTCGTAGACGACATTTTGATTTTCTCGAAGAATGAAGAAGAGCATGCTTTGCATTTAAGGGAAGTCATTGATACTCTTCGTGCACATCAGCTAAAAGCCAAATTCTCCAAATGACACTTCTGGAGAGAAGAAGTGAGGTTCCTTGGACATGTGGTGTCCAAAGAGGGGTTAGATGTGGACCCCGCAAAAGTAGTTGCGGTGCAAGATTGGAAGGTTCCACATAATGCAACCGAAGTCCGAAGTTTTCTCGGGCTAGCGGGTTTTTACCAAAAGTTCATTAAAGACTTTGCGAAAATCTCAGCCCCACTCACAAAATTGACAAAGAAGAACTTAACTTTCGCTTGGGATTTGGATTGCTATATTGCTTTCCAATGTTTGAAAAGGGCTCTAACAACAGCCCCAGTTCTGACATTGCCTGATAGGAGAAAAATGTTTTACAGTATACACAGACGCATGCGGTACAGGATTAGGCGCTGTCTTGATACAAGAAGGCAAGGTAGTTTGTTATGGGGGAAGGTAATTGAAGGTACATGAGAAGAACTACCCAACTCATGATTTGGAGCTAGCTGCCATTGTTTTCGCTCTAAAATCATGGCATCATTACTTACTATGAGAAAGGTTTGAATTATTTACTGAACATACATCATTAAAGTACCTTTTCTCACAGAAAGATCTTAACTTAAGACAACAAAGGTGGATGGAATTTCTAGCCTCATATGATTTTGAGATTTCCTATACCCCTGGCAAGGGCAATGTAGTAGCAGACGCCTTGAGTAGAAAGAAGCTGACCTTAAGTCCTCTCTTTGTAGCAAGGCAAAGCTTGGAGTACATAGCAAACTTTAACTTTAGGCCCTCCTCCGAAATTGTACCTGGTCTGTTAGCATCGCTAGAGGTGCGGCCTACTCTTTTGCACTCAATAGGAACCACGCAACGAGAAGACCCTCAGCTAGTTGATACGATGGATAAGCTAATTAGGGGTGAGACTTCTAGTCACCTTAATAGATATTCCATCGATGATAAGGGTTGGTTGAGACGGGATGGAAGACTATGCATCCCACAAGCAAGGGATTTGGTGAGGATGGTTCTCGAAGAAGCACACCACTCTAAGCTGACCATACACCCAGGCAGAGACAAGATGTATAAAGACATAAAAAGGGTTTTCTTTTGGAATGGCATGAAGAGGGATGTAGCTGAGTTCGTCACTAAGTGCTTGATATGCTAGCAAGTCAAAGCGGAGCAGAAGAAGCCCGGTGGTCTGCTCCATCCTCTAGAGGTCCCACAGTGGAAATGGGATAGCATTTCGATGGACTTTGTGGATGGGTTGCCTAGGTCAAGAAGGGGCAATACCAGTATTTGGGTAATAGTGGATAGGCTCACTAAAAGCGCTCACTTTATACCTGTTAAGAGTAGAAGGACTGCCTCGTCCCTAGCATCCATTTATCTTAAAGAGATAGTTCGACTCCATGGGATACCCTCCAGCATAGTGAGTGATCGATATCCTATCTTTGCGAGCGAGTTTTGGAAGAGTTTGCAGGAGGTTGTATGCACATAATTATGCTTAAGAACGGCCTATCACCCCCAAACCGATGGTCAGACGGAAAGGGTGAACAGAGCATTGGAATACCTCTTGAGACTGTGCATTCTCGACTTTGGAGGAACACGGGAAGATCATCTTCCTTTGGGGGAATTCGCTTACAACAATAGCTACCAAGCCACCATAGGCATGGCACCCTTCGAAGCTTTATATGGAAGACCATGTCGATCACCAACTTGTTGGTGGGAGTCTATAGACAAGCTCGTACTTGGGACATACATGATTAGAGAAACCTCAGAAACGGTGGACTTGATAAGAAGACGAATGAAAGCTGCACGAGATAGACAGAAGTCCTACGCAGACAAAAGAAGGACCAACCTTGAGTTTGAGGTTGGGGATAGGGTGTTACTTAAAGTATCTCCTTTGAGGAATGTCATTCACTTTGGCTCCGTAGGAAAACTAGCAACAAGATTTGTAGGACCGTTTCCTATCATTGAAAAGATTGGAACGATGGCTTACAGAGTAGAGCTACCTGAAAGACTGGCTGGATTTCATAATGTTTTTCATGTTTCTCAACTACTAAAGAGCTTACACGAATATGCGGAAGTTGTGGAGCCAAGTATACTAGAGGAAGTAGAAGTGGAACGAGAAGCGACCGTGAGAAGAGTTCCAACTCGTATCTTGGGAACGGAAGTCAAAAAGCTATGCAACCGATAAGTTAAGCTTGTTAAAGTTCAATGGAGTAACGCTGAGGAAGACGCGACTTGGGAAACTGAGAGAAAAATACGTGCAGCCAACCCTTTTCTTTTTTAGGGTACCTCCTTGATCTCTTTTTCCATAAGTTTATTCATGCTTAATCTATCTTTTAAGTATATATCCTCGGCCCTATTCTTTATCCTAGGCAATGGATGTAAATATGTATTTGAAACATGTTATGATTGACGGTTGCAAGTGGTTGCAAATGGTTGCTCGTGGATGCATATACACACACATTAGGTACTAGATCAGCTCAGTCACTATCATATTGCATATGCATATATGTATTAGTATATGGATTGGAACTTGATGCGTTATCATATGGACATTGCATTTATATGAATGATTGAGCACTCATGTAGAAAGTATGATTAGGAATAATTGCAGGCATAATGACTCATGGCACTGACAAAAATTCACATGAACAAGGTCAACTGAATCAGTAGACCGCTTGATTTTGCATTAGATAAGGACATGTACACGCACTATGCATATGATTATGAAAGCATTAAAAGTCTTTTAAGGACAATGGACGCCTGTGTTTGATGGTTGAGTAGATGGACGATTGGATGGTAGGATATACATTCTTCTTGACTTGAAGATTTCGGGGACGAAATCCTTTAAGGAGGGGAGAATGTAAAACCCTGAATTTTCTGTATCTATTAAAAGAACGAATTAAAGTATACTTAATTTTTAAAATGAGAATTAAGGGAAACGGGTTACACCATTGCGTTCGTCTCGAAATTCTTCTTGGAATAGAGTCCAAATTTCATAAATCAGACTTCGTATGAGGAAGTTATGGCCCGCTTCAGAAATTATATAAATTAAAAATAGATTAGAGTTAAAATTCAAAATTCAAACGAAAAGTAAAGAAGCGGGCTGGGCGGGATTTCTCCCACCCCAGGCCAGGTCGACCTCCCCTATATAGGTCGACCAGGGGGTCGACCTAGGAGTCGACCTACCCCCCGAGGCAGATCTGAAATGAGACGATGCTGACTAGTTGTTGAGTCTTTTCTGACCTGTTGCTGAGTCACTAGGGCATAGGCGACAATTCTGGATAAGTCTATCTAGTCTGGACGATTGTGATTGCTCCTAGAACGATCTAACGACTCACATAAGATTAAACTTTTATAAAAGCAACCCTAATCCTCAAACCCTAAATCACACAAATTCATTTCAAGAAGCCACCATGCTGCCCATGATCGTTCTAGCCTAGCCACCATTTTTTCTTCAATAACAAGTTAAAGCTACGAATCAAAGCTATCTAAGAGAATTGATAGTCTTCTTCAAGGGATTGCTTTCCAATTTCTGAAAACAGATCCCAGAAAACAAGACTTTCTTTTCTTTGTAAGTTCTGTTATTATTTAGATGTGAACGATTAAAAAGTTATGATTTGTATTTAAGTGAAAACTAGCGTTATTCCTAGTTGTAAGATAATGATGATGCTGATTCATGCCTATTCTTGTAACGATTCTATTGTATATGCTTATGAGGTTATGGTGGTTATTATGTTGATGTTAAACCAATCATGTATTATGTAAAGTTTGGCAACTTGTTCACGTTATGTTACATTCAAGTTGTTAGGCTATTGTGGTTATTATGTTGATGTTAAACCAATCATGTATTATGTAAAGTGTGGTGACTTATTCATACATGCAAGTTGTTAGGCTATTGTGGTTATTATGTTGATGTAAACAAATCATGAAAAAATGGTGACTTATTCATGTTATATGCAAGTTGTTAGGCCAAGACATGTATTATGTTTGGATCTACATTTAGATCTATGAAAATTAGATCCAAAATAAAAGTCCATATTTACATGTTTAGTTGAACTTGTATAATTCCATATGTTTAAGATTCATGATTATTAGATCCAAGTTAATAAGTTCACATTCACATGTCTAGTTGAACTTGTGTAATTCTATGTGCTTAAGGTTTATGTTTATTGGACCCAAAAGAAAAAGTTTACATTTATATGCCTAGTTGGATTTGGTTAATTTCATATGCTTAAAGACTCATGTTAGTTTGATCCAAAAATGCAAATTCATTATATTATGTCACGTTTACATGACACATGTTTAGTTAGATCCTTATTATTTTATGTTGTGATACATGCTCCCTTCTTTCCCCTTTTGTATATAAGTTAGGCTAAGTTACGAGCCTAACATTCTATGTGAATTTTGGCGAACGTATGACGGGGCTAACGTTGGGAAAAACCTTAGAAATTATTATTATTATTGGCATAATTTGGCCTATAAATAAATGAATGGTTAGTGGCATAAAGATGTTATAATTTATATACCAAAAACTGAAAATATGATTTAGAGGATAAATGGGGCATGACTTGAATGGCAATAAATGTGGATAATTTACATAAATTTGAAAGATAAATATGTAAATTAAGAAAAAGACGAATATGCCTAACCCGAGGTTAGATTGAGTTACGGTGTAAGACTACCCGGAACCGCCCGGCACATCCAGTAACCATAACAATATATATCTAATGTGAGAGGTTAGTGCATCAAGCCCAAAAGAACCTGAGGTTAAATTGAGTTGCGGTGTAAGACTGCCCGGAACCGACCGGCACATCCATCAACCACAACAATACATATCTAATGTAAGTGGTTGGTGCTTTAATGAATGAATTAAAGCTAAGACAGGAATGGTAGGGTTAAGTTAATTAAGGAAACACTTAACCAATACAACATGTTAACTAAACTGATGGGTGGAGTTAGGTTAATTTGAGAACACTTAACCATTTTAACATGTTGATTAGGAAACCCTACTAACGGGGACCCATTTCATAAGTAACCCACATAGATGTATCATGGTACCCTGAACTAGGCAGGGTGGGGCACAATTACTGGGCTGATTATAAGCGGTCAAAACAACGACGGGTGGTGCATCAGTGTAGGTTCCGACGGAGTGCGGTCATGCACGTACTTCGGAGTGGAAAAAGTAGGCAGTGGGCATCAGTAGTTATACTCTGTGCATCTTGAATTGTGTCGGGTTGCCACCATAGGATTTGATACACCCCATGGTCGGACCAGCACAGGTATCTACAATCATGCGGGGCCGAATGACACAAGTGGTAAACGTATACGAGTAGGAGCCGATCGATACATAGGGGATCATTTATCTTGAACACATGGTGCTAGTTGAAACACTTGTAAGGGGGTGCAGAGAAGTAAAATGGGTGCGATAGCATATTCAGCCTTTTTATCTTACTTTTAGGGTGTTGTCCTAGATTCAGTTTATTCATGTCATAACCCTTTTTCTTGTTTACGTTCCAAATAGTCAATGGACTTACCAGACTCATATCTGACCCATTTTCTTTCGTCTTCTTTTCTTCCATTCCCCCCCCCCTCTAGGTCCGTAGGGAGGGAATACTTCAGCTTAGATCGGATCATTTCCAGTTTGAAGAGAGTAGATGTATTGTGTGGAATCTTTTTCCTTGGGCTATGGCTTTGGATACTCTCTTATTAGGGATTTATGCTGCCTTACTGTTGTTTTAATGCTTCTTTATGTTTTAATTCAAGATAGAGCTTTTGTTGTAATAATATGGAAGTTGGTTTGAGATAGTTGTTGTAATGTTTTATCTGAACCACGTATTTATGAAATAAATTTAGTTTTTTTTTTTTTTTGCTGTTTATATGTCTGTCTTGTAAATTATCTGTATCTTTTACCTATAATGCTCCACCAAAGTTAAGGCATTCCCTTTGTGAGTGACCTTAACGGAGGTGGGGGTGTTTCACTCTCCCTCACCCAGGGCGCTGATTGGCCTCTCCTTATGTGGTCCAGATTAACCCTAAATCCTAAATGCAGATTTTCCTCTTATTTCCGCTTTTTCGGGATGAATCCTGTTTGTCAATCCGATCTTAGATGTATGGCTGAGAGGAAAAACAAGTCTCCCTTTTCTAAAAAGAATCTTTTTCTCCTTTTCTCCTCCTTTCTGCACAACATTTTACTCAAGCAAAGTTATTGTTTATCGAAATTGGTTACATTATTTCCCAGGATCCCAGATCTAACTAGCTGTAAGTTTACTTGCTCAAACCTCTGTCACTGATTTGGATTATACTTTGGACTAGGGATTGGGGGTCTCAGCATAAATTTAAACTTTCTACAATCATCTGAGACGACAATCAATGATGATTTTTAACAAATTGTACCCATTCCCATATGTTATCGGGATCCTGAGAAATAAAATTTATACAAATAAACAACTAGTAATAGGGGGAATTTGACTTGTTGACAACGATCTTTGCAGTCAAGATCATTGTCAGATGAGACAATATAATTTTATGGTTCCTGTTTACTTGCGTGTTGTTTACGGGCAATTATAGAAATGGAAATTGGACTTAAAATATATGTTTATGCTATAACATCAACTGGCAGGACTATGTTTGGTGTTTCACAGCCAGCCGCCTCCAAGTTAAAGGGGTCTTCTGGGCTTTGTATGGGAAAAATACAATTTAAAGTAAAGGATCCTCAAGCTGTTGATGCAATGGTTGGAGTTCCACTTTTCTGACGTTCAACATTTCTTGAAGATGTTTCACATTCATCTCCCGCTGTCTCTTCTCCTCTTGGGTTTTCATCTAAGAGGAGGGCGACCTCTGTTACTAGCAGTGGATCTATCAAAAGACATAAGAGGGATAATTTAGTCTCTCATCCTTCTAGCGGCGGGACTGAGGAGCCGCCTGGGGTCAGTTGTTATCAAGTCCTCTCGCCCCTTCCTTGGGGAGTCTCTTCAGATATGCCCTTCCTTAGTGGACACTACAGGAAGTAGTCTTGTTGCTGGCCTTCTAAGATCTGGTTCTCAAGGGACTTTGGATTTGGGAGGACTCGAATTACCTTCCCCCTCTTAATGCCAACGCGATTTCGTAAATCCTCCTTCCCTGATTCTAGACTTCGAGGGTATTGTCAGATATGTTTTAACTAGTGTTGACGGGTCCGTTATTTCAGGGTTCGAGTTAACAAGTTGGCCTAGTTTTTGCTTTCGTCTCATTTAGCGGCAACTTTTTGTTCCTATTCTTGTACCTCTGAATTTCTTACTCGTTTACCTTATGCATGTGTTAACTTCACATTGTTTCTTTCCAGATATCTAGTGGTTGGCACACCTCTGGGCTGACGGTGGCTTCGCTATTTCGCGACGCAAGAGGGCTGAAGGAAGAGAAGTTCGTGCTAGAGTCAAAAATCCATGATTTATTTTCAGCAAAGAGCCAAAATGAGGAAGTTTGTAGCCAACTGAGAGTGTTTCTTGAGAGGGAAAAAGGTAGCAATCAGATTCTAGCCGCTAAAGTTTCGACTCTCAGACGCGAGTAGTCGGATACATCGGTGGAGTGTGCGAAGATACTAAGACTAAATGAAGCGACTCTTTGCAATGCTAAACGGATAATTTATGAAATCCAGGATAGAATTTCCTTATTTTTGAAGGTACATCTCCCAAACATAGAGACCAATATTACGAAAGGGTCCTCTCTCAGGTTTATCGTGATAACTGTGGCAAATTTCCAGATACGGGTTTCCCTTCTCTCTCGCCGTATCTTCAAAGCAGGGCCTTGGAGCAAATTAAGGCATCCAGGCAAGATGTTAGAATGCTCACAAGGAGCAATGAGAGAGTTGAGGATCTTCTATTTGTTGAGGGGTTGCCTGACTATTTAGCACCTGGAAATGGAGAGGGCTTTGCTTCGCTTATTGGTGATGATGACATAAGCAGTCATCACAATAGGTTCAACTCTCAGCGTGGTCATAACAAAAATGGCAGGGAGGAAGGTATGTTTTCTGTGTTTACGAGAAATGTGTAGGTTTCTTAAATGCTATTTCATCTTATATTCTAGCATCTCTATGTGGAGACGGTGGGTTTGCCGAAAAGGCTGATTTACCTGGGCCTAGCGAGAAAAGTCAAACGATATATGTGATTTCTCCTATCCTTTAGGTATGAACCTTTTTCCCAGAATCTCTTTACCACTAGCGGGTTCCGGCCCTTAATGACTCATTCCTTTGGTAATGTAGATTATATTTCCCTTAATGATTTTGTTCTCCAAGGAGGACCTCCATGCCTTCTCCATGTCGAGGAGAGAATTCCTTACAAAGCATGCCTATAGATCCGGAAGAGAACGTTTTTTGAAAGAGCTCACGCATGTTTATAGGAAGTACCCCCAACTGTCCTTCGGTTCCTTGGGGAATGACAAAAAGGTGATATTAAAAAAACTTAGGGCCCACCATGCTAAATTCAAATGAATATGGAGGAGAAGGGTATTGGGGGAAACAATTATCTTGTTACGTCAATGGTTGATGTCAATTTGTATGGATACGGATTGTGCTCGTGTTTATTTTCTTTCTTCCGTGGGTCATTTTGTGGTTTAAATTTGATATTCGTTGTTTGAGAATGAGTCCTATAAGTAGTTGCCTACTTGTTTGTATGTCTAGAAATATTTTCCTGGATGCACTCCTTGCATCACTAACGAGGATGTTCGAATCACTTTGTGCCCTAGATATTTTCCGGGGAATCTCCTTAGCGGTACTGATGATATGCTTGCTCCGTTTGGGAAGCCATCTGTACAACATCTGAAGGAACAAATAGGTATGTTGGAGGCTTAGTTAAAGCAAAAGGACAGCGACATTCTCGAAGTGAAGAGGGACATAAAGACAAATCCTTTTATTGATTTTGAGGGTGAGAAGGATGAACTCTAATGCCAAATTATTGAGTTAGAGGCGGAACGTGATGGTGCATTTACAAAATGTAGAGAATGGGAATCTATCTTTGGACGTACCCCTGAAACTTCCACTCCAGATGTTTTGCGAGTTTCGAGGATATCCTGATCTCCCGAGCTTGAGATAAAGGATTTTTGTCTTGGGATGGATGACTCTCTTACCGCTAGGTGGTATAGACTGGTTAAGGCCAATATGAAAGGTTTCTATTCGAGAAAAAGCACTGAGGAAATCTTCATCGTATTGGTTTTTATACTCCCAAAATTAAGCGACTACAAAAGGAGAGACAATTTTTACATATAGATGCACTTGACTTGGAGAAAGAAAACGAAAATCTTCACAGAATGGGTAAGGCTTTCAACCGATTTCTAAAGTGGCAACCTAAACCCTCGGATGATCCACGTGCGGCTACAGAAAAGATGCAAAAAATTGATGGACTTTTGCGTGCTGCGATCCATCATTCTGCGACTTCCTCCTTGTCCCATGAATAAGAATCAACCAATAGAGGATCGGGCTGCTGTTCATATAGGAGTTTTGGTGTCGTGATATAGGTGTTTTTTTGAAGATGTATTTATCTTATAAGCCTTTTATTCCACAAACCTCCTTGTAATCGATTGTGCGATGTATGAAGCATTCGGTATTTTTCCAGTTGAATTTAATATTTCATAGCGATGGCATTTATAAAAGTATTACTTAACACACAATCACACGTTTCACGCTTAAATGTTTTCCTTTGGTTATGGTGATGTCATGGCAGGATGTACTTCTCCGGTGTACTTTGTCAAAAATATGTCTTATGGTCTTTAGTAGAGTGCCACACGTTCTTACTAAGGTGCATTAAATGTGAACGGCCTACGGCGTTTTATTTATGCTTCGCGTGTTAGTGCAAACATTTGATATACTCGACTAATGGATCGATGTGTGCATAAATTAAGAAACACTTTCTTTAGCGAGCGAGAGAACCATATGTTTGCAACTAATGCCGGTGGAGATGCGCTTCCAAATCCAATTCCAATTGGAGGGAGGGTGGAAGGTATGACTGACTTCTTGTTCCCTCTGAAAATTTGAACCAATCTCGATCCGAATGCTTTGTGACAAAACTGAAACTGTACATCCGGTTATGATTTGCATACGAGCTTGGTGTTGAGATGAGGCTAGGCAGCTTCTTCCAATATTTGTGAGGAACTAAATTAGCCCAGATTCAGGTATTAAAGATGGTAGACAAAATACCTCCTTTTGGCTTTAACCAGAAGTTCCAGACCACCTTTCATTTGGGTAATTGAAGACTGAAGACCGGGAATCTCCTCCGGTATTTTTTGATTGAAGACCGGAAATCCCCTCTGGTATCGAATAGATGTAGACCAGAACCTCCTCTGGCATTTTCGGTTGAAGACCGAAAATTCTTTCCGGCATTGAATATATGAAGGACCGGAAACTCCTCTGGTATTTTTGGATAGGAGACCGGAAATTCATTCCATCATTGAACATATGAAGACCGGAAACTCCTCCGGTATTTTTGGATAGGAGACCGGAAATTCCTTTCGGCACTGGATAGATGGAAGACCAGAACCTACTCCGGCATTTTTGGATCAAAGACCGGAAACCCCTTCCGGCATTAAATAGATGTAGACCGGAACCTCCTCCGGCGTTTTTGGATTGAAGACCGAAAATCCCTCCCGGCATCAAATAGATGGAAGACCGGAAACTTCTCTGGCATTTTTGGATTGAAGACCAGAAATCCCTTCTGGCATTAAATATATGGGAGACCGGAACCTCCTCCGGCATTTTTGGATTGAAGACCGGAAATCCCATTTGGCATTAAATAGATATAGACCAGTACCTCCTCCGGCATTTTTTGTTTGACGGGCGATGTACGTGCTTTATTAGCCACTCTCTGGGCCTGTGCATTCGGTGCGCTTGGCTAGCTTATCCACAAGCAGGGCCTAAGGAATTATCCTTCCTCCCTCCAGGAGGTGCCTTAACCTGACCATCGTAGGTAGTGATAAGGTCTTAGAAACTTTGACGGGGCCATCGTAGGCACATAACTAAGGTTTACTCTTTTGACGCTCTATACGGACCATCGTAGGTACTGATAAAGGCTTACACGCCACCCCCCTCCAAGTGGTGCCCTACCCAGACCATCGTATGTGGTGATAGGGGTTAGCGTTCCCTTCTACGGGTAACGCGGAACATAAGTAGAGGTAGGACGTGCTCTTCTGCGAGCATAGGTAGGATGTGCTTAGTTCTAGTAGAGGTAGGGCGTACTCTTCTATGAGTAGAGGCAGGGCGTGCTAAGTTTAGATGCACCGCCACGACCATTGCTGATGTGAAATGGCGGCATACGCTTTTGATGCTTTAACCTAGCCCCCTATAATTTAGGCATGGAGAAAGACTAACACTCCATCCCCCTCCGGGGGATGCCTTGCCAGGGCTACCTTGGTGGCGACAAGGGATTTGATCCATTTAAGGTTTGACCCCCTTTTGGGTTTCTTTAAACTTTAGAAGGGAGGGGTTTTCCATATCCTCGGTCATATTTGATAATCCTTTTCCTAAGGATTTTTATTGAACCTAAACCGATCTTGTTATAAACTCTCGTAACTGGCCTTGGCAGATGAATTTGATGATGCTCTCCTCAAGGATTCTATAGCAATTGGTGTCATGTCCATTCCTCATGTGGTAATGACAATAGGATCCTTCTACTTTCCTTTCATATCTGGGCTTTTTCTTCGCAGACGGCCAATAGTTGGGTTCGTGTTTAGTAAGGAAATAGATATTCTCCATCGAGATGGTAAAGTAATATTCCTTGAGTAATCTCGTTGTGAACTTCTTTTCTGGTCGCTGGGGATTAATCCTTTTGCGGTATAATCCTGTCGTTTTCTCTACATCCTTGTTCCAACTTCCCGAGGCATACTGAGATTGAGAGGTCATCCCCTCGGACCATTTGTTGGTGAAGTGGTCGAAATCGTTCATTATTTCTTGTTCAAACGTTGTTCCCCTGACCTGTTGGTAGAGACTCTCCATTAGGTAAGCGAAGACGATATTATTCTCTTATGTGGAATCACTTGGAAGAGGTGTCATGGTTGGTCCTATATAGGAAAAGCCATTATCCTTAGTGTCGTGATCCTGTTGTCCTATTTTTCTTTTCCACTTTATTACTCGTAAGGCTTCTGCTCTCAACCTTTGCTTCGCTATCGCTTTTGGGTTGGTGGTTTTTGCCTTATCCGTTCGAAATCCCAAACACTTTTGTCGGAACCTCTTACCTATAACTTTGCTTCTTCAAAGCCTTAGTCCAAACCGGGATGGAACAGCTTAAGTAGATATGTGGCCGGGTTAACCAAAGAATCGGAGGTTCGAGCCCTCCTTTTAGCGCCAAAATGTTAACGATATTTTTTGTCAACACCGGTAAGTAGGTTGGCGAAGAGGAATCTAAGGGAGAGTTAGGTTGTTTTCTCTATGCAGGTTGGAGTCAGGTCAATGTCTCTGCGTATTCAGATCGATCTCACGGAGAGGTTGGATTCTACAGAGGGGACATAGGTTTGCTGGGAGGATTATGTGAATAGCAGGGAAGCTCTCTCCAGTCATCGGTAGAGACTTAGATAAAAATTCGCACATACGTAGGTAGCAAATAGTAAATTATAACAGAATTAATTAAGGAAAATCACGAAACTCACGGATAGCACCATAGATGTGGATTTGCTCTTTATTAATCTCTTCGCTTTTCATACAAGAGCAGGATCGAGGAAATTTTATCAATCTATTTCTTATGCTATAAAGAGGATGAATACAAGAATTCAAGCTAGAGTCTCTAGCTAATTTTTGAACTAGAATCCTCCTTAATATCGAGAATCTGAAAATCTAACCAAAAAGTCCCCCTCAGTGTGACCCTTAGGGTCTTATTTATAGAGAATTTGGAACCCCTTCTTCTGTCGGGTTATTGGGCCTGCACGGACCTTCGTTGGCCGCTTCTTCTTTGACCTCGTATGTTTAGCTTCCGGCCGCCCCTGCGGTTTTAATTATAGTCTTAATAGTGGGAGTCCCAGCCAATCAGACTCTTTTGGGATAGCTTGGGACTTGTTGATAAGGTGGCTTTCGGATGACATTTGAACTTCCGGTGGCAGCTTATGAACGTAGGCTTCCAAACGTAAGCTTTTGGATGTAGGCTACTGGCCTTCTCGCGGATGCTTAAAGGAGCTTGTCATCACGGCGTATGTGGAGGGCTACCGATTTGAAACCGCTATTGGTTTCTGTACTAGGTAGATTAGTATGAGTAGCCTATATCACCGCTTGGGTCCTGGTTAGCTTTCCGATAGGGCTATTGGGTTGGTCTGGTCTTCTGGAAGGTGACTTCCGGCTATGTTTCCGTTGTCTTTTAATCATGGCTTTCCGATACTTGTGTGACGGTTGTTTTTGAAAACAGGTTCCGGATGACTTTTGCGTATGGTTTGATGTCTTTAATATCTCGTAAAGTATCGGCGTTGAGCATATTAACACTGATAGCCCCTCCGGATTTTAAGGAGTGGAGCTTATGTCTTCTTCTTTCTTTTTTTTCTGATTTAGTGGGCCTTTCTTCACGGGTCTTCCTGCCGGATGGGTCCTGTCGAGAGGATCCTATCGGACATGCCTTGTCGATATTCTATAGACCTGGAGTATCACCCCTTCGGGAGGGTATGGTTTTTGCTACTTTCGAACCATTCTCTCTGCTTTTTGGTTCTATTTATTGCTTGGCTTTTTGCTTTTGGTGTGCTTTTCCGTCCTTGTATTCTCCCGACACCCCTTCGTCATTAGCCAGTCTCGAAGTTAATTTTGATAGTAACAAGTATTTACAAGCGGGCATGTTATTTTTGAGGAAAATACCATTCCTTATAGCATATCAGATATACAAACCACAAACAAAATAGTTAATCCAAAGGTTAGTGTACCTGGTCTGCACAATATTACTGACATGTGGCATCAAGAGAGTGGTGACGAGGCTCCTAGTATTGAATCTGAAGGCCACCACAGCAACAATGAACCTAATAACGATCTACCAGAACAAACTAGTCATGCCAGTTAATCACCTGCATAGACAGATTACAGTCAATCTAAAGCAAAGAGAGATCTAATAAATAATGACAAGACTCAACCCACCAGCAGCAGACAAAATGACTTACTACCTCAACAGCCACAGGCTCAAACTGGACATCCAATGATAACTAGGTCCAAAAGAGGCATATTTAAGCCAAAGACCTATACTGCAGTAATTACTGAAGAAGAACCAAGCAGTTACCAACAAACAGTGAAGCGTGAAGAACGGAGAAAAGCAATGGATGAAAAATACCAAGCACTAATGAACAACAACACATGGGAAATAGTAAACCCACTAAGCAATAAGAATATAAATGGGTGCAAGTGGACATACAGACTTAAAAAGAATCCAGATAGATCCATTAACAGATACAAAGCAAGACTAGTTGCAAAGGGGTTCACACAAGAATTTAGTTCTGACTACAATGAAACTTTTCCACCAGTGGTGAAGCCCTAAACCATTAGACTCATACTAACCATAGCATTGAGTAATAACTGGAAAATCAGGCACTTAGAGATTTCAACAATGCATTCTTAAATGGGAACCTACATGAAGAAATATTCATGCAACAACCATAGGTGTATACACATGACCCAACACTAGTGTGTAAACTAAATAGAGTTATCTATGGACTGAAGCGAGCACCCAAAGTATGGTTTGAAAGACATAAAGAAAGTTTAATAACAATGGGATATTCACCTACCAGATTTGACACATCACTATTCACAAAAATCAGTGAATCATCTACTACCTATATATTAATATATGTGGATGACTTAATTATCACAGGCAACAGTGAAGCTGAAATCAGAAAGATAGCAGACTACTTAAACATTCAGTTTTCAAATAAAAGATTTGGGTGAATTATCCTACTTTTTTGGAATAGAAGTAAAAAATAAAGCAAGCAAAGAAGTTCATTTCTACCAAAGAAAGTATATCACAGAATTACTAAGAAGAACAAATATGATTGAGGCAAATGGACAACCCATTTTTATGATATCAAATCAACACCTATCAAAAAAAGAGGGGGGAAGCTATCTTAAATACTAAACAATACATGAGTGTTGTAAAAGCACTACAATATGCTACTGTAACACGGCCTGACATCTCATTCAGTGCTAACAAAGTATCTCAATTTTTGCAGGAACCCAGAAGTGAGCATTGGACAACAGTAAAAAGAATACTCAGATATCTAAAGACAACCATCAACTTTGGCATATCATTGAAAGGCAGCAAAAACCTAAACATAACACCCTATTCAGATGCAGACTTGGCCATAGACATAGATGACAGAAAGTCAATTTCTGGTTTGCGTCTATATAGAAGAAAGTCTCATTTCCTGGTACTCTAAAAAGCAGACTACAATTTCAAGATTAAGCACAGAGGCAAAATATATGAGTGCAACTAGTACTACTGCTGAAATCTTATGGTTACAATCATTATTAAAGGAATTAAAACTATCATCTAACATGAATCCAATAATTTGGTGTGACAATTTAAACACAATCTACATGACAGCAGATCATATTCAACACAATCAAACAAAACATATAGAAACTGATATCTACTTTGGTCAAGAGCAAGTTCAAAATAAAATCTACAAGTTAATCACATTCCAGCTTACTATCAAAGAGCAGACATGCTTACCAAATCACTTTCAGCCAAAAAAAATTATAGACTCATAGAAGAACTTGGAATAGAAGAGTTCAAACCAAATACGAAGTAAAGATTAAAGCTTTTACACCCGCAGCTCAACCTAAGTGCCAAAAATGGAAGTTACCACATTAATACTCTGTCACCACTCATCAATTTCTTTCAAAGTCGTGGTTACTTCCAATATTCCAGTCTCTAAGCCTCAATCTAACGACACTAGCTCTTAAAATGACAAAATCTTGGTGGATTTCCCTTTCTCCAACAAATTAGGGCAAGACAGCCTAACCCTAATTTGAGGGGCAGTAATAAAGGAAAGGTGTCAGATAGAAAAGTTCTCGTATACAGGAGATATAGAATATAATTAACTTCTGTATATGGTGTTTGTAACGTCCACATGCCTTAAATCATGTTGGGCTATTTACAGAGGCCGAATATGTAAAGCTCACTTTATATTACAAACTCTTGAATAAATAGAGGATCACCCTATACAATTCTTGCAACCCTTATAGTATAATTCTGCAACAGTAAAATCTTATTCTCTCTTGCCTCCTTTTTCTAATAGCCATCACTATTGATAGTGTTACTTGTATTGTTTATGCAAAATTCTCTCTTTTGAATTTAATTTTAGGGCTGGAGCAGGAAATTCATGGTTCCGGCCGGATAACAAATGATAGATAATATAGAATCTCACACCAGGAGGGCTCTAACAGCATTTAAGATTAAGCAGTATTATTATGCATAAAAGGTTCCTTTTACATAACAATCGAGGCAATGTTAATAATGAACGTCGTTGTTTATTAAACTTAACCAGAACACGTGATGCTTTGATCTAAATAATGTATCCAGTTGGAGAATGATTTCGTATACTAACCTTGTGCATGAAGGAAAGGAAGAAGGAAAAAAATGAGCAAATACAGCTGGGCAGCTGTTTAATCACATTACTTTAATGGGCATATGCAGTGTAGTTCCTATTTCTATGATTAGGACTTCCCAGTCTGAACCTATTCATACTTCCATCGCTTCCCTACCACATTTACATATTAGCAATTAATCAATGTCACTATTCTAATTTATTTTGCTTTCTTTTTGGCCCTTTTCTTCTTTAATCCCGTCCTGCGTATAAAAGTGACCTACAGATAGGGACGTCACATAAAATGCTAACGGTATT
This sequence comes from Allium sativum, assembly GCA_030737875.1. Lineage (NCBI taxonomy): Eukaryota > Viridiplantae > Streptophyta > Magnoliopsida > Asparagales > Amaryllidaceae > Allium > Allium sativum. The sequence goes on along the minus strand of CM060909.1, from coordinate 61,510,722 downwards.
ATGGATTTTTTTGGGGTTCCCCGCCAACCTGTTTTTTCCTGTGTTTCCTCCTCTCATTATTTCTCCTAAAAAATAGTAAAATACCCAGTAAACTGCAAACAATATTGTTGTATAAATTGAAATATTTTATGATATACTTACCAGTTACCATAATCAATATAAGTTTTCTTAAAGCCTTCAAGTATATGTCTAAGTAACACAATTAAACAATATTTGTAGTATTGCTAGGAATCATATAGGATTTTTATGAATTTGTGAGGGTGCTAATAATTTAAATGTCAAACTCATATCTGAATAAATGATAGGGATTGGAGAGGAAAAATGTGTGAGGCAAGTAAATAAGGTCCCCCTATAATTAGGACAGCCTTTATCTTTAAAGGCTCATCCCCCACCTGGATTATAGGTATGTACCCACTTTAGAAGACCCCCCCTACTCTCATTTGTCTCTTTCAATTTTTTATATGGTTTCCTTTATTTTTCCTAGATGCTTGATCCTATACATTGATTAGTTCTGTGTGCTCAAGTACATAATCATAATGAGATTGCGTGCGCTTTTGTATTATTTTACATTATCAATTCAGCATGCTTAAGCTTTGCTTAGTAGTTTAAGGCTATGAATCCTACTTTGCAGAAGTTGTGAAGTGAATTTTAAGTGTTTTTATATCTGGTGTATAATTAATCCACAAGCATTTTCTAAATAGACCGGTGTTTGGCAAATTTGTTTAAAATGTATTTGATGTTAATTACCCATGGTAGGTTTAGTGCATTAATCATACATATATCATGGAGACTTTTCTTCTCCTGATGAAACTAATTAACTAAACTGTCATACTAAACTATTATTACAAAGTTAAGCAGTTTTTCCTATTCCTTTATTGCTGAAACATATTTCTTTTAAGGACTTTGTTAATCCTTTTTTACACTTATAACAAAAAAGTAGAAATAATGCATTCTTCATTTCGAGGTACAAATTTAATTAAATTTGCAGCCAGAATATATAATTATATGAGGTAAGAGAGAATTAGTACAGTAAAAAGTTAGAAGTTCATGGGGATTTCTCTTCTAATGAAACTAAACTATCATAATAATTGATTTACTAAACCATTATTATAAGTTAAGCAGTTTTTCGTTTTCCTTGACTGTAGAAACATATTTCTTTTAAGGACTTAGTTATTAATTATTAATCCTTTTTTACACTTATTACAAAAAAGTAGAAAATGATGCATTCTTCATTTCGAGGTACAAACTTAATTAAATTTGCAGCCAGAATAAATAATTATGTGAGTTAAGTCAGAATTAGTACAGACTCCAATCATAGAATTATTATATGCAAATACTGTAATTGGTACACTCAACAGTAAATCAAGAACATTCTTTACTGTTGATCTAATTATCCACGAATTAATTGAATGCTAGCAAACTAAAATTTATTTTTAGACATCAAATTTAAAGTTCAAGAATATAGTCTAATTACAATTGATCAAATTTAGTGACTGGCATAAGGAAACTGGAAAGATTAATCAGTATGCATCAACATAAATAAACTGCCTAATTTAGATAATGTATGAATTAGAGATTTTCTGATCTCCAACCTGCTCAAATTTCAGATGAAGAAAAAAAAAAATCAAATTAAAGAACATGCTAGAGCATAAAATCATAAGTAAAATAACTGTGATATAAGAAAGCACATACAAAAATGCATAAGAAATGAAAAAAATTCTGTGCTTTACCAAATAAATTGGATCTTAATTTTACTTACACTTACGAGAACTTGTCTAGTACTCAAATATAATCAACTTTAGTTAATCAACATTACCATTTTTCCCCATCAATTCAGCATTACTATGAACTTTTTCCAAGACTAAAACTGTCAATTAATGCTATAATCATCAATACGGGCCAAAGAGAAAAAGAAGAAAAAACACCTACATTTTGATCACATTTCAAGATCCAATGATGGTTCATCCTTTTGATCCTCCCCCACCACCTCAAGAGGCAATGCCAAAGCCAAAGCCGAAGAGGAAGACGACGGAGACTCTTCTACCCTCATCGGCAAATCGAAATCCACCCCGAAAAGCCTTACCCTCCTACCCACAATATTATTACTAGGTACCACAACAGGCACCGAGTCGAGCACTATTGGCCTTTCCATGGTCCCATCTACCCTACCCATGGGTCGTGGTCCCAACATCGGTGTTCTAAACACAAGAAATTGCTCACCACTACCGCCAACATTGTATAGGTAATTACTTCTGGGCACCACCGACCTCCCAAAGGACAACATGGGGTAGGAGAGATGCCTAGGCAAAGAGGCGCTACGCACCACCTCTGGCCTTCTTCTCCAATCGATGAAAAGACGCTCTTTGTCCTGGACCCCCCTACCGAAGGACACGGTGTCCCCTGCGTTGAGGCGCTTCTCCTTCACGAACCTGCTCCATCCCTTGGTCATGACGTAGCTCTGGCTGCTGTTCCAGTAGGAGTATCTGAAGCGCCACTGCTTCCCAAGCCTGTCCTCAAAGTTTAAAAGCAGCCCTTTTTCATTGGTGGATGTATCTAAAGGAAAACATCTCTCTGCATGCTGTTTAGGGATTACTAACCGGTTTAGTTTGCCTACGTCGCTAGGGGTCACGATTTTGTCAAAAAGATGCTCTTTTTCTATGGTTTGGGAAGAAGATGATGGTGGAGTTTGATTGGGTTGAACTGGAGATGAAGAAGAAGGGGCAGTTATTGGGTTAATGGTTTGTGAAAAATCCATGAAATGAGCTACGAAGAATAATGGGTTTTGTTCTAAGTGTTGAACATGAAAATGTAGGGGAAGTTAGAGGTTTTTGTTTCAAGTTGACAATTAATATGTATATGAGCAAGTAGTAGTGTTGTTTTATTGGAATGATAGAGTGCTGCCCTAGCTTGAAGAAGTTTCCAAGAACTAGTCTCTAAAGGAAAAAGGAGGGCAATTGGAATAGAATAGGGGCTATGCACGGATTATATATATATATATATATATATATATATATATATATATATATATATATATATATATATATATATATATATATATATATATAATCTCATCAAGTTGTGGTAATGTGTGAGTTTGTCACATCTTATATTTGAAGATTAGTTTACAGTTTTTGATGTAATCATCCTATTATAGGTCAGGCTAGTTGTTTGTACCATATGAAATTAAGAAATTAAAAGAACTCAAACCATGTGAAAGTATTAATATAATACTTATTTGGACAATGTGTGTGAAATAATTAAAATAGTATTCCGGGAGACCTATATAATTTAACCATATATAACCTGTTGATGACCAGATGTACTATAAACTATTTAATAAGACGAACTGATATGGTAATATGTATAAAATATTTGCTCCTGTATTAATTAATTTGTGTGCTGGTTTCAGGCTTTTTTATTACCATTATTGTTTTTATTTAACACAACATCATGAGCCTGGGGTTTTCATGGTTATTTTGGGTTTTATATGGGAACGAGTCTTGATTCTCTTTTTTTCCCTCCTTCTTGTAATGATTTATTCATTTGTTTATTATTATTATTATTTTGGAACAGATAAAAAAAGACCCGAGGAATGTTACATAGAAACGAAATAAAATAAATTAAGCCAAGTCATTAACACATCACTCCACCTAGAGTAATCAAATCACACCAATCTCCATTTTCTGTGTCCTCCCGTGTCTCACTCAATCACAGCCCCATGATTTCCACCTTTTGTAGTTAAATCCCTTAATTGCTGCGGGACTTAAATGCAAAAAAAATGGAATTCAAGAGATTTGATTGGAGGGACACGGGGGAACAGGGGAAATAGAGACAGAAGAATTGGTCTCTAATCAAATACACAACCCTAGCCACAGTAAAACACATTACAACACTCCTCTAAAAAGCTCAAAAGCCCTAAAAAGTTGATGAAGAGAAAGAAAAAAAAGAATTACTCAAATCGTTGAGAATCCATGAGATCTGTAGTCATGGAGGCTTTAGAATTTTTGCCATATTATTTATAAACGAAAGATTATCAGTATCGAAGCAAAATTCTCTATGAATATTGGATCTAGAGGGAAACTCCCACTATTTAAACTAAAGTGTATTCCAAACGTTCATACTCCAATGGCCGCCAATAGCTTTCAATGGTCCGTTGATTTTGAAACAAGTCTGCTATGGCTGGCTTCCGAAGCAGCCGTGTCTATAGCCATTCTTGAAGGAGTGGTGTCGGAATAAGCCAGAATGGTGATGTTGAAGAGAGATGGAGGAAACAGTGGGGTAGTTTAGGAGTAAAATTAGGATAAAATTAAGGATTTAGGGTTTCAGATGAATGGAGAGAGTTGTATATATGATCAAGAAGGATAGTTGGATGACCGGAGAAGAAACAGTGAAAATTTGAATAAAGAAAGAAACAGAGTAACAAGATCGAACACAAAGCAAAGTGCATGTTGATATTTCATGCTTTGATGTTACAAATGACTTGCCTTTATACAACCTTAATCATAACGGCTATATTCACTAACAACCAGAATTACAAATAAAAACTAATCAAAGCTTAGGGTTTTAACATTTCTTTATACACAGCTATGTGCACATGCACATGGCATAGAAACATGCACAACCTATCCAAGCCTTCTTTCTTCATCATCACCTACCATTAGAGTCTGACCATCACCTCTCTCGTCAGTAACCATGTCCAATGCAAATTCTGGTGATCTCCTCGTTGAAAACTGACAAACTTGCATTTCCAACTCTTTACATAAGTTAACCATAGAAGCATTGTAACATCTCCCTCCCTCTTCGAAAATGGACCTTGTCTCAAGGTCTAGAGTGGGAAAACGCCTAATCATCGGCCAGTAGTCCTCCAATGTAGCCTCTTCATCAGATCCACATTTCCATTTAATCAGAATTTGCACTACTGACTGTCCCTTCCTTGGTATCATTCATCGGTCTAAAATCCTTTTTGGTTGCAACACTGTCTCCTCTTCATAAGTAGGAATGCCATCCTGAATAAATATATGCGTGCCTATTTTCTTTTTTAATTGAGATACATGAAAAACTGGATGGATTTTTACATGGTTTGGCAACTGTAATTTATAAGCCACTGTCCTTATCCTTTCAATGATTTTGTAAGGCCCCTAGTATTTTGGAGACAACTTATGCGTTGTATGATCTCTGGCAGTAATTTGTTTGTATGGCTGTAATCTCAAATAAACCCAGTCACCAATATGCAATTTCTTTTTGTCCTCTTCATATCAGCATACTTTCACATCCGATCTTGTGCAAGCTTCAGGCTGTCTTTAAGGAATTCTAATGTTATGTCTCTACTGAATAATATCTCTTCAACTTGCTCAATCTTAACGGTATTTGGTACATAGCTTAATAAACTAGGTGGATCAATCCCATGAACTGCCTTATAAGGGGTCATTTGAATTGATGATTTTCACGTCGTATTATACCAAAACTCGGTCAAAGTAAGTCAGTCACTCCACTCATGTGGACGATGGCATACAAAACATCTAAGATACCCCTTTAGTATTTTGTTTATTGGTTCAGTTTTCCCATCACTCAATGGATGGTACGTTGAACTCAGTTTCAATTTACATCCTTGAAGCCTGAAAAGCTCCTTCCACAAATTGCTAGTGAACATGGCATCTCAATCGCTCATTATTGATTTTGGTATCCCATGTAACTTGAATATGCCATCAAAAAAGACCTTAGCCACTTCCTTAGCTGTATAAGGATCACTTAATGGAAGGAAGTGAGAAAATTTACTCAACCTGTCGACAACTACATAAATAAGAGTGTATTTATGGCTTTTAAGGAGACATGTTATAAAATCCATATATATGTCTACCCATATCTTTTCAGGAATGAGTAATGGATTCAGTAACCCAGGAGATAATACGTTTTCTCCTTTGGTTCTTTGGTGGATATCACATGCTTTAACAAAAAAACTCTATACTTCTTTTCATATTACAGTTTCTCCTTTGGTTCTTTGGCAGATATCACATGCTTTAACAAAAAACTCTATATTTCTTTTCATATTTTTCCAATAAAAGGTTTGTTTGGTCCTTTTAAAAGTTCCTTGAATTACGCAATGTCCTCCTAAAGGTGATCATTGGTGCTTCTCAATTACTAATTGAAGAAGATTTATTAAATGATACTTTAGTAGTAGCTTTCCCTTATGAAATAGCAGGCCATCCACCATTTTATACTTCTTTTCACATAGTTGTCCTTGATTATAATTTAATATTCTTTGCTGGTACCATGAAGAAGTCAATAAAGTATTTATTAAGTTATGTAGCCATGGAGTTTGTAATGTAGATATTGCATGAGTTTGTACTTTTTCATGAGTAGTATTATCTTTTCTGGAAAGGGCATCAGCTACAGTATTTTCTCTTCCACTCTTATATTCGACAACATAATCTAATCGATGGAGTTTTGCTAGCCATTTGTTTTTTAACTCCTGTGTGAAGCTTCTGAGATAGTAAATACTTCAAACTTTGATGATTAGTTTTGATGATAAAATGTATACCAATCAAATACTGAGACCACTTTTTTGTTGCAATAATTATGGCCATCAACTCCTTTTCATAAGTAGACATGGCTAAGTTTATTCCTTGTAAATCTTTACTTAGATAAGCAATGGGTTTATTGTTTTGCAACAGCACAACTCCAATTCCTTGCCCACTAGAATCACATTCTAATACAAATGTTTTGGAGAAATCTGGCATGGCTAGTACATGTGGGTTAATTAAATACTGCTTGAGTGTTTCAAAAGCATGTCATGCTTCGTCAGTGTAGAGAAAAGAGTCTTTCTTGAGCATTGAGGTAAGTGGTTTTGCAATCAATCTGTATCCTCTTATAAATTTTTTATAATACCCAGTTAACCATAAGAACCCTCGAAGTGCCTAATGGCCAGTCCATAATAGCTTGAATTTTGTCTGGTTTTGTAGATATACCTTGAACTGAAATCATGTGACCTAAATATTCCAAAGATTCCATTGCAAAGCTGCACTTAGAGAGCTCAATGACCAATTGGTGAGTTCTTAATACCTAAAAGTTAAACTGAGGTGTTGTATATGCTCAGACATGGTCTGGCTAAAGATTAGTATATCACAAAAGAATACACGTATAAATTTCCTTATATAAGATCTGAAAATATCATTCATCAATGATTGAAAGGTAGATGGGGCATTAACTAAGCCAAAAGGCATTATTACAAATTCGTAATGTCCATCATGTAACAATCCGAATTCCGATGGACCGAATTGTTTTTACAAAATTCTAATCTATCAAAACTCGTGTTGGTTTGCTCTGGTATCCTGTAGAAAAGACAAAGATATAAAATATGTCAGAGCTCAGAAAATTTCTCACAGCGGAATGAATAAAATCTAATATAATCAAAGTATAACCTTACCGTATTAATAATATTATCTAACCAGTATCCAAAACTATCCTGTCTCTGCCACATATCTAACCTGCGAGTATGTTATGAGGAGGGGGTCAGAACACAAGTTCTGGTGACTGGATTTAAACTATACGCTTTGAATAATCCTACATATACCGTTCAATCGCATTTTCTTATTTATTAGAATACTTGGGTTAACAGCACTCAAGGCTTACACACACTCGTACCCATTTACTTCCAAGTCGATTAACCTAATATAGTATATATATAGCTACCTCCCCCCAATATTGAGGTACACCCCATGGTACCCCACTCGCACGTTCTCTACCGCAATGTCATAGTAATAAACGCAGTCCTTCATCCTACGCTGGAGTGACGTACGGATCTCTACATAACATTGTTACGCTCCACATATATCTGTCATTACTATGCTACGTAAGCGTCGGACTGCCACCTTTGATCGAATTAGATTCCATCGTAGAGTAATGCCCTCAAGTCTACGATACACCACCCAGAGAAAACATGCATGTATCTAGAAGTTCCCACGTACGTATCGTCAAACGTATTTGATGCCTTAACCACACATAACTTCTAATGTGCACCAAGTTTTGTGGCAGGGTTAGACAAGAAACACGGAAATCGATCGGGAGCTTTTCCATATATGTACAGGCCCTCCTTTAAGGGCCTCAAAATATAGATATCCCTCGGGTCCGTTTTTTATGGTGGTTATGGCCCCACCTCGGCCCCTCCCTCAACTAGTAAAAACTAAGAGAGCTAAGCGACTTCCCCCCAACAAACAATCTAGACATCCAGTTGGCGTCTGCCGTCAACCACCATACCTCGATAGTGAAAGGTGAATGGTCTATTGGATTTAGCTCTAGACTTTCTGCATCCCTCTGGCTGCTGATGACGGGTATCCGGTGATCTACTATCCTTGTTGGTCCTGACCTCGCCTCCCGTTGAGGCGACTACGAATCACCCTAGTGTCACCTCGTCAAAGCATTCTGACTGCAAAGCTAATTTTCCAGTCAAGGCCCACCCACTTGGTTGTAACGCGCAGACCCATCCTCTACGAGCACAACCTAAAACATTTGCCACCACACAGAGGACTACCATAAGCACCTTGCATATCTCAGAAAGCCACGTGCTTCCCCTTTCAGTCCTTCGGAGCTATCAGAATAATCAGATGGACATGCGCTCCCCTCGTTCCTCATGACACCGCGATGATCTACTCCGTTGGGTTATTCACCCTCAAACGTGCGGACTGGTCTAAGCGCCTCATTTTAATACGATCTACTCCATTGGATTATTCTCAAGATTGTGATCCAAGGTCTGTAATCCACAATCCCTTTATATTCTTGTTTGATTTCATAGTTATAATAACATGTTCTACTTAATATGTAATTAAGTATATCTCAACTCACATGTTTTTTGTTTAACATGTCAGTCATTATTTATGATTAAATATAACTTATTTCATTTCATAAGTTTGTCTCACTCTTTCTTATTTAATAATAATTCCATCTTACGATGTTATTACAACTCGTTGTTTACTTATCAACTTAGTTTTCATAACTAGGATTCATTAATAAGTCTCCTTTCCATTTATTATTACCTATGTTATAAATTTCTCTTGTCCCTAGGACAAACCTTTACATGTTATTCTTATCAGCATATTTCAGATTTCCAAGTTTTCAAATTACTTAATTTATAATTAAGTACAGCTTCTTTCATTTCATAAATTTTCCCCCCGTTTACTGATTACTTAATTTACAACACTTATTTCATTACACAAGTTATCTCATTTTCTCACCAGTTTATTATAACCTAAATTATAATATCCACTTGTCCCTATGACAAGTCTACGTCTTATATACCATTCACATTAACGTAATTTGTTTATAATAGGTTATTATCATTTCCTGTTCATTCCCTTTCTTTTACTGTTGTAATTATCTTTCATTCAATTCCATTAATTACAATTAACGCTGTTTATCAGTCCTGCTATATATATAAATATATATATATATATACACACACACACATATTCATGCACTAGACCTCTCATATTAAGCCTATACTTGTGGATGCTGGATTTGTCAGGCGGTTACGGGCAGACTTCTGCAACAAGTTGGCTTAACCTCGTGTCTTAGCGCCACTACTTGTTTTATTTATGCACTTAGACCCTCATATTAGATTTACCACTTGTGAATGCTGGATATGCCCGATGGTTCCAGGCAGACTGCTATCATAAGTGTAGTCTAACCTCGTGTCTAAGCGCGGTTACAGTTTCCTATTCATTGTAAATTTCAATATAATTCAGGCGTTTCCATTCTTTCAAATCTATATTTTACATGTCATCATATCAAACCCATTTTATGTCGCATTTTTTTCTAACATACAATAAGTTGTATTCTAACATGTAATCATGTAATTGTTCAAGTCAAATAAACTAACATGTAATGTTCTCAATTTCTACGGTTAATGGCCCGGGTACATAAATGTCACAAGCTAACATGAAATTGAAACAACAGTATTCGCTACACATATTTCGACAAGATTATATTTCAACGTATGAATTTCCCAACATATTAATAACTTAGCATATTAATATTCCATCATGTCATATTCGTCACTTTAATCTTTTTAACATATGTTTAAACATTTCAACATATTATATTTCAACATGTCATATATAACAATTCAGTGCGTTTTTAATTATTCTAGCAAATTTTCATCATATAATAACGGGGAATGTTAAACGATAATATATCATTATCAAAAATGATATAACTTAATTCCACTCACCTTATTTGCTTTTCAAATCCTTGATCTGGTCAAGATCTAGCATTCCATAGTTTTTCCCTAATTGGATTCAGAACCTAACAACCATGGATTCATAATCTTTACTAAAAGAAATGGGAAGAAAGAGGAAGAAAATTGAACAGACCAAATCTAGAAAATCACCTCTCCTTGAATATGATTCTGAACATCTTCTAATTAATATTCATTCTTTTCCTCCAGATCTTGATTCAAAATTTTCCTAAACTAATTATCTTATTTTTCTGAAGAGATGTGAGGAGGAGAAATAATGACAGAGCTTAGACGTAGTCTCAGAGAATGTGAGATTTAGGCTAGGCTCTGCTAGCCTATTCATAAATGTTCAGGATCTTATCGTACAAGCAGCGCCGAGTCAGCATTGAATCCAGTTAATAAAACAGTCCAGATATGCTAATGAATCTGCCCAGATCTGGGGGGGTATCGACCCCGGTGTCGTCCCCTCGGGCCCCACGAGCAGTTTTGGCGTAGAAATTTGATTTTCTACTTTTTGAATTTCTGCAATTTATCTATCTGTTATATTCACATGTAATCTTCTTATGCTTATACAAATCTTCTAATGACCATTTTACGCGTATATATATACGCACAACTTTTGTTTCGTTTTCAGAATTTGAACTGTGTTGCACCATTACTTGATTCATACCATATTTCTCTGATTTCAGGCTTATCTCTTGATTCATACCGTATTTCTCTGATTTCAGGCTTATCTCTTGTGTGTGTGTATATATACACACACACATATATTATCATATACATATATACATATATTTTCTTTACTTCCTTATATATATTTATATATATATATTTCCTTATATGCGCGTTTGTACATATTTTCCCTTACGAACATGTGTTATTTTAGTCGTTCCCTTAAAACAAAAATATGACAGTGACGGGGATCAAACTCTATACCTCTTGTATGCAAGTCACATGCTCTAACCAACTGGGCAACTAAGTCTATTGTTAACAAGGCTAAAAACAATGGTAATTGTTGTTCTCTTCTTACTTCTCTTTTCCATGTTTAATGTAATCTTCTAATTAAACCATTACATGCATCTTCTTTTTTATTTTTCTTTTATTATTAATGCATAATCAGTGCATGTAACACATTTATACCGCATGAAACCAATCTTTTCTTTCTTCTAATGTATGCATTACATTTTTATTTGCATTAATCTTTATTTTATTCTTCATATATACATTTATATCTATGCATATATATACATATATGCATTATTTAATTATTAAATTTTCATAAAATGTGGGGTGTTACATTCTCCCACCCTTCAGAAATTCTGTCCCCGAAATTTGATAAGGATAAAAATTAATTAACCCCTCACATAATATACATCCATCATGTGTGCATCCGATTTTTGCAAACACTGTGCACTTGTGCAAAGTGAAATACAATATAATAACACATGTATGCTTAAGCGGTACCTCCTATGTGTATGCAAATTTTTCATAAATCCTTCTAAAATATGATGCTCACATCCTAAATATACTGGTTGTTCTACATGAATGCAATATTTTGAATATGAAAATGCTTTTTCATCCAAATTTCCCCTAACTCTTACTGAGGAAAAGCATAGTTCATCCAATAGTTGCATCGAAAATCCTACCAGCTAACTTTTATTTTTTAAATTTCAGAAAAATCTAATTTTCTAAATTCGATTTCTTATGTTACAAAAAGGTGGAAATGAAAATTTTCATATCTTTTGTTTTTCTTTTATGTACTTTTTTTTTCAACCGTACTTGGATTTCGTGTAACTGTTTATAAAGATTCCCTATTTTCCTATTCAAGCACAACCCACATAAGAAAATTTTCTTTTGTTACTGATTTTCTTTTTCATCTTATCTTGGAAATTTTTATCTTTATTCATCTCTTCTCATAATTTATCATTTTTGTTACTTTACTGAATTTTTTGTTTCCTTTTTAGTTGTACCATTTCTCTTTTCTTAGCTTATTTAGTCATCTGATCTAAGTTTAGTTTTCGAATGAGCCTTCTAGTCTTTCAACTAAAACAGGAGAACATACACCCTATACAGCTACTACTAAGGGTCAAGAATCTCGGGATTATGTCCCCCTCAGATAGAAAAGTCCAAACCATGGGATCCACGACAGGTTTAGGTGTTACCCTAACTACCCGACAAGAACTAAATAATGGAACAATCCCAATAGAAATGTAGTAACGGGTTTTACCCCTAACATGAAAATTAACGATAGGATCTAAACACTTACTTGCTATTTTTACTATCTATTGTTCACCGCTAGTCCTAGCTGTGTACTAATAATTATTTCAAGCTACACCCTAGGATTTTCAATGCTTATGCATTCTATGGGAACTTACCATTATTCCAAGATAATTCTCGATATTTACTTCATAGCCTTAAAACCTTTTCCATCTTCCCTAGGCATTAATCATTACCTACTTCATACTTTTAAAACATGGTTTGGTCTTTTCATTTAAATTTTTCTTCCAAAAATCAGAAGTGTTAATTTTTTTTTCTTATGAAAACTTACTTTTTCCAAACCATAAAACATGTAATCTTAAAAAAAATGTATTTTTTTTTCAAATCATAAAAACTGGAGTAGATATGGACAACTATTTTCTCAATCAGGTTTATGACTTGTTCTTGCCTATAAGGTCAGTTCACTTTCTTACTACAAGGTGCAAACATCCACTCTATTCTTATTTTCTACAACTTACTTTTTCCCAGCCAAATTTTTTTTCTCTTTTGAACAATTTATCAAAAATGATTATAAAAAAATAGAGACTTCAAAACTTTCTTTATTAAAAATTCTTGCATGAAATATAACAAGAAAACTAGCAAGCTATACATTTCTATAATATACACCTTCTACTTAGAGAATTTTACTTTAGACAAAGTTTTTGCAAGAAGTCACTATTTACAAAATATACCCCATTTTACTTTAAAATTCAATATGTATACTTTACATATTTAAAACTATAACTTTTAAGATTAAAACTTGAAAACACCATACACCATTTTCCAAAACTTTTACAATTTCAAGTTCTTAAAAGTTAACAATGGGGTTGGACTCAAAGTGGGTTTCCAATTTTTCTAGGCTTTCCTAGACACTTCCACAAAGTCAATTCTATCAACTATATATATTCCTAATTCATTTTTCTCTTTTTAACCTTTTCAAAAATAAAGGTTTTACTGCCAAGCCCACTAATCTGAAATACTAACATATGGGATCCTCCTTTCTCTATTTCAGAATATATTGTACACTCCCACCCAAATTTCCTAAGGGTCTCAGATTTCCATATTCATTCCTTTAGTGTACAAAACAAACATCCCATTTCTTATCATATTATACTCTTTCTATTTAGTGATTTTCTCTATGGATCTAGGGTGTGTGTGTGTGTGTGTGTATATATATATATATGTATATAATATTTATATTTTTAAAAATACAAATACGTAGACTCACTATCTATACAGGAATCCTAAACCTAAGCTCTGATACCAGATGTAACAACCCAAATTCCGACGGATCGATTTTTTTTTTCAAAATTCTAATCTATCGAAACTCATGTTCGTTTGCTCAGGTATTCTGCAGAAAATACAGAGACATAAAATATGTCAGAGCTCAGAAAATATCTCACAGCTGAATGGATAAAATATAATATAATCAAAGTATAGCCTTACTGTATAAATAATACCACCCAACCAGTATCCAAAGCTATCCTGTCTCTACCACAAATCTTACCTGCGAGTATGTTATGAGGAGGGGGGTCAGAACAAAAGTTCTGGTGACTAGATTTAAACCATACACTTTGGATAATCCTATATATACCGTTCAATCACATTTTCTTATTTATTAGGCTATTGGGTTAACAGCACTCAAAGCTTATGCACACGTCATACCCATTTACTTCCCAGTGGATTAACCTAATAGAGTATATATGTATCTACCCCCTCCACCCAATATTTAGGTACACCCCATGGTACCCCACTCGCATGTTCTCCCCCATAATGTCATAGAAATAAATGCAGTCCTTCATCCTACGCGAGTGATGTTCGGATATCTACATAACATTGTTACGTTCTGCATATATCTGTCATTTCTATGCTACGTAAGCGCACGGACTACCACCTTTGATCGAATCAGATTCCATCCTAGAGTAATTCCCTCAAGTCTACGATACACCACCCAGAGCAGACATACATGTATCTAGACTTTCCCACGTACGTATCGTCAGTCGTATTTGATGCCTTAACCGCACATAACCTCTAATGTGCACTGAGTTCCGTGGTAGGGATATACAAGAAACACGGAACTCGGTCAAAAGCTTTTCCATATCTGTACAAGCCCACCTTTAAGGGCTTAAAAATACAGATATCCCTAGGGTCTTTTTTCATTGTGGCAATGTCCCCACCTCGGCCCCTCCCACAACGAGTAAAGACTATGAGAGCTAAGCGACTTACCCCTAACAAACAATCTAAACATCTAGTTGGCGTCTCCCCTCAACCACCGTACCACTAGTGAAAGATGAATGGTATATTGGGTTTAGCTCTAGTCTTTCCGCATCCCACTGGCTGTCGATGACGGGTATCTAACGATCTACTATCCTTGTTGGTCCTGACCTCGCCTCCCATTGAGGCGATTGCCCGAATCACCCTAGTGTCACCTTGTCACAACATTCTGACTGCAAAGCTACTTTTGCAGTCAAGGTCCACCCACGTGGTAGCAACATGTAAACCCAAACTCTGCGAGTACAACCTAAACATCTACCATGACACAGAAGACTACCAAGAGAACCTTACGTATCTTAGGAAGTCGCGTTCTTCCCCTTCCATACCTTCGGAGCTATCAGAATAATCAGATGGACATGCGCTCCCCTCGTGCCTCATGACACCGCGATGATCTACCCCGTTGGGTTATTCACCCTCAAACGTGCGGACCGGTCCAAGCGCCACATTTTAATATGTTATTAGACCCTATGTCTAAACATTTTTTTCGTGCTTGTTTTACCTTATTAGGTTTCCATTTAACTTGGTTATTCCCATTCACATTGGCTTCTTATTCAACTTACTAAGTTCCACTTGCTTATTGATTCCAGTCATATAACTTAACCCATTTAAGTTTACTAATAAGGCCACAACATGTTATTCTCTAGATTGTGATCCAAGGTCTGCAATACATAATCCCTTTATATTCTTGTTTGATTTCATAGTTATAATAACATGTTCTACTTAATATGTAACTAAGTATATCTCAATTCACATGTTTTCTGTTTAACATGTCAGTCATTATTTATGATTAAATATAACTTATTTCATTTAATAATTTTGCCTCACTCCATCCTATTTAATAATAATTCCATCTTACACTATTACTACAACTTATTGTTGTTTACTTATTAACTTAGTTTTCTTAACTAGGATTCACTAATAAGTCTCCTTTCCATTTATTATAACCTATGCTATAATTTTCTCTTGTCCCTAGGACAAACCTTAAAATGTTATTCTTTTCAGCATATTTCAAATTTTCAGGTTTTCAAATTACTTAATTTATAATTAAGTACAACTTCTTTCATTTTATATATTTCCCCCCATTTACTAATTACTTAATTTACAATTAAGTACCACTTATCTCATTACACAAGTTATCTCATTTTCTCACCAGTTTATTATAACCTAAGTTATAATATCCACTTGTCCCTAGCACAAGTCTACCTATTATATAACATTCTCATTAACGTAATTTATATATAATAGGTTATTATCATTCCCCTTTCATTTACTTTCTTTTACTGTTGTAATTATCTTTCATTCAATTCCATTTATTTCCATTAATTACAATTAATGTTGTTTATCAGTCCTACTATTTACATATATATATATATATATATATATATATATGTGTGTATATATATATATATTCTTGCACTAGACCTCTCACATTAAGCTTGTACTTGTGGATGCTGGATTTGCCGTGTGGTTCAGGGCAGACTTCTACCATAGATATGGATAGGGGGCATGGAATACATATGGTGAGCTACAACAATAGTTAAAGAACCTAACATAGCTAGATTAATAGATAATTGAGCATGCCTTGACGTTTTAGGATTTCATAGAGGCCTTTATGGCCCTGGCCTGAAAATGGACCTTTATGAGCCTCTAAAATGTCTTTAAGGCCATGTCCAATACCATAGGTTGGCTTAACCATGTGTCTTAGCACCACTACCTGTTTTATTTATGCACTTAGACCCCTCACATTAGATTTACCACTTGTGAATGCTGAATATGCCGGGCGGTTCTGGGCAGACTTCTATCACAAGTGTAATCTAACCTCGTCTCTAAGCACGGTTACAGTTTCCTATTCACTGTAAATTTTCTATATAATTTAGGTGTTTCCATTCTTTCAGATCTATATTTTACATGTCATCATATTAAACCCATTTTATGTCGCATGTTCTTTCTAACATACAATAAATTCTATTCTAACATGTAATCGTTTAATCATGTAATTGTTCAAATCAAACAAACTAACATGTAATGTTCTCAATTTCTACCGTTAATGGTACAGGTGCATAAATGTCACAAGCTAACATGAAATTGAAACAACAGTAATTGTTACACATATTTTGAAAAGTTTATATTTCAATATATGAATTTTCCAACATATTAATATCTTAGCATATTAATATTCCAGTATGTCATATTCATCACTTTAATCTTTTTAACGTATGTTTAAACATTTCAACATACCATATTTCAACATGTCATATGTAACATTTCAATGTTTTTTAATTATTCTAGAAAATTCTCATCATATAATAACGGGGAATGTTAAACGATAATATATCATTATCAAAAATGATATAACTTAAATTCACTCACCTCATTTGCTTTTCAAATCCTGGATCTGGTCCAGATCTAGCATTCCATGGTTTTCCCCTAATTGAATTCAGAACCTAACAACCATGGATTCATAATTTTTATTAAAAGAAAAAGGGAAGAAAAGAGAAAGAAAATTGAATAGACCAGATCTAAAAAATTACCTCTCTTCGAATATGATTCTGAACACCTTCTAATTAATATTCATTCTTTTCCTCCAGATATTGATTCAAAATTTTCATAAACTAATTATCTTATTTTTCTGAAGAGATTTGAGGAGGAGAAAGAATGGCAGAGCTTAGACGTTGTCTCAGAGAATGTGAGATTTAGGCTATCGTACACGCAACGCTGAGTCAGCATTGAACCAAACTAAGAAAACAGTCTAGATACGCTAATGAATCTGCCCAGATCTGGGGGGTGTCGACCCCCTACAGGAGTATCAACCCCGGTGTCGACAACTCTACAGGGGTATCGACCCCTTAGGTCCCACGAGCTATTTTGGTGCAGAAATTTGATTTCCAAATGTTTGAATTTCTGGAATTTATTTATCTGTAATATTCACATGTAATCTTCTTATGCTTATACAAATCTTCTAATGACCATTTTACGCATATATATACGCACAACTTTTGTTTCGTTTTCAGAATTTAAACGGTGTTGCACCATTATTTGATTCATACGATATTTCTCTGATTTCAGCCTTATCCTGTGTATGTATATATACATACACACACACACACACACACACACATATATATATATATATATATATATATTGGAAAATGGGTAATTTTTATTAAGGCTTATACAGCCCAAAAAGACAAGCCTTGTTACATCCTACAAAGATTTAAATAAATCCACACGTCGGCCCAAGGCCTACGTACCCATTTACGCACTGCATAAGAAAACAAAATGCACTTTTCATCTTCCACATTCTCCACATTTCAGAGAAAGATGAATACCAAAATTTAGGTCATGGCGGCTGGTAGCTACTTCCCTCAAATCAGTTTCCTCCCCTTAGATTCCACCGATCCACTGCTTGCGTTGCCTCTCTTACTTCTCCCTGGCTATCAGTAAGAGTTCTCCTTCTGATTCTCTTAGCAGTTAATTTAATGTTAATCCAATTCAGATAACTAACTTTACTTGCTGCATGTGTTGCTTAGTTGAACACCCTGACGTTTCTCTCCTTCCATATTGCCCAAATCGAAGAGGTGACGACAATTTTATACATTTTGGCTTCCTCGTATTTCAGATGCCTTCGAATGTTCAGGTAATTTACACATTCGCTTAGTTGGTAATCTCCATCTGGTATGTTAAGTTTATCTAAATAGTTTTTCCATAACTTTTTAGATAACTTGCACTCAAAAAATAAATGTTGATGGGATTCAGGTTCTTTGTTGCATAGAACACACACATTATTGTCAATAATACCCTATGCATGCAGTTTATCTTTTGTGGGGAGTCTTCCTTGAACTGCCTTGTATACAGTAGCAGCAATTTTAGGGCAATTGACCCTGTCCCAAATAAATTCATGCCAAGCTTTTACCTGATGTTTCTTTCGTGTAACTTCCCAAGCAGACCATGTAGAAAATTCCTTATCGTGTTTCCAAGCCCAGATGTCTTCATTTCTACTGAGAAACAAAGGCATGTACTTAATTTTGTTGTTGTTCGCCTCATTACATGGAAAATTGGAACAGTTCCACCCTTTTTCGTCAATAATGTCTTTTTTTTTCTGGACAACCGAAAGCCGAGCAGGTTTGCCAACCAACTAAGTCAATCAATGATTTACCATTAATCCAAGGGTCCTTCCACAAATTAGTTATGCTCCCATTAGCTATTTCTCTGTTGCAATTAGTGGCTAGTGTATCTCTAACCTTCATGATTGCTTTCCATGTTGGGGATGAATTATTATCTGTGGCCATTTTCCAAAAATTGCCTCTAATGTATCTAGATCTCATCCACTTGGCCCATAAATCACAAGCTGTAATAATTTTCTAGCCTTGTTTTAGTGTAAACGCGTCTCTCATTTCTCGTAGGTTGTGAAGCCCTACTCTCCCTTCTTCTTTGGTTCGACATAAGTCCCCATAATTGACGTTGTGTAAGCTACCTTTCCAAATAAACTCAGCACAGACTTTTTCTATTTTGTCAATTGATGCATCTGGTAACTGGAAGGTCTAAAGCCAAAAATTCACCTTCGCTTGAATAACAGTGTGCACTAATTCCACACGCCAAGCAAAAGATAGCAACTTTGAGCTCTAACCCTGCAGCCTGCCCTTAATCTTCATGATAAGCTCTGCACACTCAGTGTCAGTGATTTAATTTGACGATAGGGGCACACCTAGGTACTTGACTGGCAGTGACCCATCCTGCACCTTCAAAATTGCTAAAATATCTTCCTTCTTCGAGTAGAACTTGTTGAAATAGCATTTTGTTTTCAGCTCATTCGCTTTAAGCCCAGCATACCTTTCCAAAGACTCAAAAATTCTTGTAATCACACATGCAGCTTCATTGTTAGATTTAATACAAATGATAAGATCATATGCATATAGTAAGTGGCTGATAATAGGCTGGAAATCAAAAATTGGTTTAATCTCTTTATTAAAGCACGCTATTTCCATTTGCAATGAGAAATATTCCATTGCGATTGCAAATAGGTAAGGGGAGAGCGGATCTCCTTGTCTAATCCCTCTAGTGCTACTCAAATGTCCTCTTGGCACACCATTTATAAGTATCGAGAAAGTGGGGGAAGTGATGCATTCTTCTATCAATTTAGTAATTTTTTTAGGGAACCCCGTACTTTTTAGCATATGAATAATGAATTTTTGATTGATTTTATCATAATCTTTATGCAAGTCCACTTTGAGGCAAAATTTATCCGCGCCCTTCTTATTAAAATTTCTGATTAATTCGTGTGCCAACAAAGAATTATCAGAGATACTCCTACCTTTAATAAATGCACTTTGGCAGTCTGCTATGAAATCCGGTAGAATGTAATTAATTCTATTACAGATCGCCTTCGTTAGAATTTTATAAATTACATTGCAACATGCAATGGGCCTGTAGTCTTCAATTCTAGAAGGATTTTCTTTTTTAGGAATGGGGCAAATAAAAGTGTGGTTTATTTCTTTGAGAATTTTACCAGTGTAGAAAGCTTCCTGAATTGCATCTAACACATACTGTTTCAGGTCTTCCCAGTGAACTTTGAAGAAAGCATCACTCAGACCGTCGGGGCCGGGGCTGGCATCGTTGTGGATGCTGGCCAGAGCAACCCAGACTTCAGTAACAGTCACTGGGCGACGCAGTTTCCTACAGCCAGCAGAGTTCAGCAATCTTCGGCAGTGGACAATAGGTAATTTACTCTCGCTTTGACCATTGTATAAATCTAAATAGTATTGAATGGCTTCTACTTCCATCAATTGATTGTTATCTCTCGCTGTCCCATCCTGTTCAAAACATTGAAAATTAGCATTTAAGTTTTTCTTGATAGACATTTTTGTGTAAAAAAATTTGGTGCATTCGTCTCCTTTAGTAATCCATCTCTTCTTGGCCTTCTGCTTAAGTTCAATTGCTTTAATCTTCACAGCATCCTTCAATTTCCCTTGTATATTGTAGTATGCTCTCCAACTATCGCCCTCCTCGTTTTCTTCGTCCAGTTTGTACAACATCTCTTCACATTGGTTTTGTAGCTGCGTAATGTTACCCTGCTCTTTTGGTCTGAGTCTATTCTACTCCTTCAAATTTTCCTTGGCCGGTTTGGGGATGTGTATTAACTTGAAAAAACAAGTCCTAGTCGCCGGAAAAATTGCATTGAAATTCACTTCCTTGCCATATCCTTGAAGCTGCGGTCATGAATTACAAAATCTAAATGGCTTTCCTTTAATACTTTCTTGTTTTTCAGTTAACATAATATGTAAAGGGCTATGATCACTTGTCGAATTAGTTCGAATTGTAAACATGTTGATGCACTCAGAGTTCACAAGTACTCTATCAAATTTACAAGAAATTTTCTTACATTCTCCACTTCTCCATGTATATTTCAGGCCTCTATAGACAGGTTTGAGCATCCCTGAAGCAAAAACACATGCATTTAACTCAGCAAGCTGGGATACTTTAAGGGTAAGGCCACCCTTCTTTTCATGATTTTTGAGAACTGCGTTAAAGTCCTCCATAACCAACCATCGACCCTGTATATTAAAACTAATAATACTCTTTATCTTGTTCCATAAATTGATGCATTGTGATGCTAAGTTGATGGCGTAAACAACGGTTAACGTCATTAACAATCCCCCATAATTAGTAACTTTGATTGTGATTTGTTGTTCGTCCTTATCTATGATTTGGGTAGACCAAATGCGTTTATTGCACAACAATAGGATCCTGCCTTTTTCATCCAAATCATTGTTGTTGAACGATTCCCATTTGTTACCCATACTGATTTCAAAGTATTTTACATTATCATCGTTAAACTTGTTCTCTAAAATGCCCAGAATAGAAGAGGATAATTCCCTCCTAAGATTAATGAGGTCTAATTTACGGGCATCGTTATTTAGACCTCTTACGTTCCAACTGACTATAGACATTTAGAAGATTGGGAGTTGCTCCTCGTCTTCCTGGAGGTGGTTGCCTACACGCTTGCAGGTGTGCGTCTTTCTTTACTTTTGAAGTACTCATCATATTTTTCATTTGGTTTTGAGTATTTGTTTTCCGTAATTGCCTTTTTTGCTGATGATTCCAATCCTACTTGCGAATGTTCATTTGCAGATGGCAGCTTTTCTGGTGATGTTGTACTTGCTTGGCCAGCATCCTGCTTTTCTTGGGCCATAAGGGCCAGGCCCATCGTCCCAAGATCCCTCTGCTAGGCAGTAAATGGGCTGCTGTGTACTGGGGTTGTTGTTTGTAAATTAATAGTAGTAGGGGGTCCTCAGCATGTGACGTGGAAGCAACATGTTCCACCATTTTGTCTTTTTGTATATAAGTGTCGCTGGCTGTTGTTTTGTCTTTCATTTGCCACACTTGCACATGCTGCACAGGTTTAGCCACAACCACAAACTGGTCATCAGAGTGACCAAAGTACACACAATTACTGCACTTAGGAGGCATAGATTCATATTCTATCTCTTGTACATACACATTGCCTTTCCCGTCTTTAGCATGCACTTGTCTCTTCAGATCATCACTTGCCTTAATGTCCACCAAAACTCGAGCATAATTGAGTCCGATGACCTTTCTAGTATTGTCGTCCATAGCCAATGGGGTACCCACTAGACTAGCAAGCTTACTGATGCCTCTGGCATTCCAAAGTATAAGATCCAGGTTTAGCATTTTTATCCACACTGGATGTGTCTCCAACATATCCCTCTCTAACCTCATATTTGGTTCCCATTTTTTTTTATAAACATCAATTTACTATCCATGAACCACGGTCCTCTCTCTAGCACTTTCGTACAATCCTCAGCATTATCAAATTTAATCAGGTAAAACCCATTTTCTCTTGCAAATACATTCCAGTTTCCTACTGGTTTCCATTCTCTTCTAATGAAGGAATTTAAGTGAACATAATAAGGGCGTTTACCCACCAAGTATACATAAATCGCATTACCCCACAAGTTTTTAGCCGGCCTAAAGACCTCTTCATCCAGTTCCGCGTATTCTCCAGCTTCATCTTTGTTAGCTTCGAATCTCTCTACCCCTCCATTAATTTAAGTATTTCCAGCGATTGCATCGGCCCATGTCCTTGCTTCAGTGTTAAAAAGTTGTTTGGGCCTTGTGGGCTTAGGGGTTTGGCGAAACCCTAGACCAGATTTGGGGTTATCTGCTAGCGCGTGCTGTCCATGTTTCTTTCTCACTTCCGTCCATCCATCTGCAACATCCAGCTGTTTAGAAGTTCTAGGGTTCTCAACCCTATTGGGGATAGCGACCATTTTAGAATATAGCAATTATATAATATATATATATATATATATATTCCTATATATATATATATATGCGTATATTCTCAAATACATATATACATATATTTTCTTTACTTCCTTATACATATATTTTTCATTATATGTGCGTTTATACATATTTTCCCTTATGAACATGTGTTATTTTAGCCGTTCCCTTAAAACAAAAATATGACGGCGATGGGTATCGAACTTTGGGTCTCTTGTATGCAAGTCACATGCTCTAACCAACTGGGCTACTAAGGCTATTATTAACAAAGCTTAGAGCAATAGTAATTATTGTTCTCTTCTTACTTCTCTTTTCCATGTTTAATGTAATCTTCTAATTAAACCATTGCATGCATCTTTTTCTTTTATTTCTCCTTTATTATTAATGTATAATCACTGCATGTAACACATTACACCGCATGCAACCAATCTTTTCTTTCTTTTAATGTATGCATTACATTTTTGTTTGCATTAATATTTATTTTATTCTTCATATATACATTTATATCCATGCATATATATACACACACATATGCACTATTTAATTATTAAATTGTCAAAAAATGCGGGGTGTTACACATCATGTGTTTAAAAGCAGTTTTGTGTATTACTTCCTCACACATCCTAATTTGATGATAGCCTGATTTCAGATCTAACTTAGAAAAATATTTTGATCCATGTAATTCATTAAATAAATCATCAATTAATGGAATTGGAAACTTATCTTTAATAGTTAAAGAGTTCAAACCTCTATAATCGATGCAAAGCCTCCATGTACCAACTTTTTTTCTTACCATTACGACTGAAGATGAGTATGCACTTTGACTATGCCTGATGACACCCTTGGCCATTAAATATTTAGTGATCTTTTCTAATTCGTCTTTAATGTGACGTGCATGTCTATAGGGTTTGAGACACACTGGACTTGCTCTTGATTTTAATGGAATTTTATGGTCATGTTTCCTTGGTGGGGGGAGTTTGAAGAGGCAGTGATGACTTCAGGGTATTGTTGCAATAATGTTCTGATTTCTTCTGGAAGGGTATGCAGAGAATCCTCAATCACATCATTCTCTGATTTACCGACAGCATATAACATCATTGATATTTGTCTAATGGTTCGTTCCTTGTTAATGGTCTTATTATGCACTAATTAAACTTCCTATTGTTGCATCCCTTGCCAAATATACCTTTTATTCCCATAAGAAAACTTAACAAATAATTTATCTAGGTTCAAGGTGATTTCTCCCAATTTTTTCATCCATTGAGCTCCAAGAACTATTTGATAACCCTCTAACGACAGTAGCAGTAGATCAGCGGGTATCTTGCATCCTTGACAGTTGATAATTACATCATTACAGATTCCAGAACCTTTGAGTTTTTCTCTATTTTCTACCATCACTTCATGGCTTTTTGATTCATCTATCTTGAATTTTAATTTATGCGCTAGCTATTCATCTATGAAGCTGTGCATTGATCCAGAATCTATAAGAATTTGTATTGGCTTCCCCTTAACAGTGCCTTGTACTTTAATAGTAGATAAAGTAGGTATACCACACATAGCTTATAGGGTAATGGCATGGGTCTCTTCACAAATTTCCTTACTATTTTCATTATTTAATTCCAGAGATTCTTCTGTGTTTTCTTCGAAATCTGTGAGGCACATTACACCTTCCATAATGTGAACTTGTGGGTTTTTGAATTTGTGACTTTATGTTATGTCTCTCTACACCCATAACATATACCCTGCCTTCTCATCTCAATGAGTTGTTGTGGGGTCAGTCCTTTACCTTTAGCTATTTTTTCGAGGATAGGAGCACTACTTTTATCTGAAATTTGGGGTAAATTCTTGGAGGTGGTAATTGACGGGGTAAGGTTAATCTTTGTAGTAGTGTAGAGGCGGTTAGCTTTACCTTTTTAGTTCTAAGCTATACCCTTTCAAACATTTTGGCTAAAGAAACTGATTTTTTAAAATTTTACGGTCTATAGGTTAAGACATCATACCTTATTTCTTCTTTGAGTCCACCAATGAATCGGTTAAGGAGAATGTAACAGCCCGCATTTTATGTATCGGAAGATCGTAAAATAATTTTATTTTATTCCCTGAGGGTTGGATCATTCTCATCTTTTGATATGTTGTTTATGGGGATGTGAGACATGTCGATAATTTTTACCAATTTTATCTGTGACCATTTTTCCCTTGTCAGTTTTGTGCAGGGCATAACTTTTGATTCTAGTCGAATTAGAGGGTGAGACCTGTTCCATTGGAAAGGAATTGATGATTGCCTTTCCGTAGAGTGGTTATATTAAAGATTTGGCTAAGAGGTTTTGGGAGGAATCGCTGTTTTAAGGTCTTTCAGTTGGTTATTCAGGTTTGGGAGCCACAATAGGCTGATTTGGGAAGGCCCATGGATGGGCTATTGGAAGGGTATAAATAGAGGGTAAGGGATATGGAAAATGGTTTTAGTTTCCATTCTCTCATTTGGTGCCTTGTGCTCCTCCTTCCTCTATCATCTTTCCACCATTAAAGATCATAATCCAAGGAGGGAAATCAAAGATCAACACCATTGGAGGCTAGATCTACATCAATTGAGGCAAGAGTTCATCGGATCAAGGTGCAAGGTGCTTGCTATTTGGATTCTTATTTCATCAATTTTAGCTTGTTTTGGCAAATCGGTGAGTGATTTACATCTCCCACATGAATGCAATGAAGTATATGAGTGTTTGTGCATGTTTCTCATAAAATTCAACTGTTTTTCCATAGATCTATGCAATATTAAGTTCATTTTCATAGAGATCACCCTATAATATGATCTAGCAAGTTTAGATAGGTAATTTCTATAACACTTCATATGAATGTGCAAGTTAGATCCATAGTTTTCCTCATATGTACGTTTATGGTGATTTTGGTGAACTTTACATGTTTGTTGATGGAATTGTCATATTAGTGTTATTGTTGATTTCATATCATGCTTGTGATCATATTGGATGTATTGGATGAGTTGGTTTTGTCGAACGAATCGTTTTGGCGAAGCTTTGGTCGAAATTGGAGTTGCATTGGACAATGCAGGTTTTGGGTCGAACACGGAGGGTCAGACATGGTGGATTGAACATGGAGGTCGGTCGAACCATGGGGAGGTTTTCTTGGAGGAAAAGAAATGGTTGGGTCATTCGAACATGTTGGGCCGAACAGGTTGGATTGAGCTGAAGGGTCAGTCAGTCGTGCGTGTATAGGTCGAACATGGATGTTGGCACGAGCAGTGTTTGAGTCGGTCGCACCTGAGTGGGTCGGTCGAACATGGATGTTGGCTCAAGCAGTGTTTTGGGTCAGTTGCACCTGAGTGGGTCGGTCGAACATGGATGTTGGGTCGAGCAAGGTGGGTTGGTCGAGCAGGCCAGGGATCGGTCGAACAAGGTTATTTTCTAAAAATTTATATTTTCGGGTATGACTCAGATTTGAACAAAAAGGTCTAAAAAAATATCTATCAAGGGCAACACCCCGAACCCTACTCAAGTCGTAGCACAGTGGTGTAACATGGCTCAGTGATGACGTGACTTCGAAGTAAGTTCAAGTTGGAAGGTTCGAAGTGTTGAAAGGTGTTCGTTGATCAGTGTAGAACAACGAATGAGGTGACAACTCAAAGGTCGTGAGTTAGTGGATATTGGTTGCTCGAGAAGGTTGCTTGGGCTACGGAAAGTCATCAAGTTGGATGACTAAAGATGAGAAGGCTGAGAGATTATCATTGTTGTAAGTTCTAGCAGGCTCAAAGCAGGGGTACGATGGGGGCACCCAAAAGACCGATTATAGGTCGAGTACCCTGGGTATCGTTGAAAGGCCTATTTGTCAAGGTTGGACATACATACGTATTGCTGGAAGGCGTATGGAGTTTATGCTAGAACCGGGGTTACCATTAGCCCTTGGCATATGGCAAGGTTGGCCGTCAAACGATTAACGATGGTTTCAAAGCAGGATTGGCGGTGATAGCCATAGTCTGTCATGGATGATTGGTTGCTTTGTTTGTACCGTCTCATATAGGTCATCCAAGGTTGAAGGAGATGTTCCTTGGGTGCTTGTCTGATATTGGTTTAGGCCTCTGGGGCTTGTACTTAAGGGATGCTGAATTCGATTAGGATGGTTTACATGAGATATATATAATCTGGAAGTTATGAGTGCTTTACCATGATTGAACGAGTGTTCTAGTTTCCATGGATGAATGGTTGAATTGCTTAATGTAAAGGCTATCACTGTCCGATGTGGGGAAGACCGGGGTTGAGTTCTTCTCTGGTGTTTGGTAAATTGGTCTGTTAATCTACCTATTCTCATATACTTTATTGTTGAAGTTTGTTAGTTATTTTATCGCTCACTAAAACTGTTTTCTGACTCAAGGTTTTATGTTTCCTCTTATTACCTTGGGCTGTTCATCTGGTTGAGGATGGGCAGACTAAGTATCAGGTTACAGGCTATTAGTGAGGATGACGATGCTGTGCGGAGGCAAGTAGGAGGCTGGCATACCAGTTTTATTACTATGTAGTATTTATATTTCCGTTGTTGAGTGCTCTATGAGGATTGTAGTGAGGCCTTATGTACAAACTTTGGTATTCGTTGGATAACCTTTCAAGATGCTGTGAAAGTTTGAAAAGTTTGTTATATGATGCTTTATTACTATTACTTGTTGTATAAGTTCTATTATATTTTATCCTTGCATTGTGAGTTCTACGACAGGTTCCGCTTGTGTTTACCTATTCTGATGATCGTCCATAGCTGCCTAGCACATCTTTCAGCGCATTATTTCTCCTTTTTAGTGCAGAGGTTATGAGCGGTCGTCATAGAGAAATTGTGGTGGAAGTGTCTCAATTGTAGCTTACAACCCCTGAAATTTTGATAAATAAGTCGATACTGTAGTTAACTGCTTGGGTTTCACTAATGCCTCATAGGGTTGTTCTACTTCTTTCCCATTAAACCTAACAAGAATTTCTTCTTTAAATGCTTCCCATGTTTGAAGATCTTGAATATTTCTGTTGTACCAATTGAACCATTTAAGTGCACCTTTCTTTAAATAGAAGGAAGCTATTCTTACCCAGAGGTGCTCTTCTGTCTGATGAAAACTAAAGAGCATTTCTGCTTGATTCACCCGCTCAAGAACCATTTCATCTCCATTGTAATGTATAAAGTCGAGTTTTAAATTAGGAAAAGTGGAGCTCTTGTTCCATGTAATGTGTTCTTAACTGGTTTGGGTTTGATTTGATGTAGGTAGAGGAGGATGGTCGGTAATTAGAGGCAGTGGGTTGCTGGAATTAGCAGTATTAACTGGATCAATCCTCTGATGTGATTGCAAAAGAGATGGGTTATTGGATGATTGAGGTGGTCTGCCATTAGGGTTTTGAGCCAAAATCCTTTGTGCACTAGCCGAAGTGGTTTAATTTCCTGTAGATTGTCCTTTCATATGTTGAAGATCCTATGATATAGTTTGCAACATGGTGTAGATTCCATCGACTTTGATGTTTTGTTGATCAATTTTATGATTGAGGTCATCCAGTGATTGATTAAACCGGTCATTCACTTCTTCTTGCCTTGCCCAGGCTTCTTCTTGGCCTTAAAAGAATGTTAGACAGGTGGTGTGTTATTGATTGGGTATCTGAGGGTCCGAGTCATGCTCAGACTGGCGCTCTGATAGCATTTTGTTATGGCTGGCTTCTGAAGCAGCCGTGTCTATAGCCATTCTTGAAGGAGTGGTGTCGGGATAAGCCAGAATGGTGATGTTGAAGACATGTGGAGGAAACAGTGGGGTAATTTAGGGGTAAAGATTAGGATAGAATTAATGATTTAGGGTTTCAGATGGATGGAGAGAGCTGTATATATGATAAAAAAGGGTAGTTTGATGATCGGAGAAGAAATAGTGAGAATTTGGAATAAAAAAAGAAACAGAGTAATATGGTCAAACACAAAGCAAAGTGTTTGTTGATATTTCATGCTTTGATGTTACAAATGACTTGCCTTTATATAGCCTTAATCATAACGGCTATATTCATGAACAACCAGAATTACAAATAAAAACAGATCAAAGCTTAGGGTTTTAACGTTTCTTTATACATAGCTATGTGAACATTCACATAACACAGAAACATACAGCCTATCCAAGCCTTCTTTCTTCATCATCACCTGCCATCAGAGTCTGACCATTACCTCTCTCGTTAGTAACTATGTGCGATGCAAATTCTGGTGATCTTCTCGTAAGAAACTGATGAACTTGCTTTTCCATCTCTTTACATAAGTTAATCATAAAAGTATTGTTACAAAGTCGTCTGAAGCCATTGGAAACCACTGAAATATACGTAGTTTGTGGGGTTGGAAATCGCCTATATACATTTTTTTAGAAACGCTCATTCCAACTTACTCCACCCAAATTAATTAAAACCCACCTTCCATTCCTCCTTCTCAAATGCTCACCCCTCCAAACCGCCTCCAAATCACCTCTAGGCTCTGCCAACAAGCATCTCTTCCTGCCCCTCCACTCTCTAGCCTCTCAAAATCATATTTTTCAATTAAACCCTAATTATTTAGGTTATGTAATTTAGCCCTAAGCTTGAATTATATTTATTCCAAATAGCTATGAGTGTTTACTACATCATATTGCATGCTAATTAATATTGCTATCATCAAAATGTTCATATTATTACTAATAGCTAGGTTAATTACATATATTATATATGTGTAGGGTGATTTTGTTTGGAATGATCGTGGGTGTATGATAAGTTTTGCAAACAATTTAATTTATGCGAACACGAGTTATGTATCATGTTAAAATTATTCGTAATTTTGGATAATTATGCGAAAACGAATTGTATATTTATTCAAACACATGAATTGGTCTCATGTTTAATCAGTTTTAAATGATTTTGGAGGATTTTATTATGATTAATCGTAGTTAGAATTCCTTAAAAAGTATAACTTAGTATATAAACAAATTATATATTTAATTAAGTATATAAGCAAAAACAAATATTTATTTTGCAAAAACATCACATAGTTTTGGAGAATGCCTGTTAATGGCGACTTGATTTCTTACACCCTTATTCTTTGATTTCATCATCTTCTTCGATCCACCTTCCTCTCCTTTCACTCTCTTCTATTCCATATCCTTCAGTATCTTCTCTCCTCTATCAAGTTTCCGTCAGCGTGGGAGTTCTCCAAAACCCATTTCAGTTCTACCATGATCTGTAGATCATCAACTACGCCTCTTTGCGTAAATTTCCTCCCTCACATCAACCTATAATCTCCTCAATCCTGCAAAAACCTTCATCTAACTACGCGGTGTCTATGTCTAGTTCTCGAATCTTGAAGTTTTGACCTTACAGAGATTTTAGAAACTGCTAGAGCATCATTCATCCCATAATATGCAACTTCGAGTATCCATGCGACTTTATTCGCTTTCATTGCCTGGTGAGTGTTGTCCGATGTTTGTCTGAACTTGTGAAGGGGACTGAGGTGCTTTGGTGTTTTTTGAGATTTCAATAAAGCTCGATGCTTTGTAATCGTAATTTGCTATTATATGGTTTGACTTGTTGTGTAGCTAATATTTAATTTCTTCGTAGAGTCTCTAGATCACCTGTTTTGGATCTTCACAACGTGTGGTTCGCATCTTCACTACATTTCATATTAGTTTACTTGTTTTCTTATTTACTGTGTACGCTTATAAAGGGGAAGCAGCTCGTTGTCTTTAGCTCGGTAAGCTTTTTTGAAACTATTTGATAGTTGGTTTGTTGTCTGGTGTGTAATGGTAAATGCGATGTGTTTGTGAAGAAATGTGTAATAACCCGGAAAATCTGAACCAATTTAAATTTTTTATTTTGGCTATTTTAGTAAATTTTGAATAGTTAAAATAATTTATTTTAAATAATAACGATTAAAAATTTATTGTAATCGAAGTTAGAGCGAATATATTTATTTTGATTTCAAAAGCAATTGGAAATAGTACGGTAGTTTGAAAAGTCAAACCTGAACTTTGACTAAATATACCGGATTCAAAATCTAACGGATTTTAGTGGAACCAAAAATATCTAAATCTGTTGAAAATATCTTTCCAACAATCCAAAAAATCGAAATTTCATAACGGGAATCAAAAGTTATGGCCAGTTGAATATTCAGAATGGTCGCTATAGTATGATTTATAACCCGTATAAAAGCCCATGTTTCAAACGACCTCCGTTTTCGACGAAACCACTTTTGTTGAATCACGAATGCCAAATTATTGCAAAAATTAGTTTCTAGAATTTTTGGAATTAATATGTGAGTGTGGCAAAGGAAAATGTGTTTTGGAAATTTCACTCAAATCTGATCGACTTGAAAATGGTCATTCTTCAAACGGTCTCAGAATTCGACGAAATTAATTTGCTAGGACCGTATCTTTAAAACAAAGCCAGAAATATATTTTTTTTTGGAATTTTCTGAGTCCGTATGTGGCCCCAGTGACATTAAATATATGATCGAGTTAATTTAATAAAGGATTTAAATATTAAATAAAAGAATTCAGCCCACAGACAGTCGTTTGGGCTAACGAGACCTATCCCATTGGATCCGGAATGGGGGCTATTGGGTGGGGTCAACACCTGTTGGGCTGAAATTGAACTTGTTCAGAACTTATGTTTTTTTTGCAAAGTTAACATTAAAATATTATAAAAATACACTCATCTTCCTCTAACTCTAGAATTGTTCAGCGCCGCCACCTTCTTTCTATGGCTGAAATCACTCGAAACTTTCTTCCTCAATAACTCCACACACAATCAATTTCAGACCTCCATTCTTTTGAATCTTTTGTAGCCCTATCCATCCTCTCCGCATCCATACCAACCGTGACCCGAACCATCGCCTGAGTCGCCGGATCCAAGCCCGAGAATGTCACCCGCGTTGAGCTCCACCCAGGCCAGATCCCGGCGTTGAGTTCGGCGCCCTACCGGCGGTCGTGCGCCACTCCTAGCACTCCAACCTAGTGTCGTCCGATCCTCAAACCATTTCACTGATAACACGAATTCTGGACCTGAAGTTTTGAATCAAAACAGTAAACTTACGGTATATATAATATAATTATATTGTAACACCAATAAGCGTAGAAAATATTGATTTAAATAATAAAATTCACATCTTATGCAAACAAATACTGTTTTGAACGATTTCAGAAACATTGGGACTGGGAAAACGAATATTACGACCTAAAACAAATTGGAACAGACTCTGAGCCCTTTCGGATTTTAGATCTAAATCAAAACAAGGTGAGATTTCTGATTTTAAATAATTAATCAATTTAATTATTTTTCTCGTTATGTAATGATCGTATGTATATGATTTAGATCTGCTATGTTCTGAAATTTTGGATGATTGATCTATTGGTTGGTGATGTATAAATATAGATCTATTAATTAAATTATAGATCTGTATGTGTTGGTTTAATTAAAAATATCATTTTGTTATATTATTTAATTGAATTAGAGTTGTCAATTCAATTGAAAATATCATTTTGTTATATTATTGAATTGAATTAGAGTTGTCAATTTAATTAAAAATATCATTTTGTCATATTATTGAATTGAATTAGAGATGTCAATTCAATTAAAATATCATTTTGTTATATTATTGAATCGAATTAGAGTGGTCAATTCAATTAAAAATATCATTTTGTTATATTATTGAATCGAATTAGAGTTGTCAATTTAATTAAAAATATCATTTTGTTATATTATTGAATTGAATTAGAATTGTCAATTCAATAAAAATGTCACTTTGTTTATGTTATTGAATTGAATTAGAACTTTCAATTCAATATAAAATATATCACTTTGTGTGTTGATTGATCACCTTTGTTGTTGTTTGATTGAATTAGAGCTTTCAATCAAATAAACTATTGTTTTTGTTGTTATAGTTAAACTTGAAACAAAATGGAAATTTGTGTAAAAAGGAAAATTGTTCATGTTTTAATCAAAACATGAATTCGTTAAAATCACTACAACAAAAAACACTTTTCGCAACAGGCGATATCTGTTGCAGTAGACCTATTGCAACAGGCCTGCGCCTATTGGTATAGCCGAAGTTGCAAGAAGTCCGCAACATTTTCTGCCTGTTGCAGTAAGATGTTGCGGTATACTTTTTTGCAACAGGCTTTTGCTGTTGCAACAGATCATTTTGCAACAGTATATGCCTGTTGCAATAGATCCATGAATCTAAAAAAAAAAATTACAGCTTATAGATATTACATATTAAATGTATTTGTTTTAGTAATAGTGTACATCACAAAATAAAATAAACAAACAAAATTTTATTTTAACAAAGTTTTAATAGTACAAACAATTACAACAAAATTTTTTACAATTTTCATACACCATTCATGTATAACAATTTCTGTTGTGATGGATGGCAAAGCAGGCTATAATCCTGCGTACACCAATCAAGAATCATGCTCCTCCTTAGTAGCTTGTGTTGCTGCATTCGCAGCATCTGGAACCGTGCTAATCTACTTCAATCTCTTTTTCATCTCATCGAGCTCCTGCATCTTGTGAATTAGCATGCATTGAATAGCGTTTCCACTCAAGTTGCGCTTGAAATAATGTGCATTTGCATTGAATAGCGTTGAGTTTGATAATTGGATGATCTGTCCACTATGAAACATCATAGATATACAACGAATAAGGAGAACGGAGTTTTTTTGTATGAAGAAGAGAAAAAATGTGAGAACTCATTCCTTACTAAAAGGCCTCCTTTTGTATTTCATTCAAGACATGAACATTAGCATACCATGCAGGAGCAAATGTTGTTCACGAGCATATTAAGAATACCTTCATAAATGGCGTGTGTAATAAACTCAGATAAGAAAATACTCCATGATGCAACAAGTATAGAGAGGAAAAGTTAAAAGGAAAGAGAAAAAAAAGTGAAATATTGAACAAGAAATTGTACTATAATCAAACTACAAAACTAGAAATTAAGGGCAAGACAGTTGGCTCATTCTTGACCAACTTTTGATCGGCTATCACTGGCTCTAGAGGTCGACATCAGCCTAGAGTCAGCTATTACCAATAAGGTTCACGTTTTCTATTGTCAAAATCGTTCATTGATTTCAATCAAGATGCAGTAACAATCAGGGTTTAAAAGATGCTGCATTTTCTAGCATCGTTTCTGCTCTTCTTCATCTAAATTGCCAACGACTATTAAAATACAAACTACTTTAACTAGTTTTTTCCTGCATTTTCGATCTAAAAATTATTACACATCTCCCTCTGAGTATCCGACGTTTTATTTTTACTACCACTTAAACGCATCAAAGTCTTTGCACCAAGTGTTAAAGTCAAATATGAAAACCATTTTCAAATAGGGTTTTCACTTGAGAAATTACAGATTAACTTACAAAGAAATCAACAGAAAGTTACTCAAAAACTTCCCATTAATTAAGAGAGCCCGTTTTGGTTGTTTTGTATAAGTAATTAACATCATTCGACTGCACAAGAAAAATTATAAATAATCATATTCAAAACAATACCACTCTTTTGGAAATTTAATCGTGTTCTTGGAATTTAAATCATTAACGCTTTGCCTTATTCGGATTTATTGTGCTGAAATAGTTACTACCAAATCAAATATTACTTTTTAATAATAACTTTCTAGAAACTTTATTATATTATTATTCATGCCATCCGTTTCCAGCTTTACATATTAGAAAGAGAGATAGTATTTATTTCCAGTAAACACATAGTAACCGAATTCTCTTTTTCCAGCATTGCTTCTTATATTAAATTGTATATGGTTTATTTTCTTTGTATCATGCATACACGTCGTGAAATTAAATCTATGCATGTTACTCAAAGACCTTTATTTTTAAATGAGCTCCCATTTATTTACATGCAACAGAACTCATGACTGTTGGCTAGACTGTTAAGTATCCAGGTTTACTGGTACTAAAAAATTGATGTTATCAATATGTTAATTTATAATAAATTGATGTTAACCATTTGTTTACAGGCTGCAATTTATTTACAATCAACATTTGTAATATACATGCCATCTAGTGTTTTATACTATTTAACAATAATAACAATACAATGTAAACAAGGAGAAATTGATGTTAAATACCTGAGGAGCATTACCACGAGTCACTGGTCCATAGGCAAATTAGTGTACCACTTCATGCAGCTAACATATAATAATCAAGGATCAAAGACTCTTAGAATGCAATAACTAAATGACTAGGAACCTGTACCTGCAAACAAACAACTGTATGTTATTATATCTGATATTTCCATACCTTCAACAAACAGCTTTTTAATGTACCTTACCAACATCAAATTTTTTCTATCCCTAAAACCTCGAAAATAGATTTGTATTCTAATTGCGTGTAGTCTCTAACTTCAACTTCAACTTCAAAAAAAAAAAAAAAAAAAAAGATCACCTGCATTGTTGATGTATCTTATTAATTGTTTCGATTTTTCTCCTTCATAGATTTCAGTACATAATTTCTTCCTGACTAAAAAGCCTCTGACGACCTTCTGAATTTTTATGGCCGTAATTTCAGTAACATAATTTTCAAGCTTCAACAACTTAGCATAAACTCTTTGCTTGTAATCTTTGATTCCAGAAACATAATACAAACTCTCCTGAAAATCACGCACTAACACTTTGATTTTAATAAGATAAGCCTCTTTAAAAATTTCATCAATCCCTTTCTCTACTCTGTAAACAATCCCAACATTCTTTCTCACCATGAACTCTATAAACAAGCATGTTTTTTTGACTTACATCTGAAGTTTTGGTTTCGACTGAGAATATTGAAAATTTTGTATTGAAGAAAATTCATTATAAGCTGAAAACCTGTACCTAAAGGGCATTATTAAAAAGCGACATTTTATGACCTTGTAAATCGCTGAATTACTCTTTCGCACAAACAGTTTAACATCTTCTTAACACTAAAAAGATTTGGATTAAGCGCTCTATTCAGCGCTGCGCTTCTTAACTGAAACAAACGCAGCCCAGGTCTCAACTTTTTTTTAGATTTGAATATGAATTTCTTCATGTGATTAGAAGAAGCAGAGCTAACCTGTTTTTCGATTTGTTTATATTCATAGAGATCAAGCAGATCAGCGGCTTGCAGCTTCTCCAGCAATGGCAGCGAATCAATCAAATCATCAGACTTCGCTTCTCTGGTCTATGCCACAATTTCGTAACGAACGAAATTAGCTGAGTAAGAGAACTGAGGGCTTGGAATTGGATTTAGAATGAGGAATTGGGAGAGAAATGACGGCTTGGATTTAGATTTACGATGATGAATTGGGAAAGGTAGATGAAAAATAGCAAGCAAGTGGGCACGAAGTATTAGTGTCAAGCGATAATGAAATTTTCGGAGAGCCCGCCTTCTAATTTTGGGGTAGCCCGCCTTTTCTTTTAGGTTATCACTTATCAGTGCGAAGACGTTCTGACAATTTGTACCTAAGCAACTAAAAATTAAATTCGTTATTAAATAATATTTCAAAAGAACATTTAAGGGAAGATATTAAATAAATCTAATTAATAATGAATAATAAATATAAGTTATTAAACATTAAACTAGCGTTAATTATAAACTATTTAATAGTATTTATTTTTTAAAATACCAAAAATTGAATATAATCATCAATTATAATTATTAAGTTAAAAATATCAATATTGCAACTAGTACGAAAAGACATCAATTGATTTAATTATTTAATATTTAAACATACTCATACTTCAAATTAATTATTAATTATTATCCATTATTTTTTTAAGATTATTTATTTATTTTATTATTTTTTAAATGTTAGTTATTATTATTGGTTAATTATTAGTTATTATTATTTAATTCTCTGTTATAAATATCACTTTACAATACTTAAATTTTATTATTAATTATTAAATATTAACCTTAATTATTATATAATTACTAGCAGTTAATGATTTAATAGTAACTATTTAAAATTAATTATTAAAAGCTAATACTTATTTGTAATAGTATGTTTTTTGCAACTAGCTTTACAAGATGTAAAAAATACAGTTATTGCAAGTGGAAAAACCAGTTGCTAAAGATATTTATTCGCAACTGGCTTGGAAGCGTAGTTGCAAATAATATGTTTGTTGCAACTGTTATGAAAGTACAGTTGCTAAAAGTATGTTTTTGCAACAGGAAGAGAAACGCAGTTGCTAAAAATATGCTTTTCGCAACAGAATGAAAAGGTCTGTTGCTAAATCTCATCTATTGCAACGGCTATGATAGGTCTGTTGTTAAATATCGTTTACTGCAACTGTCATATGTCGCCTGTTGCAAATAGCTAGTTGCAATATGGTATTTTTTTTGTAGTGAATATACAATTTTAATGCTAAGGAAAAGAGTAAAATATAAAAAATTGCATTTTTTATTTGCAGATTTAGATGCAAATAAACATCATATAAAAAGTTACATTTTTTTATTTGCAAATTTAGATGCAAATAAACATCATATAAAAAGTTACATTTTTTTATTTGCAAATAAACATCATATAAAAAGTTTATATTTTTTTATTTGCAAATTTAGATGCAAATAAACATCATATAAAAAGTTACGTTATTTTATTTGCAGATTTAGATGCAAATAAACATCATATAAGAAGTTACATTTTTTATTTGCAAATTTAGGTGCAAATAAACATCGTATAAGAAGTTACATTTTTTATTTTCAATTTAGATGCAAATAAAAGCATTGATTTAAAAGTTGCATATTTATTTGCATTTTAGATGCAAATAAAAGCATTGATTTAAAAGTTGCGTATTTATTTGCAATTTTAGATGCAAATAAAAACATTGATTTAAAAGTTGCGTATTTATTTGCATATTTAGATGCAAATAAAAACATTGATTTAAAAGTTGCATTTTTGTTAGAATTTTAGATGCAAATAAAAACAATTATTTAAAAGTTGCATTTTTATTTGCATTTTAGATGCAAATAAAAACTTTGATTTAAAAGTTGCATTTTTGTTTGCGTTTTAGTTGCAAATAAAAACATGAAATAAAAAGTTGCATTTTTGTTTGCATTTCAAATGCAAATAAAAATATTGATTTAGAAGTTGCATTTTTGTTTGCATTTTAGATGCAAATAAAAACATGAAATGAAAGATTACCTTTTTATTTGCGTTTTAGGTAAAAATAAAGCATGAACTAAAAAGTTGCATGTTTATTTGCAATTTAGAGGTGAATAAAAACATTCAATTAAAGATTGCATTTTTATTTGCATTTTAGATGCAAATAAAAACATAGATAAAAATGACATTTTAGTTGAAATAAAAAAATAAGATCAAAGGTTGCATTTGACTGACATTTTATATACAATAAAAGAATAGATTTAAATGTCATATTTTTGTTGTCATTTTAGATGAAATAAAAATAGTAGGATTAAAAGTCATGCATTTATTGTCGTTTGGTTTCAACATAAAGAGTGAACATTGGGAATATATATTTTCAATGTAATTTAGTTACCATTGGAAATAATTAGCCATTATAAACATGATATCTTTCAAATCATCTTTTTTATCATGTTAGTAGAACTATGAAAATCATATATAAATTCTCTAACATGAATATAGACGGTGTTCGGCTTGCATGTGATTGTCTGAAAGTAGTTGAAACAGCCAAACGATTCATATATATATATATATATATATATATATATATATATATATATATATATATATATTAAAATTAAAACGAATCGCGCGCGGTAGTTCGCGTTTCGGCAATCGTAACTTCAAACGATTATACCGTAAGATCCCATTGTCAGATCTTCCCAAAATCGGAATTGTTAGGACTGCTTTGGGAAGATCTTTCCATCGATATGAATTTTGTTAGAATACAATGGTTAGATTTCAAGATAAGTGTAAAACAAATTTTGGTAAAAACAGCGCCAGGGCCGCCCATCAACCCGAAGCGTCGTTAAATAAATTTGGCTATTTTTACATAAATAAAAATAGCGATTAATGTTTATTAAATACCACTAACGATATGAACTGATTTTTAATTATATATATGTGAGGATCATTTGAAAAGTCCAAGTTAAAACTCATTTCAAATGGTCATACGACGATCTAAATTGAAGATCTTAAAGACAACGATTGAAGACCGACGATCTTCACATCGAAAGGATAACTGCTGATATCTGGCATTGGCTAGCTACCAATAAAGGGTTAAAGTGGTAGTTGTCCGCACGTACTTTTTGATTGTCCGGACATGCGAGCACCTCACTTCTGTATTGGACATACGGGACGAGGAATAAGGTGACTCTAACTTCGTTCAGACCCAGAACGGACTTGTAAATGGATGTGTGTCCGACATTGAATTTCAAGCTGTGTAATTAAATTGATTTCTATTAATATATATCTGTGGTGGCGGAGAATTTATTCTCTTGCTTAACACCTTTCTTTGAGACGTACGAGCTCGAACGTTATATATTGGTAGTTATCGATAGCATGGTATGGACTGTCAATGTGACATGCCAAGATGTAATTGATCGAGGATTTTGTTGAAAAACATAGCGTTGTGGATGATGATCAAAGCATAGCCTATTTCGGCATAGCTTTGTGTATTACATTACCTCGTGAGCCTCACATCCCGGTAGAGTCAAAAACGGGACAAGGGAACGTAGGGAGTGCACACGTTTCTTTCAAGCTAGAAGTGGTGTTTGGGATTTTACAAGGCCTGACATTTTTACTTATATGGTTGATGGAATGAGGCGCCTCGGATTTTTTATTGGTCGCCAATGGACAATTTATAGGTCCAATAGGATCGAGGAACGTTAGTTCAGGAATTGCCAATCCACTAAAGTATTTGTGGACGGACCCTGCTGTATCCAAGAGTTCGCCATCGTCCGAATCCTAGGACATTGTTAGAGTGTCTCGAATCGGTCAGGAGATCGTCCCTAGCCTTGACTCATGATGGAAACCCAATTTCCAATACGACATTACGGTTTTGATTGTAAACCTATATATGGCGACATAGTAGGATGGGGTACTATGCCGTCTAGGATTGATACATTTACTTTAAAGTATTTTTGAGACATATTAGACACTAATAATAATTTTAAAAATATTATTTTCTACGTATCAAGCAATTTTTATCATTACAAGGTAAAACTCTATCCTCTGTTTGCATTGCATTATGTGATGGGACATGAGTCTTATAATGGTTTCATTTTCTAAAAAGCATTGCGTTGTTTTTGACTTAAAATTCATAAAACTTATGCACTGGCAATCCAATGGAGTAATCCCGTTCTGTGTTAGCGGCATGGTCTGGTGATTAGCTAATATTGTTAATTTAATAAGGTTTATCATACCACTCCCATGACTGACTCGTAGTTTGTTTCACTTCGCAAACTCAGGTGCCCTCTTTCCACAGGGGCAACCAAATGACAGGTGTTAGGTAATGGATATTTTCTGGACTGGAGCTTTCTCTTGAAGAAGATGAAGAATCTTTTCTTTTTATCTTTTTATTTATTTCTTAAGACATTGAGACAGTATTGAGTATTGATGTATTTTGGGAGATTGAGACTTTATTTATTTCCCTGTTTTAGACATCTATTTTTCTAAGTGTATCCTGTGCTGCATACTCTGATGTTATGTGATGATGTTTGTGATGACATTTCCATTTCCGCTGCAATGATTTATATGTTCTGCTATTATCTGAGATCTGTTATTTTTTAAATTATGTTATGCTCCTATGATTATCCTTACTTTCGTACCACGGTAGTTTGGGTCGTCACATTTGGTATCAGAGCTAAAGGTTAACCTTCGCTATGGAGTATAACATTTTTAGAACAATTCATCTAGATAGAATCAGTAGTATTCTAAGACGAGTAGCTCATTAGAGATAGGATTGGCAATGTCCTAGAATGAGCACAACTGAATAGCACATATTAATCAATCATTACATCATTATCATCTTATCATATGTCTCAACTTTTAATCTTTCCATTGAAAATTATCATTTCTGTTAGTCTGACTCTTTCCTTGATAGTACAGAACTAACTAAAGAATGAGTACCAAAGCACGTACGAGAGCCCGTGGTTAAGGTGGGGGAAAGAAGACCCACCAGAGATGAGACTCCTACGGCCCAGGAACATGAACATGCCACTCCATAAGTTCAGACACCACCACCCCCATATGCTTTTGATCTAGAAAAGTTGGCGAAGAAAATCAAGAATCTAGGAGGCGTGCATTTCACAGGCCAAGAGACGATGACAGAAGCACAAGCATGGCTGAAGACAATTGAGAAAATCTTGGGAGGACTAAAGCTCGAAGATCATAGGAAGCGATTTATGGCAACATGGTTCCTGAAGGACCAGGCCCAGGTTTGGTGGGAAACAACTATGGTTGGGGGTAATGAAGCTGATGTAACTTGCGAGAAATTCAAAGAGCTATTCAATGAGAAGTTCATTCTGCCTCACGAAGTGGAACGCCTTCATGATGAGTTTGCCCACCTCCAACAAGGAAGTATGACTATTGCTGAGTATGTAAATAATTTGGACGAGCTTTCCAGATATGCCCCCGAGTTAGTTCAAGACCCGCTTCAGAAGAATAAGCGGTTTATTAATGGTCTTGCGAGGACGTATCATAATAGGGTGACAGCACACATCGAGGGTCCATTTGCTAAAGTGATCGAGATGACCTGCAGACATGTGGAGACTGACCAGAAAGGTTTTTAGCAAGATAGAGAAAAGAATCAAGCCAACAACAAGAAAAAGGAGTCAGACAAGAAACCTGAGGCGGGTAGCTCTTTTAACACCAAGCCCCAAGAGAAGAAGAAGAGGGACATGTCGAAGATCAATAGCTTTAATTGTTAGAGGATAGGGCATTTTGACTATGAGTGCTGAGCCCTGAAGTGGCCAAAAAGGAACGAGTCTAGACCGAGTCAGAGCAGTGGACAGAATCCCCATGGCCCAAGAGAATGTTTTAACTTCCACAAGCCTAGACAACTTATCAAGAATTGCCCTCTACTCAAGAAATCTGAAGTGGCACATGTCTATGATGGAGCGGTTGCACCGGCTTCCTCCGAAGCAGGTAAACCTGATGTTTTAGGAGGTACTCTTAATATTAAGAACATTCCTATTACATTTTTGTTTGACACGGGTGCATCTAGGAGTTTCATATCTAGTGACATGATTAAAAAGGTTAAATTAAAACCCAGAAAACTTAAAGAACCGATTAGATCCCATAGCCCGATAGGAGGCTCACTTATTCTCGATCAGTACTGTAGAGTGCCTGTTTCTTACTCCCACTTCCATTTTCCTTTTAACTTGATCATTATGAGTTTTTCTTGATACGATTGGGCTAGACTGGCTAACGAAGTATGAGGCTGAGTTATTATGCGCTGAAAGAGTAGTCAGAATTAAAACCAAATTCGGAAATACGATGACTATACCATGCCATGGCTTAGCCACAGATAGGAAAGAATTCTGGTATTCTCTTGAAGTCACTCTTGCTTCTATTGAGGATATCCCTATCGTCAGAGACTATGCGGATGTGTTCGAAGAAGTTGACAGCTTACCTCCGTGTAGAGAAATCGATTTCAGAATTGACTTAGTTCTGAATGCAAGGCCAGTTGTATACCCTATTCGGAGGATGTCACTGAAAGAAAAATAGGAGTTGAGCAATCAAACCAAGCAACTTTTGTGGAAGGGTCTGATCAGGCCTAGTTTCTCAAGCTGGGATGAAGCATTAGTTTTCATCCCAAAGTCAGACGGTACCCTTAGGTTATGTGTGGACTACCATGACCTAAATAAGCAAACTCTAAAAAATAAATACCCACTGCCACGTATCGATGATCTGCTAGACTGCTTGAATGGAGCACGAGTATTCTCTAGGATGGACCTAGCAACAGGTTTCCACCAACTACGCATTGCCGAAGAATGTGTGCCTTTGACAACTTTCAGAGGACCAGACCTATTTTATGAATGGCTAGTGATGCCCTTCGGCTTATGCAATACTCCAGCATACTTCGTTGATCTGATGAATAAAGTCTTCCGCGATGTTTTAAATAAATTCATGATGGTGTTCATTGATGATATCCTAATATTTTCTAAATCCACTACTGAACACGAAAAGCATCTGAAAGAAGTCTTGGAGATTTTGCGTAAAAATGTGCTGAAAGACAAATTCTCCAAATGCATATTCTGGCAAGAAGAGGTGAAATTCCTCTGCCATGTTGTATCTAAGGAAGGCATCTTAGTAGATCCAGGAAAGATCTCGGCCATCAAAGATTGGAAGCAGCCTAGTATGCCCACTGAAGTCAGAAGTTTCTTAGGATCGGCTGGCTATTATCGGAAATTCATTAAGGATTTCTCGAAATTATCTTGTCCATTGAAGAAGCTGACTAAGAAGCATACAAAGTTCGTTTGGA
The DNA here is from genome assembly GCA_030737875.1 of Allium sativum. Classification (NCBI taxonomy): domain Eukaryota; kingdom Viridiplantae; phylum Streptophyta; class Magnoliopsida; order Asparagales; family Amaryllidaceae; genus Allium; species Allium sativum. The sequence continues at coordinate 61,467,251 of CM060909.1, read as the reverse complement.
CACCCGAATGTGAGGCAGCTTTCCAAGAGCTGAAACAAAGGTTAATCACTGCTCCTGTGTTGATCATTGTTGATGGCAATCAGGATCTGAAAGTCTGGACAGATGCTTCTAGAGAAGGTTATTGTTTTATCTAAATAAACATGTCTTGGGCGAAAAATTCGAGCTAAATACCGACTACAAATCCTTAAAATATCTATTCACCCAAAGAGATTTGAACTTGAGGCAGCAGCGTAGGGTTGAATTCCTTGCACCCTATGACCTGGACATCTTATATACTCCAGGGAAAGCCAATGTAGTGGCAGATGATCTCAGCAGGAAGAATACGACCAGCACCAACCTTATCCTTGTCAATCTCGTTATTACGCCTACCTTGATCGATAAGATCTCTGCTCTCCAGAAAGGTGATAGATTTATTCAGATGATCAGTGAGCGAGTTCGAAAGGGCGAAGCGTCAAGCTTCCAAATAGACAGCAAGGGAACCCTCAGACTGCTAGGGCGAATATGTGTGCCAGATATCCCCGAGCTATAAAGAGAAGTTATGGATGAATGTCACAAGTCTAAGCTTAGCATCCATCCTGGAGTAAGCAAGATGTACCATGATCTTAAGCGTACTTTTTGGTGGAAGGCGATGAAGAGATACATTTATTTAATTGTTGCTAGATGTCCCACATATCAGCAAGTCAAAAGCGATCGGCAAAAGCTAGCAGGTCTGTTGCAACCGCCAGGGGTTCCAAGTTGGAAATGGGATGAAATTTCTTTGGACTTTATTGATGGCTTACCCCGGACTAGGAAAGGCAATGACAATATATGGGTGATTGTAGATCGCTTCACAAAGACTGCCCATTTCATCCCTGTCAAATCCAATAGAATAGCTCGAAGTTTGGCACAACTTTATTTTAGAGAGATTGTCAGACTGCATGGAGTTCCCAGTAGCATTGTCAGTGACCGCGATCCGATATTTGCTAGCAAGTTCTGGGAAGCTTTCCAAGAAGAGTTAGGGACTAAGCTGAATATGAGCACTGCTTATCATCCTCAGACAGATGTCCAGACTGAGAGGGTGAATCACATATTGGAAGACTTGTTACGAGCATGCATCCTAGATTTTGGTGGGTCTTGGGAAGATCATTTGCATTTGATTGAATTCTCTTATAATAACAGCTATTAAGAAAGCTTACAGATGTCGCCATTTGAGGCATTATATGGCAGGCCATGCAGATCTCCCGCATGTTGGGTGGAACCCGGCAATTGATTAGTATTGGGTCCCGACATGATTCACGAAGCATCGGACAAAGTTGATTTTATTAAGAAGCGATTACTGGCTGCCCAAAGCCGACAGAAGAGCTATATAGACGCTCGAAGAAGGGATTTAGAATTCTCTGCCGGTGATCTGGTATACTTGAAGGTTTCCCCACTGAGAGGTGTAATTCGATTTGGAAAGACTAGGAAGTTGGCACCGAGATTCATTAGTCCATTCCCTATTCTAGAAAGGATTGGAAATCTCGCTTATAGAGTGCAGCTGCCCGACTGGTTGACAGGGGTCCACGGTGTATTTAATGTATCCCAACTCCGGAAGCATGTTCATGATCCAGATTTAGTTGTAGAGGAAGCAACACAACGAGATTTGGAGATTACCCCGACCCAAGTAGTGAGAAGGGAACCAGTGAAAATTGTTGACAAAGAGACCCGAGTGCTGAGGAAAAAGAGGATCCACTTAGTCAAGGTGTAGTAGAGCGGGGATCCTAAAGACTGTACATGGAAGGCTGAGGATAACATCAAACCGGCATATCCCAAGTGCAGAGTGGATATCTCCAAGTAGCTTTTGTGCTGAGGTACATTTATAATACCTTTCATTTTCCATTTGTTTCCTACTTTACTATTATTTCCTTTTCAGGGACGAAAAGCTTTTAAGTGGGGGAGATTGTAACAACCCGGTAAATCTGAACCAATTTAAAAAATTTATTTTGGCTATTTCAATAAATTTTGAATAGTTAAAATAATTTATTTTAAACAATAACGATTAAAAATTTATCTTAATTGAAGTTAGAGTGAATATATTTATTTTGATTTCAAAAGGAATTGGAAATAGTACGGTAGTTTGAAAAGTCAAACCAGAACTTTGATTGAATATACCAGATTCAAATCTAACGGATTTTAGTGGAACTAAAAATATCTAAATCTGTTTGAAAATATTTTTCCAACGAATCCGAAAAATCGAAATTTCATAGCGGGAATCAAAAGTTATGGCCAGTTGAATATTCAGAATGGTCGCTATAGTATAATTTATAACCCGTATAAAAGGCCATTTTTCAAATGACCTCTGTTTTCGACGAAACCACTTTTGTTGGATCCGGAATGTCAAACGATTACTAAGTTTAATTTTCTAGAAATTTTGGAATTAATATGTGAGCGTTGCAAAGGAAAATGTGTTTTTTCAATTTCAGTCAAATTTGATCGACTTGAAAATGGCCATTTTTCAAACGGTCTCAGAATTTGATGAAGTTAATTTTTTTAGGACCGTACTGTCAAAACAAAGCCGGAAATAGTTTTTTCGAATTTTCTGAGTATGCATGTGGCCCCGGTGAATTTAAATATACAATCGAATTAATTTAATAAAGGATTTATATATTAAACTAAAGAATTCAGCCCACAGACAGTTGTTTGAGCTAACGGGACCTAGCCCATTGGAACCGGAATGGGGGCTATTGGGTGGGGTCAACACCTATTGGGCTGAAATTGAATTTGTTTAGAACTTATGTTTTTTTTTTTGCAAAGTTAACATTAAAATATTATAAAAATACACTCATCTTCCTCTAACCCTAGAATTGTTCAGCGTCGCCGCCTTCTTTCCATGGCTGAAATCACTCGAAACTTTCTTCCTCAATAACTCCACACATACTCAAATTCAGACCTTCGTTCTTTTGAATAATTTGTTACCATATCCACCCTCTCTGCATCCATACCAGCCGTGACCCGAACCATCGCCTGAGTCGCCGGATCCAAGTCCGGGAACGCCACCCGCGTCGAGCTTTGCCCAGGCCAGATCCCGGCGTCGAGTTCGCCGCCCTACCGACGGTCGTGCGCCACTCTAAGCACTCCAACCCAGTGTCGTCTGATCCTCAAACCATTTCACTGATTGCACGAATTCTGGACCTGAAGTTTTGAATCAAAACATTAAACTTACGGTATATATAATTTAATTATATTGTAACATCCATAAGCGTAGCAAATCTTGATTTAAATAATAAAATTCACATCTTATGCATACAAATACAGTTTTGAATGATTTCAGAAACAATGGGACTGGGACAACGAATATTACAACCTAGAACAAATTAGAACGGACTCTGAGCCCTTTCGGATTTTAGATCTGAATCAGAACGAGGTGAGATTTCTGATTTTAGATAATTAATCAATTTAATTATTTTTCTTGCTATGTAATGATTGTATGTATATGATTTAGATTTACTATGTTCTGAAATTTTGGATGATTGATCTGTTGGTTGGTGATGTATAAATATAGATCTGTTAATTAAATTATAGATATGTATGTGTTGGGTTAACTAAAAATATCATTTTGTTATATTATTGAATTTAATTAGAGTTGTCAATTCAATTAAAAATATCATTGTGTTATATTATTGAATTGAATTAGAGTTGTCAATTTAATTAAAAATATCATTTTGTTATATTATTGAATTGAATTAGAGTTGTCAATTTAATTAAAAATATCATTTTGTTATATTATTGAATTGAGTTAGAGTTGTCAATTCAATTAAAAATATCATTTTGTTATATTATTGAATTGAATTAGAGTTGTCAATTCAATTAAAAATATCATTTTGTTATATTATTGAATTGAATTAGAGTTGTCAATTTAATTAAAAATATCATTTTGTTATATTATTGAATTGAATTAGAATTGTCAATTCAATAAAAATGTCAGTTTGTTTATGTTATTGAATTGAATTAGAACATTAAATTCAACATAAAATATATCACTTTGTGTGTTGATTGATCACCTTTGTTGTTGTTTGATTGAGTTAGATCTTTCAATCAAATAAACTATTGTTTTTGTTGTTATAATTAAAATTGAAAAAAAAATGAAAATTTGTGTAAACAAAAAAATTGTTCATGTTTTTAATCAAAACATGAATTCATTAAAATATACAATTTTAATGCTAAGGAAAATAGTAAAATATAAAAAGTTACATTTTTTATTTGCAGATTTAGATGCAAATAAGCATCATATAAAAAGTAACATTTTTTTATTAGCAAATTTAGATGCAAATGAACATCATATAAAAAGTTACATTTTTTTATTTGCAAATTTAGTTGCAAATAAACATCATATAAAAAGTTACATTTTTTTATTTGCAAATTTAGTTGCAAATAAACATCATATAAAAAGTTACATTTTTTTATTTGCAGATTTAGATTCAAATAAACATCTTATGAAAAGTTACATTTTTTATTTGCAAATTTAGATGCAAATAAACATCGTATAAAAAGTTAAATTTTTTTATTTGCATTTTGGATGCAAATTAAAGCATTGATTTAAAAGTTGCATATTCATTTGCATTTTAGATGCAAATAAAAGCATTGATTTAAAAGTTGCATATTTATTTGCATTTTTTTGATGCAAATAAAAACATTGATTTAAAAGTTGCATATTTATTTGCATTTTTAGATGCAAATAAAAACATTGATTTAAAAGTTGCATTTTTTTTTTCATTTTAGATGCAAATAAAAACTTTGATTTAAAACTTGCATTTTTGTTTGCATTTTAGATGCAAATAAAAACATGAAATAAAAAGTTGCATTTTTGTTTGCATTTCAGATGCAAATAAAAATATTGATTTAAAAGTTTGCATTTTAGATGCAAATAAAAACATTAAATGAAAGATTACCTTTTTATTTGCATTTTAGGTGTAAATAAAATATGAACAAAAATGTTGCATATTTATTTGCAATTTAGAGGTGAATAAAAACATTGAATTAAAGATTGCATTTTTATTTGTATTTTAGATGCAAATAAAAACATAGATAAAAATGACATTTTAGTTGAAATAAAAAGAATAAGATTAAAGGTTGCATTTGATTGACATTTTATATACGAAGAAAGAATATATTTAAATGTCACATTTTCATCGTCCTTTTAGATGAAATAAAAATAGTAGGATTAAAAGTCATGCTTTTATTGTCGTTTGGCTTCAACATAAACAGTGAACATTAGGAATATATATTTTCAATGTAATTTAGTTATCATTGGAAATAATTAGCCATTAAAAACATGATTTATTTCAAATAATCTTTTTTATCATGTTAGTAGAATTATGAAAATCGTATATAAATTCTCAACATGAACATAGACGGTGTTTGGCTTGCATGTGATTGTTTGAAAGTAGTTGAAATCGCCAAACGATTTATATTTATATATAAATTAAAATTAAAATGATTCACACGCGGTAGTTCGTGTTTCGGCAATCGTAACTTCAAATGATTATACCGTAAGATCCGACCGTCGAATTTTCCCAAAACTAGAACCGTTAGGACCACTTTGGGAAGATCTTTCCATCGATATGAATTTTATTAAAATCCAACGGTTAGATTTCAAGATAAGTGTAAAACAAATTTGGGTAAAAATAGCGCCAGGGCCACCCATCGACCCGAAGCGTCATTAAATAAATTTGGCTATTTTTATATAAATAAAAATAGCGATTAATCGTTATTACATACCACTAACGACATGAACTGATTTTTAATTATATGTATGCGAGGATCATTTGAAAAGTCCGAGTTAAAACTCATTTCAAATGGTCATACGACAATCTAAATTGAAAATCTTAAAGACGGCGATTGAAGACCGACGACGTTCACATCGAAAAGATAACTACTGATGCCTGGCATTGGCTAGCTACCAATAAAGGGTTAAAGTGATAGTTGTCCGGACGTACTTGTTGACTGTCCGGATATGCGAGTACGTCACTTTCGTATTGGACGTACGGGACGAGGAATAAGGTGACTCCGGCTTCGTTCAGACCTAGAACGGACTTGTAAATGGATGTGTGTCCGACATTGAATTTCATGCTGTGTAATTAAATTGTTTTCTATTAATATATATCTGTGGTGGCGGAGAATTTATTCTCTTGCTTAACACCCATCTTTGAGACGTACGAGCTCGAAGGATAAATATTGGTAGTTATCGATCGCATGGTACAGACTGTCAATGTGACATGGCAAGATGCAATTGATCGAGGCTTTTGTTGAAAAGCAGAGCCTTCTGAATGTTGATCAAATCATAGCCTATTTTGGCATAGCTTTGTGTATTACGTTACCTAGCGAGCCTCACACACGATAGAGTCAAATACCGGACAAAGGAACGCAGGGAGTGCAAACGTTTCTTTCTAGCTAGAAGTGGTGTTTGGGTTTTTACAAGGTCCGACATTTTTACTTATGTGGTTGATGGAATGTAACGACCAGGAGATTTTCGACTCCGAAAATCGACACAAAACCCAGCGTCGACTGTTCAGACATCGAAAATACCGGATCATTAATAGAAAGAAACAAGAGGATGAGAAAGATAAGATAGAACTAATAGAATAGAAGAAGAAGAAGTAGGAGAATACAACTGAGTAGAATCAGAGTAAACACGCATCTCACAGCGGAATGAATAAAATATATTATATAACATAACTTTGGAATACAAATCTGTATTGTATATACATACCATATCAGAGTACAACACATCATATCACAGCAGGAATAATCTCTAAATACTAATGGTGAAACCTCCTGCTTCGAGCTCCTCCAAGTGAATCTGTAAAGCCTGAAACACTTGACTGCCCGTACAAATTTGGGCACCCAAGAGTTTAGGGGAAAACAAACAAAATAAACTCTGGGTCAGTCATGGGACTGGTGTGAGTAAATTCCAACCATACGGTTTAACTTTGAAAATCCTTTTGAAAACAAAAGGATAATAGTAAGACCAACCCACACATAAACATGGACGGTTTTTACCTTACTATAACCCGAAACATTTTGATATCAAAATCCAGTGATATTATAATAATGTCTAATCAAGTAAATAACCAAATAGCAGAACGCTTGCATCTCACGCTCTACATATATAATATAAAATCAAAAACCGCAGGTCGCTTATTGGAGATTGGATTCCAACTATGACAAGGTATGGGACCACCTTCCGATGATGTATCTCTAGAGGCAAATACACCTGGGTTCAACAAGAACGTCTTGCAACCCGGCCCACACATGACCGACCACTCATTTCGCTTGAGTGTATCGAATGTATATCACCAACGGTTGGGCTCAAACCACCGTTTCCGAATGGGCAGAATCGATAGATTTAGAAACAAAAGGAATTTCTCTAGATAGGTGATTATACACCCTAATGGGAGCGACCCACATAGCCATGTTGCCTGCCCGATTTTTGTCATTTCCCGGTTGTGAAGCTTGAGGCTACGTCTATCTTTTAAAACATCTGGCCACCATACACTTTGAATGCCACATCATCAAACCCTTCAAATCACTAGTTGATCTACCCAAAAATATTACGGGTATAAAAGCTAAGAGAAACGAATTCCTCCACCACCAGACGTAATACTTTGAAAAGATCGTCTTATGTGACCGTTAGGAATACTCTGTCAGACATTCATCCATACAAGTTGTCCTGGGACTGGACAAACAGAAAGCACCATTCTAAAACAGGACGACCCTTGCATTTCACTCCGTCTTCAATTTTCTTCAGCATAACATAATTCGCAGCGCTTATGCCTATACGGAGTGGTTTCAGATAATATATCCAACCGGTCTCTCCGTATTGACACGATGGTCAAAACACTTCGATAGTCGGTTATTTAACTATCGAAGTAAAAACAACATCCATTCAAACATCACACATTGCTGACCCTTTCTAATATTTCCCGTTTCCTATATCTTCCTAGATATTTTCTCAAAGCTCGTTAAGCCCTTCACGCTCTGGAAAACATTTCCAAATATTATAAACCTTATTTTTCCATATTCTTGAAACCCTATGTCATTAACGCTCAAAAACATTTCTCGCTTTTACACACTTCTTATTTTCTGTATATGCGTTATTTATATTGGAAAATATCTCCAATTTCCGATATAACCATTTAATTTTACAATGATTGCTTTTCAAACATAATTCACTTTAAACTGCGAATGTTATCTCTCATAGAACTGATCTCATTAAATCAAACTAACTTGGTTTCAATTATCATTATCAATTTATACATACAATTCGACAAAGCCAAATCCAACTATATCACTTCTTCGGAAAGACATAATTATCTCCTTATCAATTGGCTAAGTGAGTTTCGAACCTCTCTAGGGAATAGTGCTATCTCTGATAATCACGCTTAAGTTTGGTCAACAGCGCTAATTTATTATTATAGTTCAAAAACTTGTCATACACTGTAATATTCCCATTTTTAACTAATCTCGACACAACAGTCACGCCTAAACCTCAACAGCGTTATTTTATCGCTATAGTTCACAGACTTGCAATATGCTACTATACTCCACTTTATAATTAATCTCAACGCCTCTTTCCGTTACAAAAGTCTTGACATCTCTTTCCATTTCAAAAATCTTAACATCTCTTTCCGTTACAAAAATCTTGACATTTCTTTATCAACTCAATAACATCTTAAATGTATTCCATTTAAGAAACACTTGCTTTAATTAACATAATTAAATAGTAATTATCATAACTGAAGTAAACAATTTTCTTCATAACATATTGGTTGCCTAAATAAATAATAACTAATTGTGCTCAGTTCAATAATCATTTAAACTTCATTAATTGAAAAGTAATTAATAATAAATCTTATTAATTTTGATCAATATCTCGCTAAGTCATTAGCATAGATTAATCGAAATTAATTTAAATAATCAATTTCTAATAAAATAGTTGATTTGATCAACTTCAATCCACCAGTTAATTCGTTAACTGATTTAATTACTTCTCCTCGATTGATTAATATAACCCAATAATATTCTCTAACCGATTTGTATTAAAATAATTTTCCAAGATTTACTTGCCGAATAATTACAGTTTCATAACTTATCCAATACTCGTTCTTATCTACTTTATAAAAACGAACCATAAAATATCAGTTTATACTAGAACGTCTATTATAATTTAAACTTCGCATAAATTATAAAAATAAAATTCTTATAACCAATTTCGTTGATCCGCCTATCGGCAAATCAATTTCTCCACCCAACGATGGATTTATGTCGGTTGCTGCCGCTTCCTTAATTAATCGATATCGTTTATTGATTTAATCGAAATAACGTTGAATTTCCATTCAACATGGTTCAAACAGTGCACAAACAGTACATATAAATATTTAGGAATCCGGTTGAATTCCACCAACCGGTTTCCGCATCTACAGATGTTAGTCAACTCAGTACCCAACCAATGATGTGTACATATGCAACGTTATATAACTATTCAACCAAATTTAACTGTAATTTACCTAACCGACCATCACACAACAATCAACCATTATTTAAAATATAATTAAAATATTTTAAATAAAACAGAGTTAGTGAATTTACTCACCTTGGCGCGTTAACCGTTAAATAACGATTTGCGTTAGTCGATTAACCCAGGTGTTCAATTCTGCCAATGCTACATTTACGTTCGCTCTCCACCATGCATGAAACCACCTTATACTGAAAACACGCCCCTTTGCTTTCCAATATATCCTGTTCCATTTTGCCAAAGCATTTCCGCTCTTCACCATTTCAACTGCGAACAAACGCCAAGTCACTACGATGCGATTTCGCCGATCTACCGTTCATCTTCGCCTTCACCATCTCGTCAGTCCTCGCACCATTCCGACTTCGCACTTTTTATTTATATATATCTATATACTATACTTGCCGGAACTAGACAAGTCTGCAGCGTTTTCTTCCACAGACGCTCCTCTTCTCCTTTCGAATGGTTTGGTTTTTTTTTTTCTTAGCAGTCCATGTTTCAACCTCTTGCTCCAGTTTACCTCACCAACACCTCGTCTAACTTGGAGTTGGTTCATCAATCACAACATCAGGCTGTATCGGTCCTCTGTGCACAACGTGTCAACTGTCACCGTTCTCCCAAACAATCCCCTTACTTCTTCTACCGTTAACATTATATACTCCCACTTCAAAATCATAACTAGTACAATATATTTACAGTATGCCACGTGCTCCCCCTCATGCGTACACCGTACTCCCCTTCTTTCCTTTGTTTTCTCCAAAAGCCAATTTCATCAATCTTAGACCAGCGCCTTCCCATTTATACCCCTCACGTTTTCAACAGCACACACACATCAGTCCTCAAACATGAACCCGCCACTAATCCATCCCCTTCACCCGTCCACAATACCACCGCCTGCTCTTGTTGGCATGCAAATTCCCAAGTCCTTCCTCCACTTCATAAATGATCCCCTGCTCCTTTATACGTTTCACCTTTTAAACCCTTGCCTGGAACGCGATTTCCAACGTGCATGCAAACCAGTCACAAGGCAACGTCGGCTGCTTCTAGCTTGAACCACCAAGTACATTTCCTTTGTTATTCAAACTCTTCACCAACCCACGTATATATATATATATATATACTTTATTTTATATTATATTTCGATTTGTATTTGGATTTTTAAGGAGCCATTAAACTCTCGAGTAATTTACTGAAGTAAAGAAGAATGTAAAAAGTTTTTACAACGGTGGAGCCACCGTCGTGTATTAAGAAGTTGTAATATACTTATATCTTTTACAACGTTTCTGCACCGTTGCAACACCGTTGTGAAATAGGGTATTTAACAACTTTTACTCACCGTTGTAGAATGATTTATTACAACTGTTTTGCACCGTTGTAACTGTTGAGTATAACAATATGATTTTTATTTAATGATACATTACATCTCGTATAGAAATAAATATTTATATTACATAAAATGATATTGCACAGAATTTGATATTCAAACAATTTTTTTATTCAATTAAATATTTTATTTCATTATTTGAAATAGTACAACTTTATGATCCCACTATTGTACAACCATCTGTTATATAATACAGTCAATTACATACATACATTCCTCATTATAGACTGCTCATTCAGTACACTCAGTTACATACACACTTTCATGTAAATATACACACTAACACACACCGAATCTTTATATGCTCCAGCATCCAGTTCAGTCACTTGTATACCAGTCACGTAAAGATTGTGAATCATGGAATTAAAGCGAATCCTGAAAGAATAAAAAGATTCACAGGAAAAAAGGGATAAGTGTCATTGGCATTCAAAAAATGTTAAAAATGCCACTATGATGCTCCGGATTAAAAACTCAGCAAGTTAAAAGTATAATTACATCCTTACTGATACATTGTTTCCTTTGCTGTCGCCTTACTTTCCAAACATTTAAACAATGAAAACCAAGATTTGAGTCATTGATTCTTACCATGACATAGTATTCAACTCAATATGATCACATCAACTAACAAAACAAAATCTCATAACACCAGGTTTACAAAGCTGCCATATCGAATAACCAACACCAGATTAAACCAATTTAAATTCTGTGACCTACGAATTTGCCTCAAAAAAGAAGAGAGAAAAGAAAAACAGAGAATATACTCACTGAATCCGCCCTCGATAAGGTAATTGAAAGTATGGCCATCGCAGTTGTAGGTAAACTTGGTGTTCATTGCCGGAAGTTTCTGCAAACATTGGAAGGCGATGCTGGTGAAATTTCCAGTGAATTCAGTGTACTCCGCAAGTATAATCATACCTCGAGCTACGAAACTATAGATCAAAGTTTGCTGGGGCATAATTCTGATATTTCACGCACAGATCCTTCTTCCTTTCGCTGTCGCTTGCAGATCCACGCACAGATCCACGCATCCTCTCTGAGTACTTACAGATCCATGCACAGATCTGCTTTCTCTCCCCCTACAGATCGAAATCGCTTTCTCTCCTCCTATGGATCCACGCACAGATCTTCTGCGCAACCCATGACCAATAATATCCCAACCGAAGCCTGAAATCTCTAAACTTGCCTTCGATTGTAGTACCAGATCGCTGATTTACTTTGTGAAGAAAAGAAAGAACGAGATGACGGCGAGATAGAATAATAGGCGGCGTGGGTTTAAGAAGATAAAATGATTTCTGAAATTGTGTTACCGTGAAAACGGAGAAGGTCTGATGGAAAAATTAAGGAAATACGAGCCAAAAAATTTACTTTGGAGCCAAATATTCGCGATGGAGCCAAAACGAAAATTTTAGATCTGGAGCCAAAACGAAAATTAAGCAGTAAAGGTGAAGTCCACCTTTTGGCCTTATTTAAAGCTCTAACGTGTTACGTTATATTGATGATTACTCCTTGTAGTTAACAACATTTACTTGAAAATTGTTATAACATAATAGCAGTAAATAAATGTTTGCAATAGAAAAAATTAAATAGTTGTTAAAAATTCTTGTTAGTCATTATTAAATAGTGGTTGATAATTATTAAATACTAATTCTAATTATTAATTACGTATAAATGGTTTAAAATTGTTAGTCATTATTTACCAATTATTAATTATTTAATATTAATCATGATTATTACTAAATAATTAAAATTGTTTATTATTTAGTCATTATTACTTATTCATTCACTATTGTATAATTAAAATTATTTATTATATAGTCATTATTATTTATTAATAGTTATTATTATTTATTACCTATTTCTTCAAAGTTATAATTGAATTCCAACTATTAAAAGTTAATTATTATGTAAATTTTATTGATTATATACTATTAAATATTTAATAGTAATTTTATTATTAACTATTAAATGTATATGTCACCTAAATATTAATTAATAAGCAGTTAACATTAACTATTAAACATTAAATTACCACTTATTAACTATTAATTATTTAATAAATATTATCGATTCCTAAGTTTATTATTAATTATTATTAAATATTAATATAATTAGTTATTAAATATAGATATTATAAACATGAAGTTTGTAATGGGCATCTATTACAACTAACAAAACAAAAAGTTGTTAAAAATATGTTTATTACAACTTTCGGGAATACCACCGTTGTAAAAAAACCATTTATTACAACGGTGATTTTACCATCGTTGTAAAAAACCATTTATTACAACGGTGTCTTTACCACCGTTGTAAAAAACCATTTATTACAACGGTGCGTTTACCACCGTTGTAAAAAACCATTTATTACAACGGTGCTTTTACCACCGTTGTAAAATTAAAGTTGTAATATGGTGTTTTTGTTGTAGTGGGAAGGTAAATAACATGTCCGTAATGTCTTTGTCATGAAGTAGGATGGAATTAGCTTTGTAGTGGATTGTCCAAATAGTTTTAGTTTACTATATATATACTTGACATTACTACGGTACTGGTTACGAAGGACTTCGTTTATTTATCGTCGGCTATGGACAGAAATAAAAATATCATCGTGTCCAGCGAGGTGCCACGATCCCAAAAATATAATAATATCGGTAGGTGAACTCATATTTTGAAAACCCAAAATATCGATATAGGGTGCAAAATACTCCAAATAAAAAGTTGCATATTTAATTAATTAAAAATTACAGTAAAATTCTAAAAATTAAATTATCGTTGCGCCTCAAAAGAACCTTATCCAGATTTGCAACTGATATCTAGTTATATCAAATAAACTGTTATGGTCGATAAACGGTTCTATAGCGACTTTTCGAATATTTGATTTGGACATATCTTGCAATGAATATGACGAAATCTCCATTTTCCACTTTCGTTGGAAAGATACGGTTCAACTGATTCCAACGCTTCTTGTTTCGAAGAAATCCGATTTAAAACGGGTTTTGTACACTCAGTTGAAGTTCAGAACGCTAAATTACGAACTGCAGCGTCGTTATGAGCTTGATTATAATTAATATATATTTTTATACGTTCAACTTCGTTTTAACTAATATATAAATCCACTTATATTACGAATTCAATATTTAAACTGATTTAAATATTCAAATATAAACCGATAAAACTGCGGGACATTACATGGAATAAGGCACCTCAGATTTTTAATTGGTCGCCAATGGCCAATTTATAGGTCCAGTAGAATCGGGGAGCGTGTGTTCAGGAATTGCCAATCCACTAAAGTATTTGTGGATCGGCCCTGCTGTATCCAAAGGTTCGCTAGCGTCTGAATCCTGGGACATTGCTAGAGTGTCTAGAATCGGTCAGGAGATCGTCCTTAGCCTTAACTCATGATGGAAACCCAATTTCCAATACGACATTACAGTTTTGACTGTAAACCTATATATGGCAACATAGTAAGATGGGGTACTATGTCGTCTAGGATTGATACATTTACTTTGAAGTATTTTTGAAATATATTAGACACTAATAATAATATTAAAAATATTATTTTCTGCATATCAAGCATTTTTTATCATTATAAGGTAAAACTCTATCCTCCATTTGTGTTGCATTGTGTGATGGGACATGAGTCTTATAATGGTTTCATTTTCTAAAACGCATTACATTGTTTTTGACTTAAAATTCATAAAACTTATGCACTGGCAATCCAATGGAGTAAACCCGTTCCGCGTTAGCGGCATGGTCCAGTGATTAGCCAATATTATTAATTTAGTAAGATTTCTCATACTAGTCCCATGACTGACTCGTAGTTTGTTTCAATTTGCAAACTCGGGTGCCCTCTTTCCACACGGGCAGCAAATGACAGGTGTTAGGTAATGGATATTTTCTGGACTGGAGCTTGCTGTTGAAGAAGATGAAGAATCTTTTCTTTTTATCTTTTTATTTATTTCTTGAGACAGTATTGGGTATTGATGTATTTTGGGAGATTGAGACTTTATTTCTTTCCCTGTTTTAGACATCTATTTTGCTAAGTGTATCCTGTACTGCATACTCTGATGTTTTGTGATGATGTTTGTGTTGACACTTCCATTTCCGCTGCAATGATTTATATGTTCTGCTATTATCTGAGATCTGTTATTTTTTTAATTATGTTATGCTCCTATGATTATCCTTACTTTTGTACCACGGAAGTTTGGGTCATCACAAAATGGGTAGCAGACAGTTCGTCTTGGCGGTGTTAATTTATTGTTTGCGGGTATTGAGTTCTTGATGGTAGTTGGTACGTGTTGTGTTGTATGGTGTTTAGTGATGGCCTACGTGTTTTTTTTTTCTGTATTTTTCGGTGGTGATGTATATGCCTCTTCATGGATCTGTACCTTAACACTGCTGACACGGGAAGCTATGCTCCGACATGGCGTGTTTTGGCATTGGTGCTCTCCCCTTTTCATATCTCCACTGATTGTGTCACTGACTGGTTGCCTTGTTTGTTGTTTTACTATAAGGATATCCTCTTTATGTTTCAGTGCTTACTGATCTTCTCTGATCATTTCATGTTGAGCTAGCCTTGTTCTTCCTTATGTCGTATAGCTACTAGACATTATCCTACGGAAGCAGTCATGGAACTGTTGATTTCATTGTTCTTTATGGTATCTCGGGCCCTATGCTTGTTTTGTATGTTGGATTTGCCACTTATGCCTTGCATTATCTAGAGCCATGTGCTTTGACCCTTCTTTTGTCTGCCTGTCCTTATTCATGTGGGTGTGGTGTTCTTGACATGTCCTGTTGCAGATGTGAGACCACTCCATGCTTTTTGCTGCAGAGTATGTTAATCTGCACATTTTGGTGTACTTGTAATTTGTACACTAATACATTGTTTTGGCCTTATGTATGGGTGTATGCAATTTGTAATTCACTACCTAGTGTAGTAAGTAATGTAACATGTCATATTCTCCCTGTGTGGAGTGATAGTTTGTAGTCTAGTAAATTAGCTAGCTCAAGTTCTTTAAGCTTGCTTACGTAGAGTGGACAGAACACTTTAAATTCCGTAGCTGGTTGTCGGTCCACCTTAAAAACCGAATAGCTGATTTTCTACTAACAATCACTTGTACTACACTGATTTTTTATTATTAATTATAATAAAAGGTGTATGCGATCACCTTAAAAACTAGTTGGCTTTGCGCAAAAAGAAAAATTGTAAAGTAGTAAAATAATAATAATTTAATACATATGTTCAAAACGGTAAAATATTACCAAATTATATGTTTAAATTTAAATAAACAAATATTTAAAACCTTATATATTATTTGGCCCTGTCTGATAAGTATTATATATGATTGTTATATGGATATTCATTTTTTCGACAAAACGGACATCCCTATTCATCTCACTACACCAAAACAGGTGATTCCCAACGAGTATAACCGTTACAAACTATTTCAGCAACACTTGTTAGTGTTGCTATGGGGCCATGACAATTTATTTCCAACGCATATAAGCGTTGATAGATTTACTCTCCCAACATTTATATGCGTTGGTATATTTTCATCCGCAATGGTTATAAACGTTGGTAGATTTTCTTTCGAATGCTTACAAGCGTTGGCAGATTTTCTTTGTTAACGCTTACAAGCGTTGGCAGATTTTTATTTGCGACGCTTGTACATCTTGCAGTATTTTTTTTTGCAACGCTTATAATGTTGCAAGGTTTTCATTCACAACAAATATAAATGTTAATCGTAACAGAATATGTATTAGTAATTCCTATATTCTAACATTAATAGTCAATTAATAACTATCATGATTATAATATAGACGATATTTAATGTGAGTACAAAACAGATATTATTCTCAATTTAAAAAGTATAACTCAATGAATACCAATAGACAACATTCATAATACAAGTAAGACATAGAATATCAATTAACAACAGATAAGTGCAATATATAATTAAGTTGCTAAATTCAGTAAATAATTATGTTACAAAATTCAATACATAAATGAAATTCTACAATTACCGAGTATAAAACTCCGGCCATATAACAAAGCCTCCATCTGAAAATTCACATAACTGGTACATTCCATTTTGAAGATCATAGTAAGTATCTGAAGAATCACAAAACAGTCGCTCTTAGTTAATGAGCGTAAACAGGGGAGAGATAGATAGAGACGAGGCCGGAACAAACAAAAAAAAGAGTTAAAGCTAGTAAATAATTTTAAAGATATATAAATGGTCCTAGAGGGCCCCATCAAATCCTAAAAATCGGACAAACCTTATAATAGGGGAACAAACCCAATTATTTGCAGGCTCAGTAAAACTGAGCCTATAAGGCTCTGTTTAAAACTGAGCCACTCAGCTCAGTTTAAACTGAGCCTTATAGGCTTAGTTTTACTGAGCCAATAGGCTCAGTTTAAAACTAATCATATGGCTTGGTAAAATTGAGCTCAACTCAGTTAACTGATATTTATCATTAGGTATTGGATATTTGGAGAGAAGCAACACTTCTAGAGGCATACAAATGAAAGTTGGTCAACAATGGAGGATATTATAAATTCAACGGGATATGTTACTTGCATTATTCTTCCTATCTTATGATGGACTAGCTATAGAAGCTTTAGATTTGATCTGCACAATAATTAAACAATATGCACAACTCAGTGACTACATTAATATGATGATAAACCACAAAATGTTTAACAATTACTTTAGTTAACGGTTATGGTTAGTGCTTATTACCTCTCTTTATTTATTTTTCACAAACTTATTCCACCAATCTAAAGCAAGATTGGTCAAAGCAATACCATGGTTCACACCTAGACCGTATACACCAATAAGTTAATATAATAGAAAACGATTTTATACTTTCATGCAAGAAAAACATTTCATCAAGTTACTAGAAATGATTGGACATCTCAATTGTTTCAGCCCTGATCAAGATAGAAAAACCAAGAGAGTTCATCCAAAAAAGTAAAAAAAAGAACCATTTAGAACTAAATGGAAACATAATGTTGTTGGGTAAGGAAAATAGTTAACTGTAAGTTGCATAACATAATCTAATGTCACAGTTTATGGGTTAAAAGAGTACATCAATCAGTTAATGAGAATTTTCAAAAGAATAACAACAGGTTTCAGAAGCAAACAGAAGTAATAAAATCGTAACCATTTCATGTGGCAATTACTCAAATATAGTTGCATAAAATATAAGAATAATAATAGTAAGAAAAATTAGGAAATAAACATAGGAGATGAAAGTTGAAAAATAACATTGATGTGCCAAAATTAGAGGCATCCAACTAGAGTAACGCAAAGTCAGCAAAGATTTGGAAAGTTAAAGAATTAGTGGATACAAATTAGGGAAGGACGATCGAAATTACTTTAAATGAAAAAAATGAATGTGTTCATCAAAATCCTGAAATTTGCATTTTCTGAAACATCCTTACACAGTGAAGGAACAGTTAAAAGCATAGAGAGGTGTACAGTCATGGATGTTCTTACCATTATACCAAGTGTATTTGTCGTTAAGGTGTTGGATACCCTAAGCGTTATAACCACTTTCACTTCATAGAGTCATGTTTCTTCTATTAGTTTCTGTAGGATCTAAATTAACCTTAGAGGGAGTGGGGGTGAATAGGGTTTATTGCAGTTTTTTCGCTGAGTAATAAATAATAGCAGCACGGATAATAATCAGAGTAAATGCGGGAAAATAAATAACACAGAATTTACCTACTTTTGAAAAAACCCTGCCTACTGTTGCATTCCCCAAGGTTTCTACTAGGTATTAAAGCAATCTCTATGCTTACTGTAATAACCCGCAAAATCTAGGCAAATTTAAAATTTTTATTTTTAATAATTTAATGAATTTTAAGGTTTGGAATAATTTATTTTAAATAATAACGACGAAAATTTTATTTAAAAATGAAGTTTAAATTAATAAATTTATATTAATTATATTTGAGCCTGAAACGGCTCGGTAATTTCAAATTTCGATTTCCAACTTTGAAAAATTATATAAAATTAATTATAAGTCGAAATTGAACGAAACAAGAAACATTAGGACCGTATAGAAAATATCTTTCTAATGAATTTTAGAAATTTAGATTTCAGTTTATAATTTGTAAGTTATGGCAGAATCAAAATTTAGAAAGGTCGCTATGAAATTTATATATATAATATATATGGCCCAAACCGCTACTTTTTGCAGACGAAGGAATTTGGACACGAAACCACTTCAATTGAGTCCGGAATGTCGTTTCTGCATTGAAAAACAGTAAACATTCATATATTTCGAGTTTCGGAAATTTTCGGTATAAAAATTTATTTTTAATATTAAATATATACGCCTTGAAAAATGAGATTTTGCAAACGGACTCCAAATTGAACGAAATTAATTTATTGGATTCATATCGTCGAAACAAAGCTAAAAATGATTTTTCTGTAATTTTTAGAATTAATATGTAACTATTATTGATTTTACAGTGAAAAATGAATTTAAAAATTCATTAAAAGTACATACGAACTCGAAAAATTACGAAACCAGCTTCTGTAGGTTCGTATTGATTAGAATTAGTTGTGTTCTGAATTTCATCGAATTTGGAATCAGTATGTGATCGTACGGTCTTAAAAACTGTGAAATGTACTTTAATAATAGCATGAAGGTTATAATTAAAAATGGGTTTAAACACATAAAGGCCCAATTAAAATTGAATACATCTATATATTATCTCATAACAGCCATAACCTAGACCTAATTCATTTTTCTAAACCTAATGCTAGCCTCCACCTTCATCACTCTAATGGCGGCTCCTCTCTTCACAAAATACAAGCTGAAATTCAAATCTCTCCAAACCCTAACAAATTATATATCAAAACGAAGGCCTCGACGATACGAAGCTATGGATGCCATTAGTTTTGTCTGCATCGCTCGGATTCGCCGGAATTTCGGATCAAACTTTCTGATTTTCGAAATTAAAAAGCTGCAGATGTAAATGATTTTTTTCCCGCTAATCTAGGAAGAACTGGAAAAAGTGGTCAACATGAAAGTTCTTCGTCTTCGCGAGATACAGGTGCTGGAATTTTTTTCAGAATTTTTGGAGCATCGAGGCGGCCTGTGGGGCCCGCAAGGCGAATTTCGCTTTTTGGCCAGTTTACGGCGGCCGGAGCATCATCGGCGGCGGCGCTTTCTGGTGGTGGTATGTCTTGCCAAGACGAAGAGATGGGCGGTGGTTTCAGGCCAGTCGGAAGTCGGAGGAGAAAGTTATGGGCAGTCAAAGTTGGCAAGAGGAGGGTTGACCAGATTTTGGGTATTGCTATTTTTAATTATTTAATCAATGTATTCAAACTTCAAACTTGTATAACTCTCTCATACGAAGTCGAAATTTAATGATTTCAGATGCGTTGTGATCGTGGCATCGAGACCTTCACGGGGACACTAATTTTGTCCAATTTGAAGACTGTCAAAATTTTTAGGTATTTTCACGAATTTTAAATAATTATTTAAATTGTCCAAACTTCAGTAAATCATAACTTTTTGTAACGAACTCGAAATGACTCGAAACAGGTTTTGCCATGATAAGTGTATTTTTAGAGATGCATAGACACTAATTTCGCTCAATTTTGAGGATGTTGAATTTTGGGCCAAAATTAGGCCCGAAACCGCCCATTTGGACCCGATAAAGTCAAATCTCGGTGAGAACTCTTTTCTCACTCAATCTTTGTTTTCAATAATTATTTATTTTCATAAGTAAATATATTTAAATGCCTAGAATGATTTGTTTGTAAGTTAATTCTATGTTATGCATGATTTGTGGTGTATTAATGTTTGGTTGAAATGCAATGTTTGAAGTATGAAAATTTGTAACATGTTAATTAATGTGAATTTATGATTATGCATGATAATTCAAAATTGTTACACTGCCATACACAAGTTGACTGACTTGCATATGTTGATTGGGCAGATATTTTCACACATCGCCCAAGTGCACATATAATCTAATGTTATTTGGATTTTGTTGTAAAAATTATTGTATGTTGTTTAAATGTCAATTTGATGTATTTTGTTTGAATGCCTATTACATGAATGAATGAATGTCATTTGATGTTGTGATTGGAAGGTAATTTGGGTAATAAAAGTTGTTAGTCATCATTTTGCAAATGAGTTGTTTTGAAATCCATTAATTAATGGGTTTGATGTGGGTCTCATTCCAATGAAGGATTTTCATAAGATTTCAAAAAAAAATCCGTTACAGAATTAATTGTGAATTTAATGTTATTAAATATTATCTAATGTGCATGAAGCCGATTAAGTAGTCTTGAGCTATTTGCACGGGAATAAATATTTCCATGAATTCTATTTATTATACAATAATTGATAAAGGTTTGAAATTTGAAAATTAACATTTCGAATTCATTTTTAATGGTATTAAAATAAAATAAACATGCTTGACCCGAGGTTAGATTGAGTTGTGGTATAAGACTGCCCGGACCCGCCCGGCTTATCCAGTAACCGCAACAATAAATCTAATGTGAGAGGTTAATCCTGTAATTAATAATTAGTTAATTCAAAATTTTACATTTTTGAAAATATAATATTGTAAGAATAAGCGTAGTATTAAATGATTAATTAATACTGAGAGTTTGAATTTCAAAAGTTGACTTTTTGAAACATTATTATTATTATTATAATATTAATGTAATATTAAAGGAATATGGAAAGACAAAGTTTTATTTAATTCAAATTTAAGATTAAGGTATGAATTTACACCGCATATAAATTACATTTATTTTTAATGTAATTAAGATATGATTTTGTACAGTAATATAAATTACATTTTTAAGTGTAATTAAAGATGATATTTTTTACGTGAAATAAAAAAATTACATTTTTTATTAAGTTAAGATTTTACCATGTTATGAAATTACATTTTTAAATGTAATTATAATATAAGATTTTACACCGTAATGTAAATTACATTTTAATGTAATAAAAAAAGAGATTTTGTCATTATGATAAAATTACCTTTTTAATGTAATTAAGAATATAATATTTGATTTAATAATTTACATTTTTTTTATGTAATTATGTAAGAGATGAAAATAATTTACATTTTCCATGTAATTAAGAAGGAATTGAAATAATTTACATTTTTCAAGTGTAAAAAGAATGGATTGAAATATTTACATTTTTTTATGTAATATGAAATGAATGCTTACTTTTAATTGAGTTATACAATGAAATAATACATTTTAATGTAATAATGAAATGATATCTTTTAATGTATGAAAGTATTGCATTTTCTTATGTAATAGAAAAGAATGAAAGTATTACATTTTCTTATGTAATAGAAATGAATGGATGTATTTTACATTTATAATGTAAATAAGTTAAAGTATGGAATTTTATATTTTTAATTTAATTAGGAAATGACACATTTCTAATGTAATTAAGTAGGATATGAATAACTTACATTTTCTAATGTAATTAAAGTATAATTTGAATTTATTACAATTACAATGTATAAGATATGAAATAAATTATATACATTTTACAATGCAATTGAAAGATAGGATTTTACAGTATAATGTCAATTACATTTTTCTTAATGTAATCAAAAGAAGAAATATTACATTTTTTTTGTAACAAAAGAAGTCAGGAGAATTACATTCTTTATAATGTAATAAAAGAGAATATAGTGTAAAGAGAAAAAAAAATCACATTTTTCTATAGTGTAAAGAATAAGAAGGAAATACTACATTTCCAATAAAATGAGAGAAAGAGTGTAAATAAAATATGAAATAGAAATTTACATTTTCTCATGTAAATAAAATAGAACTATTTTCAATGACACTTTCATTTACATTCTCATGTAAATAGGACATGTAGAAGAAAAGGAAAACATTTATTTACTTGTAGTGTAAATAAATTAGAAAAAGAGATGTTTTAATGACATTTTCTATGCAGTAAAAGAATAAATTGAAAGTTACATTTTAGTTGTTATTCATTAACAAGTGGGAATGGAATTGAAATGTTCATTGAACATGATACCTTGATATGATACATGAACATGATTGTGCGTTGTTTGTTTGGTTGATTCGTTGTCCTTATATGTTAATGACTACATGGAATGATTTATATCTACTTTTATCAAAATAAAAATAGTGATAAGTAATAACGTTATGAAATAATTTAAATGATAATTATGCGAAGATTATTTGAAAAGACCGAGTTATACTCATTTCAAATAATCATACGACGTTTTAAATGGAAGAATTGAAGACAGCGATTGAAGACCGATGATCTTCACATCGAATGGGTAACTAGTGTTGAGGCCCTTGATTGATTTGCTCCCAAGACGGGGCTAAGATGGTAGTTATCCGGACGTAGTGTTGATTTGTGCGGATTTGGCTTTCACTCAGACCCAAAGCATAAGCTTATAAATGGATGTGTGTCTGACGTTGAATTTTGTTCTATGTAAATTGATTTCTATTAATATACGACCATTGGTGGCAGAGAATTTATTCACTTTCTCAACACCCTTAGAGGTTGTGTATTAATAGTTATCAATCGCATCACGTGAATTGTCAACGTGGCACGCTAAAATGAAGATGATCAAGGATTTTGTTGAAAAGTAGGGCCTTGTGGTATGACGTGACTTTGCGAACCTCACAACCCGGTATGAACCTAAAACTGGAGAAAGGAAACCAGGGAAATGGACATATGTTAGTTTCTAGCTAAAAGTTGTGTTAGGTTTTTACACGGTCTGGCATTTTACTTATGTGGATGATGGATGACGAGGCTTCGGATATGACATGGAGTCCTTAGTGGCTCATATTTATGCCCCAAAGGGCAGGCTAACATATAGTTTACGGTATTGCCAATCATCGACGGATGACCGGCCCTGCTGATCCAAGGTGCAGTTGCAACTGTATCCTGAGGCTGGGGCTAGACAGTCTCGAACTCGGTAAGGACTATCTTTTGCCTTGGTTCATGATGGAAACCCAACTTCCAATACGAAACTTTACGGTTTTAGTTGTAGAACCTAGTATGGCGACATGATATTATGGTACCCATGCCGTCTAAGATTGATACATTTATATTCGAAATTTATTTCTATACTATGCACTTATATAGTATGAAAGAAAACTTTCGCATATCAAGCATGTTTAATCATCATAAGGTAAAACTCTATCCTCTTGTTTGTGTTGCATTGTGTGATGGGACCTGAGTCTTATGATGATTTCATTTTTTTAAAAAGCATTGCGTTGTTTTATGCACTGAAATATCCAACTTTAAAATAAAAGTTTATAATTGTTTTTGAGTTCTCATACCAGTCTCATGACTGACCTGGAGTTCATTGTTTTAACCTAAACTCTGGGTGCCTATATTTTTCCGCACGGGCAGCTAGTAGTTTTGGTTTTGCAGATATATATTCATAGGATCCTGGTTTACAGCTGAAGCAATATTCGGAAAGCTTTGTATTCGAGTATTTATTTCAGTTGTATTTTGTATTTTTTTTTTCCGCTGCTATTGTAAAATGTAAATATGTAATCTCTGATATTGTATTTCCAATGTATATTTTTTTATCTGTACTCTGATATATTCTTGTACTCTAATGTAATTGTTGTACAAAGCAATAAAATGTTCTTCAGTTTGTGTTCTGATGCGTCGTGTTCTCAAAACAATTCGGGCTTTCCTTTATTGGGAATTTCAGGTCATCACATTTGGTATCAGAGCTTTGGTTTACAAAGTTCGAGAACAAGACACATTAGAACCAAGCGTAAGAATTCATCAGAGATTGGATTAGTAATATCCAATGAGAATAACTCGTTAGAGATGGGATCAGCAGTACCCTAGAACGAGTGTGAAGAGTATTATTTTCTTTAAAATTAAATAAAAACAAAGTTAGTTTTGAAAATCTTATCTTAAAACACATAATTGAGATATTATTATATTTTGATTTGGGCAATCAAGTATATGAAATTTTGAATATACGTCTTATCCACGTGTATATGAAGTCTCATATACTAGATAGATATTTGCTGGTGTGAGAACCAAAACTTAGGAATTGTTGTGACTTGGCATCAAAAATATGATTTTTGTAGTATATATATGTAAAAGTTATTCATTTATAATTTAATCAACGAATTGATTGATGGATGTGTTGCTTGATTATTAGTCTAATTAATATATATTGGATAAATTAAATTGAAAACTTGGTTAGAATTGCATAATTGTGCTTGCATATATAAGTAATGAACAGGTCAAGCAAGGAGGCTAGAGCAGAGG
The DNA here is from genome assembly GCA_030737875.1 of Allium sativum. Taxonomy (NCBI): domain Eukaryota; kingdom Viridiplantae; phylum Streptophyta; class Magnoliopsida; order Asparagales; family Amaryllidaceae; genus Allium; species Allium sativum. The sequence goes on along the minus strand of CM060909.1, from coordinate 61,442,055 downwards.
AATAAAATTGTATGCCCGACAAATAGGTACACGTTTACTATATTTCTTGGGTTTTGATTTTATAAGCCGATTGGCTAGCCGCTCGGCTTTCTCTTTCTTCTTCCCTCTTTCTTCTTTTTTCTTTTTTGGTTGATGAGAGCCCATGTGGCCAGTTGAGTTTTTCGATGTTCTCCGTACAAAGGAGGTTATGGCGAAATTTTTCGAAAATTTAAAGGGTTAACCAAATTTTTAGAAAAAATATTATTAATTGAGAAGTTGAAAACTTAAGCCATAATTTAAAATAATAAAAATTGGATCGATTGTTAAAACAACTTTTAGCTTCGTTCCATTTCGAGGACGAAAAGTTTTAAGTGGGGGAGACTGTAATAACCCGCAAAATCTGGGCAAATTTAAAATTTTTATTTTTAATAACTTAATGAATTTTAAGGTTTGGAATAATTTATTTTAAATAATAACGACGAAAAATTTATTTAAAAATGAATTTTAAATTAATAAATTTATATTAATTATATTTGAGCCTGAAACGGCGCGGTAATTTCAAATTTCGATTTCCAACTTTGAAAAATTATATAAAATTAATTATAAGTCGAAATTGAATGAAATAAGAAACGTTAGGACCATATAGAAAATATCTTTCTAATGGATTTTAGAAATTTAGATTTCAATTTATAATTGGTAAGTTATGGCAAAATCAAAATTTAGAAAGGTCGCTATGAAATATATATATAATATATATGGCCCAAACCGCTACTTTTTGCAAACGAAGGAATTTGGACTCGAAACCACTTCCATTGAGTCCGGAATGTCGTTTCTGCATTGAAAAACAGTAAACATTCATATATTTCGAGTTTCGGAAATTTTCGGTATAAAAATTTATTTTTAATATTAAATATATACACCTTGAAAAATGAGATTTTGCAAACGAACTCCAAATTGAACGAAATTAATTTTTTTGGATTCGTATCGTCAAAACAAAGCTAAAAATGATTTTTCTGTAATTTTTAGAATTAATATGTAACTATTATTGATCTTACAGTGAAAAACGACTTTAAAAATTCATTAAAAATACATACGGACTCGAAAAATTACGAAACCAGTTTCTATAGGTTCGTATTGATTAGAATTAGTTGTTGATCCGAATTTCATCGAAGTTGGAATCAGTAAGTGATCGTACAGTCTTAAAATCTGTGAAATGTACGTTAATAATAGCATGAAGGTTATAATTAAAAATGGGTTTAAACACATAAAGGCCCAATTAAAATTGAACACATCTATATATTATCTCATAACAGCCATAACCTAGACCTAATTCATTTTTCTAAACCTAATGCTAGCCTCCACCTTCATCTCTCTAATGGCGGCTCCTCTCTTCACAAAATACAAGCTGAAAATCAAATCTCTCCAAACCCTAACAAATTATATATCAAAACGAAGGCCTCGACGATACGAAGCTATGGATGCCATCAGTTTTGTCATACATCGCTCGGATTCGCCGGAATTTCGGATCAAACTTTCTGATTTTCGAAATTAAAAAGCAGCAGATGTAAATGATTTCTTTCCCGCTAATCTAGGAAGAACTGAAAAGGTGGTCAACGTGAAAGTTCTTCGTCTTCGCGAGATACAGGAGCTGGAATCATTTCAGAATTTTTGGAGCATCGAGGCGGCCTGTGGGGGCCGCAAAGCGAATTCGCTTTCTGGCCAAATTCCGACAGCCGGGGCATCATCGGCGGCGGCGCTTTCTGGTGGTGGTGCGTCTTGCCAAGACGAAGAGATGGGCGGTGGTTTCAGGTCAATCGGAGGTCGGAGGAGAAAGTTATGGGCAGTCAAAGTTGGCAAGAGGGGGGTTGACCAGATTTTGGGTATTGCTATTTTTAATTATTTAATCAATGTATTCAAACTTCAAACTTGTATAACTCTCTCATACGAAGTCGAAATTTAATGATTTCAGATGCGTTGTGATCGTGGCATCGAGAACTTCGCGGGGACACTAATTTTGTCCAATTTGGAGACTGTCAAAATTTTTAGGTATTTTCACGAATTTTAAATAATTATTTAAATTGTCCAAACTTCAGTAAAGCATAACTTTTTGTAACGAACTCGAAATGACTCGAAACAGGGTTTGCCATGATCAGTGTATTTTTAGCGACGCATAGACACCAATTTCGTTCAATTCTGAGGATGTTGAATTTTGGGCCAAAATTGGGCCCGAAACCGCCCATTTGGACCCGATAAAGTCAAATCTCGGTGAGAACTCTTTTCTCACTCAATCTTTGTTTTCAATAATTATTTATTTTCATAAATAAATATATTTAAATGCCTAGGATGATTTGTTTGTAAGTTAATTCTATGTTATGCATGATTTGTGGTGTATTAATGTTTGGTTGAAATGCAATGTTTGAAGTCTGAAAATTTGTAACATGTTAATTAATGTGAATTTATGATTATGCATGATAATTCAAAATTGTTACACTGCCATATACAAGTTGACTGACTTGCATATGTTGATTGGGCAGATATTTTCACACATCGCCCAAGTGCACATATAATCTATTGTTATTTGGATTTTGTTGTAAAAACTATTGTATGTTGTTTGAATGTCAATTTGATGTATTTTGTTTGAATGTCTATTACATGAATGAATGAATGAATGTCATTTGATGTTGTGATTGGAAGGTAATTTGGGTAATAAATGATGTTAGTCATCATTTTGCAAATGAGTTGTTTTGAAATCCATTAATTAATGGGTTTGATGTGGGTCTCATTCCAATGAAGGATTTTCACAAGATTTCAAAATAATTTTCCGTTAGAGAATTAATTGTGAATTTAATGTTATTAAATATTTTTTAATGTGCATGAAGCCGATTAAGTAGTCTTGCGTTATTTACACGGGAATAAATATTTCCATGAATTCTATTTATTATACAATAATTGATAAAGGTTTGAAATTTGAAAATTAACATTTCGAATTCATTTTTAATGGTATTAAAATAAAATAAATATGCTTAACCCGAGGTTAGATTGAGTTGTGGTATAAGACTGCCCGGACCCGCCCGGCATATCCAGCAACCGCAACAATAAATCTAATGTGAGAGGTTAATGCTGTAATTAATAATTAGTTAATTCAAAATTTTACATTTTTGAAAATATAATATTGTAAGAATACGCATAGTATTAAATGATTAATTAATACTAAGAGATTGAATTTCAAAAGTTGACTTTTTGAAACATTATTATTATTATTATATTAATGTAATATTAAAGGAATATGGAAAGACAAAGTTTTATTTAATATTCAAATTTAAGATTAATGTATGAATTTACACCGCATATAAATTACATTTATTTTTAATGTATTTAAGATATGATTTTGTACAGTAATATAAATTACATTTTTAAGTGTAATTAAAGATGAGATTTTGTACGTAAAATAAAAAATTACATTTTTTATTAAGTTAAGATTTTACCATGTTATGAAATTACATTTTTAAATGTAATTATAATATAAGATTTTACACCGTAATGTAAATTACATTTTAATGTAATAAAAAAAAGAGATTTTTTCATTATGATAAAATTACCTTTTTAATGTAATTAAGAATATAATATTTGATTTAATAATTTACATTTTTTTATGTAATTATGTAAGACATGAAAATAATTTACATTTTCAATGTAATTAAGAAGGAATTGAAATAATTTACATTTTTTAAGTGTAAAAAGAATGGATTGAAATATTTACATTTTTTTATGTAATATGAAATGAATGCTTACTTTTAATTGAGTTATACTATGAAATAATACATTTTAATGTAATAATGAAATGATATCTTTTAATGTATAAAAGTATTGCATTTTCTTATGTAATAGAAAAGAATGAAAGTATTACATTTTCTTATGTAATAGAAATGAATGGATGTATTTTACATTTATAATGTAAATAAGTTAAAGTATGGAATTTTATATTTTTAATTTAATTAGGAAATGACACATTTCTAATGTAATTAAGTAGGATTTGAATAACTTACATTTTCTAATGTAATGAAAGTATAATTTGAATTTATTACAATTACAATGTATAAGATATGAAATAAATTATATACATTTTACAATGCAATTGAAAGATAGGATTTTACAGTATAATGTCAATTACATTTTTCTTAATGTAATCAAAAGAAGAAATATTACATTTTTTTTGTAACAAAAGAAGTTAGAAGAATTACATTCTTTATAATGTAATAAAAGAGAATATAGTGTAAAGAGAAAAAAAAATTCACATTTTTCTGTAGTGTAAAGAATAAGAAGGAAATACTACATTTCCAATAAAATGAGAGAAAGAGTGTAAATAAAATATGAAATAGAAATTTACATTTTCTCATGTAAATAAAATAGAACTATTTTCAATGACACTTTCATTTACATTCTCATGTAAATAGGACATGTAGAAGAAAAGGAAAACATTTATTTACTTGTAGTGTAAATAAATTAGAAAAAGAGATGTTTTAATGACATTTTCTATGAAGTAAAAGAATAAATTGAAAGTTACATTTTAGTTATTATTCATTAATAAATAAATGTGGGAATGGAATTGAAATGTTCATTGAACATGATACCTTGATATGATACATGAACATGATTGTGCGCTGTTTGTTTGGTTGATTCATTGTCCTTATATGTTAATGACTACATGGAATGATTTATATCTACATTTATCAAAATAAAAATAGTGATAAGTAATAATGTTATGAAATAATTTAAATGATAATCATGTGACCGAGTTATACTCATTCCAAATAATCATACGACGTTTTAAATGAAAGAATTGATGATGGCGATTGAAGACCGACGATCTTCACATCGAATGGGTAACTAATGTTGAGGCCCTTGATTGATTTGCTCCCAAGACGGGTCTAAGATGGTAGTTATCCGGACGTTGTGTTGATTTGTACGGATTTGGCTTTCGCTCAGACCCAGAGCATAAGCTTATAAATGGATGTGTGTCTGACGTTGAATTTTGTTCTATGTAAAATGATTTCTATTAATATACGACCGTTGGTGGCGGAGAATTTATTCTCTTGCTCAACACCCTTAGAGGTTGTGTATTAATAGTTATCAATCACATCGCGTGAATTGTCAACGTGGCACGCTAAGATGAAGATGATCAAGGCTTTTGTTGAAAAGCAAGGCCTTGTGGTATGACGTGACTTCGCGAACCTCACAACCCGGTATGAACCTAAAACTGGAGAAAGGAAACCAGGGAAATGGACATATGTTAGTTTCTAGCTAAAAGTTGTGTCAGGTTTTTACACGGTCTGGCATTTTACTTATGTGGATGATGGATGACGAGGCCTCGGATATGACATGGAGTCCTTAGTGGCTCATATTTATGCCCCAAAGGGCAGGCTAACATATAGTTTACGGTATTGCCAATCATCGATGGATGACCGGCCCTGCTGATCCAAGATGCAGTTGCGACAGTATCCTGAGGCTGGGGCTAGACAGTCTCGAACTCGGTAAGGACTATCTTTTGCCTTGGTTCATGATGGAAACCCAACTTCCAATACGAAACTTTACGGTTTTAGTTGTAGAACCTAGTATGGCGACATGATATTATGGTACCCATGTCGTCTAAGATTGATACATTTATATTCGAAATTTATTTCTACACTATGCACTTATATAGTATGAAAGAGAACTTTCGCGTATCAAGCATGTTTAATCATCATAAGGTAAAACTCTATCCTCTGGTTTGTGTTGCATTGTGTGATGGGACCTGAGTCTTATGATGATTTCATTTTTCTAAAAAGCATTGCGTTGTTTTATGCACTGAAATATCCAACTTTAAAATAAAAGTTTATAACTGTTTTTGAGTTCTCATACCAGTCCCATGACTGACCTGAAGTTTATTGATTTAACCTAAACTCTGGGTGCCCATATTTTTCCGCACAGGCGGCTAATAGTTTCGGTTTTGCAGATATATATTCATAGGATCCTGGTTTACAGCTGAAGCAATATTCGGAAAGCTTTGTATTCGAGTATTTATTTCAATTGTATTTTGTATTATCTTTTTTCCGCTGCTATTGTAAAATGTAAATATGTAATCTCTGATATTGTATTTCCAATGTATATTTTTTTATCTGTACTCTGATATATTCTTGTACTCTGATGTAATTGTTGTAAAAAGCAATAAAATGTTCTTCAGTTTGTGTTCTGATGTGTCGTGTTCTCAAAACAATCCGGGCTTTCCTTTGTTGGGAATTTCGGGTCGTCACACTTACAATCCTCGGTAAACTCGCGACATCTTCTCCCAACTGTTCTAATCCTACGCTTGAAACCCTACACTAATTTGAATCCCAAAGATCAGATTTTCCCTAAGTACAAAACCCTGAACTAGAAAACTTTAAGACGATTACAAAAACAAAAACACTAAAAGAAATCAAAACCCTAGTTATAAAATAAATGTGTTTTCAAAGTGTTAAAATGGCCCTCTTTTTCTAATGCTATGTCACTTACAAAAATGTCAAATTCCTCTTTCAATGGCGACCGAATCAGGGTTTTGCTCCTCCTTCCAAACCGCGACTTTCAAACTTTGATCTGATTTTGTTCTCTGATAGCCCTGACTATTCGATTCTCCATGGTCGTCTGATTTGGTGCTTCATATGATTAAACATGATTTTTAAGTTCTCAAAAATTTTATTCTTCCATGCTCGAATTAATTTTCCTGGTTTCAATCGATCTTTTCCTGTGGTGATCGATGTAATTTATAGGGTTTAAATTCCTTGAAATCTCTGATTTTAGATTCTTTACATGGCTCGAATTATTCTTGCGAGATTGGTTTGGCAATTGAATTTTTCTTTCCAAAATTACCGATTTAATTACTTGCCTTATATTCATATTTCTGCAAAATTACTTCGGCTATTTCTGAAATTTTTCTTTTGTTTCTCTTTGACATTTTCAACACAATTTTAAAATTGATATCTTGCGAATTCCCCATGTTATTCTTCGAACTGTACTAAACCTTAAAAAATATGATCTGTTGATTTTTCCCTTGATGGTATTCGAACAGAACTTGATTCATATGACCGTGTTTTTTACATTGATGCTTCCTTGTTTCCTTGGTGCCTTGTCACCGAAGTGTTTTCCATGACCTGAAATTGTTGTTCAATTGTATTACTGCTCCAGTGTTTGTTTATGCACCCATGCTTCTTCTTTGTTGCATCTATCTGTGTCATTTTGAGTTATACTTGCCATGCAGTGTAGACCATGTACATTTGCCTGAGCATCCCTGCTTGTAATTTGAATGTACCCTATGTTTCCTTGTTCAAAACAAACATATTTGTTATTTTCTTTTATGCTTGGTCCTTGGGAATTGCTAATAAGAACATATGTTATATTTACTTGATACACTTAGCTTTGCATCTTGTTTTATGTTGCATTCTGTTTTTTGAATTCTATGATGCTCTTTGTACACTATAAAATAGATGTTACACTTGTTTGAGTTTATTTTATGTCACCTTGTTGCTTTTGCATATCTGCCTATGCCATGTTGTGTGCTTGCTATATCCACACATTTGAATTTGCCCTGCCTTTGTGCATTTAAACATTAGAGTTGTCATTGTATTGTGCACTTGTTTCTCTGGCCAGTGTTTGTTCATGTGCACTATATTTTATGCTTGTATATGTGCATATGACCACCCCTGCTATTGTGCTTATGTACGTGAACGCTTGTGTACACTTATGCACTCTTATATGTTTGAGTATGCTGCTCCATATCCCTCTCTGTCCATTTTTTTGTTGTATGTTGATTTGGAAGTTAATCCACATACACACACACACACACACACACACACATATATATATATGCAAAATATTTATGTGTGTATATGTGTGTGTTGTCTGCTCGATCCTTTTTCGTCTTATTACTTATCTTATCTACTGGCATGTTTGGTGCTTGCGGAATAAGGAAATTTATGACAAAGTTACTGTAGATCCTCCTACCATCATTTGGAGGGTAAGGAATGACATTTTCCTTGCATTTCGAGGTAGGTCGTTCAAGGATGTTATAAGTTCTCGTTCTAGGAGATTGGTCGGTACCCTTGGTATTACTTTGGTACTGTCTACTCTAAGAGAGGGTGTTGGCTGATTATATCCGTATAGGGTTCTACCTTGTTTTCATCACTTTTTACACACTCCCCCACCCCCAATGGATCTTATGTTATTTGCTAGTTGTATAAGGCCTAGAATTATAGGTTTGGATGACTCCTTTTTCTGTGGATGGAGGTACTTGTTTTCTGCTAGGATCTAAGGAGCTGGCAGAGTGAGAGTATTCAAAGTTCCTAAGAGGAGTTCCTAGGACAGCTTGTTTGGCTACACTTGGCGGGGACTGTAGAGCTGAGTGTCTAGCCATTCCTTGATCTTTGCTTACTGTACGGATCGCTGCTGTGACTTTGGCATCATCCATGCCTCGGCCACTGGTGGGCATAGCACCGCCTCTTTGGACCGTGTTATTAGTTTCTTGGTCATTTGTATTTTATCATTTTTTGGATTGTATCTACTGTTAGTGCGTGTGCACAGTTTCCATAGCCCTCTCTACCGAAACTGTTTTTGTGAGCTATTGGAGGATGACTATATTCTCCATTTTGTTATATTATTTATTTATTTTGCTTAAAAAAATGTGTGTGTTGTGTGCTTCCTGATTCTCTTATCCATGTTAATATGTGGTAGCTTTTGCATCTCTGCTTATAACCTGAACTTGTACACTTGTACAATGTTGTATGTGCCATTGTATTTTGTTGACAATACTTAAGTAGTTAGCCTTCATGTTCGTTGCAATGTCTTGAAATTGGAAATGTTGTTACATGTCCGGCTTTTGCACCTGCACATTATAATATATATGTGTATGTACATATACATGTATGTGAATATATGTATCGTGCATGTGCAATATATGCGAGCTATTTGAATGGCAAACATAAAGTTTTATTTATTTAAATCAGGAGAGCACTATACGTTGTGTCGTGACTGGTCAAGATCAACATACCACATTTGTGAGTCGTGGTTGGTCTTGATCAGAAAACGACTATAGCCGTGTTGAGGCTGATCTGCGAGCACTAGAGATTAGTCCGTGTTGTCATATTTCTAGTGTATCATTGTGAATATCACAAGCAATATGTATTATAAAATCTTACCAAGTCTGGAAAATGATGAGAAACACACCAAATATCTGAGGCAAATAAAACTTAAAAACAAATTTATATTCATCTACAGTTGAATCTATTTTTGTTCCACTTTACAATGTGTGTTTTTGTGATGGTATACAGGTGACTGGACAAGATCTGAAGCACGTGAAGACTCAGTGTGTGTGTGTGGGGGAGGGGGGGGTATGCATGTATATGAGTCTGTATATGTAAACCAAGTTAACCGTAGTGAGGAATATTTGTATATGAATTTGAATGTGATATAAATAGTGAATTGTACAATAATGGAGTTGGAAATCTGTACTGTTTCAAATGTTATAATAAAATATTTATTTGAATTTGAATGTGATATAAACAGTGAACTGTGCGATAATGGAGTCGGAATTATGTACTATTTCAAATGTTAAAACAAATCTGTTATTTTCTTACGAAGAAGCCGTAAGGAGGAAATAAGCATTTGAGAGGGGATTAAGAGTATGGCTATCGTTATTGTAAAAAAATACGTTTTCCCTCAAAACGTAAGTGTTGACTAAGCGTACCAACACAAATAAGTGTTGCTAATGAAAAAAATTATAATTTTTTTGGTGACACATTTGTATTATAGCAATACTTATTGTTGTCATTGGTTTACAACACAAATAAGTGCTGACAATTGAAAAAAATAATGGTTGCCAAATGGTCATTATGGTGTTGTGTACAACATTTGTCAGATTTGTCCCTATATTGGACAAGTTATAAATGCTATAAAGTAATTATGTTTATTAAATCATATCACTTTAGACGGTTTATAAAATTTCGATGGCATTTCCTTTTCGTTCCTTGGCATTTCCTTTTCGTTCCTTGTGCACACACACGATATAAGGAACATGGGCAAGTGTTGCCAAAATTTTGGCAAATCATTTAAAATGATATGATTTACGAAATGTAATTACTATTGTGTTTGTAACGGAAAGTAGGATGACCAACCATTAGAGAAGGCACATATATGTCAATGAACCAATAGTTGTTTATCAGAACCAATAGTTGTTTATTTAATAAAAAGTTTGTAAAAAAATTATAAAATTTAGCATATGTTTACTATAGTAGTAATTAAAATATAAACAAAATATAAGACGAGTGATTAATAATTTTTTTACTTTTCATCGTAGGTTTTAAAGTAGGAAGAAATGGTCAATTATTTTATCGATCGGAGCTAGATGTATCAAAGAAGGGAAGTTAGTGGCGCAATAAGTGAACTTTTTCTAACGGGGTACATGTGTTCATCATATTTGCTTTGAGAAAAATTGGAAACGATGAAGAAATTTGTTGTCCATGTGGTAGATGCAAATTGTTGAACTATTTAATACCAAGTATGGTTAAGGTTCATTTACGCTAATACGGTTTCATACCCAATTATTTGGTTGTTTAATTTTGAACATTTAAATTTGTTTTAATTGTTGTATTGGGAATACAAAAGGATTTTGAAATAAATTGAATATCATTTTTGAAAATATCAAGTTTAAATTTTAAGTTAGTTTATTTGCAAGTTATAAAAAAATTTGTTTGAGTGTGTATGATAATAAATTATTATCAATAGATTTGTTTATTTGGAATCGATTAAGTTTATCGATTTAATTTGGAACTTAAGAATACTCAATTTTCAAACGACCTTTGATTTCAACGAAGCTAATTTTATAAAATCTACAATGGTAAATTACTGTAAGATTTCTTGTTTCAAGTCAATTGGAGTTATTTTGTGGTCGTGCGCAATTTAAACATGTATTGATTCATGTTGAAAAATTAAAAGGAAGTTTTACAAATGATCTTGAAATTCGGTGAAACTAGTTCCATCGTGAGCGAAATATTAAGTTGTTACATGATTACAAGTGTCATTGCGATTAGAGCTCGTATGTGGTCGTTTAAACGTGTTATTTTGGGCATAAGTTTCGTGAGAATATTTTAATAATATTTTCTATAAATACACCCTTAATCCCCCAAATGCCTCTTTTATTTTCGTTCATTCCAGGAACCAAATCAAAGTCGTTCTCCCTTCCATTCAAATTCTTCAAAAATAATATAAAATCAAATAAATCAATCAAAACGATTGATTCTCGATTCGTTGAGTTCGTTTAAGCCTCCTCTTCAAAACTCTCTGCTTATTATTGGGTGCAATCATAGTTCCTGGTGTTTGACTTTACTTAAGACATTCTAGGGTTCTGGTTAGCCTACGATTGGGGAGGTGTTTATTCGATTAAAGGGTGTAGCGTTGTTTATTGGAGTGAGAAGTGCCTAGAACCAAAATTTGAAATGATTCGAGCATATAAAGTGTCTCTCGTTTTCAGCGTGGCATACTTCATGTCATGAAGCTATGGTTGTTTGAGTTTGACCATGTAATGATGGAATGGAAGAGGGTGCTAAGGGAAGAAGAATATCAGTCAAAGCATGGTGGTTAGCTAACCGAAGCGAGAGGAAAGGGAGGAAGGGAGTTCGGTTTGGTGTTCGAATAACTACAGGAGCGGGTTCGTTCATATAAAATGGGGGAGAAATTATTAAGGTGGGTTTGGTAATTTAATTAGTAATTTATTAAGCTAATGAACATTTAATTCATTTCAATGCTTGTAATGATTTTATTTAGGTCATATGATGTCAGAATTGTATGAAATGAATTGTGTTGGGCTCATAGCTGAAAATACTATGCTATAGAATTGAATTGGAGTAATTTGGAGCCAGTTTAGATTTTGAGTGAATTAAACACCTGTTTAATTTAATCGAAAAATCTTATCGTAATTCTAACGATAAAAATCAATGTGAGAAAACCCACTATCTCTAGTTCGTATATAATTTATTATAAGTAAATTTTCATATAGTAAAATTTGTATATGATGTTTGTTGGTTGTTTGGATGCATTGATAAATTATTTATGAATTGTGGCTATTACGTATATTACTTATATTTAAGGTTGGTAGTTGGATACTCCAGCATTTTTTAGCGGATGAGACCCTATGCACCCCGCATAATAGTGGATGGCCTTCTGTACCGTGATATCTCACCTCGAAGCAGGATTAGTATTTTTTGTTTTGGCTAACATCTGTGGATGTAGGAAAATAGGTTGGAGCGACCAAACTGGATTCGTAAAATTTATTATTGTTTGTTTTCATATATATACTATGATATATGAAGTGTTAGATATTCTGTGATATATTTTGTTGTGTTTGGGTGTTTGAATAGCACTGGCCCTAAATATTGATACTTAAGAATATCATAAGAAGGAATTTTGAGATTTTATAGGAAATTTATTTTTTCCAAAAAAATAGAAATTGAATTCCAAATGGGCTAAGAGCTATAAACTTGTTTTTATAATAAAAACAAGTTGTAAATTTATAAACATTGTTTATAAATGAAGTGGAATAACTATCGTTGGATAATTTGGGCATGTAAGTTCAAGTGTCAATTTAAAGGGAAAAATGGGAATCGTTTCGAAAAGGGAATGATAAATTATATTTTGAGGTTCGAAATATAAATTGAATTAAGATGAGTCGTAATTCGATTATGTTGAATTTTACAAAACAATTTATTTTCAGAAAGGGTATTTGAATTTTATTTGGTAGAAACTATAATTTAAATTTAAATATTTTAAGAAGTTAAGCATTTCCAGTATTTAGAATATGAAATTAGATTCTATGTTTATATATACATATATAAGTTTTATAATAATAAAATATTTGCTTACAATGGAATTATTAAAAGCGGAAGTTTGTAAAAGTAAAGTAAATATAAAGTTTATCGCTTTGGAAAGCATTTAAAGAAGAGATATTGAATAGTTAAACAAAGTGGAAAGGAAATGATTTAGGCTGATTAGTTGAGATTATAAGGGAGTATAATCGTGTAGAAATGGTAAAAGGATTAAATCGAACTCCGATAATATTCTAGGAAATCATGAAATATTTCCTAAGTAAAATTCAAATGATGATTCGAATAACATTTAATTATTTTTCTAAGTATCTGAAAGAAATTTCCAAAATATATTTGAGGTATAACCAAATGGATTCTGAAAGGAAAACAGTTTAAACTGGATATGGTTATAATTTATTTAATAAACATAGTTTTAAACATTTATATTTAATTAAAACGAGCTCTCCGCGACGGGATTAGTTCGTATTTTTATGTTTCGAACTTCAGTTGTGTATATAGAACTCAATATAAGTCTAAATTCTACGAAACAAGAATCGCTCGGACCTATTGAATAATAGTTTCTAATGGAATTGAAAAATATGGATTTCATCATATAGATTTTGAATAATGTCAAAATCAAATTTCCAGAAAAAACGCGGTATAATCGTTTATAATCCATAACGATTCATTTAATAAAATAAAAGAGTTTTAAGCGAATAAAACTTAAATTTTGATTAGTAAAATCCAGACTTGAGTTATAAAATAAATATAAACTCAAGTGAAGTAAATGAATTGACTTTTGAAACCAAAATCAGATTTTTTTAATTATTGAATATAGTTAATTAATTAGAAAAGTAATTAGTTAATGGAGTTTTGGATCGAATTTGACTTTGGTTTAGAAAATTGGATTAGTGAATTAAAATTGGGAATTGAATATGAAAACTTGAATTGAACATGGAATTTGAGTTCGATTTGAGTATAAGCGACTCAAATATATTTGAACGTGATATGTTCAAACTAAAAGTGGACTAAGCAAAGGAGTTAACTAGAAATTAATTGGTGATTGGAAAGTGATTAATTAAAAATATTGAATTGATTCGGAATACATTTGGAATGGTTGAATATATGTGAGACAAGTTTGGAATGAAATGAATGAAGAAAATAAATTGAATTCTCGCAAAGGTACATGTTTAATTAATTATCATATTTTTTTTGAGCCTACTGGGTTAGTCGCTTGGCTTTTTGATTCCTTTTCTTTTTGAATGGAGAGGACTTAGTAAGGCGACAAGTAGTTGTACCGATTGAGCCACGGAAAGGAGATACTAGCGATTTTTTTTCAAAAATTTAACAAAATTTGACAACTAGAGATCGATTTATCGATTGCATATGGAATTAGAAACCAAATTGATTAATAAAGTTCAAAGAGAAGTAATGAAATGGATTTCTATTGATTTGAAACCAATATTTTATAAATGAATTGGAATATAATATTTTCTAACTATAGAAAATAAATGGTTTCGTGAAAGAGATAAGAGAATAGGATATTTTCCGAAGATAATAAGAAATATTTTCCAATTATAGAAAATAAAGTATCTTTTGAAATACGGAAACATTTTCCAAGTATAGTGAGAATCCAAGTGGATTTGAAATAAATCTCGGTAAGGAGACTAGATAATGAATATTAGGAAGAATTTAATTAATGAAATGTTAGTAAAAAATGGCTCAGTGACTGTTTGATGCAAATAAATAGTATTTTCTTTTGGAAATAATGTATTTGGATCAATGTTTGTTTCTTCAATAGTTAAATAACCGGCTATCGGAATTATGGCCTATTACATATTATCGTTGTCAATATGGAGAGACCAGTTGGATTTATTATCTGAAATTACTCTGTATTGGCATAAGCGTTACGAATCAAATTATTTTTAGGATAGTCAAAGACGGAGTAAAGTGTAAGGGTTTTTTCTGTTAATCCTAGGTAGAAATTGCCTAAGATGGATTAATGGATATAGTGCCTTTGGTTTCGTTTAGTCCAAGAATGGACTTGTAACAACCCGGAAATGCGAGCCAGTTTAATAATTTTATTTTGCCAATTTAGCCAATTTTGATTATTTAAAATGAATTATTTTAAATAATATCGACGAGAAATTTATTTTGAATTGAATTCGACGTATATATTTATATACGTCGTCGTTAGAATATAAATAATTATATATATATAAAAGGAATTGAGAATGGCGCGGTAGTTCGATAATTCGATTTCAAATTTCAATTGAACGTACCGGGTGCAAAATAAACCGGATTTTAGTGAAACCAAAAATATTTGAATCTAATTGAGAATATCTTTCCAACGAATCTGAAAAATCAAAATTTCATAGCGGGAATCAAAAGATATGCCCAGTTGAAAATTCAGAATAGTCGCTATGGAATTCAGACCCTTAAAAATGGGAATTTTGCAACCGACCTCGGATTTCGACGAAACCACTTTTGTTGGATCCGCAATGTCAGGTTATTGCTAGGTTTCAATTTTCATAATTTTCCGAATCAATATGTGAGCGTGGCAAAAGAAAACGCGTTTGACCAGTTTTAGTTGATTTTAATCGACTGGAAAATGACTATTTTTCAAATGGTCTCAGAATTCGACGAAACTAGTTTTTTTAGGACCGTATCATCAATACGAAGCTAGAAAATATTTTTCCGGAATTTTTCGAGCTAGTATGTGACCCCGGTAATATGAAATGTACGTTTAAAATTCAATATATTGATTTAAATATAAATTTAATGAAAACTGATCGAAGCGATCGAATCAGCTTACGACACATATCCCATTGTGTTCGGAATGAGGGTAATTAGCTATAGACGATAGGCGGTGGGCCTCGTTTAGAGGTCAAATGAAAAAGTCAACTTTTTGAAATTAAATAATTAAAAAAAATAAAACCCTCTCCTTACCTTCCCTCTGCCCCCCCCCCCCCCCCCCCGATTTCATTTTTCAACGATATAAAAAAAAGGGGCGACCGTGGACCCCACGTCGCCTATACCACCACCCGCGACCGTCGTGACTCCACTGCGCCGCGCAAGCTTCGACAGCCCCCTCTTCCGATCGATTTAAAAGTGAGTCTTTCTTTTCTTTTTATTTTCGTTTTATTTTAGAGTGTATTTAAAAATCATTTTTTATCTATAGACAAGATAAAAATAGGATCTTTATTGCGTAGTAAAGATTAGATTTTTAACGTAGTAAAGATTAGATTTTTAATGTAGTAAAGATTCAATTTTTTTAAAATTTAGTTAAAAATATAATTTTTATTGGGTAGAAACGTTAAAGATATAATTTTTATATGAGTTGAAATACAAAAATATGATTTTTACATTATGGAAGTGTTAAATATTTGATCTTTATATACGTAGTGAAAGAAAAATATGATTTTTTACTTGTGTAGAGTATTAAAAATATGACCTCTATATAATAGAGAATATAAAAATATTATCTTTATATATATAGCGAAATAAAAATCTGATTTTATTATATATATGTTGAAATGAAAATGTGACTTTTATAGTGATGAAATAAAAATACGATCTTTATATTTAAAAAGGCGAAATCTTTATATTTGAAAAGGCGAAATCTTTATATTTGAAAAGGCGAAATCTTTATATTTAAAAAGGCGAAATCTTTATATAGAGAATAGCGTGATGAAAATATAATCTTTACTATATGAACAACGATGTAAAAATAGAATTTTTATCTATATAGCATCGATGTAAAAATAGAATTTTTATCTATATAGCATCGAAGTGAAAATAGAATTTTTATCTATATAGTAGCGGTGTAAAAATAGAATTTTTATCTATATAGTAGCGGTGTAAAAATAGAATTTTTATCTATATAGTAGCGATGTAAAAATAGAACTTTTATCTATATAGTAGCGATGTAAAAATAGAATTTTTATCCATATGGAGTAACTATAAAAATATGATTTTTATATTCATAGCAAGAACATAAAAATGTGATTTTTATATATGTAGTGGTTACAAACAACGAAATTGACAAAAGGCGAGAACGACGAAGATTTCTATAAATGAAGTGTCGTGGAGTTGGGATAACTACTGGTGAGAACTTCTCACTCTAAATTTCTTTTTCTAGTTATATATATATATACATATATATATACTGGGATGCAGATGGTGCTTAGTAGCACCTGACACCCGTCGTCCACAGACCATGGACGGCTTGTTTGTTTGATTGATGTGTTGTGAAAATTGATTGTGTTGTGGAATGATTGAATAATAAAATATTCTTGTGTTGAAAGGAAATAAAATATTTATATAGTTAAAAATATTTTATCGTTAAAAATATAATTTTTAACGTGAAAGTGAATAAATAAATATATATAAACAAATCGGCCGATTTGTTTATATACACTAGTTTGACTGATATTGATTAGGTCGATAAATTTTACACATCGCCCAACTGCACAAATAAAAATCTGTGTTTGTTGATTTGAAACCCCACACGGGTGTTGGGATGATATTTGGTACACTAATCCCAATTATTTAATTGTATGTCAATCGATTGGTCGACAGACTGTGTAAGCGTTGATTATTTATATTTGATGCTTATGCAGTTGTGTGGTGCACCTTGGATGATGGTTGATTGTTTATCGTTGCTATTATATACATGTGTTGTATGGAACCCATATAATTAACGTTATATGGTAATTGATTGGGCCTCATTCCAATTGGGAAAATAATGAATATTATAAAAGAAAATTCATTT
This sequence comes from Allium sativum, assembly GCA_030737875.1. Classification (NCBI taxonomy): domain Eukaryota; kingdom Viridiplantae; phylum Streptophyta; class Magnoliopsida; order Asparagales; family Amaryllidaceae; genus Allium; species Allium sativum. The sequence goes on along the minus strand of CM060909.1, from coordinate 61,424,436 downwards.
GTTGAATATAAAAATAGTCATGTGTTGACGATGTTCATGTGTTGAAACTATTCCTATGTTGAGTAAAATATTTTAATAATAAAATTTACATCTTTATCATATTTAAAATTAGAACTACTTTACAGTAGGAGTCTAATTGAAAAAAGTCAAACGATAGATAGCATAATTTTATAATATATTTTACATAACAAAAATAGTCGTGTGTTGACAGTACTCATGTGTTGAGATTAGTCGTGTGTTGAAAGAAATATATATTCATGTGTTGAATGGAATAAATATTCATTTGTTGAATAGAATAACGGATTTATTGAAATATATATAAAGTCGTGTTGATTAGAGTTGCGCTATTTTGACGTGAACGGTATTTATATCAATTATATTCATTTTTATAATAAATATAGAAAAGAAGTGATTTCAAAATATAACGTTTTGAAAATATTATCATTTATATAGTAATGATATGAAATATTCAATTTTGATTAGAAATTGAAATAGTGTTGAAATGGTTTTTGAAAACGAAGTTAAAACGATTTATAAAATACGTTTTAAAAGGAAATCGACGAAATATATAATATATATATATATATATATTATATATATAATGGCCTGAATAGAACGCGCCGCGCCGCGGCAGTTCGCGAATTTCGACCATTGACTTCGAATTGACGTTGCGGGAGATCCGGCTGTCGGATTCTCCTAAAACCGGAACCGTTGGGTTCGTATCGAAAAGAGCTTTCCAATGAATATTAGAAATTTGAAATCTAACGGTTGGATTTGGAATTATGTCCAAATCAATTTCAGAAAAGGTTGCTGTAAGTGCAGTTCGATGGCCGTTGTTGGAAATCGACTGTACGGGCCTTGATAAAACTATTAAAAATATTAATAATTTGTGTAAAATCATAACATATGGATTGGAAAGAACTGGGATGAAAAACTCCATATTTGAAAGGATAAAAATAGATTTTTATCAAAATGAACTAGAATTAAAATCAATTTATTTTTGAAATAAATAAATTGAATTTGAAAGTGATTTTAAAAATAATCAATATTCCCAATACGTGAATTGGACCGGAATTGAATCGAAATTATCTTCGGAATATTTCAATGTTGGATTTCGTGACTATACAGATATTGTTATGGGAATTTGAAAGATATATTTTATATCGTTTTTTCCAATACGATATTTGTTGGTTTCAGAATTTGATATTGAATATGAGCCGGTATATTTTCTATTCAGAGCCTTGTATTTAATATCAAATGTGATTTGGGTTTATCGTGAATCGTGTTTTAAATGACATTGGTTTTTTAACCCAGTTAAAGACAAGATATTGATTTTTGTGAAGATTAAAACTAAGTGGAGTTTTAATGAATCTTTAATTAGATTAAAATGTGAATTGATAATTTAAATTATCAAATCTGAAAGGAGATCGAGAATGGAGTACCACCAGTTTTGCTCCAAAGCGATAGTTAAATCTTTAATTAGATTTGAACGTGAAATGGTAATTAATTTTACCAAAAACACCGTGGTTTTAGATATGGAGTATTACCAGTTTTGCTCCAGGGGATGAATAGGTTGGGACTGGGAAATAAAATAAATAATTACTTCGGTGTGGTTCGCTAATCCCGACTAGTTTGAAATGATATCCAAAGGAAGATTAAAGAATAAATTTAAAAGAATTTATCTTGGATAAAATTAATGGGAACCTTTCCCTAAGAATGTGATTTTGTGAATAAAAGAATATTCTGAATTGGAATGAGGCGTTTGTTGTGTTTGTGTAACATTTGTTTATCATATACGTGGGTTATTCAGAAAGGCCGGGCTTATACCCATTCTGAATAACCGATTCGACGAGATGTCGAAGATGAAGACGGTGGTCGAAGACCGGAAGTCTTCACATCGTTTGGGTGATTACTGATGATCTCGATTAGGCTGTACACCCAAGATGAGGGAAACAGTTGGTGATCGTCTAGACATACTTGGAGATGGATGGATATGCGAGGAAAGTGCCTCCGGTTTCGTTCAGACCCAGAGCGAACTTGTAAATGGATTGTGTGTCTGACATTGGATTTTATTCTGTGTTGATTGATCTCTATTAAATATACATCTGTTTGGCTGCAGAGAATTTATTCTCTTGCTTAACGCCCTTCTCTGAGATGTACGAGCTTAGAGGTTATATATCGATGGACATTCGTCGCATGGAGTGAATTGCCAGTGTGGCACGCATAAGTGGCAAATGATCAAGGCTTCTGTTGAAAAGCAAAGTCTTGTGGTTGATGATCAAAGCACGGCCTGTGTGGCGCAGCTTTGTGTATAATGTGGATTCGCGAGCCTCACACCTCGGTATGAGTCAAAAACGGGATACGGACCCAAGGAGTGCACGATGTTTCTTTCTAGCTATGGTGGTGTCAGTGACCTACCAGCCCTGACATTTATATACTTTTCACCTGTGTGGTTGTTGGATACGAGGCGCCTCGGATATAGGTCTGTAAAGACCGGGAAACGTGTGTTCAGGAATAACTAATCCTCAAAAGTAAGAGAGGACCGACCTTGGAGGTTCCAAAGGATCATAGTGGGGGTCCTGAGGCATTTGCTAGAGTGTCTCGAACGCGGAGAGGAGCTTGCCCCTTGCCTCGACTCATGACGGAATTCCAATTTCCAATACGTGATATTGCGGTTTTATTTGTAGAACCTAGTATGGCGACATAGTGGTATGGGTCATTCATGCCGCCTATGATTAATATTTATGATTGAAATTGTTTTGACACTATACACCTATAATAGTATCAAATAATGTGTTTTAAACGTATCAAGCATGCTTTGGCTGTTATAAGGTAAAAACCCTATCCTCCGGCTTGCGTTGCATTGTGTGATGGGACCTGGGTCTTATAACAGCTTCATTTTCCTTTATTTAGCATTGCGCTGTTTGTTTTATGCACTGGTATTCTTGGGAGGAAACTCGTTCTGTGTTATACGGCGTGGTCCCTTGATTTACCGAACTTTAAAACCAATATTAATAATTGTTTTAGTTCTCACACCAGTCACATGACGGACCTGGAGTTTATTGTTTTAACCTAAACTCTGGGTGCCCTTATTTTCCGCACGGGTAGCTAGTAGTTTTGGTTTTGCATATTTATATTCACAGGATCCTGATTCACAGCTGGAACGATGCTCAGAAAGCTCTGTATCCATGTATCACTTTCGGTTGTGTTTTGCATATTTTTCCGCTGGTATGTAATTTATTGTAATCTCTGATATTTATCGAATGTAATTTATTCATTTATACTGTGTATATTCTTGTATCTGATGGAATTGTTGTAATAACAATGAAATGTTCTTCTGTTTGCGTTCTATTTTGTCTTGTCCTCAATTCTATCCGGGCTTTCCTTCACGGGGGAAGTTCGGGTCGTCTCAGTTTGGCATCAGAGCTTTGGTTTACAGAGCTCGAGAACAAGATATATTAGAACCGTACGAAAGAATTAATCAAATATTGGATTAGTAATATCCAATTAGAATTACTCGTTAGAGATGGGATCAGTAGTATCCTAGAATGAGTGTGAAGAGTATATCGTTCAAATGAAAACAATTTTGTTTTGAAAATTTAAATCGCTTTATACGTATTCGAATATTTATTTATTTTGAATTTGGACAATCGAGTATATAAAGATTTCGCGTATACGCGTCATAAACGTATATTCGAAGTTTTAATATACTGGATAGATATAGAGTAACATTCTAGACACCCGGGGATAATTCTGATGATGTGGCCACATCATCAGTATTTATGTTCGTATTTCGAAGGTGTGGTATCTATATATTTCCATTAGGCTGGTGTGAGAACCAAAACTTATATAGATAGATTTATTTGTTGTGAATTGGCATCAAAAACATGATTTTCTGTATATATATCCAATTATGAATTTGAAACGTTAATCCACTAATTGATTGATGGTTGTGTTGTTTGTTTATTTGTTTGATAATTTTGAACCATTTAGCCTAATAGTATCGAATATTGAATTGTATTGAAAATTGGTCGCATTTGCTTGCATATACATGTACTTACATTGAACAGGTCATAGCAAGGAGGCTAGAACAGAAGAATAAAATTTGTTTGCCCGACAAATAGGTACATGTTTACCATAATTTACTATTTTGTTTGGGTGATGATGATTTTATGAGCCGATTGGCTTTTTCTTTTTCAGATCAGAAGGCCTATATGGCAATTTCGGGATTTTCCCGTTGCTCCCGGTGCAGGGGAGGTTATGGCGAAATTTTTCGAAAATTTAGGGTGTTAGCCAAATTTTTGAAAAATTTGAAAAGTTCTTAGAAACTGAAAAGTTGAAGAACTTAAGCCGTAGTCAAAATAATGGAAGTTGAGTTGATTTGTTAAACAACTTTCGGCTTCGTTCCTTTCCGGCTTCCATTGTTATGTTCCTTTTCGGCCTTTGATTTAGAGAAGATTAGAATATCATCAATAAAAACTGGAACAAATTTATTCAATTAAATCACACATTGAAGTGATTAGAAAATAGTTAGAAATATATACTTGTGCATTATATATGTCTGAACAGGAAATTGGATAGCTGTTGAGTAAAGATTTTATTTGCGTGCCCGACAAATAGGTAAACCTTAATGAGTTGGATGCGAAATATTATTATATCAACTCCTGTGAATGCCATTGGATGCGGAGTGCTGGTTATTCTGTGTGAAATAATAAACATCGCCATAGGATAGCAACTATTAATTATGAACTACATTACATGGCATACTTCTGGAAGATAGGCATACTTCATCATATACCACATAAGCATTTGGAGCTTGTGTGACGAGGTGGAAGATTTACCATACGAGCGAGAGGCTTGTATGGCGATGACTATATTTTACAGGTTGAACTGATGACTGATATGGACTATTTAAATTGTAACGATAAAATTGCTAGATTAATAAAAACCCCACACGGGTCTAGAGTTGACAATAATCACGTCTCTCTAGTTATTAGATACGGCACATGGACTATTTATTTCCCACACGGGACGAGGTGACGAGGATTTATCCTCTGGAGCATTTAAAATACACACTCCCTCAGGCTTTGACAGGGTGACGAGAATTTATTCTCTGGAGTTATTATCAATACACGCTCCCTGTAAACACCAGAATATATCACTATAAATATGTGTATGCTTATTAGGATTTATTGGGTACCTAATACGGCCCAATAAATTTCCAAACCTCTCCCCGTACAAAGGAGGTTATGGCGAAATTTTTCGAAAATTCCGGGTGTTAGCCAAATTTTTGAAGAATTTGAAAATTCTCAGAAACTGAAAAGTTGGAGAATGGAAGCCAGATCGAACGTAGAGTTGATTAATCAAACCACTTTCGACTTTGTTCCTTTTCGGGGATGAAAAGTTTTAAGTGGGGGAGATTGTAACAACCCGGAAATGCGAGCCAGTTTAAAATTTTTATTTTGCCAATTTTAGCGAATTTTGATTATTTAAAATGAATTATTTTAAATAATATCGACGAGAAATTTATTTTGAATTGAGTTTGACGTATATATTTATATACGTCGTCGTTAGAATATAAATAATTATATATATATAAAAGGAATTGAGAATGACGCGGTAGTTCGATAATTCGATTTCAAATTTCAATTGAACGTACCGGGTGCAAAATAAACCGGATTTTAGTGAAACCAAAAATATTTGAATCTAATTGAGAATATTTTCCAACGAATCCGAAAAATCAAAATTTCATAGCGGGAATCAAAAGATATGCCCAGTTGAAAATTCAGAATAGTCACTATGGAATTCAGGCCCTTAAAAATGGGAATTTTGCAAACGACCTCAGATTTCGACAAAACCACTTTTGTTGGATCCGCAGTGTCAAGTTATTGCTAGGTTTCAAATTTCATAATTTTCCGAATCAATATGTGAGCGTGGCAAAAGAAAACGCGTTTGACCAGTTTTAGTTGATTTTAATCGACTGGAAAATGGCCATTTTTCAAATGGTCTCAGAATTCGACGAAACTAGTTTTGTTCGGACCGTATCGTCAATACGAAGCTAGAAAATATTTTTCTGGAATTTTTCGAGTTAGTATGTGACCCCGGTAATATGAAATGTACGTTTAAAATTCAATATAGTGATTTAAATGTAAATTTAATGAAAACTGATCGAAGCGATCAAATCAGCTTACGACACATATCTTATTGTGTTCGGAATGGGGGTAATTAGCTATGGACGACAGGCGGTGGGCCTAGTTTAGAGGTCAAATGAAAAAGTCAACTTTTTGAAATTAATTAATTAAATAAATTAAAAAAATAAAACCCTCTCCTTACCTTCCCTCTGCCCCCCCCTCCCCGATTTCATTTTTCAACGATAAAAAAAAAGGGCGAAGGGTGGGGGGTGAACCGCCGCCGCCACCGCATCGCAGCCCCCCCTCCTCTGGCGCCGCCGCCGCATCTTCTTCCTCCACCTCCGATCCACATCCTCCCTCCTCTCTCCTTTAAAGCCCCCCCCCCCCCCGAAACCCGATCCGCCGACCCCACCTCCCCTTCTGACCGCCTCCCTCTGCCTCTCCTTCTCTCCCCTACCACAGTTCAAAGCCACAACCCCAAAACCCCCGGAAACCCTAGCTCCAGCACCTGATTCACCCGCCGTGGACCCCCACGTTGCCTGTGCCACCACCCGCGACCGTCGTGACTCCATTGCACCGCACAAGCTTCGACAGCCCCATCTTCCGATCGATTTAAAAGTGAGTCTTTCTTTTTATTTTCATTTTATTTTAGAGTGTATTTAAAAATCATTTTTTATTTATAGACAAGATAAAAATAGGATCTTTATAACGTAGTAAAGATTAGATTTTTAACGTAGTAAAGATTAGATATTTAATGTAGTAAAGATTCGATTTTTTTTTAAATTTAGTTAAAAATATAATTTTTATAGGGTAGAAACATTAAAGATATAATTTTTATATGAGTAGAAATACAAAAATATGAGTTTTACATTATGGAAGTGTTAAAGATTTGATCTTTATATACGTAGTGAAAAAAAATATGATTTTTACTTATGTAGAGTATTAAAAATATGACCTCTATATAATAGAGAATATAAAAATATTATCTTTATATATATATAGCGAAATAAAAATCTGATTTTTATTATATATATGTTGAAATGAAAATGTGACTTTTATAGTGATGAAATGAAAATACGATCTTTATATTTGAAAAGGCGAAATCTTTATATTTGAAAAGGCGAAATCTTTATATAGAGAATAGCGTGATGAAAATATAATCTTTACTATATGAACAGCGATGTAAAAATAGAATTTTAATCTATATAGCATCGATGTAAAAATAGAATTTTTATCTATATAGCATCGATGTGAAAATAGAATTTTTATCTATATAGTAGCGGTGTAAAAATAGAATTTTTATCTATATAGTAGCGGTGTAAAAATAGAATTTTTATTTATATAGTAGCGATGTAAAAATAGAACTTTTATCTATATAGTAGCGATGTAAAAATAGAATTTTTATCCATATGGAGTAATTATAAAAATATGATTTTTATATACATAGCAAGAACATAAAAATGTGATTTTTATATATGTAGTGGCTACGGACAACGAAATTGACAAAAGGCGAGAACGACGAAGATTTCTATAAATGAAGTGTCATGGAGTTGGGATAGCTATTGGTGAGAACTTCTCACTCTAAATTTCGTTTTCTAGTTATATATATATATATATATATATATATACACACTAGGATGCAGACGGTGCTTAGTAGCACCCGACACCCGTCGTCCACAGACCATGGACGGCTTGTTTGTTTGATTGATGTGTTGTGAAAATTGATTGTGTTGTGGAATGATTGAATAATAAAATATTCTTATGTTGAAAGGAAATAAAATATTTATATAGTTAAAAATATTTTATCGTTAAAAATATAATTTTTAACGTGAAAATGAATAAATAAATATTTATAAACAAATCGGCCGATTTGTTTATATAAACTGGTTTGACTGATATTGATTGGGTCGATAAATTTTACACATCGCCCAACTGCACAAATAAAAATTTGTGTTTGTTGATTTGAAACCCCACACGGGTGTTGGGATGATATTTGGGTACACTAATCCCAATTATTTAATTGTATGTTGATCGATTGGTCGACAGACTGTGTAAGCGTTGATTATTTATATTTGATGCTTATGCAGTTGTGTGGTGCACCTTGGATGATGGTTGATTGTTTATCGTTGCTATTATATACATGTGTTGTATGGAACCCATATAATTAACGTTATATGGTAATTGATTGGGCCTCATTCCAATTGGGATAATAATGAATATTATAAAAGAAAATTCATTTGTTGAATATAAAAATAGTCATGTGTTGACGATGTTCATGTGTTGAAACTATTCCTGTGTTGAGTAAAATATTTTAATAATAAAATTTACATCTTTATCATATTTAAAATTAGAACTACGTTACAGTAGGAGTCTAATTGAAAAAAATCAAACGATAGATAGCATAATTTTATAAAATATTTTACATAACAAAAATAGTTGTGTGTTGACAGTACTCATGTGTTGAGATTAGTCGTGTGTTGAAAGAAATATATATATTCATGTGTTGAATGGAATAAATATTCATTCGTTGAATAGAATAACGGATTTATTGAAATATATATAAAGTCGTGTTGATTAGAGTTGCGCTATTTTGACATGAACGATATTTATATCGATTATATTCCTTTTTATAATAAATATAGAAAAGAAGTGATTTTAAAATATAATGTTTTGAAAATATTATCATTTATATAGTAATGATATGAAATATTCAATTTTGATTAGAAATTGAAATAGTGTTGAAATGGTTTTTGAAAACGAAGTTAAAACGATTTATAAAATACGTTTTAAAAGGAAATCGACGAAATATATATAATATATATATATTATATATATTATATATAATATATATATATATTATATATAATGGCCTGAATAGAACGCGCCACGCCGCGGCAGTTCGTGAATTTCGACCATTGACTTCGAATTGACGTTGCAGGAGATCAGGCCGTCGGATTCTCCTAAAACTGGAACAGTTGGGTTCGTTTCGAAAAGAGCTTTCCAATGAATATTAGAAATTTGAAATCTAACGGTTGGATTTGGAATTATGTCCAAATCAATTTCAGAAAAGGTCGCTGTAAGTGCAGTTCGATGGCCGTTGTTGGAAATCGACTGTACGGGCCTTGATAAAACTATTAAAAATATTAATAATTTGTGTAAAATCATAACATATGGATTGGAAAGAACTGGGATGAAAAACTCCATATTTGAAAGGATAAAAATAGATTTTTATCGAAATGAACTAGTTTTGAACTAGAATTAAAATCAATTTATTTTTGAAATAAATAAATTGAGTTTGAAAGTGATTTTAAAAATAATCAATATTCCCAATACGTGAATTGGACTGGAATTGAATCGAAATTATCTTCGGAATATTTCGATGTTGGATTTTGTGACTATACAGATATTGTTATGGGAATTTGAAAGATATATTTTATATCGTTTTTTCCAATACGATATTTGTTGGTTTCAGAATTTGATATTGAATATGAGCCGGTATATTTTCTATTCAGAGCCTTGTATTTAATATCAAATGTGATTTGGGTTTATCGTGAATCGTGTTTTAAATGACATTGGTTCTTTAACCCAGTTAAAGACAAGATATTGATTTTTGTGAAGATTAAAACTAATTGGAGTTTTAATGAATCTTTAATTAGATTAAAATGTGAATTGATAATTTAAATTATCAAATCTGAAAAGACATCGAGAATGGAGTACCACCAGTTTTGCTCCAAAGCGATAGTTAAATCTTTAATTAGATTTGAACGTGAAATGGTAATTAATTTTACCAATAACACCGTGGTGTTAGATACGGAGTATTACCAGTTTTGCTCCAGGAGATGAATAGGTTGGGATTGGGAAATAAAATAAATAATTACTTCGGTGTGGTTCGCTAATCCCGACTAGTTTGAAATGATATCCAAAGGAAGATTAAAGAATAAATTTAAAAAAAAAAATCTTGGATAAAATTAATGGGAACCTTTCCCTAAGAATGTGATTTTGTGAATAAAAGAATATTCTGAATTGGAATGAGGCGTTTGTTGTGTTTGTGTAACATTTGTTTATCATATACGTGGGTTATTCAGAAAGGCCGAGCTTATACCCATTCTGAATAACCGATTCGACGAGATGTCGAAGATGAAGACGGTGGTCGAAGACCGGAAGTCTTCACATCGTTTGGGTGATTACTGATGATCTCGATTGGGCTGTACACCCAAGATGAGGGAAACAGTTGGTGATCGTCTAGACGTACTTGGAGATGGATGGATATGCAAGGAAAGTGCCTATGGTTTCGTTCAGACCCAGAGCGAACTTGTAAATGGATTGTGTGTCTGACATTGGATTTTATTCTGTGTTGATTGATCTCTATTAAATATACATCTATTTGGCGACGGAGAATTTATTCTCTTGCTTAACGCCCTTCTCTGAAACGTACGAGCTCAGAGGTTGTATATCGATGGACATTAGTCGCATGGAGTGAATTGCCAATGTGGCACGCATAAGTGGCAAATGATCAAGGCTTCTGTTGAAAGGCAAAGTCTTGTGGTTGATGATCAAAGCACGGCCTGTGTGGCGCAGCTTTGTGTATAATGTGGATTCGCGAGACTCACACCTCGGTATGAGTCAAAAACGGGATACGGACCCAAGGAGTGCACGACATTTCTTTCTAGCTATGGTGGTGTCAGTGACCTACCAGCCCTGACATTTATATACTTTTCACCTGTGTGGTTGTTGGATACGAGGCGCCTCGGATATAGGTCTGTAAAGACCGGGAAACGTGTGTTCAGGAATAACTAATCCTCAAAAGTAAGAGAGGACCGACCTTGGAGGTTCCAAAGGATCATAGTGGGGGTCCTGAGGCATTTGCTAGAGTGTCTCAAACGCGGAGAGGAGCTTGCCCCTTGCCTCGACTCATGACGGAAATCCAATTTCCAATACGTGATATTGCGGTTTTATTTGTAGAACCTAGTATGGCGACATAGTGGTATGGGTCATTCATGCCGCCTATGATTGAAATTGTTTTGACACTATACACTTATAATAGTATCAAATAATGTGTTTTAAACGTATCAAGCATGCTTTGGCTGTTATAAGGTAAAAACCCTATCCTCCAGCTTGCGTTGCATTATGTGATGGGACCTGGGTCTTATAACAGCTTCATTTTCCTTTATTTAGCATTGCGCTGTTTGTTTTATGCACTGGTATTCTTGGGAGGAAACCCGTTCCGTGTTATACGGCGTGGTCCCTTGATTTACCGAACTTTAAAACCAGTATTAATAACTGTTTTAGTTCTCACACCAGTCACATGACTGACCTGGAGTTTATTGTTTTAACCTAAACTCTGGGTGCCCTTATTTTCCGCACGGGCAGCTAGTAGTTTTGGTTTTGCAGATTTATATTCACAGGATCCTGATTCACAGCTGGAACGATGCTCGGAAAGCTCTGTATCCGTATATCACTTTCAGTTGTGTTTTGTATATTTTTCCGCTGGTATATAATTTATTGTAATCTCTGATATTTATCGAATGTAATTTATTCATTTATACTGTGTATATTCTTGTATCTGATGGAATTGTTGTAATAACAATGAAATGTTCTTCTGTTTGCGTTCTATTTTGTCTTGTCCTCAATTCTATCTAGGCTTTCCTTCACGGGGGAAGTTCGGGTCGTCTCAGGACTTGTATAGACGAACCTATGATAGAGTATTTCCAATAATTACGTACGTTGATTTTTACAAATATACTGAGTATGGTGGCGGAGAAGGTAACTTCTCTTAGCTTAACACCCAAAGTATATTTGTGCAAATCAGTTAGTGATTTGCAGGTTTGACAATGTGACATTCAAAGTGCATGTGATGATTATAAAAGGCAATCGTAGCCTCAAGCCTCATCAATCAGGAAATGAAAAAAATTAGGCAGACGGCATGGTTATGTGGGTCACACCCATTTGGGTGTATTATCACTGACCTAGAGAAAATTTAATTGCTTCTTGTTGTATCACTATTTTATGCTTTTGGTAACGGTTGCTGATCAAAACCATTTGTGATAATACGTTCGGTACACTCAAGTGGAATGAGTGGTCGGTTATGTGTGGTTGGGTTGCAAGATGTTCTTGTTGAACCCAGTGTATTCTTCTTTAGAGATAAAATATCAGAAGGTGGTTCCATATGTTGTCATACTAGGAAATCCATTACCCAATAAGTGTCCGCGGTTTTGATTGTATATTATTTATGTGGAGCGTGAGATGCAAGCATTCCGCTAGATTGCTATTGATTTGATTAGACACTATTATAATATCAAAATAGTTTTGATACAAATAATGTTTTGGGTTATCATAAGGTAAAAACCATCCTTGTTTATGTGTGGATCGGTCTTACGATTATCTTTTCTTTAGAATGGATTTCCAAGGTAAATAAATTGATTTGAGTTTACTTAAACTAGTCCCATGACTGACCCAGAGTTTATTTGTTTGTTTTACCCTAAACTCTTGGGTGCCAAAATTTGTATGGGCAGTCGAGTAGTTCTGGTGTTTATAGATATCCTTGGAGATGCTTGGACCAGGAGGCTTCAGCGTTAGATATCTACTGTTTATTTCTGCTGTGATGTGTGATGTACTCTGATGATGATATGTATATATGGTACAAAATTCTATATTTAAAAGTTGTTATATATATATACGTATATATGTATTTTATCCGCTGCGATGTGAGATTCTGTATTGTTATTTCTGTTCTTCTTTTGTGTTTTTCTTCTTTACCCATAGTGATTCGTATTTTTTTGTAATTTGGATTGGACTTGTGGTGTATTTAGTCAACAAAAGGGTATGGATTTGCGGGCCATTATAGTGGCATCAGAGCCAGGTTAAGCATTTTTGACCATTATAAAGTAAAACTCTATCCTCCGGTTTGCGTTGCATTGTGTGATGAGACTTGAGTCTTATAATGGTTTCATTTTTCTAAAAAGTATTGCGTTGTTTAACGACTTACTTTATTTCATGCACTGGCAATCCAATGGAGTAAACCTGTTTCGCGTTAGCGGCGTGATCCTGTGATTAGCCTTATTATTAGATAAGTTAAGTAGATTTCTCATACCAGTCCCATGACTGACCCGTAGTTTGTTTCACTTTGCAAACTCGGGTGCCCTCTTTTCCACACGGGCTGTCGAGTAACTTCTTTTGCAGATATTCATTTCTTGAGAAGGATTTTGGATCGAAGCTTAAAGCTATGTCCAGAGCACTGGTAGCCTTCCGCTGTGTTAGTGTTATTGTTTCCGCTGCACTGTATTAAATTTATTGTAATTTAATCTTCCACGGTATTATTATTTATCGATGTACTCTGATATTCTGTACTCTGATGTAACATTATTATAATGTTTATAAAAGTCTTCTGTTATTTTTTTCTGATGTGCTGTATTCCCAAAGTTAACGTATCCGGGTTTTTGAACGGTTTTAGTCGATTTTACGATCGATTAGGTTCGGGCGAAATCCGTGTCGTTACAGGTTGGCCTGTACCCCAGAGCCAGGGAGGTATGGATTGGGTAGGGTTATTGACTATAAATTAGAGCCCAGGGCGGTGTGGACCCGTCATGGCCCCAATGGATTTGGCGATCAAAGTAGTGGATATCGTATGCTTTACACATTGAGTGAGAGAAGTGCGGATGATTGCTATGTTTGATGTTTGCTATCACCATGACACGCACACTTCCATTTTACACTCTTTGTTAGTGTTACCTTGGAGTATTGCATCTTGTTGTGCTAACTTTTTGGTTGCAGGTCTAAGTCAGGTATGATTATTTATACCTGTTATTGCTTTATTCAGTTTAATAGATTTGTTATCGCTTACACCAGACTTTCTTCTGACCTGGAGTTTTATGTCTCTTCTTATTACTTTGGGTGCTCCTAAACAAGCAGACTAGAGGTAGGTTAGGTGGTTATGAACGAATAGCTGTACGAGACGAGCAGAAGGCTTCCTCGTACTTTATATATACTCTCCCTCTATTGTTGTTGGCCACTACTTCGGGTACTAGTACTGTACCTCTTTTAATTCCTTTTAGAGACAGTATTTTAAAGTTGTAATAATTGGATATGAAGCTGTATTTTGGATTCTGCTACTTTGATGGATATTGTAACGACCCGCATTCTACGCACCATAGGACTGTAGAATGTTTATTTCCTTTCACATACGAAGTCGTATGGTCATGTAACTTTGGGAGACGACTATTGGGGTCATTTCCCATGTTCATGATTTTTCCCAATTTTTAAATGACCATTTTACCCCTAGTTGGCACTGTTTTGGCCATAACTTTTGACTGGAAAGGAATTTTAACTTGAAACCACTTTCATTGGCTCCGGATGATGGTTTACAATTCTGTAGAGTGGTCACATTAGCCAAACGGACTCACCATTTGGGAGATATGGCTGAAACAAGTTTCAGATGGTGAAAAACAGCTTAATTGGGCTTAACCGGGCGATTAGCAGCTAGGCCCAGAGGGGAATTTCGGGTTTACAGGCATAGGAGGGCTGATTAGGGTTAGGAAATCACTTTCATTTCAGTTTTGAGCCGCCACAAACCTTCTTGAGACCTTAGTAATGGCTTCCATCCTCTAAAACCACTCCAAAACACATTTTTAGTGAAGATTAAGCCTAAACTACATCAAAACAAGACCAAATAGCAACAGAGCAAGGTTGGAGCTGCTGCTATACATAGGAATTCGACCCAAACAGAGAGTATTTCAGATTTGGTGTTTTATTTTGTGGCTAAGGTGAGTGATTTGCATAGTTTTTGCACTAATTACGGTAATTAAGGGTAATTAGTGAAGATTAGCGAATTTACACACTAATAAATTCTGGAAAAATATTTAGAAATTCTTAAATAATATTTTATGCCTTTGTTAAAAAATTTGGACGATTTGATTAAGTTTTACTAAGTATGTGCTTAAACATGATTAATTGGGATTATGGGAAATGTGAGGTTTTAGCCACTTTTGATTCATTTTGATTCATTTGAATTGTTGTTTTGCTGTTTATGGTTGCTATTACATGTTGCTATGACTCTATGGTGTGTTTTAAGATTGATTAGAAGTGTTATATTTGTCAAAAACGTCGTCGAATGGCGTAAAATACTTGCTGGAAGAGTTGCAGAAAAGTGCAGGTTTTGGACCGGATCGGATATGGAGGCTCGGATCAGATGAGTTGAACTGGGCAAGGGATCTGATCGGATCGGAACTGGACACTTGAGACAATTGGCAAAAAGGAAGGCCACGCTAATTGAACTGGGATCGGATCGGATAAAGGAGGAGAGATCGGATCGACTTAAGGACGAAGGACTCGGATCAGATCGACTGAAGGACGAAGGGCTCGGACTGAAGTAAAACGAAGGAATTGGATCGGAGCAAATGAAGAAACGAGGGAGCGGATCGGAGCGGAAGCACGAACTAGAAGGGAGATGGCACCCGACCCGACCCGGAGGAGGACACCCGACCCGACCCGAAGTGGAACACCTGACCCGACCCGACGCAACGCTATCAACCCGAACCGAACCGCTACAGAAGGAGAACCCGACCCGACCCAGTATTGACCAATAACCCGAGATGCAAAGGTAGTCCAATATCGGAAGTTAGAGCTCAGGATCCAGTTGGGAACCGATGAGTTCACTTCATGATTGGGCTTTGCTGCGGGACGTGTGCCAAGGGGCAGTCGATGTCTATGACTTTGGATCACTATGTATGGGAAGTACGTGAACGGATTCAGGGCTGCAATGGCCTAGGTACGACTAAAGGGCTATAGACCAATGAAGTGGGGTCATTTGTAAAGATTTGGTCATGACTCCATGTGGTAAGCTTGGTAGTAGCAGTAGTTGTACAAGTCGAACTCCGTCACTACTTCAATGGGTCTAGTTATCGACGGTAGTGGACATCGTATGCTTTACGCACTGAGTGAGAAATGTAAGAATGGTTTCTATGGTTGATTTGTTTACAATCATTATGACATGCACACCCCACCCCCGTATTCTTTACACTATTTATGGCACCTTAGAGTACTGTACGGTATGTGGTACTAACTCTTTGGTTGCAAGTCCAGGTTCAGGTATGGTTTAGTATACCTGTTATTGTTCTGTTTATATGCTTATCGCTCATACCAGGCTTTATGTCTGACCCAGAGTTTTATGTCTCCTCTTATTACTCTGGGTGCTCACACGAGCAGACTAGAGATAGGTTAGCTGGTGATGCACGGGTAGACGATCCGGAGACGAGCAGGAGGCTTCCACGTAATATATATAGAGTATTCTCCCTGTGTTGTTGAAGATCACTGCTTGGACATTAGCGGTGCATCTTCTACTTTAGCTTTCTTTTGATTAGAGACAGTAAATTTGGAAAGTTGTAATAAGCTGTATTTGGATTTCCGCTGCTCTGATGTTGATGTTGATTTTAATTATCAGCTTATGCACTGTCTCACCTGTTTTATGTCAAGTATGTTATTATTATTATATTTTACTCCATGCGCTGTGAGACATTCTACAGGTTCTTGATTAGTTCGTTCCCTTCTTTTCTTTCTTCTGACGACCGTCCCGTGCTAGTCGGGCATGTGTACAACGCACTTTCGGAGGAAATGCAGGCTGGTGCGGGATGGGCCGTCACACTTGGTATCAGAGCTCTAGGTTGCGTAGTTAACCTAGGGAAGTTATCAGGGAGAGATAATATACGTATACGAGAGAGCGTATTTGTGATTATTTTGGTTTTCAAAAGCTATATATATACTATTAGTAGTATAAGAATGAAGTCGTGCTGCACTAGCACCGCTATGGGGTCGTTAATCGTTTCCTTTTTCAGATTGACGATGAGCCGATATGTTAGAGGCACCGGTAGAGGGGCCAATAATGGGAATGTTGCTGACATGAGGGTGATGTTTACTGACCTCATGAGAGAGATGCTTAGGGATGTGCAGAGGGCAGCTCTCAATGGTGGAAATGGTGGTGGTCCAATAGTGCAAGCGCCGAGGGTCGACTTCGCCAAGCTAAATAAGGATTATACTAGACTTGGTGGGAAGCCGTTTCACGGAACGGAGTCGGCCACGAATGTTCAGGATTGGTTGGATAGTTGCAAATGTATCTTCGAGGATTTGGGTATCGAGGATGCAATGAAGAGAAAGCTAGCGTCCCGTCAGCTGCAAGGGCGGGCAATGAATTGGTGGAATGCTATAAAGGCAGCTACTCCCGAAGATCAGATTACTTGGGAGCAGTTTAAGGTTCGCTTTTGCGAGAAGTTCATTCCAGCTGCTCAGAAGTCGGTGCTGTTTAAGAAATTCTTGGAGCTCAAGCAGAATGGCAGAGCTGTCTCGGAGTATATTGCTGAATTCGACACTTTGTCGAAGTATGGGTTATCTCTTATTGATACTACCGAGAAAAAGAATGAGAAATTCATAACTGGTTTGGATCAGTACTTGGGGGAAAGGCTTATTAACCACATCGATGAGACGTTTGAATCGATTGTTGGGAAAGCATTGAGATCAGAAAGTCTCTACCCTAAGCTGAAGACTGAGGTTGCATCTACAGAAGAGCCAAAACCACAAGCAAGTGGTGGAGGCAAGGGTGGTTCCCAGAATAAGAGAAAGCAGAATCAGACTAAGGATGGCCAGAAGAAAAAGAATAAGCAAGATGTTGAGTGCTTCAGCTGCGGTAAGAAGGGCCATTATGCTAGTAATTGTCGGGCCAAGCCAGCGGATAGGAAGTGCTTCAACTGTGGCCAAATGGGACATCATAAGGACAAGTGTCCGCAACCCCCCAAAGAAAAGCAAATGGCTACGCCCTTAATGCTATTCCTTCTTCGTCGAATGCCCCAACTGCGGCGGAGAAGGGAAAGAATGTCGTCATTCAAGGTATGCTTTCTGTTTATGATGTTCCTGTTAGAGTTTTGTTTGATATCGGAGCTTCCAGTTCTTTCATATCTAGTGACCTGGTAGATAGGTTGGGATTGGAGCCCGAGATTGTCGATAGACCTCTAGTAGTGACGAACCCGATTGGTGGTTCGACTAGCCTTAGCATGATTTGTCGTAATGTGGTCTTATCGAGTCATGGATGCATGTTTGTTTGTGATTGCTTTGTTTTGGGCTTTACTTGGCATTATTTTGGGAGTAGATTGGCTCCAAAGATACGGGGTGGTGGTAGACTGTGATGGCTTTTTGGTGATAGCTAGAGCGGATGATGGGCGGAGGATAGTGTTTGGTGGTCTACCCAGTGAGGGGGTATTGGCTAGTTTTCTAAACTCCCTCGACATTCCACATAGTGAGTTGTCAGGTTTGCCCGTGGTTGGCCAGTATCCGGATGTTTTCGAAAAAGTGACCGGGCTTCCACCACACCGAGAGATTGAGTTCCGTATTGGTTTGGTAAAAGATGCCAGACCTATAGTGATGCCACTTCGTCGTATGGCACCAAGGGAGCAGCGAGAGCTCGAGGTGCAAGTCAGCGATCTTTTGAAGAAGGGATTTATCAGGAGTGTTTCTGAATGGGGAGCACCAGCTGTGTTTGCTACCAAGGCGGATGGTTCCCTTCATTTGTATGTAGACTACCGCGAGTTGAATAAAGTAACGAGGAAGAACAAGTATCCTCTACCGCGGATAGATGATTTATTCGATCAGTTGTGTGGCGCGAGAGTATTTTCTCAGTTGGATCTCGCGACAGGTTTTCATCAGCTTAGAGTGGAAGCTGAGAGTATAGCTAAAACAACATTTTGGACGCCGTCTGGATTTTATGAGTGGTTGGTCATGCCATTCGGGCTGACCAATGCCCCAGCATATTTTGTGGATCTTATGAATAGGGTATTCAGAGATCAGTTGAATAAGTTTGTCCTTGTGTTCGTTGATGATATTTTGGTCT
Organism: Allium sativum; assembly: GCA_030737875.1. Lineage (NCBI taxonomy): Eukaryota > Viridiplantae > Streptophyta > Magnoliopsida > Asparagales > Amaryllidaceae > Allium > Allium sativum. The sequence continues at coordinate 61,405,437 of CM060909.1, read as the reverse complement.
ACTCGAGGACAGAGGAAGAACACAAGGAACATTTAAGAATAGTGATGGAGGTGTTGAGAAAACACCAATTGAAAGCAAAGTTTTCAAAGTGTCACTTCTAGAAGAGGGAAGTGAGGTTCTTGGGCCATGTTGTATCAGAGAATGGTATTGCCGTGGACCCGGCAAAGGTGGCTACGGTACAGGATTGGCCTACGCCCAAGAATGCAACAGTTGTAAGAAGTTTCTTAGGGTTAGCTGGATATTATCGTAAGTTTATCCAAGTTTTCTCCAAGATAGCAGCACCATTGACCCAGTTGACCAAGAAGAATCAAGCTTTTGTCTAGAATGAAAGGTGCGAGAATGCATTCAAGAGTCTAAAGGACAAGTTGACAAGCGCACCAGTGTTAGTCATTCCTAAGGGGAATGAAGAGATGACGGTATACACGGATGCCTGTGGTACCAGACTGGGAGCTGTATTGATGCAAGGCAGTAGGGTTGTAGCTTATGCAAGTCGGCAATTGAAACTGCACGAGAAAAGATACCCTACCCATGATTTGGAATTGGCAGCGATTGTGTTCGCGTTGAAGAGGTGGAGACACTATCTCTTGGGAGAAAGATTCGAGCTATTTACAGATCATAAGTCGTTGAAGTATCTCTTCTCCCAGAAGGATCTAAATCTCTGGCAACAAAGGTGGTTAGAGTTCTTAGCTTCCTATGATTTTGACATCGCATATACACCAGGAAAGGGCAATGCGGTGGATGATGCATTAAGTAGGAAACATGCCAGTTTAGGGGCTATGTTTCTAGAATGGAAGCAACTGGAGTATATCGCAGGGTTTGATTTCAGACCAAAGTGCGAATTGAATCCAGAAATGTTAGCAAGCTTGACGGTCAGACCCACTTTGATTGAGCGGATCGGCTCTAGTCAGAGGGACGATCCTAACCTATTGGAAATCATCTCCAAGTTAGAGATGGGTATCAATGAGGAGATGAACAAGTATGGGCTTGATCGAGATGGATGGCTTAGAAAGAATGGAAGACTAGTCGTACCCAATGTCAATGGATTGAGAGATGAAGTGCTTAGAGAATGTCATCACTCAAAACTGACTATACACCCTGGTGGTAACAAGATGTATCGAGACATGAAGCAGACCTACTACTGGGAAGGGATGAAAAGAGACATTGGGAGGTTTATATTCAAATGCATGAATTGCCAGCTAGTTAAAGATGAGCAAAAGAAGCCTAGTGGGTTGTTACAGCCATTAGAAATTCCCGAATGGAAATGGGAGCAAGTCTCGATGGATTTCATCGATGGTTTACCAAGGACTAGATCGGGACATGATAGCATTTAGGTAATTGTGGACCGATTGACTAAGAGTGCAAGATTTATACCAGTCAAATCGACCAGAACGGCAGCTAAGTTAGCAGAATTGTATATGAAGTGGGTAGTGAGATTTCATGGAGTACCTAAAAGCATTGTGAGCGACCGAGACCCGTTGTTCACTAGTGGGTTTTGGAAGAGCTTACAAGAGGCTCTAGGGTCGGAGTTACATCTCAGTACCGCATATCATCCTCAGACCGACGGTCAGACGGAGAGGGTGAATCATATTTTGGAAGATCTCTTGAGGGCATGTATATTGGATTTTGGTGGATCATGGGATGACCATTTGCATCTAGTAGAGTTTTCATATAATAATAGCTACCAATCCAGTATCGGTATGGCTCCGTTTGAAGCTTTGTACGAAAGACCGTGCAACTCACCATCATGTTGGATAGAGACTGGCGAGAAGTTTATGCTTGGACCAGATGTGGTGAGGGAAACTTCAGATAAGATCAAGATCATTCAACAATGAATGAAGGCTGCCCAAGATAGGCAGAAGAGTTATGCTGATAAGAGGAGAAGAGACCTAAAATTCTCCGTTGGTGACTTGGTGTTTGTCAAGATTTCTCCGTTGAAGAGCGTAATACGATTTGGCAGGAGAGGCAAGTTGGCACCAAGATTTGTTGGCCCATTCCCTGTTCTTGAACCAGTCGGGAATTTGGCATATAGAATTGACTTACCAAAGAAGATGGCGAGAGTTCACAACGTATTTCATGTTTCCCAACTAGGGAAGTTCGTTCACGACCCAGATATGACTATTTCACCTGATCAGTTAGAGGACTTCGAAGTAGAACCCGAGGCGGTTGGGAACCGCAAGCCGGCCCGTATTGTCGAGAACGACATGAAGCAACTTCGAAGGAAGGCGGTGAAGCTAGTCAAGGTTCAGTGGGGGCGAGGACGAGAATGATTGTACTTGGGAGACAGAGGAGAACATTAGGAAGACGTACCCAGAACTCCTTGCCTGGTAAGATTTTGACTTCGATTTAGTTTTCCGCATGCTAGGATAGGCTTGTTTGCTTGTTTTGCATGTTTGATTGTTGTATGTGGTTGTTAGGCATGCAGGATCTTTTGTATGTTTTGGGTTAAGGAATTTCGGAGACGAAATTTCTTAAGGGGGGGAGAGTGTAACGACCCGCATTCTACGCACCATAGGACTGTAGAATAATTATTTCCTTTCACATACGAAGTCGTATGGTCATGTAACTTTGGGAGACGACTATTGGGGTCATTTCCTATGTTCATGATTTTTCCCAATTTTTAAATGACCATTTTACCCCTAGTTGGCACTGTTTTGGCCATAACTTTTGACTGGAAAGGAATTTTGACCTGAAACCACTTCCATTGGCTCCGGATGATGGTTTACAATTCCGTAGAGCGGTCACATTACCCAAACGGACTCACCGTTTGGGAGATATGGCTGAAAAAAGTTTCAGATGGTGAAAAACAACTTAATTGGGCTTAACCGGACGATTAGCAGCTAGGCCCAGAGGGGAATTTCGGGTTTAGAGGCATAGGAGGGCTGATTAGGGTTAGGAAATCACTTTCATATCAGTTTTAAGCCGCCAAAACACTTCTTGAGACCTTAGTAATGGCTTCCATCCTCTAAAACCACTCCAAAACACATTTTTAGTGAAGATTAAGCCTAAACTACATCAAAACAAGACCAAATAGCAACAAAGAAAGGTTGGAGCTGCTGCTATACATAGGAATTCGACCCAAATAGAGAGTATTTCAGATTTGGTGTTTTATTTTGTGGCTAAGGTGAGCGATTTGCATAGTTTTTGCACTAATTACGGTAATTAAGGGTAATTAGTGAAGATTAGCGAATTTACACACTAATAAATTCTGGAAAAATGTTTAGAAATTCTTAAATAATATTTTATGCCTCTGTTAGAAAATTTGGACGATTTGATTAAGTTTTACTAAGTATGTGCTTAAACATGATTAAGTGGGATTACGGGAAATGTGAGGTTTTAGCCACTTTTGATCCATTTTGATTCATTTGAATTGTTGTTTTGCTGTTTGTGGTTGCTATTACATGTTTCTATGACTCTAATGTGTGTTTTAAGATTGATTAGAAGTGTTAGATTTGTCAAAAACGTCGTCGAATGGCGTAAAATACTTGCTGGAAGAGTTGCAGAAAAATGCAGGTTCTGGACCGGATCGGATCGGATATGGAGGCTCGGATCGGATGAGTTGAACTGGGCAAGGGATCTGATCGGATCGGAACTGGACACTTGAGACAATTGGCAAAAAGGAAGGCCACGCTAATTGAACTGGGATCGGATCGGATAAAGGAGGAGAGATCGGATCGACTTAAGGACGAAGGACTCGGATCAGATCGACTGAAGGAGGAAGGGCTCAGACTGAAGTAAAACGAAGGAATTAGATCAGAGAAAATGAAGAAACGAGGGAGCGGATCGGAGCGGAAGCACGAACTGGAAGGGAGATGGCACCCGACCCGACCCGGAGGAGGACACCCGACCCGGAGGAGGACACCCGACCCGACCCGAAGTGGAACACCCGACCCGACCCGACGCAACGCTATCAACCCGAACCGAACCGCTACAGAAGGAGAACCCGACCTGACCCAGTATTGACCAATAACCCGAGATGCAAAGGTAATCCAATATGGGAAGTTAGAGCTCAGGATCCAGTTGGGAACCGATGAGTTCACTTCATGATTGGGCTTTGCTGCGGGACGTGTGCCAAGGGGCAGTCGATGTCTATGACTTTGGATCACTATGTATGGGAAGTACGTGAACGGATTCAGGGCTGCAATGGCCTAGGTATGACTAAAGGGCTATAGACCAATGAAGTGGGGTCATTTGTAAAGATTTGGTCATGACTCCTTGTGGTAAGCTTAGTAGTAACAGTAGTTGTACAAGTCGAACTCCGTCACTACTTCAATGGGTCTAGTTATCGACAGTAGTGGACATCGTATGCTTTACGCACTGAGTGAGAAATGTGAGAATGGTTGCTATGGTTGATTTGTTTACAATCATTATGACATGCACACCCCACCCCTGTATTCTTTACACTATTTATGGCACCTTAGAGTACTGTACGGTATGTGGTACTAAGTCTTTGGTTGCAGGTTAGGTTCAGGTATGGTTTAGTATACCTGTTATTGTTCTGTTTAGATGCTTATCGCTCATACCAGGCTTTATGTCTGACCCAGAGTTTTATGTCTCCTCTTATTACTCTGGGTGCTCACACGAGCAGACTAGAGACAGGTTAGCTGGTGATGCACGGGTAGACGATTCGGAGACGAGCAGGAGGCTTCCACGTAATATATATAGAGTATTCTCCCTGTGTTGTTGAAGATCACTGCTTGGGCATTAGCGGTGCATCTTCTACTTTAGCTTTCTTTTGATTAGAGACAGTAAATTTGGAAAGTTGTAATAAGCTGTATTTGGATTTCCGCTGCTCTGATGTTGATGTTGATTTTAGTTATCAGCTTATGCACTGTCTCACCTGTTTTATGTCAAGTATGTTATTATTGTTATATTTTACTCCATGCGCTGTGAGACATTCTACAGGTTCTTGATTAGTTCGTTCCCTTCTTTTCTTTCTTCTGACGACCGTCCCGTGCTAGTCGGGCATGTGTACAACGCACTTTCGGAGGAAATGCAGGCTGGTGCGGGGCGGCCCGTCACAGATATGGTTTAGTTTTCAGTTTATGTACGATCTCTCCTGTTTTATACCAAGTTATGTTATTATTATATTTTATTCCATGCGCTGTGATATATACTATAGGTTCTTTGGTAATTCATTGTTTCAACCCTTTCGACGATCGTCTCGTGCCAGTCGGGCACTAGCACAACGCATTTCGGGGAAATGTCTGATGGTACGGGGCGACCATGACATATAACTATCACAAATTTGAAATTTAAAAAGATGTGTCTTTTCATATTTAAAACATTCCAGAAATTGTTGTGTCCCTTAGAATACTATATAAAGGGTCTGATTTTGAATTTTTTATAATATATCTTCTCCTTCTTCCTCCTTTATCAAACCACCATTATTCTTCATAATTTTTAAGTCTCTACACTTATATTCTGCCGATTTCAATACAAATTATTTCATTCTTCTTTTACTCAATCTTTATCAAACACTCTCTATTCGTAAGTGCTACTCAAGAGTTCTAGGGCAGTTGTAATCAATAAAAAAAGGGTGTGCTCCTAGTAGCCCGTAAATCAAGGAAAATGAGCAGTGTTAACCTTGTAGCCGTGAAATCAAGGGTGTTGAACCAGTGTTAACCTTATTGTCGTGAAATTAAGGAGGTTGTAATTGAATATTGATATTAATAAAACCCTGTGCAATCTGGAGTTTCGTCGGATTGGTCGTAGGATTAATTCGAACCAGTATAAAATCCGGTGTGTTCTTTCCTTTTCTGCATTTTATTTCTGTTCACATTTGCATCTGTGATTGATTCTGTTGTGATATTCATTCTGTGATTCATATAGTCGTTTGAGCAATTGTTAATTTGTTAAGATTTCTATAAGTTCTTTAAAACACTATTCACCCTCTCTAGTGTTAGTTTTGCCTTAAGATCCTTGATCCTCATCCTTAACAATTGGTATCAGAGCATAGATTTTCAAAATTTCATCATCTTAATTTTTGGAAATATTAAATGGCAACCAACGCTGTGATTGCTAGTAATAATAGTTCTTTTGTAGAGGGTCGGTCCACCGTTAGACCACCTTTAGTTAATGGTAGTAATTATTCTTATTGGGCATGTAGGATGAAAATATTATTATAGTCTATAAAATTAGACACTTGGAATATCACACAAACTGAATATGTTGAACCAACCACTAATTTTGCACAATGGACTAATGAACAAAAGACTGCTGCACATAGTAATTCTAAGGCTTTGAATATGTTATTCTGTTCATTAGATAGAAATGAATTTAATAAAGTGTCAGTTTGTAGATCTGCTCATGATATATGGAAAAACTTGCAAGTTACTCATGAAGGAACAAATAAAGTTAAACAGACAAAGATATTAATGTTATCTAATTAGTTTGAGTTTTTTAAAATGAATCTATCTCCGATATGTACTGCAACTTTCAAGAAATAGTGCATTCGTTATAAATGGCTTTAGGAAAAAATTATTCCGAAGAAGATCAAGTCAGAAAAATCCTTAATCTTCTAACTCCAGAATGGGATCAGAAAACAATGGCAATTGAAGAGGCCAATAACATTAGTGAAATAAAGATTGAGGAGTTAATAGGGAATTTGATGTTGTTCAAAGTACAGTTATAGAAGAGAAAGGAGAATAAGTCGACAAAAAAGCAATATATAGTGTTCAGAGCAACAACTGACGAGTTGATTCAAGTAGTGAGGATGATAAAGAAATTGCCTTAATGATAAGTAATTTCCAAAGATTTCTTAGATATAAAAGGAGAAATAACTTTCAGAACAATAATCAAGGAAGTTTGGTAAAAAGTGACGATAGATGCTACAATTGCAACAAACCAGGTCGTATAAAAAGGATGTGTCCATATCCTGATATATCACATCAACAACAAACAACAATTCATCAAAGAAGAGGAAAAGAGCGTACGAAACAACTTTATATGATTCGGATTCATCATCAAGTGACAAATAGCCAGAAATCGGAAATTCGAATATGTGCTTCAGAGCGATTCAGGATTCAGAAAATATTGAAGGAATGGATCTAATAACCATGTACGCCTTAATTAACAATTTTTGATTGAAATGGTTTAATGGTTGTTTTATTGTTTGCATTGTTTGAAATTTGAATTCTAAAATTTGAATTTGAATTTTGAAAGTCAGAATAATAAAATAATAATAGTAGTAGTAGTAATAATAAATTTTAGAAGTTTTCGAAATTAATATCATTTCAGAAAATAATCAAATAGAGACTATAAAGTATAAAATAATATAAACAAAGTCAAAAAATCATTTGAATTTTGAAAGGTTACATGTATGTCAACACATAAGAATATACATGTCGAGATATACACCAGAAATTGAAATTTTGAATTTCAAAAGTTTAAACTTTCAAACTTCCCACCACCTTTTCACCAACTCCCAAGGTCTGAAAAGGTGTCCTTCTATTCAGAAAGATGTGTCTATTTGATCTCTATTTAATAATCTATTCAATAATACACTTTCTATTTCTCATTCAAAATTCAAAAACTATTTTCTTCATCCTATACTCTTCAAAACTATTCTTTAATGGCTTCCTCAATTAATCCTAAGACCACGAGACTAACTAAGACTCTTAAAGCTTATCTCTACAACAACTCGGAGGCTATCCAAGCGTACATAGACTATGTTATAAATGGAAAATTCTATACGAGAATATTCGCTATCTTTGAAGATATTGCATCATATGATCTTCCTACTTTTTTTCATCAAAATGAGTTTTAAGTTTGATTGATTCTCGGGATAACGATGAAATATGTTATCCAAATCTTTTTAAAATGTTTTATGCGGATTTAAATAGTCGATTTTTCGAAGAAAATGAAAATCAAGTTTATAGTAGGGTGAAAGGCACTCAAATTATTTTTGATAGTGATGTTTTGGGAACCATTTTAAATTGCCAAAAAACAGGTCTGGATATTTTGGATTTGGAAATTGATGAACATGATTTGCAAATGTTTTATCGTATTTTGAAAGCAATGAACATATGGAATTCAAGAATCGCTTTTTCCGCCCAAAAGCAAGAATTGTTAACCTCCTTTAACATACTCTCACTTCCTGTTCTGGAATTTTTAATAACCTCAGTCTCAAGGTCCAAAAAGCCCTTTTTTCATCTTTGGCGCTTACGATATTAATTGGGACAAAGTAATTTTGAGAGAATTTAAGCCAAAGGAAATGTCCATAAAAGAAAGCACTCTTTACCATGGAATTTACCTTACCCAAATCTTTAAATATTTCAGAGTGGATTTCAAAGGAGAGGAATTGTTCCTACTGTAATAACCCGGAAATCTGAGCCATTTTAAAATTTTATTTTGGCAATTTTGTTGAATTTTGATTATTTAAAATGAATTATTTTAAATAACAACGACGAGAAATTTATTTTGAATAGAATTTGAACGTATATATTTATTTGGATCATCGTTAGAATATAAATATTTTATTTTAATTATAATAGGAATTGAAAATGGCGCGGTAGTTTGAAATTTCGATTTCAAAGTTCAAATGAATGTACAAGACTCAAAATAAACCGGATTTTAGCGAAACCAAAAATATTAGAATCTATTTGAAAATATCTTCCAACGAATCCGAAAAATTGAAATTTCATAGCGGCAATCAAAAGTTACGTCCAGTTTAAAATTTAGAAAAGTCGCTATGGAATTCTGGCCCTTAAAAATGGAAATTTTGCAAACGACCTCAATTTTTGACGAAACCACTTTTGTTGGATCCGTGATGTCAAGTTATTGGTAGGTTTAAAAATTCGTAATTTTCTGAATCAATATGTGAGCGTGGCGAAGGAAAATGTGTTTTGACAGTTTAGTCAATTTCGATCGACCAGAAAATGGCCATTTTTCAAACGGTCTCAGAATTTGACGAAATTAGTTTTGTTAGGACCGTATAGTCAATATGAAGCTAGAAACTATTTTTCTAGAATTTTTAGGGTCCGTATGTGACACCAGTAAATTGAAATGTGCATTCAAATCCAATATATACTGATTTATATTTTGATTTTGACGGAAAACGATCGAAACAGCCAAACTGGCTTACGAAACATATCCCATTGTGTTCATAATGGGGGTAATTAGCTATGGACGACAGTCGGTTGGTTTGATTTTGAGTTCGAGGTAAAAAGTTGCTTTTTGAAAAATAAATTAATCAATATATACCCTCTTTTCCCTTAACCCCTGCTTTCCCTCTTCAGAATGTCAAGCCCGAAGAAGAAGAAAAAAAGAAAAAAAACCTAACATCGACAAAAACCCGCTCAGCCTCCTCTCGTCGCCGCCGTCGTGCCCTACCGTCGGCCTTCCCTAGCGCCCCTCCTCCCTTCTCTTCCCTCTCTCTCTGTCGCCCAGACGAGGACCTGCGACCCCCCTAAAACCCCGTGCCCTAGCCCCCAGTCTTGAAGACCCGCAACCACCACTCCCAACCTCCATCGCCTCCAACAGTCCACCACCGACCTACGAAGGCGCCCCCTCTACCTCGGACCCTCCTGCGAACCAGTCTCCCCCTCGACAGCGAACCCCAAGCCTCGAGACACCCGTTACTTCGCTATTTGCTTTTCAATTCAATGTGAGTTTTATATTTTATTTTTATTTGTTTACATTGAGTTTAATTTTCAAAATTTTTATAAATGTAAAAGTTTATATTTTTATACATATAAAGTTGAGACCTTTATAGTATGAATGGGTTGATAAAGATATGATTTTGATAACGTTTTCATGAAGATAAAGGTTTGATTTTTAACATCTAAAGATTTTTTTTTTTTTTGAATATATAAAGACGTGATTTTTTATCATCATAAAGATGAGATTTTTAGGAAGCTAAAAACGTGAATTTTATCCATACGAAGATTTGATATTTAACATTAAAAAGATTCGATCTTTATAGTTGAAAAGATAAGATTTTATATAGGAAGTTGGCGAATCAAAAATATGATCTTTTCTATTTGTAGCTAAATAAAAATATGATTTTTACGTATAGAGCTTTGAAATAAAAATATGATTTTTATTTATATGAAGTGGCAAGTAAAATATGATTTTTCACAAGATAAAATTTTGATTTTTATATAGATGAAGTAGCGATAAAAATTCGATTTTTATATATATGAAGTGGAAATAAAGATATGATTTTTATATATAAAGCATCATATTAAAAATGTGATTTTTACTGTGAATAGCATGGAAAAGTTGAGTTAGAATTTCAAGCGAATCCGAACCGTTCAGCAATGAAATGGCGGAGTGGAACCCCAAGGTGAGAACTCCTCACTTTTATTTTATTTTCTAGTTGAAATATATACTAGGATGCAGACGGTGCTTAGCAGCACCTGACACCCATCGTCCACAGACCATGGACAACTTGTTTGTTTGATTGATGTGTTGGGAAAATTCATTGTGTGATTGGAATTGAAGTAAAATATGTATTCATGTGTTGAAATAAAATATATATTCATGTGTTGAAATAAAATATATATTCATATGTTGAAGTAAAATATATATTCATGTGTTGAAATAAAATATATATTCATGTGTTGAAATCAAATATATATTCATGTGTTGAAATCAAATATATATTCATGTGTTGAAATAAAATAAATATTCATTTACAAATCGAACGATTTGTTTATGTACACCGATTTGACTGATATTGATTGGGACAATAAATTTTACACATCGCCTAACTACACAAATAAAATCTGTGTTTGTTGATTTGAAACCACACACGGGTATTAGGATGATATTTGACGTACACTAATCCCGATTGTTTAGTTGTACGTCAATCGATGGTTTGATAGACTGTGTAAGCGTTAATTATTTATATTTAATGCTTATGCAGTTGTGTGGTGCACTTTGGATGATGGTTGATTATTTATCATTGCTATTATATACATGTGTTGTATAGAATCCATATAAATAACATTATATGGTAATTGATTGGGCCTCATTCCAATTTGGAAAATAAGGAATATTATAAAAATAAATTCATGTGTTGAATAGAAATAAATTCATGTGTTGAACTGAAATAAATTCATGTGTTGAACAGAAATAAATTCATGTGTTGAATAGAAATAAATTCATGTGTTGAATAGAAATAAAAATTCATGTGTTGAATAGAAATAAATTCATGTGTTGAATAGAAATAAAAATTCATGTGTTGAATAGAAATAAATTCATGTGTTGAATAGAAATAAATTCATGTGTTGAATAGAAATAAAAATTCATGTGTTGAATAGAAATAAATTCATGTGTTAAATAGAAATAAATTCATGTGTTGAATAGAATAAAAATTCATGTGTTGAATAGAATAAAAATTCATGTGTTGAATAATATAAATTCATGTGTTGAATAGAATAAATATTCATGTGTTGAATAGAATAAACATTCATGTGTTGAATAAAAGCCGTGTTGACTAGATTGATGCCATTTTGGCGTGAACGATATTTATATCGATTTTATTCATTTTTACAATGAATATAGAAAAGAAAGTGATTTCAAAATATAACGTTTTAAAAATATTATCATTTGTATATTGATGATGTGGAATATTCAATTTTGATTCGAAATTGAATACGAAGTTGAAATCGTTTCGAAAACGAATTTAAAACGATTTATAAAATACGTTTTAAAAGGAAATCGACGAAATATATATATATATAATATACTATATATTATATATATATAATGGTCTGAATAGAACGTGCCGCGCCGCGGTAGTTCGTGAATTTCGACCATTGTCTTCGAATGGATATTACGGGAGATCCGACCGTCGAATTCTACTAAAACTGGAACCGTTGGGTTCGTAACGAAAAGAGCTTTCTAACGAATATTAGATATGTGAAATCTAATGGTTGGATTTGGAATTATGCCCAAATCAAATTTGGTAAAGGTCGTTGTAAGTGAAGTTCGATGGCCGTTGATGGAAATCGATTGTACAGGCCTTGATAAAATTATTAAAAATATCAATAATTTGTGTAAAATCATAAGAAATGATTTGTGAAGAATTGGGATGAAAAACTCCAAATTTGAAAAGATAAAAATAGATTTTTATCAAAATGAACTGGTTTTGAACTAGAATTAAAATCCATTTATTTTTAAAATAAATAAATTGGATTTGAAATGGTTTTAAAAGTAACCAGAAGTTTCAATAATTGAATTGGAATGGAATGTGATTTTGGGTTATAGTGAACCGTGTTTTAAATGGAATTGGTTCCTTAACCCAGTTAAAGACAGGATATGATTTCCCAAGTTAAATAATCATTGATAGTGATTTTGGGGAAGGTTAAAACCAAGTTTATTGAATTTTTAATTAGATTGAAATGATCTAGAATGGAGTAACACCAGTTTTGCTCCAGGCGGTTGTTAAATCTTTAATTAGATTTGAACGTGAAATGATAATTGAATTTACCGATAACACCGTGGTGTTAGATATGAAGTATTACCAGTTTTACTTCATGGGATGAATAGGTTGGGATTGGGAAATAAAATAAATGATTACTTCGTGTGGTTCGCTAATCCCGACTTGTTTGGATAAACCATAATTTGGTTTGAATCGATATTCAAAGGAGGATTAAAGAATAAATTTAAAGAATTTATCTTTGATAAAATTAATGGGAACCTTTCCCAAAGTATAAGAATATTCTGAATTGGAATGAGGCGTATGTTGTGTTTGTGTAACACTTGTTTATTATATACGCGAGTTATTCAGAAAGACCAGGTTTATCCCATTCTGAATAACTGATTCGATGTGGTGTCGAGGATGAAGACGGTGGTTGAAGACCGGAGGTCTTCACATCGTTTGGGTGATTACTGATGTTCTTGATTGGGTTGTACACCCAAGAGGAGGGAATCAGTTGGTGATTGTCCAGACGTACTTAGAGATCGATGGATATGTGAGCTACAAGGTGCCTCTAGCTTCGTTCAGACCCAGACCGGACTTGTAAATGGACTGTGTGTCTGACATTGGATTTTATTCTGTGTGATTGATTTCTATTAAATATATATCTGTTTGGCAGCGGAGAATTTATTCTCTTGCTTAACGCCCTTCTCTGAGACGTACGAGCTCAGAGGTTATATATTGATGGATATCAAACGCATGGAGCGAATTGCCTGTGTGGCATGCCTAAGTGGCAATATGATCAAGGCTTCTGTTGAAAAGCAGAGTCTTGTGGTTGATGATCAAAGCACGACCTGTGTGGCATAGCTTTGTGTATAACGTTGATTCGCGAGCCTCACACCCCGTGTTGTGAACCAGAAACAGGAGAGGACCACAGGGAGGACATGCGTTTCTTTCTAACTAGGGTGGTGTCAGTGACCTACCAGCCCTGACATTTATATTACTTTCACCTGTGTAGTTGTTTCTGTTGCGAGGCGCCTCGGATATATCGGTGACTGTGTGGAGCCGATGGAGTCATTTGGCTCATTTACGCCCCAAAGGGTGGGGAAATGCAGTGTTCAGGCATTTTAATCCACATCGGTGGATCGGCCCTGACGATCCAAGGGTCACTCGAGCTCTGATCCTGAGACATGGTAGGCTAGAGTGTCTCGAATCGGTAAGGAATATCTTTTTCCTCGGTTCACAGATGGAAATCCAACTTCCAATACATGACATGTGTAATTTTGATTGTAGAGCCTAGTATTGGCGACATAATATATGGTACCCATGCCATCTATGATTGATACTTATGATTGAAATTGTTTTGACACTATACACTTATAGTAATAATAAAAGATGAAATTTAGCGTATCAAGCATTCTTTGGCTATTATAAGGTAAAACCCTATCCTCCGTCTTGGGTTGCATTATGTGATGGGACCTGGATCTTATATTAGTTTCATTTTTCTTTATTTAGCATTGCGCTGTTTGTTTTATGCACTGGTATTCTTGGGTGGAAACCCGTTCCGTGTTATACGGCGTGGTCCCTTGATTTACCTAACTTTAAAATAAAGATTAATAACTGTTTTAGTTCTCACACCAGTCACATGACTGACCTGGAGTTTATTGTTTTAACCTAAACTCTGGGTGCCCTTATTTTGACACGGGCAGCTAGTAGTTTTGGTTTTGCATATTTATATTCATAGGATCCTGATTTACAGCTGGAATGATATCCGGAAAGCTCTGTATTCGTATATCTCCTTCAGTTGTGCTTTGTATTATTTTCCACAGCTATGTAATTTATTGTAGTCTCTGATATTTGTCGAATATATTTTATTTATTTATACTGTATTATTCTTGTATTCTGATGGAATTGTTGTAATTGACAATGAAAGATTCTTCTGTTTGCGTTCCGATATGTCTTGTCCTCAAAGTATCTGCTCTTTCCTTCTTGGGGAAGTTACGGGTCCTTACAGTGGTATCAGAGCTTTGGTTCACAGAGCTCAGAGAACAAGACACATTAGAACCATATGAAAGAATTCATTAGAAATTGGATTAGTAATATCCAATAAGAATGGCTCGTTAGAGATGGGATCAGTAGTATCCTAGAACGAGTGTGAAGAGTATATTTTTAAAATAAAAACGAATTTTGTTTTGAAAATTTTAATCAATTATTCGTATTTGATTATTTATTTGTATTGATTTGGACAGTCCAGTATATGAAGATTTTGCGTATACGTCTGATCCGCGTGTATTTTAAGTTTTAATATACTGGGTAGATATAGAATCACGCTCTAGTCGCCTAGAGATGATTCTGATGATTGACTAGTCGTCATCAATATTCATGTTCAAGTGACAAAAGTGGGATTTCTATATAAATTTCAATTGACTGGTGTGAGAACCAAAATTAGATAGGGCTTATTGTTGTGATTTGACATCAAAAATCTGATTTTTGGACTATGTATCAAAATTATGAATTTGAAAATATAATCAAATAATTGATTGTTGGTTGTGTTATTTGATTATTGTTTGAATTAATTATATGTTGAACCTTTAGCCAAATTGTACCGAATATTGAGTTGTATTGAAAATTAGTCGCATTTGCATGCATATACATGTACTTACATTGAACAGGTCATCGCAAGGAGGCTAGAGCAGAAGAATAAAATTGTTTGCCCGACAAATAGGTACATGTTTACAAATTTATTGGGATTTGATGATTTTATGAGCCAATTGACTAGCCGCTTGGCTGTTTCCTTTTCTTTTTGGATTGATGAGGGCCGTGGGAGGCTATTTGTAATATTCCAAAGTCCCTGGTGCAGGGGAGATTATGGCGAAATTTTTCGGAAATTTAGGGTGTTACCCAAATTTTTGAAAAATTTGAAAAGTTCCTAGAAACTGAAAAGTTGAAGAACTTAAACCGTAAAGAAAATAATGAAAGTTGAGTTGGTTTTTAGAACAAATTTCAGCTTCGTTCCTTTTCGCGGATGAAAAGTTTTAAGTGGGGGAGATTGTAATAACCCGGAAATCTGAGCCAATTTAAAATTTTTATTTTGGCAATTTTGGTGAATTTTGATTATTTAAAATGAATTATTTTAAATAATAACGACGAGAAATTTATTTTGAATAGAATTTGAATGTATATATTTATTTGAATCATCGTTAGAATATAAATATTTTATTTTAATTATAAAAGGAATTGAAAATGGCGCGGTAGTTTGAAATTTTGATTTCAAAGTTCTAATGAGTGTACAGGATTCAAAATAAACCGGATTTTAGCAAAACTAAAAATATTAGAATTTATTTGAAAATATCTTTCCAATGAATCCGAAAAATTGAAATTTCATAGAGAGAATCAAAAGTTACGTCCAGTTTAAAATTTAGAAAAGTCACTATTGAATTCTGGCCCTTAAAAATGGAAATTTTGCAAACGACCTCTGTTTTCAGCGAAACCACTTTTGTTGGATCTGTGATGTCAAGTTATTGCTAGGTTTCAAAATTCGTAATTTTCTGAATCAATATCTGAGCGTGGCGAAATGCGTTTTGACAGTTTCAGTCAATTTCGATCGACCAGAAAATGACCATTTTTCAGACGGTCTCAGAATTCGACGAAATTAGTTTTGTTAGGACCGTATCGTCAGTATAAAGCTAGAAACTATTTTTTTGGAATTTTTAGGGTCCATATGTGACCTTAGTAAATTGAAATGTGCGTTCAAATTCAATATATACTGATTTATATTTTGATTTTGACGGAAACCGATCGAACCAGCCAAACTGGTTTACGAAACATATCCCATTGTGTTCGGAATGGGGGTAACTAGCTATGGACGATAGTCGGTGGGTTTGATTTCGAGTTCGAGGTAAAAAGTTGCTTTTTGAAAAATTAATTAATTAATATATACCCTCTTTTCCCTTAACCCCCCTTTCCCTCTTCAGAAAGTCAAACCCGAAGAAGGAAAAAAAGAAAAAAAACCTAACATCGACGGAAATCCGCTCAGCCTCCTCTCGTCGCCGTCGTCGTGCCCCACCGTCGGCCTTACCCAACGCCCCTCCTCCCTTCTCTTCCTTCTCTCTCCGTCGCCCACACGAGGACCTGCGACCCCCCCTAAAACCCCGTGCCCTAGCCCCCAGTCTTGAAGACCCGCATCCACCACTCCCAACCTCCATCGCCTCCGACAGTCCGCCACCAACCTGCGAAGGCGCCCCCTCTGCCTCGGACCCTCCTACGAACCAGCCCCCCCTCGACAGCGAACCCCAAGCCTCGAGACACCCGTTCCTTCGCTGCTTCCTTCGCTATTCGCTTTTCAATTCAATGTGAGTTTTATATTTTATTTTTATTTACTTACATTGAGTTTAATTTTCAAATTTTTTATAAATGTAAAAGTTCATATTTTTATACATATAAAGTTGAGATCTTTATAGTATGAATGGGTTGATAAAGATATGAATTTGATAACGTTTTCATGAAGATAAAGTTTTGATTTTTAACATCTAAAGATTACATATTTTTTTTGAATATATAAAGATGTGATTTTTTACCATCATAAAGATGAGATTTTTAGGAAACTAAAAACGTGATTTTTATCCATACGAAGATTTGATATTTAACATTAAAAAGATTCGATCTTTATAGTTGAGAAGATAAGATTTTATACAGGAAGTTGGCGAATCAAAAATATAATATATTCTATTTGTAGCTAAATAAAAATATGATTTTTACGTATAGAGCTTTGAAATTAAAATATGATTTTTATTTATCTGAGGTGGCAAGTAAAATATGATTTTTCACAAGATAAAAATCCGATTTTTATAAAGATGAAGTAGCGATAAAAATTCGATTTTTATATATATGAAGTGGAAATAAAGATATGATTTTTATATATAAAACATCATATTAAAAATGTGATTTTTACTGTGAACAACATGGAAAAGTTGAGTTAGAATTTCAAGCGAATCCGAACCGTTCAGCAATGAAATGGCGGAGTGGAACCCCAAGGTGAGAACTCCTCACTTTTATTTTATTTTCTAGTTGAAATATATACTAGGATGCAGACGGTGCTTAGCAGCACCTGACACCCGTCGTCCACACACCATGTGTAATAACCCGGAAATCCGAGCCAATTTAAAATTTTTATTTTGGCAATTTTATCGAATTTTGATTATTTAAAATGAATTATTTTAAATAATAACGACAAGAATTTTTTTTTTGAATAGAATTCGAATGTATATATTTATATAGCTCGACGTTGGAATATAAATAATTATATATAATTATAAAAGGAATTGAAAATGGCGTGGTGGTTCAATAATTCGATTTCAAAATTCAAATGAATGTACCGGGTGCAAAATAAACCGGATTTTAGTGAAACCAAAAATATTAGAATCTATTTGTGAATATCTTTCCAACGAATCCGAAAAATCAAAATTTCATAGTGGGAATCAAAAGTTATGTCCAAAAGAAAATTCAGAATAGTCGTTATGGAATTCTGGCCCTTAAAAATGGAAATTTTGCAAACGACCTCGGATTTCGACAGAACTACTTTTGTTGGATCCCAGATGTAAAGTTATTGCTAGGTTTCAAAATTCGTAATTTTTCGAATCAATATGTGAGCGTGGCAAAGGAAAACGCGTTTGACCAGTTTCAATTGATTTTAATCGACTGGAAAATGGCCATTTATCAAACAGTCTCAGAATTTGACGAAACTAGCTATGTTAGGACCGTATCGTCAATACGAAGCCAGAAAATATTTTTCTGGAATTTTTCGAGTTAGTATGTGACCCCGGTAAATTGAAATGCGCGTTCAAATTCAATATATAGAGTTATATTTTGATTTTGATGAAAACTGATCGAAGCGATCGAATCAGCCTTCGAAACATATCCCATTGGGTTCGGAATGGGGGTAATTTGCTAGGGACGACAGTCGGTGGGTTCAGTTTCGAGTTCAAAATAAAAGTTTACTTTTTAGAACTTAAAATAATTAAAAATAATATAATTTTTTATAAAAACCCCTAGCCCTTCCCCCCTTTCCCATTTCAGTCAAAGTCTCTACAAATAAAAAAAACCTAACTATCTCCCGCCGCCCTCCCGTTCTGCCAACATCGGGCATCGCGCCCAACGCGCCGCGCTCCGGCGAGCCACTCCCCCCTCCGACGAACTCCTCCTTCGCTCCACCGTCCTCTCCTCTGCCATTCCTGACCGTGAGCACCAAAACCCACCCCTAGCACCACTAAAATCGTTCGCCGGCCGCCCTTCCAAGCCCCACCACCGACGTCAGACCCGGGCCCCACTTCGACCACTGCAGACGCGCAGCACCCCCTTCCCCTCAGACGCTGCTCCCCCCTCCGACAGTGAACGCTTCTCTCCTCATTCCTATTTCTATGTAAGTTCCTCTTATTTATTTACTTTACTTTTATTTCTTTATTTTATTTATATAAAGTAATTAGTTCTATAAAAACTGAAAAGCTTATATTTTTATTAGAAAAGATTATATTTTTCGATTAGAAAAGACATGATTTTCATATTGAAGTAGAGAATATAAAAATTAGTTTTTATCTATATAGAGGAGTAGTAAAAATTAGATTTTTATCTATATAGAAGCATAGTAAAAAAAAAATATGATTTTTATATATAGGATAATAAAATAAAGATTAGATTTTTTTATGATAAGGGTTCGATTTTTAAAATAGACATCGATACAAAAATATAATTTTTATATGATGTGAAGTATAAAAATATAATTTTTATCATGAAGAAAGAGAAGAAAAATATTATTTTTATTGTATGTAAAGAATAAAAATATAATTTTTATATAACGTAAAGATTAAAAATATAATTTTTATATAATAGAGGATATAAAATATGATTTTTATATATATATACCGAGATAAAAATCTGATTTTTATGCCATGTATAGTGAAATAAAAATGTAATTTTTATATAAGAACAGCGTGAAAAGAACTGCATTGGAATTTCAAACAAATCCAGACGGTTCAGCAGTTCAAAAGCAAAGCACAGCGGAGTGGAACCCTCTGTGAGAACTTCTCACTTTTAATTTAATTTTCTAGTTAAAATATATACTAGGATGCAGACACCCGTCGTCCACAAACCATGGACGGCTTGTATGCTTGTTTGTTTGGTTTTGATGTGTAGTTGATTGTGTGATGTGATGTGAAATGAAATAAAATATTTATATAGTTGAAATAAAATATTTTATAGTGTAAAATATTTTATAGTTAAAAATAGAATTTTTAACGTGTATATGAAATGAAATAAAAATAAACAAATCGGATGATTTGTTTATATACACCCATTTGACTAATATTGACTAGGACGATAAATTTTACACATCGCCCAACTGCACAAATAAATTCTGTGTTTGATTGTTTGAAAACCCCACACGGGTATTGGGGTGATATATGACATACACTAATCCCAATAATTAGTTGTAATGTCGATCGATTGATTGACAGACTGTTATAAGCGTTAAATATTTATATTTGATGCTTATACAGTGTAGAATGCACTTTAGATGATGGTTGATTATTTGTCATTGTAGATATATACATGCGTTGTATGGAAATCCATAGAAATAAAATCTATGGTAATTGATTGGGCCTCATTCCAGTTTTGAGAATAGAAATATTTGAATAGAAATATTTGAAATAGAATATTTGAAAATAGAAATATATGAAGCCGTGTTGATTAGATTGATGCCATTTTGACGTGAACGATATTTTATTCATTTTATAATGAATATCGAAAGTGACTTCAAAATCAGATATTTCGAATAGAATTGAAATTCAAATTGAAATTGAATAGAAATGAATTCGAATTGAATAGAAATGAATTCGAATTGAATTGAAAACGAACTGAAATTGAATTGAAAATCGATCTAAATTGAAATCAATTTGAAATGAATTTAAAACCAATTTATATTGAAAAATTCAACCTTGATTTGAATTTGAAAATGAAGTTGAAATCGTTTCGAAAACGAATTTAAAACGATTTATAAAATACGTTTTAAAAGGAAATCGACGAATTATATATTATATATATAATATAATGGCCTGAATAGAACGCGCCGCGCTGCGGTAGTTCGTGAATTTCGACCATTAACTTCGAATGGATATTGCGGGAGATCCGACCGTCGGATTCTCCTAAAACTGGAACCGTTAGGTTCGTATCGAAAAGAGCTTTCTAACGAATATTAGAAATCTAACGGTTGGATTTGGAATTATGTCCAAATCAAATTTGGAAAAGGTCGCTGTAAGTGCAGTTCGGTGGCCGTTGGTGGAAATCGACTGTACGGGCCTTGATAAAATTATTAAAAATATCAAGAATTTGTGTAAAATCATAAGAAATGATTTGGAAAGAATCGGGATGAAAAACTCCATATTTGAAAAGATAAAAATAGATTTTTATCGAAATGAACTAGTTTTGAACTAGAATTATAATTCTACTTATTTTTAAATAAACAAATGGAAATTGAAAAGTGTTTTAAAAGTAACCAGAATTTCCAATAATTAAATTGGAATGGATTTGAATCGAAATTGTCTTTGGAATATTTCGATGTTAGATTTCGTAATGATACAAGTATTGTTATGGGAATTTGAAAGTTATGTTAATATCGTTATTTCCAATACGATATTTGTTGGTCGTAGAATTTGATATTGAATATAAGCCGTTATATTATCTATTCAGAGCCTTGTATTTAATATCAAATGTGATTTTGGGTTTGTCGTGAATGGTGTCTTCATTAACACTATTCTTAAACCCAGTTGAGAAAAAGATTAAATCTTTTTGTTTAGATTTAATGAAGTGAACCAATTAAATAATATTTAATTGGAATTGAATTGGTATTGATTTTTGGGTTTATCGTGAACAGTGTTTTAAATAACACTTGTTCTTTAACCCGATAATTAATGGAATGTGATTTTGGGTTGTCGTGAACGGTATCTTCAATAATACTGTTCTTAGACCTAAAAGAGTTAAGAAAATCAGAAACTAACTGGAGATTAGTTAAGTTGAATGGTTTCTGGGGTATTTATCTGATGTTGGTTTCGGCCTTCGGGGTTTATACTTAGGGAATTGCTCACTTGCTAATTTACGGTTAGGGACTAATTGAAATGGAATGTGACTTTGGGTTTTTCGTGAACCGTGTTTTAAATGACATTGATTCTTTAACCCCGTCAAAGATTAAAACTAAGTGGAGTTTTAATGGATCTTTAATTAGTTTGAAAAGATTGAGAATGTAGTATCTCCAGTTTTTCTCCAGGCGATAGTTAAATTTTTAATTAGATTTGAACGTGAAATGGTAATTGAACTTACCGATAACACTGTGGTGTTAGATATAAAGTATTACCAGTTTTACTTCATGGGATGAATAGGTTGGGATTGGGAAATTAAAATAAATGATTACCTCGGTGTGGTTCGCTAATCCCGACTAGTTTGAATTGATATTCAAAGGAAGATTAAAGAATAAATTTAAAAGAATTTATCTTTGATAAAATTAATGGGAACCTTTCCCTAAGAATGTGAAATTTAGAAACTAACTGTAGGTTAGCTAAGTTGAATGGTTTCTTGGGTATTGATCTGATGTTGGTTTCGGACTTCGGGGTTAATATTTGGGGAATTATTCTCTTGTTAATTTACGGTTAGTGACTGATGAATTGGAATGAGGCGTATGTTGTGTTTGTGTAACACATGTTTGTTATATACGCGAGTTATTCAGAAAGACCGGGTTTATCCCATTCTGAATAACTGATTCGACGTGATGTCGAAGATGAAGACGGTGGTTGAAGACCGGAGGTCTTCACGTCGTTTGGATAATTACTGATGATCTTAATTGGGTCGTACACCCATGAGCAGAGAATCAGTTGGTGATCGTCCAGACGTACTTGGAGATCGATGGATACGCGGGGTACTAGGTGCCTCCGGTTTCGTTCAGACCCAGAACGAACTTGTAAATGGACTGTGTGTCTGACACTGGATTTCTGTAACGTCCCAGATTTTTTGAACGATGTTTACGAATATTTAAAACTTGTTTAAATATTAATTTGGCAATATTAGCAGATTTTATATTGAATTTACTTTATAAAATCGAGTTCAAAATATATAATTTATTATATAATTAAAACGAGCTCGAAAACGACGCGGCAGTTCATAATCTTCGATCTGAACTTTAATTGAATATACAGAATCCGGTTGAAATCAGAATTCTGTGAAACAAGAAATGTTGAACCAATTTAATTATATTTTTCTAATGAAAGAGAAAAATCGTGATTTCGTCATATAGATGGTAAGATATGTCCAGATTAAAATTTCTAATAGTCGCTATAGAATCGTTCATCGACCGTAACGGTTTATTTGAAATAACTACATATTGGATTCGAATCTAGACAAGGTTGTTTTGAGACGTAGTTATAATTTAATTTTTAGAATTTTACTGTAATTTTTAATAAATTAAATATGCAACTTTTTATTTGAGGTATTTTGCACCCTGTATCAGTATTTTGGGATTTCACAATATGAGTTAATCCACCGATATTATTACATTTTCGGGATCGCGACACCCCACTGAACACAACTGTATTTTTATTTCAGTCGGCAACGCTAATATATGAATATAACCACATACATAGTGGTGTGAGTAACTTTTATTGAATGGTTAACTGGTCAAACGGACTTCAAATTCAACGAAACAAGTTTCATACGAAACCTTAGGAAGAGGTCTAGTGGAACGTCAAGGCCTCATATTTTTAGGATTTTTTCTGTAATTTTTAGAAATTAAAGCTCGGTGATTTTCATCAATATTTTCTAAGGGATTTTTTCAAACGACATCGGAATTCGACGAAACATATCCCATTGGGTCCGGAATATCTTTTTATGTTAGGATTAGGTATCACTTCTTGAATTAGGAGTTAAATGGGATGTTAATTTTACGAAAAACTAAATTACATGAAAGTTTTAAAATGGAACAAAAAGGGAAAAACGTGGGTGGACATGTTGTATGCATGCCTGCATGCGCAAGGCCATGCATGGGCTTTTGGCCTAACGTGTAGAGAGAGAAAAAAAAAAAAAAAAAACAAAGTGCTGACGTATAAACAAGGCAGACAAGATAAGATTGCAAACAAGGTAAACAAAAGGTAAGACACATTGTGTTTAAAAATATATATATTGGTACCTTAATCTCATTTGTACACAGACACATCAGCTTTTACCAACAATGAAAAAGACATCACAGTATGCTTGCCGACCAAACATTTACAAATGAAAATGACATATTAGAATCCTTGCCGACCAAGGTTTTCCCCATCCAAGAAAAGAAAACAGCTATTCTAATTGTAGAGCCTGCAAACCTATTTTCGTATATATTTATATATAATTTAACCGTGGCCACCAAGTAACTTTCTCCTATATAAAGACCTACTTTCTCTTCTCATTTGCCAACAGAAACATTCCCGTCTACAACTTAAAAAAAAAAAAAAAAAAAAAAAAAAGATTGGAAGAAAAACGAAAATTGGAGAAAGAAAGGCCATGCGTGAGGAATAAAATGGCAAGTGGGAAAGAAAAAGGAGTAGCAATAGCAAAGTTTCATGTATGGTGGTAGTTGCGTGAAAACAAAAGTGGGGATGGGAAGCTTTGGTTTGAGTAAATTGGTGAGTAGCAGCAAGTCTTACGTGGTGAAGTAATGAGGCAAGTGTGGACAAAAGAAGAGGAGCGTTGAGGGGCGAAGCACTGTGCGTGCATGGGAAGTCAAGAGGGGAAGCAGCGTATTTTCTGGAAGTGCGATGGTCATCCGAGATGTTGATGCAAGCTTGAGAAAAACAGTGGAAGGGATCGCCGGAGCTTCTGACATGGTTGCATTCGGTGCAGATGGCGACTTGAGGAGCCGGGACTGGAAGGAGCTTGCGGCGTGTTGAAGCACACGTAAGTAAACGAAGATGAACAGTGCCGCTTTTATATATATATATATAATAACTGAATGGACTTATTCCACTATTACAAGTGCTTAATTATGATTATTAAGGCCGAATCGAGATTCCTTTTATAACGTTAAACAGTAAACATATTGTACCTACAAAAATGTTTACATGTCTGTGTTGTGTCAAACCATATATAATATTTTCCTAATTATATATTTCACATGAGTAAGGGATACGGTGAGAAGAAATACAAGGTTACATGGCCGAAACTTTATTCCATAGTAATTTGTCAAATTAAATATATTTACATGTGCCTCATACATATACGTGCGGAGCATTTCAATATGCCAAAACTATTTTGTATTATTAACATGGCCATGCAGTTATGTAAACATATTTACATAATAATTCCTATTATTTTATATTAGCCATTTCAAATAACCTATGGTTTGATTCCTTAATCAACGTGTATTATGATATTTACCAAACCAGTAGAGTCATTTTTTTTTTTTCCAGAAGTTTCCTCTCATCTGGCAGCTAATATATATGTTACGTAGGAGAATAAAATTAAACACTGGTATGTACGTGATATGTCAGTCAACGAAAAATGTGCATGGTCCAGTTTATAAAATGTTTAAAGGGATCGTAAGAAACCGTAACTGAAATTCAGGTTAACAATAATAATTAAATTGTATAAGATAGTGAACACCATAATAAAATTATAACTGTGTTATACAGTAATGACACTGGATGAAACAAGAGATGTCGAGTCCGTATCAGCTAACACGGCAGTACGGTGTTGGTTTGATCAGAGTTGAACGCAGCTGGAGGCTTGTAAACAAACCGTTTTGACAATGAATGGAAAACCCAAGGTGAGTTCAACTCACTCAGTTTACCCGTTTATATTTTATATAAACCGGGTTTTATTTTATTTTGTGTGCAAGGTTTGCTGATGGTTGTTTGTTAACCGTTATTGGTTGAACTGTATGGTTGTGTAAAAATTGAGGTAACCATTGTGATGCAGGGAAGGACAGGTTGGAGGGATCCGACCGGATTCCTCAAATATATTGTTTATTTACATGTACTGTTAACCAGTTGATTGATTGTTGGTTGATACCAAATTCAAAAATTGTTGATATAAACCAATGGGTGATATTGGTTGAGTAGTTATCGGCAGATGGCCTGTAAATGAATCGTTTATAGAAATCGATTTACCGTCTGGTAAATCCAATGGAAAATTATAAAAATTTGTTTTATAACTAAAGACAGATTTTGAAAATCTATTTTATAGATTATTTTAAATGAAGTTATTTAAGGGAATAAATGAATTATTTTTATCTTGTGATTATAAACAAGCTTATAAAGTGAGGATCGTAGGATAATGAGTTTTTAAAACAAGTAGGTAGAATTAACAAATGGTCAAGATTTGAATTAAGTGTTTTTTTCCATGTAGGGTTAAATGAGATTATTTTATTTATTTAGATAATTAATTTAATCAAATGAAATTATTTTAAATTAATCATTAATTTAAAAGGAATAACTAAGTGGAATGGTTAACAAAGTAACCTTACTTGAGATAACTAAGATTTGATTATTTAAAGACAATTGTTAGATTGTTAATTGTTCTTAAAGTTATGTACCATTTAACATAACCTTTTAAGAAAGATCAATTATTTTTATAATTGGTAATGAAGTGAACTATTTGATATAGATAATGTTGGACAAGTAACAAAAGGGTTGACTTGTAAGCGGGACTTTTAACGTATGGTATGAATATGAATTCAATAAGTAACTCGATGGGCAAGATATGAATGTATCATAGTATTTTCAAATAAAAGCAAGTTGTTTTGATATATCAATAAGATTTGCCTTTAAAAGGGGAATGTTTGAAAGTAAACATATATCGAGATGATATTGGTTATAATGGAGATGGAGTTTAAAGCCTTATTTATAATAAAAAGGATTTTAACATGTTTTACTCATATTGATATGAGTCAAAAATTTATTTATCTTATAGAAGCGATTGTTTAAAAAGGAAAGTTTCAAATATGATTTAATACGAGTAGAAAGTGAACGAAAGCTTAAGTGGATGAGAATCGATTATCTAACAAGTATCTTTGAGAAATGAAGTTATTTACATCAAATAAGATGAGTGGATTATAAAAGAGATTCTATAGTTGATTAAATTGTTGGAATAGTTCTTGGAATTCAAAAATTTCGTTAATAAACTTCTAATTTATCCGAAGATAAGAATGTTGTCGACTCAAGGTCTGAGAGGTAAATAAAATACCCCAACTTGAACGACTTCACGATTATCCAGGGATGGATATTAGTCTAGAAACGAAGTTGGTTGAGGAAATTAAATAATATTTTCAGGGAAAATATTATAAACTATGATTCAAAGAATTATAAGTTGAATAAATGGATTTGGAAATAAGAATTTGAGAAAGCAATATTCTAAATGTTGAAAGTTTTAGAAATGTGATAAACAACTGTTTAACTGGAAGGGCCAAGTGATGCTGTATTCTGAACCAATGAACCCATTTGATTTTTCTATGTATGATGGTTGTTTTACTTTGATAGTTAAATCACCGACTATCAGAATTTGGCCAAATCGATTGTTGGTTCGGAAAGACCGGGATCGAATTTATCTTCGAAACCCATTCCGACCAATAAATACGTAAACGTTAAAGATGTCAGAAGATGGTCGAGGTGGAGCATTGAAGACCGTTGAACTTCATAAGCGGAAGAACTACTCGTTAAATTTCTCTGGCTAGCTACCAGAGTTATGATGACTTGTAATTCTGTCGTGATTGAAATCTTCGGATTTGCAAGGACTACTCGCTACTGATCCTTGGGGTGATTCCTATATGTGATGCAGTAGGAGAGTACTTTCGGTTCATCCTGATCCTGGATGACATGTATGGACGGATGTCTGACAGAGTATTTCCAAAGGAATCACATGTGTTGATTTCTCCAAACGTACCATAGTTGATGGCGGAGAAATGGTTATTCTCTAGCCTGACAGCTAGAGTGTGTTTGTGGACGTCAATCAAGTGTGATCTGGCGGATCTGACGATGTGGCATTCAAAGTGAATAGTGGCCAGATGTTGAAAAGAGATTCTAACCTCAAGCCTCATCAACCGGGAAATGACAAAAATCGGGCAGGCAGCATGGCTATGTGGGTCGCTCCCATTAGGATGTATGATCACCTATCTAGAGAAATTCCTATTGCTTCTTTAATCTATGTTTCGATGCTGACCCTATTCGGGTGGCGGTTGCTGATCCCAACCGTCGGTGATATACATTCGGCACACTCAAGCGAAATGGGTGGTCGGTCATGTGAGGGCCGGGTTGCAAGACGTTCTTGTTGAACCCAGTGTATTCGCCTCTAGAGATACACGTGCGGAAGGTGGTCCCATACCTTGTCAAGTTGGAAATCCAATATCCAATAAGTGCCTGCGGTTTTCGATTGTATACTATATATGGGAAGCGTGAGATGCAAGCGTTCCTCTAGATTGCTAATTACTTGTAATTAGACATTATGATAATATCAGATCAAAGTATGATTTCCAACAAAATGGTTTGGGTTATAGTAAGGTAAAAACCGTCCGTGTTTATGTGTGGGCTGGTCTTACTATTATCCTTTTCTTTCAAAAGGAATTTGAACTTAAAAATCAAGTTGGATGATTTCCCTTAAACTGTGCGAGTTATTCTCACTCTGGTTCACCAGACTGACCCGGTATTTGAAATGCTCGGGTTAGCCCGGGTTGCAGGTTTAGGTTATCAGATGCCCTGAAGTTCAGAAGACGTGCTGGAGGAGCTCAGACGTATGATTCTATCTAGTATATTCCGCTGTGTAATGTATATGAGGACAGGTTGTTAATACTGTCCAAGTGTATTGATATACTCTGATGTTGTAAGTATTTTTTTCAAGCTCTCAATAGAGATTATTTCTACATTATATTTTGATCCACTGCGATGTGAGACTCTGATTCTGTGTATTGTTCTTCTTCTTATTCTTCTATTCTAAAATTTCTATCTTATCTTTCTCATCCTCCAACTTCTTTCTTCTAGCTTTCTGGAGATTTGATACTCGAGTGGGACACAGTTTGTGTAAATGTCGATAATTCGAGTGTCGAATTTTCCGGGTCGCTACAGTTGGTATCAGAGCTATTGGTTGAGTAGTAACCTTGGCTCTGTGGCGTGACTCAGTATAGATGGGGGTTAGTAACACCCTAGAATGAGTTGAGTATATATGAGAGCACGTACTTGTAATTGATTTTAAAATTATTTTCAAACTATTTTGAAAAAGGGGTAAATGAAATAATTTTGCCCAAATTATATTTTTAAAGGAAATAATTTTCTATAGTATGGTAATATTGGTTGTTTTACTCGACTTGTTTGGAATTCGAATTGAAATTGAATTAATTGGAAGACTATACTTAATTGGATATAAAATGGAACTTAAGCTGGTTAAGTGGAATCGAATTAAATAATTGGGACTTGGAAATTAAATGAATAATAATGAAAATTTATCGATTTATATTGACGTACGGTAAACCAAAGTTGAGGCAACCCAGTGGATACACATGTTGAATATAATCCAAATGAGTTGGTTGTCTATTATTTGAATGTTGAGTTGGTTAAATAAAGTTCATCAAACAGATCAGTGGAGTAATTGAATGGAATATTGTTGGATTACCATTTTCATTATAAATGAGTTAAGTACAGATATTAGCAGATTATGGGAATTGGCTTTGTTGCGTAGTTTGAAAGTACAGACCGAAAGAAGAAAGAGCGGTTAGTTGATTTGCTTCGAAATTGAAGTTAAGTTGCCCGACAAAAAGGTAAACCTTAAAATATTGATTGGAATTATTGATTTATACCCCTGAGTTGGGTAGCCATTTGGCTTTTGGTTTTCTTTGGGGGAAGTTGAGCCTGGAGTGG
Source organism: Allium sativum (assembly GCA_030737875.1). Classification (NCBI taxonomy): domain Eukaryota; kingdom Viridiplantae; phylum Streptophyta; class Magnoliopsida; order Asparagales; family Amaryllidaceae; genus Allium; species Allium sativum. The sequence goes on along the minus strand of CM060909.1, from coordinate 61,376,160 downwards.
TTTGTAGTTGTTGTGATCGAGCCGTGCAGTGGAGGTGCTGGCGATTTTTTTTAGGAATGTTTAAAGTATTTGAATTTTGTTTTGGTAATAATTATTTTAAAATAATCGTGTTCAGAACATCCTTCTTACCTTGCAATTTCGGGGACGAAATTATTTTAAGGGGGGAAGAATGTAACGTCCCAGATTTTTTGAACGATGTTTACGAATATTTAAAACTTGTTTAAATATTAATTTGGCAATATTAGCAGATTTTATATTGAGTTTACTTTATAAAATCGAGTTCAAAATATATAATTTATTATATAATTAAAACGAGCTCGAAAACGACGCGGCAGTTCATAATCTTCGATCTGAACTTTAATTGAATATACAGAATCCGGTTGAAATCAGAATTCTGTGAAACAAGAAATGTTGAACCAATTTAATTATATTTTTCTAATAAAAGAGAAAAATCGTGATTTCGTCATATAGATGGTAAGATATGTCCAGATTAAAATTTCTAATAGTCGTTATAGAATCGTTCATCGACCGTAACGGTTTATTTGAAATAACTACATATTGGATTCGAATCTAGACAAGGTTGTTTTGAGACGTAGTTATAATTTAATTTTTAGAATTTTACTGTAATTTTTAATAAATTAAATATGCAACTTTTTATTTGAGTTATTTTGCACCCTGTATCAGTATTTTGGGATTTCACAATATGAGTTAATCCACCGATATTATTACATTTTTGGGATCGCGACACCCCACTGAACACAACTGTATTTTTATTTCAGTCGGCAACGCTAATATATGAATATAACCACATACATAGTGGTGTGAGTAACTTTTATTGAATGGTTAACTGGTCAAACGGACTTCAAATTCAACGAAACAAGTTTCATACGAAACCTTAGGAAGAGGTCTAGTGGAACGTCAAGGCCTCATATTTTTAGGATTTTTTCTGTAATTTTTAGAAATTAAAGCTCGGTGATTTTCATCAATATTTTCTAAGGGATTTTTTCAAACGACATCGGAATTCGACGAAACATATCCCATTGGGTCCGGAATATCTTTTTATGTTAGGATTAGGTATCACTTCTTGAATTAGGAGTTAAATGGGATGTTAATTTTACGAAAAACTAAATTACATGAAAGTTTTAAAATGGAACAAAAAGGGAAAAACGTGGGTGGACATGTTGTATGCATGCCTGCATGCGCAAGGCCATGCATGGGCTTTTGGCCTAACGTGTAGAGAGAGAAAAAAAAAGAAAAAAAAAAACAAAGTGCTGACGTATAAACAAGGCAGACAAGTTAAGATTGCAAACAAGGTAAACAAAAGGTAAGACACATTGTGTTTAAAAATATATATATTGGTACCTTAATCTCATTTGTACACAGACACATCAGCTTTTACCAACAATGAAAAAGACATCACAGTATGCTTGCCGACCAAACATTTACAAATGAAAATGACATATTAGAATCCTTGCCGACCAAGGTTTTCCCCATCCAAGAAAAGAAAACAGCTATTCTAATTGTAGAGCCTGCAAACCTATTTTCGTATATATTTATATATAATTTAACCGTGGCCACCAAGTAACTTTCTCCTATATAAAGACCTACTTTCTCTTCTCATTTGCCAACAGAAACATTCCCGTCTACAACTTAAAAAAAAAAAAAAAAAAAAGATTGGAAGAAAAACGAAAATTGGAGAAAGAAAGGCCATGCGTGAGGAATAAAATGGCAAGTGGGAAAGAAAAAGGAGTAGCAATAGCAAAGTTTCATGTATGGTGGTAGTTGCGTGAAAACAAAAGTGGGGATGGGAAGCTTTGGTTTGAGTAAATTGGTGAGTAGCAGCAAGTCTTACGTGGTGAAGTAATGAGGCAAGTGTGGACAAAAGAAGAGGAGCGTTGAGGGGCGAAGCACTGTGCGTGCATGGGAAGTCAAGAGGGGAAGCAGCGTATTTTCTGGAAGTGCGATGGTCATCCGAGATGTTGATGCAAGCTTGAGAAAAACAGTGGAAGGGATCGCCGGAGCTTCTGACATGGTTGCGTTCGGTGCAGATGGCTACTTGAGGAGCCAGGACTGGAAGGAGCTTGCGGCGTGTTGAAGCACACGTAAGTAAACGAAGATGAACAGTGCCGCTTTTATATATATATAATAACTGAATGGACTTATTCCACTATTACAAGTGCTTAATTATGATTATTAAGGCCGAATCGAGATTCCTTTTATAACGTTAAACAGTAAACATATTGTACCTACAAAAATGTTTACATGTCTGTGTTGTGTCAAACCATATATAATATTTTCCTAATTATATATTTCACATGAGTAAGGGATACGGTGAGAAGAAATACAAGGTTACATGGCCGAAACTTTATTCCATAGTAATTTGTCAAATTAAATATATTTACATGTGCCTCATACATATACGTGCGGAGCATTTCAATATGCCAAAACTATTTTGTATTATTAACATGGCCATGCAGTTATGTAAACATATTTACATAATAATTCCTATTATTTTATATTAGCCATTTCAAATAACCTATGGTTTGATTCCTTAATCAACGTGTATTATGATATTTACCAAACCAGTAGAGTCATTTTTTTTTTTTTTTTTTCCAGAAGTTTCCTCTCATCTGGCAGCTAATATATATGTAACGTAGGAGAATAAAATTAAACACTGGTATGTACGTGATATGTCAGTCAACGAAAAATGTGCATGGTCCAGTTTATAAAATGTTTAAAGGGATCGTAAGAAACCTTAACTGAAATTCAGGTTAACAATAATAATTAAATTGTATAAGATAGTGAACACCATAATAAAATTATAACTGTGTTATACAGTAATGACACTGGATGAAACAAGAGATGTCGAGTCCGTATCAGCTAACACGGCAGTACGGTGTTGGTTTGATCAGAGTTGAACGCAGCTGGAGGCTTGTAAACAAACCGTTTTGACAATGAATGGAAAACCCAAGGTGAGTTCAACTCACTCAGTTTACCCATTTATATTTTATATAAACCGGGTTTTATTTTATTTTGTGTGCAAGGTTTGCTGATGGTTGTTTGTTAACCGTTATTGGTTGAACTGTATGGTTGTGTAAAAATTGAGGTAACCATTGTGATGCAGGGAAGGACAGGTTGGAGGGATCCGACCGGATTCCTCAAATATATTGTTTATTTACATGTACTGTTAACCAGTTGATTGATTGTTGGTTGATACCAAATTCAAAAATTGTTGATATAAACCAATGGGTGATATTGGTTGAGTAGTTATCGGCAGATGGCCTGTAAATGAATCGTTTATAGAAATCGATTTACCGTCTGGTAAATCCAATGGAAAATTATAAAAATTTGTTTTATAACTAAAGACAGATTTTGAAAATCTATTTTATAGATTATTTTAAATGAAGTTATTTAAGGGAATAAATGAATTATTTTTATCTTGTGATTATAAACAAGCTTATAAAGTGAGGATCGTAGGATAATGAGTTTTTAAAACAAGTAGGTAGAATTAACAAATGGTCAAGATTTGAATTAAGTGTTTTTTTCCATGTAGGGTTAAATGAGATTATTTTATTTATTTAGATAATTAATTTAATCAAATGAAATTATTTTAAATTAATCATTAATTTAAAAGGAATAACTAAGTGGAATGGTTAACAAAGTAACCTTACTTGAGATAACTAAGATTTGATTATTTAAAGACAATTGTTAGATTGTTAATTGTTCTTAAAGTTATGTACCATTTAACATAACCTTTTAAGAAAGATCAATTATTTTTATAATTGGTAATGAAGTGAACTATTTGATATAGATAATGTTGGACAAGTAACAAAAGGGTTGACTTGTAAGCGGGACTTTTAACGTATGGTATGAATATGAATTCAATAAGTAACTCGATGGGCAAGATATGAATGTATCATAGTATTTTCAAATAAAAGCAAGTTGTTTTGATATATCAATAAGATTTGCCTTTAAAAGGGGAATGTTTGAAAGTAAACATATATCGAGATGATATTGGTTATAATGGAGATGGAGTTTAAAGCCTTATTTATAATAAAAAGGATTTTAACATGTTTTACTCATATTGATATGAGTCAAAAATTTATTTATCTTATAGAAGCGATTGTTTAAAAAGGAAAGTTTCAAATATGATTTAATACGAGTAGAAAGTGAACGAAAGCTTAAGTGGATGAGAATCGATTATCTAACAAGTATCTTTGAGAAATGAAGTTATTTACATCAAATAAGATGAGTGGATTATAAAAGAGATTCTATAGTTGATTAAATTGTTGGAATAGTTCTTGGAATTCAAAAATTTCGTTAATAAACTTCTAATTTATCCGAAGATAAGAATGTTGTCGACTCAAGGTCTGAGAGGTAAATAAAATACCCCAACTTGAACGACTTCACGATTATCCAGGGATGGATATTAGTCTAGAAACGAAGTTGGTTGAGGAAATTAAATAATATTTTCAGGGAAAATATTATAAACTATGATTCAAAGAATTATAAGTTGAATAAATGGATTTGGAAATAAGAATTTGAGAAAGCAATATTCTAAATGTTGAAAGTTTTAGAAATGTGATAAACAACTGTTTAACTGGAAGGGCCAAGTGATGCTGTATTCTGAACCAATGAACCCATTTGATTTTTCTATGTATGATGGTTGTTTTACTTTGATAGTTAAATCACCGACTATCAGAATTTGGCCAAATCGATTGTTGGTTCGGAAAGACCGGGATCGAATTTATCTTCGAAACCCATTCCGACCAATAAATACGTAAACGTTAAAGATGTCAGAAGATGGTCGAGGTGGAGCATTGAAGACCGTTGAACTTCATAAGCGGAAGAACTACTCGTTAAATTTCTCTGGCTAGCTACCAGAGTTATGATGACTTGTAATTCTGTCGTGATTGAAATCTTCGGATTTGCAAGGACTACTCGCTACTGATCCTTGGGGTGATTCCTATATGTGATGCAGTAGGAGAGTACTTTCGGTTCATCCTGATCCTGGATGACATGTATGGACGGATGTCTGACAGAGTATTTCCAAAGGAATCACATGTGTTGATTTCTCCAAACGTACCATAGTTGATGGCGGAGAAATGGTTATTCTCTAGCCTGACAGCTAGAGTGTGTTTGTGGACGTCAATCAAGTGTGATCTGGCGGATCTGACGATGTGGCATTCAAAGTGAATAGTGGCCAGATGTTGAAAAGAGATTCTAACCTCAAGCCTCATCAACCGGGAAATGACAAAAATCGGGCAGGCAGCATGGCTATGTGGGTCGCTCCCATTAGGATGTATGATCACCTATCTAGAGAAATTCCTATTGCTTCTTTAATCTATGTTTCGATGCTGACCCTATTCGGGTGGCGGTTGCTGATCCCAACCGTCGGTGATATACATTCGGCACACTCAAGCGAAATGGGTGGTCGGTCATGTGAGGGCCGGGTTGCAAGACGTTCTTGTTGAACCCAGTGTATTCGCCTCTAGAGATACACGTGCGGAAGGTGGTCCCATACCTTGTCAAGTTGGAAATCCAATATCCAATAAGTGCCTGCGGTTTTCGATTGTATACTATATATGGGAAGCGTGAGATGCAAGCGTTCCTCTAGATTGCTAATTACTTGTAATTAGACATTATGATAATATCAGATCAAAGTATGATTTCCAACAAAATGGTTTGGGTTATAGTAAGGTAAAAACCGTCCGTGTTTATGTGTGGGCTGGTCTTACTATTATCCTTTTCTTTCAAAAGGAATTTGAACTTAAAAATCAAGTTGGATGATTTCCCTTAAACTGTGCGAGTTATTCTCACTCTGGTTCACCAGACTGACCCGGTATTTGAAATGCTCGGGTTAGCCCGGGTTGCAGGTTTAGGTTATCAGATGCCCTGAAGTTCAGAAGACGTGCTGGAGGAGCTCAGACGTATGATTCTATCTAGTATATTCCGCTGTGTAATGTATATGAGGACAGGTTGTTAATACTGTCCAAGTGTATTGATATACTCTGATGTTGTAAGTATTTTTTTCAAGCTCTCAATAGAGATTATTTCTACATTATATTTTGATCCACTGCGATGTGAGACTCTGATTCTGTGTATTGTTCTTCTTCTTATTCTTCTATTCTAAAATTTCTATCTTATCTTTCTCATCCTCCAACTTCTTTCTTCTAGCTTTCTGGAGATTTGATACTCGAGTGGGACACAGTTTGTGTAAATGTCGATAATTCGAGTGTCGAATTTTCCGGGTCGCTACAATTTCAGTCTGTGTGATTGATTTCTATTAAATATATATCTGTTTGGCGGCGGAGAATTTATTCTCTTGCTTAACGCCCTTCTCTGAGACGTACGAGCTCAGGGGTTATATATTGATGGATATCCATTGCATGGATTGAATTGCCTGTGTGGCATGCCTAAGTGGCAATGAATCAAGGCTTTTGTTTAAAAGCAAAGTCTTGTGGTTGATGATCAAAGCACGGCCTGTGTGGCGTAGCTTTGTGTAATGTTGATTCGCGAGCCTCACACCCCGGTGGTGAACCAAAAAAGGGAGAGGGCCTCAGGGAGGACATACGTTTCTTTCTAATTAGAAGTGGCATCAGTGGTTTTACACGCCCTGACGAGTTTGACTTATGTGGTTGTTGCTGTTGCGAGGCGCCTCGGTTAGATCGGACGATCCGGGTCCGATGGAGCCATTCGTTGGCTCATTTACGCCCCAAAGGGTGGGGAAACACAGTGTTCAGGCATTTTAATCCACATCGGTGGACCGGCCCTGTCGCTCCAAGGGCTCACCTGTGTCTGGGTCCTAAGACTCGGGCTAGACAGTCTCGAATCGGTAGAGGACTATCTTTTTCCTCAGTTCACAGACGGAAATCCAATTTCCAAATACGTGACTTTGCGGTTTTATTTGTAGACCCTAGTATTGGCGACATGATATATGGTACCCATGCCGCCTATGATTGATACTTACGATTTGAAGTTGTTTTATACACTATGCACATATAATAGTATCAAATGATTTGTTTTAAACGTACTAAGCATGTTTGGCTATTATAAGGGAAAACCCTATCCCCCGGCTTGCGTTGCATTGTGTGATAGGACCTGGGTCTTATAATAGTTTCATTTTTCCAAAAAGCATTGCACTGTTTTGTTTTATGCACTGGTATTCTTGGGAGGAAACCTGTTCCTGTTATACGGCGTGATCCCTTGATATATCTGATTTAAAGTAAAGTTTTAAATAACTGTTTTAGTTCTCACACTAGTCCCATGACTGACCTGGAGTTTATTGTTTTAACCTAAAATCTGGGTGCCCTTATTTTGACACGGGCAGCTAGTAGTTTCGGTTTTGCAGATTTATATTCACAAGATCCTGATTTACAGCTGGAACGATACTCGGAAAGCTTTGTATCCGCGTATTACTTCTAGTTGTGTATTGTATTATTTTCCGCTGCTATGTAATGTATTGTAATCTCTGATATTTATCGATTGTACTTTATTTGTTTATACTCTGTATATTCTTGTATTCTGATGGAATTGTTGTAATTGACAATGAAATGTTCTTCTGTCTGTGTTCTATTTTGTTGTGTTCTCAAAACAATCAGGCGTTTCGAACGGTCTTGATCGGTTTAGCGACTGATTCGGATCGAGCAAAATTCCTTGTTGTCTCACCATGGACGGCTTGTTTGTTTGATTGATGTATTGTGAAAATTGATTGTGTGATTGGAACTGAAATAAAATATGTATTCATGTGTTGAAATAAAATATATATTCATGTGTTGAAATAAAATATATATTCATGTGTTGAATTAAAATATATATTCATGTTTTGAAATAAAATAAATATTCATTTACAAATCGAATGATTTGTTTATGTACACCGATTTGACTGATATTGATTGGGACGATAAATTTTACACATCGCCCAACTGCATAAATTAAATCTGTGTTTGTTGAAATGAAACCCCACACGGGTATGGGGATGATATTTGACGTACACTAATCCTGATTGTTTAGTTGTATGTCAATCGATGGGTTGACAGACTGTGTAATCGTTAATTATTTATATTTAATGCTTATGCAGTTGTGTGGTGCACTCTGGATGATGGTTGATTATTTATCATTGCTATTATATACATGTGTTGTATAGAATCCATATAAATAACATCATATGGTAATTGATTGGGCCTCATTCCAATTTGGAAAATAAGGAATATTATAAAAATAAATTCATGTGTTGAATAGAAATAAATTCATGTGTTGAACATAAATAAATTCATGTGTTGTATAGAAATAAATTCATGTGTTGAATAGAAATAAATTCTTGTGTTGAATAGAAATAAATTCATGTGTTGAATAGAAATAAAAATTCATGTGTTGAATAGAAATAAAAATTCATGTGTTGAATAGAAATAAATTCATGTGTTGAATAGAAATAAATTCATGTGTTGAATAGAATTAAAATTCATGTGTTGAATAGAATAAAAATTCATGTGCTGAATAATATAAATTCATGTGTTGAATAGAATAAATATTCATGTGTTGAATAGAATAAATATTCATGTGTTGAATAGAATAAACATTAATGTGTTGAATAAAAGCCGTGTTGACTAGATTGACGCCATTTTGACGTGAACGATATTTATATCGATTTTATTCATTTTTATAATGAATATAGAAAAGAAAGTGATTTAAAAATATAACGTTTTGAAAATATTATCATTTGTATATCGATGATGTGGAATATTCAATTTTGATTCGAAATTGAATATAAAGTTGAAATGGCGTTTGATTGTACTCTCTATATCATGTATTTCATGTATCATTTGATTGTACTCTCTCATTAGTGGTAATGTATGTTGTTTCTTTGTCAAAACCACCTTTAAACATCTATTAAAACACATTAGAATTAAATAAAATAATATAACACAATAAGAAATAATTCAAAATTGTGTAAAAAGATAAAATACCCAAAATTGTATGGGTATGTCAACATACATGTTTCTGTATGTCGACATATAACCGTTAGAAATTCAAATTAATTCAAATTTGAATTTTTAACTAACTACCATATGTCTATTTATTTTCAGACGAATTCCAGACTCTATATATAGCATTTTCTTCCAGAAAGACTATTTTAATTCTCTATTTCTTCTGTAATCTCTCCTTCTCTAAATAATCAAATAACAGCCAATCCTATTCACAATCTAAGTGAAAATCTTGGAGAAACTCTCAATTCTTTCAAGAATATCCTATCTATATTCCTATGCAATCAACGTCATCTAGAATTAAGTCAAATAAAGACAATTGAACAATAAGAAAACACTTTGATGTTATTCGTTGGATGATCTCTTCTCTTTCCAGAGATGAAGATAACCACATCATTGGAGCACCTCTCACCAAAGACAACGAAGACTAGGAAGTCATTAAAAGGGATCCAATATTCAGTGGAGATAGATGGGTGGAAGTTTCAAGAGATATATGAATTTGTTTGATTTGAATGATATGCTTTGTGTGGTATGTTTTTGAAAATTAGCACATATTGTTTGATTCGATTGGATTTGACTTGTATATATTATTTGGATTGATTGGTTTGATATATACAATGATTACTTGTAAATATTGATTGAATTGCTTGGAAATGTTGTTTGAATTGCTTGTTTATATATTTGTTTATTTAGATTTAAAACAAGTATTGTAACAACCCGCAAATTCTGAACCAATTTAAAAATTTTATTTTAGAAAATTTTAATGAATTTTGAGGATATAATATAATTTATTATTAATAATAATGGCTAGAATTTATTTTAATCGAAGTTAGAACGAATAAATTTAATTTAAATATAAATGGAATTAGAAATAACGCAGTAGTTTGAAAAGTCAAACTTGAACTTTGACTGACCGTACAGGATGCAAAATTTAACGGATTTTAGTGAAACCAAAAATATTAGAATCTATTTAAAAATATCTTTCTAACGAATCTGAATAATTGAAATTTCATAGCGGAAATCAAAAGTTATGGCCAATTCAATTTTTAGAAAGGTCGTTGTAGAATATATATATATATATATATATATATATATATATATATATGGCCCAAAAGGCTAATTTTCACATATGTAGGAATTTCGACTCGAAACCACTTCCATTGAGTTCGGAATGACGTTTCTGCATTGAAAAACAGTAAACACTTATATATTTTGAGTTTCGGAATTTATTTGTTTAAAAATGTATTTTTAATATTAAATATATTGGCCTTAAAAATAGTCAATTTTCAAACGACCTCTGTTTTCGACGAAACCACTTTTGTTGGAACCGGAATGTCAAATTATTGCTAGGTTTCAATTTTCAGAATTTTTCGAATTAATATGTGAGCGTGGCAAAAGAAAATGTGGTTTGACTATTTTCAGTTAAATTTGAACGCCTTAAAAACAGCCATTTTTCAAACAGTCTAAGAATTCGACGAAATTAATTTTGTTGGGATCGTATCGTCATAAGAAAGCCGAAAGTAATTTTTCTGTAATTTTTAGGGTCAGTATGTGGCCCCGGTAATTTAAAATGTACGTTTGAATTTAATATAAATTGGTTTATATTTCAAATTTTGAGAAAAACGTATCGTAACGGCCAAATTGGGTTACGAAACTTATTCCATTGTATCCGGGATGGGGGTTATTAGCTAGGGGTGACACTTGTTGGGTTTGAATCGGAGTTCGTATGAACGAATGGGCCTTATTTGAATTAAACAGAATTAAATAAATAAATTAGTTAATTAACACTAGTATAAATACACGTATTTCTGAGAACTCTAATCCATTTTGCTCCAGCCGCCATTCCCTAATTTTCATGGCCTAGGACATCTGAATTTCATCTCTTAATTTCTCTTAGCATATTAAGAATTAGAACGCATATGATATATCAAATCGAAGAGATTTCTGTGCTCTTTGATTCTATATGGAGATGATGGGACTTCATGAAGTATTGTGGCCGGAATACCCTCACAAACCCGCGCCTAAACAGCCCCGTCGCACCCCCCTAGGGCCCACCGCGGCCACCCCCCTTTTCGGCGCACGAAGGCCTCTCTTTCCTCTCCGACGTTCCACCTTCCGATCGTCTTCAAGTGTCATGGATTTTGAGAAAAAGGGAGATCTAGATTTGAAAAAAATGGGTTCTTAGAATATGAATGTTACGGTTGAAACGATGGAGAGGAAGATGATTAGGTAGTTTGACTTTTTCCTAATTATAGTTGACTATTTAATTTATCCAATATTAACCAATCTTAATTTGATCATATCTTGCTCGTACAGACTCGAAACTGAGCGATTTCAGGTGCTCCACGATCGCGAGAACAAGATCTACGCAATGACACTGACCAAGTCTGAATCTGAGCAAGTGATTTTTTGACGAATTTTGGATCTAAACGGCTCAGAACTCAATAACGATGCGAGATTTCTCAATTTAAATTTAAAAATAGAAATTATATAGGTATATATATATATATTTACTGCGATGTTGAATTACTCTGTGATGCTTGAAATTTGGATTATTGATCGTCATGTTTGTTAAAATCTAGATTTACGATAAAATTTCACTTTTATCGTTAAACTAGAATTATTGTCTTATTTAGATTAATAATAAAGATCTCACTTTTATGTTTGACATAAAAATATTGTTTTGTTAAATATAGATTAACAAGAAAAGATCTCACCTTTATGTTAACATAAAACGTTGTTTTGTCAAAATAGAATAATTTGACAAAATACTCATTTTTGTTATAATAGTTTAGAAAAGCCAAATTTTCATTTTTGTTAATTTAAGTTTGTTTGATGTTGCTTGTTGATGTGTTACAGTCAAACTATCATTTTGACAGTATACGTTGTGTTAAAATTAACAAATTTGTTAATTAGATTATGGTTAACCAAAGATTAACATTTTTGTTAAATTAGATTATAGTTGATTCAATATGTCAATCGGTTATTATAAAATTGTTGCAAAAAAATTTATCATGTGTGTTGAATAGAAATAGATCAAACAAAAATTTACATTTTTGTTGAATAGGAAGGTACGGAAAGACAAAATATACATTAAAATTGAGTTGTTCTTTATTTGCATTCTTTGATGCAAATATGCATTAAAATAAAAGTTATACCTTTTTTTTTCTTCCTTTCATTCTTTGATACAGATGAAAATGTTGTTAAAATCATGTTTAACATTAAATAGTCATTTTTAATGTTAGATTAGAAAAATCATGTACTGCCTGTTTGATGTCATTTAGAAGACTAGAGTTGAATAAAAACATATAATGTTCATGTTAGACATTTTAAATGTTGCATTTGTTTAAAATAACATATTTTGTTAGTAGCGTCGCCTTAGAATAAAGATCTCATTTTTCTTTTTAAAATGTTAGCATAACAAAAATTGTCACTTTTGTTGGAATATGAATTGACAAGTAAAATTGTCGATTTTGTTAAACATGTTTCATTAGTATGATATGCCAATTTTGTTAGAGAATGCCATACTAAAATAAAATTATCATTTTGTTAGAACGAGATGTTAATATAAAACGTCACATACTTGGATTATGCCATGTTACATAAAAATCATATTTTTTTAGCGATGTTCATTTGGAATAATATCATTAGTGTTGTAATATTGGAATGAACATTTACTTTCATATGGTTGTTAAAATAGAATGACATCAAAATATTCATTTTTGTTGTAATAGAATTGTCACCCAAATTATACATTTGTGTGAAATTAGAAGAGACACAAAAATTTACATTTTTGTGAAATTGAAACTGATATTATTTTGCACCGTCATTTGTTAGGAATGCAATGGGCATTATTTACACTGTTACGTGTTAAGTTGGGAAATAACATTTTACACCGTCATGTTGTGTTAATGAAATGATTTTTGTTGAGAACAAAAATGACCTCTTTGTGCGTACAATTTTGTTGAAACAAAAATTTCATTTTTCCATGTAGTTAAAAGATGCATGTACATCGTATGGTAGAATTCACATTTTTTTTTTATGTAACATAGGAGGAGAACGAACATGAGAAATGAAATTCATTTATTTTATATGTAATAAGAAGTAGGAATGTGCATTGATAATAAAGATTACATTTTTTTATTTTGCAACTTAGAAAGAGAACTTGCGTTGCAAATAGAAATTACAATTTTTTTTTGAACTAAAGATATAATATTTGCTATGCAAATAAAATTTACATTTTTATTTGAAACAATGATATGCAATTGGCGATGAAAATGAAAATTATATTTTATTTGTAACTATGATATGAATGTTTATTATAACATTTTTGGAAAAATATTTACATTTCCCAATGTAGCTATGATATGAAATTTGGCAAGCGAACAAAATTTACATTTTTATATGTAAATTATAAAGTGGATTAATGCTGTATGTTAAAAATTACATTTTTCTTTGTAATTAAAAAATGAATTCCATCGTATGTCAAGAATTACATTTTTATATGCAAATTATAAAGTGAATTAATGCCGTATGTTAAAAAAAATACATTTTTTGTAATCAACATGGAAATTTCATCGTATGTTAAAATCAACATTTTTATATGTACGTTATATAGGGAATTACACCGTAGGATAAAATTAACATTTTTATATGTAATTAAAACATGAATTTACATGGTGTGTTAAATATTACATTTTTATATGTAATGTCTATAGGAAAGTATACCGTATGACAAAACTACATTTTTCTATGCAATTAAAGGATGCAATTTCATTATATGATAGAATTTGCATTTTTCTTATATATATTTGTAACATAAAATGAGAATGAACATTAGAAATAAAATTTATTTATTTTATATGTGAATTAGATGTAGTGTTTGCATTGTAATTAAAAATTATATTTTTATATGTAAATTAGATGTAGTGTTTGCATTGTAATTAAAAATGATTTTTTTTTTTACAATGTAAATTAGACGTAGTGTTTGCATTGTAATTACAAATCATGTTTTTCACAATGTGAATTAAGAGTAGAGTTTGCATTGTCATTAGAAATTATATTTTTATATGTAATTTAAAGATTTTGAGTGTATCAAAATTTACATTTTCAATGAAAGGAAAGAATGAATTTAGGATGCGGTAATATTATCTTTATTTTCAAATGAATTAAAATTTAGTATGTATCGGTAATTGTGTAGAGCGTTGTTTTAATCAAACGACGTTATTACGTTTTAATGATTATATATATATATATTTTAAAATTAAACGAATAGGGCGAGGTAGCTCGCGTTTTGAAATCGTACTTTTAAATGACCATACAAGAAGATCCGACCGTCGGATTTTCTTGAAACTGAAACCGTTAGGACCGTCTTGGAAAAATCTTTCCAACGATATATACTACGTTAAGACCCAACGGTTAGATTCTGAGAAATGTAGAAATCAAAATTGGTTGAATGCAGCGCCATAGTCGCCCATGGACTTAAGGCGTCGTTATATAAAAATTTAATTATTTTAAATAATTAAAATAGGAATGAATCGTTAATAAAAGTAATTATTAATGTGTAAGAAGGACTTTCAATATATATATATATATATATATATATATATATATATATATATACGAGGATTATTTGGAAAGTCCGAGTTTATCTCATTCCAAATAATTAAACGACGTTTAAAAATCCAAGATTGGAAGACGGCGATTGAAGACCGTCAAATCTCCACATCGAATGGACGATGATGACTGTTGCCTTAGAATGACTCGCTACCATGATAAGGTAATAGTGGGAGTTGCCCGGACGTAGTGTTGATTTGTACGGGTTTGGCTTTCGCTTAGACCCAGAGCATAAGCTTATAAATGTAACACCCCACTCCCGCTATGATCACTCACTAAGGGAATGCCATAGCATCGGTGGAGTATTTTAGTGAATATAGAACAGAAAAATTACAACAAGACAGATATAAATAGTACTTGAAATTTTAAAACATCATCTCATAACAGCGGAAGTAAAACATGTCTGGTTACATCATAAAACCACAATAAAGGTCAAGTACAATATCCATCAAAATAAAGAAGTACATAATCCCACTCTCATACAATAGCCAAACAAAAGAAAAGATAACTGGATAACTGGAGCTTTACATCTATCCAAGCTCCTAAAGACTGGAACAGCAATCCGATCAAGCTCCACTACTGCTAGGATCCACCGTAGGACCTGAGGGTTGGGAAAAAGATAAAAACAACAGGGTCAGACATAAGTCTGAGCGAGTCCTATAACTTTAACAATACAATCGTTAAAGTAACCAGAGAAGACATAAACTGATATACGGTAACATATAGGGATGAATGGCTACCCTAAGCAGTCAACTAAACGAAGATAAAGGATAAAGACGCATCTACCCTCCCTAAGGTAAATTACTAAACTGCACCACACCAGTCGTTCCTAACTTAAAGGTTGATCCCACCCAAGGACTTATAAAATTTACTAATTAGTACCTGCGTACCCCTAGGTGACCAAGTAGGCGCCACGGGGCCCTACAATCCACTAGGTGTACACACTACTTCCCATTCGATCGGCTCCCTAACGTAGATACCCGTGCTGGCCCCACCGTGGGATGTATCATTCCCCAATGTGGCAACCTGATGAAACTAAAGGTGCACGGCTTATATCTACTCGATGCAACAACGGCTTACCTACCAGCCCGGGCCCACTCACGCATATGAAGCCCGTTGGACTTGCGTTGCCACCGCTAACCCGTTTGCTTCTTACAGTCAAGCCCAGTATGCGTGTCCCGTCCTCGACATGGGTCGAGCCCACAAAGATACGTATGGGTTACTGGTTGAAATGGGCCTCCACAAGCTACCCACCTAAGCTTGTCCCTTTTTCTAGTATATCCCACTTAACCCTTTAATCATGTTTTAATTACATGTTCTATTTTGGTTAAGTATTCTAATCGTATTTTCTATTGCCACCCAAGGCAACCACTAGATTTTCTCATGCCACCCGAGGCACCCACTTAACCCCTCATGTCCCTCTACATGCTAATGTGGTTAAGTGTTTCTTAATTAATTAATTAAGAACGTAACCTTTGTAAAGACCTCTCACATTAGACTGTCTTTTATGACCGCTGGTTAAGCCGGTTGGGTCCGGGCAGCCTTATGTCATAACAGAGTCTAACCTCGTGTCTTTACATTAATTACGTATTTAGTTTGTGCCTAAGACCTCTCACATTGGGCTAACATTTGTAGCAACTGGTTAAGCCGGTTGGGTCCGGGCAGTTTTACGCTACAACTGAGTCCAACCTCGTGTCTTAGTCAATTAATTACACCTAATTAATCACCCTCATAATTTTATATTAATTATCCCTAATTAATCAAGTTTTCTTAACATGGGTAGACCTAACTTAATAGGTAAATTCCCATGGGGTAGACCTAACTCAATAGGTAAATTCCCAACACATAGTATGGGTACACCTAACCAAATAGGCAAATTCCCATACTATGTTTATTTATTTTGTGTTATGCATAATTATATTAATTTCACACAATCTTATTAACTTATGCATTTAATTACCCCATCGTTCCCACGTAATTTCGTTCATGATATAACACATATAAAAGGTGTCAACTTGCATATGAATGAACATGTTTCAAAGGTGCCATCTTGCATATTAACAAACACATAACTTGCATATGAACTTGCATAACATGTCACATAACTTGCATATAATATGTCACATAACTTACATATTCATTTTGCATAACAAACTTGCATATTAGCTTATAGACTTGCATAATGTTTCATCATGAACTTGCATATTAATAAACATGTAACTTGCATATTTACATACATGTAACTCGCATATTAACAAACATGTAACTTGCATATTAACAAACATGTAACTTGCATATTTACATACATGTAACTTGCATATTAACAAACATGTAACTTGCATATTAACAAACATGTAACTTGCATAGCATATTACCATGAACTTGCATAACATGCATATGATTACATAGCCCACAACTTGCATATTTAGCATCATGCAAACATAACATACATCATATTAAACTTGCATAAGCTTACATACTCAACATGCATAAACATAAGATTAATGCTAACATCATATCATATGATTCAAAGCTCATTAACCCACATACAAAACCATAAATCTCATCACATCTCATCTAATTAGTTTACCAAAAGATCATCAAAGTGATAGAAACTCACAACTAGCAACTTTGAACACCAAATGAAGAAGATTAAGATGCTAAGAAGGGATTAGAAGTTGATTAGAGAGTGATTAGTATGCAACCCTCTTCATAAAATTAGTGGAGGCCATGAGAGCTAGCATTTTGCCATAGTTTAGTCACTAGGTTTAATTATGAATGAATTAGGGTAGGTTAGGGTCTTATTTATAGATTAGGCAAGTGTTTTAGGCCATAGGATTAACCCTAGATTCAATCCAAGCCATCAAAGCATGTCTTGGGGAAGAAGTCAAGTGTAGGAACCATCTAGGGCCTTTAGATTAAAGATGGACCATGAGAACCATTCAAATGCAAAATCTGCACTTGAGCGAATCGGCCCACGGGTTGACAGCCAAACACCCTGGATTAACCCCTAGTCGACCCAGCGGGCTAGGGTCGACTTCAAAAATCGGCCGGTTCGGTTATTCCCCTCTCCCAATTCGCTGTTTTGAGCATTTTTGCATATTTATTTATTAAATTTTCAATTATATATATATATATATATCAATATATATATATATATATATATATATCTACACAACCCATTTCACTTAATTAAGTATACTTTAATTTGGGAATTTTCGTGAAACTTCGCGAGGCCATATCTTGGTCATACGGACTCCGATTTTCGAAAACTCGGACTCTATTTCGCGTATTTTTCCGAGACGAACACAATGGCATAGCCCGTTTCCCTTGATTCCCATTTTAGAATTAAATTCTGCCTCGATTTATGTTATTACAGGTTATTGAAAATACGGGTTGTTACATTCTCCCCTCCTTAAAGGATTTCGTCCCCGAAATCTTCAAGTTAGGAAGAACGTATCCTACCATCCAATCATCCATCTACTCAAAGCATCATCCACGAGCAATCATTGTCCTTACAAGATTCTAAATGCTGGATGGATATATGCAAAAGTGTGTGTATATGTACTTACCTAATGCGAAAATCAGGCGGTTACTGATACAGTAAACCTCCTTAATGCAAACCATGATAGTGCCATGCATCCAATATGTATGCGAAACCCTATTGACACATACAAATTTCTACATGCGTGCACAACCATACACAAAAATGCATCATCCATATGATAACACAGCCATGATACATCCATCAATCTAACTACCACATCCATTTATGCAATATGCAACATGAAGTGACTGAGCCGATCTAGTGCCTAATGTGTGTGTATATGCATCCACGAGCAACCACTAGCAAACAATTGCATCCATATGCATCCATCAACCATAACATGTTTCAAACACATGTCTCAACCATAGGTTTTACCCTATCTAAAGGTCATAGGTATTAGCGAGAGGATATACTAAAGATAAGATAAGTACTAGACAAGCAATAAAGGAGAAGTTAAAAGACATACTCTCAAAAAGAAATGGATACAAAGAACGCATCTTTGCTTCCGTCTCCCAAGTAGCATTGCTTTCGTCATCTCCCCATTGCACTTTAACTAGCTGAACTTCTCTGTTCCTCAACTTCCTAGTTTCTGACCCAAGGATGCGAGTAGGAGCTCGTCGAATCGTCGCATCACGCTCTACCTCTACATCTCTAAGCAAGCTCGGCTCTACCACCTCCGCGGTCTCATGTAAGCACTTCCTCAAATGTGATACATGGAATACATCATGAACACCACTAAGTCTGTCGGGCAACTCCACCCTATATGCCATCCGTCCAATCCTTTCCTTAATAGGAAACGGCCCAACAAATCTCGGTGCTAACTTCCCTACGGACCCAAAGCGAACAACATTTCTCAATGGAGATACCTTGACAAAAACCATGTCCCCAACCTCAAACTCAAGATCCGTCCTTCTCCGATCCGCATAAGATTTCTGTCTATCTTGCGCTGCTTTCATCCTTTTTCGAATTAAATCAATCTTCTCTGAAGTCTCTCTAACCATATCCGGCCCAAGCAAGATCTTATCCGTAGATTCCCACCAACATGTAGGAGATCGACAAGGCCTTCCATAAAGAGCTTCGAAAGGAGCCATACCAATACTGGACTGAAAGCTGTTATTATATGCGAACTCCACCAAAGGAAGATGTTCTTCCCATGTACCTCCAAAATCCAAGATACAAAGCCTCAAAAGATCTTCTAAGATACGGTTCACCCTCTCGGTCTGACCGTCCGTCTGAGGATGATATGCGGTGCTCAAACACAACTGAGTCCCTACCGCCTCTTGCAAACTTCTCCAAAACTCACTAGTGAAAATAGGATCTCGATCACTCACAATGCTGGATGGTACGCCATGCAATCTAACAATCTCTCTAACATAGACTGAAGCAAGCCATGGAGCGGTCCTCTTACTCTTTACGGGTATAAAATGGGCACTCTTGGTAAGTCTGTCTACCACAACCCAAATTCCCGTATTGCCCTTCCTCGATCTCGGTAACCCGTCGATGAAATCCATCGAGACACTATCCCACTTCCACTGTGGAACTTCCAATGGGTGTAGCAACCCACCGGGTTTCCTTTGCTCCACTTTAACTTGTTGGCACACTAAGCATCTAGCCACATACTCGGCCACATCTTTCTTCATACCGGCCCAAAAGAAAACTCTCTTCATGTCTTGGTACATTTTGTCTCCACCGGGATGAATAGTCATTCTTGAACGATGTGCATCATCCAAAATAGCCTTCTTCAAACCCTCATCTTGCGGTACACAAAGTCTACCGTCTCTATGCAACCATCCCTTATCATCTATGGTGTATCTACCCAAATGGCTGGACGACTCCCCTCTTATAAGCTTCTCTACCAACACAACCAACTGTGGGTCGTCTCGCTGAGCCTCGCCAATCCGTCTCAAAAGAGT
Source organism: Allium sativum (assembly GCA_030737875.1). Classification (NCBI taxonomy): domain Eukaryota; kingdom Viridiplantae; phylum Streptophyta; class Magnoliopsida; order Asparagales; family Amaryllidaceae; genus Allium; species Allium sativum. The sequence goes on along the minus strand of CM060909.1, from coordinate 61,356,100 downwards.
AGGTCTAACCTCCAAGGATGCCAACAAACCAGGTACAAAATCAACAGAAGGTCTGAAGTCAAACAAAGAAAGAAACTCCAAGCTTCGTCGTTCCACGAACAATGGACTCAAAGATAGCCTTTTTCTACTTAAGGCGTCTGCCACCACGTTACCCTTACCAGGGGTATACGCTATCTCGAAATCATAGGATGCTAAGAACTCCATCCACCTTTGCTGTCTTAAGTTTAAATCCTTCTGAGAGAATAAGTACTTCAATGATTTATGGTCGGTGAACAACTCGAATCTCTCACCAAGAAGATAATGGCGCCAAGACTTAAGTGCGAAAACAATCGCGGCCAACTCTAGATCATGGGTAGGGTAATTCTTCTCATGCACTCTCAATTGTCTCCCTCCATAGGCTATTACCCTTCCCTCCTGCATCAAGACTGCGCCTAATCCTGTTCCACAAGCATCGGTATAAACAACAAACGGCTTACTCCCATCTGGAAGCACTAAAACTGGAGCGGTGGTCAAAGCTCTCTTTAACCGTCGGAAAGCATCATCACAATCTACATCCCATGAGAAAACCAGATTCTTCTTCGTCAAGCGGGTTAATGGGGCTGATATCTTCGCGAAGTCTTTGATGAACTTCCTATAATATCCTGCCAACCCCAAGAAACTTCTTACCTCGGTAGCATTTCTAGGAACTTTCCAATCCTGGATAGATACTATCTTTGCGGGATCCACAGCTATCCCTTCCTTAGAGACCACATGCCCTAAGAATCGCACTTCTCTTCTCCAAAAATGGCATTTAGAGAATTTAGCTTTAAGACTATGCGCTCGAAGAGTCTCCAACACTTCCTTGAGATGTAAGGCATGCTCTTCTTCATTCTTGGAAAAGACCAAGATGTCATCCACAAAAACTACTACAAACTTATTCAGATACTCTCTGAACACTCTACTCATGAGATCAACAAAGTATGCGGGGGCGTTTGTCAACCCAAATGGCATCACTAGCCACTCATAAAAACCATCCGGAGTCCGGAAAGCAGTCTTCTCTATACTGTCCTCCGCCACTCTTAACTGATGAAACCCTGTAGCTAAGTCCATCTGCGAAAATACTGACGCGCCAACCAACTGATCAAAGAGATCATCTATCCTCGGTAATGGGTGTCTATTCTTCTTCGTGAGCTTATTAAGTTCCCTATAATCCACACAAAGTCTGAGGGACCCATCCGCCTTCGTGGCAAACACTACTGGAGCTCCCCACTCCGATATACTTCGCCTTATGAACCCCTTCTCAAGCAACTCCCCTACTTGCTTATGAAGTTCTCTTCTCTCACGAGGAGCCATGTGGCGTACTGGCAAAGACACTGGTTTGGCATTATCCACCAAATAAATTCGGAAATCTATCTCCCGCTTCGGAGGCAAACCCTTTACTTCTTCAAACACATCCGGATATTCCCGGACTACTCTGACAGAACACAAACTTTCGACCGAAGCATCGAGCGATTCAAGATAACTTAGCAAAACAGATTCCATGGGATTGCAAGAGATCTCGAGAGTGTTACCCAAGCGGGTCATGAGCCTGACAACTCTCCTTTCGCAATCAAGAACGGCACCATTACTGGATAACCAGTCCATGCCCAAGATCAACCCATAGCCCGTGAAGCCCAATACAAAAGCATCACATCTAAACTCAACGCTAAGTATAGAAATCTTCAAACCCAAACATATCATAGACAGATATATGGAGCCCCCAATTGGGTTTGAGACAACCAAGGGATCATCAACTAGACTGGTGTCTAAGTGCAGTGACTCAACTAACGATGATGAGATAAAAGAATGCGATGCGCCAGAGTCAAACAAAGTACGAACTGGATGATCAAACAGAAAAACCAGACTTTCAACGGAAATAGTTCTACCTCTCTGCTGAATCGGTGGAACTGAGAGAACCTGAACTTGCCCCCCTGACTGAGGTGGTGCTATAAGAGCTTGCACCTGGCCTCCTGAGGTAGACCCCGTCTTCTGCCCCTTCTTTGGGCAGTTTTTCACAAGATGCCCTGCTTCACCACAATGAAAGCAACCGGTCTTCTTCTTTTTGCGACAATCCTTACTGAGGTGTCCTGGTGTTCCACAATTGAAGCACTTCTTCTTCGTCTTCTTTTTGTCACCATTGCCTTTTCCGCCCTTGCCTTGTTGTTGCTGTTGCGGTTTCTTCTGATCCCCCTTTTTCTCTGGTGCCTTAGAATTCTTATCATCCTCATGCATAAGTGCCATGTAGACAAGCTTCTCAAAAGTGGCCCCCATAGGAATGTGAGTCATAGCTATTCCTTGCAATGGTTCGTTCAAGCCTCTAACGAACCTCAAAGCCTTCTTCTCCGGTGTATTCACCAACTCTATGCCAAACCTTGCTAATTGATTGAATTTGTTGACATATTCTTTCACCGTGAGATTCCCTTGCTTCAAATTCAAGAACTTCTCCATAAACAGATTCTCTTCCGCCCTTGAGAGAAACTTAGCCCCAAACCTTTGCTTAAAATCTGCCCAAGAGTCAACAGGGCGTTCTCCATTAGTGACCTCCCACCAGAATGAGGCCTCTCCCTTCATTAACCAAGCCGCCAACTTGACTTTCTTTCCCTCTTCCACTTCAAAGATATCTAGCAACTCTTCCACTTCCTTAAGCCAATCTCTAGCCTCTACGAAAGTCTCTGAACCAAGAAAAGGTTTTCCTCCTATAGCCTTGAACTCCTTGCAAACCTTAGCAAAATTATCCACTCTAGGCTGAGGAGGAGGAGCGGTTGTCTCTGGTGTAGTAGCATTGGCCGGACCCGCAGCCGCGGCCCTAGCCTCTTGCAACCTCCTATACCATAGTGGTATAACTAAACCCTCCGGGATGTTAAGATCTTCAGCCATGCTGAAACGAAAGAGGAAAGATTCAAAAAGGAGATTCCGAAAGATAAAGATATGGCTATTGGGGATTATGCTTTTCTTTTTCAAAAACTTTTTCTCTTAGAAGACACGCTTTTAAAAATACTTTCTTCGAAAATACTCTTAGAAAGTAGTTTTTCTCAAAAATTTTATCTGTTCTGGTAACCTTAAGCTCTGATACCACGTGTAACACCCCACTCCCGCTATGATCACTCACTAAGGGGAATGCCATAGCATCGGTGGAGTATTTTAGTGAATATAGAACAGAAAAATTACAACAAGACAGATATAAATAGTACTTGAAATTTTAAAACATCATCTCATAACAGCGGAAGTAAAACATGTCTGGTTACATCATAAAACCACAATAAAGGTCAAGTACAATATCCATCAAAATAAAGAAGTACATAATCCCACTCTCATACAATAGCCAAACAAAAGAAAAGATAACTGGATAACTGGAGCTTTACATCTATCCAAGCTCCTAAAGACTGGAACAGCAATCCGATCAAGCTCCACTACTGCTAGGATCCACCGTAGGACCTGAGGGTTGGGAAAAAGATAAAAACAACAGGGTCAGACATAAGTCTGAGCGAGTCCTATAACTTTAACAATACAATCGTTAAAGTAACCAGAGAAGACATAAACTGATATACGGTAACATATAGGGATGAATGGCTACCCTAAGCAGTCAACTAAACGAAGATAAAGGATAAAGACGCATCTACCCTCCCTAAGGTAAATTACTAAACTGCACCACACCAGTCGTTCCTAACTTAAAGGTTGATCCCACCCAAGGACTTATAAAATTTACTAATTAGTACCTGCGTACCCCTAGGTGACCAAGTAGGCGCCACGGGGCCCTACAATCCACTAGGTGTACACACTACTTCCCATTCGATCGGCTCCCTAACGTAGATACCCGTGCTGGCCCCACCGTGGGATGTATCATTCCCCAATGTGGCAACCTGATGAAACTAAAGGTGCACGGCTTATATCTACTCGATGCAACAACGGCTTACCTACCAGCCCGGGCCCACTCACGCATATGAAGCCCGTTGGACTTGCGTTGCCACCGCTAACCCGTTTGCTTCTTACAGTCAAGCCCAGTATGCGTGTCCCGTCCTCGACATGGGTCGAGCCCACAAAGATACGTATGGGTTACTGGTTGAAATGGGCCTCCACAAGCTACCCACCTAAGCTTGTCCCTTTTTCTAGTATATCCCACTTAACCCTTTAATCATGTTTTAATTACATGTTCTATTTTGGTTAAGTATTCTAATCGTATTTTCTATTGCCACCCAAGGCAACCACTAGATTTTCTCATGCCACCCGAGGCACCCACTTAACCCCTCATGTCCCTCTACATGCTAATGTGGTTAAGTGTTTCTTAATTAATTAATTAAGAACGTAACCTTTGTAAAGACCTCTCACATTAGACTGTCTTTTATGACCGCTGGTTAAGCCGGTTGGGTCCGGGCAGCCTTATGTCATAACAAAGTCTAACCTCGTGTCTTTACATTAATTACGTATTTAGTTTGTGCCTAAGACCTCTCACATTGGGCTAACATTTGTAGCAACTGGTTAAGCCGGTTGGGTCCGGGCAGTTTTACGCTACAACTGAGTCCAACCTCGTGTCTTAGTCAATTAATTACACCTAATTAATCACCCTCATAATTTTATATTAATTATCCCTAATTAATCAAGTTTTCTTAACATGGGTAGACCTAACTTAATAGGTAAATTCCCATGGGGTAGACCTAACTCAATAGGTAAATTCCCAACACATAGTATGGGTACACCTAACCAAATAGGCAAATTCCCATACTATGTTTATTTATTTTGTGTTATGCATAATTATATTAATTTCACACAATCTTATTAACTTATGCATTTAATTACCCCATCGTTCCCACGTAATTTCGTTCATGATATAACACATATAAAAGGTGTCAACTTGCATATGAATGAACATGTTTCAAAGGTGCCATCTTGCATATTAACAAACACATAACTTGCATATGAACTTGCATAACATGTCACATAACTTGCATATAATATGTCACATAACTTACATATTCATTTTGCATAACAAACTTGCATATTAGCTTATAGACTTGCATAATGTGTCATCATGAACTTGCATATTAATAAACATGTAACTTGCATATTTACATACATGTAACTCGCATATTAACAAACATGTAACTTGCATATTAACAAACATGTAACTTGCATATTTACATACATGTAACTTGCATATTAACAAACATGTAACTTGCATATTAACAAACATGTAACTTGCATAGCATATTACCATGAACTTGCATAACATGCATATGATTACATAGCCCACAACTTGCATATTTAGCATCATGCAAACATAACATACATCATATTAAACTTGCATAAGCTTACATACTCAACATGCATAAACATAAGATTAATGCTAACATCATATCATATGATTCAAAGCTCATTAACCCACATACAAAACCATAAATCTCATCACATCTCATCTAATTAGTTTACCAAAAGATCATCAAAGTGATAGAAACTCACAACTAGCAACTTTGAACACCAAATGAAGAAGATTAAGATGCTAAGAAGGGATTAGAAGTTGATTAGAGAGTGATTAGTATGCAACCCTCTTCATAAAATTAGTGGAGGCCATGAGAGCTAGCATTTTGCCATAGTTTAGTCACTAGGTTTAATTATGAATGAATTAGGGTAGGTTAGGGTCTTATTTATAGATTAGGCAAGTGTTTTAGGCCATAGGATTAACCCTAGATTCAATCCAAGCCATCAAAGCATGTCTTGGGGAAGAAGTCAAGTGTAGGAACCATCTAGGGCCTTTAGATTAAAGATGGACCATGAGAACCATTCAAATGCAAAATCTGCACTTGAGCGAATCGGCCCACGGGTTGACAGCCAAACACCCTGGATTAACCCCTAGTCGACCCAGCGAGCTCGGGTCGACTTCAAAAATCGGCCGGTTCGGTTATTCCCCTCTCCCAATTCGCTGTTTTGAGCATTTTTGCATATTTATTTATTAAATTTTCAATTATATATATATATATATCAATATATATATATATATATATATATATATATCTACACAACCCATTTCACTTAATTAAGTATACTTTAATTTGGGAATTTTCGTGAAACTTCGCGAGGCCATATCTTGGTCATACGGACTCCGATTTTCGAAAACTCGGACTCTATTTCGCGTATTTTTCCGAGACGAACACAATGGCATAGCCCGTTTCCCTTGATTCCCATTTTAGAATTAAATTCTGCCTCGATTTATGTTATTACAGGTTATTGAAAATACGGGTTGTTACAATAAATGGATTGTGTGTCTGACATCGTACTCCATTATATATCATGTTATTAATCTTCTGTCGAATGTATGGATGTTTGGTGGCGGAGAATTTATTCTCTTGCTTAACACCCGTTCATATATTTCGGCAAAGGATTGGTAGTGTGATATGGAGTGATGATGTGGCATGCTAAGATGCATATGATCAATGCTTTGTTGAAAAGCAAGCCTTGTGGCTGATGATCAAAGCATAGCCTGTTTAGGCATAGTTTTGTGTATAACGTGACTTCGCGAGCCTCACACCCCGGTATGAGTCAAAAACGGGATATGGACCGTAGGGAGTGCACACGTTTCTTTCTAGCTAGAGTGGTGTCAGTGACCTACCAGCCCTGACATTTTACTTATGTGGATGATGGATTTTGAGGCGCCTCGGATTTTTATAGGCCGATAGTGGTCATATTATAGGTTCAAAGGAACCGGGAAACGTGTGTTCAGGCATAACCAATCCACTGCCGATAGGCGGGGACCGGCCCTACCGCATCCAAGGGTTCACTGCGGGGGATCCTGAGGCATTTGCTAGAGTGTCTCGAATCGGAGAGGAGCTTGCCCATAGCCTCGACTCATGATGGAAATCCAACTTCCAATACGCCCTTGCGGTTTTGATTGTAAACTTATATACGGCGACATAGTATATAGTACCTATGCCGTCTAGGATTGATATTATATTTGAATGTTTTAAATATATATATACACTAATAATAATATCGTTTTTACGTATCAAGCATCTTTTGACCATCATAAGGTAAAACCCTATCCTCTGGTGTGCGTTGCATTGTGTGATGGGACCTGGGTCTTATAATGGTTTCATTTTCTAAAAAGCATTACGTTATTTAACGATTTACTTTAATTATGCACTGGCAATCCAATGGAGTAAACCCGTTCCGTGTTAGCGGCGTGGTCCTGTGGTTAGCCTACTTATTAGATAAGTTATGTATAGAATTCTCACACCAGTCCCATGACTGACCTGTAGTTTGTTTCACTTTGCAAACTCGGGTGCCCTCTTTCCACACGGGCAGTCGAGTAGCTTTCTGCAGATATAGTTAAACAGGATCCTGGATTGAAGTCTGAAGCTGAGTCCAGAATATTGATGGCCTTCCGCTGAGATTAGTTCCGCTGCAATGTATTTAATTTATTTTAAATGTATCTTCCGCTGTATTATTTATTGATGTACTCTAATATATTCTGTACTCTGATGTAACATTTATTATTAATGTTATAAAAGTCTGTGTTGTTGTTCTGATGTGTTGTATGCCCAAAGTTAACGTACGCGGGTTTTGAACGGTCTTGATCGATCTTGCGATCGATTGGGGTCGGGCGAAATCTGGGTCGTTACAAGTATTGCCATTGAATTAGGGGGAGTTATAAATTCAGGAAGATTTATAGTCGGTAGGATCATTATTGGTATAAATTTAGGGGGAGTATAGTTAGATATACTTTTTGTTGATGACAAAGGGGGAGAAATTATAAAATAGGTATAGATAGAATAGGTGTAGTTTAAGGGGGAGATAGAAAAAAATTCATGTTGAAAGGGGAGTAAACAAAGAATCAGATCGACAACTAATATCAGGTATGAATATATTTTATAAACCAAGGTTGTCATCATCAAAAAAGGGGAGAATGTTGGAGAATGGAATGTTGATGATGTTTTGATGACAATAACCTTATTTCAATCATTATTGGTTATAAAATATATACTAACACCTTTATTTAGAATATGTATATGCAGGATTTATATGCAAAAAATAAATATTGAAGATTGTACAGTTTAAGAGATTCAAGATTTCAAAGGAGATTCAAGACTCATGCGTATCAAGATTCCAAGAGATCAAGATTATCAGAGTAATAAAGTCTAATTAGTATGTAAAACTCTTATAAGCACTCTAAAAATCTATTTTCAAATTATCCTTTTAAAATTGATTTCAAACTCTTTTCAAAATGATTTTAGATCATCCAAAGATTTTTTACTTATGATTTCAAACTATATATGTTTTTATATAGTTTATATATATTACAAAGTTGTATAATTATATTATATATGTGTTAATAATTATATTCTATAGTTTTATATCATTTATATATATAATTTTTATATCATATGGTTAAATAATATTTTATTATTTTTGTACTTCAAAAATTATATTTTGATCCACTAGTTATGTTCCAAGAATTTCCAGAATATATATATTAGCTTAAATACTCTAAAAATGATTTAAAATTCAAATTTCAAATATATATGTGGACATACAAGAAATGACATGTCCACATATAACTGTCACAAATTTTAAATTTAAAAAGATGTGTCTTTTCATATTTCAAACATTCCAGGAATTGTTGTGTCCCTCAGAACACTATATAAAAGGTCTAATTTCGAATTTTTTATAATATATCTTCTCCTTCTTCCTCCTTTATCATACCACCATTATTCTTCATAATTTTTTAAGTTTTTACACTTGTACTATGCCGATTTCAATACAAATTATATCATTCTTCTTCTATTCTCAATCTCTATCAAATACTCTTTGTTTGAAAGTGCTACTCAAGAGTTCTAAAACAATTCTAATCAATAAGGAAAGGATGTGTTCGTTGTAGGATGTAAATGAAGGAAAAGGAGCGGTGTTAACCTTGTAGCCGTGAAATCAAGGGAGTTGAATCGGTGTTAACCTTGTAGCTATGAAATCAAGGAGGTTGTAATTGGATATTGATATTAATAAAACTCTGTGCAGTCCAGCGTTGGGTGGGACTAGATGGAGGAGTAATCCGAACCAGTATAAAATTCAGTGTATTCTTTCTTTTTCTGCATTTTATTTCTATTTAAATTTTCATCTGTGATAGTTTCTGTTGTGATATTCATTATATGTTTCATATAGGTATTTGAGTAATTGTTGATTGGTTAAGATTTCTATAAGTTCTTTAAAACACTATTCACCCCCCTCTAGTGTTAGTTTTGCCTTGAGATCCCTGATCCTCATCCCTAACAACACCTTGCATCAAAATTTGAAATGATTCAAGCATAAAATGTGTCGCTCGTTTTCAGCGTGGCATGCTCCAGGTCACGAAGCTATGGTTGTTTGAGTTTGACCTTATGACAATGGAATGGAAGATGGTGCTAAGGGAAGAAGAATGGTGGTGAGAGCATGATGGTTAGCTGACTGATGAGAGAGAAAATGGAGGAAAGGAGTTCGGTTTGGTGTTCGAATAACTACAGGAGTGGGTTCGTTCATATAAAATGAGGGAGAAGATTATTAAGATGGGATAGGTAATTTAATTATTAATTTATTAAGTTAACAGTGATTTAATTCATTTCGATGATTGTATTGATTTTAACTAGGTCATACGATGTTAGAATTATAAGAATCGAATTGCGTTGGACTCGTAGTTGAAAATACTACGCTATAGAGCTGAACAGGTGTGATTTGGAGCCAGTTGGGATTTTGATTGAATTAAAACCTGTTTAATTTAATCAAAAACCCTTATCGTTATTTTAACGATTAAAATCAACGTGAGTAAACTCACTATCTCTGGTTTGTTCATAATTTATTATAAATGAATTTTGTAATAACCCGATTCTTAGGGGTATTTAATTGGGAATCGACTAATAAATTAGGAATATTAATATTAAATATTTTTGAAAAAATGTAAATTATCAAATAAATTAAAATAAAATATAAATATGGATGAGAGATATAAAATGATGATTAATGAGTCATTTATCTATAATTCAAGTAATGAATCACATTTTTTAGTTCACAAAATGGAATCTGTTTTAATGATTGAACTAGTTTTGGGAAACAAAAAACCATGTATGTATGTTCATGGAAAAAAGGGGAACATATTCCAATGTAATGAAAAAATGTAACATTAATGAAAAAAAAGAATTTATGTATGATTTCGTAATGTATGTTTATTTTTGTTTGAGAACTTGAAATAATATAAAATGATGTTTTTATGGTAAGTTTCAAGTTATGGAAAAAAACATATTTTGGTAAATATATAAACGTCGGTAAAGTAAGGTAAAAAGAAGAATCAATGTTAATTTTTCATAAAAAGGAAAAGGAAAAAAAATATTTTTATGCATATAGAGAAATCTAAAAACAAACTTAAAGAAAGGTGTAAAAAAAATCTTAACATAAAATGACGTGTAATCATTTTGTCCCTTAAAAAAGAAAAAAAATGAAGATATTTGTTAAGAAAAATATAGAGAGGGGTGTAAGGGTACAAATCATTCTCATCCTCATTTCAAAAGAGGTGAGTAAAATGCTTTTTCAGTTCCAAGGCAGAAACCAGAAAACCCAATCGCCTTCTTTTCGTAATCAAATTCTAATTCAAATCTATTTTCTCATAAAAAATCAAAGGTCAAGAGAAAAGAAATCCCCAATTCTAGTTCAACCGAAAAAAGGTTGCAATCAAATGGCTAGCTGTTATAGAGCTTGAAGATTATATTTATTTTGAGTTTGAGGTGACTGAAGCTTTATTTTCTTTTTCTTTTTCATGGATTGAGATTTGCATGTCGATTTTAGCTACAAAATTTGCAAATAATTGCCTACTCAAAATTTTTATGTGAAGATTGTTTTAGTAAAAAAACGATAACTTATAGAAAAATTGATCAAAATAGATTAATCTTTTTACAGTAAAATGATCTTCCAATTGTCCATAAGTTAGGTTTTGACTATCTTTCGAAAAAAAATTGTTTATGGGGTCGAAATTTTGTTTGGTTCTTAGAGTACAGTTCTAGCCTGTGTATTTTTTTAATTGAAATCTAAAATTAGAATTACCATAACTTTTGATTTGTAAGTCGGAATTGGATGTGGTTTATTCTAGTTTAAATTAATTATTGTATGCTACAGCTTTCATGTTTAATGTTTTGCATAATTTTGAAAATAATACTGTCAAAACCTATTTTTTCGCCAGCATATCAATAGAAGTTTGGGTTAAATAAAACAAAATATTCAAGTTGAAAATGATTGATAACGAATATTGATTCTTTAGCAATTGGTAGGGAATTTGGCTTTGAATTTTTTCACAAAGGAAAAAGACTAGAAGATGAAGTTATTATAAAAAAGTTTGACTGTAAATGATTAATTTTCAAATTTTATGAATTTTCCAAACATGGTAAATGCAATTGAGATTTATAAATGTGAGTTGAAAATATTAGTTAAATAATATGAAATCTATACCAATTGGTAAGGAATTTGGCTACGAAAACTTAGAAAAATAGTCTAAACTATTAAACAAAACTACTGTGCAAATTTTGGATAATTATGTTTAAATTTTTAATTTATAAGAGTTTTACAAATTGGGCATTCGCAATTATGATTTATAATTTGAGCTAAAAAGGGTTGATGAAGAATAACAAATCTATACCAACTAATAATGAAATTGGCCATGAAATTTTGGATGAAGAATCTATGCCAGCGTATTTGGCTATTGAATTTTTTTTGAATGAAAATGTTAAAATTTTGAATTTATATGATTTTTTAAATTGAGTATGTGCAAACTGAGATTTATAAACCTGAGCTGAAAGTGGCTGATAAAGAATAATATATCTATGGCAAATAGTAAGGAATTTGATTATAAAATTTTTCTCAATGAACATGGACAGATACATAAAGCTGCTACAAAAAATTGGAAAGAAAATATTTAATTTTCGAATTTATATGATTTTCCAGAGTGGGTTTAGAATTTTGGAATTGTATGTTTTTTGTGTTATTCTTGCTCACTTTTAAGATGTTTTACTTTGAGAATTTTAGAGCAACAGTGCTTTAATTTTAAAAAAAATCATATTATTATTGAAATTAATAAATGTTTTAACTCATATTTGGATGAATCTTTTAAATGAGTTTAGAAAAATTATACGTATAAGCATTTCCATATAGAAACGTAAATTATTGTATATGTTTATAATTGAAAATAAACAAGTTATGTTTTTTAAAAGTATTTGATGTAAGTATTATGTGTATAAACTATGTTGGAACTTAATCATTTATGAATATATATAATTTGTCTATTTAAATATTGTTTTGAAAATAAACTAAACATTTGAAAATAAGTCATGGACTTTGGATGGTGTTGCAAAAAGTTTTTGAATATTTTAAAAGCTTGTATAATCAATGTTTCCATTTATCTATTACATGTATTTTATAATGGTTATTTGAAAATTAAATTATTTTTCTTTTGATTATTTAAATTTTATAAATACTTTTAGATATTTTTTTGATATAGAGTTTTAATTGAATACAATTTCTATAGAGATTTATGTGAAATTCTATATGATGAGGATTTTGTGTAAATGGTTTAGTTATACCAAATGGTATGGGATTGTAACGACCCGGAAAAATGCGATCTTGGTTATCCGATATACAACACATATCGAACATCCAAGGATCGAAAATAACCGAATAGTTAATGAAAGAAATTAGAAGGTGAGAATAGATAAGATAGAAACTTAGAATAGAAGAAGAAGAAGAAGAAGAAGAAGAAGAACACAACATCAGAGTAACACGAACCTCACAGCGGAACGAATAACATATAATAGATAACATAACTTTGAAATAAACAGTTATGTATACAATAGCACTTATCAGAGTACAATACTTACAACACAGCGGAAATAACTATAGCTATATGATTCTGAAGCCTCCTGCTCCCGCTCTTCAAAGGTATCTGCAAATCCCGACTACTTGACTGCCCATACAAATTTAGGTACCCAAGAGTTTAGGGAAAACAACAAAGTAAACTCCGGGTCAGTCATGGGACTGGTATGAGTAAAACAATTTAAACAAGTATATAAACAAGTAAACGATATCTCATAAGACCACGCCGCAGAACGGAACGGGTTTTTCCCTTATGAGAATCCAAAATATTTTTGCAAAGCAATATCATTCTGATATTATAATAATGTCTAAGTACAAATAAATATCAGTCTAGTAGAAACGCTTGCATCTCACGTTCTACATATATAGTATACAATCAAAACCGCAAGCACGTATTGGGTAATGGATTTCCAACTATGACAAGGTATGGAATCACCTTCCGATCAGTGTACTCTAGGAACGATACACTGGAGTTCAACAAGAACATCTTGCAACTCAGCCACACATGACCGACCACTCATTTCGCTTGAGTGTATCGAATGTACATCACCAACGGTTGGGATCAGCAACCGTTCCCGTATATATATATATATATATGGGACAGCATTGATAGATTAAAGAAACAAATGAATATTCACTAGATAGGTGATTATACACCCTACTTCGGTGCGACCGACTTAGCCATGCTGCCTGCCCGATTTCTGTCATTTACCGGATGTGAGGCTAGAAGCTACGCTTTATTTTCACATCAGATTCACTTCGAATGCCACATTGTCAGATCCATCGAAAATCACTAATTGACGTCTACAACCATACATTACGTGTCAGCTAAAAGAAGTTTCCTTCTCCGCTTCCACTCTTTGTACGGTTGAAGAAATCAATGTACGTGACCGTCTGGAAATACTATGTCAGACATCCATCTTCATTCACTTAGAAATGTCACATCGTCATACCCGCCAAATCACAAATTGACTTATCCAAAAATAACACGGGTATACAGCTAAGAGAAACGAATTCCTCCGCCACCAAACGTGAATACGTTTGAACAGATCAACTTACGCGCTCCATTGGATATACTCTGTCAGACCTTCGTCCATACAAGTTGTCCTGGGACTGGACAAACCGAAGGCACTATTCTGTAAAAAGGATAGCCCTTGCATTTTACTCCGTCCTCAATTATCTTTGGCATATATGATTCGCAACGCTTATGCCAATACAGAGTGGTTCTATGGATAATAATCCAACCGGTCTCTCCATATTAACAACGTTAAAATGGTCAAAACTTCGATAGTCGGTGAGTTAACTATCAAAGAAAAACAAGTGTGCAAACAACGATATTATTTCCAAATGGAAATTATATCGAACAAACATCATTTAACATTAATCTCTTTAGTTCATTTATTTACTTATCTCCTGTTTCCCTATATTTTAAATTCTTATTTTCTTTTATCAGAAAACATTTCTGATTCTCGTTTGGAAAACATTTCCAAAACTCCTTTACGATCAAACCTTACCATTTCTTAGTTAAGAAGGAAGTCACTCAAGTTGGGGTATAATTACCTCTCAGACCTTAACTGAACAACGTTATAACTTCGAAATGGTCAAAGTTTATCTTTTAATCTTTAACAACTTCTTTACGCCCTTTCTCGGATTCAATTTTACTAGTCCACTTCTATATTTAAAACATTGGTTATAACGATAACGTTATAATCCCTACTTTCGAATTATCTAACTTTAATTATAACTTCTATTCTTATTAGTGAATACTTAACCTAACACTTATTTATTTATAAATAAATAAATCTCTATTTAGACACTGGAAAGTATAAGTACTTTCCCGAATTCGATATAATCGAATTTTGCCGATTAACTCTCTTCGAGAAATCTCTATTTGATTAACTCTTCTTCGAATAACCTATATTCGATTAACTTCTTCTCGAATAAACGATATTCGATAATCTTTCTTCGAATAACTAATGTCCGATAACTCTTCCTTTTCAAATATCTCATATTTGAAAATCTCACTTCGATTAAACTATAATCGATAACTCCCTTCGATGAAACTAACATCGATAACTCCTTTCGATGAAACTAACATCGATAACTCTTTTCGATGAAACTAACATCGATTAATTCCTTTCGATGAAACTAACATCGATAAATTTAACTCGACGAACTGAACTTATTTACTTTACTCGATCATCTTGACTTGATAACTTAACTTGCTAACTTAACTCGATTATCTTAACTAAATCACTTGACTCAATCATCTTGACTTGATAACTTAACTTGCTAACTTAACTCGATTATCTTAACTTGATTACTCATATAGAATAACTAATATTCGATTTAACTCCATTTAACTCTATTCGAATAACTACTATTCGATTAACTCTATTCAACTCTATTCGAATAAACTATATTCGACTAACTCTATTTAACTCCATTCGAACAACTACTATTCGACAACTCTATTTAACTCCATTCGCTTGACTCTAGATCGCAGCGATCACAATGGTTACGCCTGATTCCCTCAGGAAACATCCGACCGCCTTAGGCTATCTGCAGCCCTGCGAATTACGCTAGCAGTCATACAAGATGGCAATACCCTGAATACTATGTTTTGACTAGCTCTGTCTCAAATAACTATATTTGATTAACTCTAGTTCATTTAACTCTAATCGATTAACTCTAACTAATTAACTCCAACTGGTTAACTCTAACTGATTAACTCTAACTGGTTAACTCTATTTGACTAACTCGACTTGACTAACCCCTTTCGAATAACATATTCGATTAACTAACTTTCGAATACCATATTCGATTTTCTCCTTTCGAATGTCTATATTCGATTAACTAACTTCGAATACCATATTCGATTAACTCCTTTCGAATGTCTATATTCGATTAACTAACTTCTAATACCATATTCGATTAACTAACTCCGAATACCATATTCGATTAACTCCTTTCGAATGTCTATATTCGATTTACTAACTTCGAATACCATATTCGATTAACTAACTTCGAATACCATATTCGATTAACTCCTTTCGAATGTCTATATTCGATTAACTAACTTCTAATACCATATTCGATTAACTAACTTCGAATACCATATTCGATTAACTCCTTTCGAATGTCTATATTCGATTTACTAACTTCGAATACCATATTCGATTAACTAACTTCGAATACCATATTCGATTAACTCCTTTCGAATGTCTATATTCGATTTACTAACTTCGAATACCATATTCGATTAACTCCTTTCGAATGTCTATATTCGATTTACTTTATTCACTTTATAAAGATTTCCTTTTCAAATTTATTCTTGAAATATTCTAACTCCTTAAATTCCCGGGAAAATTCGCCATAACCTCCTTTGTATCGGGAGCATCGGGAAAATCCCCAAACTCGCCACACAGGCCTTTCCATTCAAAAAGAAATGTTTTGAATTTATTTTCCTTTTTGAAATATCTCCTATTTATAAATATCCCAATTTATAAATATTCCTTATTTATAAATATTTAAATTTATAAATATCTCTTATTTATAAATTTTCCATTTTTATAAATATTCTATTTTTCAATATCACTTTGAAAAATCTCCTTTATCTACATTCCGGTATGTCATGGTATTCAATCATATCAAATCACGATGTTCAATATCGTCCAAGCACATATAATCGTCCACAGATTTTATATCACATCATATAACAATATATGAAAAACAATAAAATAACTGTTGAGGAATCCAGTCGGATTCCTCCAACCTGTTTCCCTGCATCCACAGATGTTACACAGTATAATATACATCAATTTCATCCCAACATGAAATATACTGAAAATCAGAATCCATATTTGATTGACGGTTTTCTATATATAACTATATCTACGTTTTCAATCAAATCTATTTAACAGTCCAATTTAACAGTCCAATTTAACAATCAATACACAACAATCAATCATTAAAAATAAAGTACAGTTTATACAAATATAAACTGAACAGAGTTAGTGAGATTTACTCACATTTGCGCGTTAGCCGTTAAATAACGGTTTGCGTTATTTGATTCAGTCGGACAATTTATTTCGCCATAAATTGTAACGAGCTCGGATTCGCTCCCAGTTAGCTTCATTGTTTTGCTCCCGTCCATACGATCCCAACGCAACTTACGGTTTGTGATTCTGATTTCATATGACCGAGATATGATGTTACAAAGTTAGTATATATATTTAAATAAAAATTTAAACTAAACTTTTATTTATTGCATGGGCCTTAACTTTGATTCAGCGGCCCAATACCCTTCATATACCATATTCGATACTACAATGTTTCTCCCCCAAATCATTTCCGTCGATCTCCAGTATTTGCTCCCCGTTGACCATACGCTTGACCGACCATGCTCCGCCCGCTCGTCCACCAGTCGAGGTCGCAACCACCATCCACGACTTCGCCATCAAAAACCCTACCTACCAGACACCCCTACCTTCAGTTCGACGCCTCCCTGAGAACCGAGCCTGTAGCCTTCTCGCCGTCATCGCTTCGCCCTTGAGACCACCGGAGTCCTCAAAACCGTGACCAACGGCTGCTCCTCGCATCCACGAACATTGTGCCATCCTCCATTCAACCCAGCTCCTCCTCAGTCGACGTCAAAATTCAGCCCTAGGTGTCACTGCCGAGACTTCGACCGCCCAAACAAGTGTCGGACACTGTGAACCATACATCAGATCGAAGCAAACACCCACGGGAATTCAATTATGTGGGTTTTATAATTTATGCTATTTTGTTTGGATTTCTATAATTTATTTGAGGATCGAACCTATGTTTTGCTGAGAGCAAAAACAACGGCGCGAATTTGACCAAAGAATGAATTGGATTTTAGGGTTAGGAAGATGTTAAGGGTATATATAGATAAGTTAAATTATTATTTTTTTATATTTATTATTATATTTTATTTTAAGCCAATGCTACTTTCATCCGTCCTCTAAAATTCCTGTGACCACACACAATACCTAAAAATCACGAAAATTGGCATGCAGCCGCATTTCGATATTACGGTCCCAACGAAACTGGTTTCGTCGAATTCTGACTCCGTATGATCACACAGCGTATTTTTAACCATTGAAATACTGATTGTTTTACACTCTAAAAACCCGTACGGCCACATACTGACTTCAAAAATCACGAAACTGGGAATCTATCAACTATTTGACATTGCGGATCCAACAAAACTGGTTTCGCCGAATTCCGACTTCGTATGCAAAAGTCGCTATTTTTAACGCTCTAAATAGCCTATTTAAATATATAAATATAATTGAATTAATTATTTAAAATCAATTATTATCGTATATCTTCACATATGATATCGTACAGCTCTAGACTATCATATCAGAATTTACATTTTGATATTTCGTATTTTTTTTAGATTTATCGATATTCAATTTATATCGAAAATCCTTTTATAACGTAAATAAAGCGTTGCGAATTATAAAGGAATTCTACAGCGACTTTTCTGAAATTTGATTTGAACGTACATCAAAATCTACCCGACGAAATCCCGATTTTTCTCTTCCACTAGAAAGATATACTCCACCAGCTTCACACGTTTCTTGTTTCACAGAAATCCGGCTTAAAATGAAATCCTGTACATTCAGTTGAAGTTCAAATCGCCAAATAGCGAACTGCAGCACCATTTCGAGCTCGTTTATAAATATATTATAAACTATACGTTCAACCGTCGTCGATTCAATATAATCGTTATTATATTTCGAATCGAAACTCCACCAAATCTCGTATGCTATTCAATTCACACGATATTGTGAATTTCACTATTTCCGACTATTTCGACATTATAATGTATTATTATATTATAATTATTAATTAAATATTCAATATTATTTAATTAAACGATCATTAACTTCTCTAAATCACCAATTATATAATTAAATAAATTAATTATATATCGCAGAAAATGCGGGTCATTACAGGGATGTTTGGTAATACTTTTCTGATTACTCCCTTGATTGATCATGTGGAATATTTGTATTTTTGTATTTTCAGTAAGTGCAATCTACTTCCTTATTGTAAATATTCAAGTAACACGAGGTAGTATATTATACATGGGTGTTACTCGGCTAATTACTGTTTGAAAGTTTATGACACTTTTTGAACTTCTTTGGTTCATCTTTGAGATGACATGCTTTTATGTAATTTTTATGATGGTGCTTTTTTAATTCTATATCGCAATTGTTGTGACCTGATTTAAGGGGAATACCCACCATATTTCTTAAATAGGCATGTGAAAGGCTTGTTCTTGTTTATGGCATGATGATAAGATTGGTGGTTATACATCGGTTTTGTTTTGTTTTTTTGGGTTGCGACTACGATTTTTCTTTATTATATGTTGGTATATTATTTAAGTGATGACTATATTTTAGTCCAAACACTTCTGAATTTCATGACATTATTTGTATGAAATAACCCATTTTATTCTGGGTTGGGATAAATTGGACTCTATTGTACCATTGAATCCGTGGTACCTCATTTGCCCTTATTACCACCAAAGGTCAACGGTCTGCTGCATTAGGCTAATTTTATATTTTTTTGATCAATATTCCTAATCCGCGGGTCACGGACTACAATAGATGGAGGCGTAGGGGTCTCATATGTAGTGTCATGAACAGGTAGGACATGGACTTTGCCTTAGACCGTCTTGGTTATCCTAGGTTGATTGCCAGGTGTGTTATGAGTAGATTACGGTGTTGATGTCTCGATGCACGCTCAAGCTCTACCAATGTGATTTTACAACATTAGCGTCTGTTTATTTGGTATGTTATGATTCAGGTTATATTTATCTCATAATCTCCTAATACTTTATTAAATTTTTATAATTGATCAACTTTTACTATCATATTTATTTACATATGATAAGTGTTATGGGTATCGTATTGATTTATATGTGATACTCCGACTTGATTCATTTCATTATATTTTTTACACATGATAAATGTTATGAGTATCGTACTTGTTTGAACACGATATTATGACTTGATTTGTTACCATACTGTATTATGTTCGTTATGGGTATCATATCGGTATACATGAAATACTGTGATGGTGAAACGATCCAAACTCGCCTGTAAGGGAAAGCCCGGATTGAGTTGAGAACACGACAAATCAGAACACAAACAATAGAACATTTCATTGCTTATTACAACAATTACATCAGAGTACAAGAATATATCAGAGTATGAATAAATATTACACATTGAAAATACAATATCAGAGATTAAAATTACATAGCAGCGGAAAATAATACATAAATACAATGCGTAGCGGAAAGTAATACTGACACAACTGAAAGATATACACAGATAAAGAGCTTTCCGAACATAGCTTCAACAGTAAATCCAGGATCCTGTATAAAGAAATATCTGCAAAACCGAAACTACTCTGCCCGTGTGGAAAATAGGGGCACCCAGAGTTTAGGTTAAAAGAATAAACTCTGAGTCAGTCATGGGACTGGTGTGAGAATTAAAACAGCTATTTAAAACTTTACTTTAAAAATAAAGTAAATCAAGGGACTACGCTGTATAACACGGAACGGGTTTTCCCTCAAGAATACCAGTGCATAAACAAACAACGCAATGCTTTTTGAAAAAACTGAAGCTATTATAAGACTCAGGTCCCATCATACAATGCAACGCAAGTCGGAGGATAGAGTTTTACCTTATAATAGCCAAACATGCTTAGTAAGTTTAAAACAAAATCATTTGATATTATCACTAGTGCATATATGTTTCAAAAACAATTTCAATCATAATGTATCAATCATAGACTGAGCATCCCATGCCACTATGCCGTCATATAGGTTTACAATCAAAACCGCATAATGTCGTATTGGAAATTGGATTTCCGCATGAACAAAGGCAAAGGATCGTCCTTTCTGAATTTAAGACTCTCTAGCCCGAGCCTCAGTATACAGCCACCACTGCACCTAGGAAAATGCAGGGCCGGTCCTCTCTTACTTTTGAGGATTGGAAATTCCTGAACAATACGTTTCCATGCCCTATGGGGCGTAAATCAAGATCCATTAGGGACTCAAATCCGACGTACCTCGCTATCAATCATACATATAAGTAAAAATGTCTGGGCTCCATACGATGAGAACACTCCTAGCTAGAAAGAAACGCATGTCCTCCCTGCCTTCCTTCATCCCGTTTCTGGTTCATATCGGGGTGTGAAGCTCGCGAATTAACGCTATACACAAAGCTATGCTATTTAAAGCCGTTCTTTGATCATCAACCACAAGGCCCTGCTTTTCAACAAAAGCCTTAATCACATGCCACTCAGCATTCCACACTGTCAATCCATACCGTGCCACTGATTTCTGCCAATGTATATCCTCTAAGCCCATACATCTCAGAGATGGGTGTTAAGCGAGAGAATAAATTCTCTGCCACCAAACAGATATATATTTAGCAGAGATCAACGAATACAGTATAAAGGAATACAATGTCAGACATACCATCCATTTGCAAGTCCGTTCTGGGTCTGAACAAAATAGAAAGCACCTTATTCCTTATCCCATATGTCCAATACATGAGAGAGGTCCTCGCATATCACGTCGATCTCCAAGTACATATGGACGATCACCACTTATTACCTTGTCTAGGGTGTACAACCCAATCAAGACATCAGTAATTATCCAAACGATGTGAAGATCTCTAGTCTTCAACCACCGTCTTCATCGTTGACTTATAGTCGTATCATTATTCAGAATGGGCATAAACCCGGTCTTTCCGAATAACTCATGTATCTTATAAACAAGTGTTATAAAAACACCACACGTCTCATTCCAATCAAGAATTTTCTTTTATTCAAATATTCTTTTCACAATTTAAAACAAATTGAGGTTTTCCAAACTAGTAGGGATTAGCGAACCTTACCGAAGTAATCATTTATTTTATTTCCCAATCCCAACCTATTCATCCCATGGAGAAAAACTGGTAATACTCCATATCTAACACCACGATGTTATCGGTAAAATTAATTACCATTTCACATTCAAATCTAATTAAAGATTTAACTATCGCCTGGAGTAAAACTGGTGGAACTCCATTCTCGATCATTTTCCAAATTTGATAATTTAAATTATCAATTCACATTTCAATCTAATTAAAGATCCATTAAAACTTCACTTAGTTTTAATCTTCCAAAATCATTATCTAATGATTATTTAACCTTGGAAACACCAACATGCCACATCGACAATCTACACTGCACCACTAATTTCTGCCAATATATAACCTCTAAGCTCATACGTCTCATAGAAGGGTGTTAAGCAAGAGAATAAATTCTCTGCCACCAAACAGTTATATATTTAGCAGAGATCAACAATACAATTCGAAATACAATGTTAGACATGTAATCCTGTTTTTAGCTGGGTTAAAGAACCAATGTCATTTAAAACACAATTCACGATAAACCTAAAATCACATTCCATTAACTATGGAATCTTCACAGAAAACAGATCAATATATATATACATATAATCGATGTAAACTTCCGTATCTAACCTATAATATAATTGGAATAACGACAAAGCCTTTTAAATTCCGTATATATTAACAGTCTTCCTCCACAGAAGCTCACTTCGATTATTACCAAATTGAATTCCATTCAATTCCAATTTAATATATTAAATTGGAAAACTTTACTTTGGAAAATTTTCCATTAAACCTTAATAAGACGATTTATAAATTCCAAATCACATTTTACTATTAATTGGGTTAAAGAATGAATGTCGTTAAAAACACAGTTCATTATAAATCCAATTCACATTCCATTTTATTCTAATTACTAAATATAACTGGAAACTCTAATAATCTTAATTAAAAGATTTATTCCTTTCACATGGGGTTTAAGAACAGTGTTATTTAAGACACCATTCGCAACAAACCCTAAATCCAATATGATATTAAATACAAGGCTCTAAACAAAAATTATATCAGCTTATATTCAATATCAAATTCTAAAACCAACACATATCGTATGGGGAATAACGATATATATCTTTCTTCCAAATTCCTCAATAATATCCGTATAGTCACAGAATCCAATATCGAAATCACCCAAAGATGATTTCTATTCAAATCCATTCAAATTCATACATTGGAAAATTCTAGTTAGATTTAAAACCATTCTCAAATCCAATTTATTATTTAAAAACTTTGGATTATCTTTCTAGTCAATAACTAGTTCATTCAGATAAAAATATATTTTTATCTTCACAAATATGGAATTTTTCATCCAAATTCTTTCCAAATCATTTATTAGATTTTGCACAAATTATTAGTATTTTTTATAATTTTATCATGGCCCGTATAGTCGGTTTTCAATAAAGGCCACCGAACTGCATCCATAGCGACCTTTTCCAAATTTGATTTGGAAATAATTCCAAATCCAACTATTAGATTTCAAATATTTTATATTCATTGGAAAGCTCTTTCCGATACGAACCCAACGGTTCCGGGTTTAGGAGAATCCGACTGTCGGATCTCCTGTAATGTCAATTCGAAGTCAACGGTCAAAATTCGCGAACGATCGCAGTTGACGCGTTTTATTCAAGCTATTAATATATATATATATATATATATATATATATATATATATACACACACACATATACAATATATATTTCGTTCAAAACATATTTTATAAATTCGTTTTTAAAAACGATTCCAACTTTCATTTCAATTTTAAATCAAAATTGAATACTCCTTATCATTATAATATTTAAATGATAATATTTTCAAAATATCAGATTTTGAAATAATTTCCTTTTTGATATTCATTATAAAAAGGAATAAAATTGACATAAATATCGTTCACGTTAAAATGGCGCATATTCAATCAACATGGTTTCATATATATCAATATTTTCGTGTCTATACCAAATCGACATCAAAATCATATTTTAATCCCTTACAGAATATTATTTTAAAATATTCGTTATTTTAAAATATTCGATATTTTAAAATACTCGTTATTTTAAAATATTCTTTATTTCTAAATTGGAATCAGACCAAACCAATTACCATACAATGTTATTTATATGGATTTCATACAACACATGCACGCCACAACAATGATAAACAATTATCCATCATCCCGAGTGCATTACACAACTGCATAAGCATTAAATTTAAATAATTAACGCTTACAATAGCCTGTTGGTATTAGTGTATGTCAGATATCATCCCAATACCCGTGTGGGGTTTCAACCAACAAATATTGAATATTATTTGTGCAGTTGGGCGATGTGTAAAATTTATCGTCCCAATCAATATTAGTTAAATGGGTGTACATAAACAAATCGTCCGATTTGTAAATGATTATTTATTTTCATTTTAGGAGAATTTTATGTTGTTCATATATACGTTAAAAATTATATTTTTAACGATAAAATATTTATTTTAACACTTGACTATTTTATATAGGTCATATATTCAACAAAAATAATATTTTTATTGTTCAAACATTTTATTCAACACATGAATATTTTATACAGTTCATATACACATTAAAAATTATATTTTTAATGAACAGTATTTATTTCAGAAAATTTTGGCATTATAGCGGCGCGATATTAGAACCGGAGTAATGTCTAGCGTTACCCCTCTCCTGATACTGGCTCGCGCCATACACAATAATCACAATCAACCCAAACAATCCCACAATCAATTCACAATCAATTTTACAACTACAATCCAAATTTCTACAATGCAATCCAAACAAACAACTATGGTTTGTATAATAAATAGGGTCGGGGGCTACTAAACCCCGTCTGCAACCTAGTATATATTTAACTGTAAAATAACACAATGAGATCCATTCCGCTGTTGTTTTCCGATGTTCAGAGTTGTTGTTCTGATCCAAGAATTTACAAACGAGCTCCAATCTTCATTCCATCTTTCTTTCTAGCTTAAGCGCGCCATCCTGGACAACTTTCGCCTAACGGCCTTTCTTACGAAAATGCTCCATTTCGCCAGAATTCACGAAAAGACAGTATTTGGACAGCAGACTTTGGACGTGTTTTCCGGGCAACTCCGCAATCCAAAATAAGACTCCCATATACCCAAATCGAAGATGAAATCGTGCTCTTCGATTTTGGCACCATGGAGTTTTGGCCATAGGGGCTCGGTTTGGGAGATATCGGCTAAGGAAGCTCAAGGTGTTTATTGTAAACACGTTATTTTATAAAATCAATTTTTTTTTGTAAAGGGGACCCACTGGCGGCTCTGGGGTGGCGGGTGGTGTCGCTGGACCGAGGGGAGGTGGCGGGGGGTCGCGGTGGTCGGAGTTGGGACTGGCGGCGTCAGTTTTGGGGATTTTCTGATGGGGAAGGAAGAAGAAGGCGGAGGAGAAAAGGGGGAACGGAGGGCGGCCGGGGGTGGTGGCGCTGCCAACGCGCGGCGGCAGGCGAGGGGCGACCAGTGGCGGGCCCTGGAGGATGGCAGCAGAGCTGATAAGAGGTGCGACGATGTTTCAAATTAAAAAGGGGGCTTCATTTCAGTTGACCGTGGGTTTAGTTTATTTAGGGTTTGACTTGGGGGTGTATATATATAAATATTTATTATTATATTTTTTTTCCTAAAAAGTTAAATTTTCATTCAATCTCCAAATCAAACACAATGACTATTACCCCTAGCTAATTACCCCCATTCCTAACATAATGGGATATGTCCAATAAGCCAGTTCGACTGTTTCGGTCAGTTTTTCTTTAAATTTAAAATATTAGTTAATTTAACGTTAAAAATTGATTCCAACATACATTTTAAATTACCGGGGCCACATACTTACTCGAAAAATTCCAGAAAAATAAATCTAGCTATCTTTTGACGATACAGTCCTAACAAAACTAATTTCGTCTAATTTGGATGCCGTTTGAAAAATGGTCATTTTTTAGTCGATTAAATTCAAACTAAAAGTATAAATTCACCACGCTCACATATTAGTTCCAAAAATTATGAAAATTGGAATCTAGCAATAATTTGACAATCTGGATCCAATAAAAGTGGTTTTGTCAAAAATGTAGGTCTTTTGCAAAATGGTTATTTTTAAGGGTTATATATTATATTAATATATACATAAATTCTATAACGACTATTTTAAATTTTAAACTGGACATAACTTTCAACTATATTATGAAATCTAGATTTTTCACATTTATTAGAAAAATATTATTAAACAGATTCAAATGTTTCTGGTTTTACTGAAATCCGATTTATTTTGAATTTTGTATAATTATTTGAAATTAGAAATCGAATTTTCAAACTACCACACCATTTTCAGGCTCGTTTTATAATTAAAATAAATTTATACATTCTTACTTCAATTTAAATAAATTTTCAGTCGTTATGATTTAAAATAAATCATTTTAAATATTTTAAATCCATTAAAATAGTTGAAATAAATTTTTTAACTTTGTTCTGAAATTCCGGGTTGTTACAGATGGTTTACTCATACCATCTTGTTTTATATATGGTATTTGTTATGGGTATCGTATTGGCTTATATGTGATACTCTACCTAAATTTATTCCTATCATATTGTTTTATATATAATTATTATTATCGGTAACATATTTATTTATAAACGATACCTTGCTTTAATTTATTTTCAACATATTAACAATTATTGATGGTATCATATTGATTTATATATGATACTGTGAGTGGATATATATATTGACGTATTCTTTTTATATGATTATTTTAATTTGTTACATAATGATTTATATAAACCACACTTGGTTTTATTCTTTTCTATCATACTATTTAGCATAACAAGCGTCATTGTTCATTGTCCATAGAACCTACTTCACTCATACTAGAAATAGTTTTACCCATGTGATTTGTTACAATCCCCGGGCCAATCTAAGGATTTTTGTTGCAGGTTAAGTTGCTTGGATTGTTGCAGCAACTTTAACATTTTTAACATTTTGAGATTTTTGGATTATGCAGCTACAGACCTATTAATAGCTAGTCGCCTGTTATGGTATGTACGCTATTATGTATTTTGGGAGTCGTACTATGTATTATGTATTATAGACATTACTATATTGATATGTATTATGTATTCTATTGTTACCGTTGTGCTGAGGCAAACTCTTATATTCTGTATTATGTAACTTGGGAAAAAAAAATAATTCTTGTACCATTACTTTGAACTAAGGCTGAGCATCGTGCTAGTATTATTTCAAGGGAATGAGTACAAATTTAGCCCTATCGAGTCTCATTCTGTATGCTCTCCGGCAGTAACAATTAATAATGCTCTAGATTAGCATTGATATAGGGGTTTGGTGTTGCAGTTTGGTATTAGAGCCTAGGTTAAAAATAGTACAGAATATATTCTGAATATTGGTTAGCACAAGGCAATAGATGCATTATACACGTTTGTATACCTTAAAACATCACTTCGATAATATAATAATACTTGAACAAACCTAGATCAAAACTCCCAACCTGTAAATGTTCTAGTGTGAGAAATTATTTTAATTTTAGGTTAACAACATTACTCACTATACACGCACTAGTGAGAAATATGGTTGGAAGGCCTTCCCGTTTGACAATGAAGTAGTGGTTTGATTTGATGCGAACATGCCACAAGCTGCACCAGCTCCTAATGCTACTCTTATGGTTGATTTCGCTTGTATGTTTAATTCTTTTAGAATTTTGACTAATTAAACAAGTTACAGACGCTGCCCTATGTAAATTGCAAGGATGCAATTTTTGTAAGAAGGGAAGTCTGCAACAACCCGATTTTTAGGGGTATTTAGTTGGGAATCGACTAATAAATTAGGAATATTAATATTAAATATTTTTGGAAAAATGTAAATTGTTAAATAAATGAAAATAAAATATAAATATGGATGGGAGAAATAAAATTATGATTAATGAATCATTTATGCATAATCGATATAATGAATTGCATCTTTTCGTTCACAAAATAGAATCTATTTTAATGATTGAACTAGTTTAGGGAAAGAAAAAACATCTATATATGTTCATGGAAAAAAGGGGAACATATTCCAATGTAATGAAAAAATGTAATGTTAATTGAAAGAAAATAATTTATGTTCGATTTCATAATGTGTGTTTATTTTTATATGAAAACTTCAAATAATGTAAAATGATGTTTTTATGTTAAGTTTAAAATTATGGAAAAAAAAAGATATTTCGATAAATTTAAAATTGTGAAAAAAGTAAGGTAAAAAGAAGAATCAATGCTAATTTTTCGAAGAAAGGAAAATAAAAGAAGAAAAGAAAAAAACATTTTTGTAAACATACAAAGAAATCTAGAAACAAACTTAAAGAAAGGTGTAAACAATATATTAACATAAAATTACATGTAATCATTGTGTCCCATAAAAAAGAAAAAAAAATTGAAGATGTTTGCTAGGAAAAATCTAGAGAGGGGTGCAAGGATAAAAATCCATCTCATCCTCATTTCAAAAGGGGGAGCAACGTGCATTTTCAGTTCCAAGGCAGAAACCAGAAAACCTAATCCCTTTATATTCCTTTAAAATCTATTTTCTCATACAAAATCAAAGGCCAAGAGAAAAGAGATTCCCAATTCTAGTTCAATTGGGAAAAAAGATGCAATCAAAGGGCTAGCTGTTATAAAGCTTGAAGATTGTATTTTTGAGTTTAAGGCGAGTGAAGCTTTTTTAATTTTTATTTTTCATGGATTAAGATTTGCATGCCGATCTAAGATGCAAATTTTGCAAATATTTGCTTGTTGAAAATTTTTATGTGAAGATTGTTGTAGTAAAACAACGATAACTTAGAGAAAAATTGACCAAAATAGATCAATTTTTTTATTGTAAAAAGATCTTTCAATTATTTATAAGTTATCTTTTAACAATCTTTCGAAAGAAAAAAAATGTTTATGGGGTCGAAATTTTGTTTGGATTTAAGAGTATAGTTCTGTCCTATATATTTTTAAATTAGAATCACCATAACTTTTGATTGGTAAGTCAGAATTGGATGCAGTTTTTTCTAGTTGAAATTAATTTTCGTACGCAACAACTTTCATTTTTTATGTTTAGCATAATTTTGAAGTCAAGACTGTCAAAAACTATTTTTTAGCTAGCCTATTAGTAAAAGTTTATGTTAAATAAAAAAATTATTCAAGCTGAAAATGATTAGTAAAGAATATTGAATCTGTAGCAAGTAGTAATGAATTTGGCGTTGAAATATTGTATAAAGGAAAAAGACTGTTAGATGAAGCTATTATAAAAAGTTTGACTATAAGTGATTAAGTTTTGAATTTTCAAACTTTGTGTATGCAATTGAGATTAATAAGTCTGAGCTGAAAATATTAGCTAAATAATATGAAATATGTACCAAATGGTAAGGAATTTGGCCATAAAAATTTGGAAAAATAGTCTAGCTTATTAAGTGAAGCTACTATGAATATTTTGGATAATAATGTTTAAATTTCCAATTTACATGATTTTTACAAATTAGGCATTTGCAATTGTGATTTATAAATCTGAGCTAAATGTGGTAGATGAAGAATAAAAAATATGTACCAATTAGTAATGAAATTGGCTATACAATTTTGGATGAAGAATCTATACCAGTGTATTAAGCTAATGAAGAGATTGTGAATAAAAATGTTAAATTTTCGAATTTTTGTGATTTTTCAAATTGAGTATGTGCAAACTGAGATTTATAAACCTGAGATGAAAGTGGCTGACAAAGAATAGTATATTTATAGCAAATAGTAAGGAATCACGGTATGGAATTTTGCTCAATGAACATGGACAAATATATAAAGTTACTATAAAATTTTGGATGAAAATAGTTAATTTTCGAATCTATATGATTTTTAAAAGTGGGTTTAGAATTTTGGAATTGAATTCGAATATTTAAACTTGTTTTAAATATTATATTTGGAATATTTATGGATTTAAATATTGAATTCGTTAATTAAATGATGATTGAAGGTTTGAATATCGAAACGTCGAGGTAGTTCATAAAATTGAGTTTTGAACTTCAATTGAATATACGAAATCCGTTTTAAGTTGGAATTCTGTGAAACAAGAAATGTTTGAATCTATTTGATTATAATTTTCTAATGAAAGAGAAAAATCGAGATTTCAGCTTATATATTGTAAGTTATGTCTAATTCAAATTTTCAAATAGTCGCTATGGAAATCATTTATAAACGGTAACATTTATTTAATAAATTTAATAAGGATTTTTATATATTCGAATATCGTTTAGCTCCAAAACGTAAATTTTGAGTTATAATTTCATATTTGTTGGATTTGAAGTAACACATTATTTTATTTGGATATATTCAATAATAATAATTTTTTATTATTTAACTTAATTATTTTCGAAAAACAAATTTTATTGGGATTCGTATGGCTAGCTATTGCTAAATTTCCGGTTTGGGGACAATCGGAGTTGTTTGGTATGCGTGCGAAATTTAAACGTGAACCGTTGGATAAATTGGAATCAAAATAAAGCTTTTTTCAGACGGAGTCGGTTTTCAACGAAAAAAATTTCATTGGGACCGTAACGTCAAGACGTAGCAGCACGTCTATTTTCACCGCATTTGGAGATCGTGTGTGGCGGTACGAACATTAAACGTTTAATGTACATAGTATTAACCCAACTATCAAAATACTATTATTAAATTAATAAAAAGAAAATAATATAAAAATGAAACCACTTTACTTAGCACCCAAGCAGCCTATTCCTTTACAGGAACATTTACATAATGCGTTGGGTTCCGTTCACCTATAAGTATCGCACAATTTCCTTTGTTTTCAGCTAATGGGAAAAAAATGTAAACATCTCCAAATAAAAATTATAACACCCAATCCGTTGAGTTTCAGTCTGAGGCTTCAACTAAGAAAATGTAGATGAGGGGCAGGAGGACCCACACTTGAATTTTGGTGGGTTGCGGTGAATTATAGCGGTGGTGGTAGGCGTTTATAGATCTGGTTTCTTATTTTGGAGTAGCATTTGATTTTTAATTTTTACTGACAATTAGAGGCCGAATTGGATCTGGAGGCCTGAAGGTAAAGTGTAGAGGACATGTCAGGAATCATTTCGGCGGCTGTGCGGTAGTGTAAGGTGGTCATTGACGACGGTGGTTCCTAGACGAAGTCGCGGCTAGCCAGTTGTAAGTGGTCTTTGTAACGACTTGGCTTTTTGACCACTCCAAGTCGGTAATTAAACCAACCCGAACTATTAAAAATGACAGATTGTTATTGCTTATGGAGTTGAAATACAATTCAACACAGAATCACAGACACAGAATCACAGACACAGAACATAAAATTGTCTCACAGCGGAAGCAAAATTTATACAATATTACAAAATATTTAAATTTACAGAATATCAGACTGCAGAATAAATATAGATACAACGGAAGAATGAATATAGAACCATACTAATATTCGGTAATAAGAAGAGATGGGCATAACTGCATATGACATAGTAGATAGATGGCTTGATCTCCAACAAACTGAAGCTCTAATAGATAGATCCTCAAGCTACAGTACTCGGTTTGACCCGGGCATTTTGCAAGAAATAAAACAAACAAAATACTCGAGTCAGGACTAACAGTCTCATATAATTGAATTAACTCAAATGAAGTGTCCACTGAAATGTACAATAACTTAAAAGATGTCTGGGATTTTCTTCCTTTAAGGATCCGCGAAACTAATATCTATATAATAGTACGCTATTATTGTAATGTCTATTCAGTAAAGTAAACATAATGAAAACAGCATAAGCGGGATTACAATGTTACCCTTACGCTGTTTATAATACCGTAGTCTACACAGTACCGTAAGTCCATCGAATCTCGATGGCATCAAAGGGTAGTCCAAAGGTGCGATACAAATCAAAATCGTAGGGGGCTGGATACAGATAAGATGACAAGGCACATGAGGAATACCCACAGTAGGATTCTACCAGATTGCGGCTCCCGAGCCGGTGTTAACGCATAGTAGCAACTACCGCCCACCTCGAACAACACTCCCAAAATCAAAGAGCTCCCAAATCAGTCACATAGTAATAGAGATGGTATCGAAGAAGCGTGTTCGATCAAAGGCGCTACCTCACTTACCCAGGCAAGGCTCCTGTTTTAGTCATTTTAATTGTGACCCGAAGGTCAAGGCCAATACATCAGCGTTCTCTTTCTTCAAATCCAGTATTTGTCTCCATACCATCCTACTTATTTCTGGAACTCCACCGCGTACACAGTTGTTAAAGTAGTATCGGTATTGACGGCGAGTATGACATCTACCGACTCCGGTCTCTTTAACAACCAAACGCTCACATTTTTCACATCGTGGCCATTAGATTTGAAATCATATTTCAATTATCGCAAATCGATTTATTTTAAATATTTTCCAAAATCGATTACTCAGATAACTTTACCAATTGGTTCGATTAAAATTTCAAATCCAATATTCACCATAATCCTTTGTTAACCATTTGGTTTTGAAGTTTCGGTTTCCTTGAAATATCATTATTGCTAGAATCCCCTTTTCCTTCCTTTGGATTCAATAAACTAGTTTGGACATAGATTGTAACGACCCTAGGGATTTTCGGTCCCGAAAATCGACAGAAATACCTTTACCATAACTCATGCCGACCTTCCAAACACCGAAAACACTGGAACGTTATTAGAAAGAAATTAGAGGGTGAGATAAGAAAGAAAGAAATATTAGAATAGAAGAAGGAGATGAACCAACACAACACAAATTCAGAGTCTCACATTGCGGTGGAACAAAATATAATACAGAAATAAAACTTTATTGAGAGCTTTAAAAATACTTACAATATCAGAGTACCTCAACATCTCTGGACAGTTATAAAAATCTGTCTCATATACAACACACAGCGGAATAATAGCAATATAATATCACACGTCTGGACTCTTCCAGCTCGTCTCTTCACAGCATTCGATAACCTGAACCTATACACTCAGGCTAACCCGAGCATTTACGAAACACCGGGTCAGTCTGGTGAACCAGAGTGAGAAAAACTCACATAGTATTAAGGGGATCACACAACTTGATTTTAAAGTCAAAATATTTTCGAAAGAAAAGGATAATCGTAAAACCAAATCCACACATAAATATGGATGGTTTTTACCTTATGATAAACCAAAACATTTTCGAAATCAATATCTTTTCTGATATTATAATAATGTCTAAATACAAGTAGATATCAATCTAGCGGAACGCTTTGTGACGGCCCGCCTCGCACCAGCCTGCATTTCCTCCAAAAGTGCGCTGTACACATGCCCGACTAGCACGGGACGGTCGTCAGAAGAAAGGAAAGAAGGGAATGAACTAATCAAGGAACCTGTAGAATGTCTCACAGCGCATGGGATAAAATATAATAATAACATACTGGACATAAAACAGGTGAGACAGTGCATAAGCTGATAACTAATAATAAATGTCATCATCAGAGCAGCGGAGATCCAAATACAGCTTATTACAACTTTTCAAAATCTACTGTCTCTAAACAAAGAAAGCTAAAGTAGAAGATGCACCACTAATGCCCAAGCAGTGATCTTCAACAACACAGGGAGGATACTATATATATATTACGTGGAAGCCTCCTGCTCGTCTCTGGATCAGCTACCCGTGCATCACCAGCTAACCTGTCTCTAGTCTGCTCGTGTGAGCACCCAGAGTAATAAGAAGAGACATAAAACTCTGGGTCATACATAAAGCCTGGTATGAGCGATAAGCATCTAAACAGAGTAATAACAGGTATACTAAACCATACCTGAACCTGGACCTGCAACCAAAGAGTTAGTACCACATACCGTACAATTCTCTAAGGTGCCATAATAAATAGTGTAAGAATACGGGGGTGGGGTGTGTATGTCATAATGATAGCAAACAAACCATCCATAGCAACCATCCTCACATCTCTCACTCAGTGCGTAAAGCATACGACATCTACCACTTTGGAACACTAGACAAACTGAGGCAACGACGAATCCCGACTTGTAGAAACCCTGCTGTGACCAAGCCAAACACTTGGAGTCATGACCAAACATTTCAATGACCCACTTCATTGGTCGTAGCCCTTGGTTCTACCAATGCCATAGTGGCCCTGAATCCGCCTTCGTACCTCCTACCATAGTGGTCCGAAGCTATAGACGTCGATAACCCCTTAGCACACGTCCCGCAGCAAAGCCCAACTCATGAAGTGAAATCGTTGATTCCCATCTGAATCTTGAGCTCTAACTTCTCATTTGGACTTCCTTTGCATCTCGGGTTTCTGTCATCACCCTCCGGATCGGTCTTCATTCTGTATGTAACTCCCTGATTCGGTTCGCAGTCACCAGCTCGTAGCCTTCAACCTCGGATCGGTTCGGATCATCCTTCACGCTCGGGTCGGATCGTGTCGCACCATATGGATCGCACCTCGTCAGCTCGTGGCGCCTTGTCGAGTCGGTTCGGGCTTATCAGTTCGTGGCAACCCACTGGTTCGGGTCGAGCTACCCATCTGGATCGTGGTGCTTCCCTTCAGTCGTAGAGGAACATCGGTTCGGATCGGGAGCTTCTTAACGGGTCGGAGTAGCTCATTCTCACGAGAGACGGATCGGATCGGCTCATCGGATCGGGGTCTTCAGCCATCGGCGGATCGGGTCGCGCCATCGGATCGGATCGTGGTCTTCCCTTCGTGGCTCCGAGCTCTGGCATGTGGCGCGGTTCGAGAAGGCGGGTCGGTTCGTGGGCATGGGGCGATCCGATCCGGATAAATTCCTGCACTTCGTTCCAGCGACAGTTTCTCGCCATTCGACGGCGTTTTTGACCAAACTAACACTTCTAAGCAATCACAAAACATACCATAGAGTCATAGCAACATGTAATAGCAACCACAACAGCAAACAATCACTCAAATGAATCAAAATGGATCAAAAGTGGCCAAAGCTCCTTATTTTCCCTTAAGCATGTTTAAGTAAACTGGTCATAGAGTTAACAAAACTTAATTAAACCGAACCAAATTTCAACCAGAGGCATAAAACATTATTTAAGAATTTCTAAACATTTTTCCAGAATTTATTAGTGTATAAATTCGCTAATCTTCACTAATTACTCTTAATCACCGTAATTAGTGCAAAAACTATGCAAATCACTCACCTTTGCCACAATAAAACTTCCAAATCTGAAGTGAACCTCCGATTTGCACGAATTCCAATATATAACAGCAGCCCTACCTCAGTCCTTGTGCTAATCCTCCTTGATTTGATGCCTCAAAGCCTTAATCCTTGATTAGGAAGTGATTTTAGGTGTTTTAGAGAGATTTAGAGAGTGGAGGCCATGGCTAGGTTAAGGGAAATGAAAGTGGCGGCTGGAAAATGTCTAAAGAAATGTTTTCTAACCCTAATCAGCACCTATACCCCCTAAACCCGAAATTCCCCTTGGGCCAAGCTGCTAATCACCCGGTTAAGCCTAATTAAGCTGTTTTTCACCATCTGAAACTTGTTTCAGCCATATCTCCCAAACGGTGAGTCCGTTTGGCTATTGTGACCACTCTACGGAAAGAGAAACCATCATCCGGAGCCAATGGAAGTGGTTTCAGGTCAAAATTCCTTTCCAGTCAAAAGTTATGGCCAAAACAGTGATAACTAGGGGTAAAATGGTCATTTAAAAATCGGGAAAAATCATGAACATGGGAAATGACCCCAATAGTCGTCTCCCAAAGTTACATGACCATACGACTTCGTATGTGAAAGAAATAAATATCCTACGATCCTATGATGCGTAGAATACGGGTCGTTACACTCTCCCCCCCTTAAGAAATTTCGTCCCCGAAATTCCTTAACCCAAAACATACAAAAGATCCCGCATGCCTAACAACCACATACAACAATCAAACATGCAAAACAAGCAAACAAGCCTATCCTAGCATGCGGAAAACTAAATCGAAGTCAAAGTCTTAGCAGGCAAAGAGTTCTGGGTGTGACTTCCTAATGTTCTCCTCTGTTTCCCAAGTACAATCATTCTCGTCCTCGCTCCACA
Organism: Allium sativum; assembly: GCA_030737875.1. Classification (NCBI taxonomy): domain Eukaryota; kingdom Viridiplantae; phylum Streptophyta; class Magnoliopsida; order Asparagales; family Amaryllidaceae; genus Allium; species Allium sativum. Next base: position 61,320,127 of record CM060909.1, on the reverse strand, counting down.
GTACCTTGACTAGTTTCACCGCCTTCCTTCGAAGTTGCTTCATGTCGTGTGCGACAATACGGGCCGGCTTGCGGTTCCCAACCGCCTCGGGTTCTACTTCGAAGTCCTCTAACTGATCAGGTGAAACAGTCATATTTGAGTCGTGAACGAACTTCCTTAGTTGGGAAACATGAAATACGTTGTGAACTCCCGCCATCTTCTCTGGTAAGTCAATTCTATATGCCAAATTCCCGACTAGTTCAAGAACAGGGAATGGGCCAACAAATCTTGGTGCCAACTTGCCTCTCCTGCCAAATCGTATTACACTCTTCAACGGAGAAATCTTGACAAACACCAAGTCGCCAACGGAGAATTTTAAGTCTCTTCTCCTCTTATCAGCATAACTCTTCTGCCTATCCTGGGCAGCCTTCATTCGTTGTTGAATGATCTTAATCTTATCTGAAGTTTCCCTCACCACATCTGGTCCAAGCATAAACTTCTCGCCAGTCTCTATCCAACATGATGGTGAGTTGCATGGTCTTCTGTACAGAGCCTCAAACGGAGCCATACCGATACTGGATTGGTAGCTATTATTATATGCAAACTCTACTAGATGCAAATGGTCATCCCATGATCCACCAAAATCCAATATACATGCTCTCAAGAGGTCTTCCAAAATACGGTTCACCCTCTCTGTCTGACCGTCGGTCTGAGGATGATATGCGGTACTGAGATGTAACTCTGACCCTAGAGCCTCTTGTAAGCTCTTCCAAAACCCACTGGTGAACAACGGGTCTCGGTCGCTCACAATGCTTTTGGGTACTCCATGAAATCTCACTACCCACTTCATATACAATTCTGCCAACTTGGTTGCTGTTCTGGTCGATTTGACGGGTATAAATCTTGCACTTTTAGTCAGTCGGTCCACAACTACCCAAATGCTATCATGTCCCGATCTAGTCCTTGGCAAACCATCAATGAAATCCATCGAGACTTGCTCCCATTTCCATTCGGGAATTTCTAATGGTTGCAGTAATCCACTAGGCTTCTTTTGCTCGGCTTTAACTAGCTGGCAATTCATGCACTTGGATATAAATTTCCCAACGTCTCTTTTCATCCCTTCCCAGTAGTAAGTCTGCTTCATATCTCGATACATCTTATTACCACCGGGATGTATAGTCAGTTTTGAGTGATGACATTCTCTAAGCACTTCATCCCTAAATCCATTGACATTGGGTACAACAAGCTTTCCATTCCTTCTAAGCCATCCATCTCGATCAAGCCCGTACTTGTTCACCTCCTCATCGACACACATCTCTATCTTGGAGATGATTTCCAACAGGTTAGGATCGTCCCTCTGACTAGAGCCGATCCGCTCAATTAAAGTGGGTCTGATCGTCAAACTTGCTAACATTTCTGGATCCAATTCGCACTTTGGTCTGAAATCAAACCCCGCGATAAACTCCAGTTGCTTCCATTCAAGGAACATAGCCCCTAAGCTGGCATGTATTCTACTCAATGCATCAGCCACCGCATTGCCCTTTCCTGGTGTGTATGCGATGTCAAAATCATAGGAAGCTAAGAACTCTAACCATCTCTGCTGACGGAGATTCAGATCCTTCTGAGAGAAGAGATACTTTAACGACTTATGATCTGTAAACAACTCAAATCTTTCTCCCAAGAGATAGTGTCTCCACATCTTTAACGCGAACACGATCGCTGCCAATTCTAAATCATGGGTAGGGTATCTTCTCTCGTGCGGTTTCAATTGCCGACTTGAGTAAGCTACAACCCTACCGCCTTGCATCAATACAGCACCCAGTCCGGTACCACAGGCATCCGTGTATACCGTCATCTCTTCATCCCCCTTAGGAATGACTAACACCAGTGCGCTTGTCAACTTGTCCTTTAAACTTTTGAATGCATTCTTGCACCTTTCATCCCAGACAAAAGCTTGATTCTTCTTGGTCAACTGGGTCAATGGTGCTGCTATCTTGGAGAAACTTTGGATAAACTTACGATAATACCCCGCTAACCCCAAGAAACTTCTTACATCTGTTGCATTCTTGGGCGTAGGCCAATCCTGTACCGTAGCCACCTTCGCCGGGTCCACGGCAATCCCATTTTCTGATACAACATGGCCCAAGAACCTCACTTCCCTCTTCCAGAAGTGACACTTAGAAAACTTTGCTTTCAATTGGTGTTTTCTCAACACCTCCATCACTATTCTTAAATGTCCCTTGTGTTCTTCCTCTGTCCTTGAGTAGACCAAAATATCATCAATGAACGCAAGGACAAACTTATTCAACTGATCTCTGAATACCCTATTCATAAGATCCACAAAATATGCTGGGGCATTGGTCAGCCCGAATGGCATGACCAACCACTCATAAAACCCAGACGGCGTCCGAAATGCCGTTTTAGCTATGCTCTCAGCTTCCACTCTAAGCTGATGAAAGCCTGTCGCGAGATCCAACTGAGAAAATACTCTCGCGCCACTCAACTGATCAAACAAATCATCTATCCGCGGTAGAGGATACTTGTTCTTCCTCGTCACTTTATTCAACTCGCGGTAGTCTACACACAACCGAAGGGAACCATCCGCCTTGGTAGCAAACACAACTGGTGCTCCCCATTCAGAAACACTCCTTCTGATAAATCCCTTCTTCAAAAGATCGCTGACTTGCACCTCGAGCTCTCGCTGCTCTCTTGGTGCCATACGACGAAGTGGCATCACTATAGGCCTGGCATCTTTTACCAAATCAATACGAAACTCAATCTCTCGGTGTGGTGGAAGTCCGGTCACTTCTTCGAAAACATCCGGATACTGGCCAACCACGGGAAAACCTGACAACTCACTATGCGGAATGTCGAGGGAGTTTAGAAAACTAGCCAATACCCCCTTACTGGGTAGACCACCAAACACTATCCTCCGCCCATCATCCGCTCTAGCTGTCACCAACAAGCCCTCACAGTCTACCACCACCCCGTATCTTTGGAGCCAATCTACTCCCAAAATAATGCCAAACCCAGTAAAGCCCAAAACAAAGCAATCACAAACAAACATGCATCCATGACTCGATAAGACCACATTACGACAAATCATGCTAAGGCTAGTCGAACCACCAATCGGGTTCGTCACTACTAAAGGTCTATCGACAATCTCGGGCTCCAATCCCAACCTATCTACCAGGTCACTAGATATGAAAGAACTGGAAGCTCCGGTATTAAACAAAACTCTAACAGGAACATCATAAACAGAAAGCATACCTTGAATGACGACATTCTTTCCCTTCTCCGCCGCAGTTGGGGCATTCGACGAAGAAGGAATAGCATTAAGAGCATATGCTTTCACCATTTGCTTTTCCTTAGGGGGCTGTGGACACTTGTCCTTGTGATGTCCCATTTGGCCACAGTTGAAGCACTTCCTATCTGCTGGCTTGGCCCGACAATTACTAGCATAATGGCCCTTCTTACCACAGCTGAAGCACTCCACATCTTGCTTATTCTTTTTCTTCTGGCCATCCCTAGCTTGGTTCTGCTTTCTCTTATTCTGGGGGCCACCCTTGCCTCCACCACTTGCTTGTGGCTTTGGCTCATCTGCAGATGCAACCTCAGTCTTCGGCCTAGGGTAGAGACTTTCTGACCTTAACGCTTTCCCCACAATCGATTCAAACGTCTCATCGATGTGGTTAATAAGTTTTTCCCCCAAGTACTGATCCAAACTAGTTATGAATTTCTCATTCTTCTTCTCGGTAGTATCAATAAGAGATAACCCATATTTTGACAAAGTGTCAAATTCAGCAATATACTCCGAGACTGCTCTGCCATTCTGCTTGAGCTCCACGAATTTCTTGAACAGCACTGACTTCTGAGCAGCCGGAATGAACTTCTCACTAAAACGAGCCTTAAACTGCTCCCAAGTAATCTGATCTTCGGGAGTAGCTGCCTTTATAGCATTCCACCAATTCATTGCCCGCCCTTGCAGCTGACGGGACGCTAGCTTTCTCTTCATCGCATCCTCGATACCCAAATCCTCGAAGATACGTTCGCAACTATCCAACCAATCCTGAATATCTGTGGCCGACTCCGTTCCGTGAAACGGCTTCCCACCAAGACTAGTATAATCCTTGTTTAGCTTGGCGAAGTCGACCCTCGGCGCCTGCACTATTGGACCACCACCATTTCCACCATTGGGAGCTGCCCTCTGTACATCTCTAAGCATCTCTCTCATGAGGTCAGTAAACATCGTCCTCATGTCAGCAGCATTCCCATTGTTGGCTCCCCTACCAGCACCTCTAGTATATCGGCTCATCGTCAATCTGAAAAAGGAAACGATTAACGACTCCATAGCGGTGCTAGTGCAGTACGACTTCATTCTTATACTACCAATAATATATATATATAGTTTTTAAAAACCAAAGTAATCACAAATACGCTCTCTCGTATACGTATATTATCTCTCCCTGATAACTTCCCTAGGTTAACTACGCAACCTAGAGCTCTGATACCAAGTGTGACGGCCCGCCTCGCACCAGCCTGCATTTCCTCCAAAAGTGCGCTGTACACATGCCCGACTAGCACGGGACGGTCGTCAGAAGAAAGGAAAGAAGGGAATGAACTAATCAAGGAACCTGTAGAATGTCTCACAGCGCATGGGATAAAATATAATAATAACATACTGGACATAAAACAGGTGAGACAGTGCATAAGCTGATAACTAATAATAAATGTCATCATCAGAGCAGCAGAGATCCAAATACAGCTTATTACAACTTTTCAAAATCTACTGTCTCTAAACAAAGAAGGCTAAAGTAGAAGATGCACCACTAATGCCCAAGCAGTGATCTTCAAGAACACAGGGAGGATACTATATATATATTACGTGGAAGCCTCCTGCTCGTCTCTGGATCAGCTACCCGTGCATCACCAGCTAACCTGTCTCTAGTATGCTCGTGTGAGCACCCAGAGTAATAAGAAGAGACATAAAACTCTGGGTCAGACATAAAGCCTGGTATGAGGGATAAGCATCTAAACAGAGTAATAACAGGTATACTAAACCATACCTGAACCTGGACCTGCAACCAAAGAGTTAGTACCACATACCGTACAATTCTCTAAGGTGCCATAATAAATAGTGTAAGAATACGGGGGTGGGGTGTGTATGTCATAATGATAGCAAACAAACCATCCATAGCAACCATCCTCACATCTCTCACTCAGTGCGTAAAGCATACGACATCTACCACTTTGGAACACTAGACAAACTGAGGCAACGACGAATCCCGACTTGTAGAAACCCTGCTGTGACCAAGCCAAACACTTAGAGTCATGACCAAACATTTCAATGACCCACTTCATTGGTCGTAGCCCTTGGTTCTACCAATGCCATAGTGGCCCTGAATCCGCCTTCGTACCTCCTACCATAGTGGTCCGAAGCTATAGACGTCGATAACCCCTTAGCACACGTCCCGCAGCAAAGCACAACTCATGAAGTGAACTCGTTGATTCCCATCTGAATCTTGAGCTCTAACTTCTCATTTGGACTTCCTTTGCATCTCGGGTTTCTGTCATCACCCTCCGGATCGGTCTTCATTCTGTATGTAACTCCCTGATTCGGTTCGCAGTCACCAGCTCGTAGCCTTCAACCTCGGATCGGTTCGGATCATCCTTCACGCTCGGGTCGGATCGTGTCGCACCATATGGATCGCACCTCGTCAGCTCGTGGCGCCTTGTCGAGTCGGTTCGGGCTTATCAGTTCGTGGCAACCCACTGGTTCGGGTCGAGCTACCCATCTGGATCGTGGTGCTTCCCTTCAGTCGTAGAGGAACATCGGTTCGGATCGGGAGCTTCTTAACGGGTCGGAGTAGCTCATTCTCACGAGAGACGGATCGGATCGGCTCATCGGATCGGGGTCTTCAGCCATCGGCGGATCGGGTCGCGCCATCGGATCGGATCGTGGTCTTCCCTTCGTGGCTCCGAGCTCTGGCATGTGGCGCGGTTCGAGAAGGCGGGTCGGTTCGTGGGCATGGGGCGATCCGATCCGGATAAATTCCTGCACTTCGTTCCAGCGACAGTTTCTCGCCATTCGACGGCGTTTTTGACCAAACTAACACTTCTAAGCAATCACAAAACACACCATAGAGTCATAGCAACATGTAATAGCAACCACAACAGCAAACAATCACTCAAATGAATCAAAATGGATCAAAAGTGGCCAAAGCTCCTTATTTTCCCTTAAGCATGTTTAAGTAAACTGGTCATAGAGTTAACAAAACTTAATTAAACCGAACCAAATTTCAACCAGAGGCATAAAACATTATTTAAGAATTTCTAAACATTTTTCCAGAATTTATTAGTGTATAAATTCGCTAATCTTCACTAATTACTCTTAATCACCGTAATTAGTGCAAAAACTATGCAAATCACTCACCTTTGCCACAATAAAACTTCCAAATCTGAAGTGAACCTCCGATTTGCACGAATTCCAATATATAACAGCAGCCCTACCTCAGTCCTTGTGCTAATCCTCCTTGATTTGATGCCTCAAAGCCTTAATCCTTGATTAGGAAGTAATTTTAGGTGTTTTAGAGAGATTTAGAGAGTGGAGGCCATGGCTAGGTTAAGGGAAATGAAAGTGGCGGCTGGAAAATGTCTAAAGAAATGTTTTCTAACCCTAATCAGCACCTATACCCCCTAAACCCGAAATTCCCCTTGGGCCAAGCTGCTAATCACCCGGTTAAGCCTAATTAAGCTGTTTTTCACCATCTAAAACTTGTTTCAGCCATATCTCCCAAACGGTGAGTCCGTTTGGCTATTGTGACCACTCTACGGAAAGAGAAACCATCATCCGGAGCCAATGGAAGTGGTTTCAGGTCAAAATTCCTTTCCAGTAAGAAGTTATGGCCAAAACAGTGATAACTAGGGGTAAAATGGTCATTTAAAAATCGGGAAAAATCATGAACATGGGAAATGACCCCAATAGTCGTCTCCCAAAGTTACATGACCATACGACTTCGTATGTGAAAGAAATAAATATCCTACGATCCTATGATGCGTAGAATACGGGTCGTTACACGCTTGCATCTCAGGCTCCACATATATGTATATACAAACAAAACCGCGGCGCTTATTGGAGATTGGATTCCGACTATGACAAGGTATGGGACCACCTGCCGATAGTGTATCTCTAGAGGCGAATACACTGGGTTCAACAAGAACGTCTTGCAACCTGGCCCACACATGACCGACCACTCATTTCGCTTGAGTGTATCGAATGTATATCACCAACGGTTGGGCTCAAACCACCGTTTCTCGAAAAGGGACAGCATCGAAATAGATTAAAGAAGCAAAAGGAATTTCTCTAGATAGGTGATTATGCACCTTAATGGGAGCAAACCACATAGCCATGATGCCTGCCCGATTTTCGTTATTTCCCGGTTGATGAGGCTTAAGGTTTAAATTTCTTTCTGGGATATTTGGTCATCATTCACTTTGAATGCCACATCGCCAGATCCGTCAAGTCACCAATTGACGTCCACAAATATACTCTGGGTATAAAAGAAGTGCCCCTCTTTGCCACCAATCGGTATATTTGTAAAAATCAATGTACGTGCTTTCAGGAAATACTCTGTCAGACATTCGTCCATACAAGTCATCCAGGAACAGGATGGACCGAAGGTACTCTCTTACAGCATCCAATATAGGAATCACCCCATGGATCAGTAGCGATAGTCCTTTCAATCCATAGATTTCAACCACGACAGAACCATAATTTATCTCTGGCCGCTAAACCAAAAATTTTTAGTAATCCTTCCACTTATGAGGATCCATGGTCTTCAATGCTCCATCTCAACCGTCCTCTGATATCTTCACGTATTTATTGGTCGGAATGGTTTTCGAATATAAATTCGATTCCGGTCTTTCCTTACCAACAATCGTATTGGACAGATTAGATAGTCGGTGATTTAACTATCAAAATAAATAGTGTTTCAATCATGACAATCCAGTGAGTTCACTGGTTCAGTATTCAGCATCACTTGGCCATTTGATTAAAAACAAATGCAAAATTTAGAACTCTTAAGTACTTCGATAAATATAGATTTCTCGCTTCTTTATTTAACATAAGATTTATTCTTTAAAGAAGTTCATACTTAATAAAATCCTATATCATATTCAATTTTCTATTTTCACTTTCAAATCACTATTCACATTTATTTTCTAATATTGGAAATCAATTCACCTATTACTCGTGAAAACAACATTACGGAATATCTTTTATGTAACACCCCGCATTTTTAATATAATTAAAATTGAAATAAAATTTATGAAAATATGATTATATAGGTAAATAATGGTGATGTATAATGAGAATTAATTAATACATGGAAGAGAAGAAAAATTAATTCGATAATAGTGTGTGTAACGGAGAAGATAGTAAAATAAGGATATTTAATTTAGATATAAGGAATTAAGTAAAATGAACATCACCATTGCGTTCCTCTCGAAATTTTACATGAAATAAAGTCTGAGTTTTCGAAAATAGGAGTCCGTATGAAGGAGTTATGACCTCCCGAAGTTTCAGCGAAAAATCAGAAAACAGCCCAGCCAAGAACAGAAAAAAAATAACCAGGTCGACTATAGGGTCGACCTCCCGGGGGGAGGTCGACCATAGTGTCGACCCCCCCTTGGGGAGGTCGACCTGTAGCGACCTGGAGGTGGAATTTTGGTCCAGAAGCGGGAAATTCGCCCCAGAAGCTGTCCAGGTTCATTTTTGAGCACCTGGATGAGTTTTTGGGCCTGGTACGTTGGTCTAACACCTATATAAACATCCTAGACTCATCGTAAACTCCACAACAATTCATGGCAAGGCCATGGCTCTCTTCTAACTTGATTTCTTCTTCCTCCTCAAGCTATTGATCTAAATAAATCTTAGATCTATTCTTCTCTCATTTCTCTACAACATCTATTCTTAAAATTAAAAAGAATGAGATCTAGAATTACTACAACCATGAATAAAAATAAAAGAGGCTTAGATCTAAATCACTATGCAAAGAGAAGGAATTCAGATCTGCAACCTACGCCGCATATGAAATCAAAGATAAATTGAATTTGATATGAAATCAATCAAAGATGAATCAAAAGCAACAAAAAGGGGGAAATCAGTTCGAAGATTAATCTCGTTCCTATTTTGAAGATGACAAACACTGTGAGTGGAGTTATAATACAATTTTTGTGTAAAATTATGATTTATCGTTCAAACATTCCCTATGTAAACGCGAAATGAAATTATTGTGGAAATTGGATCTGTGATGTTTAATATTGTCATGTGTTCGCTTTTAATTATTATGCATGCGATTACGTCCTTTTTTATTCTCCCTCTTTTATCTTTTTATGACTAGGCTATCACGAGCCTAGCTTTATTATGAAATGAATACGACGGAATGATTGTTGTGAACTAAAAAGGGGAACGCTTGGTTTTGGGCTATGACATGAACAGGAGGGTGTGGTTATAAATTACAAAGGGGGTTGGGCGTAATACAACATTGACAAAACCTGAATGCGTAAACCAAATTTAGAATTATACGCATGAACATGATTTGGGGTTTGGCGTAGAATTGACATCATTGATTTAAGCATGAAATCGACTTATGGATTTGTTAATGGGCACATGTCTCTAGAATAAAACCTGTATTATAACTTGAATTTGGAAAAGAACACAAACTTGATTTGAATTGACATCTGGAATTTGACATGAAGTTTACATCTAGAACTTGAACATGAAATTGACATGAATATGAATTATGAATTTAATGATAGACGTAACCTGTTAATGGGATTACAAGCATGAATATAAATTGGGGGTTTTTAGGTAAAGCTTGGATTTGGGGAATTGACACTTGACATCTAGATTGAACTTGATACTCGAATTTTGGTACTATTGAAATGCATTGAACATGAATATGGTTGAGTAATTTGTGTAATGTAAATAGGGACAAGATTATGAACCTTGAAATATGACATTTAGAATATGCTTATGAACTTGACATCTAAAACGAACATGAACATGGCATGAATTGGTAGTTGACATTTATAAGAACATGCTTGTAAGTTGGGTAATTGGCATAACATGAACTTAATATTTTTTGACATGATTACGAACTTGACATATGCCAATTAGAATAGACATGAACCAAACATGAAACGTGGCTAACTCGAGGTTAGGATGAGTTTGCGATGTAATCCTGCCCGGAACCGCCCTGCCTAACCAGTGGTTGCAAACAATAGGTCCTAATGTGAGAAGTTAGTCATATCACGCTTGAAACCCGAGGTTAGACTGAGTTGTGGTGTAATTCTGCCTGGAACTGCCTGGCATAACCAGTGACCACAACAACAGGTCTAATGTGATAGGTTGTGGTGCATTAATAATTAATGGCACATGATTCGTAGGGTTAAGTCATGAATTCAAAGATAACACTTAACCAAATTTGTGAATGAACGTTATAAGGAGATGGGGTTAAGTCGACACGAACATATGAACAAAACTTAACCAAAAACGGAAATAGGGAATGTTAACTACCTATTATAAATCGAAGTTGAAATAGTCGAAGGGTTAATTAGCGGGTAAACCTGTCCTAGGGACAAAGATAGACTATAACTTAAGATGTAATGTAAGACCTGAAGGGTGGGATAACCTATAATATGGAGTAAGCTAAGCAAGAACTATGGCAAAACACCCATGCGCTATCACCGAATAAAAGAGAACTTATGTTATGCTTGAATTCATGGGAAAACCTTAGTCAACAAGTTGAATTATAAAGCGAGAATATGTGGTCTGATGTCTAAGGTAACGAGAATTGACTAAGTAAAACAATGAGAATGATAACTAAGTAACAAGCCTTAGTTAAGAAAACGGTCGAGAACGGGAACTAAGTTGTAATCCTTAGTTAAGGTGTAATGACCCGCATTGTCAGAGGGATTATAATTAATTTATCTAATTATATAGATAGTGATTTAGGGAATTAAATCGTCGTTAATTAAATTATAGTGAATATTTAATTAAATTAAATAATTAAATAATATATTTAATTCAGAAATAATCAAAAATATTGGAAATCACAATATTCTGTGAACGAGGTCGTCCCTAAGATTTAATTCTGCTTAGAGTTGAATTTTTATTGACGAATATATTCAATCGACGACAGTTTGAACGTATAATTATATTATAATTAAAATCGAGCTTGAAATGGCGCTGTAGTTCGCGATTTGGCGATTTGAACTTCAACTGGATGTACAGGATTCGTTTTAAGCCGGATTTCTGTGAAACAAGAAACGTGTGGAGCTGGTGGAGTATATCTTTCTAGTGGAAGAGAAAAATCGGGATTTCGTCGTGTAGATTTTGATTCACGTCCAAATCAAATTTCAGAAAAGTCGCTGTGGATTTCCTTTATAATTTGCGACGCTTTATTTACGTTATAAAAGGATTTTCGATATAGATTGAATATCGATAAATCTAAAAATCTGAAATATCAAACTGTAAATTCTGATATGATATTCTGGAGCTGTACGATATCATATGTGAAGATATACGATAATATAAATTTATTTATATTTAATTTAATTATATTTAAATATATTTATATATTTAAATGGGTCATCCAGAGCTTTAAAAATAGCCACTTTTGCAAATGAAGTCGGAATTCGACGAAACTAATTTTGTTGGGTCCGCAATGTTAAATTATTGCTAGGGTCCAGTTTTCGTGATTTTTAGAGTCACTGTGTGGCCGTACGGATTTTTTGAGTGAAAAACAATCAGTATTTTGACAGTTAAAAATACGCTGTGTGAGCATACGAAGTCGGAATTCGACGAAACCAGTTTCGTTGGGACCGTAATGTCGAACTGTAGCTGCATGTCCAGTTTCATGATTTTTGGGTATCGTATGTGATCATGTGGATTTTTAGATGATAAATAGAAATGAAAATAGAATATAAAATAATAAAATATCTACAAATATCAATGGAAAATATCTTGCCTATAAGTACCCACCATTCTAACCTAATTCCCACTTCTTTCTTTCTGGTCAAAGTTGAGCCGTCAATATTTTTCTTTCTTCCAGTAAAAATGAGTTGATCTTTGGAAATCCATATCAAATCCAATTAAAATCAATAAATCTCGGAAGACGTATGTATGTGATCCTAAAGAGCTGGTCTTCAATCCAGTAGCAGTTTTGTGGCATTCTGTGGACATTTCTTTCACTCAAAAATTGATCAGCGTGTGCGTTAGAACCTAGGGTTCAACTTATTCAAAGAGATAAACATGGATTCATGAAGTTGAGGACCATTTTGGGGTTGTGATGGAATTCCGCACGTTGTGGGTCGAGTTTCAGAAGGTGCGATTGGTTCTTGTGGTTCGACGGTCAGCAACAGGCCGAGGTCGAGTTATGAAAAGGGGGGGTCGAGTTGAAAATGGTGGTGGCGGCTGGGTAGGAGGGGCGACGCAGGTTGATTTGGTGGAGGTTGCGGAGTCCTTAGATGGCCAGGGAGGAAGAGGAAGTCGGTCAAAATAGGGTCAACGGGAACCATGGCTGGGCGCTGCGTGTAATTGGGGAAGACGGGGAATTATTTTGAGTGGATCTGGTTTGCTAGAAAGGGTTATGGGCTGAACATAATGGGTAAGGCCCAACTAAGAAAAGAAATAAGTTTAATTTATTTAATAATGTATTGAAACTTGTATATGTCATAACTATATCTTACGATATCGAAATTCAGCGAAACAAGATCCGATAGGATCATATGGACGGACACTACCCAATGAAACTGACTGGGAGTGGAGTGGAGCTCGTATGAATTTATGGCGAAATAAACTGTTTGATTCAAATCAAACAACAGTTTATCGTTCTTTAACGATGAACTGCCAGTGTGAGTAAAACTCACCAACTCTGAACAGTTATATTTTCATAACGTATTGTTAGAACTGTTAATCATCTGTTGATTGCTGTGTGTTGGTTGATTGATTGAACTGCTAGTCAGTTAGTGAAAATTATATATATATATGTAATTATATATATATAAACCGTTAAATATTTATATATTGACTCTGCTATCAGAATAATTTATATTGAACTGAAAGTGATGATAATCATATTGTGTAACATCTGTGGATGCAGGGAGACAGGTTGGAGGAATCCGACTGGATTCCTCAACAGTTATTTCATTGTTTTTCATATATTGTTATATGATGTGATATAAAATCTGTGGGTGATTATATGTACTTGGACGGTATTGAACATCGTGATTTGATATGATTGAATACCATAACATACCGAAATGTTGATAAGGGGATTTTCAAAGTGATATTGAAAACAGAATATTTATAAACTGGAATATTTATAAATAAGAGATATTTATAAATTCGAATATTTATAAATAAGCAATATTTATAAATTGGAATATTTATAAATAGGAGATACATAGAAAAAGGAAATAATTACAAACCATTTTCTTTTTGAATGGAAAGGCCTGTGTGGCGGGTTTGGGGATTTTCCCGATGCTCCCGTTACAAAGGAGGTTATGGCGAATTTTTCATAGAATTTAAGGAGTTAGAATATTTTTAAGAATAAATTTGAAAAGGAAATAATTAGAAAATAAATAGAGTTATAAAAAGGAAATTTGTTTATAACTGAATAGGATGTTATAAAAAGGAAAACGTTATAAAAAGGAAATCATTTGTAAAGTGAAGAACCGTTACTAAAAGTAAATCTTTATAAATGAATAGAGTTAAACAGTTAGAGTTAAACAGTTAGAGTTAACCAGTTAGAGTTAAATAGTTAGAGTTAAACAGTTAGAGTTAAACAGTTAGAGTTAACCAGTTAGAGTTAAACAGTTAGAGTTAAAACAAACATAGTTATTCAGGATGAGTGCCATTTAGCACGACTGCTAGCGTAATTCGCAGGGCTGTAAATAGCCTACGGCGGTCGGATGTTTCCTGAGGGAATCAGGCGTAACCATTGTGATCGCTGCGATCTAGAGTTGAGCGAATGGAGTTAAAGAATATAGAGTTAAGAAAAATTAGAAACTGACTAGAGATTAATAAGTTGAATGGTTTCCTGAGTAACGATCTGATGTTGGTTTCGGCCTTCGGGGTTTATACTTAGGAAGTTGTTCTCTTGTTTGTTTATAGTTAGAGTCTGATAGTTGTGGAAGGATAGTGATACGTAAATAAACAATGGAAATGTTTTTCCAACGTTGATAACGAATATTTTCTAAATATAGAAAATAAGGAAATATGAATATATATAAATATATATATGTCTGATGATTGGGTCGATAATTCCATTTGGAATTTAGATCGTTGTTTGTACACGGACATGTTTTCATTTGATAGTTAAATCACAGACTATCAAAGTTTTGACCATTTTACGTTGTAAATATGGAGAGACCGGTTGGATTATTATCCGAAGAACCACTCCGTATTGACATAAGCGTTGTGATCAAATACGATGAAGAAAATTGAAGACGGAGTAAAGTGCAAGGGCTATTGTATAAGTCTTAGATAACAGTGCCTAAGATGGATATACTGAATAGTGCCTTCGGTTTGTCCAGTCCCAGGACAACTTGTATGGACGAATGTCTGACAGAGTATTCCTAACGAATCATATATGTTGATCTCTTCAACGTATTACGTTTGGTGGCGGAGGAATTCGTTTCTTTTAGCTTCATACCCGTGATACCATTAGAGAAATCGATAATGATTTGACGGGTATGACGATGTGGAATTCTAAGTGAATGAAGATATGATGTGTAATAAGATAAACGTAGCTTCTAGCCTCACATCCGGTAAATGGCAGAAATCGGGCAGGCAGCATGGCTAAGTCGGTCGCACCGAAGTAGGGTGTATAATCACCTATCTAGAGAATATTCATTTGTTTCTTAAATCTATCAATGTTGTCCCATATATATATATATATATATATATATATATATATATATATATATATATATATATATATATATACGGGAACGGTTGCTGATCCCAACCGTTGGTGATGTACATTCGATACACTCAAGCAAAATGAGTGGTCGGTCATGTGTGGCTGAGTTACAAGATGTTCTTGTTGAACTCCAGTGTATCGTTCCTAGAGTACACTGATCGGAAGGTGGTTCCATACCTTGTCATAGTTGGAAATCCATTACCCAATACGTGCTTGAGGTTTTGATTGTATACTATATGTAGAACGTGAGATGAAAGCGTTTCTGCTAGATGGTTATTATATTGTGGTTGATAGATATTATTATAATATCAAAAGGTTTTTGATATAAATATATTTTGGATTCTCATAAGGGAAAAACCCGTTCCGTTCTGCGGCGTGGTCTTATGAGATATCGTTTACTTGTTCATATACCTGTTTAAACTGTTTTACTCACACCAGTCCCATGACTGACCCGGAGTTTACTTTGTTGTTTTCCCTAAACTCTTGGGTGCCTGAATTTGTACGAGCAGTCAAGTAGTCGAGATTTACAGATATACTTGGAGAGCTTGGAGCAGGAGGCTTCAGGATCATATAGCTATAGTTTATTTCCGCTGTGTTGTAAGTGTTGTACTCTGATAAGTGCTATTGTATACATAACTGTTATATTTCAAGGTTATGTTATCTATTATATGTTATTCGTTCCGCTGTGAGGTTCGTGTTACTCTGATGTTGTGTTCTTCCTCTTCTTCTATTCTAAGTTTCTATCTTATCTATTCTCACCCTCTAATTTCTTTCAATAATTACCAGGATTTTTCGATGTTTTGGTTATCGACATCGAGCTTATGTCGATAACCAAAGTCGCTCAAAATCTGGGTCGTTACAGTTGGTATCAGAGCTTATGTTAAGAATTACCTTGGCTCTGTGGCGTGACTCGGTAGAGATAGGGTTAGTAATACCCTAGATTGAGTTTAAGTGTATATATACGAGTGTGTATTTGTATTTGATATAAAAATAATTTTTATATTGTGGAGATTCATTGGTTGAGTTGTTTATGAGTTCTGGTCGATCAGTTTGATCCACTGTATCGGTAGGAGTAAATAAACACTTGAATACGATGGACCGACATAGTATGGATATGTGATATATTATCATATATAGGTTGTGATTATAATCGAATAAGATTATAACATGTAAAATGGTTATATATAACCAATCAGAATTCATATAAGTAAAGTATATGAAATAAGATGAATTAAATATGAATTTAAATCAGATTTGGAATTAAAATAAGGAAATTTTAAGTTCCTGGGAGATATTGAGATGTTTTCAAAATGGATGTATTTAGTAAGGGTTTTGAAATGATATAGTATTGAAATCACTTGGGTCGCTGGAAAATAATTCCGATGATGACTGCGCAGTCATCGGTGTGATTTTCGAGTTTCTAAGTGGTGGATTACTACCAGAGATTTTGATTTGAATTGTTATGAGAAAACAAGTTGTTTAGAAATTCAAAGGTTTTGAATTGGTATTATGATTTCAAATTTGATTTGAAATAAAACCGGGAATTTAAGTTCTAGAAATTAAAATTTAACTTGTGAAGTTAATTCGAATGGGATGGTAAAAGTAAATAATAAACCAGAATTTAACTTGAGATGATAGGTTAAGAAAAACTGGAAGTGATTAGAGAATAATCTGGATTTGGATTTGAAATGATAAGTTGAGAGTTTGGAATTTGAAACTCGAATTTGAAATTGAATTCGGCTTGAATAAGCGAATGGTTGTGTTAAGAATAACTTGGTTGGAGTTGATTGGGATGGCATTTGTATATGCCGAGTTGATAACAGATGGTAGGGATATAATGATATGCCCAACAAAAAGGTACAAGTTTATATTTTTTATGAGTTTGGAATTTATGAGCCGAATTGGCAAGCCGTTTGGCGTTTTGATATCTTTTGGGTTGAAGAAGGCCCAGAGAGGCGAGTTGGAGTTTGAGCTATTGACCAGTACAAAGGAGGTGCTGGCGAAATTTTCCGAAAATTTAAAGTGTTAGAAAATTTAAAGTGTTAGAAAATTTTAAGAATTTTTGAAAATTTTAGTTAGTCGAAAGGAATTAATATTTTAGTCGATATTAATTGGTTCAGTTGAAATCAGAAATAGGGGGTAAACAAATCTTAGGAATTCCAATAGATAGGGTCGTCCTCTAACTTAGCAATTTCGAGGGCGAAATTATTTTAAGTGGGGAAGAATGTAATGACCCGCATTGTTAGAGGGATTATAATTAATTTATTTAATTATATAGATAGTGATTTAGGGAATTAAATCGTCATTAATTAAATTATAGTGAATATTAAATTAAATAATTAAATAATATATTTAATTCAGAAATAATCAAAAATATTGGAAATCACAATATTCTGTGAACGGGGTCGTCCCTAAGATTTAATTCAGCTTAGAGTTGAATTTTTATTGACGAATATATTCAATCGACGACAGTTTGAACGTATAATTATATTATAATTAAAATCGAGCTTGAAATGGCGCTGCAGTTCGCGATTTGGCGATTTGAACTTCAACTGGATGTACAGGATTCGTTTTAAGCCGGATTTCTATGAAACATGAAATGTGTGGAGCAGGTGGAGTATATCTTTCTAGTTGAAGAGAAAAATCGGGATTTCGTCATGTAGATTTTGATTCACGTCCAAATCAAATTTCAGAAAAGTCGCTGTGGATTTCCTTTATAATTTGCGACGCTTTATTTACGTTATAAAAGGATTTTCGATATAAATTGAATATCGATAAATCTAAAAACCTGAGATATCAAACTGTAAATTCTGATATGATATTCTGGAGCTGTACGATATCATATGTGAAGATATACGATAATATAAATTAATTTATATTTAAATATATTTATATATTTAAATATATTTATATATTTAAATGGGTCATCCAGAGCTTTAAAAATAGCCACTTTTGTAAATGAAGTCGGAATTCGACGAAACGAATTTTGTTGGGTCCGCAATGTTAAATTATTGCTAGGGTCCAGTTTTCGTGATTTTTAGTGTCACTGTGTGGCCGTACGGATTTTTAGAGTGAAAAACAGTTAGTATTTTGACAGTTAAAAATACATTGTGTGAGCATACGAAGTCGGAATTCGACGAAACCAGTTTCGTTGGGACCGTAATGTCGAACTGTAGCTGCATGTCCAGTTTCGTGATTTTTGGGTATCATATGTGATCATGTGGATTTTTAGATGATAAATAGAAATGAAAATAGAATATAAAATAATAAAATATCTACAAATATCTATGGAAAATATCTTGCCTATAAGTACCCACCATTCTAACCTAATTCCCACTTCTTTCTTTCTGGTCAAAGTTGAGCCGCCAATATTTTTCTTTCTTCCAGTAAAAATGAGTTGATCTTTGGAAATCCATATCAAATCCAATTAAAATCAATAAATACCGGAAGACGTATGTATGTGATCCTAAAGAGCTGGTCTTCAATCCAGTAGCAGTTTTGTGGCATTCGGTGGACATTTCTTTCGCTCAAAAATTGATCAGCGTGTGCGTTAGAACCTAGGGTTCAACTTATTCAAAGAGATAAACATGGATTCATGAAGTTGAGGACCGTTTTGGGGTTGTGATGGAATTCCGCACGTTGTGGGTCGAGTTTCAGAAGGTGCGATGGGTTCTTGTGGTTCGACGGTCAGCAACAGGCCGAGGTCGAGTTCTGAAAAGGGGGGTTGAGTTGAAAATGGTGGTGGCGGCTGGGTAGGAGGGGCGACGCATGTTGATTTGGTGGAGGTTGCGGAGTCCTTAGTTGGCCAGGGAGGAAGAGGAAGTCGGTCAAAATAGGGTCAACGGGAACCATGGTTGGGCGCTGCATGTAATTGGGGAAGACGGGGAATTAATTTGAGTGGATCTGGTTTGCTAGAAAGGGGTATGGGCTGAACACAATGGGTAAGGCCCAAATAAGAAAAGAAATAAGTTTAATTTATTTAATAATGTATTGAAACTTGTATATGTCATAACTATATCATACGATATCGAAATTCAGCGAAACAAGATCCGACATGATCATATGGACGGACACTACCCAATGAAACTGACTAGGAGTGGAGTGGAGCTCGTATGAATTTATGGCGAAATAAACTATTTGATTCAAATCAAACAACAGTTTATCGTTCTTTAACGGTGAACTGCCAATGTGAGTAAAACTCACCAACTCTGAACAATTATATTTTCATAACGTATTGTTAGAACTGTTAATCATCTGTTGATTGCTGTGTGTTGGTTGATTGATTGAACTGCTAGTCAGTTTGTGAAAATTATATATATATATATATATATATGTAATTATATATATATATATAAACCGTTAAATATTTATATATTGATTCTGCTATCAGAATAATTTATATTGAACTGAAAGTGATGATAATCATATTGTGTAACATCTGTAGATGCAGGGAGACAGGTTGGAGGAATCCGACTGGATTCCTCAACGGTTATTTCATTGTTTTTCATATATTGTTATATGATGTCATATAAAATCTGTGAGCGATTATATGTACTTGGACGATATTGAACATCGTGATTTGATATGATTGAATACCATAACATACCGAAATGTTGATAAGGGGATTTTCAAAGTGATATTGAAAACAGAATATTTATAAACTGGAATATTTATAAATAAGAGATATTTATAAATTCGAATATTTATAAATAAGGAATATTTATAAATTGGAATATTTATAAATAGGAGATACATAGAAAAAGGAAATAATTACAAACCATTTTCTTTTTGAATGGACAGGCCTGTGTGGCGGGTTTGGGGATTTTCCCGATGCTCCCGTTACAAAGGAGGTTATGGCGAATTTTTCAGAGAATTTAAGGAGTTAGAATATTTTTAAGAATAAATTTGAAAAGGAAATAATTAGAAAATAAATAAAGTTATAAAAAGGAAATTCGTTTATAACTGAATAGGATGTTATAAAAAGGAAAACGTTATAAAAAGGAAATCATTTGTAAAGTGAAGAACCGTTACTAAAAGTAAATCTTTATAAATGAATAGAGTTAAACAGTTAGAGTTAAACAGTTAGAGTTAAATAGTTAGAGTTAACCAGTTAGAGTTAAACAGTTAGAGTTAAACAGTTAGAGTTAAACTGTTAGAGTTAACCAGTTAGAGTTAAACTGTTAGAGTTAAAACAAACATAGTTATTCAGGATGAGTGCCATTTAGCATGACTGCTAGCGTAATTCGCAGGGCTGTAAATAGCCTACGGCGGTCGGATGTTTCCTGAGGGAATCAGGCGTAACCATTGTGATCGCTGCGATCTAGAGTTGAGCGAATGGAGTTAAAGAATATAGAGTTAAGCAAAATTAGAAACTGACTAGAGATTAATAAGTTGAATGGTTTCCTGAGTATCGATCTGATGTTGGTTTCGGCCATCGGGGTTTATACTTAGGAAGTTGTTCTCTTGTTAGTTTATAGTTAGAGTCTGATAGTTGTGGAAGGATAGTGATACGTAAATAAACAATAGAAATGTTTTCCAACGTTGATAACGAATATTTTCTAAATATAGAAAATAAGGAAATATGAATATATATAAATATATATATGTCTGATGATTGGGTCGATAATTCCATTTGGAATTTAGATCGTTGTTTGTACACGGACATGTTTTCATTTGATAGTTAAATCACAGACTATCAAAGTTTTGACCATTTTACGTTGTAAATATGGAGAGACCGGTTGGATTATTATTCGAAGAACCACTCCGTATTGACATAAGCGTTGTGATCAAATACAATGAAGAAAATTGAAGACGGAGTAAAGTGCAAGGGCTATTGTATAAGTCTTAGATAACAGTGCCTAAGATGGATATACTGAATAGTGCCTTCTGTTTGTCCAGTCCCAGGACAACTTGTATGGACGAATGTCTGACAGAGTATTCCCAACGAATCATATATGTTGATCTCTTCAACGTATTACGTTTGGTGGAGGAGGAATTCGTTTCTCTTAGCTTTATACTCGTGATACCGTTAGAGAAATCGATAATGATTTGACGGGTATGACGATGTGGCATTCTAAGTGAATGAAGATATGATGTGTAAAAAGATAAACGTAGCTTCTAGCCTCACATCCGGTAAATGACAGAAATCAGGCAGGCAGCATGGCTAAGTCGGTCGCACCGAAGTAGGGTGTATAATCACCTATCTAGAGAACATTCATTTGTTTCTTAAATCTATCAATGCTGTCCCATATATATATATATATATATATATATATATATATATATATATATATATATATACGGGAACGGTTGCTGATCCCAACCGTTGGTGTTGTACATTCGATACACTCAAGCAAAATGAGTGGTCGGTCATGTGTGGCTGAGTTACAAGATGTTCTTGTTGAACTCCAGTGTATCGTTCCTAGAGTACACTGATCGGAAGGTGGTTCCATACCTTGTCATAGTTGAAAATCCATTACCCAATACGTGCTTGCGGTTTTGATTGTTTACTATATGTAGAACGTGAGATGAAAGCGTTTCTGCTAGATGGTTATTATATTGTGGTTGATAGACATTATTATAATATCAAAAGGTTTTTGATATAAAGATATTTTGGATTCTCATAAGGGAAAAACCCGTTCCGTTCTGCGGCGTGGTCTTATGAGATATCGTTTACTTGTTCATATACCTGTTTAAACTGTTTTACTCACACCAGTCCCATGACTGACCCGGAGTTCACTTTGTTGTTTTCCCTAAACTCTTGGGTGCCTAAATTTGTACGGGCAGTCAAGTAGTCGGGATTTACAGATATACTTGGAGAGCTTGGAGCAGGAGGCTTCAGGATCATATAGCTATAGTTTCTTTCCGCTGTGTTGTAAGTGTTGTACTCTGATAAGTGCTATTGTATACATAACTGTTATATTTCAAGGTTATGTTATCTATTATATGTTATTTGTTCCGCTGTGAGGTTCGTGTTACTCTGATGTTGTGTTCTTCCTCTTCTTCTATTCTAAGTTTCTATCTTATCTATTCTCACCCTCTAATTTCTTTCAATAATTACTAGGATTTTTCGATGTTTTGGTTATCGACATCGAGCTTATGTCAATAACCAAAGTCGCTCAAAATCCGGGTCGTTACATAAGGGGACTATGTGGTAAACCTTAGTTAACAAGATTAACGGGAAATGAAACTAAGTGGTAAACCTTAGTTAAGAACAACTAAGTAATAATTCTTAGTCAAGGAAACTGAGCCAGTCCATTAATAGATGAATAACCCAATACGGTAGATCATCGTTTAACAAACATACGACGAGGAGCGAACATTTATCTGATTTCGAGAAAGGCTCCAGCGGACTGGGTTACGAAGCACGTAGCTTCGGGGAACGTGAGGGTACTCTTGGTATCCCTCTGTGAGGTTGAAGATGATCCGCCTGGGCTCACAGAGGTTAAGGTCTGCGGTAGGAGAACCAAGAGTATGCCTTGGTTGCAATATAAGGCAACCTAAAGACTATGATGGACTAGCGTGAGGCGGCGATATCTTATTTAGCCCTGTGATAGCACTTGTCGTCTACCTACCATCTTCAGTCAATCGTAATACGTATACGGAAAGGTGGAGAACTCCCAATAGACCGTATACTTCCTATCTAGTTGTGGGTGAGGCTGGCCAATAGGAAAGTGGGGGCATAGGTGGCAGGAGTACAGTTCTCGTGCTTGATTTTCTTGGATTGCCTTTCATTAGTTGAGGGAGGGGTCACGTGGGACCATAACCACTGGTAGAAAAATAGACCTTAGCATCTGCATTGGCAGATAACTTAAAGCTCCCGACCGAGTTCCGTATTTCTTGATTTAGCCCTGTCACGGGACTCGGGCCGCACATATAGTATACATGTGCACCTAGACATCGGAAACGATTCGCGATACATACGTGGGAAAAGGGCGTTGTTCGACAGGTAGCATAATCCCTAGTAGTCCTAGGTGGCATAAACCCTAATCGAATCTAGAAAACGTTCAATAGGTAGCATAATCCCTAGTGGTCCTAGGTGGCATAAATCCTAGTTGAACACTCGATAGTTCATGGTAAGGAAACCTAGCCAGATCAAGGGTGGCAGTCCAAACGATTTCAAGAATGGTGGAACTACGTTGAAGTAGTATAGAATTACGTGATAAAGCCCGTACGATATACGGCAAGGGACTGTACGTATACATGGAAAGTATTATACGAGTTGGGGAAAAATTACATATACGATGTATTAGGTTAAGTCTACCAGTAATTGGACGAGAATGACTTGGGTTTGGCCTTGGGTGCTAATATTGTGAACAACCTAATAAACAAGAAATTATAACTGAACGGTATATATAGGGTTACACAAGAGTTTATTATAGTCCAGTCACACAGAACTTATGTTCTGACCCCCTCCTCACAACATGCACAGGTTAGATTCATGACAGAGATAATATTGCTTGACTACTGGCTTGGCAGTATTATTATTAAGGTAATGCTATTTTGAATAAATTATATTTTATTCCTTCTTCTGTGAGCTACTTTTCGAACTCTGACATGTTTCTTTCTCTCTGTCTTTTCTGCAGGATACCAGAGCACCCAACTCGGGGTCCGATGGATTGAATTTTGAAAAATTCGGTCTGTCGAAACCCGGGTTGTTACATCTGGTATCAGAGCTTCGGTTTAGTGGTCTTAGGGTGATAATGAGTGAACGTATTTGTATTTTCTAAAATATAAATATATTATATATATAAACCTAAATCCATATAGTAGCCCACTAGACATGTAAAGAGTTGGGATATTGGTTTGTACACTAAAGGCATGGACATAGAAATTTTGGAAACAATTAGGTGGTTGGGAAAGTGTACAATATGACTTGGAGCTAGAAAGTATCCCATAGAATGGAAACTGAAATATTAGTATTTCATAGTAGTGGGTCTAGAAGTAAAACCTTAGAAATTAGAAAAAAAGGTTAAAGTGTGAAAATGGATTAGGAATATATATAGTCGAGAAAATTGAATTTGTGAAAGTACCTAGGAAAGCCTAGTTGAGTGGAAAACCCGCTTTGAGTCTGACCCAATAATAAACTTTTAAGAACTTGAATTTGTAAAAGAGTTTGTGGTATTTTCTGAGTTTTGATCTTAAAAGTATCTTGATGTTTGAAAAGTGCATATTGGGTTTTAAAATAAGTGGGGTATATTATGTAAAACAACGATTTCTTGTTTTGAAAGAATTCTCTCATGAAAAGGAGCATATATATATATATATATATAACTCAATAGTTCTCATATATGAAAATCTTGAAAGGAAAATGTTGTATTTTGTAAAAAGAGTTTTTAAAATCTCTATTCTATTAAATTTTGATTATTGTAAAAAAGAAAATCTTTTTGGGTAAACAAATTTCCTGTAGAAGGCATAAGCATTGAGACCTAGAATTGTTGCTTGAGAAAAAGAAAAGGATAGGCTAGTAATACACAGCATGGACTAGTGGTGACTACTAGGTGATGAAGGGCAAGCAATTATATAGACCCTATTAGGTGGACTCGCGATTGTCAGAGGTAATAAAGTCTTAAGATCCTTGGCCCATAGTTGTAGCTGTGTAGGATACTGTTTGAGTAGAAAACGGAAAAACTTATTTGAAAAGATAAATAAATAATATAAACATGAGTAACTGGACTAAGCCAAATAAGCTAAAGAATAGCCTAACTAAGAAGAAAACAATAAATTCAGTAAAGCAACAAAACAAGATGGGGGAAAGAAAATGAAAATCTCAAGAAAAAGATGAATAAATATGAAATTATTTCAAGATAAAGTCGAAAATACGAGAAAGAAATTTTCTTATGTGGTTGTGCTTGGATAAGAAAATAGGAAATCTTAATAGAATAGTTATATAAAAATCCAAGTACAATTAGAAAAGAAAAACGGAGGATGTGAATTTTTCCGTTTTATACCTTTTCGTAACATAAGAAATCAAATTTGGAAAATTAGATTTTTCTAAATCTCGAATTAAAAGATGGTTGGTAGGGTTTTGGATGCGAGAATTGGATGAACTATGCTTTTATTCTATAAGAGTATGGGAAATTTTGAATGGAAAATGTTTTGATTTTTCAAAAATATTGCATCCATATAGAACTGCAAGTATATTTAGGATGTGAGCATCATGTTTTGAAAAGTTTTTTAAAGTTTGCATACATATAGGTGGATCCAAATTAGGCACACATGCTTTACTATAATGTATTTCACTTTGCACATGTGCACAATGTTGCAACAATTGGATGAACACTAATTGGATGTTGCGAGGGATTATCTATTTTACTCTTATCGAATTTCGGGGACGAAATTCTTTAAGGGTCGGGGACGAAATTCTTTAAGGGTGGGAGATTGTAACACCCCGCATTTTTAATATAATTAAAAATGAAATAAAATTTATGAAAATATGCTTATATAGGTAAATAATGGTGATGTATAATGAGAATTAATTAATACATGGAAGAGAAGAAAAATCAATTCGATAATAGTTTGTGTAACAGAGAAGATAGTAAAATAAGGATATTTAATTTAAATATCAGGAATTAAGTAAAATGGACATCACCATTGCGTTTCTCTCGAAATTTTACATGAAATAGAGTCCGAGTTTTCGAAAATCAGAGTCCGTATGAAGGAGTTATGACCTCTCGAAGTTTCAGCGAAAAATCAGAAAATAGCCCAGCCCAGAACAGAAAAAAATGACCAGGTCGACCCCCAGGTCGACCTCCCAGGGGGGAGGTCGACCGTAGTGTCGACCCCCCTTGGGGAGGTCGACCTGGAGCCTGAATTTTGGTCCAGAAGCGGGAAATTCGCCCCAGAAGCTGTCCAGATTCATTTTTGAGCACCTGGATGAGTTTTTGGGCCTGGTACGTTGGTCTAACACCTATATAAACATCCTAGGCTCATTGTAAACTCCACAACAATTCATGGCAAGGCCATGGCTCTCTTCTAACTTGATTTCTTCTTCCTCCTCAAGCTATTGATCTAAATAA
The DNA here is from genome assembly GCA_030737875.1 of Allium sativum. Lineage (NCBI taxonomy): Eukaryota > Viridiplantae > Streptophyta > Magnoliopsida > Asparagales > Amaryllidaceae > Allium > Allium sativum. The sequence goes on along the minus strand of CM060909.1, from coordinate 61,294,140 downwards.
ATCTTAGATCTATTCTTCTCTCTTTTCTCTACAACATCTATTCTTAAAATTAAAAAGAATGAGATCTAGAATTACTACAACCATGAATAAAAAGAAAAGAGGCTTAGATCTAAATCACTGCGCAAAGAGAAGGAATTCAGATCTGCAACCTACGCTGCATATGAAATCAAAGATAAATTGAATTGGACATGAAATCAATCAAAGATGAATCAAAAGCAACAAAAAGGGGGAAATCAGTTCGAAGATTAATCTCGTTCCTATTTTGAAGATGACAAACACTGTGAGTGGAGTTATAATACACTTTTTGTGTAAAATTATGATTTATCGTTCAAACATTCCCTATGTAAATGCGAAATGAAATTATTGTGGAAATTGGATCTGTGATGTTTAGTATTGTCATGTGTTCGCTTTTAGTTATTATGCCTACGATTATGTCCTCTTTTATTCTCCCTCTTTTATCATTTTATGACTAGGCTATCACGAGCCTAGCTTTATTATGAAATGAATACGACGGAATGATTATTGCGAACTAAAAAGGGGAACGCTTGGTTTTGGGCTATGACATAAACTGGAGGGTGTGGTTATAAATTTCAAAGGGGGTTGGGCATAATATAACATTGACAAAACCTGAATGCGTAAACCAAATTTAGAATTATACACATGAACATGATTTGGGGTTTGGCGTAGAATTGACATCATTGATTTAAGCATGAAATTGACTTATGGATTTGTTAATGGGCACATGTCTCTAGAATAAAACTTGTATTATAACTTGAATTTGGATAAGAACACAAACTTGATATGAATTGACATCTGGAATTTGACATGAAGTTTACATCTAGAACTTGAACATGAAATTGACATGAATATGAATTATGAATTTAATGATAGACGTAACCTGTTAATGGGATTACAAGCATGAATATAAATTGGGGGTTTTTAGGTAAAGCTTGGATTTGGGGAATTGACACTTGACATCTAGATTGAACTTGATACTTGAATTTTAGCACTATTGAAATGCATTGAACATGAATATGGTTGAGTAATTTGTGTAATGTAAATAGGGACGAGATTATGAAACTTGCAATATGACATTTAGAATATGCTTGTGAACTTGACATCTAAAACGAACACGAACATGGCATGAATTGGTAGTTGACATTTATAAGAACATGCTTGTAAGTTGGGTAATTGGCATAACATGAACTTAATATTTTTGACATGATTATGAACTTGACATATGCCAATTAGAATAGACATGAACCAAACATGAAACGTGGCTAACTCGAGGTTAGGATGAGTTTGCGATGTAATCCTGCCCGGAACCGCCCGACCTAACTAGTGGTTGCAAACAATAGGTCCTAATGTGAGAAGTTAGTCATATCACGCTTGAAACCCGAGGTTGAACTGAGTTGTGGTGTAATTCTGTCCGGAACCGCCCGGCATAACCAATGACCACAACAACAGGTCTAATGTGAGAGGTTGTGGTGCATTAATAATTAATGGCACATGATTCGTAGGGTTAAGTCATGAATTCAAAGACAACACTTAACCAAATTTGTGAATGAACGTTATAAGGAGATGGGGTTAAGTCGACACGAACATATGAACAAAACTTAACCAAAAACGGAAATAGGGAATGTTAACTACCTATTATAAATCGAAGTTGAAATAGTCGATGGGTTAATTAGGGGGTAAACCTGTCCTAGGGACCGAGAAAGACTATGACTTAAGATGTAATGTAAGACCTGAAGGGTGGGATAACCTATAATATGGGGTGAGCTAAACAAGAACTGTGGGAAAACACCCATGCGCTATCACCGAATAAAAGAGAACTTAAGTTATGCTTGAATTCATGGGAAAACCTTAGTCAACAAGTTGAATTATAAAGCGAGAATATGTGGTCCGATGTCTAAGGTAACGAGAATTGACTAAGTAAAACAACGAGAATGATAACTAAGTAACAAGCCTTAGTTAATAGGAACTAAGCAGTAAACCTTAGTTAAGAAAACGGTCGAGAACGGGAACTAAGTTGTAATCCTTAGTTAAGGGGACTAAGTGGTAAACCTTAGTTAACAAGATTAACGGGAACGTAAACTAAGTGGTAAACCTTAGTTAAGAACAACTAAGTAATAATTCTTAGTCAAGGAAAATGAGCCAGTCCATAAATAGATGAATAACCCGATACGGTAGATCATCGCTTAACAAACACACAAGGAGGAGCAAACATTTATCTGATTTCGAGAAAGGCTTCAGCGGACTGGGTTACGAAGCACGTAGCTTCGGGGGACGTGAGGGTACTCTTGGTATCCCTCCGTGAGGTTGCGGATGATACGCCTGGGCTCACAGAGGTTAAGGTCTGCGGTAGGAGAACCAAGAGTATGCCTTGGTTGCAATATAATGCAACCTAAAGACTAGGATGGACCAGCGTGAGGCGGCGATATCTTGTTTAGCCCTGTGATAGCACTCGTCGTCTACCTTCCATCTTCAGTCAATCGTTGTACATATACGGAAAGGCAGAGAACTCCCAACAGACCATATACTTGCTATCTAGTTGTGGGTGAGGCTGACCAATAGGAAAGTGGGGCATAGGTGGCAGGAGTACAGTTCTCGTGCTTGATTTTCTTGGATTGCCTTTCATTAGTTGAGGGAGGGGTCACATGGGACCATAACCACTGGTAGAAAAACAGACCTTAGCATCTGCATCGGTAGATAACTTAAAGCTCCCGATCGAGTTCCGTATTTCTTGATTTAGCCCTGTCACGGGACTCGGGCCGCACGTATAGTATACATGTGCACCTAGACATCGGAAATGATTCGCGATACATACGTGGGAAAAGGGCGCTGTTCTACAGGTAGCATAATCCCTAGTAGTCCTAGGTGGCATAATGTAACGACCCAGATTTTTGAACAATTTATTTTAAATATTTAATATGGTTTTAATTATTGAATCCATAATATAAATGAATTTTATATTGGATTTGTCAATTTAATTATCGATATATGATTTAATATCGATTATATTTAATTATCGTAATAGTAACAATTGAATTCCCAATGTAACACTAAATCAGAACAATTCAGTCGACTAATATAAATTCTGTATTGACTTAAAAAGATAATAATTTATTTTCGATGAATTTATCTGTTCAGAAATCGATTTACATTCTAAACAGTTTAACTAAATTTACTAGTGTTATTTCATTTTAAATCGATTCTGTTAAGTTCAAATTATTGTATAAGCTTGAAAACGTCGGTCGTTGCGACTAAATAACGGTTCAGGATTTTTAAAAATAAGGGACTGTGAGATATTTTAGTTTTTAATTAAAATCAAATCAAATCTTTCAGCCGACCTAATTTACTTCCTCTGGAAACCTAGTTCCCTCGAGCCACAAAACTGTCTCCCGCTCTCGTTATCAAGGGGACACGATTTCAATGGCCTGTGTACCTCATGTCTCCCTCCTCCTTCTATAAAACCGCAACCTTCCACTTCCTTTCATTTGCAAGAACCGGCTTCAGTTCAACTCAAATCGAATCCCCCTTTTCCCTTAAACTAAAAATCAAAATTTAAGCCTCAGTCTCCTCCTTAATTTCCAGAATCCAAATCGAACGGCAAAGAAAGAAAAAGGGAATCGAAAACCCTTATCGCAAGCGGATCTTGAGATCCTGGAGACTCGATGATGTAGTGGAGGCGCTCGCGAGTTCAACGAGGAAGGCTAGGCGTGGTTCTGGCATCGACAAGGTGTTTAGGGGATCATCGTGGGTTCAAGGAAGCTAGCAGATGCGATGAAACTTGGGTATTTAACGAGGTTAGTATACGGACGATGGGGTTCGAATGGAGCATCGATGTTGTGGGTTTGCGCGGAGTTGTAGATGGGTGCGATGTCTTTGGTAGAGGCCGACGTTGGAGTTGGCGATGGGGCTTTCTGAGGAGCGACGGGCAGTAAGGATCAGTCGCAGTGATGTCAGGGGATACTCGTGGATTTTGGGTGATTAAACAGGGTTTTTCCAGTGTAAATTGAAGACGATAATCAAACATAAAGGTAGTAAATTTATTTTACTGTTAGAGGTTAAGTTAAAGTTAATTTTGAAAAGCTTATATAAATTTTATCTCATTTGTATGAGGTCCGAGTGGAACAAAACAAGCAACATCAGCATCGTATCATCAAATACTACAAGATAAAGTTGGTTTGAGATTTTCAGAATCAACTGGGAATTTTAAAATTTTATCAACCGTCATTCGATTTAATTTAAAGTGGGAGTGAGCTGCTATAAAAACCACTGTGAGTAAATCTCACTCACCTTTAGAATTATTTTTATTTCATTAAAAATAATTGTTTGTTGCTTGTTGAATGATTTCTGGTTGTTTTATATATATTAGTTATTTAGGCTATATATATATATATATATATATATATATATATATATTGGGTTGATTGATTGGTTGGATTCCCGCAGTCTCATTAGCGGATGCCCGCAGTTTCATAGTGGATGATTACCCTATATGCCCCACGCTATGATTAGTGGATGACCTTCTATACCGCGATATTCTGCCACGAAGCAGAATTGGTATTATTTATGTGCTAACATCTGTGGATGCAGGAAAACAGGTTGGAGGAATCCAACTGGATTCCTCAAAAATATATTATCTATTTGTTTGTTTGTTCTGTTTGATTTCATATATATTCATATATGATGTGTTAAAATCAAATGATTGGAAATTGATTGATTTGGTTGTTTAAACTATCACTGGGCCGAAGTGTAAATTTATATAAATATCATGAAAGGATCGTGGAGATTTAAAAAGGAAAAAATTCTTTTTTTAAATAGAATTTGAATTTTAAATGGAAATAAAAATATAAACTTGTTTTGAAAAATAAAACAAGTAGTTCCTTTATAAACGAAGTTTATAAATAGTTCTTTTATAACGAAGTTATAAATGAAGTAAAGAGAATTATCATTTGATAATTCAGAAATAGAAATACAAGTGTGAAATTGAAATTCGAAATGAAATTTCAAAATAAGATGTGAAAAGGAGATTTTAAATATATAACTCAAATGAAATTTGAGTATAACATTTGAATTTTAAAGAGGAGTTTGAATGTTTGCATTCTAAAAGGAGATTGAATATTAGAAATTCAAATAGAAGTTCAAATAGAATTTGAATAGACGAAATTAGAATGAAAAATAGAATTTGAATTCAAGAAATTAAAATAAAATCTGAATTCAAAGGAATTCGAATAAAGAAATTCAAATAGAGATTTCAATGTAGAAATTTCGAAATAGAATTTGAAATATAGTATTTCAAGGAAGAATTCAAATGTGAAATTTGAATAGAGATTTGAATGGAATTTAAATATGAAATTTGAATAGAGATTTGAAATAGAAATTCGAGTATTGAATTTGAACATGAAATTGAATACAGAAAATTCAAGTAGAAATTTGAATATGAGATTTCAAAAATAGAATTTGAAATAAACTTTGAAAATAGGATTTCAAAGTAGAATTGGAAATAGAATTTCAAATAGGATTTCAAAATAGGAAATCCAAAGGGTTTTGAAATGGAATTTGAATTCAAGGGAATTCAAATGGATTTGAGTGAAGAAATTCAAATGGTGGTAAAAATGAGTTTGAATATTAGAATTCAAATGGGGCTGGAAATGAATTTGAATATTAGAATTCAAATGGAAAATGAAATTTGAATGTAAGAGATTCAAATTGAATTCAAATAGGATTTAATCTATGGAATTTGAATATGAAATTCAAATGGGTTTTAAACTATGGAATTTTGAATATAGAATTTAAAAAGGAGTTTGAATATTTGAACTCCAATAGAATTCAAACATAGAAATTGGAATATAGAAGTTCAAATGGAATTTAAATATAGAGTTTGAATAAAAGAATTCAAATGAATTCGAACATAGAATTTGAATATAGGGAATTCAATATAGAAATTCAAGTATTTGAATTTGAATGTCAAATAGGAAGGGAATTGGAATTTGAATATAGAATTCAAATAAAATTGAGATTGGAAATTTAATCAAGGAATTCAAATAGAGTTAAAGGGAGTTGAATTCATTTAACGAAGTTTAAAAAGTTTATATATATATATATATATAATTAAAACGAACTCGCCGCAGCGCTGCAGTTCGTAAATTGGCGATTCGAACTTCAATTGAATATACAGAACCCAATTGAAGTCGAAATTCTTTGAAACAAGAAACGTCAGGACCGATTTGATAATGGTTTTCTAATGAAGGAGAAAAATCTGGATTTCGTCGTATAGATTTTGAGTTATGTCAAAATCAAATTTTCAGAAAAGCAGCGCCAGAATCGTTTTAAAACCATAATGGTTTATTTCATTTTATAAAAGGATTTTTAAGCAAATAAAATTCGAAGTTCTATTTAGAAAATTTCAGAGTGAGTTGTAAAATATATGCGAATTCAAGTTGTGTAAATGAATATGATTTTTGAAACAGAAACCAGATTTTGATTTATTGAATGGAATTAACTAAATTGAATAGAAATTAGTTAAGGAGCTTTTGAATGGATATTGGGCCTTAAATAAGTGAATTCGATTTGAAAATTTATATTCGAAATAGAAAAGGAAACTAGAATTGAAATCGAAATTCGATTTGGTTATGAACCAGTTAAGTATTTTATTTGAACATGTTATGTTCAACAAAGAAGTGAAATAGGCAAAAAGGGCTAATTAAAGAATAATTGAGCGAAATTGAATTCAAATGATTCAAAATTTAATTCAAACGAATGGATTGAGTTTAATTAAATTGGAAACAGGTGAACAGGTATTAAACAGATATGGGATGGAGTATATGAAGATTTTTATTTATGTGCCCGACAAAAAGGTACATGTTTTAAATTCATATATGGGTTTTATGCGCCGTATCGGCTAGCCGCTTGGCTTCTTCTTTTTCTTTTTCAGATTAGAAGGACCGGGAAAGCTATTTGAAATTTCCCGATGCTCCCGATACAGGGGAGGTTATGGCGATTTTTTTCGGGAATTTAAGGAGTTAGAATATTTTTAAGATATTTTGATAATTAGAGATCATTATATCGACGTATTGAATTCGATAGTAAAGTGAATATAAAAATCAAATGTTGTAAACAAAAAGGGATAGAGATAAGTGATTGGAATTGTTTCCAATTGCAAGTAGAGATTTTTCTAATATATAGAAAATAAAAGAAGTTAATATTTGGAAACGTTTTCCAAATGGCATAAGAGGCAAGATGATTATTGAAAATATTTGGTTAACAAATATTGATAGAGAAAATAGAGAAGTGGTTTAATTAACGAATATTAATTAAAGGACCCAGTGATTTGTTTGATATGTTTGGATGAACACTTGTTTTTATTCGATAGTTAAATCACAGACTATCGAAGTTTTGACCATCGTTGTCAATATGGAGAGACCGGTTGGATTATTATCCGAAGAACCACTCCGTATCGGCATAAGCGTTGCGAACCAAGTATGTTGAATATATTGAAGACGGAGTAAAGTGCAAGGGCTTTTCTAGTAATAGAAATAGTGCCTTCGGTGTCGTTCAATCCCAGAACGAACGTAAATGGACGAATGTCTGACAAAGTATTTCCAATGATCAAATGGGTTGGTCTGTATAAATATATATGGTTGCAACAGATTTATCCCTTAGCATAATATCCAGAATATTTGTGCAAACTCAACTAGTGATTAACGGATCTGACAATGTGGCATTCAAAGTGATTGTGCTATCAATGAATGGTAAGTATTCGTAGCCTCAGGCCTCAACAACCGGGAAAGGACAAAAATCGGGCAGGCAGCATGGCTATGTGGGTCGCACCCATTAGGGTGTATAATCACCTATCTAGAGAAATTCCTTTTGTTTCTAAATCTATCGATTCTGCCCATTCGGGAAACGGTGGTTTGAGTCCAACCGTTGGTGATATACATTCGATACACTCAAGCGAAATGAGTGGTCGGTCATGTGTGGGCCGGGTTGCAAGATGTTCTTGTTGAACCCAGGTGTATTCGCCTCTAGAGATACATCATCGGAAGGTGGTTCCATACCTTGTCATGTTGGAAATCCAATCTCCAATAAGCGCCATGCGGGTTTTTGGATTTTATAATATATGTGGAGCGTGAGATGCAAGCGTTCTGCTATTTGGTTATTTACTTGATGTAGTCATTATTATAATATCACTGGATTTGATATCAAAGTGTTTTGGGTTATAGTAAGGTAAAAACCATCCATGTTTATGTGTGGGCTGGTCTTACTATTATCTTTTCTTTTGAAAGGATTTTAAAAGTTAAACAAATGATTGGAGTTTACTCACACCAGTCCCATGACTGACCCAGAGTTTATTTTGTTTTGTTTTCCCTAAACTCTTGGGTGCCCAAATTTGTACGGGCAGTCAAGTGTTTCAGGCTTTTACAGATACACTTGGAAGAGCTTGAAGCAGGAGGCTTCAACGTTAGTTATTTAGAGTTACTTCCGCTGGATCAAATGTTATGTGTACTCTGATGATGGTATGTATATATATATAAAGTTACAGATTTGTATTTCGAAGCTTATGTTATATAATATATTTTATTCGTTCCACTGTGAGTTTGTGATCTTTGTTTTCTTCTATTCTAATATTTCTTTCTTTCTATTTCTCATCCTCTAACTTCTTTCTAATAATGAGTCGTATTTCTGTGTTGTTTGGGTTGGACGTGTGGTGTATTTAGTCAACTCAGATAGCACGGATATGCGGGCCGTTACAGTTGGTATCAGAGCTTAGGTTGAGCGAACACCTAGGCTTTGTTGGGTTGTGCTCATTAGAGATAGGGTCAGTAGTACCCTAGAATGAGTTGAGTATGAATATACGAGAGAGCGTATTTGTAAATTAATATAAAAGTTGTTTTATATTGTGTTGACTAGTCTGTGAGTGGTTTATGAATTCTGGTCGGATAGTGGGACGCCACGAAGTCGATAGGGATTTCTAAACACTTGAACAGAAAATACGACATGATATTGTTTTTAAGTGGGTAAATGAAATAATTTAACCCAAAATTTCTATTTTGATATAGAAAGAATAATTTTCTGAAATTATTATAATATATGGATGTGTTGATTGTTAGGATTATAATCACACGAGATTATAAAATTAGAATGGTTATTTATAACCAAATAGAATTTGTATGGAGATTAAATATACAAATGAGATGAATAGAAATTGAATTCAAACCAGAATTTGAAAATTTAAATCCTAGGAGGTTTGAAATATTTTTGGAAGTATATTAGAACAATATAGCTTTGTTTTAAAAGGATTTTAAATGGATATTGAAAGTGATAAAGCACTGAACTCACTTCAGTGGCTGGGAAATAATTCTGATGATGATTGCAACATCATCAGTGTTCATTTCCGAGTTTCTAAGTGATAGGTTGCTACCTTAGAAAGTTTTGATGGAAATTTGTTTGAAAGAAAACAAGTGGTTTGAAAATTCAAATGTTTTGAATTTGAAATGAAAATAAATATATGTATATATTTATGGGATTTCAAAAGAATTTGAAAAGAAAACCCAGGGATTTGAATTCTGGGATTTGAATTTAACTTAAACAAGTTAAATGGGTCGAAGTGAATGAATTGATTAAAATCAATTTGAATTGGTTTAATAGAACATAGATTGGATATAAATGGATTGATCGTAGATCATTCGAATCAAATGTGTGAAGACCAAAAGTTTTGGTTGGAGTAAATTTGTTGAAATATGAGGAGTTGAGTTCCAACAAAAGTGAATTTTTGAAAAGTAAATGGATTTGTACCCTTTTTCCTACCTTAGCAATTTCGAGGACGAAATTATTTTAAGGGAGGAAGAATGTAACGACCCAGATTTTTGAACAATTTATTTTAAATATTTAATATGGTTTTAATTATTGAATCCATAATATAAATGAATTTTATATTGGATTTGTCAATTTAATTATCGATATATGATTTAATATCGATTATATTTAATTATCGTAATAGTAACAATTGAATTCCCAATGTAACACTAAATCAGAACAATTCAGTCGACTAATATAAATTCTGTATTGACTTAAAAAGATAATAATTTATTTTCGATGAATTTATCTGTTCAGAAATCGATTTACATTCTAAACGGTTTAACTAAATTTACTAGTGTTATTTCATTTTAAATTGATTCTGTTAAGTTCAAATTATTGTATAAGCTTGAAAACGTCGGTCGTTGCGACTAAATAACGGTTCAGGATTTTTAAAAATAAGGGACTGTGAGATATTTTAGTTTTTAATTAAAATCAAATCAAATCTTTCAGCCGACCTAATTTACTTCCTCTGGAAACCTAGTTCCCTCGAGCCACAAAACTGTCTCCCGCTCTCGTTATCAAGGGGACACGATTTCAATGGCCTGTGTACCTCCTGTCTCCCTCCTCCTTCTATAAAACCGCAACCTTCCACTTCCTTTCATTTGCAAGAACCGGCTTCAGTTCAACTCAAATCGAATCCCCCTTTTCCCTTAAACTAAAAATCAAAATTTAAGCCTCGGTCTCCTCCTTAATTTCCAGAATCCAAATCGAACGGCAAAGAAAGAAAAAGGGAATCGAAAACCCTTATCGCAAGCGGATCTTGAGATCCTGGAGACTCGATGATGTAGTGGAGGCGCTCGCGAGTTCAACGAGGAAGGCTAGGCGTGGTTCTGGCATCGACAAGGTGTTTAGGGGATCATCGCGGGTTCAAGGAAGCTAGCAGATGCGATGAAACTTGGGTATTTAACGAGGTTAGTATACGGACGATGGGGTTCGAATGGAGCATCGATGTTGTGGGTTTGCGCGGAGTTGTAGATGGGTGCGATGTCTTTGGTAGAGGCCGACGTTGGAGTTGGCGATGGGGCTTTCTGAGGAGCGACGGGCAGTAAGGATCAGTCGCAGTGATGTCAGGGGATACTCGTGGATTTTGGGTGATTAAACAGGGTTTTTCCAGTATAAATTGAAGACGATAATCAAACATAAAGGTAGTAAATTTATTTTACTGTTAGAGGTTAAGTTAAAGTTAATTTTGAAAAGCTTATATAAATTTTATCTCATTTGTATGAGGTCCGAGTGGAACAAAACAAGCAACATCAGCATCGTATCATCAAATACTACAAGATAAAGTTGGTTTGAGATTTTTAGAATCAACTGGGAATTTTAAAATTTTATCAACCGTCATTCGATTTAATTTAAAGTGGGAGTGAGTTGCTATAAAAACCACTGTGAGTAAATCTCACTCACCTTTAGAATTATTTTTATTTCATTAAAAATAATTGTTTGTTGCTTGTTGAATGATTTCTGGTTGTTTTATATATATTAGTTATTAAGGCTATATATATATATATATATATTGGGTTGATTGATTGGTTGGATTCCCGCAGTCTCATTAGCGGATGCCCGCAGTTTCATAGCGGATGATTACCCTATACGCCCCACGCTATGATTAGTGGATGACCTTCTATACCGCGATATTCTGCCACGAAGCAGAATTGGTATTATTTATGTGCTAACATCTGTGGATGCAGGAAAACAGGTTGGAGGAATCCAACTGGATTCCTCAAAAATATATTATCTATTTGTTTGTTTGTTCTGTTTGATTTCATATATATTCATATATGATGTGTTAAAATCAAATGATTGGAAATTGATTGATTTGGTTGTTTAAACTATCACTGGGCCGAAGTGTAAATTTATATAAATATCATGAAAGGATCGTGGAGATTTAAAAAGGAAAAAATTCTATTTTTAAATAGAATTTGAATTTTAAATGGAAATAAAAATATAAACTTGTTTTGAAAAATAAAACAAGTAGTTCCTTTGTAAACGAAGTTTATAAATAGTTCTTTTATAACGAAGTTATAAATGAAGTAAAGAGAATTATCATTTGATAATTCAGAAATAGAAATACAAGTGTGAAATTGAAATTCGAAATGAAATTTCAAAATAAGATGTGAAAAGGAGATTTTAAATATATAACTCAAATGAAATTTGAGTATAACATTTGAATTTTAAAGAGGAGTTTGAATGTTTGCATTCTAAAAGGAGATTGAATATTAGAAATTCAAATAGAAGTTCAAATAGAATTTGAATAGACGAAATTAGAATGAAAAATAGAATTTGAATTCAAGAAATTAAAATAAAATCTGAATTCAAAGGAATTCGAATAAAGAAATTCAAATAGAGATTTCAATGTAGAAATTTCAAAATAGAATTTGAAATATAGTATTTCAAGGAAGAATTCAAATGTGAAATTTGAATAGAGATTTGAATGGAATTTAAATATGAAATTTGAATAGAGATTTGAAATAGAAATTCGAGTATTGAATTTGAACATGGAATTGAATACAGAAAATTCAAGTAGAAATTTGAATATGAGATTTCAAAAATAGAATTTGAAATAAACTTTGAAAATAGGATTTCAAAGTAGAATTGGAAATAGAATTTCAAATAGGATTTCAAAATAGGAAATCCAAAGGGTTTTGAAATGGAATTTGAATTCAAGGGAATTCAAATGGATTTGAGTGAAGAAATTCAAATGGTGGTAAAAATGAGTTTGAATATTAGAATTCAAATGGGGCTGGAAATGAATTTGAATATTAGAATTCAAATGGAAAATGAAATTTGAATGTAAGAGATTCAAATTGAATTCAAATAGGATTTAATCTATGGAATTTGAATATGAAATTCAAATGGGTTTTAAACTATGGAATTTTGAATATAGAATTTAAAAAGGAGTTTGAATATTTGAACTCCAATAGAATTCAAATATAGAAATTGGAATATAGAAGTTCAAATGGAATTTAAATATAGAGTTTGAATAAAAGAATTCAAATGAATTCGAACATACAATTTGAATATAGGGAATTCAATATAGAAATTCAAGTATTTGAATTTGAATGTCAAATAGGAAGGGAATTGGAATTTGAATATAGAATTCATATAAAAGTGAGATTGGAAATTTAATCAAGGAATTCAAATAGAGTTAAAGGGAGTTGAATTCATTTAACGAAGTTTAAAAAGTTTATATATATATAAATATAATTAAAACGAACTCGCCGCAGCGCTGCAGTTCGTAAATTGGCGATTCGAACTTCAATTGAATATACAGAACCCAATTGAAGTCGAAATTCTTTGAAACAAGAAACGTCAGGACCGATTTGATAATGGTTTTCTAATGAAGGAGAAAAATCTGGATTTCGTCGTATAGATTTTGAGTTATGTCAAAATCAAATTTTCAGAAAAGCAGCGCCAGAATCGTTTTAAAACCATAATGGTTTATTTCATTTTATAAAAGGATTTTTAAGCAAATAAAATCCGAAGTTCTATTTAGAAAATTTCAGAGTGAGTTGTAAAATATATGCGAATTCAAGTTGTGTAAATGAATATGATTTTTGAAACAGAAACCAGATTTTGATTTATTGAATGGAATTAACTAAATTGAATAGAAATTAGTTAAGGAGCTTTTGAATGGATATTGGGCCTTAAATAAGTGAATTCGATTTGAAAATTTATATTCGAAATAGAAAAGGAAACTAGAATTGAAATCGAATTTTGATTTGGTTATGAACCAGTTAAATATTTTATTTGAACATGTTATGTTCAACAAAGAAGTGAAATAGGCAAAAAGGGCTAATTAAAGAATAATTGAGCGAAACTGAATTCAAATGATTCAAAATTTAATTCAAACGAATGGATTGAGTTGAATTAAATTGGAAACAGGTGAACAGGTATTAAACAGATATGGGATGGAGTATATGAAGATTTTTATTTATGTGCCCGACAAAAAGGTACATGTTTTAAATTCATATATGGGTTTTATGCGCCGTATCGGCTAGCCGCTTGGCTTCTTCTTTTTCTTTTTCAGATTAGAAGGACCGGGAAAGCTATTTGAAATTTCCCGATGCTCCCGATACAGGGGAGGTTATGGCGATTTTTTTCGGGAATTTAAGGAGTTAGAATATTTTTAAGATATTTTGATAATTAGAGATCATTATATCGACGTATTGAATTCGATAGTAAAGTGAATATAAAAATCGAATGTTGTAAACAAAAAGGGATAGAGATAAGTGATTGGAATTGTTTCCAATTGAAAATAGAGATTTTTCTAATATATAGAAAATAAAAGAAGTTAATATTTGGAAACGTTTTCCAAATGGCATAAGAGGCAAGATGATTATTGAAAATATTTGGTTAACAAATATTGATAGAGAAAATAGAGAAGTGGTTTAATTAATGAATATTAATTAAAGGACCCAGTGATTTGTTTGATATGTTTGGATGAACACTTGTTTTTATTCGATAGTTAAATCACAGACTATCGAAGTTTTGACCATCGTTGTCAATATGGAGAGACCGGTTGGATTATTATCCGAAGAACCACTCCGTATCGGCATAAGCGTTGCGAACCAAGTATGCTGAATATATTGAAGACGGAGTAAAGTGCAAGGGCTTTTCTAGTAATAGAAATAGTGCCTTCGGTGTCGTTCAATCCCAGAACGAACGTAAATGGACGAATGTCTGACAAAGTATTTCCAATGATCAAATGGGTTGGTCTGTATAAATATATATGGTTGCAACGGATTTATCCCTTAGCATAATATCCAGAATATTTGTGCAAACTCAACTAGTGATTAACGGATCTGACAATGTGGCATTCAAAGTGATTGTGCTATCAATGAATGGTAAGTATTCGTAGCCTCAGGCCTTAACAACCGGGAAAGGACAAAAATCGGGCAGGCAGCATGGCTATGTGGGTCGCACCCATTAGGGTGTATAATCACCTATCTAGAGAAATTCCTTTTGTTTCTAAATCTATCGATTCTGCCCATTCGGGAAACGGTGGTTTGAGTCCAACCGTTGGTGACATACATTCGATACACTCAAGCGAAATGAGTGGTCGGTCATGTGTGGGCCGGGTTGCAAGATGTTCTTGTTGAACCCAGGTGTATTCGCCTCTAGAGATACATCATCGGAAGGTGGTTCCATACCTTGTCATGTTGGAAATCCAATCTCCAATAAGCGCCATGCGGGTTTTTGGATTTTATAATATATGTGGAGCGTGAGATGCAAGCGTTCTGCTATTTGGTTATTTACTTGATGTAGTCATTATTATAATATCACTGGATTTGATATCAAAGTGTTTTGGGTTATAGTTAGGTAAAAACCATCCATGTTTATGTGTGGGCTGGTCTTACTATTATCTTTTCTTTTGAAAGGATTTTAAAAGTTAAACAAATGATTGGAGTTTACTCACACCAGTCCCATGACTGACCCAGAGTTTATTTTGTTTTGTTTTCCCTAAACTCTTGGGTGCCCAAATTTGTACGGGCAGTCAAGTGTTTCAGGCTTTTACAGATACACTTGGAAGAGCTTGAAGCAGGAGGCTTCAACGTTAGTTATTTAGAGTTACTTCCACTAGATCAAATGTTATGTGTACTCTGATGATGGTATGTATATATATAAAGTTACAGATTTGTATTTCGAATCTTATGTTATATAATATATTTTATTCGTTCCACTGTGAGTTTGTGATCTTTGTTTTCTTCTATTCTAATATTTCTTTCTTTCTATTTCTCATCCTCTAACTTCTTTCTAATAATGAGTCGTATTTCTGTGTTGTTTGGGTTGGACGTGTGGTGTATTTAGTCAACTCAGATAGCACGGATATGCGGGTCGTTACACATAAACCCTAATCGAATCTAGAAAACGTTCAATAGGTGGCATAATCCCTAGTGGTCCTAGGTGGCATAAATCCTAGTTGAACACTCGATAGTTCATGATAAGGAAACCTAGCCAGATCAAGGGTGGCAGTCCAAACGATTTCAAGAATGGTGGCACTACGTTGAAGTAGTATAGAATTACGTGATAAAGCCCGTACGATATACGGCAAGGGACTGTACTTATACATGGAAATGATTATACGAGTTGGGGAAAAATTACATATACGATGTATTAGGTTAAGTCTACCAGTAATTGGACGATAATGACATGGGTTTGTCCTTGGGTGCTAATATTGTGAATAACCTAATAAACAAGAAATTATAACTGAACGGTATATGTATGGTTACACAAGAGTTGATTATAGTCCAATCACACAGAACTTATGTTCTGACCCCCTCCTCACAACATGCGCAGGTTAGGTTCATGACAGAGATAGTATTGCTTGGCTACTGGCTAGTCAGTATTATTATTAAGGTAATTCTATTTTGAATAAATTATATTTTATTCCTTCCGCTGTGAGCTACTTTTCGAACTCTGACATGTTTCTTTCTCTCTGTCTTTTCTACAGGATACCAGAGCACCCAACTCGGGGTCCGATGGATTGAATTTTGAAAAATTCGGTCTGTCGAAACCCGCGTTGTTACATTTTATTTCTTCCTTGACAACATAACGCTTATTCTTATTTAATAAACTCTACTTTTACATTTCATTTCTACTCGGAAATATCATTAAAATTTACGCCATCCAATCTCCTTTTATTTCCCCTTTTACTTTAGAATCTCATTATCTACATACTTGCCAAACCTTCACCAAAGTGTTGCGTTACTATTTCTCTAATGAAATAATAAATTACCACAAACCTCTTTCACCGTTACAACTAATATCATCTTCAGATAATCCTGAAATCGTTCAAGTTGGGGTATTTTAATTACCTCTCAGACCTTGATCAACAACGTTCATATCTCAAGATTGACACAAGTTGTAATTCAAAACTCCATACTTCGTTCCAATATCAATACAAATTCCATTCCGCTATTTTATTTAAAATATGGTTTCATACAACCTTCTTTCACTTTAAAAATCTCTTTCTCATAATATGCTCGTTCTTTCTTAATTAAATAATTAAGTAACTATTTTATAAAACATCACTTTTAACTCTGCCTCTTTAAACCAAGTCATTTTATAATTCGGATTTGTTTATCAAATCCTATGATCCACTTCTTTTACCATATTCACTTTTACCAATCCCTTTCCAAATCCACTACACCATTTTCCACTTTGGAATCTTATTCTCCAATTCTCACTTCTACTTAATCCCATTATTTAGTAACGTTAATGTAAAATTAATGCTTTACACTTTAAACCCAATTTATATAACACTGGTTTATTGTAAAACCCTTTTTATCTAAATTTCCTTTTTACTTAATTCAATTAATAAATAACCTTTAATTTAAGCTATAATAGTCGCTTAAAAATTTCTTTTATAACTTTGTTATAAGAACACAGGTTTAAGCAAAACTTGTTCACAAACTCCTTTCACCTTTCCATTGGGTTTCATTTCCCATTTCGAGTACTTTTTAAATGGATTTCAATTAAAAAGTATTTCCCTAAATTATTATCAATTAAAATAATAATTTGCCCCGATAGTTAACTACTTTCATAGTTAATTCTTTTATTTACTAAATGAATATTAATTCCCTTTTTAAAGATCTTATTAAAATTAAAACAATATTCACTAAAATATTAAATAATCAGTTTCAAATAAAACATTCGACTCAGTTACTCAACGCGGTTATCTCGTTAACCGATTTCAATTTGTTTTCCCTTTAAATTAATCAATAATATAATTAATTTAAAATAATTCCATTTAATTGTTTCTTAACAAAACAATTATCCAAATATAATCTCTAATCACTTGTTTGTAATTCTAATTAATATCAGAATTTACTTTATTAAATCAATTAATAATTCATTATAAACTTAAATAATTAAAAGTAATTATTTATTTCCTTTTAACAAACCTTTATTCAAAATATGTCTATTCAAATCTATCTTCAGCAATAAAATAAATTTTATAGCTTCAGTTCTATCAACTTACCTGACGGTAAATCGATATAAATAAAACAATTTACTCCATTTATTGCCGATTACTCAACCAATACTGCCTACTGGTTAAAATCAAACACAGGTTGAATTTCCAATCAATACTCAAATCAATTACCCAAACATGACAGTTCATATGATAATATGAAAATAAATAATATATTTGAGGAATCCAGTTGGATCCCTCCAACCTGTTCTTCCCTGTATACAAATGGTTATCTCAAACAGATTGTTCAATTTCATTTATCTGATATATAATAGTAAATAACAACTATTTCACCTCAACCAATGAACAAAATAATTCAGTCAGATCAAACAATTCAAACCATTAAACATGTTTATTTATAAACGTGACCAACAAGGTAAGTTACCTTTATTGGAACCAATCGTTAGTATAACGATTTGGTATTTCACTGAAATTAAACGACGGTTTAATTTCATCAGTTAAATCAGCAAATAAATATATAATTAGCAAAAAGTCAACCATTGACAAGCAAAGCACACAAAATCAAAACCCAATTTATATAAAATATAAATGGGTAAAACTGAGTGAATTAAACTCACCTTGAGTTGATTTATCATTGAATGGTTGGTTTTAATTAAACTAAACGAGTGTTTAATTTAATTAAAAAGCCCAATTGATTCCAAATATATACAGATTGGCCTCATGATGTAGTTCTTGTCACTGCGGTTTCAGCGGCACCTGCTTTGTCCGATTCTGATAATATATGAAAAGGTTGTACACAATTTAACAACACGATTTTAATTAAGTGTTAATTATTTCCTTACTCATATAAGTGTAAAATAAATTACTTTTGAAAATAATAAGGGTTCCTGGCCAATTTCACTTTCCTCCTGCTCACATGTTACGTTCAAGACTTCATTCCATCTCATATCCGACCAGCGCACCTATAGGATAAATTATGATCATACAGTTTAAATTAAAAACACTAATTTTCCTAATTATAATTATTAATGTTTTAATTACTTTGGTTATAACCAACCAGAGTTGTCCCTATCGTTCTTCGTTGTTTCGATCCTTCCAACGTTGTTTCTTTGTTCAACATCCCAATCCTGTCACCAATTAAACACTAATTAATTAAATAACTAGATATAAATTAAGCATAATTAACTTTCTTAATTATAGTTTAAGTAATTAATCACTTTGTCAGTTTACATCAGCTTAGGGGAATACGGGTGAACCCTTTGCTGTGCTTTACCCTACATCCTTGTTCGATTTTAGTCCTCTTCTTGGTTTCGAAAGTTCACGCCTTTTTGTTTTGAATCCTTCCTGGCAATAAATGGGACTGTTATTAACGGTTTCAAATTACGTAAATTAATAACGTTATTAATAAATCTTAACCATAGTAGGCCGACCATTCAGATGTTATTGCGACTTCCCATTTGTGCTTGCCTGCTACCCAACTTCAATATAAAACAGGCCACCCTTTTTCAATTCTTCCTCTACTGCTCTTCTCGACTTGAGCCCCCCTACACGCACGGAAACTTTACACCACCGCTACGCCCTGCTCCAGCCACCAGACTCCAATCGATGCTGACCAGAAGAAGCGCCTCCACGCCCTCCTCCAATGGCCCTAAGTTTCAATGAACCTAGCTCAACCAAATGCCGTCAAAGCCTCTTTGAACACAGGTTCTTTGAACCAGATTCTGGCGGGGACAAGCATCGGAAGTTGGTCGCAGCCATCCAGAAGACTGATCTCGTGACGCTTAACATGATAGTGACTGGGAAGATTTTGTTTTAATTCACCAATTTTGTGTTTGAGGAGGAATTTCGTGGCCAATTTCTGTTCGTTCATTTCTCATGTGGCAGCTCATGTTGTGTTGACCGCGAATTTGTGTTTGACGAGGGTTTTCTCTGTTCGTTAGGTATATATATATATATATATATGGAAGGGTGGGATAATTTTTATATTATTTTATCAAAAACGAAACTTCGTTGTAAAGTAACGCGTAAAACTATCCACAGTTGACTTCTGTCTACTGATAAAAAAACTAAAGCATAGAAAAATATTCCGGACCCAATGGGACAAGTTTCGTCAAAATCTGACATCGTTTGAAAAAAAAATTCCTTTATAAAACCAACGAAAAACATGCATTTAAATTTTCCACGATCACTGGATAAATCCAATCAACTTGAAACTTTTAAATCCTACAATGATTAATCAATACAAACCCAACGGCACCAGTTTCGTCGCATTCTGAGACTGTTTTCCCGGTAGGCTATTTTTACACGCACCGCAATGCCATTTTTGACCCCCAATTACCCAGTCTTCAAAAATAACAAACTATATACCTATCCTGACTCTAATCAATGATACGAACTCAATGGAACTGGTTTCGTGGCCTAATTCGATCGTCTGTTCAAGTTTTACCCAAATATCTCTTTATTGAATAAATTACGTGCTATAGAAATTGAACAGGCGTTTACAGCTGCCGCGGTCACATACGACATTGGTTTGCCACGCAATTTGATTTTCTTACCATAATTTAATGATACAGTCCCAATGAAACTGATTTCATCGAAAACAGAGTCTGTTTGCAAAATCGCTATTTTTAATTCTTATATAATATCGATTTAAAATATTATATAAATTCCAAATAAATTCAATAAAATAAAAATTAATTATTTCTATCATATATATCCGACCAGAATATATATACAACCTCCAATATAGTTTACCTAACTCAATATCGTAAATTTTGAGTTAAACAATTTAAATTTCCTTATTTAAACATATAAAATAAACGTTATATTTTAATAGCGATTTCCATAGCGACTATTTCAAAAATTGATTTGGCCGTAATTGACAATCTATAACACGAAGTCTGGATTTTCTCTTTCATATGAAAATTATCATCAACACGGTTCCAACGTTTCTTGTTTCACAGAAATCCGACTTATATCGGACTCTATATATCTAGTTGAAGTTCAAAACTCCATATTACGAACTGCACACCATTTTCAAGCTCGATTTAAAATTATATAAATATATAACGTTCATGCTTCGTTTAAATTACGAATTAAATATTAAAATCCATATATATTCCAACTATAATATTTAAAATAAATGAACAAATAAAATATTTGACTACCAAAAATACGGGTCGTTACATTCTTCCCCCTTAAAATAATTTCGTCCTCGAAATTGCTAAGGTGAGAAAGAACGTTACAACCCATTAATTTCTAAATCCATTTTATTTTAAATCAAAACCATTTCATTATAATCAATATAAATTTTCAAAAATATCAAAAAAATTCTAATACATTGAATTCCGGGAAAAATTCGGCAGAGTCTCCCCTGCACTGAGTGACATATGCTATATCGCAAGAACAAATAATATATATCCATCGCCCAACACAGTCGGAAAACAAAAATCAAAAACCCCAAAATTTTATATTTTCGCGTAAGCGTACCTTTTTGCGAGCGCTTTTTAATTTATCGCGATCTACTCAACCAATATCAATCTGCCTAGCCATCTGACACCTGTACTTAACTCAGTTCACATATCAGTAACAGATATATGAAATTCTTAAGTAATATTCACGAATCAACTGGTATAACTATACCAATTCCAAAATCAACCAGATAGTATTAATTCATTATCAAATATAGGGTTAAATCGTTTATTTCAAATCATATGAAGTTCCAGCCCAGTTTTTATATTATACTGGAATTTATTCTTTAGTTTATAATTTATTTAGCTCCATTAAATTATTGATTACTCCATTCAAACAAACCATCATCCAGTAACAAGAAATTCACAACCAACAACCAATACACAACCAAATCAACCAAATTTATTGAATTTACATTTAATATTAATATTTTACTTTGGTTTCAAATATTTGAACATAAACTGATTAATATCCGATTGATTTCTATTTGGTTACCATTCATTAAATTCCAATATATTTAATTTAATTCCAATATCATTATTAATTTAATTCCACTTAACCAATTTAAGTTTCAATTCAAATTTCTAACTCAATTTGATTTCCATCCAAATCAAGCATATACACTAACATCCCAATTATTTGATAAAATTATTTCTTCTCTATACAAAAATATATTTTCGGAAAAATTATTTCATTTACCCTCTTTTCAAAAAAATACTGCATTTATTGACAGTTCAATGCTTCTCAACACTTGAACCGATCAACCAACACAATACAAAATATTTGTATATAAAATTTTCAATTACGCTCTCAAATATATATACATTCAAACACGATCTAGGGTCTTACTAACCCAATCTCTATCGAGCTACACAACAAAGCCAAGGTTATTACTAAACCAATAGCTCTGATACCACTATAACGACCCAAGGGATTTTCGGCCCCAAAAATCGACATAAATACCTTTACCGTAACTCATGCCGACCTTCTAAACACCGAAAACACTAGAACATTATTAGAAAGAAATTAGAGGGTGAGATAAGAAAGAAAGAAATATTAGAATAGAAGAAGAAGATGAACCAACACAACACAGAATCAGAGTCTCACATCGCGGCGGAACAAAATATAATACAGAAATAAAACTTTATTGAGAGCTTTAAAAATACTTACAATATCAGAGTACCTCAACGTCTCTGGACAGTTATAAAAATTTGTCTCATATACAACGCACAGCGGAATAGTAGCAATATAATATTATACGTCTGGACTCTTCCAGCTCGTCTCTTCACAGCATTCGATAATCGGAACCTGTACACCCGGGCTAACCCGAGCATTTACAAAACACCCGGTTAGTCTGGTGAACCAGAGTGAGAAAAACTCGCACAGTATTTAGGGTATCACACAACTTATTTTAAAGTCAAAATATTTTCGAAAGAAAAGGATAATCGTAAGACAAAATCCATACATAAATACAGACGATTTTTACCTTACGATAAACCAAAACATTTTCGAAATCAATATCTTTTCTGATATTATAATAATGTCTAAATACAAGCAGATATCAATCTAGCGGAACGCTTGCATCTCACGCTCCACACATATGTATATACAATCAAAACCGCGGCGCTTATTGGAGATTGGATTCCGACTATGACAAGGCGTGGGACCACCTGCCGATAGTATATCTCTAGAGGCGAATACACTGGGTTCAACAAGAACGTCTTGCAACCCGGCCCACACATGACCGACCACTCATTTCGCTTGAGTGTATCGAATGTATATCACCAACGGTTGGGCTCAAACCACCATTTCCCGAAAAGGGACAGCATCGAAATAGAATTAAAGAAGCAAAAGGAATTTCTCTAGATACGTGATTATGCACCCTAATGGGAGCGACCCACATAGCCATGCTGCCTGCCCGATTTCTGTCATTTCCCGGTTGATGAGGCTTAAGGTTTAAATTTCTTTTTGGGATATTTGGTTACCATTCACTTTGAATGCCACATTGCCAAATCCGTCAAGTCACTAATTGACATCCACAAATATACTCTAGGTAATAAAGAAATGCCCCTCTTTGCCACCACTCGGTATATTTGTAAAAATCAACGTACGTGCTTTCAGGAAATACTGTGTCAGACATTCGTCCATACAAGTCATCCAGGAACAGGATGAACCGAAATTACTCTCCTACTGCATCCAAAATAGGAATCACCCCATGGATCAGTAGCGAGTAGTCCTTTCAATCCGTAGATTTCAACCACGACAGAACCACAATTTATCTCTGGCCGCTAAACCAGAGATTTTTAGTAATCCTTCCGCTTATGAAGATCCACGGTCTTCAATGCTTCATCTCGACCATCTTCTGATATCTTCACGTATTTGTTGGTCGGAATGGTTTTTGAATATAAATTCGATTCCAGTCTTTCCTTACCAACAATCGTATTGGACAGATTTGATAATCAGTGATTTAACTATCAAAATAAACAGTGTTTCAATCATGACAATCCAATGAGTTCACTGGTTCAATATTCAGCATCACTTGGCCTTTTGATTAAAAACAAATGTAAATTTAGAACTCTTAAGTACTTCGATAAATATAGTTTTCTCGCTTCTTTATTTAACATAAGATATATTCTTTAAACAAGTTCATACTTAATAAAATCCTATATCATATTCAATTTTTTATTTCACGTTCAAATCACTATTCACATTTATTTTATAATATTGAAAATCAATTCACTTATTACTCATGAAAACAACATTACAGAATATCTTTTATTCCTTCCTTGACAACATAACGCTTATTCTTATTTAATAAACTTAACTTTTACATTTCATTTCTACTCGGAAATATCATTAAAATTTACACCGTCCAATCTCCTTTTATTTCCCCTTTTACTTTAGAATCTCATTATCTACATACTTCCCAAACCTTCACCAAAGTGTTGCGTTACAATTTCTCTAATGAAATAATAAATTACCACAAACATCTTTCACCATTACAACTGATATCATCTTCAGATAATCCTAAATTCATTCAAGTTGGGGTATTCTAATTACCTTTCAGAACTTTATCAACAACGTTCATATCTCAAGATTGACACAAGTTGTAATTCAAAACCCGATACTTCATTCCAATATCAATACAAATTCCATTCCACTATTTTATTCAAAATATGGTTTCATACAACCTTCTTACGCTTTGAAAATCTCTTTCTCGTAATATGCTCGTTCTGTCTTAATTCAATAATTAAGTAACTATTTTATAAAACATCACTTTTAAATCTGCCTCTTTAAACTAAGTCATTTTATAATTCGGATTTGTTTATCAAATACTATGATCCACTTCTTTTACCATATTCACTTTTACCAATCCCTTTCCAAATTCACTACACCATTTTCCACTTTGGAATCTTATTCTCCAATTCTCACTTCTACTTAATCCCATTATTTAGTAACGTTAATGTAAAATTAATGCTTTACACTTTAAACCCCATTTATATAACACTGGTTTATTATAAAACCCTTTTTATCAAAATTTCCTTTTTGTTTAATTCAATTAATTAAGTAACCTTTAATTTAAGCTATAATAGTCGCTTAAAAATTTCTTTTATAACTTTGTTATAAGAACTCAGGTTTAAGCAAAAGCTGTTCACAAACTCCTTTCACCTTTCCATTGGGTTTCATTTCCCATTTCGAGTACTTTTTAAATGGATTTTAATTAAAAAGTATTTCCCTAAATTATTATCAATTAAAATAATAATTTACCCCGATAGTTAACTACTTCCGTAGTTAATTCTTTTATTTACTAAATGAATATTAATTCCCTTTTTAAAGATCTTATTAAAATTAAAACAATATTCACTAAACTACTAAATAATCAATTTCAAATAAAACGTTCGACTCAGTTACTCAACGCGGTTATCTCGTTAACCGATTTCAATTTGTTTACCCTTTAAATTAATTAATAATATAATTAATTTAAAATAATTCCATTTAATTCTTTCTTAACAAAACAATTATCCAAATTATTCGTTAGGTTTATCTCTAATCACTTGTTTATAATTCTGATTAATATCAGAATTTACTTTATTAAATCAATTAATAATTAATTATAAACTTGAATAATTAAATGTAATTATTTATTTCCTTTTAAAAAACCTTTATCCAAAATATGTATATTCAAATCTATCTTTAGCTATAAAATAAATTTTATAACTTCAGTTCTATCAACTTACCTGACGGTAAATCGATATAAATAAAACAATTTACTTTTAGGCCATTTACTGCCGATTACTCAACCAATACTGCCCATTGGTTAAAATCAAACACAGGTTGAATTTCCAATCAATGATGAATGATCAATACTCAAATCAATTACACAAACATGACAGTTCATATGATAATATGAAAATAAATAATATATTTGAGGAATCTGGTTGGATCCCTCCAACCTGTTCTTCCCTGTATACAAATGGTTATCTCAAACAGATTGTTCAATTTCATTGATCTGATATATAACAGTAAATAACAACTATTTCACCTCAAACAATGAACAAAACAATTCAGTCAGATCAAACAATTCAAACCATTAATCATGTTTATTTTATAAAGTAACCAACAAGGTAAGTTACCTTTATTGGAACCAATCGTTAGTATAACGATTTGGTATTTCACTAAAATTAAACGATGGTTTAATTTCATCAGTTATATCAGCAAATAAATATATAATTAGCAAAAAGTCAACCATTGGCAAGCAAAGCACACAAAATCAAAACCCAATTTATATAAAATATAAATGGGTAAAACTGAGTGAATTTAACTCAAGTGAGTTGATTTATCGTTGAACGATTGGTTTTAATTAAACTAAACGAGTGTTTAATTTAATTAAAAAGCCCAGTTGATTCCAAACATATCCAGATTGACCTCATGATGTAGTGCTTGTCACTGCGGTTTCAACGACACCTGCTTTGTCTGATTCTGATAATATATGAAAAGGTCGTACACAATTTAACAACACAATTTTAATTAAATTGTTAACTATTTCCTTACTCACATTAGTGTAAAATAAATTACTTTTGAAAACAATAAGGGTTCCAGGCCAATTTCACTTTCCTCCTGCTCACATGTTACGTTCAAGACTTCATCCCGTCTTATATCCGACCAGTGCACCTATAGGATAAATTATGATCATACAGTTTAAATTAAAAACATTAATTTTCCTAATTATAATTATTAATGTTTTAATTACTTTGGTAATAACCAACCAAAGTTGTCCCTATCGTTCTTCATTGTTTCGATCCTTCAAACGTTGTTTCTTTGTTCAACATCCCAATCCTGTCACCAATTAAACACTAATTAATTAAATAACTAGATATAAATTAAGCAAAATTAACTTTCTTAATTATAGTTTAAGTAATAAATCACTTTGTCAGTTTACATCAGCTTAGGAGAATACGGGTGAACCCTTTGCTGTGCTTTACCCTACATCCTTGTTCGATTTCAGTCTCTGCTTGGTTTCGAAAGTTCATGCCCTTTTGTTTTGAATCCTTCCTGGCAATAAATGGGACTGTTATTAACGGTTTCAAATTATGTAAATTGGTAACATTATTAATAAATCTTAACCACCGACCATTTAGATGTTATTGCTACTTGCCATTTGTGTTTTCCTGCTACCCAACTCCAATACAAAACAGGCCACCCTTTTTCAATTCTTCCTCTACTGCTCTTCTCGACTTGAACCCCACCACACGCCCGGAAACTTTACACCGCCGCTACACCCTGCACTAGCCACCAGACTCCGATCGATGCTGACCATAAGAAGCGCCTCCACGCCCTCCTCCAATGGCCCTAAGTTTCAATGAACCCAGCTCAACCAAACGCCGTCAAAGCCTCTTTGAACACGGGTTCTTTTGAACCAGATTCCGGCGGCAACGAGCATCGGAAGTTGATCGCACCCATACAGAAGACTGACCTCGTGACGCTTAACATGATAGTGGTTGGGAAGATTTTGTTTTAATTCACCAATTTTGTGTTTGAGGAGGAATTTCGTGACCAATTTCTGTTCATGCATTTCTCATGTTGCGGCTCATGTTGTGTTGACCGCGAATTTGTGTTTGACGATGGTTTTCTCTGTTCGTTGGGTATATATATATATATATATATATATAT
The DNA here is from genome assembly GCA_030737875.1 of Allium sativum. NCBI lineage: Eukaryota > Viridiplantae > Streptophyta > Magnoliopsida > Asparagales > Amaryllidaceae > Allium > Allium sativum. Next base: position 61,266,698 of record CM060909.1, on the reverse strand, counting down.
ATATATATATGGAAGGGTGGGATAATTTTTATATTATTTTATCAATAATGAAACTTCGTGGTAAAGTAACACGTAAAATTATCCACAGTTGACTTATGTCTATTGATAAAAAACTAATCCTAGCATAGAAAACATATTCCAGACCCAATGGGACAGGTTTCGTCAAAATCTGATGTTGTTTGAAAAAAAATCCCTTTATAAAACCAGCGAAAAACACGTGTTTAAATTTTTCACGATCACTGGATAAATCCAATCAACTTGAAACTTTGAAATCCTATAATGATTAATCAATACTATCCCAACGGCACCAGTTTCATCGCATTTTGAGACTGTTTTCCTGGTAGGCTATTTTTACATGCACCGCAATGCCATTTTTGACACCCAATTACCCAATCTCCAAAAATAACAAACTATATACCTATCCCGACTCTAATTGACGATACGAACTCAATGGAACTGGTTTCGTGGCCTAATTCGATTGTCTGTTCAAGTTATACCCAAATATCTCTTTATTGAATAAATTACACGCTATAAAAATTGAACGGGCGTTTACAGCTACCGTGGTCACATACGACATCGGTTTGCCATGAAATTTGATTTTCTTACCATAATTTAACGATACGGTCCCAATGAAACTGATTTCATCGAAAACAGAGTCCGTTTGCAAAATCGCTATTTTTAATGCTTATATAATATCGATTTAAAATATTATATAAATTCAAAATAAATTCAATAAAATAAAAATTAATTATTTCTATCATGTATATCCAACCAGAATATATATACAACCTCCAATATAGTTAACCCAACTCAATATCGTAAATTTTGAGTTAAACAATTTAAATTTCCTTATTTAAATATATAAAATAAACGTTATATTTTAATAGCGATTTCCATAGCGACTATTTCAAAATTGATTTGGCCATAACTAACAATATATAACACGAAGTCTGGATTTTTCTCTTTCATATGAAAATTATCATCAACACGGTTCTAACGTTTCTCATTTCACATAAATCTGACTTATATCGGACTCTGTATATCCAATTGAAGTTCAAAACTCCATATTACGAACTACACACCATTTTCAAGCTCGATTTAAAATTATATAAATATATAACATTCATGCTTCGTTTAAATTACGAATTAAATATTAAAATCCATATATATTCCAAATAAAATATTTAAAACAAATAAAATATTTGACTGCCAAAAATACGGGTCGTTACATAGATTTTATTCGAATTATAAAATATATTTAGAAAAGTTAAGTTCAAAAAATAATACAGGTAAATTATTCGAAAATAATGTATATACATATATATAATGGAAATCTATTATAAAATTTACATGGTTAAAGTGGTCAAACTATTTTATAAAAGAATATTTGCAAATCATGTAACACGGAAAATTTCTTTAATGAAATTATAGTTTAATTTAAATCATATTAATTCAGTGCAATCTAAATCCATGTCTCGCAATTTCTTTCCCAACCAATTTCATATTTAAGTCAAATTTCCTTTTTATTTGGTTTGATTTCAAATCCTTTTGTAGTTCTAACATTTCCAAAATCATTAGTTTACCCTGGATTTCATACAAAATACATTCCCAAAATATTCGAAATTAGACATTAACTCAAAACAATGGTTTGTTATATTCAGTTTGTTGATAGAACCCATATTCCTTTCTTCGGTGTCACATATTCTTTTATACTTTTGAAATTTGACAAATTTCCTTAACTGCGGTAATACTTCTTACATTAAAAATGGTGACAAACCATATGATAAGTTAATTCTTAAACACATAACAAATCTTTGTCAAAAATCCTTTATATTAAATCTCATGCCAAATTTAAACTTTCATATTACAAATCTAATTTTATGAAATCCATAGTTTATGTAGAATTTAGTAGACTAACTAACTTTAACTTAAAGTGTTTACTCATATTATCATCTTTAAAAATTAAATTTTGTACAAATTGGATTCTTTTAAAAATTCAAGGTAAAATTTGAACAAAATTTCTTTTAAACTTCCTTTACGCTATATGGAAATTTCAATAAAATTTCTACTTACAAAATCGATAAAATATTTTATTTTACTTTATCGACCACGTTGTCCGTATATAATTTTCTACCCTATGGTCAAGTGATACAGATTTTTATCATTTCATTTGGTTTTTTTAAATACTCGAATCCCGGGTATATATCATTTCAACCTGCATCCCAAATCGATTCGAATACACAAGGGGTTCGGGTATGTATCATTTCAACTCGTAATGGTTTTTCTAATCAAAAGGGAACTTGCATGGTAAGAAGATAAACATAGGATATCACACATACATCCATATTGTGTTATATGATATAACAGTGTGTGTTGCACGTGCACAATCACGAAGCAAACAGAACTAGAGCACCCTAACATTCCATTCAACATCTCAAGTGTTTAATTCACTTAATAATCAATTAGTCGCGAGTGAGAAAACTCACATAAACCAAAGTTCAAAATGATGGACAGTTGCCGCGCGTGGTCGGGATGCCGTAGGAGTTCGGACGAGGTGCTGGAGCATTGGCTGCTCGATTGGAGGAGCTTAGGCACGAGGGAAGCTACTCCTTCTCTTGCGGTTCACACTTTTCGTTTTTTTTTTCTTTCTCGCAGGTCCCGCTGACGCAAGGGAGAGGGAAGGAGCGGCTTCAGCGCCATAGTTAGAGAAAGCAGCATGGGTACTGGCGGCCTGGCGGCGCCGTCAGGTGGCGGTGAGTTCTGGCAAAGAGGCACAACTTGCGGTTCTAGGGATAAAGTGCTTCTTTGTTTTTTTCTTTTTCTTTCTTTGCGGTTCAGTTGAGAAAAGAGAGAGGGAGAGAGTGAAGCTAAGGCACCGGAGTTAATGACGGCGGCCGATGTAAGGTGACCGTTGGTAGAGGAGCAAGAGAAGCAGATTCTTATATTGTTCGAAAGCTGGGGCCGTAGGAAAAATGGGTTCAAGGCTTTAACGTGTAGAGGGGTTCCATGAAAAAGAAGACGTTGGGTTATATGCTTCCAGTCATTTTCGAGTCTTGGTTTGTTTGTTTTTTGTTCTTTCTTTTCAAAGGACTGAAGGGAGAACGAGTATAAAAAAATGAGATGGAAGAAAATGGGTAGGAGGAAGGGTGGTTTGAGCGAGGAAGAAGAAATGGACCGCTTTTATTTCTGCAGTTTGAATTATTTTATTTGAGGAAAGCATTGGGTTCTCTATTATGAACAATACCAAAATCTTGGTGCCTTGTTTCCATATATTTGCTAATGACAAGGAGAGATTTCGAAATCTTTGCCTACTGTTCAAAATCTTGCGTTACTAACAGAGCAAGATTTGAGTTGTTACCATATTTTCAGGGTGAGGTGAAATTTCAGACCAAAGAAGCAATGAAAATAAATATTTTAGAGAGACAATGGACCCTTGTTAATAGAGATAAGGATTAAAGCTGGCTAGAAATTTTCTACCGTTATTACATGGTTTAAATTTTGCGTTCACCGTTTATTTCATTCCTTGTTTGTTAATGCGGTTAAGGAAATAAAAATGTAATTCTCTTTTCTCTTTTTCTCTTTCTTTTGTTTATTATTTGTATTCATTTATGCGGACATGAACGGTCATTGCAGCGAACGCGCTAACTAGCGTTAAACTGTTTTATGTACATTTTTATATATATTTTGCGAACGCGCACCATGGATAAGCAATGCTGAAATTTAATAACCAAAAATGTTGAACTTACCCGATGTTAAATTTTAGAAATTTAATTAACATAAAATTTTGTTTCAATATTAAAACTATTAATTCATTTTCTTTCCTTTAAAATTATTAATTCATTCTTTGTTTTTCTTGCAATAACTCTACTACAAAAGGTACCGTCTTAACAAAAATTTAAGTTTAGCGGTTTATTCCAAACAAAATTAATCACTATTTATATTAAACTTCGACTTTTATTTTGAAAATCAAATTTGCCAATGATAAAAATTTGTTTATAAATTTAATTGGATACAATTCAAAGTTAGATTTCCGAATATATATATTACTTTAAGTCAATTAGTAAGTAAAAAAAATTATTAGCAAAGCGTTCATGTAAAATTTATTTAATAACCCGGAATTTCTGAACCAATTTAAATTTTTATTTTTAATTGATTTAATGGATTTTAGAGATTTAAAATGATTTATTTTGAGAATTAACGATTTAAAATTTATTTAAATCAAAGTTTGAAAGTATAAATTTAAAATTTAATTAAAAAAAATTCAAAAAGGTGCGATCGTTTGAAAAATTGGTTTTAAACTTCAAATGAATATGCAGAATTCAATATAAATTAGAATTGGATAAAACAAGAAACATTGGAATATTTTGAACTTTAATTTTCTAACGAATGTAAGAAACTAAGATTTCATATTATAATTTGAAAGTTATGTATAGTTTAAAATTTAAAATGGTCGTTATGGAATCTATATATATTTTAATATAACATATAGCCCTTAAAAATAGTCATTTTGCAAACGACCTCTGTTTTCGATAAAAACCACTTTTGTTGGATCCGGAATGCCAAATTATAGTCAGGTTTAAAAATTCATAATTTTTGGAATTAATATGCGAGCATGGTGAATTTAAACGCGTTTGGTAAATTCAGTTTGAATTTAATTGACCAATTAAAGGCCATTTTTCAAACGGTCTCCAAATTCGACGAAACTTATTTTGTCAGGACCGTATCGTCAAAACATAGCTAGATTTCAATTGGCGTAATATTTGGAGTCAGTATGTGGCCCCGGTAAATTATCGAACGTTATATTAAGGTATATTTTAATTTTGATAAATACTGATCAAAACGATAGAATTGGCTTATGAAACATATCCCATTGTGTTCGAAATTGGGGTATTTATCTAGGGATGACAGTCGTTGGGTTTGATTTGGAGTTCGAACTGATAAACATGTATGTCTGGAATTAATTAATAAATTAAATATATATATAAATATAATAAAACCCTAAATCTCCTTCATTTATTATCCGCTGCCCTCAAATTGTCGATTCCTCCTAATTCTTAATGAATTAAAACATGGTTTTAAACAAAAATCATAGTGTTTTCTTCCCTCTTTAAATCCATACGGGTTTGGTCAACTTTAATTGAGTAAATCATATGAAATTGTGCCTCAAAGGGCATCAGTTCGCGCACAGTTCTAGATCAAAGGGGGGTGCGGACGTCGAGGCGTGGAAGGAGGTGGAGGCTCTCGAGGCGGCACGTCGCATGGGGGTGTTCGATCATCGTCTGGTCGACCTGGGGAGGAGCGGCGACGAAAATTTGATGTCAATGATGGGTTACGAGGTGCTGGAGTGATTAACGAAGGAGGAAGGATAATTAAGCTTTTAATTATTATTAATTATATAATTATGTAATTAAAACTTTGTAAACCCATATCTTTTTTATACGAGGCCCAAATCCGATGATTTCAGATCCGCTGGAATCGTGATGAAAATATCTACAACATGGAACTGACCAGAATGAAAATGGAGCAAATTAGATTTTCAGCTAAATTAACTGCTCGTTTAATTTAGTTGAGAAAAATAAAATCTTTAGATAAAGAATGGCGCAGTGGAAACCAAAGTGAGTATTCTCTCACTAAAATATTCGTACAGTTATTTATTTATTTATTCTACAACTAAAAACATATAAATTGCTAGTGTTGATTTTTATTTGTTTAATTATCACAAAAATGTTGTACATAGCTCCCATTCACTGTTGTTTGAAAACCATGGATGATTTAATTGACTATATTGTGTTGTATGTGTAACATATTAAAAATAATGCTAACATTAATGTGGTAGTTGAAATTAAATTATAAATATCCATTTATAATTTAAAACAGTAAAAAATCGGTTAAGTAGAAATAATTCAAACCGAATTAGAATTGGTTAAATTTATTAACCAATGATTTATTTAAATAGACTCTTGATGTTTGAAAACCCACACGGGTATTGGGATGATATTTGACATACATTAATCCCAATATTTAGTTGTATGTCAATCGATTGGTTGGCAGACTGTAGTGAGCGTTATTTATTTATTTTAATGCTTATGCAGTTGTAAATTGCACTCTGGATGTGAACCGAATGTTTAATGGTTGTTTATCACTGTTTTTGAACCCATGCGATATATGGAATCCATATAAATTTGGTTATACGGATATTGATTGAGTTTCATTCCAATCCGGAATTAAAATGAATATTGGTATATGAAAGAGAAATTGGTATATATATTATTGGGTAAAATTGTTGTTGATGGTGCGAGCCAAGTCAGAAGAGGGGTAATGCATAGACATTACTCCGTTTCTACAAATAGCACCGTTATAATGGCGAATTTTTCTGAAAACATTTGAATGTGAAACGAGTGAAATGAGTTTGCAATGATAATTATATATTTTATATAATTAATAAAAATGGTTTTAAATTGTTTAATTTATAATTATAATTTATAAACAAATATTGTAAAATAATATTCAATGAAGAATCAAAATATGGTTCTGATGTCTGATTTTGGATGGACACGAAAATATTGAAGTATATGAAGCCGAGTTAAGTAGAAGTGTGCAATTTTAGCTCGAACGGATTTTTCTGTCGATTTTATTCATTTTATAATGAATATCGAAAAGAATTGATTTCAAAATCTGATATTTTGATAATATTATCATTTTAATATTATAATGATATGGAGTGTTCAATTTTGGTTTAAAATTGAAAAGGAAGTTGAAATTGTTTTAAAAGGAATTCATAAACGATTTATAAAATACGTTTTGAAATGGAAATCGATGAGATATATATTATATATATTGAATAGCTTGAATAGAATGCATCGCACAGCGACCGTTCGTGAATTTCAACCATTTACTTCGAATTGGCATAACGGGAGATCCGACCTTCGAATTCTCCAAAAACTAGAACTGTTGGGTTCGTATCAAAAAGATCTTTCCAATGAATATAAGAGATTTAAATTTAAACGGATGGATTTAAATTATGTCCAAATCAATTTCAGAAAAGGTAACCATGGATGCAGTTCGGTGGCCATTATTGGAAACCAACTGTAAGGGCCTAAATAAAATTATTAAAAATATGGAAAAATTGTGTAAATTCATAATAAATGATTTAGAAAGATTTTGGATGAAAAATTCCATATATGAAAAGATAAAAGATATTTTTATCTGAATGAACTAGTTAATTAATAATCCAATGATTTTTAAAAATAATAAATTGGATTGAAATGTTTTTAATAAAACCAAAATTTTTCAATGTATAAATTGGAATGGATTTAAATGGAAATAATCTTCGGAATATTTCGACATTGCATTCCGTGATTATACGGATCTCGTTGAGGAATTTGGAAGATACAGATATCGTTATTCCCACTACGATATCCATTGGTTTCAGAATTTGATATTGAATATAAGCCGATATAATTTCTATTTAGAGCCTTGTATTTAATATCAAATTGGATTTTGGGTTTATCATGAACAATGTTTTAAATAACATTTGTTCTTTAACCCAATTAATAGTAAAGATATGTTTTGAAATTTATAATCTATTAATTAAGATTAATGGAATTTTTCAAAGTAAAGTTGTCTAATTTAATATATTGAATTGGAATTGAATTGAATTCGATTTAATAATCGAGATAAATGTCTGTAAAGGAAGACCGTTACCATTTATGGAATTTAAAAGGCTTTGCCATTATTCCATTTATAGTATTGATTTGATACGGAAATTTATATCGACTATATATCGATCTGTTTTCCATGAAGATTCCATAGTTAATGGAAGATGATTTGGGTTTATCGTGAACTGTATTTTAAATGACATTGATTCTTTAACCCCGTAAAAGGCAAGATTAATTTCTAAAGGTTGAATAATCATCAAGTAATGATTTTTCAATGAGTAAAACTAAATGGAGTTTTAATGAATCTTCAATTAGATTGGAAGTTAAATGGTAATTAAATTTACCAAATTCATGAAATGTTTCGAGATGGAGTACCACCAGTTTTACTCCATTCGATATTTAAATCTTTAATTAGATTTGAATGTGAAATGGTAATTGAATTTACTGATAACCCATGGGGGTGTTAGATATGGAGTACTACCAGTTTTGCTCTATGGGATGAATAGTTTGGGATTGGAAATTATAAAATAATAAATGATTACTTCGATAAGGCTCAGTAATCTCGACTAATTTATAAACCTTAATCTGGTTTAGAAATTGTTAAAGAATAAAATAAAATCTTTTAAATGATTTTTAAAGGAAGATTAAACGATAAGTTTAAAAGAATTTATCTCTGATAAAATTAACATGAACCTTTTCGCAAAGATATGAATATTTGAACAAAGAATATTCTGGACTGGAATGAGGCATAGGATGTGTTATATATCACTTGATTATAAGATATGCGAGTTATTCGGGAAGACTAGGTTTAACCCATTCTGAATAACTATTATGACGATTAAAAGTTGATGATGAAGACGGTGCAAGACCGACAATTTTCACATCGAATGGATTACTACTGATGCCCTGGATGGAGGTGCAGCCTTGAATGGGTTATAGTGGTAGCTGTCCGGATGTATTTGTTGATTGTTCGGACGTGCGAGGACCTCTCTTGCGTATTGGACATATCACATATAGGACGTGGTATAAGGTGCCTCCAGTTTAGTTCAGACCCAGAACGGACTTGTAAATGGATTGTATGTTTGACGTTATATTTCGAGTTGTATTCGTTGATCTCTACTAAATATATATTTGTTTGGTGGGGGAGAATTTATTCTCTTGCTTGACACCCTTCTCTGAGACGTACGAGCTTAGAGGTTATATATTGACCGAAATCAATGGTGTGGTATGGATTGACAATGTGGCATGCTAAAAAGCAATCATCAAGGCTTTTGTTGAAAAACCGAGTCTTGTGGATGATGATCAAAGCACAACTTTAAGTAGCATAGCTATGTGTATAGCATATTCGCCAGCCTCACACCCGGTATGAGTCAAAAACGGGATAAAGACTACAGGGAGTGCACGTCGTTTCTTTCTAGCTAGAAGTAGTATCATGGTATGGAGCCCAGACATTTTTACTTATGTGGATGATGGAATGAGGTGCCCCAGATATTGGTCGCTACTGGCCAAGTGATAGGTCCGATAGGACAGGGAAACATGTGTTCAGGAATAACCAATCCACTAAAGTAAGTGTGGACCAACCCTGAAGATCCAAGGGTTCGCCAACGTCCGAATCCTAAGGCATTTGCTAGAGTGACTCGAATCGGAAGGAGCCATCCCTTGCCTTGACTCATAGATGGAATCCAATTTCCAATATGACACTTTTCGGTTTTTAGTTGTAAACCAATGTATGACGGCATAATATATGGTACCTATTTCATCTATGATTAATACATTTATATTTGAAGTTGTTTATGACACTATGCACTTATAATAGTATCGAAATGGTTTCTTTTAAAAACATACCAAGCACGTTTGGCTATTATAAGGTAAAACTCTATCCTCCGGCTTGCATTGCATTGTGTGATGGGACCTCAATCTTATAATAGCTTCATTTTTCCAAAAGCATTGCATTGTTTATAAATTGTTTTATTTCAATCTTTGGTATTCGTGGGAGAAAACCCATTTCGTGACATGCGACGTGGTCTCGTGATTTATCATATTTTAATGTAATGTTTTAATAACTATTTTAGTTCTCACACTAGTCCCATGACTGACCTAGAGTTTACTGTTTTCTCCTAAACACTGGGTGCCCATATTTTCCACATGGACAACTAGTAGTTTTGGTTTTGCAGATTTTTATTTAACAGAATCCTGGTTTACAGCTAGTGCTATATTCAGAAAACTTTACATTCGTGTATTTCTTTCAGTTGTGGTAGTCGATGTATTTCCACTGTGCATTGTATTTATACATTTTTATTTCCGCTGCTATGAGATTTTTAAATCTTTAATATTATTTTTCCGCTGTGTAATATTTATTCATACTTTGATATTCTTGTACTTTGATGTAATTGTTGTAATAGCAATGAAATGTTTTATCGTTTTGGTTCAGATGTGTCATGTTCTCATTACAATCTGGGCTCCTCCGTCTCTTCCGGGATCGGGGAAGTCTAGGTCGTTTCAATTTAATTTACAACATAATCCATATATAAGCATATTCTAATTCCGTTCAAAAATAAATAACAGTTCAATTTCTAAATTAGACTTCAAGTATAAGCATATTTTTCTTTTATAAACCAAATTACAAGATCAATATTAGAGTTATAAAATAAATTAAAATGGTAGTACACTTATTTCAATAGCGTTCGTATTTTAAACAACAGAGCCATTTTATCTTTAAAGATTCAAATTGGTTAGAAATGTAGATCTCGTTTTGAAATGTTTGTAAATCCCTGGAAATGGTTTATGAATATCGTTCAAAATAAACAAAATTCCAAATACATATATTTATTTTAAGTTAAATCTTAATTTAACCTATATTTAAATATGTCGAAGTTATCGGTTCGTTACATTCTCCCCCACTTAGCACTTTTCGTCCTCGAAAAGGAAGCGTCATATGAATTTAAGGTCGACATATATAACATCACAAATATTTTACTCAGTTTAAAACTTGTTAGGGAGAGAAATAAGTTATTGATTTTGAAACTCAAAAATTTCTCATCATTCCTTTAAATCAAGTAAGCTTTTCAAATTTTAAAGGTTTAGGAAAATCGTTTGTAGCCTATAAGTCGTGTCAATCTTCCTTTGGATCAAATTCCCTTTTTTTTTGAAAGATTTTCAAGATTTCCAAAATAAATTTCATATTCCCATAATATAGAATTTTCAAGACCTTCAAAGCCATATTTTATAAATCATTTACATTTTGTATAGTCAAATATCTTCCCTTTTCAACATTATTTCAAAACATATCTCAATTCAAAAATCCTTTACATAATGATATAGGACTTTATATTCAATCTTATTACAACTATTAAATCGTGTTTGAAAAGGTCACATTTCCCACACTTGGGAAAATCTCTCAAAAATATCATCTCGCTTCCGCTACGATACTGTGATTAGCGTATACATATTTCAAACTAGTAATGTTCACCGGTTAATTCCAAAACATTGATTTTTTTGATTTCCGAAACCAAATTCTCAAAATTAATATTTCCAAAAATCCAATTTTCTTGCATTTGTTGGATTATATATTTCAAAATCTTCCTAATTTCATTCGTTAAGGTTCCATAAGCACAATAGTTTGAACAATTCAAAGTTGTCTAGTTTGAATTCAATCTTGGTTCTATTTGGCACATAGAGGTATACGTACATGGACCAGATCAGATTCCGTGTGTTCAAGTCAAGCAGAAATGTATACATAGAAGTTCAATACCAAATGAGCATCAACAGGTATAATGGTCCGAATCAAAATACTTGGCCAAGTCCTTAAGATACACGGGTGTGAATGAAAAAGAGCAAATGGTTTGAATTTAAATGGTTAGCCAAATCCAAGATGGGAAAACCAAATGCATAGGAGGATACTTATATCAACATTCAATCATGAGATACTTGACTATTTCATTAAATTTTCACTTGAGTAATTCTTACCTCAAACTTTCATTTTTCTTTGCGTAAGTGATCACTTGTGAAGTAATTTCCATTCAATTCATTCATTCTTGTTGGATTTCTTGGCAGAGGCGTATAATCCGATCTGTTTCACGTGAATACATAGCCCATTTTACTATATAAACCTTGTTGCTCAACTTATTGTATCCCATTACATTTCATTTGATTTATTCATGTCATAGCCTTGCTATTTTACTTATGTCGGTTTATTTTCTTCTTTCTTTTCACCTTAAATTCTCATCATGAAATTTTTTCTCATATTCCATTGTACTCGATTTATTTCCCTCTTGTCAAAATTTTCCTTTCGAGTAAAATTTATATACGCAAAATCCAATTCATCACAAGTGATCGCTTTTGTCAAATTCAGTACGTTCACATTTCAATTTATTTACAAAGTTTTAAATGGGGAAAATGATTTCTCTCCCACTTAGAACTTTAGCTCTGATTGTAATTTTAAACGTATACTAATCCACATTTTTGAATATATAATGATACGCATAACTTCTTAGCAAATCGGCTTTTCATTATTGTTATATTCTTAGTTCCCCTAAATTTTATAGGTTTGCGTATATAAATTTTCATACAACGCTTGTCTAAATATCTATGTTCATATGGATAAATTTCATAAACACTTTGATAGGTATCCCATTTGTATTGATTCAACATAATCTCCAATTCTAACGCAATATCAAAACCAAAATTTCTTATTATTTCAAAACGAGATTTTAAGTATTAATTCGACATCTTGACTGGAATTATACATCTTCGTCACTTTCGAAACTTGGAAATAAACACTGGTGATCTTGCAACAACCACTTGGTTCATTTTCAAGTGACTACAGTGCGAATCTATATTTATCTAGTACATGAAGAATTTAGTACATACGTTAGTTAGGCATATGTCCCAAAATCTCCATATACCTGATATTCCAACCTTGACGTCAACTAACTATTTGAAACTTTCCTCTTTAGAATACACACAATTTCTACATGTAAATTTTCTAAAGACATGTAAAATAACATATTTGCTTGAAAATGTTTATTTACAAAATCATGCAAAGTGTAATTCTATAGGGATTTATTTTTTTTGAATACGCGTTGTTCCCAAAATCTTAAGTTTATCATTTTCCTACTTATAAACCCAATAATGTAAATATTAATACTAGACTACTATTTGTTTCACTTACTCATGAAATCTTATAATACATGCATATATGGGTATTTACACAATTTTTTATTCTATATTTATATAAGATAATTTTAGTTCCAAAAGTCAAACTACTATTTTTCTCAAACCAAATTAACTTATAAACTTTTAATTTATACTATACTTATTCTGGAAGCTTTTGTTGCCCCTTTGCAGGTATTCTCAAATAAGTTATTTTTATCTTAGGTCCTTGTTTACAAATTTACAAGTTCTTATACTTTAATCATTGAATTTTTTTTAATATAGTGTCACAAGTCCACATCTAGCTCACTATTATTGAATTTTCAATTCAACTTATTCAATACAACCAAGTTTCTAATACTTAGTTATTTATTCAATTTTACTATAAATTCCCACACCTAGGTTTAATCCAATTCGAGCTAAGTTGGATTATAAGCTAAGAGCTGAACAACCAGATGAACAAGATGGATTTATCAAGGATAAGTAAAATGAATTAAGGAAGATTTAAGGTCTAAACACGACCAATCTAAGTTTCTAAAATGGATCAAAGTAAAACGAGACATAGATTCGGTAAAATCCTAACTCAAGGAGGATCCTGCAAGGGGAAAGTTTCAAAGGAATGGGATTAAAATGAGAATATATCTTTAAAACAAGGCTAAAATTTTAAATTATTCATATATAGAAAATCCTTTTGAAGTCCCTTGAAATCATTTAAAATATTTTTAATTTCAAAATACGCTCTCTCGGGATGATCCTAAGCTGATTTCACTCATTCTAGGGCATTGCTACCCCATCTCTAATGAGTGTCTCAACTTCATAAGCTAAGCTTTGTATAACCAAAGCTCTGATACCAGATGTAACGACCTGGCTTTTTGACTGCTCTAAGTCAGTAATTAAACCAACTCGAACCGTTCAAAATGACAGATTATTATTGCTTCTGAAGTTGAACTACAAATCACCACAGAATCACACACACACACAGAACACAAAATTATCTCACAGCGAAAGTAATATTTATACAATATTACAAAATCTATAAATTTAATGAATATCAGAGTGTAGAATAAATATAGATATAACGAAAGAATGAATATAGAACCATACTAATATTCGGTAATAAGCAGAGATGGGCATAACTGCATATGACATAGTAGATGGATGGCTGGATCTCCAACAAACTCAAGCTCTAATAGATATATCCTCAAGCTGCATTACTCGGTCAGACCCGGGCATTTTGCAAGAAATAAAACAGACAAAATACTCGAGTTAGGACTAACAGACTCATATATGTGAATTAACTCAAATGAATGTATGATAACTTAAAGGATATATGAGATTTCCATCCTCTAAGGATCTGCGAAACTAATATCTATATAATGGTATGCTATTATTGTAATGTCTATTCAGTAAATTAAACATAATGAAAATAGCGTAAGCAGGATTACCATGTTACCCTTACACCGTTTATAATACCGTAGTCTATACAGCACCGTAAACCCACTGAATCTCAATGGCATCAGAGGGCAGTCAATAGGTACAATACGAGTCAAAATCGTAAGGGGCTTGATAAGGATAATATGACAAGGCACACGAGGAATACCCATGGTTGGATTCTACCGGATTGCGACTCCCGAGCCAGTGGTAACGAATAGTAGCAACTACCACCCACCTCCAACAACACTCCCAAAATCAAAGGGGCCCCAAATCAGTCATATAGCAATAGAGATGGTATCGAAGAAGCGTGTTAGATCAGAGGTGCTACCTCACTCAACCCGGGCATGATTCCTGGTTTAGTCATTTTAATTATGACCCGAAGGTCAAGGCCAATCCATCAGTGTTCTCTTTCTTCAAATCTAGTAATCGTCTCCATACCATCCTACTTCTTTCTGTAACTCCACCGCGTACACAGTTGTTAAAGTGGTATCGGTATTGGCAGCAAGTATGACATCTACCGACTTCGGTCTCTTTAACAACCAAACGCTTACATTTTTCACACCATGGTCATTAGATTTGAAATCATATTTCAAGTATCACAAATTGATTTATTTTAAATATTGCCCAAAATCGATTACTCAAATAACTTTACCATTGGGTTCGGTTAAGATTTCAAATCAAATATTCGATATAATCCTTTGTTAACCATTTGGTTTTGGAGTTCCATTTTCCCCGATATATTGTTATTGCTAGAAATCCCTTTTTCCACCCTTCGGATTCACTAGACTAGATTGGACATAGATTTTATTTGAATTATAAAATATATTTAGAAAAGTTAAGTTTGAAAAATAGTAGAAGTAAATTAAACTGAAAATAATGTATATACATATATATAACGGAAATTTATTATAAAATTTATATGGTTAAAGTGGTCAAACCATTTTATAAAAGAATATTTACAAATCAAGTAACACGAAAAATTTCTTTTATGAAATTATAGTTTTATTTAAATCATATTAATTCAGTCCAATCTAAATCCATGTCACATAATTTCTTTCCCACCCAATTTCATATTTAAGTCAAATTTCCTCTTTATTTGGTTCGATTTCAAATCCTTCTGTGGTTCTAACATTTCTAAAACCATTAGTTTACCCTGGATTTCATACAAAATACATTACCAAAATATTCGACGTTAGTCATTAACTCAAAACAATGGTTTGTTAAATTCAGTTTGTTGACAAAACCCATATTCCTTTGTTCGGTGTCACATATTCTTTTGTACTTTTGAAATTTGACAAATTTCCTTATTATGGTAATACTTCTTACATTAAAAATGGTGACAAATCATAAATTAAATAAATTCTTAAACACGTAACAAATCTTTGTCAAAAATCCTTTATATTGAAACTCATGCCAAATTTAAACTTTCATATTACAAATCTAATTTAATGAAATCCATAATTTATGTAGAATTTAGTAGACTAACTTTAACTTAAAGTGATTACTCATGTAATCATCTTTAAAAAAAATATGTGCAAATTGGATTCTTTTAAAAATTCAAGGTAAAATTTGAACAAAATTTCTTTTAAACATCCTTTACGCTATATGGAAATATCATTAAAATTTCTACTTACAAAATCGATAAAATATTTTATTTTACTTTATTGACCATGGTGTCCGTATATAATTTTCTACCCTATGGTCAAGTGATACAGATTTTTATCATTTCATTCCGTTCTTTAAAATATTCGAATCCTAGGTATGTATCATTTCAACCCGCATCCCAAATCAATTCGATTACATAAGGGGTTCCGGTATGTATCTTTCCAACCCGTAATTGTTTTTCTAATCTAAAGGGAACTTGCAGGGTGAGAAAATAAGCATAGCATATCACGCGTACATCCATACTGTGTCATATGATATAACACTGTGTGTCATATGTGCACAATCACGAAGCAAACAGAACTAGAGCACCCTAACATTCCATTGAACATCTTAATTGTTTAATTCACTTAATAATCAATTAGTTGCGAGTGAGAAAACTCACATAAACCAAAGTTCAAGATGCTGGACAGTTGTTGCGCGTGGTCGGGAAGCCGCTGGAGTTCGGACGAGGTGCTAGAGCGTTGGCGGCTCGACTGACGGAGCTCAGGCGTAAGGGAACCTACTCCTTCTCTTGCGGTTCACACTTTTTGGTATTTTTCTTCCTCGCTGGTCCCGCTGACACAAGGGAGAGGGAAGGAGCGGCTTCAGCGCCGGAGTTGGAGAAAGCGACTTGGGTGCTTACGGTCTGGCGGCATCATCAGGTGGTGGGTGAGTTCTGGCGTGGAGGCACAGCTCGTAGTTTCCGAGGCTAAAGAGATTCGCTATTTTTTTCTTTTTCTTTGCGGTTCGGCTGAGAAAAGAGAGAGGGAGCGAGCAGAGCCGAGGCGCTGGAGTTGATGACGACGACCAGCATCAGGTGACCGTTGGTGGAGGAGCAAGGAGAAGCATATTCTTGTATTGTTCAAAATTTGGGGATATGGGAAAAATGGGTTCAAGGCTTTAACGCGAAGAGGGGTTCCATATAAAAGAAGACGTTGGGTTATACGATTCTATTCATTTTCGAGTCTTGTTTTTTTTCTTTCTTTTCAAAAGACTAAAGGGAGAACAAGTAGAAAAAAATGAGACGGAAGAAAATGGATAAGAGGAAGGGTGGTTCACGCGAGGAAGAAGAAATGAACCACTTTTATTTTTGCGGTTTGAATTATTTTATTTGAGGAAAGCGTTGGATTATCTGTTATGAACATAACCAAAATCTTGGTGCCCTGTTTCCATATATTTGCTACTGACAAGGGAGAGATTTCGAAATCTTTGCCTACTATTCAAAATCATGGGTTACTAACAGAGCAAGATTTGAGTTTTTACCATATTTTTAGGGAGAGGCGAAATTTCAGACCAAAGAGGCAAGGAAAATAAATAATTTAGAGAGAGAATGGACCCTTATTAATAGAGATAAAGGTTAAAGTTGGCTAGAAATTTCCTACCGTTATAACATGGTTCAAATTTCGCATTCACCGTTTATTCCTTTCCTTGTTTGTTAACACGATTATGGAAATAAAAATTAAATTCTCTTTTTTTCTCTTTCTCTTCCTTTTATTTATTATTTATATTCATTTATACGGACATGAACGGTCAATGCAACGAACGCGCTAACTGACATTAAACTGTTTTACGTACATTTTCATATATATTTTGTGAACGCGCACCATGGATAAGCAACGATGAAATTTAATAACCAAAAATGTTGAACTTACCCGATGTTAAATTTTAGAAATTTAATTAACATAAAATTTTGTTTTAATATTAAAACTATTAATTCATTTTCTTTCCTTTAAAATTATTAATTCTTTCTTTGTTTTTATTGCAATAATTGTACTACAAATGGTACCGCCTTGACATAAATTTAAGTTTAGTTATTTATTCCAAACAAAATTAATCACTATTTATATTAAACTTCAATTTTTATTTTAAAATCAAATTTGGAAATGATAAAAATTTCTTTCTAAATTAAATAAGATACAATTCAAAGTTAGATTTCCAAATATATATAAGTTAAAGTTGATTAGTAAAGTAAAAAAATTTATTAGCAAAATGTTCATGTAGAATTTAATTTACATCATAATCCATATATAAGAAATTCTAATTCTATTCAAAATAAATAAAAATTCAATTTCTAAATTAGACTTCAAGTATAAGAATATTTTTCTTTTATAAACCAAATTACAAGATCAATATTAAAGTTACAAAATAAATTAAAATAGTAGTAACTCTTGTTTCAATAGCGTTCATATTTTAAACAACGAAGGCATTTTAACTTTAAAGATTCAAATTGATTATAAATGTAGATCTCGTTTTGAAATTTATGTAAATCCACGGAAATTGTATCACCCCGTATTTTCTATAAATGTCAAAGAACGAATTAAAGAATACTTAATTTTTAAGAGAAAAGTTAAGGGAAACGGGTTGTGCCATTGCGTTCGTCTTGGAATTCTGCTTGAGATAGAGTCCGAGTTTGCGTAAATCGGACTCTGTATGAAGAAGTTATGACCTTCAGAACTTTCAGGGGTTTAAAACAAAACATCTCAGATTCCAAATTCGAATTCAAATCACACACCCGGGCTGGGTGGGAAATTTCCCGCCCAGGACCCAGGTCGACCAAGGGGTCGACCTAGGGTCGACCTGGGTAGAACAGGTCGACCATGGAGTGGACCTGGGGGTCGACCTCCTCCCTTTTCCAGATTCGTTTTTATGCATTTAGACGCCCGTTCTAACCAGATTTGTTGTTCCTAAGCTATTTAAACACCCCTAAACCTCACTTTCTCTCCTCACAACTTCATTTTGCCTATACTCTACCCTAATTCATATCAAAATAAATTAAAGACGAGGTTATGCTGCTCAAGTCCTTCGTAGAATCAAGTTTAGGATTCTAGTAGAGATTCAAAGGCTAATTCAATGACTTCAACAACTATTTCTAAGAATCAAATCTAAATTAGAAGAACAAATAGTCTACTTCAAGGGAGAGATATTCAGTTTCAGAATACATATCGCAGAATTCAAGACCGTTCTTTAATTTGTAAGTTCACGTTACTTTCAGAAATAAAAGTTAATTATGATTCTGACATTGTAATAAATCTGGATCTGAGATTATTCCTATTTCTATCTATCTTTCTATATCCTTTGGATCTATCTCATTGATAAAATTATGTCCATTCATTGTCTCTTCTTTCCTTCTTCCCTTTTTGTTTTATAGCCAGGCTACTACAAGCCTGAGCCAGATCTCATAAGAGATGAACGTACGTTGGAAATAAAATTGGGTATAATATATGATTTGGACATGAGTAGCTCTAAAATTGGGAAAAAGAATTAAATTGTGTATAATTGGGCATAATTGAGTTGTAACTGATTTGAGGACATAACACATGTTGTATTTAAAACATAAAGTATCGGACATATGACTTGAGATTTGAGGCATAAAGTATTGGACATATGACTTGAGATTTGAGGCATAAAGTATTGGACATATGACTTGAGATTTGAGGCATAAAGCATTGGACATATGACTTGAGATTTAAAACATAAAATATTGGACATATAACTTGGGATTTGGGGCGTAAATTGAACTGTAAATATAAGGCATAGTACATGTTGTGGTCTAAGATCTAAAATTGGGCATATATATATGTATATGATAGTTTATGATTTGGAAGAAGAATATTAGGGTGTATAGTGATGTATGGTGGTAGGCATGAAAACAAGATTTGCCTTTGTTTTGTAAGTCAGTTACTTTTTAGATTTGAACACCTAAATCTAATTGTGGCATGTAATAAAATGGATATGAGAATATGCCTGATTTAAGTTATCCTTTCATTGAAATCTATGCTTGAGTATATATACATATATATATATATATATATCTTTTGGAGTCATTTTTAACTATGAACCTGGTCCAATCATATCTATCCTTGTTGTATATCAGAATTGTAATCCTTTTTAAGTTCATGATATAATTCTTATCATATCTATATGCCTGTGATGTATTCCTTGCAAAACTTGTCTTTTTGTTACATCAAGTTTATTGGACCAATAGTTCTTATCATCATATGACTATGCGTATCCTAACGATGTTCCATCTTGCTTCTTCCCTTATATTATGAATCTTGAGCTGAATCTCGAAACACATACATTATGAATGCGGGGGAAATTGGGTACAACATGAAATTGAAATTATTTGGCATAATTTGGAACATGTAACATGGCATAACTGTTAAGATGCAATTTGGGGTAAGTTGACATGGATTATGGAATATGTAATTTGACATATTGAACCTAGAATTGGCATGAACGACAAAGTACGAAGTTGGCATATAAATCAAGTTTTGGGCAAAACTGTTATTATTGCGAATTTGGAGTAACTTGAGCGTTAAATCTAGATTGGGTGTAAAATGTAACATGACTAGTTTTGGTGAATTTGGTAATTAGCATGAAAAATCTAGATTTGGGTATACATGGTAAATGTGTGAATTAAAGATGAGCATGCCTAACCCGAGGTTAGATTGAGTTGTGGTGTAAAACTGCCCGGAATTGCCCGGCGCATCCAGTAACCACAACAACACCTATCTAATGTGAGAGGTTAGTGCATCATGCCCAAGAAAAACCCGAGGTTAGATTGAGTTGCGGTGTAAAACTGCCCGGAACCGCCCGGCACATCCAGTAACCGCAAAAACATGTATCTAATGTGAGAGGTTGGTGCATTAATGAATCAATTAATGCTAATGAACAAGATGAATGACTAGGTTTAAGTTCATAGGAACACTTAACCAATATAACATAAATGACTAGGGTTAAGTTAATGAGGAACACTTAACCAATATAACAAGATGAATGACTAGGGTTAAGTTAAGAGGAAACGCTTAACCAGTATAGCATGAGGAATGGGTAGGGTTAAATAATAAGAAACACTTAACCAATATAACTTGATTTGTGGTAGGGTTAAGTTAACATAAGAAGGCAACACTTAACCAAAGTAATATGACAAGTAGGTGGGTTAAGTTAACTTGAATTGATTGAAGATACTTAACCAATACAACATGACGAACACATGGGGTTAAGTTAACAAGAAAACACTTAACCAATATAACTTGCTGAACGAACGGGGTTAAGTTAATAAGAAAATACTTAACCAACACGATGAATGGGTGGGTTAAGTTAACATGAATGGACGACACTTAACCAATATGGCATAATATGCGGGAGGGTTAAGTACATATTGGGTTGGTAGGCAATATTAGTAAATATAGGCCCACAAACTTAATCGTTAAATAAACATGCTTGAATCGATGGAAGGGTAAAGTACATATTGGGTTGGTGGGTAATATTAGTACATATAGGCCCACAAACTTAACCGTTAAGAAAACATGCTAGAATTGGTGGGAGGGTTAAGTACATCTCGTGTAGGTGGGTAATATTTGTATATATAGGCCTACAAACTTAACCAGTGGGAAACCCTAGTAACGGGGACCCATTTCAGCAGTAACCCACATAGATGTATCATGGTACCCTGAAACTAGGCAGGGTGGGGCACAATTACTGGGTTGATTATAAGCGGTCAAAACAACGGCAAGGGATACGTTAGTGTAGGTTCCGACGGTTTACGGGCATGCACATACTCCGGAGTGGGAAAAAGCCGGCACTGGGTACCACTAGCTAAACATTGTGCATCTTGAATCGTGTCAGGTTGCTATCATAAGGATAGATACACTTATGGTGGGACCAGCACAGGGTATCTACACGCAAGAGTGGGTCGATTGACATAGACACAAGATAAATTAATACAAGTAGGGAGCCGATCGATAGGGTAGTATGGCTACATCTAACACGTTCATGGCAATTAGGCTGATTGAGGTGGAATCCTCATGATAGGTGTACACCTGAAGGCTACCACAATCACGGGGATTGGGATCACATTATCGTTTTATACAGATTACTAGTTGGGACACTAGTTAGGCGGTGCAGAGGTATAAAAATCAGAATAACACGGCAGTAGCGAAGCAGAGAAAGAGTAGTAGCACATTCAGTTTATCTTGCCTTATCATACCTTTTACTTATCACATGTTATCCTTGTTCTCAAGGTATTGTCTTATATTTAGTTTATTCATGTCATGAAGTTTTTTCCTGTTTATATGTTGAAAGTCACTGGACTTACCAGACTTATGTCTGACCTAGTTTTGTTTTCGCCTCTTTTCTTCCTTCCCCCCTAGGTTCACAGGGAGGAAATGTTACCACTTAGGTCAGTTTTCTTTCCAAGCTCGAAGATAGTCGATGTATCACTTTGGACTCTCTCCCACTGCTATGTTTGGTTCATGCTTTATTGGGGAATATCATTGTTATTTTTTTATGCTTCTTTTATACTTGGAAGTTTTTGAATCATGACAGAAGTTATATGTATTACTTTTAAGTATGATTGAGATAACTGTTGTAAAAGCTTGACTGAATTAAGTTGTTAATAAAATGACTTTATTTTTCCGCTGCTTTATTTGTCTGTCTTGTAATTTATCTGTATCTTTTACCTGTAATGCTCCACCGTAGTTAAGGCATTCCCTTTGTGAGTTACCTTAACTGAGGCGGGGTGTTTCCTTTGGTATCAGAGCTGAAGGTTACCAGATCAGATAATAGATTTGAAAAATTATTTTCCAAACGATTTGAAAAGAAGCATTTTCAAAGGAAAAGTTTTGTTTTAAAGGCATATTCCCCAAAGCCATATGCATTATCTTTTGATCCTCTATTTGAATCCTTGTCTTCTTTCTTTACTGAATCTCCGGGGCTCCTGGTTTTCTGGGAGGTTACCTCATTGCGGAATGGCTCCGTAGGCTTGATGAGACTACGATACCTGTCAAAGGGCGAAGAAGTGCCCAACTTCCATCTATAGCCGTTGTAGTTTCACCTGCGGCTAATTTTCTTTCGAGCTTTGTAGGATTTTCCGTGAGATGGAGGCAGCTTTCAAGAGACCTGTCAACAAGTTACACAAGGATGGCAAAGATGAGAATGAGGGAGTTTGACTAAGGAGCTCAACCCAAGGATGAAGAATTCATGGATATAGACTTGGTTCACAAAGGAGGGGAGGAAAGAATAGTAAAACCTAAGACAAGAGGAAGTATCTTTATTATGGTATAACGGGACAAGGGCAAGAACAAATGACAGGATTTTCAGGAGGGCAAATGCATGCTTTCACCACCAGCATACCTGAGAGAGGGGTTGTAGAGCTTCTATTGAAAAAGTTTAGTTTTTTTCTTGATCATCCTGTTAGTACTCTTTTTGATTTTAGCGCTTCACATTCGTTTATATCTGCTTCCATAGCTTAGTCTCTACACCTTAGTACTTGTATAATAGAAGATCCCATTATTGTCTCAAATCCAATTTTTGGTTCGGCTCATTTATCTTTGGTTTGTAAGAATATGAGATACTTCTGTTTTTGGTTTCATGGGCTATGGGTTTATTCTAGGCATGGATTAGTTAGCTAGTAATTGTGAAAGGAGGGTAGTTAGACTTTTGACTTACCTTGGGAATACCCTCGAGATTTCGTGCGATCCTAAGGGATCAGTTTGTTTTAGCTACCCAGAATCACTTTATGTTTTTATCGACAATTTTCGATCCGTTGGAGTAGTCCATGAGTACGCAGATGTTTTTGATTAGGTTAGGTATTTCCCCCTAAAACTCGAGATGGACTTCTGCATATATCTAGTTGACAATGCAAAGCCAGTTATGCGGTCAACGATAGTTTTGGAGCAAGATTGGCAAGGATAGCCAGAGTTGGTTAAGTGCTCAATTGTTTGATTGTTTGCTAGTATCATCTCACATAAATCATCCAAATTCAAAGCAAGTATTCCTGGGGTGCTTATCTGATATTGGTTTAGGCCTTTGGGGCTTGTACTTAAGGGATGTCAAGTTCGACTAGGATGGTTTGCGTGAGAGATTTTGACCCTCAGATTTGTGACATGATGGATAAGCTAAGTAGAAGAGAGACCTCTAATCATCTTTGTATATACACTTGGTATCATGGTTAACATCTGTTTATCTTGGAAAGATAGTTCGACTACATCGGATACCCTCTAGCATAGTAAGTGATCGAGGTCCTATCTTTAGTAGTGGGTTTTGGAAATGGAGGTCAAGAAGCTTCGCAATCATGAAATTAAATTAGTTAAGGTACAGTGGAGTGAAGCTCAAGAAGATGCGACTTAGAAGACTGAAGACTAGATACGCACATCACACCCTATTTGAGGGTATATCCTTGATTCCACTTTCTCTGTAATGTTTATTTGCATGCTAGTCTTTATCTTTTAAATATATCCTCTAGGTCATATCTTCGATCCTTAGGTAGAAGCCAATGGATGTAAACATGTGTTTAAGACATGTTATGTTTGGTGGATGCAAATGGTTGCAAGTGGTTGCTAGTGGATGCTCGTGGATGCACATACACACACATTAGGCACTAGATCGGCTCAGTAAGTTTCATATTGCATATGCATGAGTGAATTTTTATATATGTGGATTGAAACTTGTCGTGTTATCATATGGATGTTGCATGTGGATGAGTGAGTATGCACACATATAGTATTTACATGATTAGGGATATTTGCATACATATTGGACGCATGGCACTCTCATGATTCACATTAAGGATGTCAAATGGATCAGTAGACTGCCTGATTTTGCATTAGATAAGAAACATATACACACAGTCTGCATATGTTCATATGGCACTAGAAACCTTTTAAGGAAAATGGATGCCTATGATTGAATGGTTGAGTAGATGGATGTCGGATGTTAGGATATACGTTCTTCCTAACTTGAAGATTTCGGGGACGAAATCCATTAAGGAGGGGAGAATGTAACACCTCGTATTTTCTGTAAACATCAAAGAAAGAATTAAAGAATACTAAATTTGTAAGGGATGAATTAAGGGAAACGGGTTGTGCCATTTCATTCGTCTCGGAATTCTGCTTGAGATAGAGTCCGAGTTTACGTAAATCGGACTCCGTATGAAGAAGTTATGACCTTCAGAAATTTCAGGGGTTTAAAACAAAAAAGCTCAGATTCGAAATTCGAATTCAAATCACACACCTAGGCTGGGCGGGGAAATTTCCCGCCCAGGACCCAGGTCGACCAGGGGGTCGATGGGGGGGTCTACCTGGGTAGAACAGGTCAACCATGGGGTCGACCTCCCCCCCCCTTTTCCAGATCCGTGGACAGTTTTGTTTTTCTGCATTTTGACGCCCGTTCTGACCAGATTCGTTGCTCCTAAGCTATTTAAACACCCCCAAACCTCACAACTTCATTTTGCCTATACTCTACCCTAATTCATATCGAAATAAATTAAAGACGGGGTTATGCTGCTCAAGTCCTTCGTAGTATCAAGTTTAGGATTCTAGTAGAGATTCTAAGGCTAATTCAACGACTTCAACAACTATTTCTAAGAATCAAATCAAATCTAAATTAGATGAACAAATAGTCTACTTCAAGGGAGAGCTATTCAGTTTTAGAATACAGATCCCAGAATTCAAGACCGTTCTGTAATTTGTAAGTTCACGTTACTTCCAGAAATAAAAGTTAATTGTGATTCTGACATTGTAATAAATTTGGATCTGAGATTATGCCTATTTCTATCTGTCTTTCTATATCCTTTGGATCTATCTCATTGATAATATTATGTCCATTCTTTGTCTCTTCTTTCCTTCTTCCCTTTTTTTATAGCTAGGCTACTACGAGCCTGAGCCGGATCTCATAAAAGATGAACGTACGTTGGAAATAAAATTGGGTATAATATGTAATTGGACATGACTAGCGCTAAAATTGGGAAAAAAGAATTAAACTGTGTATAATTGGGCATAATTGAGTTGTAACTGATTTGAGGACATAACACATGTTGTATTTAAAACATAAAGTATTGGACATATGACTTGAGATTTGAGGCATAAAGTATTGGACATATGACATGAGATTTGAGGCATAAAGTATTGGGCATATGACTTGAGATTTGAGGCATAAAGTATTGGACATATGACTTGAGATTTGTGGCATAAAGTATTGGACATATGACTTGAGATTTAAAACATAAAGTGTTGGACATAAGACTTGGGATTTGGGGCGTAAATTGAACTGTAAATATAAGGCATAGTACATGTTGTGGTCTAAGATCTAAAATTGGGCATATATATGTATATGATAGTTTATGATTTGGAAGAAGAAGATTAGGGTGTATAGTGATGTATGGCTTAGGCATGAAAATAAGATTTGCCTTTGTTTTGTAAGTTTGTTAATTTTTAGATTTGAGCACCTAAATCTAATTGGGGCATGTAATAAAATGGATATGAGAATATGCCTGATCTAAGCTATCCTTTCATTGAAATCTATGCTTGAGTATATATATCTTTGGGAATCATTTTTAACTATGAAACTGGTCCAGTCATATCTATCCTTGTTGTATATCGGAATTGTAATCCTTTTTATGTTCATGATATAATTCTTATCATATCTATAAGCTTGTGACGTATTCCTAGCAAAACTTGTCTTTTTAGTACATCAAGTTTATTGGACCAGTAGTTCTTATCATCATATGACTATGTCTATCCCTACAATGTTCAATCTTGCTTCTCCCCTTATATTATGAATCTTGAGTTGAATCTCGAAACACATACGTTATGAATGCGCGAGAAATTGGGTACAACATGAAATTGACATTATTTGGCATAATTTGTAACATGTAATAGGGCATAACTGTTAAGATGCAATTTGGGGTAATTTGACATGGATTATGGAATATGTAATTTGACATATTGAACGTAGAATTGGCATGAACGACAAAGTATGAAGTTGGCATATAAATCAAGTTTTGGGCCAAACTGTTATTGTTGCGAAGTTGGAGTAACTTGAGCATTAAATCTAGATTGGGTGTAAAATGTAACATGACTAGTTTTGGTGAATTTGGTAATTAGCATGAAAAATCTAGATTTGGGTATACATGGTAAATGTGTAAATTAAAGATGAACATGCCTGACCCGAGGTTAGACTGAGTTGTGGTGTAAAACTGCTCGGAATCGCCCGACACATCCAGTAACCACAACAACACCTATCTAATGTGAGAGGTTAGTGCATCATGCCCAAGAAAAACCCGAGATTAGATTGAGTTGCGGTGTAAAACTACCCGGAACTGCCCGGCACATCCAGTAACCGCAACAACACATATCTAATGTGAGAGGTTGGTGCATTAATAAATCAATTAATACTAATGAACAAGATGAATGGCTAGGGTTAAGTTTATAGGAACACTTAACCAATATAACATGAATGACTAGGGTTAAGTTAATGAGAAACACTTAACCAATATAACAAGATGAATGACTAGGGTTAAGTTAAGAGGAAACACTTAACCAGTATAGCATGATGAATGGGTAGGGTTAAGTAATAAGAAGCACTTAACCAATATAACTTGATTTGTGGTAGGGTTAAGTTAACACAAGAAGGCAACACTTAACCAAAGTAATATGATAAGAAGGTAGGTTAAGTTAACTTGAATTGATTGAAGATACTTAACCAATACAACATGATGAACACGTGGGGTTAAGTTAACAAGAAAACACTTAACCAATATAACTTGATGAACGAATGGGATTATGTTAACAAGAAAGTACTTAACCAACATGATGAATGGGTGGGTTAAGTTAACATGAATGAACGACACTTAACCAATATGGCATAATGTGCAGGAGGGTTGAGTACATATCGGGTTGGTGGGCAATATTAGTAAATATAGGCCCACAAACTTAACCATTAAATAAACATGCTTGAATCGATGGAAGGGTTAAGTACATATCGGGTTGGTTGGTAATATTAGTACATGTAGGCCCACAAACTTAACCGTTAAGAAAACATGCTAGAATCGGTGGGAGGGTTAAGTACATCTCGTGTAGGTAGGTAATATTTGTATATATAAGCCCATAAACTTAACCAGCAGGAAACCCTATTAACGGGGACCCATTTCAGCAGTAACCCACATAGATGTATCATGGTACCCTGAAACTAGGCAGGGTGGGGCACAATTACTGGGCTGATTATAAGCGGTCAAAACAGCGGCAGGGGGTACGTCAGTGTAGGTTTCGACAGTTTACGGGCGCGCACGTACTCCGGAGTGGGAAAAAGCAGTCACTGGGTACTAGTAGTTATACACCGTGCATTTGGAATCGTGTCGGGTTGCTATCATAAGGATTGATACACCTTATGATGGGACCAACATAGGGTATCTACACGCAAGAGAGGGTCGACTGACACAGACACAAGAAAAATTAATACAAGTAGGGAGCCGATCGATAGGGTAGTAAGGGTACATCTAACACTTTCATGGCAATTAGGCTGATTGAGGTGGAATCCTCATGATAGATGTTCACCTGAATGCTACCATAATCTTGGGGATTGGGATCACGTTCTCATTTTATACAGATTACTAGTTGGGACACTAGTTAGGCGGTTCAGCGATATAAAAATCAGAATAACAGGGTAGTAGCGTAGCAGAGAAAGAGTAGTAGCGCATTTAGTTTATCTTGCCTTAACATACCTTGTACTTATCCTATGTTATCATGTTATCCTTGTTCTCATGGTATTGTCTTATATTCAGTTTATTCATGTCATGATGCTTTTGCTTGTTTATATGCTGAAAGTCACTGGACTTACCAGACTTATGTCTGACCTAGTTTTTTTTTCCGCCTCTTTTCTTCCGTCCCCCCCCCCCCAAGTTCACAGGGAAGAAATGTTACCACTTAGCTCAGTTTTCCTTCCAAGCTCGAAGATAGTCGACGTATCACTTTGGACTCTCTCCCACTGCTATGGCTGGTTCATGCTTTATTAGGGAATATCTTTGTTATTTTTTTATGCTTCTTTTATACTTGGAAGTTTTTGAATCAAGACAGAAGTTCTATGTATTACTTTTAAGTATCATTGAGATAACTGTTGTAAAAGCTTGACTGAATTAAGTTGTTAATAAAATGACTTTATTTTTCCGCTGCTTTATTTGTCTGTCTTGTAATTTATCCGCATTTTTACCTATAGTGCTCCACTATAGTTAAGGCATTCCCTTTGTGAGTGACCTTAACGATGGCGGGGTGTTTCAGAAATGGTTTATGTATATTGTTCAAAATAGACAAAATTCCAAATACAAATATTTATTTTAAGTTAAATCTTAATTTAACCTATATTTAAATATGTCGAAGTTACCGGTTCGTTACAGTGTTCGATTTTGGGAAAATGCTGGCCGATAGGGGGAGAATGGGCTAAAGTCGTTTGAAGGTTGGAGGGGTGCTAGAGCGTGGCGGTTCCGACGGGAGGGTTGCGGCAGCGTGCGCAGGCATGGTGGTGGAGTAGTTCTTCATTGACCAGAGAGATACAGTTTCATGCTTTCAATGTTTTCGGGGACTACGTGGCACAGTTTGAGGGGAGGTCGGTCAAAGGTTGGAGCAGGTCTGACGACGGTTACTGCAAGTTAGGGCGGTGAAGGTTCGATGACTTGGGGAGGTGGAGACGGTGGTTTAAACAATAGGGGGTCCTTCGCATTTTTAGAAAATGAAGGCATCGTGTTTTAGTTGCCTGGGAAGAAGGATCAGATTCTTATTTTGCCTAGGTGAAGGAAATAAAAATAAAGCGGGTTGGTTACATTCATATATGGGTTGTATGCACGGGTAAGGCCCAATAACTATAATTAAATTTAATCAAAATATTGTCTTAACTTATATATATAGTAAAGTAGTCATACGATTATAGAATTTAACAAACTTGGAAGCGTTGGAGCCGTATCGGAAATGGCTACGTTATAGAGTTGATTTTGTTAGGAGCGGAAGCTACTGGAATTTTTTTATTTAATTAAACACTTGTTTAATTAGATCAAAACAAATCTTTTTATGATGAATGAACCCAAGGTGAGTTAAACTCACTCAATTGTCCCACTTATAAATATTATAAGTCAGGTTTAATATTTGTGTGTTATGTTTGCTAATTATTGACTGATTGATGATTGTTTCGTTGTTTGTTGAATATTTTTGTATTTTTTAAATTAACCATTTGTTCAATTTAAATGAAATCGTTATTTTTAACGAGTATTTCCAATTAAGGTAACTTACCTTGTTAGTTACGTTTATAAAAATGTAAACATATTTAAATTTATAATTAGATGCTTAAATTGTTGTTGTTAGTTGACTTGTAATTATTCATGATATTATATTGCAGTATTAACGGGTGATTTTATTTCAGGTAACCTATTTGGATGTAGGAAATAATAGGTTGGAGGGATCCAACTGGATTCCTCACCTGTAATTGTAAAATTTTATATATTATATGTTGACACTAAATCTATGGTGTAGGAAATAACAGGTTGGAGGAATCCAATTGGATTCATCACTGATATTGATAACATTTATCGATATGATTTGTTATGTCTGATTTGATGTGAATTTGGGCTATATTTCATGGTTTGGGTATTTAAGTAGACATTGCCTCTTTAAGTACCGTTGACATATAATAAAAGATTTATGGAATCGATTTTGAATTGTTTTCAAATTTCTACTGAATTAAAATATGACGTTCAATTTTGAAATAAACAAATATTTATGTAATTTTATAAGTGAAAATAAAATAGGATTTTTATAAAGCAAATTCTTATGTTTTATAAGTAAATGAGTAGAAATTTAACTATCGATTGATAACTGGGATTAATTATTTTAAGAAGCAATTAAAAAGGGGTTCTTTGAATTAATTATTCTTATTAATTAATTTAAATAAAGGACTAATTGAAATTGATTATTATTTAAAAAATCAAAGTAAATGAGATTAATTATATTATTAATTAATTAATTTAAATAGAAGGACAAATTGTTACTTGAGTTTCGAGTAATCCATGTTTGGCTTGACTAAATTAATGGGTTTAACTAAAATTTAGTTATTAAGTAAGTTTGTTATAAGTTAATTTAATGGAAATTGTTAAGGATAAAGTAGTACATTTTTATTTCAAAAAAAATGTTGAAATTGATTATTATTTAATAATAATCAAACTGAAGAATTATAAGTTAAACTAATGGAGGTTGGTAAAACCATAAGACCCAGTTTATTGTTAAATGAAATTTAAGCGAATTGATTTTAATAGAAAAATAATTTAAGTTTTATATGGAAGCTTAAATTGGATTCTGATTGTAATTCTATATAATTAGAGTTTATAAAATCCAAGATTGGGTGAATTCAAGAAACCAAGTTTATTGTATATTTTATAAAGGGTTTTTTATTTTTGGATAAGTTAATAGGGCTATAAACTTTAATGGTTTATGAAATGGAATGGAAGCTTAAAAGTGTGGAAATATTAAATCGAAATAGAAGTCCAAATTGAAATGAAATGATTAGACAAGCTAAAGTTTAAGAAGTCGATCAAAAATCACAAATATAAAGAAGAGATGGAGTTTCTATTAAGATGAAACTAACATAGGTTTGTGATAAGTTTATATAAAGTTTATAACAGATCCTATGTATATTAGAATCAGGATTTTATATATATAGTTTTAAAGAATATACTAAGTATGCTAAGGAATATGAAATGGTCTTTAAGAAGTTGGAACTTTTTGTACGTTGGTTGAGTTAAATAACTTTCGAGGTATCAGTCTGATGTTGGTTTCGACCTTCGGGGTTGTATACTTAGAGATTTATCCATTTACTAATTTACAATGAGGATCTAATAGAGTAGAAGTGAAATGAAAATTGAATATTCTTATATTAAATAAGAAAAGTGAAATGTTATACAAATATGGGACGATATAGATTAACGTCGAGTTAATTAAAGAGGCTAAATGATACTGGGTATTGAATCAATGAATTCATTTTATTTTTGTGGGTGAATGTTTGTTTATTTGACAATTTAATAACCGACTACCAAATCTGTCCTATACGATTATTAGAATGGAAAGACCGGGATTGAATTTATATTCGAAAACCATTCCGACCAATAAATACGAATATGTGGAAGATGTTAATTGAGATGGAGCAATTGAAGACCCTAGATCTTCATGTAAAAGAAGAATTACTTACAAATCTCTGGTTGGTCCCTAGAGATAAATTGTGATTTTGTTGTGGTTTGAATTTACGGATTGCAAGGACTACTCACTACTAATCTATAGGGTGATTCCTAGGATGTGGTAGGAGGATACCTTCAGTTTGTTCAGTCCCAGGGCAACTTGTATAGACGGATGTCTGATAGAATATTTCCAAAGGGGTTGCATATATTGATTTCTCTAAATGTACCATAGTTACTGGCGGAAATGGGCACTTTTCTTAGCTTAACAACTAGAGTATTTTTGTGGACATTAAGTAGTATTTTTTGGCAGATTTGACAATGTGGCATTCAAAGTGAATGATGGCTAGATGTTCAAAAAGATATTTAACCTTAAATCTCATCAACTGGGAAATGGTATAAAACTGGGTAGGTCGCATGGTTAAGTGGGTCGCACCCATTAGGGTATATCATTAACTGATTTGGTGAAATCAAATGCCTTTGGTTGTCCCTTTTATTTTGGTACGCTTTCGGCGGTTCGCTGACCCCCAACCACGGTGATGATATATTCGGAACACTCAAGAGAAGTGAGTGGTTAGTCATGTTTAGCCGGGTTGCAAGATGTTCTTGTTGAACCCCAATGTATTCATCTCCCGAGGTACATTGTCGGAAGGTGGTATCCTAACTTGCTAGTTGGAAATCCGTTCTCCAATAAGAGCCCATGGTTTTGATTGTATACTATGTATGTAGAGCGTGAGATGCATGCATTCTGCTAGATTATTATTTATTTGTATTTAGACATTATTATAATAAAAGAAAAGATATGATTGTAAAAATGTTTAGGGTTTTGTAAGGTAAAAACCGTCCATATTTATGTGTGGATTTGGTCTTACGATTATCCTTTTGATTCGAAAAGACTTTGACTTTAAAATCAAGTTTGATGATACCTTAAACTTATTGATTTTTCACGCGTTGGTTCACCAGACTGTTCTTAGCAATTGTGATGCTCGGGTCAATCCGATTTTACAGATTTAGGTTATCGGATGCTGTGAAGTCCGAAGATGAGTTGGAGAAGTCCAGACATATGATTAATATTCTGTATTCTGCTATGTATTGTATATTAGGCAAGTTGTGATAAATGTCCAGATGTATTGATGTACTCTGATGTTGTAAGTATTATCCTAAGCTCTCAATAAATTTTATTTCTACATTATATTTTATTTCGCTACGATGTGAGACTCTGATTTTATATTGGTTCTTCTTTTTATTCTTCTATTCTAACTTTCTTTCTTATCTCACCCTCTTATTTCTTTCGATTAGCTTTCTGGATTTTCGATACTCGAATTTGGACAAGGGATGTATTAATGTCTAAATTCGAGAGTCGAATTTCCTAGGACACTACTGTTGGTAGAGCCAGGTTTAGTAATAACCTTGGCTCTGTGGCGTAACTCTATAGAGATGGGGTTAGTATTACCCTAGATTGAGTTGAGTGTAAATATATGAGAGAGCGTATTTGTAGATTTTACATATACAAACGTTTTGTACTGTGTTGTTTGATCGGTTCAAGTTGGACTGGCAAGTGATAAAATATTGTTTTGTAAAGAGGGTAAATGAAATAATTTTGCCCAAACTATATTTTTGTATAGTAACGAAATAATTATACCAAATTGTTGATATTGGTTTGTTGATTGATTTGAATGTAATTCAAATGGAATTGTAAATGGTTAATATAACCGGTTGCAAACCTTCTATTGCTTTCCTGCAATGTCGCTTACTTTTTCAAAATTTGGACAGGTACCTAAGTGAAACCGTTCTCGCCTGTCACCATGGACACCACGATCAACTGGGAAGAATCTGCTGGAAGCATTCAGTCTAACGACCAACACTGCGTCCACGCTTCCCATGCCCATGTAACCTCTTCATGTTCTTGCTTTTTGATTGCATTCCTTAAACTCTCGCATGTGCTATGGTTAGTACTCTTTAGAAACTTTTTGTTGTTGTACTGCTTGTTCGGTGATGATGTTATGCTTTTTGATGTGGATGTTTATTGGTTTTGTTGGTCATGTATCTGTATATTTGCACTTAGCGCTGAGTACTCCACTTGCATGCATGGTGCATGCATAACTCAACGGATTTTGACTATTGGTCAGGCTTGTTGACCATATCGTACTCTTTATATTTTAATATATCTAATCGGGTGTGCAGATCCACTCTACACAACCGTCTAAGTTCAAAAAAAGTATAACTAACTGAATTTGAGCACAAGAATTTTAATTTTGAATTAAATAAATCACAGTTTAACTTTAACTGAGTTAAATAAATTTGGAAGGAAAATGGAATAATTTGGTTATGTTGATTGTTTATTGGATGATAGATTGGTTAGATAGTAAAATTCATCAACAATAATATAAATTGGAAACAAAGAAAATAAATTCCAGTATAAAGAATTGGAATTGAATCAAATATTGAATTAAACTAAATGGTTTAACTCTTTATATGTTACTTGCATTATATATTGAGTTAAGTGCAGGATGGAAGAAGAAAGAGCAGTTAGTGCTTTGCTTTGTGATTAGAGTTTGGTTGCCCGACAAATAGGTAAACCTTAATATTATATTAATTGGTAGATTGATTTTATAATGCTGATTTGGGTAGCCGCTTGGCTTTTATTTCTTTTTGATTGATATGAGGCACGAAGTGGTAGTTGTAGTTGTTTAGATCGAGCCATACAGAGGAGGTGCTGGTGAATTTTTGGTAAAATTTTAAAGCTTGGTATATATTTTGATAATATGTTAAATTAATTATTTTTGAAAATAATTAGTTTTGGAGCATTCTTCTTACTAAGTAATTTCGGGGATGAAATTCTATTAAGGAAGGAAGAATGTAATGACCCGGATTTTTTGGTCATTTGAATTCAAATATTTAAAATTGTTTTAAATATAATATTCAAAATATTTATGGATTTAAATATTGAATTCGTTAATTAAACGACGATTGAACGCTTAATTTTATATTTAATTATAAATGAACTCCAAATGTCACGGTAGTTTGTAAAATTGAGTTTCGAACTTTAATTGAGTATACAAAATCTGTTTTAAGTCAGAATTCTATGAAACAAGAAATTATGAATCTATTTGATTATAATTTTCTAATGAAAGAGAAAAATCGAGATTTCAGCTTATATATTGTAAGTTATGTCCAATTCAAATTTTAAAATAATCTCTTTAGAAATTGTTTATAAACTATAGCGTTTATTTAGTAAATTTAAAAAGGATATTTATATATTTGAATATCGTTTAACTCCAAAATGTTAATTTTGAGTTATAATTTCATATTTGTTGGATTTGAGGTGACATATTATTTTATTTGGATATATTCAATGATAATAATTTATTATTATTTAATTTAATTGTTTTGGATTTCATTTATAATTTATAGATATTATATGAGTCGTATGAATATATTTTTTCCAAACAACCTCTGTTTTCGACGAAACGAATTTTATTGGAATACATATGGCTAGTTATTGTTAGATTTCCAGTTTGGGGCAAATCGTAGTTGTTTTGCGAGTGTATTATATTTAAACGTGAACTGTTGAATAAATTGGAATCAAAATAAAGCTTATTTTCCAAATGGAGTCGGTTTTCAACGAAATTAATTTCATTAGGACAGTAACGCCAAGACGTAGCAGCACGTCCATTTTCACCGTGTTTGGAGATTGTTTATGGCGGTTTGAAAATTAAACATTTAATGTACATAGTATTAATTCAACTATTAAAATACTATTCTTAAATTAATAAAAAGAAAATAATATAAAAATAAAACCACTTTACTTGGCACCTAAACTACCTATTCCTTTACAGGCACGTTTACGTGATGCCCAGGGCTCCTTTCACCTATAAGTATCGCACCATTTCCTTTGCTTTCAACTAATGGGAAAAATTGTAAACATCTACAAAGAAAAATTAAAACACCTAATCTGTTGAGTTTCAATCCGAGGCTCCAACTAAGAAAATGTAAGCGAGGGGCAGGAGGATCCATACCTGAAGTTTGGTGGGTTACGGTGGTGGTAGGTGTTTATAGATCTAGTTTCTGATTTTGGAGCAGCGTTTGATTTTTAATTTTTACTAATCATTAGAAGCCGAGTTGGATCTAGAGGTCTGAAGTTAAAGTGTAGAGGCGATGTATGGGGTTATTTTGGCGGTTGTGTGGTGGTGTCATGTGGTCAATGGTTGTGGTGGTGCTCCGACGAAGTCACAGTTTGCTAGTTGTAAGCAGTGTTGGATTTTAGGCAAATACTGGCCGATAGTGGGCGAATAAGTTGAAGTGGTCTGAAGGTCGGAGGGGCGCTGGAGCGTTGCGGTTCCGATGGGAAGGGTGCGGCGACGTGAGCAGGCGCGGTGGTGGAGCAGTTCATCATTGACCAGAGGAGATACAGTTCCGTGTTTTCAACGTTTTTGAGGCCAAAGTTGCACGGTTTGAGGGGAGGTCGGTCGAAGGTTGAAGAAGGTCCGGTGGCGGTCACTGCAGGTGAGGGCAACAAAGGTCTAGTGACTTAGGGAGATAGAGACGGTGGTTTAAATGATGGGGGTCCTTCGCGTTTTTAGAATATGAAGGCATCGTGTTTTAGTTACCTAGGAAGAGGGATCAGATTCCTATTTTCCCGGGTGAAGGAAATAAAAAAACAGCGGGTTGGTTACATTCATGTGTGGGCTTTGTGCATGGGTAAGTCCCAATAACTATAATTAAATTTAAAAAAATTAATCTAAATATTGTGTTAAACTTGTATATATTGTAAAGTGGTTATACGATTACAGAATTTAACAAACTTGGAAGCGTTGGAGTCGTATAGGAAAGGGCTACTTATGTAGCTGATTTAGTTAGGACCAGAAGCTACTGGAATTTTTTATTTAATTAAACACTTGTTTAATTAGGTCAAAACAAATCGTTTTATGATGAATGAACCCAAGGTGAGTTAAACTCACTCAATTGTCCCACTTATAAATATTATAAGTCGGGTTTAATATTTGAGTGCTCTGTTTGCTAATTTTTAACGATTATTTCCATTTGAGGTAACTTACCTTGTTGGTTCGTTAATAATAATATAACCATATTTAATTTAATAATTGGATTCTTAAATTGTTGTTGTTAGTTGACCGATTATTATTCATGATATTATATTGCAGTATTAAATAGATGATTTTATTTGAGGTAACCTATTTGGATGTAGGGAATAATAGGTTAGAGAGATCCAACTAGATTCCTCACCTGTAGTTGTAATTTTTTTGTATATTATGTTATATGTGGAATACTGAATCTGTGGTGCAGAAAATAACAGGTTAGAGGAATCCAACTGGATTCCTCACTGATATTAATAACGTTTATCAATATGATTTGTTTCGTCTGATTTGATGTGAATTTGGGCTATATTTCACAGGTTGGGTACTTAAGTAGACATTGCCTCTTTAAGTACCGTCGACGTACAATAAAAAATTTATGGAATCGATTTTCAAATCGATTCTGAATTGTTTTCAAAATTTTATATGAATTAAAATATGACTTTCGATTTTAAAATAAACAAATATTCATGTAATTTTATAAGTGCAAATAAAAAAGGATTTTTTAAAAAGAAAATTGGTATGTTTTAAAAGCAGATGACTAGAAATTTACCTAATGGTTGAAAACTGAAATTAATTGTTTTAAGAAGCAATTAATAAGGGGTTCTTTGAATTAATTTATAAAGGACTAACTGAAATTGATTATTATTTAAAAAAATCAAAGTAGATGAGATTAATTATATTATTTATTAATTAATTTAAATAGAAGGACTAATTGGTATTTGAGTATCAAGTAATCCATGTTTGTATTGACTAAGTTAATGGGTTTAACTAAAGTTGGTTATTAAGTTAGTTTATTATAAGTTAATTTAATGGAGATTGTTAAGGATAAAGTAAACCATTTTTATTTTAGACAAATGTTGAAATTGATTATTATTTAATAATAATTAAAGTGAAGAATTAAAAGTTAAATTAATGGAGGTTGGTAAAACTGTAAGGCCCTGTTTGTTGATAAATGAAATTTAAGTGAATTGATTCTAGTAGTAAGATAAGTTAAGTTTTATATGGAAGTTTAAGTTGAATTCTGATTGGAATTTTGTATAATTAAAGGTTAATAAAATCCAAGTTTGGGTGAATTAACGAAACAAATGGATACTTTGTAAAGGGCTTTTTTTTGAATAAGCTAATAGGGTTATAAACTTTAATGGTTTATGATGGAATGGAAGCTTAAAAGTGTGGAAATATGAAATCGAAACAAAAGTCCAAACTGAAATGATATGATTAGACAAGTTAAAGTTTAAGAAGTCGATTTAAAAATCGCATATAAAGAAAAGATGGAGTTTCTATTAAGATGAAATTAAAATAGATTTGTAATAAGTTTATACGAAGTTTTACAAAGGATTCAATGTATATTAGAATCAAGATTATGTATATTTTTTAAAGGATATACTTAGTATGTTAAGGAATATGATATGGTTTTTAAGAAATTGGAACTTGTTGTATGTTGGCTGAGTCGAGTAACTTTTGAGGTGTCAATTTGATGTTGGTTTCGGCCTTCAGGGCTGTATACTTAGAGATTTATTCACTTACCAATTTACAATGAAGAGCTAGTAGAGTAGAAATGAAATGATAATCGAATATTATTATATTAAATAAGAACAGTTAAACGTTTTCGAATATGGGACGATATAGAAGTTTAATTAACGACGAGTTAATTAAAGACGTTGAATGATACTGGGTATTGAATCAGCGAATTCGTTTTATTTTATGGACAAATGTTTATTTACTTGATAGTTAAATCACCGAATATTAAATCTGGCCTATACGATTATTGGTATGGAAAGAACGGGATCGAATTTATATTCAAAAACTATTCCGACCAATAAATACGAATATGTGGAAGATGCTAATTAAGATGGAGCAATCGAAGACCGTAGATCTTCATGAAATGGAAGAATTACGTACAAATCTATGGTTAATACCTAGAAATAAATTGTGATTCTGTCGTGGTTGGAGTTTACGGATTGCAAGGACTACTCGCTTGTGATTTATAGGTTGATTCCTAGGATGTGGTCGGAGGGTACCTTCGGTTTGTTCAATCCCAGGACAACTTGTATGGATGGATGTCTGACAGAGTATTTCCAAAGGGATCGCGTACATTGATTTCTCCAAACATACCATAGTTGGCGGAAGAGAAGGGCGCTTCTCTTAGCTTAACAACTAGAGTATTTTTGTGGACACCAATATGTGATTTTCTGGCGGATTTGACAATGTGGCATTCAAAGTGAATGGTGGCCTGATGTTCCGATAGAGTATTTAACCTCGAGCCTCATCAATCGGGAAATGGTATAAAATCAGGTATGTCGCATGGCTAACTGGGTCGCACCCATTAGGGTATATCATACCTGATCTGGAGAATTCAAATGCCTTTGGTTGTCCCTTTTATTTTAGTATGCTTTCGGTGGTTCGCTAGCCCCCGACTGCGGTGATGATATATTTGTAACACTCAAAAGAAGAGAGTGGGCGTTTATGTTTAGCCGAGCTACAATATATTCTTATTGAACCCCCAATGTATTCATCTCCCGAGGTATATTATCAGAAGGTGGTCCCATACCGTACCAATTGGAAATTCATTCTCCAATAAGAGCCCAGATTTTGATTGTATACTACGTATGTTGAGCATGAGATATAAGCGCTCTGCTAGATTGTTATTTATTTGTATTTACACAATATTATAATATTAGAAAAGATATGATTTTAAAAATGTTTTGGGTTATCGTAAGGTAAAACCGCATTATTATGTATTGGAGGATTTCAAAATAATTCTATTTAATTCATATATGGTTATATAATTATAATATTTTGGGATATGGTTATTGGTATGTTGTACATGTCCATGATCTTTGTCGAATCTTCATATGACCAGCTTGCCTTCATATGTCTTCATTTGGCCGTAACTTTTGATAAGAGCCGAATTATATGCTCCAACTTGTCTCATTGCTTCATGATGGTGGTTCCTTATTCTATAGATTGGTGATATGAATAAATTGGATAAGTGGTTTGAGAGATACGGTAGTTTTATGCTTTAAAAGATGCTGACCAGATTTAGAATAGTGATAATGGACAGAAATTAGCAAGCCAATTAGTCTAATCACTTTCAACTATAAATTTGAGTTGAAAAGGTCATTTGAGGTTTCTCATTGTTCTCTTATCTTCCCAAGATCTAAATCAAATCTAATTTTCCCCAATTCACAAATCTACATCCATTTCTTCTCTTAACTATTTCTAATTGTTAGATGTAGATTTGATCTACATCGTTCGATTAGATATTTCCATTTTGTTGCATATTCATAAATATCCGTGTTGTTTGGATTGGATCACCGGTTGATTTCATTGTATTGTGCGATTAGGTGAGTGGTCATGATCTCTCACATGTTTATATTGGATTTATACTATAATTATTATATCATGTCATATATATATACACACATACATTAAACAAACCATAAAACTTGATTAGATCTAGCAGTTTAAGTTCTAGTAGTCTTAGATAATCTAATTGTGCAAACTGATGATTAAAACATTAGATCCAATGTAATTAGTGAATAATTAACAATTCTTAATGTTAAATCTTTGGTTAGATTTGATTGATTCATTTTTGTTTGCAATTGAACAAGTGTGAAATAATTGAATTTGTTGTTTGAATGGTTATATTTTTGATTTTTTGTTATTGTGCATGTTTTAGGATTTAGGTGATGGCCAGACCATCATGGGAGTAGTTTGAAACAGCGCACGTGTTTCAAAACTAGGTATTGGATTCAAAGCCAGGGATTCACTTCGAAGCTAGGAGGTAATCTCAAAGCCAAGGATTTTCTTTGAAGTCAAAAAGTGGATTTGAAGCCAATGATTTGTTTTAGGTTTGGAAAGTTAGTTTAGAATTCCATTCCATATGTGATCTTATCAAAGTGCTTAGAATCGAATAAAATCGATACATTTAATAATGTTCAAAATAGGTCAAGTTAGTTCGAAGCAGTATGATTGGAGCAGGAAGGTGTGCTTTGAAACGATTTAGTGAGTTAAAGCAAGGTAACACTTCAAAGGAGAGAGGTGTGATTCGAAGAAAGGTGATTTGAAGCAAGTTAATTAGATGTAAGGTAATTCGAAATGACCTTAGGATGGTATTTCAAAGCAATGAATTTTGGATTAATGCAAAGTGAAGGGATTCAAATGGATGTAATGCGAAGTATCTTCATATTTATGCGAAGCGAAGGGCACTGAATTAATGAATGCAAAGTGAAATGACTTTGGATTAATACAAATTGGACAAAGCAACTATAGAATGGCGTTCCAAATGAAGAAACTTTTTTGTGAAGATAATTTTCAAGCAAAGATAATCTTCGGAGTGAAGCGAATCTTTATGCAAAGAAGATCTTTAAGTGGTGCAAACATAGCTCAAAGCATGAAGCTCGAAGCAGAGTGCTTTGACACTCAAACCACTATGTTCAAAGCAAAGCAGTCTTGCACCAAAGCAAAGTGGCTGATTCGTTAAGTGTAAAATAAAGGTTTTGAGGTCCATAGGGTGACATGGTGAGGTCTTCAGCATCGTACTAGTTATTGTGGCTTGTTGATTGCTTGAGGTGGAAGTTGCACTATGAAATTGTAATCCTTTGATTGAAAACTCGTATGTTAGGTTATATTAAAGGAGAGTATGGTAGGAAGCTCAGAATGGAACAAGGCTATGGTATAATGGACTGTTTTGAGTGAGTCTCTATCTAAGATGGAGTAGTGGATGTTATATGATTGTGAGTGCGAAGGAATCATTAGTAGCTCAAAGTGCTCTAGTTATTGACTCAAAGCAAGGGTCTCTAGGGATGCCCATTTGGATTGGTAGCGATGGTCATGTACCTGCGATTAATCTGGAAGTGGTCAAGTGTTGGACAACAAGTGTAACATCCCATAATTTAAAGTAGCCTATTAACGATGATCTAAATAATACTTAATTAGATATAGAGAATTAAGTAAAACGGATTGCGCCATTGCGTTCGTCTCGGAATTCTAGTCAAGATAGTCACCTGGTTTGCGTAAAACAAACATTGTATAAAGAAGTTATTAAGGTCAGAAGTTTGTATAAACATAAGAGAATTATATATATATACATAACAATTCAAAACAGTTCAAAATATTTTGAAAACCAGAAGCGGGAAAATGCAGAAAATTGGTCCCTTAGGGGTCGACCCTGTGCCCTAGGGGTGTCGACCCATAGGTCGACACCACAAGGGGTGTCGACACCCCTGTCAACCCCCGATGAATCTGGACCTACTATGTGTCCTGGTTCGTTGGCTGATGGCTATATAAAGGACCCTATGCCCATTGTTTTATTCATCTAAATCAATGGCGATGACGAGATGCTGCTTCAACTTATATTAAATTAGCATCTCTTCAGCAACGATGATTCATACGTATTCAAAGATCGCTGATTCAACATCAACACGCTTTCCTCGGTTTTCTTAGATCCATTCTCTGTGAGTTTATGTTGCTTTTAGATATAAATACCAAAATTGTAATCTTGACATGTATATGAATTTTGAATCTAGAATTTATGCCTAATCAGTTCTGTTATCACATGTTCATTAGATCTATTCTTATATGCCTATCTTGTCATTATGCCCAGTTCTGTCACTATATGCTTATTCAGTTTCTATGCCTATTACTACCATCATATTCATATCTTGTTATTACGATTATTATTTTCTCTTCCCTTCTTCTTTCCTTTTTTATTTTTATAGCCAAGCTACCTTCGAGCCCAGGCATACCGCTGAAATATGCGAACGCATGAATTTGGGAAAGAGAGGAAGTGTTAATTTGGGGGCATGACTTGTATTAGGAAATTGGGGTATAACTTGTAATGGAGAAATTGGATCATAACTAGAATTGAAAACATGAATATGAATTTGGGGCATAAACTAAACTATGATTAAAGACCTTAATTTGGGGGATATGGTACATGATGAATATGACTTATGAAAGGGGCATGAAAACCTATAATGACATAGGAATAATTGTTAAAAAATGAATATGCCAAGATTTCCAGTAATTAGAAAATGTAAACGTGCTTAGACACGAGGTTCGATTACACTTGCGGAAGAAGCCTGCCCGGAACCGCCCGGCATATCCAGCATCCACAAGTGGTAAATCTAATATGAGGGGTCTAAGTGCATAAACTTACATGAAACGATGCTCAGACACGAGGTTAAGTCCGACTTGTGGAAGAAGTCTGCCCGGACCCTACCGGCATATCCAGCATCCACAAGTGGTAGACTTAGTGTGGGAGGTCTAGCGCATTATAACCATTAATGAATAAATAGTAATAAATACTTAACTTATTTAAATATGTTTTGGTTTATATGAACCTATCAATGGAGTAGGGGTGAAGTAAACTTGCTTGAATCAGTGGGGTTAAGTTAATCTTGTTAGCATGTGAGGTTGGGCAATATATATATATATATATATATATATATATATATATATATATATATATACCCGACAACTTAACCTGTTAGGGTTATGCAATCTTGTTAAACCGTTAGGCATAACCTGGTGAAATCCCAGTAGTTGGGATGCAAGACAAAGGGGAGATCTTACATCATCTTGTGTGTGGGACCCGTATCAGTCAGTAACCTACATCGGTATCAAACGGAGAACACCGAATTAGATCAGGGTCAGGGCACGCTTACTGAGCTGGTTATAAGAGGTCACTTGGGGAAAGGTGTTTGATAGTGTGTTGCATCGGGATCATGTGCGTGCATGGGTCCGCCTGCTTTAGGAAGTGGTACATCCTACTATGGGGCCAGAACGAGTATCTACGGAGTTAGTGAGCTGATCGTTTATGGTAGTAATTAGGGTACATCTAGTCTCGCCTGTTAAGGAGCCCGTTATTATTGTTGGGGGTAACACCTATCAGTTCTATTAGGTTACTTGTTATTGTATGGGGTAAAACCTCTCACTAGAAGTACATCTAAGTCAACCATCTTGTACTTGTTGGGATCATCTTGTTTCGGTTATACTAGTTGTAACACCCCACCTCCATTAAGGACACTCACAAAGGGAATGCCTTAACTTTGGTGGAGTGTTTTAGTAGACAGAACAGAAATTTACAAGACAGATAAACAATACTTGAGAAATTATAACTTTATTTCAGCGGGAAACAGAAATCAGTGTGGTTACATCTTTACCAAAAACTCAAGTACATAAATATCAGTCTTGTTCAGAAAGTCATCAGAGTACAAACTTTAAAATCATAATCCCCACAGAAGGTGCCATAAGAAGTTAAGCCATGCTTTACGCACTTCAAGTACATCATGCAGAAGAAATCCGGATCAAGCTAAATTATTCCCTCCTTGGAAAACCTGGGGGGAAACGGAAGAAAAGGGGCGAAAACAAGCAAGGTCAGACATAAAGTCTGGCAAGTCCAGTGACTTTCAGCATATGAACAGATAATAATAATCATGGCATGCAAATAAAACTGGATGAGAGATAACAGTAACAGGAGCAGCAGATGTACTTAGGTTAAACAGAAGAAACAGAGTAATATTACTTTTCATTTCTCTGCACTAATACTAGTATAATAGGATTAGGTGTCACCCTAATGTCTAAACTGAAGCAGAAACGGGAATAGAATAATT
Organism: Allium sativum; assembly: GCA_030737875.1. Taxonomy (NCBI): domain Eukaryota; kingdom Viridiplantae; phylum Streptophyta; class Magnoliopsida; order Asparagales; family Amaryllidaceae; genus Allium; species Allium sativum. The sequence continues at coordinate 61,222,108 of CM060909.1, read as the reverse complement.
TCCATAGAAACGGAACGCTAATAATGGGCTTTTACCACCCGAACAGAAACAGACAGAAACAGAATGCTAATAATGGGCCTTTACCACCCAAACAGAAACAGAAACAGATTAATCCCTATAGAAACAGAATGTAGAATTAGGTGTACACCAGTAAATGGGCCTTTACCACTCGAACAGACGGTATCACGCAGACAGGTGTTGCCACCCAACAGAAACAGATGGTACCAACAGAAACAGACAGAACTAAGTGTACCCTAAAACCCTACCCCAAGCGATCGGCTCCCTAATACATAAATATCCTGTGTCGGCCCTACAATAGGGTGTATCACTCCCTAAAGTGACAACCAATTGGCACAGACCTATTTACAGATGTCACGGCGTCTTACATCCCAGAGGCAGACCGGGATCCATCCACGCACATGACACAGTTGGAACGCACCATCAACACCCCTCGCCATTATCAGAATGAACCTCTTATAATTAGTTAAGTAAGCGTGCCCGGACCCTACCTACTGTTGGGTCAAAGTTTGATACCAAAAAGGGTTACTGACTAATATGGGTCCCAAACAAAAGATGACACAAGTAATTTCCCTCCTAACCTTGTGTCCCCCAGACTAACAGATTTCAGATTAACTTGTTTACAAGTTCAGACATACAGAGTTCAGATCAACTAGTTCACAGATCAGACAAGTTTTCAGACTAACGGATCAGATATACGGATTTAACAGATTTACAGATTTGTCTAACTTTGTAATTGGGCCTACAGATTCACGAAACGGGTTTGTTAAATTCATTAGTCCAATTGGTTTAACCCTACCCACCCAACACGTTTTAGACATCATATTTATCCCAGATTTGCATTAATTAAATATTAATGCACAGACCTCTCACATTAGGTCGGTAGCTTGTGGCCGCTGGATATGCCGGGCGGTTCCGGGCAGACTTCTGCCACAAGCCAGACCTAAACTCGTGTCTAAGCACATTTTAGTTATGCCTACGACCTCTCACATTAGACTGACAGTTTGCGGTCGCTGGTTAAGCCGGTTGGTCCCGGGCAGGCTTCTACCGCAAACAGAGTCTAACCTCGTGCCATAGCCAATTCATTCCGAAACAGATTTTTCAGATATCAGACTAATTCTGTTTATTTAACAGATTAAACTTCTTCATAGGATATAACAGATTAATCAAATTTCCATGTTCTACCAATTCTTAGGTCGAGCCTACGGATTTCCATACTTAGATTACCATTATCTAGTTTCAACAGATCAGACAATTCAACAGGTAGCAGATCTAGCAGTTTAAGCGATTCAACAGATTTAACAGATAACAGATTTAGCAGCTTAGGCAATTCAACAGTTTTAGCTAATAACGGATTAGGCAATTTAACAGATTTAGCTGATAACAGATTTAGCAGATTATATATATATATCTAAAACTCTATTTACATATCTTGCCTAATCATAAATTTAGCCTAAACTTACATGCCTAAATCAAGGTCATAATTCATAATACAATATATGGCCCAAATTTTTAGCCTTAATATTCCCATTTACAGTTCATGTCAAAACTGGATTTAATATTCTAGTTCACCATTTATGTCCAAGACTAATACACATGTAAATTATTCTCTATTATAGCCAACTCAGATTATGCCAACCTATTTTCTACGCCAGATTTACTTAATTAAGCTACTCCCAATCCCCGTATAACATGTTTCCACAAGTTCTCTAAATACTCATGAAATGGCCCTATAGGCTCGATGTACATAACAGTGAATGGGAATAAACTAGCAAAGTTACATACTAAATATGAGATCTAACATCATTAAGGGAATAGGCATAAGAAACTAACCACAATAGTTATAGGCAACTAACCACAATAGTCATGGGCGCCTAATCACAATAGTTTCTTATTCAATGTCATAGGCAATAGTCTCATAGTCACGAATCTTAGTCATTGGAAATAGTCTCATGGCCAATGAATCATAGTCATGGGCAATAGTCTCATTGGCAACAGTTTCATGTCTTATTATGCATTATAATTTGTCCCAAAATTTAGCGTTCGTGCGTTATTCTCTTATGAGTTTCGGCGCAGGCTCGTAGTAGCCTGGCTATAGAACAGAAAGAAGAAAGAGGTACAAAATAGTCACAGAAAAACAGATCTGACAGATAATAATATACATAACCTCAGATTCAGATTTATAATCATGTCACAATTATAATTACATTTTGTAGCGGAAAATAATTGTACTTGCCTTTCATAGTTTTAAGAAAGGATAATAAACTGTTGTTGATGCAGAAATGCTGAATTACTCCTCTTTAATTATTGTTGTAGATCTAGACTTTGATTTGAGATTTGATTTAGCTTTTAATTCTATTCAGGTTGGAATAAGATGCATCGGTCCAAGTTTTGATTCCAGCAGGGTAGCGACGCCATTTTTATTTTTAATTAGAACAGAGGCAGAATATAGACAGAATGAATTTGTGTAGAGAAAATGAGGCTAGGGGGCTGTTTATATAGGATTAGGCAGACGAATCTAGACAGAAAACGAGTCTAAATACATCAGAATGCATCAGGTTCAGAAAGTGGGTTCGGGAGGCAGGTCGACCCCCAGGTCGACACTATGGTCGACCTGGTCTGGCCAGGTCGACCCCCAGGTCGACTATCCAGTCGACCTGGTCTGGGGGAGGTCGACTACCCAGTCGACCTGGGTCCTGGGCGGGAAATTTTTCGCCCAGCCCGCTTCTGGATTTGAGTTCGAATTTCGAGCTGTTTTATTTTATTCAAATTCCTGAAACTTCTGAAGGTCATACCTTGGTCATATGGACTCCGCTTTTCGAAAACTCGGACTCGTTTTCAAGTAGAATTTCGAGTAGAATGCAATGGCATAACCCGTTTCCCTTGATTCTTATTTTATAATTTAATTATTCTCTGATTTGTTACTTATACGTTCACAGAAAATACGGGGTGTTACATTCTCCCCTCCTTAAAGGATTTCGTCCCCGAAATCTTCAAGTTAAGAAGAATGTGTCCTACCATCCAGTCATCTATCTACTCAACCATCATCCACAAGCATCCATTGTCCTTAGAAAACTTCTAATGTCATATGAACATATGCAAAAGTGTGTGTATATGTTCCTTATCTAATGCAAAGATCAGGCGGTCCACTGATTCAGTTGACCCCCTTAATGCAAATTATGTCAGTGCCATGAGTCCAACATGTATGCAATTTTCTTATTTGATACATATCATTCTTATATGAGTGACAACCATTCATTCATATGCAACATCCATGTGATGAGTCAATCATTTTGCATCCACAGAAATTGAAAATGCTCACACATCCATATGCAGTATGAGAGTGTATTCGAGCCGATCTAGTGCCTAATGTGTGTATATGCATCCACGAGCAACCACTAGCAACCACTTGCATCCACTTGCAACCATCAAACATAACATGTCTCAAACACATGTTTACACCCATTAGTTTCTACCTAAAGTTCGAAGATTCGATCGATAGGATACAGTCAAATGATGGAAGCGAGTACAGATAAAACAAAAACTTGGTTTCCATTAGACCTTGGTTGAGAGACAAATTCCCCTAAGTATCTACCCCGAAGACCGAAATCAACATTAGATTGACACCCAGAGGATTACCCTCTTTAGACAATGTCAAAACTAGAAATCTCAACCTTATCAGAAATATTCAGATATTTACAGATTACCGGTACAGAGCAGATTACTAAATGATTCTTAGGAAACTAAGCATGATAAAAACCCAGAATGTATGCGTTATAGTCAACTTAAGGCTCAACACAGATACCCAACTTACCACGCTTAGATGAGTCATAACCCTTATGGGTCTGAGTCTAAAGCGGAATCAGAAACAATACTAGTATTCAAGTGCAGACTATCGATTACAGAATCGAAATGCCGGAATCGAAATGCTAGAATCAGAAAAGAGTTTTAACCCAAAAATCAGATAAAGAAATTAAACCTCCTATAGAAAGTTTTCATATTTCTATCCTATCCGCTAGCCTCGAGAGTGTTCGCCTGCCTTCCAGAAGTTGGTCCTGCCCTCTGCCCTTGCCCTCGTTTCTTCGGACAGTCCCTAGTGAAGTGTCCCATCTCACCACAGTTGAAGCAAGTGCCCTTTCTTTTTCTGCAATCCTTGTTCAGATGAGTCGAGCTTCCGCAAGTAAAGCACTTTTTCTCCTTCTTATCTTCAGACTTTTCACCCTTCTTTTGTGTTTCCTTTTTGGGCCATGTTTTCTTGTTCTGTGGTTCTTCCTTCTTTGCCTCTTTCTTGCCATTGTCTTCCTCGTGCAGTAGTGCCATATCCACCAATCTCTCGTAAGTCGCTCCCATGGGTACATGGGTCATGGCTAGGCTGTGCAGTGGCTCGTTCAATCCTTTAACAAAGCGGAGAGCCTTTTTATGTTGGGTGTTGACTAAATCTAGTCCGAACCTAGCCAGTCGTTTGAACTGGTTGACGTATTCCTTGACCGTCATACTTCCTTGCTTAAGAGATAAGAACTTTTCCATTTGTAGACTTCGTTCAGCTTGCGAGAGGAATTTCGCCTCAAACCTTGTTCTGAAATCCATCCATGTTTCAACCGGTCTCTCGGCGTTAGTGACTTCCCACCAATAGGAAGCTTCGTCATTGAGTAACCATACCGCCAATTGTACCTTCTGCCTATCGTCCACCACGAAAATAACGAACAGATCCTCAATTTCTTTGAGCCAGTTCCTCGCTTCTACGAATGATTCAGTTCCCTTGAAATCCTTTCCACCAATGGCCCTAAAAATTTTACAGATCTTTGAAAAAGCAATTGCACGAGGAGGGGCGGAGGAGGAGGAATCGCTGCAGCTGGAGGAGGAATATCTGCTGGGCCTGCATCGTTGGCCCTAGCCTCTAAGTACCTCCTGCCAGCCAGGTATTGGCATGCCCTCTGGAAAGTTAAGATTCCCAGACATGCTGGAATGAAAGAAAAAGATCTAAAACGGAGAACGGAAAAGATAGATATATGGCTCTTTGGGGATTATGTTTTTCAAAATAAACTTTATTTTTGAAAATACTTCCTTTTAAAACCCTTTTGAAAATAGTTTTCAAAAACTTTTTATCTAATCTGGTAACCTTAAGCTCTGATACCAAGTGTCACACCCCACCTCCGTTAAGGACACTCACAAAGGGAATGCCTTAACTTTGGTGGAGCGTTTTAGTAGACAGAACAGAAATTTACAAGACAGATAAACAATACTTGAGAAATTATAACTTTATTTCAGCGGGAAACAGAAATCAGTGTGGCTACATCTTTACCAAAAACTCAAGTACATAAATATCAGTCTTGTTCAGAAAGTCATCAGAGTACAAAACTTTAAAATCATAATCCCTACAGAAGGTGCCATAAAAAGTTAAGCCATGCTTTACGCACTTCAAGTACTTCAAGCAGAAGAAATCCGGATCAAGCTAATGTATTCCCTCCTTGGAAAACCTAGGGGGGAAACGGAAGAAAAGGGGCGAAAACAAGCAAGGTCAGACATAAAGTCTGGCAAGTCCAGTGGCTTTCAGCATATGAACAGATAATAATAATCATGGCATGCAAATAAAACTGGAAGAGAGATAACAGTAGCAGGAGCAGCAGATGTACTTAGGTTAAACAGAAGAAACAGAGTAATATTAATTTTCATTTCTCTGCACTAATACTAGTATAACAGGATTAGGTGTCACCCTAATGTTTAAACTGAAGCAGTAACGGGAACAGAATAATTTCCACAGAAACAAAACGCTAATAATGGGCCTTTACCACCCAAACAGAAACAGAATGCTAATAATGGGCCTTTACCACCCGAACAGAAATAGAAACAGATTAATCCCTACAGAAACAGAATGTAGAATTAGGTGTACACTAGTAAATGGGCCTTTACCACCCAAACAGATGGTACCACGAAGACATGTGTTGCCACCCAACAGAGAAAGACGGTACCAACAGAAACAGACAGAACTAAGTGTACCCTAAAACCCTACCCCAAACGATCGGCTCCCTAATACATAAATACCCTGTGTCGGCCCTACAATAGGGTGTATCACTCAATAAAGTGACAACCAATTGGCACAGACCTATTTACAGATGTCACGACGTCTTACATCCTCAGAGGTAGACCGGGATCCATGCACGCACATGACCCGGTTGGAACACACCATCAACACCCCTCGCCATTATCAGAATGAACCGCTTATAATTAGGTCAGTAAGTGTGCCTGGACCCTACCTACTGTTGGGTTAAATACCAGAAAGGGTTACTGACTAATATGGGTCCCAAACAACAGATGACACAAGTAATTTCCCTCCTAACCTTGTGTCCCCCAGACAAACATATTTCAGATTAACTTGTTTACAAGTTCAGACATACAGAGTTCAGATCAGACAAGTTTTCAGACTAACGGATCAGATATACGGATTTAACAGAGTTACAGATTTGTCTAACTTTGTAATTAGGCCTACAGATTCATGAAACGGGTTTGTTAAATTCATTAGTCCAATTGGTTTAACCCTACCCACCCAACACGTTTTAGACATCATATTTATCCCAGATTTGCATTAATTAAATATTAATGCACAGACCTCTCACATTAGGTCGGTAGCTTGTGGCCGCTGGATATGTCGTGCGGTTCCGGGCAGACTTCTGCCACAAGCTAGACCTAAACTCGTGTCTAAGCATATTTTAGTTATGCCTACGACCTCTCACATTAGACTGACAGTTTGCGGTCGCTAGTTAAGCCGGTTGGTCCCGGGCAGGCTTCTACCGCAAACAGAGTCTAACCTCGTGTCATAGCCAATTCATTCCGAAATAGATTTTTCAGATATCAGACTAATTCTGTTTATTTAACAGATTAAACTTCTTCATAGGATATAACAGATTAATCAAATTTCCATGTTCTACCAATTCTTAGGTCGAGCCTACGGATTTCCATACTCAGATTACCATTATCTAGTTTCAACAGATCAGACAATTCAACAGGTAGCAGATCTAGCAGTTTAAGCGATTCAACAGATTTAGCAGATAACAGATTTAACAGCTTAGGCAATTCAATAGTTTTAGCAGATAACGGATTAGGCAATTTAACAGATTTAGCGGATAACAGATTTAGCAGATTATATATATATATCTAAAACCTATTTACATATCTTGCCTAATCATAAATTTAGCCTAAACTTACATGCCTAAATCAAGGTCATAATTCATAATACAATATATGCCCCAAATTTTTAGCCTTAATATTCCCATTTACAGTTCATGTCAAAACTAGATTAATATTCTAGTTCAAAATTTATGTCCAAGACTAATACACATGTAAATCATTCTCTATTATAGCCAACTCAGATTATGCCAACCTATTTGCTATGCCAGATTTACTTAATTAAGCTACGCCCAAATCCCCGTATAACATGTTTCCACAAGTTCTCTAAATACTCATGAAATGGCCCTATAGGCTCGATGTACATAACAGTGAATAGGAATAAACTAGCAAAGTTACATACTAAATATGAGATCGAACATCATTAAGGGAATAGGCATAAGAAACTAACTACAATAGTTATAGGCAACTAACCACAATAGTCATGGGCGACTAATCACAATAGTTTCTTATTCAATGTCATAGGCAATAGTCTCATAGTCACGAATCATAGTCATAGGCAATAGTCTCATGGCCAATGAATCATAGTCATGGGCAATAGTCTCATAGGCAACAGTTTCATGTCCTATTATGCATTATTATTTGTCCCAAAATTTAGCATTCATGCGTTAATCTCTTATGAGATTCGGCGCAGGCTCGTAGTAGCCTGGCTATAGAACAGAAAGAAGAAAGAGGTACAGAATAGTCACAGAAAAACAGATCTGACAGATAAGAATATACATAACCCCAGATTCAGATTTATAATCATGTCATAATTATAATTACATTTTGTAGCGGAAAATAACTGTAATTGCCTTTCGTGGTTATAAGAAAGGATAATAAACTGTTGTTGATGCAGAAATGCTGAATTACTCCTCTTTAATTGTTGTTGTAGATCTAGATTTTGATTTGAGATTTGATTTAGCTTTTAATTCTATTCAGGTTGGAAGAAGATGCATCGGTCCAAGTTTTGATTCTAGTAGGGTAGCGACGCCATTTTTATTTTTAATTAGAACAAAAGCAGAATATAGACAGAATGAAATTGTGTAGAGAAAATGAGGCTAGGGGGCTGTTTATATAGGATTAAGCAGACGAATCTAGACAGAAAACGAGTCTAAATACATCAGAATGCATCAGGTTCAGAAAGTGGGTTCGGGAGGCAGGTCGACCCCCAGGTCGACACTATGGTCGACCTGGTCTGACCAGGTCGACCCCCAGGTCGACTACCCAGTCGACCTGGTTTGGGGGAGGTCAACTACCCAGTCGACCACCCAGTCGACCTGGGTCCTGGGCAGGAAATTTTCCGCCCAGCCCGCTTCTGGGTTTGAGTTCGAATTTCGAATTTTTATTTTATTCAAATTCCTGAAACTTCTGAAGGTCATAACTTGGTCATATGGACTCCGTGTTTTGAAAACTCGGACTCGTTTTCAAGCAGAATTTCGAGACGAATGCAATGGCGCAACCCGTTCCCTTGATTCTTATTTTATAATTTAATTATTCTCTGATTTGTTACTTATAAGTTCACAGAAAATACGGGGTGTTAAACTAGTATTGGTGCAGAGAGAAAAGTGTTAGAGAAGCACAATATAGTCTATTCTGTTTATCCTGTTTACCTTGCCATACCTGCCTTATATACTTGTAACACCCCACGTCCATTAATGTCACTCACAAAGGGAATGCATTAACTTCCATGGAGGTTTTAATTGAATATAGAACAGAAAAATTACAACAAGACAGATAATAAGTAGTGCTTGGAAATCTAAAACATTATTTCATTGTAGCGGAAATTAAACATGTTTTTAACAATATAAAACCATAAATCAGAGTTAAGTACAATATCCATCTTGATAAAACAAAATACATAATCCCATTACATAAATAGCCATTAAAGAAGATAACAAGCCGGACCTTACTTCAGCGGTCCAAGCCTTCCAAAAGAGAGAATAAGCAATTTAATCAGACTCCACTAGAGCTGGGTCCACCCTGAGGACCTGGAGGGGGAAAAAGATAGAAATAGAGGGGGTCAGACATAAAGTCTGGCGAGTATGATAATTCTAACAACACTATTATCAAAATAACTAGACTAAGGCATAAGCTGGAAAACAAGGAAATGTCTATGAACTATTGGGTGTGGAAGAGCAGATAAAGATAACGTTAAAGGCACACCTAATTACTAACGAATAATTACTACACTGCACCACACCAGTCACCCTAAAGGTTGATCCCACTTGCTTCACTTAGAAATTTTATAAATAACTTCGTGTACCCCTAGCTGACTACATAGGTGTCGCCTGCCCCTATCTCCGCTAGGTGTACCGCACTACCCACTTGCGATCGGCTCCCTACTCGTAGATACCCGTGCTGGCCCCACAGTGGGGTGTATCACTCCCCTAAAGTGGCAACCCGATACAACTTGAGGATGCACGGCTTATACCTACACGATGCAACAACGTCTTACCTACCAGCCCGGGTCCACACACGCATATGAACCCGTTGGACTTGCGTTGCCACCGCTAACCCGTTTGGCCTCTTATAGTCAATCCCAGTACGCGTGTCCCGTCCTCGACTTGGGTCGAGCCCACAAAGATACGTTTTGGGTTACTGGTTGAAATGGGCCCCCTGTACTTACCACAAGCTACACACCTAAGCTTGTCCCCACTAGTACATCCCACATAACCCTCTTAGTCATGTTCATTTACATGTGTGTTTGGTTAAGTCTTACTAATCATATTTCAAATGCCACTAAAGGCGCCGACTAGATTCCTCATGCCACTCAAGGCACCTACTTAACCCCCATGTCCCACTTCACATGTTTATCTGGTTAAGTATTTCTTAATTCATTCAGGCCATAACCTCATAAAGACCTCTCACATTAGACTGGCATTTATGGCAGCTGGATTCGTCGGGCGGGTCCGGGCATTCTTACACCATAAAAGAGTCTAACCTCGTGTCTTTACAACTGTTATGCTTTAATTTGGGCCTAGGACCTCTCACATTGGGCTGACATTTGTGACTACTTGATTCACCGGGCGGGTCCGGGAAGTTTTACGTCACAAACGAGTCCAACCTCATGTCCTAAGCATTGATTAACACTTATAATTTTTTACCCCAGTTTTAAATATATCCCTATTCAAATCATTAATTAATTCCAATTTTAATGATGTCCATAATTGACTCAATTATGGCCATCCACTTACGGTATGCAAAATCATATCAATTGCACCCCAATTTCTTAATATTAAATCCTTAATATTACCCCTACCCCACGTTATACGTTCGCTTATTCAACGCAAAATATACGTTAGACTCGAATAGTCTAACTCATAGCACAAAGATAAATTATCACAACATATAGACAAATAAAATAGATCTAATCATAATAGGGGTGAAACTTGCATAAAACTACACATGTCATGGATCTAAAGGTGTCAACTTGTTTGGTTAAATGCCACAACTTACATAATATGATCATAACCCAAGTTCATGTATAAACTTGCATATATGGTTTATGCAACATAATGATGGTGTGAACTAGCATCTAACACATAGTACTCACACATGTCATAGCATAATTCTAGATCTAAATAGATGTCATAATTCTAGATCTAAATAGATGTCATACAATATGTGAGATTATACATACTAATAAATCTAAACTTGCATAGGTACATGTGATTTATCATGTGAATCATCATAGCCCAAATATATATAATCAACATCATGATTCATAAGTTAACTACAACATAATAACATCATGGCTTTGTAACATCGCAACTTAGCATAGAAACTTGCAACATATATAATATCATCATAGCATGATTTACAACATATAGGATATCATCATCACATAACATAGGATTTACAACATACATGATAGCATAAGGTTTACAACAACATATATGACAATTCACATCATTTTCTTATGATCCATATCACATCTTAATCTAATTAGTTTGCTAATAATCTTATTAAGATCATCATACTCACAATTAGAAAAGAAAGAGAGTCTTGATTTGCTTTAGAGTTGAGTAGAATTAGAGTTTTGATTAACTTTCTTCCTTCTTAGTTGGCGGCGGCTACACTGAGTTCCATGGCGATGGCATGACGGCGGCTATTCTATTTTTCATGTGATTTTAGAGTAAGAGACTACCTAGGTTTATATAGAGTTTAGGATTTATTTAGACTGTCAGATCAACTCAGAACTAACCTGAACCGTTAAATTAGCCAACTCAGCCCTAAAGACACATCGGCAGCTCAAGATTGGGCCCTGCCAAAACCTGGCCGACTTGACCAGGTCGACACCCAAGTCGACTGCGCAGTCCACCTAGTCCTGGGTGTGTCGAAGGCCCAGTCGACTCCCCAGTCGACCTGGGGTGCTGGGCGGGAAATTTCCCGCCTGGCCTGTTTGACTTCGAATTTTGAATTTTGAATTTTCTGAAACTTCCGATGGCCATATCTCCTTCATACGAAGTCCAAATCACGCAAACTCGGACTCTATTTCAACCAGAATTCCGAGACGAACAACCCGTTTCCCACAATTCTCACGTCTGAGATTAGTTATTCTTTAATTTGTGAATATTTATATTAACAGAATTACGGGGTGTTACATTCTCCCCTCCTTAAAGGATTTCGACCCCGAAATCTTCAAGTCAAGAAGAATGTATATCCTAACATCCAATCGTCCATCTTCTCAACCATCAAACACAGGCATCCATTGTCCTTATAGACTTCTAATGCTTTCATGTTTAAATGCACAGTGTGTGTATATGTCCATATCTAATGCAAAATCAGGCGGTCCACTGATTCAGTTGACCTCCTTAATGCAAATCATGATAGTGTCATGCGTCCATTATGTATGCAAAAGTTCCTTAATGCTACATATTATCTCTATATGCGTGCACAATCATCATCTGAATGCAGCATCCATATAAAAAAAATCCTCATACATCCATTTTACTAAATACATCCATATATATGCAATATGCAATATGAAGTGACTGAGTCGATCTAGTGCCTAAAGTGTGTGTATATGCATCCACGAGCAACCACTAGCAACCACTCGCATCCACTATGCATCCATCATACATAACATGTTTCAAACACATGTTTCAACCATAGGATTTATCTAACTAAAGGTCAAAGATACTAGCGAGAGGACATACTAAAGATAAGATAAGTACAAGCTAAGCGATAAAGGAGAAATTAAAAGACATACCCCCAAAAAGAAAAGGGTAAAATGAACGCATCTTCTCTTCTGTCTCCCAAGTAGCGTTGCTCTCATCATCTCCCCATTGCACTTTGACTAGTCTGACCTCTCGATTTCTCAGCTTCTTGATCTCCGACCCAAGAATGCATGTAGGAGCTCGTCGAATCGTCGCATCACGCTCTATCTCCACCTCTCTAAGCAAGTTCGGCTCTACCACCTCCGCGGTCTCGTGTAGGCACTTCCTCAAATGTGATACATGGAATACATCATGTACACCACTAAGTCTCTTAGGCAACTCCACTCTATACGCCATCTGTCCAATCTTCTCCTTAATAGGAAACGGCCCTACGAACCTTGGTGCTAATTTCCCAACGGACCCAAAGCGAACGACATTTCGTAATGGAGACACTTTGATAAATACCATGTCCCCAACATCAAACTCAAGATCTATCCTCCTTTTGTCTGCATAAGATTTCTGCCTATCTTGCGCTGTCTTCATCCTCCTTCGAATCAAGTCGATCTTTCCGAAGTCTCTCTAATCATATCGGGCCCAAGTAAGATCTTATCCGTAGATTCCCACCAACATGTAGGTGAACGACTAGGTCGTCCATAAAGAGCTTCGAAAGGTGCCATGCCAATGCTAGATTGAAAGCTGTTATTATATGCGAACTCTACCAACAGAAGATGCTTTTCCCATGTGCCCCCAAAGTCTAGGATACATAGCCTCAAAAGATCCTCTAGAATGCGATTCGCCCTCTCAGTCTGGCCGTCCGTCTGAGGACGATAAGCGGTGCTCAAACATAACTGAGTCCCTACCGCCTCTTGCAAGCTCTTCCAAAATTCGCTAGTGAAGATAGGATCACGGTCGGTTACTATGTTAGAAGGACTACCATGCAAACGAACTATCTCTCGAACGTATACAGAAGCTAACCGTGGAGCAGTCCTCTTACTCTTCACGGGAATGAAATGGGCGCTCTTAGTAAGTCTGTCTACTATAACCCAAATCCCCGTATGACCCTTCCTTGATCTTGGTAATCCATCCACAAAGTCCATCGAGACACGTTCCCACTTCCATAGTGCAACCTCCAATGGGTGAAGCAACCCACCGGGTTTCTTTTGCTCCGCTTTTACTTGTTGGCACACCAAGCATCTAGTAACATACTCGGCCACATCCCTCTTCATACCGGCCCAAAAGAAAACTCGCTTCATGTCTTTGTACATCTTGTCCCCGCCGGGATGAATGGTCATCTTCGAATGATGTGCTTCGTCAAGAATAGCCTTCCTCAAACCTTCGTCTCGAGGTACACAAAGTCTACTATCCCTACGTAACCATCCCTTATCATCCAGGGTATACCTACGGAGATGGCTTGATGACTCCCCTCTTTTGAGCTTTTCTACTAACTCAACCAACTGTGGGTCGTCTCGCTGTGCCTCACCAATCCATCCCAAAAGCGTAGGTCTGACCTCCAAAGATGCTAGCAAACCGGGTAACAAGTCAACGGAAGGTCTAAAGTCAAACATAGAGATGAATTCTAAGTTTCGCCGCTCAACAAACAATAGGCTCAAGGACAACCTTTTCCTACTTAAGGCGTCTGCCACCACGTTACCCTTGCCAGGGGTATATGTTAATTCGAAATCGTAGGACGCTAAGAACTCCATCCACCTTTGATGTCTTAAATTCAAGTCCTTCTGAGTGAATAAGTATTTTAAAGATTTGTGGTCAGTGGATAATTCGAATTTCTCGCCAAGAAGGTAATGACGGCAAGACTTAAGCGCGAAAACAATTGCGGCTAACTCTAGGTTATGTGTAGGGTAATTTTTCTCATGCACCCTTAACTGCCTTCCACCATAGGCTATTACCTTTCCCTCTTGCATTAAGACTGCGCCTAGACCTGTCCCACAAGCATCGATATAAACAGTAAATGGCTTACTCCCGTCTGGCAGCACTAAGACTGGAGCTGAGGTCAAAGCTCTCTTTAAACGTTGGAACGCATCATCACATTCTATGTCCCACGCAAATACTAGGTTCTTCTTCGTCATGCGTGTCAATGGAGCTGATATTTTTGCGAAGTCTTTGATAAACTTCCTATAGTAGCCAGCCAACCCCAAGAAACTCCTTACTTCGGTAGCATTTTTAGGGACCTTCCAATCTTGGATGGCCACCACCTTCGCGGGATCCACAGCTATCCCTTCTTTGGAAACCACGTGCCCTAAGAATCGCACTTCCTCTCTCCAGAAGTGACACTTAGTAAATTTAGCTTTAAGGTTATGCGCTCATAGAGTCTCCAACACTTCCCAAAGATGTAGGGCATGCTCTTCTTCATTCTTAGAAAAGATCAAGATGTCATCTACAAAGACCACCACGAATTTATTAAGGTACTCCCTAAACACCCTAGTCATCAAATTAACAAAGTATGCGTGGGCATTTGTCAAACCGAAGGGCATCACTAGCCATTCATAGAAACCGTCCGGAGTCCTAAAGGCAGTTTTGTCTATGCTATCCTCAGCCACTCTCAACTGATGGAAACCAGTGGCTAAGTCCAACTGCGAAAACACTGAGGCGCCAACTAACTGATCGAAGAGATCGTCAATCCTCGGCAGTGGGTGTCTGTTCTTCTTAGTAAGCTTATTAAGTTCTCTATAGTCCACACAAAGTCTAAGGGACCCATCCGCCTTCGTGGCAAATACTACTGGAGCACCCCACTCCGATATACTTCGTCTTATAAACCCCTTCTCAGGCAACTCCTTCACTTGCTTATTGAGTTCCCTCCTTTCACGAGGAGCCATGTGGCGTACTGGCAAAGATACTGGTTTTGCATTACCCATAAGATATATTCGAAAATCTATCTCCCGCTTCGGAGGCAAGCCCTTCGCCTCCTCAAACACATCCGAATATTCTTGGACTACCTTAACAGATCGTAGATTTTCCACCGACGCGTCAAGCGATTCTAGATAACTTAGGATAACGGAATTTATGGGATTACAAAAGATTTCGAGAGTGTTGCCAAGGCGAGTCGTGGGCCTAACTACTCTCCTTTCACAATCAAGAACGGCCCCATTTCTGGATAACCAATCCATTCCTAAAATTAGCCCATAGCCCGTGAAGCCCAAAACATAAGCATCACATCTAAACTCAACGCTAAGTATAGAAATTTTCAAATCCAAACATATCATGGACAAATAAGTTGAGCCCCCAATTGGATTCGAAACAACTAAGGGATCCTCTATTAAACTGGTGTTTAAGTGCAGTGATTCAACTAATGATGTGGAGATAAACGAATGCGATGCGCCCGAATCGAATAAGGTACGGACAGGATGATCAAACAGAAAAACTAAGATTTCAACAGAAATGGTGCTACCTCGTTCTTGCAGCGGTGGAACCGCGAGAGCCTGAACTTGCTCTCTTGCCTGCCCTGGTGCCATAAGAGCCTGCACCTATCCTCCCGAGGTAGACCCTTCCCTCTTCCCCTTCTTTGGGCAGTCCTTCACTAGATGTCCCGCTTTACCACAGTGAAAAGAGCCAGTCTTCTTTTTCTTTCTGCAATCCTTGCTGAGATGGCCTGGTGTCCCACAGTTAAAGCATCTTTTCTTTCCTTTGCCATTATTGACTTTACCACCCTTCTTGTTTTGCTATTGTGGTTTCTTCTAATCCCCTTTCTTCTCGGGTGCCTTATTAGCATTAGCGCCTTTCTCCTCGTGCATGAGTGCCATGTCTACTAGCTTCTCAAAGGTGGCCGGCCCCCATAGGGATGTGGGTCATAGCCAACCCCTGCAATGGCTCATTCAAGCCATTAACGAACCTCAGAGCCTTCTTCTCCTGCGTGTTCACCAAATCTAAGCCAAACCTTGCCAATTGGTTAAATTTGTTGATGTACTCTTTCACTGATTGATTTCCCTACTTCAATGTCAAGAACCTTTCCATGTATAGATTCTCTTCTGCCCTTGAGAGAAACTTTGCCTCAAACCTACGTCTGAAATCCGCCCAAGAATCAACAGGACGCTCCCCATTAGTGACCTCCCACCAAAACGAGGCCTCTCCCTTCATTAACCAAGCTGCTAATTTGACTTTCCTCCCTTCTTCTACTTCAAAGATTTCTAGCAATTCTTCCACCTCCTTAAGCCAATCTCTAGCTTCCACAAACGTTTTTGGCCGTTAAAAAGGTTTTCCACCAATAGCCTTAAATTCCTTGCATGTCTTTGCAAAAGTATCAGCGCGAGGAGAGGGAGGAGTATGAGGAGCAGCGGGTGCAACTGGTGGTGGAGGAACATTGGCTGGACCTGCAGCGGCCCTAGCCTCTAATAACCTCCTATACCATCCTGGTATCGTTACACCCTCCGGAAGGTTAAGATCTTCAGCCATGCTGAAACGAAAATGGAAAGATTCAAAATGGAGAATTCGAAAGATAAAGATATATGGCTATTGGGGATTATGTTTTTCATAAAAACTTTCCTCTTTAAATTACTCATCAAGACATGTTTTTGAAAACACTTCTTCCAAAAATACTTTAGAAAAATAGTTTTTCTAAAAAATTTATTTGTTCTGGTAACCTTAAGCTCAGATACCACGTGTAACACCCCACGTCCATTAATGTCACTCACAAAGGAAATGCATTAACTTCCATGGAGGTTTTAAGTGAATATAGAACAGAAAAATTACAACAAGACAGATAATAAGTAGTGCTTGGAAATCTAAAACTTTATTTCATTGCAGCGGAAATTAAACATGTTTGTTACATTATAAAACCATAAATCAGAGTCAAGTACAATATCCATCTTGATAAAACAAAATACATAATCCCATTACATAAATAGCCATTAAAGAAGATAACAAGCCGGATTTACTTCAGCGGTCCAAGCTTTCCAAAAGAGAGAATAAGCAATTCAATCAGACTCCACTAGAGCTGGGTCCACCCTGAGGACCTGGAGGGGGAATAAAGATAGAAATAGAGGGGGTCAGACATAAAGTCTGGCGAGTATGATAATTCTAACAACACTATTATCAAAATAACTAGACTAAGGCATAAGATGGAAAACAAGGAAATGTCTATGAACTATTGGGTATGGAAGAGCAGATAAAGATAACGTTAAAGGCACACCTAATTACTAACGAATAATTACTACACTGCACCACACCAGTCACCCTAAAGGTTGATCCCACTTGCTTCACTTAGAAATTTTATAAATAACTTCGTGTACCCCTAGCTGACTACATAGGTGTCGCCTGCCCCTATCTCCGCTAGGTGTACCCCACTACCCACTTGCGATCGGCTCCCTACTCGTAGATACCCGTGTTGGCCCCACAGTGGGGTGTATCACTCCCCTAAAGTGGCAACCCGATACAACTTGAGGATGCACAGCTTATACCTACACGATGCAACAACGTCTTATCTACCAGCCCGGGTCCACACACGCATATGAACCCGTTGGACTTGCGTTGCCACCGCTAACCCGTTTGGCCTCTTATAGTCAAGCCCAGTACGCGTGTCCCGTCATCGACTTGGGTCGAGCCCACAAAGATACGTTTTGGGTTACTGGTTGAAATGGGCCCCCTTTACTTATCACAAGCAACCCACCTAAGATTGTCCCCACTAGTACATCCCACTTAACCCTCTTAGTCATGTTCATTTACATGTGTGTTTGGTTAAGTCTTACTAATCGTATTTCAAATGCCACTAAAGGCACCCACTATATTCCTCATGCTACCCAAGGCACCTACTTAACCCCCATGTCCCACTTCACATGTTTATCTGGTTAAGTATTTCTTAATTCATTCAGACCATAACCTCATAAAGACCTCTCACATTAGACTGGCATTTATGGCAGCTGGATTCGCTGGGCGTGTCCGGGCAGTCTTACACCATAAAAGAGTCTAACCTCGTGTCTTTACAACTGTTATGCTTTAATTTGGGCCTAGGACCTCTCACATTGGGCTGACATTTGTGACTACTGGATTCGCCGGGCGGGTCCAGGCAGTTTTACGTCACAAACAAGTCCAACCTCGTGTCCTAAGCATTGATTAACACTTATAATCTTTTACCCAGTTTTAAATATATCCCTATTCAAATCATTAATTAATTCCAATTTTAATGATGTCCATAATTGACTCAATTATGGCCATCCACTTACGGTATGCAAAATCATATCAATTGCACCCCAATTTCTTAATATTAAATCCTTAATATTACCCCTACCCCACGTTATACGTTCGCTTATTCAACGCAAAATATACGTTAGACTCGAATAGTCTAACTAATAGCACAAAGATAAATTATCAAAACATATAGACAAATAAAATAGTTCTAATCATAATAGGGGTGAAACTTGCATAAAACTACACATGTCATGGATCTAAAGGTGTCAACTTGTTTGGTTAAATGCCACAACTTACATAATATGATCATAACCCAAGTTCATGTATAAACTTGCATATGTGGTTTATGCAACATAATGATGGTGTGAACTAGCATCTAACACATATAACTCACACATGTCATAGCGTAATTCTAGATCTAAATAGATGTCATAATTCTAGATCTAAATAGATGTCATACAATATGTGAGATTATACATACTAATAAATCTAAACTTGCATAGGTACATGTGATTTATCATGTGAATCATCATAGCCCAAATATATATAATCAACATCATGATTCATAAGCTAACTACAACATAATAACATCATGGCTTTGTAACATCGCAACTTAGCATAGAAACTTGCAACATATATAATATCATCATAGCATGATTTACAACATATAGGATATCATCGTCACATAACATAGGATTTACAACATACATGATAGCATAAGGTTTACAACAACATATATGACAATTCACATCATTTTCTTATGATCTATATCACATCTTAATCTAATTAGTTTGCTAATAATCTTATTAAGATCATCATACTCACAATTAGAAAAGAAAGAGAGTCTTGATTTGCTTTAGAGTTGAGTAGAATTAGAGTTTTGATTAGCTTTCTTCCTTCTTAGTTGGCGGCGGCTACACTGAGTTCCATGGCGATGGCATGACGGCGGCTATTCTATTTTTCATGTGATTTTAGAGTGAGAGACTACCTAGGTATATATAGAGTTTAGGATTTATTTAGACCGTCAGATCAACTCAGAACTAACCTGAACCGTTAAATTAGCCAACTCAGCCCTAAAGACACATCAGCAGCTCAAGATTGGGCTCTGCCAAAACCTGGCCGACTTGACCAGGTCGACACCCAAGTCGACTGCGCAGTCGACCTGGTCCTGGGTGTGTCGACTGCCCAGTCGACTCCACAGTCGACCTAGGGTGTTGGGCGGGAAATTTCCCACCTGGCCTGTTTGACTTCGAATTTTGAATTTTCTGAAACTTCCGATGGCCATATCTCCTTCATACGAAGTCCAAATCACGCAAACTCGGACTCTATTTCAACCAGAATTCCGAGACGAACACAATGGCGCAACCCGTTTCCCACCATTCTCACGTCTGAGATTAGTAATTCTTTAATTTGTGAATATTTATATTAACAGAATTACGGGGTGTTACATTCTCCCCTCCTTAAAGGATTTCGACCCCGAAATCTTCAAGTCAAGAAGAATGTATATCCAAACATCCAATCGTCCATTTACTCAACCATCAAACACAGGCATCCATTGTCCTTATAGACTTCTAATGCTTTCATGTTTAAATGCATAGTGTGTGTATATGTCCATATCTAATGCAAAATCAGGCGGTCCACTGTTTCAGTTGACCTCCTTAATGCAAATCATGATAGTGCCATGCGTCCATTATGTATGCAAAAGTTCCTTAATGCTACATATTATCTCTATATGCGTGCACAATCATCATCTGAATGTAGCATCCATATAAAAAAAATCCTCATACATCCATTTTACTAAATACATCCATATATATGCAATATGCAATATGAAGTGACTAAGTCGATCTAGTGCCTAAAGTGTGTGTATATGCATCCACGAGCAACCACTAGCAAACACTTGCATCCACTATGCATCCATCATACATAACATGTTTCAAACACATGTTTCAACCATAGGATTTCTCTAACTAAAGGTCAAAGATACTAGCGAGAGGACATACTAAAGATAAGATAAGTACAAGCTAAGCGATAAAGGAGAAATTAAAAGACATACCGTCAAAAAGAAAAGGGTAAAATGAACGCATCTTCTCTTCTGTCGCCCAAGTAGCGTTGCTCTCATCATCTCCCCATTGCACTTTGACTAGTCTGACCTCTCGATTTCTCAGCTTCTTGATCTCCGACCTAAGAATGCATGTAGGAGCTCGTCGAATCGTCGCATCACGCTCTATCTCCACCTCTCTAAGCAAGTTCGGCTCTACCACCTCCGCGGTCTCGAGTAGGCACTTCCTCAAATGTGATACATGGAATACGTCGTGTACACCACTAAGTCTCTTAGGCAACTCCACTCTGTACGCCATCTGTCCAATCTTCTCCTTAATAGGAAACGACACTATGAACCTTGGTGCTAATTTCCCAACGGACCCAAAGCGAACGACATTTCGTAATGGAGACACTTTGATAAAGACCATTTCCCCAACATCAAACTCAAGATCTATCCTCCTTTTGTCTGCATAAGATTTCTGCCTATCTTGCATCGTCTTCATCCTCCTTCGAATCAAGTCGATCTTTTCCGAAGTCTCTCTAATCATATCGGGCCCAAGTAAGATCTTGTCCATAGATTCCCACCAACATGTAGGTGAACGACAAGGTCGTCCATAAAGAGCTTCGAAAGGTGCCATGCCAATGCTAGATTGAAAGCTGTTATTATATGCGAACTCTACCAATGGAAGATGCTCTTCCCATGTACCCCCAAAGTCTAGGATACATAGCCTCAAAAGATCCTCTAGAATGCGATTCACCCTCTCAGTCTAGCCGTCCGTCTGAGGATGATAAGCGGTGCTCAAACATAATTGAGTCCCTACCGCCTCTTGCAAGCTCTTCCAAAATTCGCTAGTGAAGATAGGATCACGGTCGCTTACTATGTTAGAAGGAACACCATGCAAACGAACTATCTCCCGAACGTATACAGAAGCTAACTGTGGAGCAGTCCTCTTACTCTTCACGTGAATGAAATGGGCGCTCTTAGTAAGTCTGTCTACTATAACCCAAATCCCCGTATTACCCTTCCTTGATCTTGGTAATCCATCCACAAAGTCCATCGAGACACTTTCCCACTTCCATAGTGGAACCTCCAATGGGTGAAGCAACCCACCGGGTTTCTTTTGCTCTGCTTTTACTTGTTGGCACACCAAGCATCTAGTAACATACTCGGCCACATCCCTCTTCATACCGGCCCAAAAGAAAACTCGCTTCATGTCTTTGTACATCTTGTCCCCGCCGGGATGAATGGTCATCTTCGAATGATGTGCTTCGTCAAGAATAGCCTTCCTCAAACCTTCGTCTCGAGGTACACAAAGTCTACTATCCCTACGTAACCATCCCTTATCATCCAGGGTATACCTACGGAGATGGCTTGATGACTCCCCTCTTTTGAGCTTTTCTACTAACTCAACCAACTGTGGGTCGTCTCGTTGTGCCTCACCAATCCATCCCAAAAGCGTAGGTCTGACCTCCAAGGATGCTAGCAAACCGGGTACAAAGTCAATGGAAGGTCTAAAGTCAAACATAGAGATGAATTCTAAGTTTTGCCACTCAACAAACAATAGGCTCAAGGACAACCTTTTCCTACTTAAGGCGTCTGCCACCACGTTACCATTGCCAGGGGTATATGTTATTTCAAAATCGTAGGACGTTAAGAACTCCATCCACCTTTGCTGTCTTAAATTCAAGTCCTTCTGAGAGAATAAGTATTTTAAAGATTTGTGGTCGGAATAATTCGAATTTCTCGCCAAGAAGGTAATGACGCCAAGACTTAAGCGTGAAAACAATTGCGGCTAACTCTAGGTCATGTGTAGGGTAATTTTTCTCATGCACCCTTAACTGCCTTCCACCATAGGCTATTACCCTTCCCTCTTGCATTAAGATTGCGCCTAGACCTGTCCCATAAGCATCGGTATAAACAGTAAATGGCTTACTCCCGTCTGGCAGCACTAAGACTGGAGCTGAGGTCAAAGCTCTCTTTAAACGTTGGAACGCATCATCACAATCTACGTCCCACGCAAAGACTAGGTTCTTCTTCGTCACGCGTGTCAATGGAGCTGATATTTTTGCGAAGTCTTTGATAAACTTCCTATAGTAGCCAGCCAACCCCAAGAAACTCCTTACTTCGGCAGCATTTTTAGGGACCTTCCAATCTTGGATGGCCACCACCTTCGCGGGATCCACAGCTATCCCTTCTTTGGAAACCACGTGCCCTAAGAATCGCACTTCCTCTCTCCAGAAGTGACACTTAGTAAATTTAGCTTTAAGGTTATGCGCTCGTAGAGTCTCCAACACTTCCCTAAGATGTAGGGCATGCTCTTCTTCATTCTTAGAAAAGATCAAGATGTCATCTACAAAGACCACCACGAATTTATTAAGGTACTCGCTAAACACCCTACTCATCAAATTAACAAAGTATGCGTGGGCGTTTGTCAAACCGAAGGGCATCACTAGCCATTCATAGAAACCGTCCGGAGTCCTAAAGGCAGTTTTGTCTATGCTATCCTCAGCCACTCTCAACTGATGGAAACCAGTGGCTAAGTCCAACTGCGAAAACACTGAGGCGCCAACTAACTGATCGAAGAGATCGTCAATCCTCGGCAGTGGGTGTCTGTTCTTCTTAGTAAGCTTATTAAGTTCTCTATAGTCCACACAAAGTCTAAGGGACCCATCCGCCTTCGTGGCAAATACTACTGGAGCACCCCACTCCGATATACTTCGTCTTATAAACCCCTTCTCAAGCAACTCCTTCACTTGCTTATTGAGTTCCCTCCTTTCATGAGGAGCCATGTGGCGTACTGGCAAAGATACTGGTTTTGCATTACCCACAAGATATATTCGAAAATCTATCTCCCGCTTCGGAGGCAAGCCCTTCACCTCCTCAAACACATCTGAATATTCTTGGACTACCTTAACACATCGTAGATTTTCCACCGACGCGTCAAGCGATTCTAGATAACTTAGGATAACGGAATTTATGGGATTACAAAAGATTTCGAGAGTGTTGCCAAGGCGAGTCGTGAGCCTAAGTACTCTCCTTTCACAATCAAGAACGGCCCCATTTCTGGATAACCAATCCATTCCTAAAATTAGCCCATAGCCCGTGAAGCCCAAAACATAAGCATCACATCTAAACTCAACGCTAAGTATAGAAATTTTCAAATCCAAACATATCATGGACAAATAAGCTGAGTCCCCAATTGGATTCGAAACAACTAAGGGATCCTCTATTAAACTGGTGTTTAAGTGCAGTGATTCAACTAATGATGTAGAGATAAACGAATGCGATGTGCCCGAATCGAATAAGGTACGGATAGGATGATCAAACAGAAAAACTAAGCTTTCAACAGAAATGGTTCTACCTCGTTCTTGCAGCGGTGGGACCGCAAGAGCCTGAACTTGCTCCCTTGCCTGCCCTGGTGCCATAAGAGCCTGCACCTGTCCTCCCGAGGTAGACCCTTCCCTCTGCCCCTTCTTTGGGCAGTCCTTCACTAGATGTCCCGCTTTACCACAGTGAAAACAGCCAGTCTTCGTTTTCTTTCTGCAATCCTTGCTGAGATGGCCTGGTGTCCCACAGTTAAAGCATCTTTTCTTTCCTTTGCCATTATTGTCTTTACCACCCTTCTTGCTTTGCTATTATGGTTTCTTCTAATCCGTTTCTTCTCGGGTGCCTTATTAGAATTAGCGCCTTTCTCCTCGTGCATGAGTGCCATGTCTACTAGCTTCTCAAAGGTGGCCCCCATAGGGATGTGGGTCATAGCCAACCCCTGCAATGGCTCATTCAAGCCATTAACGAACCTCAGAGCCTTTTTCTCCTGCGTGTTCACCAAATCTAAGCCAAACCTTGCCAATTGGTTAAATTTGTTGACGTACTCTTTCACTGATAGATTTCCCTGCTTCAATGTCAAGAACCTTACCATTATAGATTCTCTTCTGCCCTTGAGAGAAACTTTGCCTCAAACCCACGTCTGAAATCCGCCCAAGAATCAACAGGACGCTCCCCATTAGTGACCTCCCACCAAAACGAGGCCTCTCTCTTCATTAACCAAGCTGCTAATTTGACTTTCCTCCCTTCTTCTACTTCAAAGATTTCTAGCAATTCTTCCACCTCCTTAAGCCAATCTCTAGCTTCCACAAACGTTTCTGACCCTTGAAAAGGTTTTCCACCCATAGCCTTAAATTCCTTTCATGTCTTTGCAAAAGTATCAGCGTGGGGAGGGGGAGGAAGAGGAGCGGGTGCAACTGGTGGTGGAGGTACATTGGCTGGACCTGCAGCGGCCCTAGCCTCTAATAACCTCCTATACCATCCTGGTATCGTTACACCCTCCGGAAGGTTAAGATCTTCAGCCATGCTGAAACGAAAAAGGAAAGATTCAAAATGGAGAATTCGAAAGATAAAGATATATGGCTATTGGGGATTATGATTTTCATAAAAACTTTCCTCTTTAAATTACTCATTAAGACATGTTTTTGAAAACACTTCTTCCAAAAATACTTTAGAAAAATAGTTCTTCTAAAAATTTCATTTGTTCTGGTAACCTTAAGCTCTGATACCACGTGTAACACCCCACGTCCATTAATGTCACTCACAAAGGGAATGCATTAACTTCCATGGAGGTTTTAAGTGAATATAGAACAGAAAAATTACAACAAGACAGATAATAAGTAGTGCTTGGAAATCTAAAACTTTATTTCATTGCAGCGGAAATTAAACATGTTTGTTACATTATAAAACCATAAATCAGAGTCAAGTACAATATCCATCTTGATAAAATAAAATACATAATCCCATTACATAAATAGCCATTAAAGAAGATAACAAGCCGGACTTTACTTCAGCGGTCCAAACTTTCCAAAAGAGAGAATAAGCAATTCAATCAGACTCCACTAGAGCTGGGTCCACCCTGAGGACCTGGAGGGGGAAAAAGATAGAAATAGAGGGGGTCAGACATAAAGTCTGGCGAGTATGATAATTCTAACAACACTATTATCAAAATAACTAGACTAAGGCATAAGCTGGAAAACAAGGAAATGTCTATGAACTATTGGGTATGGAAGAGCAGATAAAGATAACGTTAAAGGCACACCTAATTACTAACGAATAATTACTACACTGCACCACACCAGCCACCCTAAAGGTTGATCCCACTTGCTTCACTTAGAAATTTTATAAATAACTTCGTGTACCCCTAGCTGACTACATAGGTGTCGCCTGCCCCTATCTCCGCTAGGTGTACCCCACTACCCACTTGCGATCGGCTCCCTACTCGTAGATACCCGTGTTGGCCCCACAGTGGGGTGTATCACTCCCCTAAAGTGGCAACCCGATACAACTTGAGGATGCATGACTTATACCTACACGATGCAACAACGTCTTACCTACCAGCCCAGGTCCACACACGCATATGAACCCGTTGGACTTGCGTTGCCACCGCTAACCCATTTGGCGTCTTATAGTCAAGCCTAGTACGCGTGTCCCGTCCTCGACTTGGGTCGAGCCCACAAAGATACGTTTTGGGTTACTGGTTGAAATGGGCCCCCTTTACTTACCACAAGCTACCCTCCTAAGCTTGTCCCCAATAGTACATCCCACTTAACCCTCTTAGTCATGTTCATTTACATGTGTGTTTGGTTAAGTCTTACTAATCGTATTTCAAATGCCACTAAAGGCACCCACTAGATTCCTCATGCCACCCTAGGCACCTACTTAACCCCCATGTCCCACTTCACATGTTTATCTGGTTAAGTATTTCTTAATTCATTCAGGCCATAACCTCATAAAGACCTCTCACATTAGACTGGCATTTATGGCAGCTGGATTCGCCGGGCGTGTCCGGGCAGTCTTACACCATAAAAGAGTCTAACCTCGTGTCTTTACAACTGTTATGATTTAATTTGGGCCTAGGACCTCTCACATTGGGCTGACATTTGTGACTACTGGATTCGCCGGGCGGGTCCAGGCAGTTTTACGTCACAAACGAGTCCAACCTCGTGTCCTAAGCATTGATTAACACTTATAATCTTTTACCCCAGTTTTAAATATATCCCTATTCAAATCATTAATTAATTCCAATTTTAATGATGTCCATAATTGACTCAATTATGGCCATCCACTTACGGCATGCAAAATCATATCAATTGCACCCCAATTTCTTAATATTAAATCCTTAATATTACCCCTACCCCACGTTATACGTTCGTTTTTTCAACGCAAAATATACATTAGACTCGAATAGTCTAACACGTAGCACAAAGATAAATTATCACAACATATAGACAAATAAAATAGATCTAATCATAATAGGGGTTTTCATTTCGAAATCGTTTTCAATTCAATTCATTTCGAAATCGTTTTCAATTCAATTCATTTCGAAATCGTTTTCAATTCAATTCATTTCGAAATCGTTTTCAATTTAATTCATTTCGAAATCGTTTTCAATTCAATTCATTTCGAAATCGTTTTCAATTCAATTCATTTCGAAATCGTTTTCAATTCAATTCATTTCGAAATCGTTTTCAATTCAATTCATTTCGAAATCGTTTTCAATTCAATTCATTTCGAAATCGTTTTCAATTTAATTCATTTCGAAATCGTTTTCAATTTAATTCATTTCGAAATCGTTTTCAATTTAATTCATTTCGAAATCGTTTTCAATTCAATTCATTTCGAAATCGTTTTCAACTCAATTTATTTCGAAATCGTTTTCAATTCAATTCATTTCGAAATCGTTTTCAATTCAATTTATTTCGAAATCGTTTTCAATTCAATTCATTTCGAAATCGTTTTCAATTCAATTTGTTTCGAAATCGTTTTCAATTCAATTTATTTCGAAATCGTTTTCAATTCAATTCATTTCGAAATCGTTTTCAATTCAATTTATTTCGAAATCGTTTTCAATTCAATTCATTTCGAAATCGTTTTCAATTCAATTTATTTCGAAATCGTTTTCAATTCAATTCATTTCGAAATCGTTTAAAATCGATATAAATATCGTTCACGTCAAAATGGCGTCAAACTAATCAACACGACTTCATAAATTTCTATTTTCAAATATTCTATTTCAAATATTTCTATTTCAAATATTTCCATTTCTAAACTGGAATGAGGCCCAATCAATTACCATATAAAATTAATTATATGGATTTTCGCACAACACATGTATATAATAGCATTGAAAAATGATCAACCATCAACCAAAGTGCACTACACTGTATAAGCATCAAATAAAGATATCTAACGCTTATAACAGCCTGTCAATCAATCGATCGACATATTTAATCAATCAAGATGAGTGAACTTCAAATTTCATCCCAACACCCGTGTGGGGTTTCAAACAATCAAACGCATATTTTATTTGTGCAGTTGGGCGATGTGTAAAATTTATCGACCCAATCAATGTCCTTCAAATAGGTGTACATAAACAAACCGTCTGGTTTGTAAATGAATATTTATTTATTCACATTCACGTTAAAAATTATATTTTTAACGATAAAAACATTTTATTCCAACATATGAATTTCTATTCAGTTCATTCTTTAAATAAAATGATATTTTTATTTTCTAACATATTTTAGAAAATTTCGGCGGCATAACGGCACTATACTAGAAACGGGACGAGGCCTAGCCTTATCCCCGGTCTAGTGAAGGCCCACGCCATTCACACATCAATCAAATCACCAAACAACCAAATCTAAATCACATCATATAACTAATCTATGCAACCAAACAAACAAGTCCATGGTCTGTGGACGATTGTGTCGGGTGCTACTAAGCACCGTCTGCATCCTAGTATATATATATAACTAGAAAAATTAAATTGAAAGGTGAGAAGTTCTCACTGATAGCTATCCAATCATCTTGACTCTTCTTTGATAGAAATCTTCGCTTTTCTCTTCTTTTGCCACTTTCGCCGTCCGTGCTCGCTACATATATAAAAATCACATTTTTATATTCTCTACCTTATAAAAATTATATTTTTAACTTCCCCCTATATAAAAATTATATTTTTATTACACGCCTTATATAAAAATCATATTTTTATAATTTCTATAATATAAAAATCATATTTTTATAATGGCACTTCACATAGGAAAATCATATATTTTTACCCTTTCTATATTTTAAAAATAATATTTTTATTATCCTCTTTATGTATATAAAAATCTAGTCTTGGTTCATATGAATTTCATATAAAAATATAATCTTTATTTTTCTCTTCATGAACAAGATCCTAACCTTTATGAGCAAAATGACAAACTTTTTATCGCTATTCTCTAAATAAAAAACCAAATCTTTTATAGAGATAAAAATCAAGTCTTTTATAAATTAAAAATCAAGTCTTTTATATAGACAAAAATCTAATCTTTTTGTTGCTCTTCAAATCATAAAGATCATCTTTTTATTTAAACTCTATGTAAATTAAACTGAAAATAAAACTCACTGCTAATTTAAATTAAAAACTGAAAATAAACGATGTTAATTTATTTACCTTCCCACGTTTAAACACTCAACACCCATTCAAAAACCTCGTCGATGTAAATTCGAACCCGTTTGGAACTCCCTAGTTGATCGTGGTTTCCACTTGCTACTGACGTCCGGTGGAGCTCCCTGGCGGCGCTGTGGTGTTGGTGGGTTGTTCAGGTGTTCAGCGTCGCGGTGGGGACGGTTTTAGGGGAGCTGTGGGCTCGGGGTTCGCGGACGGCCGTGGGGAGAGAGGGGAGACCGGAGGGGGAAGATCGAGGAAAGGGGAGGGTGACCGACGGTGATCGAAGGCCAGGGGAGGAGGTGCGACGCGGCGGTGGGCTGAGCGATGCAGTTTTCCCCTTTTCCTTCTTCTTCTTTTTTTTTTTGTGAACGGAAATCGATTTGGAAAATAAAGATGGGAGGGGGGGCCAGAGTATAAAGGAGGAAGGGTAAGGAGAATATTTTATTTTATTATTTAATTTTTTATTTCTACCTAAAGTTGACTTTTTCATACGACCTCGAAACGAGGCCCACCGCCTGTCGCCCATAGCGTTTTACCCCCAGTCCGAACACAATGGGATATGTATCGCTAGCTGATTTGATCGTTTTGAATCAGTTTCCGTTAAATTTACATTTAAATCACTATATGGAATTTTAAACGTACATTTCAAATTACCGGGGTCACATACTAACTCTAAAAATTTCCGAAAAATATTTTCTAGCTTCGTATTGACGATACGGTCCTAACAAAACTAGTTTCGTTGAATTCTGAGGCCGTTGGGAAAATGGCCATTTTCCAGTCGATTAAAATCAACTGAAACCGGTCAAACGCGTTTTCCTCTGCCACGCTCACATATTGATTCGAAAAATTATGAAATTTGGAATCTAGCAATGATTTGACATCACGGACCCAACAAAACTAGTTTCGTCGAAATCCGAGGTCATTTGCAAAATGTCCATTTTTAAGGGCGTGAATTTCATAGCGACTATTCAGAATTTTCAACTGGACATATCTTTTGATTCCCGCTATGAAATTTCGATTATTCGGATTCGTTGGAAAGATATTATCAATTAGATCCTAATGTTTTCAGTTTCACTAATATCCGGATTGTTTTGCACCCGGTACATTCAATTGAAGTTTGAAATCGAATTATCGAACTACCGCGCCATTTTCAATTCCTTCTATAATTATATATAAATATTTATATTCTAACGATGGCGTATATAAATATATACGTCGAATTCAATTCAAAATAAATTTCTCGTCGATATTATTTAAAATAATTCATTTTAAATAATTAAAATTCGCTAAAATTGCCAAAATAAAAATTTTAAACTGGCCCAGATTTTCGGGTTGTTACAATCTCCCCCACTTAAAACTTTTCGTCCCCGAAAAGGAACAAAAGTCGAAAGTGGTTTGATTAATCAACTCTACACTCGATCTGGCTTCCATTCTCCAACTTTTCATTTTCTGAGAATTTTCAAATTTTCAAAAATTTGGCTAACACCCTAAATTTTTGAAAAATTTCGCCATAACCACCCCTGCACCGGGAGCATCTGGGAATTTCAAATAGCTTCCCCGGTCCTTCAGATCTCAAAAAGAAAAAAGAAAAAGCCAAGCGGCTAGCCAATAGGCTCATAAAATCATCATCACCCAAACAAAACAGTAAATTATGTAGTAAACATGTACCTATTTGTCGGGCAAACAAATTTTATTCTTCGGCTCTAGCCTCCTTGCTATGACCTGTTCAATATAAGTGCAAGTATATGCAAGCAAATGCGACTAATTTTCAATACAATTCAATATTTGGTTCAATTAGGCATAATGGTTCAAAATTGTCAAACAAATAAACAAACAACCCAAACATCAATCAATTAGTGAATTAGAGTTTCAAATTCATAATTTGAATACATATACAAAAATCATGTTTTTGATGCCAATTCACAACAATGTACTCTACCTATATTAGATTTGGTTCTCACACCAGTCTAATGGAAATATATAGAAATCATACCTTCGAAACACGAATATAAATGTTGATGATGCGATCGCTATCATCAATATCATCTTCGGGCGACTAGAGTGTGATGCTATATCTATCCAATATATTAAAACTTCGAATACACGCGGATCAGACGTATACGCAAAATCTATATATACTGGATTGTCCACATCAATATAAATAAATAACCAAATACGAATAATTGATTTAAATTTTCTAAACAAAATTTGTTTTCATTTCTCAAATATACTCTTCACACTCGTTCTAGGATACTACTGATCCCATCTCTAACGAGTCATTCTCGTTGGATATTACTAATCCAATATCTGATGAATTCTTTCGTAGGGTTCTGATGTGCCTTGTTCTCTAGCTTTGTAAACCAAAGCTCTGATACCAAAATGAAACGACCCGAACTTCCCCGATCTCCGAAGAGAAGAGAAAGAACGAATTGTTTTTTAGAACAGGACAAAATAGAACTCGTACAAAAAGAACATTTCATTGTATATTACAACAATTCCATCAGATACAAGAATATACAGAGTATTAATGAATATTACACAGAAATATCAGAGATTTAAATTACATTTAAATACATAGCAGTGGAAAATAATACAATACACAACTAGAAGAGATATACGGATACAAAGCTTTCCGGATATCATTCCAGCTGTAAACCAGGATCCTGTGAATATAAATCTGCAAAACCAAAACTACTAGCTGCCCGTGTCGAAAATAAGGGCACCCAGAGTTTAGGTTAAAACAATAAACTCCAGGTCAGTCATGTTACTGGTGTGAGAACTAAAACAGTTATTGATCTTTATTTTTAAAGTTAGGTAAATCAAGGGACCACGCCGTATAACACGGAACGGGTTTCCTCCCAAGAATACCGGTGCAGAAAACAAACAGCGCAATGCTAAATAAAGAAAAATGAAGCTGTTATAAGACCCAGGTCCTATCACACAATGCAACGCAAGCCGGGGGATAGGGTTTTTACCTTATAACAGCCAAAGCATGCTTGATATGTTTAAAACACATTATTTGATACTATTATAAGTGCATAGTGTATATAACAACTTCAAATCATAAGTATCAATCATAGGCGGCATGAGCGCCCCATCCCACTATGTCACCATACTAGGTTCTACAATTAAAACCGCAAATGTCACGGATTTGGAAATTGGATTTCCGTCTATGAACCGAGGCAAAAGATAGTCCTCAACCGATTCGAGACGCTCTAGCACGCCCCTCAGGACCCAGACTCAGGTGGGCCCTTGGATCGTCAGGGCCGGTCCACCGATGTGGATTAAACTTAAACCCTGAACATGCGTTCCCCCGCCCTATGGGGCGTAAATGAGCCAACGAATGACTCCATCGGACCCGGATCGTCCGATCAAACCGAGGCGCCTCGCAACAGCAACAACCACATAAGTCAAACTCGTCAGGGCGTGTAAAACCACTGACGCCACTTTTTAGCTAGAAGGAAACGCATGCCCTCCCTGAGGTCCGTCTCCCGTTTCTGGTTCATACCGGGTGTGAAACTCGCGAATTCACGTTACACAAAGCTGTGCCACACAGGCTGTGCTTTGATCATCACCACAAGACTTTGCTTTTCAACAGAAGCCTCGATCTATTGCCACTTAGGCATGCCACACAGGCAATTCACTCTATGTGTTTGATATCCATCAGTATATAACCCCTGAGCTCGTATGTCTCAGAGAAGGGCGTTAAGCAAGAGAATAAATTCTCCGCCGCCAAACAGATATATATTTAATAGAAATCAATCACACAGACTAAAATCCAATGTCAGACACACAGTCCATTTACAAGTCCGTTTGGGGTCTGAACAAAACCAGAGGCACCTAGTACCCCGCATATCCATCGATCTCCAAGTACGTCTGGACGATCACTAACTGTTTCCATCTTCTTGGGTGTACAGCCCAATCAAGATCATCAATAATCACCCAAACGACGTGAAGACTTCTGGTCTTCGACCACCGTCTTCATCTTCGACACCACGTCGAATCAGTTGTTCAGAATGGGATAAACCCGGTCTTTCTGAATAACTCGCGTATATATTATAAAAGTGTTACACAAACACAACATACGCCTCATTCCAATTCAGAATATTCTTTTATTCCAATATTCTTATACTTTGGGAAAAGTTCCCATTAATTTTATCCAAGATAAATTCTTTAAATTTATTCTTTAATCTCCTTTGAATATCAATTCAAACTAGTCGGGATTAGCGAACCACACCGAAGAAATCATTTATTTTATTTCCCAATCCCAACCTATTCATCCCATGAAGTAAAACTGGTTATACTTCATATCTAACACCACGGTGTTATCGGTAAATTCAATTACCATTTCACGTTCAAATCTAATTAAAGATTTAACTATCGCCTGGAGCAAAACTGGTGCTACTCCATTTTCGATCATTTCAACCTAATTAAAGATTCATTAAAACTCCACTTAGTTTTAATCTTTAACTGGGTTAAAGAATCAGTGTCTTTTAAAACACGGTTCACGATAAACCCAAAACCACCTTCATTAATTATCGGGTTAAAGAACAAGTGTTATTTAAAACACTGTTCACGATAAACCCAAAAATCAATACCAATTCAATTCCAATTAAATATCGTTTAATTGGTACACTTCATTAAATCTAAATAAAAAGATTTAATTTTTTTTCTCAACTGGGTTCAAGAACAGTGTTAGTGAAGACACCATTCACGACAAACCCCAAATCACATTTGATATTCAATACAAGGCTCTGAATAGAAAATATATCGGCTTATATTCAATATCAAATTCTACAACTAACAAATGTCGTATTGGAAATAACGATATAAATATATATCTTTCAAATTTCCATAACAACATCTGTATAATCACGAATTCCAACATCGAAATATTCCGAAGACAATTTCGATTCAAATCCACTCCAATGCAATCATTGGGAATTTTGGTTATTTTCAAAACCCTTTTCAAATTCAATTTATTTATTTAAAAATAAATAGAATTATAATTCTAGTTCAAAACTAGTTCATTTCGATAAAAATCTATTTTTATCTTTTCAAATATGGAGTTTTTCATCCCAAATCTTCACAAATCATTTCTTATGATTTTACACAAATTATTACTATTTTTAATAATTTTATCAAGGCCCGTACAGTCGATTTCCATCAATGGCCATCGAACTGCACTTATAGCGACCTTTTTCAAATTTGATTTGGACATAATTCCAAATCCAACCGTTAGATTTCTAATTTCTAATATTCGTTAGAAAGCTCTTTTCGATACGAACCCAACGGTTCCGGTTTTAGGAGAATCCGACGGTCGGATCTCCCGTAATGTCCGTTTGAAATAAATGGTCGAAATTCACGAACTGCCGCGGCGCGGCGCGTTCTATTCAGGCCATTTTATTATATATATAATATATATAATATATACTTCGTCGATTTCTATTTAAAACGAATTATATAAATAGTTTTGAATTCGTTTCAAAAACATTTTCAACTTCCTTTTCAATTCAAATCACAATTGAATTCTTCTTTATAGATTCGTTTTAAAATTCATTTCTATTCAATTCAAATTTCAATTCAATTTGAATTCGTTTTCAATTCAATTCATTTCGAAATCGTTTTCAATTCAATTCATTTCGAAATCGTTTTCAATTCACTTCATTTCGAAATCGTTTTCAATTCACTTCATTTCGAAATCGTTTTCAATTCACTTCATTTCGAAATCGTTTTCAATTCAATTCATTTCGAAATCGTTTTCAATTCACTTTGAATTCATTTTCAATTCAATTCATTTCGAAATCGTTTTCAATTCAATTCATTTCGAAATCGTTTTCAATTCACATCATTTCGAAATCGTTTTCAATTCAATTCATTTCGAAATCGTTTTCAATTCAATTCATTTCGAAATCGTTTTCAATTCAATTCATTTCGAAATCGTTTTCAATTCAATTCATTTCGAAATCGTTTTCAATTCAATTCATTTCGAAATCGTTTTCAATTCAATTCATTTCGAAATTGTTTTCAATTTAATTCATTTCGAAATCGTTTTCAATTTAATTCATTTCGAAATCGTTTTCAATTCAATTCATTTCGAAATCGTTTTCAATTCAATTCATTTCGAAATCGTTTTCAATTCAATTCATTTCAAAATCGTTTTCAATTCAATTCATTTCGAAATCGTTTTCAATTTAATTCATTTCGAAATCGTTTTCAATTTAATTCATTTCGAAATCGTTTTCAATTTAATTCATTTCGAAATCGTTTTCAATTCAATTCATTTCGAAATCGTTTTCAATTCAATTTATTTCGAAATCGTTTTCAATTCAATTCATTTCGAAATCGTTTTCAATTCAATTTATTTTGAAATCGTTTTCAATTCAATTCATTTCGAAATCGTTTTCAATTCAATTTATTTCGAAATCGTTTTCAATTCAATTTATTTCGAAATCGTTTTCAATTCAATTCATTTCGAAATC
This sequence comes from Allium sativum, assembly GCA_030737875.1. NCBI lineage: Eukaryota > Viridiplantae > Streptophyta > Magnoliopsida > Asparagales > Amaryllidaceae > Allium > Allium sativum. Next base: position 61,186,621 of record CM060909.1, on the reverse strand, counting down.
GTTTTCAATTCAATTTATTTCGAAATCGTTTTCAATTCAATTCATTTCGAAATCGTTTAAAATCGATATAAATATCGTTCACGTCAAAATGGCGTCAAACTAATCAACACGACTTCATAAATTTCTATTTTCAAATATTCTATTTCAAATATTTCTATTTCAAATATTTCCATTTCTAAACTGGAATGAGGCCCAATCAATTACCATATAAAATTAATTATATGGATTTTCACACAACACATGTATATAATAGCATTGAAAAATGATCAACCATCAACCAAAGTGCACTACACTGTATAAGCATCAAATAAAGATATCTAACGCTTATAACAGCCTGTCAATCAATCGATCGACATATTTAATCAATCAGGATGAGTGAACTTCAAATTTCATCCCAACACCCGTGTGGGGTTTCAAACAATCAAACGCATATTTTATTTGTGCAGTTGGGCGATGTGTAAAATTTATCGACCCAATCAATGTCCTTCAAATAGGTGTACATAAACAAACCTTCTGGTTTGTAAATGAATATTTATTTATTCACATTCACGTTAAAAATTATATTTTTAACGATAAAAACATTTTATTCCAACATATGAATTTCTATTCAGTTCATTCTTTAAATAAAATGATATTTTTATTTTCTAACATATTTTAGAAAATTTTCGGCGGCATAACGGCACTATACTAGAAACGGGACGAGGCCTAGCCTTATCCCCGGTCTAGTGAAGGCCCACGCCATTCACACATCAATCAAATCACCAAACAACCAAATCTAAATCACATCATATAACTAATCTATGTAACCAAACAAACAAGTCCATGGTCTGTGGACGATTGTGTCGGGTGCTACTAAGCACCGTCTGCATCCTAGTATATATATATATAACTAGAAAAATTAAATTGAAAGGTGAGAAGTTCTCACCGATAGCTATCCAATCATCTTGACTCTTCTTTGATAGAAATCTTCGCTTTTCTCTTCTTTTGCCACTTTCGCCGTCCGTGCTCGCTACATATATAAAAATCACATTTTTATATTCTCTACCTTATAAAAATTATATTTTTAACTTCCCCCCTATATAAAAATTATATTTTTATTACACGCCTTATATAAAAATCATATTTTTATAATTTCTATAATATAAAAATCATATTTTTATAATGGCACTTCACATAGGAAAATCATATATTTTTACCCTTTCTATATTTTAAAAATCATATTTTTATTATCCTCTTCATGTATATAAAAATCTAGTCTTGGTTCATATGAATTTCATATAAAAATATAATCTTTATTTTTCTCTTCATGAACAAGATCCTAACCTTTATGAGCAAAATGACAAACTTTTTATCGCTATTCTCTAAATAAAAAACCAAATCTTTTATAGAGATAAAAATCAAGTCTTTTATAAATTAAAAATCAAGTCTTTTATACAGACAAAAATCTAATCTTTTTGTTGCTCTTCAAATCATAAAGATCATCTTTTTATTTAAACTCTATGTAAATTAAACTGAAAATAAAACTCACTGCTAATTTAAATTAAAAACTGAAAATAAACGATGTTAATTTATTTACCTTCCCACGTTTAAACACTCAACACCCATTCAAAAACCTCGTCGATGTAAATTCGAACCCGTTTGGAACTCCCTAGTTGATCGTGGTTTCCACTTGCTACTGACGTCCGGTGGAGCTCCCTGGCGGCGCTGTGGTGTTGGTGGGTTGTTCAGGTGTTCAGCGTTGCGGTGGGGACGGTTTTAGGGGAGCTGTGGGCTCGGGGTTCGCGGACGGCCGTGGGGAGAGAGGGGAGACCGGAGGGGGAAGATCGAGGAAAGGGGAGGCTGACCGACGGTGATCGAAGGCCAGGGGAGGAGGTGCGACGCGGCGGTGGGCTGAGCGATGCAGTTTTCCCCTTTTCCTTCTTCTTCTTTTTTTTTTGTGAACGGAAATCGATTTGGAAAATAAAGAAGGGAGGGGGGCCAGAGTATAAAGGAGGAAGGGTAAGGAGAATATTTTATTTTATTATTTAATTTTTTATTTCTACCTAAAGTTGACTTTTTCATACGACCTCGAAACGAGGCCCACCGCCTGTCGCCCATAGCGTTTTACCCCATTCCGAACACAATGGGATATGTATCGCTAGCTGATTTGATCGTTTTGAATCAGTTTCCGTTAAATTTACATTTAAATCACTATATGGAATTTTAAACGTACATTTAAAATTACCGGGGTCACATACTAACTCTAAAAATTTCCGAAAATTATTTTCTAGCTTCGTATTGACGATACGGTCCTAACAAAACTAGTTTCGTTGAATTCTGAGGCCGTTGGGAAAATGGCCATTTTCCAGTCGATTAAAATCAACTGAAACCGGTCAAACGCGTTTTCCTCTGCCACGCTCACATATTGATTCGAAAAATTATGAAATTTGGAATCTAGCAATGATTTGACATCACGGACCCAACAAAACTAGTTTCGTCGAAATCCGAGGTCATTTGCAAAATGTCCATTTTTAAGGGCCTGAATTCCATAGCGACTATTCAGAATTTTCAACTGGACATATCTTTTGATTCCCGCTATGAAATTTCGATTATTCGGATTCGTTGGAAAGATATTATCAATTAGATCCTAATGTTTTCAGTTTCACTAATATCCGGATTGTTTTGCACCCGGTACATTCAATTGAAGTTTGAAATCGAATTATCGAACTACCGCGCCATTTTCAATTCCTTCTATAATTATATATAAATATTTATATTCTAACGACGGCGTATATAAATATATACGTCGAATTCAATTCGAAATAAATTTCTCGTCGATATTATTTAAAATAATTCATTTTAAATAATTAAAATTCGCTAAAATTGCCAAAATAAAAAATTTAAACTGGCCCAGATTTTCGGGTTGTTACATGAAACTTGCATAAAACTACACATGTCATGGATCTAAAGGTGTCAACTTGTTTGGTTAAATGCCACAACTTACATAATATGATCATAACCCAAGTTCATGTATAAACTTGCATATGTGGTTTATGCAACATAATGATGGTGCGAACTAGCATCTAACACATAGAACTCACACATGTCATAGCATAATTCTAGATCTAAATAGATGTCATAATTCTATATCTAAATAGATGTCATACAATATGTGAGATTATACATACTAATAAATCTAAACTTGCAAAGGTACATGTGATTTATCATGTGAATCATCATAGCCCAAATATATATAATCAACATCATGATTCATAAGCTAACTACAACATAATAACATCATGGCTTTGTAACATCGCAACTTAGCATAGAAACTTGCAACATATATAATATCATCATAGCATGATTTACAACATATAGGATATCATCATCACATAACATAGGATTTACAACATACATGATAGCATAAGGTTTACAACAACATATATGACAATTCACATCATTTTCTTATGATCCATATCACATCTTAATCTAATTAGTTTGCTAATAATCTTATTAAGATCATCATACTCACAATTAGAAAAGAAAGAGAGTCTTGATTTGCTTTAGAGTTGAGTAGAATTAGAGTTTTGATTAGCTTTCTTCCTTCTTAGTTGGCGGCGGCTACACTGAGTTCCATGGCGATGGCATGACGGTGGCTATTCTATTTTTCATGTGATTTTAGAGTGAGAGACTACCTAGGTATATATAAAGTTTAGGATTTATTTAGACCGTCAGATCAACTCAGAACTAACCTGGATCGTTAAATTAGCCAACTCAGCCCTAAAGACACATCAGCAGCTCAAGATTGGGCTCTGCCAAAACCTGGCCGACTTGACCAGGTCGACACTCAAGTCGACTGCGCAGTCGACCTGGTCCTGGGGGTGTCGACTGCCCAGTCGACTCCCCAGTCAACCTGGGGTGCTGGGCGAGGAATTTCCCGCCTGGCCTGTTTGACTTCGAATTTTGAATTTTCTGAAACTTCCGATGGCCATATCTCCTTCATACGAAGTCCAAATCACGCAAACTCGGACTCTATTTCAACCAGAATTCCGAGACGAACACAATGGCGCAACCCGTTCCCCATAATTCTCACGTCTGAGATCAGTTATTCTTTAATTTGTGAATATTTATATTAACAGAATTACGGGGTGTTACAATACTGTTATCTCTCTTATCCAGTTTATACGCCTATCATGATGCTTTTACTTATTTATATGCTAAAGTAACTAGACTCACCAAACTTATGTTTGACCTATTTTGTTTCCTCTTCTTTCTCTTACGTTCTCCCCCCCCCCAAGGTTCTCAGGGTGCGAATACTCAAGCTTGATCAGGATTCTTCTTTCGTTCTTCTTGGAGCTGCTTAGATGTATTATTTCATTTCGTACCTTTTCTGCTATGACTATGTTTTGGGGATTATGCTCTTTTTTTATGTTTATTGTACTCTGATAATTTTAGTACAAGATAGAAGTTTTAAGTTAATGTACTGGGTTTTATGTATTTCAGACTTATGATGTAACCATGTCTTGAACCACGATGTTTTCTGCTTAATAAAATTTTAAATTCCGCTATTATTTTATATATGTCTTGTAATGTTTCTGTTTACCTATAACGCTTCACAAAACTTAATGCATTCCGATAAAGAGTGACATTAACGGACGTGGGGTGTCACACTTGGTATCAGAGCTGAAGGTTACCAGATCGGATAAAAAAATTGAAAATTGTTTTCAAAAAGGTTTTAAAAGAAAGCATTTTCAAAAGAAAATCATTTTTGAAAAACATATTCCCTAAAGCCATAGGAAATATATTTCAATTCTCTGTTTGAATCCGTTTTTCCTTTTCTTTCAGCATGTCTAGGAAACCTAATTTTCATGAGGGCTTACAGATACCAGCTTAGTTCCATTGGTATCTGGATGCTACGACACCTACCAAAGGCCAAGCAGACGCTTATCCCCCAGCTGCAGCCACTGTTCCTCCTCCTCCGCGTGCTGATAATTTTGCCAAGATATGCAAAGATTTCTGTGTTATGGGCGGGAAGCCATTTTGAGGGACTGAGACTTTTGTCGAGGCAAGGAATTGGCTTAAAGAGATGGAGGATTTGTTTGGAATTTTTGAAGTTGACGATCGTAGGAAGATTCAGTTAGCCACTTGGCAGCTTAAAGATGAGGCTTCGTTCTGGTGGGAAGTGACGCAAGTAAGGCGTCCAGTGGAGACTTGGGATGATTTCCGATAGCGATTCGAAATGAAGTTTCTTTCTTAAGCCGATCAAAGTATGCAAATGGAAAGTTTTTTAGCGCTTAAGCAAGGAGGCATGATTATGAAGGAGTATATTAATAAAATCAATCAATTGGTGAGGTTTGGTTTGGAGCTAGTAGATACCCCACACAAGAAGGCTTTGAGGTTCGTTAGAGGATTGAATGAACCCCTTCATGGGTTAGCTATGTCTCATATTCTGATGGGGGCAACTTTTGAGAAGCTCGTTGATATGTCATTGATGCACGAGGAAGATAAAGGTGAAAAGAAAGAGGTTAAGGTTGACGAAACACAAAATAAGAGAGTGTGGCCCAAGAAAGGACAACAACAACAAAATATGGACGGAAAGAACGATAATGCTAAAGATAAGAGGAAATATTATAATTGCGGATGCGAAGGTCATTCAAAAACTGAAAAAGGAGGAAAAATGCTTGTTTCAATTATGGATAGGTTGGACACTTTTCTAAGGAGTGCCCAAAGAAGCAAGGACAAGGTCAAAGGGCAGGATCTTCGGGAGGGCAGGTGCATGCTCTCATGGCCGATGCGCCAGATAGAGGTAGGAAAGTTTCTGTTGAAGGTTTGATTTCTCTTTCCAATCATCCTATTAAAACTCTTTTTGCTTCGAGCGCTTTGCATTCTTTTATATCTGATTTTGTAGTTCAGTCTATGCACCTTAGTACTTGTATGGTTTTGGATCCCGTAGTTGTCTCAAACCCCATTGGTGGTACGGCTCATTTATCTACGATTTGTCAGGGTTTGAGGATATCTATATTGGGCGTCGAGTTTGAATGCGACGCATATGTGCTTGGTTTCATAAGCTATGGTTTGATTCTGGGGATGGATTGACTAGCCATGTATGGTGTCATTCTGAATTATGAGAGGAGGGTCGTTAGACTTTTGACTTGTCATGGGAGGACCCTCGAGATTTCCTGTGAACCTAAAAGGTCTGTCATGCTTAGTTTCCTAGAGTCGCTTGATGCATCTATTGACGATCTCTGATCTGTACTTGTAGTCTGTGAGTATCTTGATGTTTTTGAGGAGGTTCCGGGCTTACCTTTGAGGCGCGAGATCGATTTTCGTATATACTTAGTGGACAATGCAAAGCTAGTTGCATTTCCAGTGTGCTACATGGCTCCAAGGGAAAGCAGGGAGCTCAGCAAGCAAGTAGGGGAGCTACTTGAGAAAGGGTTTATTAGGCGAAGCATGTCTGAATGGGGTGCTCCAATAGTATTTGCCACTAAGGCGAATGGTTCGCTTCGCTTAGGTGTAGATTACAGGGAGTTGAATAAGCTCACTAAGAAAAATAGGCACCGACTTCGGAGGATAGATGATATGTTTGACCAGCTTGTTGGTGCATCAGTTTTCTCTCAGTTAGACTTGGCCATGGGGTTTCATCATCTGAGGGTAGTCGGGGACAGTATAGATAAGACAACTTTCAGAACTCCAGATGGTTTCTTCGAGTGGTTAGTCATGCCTTTCAGATTGATTAATGCACCTTCATATTTTGTGGATCTGATGAGTAGAGTGTTCTAGGAGTTTCTGAACAAGTTGTTGTGGTCTTTTTTGATGATATCTTAATTTTCTCAAAGAGAGAGGAAGAGCATGCCCTACATTTGACGGTGGTTATAAAAACTCTCCGTGCACATCAGCTTAAGGCGAAATTCTCCAAATGCCATTTTTGGAGAAAGAAAGTGAGATTTCTAGGGAATGTGATCTCTAAAGATAGGATAGCTGTAGATTCCGTGAAGGTAGTTGCAGTTCAAGATTGACAAGTTCCAAAGAATGCAATGGAGATGGGAAGTTTTCTTGATTTAGCGGGCTATTATAGGAAGTTCATTAAGGACTTCGCGAAGATATCAGCCCTACTCACCTGACTAACGAAGAAGTATCTGACATTTTCTTAAGGTATAGACTGTGAGGATGCTTTTTAGCGATTGAAGAGGGCTATGAAAAAAGCCCATGTCTTAACCTTGCATGATGGGAATAAGGTGTTTACAATGTACACTGATGCACGCGGTACAGGGCTTGGTGCGGTTCTGATGCAAGAGGGAAGGGTAGTATGTTATGGAGGCAGACAATTAAGGGTTCACGAGAAGAACTACCATACCCATGACATAGAGTTAGCTGCCATATTATTCGCGTTTAAGACTTGGCGCCATTATCTTCTAGGAGAGAGGTTTGAGTTGTACACCGATCATAAATATCTCAAGTACTTGTTCTCAGAAAAGGATCTCAACTTGAGGCAACAAAAATGGATGGAACTCCTAGCATCTTATGATTTTGAGATTGCTTATACCCCTGGGAAGGGTAATGTGGTAGCAGACGCATTGAGTAGGCATAAGATGACATTTAGTCCTTTGTTTGTGGAGAGGAAAAGCTTGGACTTCATATCGACTTTTGATTTTAGACCCTCCACCGAGTTGACATCTAGTTTATTGGCATCATTAGAGGTGCGACCTACTCTTATGGTTCAGATAGGAGCTTCAAAGCGAGAGGATCCACATATTTCAGACATTTTGGATAGGCTCAGTAGAGGGGAAACTTCTAGTCACCTTAGTAGATATTCCACAGACGGAAAGGGTGGATAGAGTCCTCGAGGATCTTTTAAGATTGTGTATCCTAGACTTCGGAGGGATTTAGGAGGAGCATCTTCCTTCAGTAGAGTTCGCCTACAACAACAGTTATTAGGCTAGTATCACTACAACAAATTCAACCTATAACAACGGTGCAAAACTGTTGTAATATCATTCTACAATGGTGCCCCCACTGTCGTGTATGCCGAAGTTGTAATATATTCAAATCTTTTACCACTTTTCTGCACCATTGCAACACCATTGTAATTGGGTTATTTAACAACAGTTATATACCGTTGTAATAAATTCTATTACAACTCTATTTCTCCGTTGTTGTATACGCTATAGTAAAGTAAGAGTATACATATAACAACTTTTGTCACCGTTGTAATAAACTTTATTACAACTTTTACCCCCGTTGTTGTAGATATTGTAATATCGTGAGACCACGGGTATAACAACATTTTTACACCGTTGTAATAAACTGTATTACAACTTTTATCCCCGTTGTTGTTCATATTAAAATATCGTGAGACCATAGATATAACAAGATTTTTACACCATTGTAAGTTCCTTAATATTACAACATTTTTACACTGTAGTGACTTCCCTGATATTACATCATTTTTCACCGTTGTAACATGGCTTATTACAAATTTTTCTGCTGTAATTTATACAGACCTGACTAGTAAAACAAATTCATATATATTAATAATAATATGATTCACATTTCAATGAAACAAATATTACTACACGGAATCATTCATATTACTTGACATAATATTCGATCAACATAAAACAAATGTACATAGTACATCACCAACTTAACCCGTCACCAAAAACATAACCGTTTCAAAATACATATGATCTTACCCAAAATATACATAAGAAAGATGAAGTTTTGTCTACAAAAGGCTGCATACCCTACGAAAGCACTCTAGCTGAAGGCAACATAATTTTTATTCCAGGCCACAGTCGATCCAACAGCTTCTCCAATGGTAGTCATTTCGGGATTCGGCCTCCATAAGAAAGCTTCTGCATCCGCCGCCGCATCAATCCAAACTTTCCAACTTTACTTTCCAATTTTTTTAAAGTGCACCAAAGCTTTTGGATCAGTGGATACTAATGTTCCTTCTGCAACTACTTATTTGTCCCAATTCAATATTTTACATTTTCTTCCCTCATTTTCTTCGGCGTGATCGTTTCAGCGTTTCCAATTTGTTTATACTGCTGAGCTGGTCTTCTACCCTGATTATTTTCAGCTTTCTTTCCATTTTGTTTAGACTATTGAGCTATTTTTCTAGCCTCATTTTCAACTGCTTGCTTTTCATTTTTAGCTTCTTGCTGTGCAATTTGTTATTGAACTGTCAAGTTATTGCTTCCACGGTGTGACTGCAAATAATAATAATAATAATAATAATAATAATAATAATAATAATAATAATTTCAGCATAACAAGATTGTGAATGAACTGAAAATGACTCCTCTCTTTACCCAGTGCAAAACTAATTGAATAAAGTGGTAAGTATTAATGGTTACTATTTACTGGTTTAGCATATAAAAATTTAAACACAAGCAGTATATTAATTAATAGATTCTCTCTTCTGTTAATTAAACTCAAGCAGTATATTAATTAACAAATTTGAACAAAAGCAGTATATTAAACTCAGTGCAAAACTCCCCCTTTATTCTTTTCTCTTCTGTTTTAGCATATAAAAATTTGAACACAAGCAGTGTATTAATGGTTACTGGTTAAATTAACTGATTTGGATCCAACTCTTGACTTATTTTTGGGAACTGAAGAGAACAAGACTTGTACTACAAATCTCGAAATGAAAGAATTAACAATAATTAACAGATTTGGTTAAAATGTATTTACTTCACAGGTAAGTGAAATGTATTTGCATTCCATTATTTACCCAGTGTTGCCACTCAGCGATGTTACTCACAAACAAAATCGCTGAAGAAAAGTGAATTAAGGAGGAGGAGAAGCAGACAGGAGCGATTTAGGTCTCATATATTCTCCTATAAACCATAAGAGGTCATTTAAATGATCAACAGAAGGTCAAGATATATAGGGTTGAGAAAACTGGGAACGCACTCTATGCACGTACAGTTCAGGTTAGCTAATTCCTGCATGTTTGGAATACTTGGGCGCCATTATCGATGTATGATCATGGTTATTATCATTGTATAATCAAGTCTCGGAGAAACCTCAATGACATTTTTTTTCATTTTGTACATGTAGCATGTTGTATCCCTCTCTCCCCTTTTTTCCATAAAAATAAAATAAAAACCTGATTGCAGTGTAATTTTACTCTATTTCCAGTTTTTTTTTTTTTTTAATTTTTTTTAATCTAAGCCAGTCCAGTTCTGGATCATTATATAACACATATATGTTGGTGTGGACTCTAGATATATGATGAAGTGGCAAAGCGACAATATTTTTCTTAACACGTTATTTGCTTTCACCAACCATTTAAACAAACAAATTGGTGCTGCGAGTTAAAGAAAATCGATTTTCAAATTACTATGAAGTCAAGAGGATTACTCTTTTTAATTAATTGTGGTAATACAGTGGAGACCGATTCAAACAATCTGTTGAATTGACCACAAAGATGAGAGCACTGATTTTGTAATCTCAAAACAAAATAGTGTTGAAAGACATAAGCGAGGAGAAGAGGATGAAAAAACTTGAATTTGTTGTGCTTTCTTGGTGTTTCTGAATCTGGAAAAATAAAGTGTATCGAAATTTTTTCCAAACATTGCAGATTTAAGGGAGATCTGGTATGCACACAAGACAGTGCCACATTAGGGGCTCATTTTACCTATTTCTCAAATTGCCCAATCCCCGTTGAAATACCTTTTTAACAGTACCCAACCCCCCTCCATTTACTGTCCCTAAAATCATCCTAAAATTTCACAGCCCCGGTTAAAAGCATTTCAATGTCCACCAAACATGTCATCTAAGAATTAAATTTGCATTGTTAAAAAAAAGTTGACGCATTTTAACAGCAATATTCCAGTCCCATAGATCATGAAATGTTATAGATTTCTATCATTTATACCAATGAAAAAGGGTACCTGAGGTGTATTAGGATAAGGAGTTGCTGGATTTCCCGTATTACTTGCTTGCTTTTCTTTTAGCTCCTGTAAAGATTGCATGGACTGAAAACTATATATACTCAACTATAAATACATATATTAGTTCAATTGTAAAAAAAAAGTCCCCCTAAACTATAAATTACTTCATTCTATACATTCTGTTCCCATCACATACGCGTCATCTACTGACAATGACGCTTATGAAATGGATGGTTTGCCGCTGGTTCACAACAAGCATCATAGCATTAGATTATACCTTCAAATAAAATATTAATCATTGTAAACTTAAAATATCAAATTTATCATGTTAGATAAATTCAAAAGAATCCATAATGAATATACATACGCAATGTCACCTCATATTGTATATAGGCTATATACAGGGATTTTAAGAACAGTTCATGAGGGATTTTAAAATGATTGAATGAGCAAGGAGGATCCAAAATATATAGTCTATATACAGGGTATGGTTCATTGTATATACATTGGTCATATAAAATTAGCACAAAAATAATTTTGATTATGGTCATATAAAACTAGCATAAGTGGGAAGCCGTAAATGTAAGAACAGTTCATTTCCATTTAGGATGATGGTTTACTACAGGAAAACAGAAAAAATCTTAAAACTAATGAGTTTGGAAGCAAACTGAGGGCAATAGCTACACCTGCTATCGGCAATAGCCACATATGCACTGTCTATAACAAAACCATTTTTATTCCTAGTTACTTGCTTTGACACTGCATTATTAGCTTCAATCGCAATGCTTATTTCATCAGATAACACCAAACCATCCTCCCCCATAACAACTAAATTTTGATGACTATTGTTAACCACAACTGCAACTTCTGAAATCGTATTAGTCGTGCCATTATGACAAACATTTCTCCCCACATCACTTTTATTAACGTTGTCCACTTTAATGATTGACTCACTACTTTTCCCAACCTTCTCGCTAGCTTTGCAAGCAGAGTAAACCACTTCATTTCTCATTAACTAAGGGGTTGAACCATCAAATAGAGTGCTCTCAGTCGCATCTCTATCAACTTTAGCCCCTTACCAATATTTATAGTATTTTTTATTTGAAGGAAAATAGGATAAATCCGTTAAAATAAATTTCTAATTAACACTTACCATCAACATCGAAGTAAGCTCCTGTACTTTGTTTTCCAAGCCACTAACTTGGTTTCACAATGCATGTACTTCACCTGATGAGTTACCCAGAATACGAAGCTGAGATGGTACAACCCCAAAACCAAGCCCTCTTACATGTCCTCCATGCTCCTGACCAAAAAGCTTTGACACGCCATCTTGAGTAACTGATGTTCCTCCCTGAGAATCCTGACATGCGGTATTATGATGCTCTGTTATCTTAGACTACAAATTCAAAAACAACCAATATTTAGAAATTAAAATTAAAACTACATTAACAATAACAACAGTTTCTTATATTGTATATTCGAATTTTTTCTTACTATGCATTCGGCAATAACTGAATTCGGAGGTTTTCCATCTTTTCTATTGTGGCTTTTGCACCACAATTCATCTCTAGTGATACTAGATGTTGCCTTTTCCTTTTTCTGCAAAAATTGCTTAATTAACAGCTTAAAAATGTACAAGTGATAACAAATAAAAATTGCTTTAACAATATTTTTTTACCATTTCTTCTTCCAATCTTGCATAACCTTTTTTTCTCATGGTGTGCGGAAGTTTATTCTTTTCTCTAATACTTTTGAATCTTTGGCTTGTTGCCTATAAGATCAATTAAATAAATATGATATAGGAAAATGTAATATATTTAACAGTTAAAATTAATTAGACAAAAATAACCACCTCAAACTTTTCTGACAATTTTTCATTTACAAAAGCATTCCACTCGTCAGCGCTCTTTATGTTTAACGGTTTTAGGCCTGCTAAAGTATTGGTAGAGTCGGGATTTTGAGACGCTTTTTTGATAGTTGCAACTAACCTTGATTTCGACTCCTTCATCGTTGTCCTATTATCATTAACAGGTAATCCTTATACACTTCATCTATCTTGAATCTTGACTGCACCCAAAAAAAAAGCTGATTAGTTTCTAACGGTATTGCAAAATGCAATGTTATACCATAGGCATGGGCATAATGCATATTGCACATAGAGGTACTATAACAGCAGGCATATAATATATTGCTTTGAATATTGAGACATATAGGTACTGTAACATAAATAACATAGAATCAGTAAAATTAAATACAATTGAAAGCCAGATTTTATTGTTCATTTGCTCACGTTATCGCCAACAGCTGGTATATACAGGTCCAATATCAATACCTGTATACAAGTTCACAGATCATCCCTAAAATCGTCATCGACTTTCCTCCATGAGCTAATGGTAAAAGGCACCATCTCCCTTGCTAGAGTACCAATATATGACAACAAATGTTTGGAATTATACCTATTGCTTTCCCGCGTTCATTAAATTCAACTTTCGGCTTCTCATCCGATATCATAGCTAATGATTTCAACATCGTTCTACCTCTCTTTTTTCTGGTTTGTGTCAATCTATGACCTTCACTAGAATCCGGTTGAAGTTCGTTTGGACTGGAATCTGAGGTGGCTGTAGTTTGCTGGAAGTTTAGTTGATGGATAGGGTGTTGTGCTGGGTTTGTGTTGTCGATAGGGCTGTTACCGGAAGGAGGGGACTGAATCTGGTTTGTAGTGTCAACGGTTATGTTACTGGAAGGAGGGGGCTGAATCGGGTTTGTAGTGTCGACGGGGATGCTACTGGAGGGAGGAAGGGGCTGCATTCGTTTTGTATTGTGGCCAAGGTTGCTTCCAGTTTTACGAGGAGTAGTGCGTATTGGGTATTCAACATGTTTTCGTGGAGATCTTCTTATAGCAATATTTAAATCACGAAGCAACGGAATTGGTCCACTTGGGTGTTCGCTAATTCTAATCTTAACCATCCTCTCATCATCAGCATTAGTAGCTGCAAGTGCAGCTAAACTTTGCTCTTTTTCTCTTTTGTTTGCTACTTTTGAGCTCTAAAAAATAAAAATCTTAAGTCAGTTTTTAGTAGTTAAGTCTTTGTAACTGTGGTATTTAAAAACAGACAAGTAGTGATAAAAGAGGCTGATCCATCTTTAAAAAAATAAGGACATCCTGTACATTTTTAGGAAAATTATTTATTAAGCTCTCATTAGTTTGGATGACTTAAATAAGTTATTTTTTAGTTTTTTGAAAGCTCAATGAATAGATTTTGCCTTTCAAAAAGCTAGAAGGTAACATATGTGATTTAAATGGGGCCTAAATAATTTTCTTTTGTTTAAGAAGTTTCTCCCAGTACTTGTATTTGTTTAAGAAGTTTCTCCCAGTACTTGTAGTTGTCTAACGGTAGATTTGATTGCAACTGAACAGAAGTGAACATTGTTGATATTTTCTGTAGCTACGGGCTCTTTGGTCATTGAACAGACTTTGTATGATATACCTGATTGCGCTGCACTATGAATATGTTAGCATGTCTTTTACTTTGACGACTTAAGCAGCGTGCTGTTGATACTTGCTAATGTCCAGTGCAATTCTTCTTGAGCTTTGTGTGTGTTGAGCATGTTCTATTTTGTAAGAAGCGTATTGAGTATGTGTTTTTATATCCTGAGTTTTGCGTTTTGTTTTCATGTATAAGTTACAAGAAAAGTTTATAGATACTTACGAATGCTTTCCTTGAGTAGTTGCAATAAAAATTATATTGCCTTGATACTCTTAGTTCGATTATGTTGTATATGTTGACGTCATCATAAATTATTGATTTCCCAAGAATTATCAATGCATGTAAGCTGAAATGTTAAATCAGGTATGTATTAATTTTTTTGTAATTATTGATTTGAAATATCCTTTTTTATAATGTTTAAAAAAAAATTGAAAATAATCTTTCAATTTGCTGAGTTGCACTGTCCAAAGAAGATGAAGAAAGAAAAAATCAAAATCAAAATTAAAATAAAAAATATCTCAAACAGTTCAAATTTGTTTTAAATATTTCTATAAAAATAAGGGTTCAATCAGCAATTTAAAGTTACAATAGAGTTTGCCTTCGTAAAGTTTTTACAGTGCAAGCAAACTGTAAATTGTTTAAAAATCAAATTTGCCTTCTTCAAGTATTTATAGTTTGCATAAAAAGAAAACTGTAAATTGTTTAAAAATCTTTACTACTACCAATAATAAATCATGGACCAAATTAACTGAAATATAATCCAATCCGAACCCCTGAAGTTGTTCAGTGGTCATGGAATTAAAGTCCTTTGATTTTTCAATATTTAATTACTACAATACAGTCAAAACTGGATAAATGTTTGATGTTTTAACAAGGAAGCATAGCTCAATACGTATCCCTTTGTGACTCAGAAAATTCAATTCAAAACTGGATGAAATTTCAGTCCATGTCTCCAAGTTTGACGTATACCACTTCCACCTAAACGACTGCAGCAATGTCAAAAACAAAACAAGTATATAAATATCATTCACTGTCTATATGAACAAAAACTTCTCCCCTAAAGTCTTTAGAAAAGCTCAAAAGATTAATCTAAAAAAGATGGTGTTCTACAACATGCCTAAATATGATTTCCTAGCCATCGTAGTTCCTATTCTCGTCTACTGGGCTTATTCATGTAAGTACCTAATGCTCGGCTCGCTCGATAAATATCACCTTCATTCAAGAAACGACGAAGATGCTCTCAACCTGAAATGTTAAATCAGGTATTTATTAATTTTTTTTGTAATTATTGATTTGAAATATCCTTTTTTATAATGTTTCAAAAAAAAATTGAAAATAAATGGAAAATGCTAATTAGCTTGCAGTTTTCGATAAAAAAAAGGCAGGTTAAATTGCATTTCTCAAAAAGTAACGTAGGATTTGGGAATTAAATGTTTTATGTCCATAAATAATAATAGTAGTCAAGTATGAATTTAGCAAATAACTATTATGTTTTAGCATTATCAAATTTTTTGAACTTTTATGTTTTTTCCATGGATTTTCTACTAGAAAAATACAAATCATTTTGCATTTTATTATATTTTAAAAATAATGATTTGATTTACAAAATCATTTGTATAAGCTTTTTTTTCTTACAATATCAAAAAACATAGATATGTAGCTATTTTCTTCATCTTAAATTTTTGTTATAATCAGGTTAATGTCTGCAATATTTCAACAATCTGCATCTGTTCCTAAAAGTTTTCCTGAAACTTGATTTTTCTGTTCATTTTTATGCTATTTTTATACTTTTCTAACATAAAAACATCTCGCTCTTTTTTTTTCAAAATAAGTCTTTGATAAGCGAGAACTTAAAATTACAAAGAAAAATATTATGTAAATCATGTTGAGAATATAATTTGAACTTGTGATACAATTTATGCATGAAAAAATTCATCTGAAAATACTTAATTTTGTTTTGAGCAAGATCTAAACTAGCGATCTCTAATTTATATACATAAGCGTGTTTTTTAAATTTAGTAATTGAATCAAAAAATTGTATTTTTATTAATATTATTAATTAGGATATATTGCCTCGCACGGGAATCAAAGACAAATACAAAGGTGCATCAATTTATAATGAAGAAGAGATACATGTGTATCGAAATAACACACCTAGAAAATGTAAAAGGCAATTTACCTATTTCAATATTATTTGCAAAATGAATGTATGTAAACATATTTTCTGAATGAGTAATAATGTTATATAATTATTTATAAAATACACAGTTTTGTAAGTAATTCAAAAATAATCTAGTACAAACTTAAATTCATACAAGATGGTCGAATACCTCAACACAACGTACCAAAAGAAACAAAATAAGGCTGAAGTAAAAATAGCATGTGGTAAAAAAATGCATATGTAACATGAATACCTGTGCATCGTGTAACACCATCTTCCTCGTCGATAATACAAGATCAATCTTTCTCGTTGACCTATAAAAAAAATAACGATTTACAAAGGATTAGAACATCACACTAAATACAGCACTACTTTGTAACAACCATGTACAAAATAAAATACACATGTAAAGAACACGTACAATAGAAAATAAAATTATTTTGATACACGCTAATATGTCAATCTATATCAGATTTTTCTTTACCATCTAACAACACATTTTATGGTATACATGAACATGCATAAAATTAAAAAATCAATAAAGTACGCTTATAACATAACAAAATACCATTACAACCCTCCCTTATGTAACTTTCATCCCCATTATCTATGTCTCTATCATCAAGTTGCAGCTCATCCAATGGTTTACTAGTTGATTTTCATCCTCATCGTATTTTTCCAGTTCATGAAACTCTCTAGAGGGCGCTCTCAATACAACATGCCAATTTGAAGAACTACCTTCTCTAGAGAAGAAAACTTGAACCGCTTGTGTTGCTAAGATAAACGGGTCGCTTTCAAACTTATTTTGAAATTGATGCAAATTGACTAATGTAAATCCATCTTCAACTTTGACTCCACGATACATATTTGCCCAATCACATTTAAATAAGGCAACTCGAAATTGACGATAATCCAACAAGAAAATTTCACGCAAGACCCCATAATATATGACTTTTTCAATAGACCCATCTACACAAACAGTACTTGCCGAAATGGAAATACCACTATTTTGTGTAGCCTTCTCATAGTCTTTCGTATGAAAACGTCGACCATTAACAATTTAGCCAGAATAAAAAATTATTTGCGAACAAGGTCCGTACGAAAGCCATTTTATTATATTGCTGACATTGGATATACATCTATCCTCTCTAAACTGGACAAATACAGTATATTAAATAAAGATTTATGTTGATATGTTACTTTCATCATTTATAGTTTTTTAAGATATAACTATCAACCCTTTTTCCAAACCAAAAACTAAAATTCTCCGATTGCAGTTTTGACAGTTCCAAATCGTCTTGTGCAAGATGAGGATGCAAACATTTTAGCTCCTCTTTGTGCATTCTGCATAGATAAATGTAATTAAGGATCTAATTTATTTTGTATGTCATAGTTAAGTTGGGCTTATACTTACTCCAAATACGGCTCTACTTCTTCCGTATTAAACAAAACGTATCAATGAGCAACATTAATCACCTCCTCATCAACTATAATAGGTTTTCCTTTGGAAATAGGACGCCCCTCAAGTATAAAATCATTTTGTTCCACTTCATTTTGGTTTTTTCTCGCTCCGATTTGTAATGCATCTTTAATATATCCAGAGCAATATTTCAAACATTCTTCGGCAACATAGCGCTCAGCAATGCACCCTTCAGGCCGTGCTTGATTTTTAACATATCCTTTTAATATTTTCATATATCTATAACCAAAATGAATAAACAAGTTACTTTCATAACTATACATACTTTTAATCTTTAATTATTTATCATAAATATTACCTCTCAAATGGATACATCCATCTGTAAGGGTTGATCAGTCCCTTGCAGCGAAAAAACCTCAGTAGGATCAGCAATGATGTGATAGAACAAACTGCTTGAAATGAATATAAATCTCAGATCACAAAAAAAGCAATAGAGAACACGCAAATTTATAGTGGTTCCACTATCGCGAGATAGTGTACGTCCACTTCAATGGGGAAGAGATTTTATTAATATATTCAAGAGATTACAGAGTTTTTTAATGTAGAGCAAAAGAAATGAAGAATACAATGATCTCTCCTCACATAGCATCCTCTATGTTTCTCTTTAAATAGAGAAAAAGGTTACTTGGGGAAGAAACAATTGATTTATATAAAATAAATCAATCTATGGAAAACTAATCTCTCATTAATTGTCATATGATTGATTGATAATTTCCCTTTTCTCCATCAATCAATCCCATTAATTAATTGTCATATGATTGATTGATAATTTCCCTTTTCTCCATCAATCAATCCCATTAATTAGTTGTCATATGATTGATTGACAATTTTCCTTTTCTCCATCAATCAATCCCTTTTGCAATTTTAGTCTCTTTCCGTTTCTTTTCTTCATGAAACATGGCAACTAATTGAATGACAAACATTTCCAATATCCCCTATACATTAATATTCCTTCCATTTCTTTCCATTCATTCCTTGCACAAAACAGGTAACGAAATTACCATGCATATCTCCATAATTAATTAGATATGGAAATATAGTATCATTAAATTCCAATAATCTCCACCTTGATACAATATCTCATGCAACCTAGAGACTCCAATGTGAATGCTTCCCAATGAGTTCCTGCTAAAGCCACCCCTAATTGCACTTTGTCAGTGAACTCCGGCAAGGCCACCGCCCACCAACAAAGTGTTGGAAGCATTCAAAAAACAAGGTAGACATTGTGCAACCAACTCCAATCTCTTCATACAAGAAGAATACCACATCTTCTCTTGACTTCAACCAAGTCACTCTCTTCCCCATTGTGCCACCATGTGGCACCTAGCACTTCATCAAGTGAATCAAGTTCGAGCAATGCTCAAACTTAGTAGCAGGTAATGCCTTCGTAAACATGTCTGCTGCATTTTCATTTGTGTGAATCTTCTGAAGACGAACTAACTTCTCCTCATTCATAGAGATAAGGAAAGATTCTCTTACCTCTATATGCTTTGTTCTAGAACTGAAAGCCAGATTTTCAGCTAAATGAATTGCGCTTTGACTGTCACAATTCACCAAACAAGCATCTTGCATGAAGCCCAAATCACACAATAACTTCTTCAAATAAAGTGCCTCCTTAGCTGCCTCAACTGCAGCTATCAGCTCTGCCTCTGTAGTAGACAAAGCAACTATAGTCTGCAACCTCGCTCTCCAACTAATAGCTGTTCCTCCAAGTGTGAACACATAACCTGAGGTTGACTTCATTCTATCTCCGGCATAGTCTGAATCACAGAATCCAACCAAGTTGAAATCCTTATTTCTACCGCAAAAAACAAGCCCATAATATGATGTTCCTCTAAGATATCTAAAAATGTACTTCACTGCCTCCCAATGCGATTTTCCTGGAATTGCCGTGTATCTACCAACTAATCCAACAGCTTGAGCAATGTTAGGTCTAGTGCACACCGTAGCATACATCAAGCTACCTACTGCACTGGCATAAGGCACCTTCTTTATATAGGCCTTGTCCTTTTCTGAGATCGGAGAGCCCTGATTAGAAAGCTGTATATGCAAAGGCATGGGTGTACTGATAGCCTTTGCACCATCCATGCTAAACCGAGCAAGCACTTTTTGAATATATTCCTTTTGAGTAAGTCTCAAAAGTCCAAGCTTTCTATCTACTTGGATTTCCATCCCCAAAATTTTCTTTGCTTCTCCAAGGTCTTTCATATCGAATTCCGCTTTTAATTTCAACTTCAACACATCAATTTCAGCTTTATCCTTGGAAGCAATCAACATATCATCCACGTATAAAAGTAAATACACCCAATTATTATTCTTTAAATGCTTAAAATAAACACATGCATCTTTAGTACTACGATTAAAATCATGTGAAAGAATAAAAGAATCAAACCTTTTGTACCATTGTCTAGGCGACTGTTTTAGACCATAAAGAGATTTCTTCAACTTGCATACTTAATCTGACTTTCCATCTACAATAAATCCTTCTGGTTGCTTCATGTAAATGGTTTCTTCCAAGTCACCATGCAAGAAAGCGGTCTTCACATCAAGTTGTTCCAACTCCAAATCGTAAGCAGCAACTATTGCAAGTAGGATTCGAATTGAAGTTTGTCTAACAACTGGAGCAAATATTTCATCATACTCTAGCCCCTTTCTTTGTGAAAACCCTTTGGCTATTAATCTTGCCTTGTATCTACCATCATCTTTTACCTTGAACACCCACTTGCAACCTACGACTCGGCTTCCTTGAGGTAGTGGTACCAAATTCCAAGTCTTGTTCTTTTGCAAAGACTGTATCTCCTCTTCCATAGCGCAATTCCACTTCGAGTTGTCACTCGACTTCATGGCTTCTTCAAGGCTCAATAGTTCATCATGAATTACATGTAAAGCATACTCAAATTGATCATCAAGGCTCAAATTTGCATACTGCCAATCTCCATATCTAATTGGAGCTCTCTTTTGTTTCTGACTAGCCCGAATGACTATATCGCTCGACTCTCCTTCAGCTCCACCTTGAACTCCACCTTGAGCTCCACCTTGAGCTGAATCATCTCTAGCTTCATGACCATCACCATCACTACTAGAGGAAATAAGTGGACTATCATGTGATGTATCTTCAACTGCTCCGTCACTACTATCAATAGTGATAGCTCTACTTTGGGTTTGAAAACTGGGAATCTCGGTCTTTTCAGGCTTCTCATCAACTGAGTCTGAACCCTCTGATAAACCTTCCAAAGGTTTGAACATTGTTGACTCATTAAAAGTCACATGTCTGGAATGTATTACTTTCTTCGTAATTGGATTCCAAATTCTATATCCTTTTATGCCATCTGTATAACCAAGAAAAACACATTTGGAGGCCCTAGGCTCCAACTTGTCATGTCCTGTATTGTGAACATAAACTGGACATCCAAACGAAAATAACTTAATAAAGTGTTTTTACCTCTCCATACTTCCTCTGGAATCTTCCCATCAATGGCTGAGCACGGAATCCTATTAATAATATGTGCTGCAGTCGAAATAGCTTCAGCCCAAAAACCCTTAGACATTCCCGCAGTCAATATCAAGCAACGGGCATTTTCAAGTAGAGTCCTATTCATTCTCTCAGCAACCCCATTGGATTGCGGATCACCAAGTGTAGTAAAATGTCTTCTAATACCACGCTGTTTGCAGTAACCGAGGAACTCTTTAGAGACATATTCGCCACCATTGTCGGATCTAATAATCTTCAATTTCCTTCCTGTTTGGTTTTCAACAAGAGCTAACCAAACCTTAAACTTCTCAAATACTTCCGACTTAGCTTTCATTACATACACCCAAACCTTGCGCGAGTAGTCATCAATGAAGGAAACAAAATAATATGCTCCACCAATAGAAGCTGTAGAGTATGGCCCCCAAACATCTGAATGCACATAATCAAGTACCCTCTTAGAAGTATGCATGCCATCGCCAAAAGAAACTCTGGTTTGCTTTGCCAATACACACTCCTTGCAAAAGTACAACTTGTTGAAGATTTCTCCTTTGATCTTTTTCTTCTTACGAAACAACTCTAAGTTCTTCTCCGAAGTATGACCTAATATCATATGCCAAAGCTTGGTAGCATCCAAACTTTTAGAACTATCGACTCCAGCACATGATTCTCCATGGACAGTGGTACCCATTAGCAAATACAGATTTTGCACCATAACACCTTTCATCAATACAAGTGCCTCTCTAGAAACTCTCAAACCATCTTTGACAATGGTTATTTTGCATCCCAATGATGCCAATTGGCCTAATGATATCAATGACTTCCGAAGACCTGGGACATAGTGAACATTTGAAAGTGTGTGAACAATCCCATCATACATGCGAATGCGAACTGAACCAACTCCCATGGACTTGCGTGTAACATCGTTCCCCATAAGGATAGAACTTCCTTCTTTGGCATCGAAGGAAGAAAAATAATCCTTATTAGGAGTCATGTGAAATGATGCTCTAGAATCTAGAATCCAGTGGTCTGCAACATCTGATACAACCGCTGTCAATAAGTCGCTACCGCCTTTCTCCATCGCATAGATGAAGAACCATCAGTCTTCTTCTCCAACTCTGGACAGTCTCTTCTCCAATGGCCTGGTTTCTTACAATAATAGCACTTTCCATCTTTAGACTTACTCCGTGAATTAGGCTTCCTAGAATTGGAACGCCCTCTACTATTCTTCCCTTTCTTCTCTGCTCTTCCTCTCTCTGCAAATAAGCCTGAACTACTACTTCCTCCACTACTATCACCAACACCAAAGTCTTTCATCTGATCTATCAACTCTTCACTGAGCAAACCTATCTTCACATCATCTAATTTCAATGTGTCTCTACCATAGATAAGGTTGTTAGCGAAACCAGTGTATCGCTCTGGAAGCGAACACAATAGAACCATTGCTTTTTGTTCTTCATCAATCTTCAACTCAACAGACTTCATCTTCATCAACTGGTCATCAAACACACTTAGGTTTGTTTTAATTGAAGAACCTTCCTTCATTTTATAAGTGAAGAAAGTTTTCAATAGGATCAGGCGGTTGGTTAGGGATTTCTTCATGTAGAGGTCCTCCAACTTCTTCCAAATGCCTCTAGTTGTTGTCTCCTGACTGATTTCAGAAATTACATTTTTTCCCATAGCAAGCTGAAGAGTAGTAAAGGCCCATTATTCCATCTCTTCTAATTCCACTGATGAAATATCAGCAGGCAATGTCTCTGTATCAAATACTACTCGATGAACACGATTTCTTCTCAAAACCGCTTTCATCATCCACTGCCATTTTTCAAAATCTCCTTCACCATCCCACTTCTCTATCGTCAACTGTGATCCTGATGCCACATAGGAGCCTCTGACGTATGGAGCAACTACTGGCACTGACGTATTATTTGTCTTGTTTTCATCTCCTCCTGTCATTCTGCCAAACACCTTCTTTGCGAATCTAGCTCTGATACCAGTTGTAAGGGTTGATCAGTCCCTTGTAGCGGAAAAACCTCAGTAGGATCAACAATGATGTGATAGAACAAACAACTTGAAATGAATATAAATCTCAGATCACAAAAAAATAAAAGCAACAGAGAACACGCAAATTTATAGTGGTTCCACTATCGCGAGATAGTGTATGTCCACTTCAATGGGGAAGATATTTTATTAATATATTCAAGAGATTACAGAGTTTTTTAATGTAGAGAAAAAGAAATGAAGAATACAATGATCTCTCCTCACATAGCATCCTCTATGTTTCTCTTTAAATAGAGAAAAAGGTTACTTGGGGAAGAAACAATTGATTTATGTAAAATAAATCAATCTATGGAAAACTAATATCTCATTAATTGTCATATGATTGATTGATAATTTCCCTTTTCTCCATCAATCAATCCCATTAATTAATTGTCATATGATTGATTGATAATTTCCCTTTTCTCCATCAATCAATCCCGTTAATTAGTTGTCATATGATTGATTGACAATTTTCCTTTTCTCCATCAATCAATCCCTTTTGCAATTTTAGTCTCTTTCCGTTTCTTTTCTTCATTAAACATGGCAACTAATTAAATGACAGACATTTCCAATATCCCCTATTCATTAATATTCCTTCCATTTCTTTCCATTCATTCCTTGCACAAAACAGGTAACGAAATTACCATGCATATCTCCATAATTAATTAGATATGGAAATATTGTATCATTAAATTCCAATACCATCGATATTGGACCGGCCCACAAATTCTTGCTTCTCTCCCTAAATGTATTGTTAAGTGAATCATGATATCGAAAATGGAATGGGGAAAGAACCTCTCTAGATCACATAGTGTTAATGCAACTTGATACTCCATTAATTCTAGTTTATCCCTATTAAGCACTCTTTGGCATATGTCATTATAAAATGAACATAGTCGTAGTAGTGCATTCCTTATCCCTGTAGGTAGAAGTCCTCCTAATGCAACGGACAATAGTGGTTGTATCAATAAATGATAATCATGAGACTTAAAGTTTGATATCTTGTCTTCTTTTGCAAAACATTTTCCAATATTTGAGTTATATCCATCAGGAACTTTCAAGTTCTTCATTCTGCTATAAAAGATCTCTTTTTCTTGATCAGATAAGGTGCACAGTGCGGCTGGGAGCAATACTTTATTTCCAATGTCTATAGGATGCAATTTTTTTCTAATGCCCATTGCTACTAGATCTTGGCGTGATTTGAGGCCATCTTTCGATTTTCCTTTGATATCAAGCAATGTACCAATAATACTTTCACCAATATTTTTCTCAATATGCATCACATCTAGATTATGCCGCAAAGGATGTGCCTAAAAATTGACAAAACACAAATAATTAAGTACTAAGTAGCAAACATGAATAGAAAACGAAAAGAAATGTGTTTCTATTTAAATTTCACCTTCCATTAAGGCAAGTCAAAGAAAATGGACCTCTTCTTCCACATTTTACATCCTCTTTTCATCATAGCTTTCCTTTTCCTTTTCCTTTCACCTTTCTCTTCCTTTTTTATTTTTTTCCTCCAATCATTAATAATATCTTGAACATCATCAAAGATTTGAACACCAATTTGTATCTGAGGCCTTTATTTATTCTTTATAGTTCAATCAAATAAGTTTTTCGGTTGACGGATACTCATGGTTAGGTTCAAGGAATCGTCTATGATCCATGTATGCACACTTTTTACTAAATGGTAGTCATATTGAGAAGGTATTGACACCACAAACAGGACATACTATCTTACCTTTTACACTGCAACCAGCTAAATTTTCGTAAGCTGGAAAATCATTGATTGTCCACATAAGAATAGCATGTAATCTAAATTCACTACGACTGTAAGCATCGTACACTTTTACCCCTTTATCCCACATTTTTTTCAAATCTTCAATAAGTGGTTACAAATATACATCAATGTTATTTCCCGGTTGTCGTGGCCCAGGAATTAACAACGTTAGCATCAAATTATCTTTTTGCATACAAAGCCATAGAGGAAAGTTGTAAGGAACAAGAAACACTGGCCAACAACTATTTCCACAATTCCAATCACCAAAAGGATTAAAGCCATCAGATGCAAAGCCAAGCCTTAAATTTCGTGGATCGGAAGCAAAAAAAGAATGATACATTCTGTCAATCGTAGCCCACTGAGTAGAATCCACTGGATGACACAATTTACCATTTTCACTCTTATGACTGCTATGCCATCTTTGTTTTTCTGATGTTTCTAGGGATGTAAGCATTCTTTTCAGTCTTGGAATCAGTGGGAAGTATCTCAAAACCTTCATAGGTATTTTGGTTTGCTTCCCATCTTTAGTGCTCTAGTTTTTTTTCCAGTGAGACTTACCACACTTAGGACAGAAATCACTATTTGCAAGCTCTTTTCTAAATAAACAACAATCATTTACACATGCATGTATCTGCTTATAGCCTAAACCAAATGACTTAAGCAACTTCTTTGCTGCATATGTAGAATCGGGAAGCATGTTTTCTTTAGGCAACATATCCTTTAGAAGTTTAAGAAGCTCTGTAAAAGTCGTGTCCGATATACCATTTCGCGCTTTGTGCTTGAAAAGAAGTACTGTAGCAGACAACTTTGTGTGGCTTGCACAACCGGGATACAAAGGAATTTCGTCATTCTCCATCATTTCCTTAATACCTTCCCCATGTCTTTCTTCAACATTGGCTTCTACCTCCTCATTATAGATTTGCGCATCAACATAGTATCAGTCTCACTTTTATTTTGTGATGGCCATTTTTTTCCATGAAAAATCCATATATCATATGTTGGGTCCATTCCAAAACAAATCAAGCGTGACACAACTTCCCTTGAGGTTTGCCAAATTAGATTCCTACAATTACGACATGGGCATCTAATTTTTTCGGGATTCCCTTCACTCGCAGCATGCCCATATACAAAACTTTCCACGGCTTGCATATATTTGCTTGTCATTCTACAAAATAAAAAATGTATTAATACTCGTTCTTAAATACTTATAGTGTGATGCTAGGGCACCTCGTTTTCTTCTTTCTAATACCAAAATTTTATATTACATGCTTCCTAACACCAAACTCATTCATAAATACTTATATTTATTTATAATCATATTAGGAAGTACATAAAATTTATTGTACTTATTATTTTTATTCTTGGTATTAGTAAGAGGAAAATGATGTGTCCTTAACATCACACTACTTATACCTATGGAAGTAACATCCAAAATGATGAAACCTTGGTAGATTGACCCATGCTTTGTCCATCTTGGTAAAACGACGCCTCTAATTTTTGGACCTACTGGAAAGAATTATCTCAACATTATTGTACAACTTGGTTATATGCAGCCATCTTGGTAGATTACCCCTCTTGTGTAACAAATATTAACTTATATATTTGTTAGAATTTTATATCTCAAATGATCATATATGGTTCAACAGTTCATTAATGAATTGGTTAAACTTAGTAATGAAGTTGATAGTTTTATACATCCATATCCTTATTCTCTCTCTCTCTTTTATATCTCATTTCCAAATTTAATAACGGTTGTTTCCAAACTTAGTAATGAATAGTTTCTTATTTACTGCTCTCATTATCATTCTAGCTCCTGTCAGTAGACCATAACTAACATAACTAGAAAGTGTACGCAATGTACATCACATGCTAGAGATAACTCCATTGCAACCAACCCATTGATCATCCTATATCCACCTAGATGACCAGCTCCAAGGGAAGTAAACCAAATCTGCTATGCCAGATCAGCATACAAACCAACACACTGCCTATCTAATATATTTATTATTTATTTTGTTTATAAATTTTAACTTTTTATATATGAGCAGGAATTGGAGCCAGTATCAAACAAATAAAGAGTGTGATGATAAAGTTGTAAAATTAGGCAATCAAAATACGATAATTCAGAGAAGATCCCAAAGCATTGCTGATCTTTTTAATTCAGAGAAGATCCCAAAACATATGTTAGCCTCATAGCGAGGTAGGTACTTATATATCAATTATTCATGGGCAACAAGGATATACAATTAACAAACATACTTGTGCTACAGGCGTATTTATAACAAACATACGGTATATATATAACTTACAAGTACACTTAGCAAGAATATCTATCAAATAAGATATGAAATACAAGTAACAAATAAACTTCCAGTTTAATTCATCAAGGATGCACATCAACAACATTGTTGTGGTCCAGGCCTGATATGTAGGGGACAAAACTAAGTACATACATAACTTATGGTTTCTAAAAGTACAAGGTAACAAATGCTCAGATTTTTTTTCTTTTTAGGTTTTACTAATATTTCAGAATGCAAATATATCAACCCATATATATATATATGTATGTATGTATGTATATAACCCAACAAATGTCAAAGTGCACTCATTAATATAGGTAGGATATCAATATGGGCAAGACAGCAAACCACCGATGTACCATACTTTAAAAGTTAGCAGGAAGGTTATGGGAAGGAATTTAATTAGAAGTTCCAGGACCAAACATGTTTACTCAATTCGTAAAACTACATTGGAAATAGTTTTATAAAATTCCTTTAAATATGCTATGCTTTATTTGGACAATACATGGCAGGGCAGCCGGGTACATGCTAAACTAACATGCCTACAAGTTTCTACCTAATATATAGTGTGACATATATTCAGTTTTCAACTAGACCCATAGAGACAAACTAGTGCAGCAATAATTATGTATAGCTAAAATCAAGTGTGTTTTTTCAGTCTTAACCAAACAATATGGGTGTTTCATATTTACAAATCAAGGCTGAATTTACGTGGCGAAACAATTTAGATAACGGCTTTAGCAAGGCTAACAAAATTTATCAAGAAGACCACAAGGGACAATGCATGTTAATTTAACAACAATGTAGTTGTATGAATCTCAATGTAGACCAAATGGAAATATATATAAGCATGCCCAATACAGAAGCATACGTATATATATATATCATAAATTACCCCGTCTTAACAACATATACATATATGCACCTGGTTTAAGGTCTCGCCAATTACATATATATACGTATATGTGTAGGTGTATATTTAATAAATGATTAACCAGTATTAACCCATGCTTTTTATGGTTGAACTTAATCCTGACTGTATACAAAAATAATGTTGATATAATGTATATATATTCCATCCTATAAAGTCAGTATCGCAGTACAAAGTATGAAAATGCAAGCGAACAAACTTTGGTCATTTTAACATGCTGGTTTATGGAAAATACTCTAGCACCACAGAGTCATACAAAGCATGCAGGTTTACTTTAGTGATTAGTTTTTGAGTGTGACATAGCATTTCAAATAAATTACATCCTGGATAGAGGCAATCTATTTATGTAGTTAGCTATATTCATTTATGCAACTATGCACCTCGAGTCCTGCTGTGCATGTTAGTGATTATGTTTTAGCACAATTAATTTTTACATCTTACATTTAAATCTGAACTTTATAATAGCTATTCGAGGGATAGAGTCAACAACTAATTCATCTCTATGACTTACTCAGCTTTCCTTAGCATAAATATAAATAAAATAATTGATAATACAACATACCCTATAAACTTACATCAGTTTCTTAGTCATTATTGAGGTTTGTCCTCAAATTATATACAAAGTTCAACCTAAAAGGAGCATTTTTACAATCAATATGACACAGTAGCATGAGCCAAAAAGTTGGTTAAGCTTTGCATGTGTAAGGGATTGGATATATGGGAAATACTGATAGGGAGCATTCTCATGGTTATTGGAGAGAGGAAACAGTAAAATTGCACAAATGCAATAGCGGAGGGAAACAGTAAAATTACAATCACATGCAATTGAAACAACGAATAAGAATTTACCAGCGAGAGAAAGCAGGCAAGATACGTCGGCGATCGAGCAATGGACGACGGAAATAGAGAGCAGCGGCGATCAAGCAGTGGCGATGTGAACTAGAGGAGATCGCTATGCTGGCCGAATTATCGAAAGGCGAATTAGGGTTTGCGGTGGAATACGATGAAAAAGGAAATGTAATGTGAACCGATGGAAAAGGAAATGTACTATGAACCGATGGAAAAGGAAATGTTGTGAATGGATGGAAAAGGAGTACGATGGAATACGATTGAAATGTTGTGAACCGATGTTAAAAGGCACAACGTTTCATCCACAGTGGGAAGATTAATTGAACCGATGGAAATTAGGTTAAGTGTCAGGGGTGAGAAATCAGTTTGGTGTTGAGTTATGTTCCAGTATTCTCGAAAAACGTTTTCAGCATTATGCTTTGAATTGTGCCACATTTCAAATTAATAATTATTATTTAGTCTTAGTTATTAATTATTATATATTTGTATTTAATTTTTATTGTTTATTAAAATCTTATTCATTAATTATTATAAATGTTATATTTATTGTTAATATTTTTATGAATTATTATATTATTTAATTGCCAAATATTAAATATAACTTTGTAATTAAAATTGTCAAAAGCCAGTAGATCAAAAGGAAATGCCAGGGACTACTTACAACATTAAGTTTACATGCAAATTAAAAAAAAACTATCAAAAGCGCACAAACGTCTATAACGCGATTGTTAACTTCTGAACAAACAAATTTGCCAAAATTATATTTATTAAAACTGCTGAAATAGCAAATATTACTTATTGATAATAATTATTAATAAATTAACTTTTACTTATTTTCTACATAGTTAATTATAATCGAGAGTAATATTTATTAAAAGCTTATGTTACTATTAATTAATAAAGTAGCTAGTTAACATACATGAACTATTAAAAAATTACTACTTTTTAACTATTAATTATTTAATAATAATTGACAAATTTATTGATTCCCAAGTTTATTATTATTAAATATCAATATAAATAGTTATTAAATATAGATGTTATAAACATGAAGTTAACACTAGGCGTCTCTATTACAACCAATAAAATGAAAAGTTGTGATGTATATGTTTATTACAACAGTGATTATTTCACAGTTGTAAAAAACATTTATTACAATAGTGTGTTTTGCACAGTTGTTAAAAAGCATTTATTACAACTGTGCTTTACACACCATTGTAAAATTTAAGTTGTAATATGGTGTTTTTGTTATAGTGTATTGGCATGGAACCCTTCGAAGCATTGTATGGACGACCTTGTAGATCACCGACTTATTAGTGGGAATCTACAGAAAGACTTCTACTTGGACCGGATATGGTTAGAGAAACTTCAAAAAAGATTGATCTCATCCGCAGGCGCATGAAGGCAGCTCAGGATAGGTAGAAGTCCTAGCAGATAGGAGAAGTACTAATATTGAGTTTGAGATGGGAGATATGGTTTTCATCAAGGTATCGTCTTTGAGGAATGTAGTTCATTTTGGATCTGTTGGGAAATTGGAACCAAGGTTTCTAAGGCCATTTCCCATAACAGAAATGATTGGTCAAATGGCCTATAGAATAAAGCTACCAGAGAGACTATCCGACGTTAATGATGTTTTCTGCTTCTCTCATTTAAGGAAGTGTTTGCATGATACCACTAAAATAGTGGAACATAGTATGCTTGAGGAAGTAGAGGTGGAACGGGAGGCGACGGTTAGACGAGTTCCTCCCCGTGTTCTAGGATCAAAGGTTAAGAAGCAACGCAACCGAGAGGTCAAGTTGATGAAATTACAGTGGGGAAATGACCAATAAGATGCAACTTGGGAGGCTGAAGACAAGATCCGCGCTTCATATCCTTTCCTTTTTTAGAGTACGTTCTTAACTTATTTTTCCAACTTTTATTAATGCTTATATCTATCGTGGGAGTATATCCTATCGCTTGAATCTTCGACCTTTTGTTAGGAAACCAATGGATGTAAGCATGTGTTTGAGACATGTTATGTTTGATGGTTACAAGTGGATGCAAGTGTTTGTTAGTGGTTGCTCGTGGTTGCATATACACACACATTAGGCACTAGATCAGCTTAATCACTCTCATACTGCATATGGATGTGTGTGCAGTTTTCTTATTTTATGGATGAAAATGGGTGTATCATCACATGGATGTTGCATTTGGACGGATGATTGTGCACAAATATATCCTTTACATGATATGTTAGGATTATTTGCATGCATGTTGGATTCATGACAATAACATACATTGTATTAAGGAGGTCGACTGAATCAGTAGACCACCTGATCTTCCGCATTAGTATAGGGATATATACACAAACTTTTGCATATGTTCATAAGCATTAAAAATATTTTAAGGACAATGGATGCTAGTGATTGGTGAATGAGTAAATGGATGATGGATGTTAGGATATACGGTCTTCTTAACTTGGAGACTTCGGGGATGAAATCCTTTAAGTAGGGGAGAATGTAACACCCCGTAATTTAAAATACCCTATTAACGATAAACTAAAGAATACTTAATTAAATATACAGAACTAAGTAAAACGAACTGCGCCATTGCGTTCGTCTCGGAATTGTGGTCAAGATAGACACCTGGTTTGCATTAAACAAACATAGTATGAAGAAGTTATTAACGTCAGAAGTTTGTATATGCATAAGAGAATCATATATATACAAAACATTTCAAAACAGTTCAAAATATTTCGAAAACCAGAAGCGGGAAGACGCGGAAACTCGGCCCGTTGGGTGTCGACCCCATGCCCTAGGGGTGTCGACCCGTGGGTCGACACCACAAGGGGGTGTCGACACCCCTATCAACCCCCTCCCCCCCGCCCGATGAATCTGGACCTGCTATGTGTCCTAGTTCGTTGGCTGATGGCTATATGAAGGACCCTATGCCCATTGTTTTATTAATCTAAATCAATGGTGACGAGGAGATGCTGCTTCAACTTAGATTAAATTAGCATCTTTTCAGCAACGACGATTCATACGTATTCAAAGATCGCCGATTCAACATCAACATGCTTTCCTCAGTTTTCTTAGATCCATTCTCTATGAGTTTATGTTGCTTTTAGATATAAATACCAAAATTGTAATCTTGATATGTATATGAATTTTGAATCTAGAATCTATGCCTAATCGGTTCTGTTATCTCATGTTCGTCAGATTTGTTCTTATATGCCTATCTTGTCATTATTCCAAATTCTGTCACTATATGCTTATTCAGTTGTTATGCCTATTACTGTCATCATATGCCTATCTTATAATTATGTTTATTTCTGTTCTTTTCCCTTCTTCTTTCCCTTTTTATTTTTATAGTCAGGCTACCTTCGAGCTTAGGCATACCGCTGAAATATGCGAACGCGTGAATTTGGGAAAAAAGGGAAGGGTTAATTTGGGGGAATGACTTGTATTGGGAAATTGGTGCATACCATGTATTGGGGAAATTGAGGCATAACTTGAATTGAAAAAATGAATATGAATTTGGGGCGTTAACCAAATTATGATTAAAGATTTTAATTTGGGGGATATGGTACATGATGAATATGACTTGGGAAAGGGGCATGAAAACCTATAATGACATAGTAATAATTGTTAAAGAATGAATATGCCAAGATTTACAGTAATTAGAAACTATAACTGTGCTTAGACACGAGGTTAGATTACACTTGTGGAAGAAGCCTGCCCGGAACCGCCCGGCATATCCATCATCCATAAGTGGTAAATCTAATGTGAGGGGTCTAAATGCATAAACGTACATGAAACGGTGTTAAGACACGAGGTTAAGCCCAACTTGTGGAAGAAGTCCGCCCGAACCCAACCGGCATATCCAACATCCACAAGTGGTAGACTTAATGTGGGAGGTCTAGCGCATTGTAACCATTAATGATTGAATGGTAATAAATAATTAACCTATTAAAATATGTTGGTTTATATGAACCTGTCAATGGAGTAGGGGTTAAGTAAACTTTCTTGAATTAGTGGGGTTAAGTTAATCTTGTTAGTATGTAGCGGCGGGAAATAAATATACATATAACTGAAAACTTAACCTGTTGGGGTTATGCAATCTATTAAACTGTAGGCATAACCTATTAAAATCCCAGTAGTGGGGATACAAGACAAAGTGGAGAGCTTGCATCATCTTGTGTGTGGGACCCGTATATGTCAGTAACCTACATCGGTATCAAACGGAGAACCCCGAACTAGGTCAGGGTCAGGGCACACTTATTGAGCTAGTTATAAGAGGTCACTTGGGTAAAGGTGTCCGACGGCGTGTTCCATCAGGCTCATGTGCGTGCATGGGTCCACCTGCTCGGGAAGATAAGACGCTATGATGTCAGTAGGTATAGCCGTGCATCTGGGAAATAATGGGGTTGCCCCTTTAGGAAGTGATACATCCTACTGTGGGGCCACCACGGGTATCTACGGAGTTAGTGAGTCTATCGATTGGGGTAGTAATTAGGGTACATCTAGTCTCGCCTGTTTAGAAACCTGTTATTATCGTTGGGGGTTACACCTGTTAGTTCTGTTGGGCTACCTGTTATTATATAGGGTAAAACCTCTTACTAGAAGTACACTTAAGCTACCATCTTATACTTGTTGGGATCATCTTGTTTCGATTATACTAGTATTGGTGCAGGGAGAAAAGTGTTAGAGAAGTGCAATATAGTCTATTCTTTCTATCATGTTTACCTTGTCATACCTGTCTTATATACCGTTGTCTCCCTTATCCAGTTTATATGCCTATCATGATGCTTTTCCTTATTTATATGCTAAAAGTAACTGGACTAGCCAGACTTATGCCTGAACTATTTTGTTTCCTCTTCTTTCTCTTCTGTTTCCCCTCCCAGGTTCTCAGGGTGTCAATACTCAACCTTGATCAAGATTCTTCTTTCATTCCACTTAGAGTTGCTTAGATCTACTGCTTGATTTCATACCCTCTCTACTATGGCTATGTTTTGGGGATTATGCTCTTTTTTTTAATGTTTATTGTACTCTGATGATTTTAGTACAAGACTGAAGTTTTAAGTTAATGTACTGGGTTTTATGTATTTCAGACTTATGATGTAATCATGTCTTGAACCACGATGTTTTCTTCTTAATAAAGTTTTAAATTTCGTTGTTATTTTATATTTAGCTTGTATTGTTTCTGTTTCTGTTTACCTATAACGCTTAACAAAACTTAATGCATCCTGATAAAGAATGACATTAATGGACGTAACTATTTCCTAAAGGAAATGTGTCGGAAGGTTGAGAACCTCAAAGCAAGGTAGTTCGACTAGGATTAGAGTTTTCCTTTAGTCCCTGGAAAAAGAAAGAATGGTTTTACAGGATATGAATGTATTCAAGGCTTTATAAGGTGACATCTAGGTTTTGTTTGATGGTTGCTATAGTCACTATAGATTTTCTTTCTATTTTTATGGCTAGGGTATCCCTATAGGATACTAAAGTGAGGATTGGGAATATAAATGGTAAAGGAGGTTATTTAGATCCTTTTATCCTATTCTATTGCAATATACTACGTTATTTTTATTCGAATAGCATATATTGCTTAGTTATTATGTGCTAACTCTTTTTTTGCATAAACATGTCGGTTTGAAACTTGAACATGTCTAATAGCATATTTTCCAGTATAACTTTTGATAGTCATTTATCACTCAAACCAAACTATTGTCTGACCCAAGGTTTTGTATTTCCTCTTATTATCTTAGGTACTCATCAATGTTTCTAATCAGTAGTATAGATAGCAGGTTTGGTGGTGTTTTGGAGATGAGATAGGAGAGCTTAGAATATCATTTTATATTGTTGATATTTTGTATCTATTGTTCACTTATGTACTCTGTTAGAGATGTGGTGAGGACTTGATGTACTAGATATTTCTACTTATGTGCATAACCCATTGATTCCGTGGATATGGCGTTTCTTTATTGTTGCTTACTACTGTTATATTGTATATTTTCTCATTATATTTTATCTTTGCATTGTGACATATAAGACATATTTCTTTTGTTTCTTCTCTGATGATTACCTATATCACCATGGAACTTATACATTGCATCTTTCCTGTTTTAGTGCAGGCGGCATGGGGAATGCATCACATTTGGTATCAGACCCTAGTTATTCGATTTACTAAAGTTAATAGTATATATGTGTAACAAAGAATATACTTGGAAAAGACTTGAACTTAAGCCATGTTCGAAGCCATAAGTGCCTCAATGATGCGAGGACCATAACCCGCTCTTGGAGTAGTGATATGTGATGGTGGTACTCCTGTGCAAGCATCTAAGATAAAATTTTCCAAGTTATGCAAGGATTTATCTTCTTTGGGAGGTAAATCATTCTTGGAGTCGAGTCTTCTACGAAAATTCGGGAGTTGTTGGATACTTGTCATCGCATCTTTGGTTATCTTTATATAGATAATGCAATGATGAGGAAGCCTGGTTCTGAGAAATTGCTAGGTTGAGCCATGAATTGATGGTATGCCATTACCATTGATTTCCTAGAGGATCATATCTCATGGGATGAATTTAGGGCTAAGTTTGAAGGTAAGATCATTCCTACGGTCAAAAAGTCCATATTGTTCAAGAGATTTGCTAATGAGGCTAGGAGACATGTCTATGTCTAATATGTTCTTGAGTTTGAAGCCCTCTCAAAGAATGTAATGTTACTCATAGATGCTCTTCATGAGAAGAACAATAAACTCATAATTTTCCTGATGAGTACTTAAGTAATAGGTTGGTAGGCCATACTGATGTTTCTTTCAAGAAGCTGGTTGAGAAGGCCTTGAAGCATGAAAGCAAGTTCCAAAAAATGTGTAGATGCAAATGATATTATTGGGAAAGCAAAAAAAGAAGAAGCAGGGTGGTGGTGGTAAAAATAAATGGGATGGAAAGAGAAAGAAACAACAAGGAAAAGGAAGGAGAATAAGAAAAAGGACAGTAAAGAGATATTTTGCTATAACTGCATGGAGAAATGCCACTATTCTAAGAAGTGCAAGGCTCTTAAGGGAAAGAAGTGCTTTAATTGTGATAAGTTAGGGCACTGAAGAAGGATTTACTAGAACCTCCTAAGGGTAAGAAGGTTAGGAAGCATACACTTTGGATATTGTAACGACCCGGTTTTTGTCGACTTTGGTTATCGCCATAAACTCAATGATGACTAACCTAACATCGTAAAACACCGAAAAGTTAATAGAAAGAAGTTAGAGGGTAGAATAGATAAGATAGAACTAATAGAATAGAAGAAGAAGAACATCATCATCAGAGTAAACATGAATCTCACAGCGGAACGAATAAAATATAACATAACTTTTGAAATACAAACAGTATGTATACAATAACACTTATCAGAGTACAACACTTACAACACAGCAGAAATAAACAATAGCTATAAAATCCTGAAGCCTCCTGCTCCAACTCTTCAAGTATCTGTAAATCCTGACTACTTGACTGCCCGTACAAAATTGGGCACCCAAGAGTTTAGGGAAAACAAAACAAAATAAACTCCGGTTCAGTCATGAGACTGGTATGATTAAAACAGTTTAAAATAGTTCGAAAAAGTAAACGATATCTCATAAGACCACGCCGTATAACGGATCGGGTTTTTCCCTTATGAGAATCCAAAATTTATTTATATCAAAAACCTTTTGATATTATAATAATGTCTATCAACACAATATAATAATCATCTAGCAGAAACGCTTTCATCTCACGTTCTACATATATAGTATACAATCAAAACCACAAGCACGTATTGGGTAATGGATTTCCAACTATGACAAGGTATGGAACCACCTTTCGCTAGTGTACCTCTAGAGAGGAATACACTAGGTTCAACAAGAACATCTTGCAACCCGGCCACACATGACCGACCACTCATTTCGCTTGAGTGTATCGAACGTATATCACCAACGGTTGGGATCAGCAACCGTTTCCCGAATGGGACAACATCGACAATGGATTTTTAGAAATAAATGAAACTCTAGATCAGGTGATTATACACCCTAATAGGTGTGACCTACATAGCCATGCTGCTTGCCCGATTTTCATCATTTCCCGGTTGTTGAGGCCAGAGGCTACGATTTCTTTCTATTCATTGATAACACGATCACTTTGAATGTCACATTATCAGATCCATTAATCACTAATTTGTTTGCACAAATATTCTGGATGTTATGCTAAGGGAACATTGGAAATACTCTGTCAGACACTCGTCCATATACGTTCGTTCTGGGACTGAACGAAACCGAAGGCACTATTCAGTACATCCATCCTAGGCAATCTCTACCTAGGACTTATACAACAACCCTTGCACTTTACTTCCTCTTCAATTTCTTTGGCATATATGATTCGCAATGCTTATGCCAATACGGAGTGGTTCTTTGGATAAGAATCCAACCGGTCTCTCCATATTAACAACGTTAAAATGGTCAAAACTTTGATAGTCGGTGATTTAACTATCAAATGAAAACATGTCTGTGTACACACAACGTTCTTATTTCCAAATGGGATTATCGATCCAATCATCAAACGTATATATAGATATATATATCCTCATTTTCTACGTTTAGAAAATATACATTATTAACACTGGAAAACATTTCCATGGCTTAATTACATATCCCTATTCTTCCACATCTATCAGACTCTAACTATAAACTAACAAGAGAACAACTTCCTAAGTATAAACCCCGAAGGCCGAAACCAACATCAGATCGATACTTAGGAAACTATTCAACTTATTAATCTCTAGTCAGTTTCTTATTTTTTCTTAACTCTATTTTGATTAACTATGTTCGATTAACTCCTTTTGATTTACTCGATTCGATTAACTCCTCTATTTATTTTCCCAAAAAATATTCCTTTATTCTATTTATTTTCTAAATAAATAAATCCTTTAATCTATTTATTTTCTAAATAAATATTCCTTTATTCTATTTATTTTCTAAATAAATATCCCTTTATTCTATATCATATTTATTTACTAAATAAATATCTCTTATATAATATCTTATTCCCAAATTATTTCCTTTAACTCTATTTCCTATTTATAAATATTCCATTTATAAATATTTCCTTTTATAAAATCTTCTTTGATTTTATAAATAATTTCTCTTTTATAAAATCCTTTGATTTTATAAATAATTTATTTTCAATATTCACTTTGAAAATCCCCTTTTCTACATCCCAGTATTTCTTACGGTATTTAAAATACCAATTAACCATGATCGATATCATTCAACACACAGAATCCACAACAGATTTTATATCACATCATATATTACAATATATGAACAGAACAGTATTATAATTATTGAGGAGTCCAATTGGACCCCTCCAACATGTTTCCCTGCATCACATATGTTAAACAACACGAGTATAAAATATTCTGATAAACAAAATCAATATTCGATTAACGATTTATATATATATCGTTATCTAAAATTTCAACCAATCACAAACAATTCAACCAAATAGTTAACACACAACAATCAATAGATAATTATCAATTCTAAGAATACATTGTAAAAATATAACTGTTCAGAGTTGGTGAGTTTTACTCACTTTGGCAGTTCATCGTTAAATAACGATAAACTGTTGTTTGATTCAGATTGGATGTTTTATTCTGTCATAAATCCTGACTAGCTCCAAATCTGTTCTAATTAGTTCCATTGTTGCTTCCGTCCATACGATCCTACGGATCTGAATTTGTCCAATTTCGATGACATACGACGAAGTTACGATATTAACAAATTTATTGTCTATATAAGTTAACATACACTTATATAAATAAAAATTTGGATTCAAACTATCATTGGGC
Source organism: Allium sativum (assembly GCA_030737875.1). NCBI lineage: Eukaryota > Viridiplantae > Streptophyta > Magnoliopsida > Asparagales > Amaryllidaceae > Allium > Allium sativum. Next base: position 61,147,386 of record CM060909.1, on the reverse strand, counting down.
TTAACCTTGTTTGTTTCCCGTCGCCCCATTAACACAAAAGGCCACCCAAAATTTCTCTCTTCCCAAGCACAACTCTTCTTCTCCAAACAAGATCTGCTCCAGAAAAATATCCACACTCTCCAGTAACGCCTTCCCGTCCAAACCATTTCCATGACTTCACAAAGCAAAGATCACCAACTACTTCTCTGTATCAACCTCCTATCTTCTCTAACAAAATACTTATGCACTGCTAACACCCAGGCACTCCGCACCTTCAACCTCAAGAATTAAAAATACTGTACCCAACCGAAATCTCAACGCCCTTATCCCCTTCCATTTACAGTTCACAACCGAACTTCCTTTCATAATAAATCCCATAAAAAAACATCATCAACGCTTCTTTCTTCTAGTTGAATTAAGACCCCAAAACACCAACTGAACCCTCACAGTAAGTCACGACAGTACATATTCCCACTCGCGTCTCCTTTTTCCCTGATCTGCTACCTTAACCGATAGCAGCGCCGCACCCTCGATGATCGGACTCCCCCTCTGCGATGCTACCAGGTGCGCCTTGCTCCAAGGAGGTCGACCACCACCTTATTACCATCACCGGCCTCTCTCATATCCACAAATCCCAAGCCCTAGTCGGATCTGTGGTGCGTAGGACCTTCGGAAGGAGCATCGAGCTCCACGATTTCCATATCAGAAGGAAGAGGATCCTCCAAGGATTCTCAATATATATAAAATGATTTATCGATTTCTCTCTGATTTTATTTTGATTTTAAATGTTGCGATTTGGGTTTTCTGGGAAATAATGATGAAGCCTCATTTTTGATCAGAGGAATGAGGAATGAAAACTAGATTTATCTTAAGTTAGGTATTTATAAGATTTGTTTTTAATATTTTATATTCATTTATTTAGCTATCGAATATTTGTATTTGTTATCTAAAATACGTATGATCACACACGATATCTAAAAATCATGAAAATTGACGTACAGTTACTGTTTGACATTACGGTCTCAACGAAACTGGTTTCGTCGAATTCCGACTCCGTTTGCTCACACAACGTATTTTTAACTATCAAAATACTGACTATTTTCCACATTAAAAATCGGTACGGCCACATACTGACTTCAAAAATCATGGAAATTGAAATCTAACAATAATTTAACATTGTGGATCCAACAAAATTAGTTTTGTTGGATTCTGAGGTCGTTTGCAAAACTGGCTATTTTTAAAGCTCTAAATAACCCATTTAAATATTAAATATATTTAAAAACAATTAAAGTTAATATTTATAAATAAATATTATCATATATATTCACAACAGAATATCATACAGCTCCACTAGGATTTTACAACTCGATATTCAAATCCCGGTTGAATCGATGTTCAAATTTATATTGAAATTCCTTATATATATCGTTATAAATTATAAAGGAATTCCATAGTGACTTTTCTAAAATTTGATTTGGACATAAATCAAAATCTACATAATGAAATCCCGATTTTTCTCTTCCACTAGAAAAATATACTTCACCAGCTCCTAACGTTTCTTGTTTCGCGGAAATCTGATTTAAAACGGCTTTTATATATTCGTTTAAAGTTCGAATCGCCTGATCGCGAACTGCCATGCCATTTCGAGCTCGATTATAGATATAATATAATTATACATTCAAACATCGTTTAAATAATATATTCGTTATTCTAATTCAATTCCAAACTGAATTATATATTTTGAATTTTCCAGTTCACACCATATCGTGAATTCCACTAATTCTGATTATTTCTGAATTTAATATATTATTCTATTATTTTAATTTAATTAAATATTCACTTTATTTAATTAAAAAGCAATTTAATTCCCTAAATCACTATTTATATAATTAAATTAATTAATTATTATATCTCTAAAAATACGGGTCGTTACATTCTTCCCCACTTAAAATAATTTCGTCCTCGAAATTGCTAAGGTAGAAAACAAACCCTATAGACTGGTTAGAACCTATTGGTTCATTTCTTAACTTTAGTTTCAACTGAACCAATTTAAGTTCAATTAAATTATTAATTCATTTCGACTAACGAAAATTTTCAAAAATCCTGAAAATTTTCTAACACCTTAACTTTTCAAAAAAATTTGCCCGCACCTCCTTTGTACAGCACTATCAGTTCAACTACCACTCGCCTCTCTAGGCCTTCTCCAACCCAAAAGAAAATCAAACAGCCAAGTGGTTTGCCAAATCGACTCATAAATTCCAAACTCATATAAAATATAAACTTGTACCTTTTTGTCGGTGAAGGAACCCGAACTTCCCCGGTCTCCGAAGAGAAGGGAAAGAACGAATTACTGTGAGAACACGACAAAATAGAATGCAGGCGGAAGAACATTTCATTGTATATTACAACAATGCATCAGATTACAAGAATATACAGAGTATAAATGAATAAATATTACACAGAAAAATATCAGAGATTACAATACATTACATAGCAGCGGAAAATAATACAATACACAACTAGAATGAGATATACGGATACAAAGCTTTCCGGATATCGTTCCAGCTGTAAACCAGGATCCTGTGAATATAAATTTTCAAAACCAAAACTACTAGCTGCCCGTGTCAAAATAAGGACACCCAGAGTTTAGGTTAAAACAATAAACTCCAGGTCAGTCATGTGACTGGTGTGAGAACTAAAACAGTTAATAATCTTTATTTTAAAGTTAGGTGAATCAAGGGACCACGCCGTATAACACGGAACGGGTTTACTCCCAAGAATACCAGTGCATAAAACAAACAGCGCAATGCTAAATAGAGAAAAATGAAGCTGTTATAAGACCCAGGTCCTATCACACAATGCAACGCAAGCCGGGGGATAGGGTTTTCCCTTATAACAGCCAAAGAATGCTTGATACGTTTTAAAACAAATCATTTGATACTATTATCAGTGTATAGTGTATAAAACAATTTCAGATCATAAGTATCAATCATAGACGGCATGGGTACCATATATCATGTCGCCATACTAGTTCTACAATTAAAACCGCAAATGTCACGTATTTGGAAATTGGAATTCCATCTATGAACCGAGGCAAAAGATAGTCCTCAACCGATTCGAGACGCTCTAGCCCGTGTCTCAGGAACAGAACGCATCGTCCCTTGGAGCGACAGGGCCGGTCCACCGATGTGGATTAAAATGCCTGAACACTGCGTTTCCCCGCTCTTTGGGGCGTAAATGAGCCAATGAATGGCTCCATCGGACCCGGATCGTCCGATCTAACCGAGGTGCCTCGCAACAGCAACAACCACACAGGTGAAAAGTATATAAATGTCAGGGCTGGTAGGTCACTGACACCACCATAGCTAGAAGGAAACGCATGCCCTCCCTGAGGTCCTCTCCCGTTTCTGGTTCACAACCGGGGGTGTGAGGCTCGCGAATTCACGTTACATAAAGCTATGCCACACAGGCGGTGCTTTGATCATCACCACAAGACTTTGCTTTTCAACAGAAGCCTTGATCAATTGCCACTTAGGCATGCCACATAGGCAATTCACTCAATGCGTTTTATATCCATCTGTATATAACCCCTGAGCTCGTACGTCTCAGAGAAGGGCGTTAAGCAAGAGAATAAATTCTCCGCCGCCAAACAGATATATATTTAATAGAAATCAATCACACAGACTAAAATCCAATGTCAGACACACAGTCCATTTACAAGTCCGTTCTGGGTCTGAACGAAACCGGAGGCACCTAGTACCCCGCATATCCATCGATCTCCAAGTACATCTGGACGACCACCGACTGATTCCCTCATCTTGGGTGTACAGCCCAATCAAGATCATCAGTAATCACCCAAACGATGTGAAGACTTCCGGTCTTCAACCACCGTCTTCATCTTCGACACCACGTCGAAACAGTTATTCAGAAAGGGATAAACCCGGTCTTTCTGAATAACTCGCGTATATATAATAAAAGTGTTACACAAACACAACATACGCCTCATTCCACTTCAGAATATTCTTTTTATTCAAATATTCTTATATTTTGGGAAAGGTTCCCATTAATTTTATCAAAGATAAATTCTTTAAATTTATTCTTTAATCTCCTTTGAATATCAATTCAAACTAGTCGGGATTAGCCAACCACACCGAAGTAATCATTTATTTTAATTTCTCAATCCCAACCTATTCATCCCATGAAGTAAAACTGGTCATACTTCATATCTAACACCACGGTGTTATCGGTAAATTCAATTACCATTTCACGTTCAAATCTAATTAAAGATTTAACTATCGCCAGGAGCAAAACTGGTGATACTCCATTCTCGATCTTTTCAATCTAATTAAAGATTCATTAAAACTCCACTTAGTTTTAATCCTTATCTGGGTTAAAGAATCAGTGTCATTTTAAAACACGGTTAACGATAAACCCAAAATCACATTCCATTAATTATCGGGTTAAAGAACAAGTGTTATTTAAAACATTGTTCACGATAAACCCAAAAATCAATATCAATTCCATTAAATATTATTTAATTGGTACACTTCATTAAACCTAAATAAAAAGATTTAATCTTTTCTCAACTGGGATCAAGAGCAGTGTTAATGAAGACACCATTCACGACAAACCCAAATCCCATTTGATATTCAATACTAGGCTCTGAATAGAAAATATATCGGCTTATATTCAATATCAAATTCTACGACCAACAAATATCGTATTGGAAATAACGATATATATACATATCTTTCAAATTTCCCTAACAATATCTGTATGATCACGAAATCCAACATCGAAATATTCCAAAGACAATTTCGATTCAAATCCATTCCAATTCAATTATTGGAAGTTCTGGTTATATTTCAAAACCATTTCAAACTCACTTTATTTATTTTAAAAATAAATAAATTACTATTCTAGTTCAAAACTAGTTCATTTCGATAAAATTCTATTTTTGTCCTTTCAAATATGGAATTTTTCATCCTAATTCTTCCCAAATCATTTCTTATGATTTTACACAAATTATGGATATTTTTAATAATTTTATCAAGGCCCGTACAGTCGATTTCCATCAACGGCCATCGAACTACACTTATAGCGACCTTTTCCAAATTTGATTTGGACATAATTCCAAATCCAACCGTTAGATTTCAAATTTATAATATTCGTTAGAATGCTCTTTTCGATACGAACCCAACGGTTCCGGTTTTAGGAGAACCCGACGGTCGGATCTTCCGCAATATCCGTTCGAAGTCAATGGTCGAAATTCGCGAACTACCGCGGCGCGGCGCGTTCTATTCAGGCCATTATATTATATATATAATATATATATATATACAATATATATATAATATATACTTCGTCGATTTCCTTTTAAAACGTATTTTATAAATCGTTTTAAATTCGTTTTCAAACGATTTCAACTCCCTTTTCAAATTCAAATCAAAATTGAATTTTTCCCTTTCAAATTCGTTTTACATTCATTTTCAAATTGATTCCAATTCAAATCGATTTTTAATTCAATTTCAATTCCAATTCACTTTTATTCAATTTCAATTTGAATTCATTTCGATTCAATTTAATTCGAATTTCAATTCTTTTCAAAATTTCAAATTTTGAAATCACTTTCGATATTCGTTATAAAATGAATAAAATCAATATAAATATCGTTCACGTCAAAATGGCGTAAATCTAATCAACACGGCTTCATATATTCATATTTTCAAATATTCCATTTCGAATATATATATTTCAAATATTTCTATTCAAATATTTCCTTTTTCAAATATTTCTATTTCAAATATTCTATTTCAAATATTTCCTTTTTCAAATATTTCTATTTCAAATATTTCTTTTTCTAAACTGGAATGAGGCCCAATCAATTACCATATAATGTTAATTATATGGATTTTCTACAACACATGTATATATCAACGATGACAAATAATCAACCATCATCCAAAGTGCATTCTACACTGTATAAGCATCAAATATAAATATCTAACGCTTATAACAGTCTGTCAATCAATCGATCGACATACGACTAATTATTGGGATTAGTGTATGTCATCCATCATCCCAATACCCGTGTGGGGTTTCAAACAATCAAACACAGATTTTATTTGTGCAGTTGGGCGAGGTGTAAAATTTATCGTCCCAATCAATACCAGTCAAATGTGTATATATAAACAAATCGTCCGATCTGTTTATTTTTATTTCATTTCATATACACATTAAAAATTCTATTTTTAACTATAAAATATTTTTAACTATATAAATATTTCATTTCACATCACACAATCAACTACACATCAAAATCAAACAACCAAGCATACAAGCCGTCCATGGTCTGTGGACGACGGGTGTCGGGTGCTACTAAACACCGTCTGCATCCTAGTATATATTTTAACTAGAAAATTAAATTAAAGGTGAGAAGTTCTCACAGATAGCTATCCGATCCCACGACTCTTCATAGGTAGGAATCTTCGCCTTTCCCGCCTTTTGTCACTTTCTTTCACCGTATTCTCTACATATGTAAAAATCACATTTTTACTTCGCTATTCTAAATATAAAAATCGAATTTTTACTTTGCTATTCAATATATAAAAATCGAATTTTACTTTGCTATTCAACATATAAAAAACAAATTTTTACTTTGATATTCAATATATAAAAATCGAATTTTTACTATGCTATTCAATATATAAAAATCGAATTTTCACTTCGCAATTCAATATATAAAAATCGAATTTTTACTATGCTATTCAATATATAAAAATCGAATTTTCACTTCGCTATTCAATATATAAAAATCGAATTTTTACTATGCTATTCAATATATAAAAATCGAATTTTCACTTCGCTATTCAATATATAAAAATCGAATTTTTACTATGCTATTCAATATATAAAAATCGAATTTTTACTTCGCTATTCAATATATAAAATTTGAATTTTTACTATGCTATTCAATATATAAAAATCGAATTTTTACTATGCTATTCAATATATATAAATCGAATTTTTACTATGCTATTCAATATATAAAAATCGAATTTTTACTTTGCTAATCTATATATAAAAAACATAACTTTATACGAATAAAGACTATATTTTTACATCGCTAACTTCATAAGAAAGATTATATTTTTATAACTCTATAATATAAAAGATTATATTTTTATACTGCTATTCATATGACAAAAATCATATTTTTCTACTTGTTCTTCATATTAAAAACACAAACTTTAACATGCCATTCATTTTCTAAACTGAAATTATAATCAAATAATAAAACAAAAAGGGAAAAGAAGAACTTACAGCGCACAAGGGGGGTTTCACTGTCGCCTAAAGTCGGAAGGGGTCGGGGTGCGGATTTCAGAGGAAAGGGAGCAGGAGGCGGGGTTGACTGGAGGGGGTTCGTCGAGGGCGGCGGAGGTGGGGTAGGGGGTCGCGATGGAGGAAGGAAGGAGAAGGAGAAGGAGAAGAAAGGGGAAATCGAAGAGAGAGGGGACTGATCGGAGCTGCGCCCGCTCCGGCGGCGCGATGGCCAGCGCGCCTGGCGGCGCGCGATTCCTCCCTCCCCCTTTTTTATTATTTTCTTTGAATGAATTGAATCGGAGGGGCCTGAGAGGAGGTAAGGAGAAAGGGAGAGAAGGATATTTATTTTATTTTATTATTTAATTCAAAAAGTTGACCTTTTTAATTCGACCTCCAAACGAGGCCCACCGCCTATCGTCCATAGCTAATTACCCCCATTCCGAACACAATGGGATATGTATCGTAGGCTGATTCGACTATTTCAATCAGTTTTCGTCAAAATCAACATATAACTCTATATATTGAATTTGAACGCGCATTTCAATTTACCGGGGTCACATACTAACTAGGAAAATTCCCGAAAAATATTTTCTAGCTTCGTATTGACGATACGGTCCTAACAAAACTAGTTTCGCCGAATTCTGAGACCGTTTGAAAAATGGTCATTTTCCAGTCGATTAAAATCAACTAAAACTGGTCAAACGCGTTTTCCTTTGCCACGCTCACATATTGATTCGAAAAATTATGAAATTTGGAATCTAGCAATAATTTGACATCGCAGATCCAACAAAAGTGGTTTTGTCAAAATCCGAGGTCGTTTGCAAAATGGCTATTTTTAAGGGCTTGAATTCCACAGCGACTACTCAGAATTTTCAACTGGACATATCTTTTGATCCCCGCTATGAAATTTCGATTTTTCGGGTTCGTTGGAAAGATATTCTTTATTAGATTCCATTATTTTTGGTTTCACTAAAATCCGGTTTATTTTGCACCCGGTACGTTCAATTAAAGTTTGAAATCGAATAATTGAACTACCGCGCCATTTTCAATTCCTTTTATAAATATAAATAACTATTTATATTCTGACGATGAACTATATAATATATACGTTCAAATTCTATTCAAAATAAATTTCTCGTCGTCATTATTTAAAATAATTCATTTTAAATAATCAAAATTCGCTAAAATTGCCAAAATAAAAATTTTAAACTGGCCCAGATTTCCGGGTTATTACAATCTCCCCCACTTAAAACTTTTTGTCCCCGAAAAGGAACAAAGCCAAAAGTTGTTTGATCAATCAACTCTATTTTCGATCCGGCTTCCATTCTCCAACTTTTCAGTTTATGAGAATTTTCAAATTTTTCAAAAATTTGGCTAACATCCGGAATTTTCAAAAAATTTCGCCATAACCTCCCCTGCACCGGGAGCCACGGGAAAATCCCAAAATTGCCATACAGGCCTTCTGATCTCAAAAAGAAAAAGAAAATGCCAAGCGGCTAGCCAATCGGCTCATAAAATCATCATCACCCAAACAAAACAGTAAATTATGGTAAACATGTACCTATTTGTCGGGCAAACAAATTTTATTCTCTGCTCTAGCCTCCTTGCTATGACCTGTTCAATGTAAGTACATGTATATGCAAGCAAATGCGACTAATTTTCAATACAATTCAATATTTGACCAATTTGGTTAAAGCTTCAACATTCAATTATTCAAACAATAATCAAACAACACAACTATCAATCAATTAGTTGGTTATCATTTCAAATGCATAACTTTGATATATAGTCAAAAATCAGATTTTTGATGCCAAATCACAACAATAAATCCTATATAGCTTTGGTTCTCACACCAGTCAATTGGAAATATATAGAAATCCCACTTTCGTCACACGAACATAAATTCTAATTATGGAGCTCCATCATCAAAATCATCTCTGGGCGATTAGAGTGTAATTCTATACCTATCCAGTATATTAAAACTTCAAATACACGTTTGCAAGGCGTATATGCAAAATCTTTATATACTGGACTGTCCAAATCAATACAAATAAATAATCAATACGAATAATTGATTTAAATTTTCAAAACAAAATTTGTTTTCACTTTAAAAATATACTCCTCATACTCGTTCTAGGATACTACTGATCCCATCTCTAACGAGTCATTCCCATTGGATATTACTAATCCAATATCTGATGAATTCTTTCATATGGTTCTAATGTGTCTTGTTCTCTGAGCTTGGTAAACCAAAGCTCTGATACCAACTGAAGGAACCCGAACTTCCCCAGTCTCCGAAGAGAAGGGAAAGAACGAATTACTGTGAGAACACGACAAAATAGAACGCAGGCGGAAGAACATTTCATTGTATATTACAACAATGCATCAGATTACAAGAATATACATAGTATAAATGAATAAATATTACATAGAAAAATATCAGAGATTACAATACATTACATAGCAGTGAAAAATAATACAATACACAACTAGAATGAGATATACGGATACAAAGCTTTCCGGATATCGTTCCAACTGTAAACCAGGATCCTGTGAATATAAATCTGCAAAACCAAAACTACTAGCTGCCCGTGTCAAAATAAGGGCACCCAGAGTTTAGGTTAAAACAATAAACTCCAGGTCAGTCATGTGACTGGTGTGAGAACTAAAACAGTTAATAATCTTTATTTTAAAGTTAGGTGAATCAAGGGACCACGCTGTATAACACGGAACGGGTTTCCTCCCAAGAATACCAGTGCATAAAACAAACAGCGCAATGCTAAATAGAGAAAAATGAAGCTGTTATAAGACCCAGGTCCTATCACACAATGCAACGCAAGCCGGGGGATAGGGTTTTCCCTTATAATAGCCAAAGAATGCATGATACGTTTTAAAACAAATCATTTGATACTATTATCAGTGTATAGTGTATAAAACAATTTCAAATCATAAGTATCAATCATAGACGGCATGGGTACCATATATCATGTCGCCATACTAGTTCTACAATTAAAACCGCAAATGTCACTATTTGGAAATTGGATTTCCATCTATGAACCGAGGCAAAAGATAGTCCTCAACCGATTCGAGACGCTCTAGCCCGTGTCTCAGGAACAGAACGCATCGTCCCTTGGAGCGACAGGGCCGATCCACCGATGTGGATTAAAATGCATGAACACTGCGTTTCCCCGCCCTTTGGGGCGTAAATGAGCCAATGAATGGCTCCATCGGACCCGGATCGTCCGATCTAACCGAGGCGCCTCGCAACAGCAACAACCACACAGGTGAAAAGTATATAAATGTCAGGGCTGTTAGGTCACTGACACCACCCTAGCTAGAAGGAAACGCATGCCCTCCCTGAGGTCCTCTCCCATTTCTGGTTCATAACCGGGGGTGTGAGGCTCGCGAATTCATGTTACACAAAGTTATGCCACACAGGTGGTGCTTTGATCATCACCACAAGACTTTGCTTTTCAACAGAAGCCTTAATCTATTGCCACTTAGGCATGCCACACAGGCAATTCACTCTATGCGTTTGATATCCATCTATATATAACCCTTGAGCTCGTACGTCTCAGAGAAGGGCGTTAAGCATGAGAATAAATTCTCCGCCGCCAAATAGATATATATTTAATAGAAATCAATCACACAGACTAAAATCCAATGTCAGACACACAGTCCATTTACAAGTCCGTTCTGGGTCTGAACGAAACCAGAGGCACCTAGTACCCTGCATATCCATCGATCTCCAAGTACATCTGGACGACCACCGACTGATTCCCTCATCTTGGGTGTACAGCCCAATCAAGATCATCAGTAATCACCCAAACGATGTGAAGACTTCCGGTCTTCAACCACCATCTTCATCTTCGACACCACGTCGAAACAGTTATTCAGAATGGGATAAACCCGGTCTTTCTGAATAACTCGCGTATATATAATAAAAGTGTTACACAACATACGCCTCATTCCACTTCAGAATATTATTTTTATTCAAATATTCTTATATTTTGGGAAAGGTTCCCATTAATTTTATCAAAGATAAATTCTTTAAATTTATTCTTTAATCTCCTTTGAATATCAATTCAAACTAGTCGGGATTAGCGAACCACACCGAAGTAATCATTTATTTTAATTTCCCAATCCCAACCTATTCATCCCATGAAGTAAAACTGGTCATACTTCATATCTAACACCACGGTGTTATCGGTAAATTCAATTACCAATTCACGTTCAAATCTAATTAAAGATTTAACCATCGCCAGGAGCAAAACTGGTGATACTCCATTCTCGATCTTTTCAATCTAATTAAAGATTCATTAAAACTCCACTTAGTTTTAATCCTTATCTGGGATAAAGAATCAGTGTCATTTTAAAATACGGTTCACGATAAACCCAAAATCACATTCCATTAATTATCGGGTTAAAAACAAGTGTTATTTAAAACATTGTTCACGATAAACCCAAAAATCAATATCAATTCCATTAAATATTATTTAATTGGTACACTTCATTAAATCTAAATAAAAAGATTTAATCTTTTCTCAACTGGGTTCAAGAGCAGTGTTAATGAAGACACCATTCACGACAAACCCAAATCCCATTTGATATTCAATACAAGGCTCTGAATAGAAAATATATCGGCTTATATTCAATATCAAATTCTACGACCAACAAATATCGTATTGGAAATAACGATATATATACATATCTTTCAAATTTCCCTAACAGCATCTGTATGATCACGAAATCCAACATCGAAATATTCCAAAGACAATTTCGATTCAAATCCATTCCAATTCAATTATTGGAAGTTCTGGTTATATTTCAAAACCATTTCAAACTCACTTTATTTATTTTAAAAATAAATAAATTACTGTTCTAGTTCAAAACTAGTTCATTTCGATAAAAGTCTATTTTTATCCTTTCAAATATGGAATTTTTCACCCCAATTCTTCGCAAATCATTTCTTATGATTTTACACAAATTATGGATATTTTTAATAATTTTATCAAGGCCCGTACAGTCGATTTCCATCAACGGCCATCGAACTACACTTATAGCGACCTTTTCCAAATTTGATTTGGACATAATTCCAAATCCAACCGTTAGATTTCAAATTTCTAATATTCGTTAGAAAGCTCTTTTCGATACGAACCCAACGGTTCCAGTTTTAGGAGAATCCGACGGTCGGATCTCCCGCAATATCCGTTCGAAGTCAATGGTCGAAATTCGCGAACTACCGCGGCGCAGCGCGTTCTATTCAGGCCATTATATATTATATATAATATATATATAATATATACTTCGTCGATTTCCTTTTAAAACGTATTTTATAAATCGTTTTAAATTCGTTTTCAAACGATTTCAACTCCCTTTTCGAATTCAAATCAAAATTGAATTTTTCCCTTTCAAATTCGTTTTACATTCGTTTTCAAATTGATTCCAATTCAAATCGATTTTTAATTCAATTCCAATTCAATTTAATTCAATTTGAATTCATTTCGATTCAATTTAATTCGAATTTCAATTCTTTTCAAAATTTCAAATTTTGAAATCACTTTCGATATTCGTTATAAAATGAATAAAAACGATATAAATATCGTTCACGTCAAAATGGCGTAAATCTAATCAACACGGCTTCATATATTCATATTTTCAAATATTCCATTTTGAATATTTATATTTCAAATATTTCTATTCAAATATTTCCTTTTTCAAATATTTCTATTTCAAATATTCTATTTCAATTATTTCCTTTTTCAAATATTTCTATTTCAAATATTTCTTTTTTAAACTGGAATGAGGCCCAATCAATTACCATATAATGTTAATTATATGGATTTTCTACAACACATGTATATATCAACGATGACAAATAATCAACCATCATCCAAAGTGCAATCTACACTGTATAAGCATCAAATATAAATATCTAACGCTTATAACAGTCTGTCAATCAATCGATCGACATACGACTAATTATTGGGATTAGTGTATGTCATCCATCATCCCAATACCCGTGTGGGGTTTCAAACAATCAAACACAGATTTTATTTGTGCAGTTGGGCGATGTGTAAAATTTATCATCCCAATAAATACCAGTCAAATATGTGTATATAAACAAATCGTCCGATCTGTTTATTTTTATTTCATTTCATATACACGTTATAAATTCTATTTTTAACTATAAAATATTTTTAACTATATAAATATTTTATTTCATTTCACAACACATCACACAATCAACTACACATCAAAATCAAACAACCAAGCATACAAGCCGTCCATGGTCTGTGGACGACGGGTGTCGGGTGCTACTAAACACCGTCTGCATCCAAGTATATATTTTAACTAGAAAATTAAATTAAAGGTGAGAAGTTCTCACAGATAGCTATCCGATCCCACGACTCTTCATAGGTAGGAATCTTCGCCTTTCCCGCCTTTTGTCACTTTCGTTCACCGTATTCTCTACATATGTAAAAATCACATTTTTACTTCGCTATTCAATATATAAAAATCGAATTTTTACTTTGTTATTCAATATATAATAATTGAATTTTTACTTTGCTATTCAATATATAAAAATCGAATTTTTACTTTTCTATTCAATATATAAAAATCGAATTTTTACTATGCTATTCAATATATAAAAATCGAATTTTTACTTCGCTATTCAATATATAAAAATCGAATTTTTACTATGCTATTCAACATATAAAAATCGAATTTTCACTTCGCTATTCAATATATAAAAATCGAATTTTTACTATGCTATTCAATATATAAAAATCGAATTTTCTCTTCGCTATTCAATATATAAAAATTGAATTTTTACTATGCTATTCAATATATAAAAATCGAATTTTTACTTCGCTATTCAATATATAAAAATCGAATTTTTACTATGCTATTCAATATATAAAAATCGAATTTTTACTATGATATTCAATATATAAAAATCGAATTTTTATTATGCTATTCAATATATAAAAATCGAATTTTTACTTTGCTAATCTATATATAAAAAACATAACTTTATACGAATAAAGACTATATTTTTACATCGCTAACTTCATAAGAAAGATTATATTTTTATAACTCTACAATATAAAAGATTATATTTTTATACTGCTATTCATATGACAAAAATCATATTTTTCTACTTGTTCTTCATATTAAAAACACAAACTTTAACATGCCATTCATTTTCTAAACTGAAATTATAATCAAATAATAAAAGAAAAAGGGAAAAGAAGAACTTACAGCGCACATGGGGGGTTTCACTGTCGCCTAAAGTCGGAAGGGGTCGGGGTGCGGATTTCAGAGGAGAGGGAGCAGGAGGCGGGGTTGACTGGAGGGGGTTCGTGGAGGGCGGCGGAGGTGGGGCAGGGGGTCGCGATGGAGGAAGGAAGGAGAAGGAGAAGAAAGGGGAAATCGAAGAGAGGGGGGACTGATCGGAGCTGCGCCCGCTCCGGCGGCGCAATGGCCAGCGCGCCTGGCGGCGCGCGATTCCTCCCTCCCCTTTTCTTTTTTCTTCTTTTTTATTTTCTTTGAATGAATTGAATCGGGGGGGCTGAGAGGAGGTAAGGAGAAAGGGAGAGAAGGATATTTATTTTATTTTATTATTTAATTCAAAAAGTTGACCTTTTTAATTCGACCTCCAAACGAGGCCCACCGCCTATCGTCCATAGCTAATTACCCCCATTCTGAACACAATGGGATATGTATCATAGGCTGATTCGTCTGTTTCAAACAGTTTTCATCAAAATCAACATATAACTCTATATATTGTATTTGAACGCGCATTTCAATTTACCGGGGTCACATACTAACTAGGAAAATTCCCGAAAAATATTTTCTAGCTTCGTATTGACGATACGGTCCTAACAAAACTAGTTTCGTCGAATTCTGAGACCGTTTAAAAAATGGCCATTTTCCAGTCGATTAAAATCAACTGAAACTGGTCAAACGCGTTTTCCTTTGCCACGCTCACATATTGATTCGAAACATTATGAAATTTGGAATCTAGCAATAATTTGACATCACGGATCCAACAAAAGTGGTTTCGTCGAAATCCGAGGTCGTTTGCAAAATGGCTATTTTTAAGGGCCTGAATTCCACAGCGACTACTCAGAATTTTTAACTGGACATATCTTTTGATCCCCGCTATGAAATTTCAGTTTTTCGGGTTCGTTGGAAAGATATTCTCTATTAGATTCTATTATTTTTTGTTTCACTAAAATCTGGTTTATTTTGCACCTGGTACGTTCAATTAAAGTTTGAAATCGAATTATCGAACTACCGCGCCATTTTCAATTCCTTTTATAAATATAAATAACTATTTATATTCTGACGACGAACTATATAATATATACGTTCGAATTCTATTCAAAATAAATTTCTCGTCATCATTATTTAAAATAATTCATTTTAAATAATCAAAATTCGCTAAAATTGCCAAAATAAAAATTTTAAACTGGCCCAGATTTCTGAGTTATTACAGTCGGGCATATCACTATATCTCTTCCATATGTGAACAATTTAGTATATACCATTGTCATCTCAGTCAAACTCCAATCAATTCTTGATTCCAAATCCTGAAGTTATCAATTCAATTCCGTTCCAGATTATATTTAACTTTGTCTAAGTTAAATTCAAATTTATTTATTCACTTTTACCTTCTTAATCTATTTAACTTCATTAGTTAAATTTAAATTCCAGAATTTTAAATTCCCAGGTTTATTTCAAATTAATTTGAAATCATAATATCAATTCAAAACATTTGAATTTCTTAAACAAATTGTTTTCTCAAAACAATTCAAAAATAAAACCTTGGTAGTAATCCGTCACTTAGAAACTCGAAAATGAACACTGATGATGTCGCGATTCGTCATCAGAACTTATTTTCCAGCGATCACGGTGAGTTCAATACTATATCACTTTCAGTTTGAAAAACTTTTCAAAATCTCCCAGGAACTTAAAATTTCCTTACTCTTAATTCCAATTCTGATTAAAAATTCAGATTTTATTCATCTTATTTCATATACTTTACTTATATGAATTCTGATTAGTTATTTATAACCATTTCACCTTTATAATCTTATTCGATTATAATAACAACCAACACATCCAATATATATCATAATTCCAATATATATACTTTCCTTATATCAATATATATTTTGGGTAAAACTATTTCATTTACCCTCTTTTCAAAACATACCATGTCGATCCATCGTATTCAAGCGTTTAGAAACTCCTGCCAATACAGTGGATCAAACTGATCGACCAGAGTTCATAAGCCACTCAACCAATAAATCTCCACAATAGAAAACATTTTATATTAAATAACATATATGCGCTCATATATATACACTCAAACTCAATCTAGGGTATTACTAACCCCATCTCTACTGAGTTACGCCATAGAGCCCAGGTAATAACTAAACCTTTGCTCTGATACCAACTGTAACGACACGATTTTTGTCGACTTTGGTTATCGCCATAAACTCAATGATGACTAACCAAACATCGAAATATAACGAAAAGTTAACGGAAAGAAGTTAGAGGGTAGAATAGATAAGATAGAACTAATAGAATAGAAGAAGAAGAAGAAGAACATCATCATCAGAGTAAACACGAATCTCACAGCGGAACGAATAAAATATAACATAACTTTTGAAATACAAACAGTATGTATACAATAAGACTTATCAGAGTACAACACTTACAACACAGCGGAAATAAACAATAGCTATAAAATCCTAAAGCCTCCTGCTCCAACTCTTCAAGTATCTGTAAATCTCGACTACTTGACTGCCCGTACAAAATTGGGCACCCAAGAGTTTAGGGAAAACAAAACAAAATAAACTCCGGGTCAGTCATGGGACTGGCATGAGTAAAACAGTTTAAAACAGTTCGAACAAGTAAACGATATCTCATAAGACCACGCCATATAACAGAACGGATTTTTCCTATATGAGAATCCAAAATATATTTATATCAAAAACCTTTTGATATTATAATGATGTCTAAAAACTACAATATAATAATCATCTATGTAGCACCCCACCTCCGCTAGGGTCACTCTCAAAGGGAATGCACTAGTTTTGGTGGAGTATTATCTAGGTAAACATGCACAGAGATATCACAAGGCAGAACATAAATAAAGCAGCGGTAGACAATTAAAAAACAAATTTTAATTACTTTCAAGAAAATAGCCAAAACCCCATATATCCAAGGTACAAATTATTCCATAACTTCAAGTTCCAAATAAAGAAGCATAAACTTAAGATAACAAAATTAATTATTCCCCATAAATATCAGAAGCAGCCATAGCATAGCTCAAGACCAAACCGTACATGAGCTGTCAGAAAGCAAGCTAAATCCAAGCTAAGAGCTAGTGTTTCCTCCCTGAGAACCTGGGGGGAAACGAAAGAAAAAGGGTCAATCATAAAGACTGGTAAGCCCTAGTGACTTTCAGTATGAAAACTAGTAAAGGTAACATGATATGTGAAAACTGGAATTAAACATAAGGATGATAACAGAACTGGTAGGATAATTAAGATAGCAGGATAAGTAAAGTCTAGCATCGCATATTCGAGATTCGCTGCACCAACTGTACTAGTGTTCTAACCCATGTCAAGTATTAATCATGAAATGATCCCTTGGCCCAGTATCATGAAGTGATCCATTACGGGGTCCTACGGTACGATCTACTAATCGATCGACTCCCTACAAGTTCTAGCTCGTCATGTGTCTGTGTCATACGGCCCTATCCTGAAATGTAGTTACCTGTGCTAGGTCCACCTTAGGGTGTATCAAGCCCTATGGTGCCAACCATCGACACGAATCAAGCACGCACAGTGTAAACCTACGGGTGCCCAATGCCTGCTTTTTCAACTCCGGACTACGTGCACGACCATAGTCCGCCTGAACCTACAATGGCGCACCTACTCAGCCGTTGTTCTGGTCACTTACAATCAGCCTAGTAATCGTGCCCCACCCTGCCTAGTCCCAGGGTATCGTGATACATCTAAGTGGGTTACTGCTGAAAAGGACCGCGTAACTAGGGTTTCTAATGGGTTAAGTGTTGTCATTCAAATTCGTGGCTTAACCCTATCCAAATCATGTATCAAGTTGGTTAAGTGTGTTCAAGCGGTTCATGACTTAACCCTATCAAATCATCGTGTCAAGTTGGTTAAGTATATTCAAGTGGTTCATGACTTAACCCTATCATGTGGCATTAATTCATTAATGCACCCCAACCTCTCACATTAGACTAATTGTTGTAGTAACTGGATTTGTCGGGCGGTTCCGGGCAGATTTACACCACAACATAGTCTAACCTCGGGTTTTTCATGCGATATGACCAACTACCCACATTGAATCCTATTGTTTGCAGTCACTGGATTTGTCGGGCGGTTCCGGGCATATTTACACTGCAAACTCAACCCAACCTCGAGTTGGTCATTTTCAAGTTTATCTAATTGTCATGCCCACATTCAAGTTTTCATGTCAAAATTCATGTCGAGTTTTCATGTCATGTTTCATGTCAAATCGTGTCAAGTTCATGTCCATATCCAAGTTCAAGTTATAATAGCGTTCATGTTCAAAGCCAATTTATGATTTACCTAATATACCCAAATCGTATTCCCATCGCACATAAGCTCGAATCGATACAAATAAATCTAATTATGGAATAACATAAAAAGGGACAGGTATACGGTGGCAAAAGTGATTACTAGCATAGCATGGTATGACTTGAGATAAATGATTATAATAATACTGTCTTATGGAATATTGGCCTCAAACATAAAGATTCCAAATCTAGCAAAATAAGGTACTAGTCAAGATAACAGTTGTCATAAGGTGATAGTATAGTCACGGTAACGATTGACATAAGGTGATAATATAGTCATGGTAACGATTGACATAAGGTGATAGTCATAAACTTGTGACTAATAGCAGATTCAACATGATAATATGAGGGGTTTTTCTTTTTGATTCACAGCATGAATAGGCCCCAAATCAATGTCATAGTAATATATCCAAAAGTCAAGATCCAAGATGAACAAAAATGGATGTAAAACAGTCATCATACATAGGTCCAATTTCAATTTACATCATATTCATATTACATTTACCGTTTAAATCTAAAAATAACTGAGGCTTACAGATCGTGGTTCGAGAATTAGAAAAAGAGAGTCGATGTTGAATCTTTATATGCTTAGTCAAGTCCTAACAGAAATCCCCAAATCAGCAACGTAGTTTCGACGTAGAAGAAGTAGTCCCTTTCTCTAACTTTTCAACCAGAATTAGAGCAGCATAAGGTCAGAAAGAATTTTGTGTAGAGTGACTAGTGTTAGGGGCTATATATATAGGGTCAGGTCAACGAATGTAGACAGAAACGAGGCCAGGAACATCAAAGTGAATCTAGCTTCAAAAGTGGGCTCGGCCACCAGGTCGACCCCCAGGTCGACCCCTAGGTCGACACTATGGTCGACCTGGTCCTGGGAAGGTCGACTACATAGTCGACCCCCAGGTCGACCTGGTCCTGGGCGGGAAATTTCCCGCCCAGTCCATTCTGAGGTTTGAATTCGAAATTCAAATTCGAATCCTGAGCTGTTTTGAGCTTGAAAACTTCTGAAAACTTTGAAAGGTCATAACTTGGTCATACGGACTCCGATTTTCGAAAACTCGGAGTCATTTCCAAGCAGAATTTCGAGACAAATGCAATGGCGTAACCCGTTTCCCTTGATTCTTATTTTAAAAATTAATTCTGCCTTCATTTATGGTTATTACACGTTATAAAAATACGGGTTGTTACATTCTCCCCTCCTTAAAGGATTTCGTCCCCGAAATCTCTAAGTTAGAAAGAATATATCCTACCATCCAATCATCTATCTACTCCAAACATCATCCACAGGCAACCATTGTCCTTAAAAGATTTCTAGTGTTGTATGAACATATGCAGAAAGTGTGTGTATATGAACTTATCTAATGCAAAAGATCAGGCGGTTACCGATTCAGTAAACCTCCTTAATGCAAAATATGTTAGTGTAATGAATCCAACATGTATGCAGATTCCTAACATAGTTTATAATCTCTACATGAGTGCACAAACATTCATTCATATGCAACATCCAAGTGATAGCATAACAAGTTCCATCCATGTACAAGTATAAGCACTCATGCATATGCAAGATGAAAATGTAACTGAGCCGATCTAGTGCCTAATGTGTGTCATGCATCCACTAGCAACCACTTGCAACCACTCGCAACCATTTGCAACCATCAACCATAACATGTTTCAATCACATGTTTACATCTATATGGTTCTACCGAAGGTTCTCAAGATCGAGAAGATAACAAGATAAACGTAGATAGTAGAAGCATGATACGAAAAGGTTTTCAAGTTTATAGGAAAAAGAGATCGAGAATGTACCCTAAAAAAAATGGGTAAATCGTGCGTATCTTCTCTTCGGTTTCCCAAGTTGCGTCTTCTTGGGCTTCACACCACTGCACTTTAACTAGCTTGACTTCTCGATTCCTTAGCTTCTTAATCTCCGTTCCTAAGATACGAATCGGAACTCGCCTCAATGTTGCTTCTTTTTCCACTTCTACGTCTTCAAGGATGCTTGGCTCAACCACTTCGGCTGACTCATGCAAGCACTTCCGGAGATGCGAGACGTGAAAGACATTGTGCACCCCAGCCGGCTTCTCGGGTAAGTCTACCTTATAGGCTATCCGTCCAATCTTCTCAGAGATAGGGAACGGTCCTACGAACCTTGGTGCTAGCTTTCCAACTGCTCCAAAACGAACTACATTATGTAATGGAGAAACTTTTATAAAGACCATATCTCTGACTTCAAACTCTAGGTCTGTCCTTCTCTGGTCCGCATAAGATTTCTGTCTATCTTGGGCCGTTTTCATCCGTCTTCGTATCAACTCAATCTTCTCAGAAGTGTCCCTTATCATGTCGGGCCCAAGTATAAGTATGTCTGTCGTCTCCCACCAACAAGTTGGCGATTTGCACGGTCTTCCATACAGGGCTTCTAACGGTGCCATTTCGATGCTAGCTTGGTAACATTTGTTATATGCAAACTCCACGAGAGGAAGATGGTCTTCCCAAGTGCCACCAAAGTCAAGAATGCATAGCCTCAGGAGATCTTCTAGTACCCTATTTACCCTTTCGGTTTGTCCATCCGTCTGTGGGTGATAGGTCGTGCTTAAACTCAGTCGTGTACCCATTGCTTCTTGCAGACTATTCCAAAACCGGCTAGTGAAAATCGGGTCACGATCACTAACTATACTAGAAGGAACTCCATGCAACCGTACTATCTCTCGAAGGTAAATAGACGCTAGCCATGATGCGGTCCTCTTGCTTTTCACTGGAATGAAGTGAGCACTTTTCGTGAGTCTATCAACTATGACCCATATGCTAGTATTTCCCTTCCTTGACCTAGGCAGTCCATCCACGAAATCCATCGAGATACTCTCCCATTTCCATTGCGGAACCTCCAAAGGATGTAATAGCCCACCAGGCTTCTTCGACTCGGCCTTTACTTGTTGGCACACCATGCACTTCGAGACGAACTCTGCCACGTCCTTTTTCATTCCAGCCCAAAATAAAATGCGTTTCATATCCCTGTACATCTTATCCCCTCTGGGATGTATATTCATCTTCGAGTGGTGTGCCTCTTCGAGGACTTTCCTTACTAAGTCTCCCACTTGTGGGACACATAGCCTTCCATCACGCCTTAGCCATCCCTTGTCATTTATGGCATACCTACCGAGGTGACTTGACGTCTCACCACTAATCAGCTTGTCCATGATTTCGACTATCTGTGGGTCTTCCCTCTGTGAAGTCCCTACTTGATCTAGAAGTGTAGGTCTTAACTCAAGAGATGCTAACGTAGCAGTCAATGACTCAACAGTAGGTGTAAAATCAAAGGTTGCTATAAACTCAAGGCTTTTCCTTTCAACAAACAAGGGGCTCAAAGTCAACTTTTTCTACTTAGCGCGTCCGCCACCACATTACCCTTGCCAGGGGTATAAGCTATATCGAAGTCATATGATGCCAAGAACTCCATCCACCGCTGTTGTCTCAGATTCAAATCTTTCTGCGAGAAGAGGTACTTAAGCGATTTGTGGTCGGTATACAGCTCGAACCTCTCCCCTAGAAGATAATGGCGCCAAGCTTTAAGTGCAAAAACAATCGCAGCCAACTCCAAGTCATGTGTGGGATAGTTTTTCTCATGAACTTTAAGTTGTCTGCCCCCGTAGCATATTACTCTTCCTTCTTGCATTAGGACAGTGCCTAATCCCGTGACGCACGCATCCGTGTCCACCGTAAACATCTTACCTCCATCGGGTAATGCCAAAACTGGAGCTGTGGTGAGGGCTCTCTTGAGTCTTCGAAAAGCAACGTCGCACTCTATGTCCCACACAAAAGCTAGGTTCTTCTTTGTTAACTTAGTAGGAGGGGCTGAAATCTTAGCGAAGTCCTTAATGAACTTCTTGTAGTAGCCCGCAAAACCGAGAAAGCTCCTCACCTCCATTGCATTCTTAGACATTTTCCAGTCTTGTACCGCGACTACCTTTGCGGAGCCCACGGCTACGCCTTGCTTAGAAACTACATGTCCAAGGAACCGAACTTCCTTCCTCCAAAATGGCATTTGGAGAACTTAGCCTTTAACTGGTGTGCTCTAAGTGTTTCCATGACTTCCTTGAGATGTCTAGCATGCTCTTTTTCATCTTTTGAGAAGATCAAAATATCATCCACGAAAACTACCACAAACTTGTTAAGGAACTCTCGAAACACCCTACTCATCAAATCTACAAAGTATGCGGGTGCATTCGTTAACCCAAACGGCATGACGAGCCATTCGAAGAACCCATCTGGAGTCCTAAACGCAGTTTTGTCAATGCTATCCTCAGCCACTCTAAGCTGATGGAATCATGTGGCTAGACCAAGTTGAGAGAAAATAGATGCTCCCACAAGCTGGTCAAACAAATTGTCGATTCTTGGTAGTGGGTGTCTATTCTTCTTTGTCATCTTGTTTAATTCACGATAATCTACGCACAGACGAAGCGATCTATCCGCCTTAGTAGCGAATACCACTGGAGCACCCCATTCAGAAATGCTTCGTCTTATGAAATTTTTCTCAAGCAACTCGTTAATTTGTTTACTGAGCTCTCTTCTTTCTCGCGGGACCATGTGCCTAACGGGCAATGAAACTGGCTTGGCATTATCAACAAGATAAATTTGGAAGTCTATCTCGCGTTTAGGAGGTAACCCCTCACTTCATCAAAGACATCTGGATATTCTCGGACCACTCTTATAGATTGCAAATTATCGTCGGACAAGTCAAGGGATTCAAGATAACACAACATGACCGGACCCTTAGAGTTACAAGAAATTTCAAGGGTATTACCGAGGCGAGTCATGAGCCTCACTACCCATCATTCACAATCAAGAATGGCTCCATAATTGGACAGCCAATCCATACCTAGGATCAAACCTTATCCCATAAATCCGAGAACATAAGCATTACACGTGAATTCTACGCTTAAGATAGAGATCCTCAAATCCACATGCATCAAAGATAAATGGACGGAGCCCCCAATTGGATTTGAAACTATAACGGGATCCTCAACCAGACTAGTACTTAGGTGCAGATTTTCAACAATATTAGAAGAAATAAAAGTATGCGATGCGCCAGAGTCAAATAAGGTTCGAACAGGAAAGTCAGAAATGTAAACAAGGCTTTCTACGGAAATATTACTACCTCGGTCAAGAGCTGGAGTGGTGTTGAGAGCATGCAACTGCCCTCCAGAAGTTCCTGCTCGTTGGGTCTGCCCTTGCTCTTGCCCTTGCTTCTTAGGGCAATCCTTGCTGATGTGTCCAGTATCTCCACAATGAAAGCATTCACCCAACTTCCTCTTCTTCTTTCTACAGTCTTTAGCTAGATGTCCAGTAATACCACAGAAGTTGCACTTCCTCATCTCACGTGGTTTGTTTTTGCTCTTGTTATTCTTGTGATTCTTGTTTCCCCCCTTCTTGAAGTCAGCTTTCTTATTCTGAGTCTCATTAGGCTTAACTTCCTTCTTGTTATTCTTGTCTTCCTCATGAAGTAGAGCCATATCCACCAAGCTTTCAAAGGTCGGCCCCGTGGGTATATGAGTTATGGCCAAACTGTGTAGTGGCTCGTTCAATCCTCGAGCAAAGCGTACAGCCTTTTTCTGGGCTGTGTTGACCAAATCCAAACCGAACCGAGCAAGCTAATTAAACTTATTCACGCACTCCTTAACAGACATGTCCCCTTGCTTGAGTGCTAGGAACCTCTCCATCTGAAGGTTCTCTTCTGCTGACGATAAGAATTTAAGCCCAAAACTCTCTCTAAAGTCTGCCTAAGTCTCAACTGGCCTGGTAGCGTTGGTGACTTCCCACCAAAATGCAGCTTCCTCTTTCAACAACCATGCTGCCAACTGAACTTTCCTATGGTCCTTCATATCAAAGATAATAAACAAGTCTTCCGTCTCCTTTAGCCAGTTTCGTGCCTCAACAAAGGTTTCAGTTCCAACGAAGTTCTTGCCACCCATTGCTTTAAAGTCTTTGCATATTTTGGCAAAGGCGGTACCAGGAGGAGGAGGGACCGCGGCCACTGGGGGAGGAGGAGGGATGTCTGTCGGGCCCGCGCCGTTGGCCCTGGCTTCTAAGTACCTTCGGAATCATCCAGGTACGGGTATTCCCTCAGGCAAGTTAAGATCAGCCATGCTGAAAAACGAAAAGAAAAAGATTTAAACGAGGAAACAAAGGAAAGTGCTAATGGCTTTTTGGGGAATAGCCTTTTTAAACATAAAACTTTTCTAAAAAAATTCTTCTTTATAAATGGTTTTGAAAATAGTTTCAGAAGGTTTTTAAAACTTTTGCCCAGCCTGGTAATCTTCTGCTCTGATACCAAATGTAACACCCCACCTCCGCTAGGGTCACTCTCAAAGGGAATGCACTAGTTTTGGTGGAGTATTATCTAGGTAAACATGCACAGAGATATCACAAGGCAGAACATAAATAAAGCAACGGCAGAAAATTAAAAACCAAATTTTTATTACTTTCAAGAAAAGAGTCAAAACCCCATATATCCAAGGTACAAATTATTCCATTACATCAAGTTCCAAATAAAGAAGCATAAACTTAAGATAACAAAAGTAAATTATTCCCCATAAATAGCAGAAGCAGCCATAGCATAGCTCAATACCGAACCGTACGTGAGCTGTCAGAAAGCAAGCTAAATCCAAGCTAAGAGCTAGCGTTTCCTCCCTGAGAACATGGGGAGGGAAAACAAAAGAAAAAGAGGCGAAAGAAAAAGGGTCAGTCATAAAGACTGGTAAGCCTTAGTGACTTTCAGTATGAAAACTAGTAAAGGTAACATGATATGTGAAAACTGGAATTAAACATAAGGATGATAACAGAACTGGTAGGATAGTTAAGATAACAGGATAAGTCAAGTCTAGCATCGCATATTCGAGATTCGCTGCACCAACTGTACTAGTGTTCTAACCCATTCAAGTATTAATCATGAAATGATCCCTTGGCCCAATATCATGAAGTGACCCATTACGGGGTCCTACGGTACGATCTACTAATCGATCGGCTCCCTACAAGTTCTAGCTCGTCATGTGTCTGTATCATACGGCCCTATCCTGAAATGTAGTTACCTGTGCTAGGTCCACCATAGGGTGTATCAAGCCCTATGGTGCCAACCATCGACACGAATCAAGAACGCACAGTGTAAACCTACGGGTGCCCAATGCCTGCTTTTTCAACTCCGGACTACGTGCACGACCATAGTCCGCCTGAACTTATAATTGCGCACCTACTCAGCCGTCGTTCTGGTCGCTTACAATCAGCCCAGTAATCGTGCCCCACCATGCCTAGTCCTAGGGTATCGTTATACATCTAAGTGGGTTACTGCTGAAAAGGACCGCGTAACTAGGGTTTCTAATGGGTTAAGTGTTGTCATTCAAATTTGTGACTTAACCCTATCCAAATCATGTATCAAGTTGGTTAAGTGTGTTCAAGCGGTTCATGACTTAACCCTATCAAATCATCATGTCAAGTTGGTTAAGTATATTCAAGTGGTTCATGACTTAACCCTATCATGTGGCATTAATTCATTAATGCACCCCAACCTCTCACATTAGACTAACTGTTGTGGTCACTGGATTTGCTGGGCGGTTCCGAGCAGATTTACACCACAACATAGTCTAACCTCGGGTTTTTCGTGCGATATGACCAACTACCCACATTGGATCCTATTGTTTGCAGTCACTGGATTTGCCGGGCGGTTCCGGGCAGATTTACACTGCAAACTCAACCCAACCTCGATTTGGCCATTTTCAAGTTTATCTAATTGTCATGCCCACGTTCAAGTTTTCATGTCAAAATTCATGTCAAGTTTTCATGTCATGTTTCATGTCAAATTGTGTCAAGTTCATGTCCATATCCAGGTTCAAGTTATAATAACGTTCATGTCCAAAGCCAATTTATGATTTACCTAATCTACCCAAATCGTATTCCCATCGCACATAAGCTCGAATCTATACAAATAAATCTAATTAGGGAATAACATAAAAAGGGACAGGTATAAGGTGGCAAAAGTGATTACTAGCATAGCATGGTATGACTTGAGATAAATGATTATAATATTACAGGCATATGGAATATTGGCCTCAAACATAAAGATTCCAAATCTAGCAAAATAAGGTACTATTCAAGACAACAGTTGTCATAAGGTGATAGTATAGTCATGGTAACGATTGACATAAGGTGATAGTATAGTCATGGTAATGATTGACATAAGGTGATAGTCATAAACTTGTGACTAATAGCAGATTCAACATGATAATATGAGGGGGTTTTCTTTTTGATTCACAACATGAATAGGCCCCCAAATCAATGTCATAGTAATATATCCAAAAGTCAAGATCCAAGATGAACAAGAATGGATGTAAAACAGTCATCATACATAGGTCCAATTTCAATTTACATCATATTCATATTACATTTACAGTTTAAATCTAAAAATAATTGGGGCTTACAGATAGTGGTTCGAGAATTAGAAAAAGAGAGTCGATGTTGAATCTTTATATGCTTAGTCAAGTCCTAACAGAAATCCCCAAATCAGCAACGTAGTTTCGACGTAGAAGAAGTAGTCCCTTTCTCTAACTTTTCAACCAGAATTAGAGCAGCATAAGGTCAGAAAGAATTTTGTGTAGAGAGACTAGTGTTAGGGGCTGTATATATAGGGTCAGGTCAACGAATGTAGACAGAAATGAGGCCAGGAACATCAAAGTGAATCCAGCTTCAAAAGTGGGATCGGCTACCAGGTCGACCCCTAGGTCGACACTATGGTCGACCTAGTCCTGGGCAGGTCGACTACATAGTCGACCCCCAGGTCGACGTGGTCTTGGGCGGGAAATTTCCTGCCCATTCCATTCTGAGGTTTGAATTCGAAATTCGAATTCGAATCCTGATCTGTTTTGAACTTGAAAACTTCTGAAAACTTCGAAAGGTCATAAGTTGGTCATACGGACTCCGATTTTCGAAAACTCAGACTGGTTTCCAAGCAGAATTTCGAGAAGAACGCAATGACGTAATCCGTTTCCCTTGATTCTTATT
Organism: Allium sativum; assembly: GCA_030737875.1. Lineage (NCBI taxonomy): Eukaryota > Viridiplantae > Streptophyta > Magnoliopsida > Asparagales > Amaryllidaceae > Allium > Allium sativum. The sequence continues at coordinate 61,119,395 of CM060909.1, read as the reverse complement.
TTAAAATGTAATTCTGCCTTAATTCATGGTTATTACACGTTATAAAAATACGGGTTGTTATAATCTAGCAAAAACGCTTTCATCTCACGTTCTACCTATATAGTATACAATCAAAACCGCAAGCACATATTGGGTAATGGATTTCCAACTATGACAAGGTATAGAACCTCCTTTCGCTAGTGTACCTCTAGAGAGGAATACACTGGGTTCAACAAGAACATCTTGCAACCCGGCCACACATGACCGACCACTCATTTCGCTTGTGTGTATCGAATGTATATCACCAACGGTTGGGATCAGCAATCATTTCCCAAATGGGACAGCATCGACAATAGATTTTTAGAAATAAATGAAACTCTAGATCAGGTGATTATACACCCTAATAGGTGCGACCTACATAGCCATGCCGCCTGCCCGATTTTTGTCATTTCACGGTTGTTGAGGCCAGAGGCTACGATTTCTTTCTATTCATTGATAACACGATCACTTTGAATGCAACATTATCAGATCCGTTAATCACTAATTGGTTTGCACAAATATTCTGGATGTTATGCTAAGGGAATAAATCCGTTGCAACCATATATATTTATACAGACCAACCGATTCGATCATTGGAAATACTCTGTCAGACACTCATCCATATACGTTCGTTCAAGGACTGAACGAAACCGAAGGCACTATTCAGTACATCCATCCTAGGCAATCTCTACCTAGGACTTATACAAAAGCCCTTGCACTTTGCTCCATCTTCAATTTCTTTGGCATATATGATTTACAACGCTTATGCCAATACGGAGTGGTTCTTTGGATAAGAATCTAACTGGTCTCTCCATATTAACAACGTTAAAATGGTCAAAACATTGATAGTCGGTGATTTAACTATCAAATGAAAACATGTCTGTGTACACACAACGATCTTACTTCCAAATGGGATTATCGATCCAATCATCAAACATATATATATATATATATATATATATATATCCTCATTTTCTATGTTTAGAAAATATACGTTATTAACACTGGAAAACATTTCCATGGCTTAATTACATATTCCTATTCTTCCACATCTATCAGACTCTAACCATAAACTAACAAGAGAACAACTTCCTAAGTATAAACCCCGAAGGCCGAAACCAACATCAGATCGATACTTAGGAAACTATTCAACTTATTAATCTCTAGTCAGTTTCTAATTTTTGCTTAACTCTATTTTGATTAACTATGTTCAGTTAACTCCTTTCGATTTACTCGATTCGATTAACTCCTCTATTTATTTTCCCAATAAATATTCCTTTATTCTATTTATTTTCTAAATAAATAAATCCTTTATTCTATTTCTTTTCTAAATAAATATTCCTTTATTCTATTTACTTTCTAAATAAATATCCCTTTATTCTATATCATATTTATTTACAAAATAAATATCTCTTATATAATATCTTATTCCCAAATTATTTCCTTTAACTCTATTTCCTATTTATAAATATTCCATTTATAAATATTTCCTTTTATAAAATCTTCTTTGATTTTATAAATAATTTCTCTTTTATAAAATCCTTTGATTTTATAAATAAATTATTTTCAATATTCACTTTGAAAATCCCCTTTTCTGTATCCCAGTATTTCTTACGGTATTTAAAATACCAATTAACCATGATCGATATCATTCAACACACAGAATCCACAACAGATTTTATATCACATCATATATTACAATATATGAACAGAACAATCTTATAATTATTGAGGAGTCCAGTTGGACCCCTCCAACCTGTTTCCCTGCATCACAGATGTTAAACAAACGAGTATAAAATATTCTGATAAACAGAATCAATATTCGATTAACGATTTATATATATCTTTATCTAAAATTTCAACCAATCACAAGCAATTCAACCAAACAGTTAACACACAGCAGTCAACAGATAATTATCAGTTCTAAGAATACGTTGTAAAAATATAACTATTCAGAGTTTGTGTGTTTTACTCACTTTGGCAGTTCATCGTTAAATAACGATAAACTATTGTTTGATTCAGATTGGATGTTTTATTCCGTCATAAATCCTGACCAGCTCCAAATTAGTCCTATTTAGTTCCAGTGTTGCTTCCGTCCATATGATCCTAACAAATCTGAATTTGTCCAATTTTGATGACATACGACGAAGTTACGATATTAACAAATTTATGCTCTATATAAGTTAACATACACTTATATAAATAAAAATTTGGATTTAAACTATCATTGGGCTTAACCTTGTTTGTTTCCCATCGCCCCATTAACACAAAACGCCACCCAAAATTTCTCTCTTCCCAAGCACAACTCTTCTTCTCCAAATAAGATCTGCTCCAGAAAAATATCTGCACTCTCCAGTAACGCCTTCCCATCCAAACCATTTCCGTGACTTCACAAAGCCAAGATCACTAATTACTTCTCTGTATCAACCTCTTATCTTCTCTAAAAAAATACTTATGCACTGCTAACACCTAGACACTCTGCACCTTTAACCTTAAGAATTAAAAATACTGTACCCAACCGAAGTCTCAACGTCGTGATCCCCTTCCATTTACAGTTCACAACCGAACTTCCTTTCATAATAAATCCCATAAAAAACATCATCAACACTTCTTTCTTCTAGTTGAATCAAGACCCCGAAACACCAACTGAACCCTCATAGTAAATCACGACAGTACCTATTCCCACTCACGTCTCCTTTTTCCTCGATCTGCTACCCTAACCGATAGCAGCGTCGCACCCTCGATGATCGGACTCCCCCTCTGCGATGTTGCCAAGTGCGCCTTGCTCCAAGGAGGTCGACCACCACCTTATTTCCATCACCGGCCTCTCTCATATCCACAAATCCCAAGCCCTAGTCGGATCTGTGGTGCGTAGGACCTTCAGAAGGAGTATCGAGCTCCACGATTTCCATATCAGAAGGAAGAGGATCCTCCAAGAATTCTCAGTATATATATAAAATGATTTATCGATTTCTTTTTGATTTTATTTTGATTTTAAATGTTGTGATTTAGGTTTTCTGGGAAATATTGATGGCGGCTCATTTTTTATCAGAGAAATGAGGAATGAAAACTAGGTTTAGCTTAATTTAGGTATTTATAGGAATTGTTTTTAATATTTTATATTCATTTATTTAGCTATCGTATATTTGTATTTGTTATCTAAAATACGAACGATCACACGATATCTAAAAATCATGAAAATTGACGTACAGTTACAGTTTGACATTACGGTCCCAATGAAACTGGTTTCGTCGAATTCCGACTCCGTTTGCTCACACAGCGTATTTTTAATTATCAAAATACTGACTGTTTTCCACATTAAAAATCGGTACGGCCACATATTGATTTCAAAAATCATGGAAATTGAAATCTAACAATAATTTAACATTGCGGATCCAACAAAATTAGTTTTGTCGAATTCTGAGGTCATTTGCAGAACTGGCTATTTTTAAAGCTCTAAATAACCCATTTAAATATTAAATATATTTAAAAACAATTAAAGTTAATATTTATAAATAAATATTATCATATATATTCACAACAGAATATCATACAGCTCCACTAGGATTTTACAACTCGATATTCAAATCCCAGTTGAATCGATATTCAAATTTATATTGAAATTCCTTATATATATATCGTTATAAATTATAAAGGAATTCCATAGTGACTTTTCTAAAATTTGATTTGGACATAAATCAAAATCTACACAATGAAATCCCGATTTTTCTCTTCCATTAGAAAAATATACTTCACCAGCTCCTAACGTTTCTTATTTCGCGGAAATCCGATTCAAAACGGCTTTTGTATATTCGTTTAAAGTTCGAATCGCCAAATCACGAACTGCCACGCCATTTCGAGCTCGATTATAGATATAATATAATTTTACACTCAAACATCATTTAAATAATATATTCGTTATTCTAATTCAATTCCAAACTGAATTATATATTTTAAATTGTCCAGTTCACACCATTCGTGAATTCCACTAATTCTGATTATTTCTGAATTTAATATATTATTATATTATTTTAATTTAATTAAATATTAACTTTATTTAATTAAACAGCGATTTAATTCTCTAAATCACTATTTATATAATTAAATTAATTAATTATTATATCGCTAAAAATACGGGTCGTTACAGATATTGTGTCTACATCTAGTGCTCTTACGAATAAAGGTAAGTGAGCCATCGTGCAAGGTATGCTTTCTACTCGAAATATTTATGTTAGAGTTTTAGTTCATACTGAAGCTTCGTATTATTTTATCCATAATGATCTAGTATATAGAATGTGCTTGGATTCTAAGATAGTAGATAGACCTTTGATTTTGACTAACCCGTCAGGCTAGTATTTGCATGATTTGTCGTAGTCTAGTTTTATTGAGCCATGATTGCTCTCTTGTATGAGATTTCTTTATTCTGAACTTTATTCCCTTTGGAATAATTTTTGGCATGGACTACCTCAAGAGGTATGTGGTAGTAGTAGATATCAAGAAGCTCTAGGTAACACTTAGGAATGTGGAAGGGGAATAGTTGTAATACGTTGCCAAGTGGATGATGGGGTGTCGATCAGTTCTATTATGTTCACTTGAAATTTTGTATGATGGGTTGTCATAGGTGCCTGTCGTTTGTGAGCTTATGAATGTTTTTGGGGGAAGTAAAAGGATTGTCCTCACATAGGGAACCTGAGTTTTGGATTGATACAGTGGACGGAGTCAGACCTATAATTTTGTTCTTGAGGCATACAGTTCCTAGAAAATAAAGAGAACTAGAGGAATGATGACATATTGACAAAGGGATTCAAGTAGAGAAGCTATCCAAATTGGGTGCACTAGTTGTGTTTGTGGCAAAGGTTGATGGTAAGATTGTGTGTTGACTATCGTGATATCAATAAAGTAAACAAGAAAGAATAAGTATCCTCCATCGTTGATTGATGATTTTCATTATCAACTACACTAATTAAAGGTGTTTTCTCAAATGGATTTAGCAATTAGACTCCATCAGCTCAGAGTAGATAAGGATAATATGCCTATTATTGCATTTTGAACTCCGTCGAGATTGTAAGAGTTGTACGCAATGCCACTCGATTACCCAATGCTAAGGCATACTTTCCGTGTCTTATGAATAGATTTTCTAGAGATCTTTTGAATAAGTTCATGCTTGTGTTTGTGGAATATCTTGATCTACTCCAGGATTGAAGTGACCCACTTCTATTTTACCTTTAAATTCAATTACTACATTGATCTAGGATCAATTCAACCCCCGGTCACTTCCTTAATAGGATTATCCCCTATTATGTTTCCCCAAGATCCTCCAATAAGACATTAATATAAAAATATCAATTTAATAATCATTAAAAATCCCATAGCTGGATGTAGATAATTGTATATAATAATGTTAACATTAGAGAAATTTTGTAAAATTATCCTCATAAGATAGTTTAAACTGTATTCATTTCCTGTGAAAAACATGGATGGTGTTAAGCCTCTCTAAACCAAATTATGATATTTAGTCTTAGCATTGAAATTTCCAGTTTAATCTCAATATAAACTCCAAACAAAGTTATATTCAGGGAATAATATAAATGATGTGGGATTTTGGGGATTTATTTGTCTTAAGAGTGTGCATATGTACAGCGAATATGTTGTGCATACGCACAGCTCAAACATATTTGTATTACTCCCATGAATACCCCAAATCCTGGCTCATACTGGTAGTAAAACATATTAAATATTTGAAATACTTGATTTCAATTATCAGAATACTTCATAAATCTGATTGTGACATTTTTACCAACACATTGCTAAATGTATGATGAAATGCCTCCTCAAGTAGATATATCTATAAAATATATTTCAAGCTTCATTTATCATAAATTCTTATCCTATCTATACTTTAGATTAACCCTTTTTGATGTCCAGATTATTTCCAAAATCAATGTGCATTGGCATATGGTGTTTTAGTGGCAAAATTTATATACTGTATTTATATGCCTTGCCACTTTAACAACAGTTTACTTATGCAAACGTATAACTAGTATGGCTAGAAAATATAACAAAATGGCTACTAATTATTTTACATAAATAAAACATGTACCGGCAATTGATATAACTAGATCAATACTTCAGAAAATACATATCTGGAATTACTACATTAAATTCAGGTTTTGCTAAGCATTTTAACATTACATGAATTCATTTAGAATTGAATACAAGTCCATAATTCATAGCGAACAAATTGCAAACCCCTCTTTATTTTTTCCTTAAACAACTACTGATTTAAGGTCCTACTACACCAACTCTCTTACATAAAAGCATCATTACATAGCATCATTATCAGCTACTTAAGTCTCTTTGTTTATATAACATGTTTACCATAGGTATAACAAAAAATTAATATCATTATCATACCAGCGAACAGATACAAACACAACATATCATATAACACCTATATATGAATCCCCAGTCCCCTTACTACCATGTTACTTAACCCCTCGGTGTTATTCTAACAGGAATCCTGGAATTTTTTACCAATTTTATTTGGGTCACATACCTATGTATCCATGCATTGAACACTTTGTGCACATTATCTAGGTCATCTCTCAGTTATCCCAGCACATAAAGGTCTTCAGGGATTATTTAAAACCATATACATACTCATCGTCCTCGCTGATGATGAACAGATCAGTGAAATAGGTGTTTAACACCTAACTGACCCATTTCAATGTTACTAGTTAGGCTTTTATATTGTTTTATCCTAACTTTCCCCACACATCCTCGCTGATGCCTGTAAACCCATCTAAATGATAAATAACTTACATACAAATGTAAACACATGCAGCATTACCTAATTAACACATAATTTAGGAACAAACAAGCATCCAAACTTGTAAAAATACATGGTAATAGTGAGCATATACATACCTTACTTCAAGGTACCCAGGTTACCAATAATATAACTTTTTGTCACAATGCATTAAGCATAGAACGGAGATTATTAGGACACCTCATATCCTTATATTTCTCCTTATCAGATGTGCAAATAGGATTTGATTCGGAGAAATACCAATGGTAGAAAGATCAATGAATGAACACTCTTCATTGATCTATCTACCACTTATCATTTAAAAGTAAACATGAACTTTAAACCCACTTGTTTAATGTTGCTTACTTCTAAGCTTATAAACCATACCTCATGGCAACATTATTATTACATTCTTTATTCAAGAGAAGATCTATAAATACATGCTTAATACTACTTATTCATACATATTTACTTAATCCATGAAAACACACCAAGTATATTAAATAGTGTAAATAAAACATTTACACTATTTAATATACTAGCCTAAATAGGAATTATTGCCTTATAAACTGTAATAACCCGGAAATTCTGAGCCAGTTTAAAATTTTTATTTTGGCAATTTTAGCGAATTTTGAATATTTAAAATGAATTATTTTAAATAATATCGACGAAAATTTATTTTGAATATATTTAGAACGTATATATTATATACGTCGTCGTTAGAATATAAATAATTATATATAATTATAAAAGGAATTGAAAATGGCGCGATAGTTCGATAATTCGATTTCAAACTTCAATTGAACGTACCGGGTGAAAAACAAACCGGATTTTAGTGAAACCAAAAACATTAGGATCTGTTTGAGAATATCTTTCCAACGAATCCGGAAAATCAAAATTTCATAGCGGAAATCAAAAGATATGTCCAGTTGAAAATTCTGAATAGTCGCTATGGAATTCAGGCCCTTAAAAATGGACATTTTGCAAACGACCTCGGATTTCGACGAAACCACTTTTGTTGGATTCGTGATGTCAAATCATTGCTAGATTCCAAATTTCATAATTTTTCGAATCAATATGTAAGCGTGGCAAAGGAAAACGCGTTTGACCAGTTTTAGTCAATTTTAATCGACTGGAAATTGGACATTTTTCCAACGGTCTCAGAATTCGATGAAATTAGTTTTGTTAGGACCGTATCATCAATACGAAGCTAGAAAATATTTTTCGGGAATTTATAGAGTTAGTATGTGACCCCGGTAAATTGAAATGCGCGTTCGAATTCAATATATAGAGTTATATGTTGGTTTTGACGAAATCTGATCGTAACGACCGAATCAGCCTGCGATACATATCCCATTGTGTTCGGAATGGGGGTAATTAGCTATGGACGATAGGCGGTGGGCCTCGTTTAGAGGTCGTATGTAAAAGTCAACTTTTTCATAAATAAATAATTAAAAAAAATAACCCTCTCCCCTTCAAAACCGTTGCCCCCCCCCCTCTTCAAAATCAAATCGAATCAGATAAAAAAAAGAAGAAGAGAAAGACGGGGGGGAGAAAACCGCTGCCCCCCGATCGATCGCCGTCGCCGCCTCAGAGGTGGGGCGCCACCTCCGAACCACCCCCCTTCCACCTCGGCCTCGCAGACCCCCCTGTTCGATCGACGCGACACAGCCCCCCTCCCTCCATCTTCTCCGTCGAAGCCCCCCCCCCCCCCCGGGCGCAACCACCACACCCCCCCTTCCGAGCCTTGCCCCGACCTCCTCCACCCCCGCTGGCCTCGCCGACAGCCCTCCACCGAACGCAAAGACCCCCCTCCTCTTCCTTAAAGCAATGTAAGCCCTCTATTTATTTTATTTTGTTTTGTTTAATTTATTTTAGCAATTAAAAATCTGAAATTTTATATTGTAGGAGGATAAAAATATGATCTTTTATATTGTAGAGAGTTCAAAATATAATTTTTATCGTATGCAAAGGTAGAAAATATAATTTTCATATTATATAGATGATAAAAATGTGATCTTTTTATGGTAGGATATAAAAAGACGACATTTTTAAAGTAGGAAAAGGAGAAATATTTGTATAGATAATAGCGTAGTAAAAATTCGATTTTTATATATTGAATAGCAAAGTAAAAATTCGATTTTTATATATTGAATATCAAAGTAAAAATTCGATTTTTATATATTGAATTATATATTGAATAACAAAGTAAAAATTCGATTTTTATATATTGAATAGCAAAGTAAAAATTCGATTTTTATATACTGAATAGCGAAGGAAAAATGTGATTTATATATATGTAGTGACTACGGGCAACGAAAGTGACAAAAGGCGAGAGCAGTGATGATTCCATACATTGGAAGTGCCGTGGAGTTAGGATAGCTATCGGTGAGAATTTCTCACTCTTCAATCCCCTCTTTTTTTCTAGTTACATATATATACTAGGATGCAGACGGTGTTTAGTAGCACCCGACACCCGTCATCCACAGACCATGGATGGCTTGTTTGTTTAATTGATGTGTTGTAAAATTTGTTTGTGTTGTTGATGTGAAATAGATAATGAAATATATTCATGTGTTGAAATAAATTAATTATCGTTAAAAATATAATTTTTAACGTGAAAGTGAATAAATAAATATTTATAAACAAATCGGCCGATTTGTTTATATACACTGATTTGACTGATATTGATTGGGATGATAAATTTTACACATCGCCCAACTGCACGGATAAAATCTGTGTTTGTATCTTTATAAAATAAAGGTTCATGTGTTGACTGTACTCATCCGTTGAGATTAGTCATGTGTTGAACGAGATATTTTAATAATAAAATCTACATCTTTATCTTTATAAAATAAAGGTTCATGTGTTGACCGTACTCATCCGTTGAGATTAGTCATGTGTTGAACGAAATATTTTAATAATAAAATCTACTTCTTTATCTTTATAAAATAAAGGTTCATGTGTTCACCGTACTCATCCGTTGGGATTAGTCATGTGTTGAACGAAATATTTTAATAATAAAATCTACATCTTTATCTTTATAAAATAAAGGCTCATGTGTTGACCGTACTCATCCATTGAGATTAGTCATGTGTTGAACGAAATATTTTAATAATAAAATCTACATTTTTATCTTTATAAAATAAAGGTTCATGTGTTGACCGTACTCATCCGTTGAGATTAGTCATGTGTTGAACGAAATATTTTAATAATAAAATCTACATTTTTATCTTTATAAAATAAAGGTTCATGTGTTGACCGTACTCGTCCGTTGAGATTAGTCATGCATTGACAAAAATATAGATTCATTTGTCGAATAGAATAATGGAATTATTGAAATATATAAAGCCGTATTGATTAGAGATGCGCTATTTTGACGCGAACGATATTTATATCGATTGTATTCGTTTTTGAATTTGAATTGAATCGAATAGAAAACCAATTTGAATTGAATCGAATAGAAAACCAATTTGAATTGAATCGAACAGAAAACCAATTTGAATTGAATCGAATAGAAAACCAATTTGAATTGAATCGAATAGAAAACCAATTTGAATTGAATCGAACAGAAAATCAATTTGAATTGAATCAAACAGAAAACCAATTTGAATTGAATCGAACAGAAAACCAATTTGAATTGAATCGAACAGAAAACCAATTTGAATTGAATCGAATAGAAAAACGATTTGAATTGAATTGAATAGAAAACGAATCGAATTTGAATTGAATAGAAAACGAATCGAATTTGAATTGAATGGAAAACGAATCGAATTCGAATTGAATTGAAAACGAATTGAAATGAATTCAAATTGAATTGAAATTTGAATTGAATAGAAATGAATTTTAAAACGAATTTATAAGGAAGAATTCAATTTTGATTTGAATTGAAATGGAAGTTGAAATTGTTTTTGAAACGAATTTAAAACGATTTATAAAATTCATTTTAAATAGAAATCGAGGAAATATATATTATATATATTATATATATAATATAATGGCCTGAATAGAACGCGCCGCGCCGCGGCAGTTCGCGAATTTCGACCATTGACTTCGAACGGACATTACGGGAGATCCGACCGTCGGATTCTCCTAAAACCGGAACCGTTGGGTTCGTATCGAAAAGAGCTTTCTAACGAATATTAGAAATTCAAAATCTAACGGTTGGATTTGGAGATACATCCAAATCAAATTCAGAAAAGGTCGTTGTAAGTGCAGTTCGATGACCGTTGATGGAAATCGACTGTACGGGCCTTGATAAAATTATTAAAAATAGTAATAATTAGTGTAAAATCATAAGAAATGATTTGGGAAAAATTGGGATGAAAAACTCCATATTTGAAAAGATAAAAATAGATTTTTATCGAAATGAACTAGTTTTGAACTAAAATTAAAACCCATTTATTTTCAAATAAATAAATTGGATTTGACATGGGTTGTAAATAGAATTGATTTGTGGGTTTATCGTGAAGGGTGTTTTACATGACACTTGTTCTTTAACCCGATAATCAATAGAAGGTGATTTGGGTTTGTCGTGAACTGTGTTTTAAAAGACATTAGTTCTTTAACCCAGTAAAAGGAGTTTTAATGAATCCGCAATTAGATTGAAATGTGAATTGATAATCTAAATTATCAAATATAGAAAATGAGCGAGAATGGAGTATCACCAGTTTTGCTCCAAAGCGGTAGTTAAATCTTTAATTAGATTTGAACGTAAAATGGTAATTAATTTTACCGATAACACCGTGGTATTAGATATGGAGTATTACCAGTTTTGCTTCATGGGATGAATAGGTTGGGATTGGGAAATAAAATAAATAATTACTTCGATGTGGTTCGCTAATCCCGACTAGTTTGGAAAACCATAATTTGGTTTGAAACGACATCCAAAGGAAGATTAAAGGATAAATTTTAAAGAATTTACCTTGGATAAAATTAATGGGAACCTTTCCCTAAGAATGTGGAATTTAGAAACTAGCTGTAGGTTAGATAAGATGAATGGTTTCCTGGGTATTGATCTGATGTTGGTTTCGGCCTTCGGGGTTAATATTTGGGAAATTGTTCTCTTGTTGATTTACGGTTAGTGGCTGCTGAATTGGAATAAGGCGTATGTTGTGTTTGTGTAACATTTGTTTTTAATATACGCGGGTTGTTCGGAAAGGCCGGGTTTATACCCATTCTGAATAACCGATTCGACGATATGTCGAAGATGAAGACGGTGGTTGAAGACCGGAAGTCTTCACATCGTTTGGGTGATTACTGATGATCTTGATTGGGCTGTACACCCAAGAGGAGGGAATCAGTTGGTGGTCGTCCAGACGTACTTGGAGATCGATGGATATGCGAGGAAAGTGCCTCCGGTTTCGTTCAGACCCAGAACGAAGTTGTAAATGGATTGTGTGTCTGACATTGGATTTTATTCTGTGTTGATTGATTTCTGTTAAATATATATCTGTTTGGCGGCGGAGAATTTATTCTCTTGCTTAACGCCCTTCTCTGAGACGTACGAGCTTAGAGGTTATATATCGATAGATATCAATCGCATGGCATGAATTGCCTGTGTGGCACGCTGAGTTGCATAGATCAAGGCTTCTGTTGAAAAGCAAAGTCTTGCGGTTGATGATCAAAGCACGGCCTACGTGGCAGCTTTGTGTATAACGTGAATTCACGAGCCTCACACCTCGGTATGAGTTAAAAACGAGATAAGGACTGCAGGGAGAGCACGACGTTTCTTTCTAGCTTTGGTGGTGTCAGTGACTTACCAGCCCTGACATTTATATACTTTTCACCTATGTGGTTGTTGGATGAGGCGCCTCGATTTTAGGTCTGTAAGGACCGGGAAACGTGTGTTCAGGAATTGCCAATCCTCAAACGTAAGAGAGGACCGACCCTGAAGCATCCAGGGTTACCCAGAGTGTGTACTCCTGAGGTATTTGCTAGAGTGTCTCGAAGCGGAGAGGAGCTTGCCCCTTGCCTCGACTCATGATGGAATCCAATTTCCAATACGTGATATTGCGGTTTTAATTGTAAAACTAGTATGGCGACATGATAGATGGTACCCATGCCGCCTAGGATTGATATTTATGATTGAAATTGTTTTGACACTATACACTTATTATAGTATCAAATGATTCGTTTTTAAAACGTACCAAGCATGTTTGGCTATTATAAGGGTAAACCCTATCCTCCGGCTTGCGTTGCATTGTGTGATGGGACATGGGTCTTATAATAGCTTCATTTTTCGAAAAAGCATTGCGTTGTTTATTCTATGCACTGGTGTTCTTGGGAGGAAACTCGTTCCGTGTTATACGGCGTGGTCCCTTGAATTACCCTCTTTTAAAGTAAAGTTTTAAATAACTGTTTTAGTTCTCACACCAGTCACATGACTGACCTGGAGTTTATTGTTTTAACCTAAACTCTGGGTGCCCCTATTTTCGACACGGGCAGCCAGTAGTTTTGGTTTTGCAGATTTTGTATTCACAGGATCCTGGTTTACAGCTGGAATGATATCCGGAAAGCTCTGTATCCGTATATCACCTTCAGTTGTGCTTTGTATTATTTTCCGCTGCTACGTAATTTATTGTAATCTCTGATATTTGTCGAATGTAATTTATTCATTTATACTCTGTATATTCTTGTATCTGATGGAATTGTTGTAATATACAATGAAATGTTCTCCCGTCTGCGTTCTATTTTGTCTTTTCCTCAACGCCATCCGTGCTTTCCTTCACGGGGAAGTTCGGGTCGTGTCATAAACAGTGAAATATACTCACCAAGGTTCTTCCTCCTCCTTACTCTAAGTTTGCCAGTTTTCTTCAATAATCACCACGACTTCATTAGTGTCATATCCCAGAGGAAATGTTATTGCATTAACCTCCTTAAGGGTTTATCGTGAGTTATTTATACCCAATACCTCTAAGGTTTTATCCCTATACCAAATACCTGTATTATCCTTGCATTTGCATTTGTCCAGTGTAACTATATTTACAAGTAAATAACCATTCTGCATACCATTTACAATGCTTTGCATGCCATAGGCTATAAATGGATACTTGCCTATCACTCAAATGGTGTGACTACAGAATGGTCCCTTCCCCTTTTTACTTCCCTTATTTAGAAATAAAAGAATGAGTTATAATAGTTACACATTCAAATGGAATGATTTTCCCTCGGCACTGTATAAAACTTTGAATGTGAATATCATATAGTTACATGTTACATGTTCAATCATAAAACTATTGAATGCCTATAAATTTCATATTCAAAAATGTTATTATTATTATACATATTTTTCAAATCATATATTATCTATTTAATTGCATTAAGAATTATCATTAATTTTGTTTTGTTGCTTATGGGCAAAAAGAATTATCAAACATAATTCTTTTAAATGTTTTTAAAACCTAGGGTTATCACATAAACCCTTCCTTTTAGGAATTTTGTCCCACAATTGCTTCTTTTCTCCTTTTAAATCAAAATTAATCAATTTACGCTAATTTATTCCCAATTACTTTAATTTCTGATGTATTAAAATTAACTAACACTATACTCCTTTTAAGTATAAATTACCAGACATGCACACTTATAAGGTAATCACATGCATTCAAAGATAAAACACTTACCCAAAATTAATTCAGATTTTGGCTTCTATCAGAAAATAGTCCTAGATACTTTGCTTTTAATTTATCTTCAAATTCCCATGTGGAATCATTAGCATCTAAATTCCACTGCACTTCAAATAGTTTTATGATTTTATTTGTCAACCTCTTCTCTTCCTTTACAACAATTCCCATAGGTTCTTTTTCATAACTCAAACCTCCTTTGATTCTTACTTGAGTAGGAGATTCCACAATAGTTTATTTATCATGTATTCACATTCTAAGTTGTGATACATGAAATGCATTATGTATTCCTTTTAATTCTTCTGGAAATTTCAAGCTGTATTCTAATGTACATATCCTTTCCAGGATTTCATAAGGACCTACATATCTTGGTGATAGTTTGCCTTCTTTTCCAAACCTTAAAAACTTTCTCATTGGAGAAACTTTAAGAAAGACATAATCTCCCACTTTAAATTCTACTGGCCTTCTTGCCTTGTCAGCATAGGCTTTCTTCCTTTCTTGTACAACCTTCATTCTATGTCTTATTAACTCAATCTTGGTTATTGTTTCCTTCACTTGATTTGGTCCAATCAATACTCTCTCCCCCACATCCATCCAACGAGCTGGAGATAAACAAGGTTTTCCATATAATGCTTCAAATGGAGCCATTCCTATGGTTGGTCAATGATTGTTATTATAAGTAAATTATGCCAAATGCAAGTATTCTTCCCAATTTCCACCAAAGTCTAGCACACAGGCTCTGAGGAAGTCCTCCAAAATTTTATTAATAATATCAGTTTGCCTATTAGTTTGTAGGTGATATGCAATACTTAAACATAATTCAGTTCCCATGGCTTCTTGAAAACTAACCCAAAACCTAAAGGCAAGCAATGTATCCCTGTTACTAATGATATTTTTGGTTACACCATGCAACCTTACCACCTCTTTAAGGAACAATTGATCCAATTTACTAGCATTCCTATCCGATCTGATTGGAATAAAGTGGGCTGATTTGGTTAATCTATCCACTATTACCCATACATTATCATTCCCCCTTTTTGATCTACGAAATACCTTAATGAAATTTATGGAAATGCTTTCCCATTTCCAAATAGGCACCTCCAATGGTTGTGGCATTCCTGAAGGCTTTTAGTAGCCTGCTTTAATCTGCTTGCATTTTAAACATTTTGCTACATATCTTGCTACATCCCCTTTCGTCCCTCCCTACTAGTAACTTCTTTTGAGATCATGGTGCATTTTTACTCCACCTGGATGAATTGTGTATTTAGTTTTGTGATGTTCACCCATTACTTCTTTCTTTAAGTCGGTTAGATCTGGCACACATAGCCTCCCTTTGAACCTTTAGTATTCTTTTTCATCCAGTTGAAAATTTTCTACCTGCATATTACTTTTCAACTGAATCTTCTTCCCTTTTAAATTTGAATCCTCATCTTACAATATTCCCACTTTATCCACTAAGATTGGCCTTATGGTTATCATACTTAACTTTCCACATCCTTGCACATCAACAGATTAATCAATCGTTTCTCTACCTTTTGTTATGTCATCTGCTTCACTCAACACAGCCAAATCTTTGAACTCTTCCATCATCAATCTGGCTAATTTAACATGATGTCTGCAGAGTTCATTGGAAACTTAATTTGCTTTTCCAGGTGTATATAAGATATTTAAATCATATGCAGCTAGAAAATCCACCCATCTTTACTGCCTCATGTTTAAATCTTTTTGGGAAAACAAATATTTTAAAGACTTGTGATCAGTATACAATTCAAATTTTGCTCCAAGCAGATAATGTCTCCACAACTTTAATGCATACACCACTACTGCAAGTTCAAGATCATGAGTTGCATACCTGACTTCATTTGGTTTAAACTGCCTAGATGCATAAGCTACGATTTGACCATGTTGCATCAACACAACCACTAAACAAGTCCCACTAGCATCTGTATAAACCGCTAATCCCTCATTACCTTCTGGAACTTGCAATATTGGTGCTTCAACCAATGCTTGCTTTAACTTCTCAAAGGCTTGATTACATTTCTCTGTCCAAATAATGGGTTGTTCCTTTCTTGTTAGCTTTGTTAAAGGTAACTCCACTCTTGCAAAATATTTAATAAATCTTCTATAATACCATGCTATGCCTAGAAAAGACCTCACTTCAGTTACTAATTTGGACTTTTGCCATGATTGTACAACAGCCTATGATCTACAGCAATTCCTTTATCAGATATTATGTGTCCTAATTTTTTTTATCTCAAGTTGCCAAAAGACACATTTAGAGAACTTAGCTTCTAAATTATTTTGCCTCAATCTGGTTAATACCATATGCAAATGCTTCTTATGTTCCTTCTTAGTCCTTGAATATATTAATATATCATCAATAAACACTAGAACAAGTTTGTTTAAGTAATCTCAAAATGTTTTATTCATTAAATCAACAAAGTAAGAGGGAGCATTAGTTAACCCAAAGGGCATTACTAAAAATTCGTACATCTCATACCTTGTGTTAAATGTTGTGTATTTTATACTTTCTTCTTCCACCTTCATCTAATGAAACCCTGAAGCTAGGTCCAGTCTTGAAAAGTCACTTGCCCCATTCAATTGATCAAAAAGATCATCCATCCTTGCTAGAGGATATTTATTCTTGATTATCACCTTATTTAATTCTCTATAAGCAATACACATTCCAAGGCAACCATCTTGTTTCTTTACGAAAACTACTGGTGACCCCCAGAAAGCGCTTCTTGGTCTTATGAAATCCTTTTGTTCTAATTCTTCTAGTTGTTTCTTTAATTCTATTAGCTTCTTAGGGCCTATCCTGGTTGGCTTTTTAATTACTGGACTAACCCCTGGAAGTAACCTAATTTGAAACTACACTGGTCTCTCTTGAGGAACACCATTCGCTTCCTCAAACAAACCTGGATATTGATTGGCTATGGGTATATTTTCTAATGTAAGCATATCCTTTTATCATTTATTCCCCAAATATTTTACCAATCCTGCTTCTTTGATAGTTTCACACATTATAGCTATTCTTTTGTTATTTAGGTTTATTAAAGAGATTGTGAATTCTTCTAAATTTATCATAATTTTATTTTTTATGCAACCAATCTACCCTTAATATTACCTCAATCCCTGGATAAATCAATACATGTAGATCTACCAAAAATATATGTCCCCTATACTCAATTTTATATCCATGCATTTCATGCCAAAAACACATGAACTACCTAAGGCTTTTTATAAATAAAGGTTGGTCCACATACACACAGGAAAGCTTTAATTTTTGAACTATATTATGTGATATTAAAGAATGTGTAGCTCCTATGTCATAAACTATAGATATAGGTAAGGTTCAATGTAGAGCATACCCTCTGCTTGACCAGGTTCTTCCTCATGCCTTGCTGCATCCTCTTTTTCATCTAAAGCTCCTACTTTAGCTAGCTACCTTTGTTTAGGGCAATTCTTTTTAATATGTCCCTCTTTTCCACAATTAAAACATCTAAATGATGCCACTCTTCCAACCCTACAAGCAACTCTCATGTTCCCCTCCTTACCATAATTATAACAAGTTCTCTCTTTCTAACTTCAAAAGTGGTACTCCTTTCCACCTTCTTAACATTAGCTTCTGTTGGCTTCTTATCATAGGGTTAAACCCTTGCTTTTCCTTTGTTAGTATTTTTGATGTTCCTGAATTTCTCCCTAGCATTATGATGCTGTTCAAATTTCAAAGTTAAGTCTAACACTTGATCAAAGGTTCCATCTATATAGGGTAACATAGCCCTACTCAACCCAACATTGAGCCCTTGTATATATCTCCTATTCTTAGCTGCTTCATTGGCTATTAAACCAATTCCATATTTAGATAGACTCTCAAACATTTGTATGTACCCAGTTACACTCATATTGGCATGTTTCAATATGATAAATTTCTCCAATAGATTAGCCTTGGCTGAAGCTGGTACAAATCTAGCTTCTAACATCTCCTTGAACTAGTCCCGAGTGATGTCATTCTTAGGATTTCCAGTAATCATCATTTCCCACCAATCCAAAGCAACCCCTTTTAACCTTTATGAAGTTATTTGCCTTTTTCTCTAGTCATTTATTTGCATATCAGCAAATATTCTGTCCCAATTCCTAAGCCATGTTTGTACTCCCATGGCCTCTTCAGTCCCCTCAAATTCCTTGCCACCTAGATGACTTAATAATTTAGATAGCTCTTCATGTGTATTTTCCTACCTTTCCCCTATCCTATCCCTTACTGCTATCATAAAGTCTTGGACATTTACCACGGGAGGTTCATTTGGGCCTACTCCTGAGTGTGATCCTTAACCTACATGTATCTCTAATAGCAATCCAAATTTTACTAGGTTAAGATAGAATTTTATAGACAATTTAATCATACTTACAATTATTTTCAACCATATTTGAACAAAATAACCAATTTATCCATAAAATTAGTCATTAATCTATTTATCTTAGTCATGTTTTTACTCTAAACATACATCTGATACCAACTAAAGTGACCCCCTTCTATTTTACATTTAAATTCAATTACTACACAGATCTAGTATCAGCTCAACCCCTGGTCACTTCCTTAATATGATTATCCCCTATTAAGTGTAACCCCCCATATTTTTAACTACACTAAAGAGGATAAATTAAAGAATAATTGATTTAATATTAATAATTAAGGGAAATAGACTACGTCATTAAGTCCATCTCGAAATTCTGGTCAAGATAGAGACCTGGTTTGCATAAAACGGATAACATATAAAGAAGTCACGGACGATAAAAGTTTGACAATCAAAACAGGGATAACTGGCGCATTGGACAAGTGTGCAAAGGCAATTTTACACTGGCGCACATGTAAAGTGCGCCCATAGTGTTTTTTTGGTATCCGGACCTTTTTCAAGTGGGTGGCGACCCATGACCTGATTCACCCTAGGGCTAAGTGGCATTCAAATTCTGGGGGCTGGCAGCTAAAAATATATCTTCATTTCCTTGTTTTCTCATTCTAAAAAAAATGGAGGCAAGATGCAGTCAGTTCTTGAGCTGAATCTAACCCTTTCTTCTTATACAAATCAAGCACCTCAAGTATAGATCTGAGATTCAAATTACAGTTTTCTCCTTCTATTCTCATAGATCTGATCCCTGTGAGTATAGTTACTTTTAGGTTTAAATGATTAAAAGTAAACATATTATGACTACGATTTGGATATACATCTGTTATCAAATCATCTTGGATTTATCATATTTTGTGAATCTAAAATGTTCTATGGCTTGGATCTCAATATTTATCATATTAGATCTATTGTAAATTTTGAATTTATGATATCCTTGGATCTAAATTTGTACTATGCTAGATCTACTTCTGTAGGTCTAAATTCACTTGTTATGTCATATTTGGAACTTAATTAGTACTATGCTAGATCTACTTCTACAGATCCAAATTCACTTGTGATGACATATTGGATCTTAATTTGTACAATGCTAGATCAACTTCTATAGATCTAAATTCACTTGTGATGTCATATTTGGGATGTTAATTTGTACTATGCTAGATCTACTACTATATATCTAATTCACTTGTGATGTCATATTTGGGATCTTAACTTGTACTATATTAGATCAATTTTCTTCAGATCTAATCCGTTTGTGGTTAATTCATCATGTCACATATGTGGATCTTACCTTTTCTCTAAGTTTGTGGTTAATTTGGGATTATCAATATATGGACAATTGAACCCTTGTTTAGATCTAATTTTATCATTACCATTTTTACTAGATCTATTTTTATGTCCACCTTAATTATCATATTGTGATTAATTAAGTTCTGTTATTATTGGACATATGAATTCTTATTTATATATGTTCATCATAAGTATTGGATCTAATTTTATCATTACCCTCTTTACTAGATCTGTTTTTATGTCCACCTTAATTATCATATTGTGATTAATTAAGATCTGTTATTATTGGACATATGAATTCTTATTTGGATCTTTCCATCCTAAGTATTGGATCTAGTTTTATCATTACCCTTTTTACTAGATCTGTTTTTTTGTCCACTTTATTATGCCTATTACTTGTCTATGCCAATATATATATGTTTATGTCGCTTTTAGAATGATCACTATTGTCATTTTTCAAATCACATTTCCCTTTTATTGTTCATGACTAGGTTATTTTCTAGCCTATATGCCACCAAATATATGTGAATACGTTAGTTAGGGAATGGGAAAAAAATGTTAGAATTGGCTTAACTTAAATAATGTTTATATGAATTGGACATATAAGTCAAAAGGGGGAAGTGGGACATAATCACCTATAATTACATAGGTAAGAATTGGATAAAAATGGAATATTTAATAATTACAATTAGAAATGGGAATTGCACTTATGACACGAGGTTAGGTTGCATTAGTGGTGGAAGTCTGCCCGGACCCGACTGGCATATCCAGCAGCCACAAATGTTGAACCTAATGTGAGAGGTCTAAGTGTGCAAATACGAATCGGGCTAAGACACGAGGTTAGGCCCAATTGTAGAATAAGACTGCCCGGACCCGACTGGCATATCCAGCATCCAGAAGTTGTAGGCCTGATGTGGGAGGTCTATCCCATTATAAACCATAAATGGACATGGTAATGAATTGGACTACTTAACCTAATCTAATCCACAAGGATTGTATGATTATGAACTAAAGTTTGGGTTAAGTAAAATTGACTGGACATGGGGTAGGTTAAGTAAATCTGAGGGGGCTGGTAATATTTATGTATAGGCCCACAAACTTAGCCTGATAAGGTTATGTAATTAAAGACACCTAGTGGTAAGCATAACCGGTAGAAAGATTGGGGTTATATAAAATTAAAGACACCTTTAAGGAAAAATATAACCTATGGAAAACCTAGTGGGGGATACAATACAAAGGGGAGAGCATGTATCATATTAGGTGGGACCCGTTTCAGTCAGTAACTTGGAGTATGTATCGAGTAGAGAACTCCGAACTAGGTCGAAGAAGGGCACGCTTACTGACTGATTGTAAGAGATCCAAACGTGGAGGAGGTGTTGGAAGCGCGTTCCAACGGGCTCATGTGCGTGCATGACTCCTCCTGCTCGGGAAGATAAGACGATGTGACATCAATAGATTTGATTGTGCACATCCGGGAAATGTAGGGTTGCCACTTTAGGGAATGGCACACCCTACTATGAGAACAGCACAGGGTATCTACAGAGTATGGAGCTGATCGACTAGGGTAGTAAATAAGGTACATCTAGTCCTGTCTGTTTTTGTGGGGTACCTTTGTTTCTGTTGGGGCTAACACCCGTTATTCCTGTTTAGGTACTGGCTAATTCTGTTTGGTTTAAAACCCGTTACTAGAGTATACCTAAAACTACCATTATATTTCAGTTGGGATCATCCTGTTTCTGTTAAGCAATTAGGGAGTATGTAATCCTGTTACATACTTAGTATACTAGTATTGCGCAGAGGAATCTTTAGAGAAGTGTATCACTCTATCATGTTTATCTTGTCACACCTGCCTTTTATGTAGTAATCTCTCTCTTATCCACTTTATATTCCTATCATGCTACTTTTATTTATTTACTTGCTAAAAGTAACTAAACTCGCTAGACTTTATGTCTGGCCCTTTTTATTTCCTCTTCTTTCTTCCGTCCCCCTCGGTTCTCAAGGTGGGAACACTCAGGCTTAGTCAGGACTCGGTTATCATCTTGCTAGGAGCTGCTTTCGAAGTATGACTCAAGTTCTTATCTCTACTGTGGCTTTGTCTCTTTCTGGGGAATTATGTTTTCTTTTATGTATATATGTACTCTGATGGCTCAAGACAGAAGTTATATTATTGTAATGGGCTTTATATAGTTTTCAGATTTATGGTATTTTGTACCATGATGCTATGGTTTATGTTTGAAATAAAAATTTAAATTCTGCTATTTCTTTTATATCTGTCTTGTAATATTTATATTCTATTTACCTATAACGCTTCACAAAACTTAATGCATTCCCTTTCTGAATGACATTAATGGACGTGGGGTGTCACACTTGGTATCAGAGCTGAAGGTTACTAGATTGGATATAGTTTTTGAAAATTATTTTAAAAAGGGTTTTAAAAGGAAGCATTTTCAAAAAAAAAAGTATGTTTTGAAAAAATTCCCCAAAAAGCCATATGTAATATCATTCGGTCCTTTGTCTAAATCTCTTCCTTTTTCTTTTTAGCATGTACAGGGAACCAAACATTCCTAATATCCCAGAGAGCGTTACAATACCCGGATGGTTCCGTAGGTATCTGGAGGCCACAGCGCCTGCCGAGGGCCAAGGAAACGTTCCTCCCCCAGCTGCACCAGTCATTCCTCCTCCCCGTCCAAGAGTAGATAATTTCGCCAAGATCTGCAAAGACTTCCGTGCTATGGGAGGGAAGCCATTCCATGGGAATGAGACATTCGTAGAAGCACGGAATTGGCTCAAGGAGGCCGAGGACTTGTTCGTAATCTTTGAAGTGGAGGATAGAAGGAAGATTCTGTTAGTTGCTTGGCTAATGAAAGACGAAGCCTCATTTTGGTGGGAAGTTACCTATGTTGGACGTCCGGTGGAAACTTGGGAAGATTTTGGACAGAGGTTCGAAATGAAATTTCTTTCCCAAGCCGAGAGAAGCATGCAGATAGAGAGGTTCTTAGCACTCAAACAAGGAAACTTGACAATGAAAGAGTATGTGAACAAATTCAACCAGCTAGCAAGGTTCGGGTTAGAGCTGGTCACTACAACAAAATGACCCTATTACAACTTTAATTTTACAACGGTGGTAAAAGCACCGTTGTAATAAATGGTTTTTTACAACGGTGGTAAAAGCATCGTTGTAATAAATGATTTTTTACAACGGTGGTAATGACACCGTTGTAATAAATGGTTTTTTACAACGGTGGTAAAAGCACCGTTGTAATAAATGGTTTTTTACAATGGTGGTATTCCCTAAAGTTGTAATAAACGTATTTTTAACAAATTTTTGTTTTGTTAGTTGTAATAGATGCCCATTACAAACTTCATGTTTATAATATCTATATTTAATAACTAATTATATTAATATTTAATAATAATTAATAATTAATAATAAACTTAGGAATCAATAATATTTATTAAATAATTAATAGTTAATAAGTGGTAATTAATGTTTAATAGTTAATGTTAACTGCTTATTAATTAATATTTAGGTGACATATACATTATAAGCTTTTAATAGTTATTACTCGATTATAACTAAGTAGAAATAAGTAAAAGTTAAATAATAACTATTGTTAATATGAAATAATCCTAATTAATAATTAATTTAAAATATGAAATAATCCTAATTAATAATTAACATTTAATTAATAACTAATTAGTAAGTAATAATTAATAATCGATAATAAGTAAACAAATAAATATTAATTAATTAATTAATAATTTACAAATAATTCACTGTTAAATACTAGTAATTAATGATTGATAATAATTTTCAATAAATAATAATTAATCAAATACTAATTAAAAATTATAAAATAATAATTCACTGTTCAATACTAATAATTAAAATATAATAATTAATGCTAATCATGAATAATCAATGATTGCTATTAATAATTAAGAAGTAGAGATTAATAATTAAGAAGAAGAGATTAATAACTAAGATTATATTTAATAGTTATTTTATAATATTGATCTCAATTTTCAAAAAAAAAATATTGATCTCAATTATATATATATATATATATATATATATATGTATATATATATATATTTAGGGTGGATAAATGAATAAATAAATAAATCATTTATTTATGTACATATTGAATATATAAAAATTGTACATTTTTTAAATTGTGAACAAATATACATGCTAATTTATATATTGTGTGTGTGTGCGACATTAAAATTCGTCCAAGTGTTGTAAATATTGATTTAAGTATTATAAAATGGCTTAAGGGTTATAAAGCCCAATAAAACCCTAGGGCCAAAGCTGTCAATTGGCAGGAAAATAACCCTAGCCGTGTTAATGTAAGAAAGGAGAAACGAGCCGTCATTTTCATTTATCTCATTCAAAATAAAAGGCAACAATAATGGCCGAAGCCCTAGCGACTGGAAATTGGGGGAAAAGCGATCAATCCGATGCCTCGCATCAGATTTGTAGTCGGATTCGTGATGGAGACGAACTCGAGGGCGAGAGCAGCGAGTCTAGGAGAAGGCATGTTTGTTCCCATGAGATTTCAGCATTTTTTCCCCAAAATTAAATCCTCCAAAAATTTCGAAATGAATGGCCACTGAAATGGCCATCGCCGTCATCCCTCTGTTGCACTACCCGTTCGCTTTCTTCCACCGTCGCCACCTGAACCAATAGCCGACCTCCCTCCTCATCGGAAGCCGCTCCTTCAACCGATTGCTCCGCTTCACCTTTCAGCAATCGCGCTGCCCTCTCCTCCTTCCCATAGTCAGTCAACCAAATCGCCAGAGCTGCCATCGGACAACGCACAGCTCAGACCAGTGCTACAACTTCACCCAATGGAGCTCAGTCACCGTGAACTCTTGCTCGCTCTTCTTGCTTCTCGGTCGTCAACGCTGGTAATTCATTTTGCTTCTATCACTTTTTCCTATTCTATTTTCTTTACTTCTTTTACTTCTTTTAATTAAAATGAAGGGTGAGAACTTTTGGTATTAGATAACCCGCTCAACCTATAATTAGAAATTATGATAAATGTTAGTGCTACTTTGGGTCTGCTGTAGAGGATTCACGTTAAAGGGTATGTTTCAGCCATTACTCTTTGTCCCTTGCATACACAAGGATTGTTTAGTCCTGAGAGCGTCTAATTTGTACAGATTATATTAAAACTTTGATCATTTTATTATTTGAATGTTATTGGTGAGCCTTGGTCTGATATTCAGGTGCACAGTTCTTACTTTTTCTTTGCTTTATGTCGTGCATGCTTGCCTACTGCACTTGTGATGTTTGCCATAAGTTGCTTTTGCTAACTACATGTTGACCTGGCCTGAATTGCTTAAACATTAGCGTGAGTCTGATTTATGCACTTGTGCTTTATCAACCCAATTTTTTTTTAGACATTGAATTTTTGAGTAGTCGATGAGTTGGCTGTGCATTTTCAATTTTTCGACGCTGTCTTTGTTGGGGTCTCTTGTACTGCACTGAAAGGAGTCATATGACTTAATCTTTGTAGTTCGTTTTTTTTCAAGTAATAATAAAATTGGTTAAGGTATACTGTTAAGGGTCTTTAATAATTTGGAGATAAGAGTAGTGTTGATTATAAAAACTTGTTAAACTATGCTCAACAGAAGAAAGATGATGCAGCGAGTCTAGGAGGATCAATCCGATGTCGTTCAATAAGTTTTTAGATGTTTTCCTTATACAGAAAAAGCAGGTTGTTGTTATACTGGTTCCATGAAAGGGTGGCTACGAGTAAATGAGGATTGCTATTGTTTGTCATTTTGTTTCTTTTACTATTTAAGTTTTGAAGACATGATAAGTTTTATTTTGTTTTTTCAGTTGTTGCGCTTCTCATATATAAGATAGGAGAAGGCACGTTTGGTCAAGTATTGGAGTGTTGGGAGTTGGGACAGGGAAGGTAAAGAAATGGTAGCCGTAAAAATTGTTCGAGCTGTAGATAAGTATCGTGAGGATGCTATGATCGAGATTGATGTACTTCAACAGCTAAAGCAGCATAGCAATTCTTCTGTCTGGTTAGTTCTACTTCTTTATACCCATTACTTTTGTTTGCTCAATTTATTGTTGTATTGATTAGAATAAACACCGTGCTGCTTATTTTTGCAGTTGTGTGCAAATACGGAACTAGTTTGACTATTGTAATCATATTTGTATTGTAAGCTCGTAACTGGTACCAAATAATTACCTCACCGGTTTAAATATACAATTGTGTCCAATTCTATGGCCATACTGCCAAATACGTTCATTTATATATGAATTTATCTACATCCATACACCTTATCATGACAGCTAAATGCTATCACATCAACGCAGCTTCACATACTCATGTCTTTTATATAATATCTCTTAACTTTATTTTATATTCACGGTTGTATTCAGTCTCAGATTATTAGCAATAAAATCAAACTCATGCAAACTCATTTTTAACATACAGCTGTACTCAATTCCAGTTTATTAGCAATGAAAACAACCTCATGAAAACTCCCTTTTAACGTAAGAAGAATGATTCATTTCCAGTACATACGTTTAGCTATTCCAATCCAAACTTTTAAGTTAGTGATTGAAACTAAGAATTTCACTAATGATACATTTCTCATGACTGTCTAAACATACCATGCTTTAAATCTCATTTCATTTGCTTCAGTAAATATATACAGTTAAAACAAAATTCTTTAACAGCCTTTTTGGCTTAATCCTTGCTATCATCTTTCATTACCTTAATTAACTTAAACACATTAAAAGAGCGAAGCAGTTCATGGTCATTACGTATTTCTTAAACCAGTAAAACTCTTATATACTCTTAGATTACTACAAAAATACATGCATTGCATTTTACATAGTTTCAACTCCTCATCCAACTTGGAAGAAAAGTAGATATCCACCATTTTATGTTTACAACAAGCTTAAGGTTATGTTTATATATATGCATGTTTTGTGATTGTGCAGGTGGTGTCTTGTGTTGGTGGGGAAGTTGAGGAAGTGCAAAGATGAAGCAAGCTGATAGTTGAAGCAAAGTTTTTGGATGGTACTAATTTGTAATCATTATTTAATGAAGAATTGATATATTAACGTGATGATGTATGATTCATTTTTTGCATTTTGAATATAAAGTTGTAATGTTTTTTGTATGAATGGATCTGTTGCTTTGAATTTATATCAATTTGTTTTCTGTTTATTCAGCTTTTGTTGCATTTGCAAAATTTATTTTTTTTAAAACCCAAATATCAATCACAACGGTGCATAAATGTTGTAATAAAGTTTATTACAACGGTGGAAAAAAGTTGTAAAATATACATATTACAACGGTTTTGCAACAGTGCAGAAAAGTTGTAAAAGATATTAGGCTATTACAACTTCTTAAGACACGACGGTTTGCCCACCGTTGTAAAAACCTATTAAACGGTGTTCCACCGTTGTAATAGGGTCATTTTGTTGTAGTGGGTGGATACACAAAAAGGCTTTGCGGTTTGCTAAAGGGATAAATAAACCCCTTCATAGGTTAGCCATGTCACATATGCCAGTGGGAGCCACTTTTGAAAAGCTTGTTGATATGGCCCTAATGCATGAGGATGACAAGGGAGAAAATAAGGAAGTAAAGGCTAAGGAAGCAACACAAAATGAGAAGGTGTGGCCCAAGAAGAGACAACAGCAGCAACAATAACAATAGTAGAAGAAAGAAGAAAAGAATGACAAGGTTAAAGATAAGAGGAAGTGCCATAGTTGTGGGCGAGAGGGTCACTTGGCCAAGGACTGCAGGAAAAGGAAGAATGCTTGCTTCGTTTGTGGAGAGGTTGAGCATCTTATTAAGGCTTGCTTGAAGAAACAAGGACAAGGTCAAAGGGTATGAACTTCTGGAGGGCAGATGCATGCTCTCGCGATCAGTGCTCCTGATAAAGGTAGAAAAAAATTCTATGGAAGTTTAATATCTCTTTCAAACCATCTTATTAGAACACTTTTTGATTCTGGCGCTTCACATTCATTTATATATAGTTCTGTGGTTGAATCTCTGCACTTAATTACTAGTATGATAATGGATCCCGTAGTTGTCTCAAACCATTTAACGACCCGTATTTTTTATGGATAATAAATAACTTATTTAATTATTTAAATGATGGTTTGGTAATTTAAAATGACCAGAATAAAATATTATTGAATATTTAATTAATTTAAATAATAGAACAATATATTTGATTTCCGAAATAGTGGAATTCACAATATTGTGTGAATTGGATCATTTAAAATATACAATTCAGTATAGAGTTGAATTATATTAACGAATATATTGTATAAACGACAGTTGAACGTATAATTATATTACAATTATAATTGAGCTAGAAATGACGTGGCAGTTCGTAATTTGACGATTTGAACTTTAAATGCATATACAGAATCCGTTTTAAAATGGATTTATGTGAAACAAGAAACGTTCGGAGCTGGTGAAGTATATTTTTCTAATGGAAGAAACAAATCGAGATTTCATCGTGTAGATTGTGAGTTGTGTCCAAATCAAATTTTTGAAAAGTCACGATGGAATTCCTTTATAATTTATAATGATTTATTTATATAATAAATGGATTTTCAATATAAATTGAATACTGATTCAATCTGGATTTGAAATGTCAAGCTATAAATTAAGATAAGAATATTTTGGAGCTGTATGATATTCTATGTGAATATATACAATAATATTAATTTATTAATATTAAATTAAATTGTTTTTAAATATATTAATATTTAAAAGGGTTTATTTAGAGCTTTAAAATAGCCATTTTTGCAAACTACCTCCGTTTTCGACGAAACTAATTTTGTTGGATCTGGAATATTAAATTATTGTTATATTTCAATTTTCGTGATTTTTGGAGTCAGTGTGTGGCTGTACGGAATTTTATTGTGAAAAAGAGTTGATAATTTGACTTTAAAAATACGCTGTATGAGAAAACGGATTTGGAATTCGATGAATCAAGTTTCATTAGGTCCGTAATGTTGAACTGTAGCTACATGTCCATTTTCATGTTTGATCATAAAAAATTTTAAAAGACAAATAGAAGCAACGCTTGATTATAATTAACATAATAATCAATATAAAAATATTTAAAACTATTTATAAATACTCCTTAACATCCTCTAAGCTAGAAAAATTCATTTTCCAGTCAACACCAACTCAAAACATCTACCGCCACTTCTTTCCTTTCTTCTAGCGAAAACATGAGATTAGAAAATCGAATAAAATCATATAAAATTCCCAAAATTTTAAAACCTAGTTCGTTGCTCGTTTCTTGGCCTAGGCTTCACATTCATATCAGTTTAATCGGTTCAGAAAGGAGTTTGAATGCTGGTTTTGCAACACCGTGTATTAGGGTTGGATTTTTAAGGAACTCAGTGTGTTGATGTTGAAATTCGAGTTCATACTCGAACTTGCGATGGAGAGGAGCATTATCTGTAAATTTTTGGTAAAATTTGGGAATAAAAAAGTACGGTGATTTGCTGAAGGTTAAGTAATTACCTTGGCTCTGTGGCGTGACTTCGCAGAAATGGGATTAGTAATACCCTAGATTGAGTTTTAGTGTATATATACGAGTGAACGTATTTGTAGATTTTATAAAAAAAAATGTTTTATATTGTGGAGATTTATTGGTTGAGTTGTTTATGAGTTCTGGTCGATCAGTTTGATCCACTGTATCGGTAGGAGTTTCTAAACACTCGAATACGATAAACCGACACGGTATGTTTTGAAAAGAGTGTAAATGAAATAATTTTACCCAAATTATATTTTGATATAAAAGAATGATTTATATTTGGATTAGTATAGTATATAGGATGTGTTGGTTTTTATTATAATCAAATGAGATTATAAAAGTAAAATGGTTATGTAAATAGCCAATCGGGATTTATATAAGTGTAATATATGAAACCAAATGGATTAAATCAGAATTTAAAATCAAAATTGGAATTAAAACTCTGGAAATTTGAAAAAGTGTTTGCAAATGGATTTGGAATTAATATATGAGAATTTTAAAATCCTGTGAGATTTTAAATTGTTTTACGAGTATTGTGAATGGTATTTTGAAATAAATTTCAAAATAGAATTGGTTAAGATATGGTTTTGGAAAGTGATATAGTATTGAACTCACTTTGATAGCTGGGAAATAATTCTGATGATGTTGTCCACATCATTAGTGTTCATTTTCGAGTTCTTAGTGACGGATTACTACCAAAGATATTGTTTTTGAATTGTTTTGAGGAACAAGTGGTTTTGATTTTCAAAAAGGAATATTGGATGTTTGAAAAGGGTAAGTTGTTTAAAACACCTAGGAAGATTGTTTTGAATTAAAAACAAATTTAAAGAAAATTTGCAAAAGCAAATTTGAATTAAAATAAAGTCATCTAAGTGGTAATTGAAATTGAATTGGATTAGAATGATATCGAGACAAATTGGATTTGTGAGATTTGAATTTGAAATGTAATTGGATAATCGAGTTAAGAGTTTGGGACCGAGGATGGAACTCGAGTTTGAAATGAGATTATGGTTTGGATATAAGCGAATAGTTGTGTTGAGGATAAACTGATTGGAAATATATTATAATGAATGGATATATGTTGAGCAGATATTGACAAGCCGCTTGGCTATTTGATTTTGTTTGGGTTGGAGAAGGCCTAGAGAGACGAGTTGTAGTTGTACTGATTGAGCCGTACAAAGGAGGTGCTAGCGAAATTTTTCGAAAATCTAAGGTTTTAGAAAATTTTCAGGATTTCTGGAAATTTTAGTTGGTAGGAATAAATTAACAATTTAATTGAAGTCAATTTGTTTAGTTTAAATTGAAATTAAAAAAAGTAAACAAATAAGTTTTAACCCGGTTAGGGTTTGTTTTCTACCTTATCAATTTCGAGGATGAAATTATTTTAAGGGGGAAGAATGTAACGACCCGTATTTTTTACAGATAATAAATAATTTATTTAATTATTTATATGATGGTTTGGTAATTTAAAACGATCAGAATAAAATATTATTGAATATTTAATTAATATAAATAATAGGACAATATATTTAATTTCTGAAATAGTCGGAAATAGTGGAATTCACAATACTGTGTGAATTGGATCATTTATAATACATAATTCAGTATAAGTTGAATTATATTAACGAATATATTATATAAACGATAGTTGAACGTATAATTATATTATAGTTATAATCGAGCTCGAAATGGCACGGCAGTTCAAAATTTGGCGATTTGAATTTAAAACGAATATACAGAATCCGTTTTAAATCGGATTTCTATGAAACAAGAAACGTTTGGAGCAGGTGAAGTATAATTTTCTAATGGAAGAGAAAAATCGAGATTTCGTCGTGTGGATTATGAGTTGTGTCCAAATCAAATTTTTGAAAAGTCACTATGGAATTCCTTTATAATTTATAATGATTTATTTATATTATAAATGGATTTTCAATATAAATTGAATATTGATTTAATCTGGATTTGAAATGTCGAGTTATAAATTCAGATAGGAATATTTTGGAGCTATATGATGTTCTATGTGAATATATATAATAATATTAATTTATTAATATTAAATTAATTTTTTAAAATATATTAATATTTAAAAGGGTTAATTTTGAAGCTTTAAAATAGCTATTTTTGCAAACGACCTCCGTTTTCGACGAAACTAATTTTATTGGATCCGGAATATTAAAATATTGTTATATTTCAATTTTCGTGATTTTTGGAGTCAGTGTGTGGCTGTACGGAATTTTAATGTGAAATACAGTTGATAATTTGACTTCAAAATGCACTGTGTGAGCAAACGGATTCACAATTCGACGAAACAAGTTTCTTTAGGTCCGTAATGTCGAACTGTAGCTGCATGTCCATTTCCGTGATTTTTGGATGTCATATCTGATCATAGGAATTTTTAAAAGACAAATAGAAGCAACGATTGATTATAATTAATATAATCAATATAAAAATATTTAAAACTATCTATAAATACTCCTTAACATCCTCTAACCTAGAAAAATTCATTTTTCAGTCAACACCAACTCAAAACATCCATCGCCACTTCTTTCCTTTCTTCCAGCAAAAACATGAGATTAGAAAATCGAATAAAATCATATAAAATTCTAAAACCTAGTTCGTTGCTCGTTTCTTGGCCTAGGCTTCACACTCATATAGTTTAAATGGATTCGGCAAGGAGTTTGAATGCTGGTTTTGCAACAGTGTGTATCAGGGTTGGATTTTTAAGGAACTCGGTGTGTTGATGTTGAAATTCGGGTTCATATTCGAACTTGTGATGGAGAGGAGCATCATCTGTAAATTTTTGGTAAAATTTGGGAACAAAAAAGTACGGTGATTTGCTGGGTGTCGAGGTTAAGTCTGACGGACGGAATTAGCATTGGCGGTGCGAGCTGGGTGTGGATAGGATGAGGAGATGGAGATTTGAACGGGGATGAGAATGGTGATTTCGGTTTCAAGAATAATGAAGTATCGAGTGAATGGTGAAAGCAAGATGTTTTGAAATGGTTGTCTAATTTGTTCTTGGAGCTCGCGTTAGTTTCTGAAGGAAGAAGGAGTATATGGTATCGGGTTTAACTTATGCAGGTGGGCCAAGTTAAATTAGAAAGCCCAATTACCCTTTAAATTTAATTATATAGGAATTTAATTCATGTTACAACTTTTTAATTGAATAACTTCAACATACATTATTCAGAATTATGGACGGTCAGATCTGTTGGGATCTTATGGACGGGGGCTACACGATGCAACTGACTTGGAGTGAATTGGAGCTCGTTACAATTTATAGCGAAATAAATTGTCTGTCTGAATCGACCGATAGTTATCGTTATTTAACGATGACCATCCAATGTGAGTAAATCTCACTAACTCTGTATAGTTTATATTTTTTAAAATAAAATCTAGTATTGATAAATGATGATTGATTGTTGTGTGTTGATTGTTTGGTTGAATTGTTGATTTATTGGTTGAAATTATAGATAACGATATATATAAATCGTTAATCAAATATTGATTCTGTTTATCGGAATATTTCATATTGAAATGAAATCGATGTTATTTATATTGTTTAACATCTATGGATGCAGGGAAACTGGTTGGAGGGATCAAACTAGATTCCTCAATATTTATAATACTGTTTGTTTTCATATATTGTGATATATGATGTGATATAAAACTTATGTTTGATTACGATGACACTGGTCTGTTTAATTGGTATTTTAAATACCATAAGAGATACTAGAATGTAAAAAGGGAATTTTCATAGTTTATTTTGAAAATGAAATATTTAGAGGAAATAAATATGACATTATAAATGAAATATTTACAGGAAATAAATATGATACTATAAATCATTTATAGGAAATAAATAGGATATTATAAAAGGAATATTTATTTGGAAAAATATAATTATAAAAGGAATATTTATTTGGAAAGTATATAGAATTATAAAAGGAAATATTTGGAAAATGAATATAATTTTATAAAAAGAGAATTTTACATTTGGATGGTTTAGACCTTTGCTTCGCACACGAGTATAACATGATAGTGATTTAAAGTAAATATGTTTTAACAGATAAATTGAGGAGAATAACTTATAAACGATGTTTATAAATTAAGGAAATATTTATCATTTGATAAATTGAATATATAAATTTGAATTTATATAGATAAGTAAAATCGATATTAACACCGACAATTGAAATAGAATGTGAACGTAGTAGTTATAAAGGAAATTTGCAATCAGGTTATAAATGTTGGAAATGAAATAAGATTTGTCTGAAAAATCTAGGGAAAATCTATTTGCTTCTTTAAAACTATTTCGATGTTGTCCCTTTCGGGAAACAGTTGCTGACCCCAACCGTTGGTGATAATACATTCGGTACACTCAAGCGAAATGAGTGACCGATCATGTTTTGCTTGGGTTACAAGATGTTCTTGTTCAACCCTGTGTATTCCCCTCTAGAGATACATTATCGGAAGGTGGTCCCATACCCTTCCTGTTGGAATTCATTAACCAATAACCTCCCGCGATTTTTGATTATATATTATGTATGTGGAACATGAGATGAAAGCGTTCTGTTGATTATTATACTGTGGTTGACAAACACTATCATAATATCAAGGGAGTTTTGATATAAAAGATCATTGTTTCTTGCAAAAGGATTTTTGATTTTAAATTAAATGCTTTGGATTCTCATAAGGGAAAAACCCATTCCATGTTATATGGCGTGATCTTATGAGATATCATTATTTTCTCAAACTGCTTTAAATTGTTTACTCACACCAGTCACATGACTGACCAAGAGTTTATTTTGTTTTGTTTTCCCTAAACTCTTGGGTGCCCAATTTTGTACGGGCAGTCAAGTGGTCGGGATTTACAGATACACTAGATGGAGCTTGGAGCAGGAGGCTTCAGCAGCATTTTATAGCTATTGTTTATTTCCGCTGTGTTGTAAGTGTTGTATTCTTATAAATGTTATTGTATACATATACCGGTTTTATTTCAAAGTTATTTTATATTTTATTCATTCTGCTGTGAGATTCGTGTTACTTTGATTCTGTTGTCGTGATCTTCTTCTTCTATTCTAATTTTCTATCTTATCTATTTTCACCCTCTAACTTCTTTCTATTAACTATCCTGTATTTCCGATGCTTAGATAGTTGACATTGAGTTTATGTCGATTACCAAGGTCGCAAATCTCTCGGGCCGTTACAAACCCCATTGGTGGTTCGGCTCATTTATCTATGATCTGTCAGGGTTTGAGGATATCTGTATTAGGCGTTGATTTTGAGTGCGACGCATATGTGCTCGGGTTTATGGGCTATGGGTTGATTCTAGGAATGGATTGGCTTACCATGTATGGTGCCATTCTGGATTGTGATATGAGGGTCGTTAGCTTCTGACTTGTCATAAGAGGACCCTCGAGATTTCTCGTGGCCTGCAAGGGTCTGTCATGCTTAGTTTCCTAGGATCTATTGAGGCATCGATCGATGATTTGCAATCGGTACCAATAGTTGTGAGTATTCTGGTGTTTTTGACGAAGATTGGGGTTTACCCCGAGGCATGAGATTGGCTTCCACATATACTTGGTGGACAACATAAAGCCAGTTGCATTGCCTATGCGACATGTGGGAATTTGATAAGGAGGTAGGGGAGCTACTTGAGAAGAGGTTTGATGGGTGAATCATATCAGGATGGGAAACCTACTGAAGACAGTCGTTGAGGAGGCTCATCATTCTAAGATGATTATTCATCCAAGCGGCGATAAAATGTATAGAGTTCGAGGTAGTGGAGCCAAACTTGCGAAAGGAAGTGAAATTATAAAAGGAAGCAATGATTGGATGAGTTCCGACTTGCGTACTAGGATTAAAGGTTGAAGTTGAACGGGAGGCGACAGTCAACCGAGTTCCTTCCCGTATTATTGGATCAGAAGTTAAGAAGCTATGTAACAGAGAGGTAAATTTGATAAAGGTTCAATGGGAAGATAACCTAGAGGATGCGACTTGGGAGACCTAAGCTAAGATTCATGCTTCATACCCTTTTCTTTTCGAGGGATTGTTCTTAACTCCTTTTTCTAAAGTTTTATCTGTGCTTGTTTCTATCATTTAAATATATCCTATCATAGTATTTTCGAGCTTTAGTTAGGAATCCTATGGATGTAAATATGTGTTTGAGACATGTTATGTTTGATGGATGCAAGTGGATGTAAGTGTCTACTTGTGGCTGCCTGTGGATGCATATACACAACGTTAGGCACTAGATCGGCTCAATCACTCTCATACAGCATATGGATGTGTGTACATCTTCTTTTCTTTTATGGATGAAAATGGATGTATCATCATATGGATGGATGATTGTGGACACATATAGAACTTACATGTTATAATAGGATTGTTTGCATACATATTGGATATATGGCACTAACATACATTGCATTAAGGTGGTCAACTGAATCGGTAGAACGCCTGATTTTCTCATTAGTATTAGGACATATAGACACAGCTTTGCATATGTTCATATAAACATTAGAAAATTTTAAGGACAGTGGATGCCTGTGATCGGTGGATGCGTAGATGGATGGTAGGATACATTCTTCTTAATTTGGAGATTTCGGGGATGAAATCCTTTGAGTAGGAGAGAATGTAACACCGCGTATTTTTAACCACACTAAAGAGGATAAATTAAATAATAATTAATTTAATATTAAGAATTAAGGGAAACCGACTATGTCATTACGTCCGTCTCGAAATTCTGGTCAAGATAGATACATAGTTTGTGTAACACCCCACTCCCGCTATGATCACTCACTAAGGGAATGCCATAGCATCGGTGGAGTATTTTAGTGAATATAGAACAGAAAAATTACAACAAGACAGATATAAATAGTACTTGAAATTTTAAAACATCATCTCATAACAGCGGAAGTAAAACATGTCTGGTTACATCATAAAACCACAATAAAGGTCAAGTACAATATCCATCAAAATAAAGAAGTACATAATCCCACTCTCATACAATAGCCAAACAAAAGAAAAGATAACTGGATAACTGGAGCTTTACATCTATCCAAGCTCCTAAAGACTGGAACAGCAATCCGATCAAGCTCCACTACTGCTAGGATCCACCGTAGGACCTGAGGGTTGGGAAAAAGATAAAAACAACAGGGTCAGACATAAGTCTGAGCGAGTCCTATAACTTTAACAATACAATCGTTAAAGTAACCAGAGAAGACATAAACTGATATACGGTAACATATAAGGATGAATGGCTACCCTAAGCAGTCAACTAAACGAAGATAAAGGATAAAGACGCATCTACCCTCCCTAAGGTAAATTACTAAACTGCACCACACCAGTCGTTCCTAACTTAAAGGTTGATCCCACCCAAGGACTTATAAAATTTACTAATTAGTACCTGCGTACCCCTCGGTGACCAAGTAGGCGCCACGGGGCCCTACAATCCACTAGGTGTACACACTACTTCCCATTCGATCGGCTCCCTAACGTAGATACCCGTGCTGGCCCCACCGTGGGATGTATCATTCCCCAATGTGGCAACCTGATGGAACTAAAGGTGCACGGCTTATATCTACTCGATGCAACAACGGCTTACCTACCAGCCCGGGCCCACTCACGCATATGAAGCCCGTTGGACTTGCGTTGCCACCGCTAACCCGTTTGCCTCTTACAGTCAAGCCCAGTATGCGTGTCCCGTCCTCGACATGGGTCGAGCCCACAAAGATACGTATGGGTTACTGGTTGAAATGGGCCTCCACAAGCTACCCACCTAAGCTTGTCCCTTTTTCTAGTATATCCCACTTAACCCTTTAATCATGTTTTAATTACATGTTCCATTTTGGTTAAGTATTCTAATCGTATTTTCTATTGCCACCCAAGGCAACCACTAGATTTTCTCATGCCACCCGAGGCACCCACTTAACCCCTCATGTCCCTCTACATGCTAATATGGTTAAGTGTTTCTTAATTAATTAATTAAGAACGTAACCTTTGTAAAGACCTCTCACATTAGACTGTCTTTTATGACCGCTGGTTAAGCCGGTTGGGTCCGGGCAGCCTTATGTCATAACAGAGTCTAACCTCGTGTCTTTACATTAATTACGTATTTAGTTTGTGCCTAAGACCTCTCACATTGGGCTAACATTTGTAGCAACTGGTTAAGCCGGTTGGGTCCGGGCAGTTTTACGCTACAACTGAGTCCAACCTCGTGTCTTAGTCAATTAATTACACCTAATTAATCACCCTCATAATTTTATATTAATTATCCCTAATTAATCAAGTTTTCTTAACATGGGTAGACCTAACTTAATAGGTAAATTCCCATGGGGTAGACCTAACTCAATAGGTAAATTCCCAACACATAGTATGGGTACACCTAACCAAATAGGCAAATTCCCATACTATGTTTATTTATTTTGTGTTATGCATAAATATATTAATTTCACACAATCTTATTAACTTATGCATTTAATTACCCCATCGTTCCCACGTAATTTCGTTCATGATATAACACATATAAAAGGTGTCAACTTGCATATGAATGAACATGTTTCAAAGGTGCCATCTTGCATATTAACAAACACATAACTTGCATATGAACTTGCATAACATGTCACATAACTTGCATATAATATGTCACATAACTTACATATTCATTTTGCATAACAAACTTGCATATTAGCTTATAGACTTGCATAATGTGTCATCATGAACTTGCATATTAATAAACATGTAACTTGCATATTTACATACATGTAACTCGCATATTAACAAACATGTAACTTGCATATAAAGAAACATGTAACTTGCATATTTACATACATGTAACTTGCATATTAACAAACATGTAACTTGCATATTAACAAACATGTAACTTGCATATTTACATACATGTAACTTGCATATTAACAAACATGTAACTTGCATATTTACATACATGTAACTTGCATAGCATATTACCATGAACTTGCATAACATGCATATGATTACATAGCCCACAACTTGCATATTTAGCATCATGCAAACATAACATACATCATATTAAACTTGCATAAGCTTACATACTCAACATGCATAAACATAAGATTAATGCTAACATCATATCATATGATTCAAAGCTCATTAACCCACATACAAAACCATAAATCTCATCACATCTCATCTAATTAGTTTACCAAAAGATCATCAAAGTGATAGAAACTCACAACTAGCAACTTTGAACACCAAATGAAGAAGATTAAGATGCTAAGAAGGGATTAGAAGTTGATTAGAGAGTGATTAGTATGCAACCCTCTTCATAAAATTAGTGGAGGCCATGAGAGCTAGCATTTTGCCATAGTTTAGTCACTAGGTTTAATTATGAATGAATTAGGGTAGGTTAGGGTCTTATTTATAGATTAGGCAAGTGTTTTAGGCCATAGGATTAACCCTAGATTCAATCCAAGCCATCAAAGCATGTCTTGGGGAAGAAGTCAAGTGTAGGAACCATCTAGGGCCTTTAGATTAAAGATGGACCATGAGAACCATTCAAATGCAAAATCTGCACTTGAGCGAATCGGCCCACGGGTTGACAGCCAAACACCCTGGATTAACCCCTAGTCGACCCAGCGGGCTCGGGTCGACTTCAAAAATCGGCCGGTTCGGTTATTCCCCTCTCCCAATTCGCTGTTTTGAGCATTTTTGCATATTTATTTATTAAATTTTCAATTATATATATATATATATATATATCAATATATATATATATATATATATCTACACAACCCATTTCACTTAATTAAGTATACTTTAATTTGGGAATTTTCGTGAAACTTCGCGAGGCCATATCTTGGTCATACGGACTCCGATTTTCGAAAACTCGGACTCTATTTCGCGTATTTTTCCGAGACGAACGCAATGGCATAGCCCGTT
This sequence comes from Allium sativum, assembly GCA_030737875.1. Taxonomy (NCBI): domain Eukaryota; kingdom Viridiplantae; phylum Streptophyta; class Magnoliopsida; order Asparagales; family Amaryllidaceae; genus Allium; species Allium sativum. The sequence continues at coordinate 61,079,784 of CM060909.1, read as the reverse complement.
TCCCTTGATTCCCATTTTAGAATTAAATTCTGCCTCGATTTATGTTATTACAGGTTATTGAAAATACGGGTTGTTACATTCTCCCCTCCTTAAAGGATTTCGTCCCCGAAATCTTCAAGTTAGGAAGAACGTATCCTACCATCCAATCATCCATCTACTCAAAGCATCATCCACGAGCAATCATTGTCCTTACAAGATTCTAAATGCTGGATGGATATATGCAAAAGTGTGTGTATATGTACTTACCTAATGCAAAAATCAGGCGGTTACTGATACAGTAAACCTCCTTAATGCAAACCATGATAGTGCCATGCATCCAATATGTATGCGAATCCCTATTGACACATACAAATTTCTACATGCGTGCACAACCATACACAAAAATGCATCATCCATATGATAACACAGCCATGATACATCCATCAATCTAACTACCACATCCATTTATGCAATATGCAACATGAAGTGACTGAGCCGATCTAGTGCCTAATGTGTGTGTATATGCATCCACGAGCAACCACTAGCAAACAATTGCATCCATATGCATCCATCAACCATAACATGTTTCAAACACATGTTTCAACCATAGGTTTTACCCTATCTAAAGGTCATAGGTATTAGCGAGAGGATATACTAAAGATAAGATAAGTACTAGACAAGCAATAAAGGAGAAGTTAAAAGACATACTCTCAAAAAGAAATGGATACAAAGAACGCATCTTTGCTTCCGTCTCCCAAGTAGCATTGCTTTCGTCATCTCCCCATTGCACTTTAACTAGCTGAACTTCTCTGTTCCTCAACTTCCTAGTTTCTGACCCAAGGATGCGAGTAGGAGCTCGTCGAATCGTCGCATCACGCTCTACCTCTACATCTCTAAGCAAGCTCGGCTCTACTACCTCCGCGGTCTCATGTAAGCACTTCCTCAAATGTGATACATGGAATACATCATGAACACCACTAAGTCTGTCGGGCAACTCCACCCTATATGCCATCCGTCCAATCCTTTCCTTAATAGGAAACGGCCCAACAAATCTCGGTGCTAACTTCCCTACGGACCCAAAGCGAACAACATTTCTCAATGGAGATACTTTGACAAAAACCATGTCCCCAACCTCAAACTCAAGATCCGTCCTTCTCCGATCCGCATAAGATTTCTGTCTATCTTGCGCTGCTTTCATCCTTTTTCGAATTAAATCAATCTTCTCTGAAGTCTCTCTAACCATATCCGGCCCAAGCAAGATCTTATCCGTAGATTCCCACCAACATGTAGGAGATCGACAAGGCCTTCCATAAAGAGCTTCGAAAGGAGCCATACCAATACTGGACTGAAAGCTGTTATTATATGCGAACTCCACCAAAGGAAGATGTTCTTCCCATGTACCTCCAAAATCCAAGATACAAAGCCTCAAAAGATCTTCTAAGATACGGTTCACCCTCTCAGTCTGACCGTCCGTCTGAGGATGATATGCGGTGCTCAAACACAACTGAGTCCCTACCGCCTCTTGCAAACTTCTCCAAAACTCACTAGTGAAAATAGGATCTCGATCACTCACAATGCTGGATGGTACGCCATGCAATCTAACAATCTCTCTAACATAGACTGAAGCAAGCCATGGAGCGGTCCTCTTACTCTTTACGGGTATAAAATGGGCACTCTTGGTAAGTCTGTCTACCACAACCCAAATTCCCGTATTGCCCTTCCTCGATCTCGGTAACCCGTCGATGAAATCCATCGAGACACTATCCCACTTCCACTGTGGAACTTCCAATGGGTGTAGCAACCCACCGGGTTTCCTTTGCTCCACTTTAACTTGTTGGCACACTAAGCATCTAGCCACATACTCGGCCACATCTTTCTTCATACCGGCCCAGAAGAAAACTCTCTTCATGTCTTGGTACATTTTGTCTCCACCGGGATGAATAGTCATTCTTGAACGATGTGCATCATCCAAAATAGCCTTCTTCAAACCCTCATCTTGCGGTACACAAAGTCTACCGTCTCTATGCAACCATCCCTTATCATCTATGGTGTATCTACCCAAATGGCTGGACGACTCCCCTCTTATAAGCTTCTCTACCAACACAACCAACTGTGGGTCGTCTCGCTGAGCCTCGCCAATCCGTCTCAAAAGAGTAGGTCTAACCTCCAAGGATGCCAACAAACCAGGTACAAAATCAACAGAAGGTCTGAAGTCAAACAAAGAAAGAAACTCCAAGCTTCGTCGTTCCACGAACAATGGACTCAAAGATAGCCTTTTTCTACTTAAGGCGTCTGCCACCACGTTACCCTTACCAGGGGTATACGCTATCTCGAAATCATAGGATGCTAAGAACTCCATCCACCTTTGCTGTCTTAAGTTTAAATCCTTCTGAGAGAATAAGTACTTCAATGATTTATGGTCGGTGAACAACTCGAATCTCTCACCAAGAAGATAATGGCGCCAAGACTTAAGTGCGAAAACAATCGCGGCCAACTCTAGATCATGGGTAGGGTAATTCTTCTCATGCACTCTCAATTGTCTCCCTCCATAGGCTATTACCCTTCCCTCCTGCATCAAGACTGCGCCTAATCCTGTTCCACAAGCATCGGTATAAACAACAAACGGCTTACTCCCATCCGGGAGCACTAAAACTGGAGCGGTGGTCAAAGCTCTCTTTAACCGTCGGAAAGCATCATCACAATCTACATCCCACGAGAAAACCAGATTCTTTTTCGTCAAGCGGGTTAATGGGGCTGATATCTTCGCGAAGTCTTTGATGAACTTCCTATAATATCCTGCCAACCCCAAGAAACTTCTTACCTCGGTAGCATTTCTAGGAACTTTCCAATCCTGGATAGATACTATCTTTGCGGGATCCACAGCTATCCCTTCTTTAGAGACCACATGCCCTAAGAATCGCACTTCTCTTCTCCAAAAATGGCATTTAGAGAATTTAGCTTTAAGACTATGCGCTCGAAGAGTCTCCAACACTTCCTTGAGATGTAAGGCATGCTCTTCTTCATTCTTGGAAAAGACCAAGATGTCATCCACAAAAACTACTACAAACTTATTCAGATACTCTCTGAACACTCTACTCATGAGATCAACAAAGTATGCGGGGGCGTTTGTCAACCCAAATGGCATCACTAGCCACTCATAAAAACCATCCGGAGTCCGGAAAGCAGTCTTCTCTATACTGTCCTCCGCCACTCTTAACTGATGAAACCCTGTAGCTAAGTCCATCTGCGAAAATACTGACGCGCCAACCAACTGATCAAAGAGATCATCTATCCTCGGTAATGGGTGTCTATTCTTCTTCGTGAGCTTATTAAGTTCTCTATAATCCACACAAAGTCTGAGGGACCCATCCGCCTTCGTGGCAAACACTACTGGAGCTCCCCACTCCGATATACTTCGCCTTATGAACCCCTTCTCAAGCAACTCCCCTACTTGCTTATGAAGTTCTCTTCTCTCACGAGGAGCCATGTGGCGTACTGGCAAAGACACTGGTTTGGCATTATCCACCAAATAAATTCGGAAATCTATCTCCCGCTTCGGAGGCAAACCCTTTACTTCTTCAAACACATCCGGATATTCCCGGACTACTCTGATAGAACACAAACTCTCGACCGAAGCATCGAGCGATTCAAGATAACTTAGCAAAACAGATTCCATGGGATTGCAAGAGATCTCGAGAGTGTTACCCAAGCGGGTCATGAGCCTGACAACTCTCCTTTCGCAATCAAGAACGGCACCATTACTAGATAACCAGTCCATGCCCAAGATCAACCCATAGCCCGTGAAGCCCAATACAAAAGCATCACATCTAAACTCAACGCTAAGTATAGAAATCTTCAAACCCAAACATATCATAGACAGATATATGGAGCCCCCAATTGGGTTTGAGACAACCAAGGGATCATCAACTAGACTGGTGTCTAAGTGCAGTGACTCAACTAACGATGATGAGATAAAAGAATGCGATGCGCCAGAGTCAAACAAAGTACGAACTGGATGATCAAACAGAAAAACCAGACTTTCAACGGAAATAGTTCTACCTCTCTGCTGAATCGGTGGAACTGAGAGAACCTGAACTTGCCCCCCTGACTGAGGTGGTGCTATAAGAGCTTGCACCTGGCCTCCTGAGGTAGACCCCGTCTTCTGCCCCTTCTTTGGGCAGTTTTTCACAAGATGCCCTGCTTCACCACAATGAAAGCAACCGGTCTTCTTCTTTTTGCGACAATCCTTACTAAGGTGTCCTGGTGTTCCACAATTGAAGCACTTCTTCTTCGTCTTCTTTTTGTCACCATTGCCTTTTCCGCCCTTGCCTTGTTGTTGCTGTTGCGGTTTCTTCTGATCCCCCTTTTTCTCTGGTGCCTTAGAATTCTTATCATCCTCATGCATAAGTGCCATGTAGACAAGCTTCTCAAAAGTGGCCCCCATAGGAATGTGAGTCATAGCTATTCCTTGCAATGGTTCGTTCAAGCCTCTAACGAACCTCAAAGCCTTCTTCTCCGGTGTATTCACCAACTCTATGCCAAACCTTGCTAATTGATTGAATTTGTTGACATATTCTTTCACCGTGAGATTCCCTTGCTTCAAATTCAAGAACTTCTCCATAAACAGATTCTCTTCCGCCCTTGAGAGAAACTTAGCCCCAAACCTTTGCTTAAAATCTGCCCAAGAGTCAACAGGGCGTTCTCCATTAGTGACCTCCCACCAGAATGAGGCCTCTCCCTTCATTAACCAAGCCGCCAACTTGACTTTCTTTCCCTCTTCCACTTCAAAGATATCTAGCAACTCTTCCACTTCCTTAAGCCAATCTCTAGCCTCTACGAAAGTCTCTGAACCAAGAAAAGGTTTTCCTCCTATAGCCTTGAACTCCTTGCAAACCTTAGCAAAATTATCCACTCTAGGCTGAGGAGGAGGAGCGGTTGTCTCTGGTGTAGTAGCATTGGCCGGACCCGCAGCCGCGGCCCTAGCCTCTTGCAACCTCCTATACCATAGTGGTATAACTAAACCCTCCGGGATGTTAAGATCTTCAGCCATGCTGAAACGAAAGAGGAAAGATTCAAAAAGGAGATTCCGAAAGATAAAGATATGGCTATTGGGGATTATGCTTTTCTTTTTCAAAAACTTTTTCTCTTAGAAGACATGCTTTTAAAAATCCTTTCTTCGAAAATACTCTTAGAAAGTAGTTTTTCTCAAAAATTTTATCTGTTCTGGTAACCTTAAGCTCTGATACCACGTGTAACACCCCACTCCCGCTATGATCACTCACTAAGGGAATGCCATAGCATCGGTGGAGTATTTTAGTGAATATAGAACAGAAAAATTACAACAAGACAGATATAAATAGTACTTGAAATTTTAAAACATCATCTCATAACAGCGGAAGTAAAACATGTCTGGTTACATCATAAAACCACAATAAAGGTCAAGTACAATATCCATCAAAATAAAGAAGTACATAATCCCACTCTCATACAATAGCCAAACAAAAGAAAAGATAACTGGATAACTGGAGCTTTACATCTATCCAAGCTCCTAAAGACTGGAACAGCAATCCGATCAAGCTCCACTACTGCTAGGATCCACCGTAGGACCTGAGGGTTGGGAAAAAGATAAAAACAACAGGGTCAGACATAAGTCTGAGCGAGTCCTATAACTTTAACAATACAATCGTTAAAGTAACCAGAGAAGACATAAACTGATATACGGTAACATATAAGGATGAATGGCTACCCTAAGCAGTCAACTAAACGAAGATAAAGGATAAAGACGCATCTACCCTCCCTAAGGTAAATTACTAAACTGCACCACACCAGTCGTTCCTAACTTAAAGGTTGATCCCACCCAAGGACTTATAAAATTTACTAATTAGTACCTGCGTACCCCTCGGTGACCAAGTAGGCGCCACGGGGCCCTACAATCCACTAGGTGTACACACTACTTCCCATTCGATCGGCTCCCTAACGTAGATACCCGTGCTGGCCCCACCGTGGGATGTATCATTCCCCAATGTGGCAACCTGATGGAACTAAAGGTGCACGGCTTATATCTACTCGATGCAACAACGGCTTACCTACCAGCCCGGGCCCACTCACGCATATGAAGCCCGTTGGACTTGCGTTGCCACCGCTAACCCGTTTGCCTCTTACAGTCAAGCCCAGTATGCGTGTCCCGTCCTCGACATGGGTCGAGCCCACAAAGATACGTATGGGTTACTGGTTGAAATGGGCCTCCACAAGCTACCCACCTAAGCTTGTCCCTTTTTCTAGTATATCCCACTTAACCCTTTAATCATGTTTTAATTACATGTTCCATTTTGGTTAAGTATTCTAATCGTATTTTCTATTGCCACCCAAGGCAACCACTAGATTTTCTCATGCCACCCGAGGCACCCACTTAACCCCTCATGTCCCTCTACATGCTAATATGGTTAAGTGTTTCTTAATTAATTAATTAAGAACGTAACCTTTGTAAAGACCTCTCACATTAGACTGTCTTTTATGACCGCTGGTTAAGCCGGTTGGGTCCGGGCAGCCTTATGTCATAACAGAGTCTAACCTCGTGTCTTTACATTAATTACGTATTTAGTTTGTGCCTAAGACCTCTCACATTGGGCTAACATTTGTAGCAACTGGTTAAGCCGGTTGGGTCCGGGCAGTTTTACGCTACAACTGAGTCCAACCTCGTGTCTTAGTCAATTAATTACACCTAATTAATCACCCTCATAATTTTATATTAATTATCCCTAATTAATCAAGTTTTCTTAACATGGGTAGACCTAACTTAATAGGTAAATTCCCATGGGGTAGACCTAACTCAATAGGTAAATTCCCAACACATAGTATGGGTACACCTAACCAAATAGGCAAATTCCCATACTATGTTTATTTATTTTGTGTTATGCATAAATATATTAATTTCACACAATCTTATTAACTTATGCATTTAATTACCCCATCGTTCCCACGTAATTTCGTTCATGATATAACACATATAAAAGGTGTCAACTTGCATATGAATGAACATGTTTCAAAGGTGCCATCTTGCATATTAACAAACACATAACTTGCATATGAACTTGCATAACATGTCACATAACTTGCATATAATATGTCACATAACTTACATATTCATTTTGCATAACAAACTTGCATATTAGCTTATAGACTTGCATAATGTGTCATCATGAACTTGCATATTAATAAACATGTAACTTGCATATTTACATACATGTAACTCGCATATTAACAAACATGTAACTTGCATATAAAGAAACATGTAACTTGCATATTTACATACATGTAACTTGCATATTAACAAACATGTAACTTGCATATTAACAAACATGTAACTTGCATATTTACATACATGTAACTTGCATATTAACAAACATGTAACTTGCATATTTACATACATGTAACTTGCATAGCATATTACCATGAACTTGCATAACATGCATATGATTACATAGCCCACAACTTGCATATTTAGCATCATGCAAACATAACATACATCATATTAAACTTGCATAAGCTTACATACTCAACATGCATAAACATAAGATTAATGCTAACATCATATCATATGATTCAAAGCTCATTAACCCACATACAAAACCATAAATCTCATCACATCTCATCTAATTAGTTTACCAAAAGATCATCAAAGTGATAGAAACTCACAACTAGCAACTTTGAACACCAAATGAAGAAGATTAAGATGCTAAGAAGGGATTAGAAGTTGATTAGAGAGTGATTAGTATGCAACCCTCTTCATAAAATTAGTGGAGGCCATGAGAGCTAGCATTTTGCCATAGTTTAGTCACTAGGTTTAATTATGAATGAATTAGGGTAGGTTAGGGTCTTATTTATAGATTAGGCAAGTGTTTTAGGCCATAGGATTAACCCTAGATTCAATCCAAGCCATCAAAGCATGTCTTGGGGAAGAAGTCAAGTGTAGGAACCATCTAGGGCCTTTAGATTAAAGATGGACCATGAGAACCATTCAAATGCAAAATCTGCACTTGAGCGAATCGGCCCACGGGTTGACAGCCAAACACCCTGGATTAACCCCTAGTCGACCCAGCGGGCTCGGGTCGACTTCAAAAATCGGCCGGTTCGGTTATTCCCCTCTCCCAATTCGCTGTTTTGAGCATTTTTGCATATTTATTTATTAAATTTTCAATTATATATATATATATATATATCAATATATATATATATATATATATCTACACAACCCATTTCACTTAATTAAGTATACTTTAATTTGGGAATTTTCGTGAAACTTCGCGAGGCCATATCTTGGTCATACGGACTCCGATTTTCGAAAACTCGGACTCTATTTCGCGTATTTTTCCGAGACGAACGCAATGGCATAGCCCGTTTCCCTTGATTCCCATTTTAGAATTAAATTCTGCCTCGATTTATGTTATTACAGGTTATTGAAAATACGGGTTGTTACAGTTTGCGTAAAAGGATAACATACGAAGAAGTTACGGATGATAAAAGTTTGAAAATCAAAACAGGGATAATTGACGCATTTGACAAGTGCGCTAAGGCAATTTTACACTGGCGCACCTGTAAAGTGCACCGATATTGTTTTTTTTGGTTTCTGGGACTTTTTCAAGTGGGTGGTGACCCATGACCAGATTCACCCTAGGGCTGAGGTGGCATTCGAATTCTGGGGGCTGGCAGCAATAAATATATCTTCATTTTCTTGTTTTCTCATTATAAAATCAATGGAGGCCAAATGTCGTCAGTGCTTGAGCTGAATCTAACCCTTTCTTCTTCTACAAATCAAGTGCCTCAAGTATAGATCTGAGATTCAAATTTCGGTTTTCTCCTACTATTCTCATAGATGTGATCCTTATTAGTATAGTTACTTCTAGGTTTAAATGATTAAAAGTGAACATGTTATGACTATGATTTGGATATACATCTGTGATAAATCATCTTGGATTTATCATAATTTATGAATCTAAAATGTTCTATGGTTTGAATTTCAATATTTGTCATATTAGATCGATTGTAAATTTTGAATCTATGATATCCTTGGATCTTAATTTGTACTATGCTAGATCTACTTCTATAGATCTAAATTCACTTGTAATGTCATATTTGGGATCTTAATTTGTACTAGGCTAGATCTACTTCTATAGATCTAAATTCACTTGTAATGTCATATTGGGATCTTAATTTGTACTATGCTAGATCTACTTCTATAGATCTAAATTCACTTGTGATGCCATATTTCGGATCTTAATTTGTACTATGCTAGATCTACTTCTATAGATCTAATTCACTTGTGATGACATATTTGGGATCTTAACTTCTACAATATATTTTCTTCAAATCTAATCCTTTGTGGTTAATTCATCATGTCACATATGCGGATCTTACCTTTTCTCCAAGTTTGTGGTTAATTTGGGATTATCAGTATATGGACAATTGAACCCTTGTTTAGATCTAGTTTTATCATTACCCTTTTTACTAGATCTATTTTTATATGTCCACCTTAATTATCATATTGCGATTAATTAAGATCTGTTATTATTGGACATATGATTTCTTATTTGGATCTGTTCATCCTAAGTATTGGATCTAGTTTTATCATTACCCTCTTTATTAGATCTGTTTTTATGTCCAACTTAATTATCATATTGTGATTAATTAAGATCTGTTATTATTGGACATATGAATTCTTATTTGGATCTTTTCATCCTAAGTATTGGATCTAGTTTTATCATTACCCTTTTTACTAGATCTGTTTTTATGTCCACCTTATTATGCCTATTACTTGTCTATGCCAATATATATGTTTATGTCACTTTTAGAATGATCACTATTGTCATTTTTCCAATCACCTTACCCTTTTATTTTCATTACTAGGCTATTTTCTAGCTTAGATGCCGCCAAATTTCTAGCCTAGATGCCGCCAAATATATGTGAATACGTCAGTTAGGGAACGGGGGAAAAATGTTAGAATTGGCATAATTTAAATAATGTTTATATGAATTGGACATATAATTCAAAAGGGGGAAGTGGAAACATAATCACCTCAAAAGACATTGGCAAGAATTAGATAAAAATGGAATGTTTAATAATTACAATTAGAAATTGTAATTTCACTTATGACACGAGGTTAGGTTGCATTAGTGGTGGAAGTCTTCCCAGACCCGACCGGCATATCCAGCAGCCACTAATGTTGAACCTAATGTGATAGGTCTAAGTGTGCAAATATGAATCGGGCTAAGACACGAGGTTATGCCCAACTGTGGAATAAGACTGCCCGGACCCGACCGTCATATCCAGTATCCACAAGTTGTAGGCATAATGTGGGAGGTCTACCCCATTATAAACCATAAATGGACATGGTAATGAATTGGACTACTTAACCTAATTTAATCTACAAGGATTGTATGATTATGAACTAAAGTTAGGGATAAGTAAAATTGATTGGACAGGGGGTAGGTTAAGTAAATCTGAGGGGGTGGGTAATATTTATGTATAGGCCCACAAACTTAGCCCGATATGGTTATGTAATTAAAGACACCTAGTGGTAAGCATAACCGTTAGAAAGATTGGGGTTATATAAAATTAAAGACACCTTTAGAGAAAAATATAACCTTTGGAAAACCTAGTGGGGGATAAAAGACAAAGGGGAGAGCTTATATCATATTGGGTGGGACCCGTTTTGGTCAGTAACCCGGCGTATGTATCGAGTAGAGAACTCCGAACTAGGTCGGAGAAGGGGCACGCTTACTGGCTGATTATAAGAGATCCAGACGTGGAGGCGGTATTGTCAGCGTGTTCCAATGGGGTCATGTGCATGCATGACTCCACTTACTCGGGAAGATAAGACGCTGTGACATCATTAGATATGGTTGTGCACATCCGGAAAATGAAGGGTTGCCACTTTAGGGATGGTACACCCTACTGTGGGGCCAGCACAGGGTATTTACGGAGTAGGGAGCTGATTGACTAGGATAGTAAATAGGGTACATCTAGTCCTGTCTGTTTCTATGGGGTACCTGTGTATCTGTTGGGGCTAACACCCGTTATTCCTTTTTAGGTACCTACTAATTCTGTTTGGGTTAAAACCCGATACTAGAGTACACCTAAAACTACCATTATATTTCTGTTGGGATCATCCTGTTTCTGTTAAGCAATTAGGGAGTATGTAATCCGGTTATGTACTTGTTTTACTACTATTGTGCAGAGGAATCTTTAGAGAAGCATATAACTCTATCATGTTTATCTTGTCACACCTGCCTTTTATGTAGTAATCTCTCTCTTATCCACTTTATATGCCTGTCATGCTACTTTTATTTATTTACTTGCTAAAAGTAACTAGACTCGCCAGACTTTATGTTTGTGTAATAACCCGAAAAATACGAGCCAATTTAAAAATTTTAAATTGGTCATTTCAAAAGGATTTGAACAATTGAAATAGAATATTTCAATAGAATAGGGAATTAGAAATAGTAAGTCAGTTTGAAAATTTGAATTCAAACTTTGACTGACTGTGCAGGGTGGAAAATATAACGGATTTTAGCAAAACCAAAAATATTTAAATCTGTTAGTCAATACCTTTCTAACGAATCTGAAAAATCGGAGTTTCATAACGGGAATCAAAAGTTATGGCCGAATGAATTTTCAGAAGGGTCGGTATATGGAATATATAGCCTTGGAAAATTGATATTTTGCATACGACCTCGGAATTCGACGAAACCACTTTTGTTGGGTCCGGGATGTCAAACTATTGCTAGGTTTCAAATTTCATAATTTTTGAAGCTAGTATGTGAGCGTGGCAAAAGAAAATGTGATTGGCCAATTTCTGTAAAATTGGATCGACCAGAAAATGGCCATTTTTCAAATGACCTCAGAATTCGACGAAACTAGTTTTGTTGGGACCGTAGCATCAAAACATAGCTAGATTTATTTTTCTGGAATTTTTCGAATCAGTTTGTGGCCCTGGCAAATTGAAATGTACGTTGAAAGTTAAAAATTAAATGTTTTATACTTTAATTTGGAAAATAACTGACTATAACAGTCGAATTGGCCTACGAAACATATCCCATTGTGTCCGGAATGGGGGTATTTAGCTAGGGGCGACAGTCGTTGGGTTTAAAAAGGAGTTCGTTTGAGAAAACACAATTTAAAAATTTAATATAGTCCTCGCCCAATCAGAATTTTCCATTCATAAATTTAAAAAAAAAAACCCCAAAATCAACGGCGAAACCCGTTCGAGACCTTCTCTCCTCCGCCGCCGCCGCTACCGCCACCTACAGCCTTCGCCACCGCCACCCCTCGACGCGCCTCCGTCCCCTCTTCAAATCCGACTAACCATCGCCACCCCTTGTCGCCTGTGCCGCCCGAATCGAAGCCCCAAAGTCCCGACCTTTCCGCCGCCGCCGATCTAGGCCACCGAATGCCACCAAACCACCACCGACTGGAAGCCCTTTCTTCCCTCTTCCACGTCCAACTCGCTGATCATCCCCTCGTGCCTCGATTCTCGCGAAAACTGTAAACCTAGTTTTGAAGCTTCGTGAAAGTGAGTTTTTCTTTGATCTTTACACTTTGAAAAATCATATCTTTTTGGTATGTTGACGAAATTCGATGAAACAGGAAACATCGGGACCGTAAGGAAGCTCTCTACCCAATAGAAGAAGCCGCGGATTTTTCTGACATCGTATCGATTTTTAGCACTCCGAAAACCAATGTGAGAAATCTAAATTAACATGAATTTGAATGGAAAATGTCGTGTATAATTTATATTAGCGAAATATAAATTACATACGTGTCGTATACCTCGTGTACATGCGTAGTGTAGCCTATATAAGCGAAGTATGAATTTTACATGCATAGAATAATTGATATATATGTTGAAATGCAAGTGAAATATAGCAAATATATATATATATATATATATATATATATATATATACTCCCCTCGTCCACAAACCATGGACGGTATTTATTGTTGTGAATTGGTGTGAAATATTGGATGAAAAATACGAATGGTTGAATAATTGTTTGTGGTTGGCATTGTTTGGTTGTGGTTGAAAAATACCCACTGGTGATTGAAATGAATTGGAAATATTTGTGGAAATAAAAATAAACATGCCGCCTGCGTGCGAATTAGATGCATGAATCCCCATTGTCAAAAACCGCGAGGTTTTAAGGTAGAGCGAGGAGCCGTACTAGGGACGGTGCCGGTTTTAACTACCCTGCCGTTATGCTGCCGAAATTTTGAATAATCTTTGTGTGTTAGAATTATTTCCATATGTTGAAATTATTTTCATGCGTTGAAATTAAAGCCATATATTGAAACTATATCCATGTGTGGAAATGTTTGTGTGTTGAAAAGTGTTGTGTTAAAATTAGATTCATTTGTGAATGAATGAAGTGTTTAAACAATAAAAATTACATTTATATATATATGAAGTATGAAAAATATTCGCCTTATATTAATAGTTTCAACAATAAAAATCCATCTTTCTAATATGAACAACATAAATAAAATGTCCATGTGTGGATATGCTCATTTGTTGAGAAGTGTGTGTAGTGGAAAGGTTCATGTGTTGAATAAAAAGATCGAACAATAAAAATTACATTTTTATTAAAACTATGAAGTGTTGAAAACATCCATTGGTCGAATAAATATTTTGAATGATAAAAATATCATTTTTATCATATTTGTGATATGCTAAAGATATGCGGACGTTGAAATAAATATTTGTGAAAGAAATATTCTTTTTAACATGCATAGGAACTAAGTAAAATAGTCATGTATTGAAATCTTGGTTAGTTCGCCAAAATTATCATCTTTGAAATGTGAAGTGTTAAAAATAGCCACTTGTTCAAATAAACGTGCATGAGTTGAAATATACATTTATTAGCTAATGATATGATTTTAGCCTATGCATTCAACATTAGAATGAATGGTGTTTTTAAAACCGAAGTAAATCAAATATGAAATTGAATGGAAAATGATAAGTGATAGAAATTGTATATATGTATATGCATATCTATTGAACAGGTTAAAGCAAAGGGGCTAGAGAAGAGAAATAAAATTTTGTGCCCGACAAATAGGTACACATTTACCGCTTTGTTTGGGTGATGATTTTATGAGCTTGTTGGCTAGCCGCTTGGCTTTTTCTTTTTCTTTTTGATATGAGACGCCCGTGTGGCTATTTGGGAATTTTCCCAGACCCTCCCGTACAAAGGAGGTTATGGCGAAATTTTCCAAAATTTAAAGGCGTTAGTGAAATAATTGAAGTGAAACGATATAGGAATTTTTGAATGGACTATATTTATATAAATATATAAGTGTAAATAGAATTAAAACGAAACGTGGCCATGCAGTTCGTGTTTTGAAACCGTGATTTCAAACGACTAGTGGGGGAAATCCGACCATTGGATTCTCCTGAAACCGCAACCGTTGGGTTCGCCTTGGAAATATCTTTCCAACGGCACCAACTTTGTGAAGATCCGACGGTTGGATTGTCTGAAATGTTTAATTCAAATCTGGAGAAAAACAGCGCCAGAAATATTTATATTTATATATATATATAAATATAATTAAATTAAATCGAATAACGACGCTGCAGTTCGTAAATTGAAATCGTAACTTCAAATGGCTAGTGTGGAAGATCCGACCGTCAGATTTTCCCAAAACTGAAACCGTTGGATTCGTTTTGAAATGACCTTCCTAATGATTTAAAATTTGTGAAGATCCAACGGTTAGATTTTCAGATATGTGTAAAATAAAATTAGTGAAAAGCAGCGCCAGTGCATTGATACGACCTGAAACGTCGTTTAATAAAATTTGATCGTTTTTAATTAAATAAAAATGGCGATATATCGTTATAAAATACTATAGACGATATAGAGTGGAAATAAACCAATTTTGTTGTGTTTGCTTGATATGTGATGGTTGAATGTATTTGACATGAAAATTATAACTAAAGAACTGAAAAGTGAATGTTGAATAGACCAACCATGTGACAAATTGATTTGAAAATCTAGATATACGTGGATTATTTGAAAAGGCCGAGTTTATCTCATTTCAAATAATCGATCGACGTTGAGAAGTCGAAGAGTCGAAGACGGCTGAAGACCGACGATCTCCACATTGGATGGATGGGCGCTACTGATGCTCGTGATTGGAGTAGCTACCATGAAGGAATTGAAGTAGTAGCCGTCCAAACATACTGTTGATTGTACGGATATGCGAGGAATTGGTGCCTCCGGTTTCGTTCAGACCCATAACGGACTTGTAAATGGACTGTGTGTTTGACATTGGATTTTGTTCTGTGTTGATTGATTTCTGTTAAATATATATCTGTTTAGCGGCGGAGAATTTATTCTCTTGCTTAACGCCCTTCTCTGAGACGTTCGAGCTAAAAGGTTATGTATTGACAGAAATCAGTCGCATGGAGTGGATTGCCTGTGTGGCACGCCTAAGTGGCATATGATCAAGGCTTCTGTTGCAAAGCAAAGTCTTGTGGTTGATGATCAAAGCATGGTCTGTGTGACGTAGCTTTGTGTATAACGTGAATTCGCGAGCCTCACACCTCGGTATGAGTCAAAAACAGGAGACGGACCGCTGGGAGTGCACGACGTTTCTTTCTAGCTATGGTGGTGTCAATGACCTACCAGCCCTGACATTATATATACTTTTCACATGTGTGGTTGTTGGAATGCGAGGCGCCTCGATTATAGGTCTGTAAGGACCGGGAAACGTGTGTTCAGGAATAACTAATCCTCAAAAGTAAGAGAGGACCAGCCCAGCCGATTCCAAGGATCATAGTGGGGTCCTGGGACATTTGCTAGAGTGTCTCGAACGGAGAGGAGCTTGCCCCTTGCCTCGACTCATGAAGGAACCCAATTTCCAATACGAAATATGCGGACGTGATTGTATTACTAGTAGGGCGACATAGTAGATGGTAGCTATGCCGCCTAGGATTAATATTTATGATTGAATTTGCTTTTGAAACATATATGCACTAGTAATAATATCAAGCACTTTTGTTTTATTCGTATGAAGCATTTTTGGCCATTATAAGGTAAAAACTCTATCCTCCGGCTTGCGTTGCATTGTGTGATGGGACCTGAGTCTTATAATGGCTTCATTTTATAAAAAGCATTGCGTTGATTTAATCGTTTACTTTATCTCATGCACTAGCACTCATTGGAGTAAACCCATTTCGCGAAAGTGGCGTGGTCCTTTGATTTGCCTTATTATTGTTGTTAATAAGTTGAGTAGATTTCTCATACCAGTCCCATGACTGACTCGTAGTTTGTTTCACCTTGCAAACTCGGGTGCCCTCATTTTCACATGGGCAGCCTAGTTACAGGTTTCTGACGCACCTTTTGGCTCATGGCGAGGCTTGACTACACCGTGCTGACTTGGATTTTCTCCGCCATTATTGTATCTATATTAGGATTCCGCCATTGGCGATGTAGACTGATATTTATTTTGAGTACTCTTTATGTATGATTACGCCTCAGGCGATGGTGACTGATTATGTATCATTATGCACTAAGTTGTATCCTGTACTGTGCTTCTCTGATGTGATGATATCTATATGATTCCGCTGTCATATGTGTGTAAATTATTCTATTTCCTGTTTATGCTATTATCTGTGATCTGCTAATGATGATTAATGTGTTATATTCCAATGATTATCCTTAACACCGTGTCACGGGGTTTTGGGATCGTCACAGCTGGTATCAGAGTTTTGGTTAACCTTAGTTCTGGAGTCTAACACATTAAACACTTCGTCAAAATAGAATCAGTAGTATTCTAAGGCGAGTCGCTCATTAGAGATAGGACAAGTAAAGTCCTAGAATGAGCCGAGCAGAATAGCAAAAATAATAGGATTTGCATCCCAAATATTCCAGGCCTTCGAAGAGAAGTGTTGGATGAATGCCATAAATCCAAATTTTGCATCCATCCTGGGGTGAGTAAAATGTACAATGATATCAAACGCACTTTTTGGTGGAAGGCAATGAAAAGAGATATTTCTTTGTATGTTAGCAGATGCCCTACTTGTCAATTGGTCAAGAGTGACCAACAGAAGCTAGTTGGACTGTTGCAACCGTTGGAAGTCCCAGGCTGGAAATGGGAACAGATTACCATGGATTTCATAGATGGTTTGCCGCGAACCAAGAAAGGTAATGACAGCATTTGGGTAATCGTAGATCGCTTCACGAAGACTGCCCATTTTATACCTGTCAGATCCAATAAAACTGCTCAAAGTCTAGCGCAGATATACTTCAAAGAAATTGTTAAGCTGCATGGAATTCCCATCAGCATAGTCAGTGATAGAGATCCCCTATTTACTAGCAAATTCTGGGAGGCTTTCCAGATAGAATTGGGAACAAAACTGAATATGAGCACCGCTTATCACCCTCAAACAGATGGCCAAACTGAGCGGGTGAATAGAATTCTAGAATATTTATTGCGGGCTTGTATAATTGATTTTGGTGGGTCATGGGAAGATCACTTGCATTTGGCAGAATTCTCATATAACAATAGCTATCAAGCAAGTTTGGGAATGTCGCCATTTGAAGCATCATATGGCAGACCCTGCAGATCTCCAGCATGTTGGGTAGAACCTGGCAACAGACTTGTGTTAGGACCCGATATGATTAGAGAAGCATCTGATAAAGTCGACTTCATCAAGAAGCGATTGAAAACCGCCCAAAGCCGACAAAAAAGTTATGCTGATGCGAGAAGAAGAGATTTGACATTTGCTGTTGGTGATCATGTTTATTTGAAGGTTTCTCCGATGAGAGGAGTAATCAGATTTGGCAAGACTGGGAAGTTGGCACCGAGATTTATTGGTCCCTTTCCTATACTTGAACGAATTGGAACTCTTGCTTATAGGGTTCAATTGCCAGATTGGTTGCCTGGAGTGCACAATGTATTTCACGTATCTCAACTTAGAAGACATGTTCATGATCCGGATCTTGTTGTAGAAGAAGCAGCGCAACGGGATGTGGAGATAACTCCAGAATTAGCACTCAGAAGAGAGCCATTAAAGATTGTTGGCAAAGAAACTAGAGAACTCAGAAGCAAAAAGGTTCATTTAGTTAAAGTGCAATGGAGCAGTGATCCTAGAGACTGTACCTGGGAAACTGAGGAAAGCATTAAGCAAGCTTACCCCAAATGCAGAGTGGATATCTCTGACTAACTCCGGTGCAAGGTACCTTTACAATACTTTGCATTTACATTTTATTTCCTGTTTTGCTATTGTTTCCTTTTCGAGGACGAAAAGTTTTAAGTGGGGGAGATTGTAATAACCCGGAAAATACGAGCCAATTTAAAATTTTTAAATTGGTCATTTCAAAAGGATTTGAACAATTAAAATAGAATATTTCAATAGAATAGGGAATTAGAAATAGTAAGTCAGTTTGAAAATTTGAATTCAAACTTTGACTGACTGTGCAGGGTGGAAAATATAACGGATTTTAGCGAAATCAAAAATATTTAAATCTGTTAGTCAATACCTTTCTAACAAATTTGAAAAATCGGAGTTTCATAACGGGAATCAAAAGTTATGGCCGAATGAATTTTCAGAAGGGTCGGTATATGGAATATATAGCCTTGGAAAATTGATATTTTGCATACGACCTCGGAATTCGACGAAACCACTTTTGTTGGGTCCGGGATGTCAAACTATTGCTAGGTTTCAAATTTCATAATTTTTGAAGCTAGTATGTGAGCGTGGTAAAAGAAAATGTGATTGGTCAATTTCTGTTAAATTGGATTGACCAGAAAATGGCCATTTTCAAATGACCTCATAGTTCGACGAAACTAGTTTTGTTGGGACCGTAGCGTCAAAACATAGCTAGATTTATTTTTCTGGAATTTTTCGAATCAGTTTGTGGCCCTGGCAAATTGAAATGTACGTTGAAAGTTAAAAATTAAATGTTTTATACTTTAATTTGGAAAATAACTGACTGTAACAGTCGAATTGGCCTACGAAACATATCCCATTATGTCCGGAATAGGGGTGTTTAGCTAGGGGCGACAGTCGTTGGGTTTAAAAAGGAGTTCGTTTGAGAAAACACTATTTAAAAATTTAATATAGTCCTCGCCCAATCAGAATTTTCCATTCATAAATTTAAAAAAAAAACCCTAAAATCAACGGCGAAACCCGTTCGAGACCTTCTCTCCTCCGTCGCCGCCGCTACCGCCACCTACAGCCTTCGCCACCGCCACCCCTCGACGCGCCTCCGTCCCCTCTTCAAATCCGACTAACCATCGCCACCCCTCGTCGCCTGTGCCGCCCGAATCGAAGCCCCAAAGTCCCGACCTTTCCGCCGCCGCCGCCGATCTAGGCCACCGAATGCCACCAAACCACCACCGATTGGAAGCCCTTTCTTCCCTCTTCCACGTCCAACTCGCTGATCATCCCCTCGTGCCTCGATTCTCGCGAATACTGTAAACCTAGTTTTGAAGCTTCGTGAAAGTGAGTTTTTCTTTGATCTTTACACTTTGAAAAATCATATCTTTTTGGTATGTTGACGAAATTCGATGAAACAGGAAACATCGGGACCGTAAGGAAGCTCTCTACCCAATAGAAGAAGCCGCGGATTTTTCTGACATCGTATCGATTTTTAGCACTCCGAAAACCAATGTGAGAAATTTAAATTAACATGAATTTGAAAGGAAAATATCGTGTATAATTTATATTAGCGAAATATAAATTACATACGTGTCGTATACCTCGTGTACATGCGTAGTGTAGCCTATATAAGCGAAGTATGAATTTTACATGCATAGAATAATTGATATATGTGTTGAAATGCAAGTGAAATATAGCAAATATATATATATATATACTCCCCTCATCCACAAACCATGGACGATATTTATTGTTGTGAATTGGTGTGAAATATTGGATGAAAAATACGAATGGTTGAATAATTGTTTGTGGTTGGCATTGTTTGGTTGTGGTTGAAAAATACCCACTGGTGATTGAAATGAATTGGAAATATTTGTGGAAATAAAAATAAACATGCCGCCTGCGTGCGAATTAGATGCATGAATCCCCATTGTCAAAAACCGCGAGGTTTTAAGGTAGAGCGAGGAGCCGTACTAGGGACGGTGCCGGTTTTAACTACCCTGCCGTTATGCTGCCGAAATTTTGAATAATCTTTGTGTGTTAGAATTATTTCCATATGTTGAAATTATTTTCATGTGTTGAAATTAAAGCCATATACTGAAACTATATCCATGTGTGGAAATGTTTGTGTGTTGAAAAGTGTTGTGTGAAAATTAGATTCATTTGTGAATGAATGAAGTGTTTAAACAATAAAAATTACATATATATATATATATATGTATATGAAGTATGAAAAATATTCGCCTTATATAAATAGTTTCAACAATAAAAATCCATATTTCTAATATGAACAACATAAATAAAATGTCCATGTGTGGATATGCTCATTTGTTGAGAAGTGTGTGTAGTGGAAAGGTTCATGTGTTGAATAAAAAGATCGAACAATAAAAATTGCATTTTTATTAAAACTATGAAGTGTTGAAAACATCCATTGGTCGAATAAATATTTTGAATGATAAAAATATCATTTTTATCATATTTGTGATATGCTAAAGATATGCGGACGTTGAAATAAATATTTGTGAAAGAAATATTCTTTTTAACATGCATAGGAACTAAGTAAAATAGTCATGTGTTGAAATCTAGGTTAGTTCGCCAAAATTATCATCTTTGAAATGTGAAGTGCTAAAAATAGCCACTTGCTCAAATAAACGTGCATGAGTTGAAATATACATTAATTAGCTAATGATATGATTTTAGCCTATGCATTCAACATTAGAATGAATGGTGTTTTTAAAACCGAAGTAAATCAAATATGAAATTGAATGGAAAATGATAAGTGATAGAAATTGTATATATGTATATGCATATCTATTGAACAGGTTAAAGCAAAGGGGCTAGAGAAGAGAAATAAAATTTTGTGCCCGACAAATAGGTACACATTTACCGCTTTGTTTGGGTGATGATTTTATGAGCCTGTTGGCTAGCCGCTTGGCTTTTTCTTTTTCTTTTTGATATGAGACGCCCGTGTGGCTATTTGGGAATTTTCCCAGACCCTCCCGTACAAAGGAGGTTATGGAGAAATTTTCCGAAATTTAAAGGCGTTAGTGATATAATTGAAGTGGAAACGATATAGGAATTTTTGAATGGACTATATTTATATAAATATATAAGTGTAAATAGAATTAAAACGAAACGTGGCCGTGCAGTTCGTGTTTTGAAACCGTGATTTCAAACGACTAGTGGGGGAAATCCGACCATTGGATTCTCCTGAAACCGCAACCGTTGGGTTCGCCTTGGAAATATCTTTCCAACGGCACCAACTTTGTGAAGATTCGACGGTTGGATTGTCTGGAATGTTTAATTCAAATCTGGAGAAAAACAGCGCCAGAAATATTTATATTTATATATATATAAATATAATTAAATTAAATCGAATAACGACGCTGCAGTTCGTAAATTGAAATCGTAACTTCAAATGGCTAGTGTGGAAGATCCGACCGTCGGATTTTCCCAAAACTGAAACCGTTGGATTCGTTTTGAAATGACCTTCCTAATGATATAAAATTTGTGAAGATCCAACGGTTAGATTTTCAGATATGTGTAAAACAAAATTAGTGAAAAGCAGCACCAGTGCATTGATACGACCTGAAACGTCGTTTAATAAAATTTGGCCGTTTTTAATTAAATAAAAATGGCGATATATCGTTATAAAATACTATAGACGATATAGAGTGGAAATAAACCAATTTTGTTGTGTTTGCTTGATATGTGATGGTTGAATGTATTTGACATGAAAATTATAACTAAAGAACTGAAAAGTGAATGTTGAATAGACCAACCATGTGACAAATTGATTTGAAAATCTAGATATACGTGGATTATTTGAAAAGGCCGAGTTTATTTCATTTCAAATAATCGATCGACGTTGAGAAGTCGAAGAGTCGAAGACGGCTGAAGACCGACGATCTCCACATTGGATGGATGGGCGCTACTGATGCTCGTGATTGGAGTAGCTACCATGAAGGAATTGAAGTAGTAGCCGTCCAAACATACTGTTGATTGTACGGATATGCGAGGAATTGGTGCCTCCGGTTTCGTTCAGACCCAGAACGGACTTATAAATGGACTGTGTGTCTGACATTGGATTTTGTTCTGTGTTGATTGATCTCTGTTAAATATATATCTGTTTGGCGGCGGAGAATTTATTCTCTTGCTTAACGCCCTTCTCTGAGACGTACGAGCTCAGAGGTTATGTATTGACAGAAATCAGTAGCATGGAGTGGATTGCCTGTGTGGCACGCCTAAGTGGCATATGATCAAGGCTTCTGTTGCAAAGCACAGTCTTGTGGTTGATGATCAAAGCATGGTCTGTGTGACGTAGCTTTGTGTATAACGTGAATTCGCGAGCCTCACACCTCGGTATGAGTCAAAAACAGGAGACGGACCGCTGGGAGTGCACGACGTTTCTTTCTAGCTATGGTGGTGTCAGTGACCTACCAGCCCTGACATTATATATACTTTTCACCTGTGTGGTTGTTGGAATGCGAGGCGCCTCGATTATAGGTCTGTAAGGACCGGGAAACGTGTGTTCAGGAATAAGTAATCCTCAAAAGTAAGAGAGGACCAGCCCAACCGATTCCAAGGATCATAGTGGGGTCCTGGGACATTTGCTAGAGTGTCTCGAACGGAGAGGAGCTTGCCCCTTGCCTCGACTCATGAAGGAACCCAATTTCCAATACGAAATATGCGGATGTGATTGTATTACTAGTAGGGCGACATAGTAGATGGTAGCTATGCCGCCTAGGATTAATATTTATGATTGAATTTGCTTTTGAAACATATATGCACTAGTAATAATATCAAGCACTTTTGTTTTATTCGTATGAAGCATTTTTGGCCATTATAAGGTAAAAACTCTATCCTCCGGCTTGCGTTGCATTGTGTGATGGGACCTGAGTCTTATAATGGCTTCATTTTATAAAAAGCATTGCGTTGATTTAATCGTTTACTTTATCTCATGCACTAGCACTCATTGGAGTAAACCCGTTCCGCGAAAGTGGTGTGGTCCTTTGATTTGCCTTATTATTGTTGTTAATAAGTTGAGTAGATTTCTCATACCAGTCCCATGACTGACTCGTAGTTTGTTTCACCTTGCAAACTCGGGTGCCTTCATTTTCACATGGGCAGCCTAGTTACAGGTTTCTGACGCACCTTTTGGCTCATGGCGAGGCTTGACTACACCGTGCTGACTTGGATTTTCTCCGCCATTATTGTATCTATATTAGGATTCTGCCATTGGCGATGTAGACTGATATTTATTTTGAGTACTCTTTATGTATGATTCCGCCTCAGGCGATGGTGACTGATTATGTATCATTATGCACTAAGTTGTATCATGTACAGTGCTTCTCTGATGTGATGATATCTATATGATTCCGCTGTCATATATGTGTAAATTATTCTATTTCCTGTTTATGCTATTATCTGTGATCTGCTAATGATGATTAATGTGTTATATTCCAATGATTATCCTTAACACCGTGTCACGGAGTTTTGGGATCGTCACAGTTTGACTCTTTTTGTTTCCTCTTCTTTCTTATGTCCCCCCCCCCAAGGTTCTCAGGGCAGGAACACTCAGGCTTAGTCAGGACTCGGTTATCATCTTGCTAGGAGTTGCTTTCGAAGTATGGCTCAAGTTCTTATCTCTACTATGGCTTTGTCTCTTTCTGGGGAATTATGTTTTCTTTTTAGTACTTATGTACTCTCATGGCTTAAGATAGAATTATATTATTGTAATGGGTTTTATGTAGTTTTAAGACTTATGGTATTTTGTACCACGATGCTATGATTTATGTTTGAAATAAAAATTTAAATTTCGCTGTTGCTTTTATATCTGTCTTGTAGTATTTATATTCTGTTTACGTATAACACTTCAGGAAACTTAATGCATTCTCTTTGTGAGTGACATTAACGGACGTGGGGTGTCACATTATGTTTCCCCAAGATCCTCCAATAAGACACAATATAAAAATATCAGTTCAATAAACATTAAAAAATCCCATCGGACTAGTATTTCCTTAATAATATATAGATTGTGCTTGGTATCTAAGATAGTAGATAGACCTTTGATTTTGACTAACTTGTTGGACTAGTATTTGCATGATTTGTCGTAGTCTGGTTTTATTGAGCAACGATTGCTTGCTTGTGTGGGATTTCTTTATTCCGAACTTTACTGGGTTTGGAATAATTTTTGGAATGGACTACCTCAAGAGGTATGTAGCAGTAGTAGATTTCGAGAAGCTCTAGCTAACACTTGGAAATGTGGAAGGGGAATAGTTTTAATACACTGCCAACTGAATGATGGTGTGTCGGTCAGTTCTTTTATATTCACTTGAAATTCCATAGGATTGGTTGTCATAGGTGCATGTCGTAGTTGAGCATATGAATGACTTTGAGGAAATAAAAGGATCGTCCTCACACACGGAAACTGAGTTTTGGATTGATACGATGGATGGAGTCAGACCTATAATTATGTTCTTGAGGCATATAGTTCCTAGAAAACAAAAAGATCTAGAGGAGCGATGACATATTAACGAAGGGATTCAAGTAGCGAAGCTATCCAAATAGGGTACACTAGTTGTGTTAGCGGCAAAGGTCGATGATAAAATTGTGTGTTGACTATCATGATATCAATAAAGTAAACGAGAAAGAATAAGTATCCTCCATCGTTGATTGATGATTTGCATTATCAACTACACTAATAAAAAGTGTTTTCGAAAATGGATTTAGCTATTGGACTCCATCAGCTCAGATTAGATAAGGATAATGTGCCTGTTATTCCATTTTAAACTCCATCTAGATTTTATGAGTTGTTAGTAATGCCACTCAGATTGACCAATGCTAAGGCATAATTTGCGGGTCTTACGAATAGAGTTTCTAGATATCTTTTGAATAAGTTCATGCTTGTGTTTGCAGAATATCTTGATCTACTCCAGGATTGAAGTGACCCCCCTTCTATTTTACATTTAAATTCAATTACTACACCGATCGAGTATCAGTTCAACCCCTGGTCACTTCCTTAATAGGATTATCCCCTATTAAGTTTCCCCAAGATCATCTAATAAGACACCAATATAAAAATATCAGTTCAATAATCATTAAAAATCCCATAGCTGGTGTAACGATCTAGAATTTTTAACCAATTTAAAATTGGAATTTTAATTACTTAATTTGAATTTAAATTTGAATTTTACATAAATATATATGATTAAGAATTTTGATAAGTTAGTTGATAGATTTTATTTGAATTATAAATGAGAATGATTATTAATGAGTTTGTATTTATTGATACTATTTGTCGTTCGATCAGATTTGTCAAACCATAACATGAATTAGTAGCATTAGAATTAAGTGTTGCCCTTAGTTTTCGTAGCATTTAAGGGAAAATGCTACCAAAAGTTCACCTTCTTGGACACTTGTAATTTTGCATGTAAACTTTCATGCATGGTTTCCACTTGTCCCCTTATATGTCTTTACCTCCTTACTCCTTTCCTATATTAGTAGCTCTTCATTTTTTATCATCCATTTTCATTTTTCAGTTTGGATTTATTGATACTATTTGTCGTTCGATCAGATTTGTCAAACCATAACATGAATTAGTAGCATTAGAATTAAGTGTTGCCCTTAGTTTTCGTAGCATTTAAGGGAAAATGCTACCAAAAGTTCACCTTCTTGGACACTTGTAATTTTGCATGTAAACTTTCATACATGGTTTCCACTTGTCCCCTTATATGTCTTTACCTCCTTACTCCTTTCCTATATTAGTAGCTCTTTACTTCATTTTTTATCATCCATTTTCATTTTTCCTACCTTCCTTCTTCTTCTTAAGCTTATGGCCATGGTTTCCATGGCATAAGTCTTCCTCTTTTCCACCACCACCTTGCCAAAGTTCGTCGTCATACTCCTCCTCCTCTTATAATATAAAGAGAGAGATTACTGTATATTATATTATATATATTGGTGAAGAAGACGTTGTGCCGAAGTACTATCTGATGATTCGCTCAGCTAGGCTCGCCTACCGTGAAGATTTGGAAAGCTATTAGGTGAGAACTCTTTAACCATGGTTTATATATTTAATTAATAGTTAGACTAATTCAAATATAGTGATGTATTATTACTGGCTAATGATGATTGATGTTTGTTGTGATGGATGCGTAGTTTAAAACACACACACTATTAAGCGTTAGTGTTATAACGCTTGTGCACATTTATGATTTATTTAATTATGTTGAAGATGGTTGCCATGGATATTTATAATGATTGTGGATGTTGTTACGCACACACTATGACACAACAATTATGGTATCACATTGGTGATCGACAAATCTTCTTCATAATTAGAAGCAATATCATTATTGAAATTGAAGGTTAGTAATTGGGAAAGACCGTGTGTATGAATTCATATATATTGATAAAGTACTTTAAATGAATAAATAAATACTGGAACATTCTAGGATGACAGGGAGGATAATGTCTAGGCTTGGTATTGGCAAATATAGTTTCCTGCTCTCCCTGGCTATCCCTAACTGATCCGACGAATGAGATGGTTAATTTGAAATTATTTGAATTTAGAAATGAATTGGAATTTGATTTATTAGGTAAAAAAATAAAAGTTGAATTTTGAACCCAAAACAAATTTGGAAAGTAAATATAAATTACTTTAAATGGTTTTAAATGATTTACATAAGTATATAATGGTTTTCTTAGGTATTTTGAAGTACTGAAGAACAATTTTTATTTCAGTCAAAATAGAGCTTGTCGCACAATGGTAATTTGCGTATTTTAGTTACAAACTTTAAACGCTTATAACTTTTGCAATCTAAATCGTTTTCCAAGAAATGAAAAACAATTGATTTATATTAACAAGATCTTTTAAATGAGTGAAAGTGGATTTTAATTTCAAGTTATAATTTTCAAGTTATATTTAAAACCATTTTGGAAAAGGTCGTTGTAAGAGCAGTTGTCGATCACAACTATAAACAGCTATTTTAAATGTTTCAAAAATATGAAAAAATGGTAAAATCATTATAAATTATGTAAAAGTGTTTTGAATCATAAAGTTTAAGTTTTGGCTAAGATGAACGATACTTTGATCAAAATGGTTAGGATAGCTGTTTTGTAACGCTTTTGAAACACTATGGTAACTCTTTCTTTGAAAATAATCTATTTTGAAGTGGTAAACCATGAGTTGTTTCCGAACTACAAATAATCATTTGTAAATGATTGGTGCAATGTTTTCAAAGATTTAAAAGTATTGAAAATGTTTTATATGGAAATTAAATTGATTTACTTGATACTAAAATGGGGTTTTCAATTTTAAATAATCGGGTACGGTAGGATATAAATCTTCGGATGTTTGATATTAATCCGGTAGATGATGACTTATACTACTTGAGGAATTTAAAAGGTAGTTCACCGTTATTCCGCTTATAGTGTGAGTTGGATACAGAGATTAATATTAAGTATAAGTTGATGATATTTCTATCCACATCTAATGTTAAAGAGTTGGATAAATCTTTTAATTAAGATATAGGTTTCCCAATTTAATTGGGACAATTGGATAGAAATAATTTTTGGATATTTGATATAAATTCTTTGGTGTAAATGTATACTATTTGAGGAGTTTGGAAGATATTATTATATCATTATTCCACTTATAGTATTCGTTGATAATGAGTATTGATACCGAATATAAGTAGATACAATTTCTGTGTAACTTATGTTCAATATCGATTGATTTGGGTTTTGTCGTGAATCATATCTTCAATAATATCATTCTTGAAATCCAATGAGATTGAGTTATGGAAATTCATATCGTAATTTAGGGATTTAACCAAATCTTTGATTTGAGGAAATTAAAAATAAGGAATTGGGAAGGAAGAATAATCTTTTAGTTAAGATTACAGAATTGAATGTTTGGAAAATAGGGTTGAAATGTGGGGGTAAGGGTATTCAAAGGAAACTGGGTTTTTGATAATGAGTTATCAAATGGAAAATTAATTAAGGCTTTGTGGCTAAATTATCTTTGATTTAAGGGATGTGTTTTAAAGAAAGAAAGGTTAAATATGAATTTTGTTATAATTTGAGAATGGACTTAAAGAAGTTTAATTTAACAAAATCCAAGATGGAAGGAGATATGGTTGAAAGCCTGTGTGTTCCGTAATTATATTTTTTTTAAATTGCGCTTATTATTTGGTAAGACCGGGGTCAAATATATGTTCGAAAACCATTCCAAGTAATAATACGACGTTATGGAACAATTCAAGACTTGGAAAACGACGAATAAAGACCGGGATTCTTTGAATTGTTTGGATTGATTGCTAATGTCCCGGTTGGGATGATCCCCCGATACAAGGTTATAAATGGCATAAGGTTTAAATATATTTGAAGATTTTTAGATTGATGTATCGTTCAAACCCAGAACGAACACACATGGATTGTGTGTTTGACATTGTAATTGACTGCGTAGCACTGATCTCTATTAAATATATATCTGCTTGGTGGTGGAAAATTTATTCTCTTGCTTAACACCCTTCTCTAAGACGTATGAGCTGAGTGGTTATATATTGATGGAAATCAGTGATGCATTGTGAATGGACAATGTGACATACTTAAGTTATGTGATGAGCTATGGATGATCAAAGCATTGCTTATTTAAGAGTTACTTTGTGTATATCGTGACCTCTGCCAGCCTCACTCCACGGTAAATGGCCAAAACAGGAAGAAATGCAGAAGGGTTATGGGGGTGTTGTCTCCTTCTAGATAAAAGGTGTACTATGGTATGGAGCCCAGGTATTAACCTGTGTGGTAAAAGCATTTATTTTTGTGGTTGTTGTTGGCGTGCGCTCGGAAAGGTCGGTAACGACTGGGAGATGGCATACTCAGGCGTACTCTAAGTTACCCAGTTAAAGGGTAGCCCGGCCTTGTGTTGGCATGAGGAGCATTAGTTGATCCTCGGACATCCCTCTAGAGATGTTCAAAATTTGGTTCGGAAGGAAGTTCCTTTACCTGGTCATTGTTGGAAACCCAATCTCCGCTACGAGCCCATACGATTTTAGTTGTATACCATACGTCAGTATAGTATATGGTACCTATGCTGGCTAAGATTGATACATTTACTTTTGAAAGGATTTTTCATAGTATGTTATAGTATTGAAAGAGGATTTTCACGTATCAAGCATTTTTAACTATCATAAGGAGAAACCTCGCCCATGTGTGCATTTGCATTGTGTGTGTTCGGCGAGACCTTATGGTAGTTTCATTTTTCAAAATTCATAGCGAATTTCTATGCACGGGAATACATATGGAGTAAACCCGTTCCACGTTAGCGGCGTGGTCCATTGAATTACCCAACTTTAAAATGAATCCTAAATAACAGCTGTTTTCAGCTCTCATACCAGCCTCATGACTGACCTGGAGTTTATTGTTCCCACACCTAAACTCTGGGTGCCCATAATTTTGCATGGGCAGCTAGTAGCTTAGCTTGCAGGTTTAACTTTTAGAGTTGGATTCAGGATTGGAGTTAGAGCTATATTTTGGGTTTTCTTAGTCCGTTGAAGAATTGATTTCCACAGAGCTTATGTTGTACTCTGATGTATTCCCTGTAACTCTGATGTTATATTATGGCAACGAAATGTAAAGTTCTGTTATTTTTTGTGTAAATGTGTTAGTACCCATAACCATCCGTTTTTATGAACGGTTTAAATTGGTTTAATTACCGGCGAGAACCGAGCAAAAAGCTGGGTCGTTGCAGCTGGACAAAGATAATTGTATATAATAATGTTATAACATTATAGAAATTTTGTAAAATTTTCCTCACAAGATAATTTAAACTGTATTCATTTCCTATAAAAAACATGTGTCGTGTTTAAACCTCTTTAAACCCAATTCTGATGTTTAGTCTTAATATTGAAATTTCCATTTTAATCTCAATATAAACTCCATATAAGGTTATATTCAGGGAATAATATAAAATAATGTGAGATTTTGGAGGTTTATTTGTCTTGAGAGTGTGCATATATACAGTGAATATGTTGTGCATATGCACAATTCAAGCATATTTGTATTACTCCCCTGAATACCCTAAATCATGGCTCATACTGGTAGGAAAACAAATTAAATAATTGATTTCAATTATCAAAATACTTCATAAATCCGATTGTGACATTTTTACAAACACATTGCTAAATGTATGATGAAATACCTCCTCAAGCAGAGATACCTATAAAATACATTTCAAGTTTCATTTATCAGGCATTCTTATCCTATCTATACTTCAGATTAACCCTTTTTGATGTCCAAATTATTTCCAAAATCAATGTGCATTGGCACATGGTGTTTTAGTTGCAAAGTGTATATATTATATTTATATGCCTTTCACTCTAACACTAGTTTACTTATGCAAATATATAACTAGTGTGGCTAGAAAAATAAACCAAAATGGCTACTGATTATTTTACATAAATAAACACTTACTGGCAATTGATATAACTCAATCAATACTTCAGAAAATACCTATCAGGAATTACTACATTAGATTTATGTTTTGTTAAGCATTTAAACATTACATGAATTCGTTTAGAACTGAATACAAGTCCATAATTCATTTAGCAAACAAACTGCAGACCCCTCTTTATTTTGGACTTAAACTACTACTAATATAAGGTCCTACTACAAAAACTTTCTTACATAAAAGCATCATAACACAATGCCGTCATCATCTACTGAAGTCTCCATTCCTGAATTAAATTACTGAGCTACCTCATCAAGATGAGACACCCCATAAGATAGGAAATGCAACCAAACAGGGTCAGACACCACAATCTGGTAATGAGTATAAATTAATGTTTATATAACATGTTTACCATAGTTATAACAAATAATTAATATCATTATCATACCAGCAAATAGATGCAAACACAGTATATCATATAACACCTATATTTGAATCCCTAGTCCACTTACTACCATGTTACTTAACCCACAGTGTTATTCTAAAATAAATCCTGGACTGTTTTATCATATTTTATTTAGGTCACATTCCTATGTATCCATGCATTGAACACTTTGTGCATATTGTCTGGGTCATCTCTCAGTTATCCCAGCACATAAAGGCCTTCAAGGCTTTTTTAAAACCATGTGCATACTCATCATCCTGACTGATGATGAATAGATCAACGCAATAGGTATTTAAAACCTACCTGACCCATTTTCAGTGTTAGTAGTTAGGCTTTTATACTGTTTTATCCTAACTTTCCCCACACATCCTCGTTGACGCATGTAAACCCCATCTAAATGATAAATAACTTACATGCAAATGTAAATACATGCAGCATTACCACATTAACACATCATTCAGAAACAAACAAGCATCCAAACTTGTATAAATACATGGTAGTAGTGAGCGTATACTTATCTTACTTCAAGGTACTGAGGTTATAATTAATATAACTTTTTGTCATATTACCTTGAGCATAGAATGGAGATGATTATGACACCTCCTATCCTTATATTTCTCCTTATCAGATGTGCAAATAGGATTTGATTCAGAGAAATACCAATTGTAGACAGATCAGCAAATGAACACTCTTTATTGCTCCATCTACCACTTATCATTTAAAAGTAAACATGTGCTTTGAACCCACTTGTTTAATGCTTCTTACTTATAAACTTATAAACCCTACCTTATGGAAACATTATTATTACTTTCTTTATTCAAGAATAGATTTATAAATACATGTTTAATACTACTTATCCATACATATTTACTTAATCCATGAAAACACACCAAGTATATAAAACAGCGTAACTTAAACATCTACATACACATAATATGGGATGCCTAAATAGGACTATTGCCTTATAAATTATGAGATATACCCACCAAGGTTCTTCCTCCTCCTAACTCTAAGTTTGCCAGTTTTCTTCAATAATCACCACGACTTCATTAGCATTATATTCTAGAAGAAATATTGTTGCATTAACCACCTTAAGGGTTTATCATGAGAAATTTATACCCAATACCCTCTAGGTTTTTACCCTATATCAAATATCTTTATTATCCTTGCATTTGTATTTATCCTTATTTACAAGAAAATAACCTTTCTGCATACCATTACAATGCTTTGCATGCCATAGGATATAAATGGAAACTTGCCTATCATTCAAATGGTGTGACTACAGACAGGTCCCCTCCCCTTTTTATTTCCCTTATTTAGAAATAAAATAATGAGTTATAGTAGTAACACATCCAAATGGAATGATTTTCCCTCGGCACTATATAAAACTTTGAATGTGAATATCATATAGTTACATGTTACATACTCAATCATAAAACTATCGAATGCCTATATATTTTATCTTCAAAAATGTTATTATTTTAAAAAAAAATCAGATCATATATTATCTTTTTAATTGCATTCAGAATTATCATCAAATTTTTTTATTACTTATAGCAAAAAGAATTATCAAACATAATTCTTTTAAATGATTTTAAAACCTAGGTTTATCACAAGGATCGAGAATGAACACAAGACGCGCTGAAGGATTTAATTAGAGTTTCCGAGGAAGCATTGGTTTAAAGTGAAGTTCTTTAAATGTCACTTTTGAAAGAAAAGAAGTGAGATTCTTAGGTCATGTAGTGTCGGGTCAAGGAATAGCGGTGGATCATGCTAAGTTAGCAGTAATATAGTATTGGAATCAACCAAAGAATGCTTTGAAAATGATAAGTTTCTTTGGTTGGCATGGTACTACAGATACTTCTTAAGGATTTCTCAAAGATAGCAATACCATTGACTAACCTAACCAACAAGAATCAAATCTTCGTATGGAATGCCAAGTTTGAGCATGCTTTATGACTTTAGAAGAAATGCTAACTGGTGCACAAATGTTAGTTATCCCAAGTGAGAATAAAGAATTGAGTGTATATACTGATGC
Organism: Allium sativum; assembly: GCA_030737875.1. Taxonomy (NCBI): domain Eukaryota; kingdom Viridiplantae; phylum Streptophyta; class Magnoliopsida; order Asparagales; family Amaryllidaceae; genus Allium; species Allium sativum. Next base: position 61,046,713 of record CM060909.1, on the reverse strand, counting down.
GTGTGGTACCAATTCAGGAGCAGTGTTAATGAAAAGGGAAAAGTTTTTGTATATGCTATGCGACAGCCAAAATCGCATGGTTATTACCTTAATCATGATTTTGAATACATAGTGATTATGTTTTCTCTGAATATGTAGAAACGTTATCTGTTGGGATTGAGGTTTGAGTTGTTTATGAACCATAAGTCTTCAAAATATATTTTCTCCAAGAAGGATCCTAATATTCGGCGGCAACGATGGTTGAATTTTTTCGGTTTATATGACTTTGGTATTTCCTACATTCTAAGGAAAAGCAACGTAGTTGCAGATGCATTGAGTAATAGACGTACTAGTTTAAGAGACGTATTTTTAGAATGGAAATAGGTAGAGTATTCGATTAGGTCTGATTTTAGGTTGCACTGTGAAGCTAGAGATGTTGACAAGTTTATCCGTTAGGCGTTCTCTCATTGAAAGGCTTGGAGCTATCCAGAAGTGAGATTATAAGCTAGTAAAGATTATGGAAAAACTTAATATGGGAGTAGAACCGAGAATATTAGGCATTATGAGATCGATTGAGATGATTGGTTTCGTAAATCTGGAAGGTTATGAAGTGGATAAGCTTTAAGGTGAGTTGATGAGAGAGTACCATCATTCCAAGATAATCATTAATCCTTATTATAATAAGATGTATCAAGACATGAGAAGAACATACTACTAAGAAGGTATGAAAAGGGATATTGGAAAGTTTATCTCAAAGTGTATGGACTGCCAATTGGTGCAGGCTAAGAATAAGAAGCCAGGTGAATTGTTTCAACCACTAGAAGTTCCTACATGCAAATGGGAGAAAGTTTCCTTGGATTTTATAGGAGGATTGCCTAGGACTATAGCAGGACATAACAATACATGTGTAACTGTTGTGCATGACCAAGAGTGCAAGGTTTATTCCAGTCAAGTCAAATTGAACCACATCCAAATTAGTTGAGTTATATATTAAGTGGATTGTTCGATTCCACGGAGTGCCCAAGAGCATCGTAAGTGATAGAAATCCTTTGTGTACTATAGGATTTTAAAAAAGAGTTTTCAAGAGATAATAGGAATAGAGATGCACCTAAGTATATCACGGTTACACCGATGGGAAAACTGAAAGAGAATATCAGATAGTGGAAGATTTTCTTAAATCATGCATCATAGATTTTGAAGGATCTTGGGATGATTACCTGTATTTTATTTTGTATTCCTATAATAATAATTACCATTCGAGTATTAATGTAACTACCTTGATTTCGCGATTACCTACGAAAAACAAATTATAATGGTGGTTATAATTTGTTTACTAAGAAAAGTAAATATAAACTTGAAGAGGGAAACTTATATAACCATTAATTTAAAAATTTGAAGAGATTCATGCTACTTTGAGTAATAAAATAGAAAATGTTGAATTTGAAGTTGAATTGAATTGAATAATATAACAATCCAATTCAATATTAATTTGTTAACCAAATTTAAATATAAAGAACAATGAAGTTTGAAAATTTTATAATGCAAATTTGTGAATAAAAACATGTGTTAAAGGATTTTATATGTCTTAACGCAATAATTTGTGAATTATTGTTAAATAACAAATTTTTAATGTAAAAGCATTTTTTAAAAGTTAATGAGATGTAAATATAAACATACAATGTGGAATATTGACTGGATATCGGTATTTGAGTGATAACATATTTTTAATATGGTTTGGGATTTTTTTTTAAACAACGTATTCCACATAAATCTAGTTATTAACATGCAAGTTTCAAACAAAAAAATGCAAATAAGTATTTTAATTGAATATGTTAATTTTTAATGTGTTTATGTTGAAATTAGTGATTAAATTGTTTAAAAATTTGTATACATGTTTGTTATAATTTTTATAAGTTAAAACAAGCTGAGTTGTGAGCACTTTATGTTAATTGGTGCTAATTGCATAGCATTATGCCTAATTATGTTAAAACATAACATACTTAAGCATACTTAGTTTTTCGGATGAGATTTGGGTTGCAACCAAGCCCTTTCATCCAAATTAATTACCAAAGAAAAGTCTGGAAAGGGATAAAGAAAAATACATACAAAACTTTCTTAGTCATCATCTTCATCATCCTTAAGAAACCTAAGAAAGAAAGTTTGCATTCTTGTCTCCAAATTAGCAAACCCTAGACGAATGTCAAACTAAAACAAGGAAATAGCTTGCAAATCCTATTGCTAATAGGAAATCTACTATAAACCAGGGATCTACCTATCTAAATTCCCAAATTTGTGTAGACTGTTTCACTGCAAAATTCATTTTTGGTTTGCATGTCTTTGTGCTTGTTACAGGTCGTTGATATATTTTCTAGTCAAAATGCTTCCAACTTTGCTCTCTAATCCGCTAAAACTTGCTGCAATTAATCAAATGTTGGTTCAAAACTTGCTCTTCTAGCTTAATCCATGTTTGCTTATTAAATAGATTTGATTTTTAGGGTTATTTCGCTTTACTATAAACAAAATTATAAAAGCTAATCCGATTTTTTAATTAAAAATACTAATATTTCATCAACTCAACACAACAAACTATTTACATTTCAATGGCGACTGGTTTTTCCTTCTTAATTGTCTCCTTTTTTAAACCTTCCATCCACCTTCCCCCTTCGCACCAAACTCTCTCTCCCTCGCAATCGTCCGCTCCTCCTATTACCCTGAACAGTTTTCGTCGTTGTGATTTTTATGTTTACTTACCCATATTTTCCAACCTAACCCGATTTCTTCCCTTCTCGTCATATTCGTTCCTCCTCTTCATTGATCTGCTATGCAAACCCAATCATCTTGCCCCTTCTCGCAGTGTGCCTCACGTACTTACGGCTCTTCTTTTTTCAGGTAGCCATGTTTCTCTAATTAGAAACTCCCAAATCTAGTCACTCTTAGATCTAGAATCATCTTTACTGCCACCAAAAAGCAGACCTTAAAGGGTTGTGGATTGCTTTGCGACATGCTAGTGTTTTGCAATTATTGGATTCCGGTTGCTCTGGGTATCTTAGTTTTGGCGTGTTGGTATGCATGTAATGCGTCTGTCAGTGTTTGGGTGGTGTTATGTAGTGGATGTTTCGACTTGAGAAGGTATTTGCTCTCTTCATTTTGTGGTGGTCTGAGCTTTTTTTGTGGAGTTGGAGTGGTTTGGCGTGGATTGGATGGCTCTTAGTTTTATGGTTGGTGTGTTTTTGTCGGGTTGTGGTGAGTTTTAGGTCATTTGCGTAGATGTCATGGCGCTGCACGACAGTCTGGTGGTGTGTAGTAGTGGTAGTATTTGGTTGATCAAAGTTGATTTGAGTAACTCCGGAGGGTATCTGCTATGTAGTTGTAATTACTACATTTCTATAATGGGTTCACTGTCTTATTTCTTAGTGAAACATAATGGATGTTGTGGTGCTAGTTGGTAGTGTCGCGCAGCGATGGGGGAAGTCTCTGGTCATGTTAAGTTAGTGCAATGATGGTAGCTTCTGTCTACATCCTATAATGTCAAGTCACACTATCTACTTGTTGTTGATGGCATATGTTATGTCCTCGTATGTAATGTTGTTGAAAGTCACACCATGTGGAGTATGTCAATGTATAGGCTCGTTCCTAAGTTATATGCTTAGTCAATACATATGGGATTTTCCTGCGTTGTACGTATGTTTTTGTGATATTTGGAGCTCCGTGCATGGAGTATTCCTTGATTGCAGTCTAAATGTATAGTCTAGCTCCTGTACTATAAGCTGAAAAGAACAACAAGAGTAGAATCAAGTAATATGGAATGCGTGAATATGTGGACGTCCTGATAGTGTGATATATTTTACTTGATATAGCTATGCAAGTAAATATTTAATGAGAAAACTATATAAACTAATATAACAGATAAGCAGAGTAAATGGTAGTAAAGTAAAAGTAATTGACACCAGGGATTTTTATACTGGTTCGAAGTACCGTCCTACATCCAGTCTCAGACTCCTATAACTTCTCTAATCAACACCCGAGCAGCCGAACGGAGACCTAAGCAGTAGAACATGATTTTGCCTCAGCAGCCAAAGAGGACTTCTTGCCTGAGCAATAGAACATGATTTTTCCTCAGCAGCCAAAGAGGACTTCTTGCCTGCGCAGTAGAACAGGACTTCAACAAATACAAAATATTGTTTTGACTGAATATGAATTTTGAATAACACCGATAAGTCACAATTTGAGTACACCCTATAATCTTCTCCTTTTTGTGTGTGTGTGTGTGTATATATATATATATATATATATATATATATTTGAAAGCAAGTGAAGAATAGAGAAGGAAAGTAATTTATAACTAGGAAATATTGAATACTTGAGAGCACAAGTGCATTACAACATAAAATAGTTCAAAATTAGGGAATAGATAATTAAAGAAAGATCGGTAATTGAAACAAATTATTCTAAAGTGTATTTATAAAAAGTAAAAGGTTGCAATCATTCGAAAAAAGGTCTGATTAAAAGATATAGTCATAACTCTTGGATTAAGGAGTTATGACTCTTTAAAAAAGTCACAACCTTTCAATTCAGCCTTCTGATTTTTCAATTCAACCTTCTGAAAAACGACTTAATTTAAAATGAATGGACATGTACACAAAATATCCTATTTAGACGTTTGAATTGGAATTTCAGATGTCTTAATTTTCAAAGTCAAATTATTAAATATTCAGCATTTAGATGTATGAAATTTCAGTTCAGACGTCTGATGCACACTTCTTCACATGCCTTTTCAGTCTTTGTATAAAAATAGAATTTATATAATATATATATATATATATATATATATATATATATATATATATATATATATATAACTAATGGAGAGATTTTAACAGCTTTTACCATCTAAGCACTGACTTGAATTTATGCTGAATACATCATCATGTCATTTTGTCGAGTCATCTTGTATCATGTTATATTCTTCTCCTTTTTCCTGTAAAAGATGTTAGTGAACGATATCGCCGATATATAATTGACATAATCAAAATCAAGTCCAAAAGTGGAGGTTCTAATAATCTTCCCCTTTTGATGATGACAACTATATACGACTTAAGTTACACACACACACACACACACACACACATATATATATATATATATATATATTTGAAAATAAAAATTATGTAAATATTATCTGTGCTCCCCCTGTATATATGCTATATATATTTTCTCACCCTTTGTCATCGGAAAAAAGGAGTAACAATTGATAAGGAACTAATATATGTATATAGTTCATGAATTATGTTATATACGTTTGCACATATATTGTAACAACCTGGAAAATTGAAACCAATTTTAAATTTTTATTTTGGCAATTTTAATGAATTTTGAATATTTAAAATGATTTATTTTAAATAATAACGACTAGAAATTTATTTTGAATAGAATTAGAACGTATAAATTTATTTAAATCGAAGTTAGAATATAAATATTTATTTTAATTATAAAAGGAATTGGAAATGGCGCGGTAGTTTGAAAATTCGATTTCAAATTTCAAATGAATGTACATGATTCAAAATAAACTGGATTTTAGTAAAACCAGAAATATTTGAATCTATTTGAAAATATCTTTACAACGAATGTGAAAAAACCAGATTTCATAGCGGGAATAAAAAGTTATGTCCAGTTGAAAATTCAGAATAGTCGCTATGGAATTTATATAATATATAGCCCTTAAAAATAGTGATTTCGCAAACGACCTCCGTTTTTGACGAAACCACTTTTGTTGGATCCATAATGTCAAATTATTGCTAGATTCCAATTTTCCGAATTTTTGGAATTTATATGTGAGCGTGGTGAATTTAAACGTGTTTGGTCAATTCAATTTGAATTTAATTAACTGGAAAATGATCATTTTTCAAATGGTCTCCAAATTCGACAAATTAGTTTTGTTAGGACCATATTGTTAAAATATAGGTAGATTTGTTTTTCTTGAATTTTTGGCGCCCGTATTGGCCCCGGTAAATTAAAATGTGTGTTCGAATTTAAAATATAATGATTTATATTTTAAATTTAATGAAAACTGATCGATACAGTCAAAATAGCTTACTGGACATATCCCATTGTGTTCGGAATGGGGGTAGTTAGCTAGGGACGACAGTTGGTGGGTTTGATTTCGAGTTCGAATTAAAAAGTAACTTTTTGGAGATAAATAAATTAAATTAAATATATATATATATTTACTTAGTCAACACACCCTCCACTCTCTCTCCTTCGTTCAGATTTAAAACGAAAAAAAAGGAAAATCACTCTTCTAATCGACGCAGCCCCCTTTCCCCGTCGCCTCCACCTCCAGCACGCCGCCCACCTCCCCAAGGTCGGCGCCACTTCATCGCACCCCTCCCCTTCCCCCTCTCTCCTCCCCCTCCGATTTGAAGAACCCGCTTCCCCCTTTCTCCAGCACCGCGATGACCGAGACACCCCCTCCTCCAGCCTCGCGCGGGCACCAGTCCCCCTCCGCCACCAACGACCAGCGACGAACCACCCTCCTCCTCTAAATCGATGTAAGTTTTTTTAAAAGTAATTAGATTTTTATGCTAATGAAAATTAGATTTTCATGCTAATGAAAATTATGTTTTATGCTAATAAAAATTAGATTTTTATGTAAATAAAAAATAGATTTTTGTGTAAATAAAAATTAGATTTTTTTTGGAAATAAAAATTAGATTTTTATAGTTAATAAAAATTAGATATTTATGCTAATAAAAATGAGATTTTTGGTGTAAAGAAAAATAATAGATTTTTCTTTGTAAAAGTTTAGATTTTTATTTCAAAAAGATTTGATTTTTATGTAGGAAAAGATTTGATTTTTATTTAGGAAAAGATTAGATCTTTATTTAGGAAAAGTATGATTTTTAAAAATAGAAAATTTAGATTTTTAAAATAGAAAAGATTTGATTTTTAAAAATAGAAAAGGTAAGATTATTAAAATAGAAAAGGTAAGATTTTTAAAAATAGAAAAGATTTAATTTTTAAAAATAGAAAAGATATGATTTGTAAAAATAGAAAAGATAAGATTTTTAAAATAGAAAAGATTCGATTTTTATTATTTGAATAGCGGTATAAAAATTAGATTTTCATTATTTGAATAGCAATATAAAAATGCACTTTTTGTAGATGAAGTAGCAGTTTAAAATATGATTTTTATATAGGTAGTAAATAAAAAATATGATCTTTATATATATAGAAGCAATATAAAGATATAATGTTTAACAGTATAAAAATGTAATTTTTATATATATTGAGCGAGATAAAAATGTGATTTTTAAATATAAATATTATTGATTAAAAATATGATTTTTAATGTATAAACATCATATTAAAAATGTGTTTTTTACTATGAACAGCGTGAAAAAGGATTGCGTTCACATTACGGGAAAATCCAAACTATTCATAAATTCCGAAATAAAACTGTTGGAGTGTATCCCAAAGGAGAGAACTTCTCACTTTAATTTATTTTCTAGTTAAATATATATACTAGGATGCATAGGGTGCTTAGTAGCACCCGACACCTTTGTTTGAAACCATGTTTGTTTGGCTGTTTGGTTGATTAGATTATTTGGTTGAATTTGGTTTGGGAAATGAAATGAATTAATTAGAATTTGGTTTGTATATGGCGCGAGCCATTATTAGGCGAGAGATAAGGCTAGACATTATTCCGGTTCTAATATCGCGCCGTTATGTTGCCGAACTTTTCTAAAAAAGTTAGAATAATAAAAATATCATTTTTATTGTATAAATGAACTGTATAAAATATTCATGAGTTGAAATAAATATTTATAGCTAAAAATGTAGTTTTTAACATGTATATGAATAAAGTAAATATTCATTTACAAATCGGATGATTTGTTTGATATTGAATGGGATGATATATTTTACACATCGCCCAACTGCACAAATAATAGTCAGTGTTTGTTGTTTGAAAACCCCACATGGGTATTAGGATGATCTTGGACATATACATATCCCAATATTTAGTTGTATGTCAATCGATGGGTTGACAGACTATTGTAAGCATTAATTATTTATATTTAACGCTTATGCAGTTGTGTAATGCACTCTGGATGATGGTTGACTATGTTTGATTATGGTTGAGTGCATGTATGTATGAAATCCATATAAATAAAATTGTATGATAATTGACTGTGTCTGATTCCAATTCGGAAAGAACGAATATTTTAAATTAACAAATATTTTAAAATGACGAATAATGAATATTTTAAATTAACTAATATTTTAATGTAATATTCAGTAATAGATCAAAATATAATTTTGATGTCCGATTTGGGATGGACACGAAAATATTGAAGTATATGAAGACTTGTTGATTAGACTAACGTCATTTTGACGTAAACGATATTTATATCGATTATATTCATTTTTATAATGAATATAAAGGAAATGATTTCAAAATCTGATACTTTGAAAATATTATAATTTATACATTATAATGGTAAGGAAAATTCAATTTTGATTTGAAATTGAATATGAAGTTTAAATCGTTTTTAAAATTTTTAAGAGAATTTAATACGATTTATGAAATACGTTTTAAATGGAAATCGACGAAATATATATAATTATATATTATATATATTAAATGGCCTGAATAGAACGGGCCGCGCCGTGGTAGACAAATATCGACCATTGACTTCGACTAGACATTACGGGAGATCCGACTGTTGTATTCTCCTAAAACTGGAACTGTTGGGTTAGTATCGAAAAGAGCTTTCCAATGAATATAAGAAATTTGAAATCTAATGGTTGGATTTGGAATTATGTCCAAATCAAATTTGGAAAAGGTCGTTGTAAGTGCAGTTCGATGACCATTGATGGAAATCTATTGTACGGGCCTTGATAAAATTATTAAAAATATTAATAGTTTGTGTAAAATCATAATAAATGATTTGGAAAGAATTTGGATGAAAATTTTCACATTTGTGAAGATAAAAATATATTTTTATCAAAATGAAGTAGTTATGAACAAGAATTATAATCCAATATTTTTAAATATAAATAAATTTGATTTGAAATGGTTTTAATATAATCAGAAATTTCCAATATATGAATTGGAATGGATTTGAATCGAAATTATCTTCGAAATATTTCAATATTGGATTCCGTGGTTATACGGATGTTGTGGACGAATTTGGAAGATATATATATCGTTATTCCCAATACGATATTTGTTGATTTCAAAATTTAATATTGAATATAAGCCGATATAATTTCTATTCAGAGCCTTGTATTTAATATTGAACTGGATTTTGGGTTTGTCGTGAATGGTGTCTTCAGTAACACTATTCTTAAACCCAATTGAAGAAAGAATAAATCTTTTAATTATGATTTAGTGAAGTTTTCCAATTGATTAAGATTTAATTAGAATTGAATAAAAGAATTAGATTTTGGGTTTGTCATGAATCGTGTTTTAAAAAACACTGTTCTTAAACCCTATGTGAAAAGAATAAATATTTTAATTAAGAGTATTAGTGTTTCCAGTTAATTAACATTTAATTGGAATAAAATAGAATGTGGATTGGGTTAATTGTGAACAGTGTTTTAACGAAATTCGTTCTTTAACCCGATTTACAGTGAAATGTGATTTGGAATTTATAAATCTTTTTATTAAGATTTAATGGAAATTTTCCAAAATAAAGTTTTCCAATTTAATATATTAAATTGGAATTGAATGGAATTCGATTTGATAATAATCGAAATGAGCTTCTGTGGAGGAAGACTGATAATATATATGGAATTTAAAAGGTTTTGTCGTTATTCCATTTATATTATTAGTCGGATACGGAAATTGATATCGATTATATATTGATATGTTTTTCCGTGAAGATTCCATAATTAATGGAATGGGATTTTGGGTTTATTGTGAACTGTGGTTTAAATGACATTGGTTCTTTAACCCAGTTAAAGACAGGATTACATGTCGATTGTTGTATTTTGAACCGTATGGTTGATCTTTGCTGAATATATATATATATATATATATATATATATGTTTGGTGGCGGAGAATTTATTCTCTTGCTTAACACCCTTCTCTAAGACGTACGAGCTTAGAGGTTATATATAGGCAGAAATCAATAGTACAATGTAGATTGTCGATGCGGCATGTTTGATTTCCCAAAGTTAAATAATCATTAATATTGATTTTTGGGAAGATTAAAACTAAGTGCAGTTTTAATGAATCTTTAATTAGATTGAAATGTGAATGTGATAATTTAAATTATCAAATTTGGGAAATGATCAAGAGTGGAGTATCACTAGTTTTGCTCCAAGCGATAGTTAAATCTTCAATTAGATTTGAACGGGAAATGGTAATTAATTTTACTGATAACACCGTGGTGTTAGATATGAAATATTACCAATTTTGCTTCATAGGGTGAATAGGTTGGGATTGGGAAATAAAATAAATGATTACTTCGGTAAGGATTGCTAATCCCGACTAGTTTGGATAAACCTTAATTTGGTTTGAATCAATATCCAAAGGGAATAAATTTGAAGAATTTACCTTTGATAAAATTAATGGGAACCTTTCCCAAAGGATATGAATATTTAAATAAAAGAATATTCAGGATTGGAATGAGGCGTATGTTGTGTTTTATGGCACTTGCTTATAATATACGCGAGTTATTCAGAAAGGCTGGGTTTATACCCATTCTGAATAACTGATTCGACGATAAGTCGACAATGAAGACGGTGGTTGAAGACCGGAGGTCTTCACATCGTTTGGATGATTACTGATATCTTGATTCGACTGTACACCCATGACAAGGTAATAAGTGGTGATCGTCCAGACGTACTTGGAGATCGACCGGATATGCGAAGACCTCTCTCCTGCATTGGACATATGGGACGAGGAATAAGGTGCCTCTGGTTTCGTTCAGACCTAGAACAAACTAGTAAATGGATGTGTGTCTGACATTGGATTTTATTCTATGTTGATTTATTTCTGTTAAATATATATATGTTTGGTGGCGGAGAACTTATTCTCTTGCTCTTCTCTGAGACGTACGAGCTCAGAGGTTATATATCGATAGACATCAGTCGCATGGCATGAATTGTCAGTGTGGCATGCTGAGATGCAAATGATCAAGGCTTCTGTTGAAAAGACGAGTCTTGTGGTTGATGATCAAAGCACATCCTTAATGGGCATAGGTTTGTGTATAGAGTTAATTCGCGAGCCTCACACCTCGGCATGAGTCCAAAATGGGATCGGACCGTTGGGAGAATATGACGTTTCTTTCTAGCTATGGGTGGTGTCATGGTATGGAGCCCAGACATTTACTATATTTTACATATGTGGATGATGGATAGCGAGGCGCTTCGGATATATCGATTACTACAGAGCCGATGGATATAGGTCTGATAGGACCGGAAAACGTGTTTTCAGGAGTAACTAATCCTCAAACGTAAGGGAGGACCGGCCCAACCTATCCAAGGGTTTCCCAGAGTGTATAGTCCTGAGACATTTGCTAGAGTGTCTCGAAGCGGTGAGGAGCCATTCCTGGCCTCGACTCATAGATGGAAATCCAATTTCCAATACGTGACATTTCAGTTTTGATTGTAGAGCCTAGTATTAGCGACATGATATATGTACCCATGTTGTCTATGATTGATACATTTATATTTGAAGCTGTTTTATACAGTATGCACTTATAATAGTATCAAATGATTTGTTTTAAACGTACCAAGCATGTTTGCCTATTATAAGGGAAAACCCTATCCTCCGGCTTGCGTTGCATTGTGTGATGGGACTTGGGTCTTATAATAGCCTCATTTTTCAAAAAGCACTGCGTTGTTTATAACTGTTTATGCACTGGTAGTTTTGGGAGGAAACCCTTTCTGTGTTATACGGCGTGGACCCTTGATTTACTTTATTATAAGTAAAGATTTAATAACTATTTTAGTTCTCACACCAGTCACATGACTGACTTGGAATTTATTGTTTTAACCTAAACTTTGGATGCCCCTATTTTCCACAAGGGCAGCTAGTAGTTTTGGTTTTGCAGATATTATATTCATAGGATCCTGGTTTACAGCAGGAGCTATATTTGGAATGCTCTGTATCTGTGAATTTATTGTTTTAACCTAAACTCTGGGTGCCCCAGTTTTCCACACGGGCAGCTAGTAGTTTTGGTTTTGCAGATATTATATTCACAGGATCCTAGTTTACAGCAGGAGCTATATTCGGAACGCTCTGTATCTGTGTATTTCTTTCAGTTGTTTTTTGTATTATTTTTCGCTGGATAACAATTTGTAAATCTCAGATATTTATCATATGTATATTATTTGTTCATACTCTGTATATTCTTGTTGAGACGACCCCAAACCCCGTACAGACGGTAGCAAGGGTAATCCTTGGAATATAACACAGAAACAGATAACAGCATAACAGAAATAAATAAATACACCAGATAATGCACAATAGAATATACTGGATAAACGTAATCATCAGAGTTACACAGTATACAGGATCATACTTAGTACAAATACAGTTCAGCTATACATATATGTCTACAGCGGAAAAACAAACATAATGTACAATAGGAGCTGAACAGCATAAAAAGAGATAAATGATAGAATCCATCTTCAGTTCCAGCTATCCAGAGAAAGCCAGCTAAACCTGAATACAAGGTTGCCCGTGTAGAAAAAGGGGCACACAAGTTTGAAAGTGAAACAAACTACGAGTCGGTCATGGGACTGGTATGAGAAATCACATTCAAAATATGGCTAATCACGGGACCACGCCACTTTCGTGGAACGGGTTTACTCCATTGGATTGCCAGTGCTTTAAAACAAATCATTCTTTTAAACATCGCAATGCTTTTTATAAAAATGAAGCCATTATAAGACTCAGTTCCCATCACACAATGCAACGCAAACTGGAGGATAGAGTTTTACCTTATAATGGTCAAAATATGTTTGATACGAATAAAACAAAAGCATTTGATATTATTACTAGTGTTTATATGTTTCAAAAACAATTTCACATCATAACTATCAATCATAGACGGCATGGGTACCATATATCATGTCGCCATATGTATATACAACCAAAACTGCACGGTGTCGTATTTGGAAATTGGATTTCCGTCATGAACCAAGGCAAAAGATAGTCCTTACCGAATTCGAGACAATCTAGCCCATGTCTCAGGCGAGCGCACAGGCAAGCCTTGGATCGTCAGGGCCGGTCCACCGAGGTGGATTATTATGCCTGAACAATACGTTTCCCCGCCCTTTGGGGCGTAACTGAGCCAACCAATGACTCCATCGGACCCGGATCGTCCGATCTAACCGAGGTGCCTCACAACAGCAAAAACCACATAAGTCAAACTTGTCAGGGCATGTAAAACCACTGACGCCACTCCTAGCTAGAAGGAAACGCATGCCCTCCCTGAGGTCCTGCTCCCGTTTCTGGTTCATACCGGGGTGTGAGGCTCGCGATTTCACGTTACACACAAAGCTACGCCACACAGGCGGTGCTTTGATCATCACCACAAGACTTTGCTTTTCAACAGAAGCCCTGATCGCTGCATCTTAGCATGCCACACAGGCAATTCACACCATGCAACTGATAGCTATCAATCACACAGAATAAATTCCAATGTCAGACACACTGTCCATTTGCAAGTCCGTTCTGGGTCTGAACGAAACCGGAGGCACTATATACCTCGCAAACCCATCGATCACCACGTACGTCTGGACGATCACCACTCATTATCCATATTTCGGGATGCCTCCCAATTAGGACCTCGGTTACCATCCAAACAAGGTGAAGATCTCCAGTCTTCGACCACCGTCTTCATCTTAGATTTCTTATCGTCGATTCAGTTATTCAGAATGGGATAAACCCGGTCTTTTTGAGCAACTCGCGTATATAATAAACAAGTGCTACACAAACACTACTACACATCATTTCAATTCATTAGTCACTAACCGTCAATCAGTAAGAGAACGATTTCCCAAATATTAACCCCGAAGGTCGAAACCAACATCAGATCAATACCCAAGAAACCATTCGACTTAGCCAACCTTCAGTTAGTTTCTAAATTTCACATCCATATCGTTTATAATATTTTATAACGATTTATCGCTATTTTTATTTATTTTAAAATAGCCAATTTAATCAAAACGACGCTTCGCGCCATAACGTGGCTGTGGCGCTGTTTTTCTTCAGATTTGATTTACACATATCTGAAAATCTAACCGTTGGATCTTCATAAAATTTACATCATTAGAAAGATCTTTTCAAAACGAATCCAAAGGTTCCAGTTTCTGGAAAATCCGACGGTCGGATCTCCCGGTATAATCTTTGAAGTTTCGATTTCAAAATACGAACTGCAGCGTCGTTACTCGATTAAATATAATTATATTTATATATATATATATATAAATATAATCGATTCTGGCGCTGTTTTTCTTCAGATTTGAATTAAACATTCCAGACAATCCAACCGTTGGATCTTTACAAAGTTGGTGCCGTTGGAAAGATATTTCCAAAGCGAACCCAATGGTTGCGGTTTAAGGAAAATCCGATGGTCTGATCTCCCGCACTAATCGTTTGAAATCACGGTTTTAAAATACGAACTGCAGCTTCGTTATTCGATATATTTTAATTCTATTTATATATATATATATATATATCGATTCTTCGATTTCAAAGCTATATTCTTTCCATACATTTGATAAAAATTATATTTTTATCTAACTGTCTTCTATTTCAACACTTCACTATTTTTATCAATTCATATATATACTAAAAATGTGATTTTTAATGTAAAACAATTTATTTCAAAACTCGACTATTCTATATAGTTAATATAGGTGATAAAAATTGGATTTTTATTATAAAACAATTTCTTTCAAAACAAGATTATTTTATGTAGTTCATATCGATGATAAAAATAGGATTTTTATTATAAAAACAATTCCTTTCAAAATATGAATACCATTCAACACATGAATTTCAATTCAACGAATGAATATCGATTCAACACATGAAGGTTTTCTATAGTTTATATATAGATAAAAAAGGTGATTTTTATATTTAAAACACGAATACCATTCAACACATGAATTTCAATTCAACGAATGAATTTCGATTCAACACATGAAGGTTTTCTATAGTTTGTATATATTGATAAAAATGTGATTTTTATATTTAAAACACGAATACCCTTCAACACATGAATTTCAATTCAACGAATGAATATCGATCCAACACATGAAGGTTTTCTATAGTTTATATATATATAGATAAAAATGTGATTTTTATATTTAAAACACGAATACCATTCAACACATGAATTTCAATTCAATGAATGAATTTCGATTCAACACGTGAAGGTTTTCTATTCAACAGACGAATATAATTTCAACAAATGAAAATAATTCTAACACATGAATATTATTCAAAATTTCGGCAGCATAACGACAGGGTAGTTAAAACCGGGACCGTCCCTAGTACGGCTCCTCGCTCTACCTTAAAAACCTCGCGGTTTTTGACAATGGGGATTCATGCATCTAGTTCGCACGTAGGCGGCATGTATATTTTTTTCATTTCCACAAACTAATCCTATGTGGTTTCAACCAAATATTTCTCAACCACAAATGGGTATTTTTCAACCACAATCAATCAATATCAACCACAAACAATTCCAATCAACCATTCGCTATCAATCAATTTTCACACCAATCACAACCAATAAATATCGTCCATGGTTTGTGGATGAGGGGCGTATATATATATATATATATATATATATATATATATATATATATATATATATATATATATATATATATATATATATATATATATAGCATTTCACTTCTATTTCAACACATATATAATTTTTACAACGCATATACAACTTATACATCGAACGTACAACTTATACAACGCTTATACAAGAGGTGTACAACGCTTATATAACTAATACATCGATTATATAATTTATACATCGTCGTTTTCCATATCGTTTATAAATTAGAAATCTCATATTGGGTTCCACTCCACCAAAAATAGCAGAAGGCTCAGAAAAATACGCGGTCACTTCTAAAATGTAGAAGACGTCCTCACGGTACCGATGTCTCTTGTTTCACTGAATTTCGACAAGAAACCAAAAAGATATGATTTTTCAACGTTTGCAACACTTTAAAGTGTTTAAATCATATACAGGGATCACCTTTATCGTTGGTTCAGACAAGGGTTTCGATCTTTCGCGAAATCTGAGCGATATTGGGATGATCGGAGGTGAGGACGTGGAAGAGGGGAGTGAGGCGCTGCTGTCGATGGTGGTGCGGTCGTGTATGGTGGCCGGATCTGGCGGTGGCGACACTGGGAAGTGGCTCACTTTCCGGGCTCGATTCAGGCAGTGGAGGTGACGAGAAGGGTGGTGGTTGGGTCGGATTTGAAGAGGAGGAGGAGGCGCGTCAGGGGATGTGGTGGCGGTCGCTGGTGATGGCCGTGGCGGCGACAAAAGAGGAGAGAAGGGAAGAAGGGGGGCGCCGTCGGGTTTCAGAGGGCATCGGAGAAGAGAGAGGGAGTGAGGGCCAATGAGGGTTTTTTATTTTATTTTATAATTTTTAAATTCTCTAAAATACCCCTTTCACACACGAACCCCAATCCAAACCAAACGACTGTCGTCCCTAGCGTTTTATCCCCATTCCAAACACAATGGGATATGTTTTGAAGGCCCATTCGAATGTTTCAGTCAGTTTTCATTCAAATTAAAATACAAAACATTCAATATTTAATTTGAACGTATATTTCAATTTGCCGGGGCCACATACTGATTCTAAAAATTCCCGAAAAATAAATCTAGCTATGTTTTGACGATACGGTCCCAACAAAACTGATTTCGTCGAATTCTGAGACCGTTTGCAAAAAGGCCCATTTCTGGTCGATCCAATTTAACTGTAATTGACCAAAACACGTTTTCCATTGCCACGCTCACATACTAGCTTCAAAAATTATGAAATTTTAAACCTAGCAATAACTTCACATCCCGGATCCAACAAAAGTGGTTTCGTCGAATTCCGAGGTCGTATGCAAAATGGCCAATTTCACGGGCTATATAAATTCCATAGCGACCTTTCTGAAAATTCATTTGGCCATAACTTTTGCTTTCCGCTATGAAACTTCGATTTTTTAGATTCGTTAGAAAGGTATTCACTAACAGATTTAAATATTTTTGGTTTCACTCAAATCCGTTTTGTTTTGCACCCGGTACAGTCCGACAAAGTTTGAATTCAAATTTTGAAACTACCGCGCCATTTCAGGCCTTGTTTATAATTAGTATTAATTATATTCATTTTCAAATGTCGATTCAAACTTACTTTTCATCGTTATTATTTAAAATATTTATTTTAAATATTTAAAATCCATTATCTTAGCCAATTAAAATTTTTTAAATTGGTTCAGATTTTCCGGGTCGTTACAATATCCCCCACTTAAAACTTTTCGTCCCCGAAAAGGAACAAAGTCGAAAGTGGTTTGATTAATCAACTCTACGTCCAATCTGGCTTCCATTCTCCAACTTTTCAGTTTCTGAGAATTTTCAAATTCTTCAAAAAATTGGCTAACACCCGGAATTTTCGAAAATTTCCGTCATAACCTCCTTTGTACGGGGAGAGGTTTGGAAATTTATTGGGCCGTATTAGGTACCCAATAAATCCTAATAAGATACACATATTTATAGTGATATATTCTGGTGTTTACAGGGGAGCGTGTATTGATAATAACTCCAGAGAATAAATTCTCGTCACCCTGTCAAAGCCTGAGGGAGTGTGTATTTTAATTGCTCCAGAGGATAAATCCTCGTCACCTCATCCCGTGTGGGAAATAAATAGTCCATGTGCCGTATCTAATGACTAGAGAGACGTGATTATTGTCAACTCCAGACCCGTGTGGGGTTTTCATTAATCTGGCAATTTATCGTTACAAATTTTAATAGTCCATATTAGTCATCAGTTCAACCTGTAAAATATAGTCATTGCCATACAAGCCTCTCGCTCGTATGGTAAATCTTCCACCTCGTCACACAATCTCCAAATGCTTATGTGGTATATGATGAAGTATGCCTATCTTCAGAAGTATGCCATGTAATGTAGTTCAAAATTAATTGTCACTATCCTATGGCAACGTTTATTATTACACACAGAATAACCAGCACTCCGCATCCAATGGCATTCACAGGAGTTGATACAATAATATTTCGTATCCAACTCATTAAGGTTTACCTATTTGTCGGGTACGCAAATAAAATCTTTACTCAACAGCTATCCATTTACCTGTTCAAACATATATAATGCACATGTATATATTTCTATCTATTTTTAAATCAGTTCAATGTGTGATATAATCGAATAAATCCTATCATTCATCCTATTATTGATTAAATTAACTATCGTTTCAATAATTTAATTAATCTAATTTACTATCACACAACACAAACAACAATCAATTTGTTTTTAACTTTTCAAAATCATACAAATTAATTCCTATATTCTTTAAAAATCATTCAGATCATAGAATTAAAAGTGCACATCCATGGAAAGAAAATAACAACTAAGTAGAGAACTAATTGGTAATGCAAAGTATGGTAAATGTACCTTGCACCGGAGTCAATCAGAGATGTCTACTCGACACTTAGGATAGGCTTTCTGAATGCTCTCCTCAGTTTCCCAAGTACAATCTCGCGGATCTCCACTCCATTGCACTTTGACTAAGTGAACCTTCTTGTTCCTCAGCTCTTTGGTTTCTTTGCCAATGATCTTTAGCGGCTCTCTTCTCACAGCTAATTCTGGAGTAATTTCAATATCCTGTTGAGCTACTTCTTCCATGATCAAGTCTGAATCATGAACGTGCTTTCGAAGTTGAGATATATGAAATACATCATGCACCCCAGGAAACCAATCTGGCAATTTAACCCTATAAGCGAGAGTTCCGATCCGTTCCAGAATAGGAAACGGACCAATGAATTTGGGTGCCAACTTCCCAGTTTTACCGAACCGGATAACTCTCTCATCGGCGATACTTTCAGATATACATAGTCGCCAACAGCAAATGATATATCTCTTCTCATCTTGTCGGCATAGCTTTTCTGTCAGCTTTGAGCGGCGAGTAATCGCTTCTTAATAAAGTCGACTTTGTCGGCAGCTTCTCGGATCATATCAGGCCCTAACACAAGTCTATTACTGGGTTCGACCCAACAAGCTGGAGATCGGCATGGTCTACCATACAACGCTTCGAATGGTGACATTGTCAGACTCGCCTGGTAGCTGTTATTATATGAGAATTCAGCCAAATGCAGATGGTCTTTGTAACGACCCGTATTCTACACATCATAGGATTGTAGAATATTTATTTCTTTCCCGTGTGAAGTTGTATGGTCATGTAACTTTGGGAAACATCTATTAGAGTCATTTCCCATGTTCATGATTTTTGTTGATTTTTGAATGACCACTTTGCCCCTAGTCGGTACTGTTTTGTCCATAACTTTTGATTGGAAAGGAATTTTGACCTGAAACCACTTCCATTTGATTCGTTTGATGGTTTCTCTTTCCGTAGAGTGGTCATAATAGTCAAACGGACTTACCGTTTGGGAGATATGGCTGAAACAAGGTTTGGAGAGTGAAAAACTGCTTAACCGGGCCAAATCGGGTGATTAGTGAGTAGGCCCATAACCCATTTCGGGATTAGGGTTATGGGAGGGCTGAAATGAGATGGAGAATCATTCCATTTCAGTTTTCTAGCCTCCACTTATCACCAAGGATCCCTAAAAATGGCCTCCAACCTCTAAATCACCTCCAAATCATCTTTTGGACAAGGATTTGGCTTAGCAACCCCTAATCAAGGAAGATCTTCACCAAAGCAACTAAGGAGCTGCTGTTTGGCACTAAGATTCACATCAAATCAGAGAATTATTTCAGATATTAGTTTATTTTGTGGCTAAGGTGAGTGATTTGCATAGTTTCGCACTAATTATGGCTAATTAGGGTTGATTAGTGTTAATTAGCGAATTTAAACATGATAAAATTCAGGAAAAATGTTTATAAAATTCAGAATGATATTTTAGACCTCTGTTAGAAATTTGGTTAAGTTTTGCTAATCATATCATTGGTTTCACCTAAACATGCTTAGGGGGGAAATATGGGGTTTTGGGTATGTTTGATCCATTTTGACCTACCATGTTGATGTTTTGATGTTTGTGGTTGATTAGGCATGTTGCTATGACCGTATGAAATGCTATGTGACTGTTTAGAATAGTTGGAGTGGTCGAAAACGCCGTCGAGGGGCGTAAACAGCTCGCTGGACAAGGTGCAGGGGTTCGGATCGCATTGGGGGTTGAGGGACGATCGGATCGCCCTATGGGATCGTGGGACATCACCACGAGTCAAGTCATCTCCTCCGAACCGAACCATCTGCGCAAGGCCCACGAGACGAATCGATGCAGCGCCGTGCCCAAATTGAAGTACTCCGACCCGGATCGCCAATGAGCATTACGACCCGATCTGATCCACTCGTGCTTCATATCACGATCCGACTAGAAGAAGGCAGCATCTGATGCACAACGAGACGATGGAGGAGCGCGATCCGATCCGTATGGGGTATTCACGATCCGACCAGAAGTGGAGACCCGATTCGATGGAGACTGGATTCACGAGACGATGGGGATTGCGACCTGATCACCTGGAGGACCACGACCCGATCCGACGTAGGAGGCGCGACCCGATCCAATGAAGAATGCTGAAGGCGACCCGATCCGATCCGATCTGGTGATGACCAATAACTCGAGATGCAAAGGTAGTCCAAATGGAAGTTAGAGCTCAGGATCCCGGAACCAGTTGGGAACCAATGAGTTCACTTCATGGTTGGACTTTGCTGCGGGACGTGTGCTAAGGAGTTGTCGACGTTCATAACTTCAATTCACCACTAAGAATGAATAATGGGCTACTTATCAGTGCAGTAGGGTCATTATGACCTGAGGGGCAAAGTGATGGTAGCAAGACTACGTTATCAGTGCAGTAGGGTCATTATGACCTGAGGGGCAAGGTGATGCGTAGTAAGACTATGAGCCAGCGCAGATGGGGTGAATAACTCCATGGGGCAAGTGGACATAGTAAGGATTAGTAAGGCTATGAGCCAGTGCAGTGGGGTTCTTGAGACTCCATGGGGCAAAGTGGACATAGCGAAGGATTTGTGGCTATGTTATCAGTGCAGTGAAGTCATTTATGACTTCATGGGGCAAAGTGATCATAGTAAGGTATGTTGGGTGATCGAAGTGGTGAATATCGTATACTTTACGCACTGAGTGAGAGATGTGAGGATGGATGCTATGTTTGATTGTTTGCCATCATTATGACATGCACACCTCCCCCACCTCCGTATCTTTATATTGATTAATATGATACCTTAGAGTGTTGTACAGTATGTAGTGCTAACTCTTTGGTTGCAGGTCCAGGTTCAGGTATGTTTTAGTCTACCAATTATTGTTCACTTTAGATGCTTATCGCTCATACCAGGCTTTATGTCTGACCCAGAGTTTTATGTCTCCTCTTATTACTCTGGGTGCTCACACGAGCAGACTAGAGACAGGTTAGCTGGTGGTGCGCGAGTAGCTGATTCAGAGGCGGGCAGGAGGCTTCCACGTATTATATATATACACATTCTCCCTGTGTCGTTGGTGGTCACTACTTGGGCATTAGTAGTGTACCTCATTTATCTTGCTTTTGCTTGAGACAGTTTGAAAGTTGTAATAAGCTGTATTTTGATTTCCGCTGCTATGATGTTTAGTTCTAATTTTCAGCTTATGCACTGTCTCTTCTGTTTTATGTCAAGTATGTTACTATTATATTTTTTCTATGCGCTGTGAGACATTCTACAGGTTCTTTGTATGTTCATTTCCTCCTTCCTTTTCCTTCTGGCGACCCGTTCCGTGCTAACTGGACATGTGTACAGCGCACTTTTGGAGTAAATGTCGGTTGGTGCGGGGCGGGCCGTCACACTTGGTATCAGAGCCAGGTTGCGTAGTTAACCTAGGGAAAGACACTAGGGAGAGTTAGTACGTATATGGGAGCGCGTATTTGTGATTACTTTGGTTTTCAAAAGCCATGTATATATATACTATTAGTAGTATAAGAATGAAGTTGCACTGCACTAGTACCACTATGGGGTCGTTGATCGTTTTCCTTTTTCAGATTGACGATGAGCCGACATATTAGAGGTACCGGTAGAGGGGCCAATAATGGGAATGCCGCTGACATGAGGGCGATGTTTACCAACCTCATGAGAGACATGCTTAGAGAAGTGCAAGGGGCAGTTCCCAATCCCGGAGTTGGTGTTGGCCCAGTAGTGCAGGCGCCTAGGGTCGATTTCGCCAAGTTGTGCAAGGATTACACTAATCTTGGTGGAAATTCGTTCCACGGAACGAAGTCGGCCACAGATGTTCAAGATTGGATGGATAGCTGCGACCGTATCTTCGATGACTTGGGTCTTGAGGATGCAATGAAGAGAAGGCTAGCGTCTCGTCAGCTGCAAGGGCGAGCCATGAATTGGTGGAATGCCATTAGAACAGCTACTCCAGAGGACCAGGTTACTTGGGTTCAGTTCAAGGCTTGCTTTAGCGAGAAGTTTATTCCAGCTGCCCAGAAGTCGGTGTTGTTCAAGAGGTTCTTGGAACTCAAGCAGGGTGGCAGGGCAGTTTCTGATTATATTGCTGAGTTCGACACTTTGTCGAAGTATGGACTGTCTCTTATCGATACTCCTGAGAAGAAGAATGAGAAGTTCATTACTGGTTTGGATGGGTACTTGGGGGAAAGGCTTATCAACCACATCGATGAGACTTTTGAATCGATCGTGGGGAAAGCTTTGAGATCAGAGAGTCTTTACCCTAAGTCAAAGACTGAGGCTGCATCTGCAGAAGGGCCAAAGTCGCAAGCGGGCGGTGGAGGCAAGAATAGCTCTCAGAATAAGAGGAAGCAGGACCAATCAAAAGGTGGCCAGAAAAAGAGCAAGAAGGATGTTGAGTGCTTCAACTGTGGAAAGAAAGGCCATTATGCTAAAGAATGTCGGGCTAAGCCAGCGGAAAGGAAGTGCTACAACTGCGGTCAAGTGGGACATCAGAAGGATAAGTGTCCGCAACCTCTTAAGGAGAAGCAGGCTGTGAAAGCATATGCTCTTGATGCTATTCCTTCTTCGTCGAATGCCCCAACTGCGGCAGAGAAAGGGAAGAATGTTGTTATTCAAGGTATGCTTTCTATTTATGATGTACCAATTCGAGTTTTGTTTGATACTGGGGCTTCCCGTTCCTTCATATCTTGTGACCTGGTAGATAGGTTGGGACTGGAACCTGAGATAGTCGATAGACCATTGGTTGTGACGAACCCGATTGGTGGTTCGACTAGCCTTAGTATGATTTGCAGGAATTTGGTCTTATCGAGTCATGGATGTATGTTTGTATGTGATTGCTTTGTTTTGGGCTTTACTGGGTATGGCATTATATTGGGAGTCGATTGGCTCCAAAGATACGGGGTGGTGGTAGACTGTGAGGGCTTTTTGGTGACAGTGAGGGCGGATGATGGGCGGAGGGTAGTGTTTGGTAGTCTACCTAGTGATGGGGTTATGGCTAGTTTTGTAAATTCCCTCGACATCCCGCAGGATGAGTTGTCAGATGTGCCCGTGGTTGGCCAGTATCCGGACGTCTTCGAGGAGGTGACCGGGCTTCCACCACACCGAGAGATTGAGTTCCGTATTGATTTAGTGAAAGATGCCAGACCTATAGTGATGCCACTTCGTCGTATGGCACCAAGGGAGCAGCGAGAGCTCGGGGTGCAAGTCAACAATCTTTTGAAGAAGGGATTGATTAGAAGGAGTGTCTCCGAGTGGGGAGCACCAGTTGTATTTTCCACTAAGGCAGATGGTTCCCTTCGTTTGTGTGTGGATATCGCGAGTTGAATAAGGTGACGAGGAAGAATAAGTATCCTCTACCGCGGATAGATGATTTGTTTGATCAGCTGGAAGGAGCAAGAGTGTTCTCCCAGTTGGACCTCGCGACAGGATTTCATCAGCTAAGAGTGGCGGATGAGAGTGTTCCGAAAACGGCATTTAGGACGCCGTCTGGATTTTATGAGTGGTTGGTTATGCCATTTGGGTTGACCAATGCACCAGCCTATTTTGTGGATCTTATGAATCGAGTATTCAGAGATCAGTTGAATAAGTTTGTTCTTGTGTTCGTGGATGATATCCTTGTTTATTCAAGGACAGAGGAGGAACACAAGGGGCATTTGAGGATAGTGATGGAGGTGTTGAGGAAACACCAATTGAAAGCGAAATTCTCTAAGTGTCATTTTTGGAGAAGGGAAGTGAGATTCTTGGGTCATATTGTTTCCGAGAGTGGTATTGCCGTGGACCCTGCAAAGGTGGCTATGGTACAGGATTGGCCTACGCCCAAGAATGCTACAGATGTAAGAAGTTTCTTGGGATTAGCCGGATATTATCGTAAGTTTATCCAGGACTTCTCCAAGATAGCAGCACCGTTGACTCAGTTGACTAAGAAGAATCAGTCCTTCGTCTGGGACGGAGTGTGTGAGGATGCCTTCAAAAGTCTAAAGGAGAGGTTGACGCGTGCGCCAGTGCTAATCATTCCTAAGGGGAATGAAGAGATGACGGTATACACGGATGCTTGTGGTACCGGACTGGGTGCTGTATTGATGCAAGGAGGTAGGGTTGTACCTTATGCTAGTCGACAGCCAAAGCCGCATGAGAAGAAGTATCCTACCCATGATTTGGAATTGGCAGCGATTGTATTTGCGCTGAAGATGTGGAGACACTATCTCTTGGGAGAAAGATTTGAGTTGTTTACCGATCATAAATCGTTAAAGTATCTCTTCTCTCAGAAAGATCAGAATCTTCGTCAGCAGAGATGGTTAGAGTTCTTGGCTTCGTATGATTTTGATATCGCATACACACCAGGGAAGGGTAACGCGGTAGCCGATGCCTTGAGTAGGAGACATGCCAGCTTAGGGGCGATGTTTCTTGAGTGGAAGCAATTGGAGTATATCGCGGGGTTTGATTTCAGACCAAAGTGCGAATTGGATCCGGTTATGCTAGCTAGTTTGACGATCAGACCCACTTTGATAGAGCGGATTGGTTTTAGTCAGAGGGACGATCCTAACCTATTGGAAATCATCTCCAAGTTAGAGATGGGTATCGATGAGGAGATGAATGTGTATGGGCTTGATCGAGATGGATGGCTTCGAAAGAATGGAAGATTAGTTGTGCCCAACGTGAATGGTTTGAGAGATGAAGTGCTTAGAGAATGTCATCACTCAAAACTGGCTATACATCCCTGTGGTAATAAGATGCATCGAGACATGAGACAGACTTACTACTGGGAAGGGATGAAAAGAGACGTTGGGAAGTTTATATCCAAATGCATGAATTGTCAACTAGTTAAAGCCGAGCAAAAGAAGCCTAGTGGGTTGTTGCAACCATTAGAAATTCCCGAATGGAAATGGGAGCAAGTCTCGATGGATTTCATCGATGGTTTACCAAGGACTAGATCGGGATATGATAGCATTTGGGTAATTGTGGATCGATTGACTAAGAGCGCAAGATTTATACCAGTCAAATCGACCAGAACGACAGCCAAGTTGGCAGAATTGTATATGAAGTGGGTAGTGAGATTTCATGGAGTACCCAAAAGCATTGTAAGTGACCGAGACCCGTTGTTCACTAGTGGGTTTTGGAAGAGCTTACAAGGGGCTCTAGGGTTAGGATTACATCTCAATACCGCATATCATCCTCAGACCGACGGTCAGACGGAGAGGGTAAATCGTATATTGGAAGATCTCTTGAGAGCTTGTATATCGGATTTTGGTGGATCATGGGATGACCATTTGCATCTAGTAGAGTTTGCATATAATAATAGCTACCAATCCAGTATCGGTATGGCTCCGTATGAAGCTTTGTACGGAAGACCGTGCAACTCACCATCATGTTGGATAGAGACTGGCGAGAAGTTTGTGCTTGGACCAGATGTGGTGAGAGAAACTTCAGATAAGATTAAGATCATTCAGCAACGAATGAAAGCTGCCCAAGATAGGCAGAAGAGTTATGCTGATAAGAGGAGAAGAGATTTGAAATTCTCCGTTGGTGACTTGGTGTTTGTTAAGATCTCTCCGTTGAAGAGCGTGATACGATTTGGCAGGAGAGGCAAGTTGGCACCAAGATTTGTTGGCCCGTTCCCCGTTCTTGAGTTAGTCGGGAATTTGGCATATAGAGTTGGCTTACCAGAGAAAATGGCGGGAGTTCACGATGTATTTCATGTTTCCCAACTAAGGAAGTTCGTTCACGACTCAAATGTGACTATTTCACCTGATCAGTTAGAGGACTTCGAAGTAGAACACGAGGCGGTTGGGAACCGCAAGCCGATTCGTATTGTGGGGCACGATACAAAGCAACTTCGAAGGAAGTCGGTGAAGCTAGTCAAGGTTCAGTGGGGCGAGGACGAGAATGATTGTACTTGGGAGACAGAAGAAAGCATTAGGAAGGCATATCCAGAACTCTTTGTCTGGTAAGATTTACTTTACGATTTAGTTTTCCGCATGCTAGGGTAGACTTGTTTTGCTTATTTTGCAAGTTGATTGTTGTTTTATGATTGATAGGCATGCGGGACCTTTGTGTGTGTTTGGATTAGGGAATTTCGGGGGCGAAATTTCTTAAGGGGGGGAAGTGTAACGACCCGTATTCTACACATCATAGGATTGTAGAATATTTATTTCTTTCCCGTGTGAAGTTGTATGGTCATGTAACTTTGGGAAACATCTACTAGAGTCATTTCCCATGTTCATGATTTTTGTTGATTTTTGAATGACCATTTTGCCCCTAGTCGGTACTGTTTTGTCCATAACTTTTGATTGGAAAAGAATTTTGACCTGAAACCACTTCCATTTGATTCGTTTGATGGTTTCTCTTTCCGTAGAGTGGTCATAATAGTCAAACGGACTTACCGTTTGGGAGATATGGCTGAAACAAGGTTTGGAGAGTGAAAAACTGCTTAACCGGGCCAAATCGGGTGATTAGTGAGTAGGCCCATAACCCATTTCGGTATTAGGGTTATGGGAGGGCTGAAATGAGATGGAGAATCATTCCATTTCAGTTTTCTAGCCTCCACTTATCACCAAGGATCCCTGAAAATGGCCTCAAACCTCTAAATCACCTCCAAATCATCTTTTGGACAAGGATTTGGCTTAGCAACCCCTAATCAAGGAAGATCTTCACCAAAGCAACTAAGGAGCTGCTGTTTGGCACTAAGATTCACATCAAATCAGAGAATTATTTCAGATCTTAGTTTATTTTGTGGCTAAGGTGAGTGATTTGCATAGTTTCGCACTAATTATGGCTAATTAGGGTTGATTAGTGTTAATTAGCGAATTTAAACATGATAAAATTCTGGAAAAATGTTTATAAAATTCGGAATGATATTTTAGACCTCTGTTAGAAATTTGGTTCCATTTGGTAAAGTTTTGCTAATCATATCATTGGTTTCACCTAAACATGCTTAGGGGGGAATATGGGTTTTTGGGTATGTTTGATCCATTTTGACCTACCATGTTGATGTTTTGATGTTTGTGGTTGATTATGCATGTTGCTATGACCATATGAAATGCTATGTGACTGTTTAGAATAGTTGGAGTGGTCGAAAACGCCGTCGAGGGGCGTAAACAGCTCGCTGGACAAGGTGCAGGGGTTCGGATCGCATAGGGGGTTGAGGGACGATCGGATCGCCCTATGGGATCGTGGGACATCACCACGAGTCGAGTCATCTCCTCCGAACCGAACCATCTGCGCAAGGCCCACGAGACGAATCGATGCAGCGCTGTGCTCAAATTGAAGTACTCCGACCCGGATCGCCAATGAGCATTACGACCCGATCCGATCCACTCGTGCTTCATATCACGATCCGACTAGAAGAAGGCAGCATCCGATGCACAACGAGATGATGGAGGAGCACGATCCGATCCGTATGGGGTATTCACGATCCGACCATCAGTGGAGACCCGATTCGATGGAGACTGGATTCACGAGACGATGGGGAGTGCGACCTGATCACCTGGAGGACCACGACCCGATCCGACGTAGGAGGCGCGACCCGATCCAATGAAGAATGCTGAAGGCGACCCGATCCGATCTGGTGATGACCAATAACCCGAGATGCAAAGGTAGTCCAAATGGAAGTTAGAGCTCAGGATCCTGGAACCAGTTGGGAACCAATGAGTTCACTTCATGGTTGGACTTTGCTGCGGGACGTGTGCTAAGGAGTTGTCGACGTTCATAACTTCGATTCACCACTAAGAATGAATGATGGGCTACTTATCAGTGCAGTAGGGTCATTATGACCTGAGGGGCAAAGTTATGGTAGCAAGACTACGTTATCAGTGCAGTAGGGTCATTATGACCTGAGGGGCAAGGTGATGCGTAGTAAGACTATGAGCCAGCGCAGATGGGGTGAATAACTCCATGGGGCAAGTGGACATAGTAAGGATTAGTAAGGCTATGAGCCAGTGCAGTGGGGTTCTTGAGACTCCATGGGGCAAAGTGGACATAGCAAAGGATTTATGGCTATGTTATCAGTGCAGTGAAGTCATTTATGACTTCATGGGGCAAAGTGATCATAGCAAGGTATGTTGGGTGATCGAAGTGGTGAATATCGTATACTTTACGCACTGAGTGAGAGATGTGAGGATGGATGCTAGTTTGATTGTTTGCCATCATTATGACATGCACACCTCCCCCACCTCCGTATCTTTATATTGATTGATATGATACCTTAGAGTGTTGTACAGTATGTAGTGCTAACTCTTTGGTTGCAGGTCCAGGTTCAGGTATGTTTTAGTCTACCTGTTATTGTTCACTTTAGATGCTTATCGCTCATACCAGGCTTTATGTCTGACCCAGAGTTTTATGTCTCCTCTTATTACTCTGGGTGCTCACACGAGCAGACTAGAGACAGGTTAGCTGGTGGTGCGCGAGTAGCTGATTCGGAGGCGGGCAGGAGGCTTCCACGTATTATATATATATACACATTCTCCCTGTGTCGTTGGTGGTCACTACTTGGGCATTAGTAGTGTACCTCATTTATCTTGCTTTTGCTTGAGACAGTTTGAAAGTTGTAATAAGCTGTATTTTTGATTTCCGCTGCTATGATGTTTAGTTCTAATTTTCAGCTTATGCACTGTCTCTTCTGTTTTATGTCAAGTATGTTACTGTTATATTTTGTTCTATGCGCTGTGAGACATTCTACAGGTTCTTTGTATGTTCATTTCCTCCTTCCTTTTCCTTCTGGCTACCCGTTCCGTGCTAACTGGACATGCGTACAGCGCACTTTTGGAGTAAATGTCGGTTGGTGCGGGGCGGGCCGTCACAGTCTTCCCATGATCCACCGAAATCTAGAACACAAGCCCGCAATAGATCTTCTAAAATACGATTCACCCTTTCAGTCTGACCGTCTGTCTGAGGATGATAAGCGGTGCTCAAGTTCAGCTTCGTTCCCAGCTCTACTTGATATGCCTTGCAGAATTTACTAGTATATATTGTATCTCTATCACTGACTATACTGAGCGGCACTCCATGTAGTTTAACTATTTCCTTGAAATATATCTGCGCCAGACTCTGAGCAGTTCTGTTTGATCTGACAGGTATGAAATAGGCGATCTTCGTGAAGCGATCTACGATCACCAAAATACTGTCATTCCCTTTTCTGGTTCTGGGCAAACCATCAATGAAGTCCATGGAAATATGTTCCCACTTCCAACCAGGAACGTCTAGCGGTTGCAATAATCCAGCCAGCTTCTGTTGGTCGCTTTTGACTAGCTGGCAAGTAGGGCATCGGCTAACATATAAAGAAATGTCCCTCTTCATCGACTTCCACCAGAAAGTGCGTTTGATGTCATTATACATTTTGCTTACTCCCGGGTGGATACTAAGTTTTGACTTGTGGCATTCATCCAGAACTTCCTTTCGGAGCTCAGCAATGTAAGGAACACAGATTCGACCTTTCATCCTTAGAATCCCCTCATTATCAACCTGAAAACTCGAGGGTTCGCCCTTCTGAATTATCTCTCTGATCTTCTGAATGAAGTGATCATCCTTCTGAAGAGAAGATATTTTATCTATCAATGTAGTCGTGATAATAAAACTGGCGATCATTTCATTCTTTCGGCTTAACGCATCGGCCACGACATTAGCTTTCCCTGGAGTGTATATAATCTCAAAGTCATATGCTGCAAGAAACTCCAGCCAACGTTGCTGCCTCAGATTCAAGTCTTTCTGGGTGAACAGATACTTTAGGGACTGGTGATCTGTAAACAGTTCAAATCTCTCACCCAGAAGATAGTGTCTCCAGATTTTCAAGGCGAATACTATAGCCAATAATTCAAGATCATGAGTTACGTAGTTTTTCTCATGCGTCTTCAGCTAACGGCTAGCATAAGCGATCACTTGACCTCTTTGTATTAACACTGCGCCAAGGCCTTCTCTAGAAGCATCCGTCCAGACTTTCAAATCCTGATTGCCATCGATGATGGTTAATACTGGAGCTGTCGTTAATCTTAACTTTAGCTCTTCAAAAGCCTCTTCACTTTCTGGAGTCCATTTGAATTTAGAGTGCTTCTTTGTAAGCTTCGTTAAGTGACCAGATATCTTCGAAAAGTTTTTAACGAATTTCCGGTAATAACTAGCCAATCCGAGAAAACTGCGGACTTCTGTAGGAGTACTGGGCTGTTTCCAATTTTGAATAGCCGTGATTTAACTTGGATCCACAGCAATTCCTTCTTTTGATACGACATGGCCTAGAAATTTTACTTCATCTTTCCAGAAGATACATTTGGATAGTTTGGCTTTTAATACATTCCTTCTGAGGATTTCCAGAACCTGTTCCAAATGCTTTTCATGTTCGGCCTTTGATTTGGAGAAGATTAGAATATCGTCAATGAAAACCAGAACAAATTTATTCAATACTCCTCGGAATACTCTGTTCATTAGATCGACGAAATAGGCTGGAGCGTTACATAAGCCGAAGGGCATTACTAACCACTCATAGAATAGGTCGGGACCTCTGAATACTGTCAAAGGAACACACTCCTCGGCGATACGAAGCTGATGGAAACCTGTAGCTAGGTCCATTCGTGAAAATACTTGTGCGTCATTTAATCGATCCAACAAATCATCAATCTGCGGCAATGGATATTTATTCTTTATTGTCTGTTTGTTCAGATCACGATAATCCACACATAGCCGTAGAGTACCGTCAGATTTTGGGACAAACACCACTGCTGCACCCCAACCAGAGAAACTAGGCCTGATCAGACCCTTCCATACTAGCTGTCGTGTTTGATTGTCAAGTTCTTCTTTCTCTTTCAAGGACATTCTTCGAATAGCGTGAACTACCGGCCTTGCATTCGGAATTAAAGCAATTTTGAAATCAATTTCTCTCTGCGGAGGTAAGCGAACAACTTCTTCGAACACATCCGCATAGTTCTTGACGACAGGAATGTCTTTGATGAGGTCAGGAATATTCTCTGTGACTTCAGGGATATTTTCTATTTGAACAGGAGAAACATCCTAAGCTGCCCAGAAGTCTTTTCTATTGGCATTCTGACCTTCACAGGGAATGGTTATATAATCACCTGATTTAATCTTCGCCTTAACGACTCTGTCGGCGCATTTAACCTCAGCTTCATACTTGGTCAGCCAGTCTAACCCCAAGATAAGATCAAACTCTGTAAAATTCATGACGACCGCGATGTTAGGGAACCGATAACGAGAAAAGGAAACCGACACTCCACAAACCCTACTGAGATCAATGGAACCCCCAACCAGATTCTGGACAGTCATTGGCTCCTTGAGCTTCTTCAAATTCAAATCCAGTTTCTTAGCTGCATTCTTTGTAACAAAGCTTCGTGACGCGCCTGTATCAAACAGCACTTTAACAGGAATATCTTTGACAGTTAGCGTGCCTTCTAAAACATCTAGCCTTTCCTGAATAGACGAGGATGCAGGCACTTCTGCCACTTCATTTACCTGAGCCTCTTTGGTCTTTTTTAACAGCCAGCAATCTCGCTTTATATGACCGGACTGATGACAAAGATTGCACTCTCGAGTCACAGGAAACTTGTTCTTGGATTTAGATCCATTCTTCTTTCACTTTTTCGAGGGTTTGCAATTCCCCTGAAAATGCCCTGGCTTATGGCAGTTGTTGCATATGGCAGTCGTTGCTGGTTCTTTTTCAGATCTGGCCCTTTTCCGATTCACTTTGGGCTCCTTACTGACCTCAGACATTGTACTGGCCTCAGGACGATCAGTTTCAGACTCAATTTTATTACTAGAGCTGACTTCCTCTTCGTAAGGCAACATACCTTTCTTGTCGAGATCTTCGTACTGGTAAGCCATGTATATCATTTCAGAGAAAGGGAGCTTCACATTCCTCATTATACTATTCTGATATTTCCTTTGCAGGCCATGAATAAATCTCAGATTCTTCCTCTTTGGATCTTGAATCAGATGAGGAGCAAAGTGAGAAAGTTCGTTGAATTTCTTATGATATTCTGGGATGGTCATATCCCCTTGTATCAGATAAGAAAATTCATCACATAATCGCTCGGTTGCTTCGGGAGGAGTAAATCTTTCTAGGAAAATCACTTTGAATCTATCCCAGGTGATATCACCTTCTAGATTATCTTTAATAACTGAATCCCACAAAAACAAAGCTTCTTCTTTGAGTGCCCAAGACGCCAGCAATCTTTTCTGATCGTCTCTCAGCTTTAAACCTTCAAAGATTTTCTCTGTAGAACGGATCCAAGCTTGTGTTTCCATGATGGACTCTTTGCCTAAGAATGGCGATCCACCCAGATTTCGAAATCTCTTGAATAGAACTTCTATATCTGATTCTGGCTGCGGGAGCACAACTGGCTCATTAGCTGGTCGAGCCATACGATTATTTCTTCTGTTCCTGTCACTCATTTTCTAGTACGTCTGCAATTAGCAGACAAAGTGTCAGGTCAACAGAAAAGATATTTCAAAATATAGAGACAAATACTTCAATGTAAATGTGTCTACTGGGGTGTATTTCATTCTGCTTTACTTATACTAGGATATTACTGATCCTATCTGTATAGAGTTACCCGTCCGAGAACACTACTGGTTCTATTTCTGACGAGCTCATTAATATGTTATATTACAGAATTAAGCTTAACCAAAGCTCTGATACCAAATGAGACGACCCCAAACCCCGTACTGACGGTGGAAAGGGTAATCCTTGGAATATAACACAGAAACAGATAATAGCAGAGCAAAAATAAATAAATACACCAGATAATGCACAATAGAATATACTGGATAAATGTAATCATCAGAGTTACACAGTATACAGGATCATACTTAGTACAAATACAGTTCAGCTATACATATATGTCTACAGTGGAAAAACAAACATAATGTACAATAGGAGCTGAACAGCATAAAAAGAGATAAATGATAGAATCCATCTTCAGCTCCAGCTATCCAGAGAAAGCCAGCTAAACCTAAATACAAGGCTGCCCGTGTTGAAAAAGGGGCACCCGAGTTTGAAAGTGGAACAAACTATGAGTCAGTCATGGGATTGGTATGAGAAATCTACTCATGTAATGGCGCATTTTGTTAGCTGTCGAATAATTAATTTATTTAAGTATTAAATATCAATTGGGCGATATCGATGACTTGAATTAAATAATATTGAATATTTAATTAAAATAAATAATATAATAATATATTATAATGTCGAAATAATCGGAAATCACCGAATTCACAATACTGTGTGAATTGGATCAGCTAAAATATTTAATTCAGTTTAGAATTGAATTTGAATAACGAATCGATTTAATAATCGACGTTAAAACGTATTAATTATAATATAATTAAAATAGAGCGCGAAACGACGCGGCAGTTCGCTACTTGGCGATTTAGACTTCAACTAAGTATACAGGGTCCGTTTTAAATCGGATTTCTGTGAAACAAGAAACGTGTGGAGCTGGTGGAATATATCTTTCTAGTGGAAGAGAGAGATCGGGATTTCATCGTGTAGATTTTGAGTTACGTCCAAATCAAAATATCAGAAATGCAGCGCCCTGACCATAACGATTTAAATATATTTAATTATAAGGATTTAAATAAAATCGAGCGTCGATATAACTCTGACGAGGTAGTATCGAGCTGTAAATAAATACAGGAATATTCTGGAGCTGTGTGGTATGCCACTGTGAATACAGACGATAATAATTAATTTTAAACAATTAATTTAATTATATTTAAATATATTTATATATTTAAATAGGTTATTTAGAGCGTTAAAAATAGCCACTTTTGCAAACGAAGTCGGAATTCGACGAAACCAGTTTTGTTGGATCCGCAATGTCAAATAGTTGTTAGATTCCAAGTTTCGTGATTTTTAGAGTCACTGTGTGGCCGCACGGATTTTTAGAGTGAAAAATAGTCGGTATTTCAACAGTTAAAAATATGTCGTGCGGGCATACGAAGTCGGAATTCGACGAAATCAGTTTTGTTGGGACCGTAATGTCGAACTCTAGCTACTGGTCCAGTTTCATGATTTTAGGAGATCATATGTGGTTGCGGGGATTTTTAGAAGGCGGATATAAGGAGAAAATCGAGAAAATAAATTAAGAAAATCAAATTCAAAAATATCCTCCCTATTTTCTGTGATCCCACACAGGCCACGCGGCCTTCCTTCTCAACCACAAACTCTACCAACCCAAACAACCTATATAATCTCGGATAAAC
The DNA here is from genome assembly GCA_030737875.1 of Allium sativum. Taxonomy (NCBI): domain Eukaryota; kingdom Viridiplantae; phylum Streptophyta; class Magnoliopsida; order Asparagales; family Amaryllidaceae; genus Allium; species Allium sativum. The sequence goes on along the minus strand of CM060909.1, from coordinate 61,011,842 downwards.
TGAATACAGCAAGCAAATTTCCCAAAAGAAAAAGTCAAAACAATAAAAGTAAAATTCTCTAAAATAGCAAAGTTGTATTATTGAGTTGCTGGGTGAATTCTCTATGCTCTGGTGTTTGATTCAAGGGGTGCGATGCCCATTTTGTTAGGTCGACGATGGGTAGTAAAAACTAGGGTTGGCGTTCTTGAGCCGGGGAATCATCGAGGTGGATTTCTGGGTTTGGATTCAGGGTATTGGTGGGGAGGCGCACCTGTTGGAGGAACTTTGGGATGATCGGTGGAGAAAAACTGTCGATGACCTCACTGGGACTCACGGCGTCGAGCTGGAGACGAGGTGATCGAGTTGGGCTTCAGGGGGGTGGGCTGGTGCGGAATTGGATGGTGAGTGCGTGGGAGGTGGTTGCGCCGGAGTTCGATGATCGGAGGGATGGAGAGCGACGGTCAAAGGTCAAGTCAACGGTGTGAATGGAGGAGCGGAAATTGTCTGGAGGAATCGGGTTCTGATTTTGGGGAAGATGGCGTTAAAAGGAGCGGTAGTGGGCTTCAAGGGGAAGAGAATGGGCCGTGGTTTAAAAGTAAGCCCAATTATAAATTAAATCATGTTTTAATTTAAATTAAAAGTGTATTTACTTCATAAGTGAATAACTTGGTCATACGGTGTCAGATTGACAAACCATAAGTTGCGTTGGGATCGTATGGACGAGCACTACGAAATGGAACTGACCGCGAGTCGATTGGAGTCCGTCACAATTTATAGCAAAATAAATTGTCTGAACCAAGCGATGGTTATCGTCATTGACGATGATCGTCAAAGGTGAGTAAAACTCACCAACTCTAAATAGGTCTATTTTTACAGTGTATTCTTAGAACTGTTAACTATTGTCTGTTTGACTGTGTGTTGACTGTTTGATTGAACTGCTAGTCAGTTAATGGGATATATATATGTGTGTATATATATATAAACCGATAAATATTTATATGCTGATTCTGCTTATCAGAATATTATACCAGTGTTGTCTAACATCTGTGGTGCAGGGAAACAGGTTGGAGGAATCCAACTGGATTCCTCAACAGTTATTTTTACTGTAATTTATGTATTGTGATATATAAATGTGATATATATAATCTATTGTGATTATGTGTGGTTGGACGATATTCATCGTTGTTAGATGATGTGTTAAAAACCATAAGAAATACCAGGATATAGGAAAGAGATTTTCAAACTATAATTTGAAAATAATTTATTTATATAAAATCGATGGATTTTATGTTATAAAGAAAAGGGGATTTTGAGTATGAAGGAAAATATTGGTTAATCAAGTATAAAGGAGAAATATTTGTTAATCGAGTATAAAGGATTAAACAAAGTAATTGGTTAGGTTAACTAAAGCGAGTTAGTCGAGTTAATCAAAGTAATTGGTTAAGTTAACCAAAGTAAATTAGTTAAGTTAAACTAAGCGGTGAATCAAAGTGAATTTGTTAAGTTAAACTAAATGATTAATCGATGTGAATTAGTTAAGTTAAACTAAAGGATTAATCGATGTGAATTAGTTAAGTAAACTAAGTGGTTAATCGAAGTGAATTAGTTAAGTTAACTAAGTGGTTAATCGAAGTAAATTAGTTGAGTTAAACTAAGTGAATCGGCTAGAGTTAATCAACGTGAATTAGCTAAGTTAAACTAAGTGGATTAGTTCAGTTAATCGAGACGAGTTAACCAGTTAGGTTAAACCAGTTAGAGTTAACCAGTTAGAGTTGACCAGTTAGAGCTGACCAGTCAGAATTGACCAGTTAGGGTTGATCAGTTAGAGGTGACCAGTTAGAGGTGACCGGTTGGAGTTAACCAGTTAGAGTTGACCAGTTAGAGTTGACCAGTTAAAGTTGACCAGTTAGAGTTATCCAAGTGGAGTTAATCGAGTAGCGTTGTCGAATATCACTTATTCGAAGAAGAGTTATCGAATATAGTTTATTCGAGTGGAAAAATCAAATGTTATTCATTTGAGAAGAGTTATCGAATATTATTTATACGATGAGGAGTTATCGAATATTGGTTATTCGGAGTTAGTTAATCCAAAGGAGTTATTCGAAGTTAGTTAATCCGAAGGAGTTAGTCGAAGAGTTAATCCAAAGGAGTTATTCGAAGTTAGTTAATCCAAAGGAGTTAATCGAAGAGTTAATCCGAAGGAGTTAGTCGAAGAGTTAATCCAAAGGAGTTATTCGGAGTTAGTTAATCCAAAGGAGTTATTCGAAGTTAGTTAATCCAAAGGAGTTAGTCGAAGAGTAAATTGAATATAGTTATTCAAAAGAAAGTGTTAATCGAATATAGTTTATTCGAGTAAAGTTAAAAGAGTAAATCGAATATAATTTATTCGAATAGAGTTAGAGAAGTTAATCGAATATAGTTTATTCGAATAGTGTTGAAAGAGATAATCGAATATAGTTATTCAAAAGAAGGTGTTAATCGAATATGGTTATTCGAGTAAAGTTAAAAGAGTTAATCGAATTTAGTTATTCGAAATGAGTTATTCGAATTAGATATTTGAATAGAGTTAAACACATTAGAGTGATCTGAATTACTTATTCGAATAGAGTTAAACACGTAAGAGTTAATTGAATATTAGTCATTCAATTTGAGTTAATCGAATTTAGTTATTCGAGAAGAGTTAAATCGAATTTAGTTATTCGAAAGGAGTTAATCAAATTGAGTTAAGTTAATCGATTAGAATTAAGTTAATCGAGTTAGAGTAAATCGAATATTAGTTATTCGAAGGTAAGTTATTCGAATTAGTTATTCGAAGGAGTTAATCAATTAAGTTATTCGAATGAGTTATTCGAAGGAGTAAATCAAATTAAGTTAATCGATTAGAGTTGAGTTAATCGATTTGGGTTAAGTTAAGTTATCGAGTTAAGTAACCGAGTTAAGAGATCGAGTTGAGATAATCGAGTTAAGAAAATCAAGTTGAGTTTATCGAATAAGTTATTCGATAAGAGTAAATCCATTTAAGTTAATCGGATGTTAGTTATTCGATAAGAATTGACACATTTAAGAAAATCGAATATTTGTTATTCGATAAGAGTTAATGAAATAGAGCCAACCAAGAAGAGTTATTCGAATATTAGTTATTCGATAGGAGTTAATCGAAATAGAGTTTATCGAATATAAGTTATTAAAAAGGGAGAGTTAATCGAATAGAGATTACTCGAAAGAGAGTTATACGTCGAATTCGATTATAGCGAATTCGGGAAAGTACTATTTACTTCCCAGGGTTTAAATCAAGATTTAGTTATTGATTTAGAAATTAGGTGTCTGTTAAATTATTCGAGTTAGGAAATAAATTTAGGTTAGATATTTTAGGAGTAGGAATTATAACGTTATAGTTATAATCAAACACTGTCATATAAGAAGTGGATTCGTAACCTGAATCCGAGAATTTGCGTAAACAGATGATTGTAAAAAGTGAGTGATGAGCTTCATCTATTTCACAGTAAAGGACGCTGTTCAATTAAGGTCTGCGAGGTAATTATACCCCAACTTAATTGACTTCAGAATTGACAAAGGAATAGTTGTGGTTCGATCTAAAAGGTTGATTTGGAATAAAGTTAAGGAATAAGCGATAAATGGATTAAGCGAAACGATGTTTTATACAACGTTCATTGGAAATCCGTTAATGAGTTTTGGAAACGTTTTCCAAATATAGTCAGATATGTTTTCTAAACATAGAAAATGAAATGTTTTCATGATAAGAATTTAAGAAATAGAGTTAAGCAAATTCAGAAACTGACTGGAGAGGGTAAGTTGAACGGTTTTCTAAGTGACGATCTGATGTTGGTTTCGACCTTCCGAATTGATACTTAGAGAATTGTTCTCATACTAGTTACAATTAGGGACTGATAGTTGCGAAATAATAGTGATGTGAAAATAAGCTATGGAAATGTTTTCCAATGATTAATAACATATATTTTCTAAATATATGAAATAAGGAAATATGAACATATGATGATTGATCGATCGAATTCCCATTTGGAAATAAGATCGTTGTTTGTACACCGACATGTTTTCATTTGATAGTTAGATCACAGACTATCAAAGTTTTGACCATTTTAACGTTGTTAATATGGAGAGACCGGTTGGATTATTATCCAAAGAACCACTTTGTATTGGCATAAGCGTTACGAGCAATATATGCCAAAGATAAATTGAAGACGGAGTAAAGTGCAAGGGCTGTTGTATAAGTCTTAGATAACAGTGACTAAGATGGATATACTGAATAGTGCCTTCGGTTTGTCCAGTCCCAGGACAACGTATATGGAAGAAGGTCTGACAGAGTATATCCAATGGATCGCGTAAGTTGATCTGTTCAAACGTATTCACGTTTGGTGGCGGAGGAATTCGTTTCTCTTAGCTTTATACCCGTGTTATTTTTGGATAAGTCAATTTGTGATTTGGCGGGTATGACGATGTGGCATTCAAAGTGAATGGTGATCAGATGTTCTGAAGATAGACGTAGCTTCTGGCTTCTCACCAGGAAGTAACAAAAGTTGGGCTAGGCAGCATGGCTAGTTGGGTCATTCCCAAGCAGGGTGTATTGTCACCGATCTAGGGAATATTCATATTTATACTTCTTTTTGATTCTGTATCTTCGGATGACGGTTTGATGGCCTATAACCGTGGTGGCAATATATTCGCGACACTCAAGCTAAATGAGTGAGCGGTCATGTGTGGCCGGGTTGCAAGACGTTCTTGTTGAACCCTGAGTGTATCACCTCTAGAGTACACTATTCAGAAGGTGCTCCCATACCTTGTCTGTTGGAATCCATTCTCCGATATGAGCCCTGCGGTTTATGATTTTATACTATGTATGTAGAACGTGAGATGCAAGCGTTTCTGCTAGATTGATACCTATTTGTACTTAGACATTATTATAATATCACAATGATATTGCTTGTCAATGTTGTTCAGATACTCATAAGGGAAAAACCCGTTCCGTATTCACGGCGTGGTCTTATGAGATATCCTATACCTGTTTTAAACTATTTTACTCATACCAGTCCCATGACTGACCCGGAGTTTACTTTGTTGTTTTCCCTAAACTCTTGGGTGCCTAAATTTGTACGGGCAGTCAAGTAGTCGGGATTTACAGATATACTTGGAGAGCTTGGAGCAGGAGGCTGCAAGATTTTATAGCTATAGTTATTTCCGCTGTGTTGTAAGTGTTGTACTCTGATAAGTGCTATTGTATATATATAACTGTTTACTTCAAAGTTATGTTATATATTATATGTTATTCGTTCCGCTGTGAGATTCGTGTTACTCTGATGATTCTGATGTTCTTCTTCTTCTTCTATTCTATTTGTTCTATCTTTTCTTTCTCACCTTCTAAATTCTTTCACCAACGTCGCGGAATTTTTGACTCTCGAGGAGTCGAAAATTTCCTGCCGTTACAGTTGGTATCAGAGCTTAAGTTAAGAATTACTTGGCTCTGTGGCGTGACTCGGTAGAGATAGGGTTAGTAATACCCTAGATTGAGTTTGAGTGTATATATACGAGTGCGTATTTGTATTTGATATAAAATGGTTTTATATTGTGGAGATTCATTGGCTGAGTTGTTTATGAGTTCTGGTCGATCAGTTTGATCCACTGTATCTGTAGGAGTAAATAAACACTTGAATACGATGGGTCGTCACGATATGTTTTGAAAGAGGGTAAGTGAATTTAACTTTACCCAAAGTATATTTTGATATAGATATATATATATATATATATCAAAATTATAATATATTGGATATATTGGTTGTTATTATAATCAAGTAAGATTATAAATTAAATGGTTATATATATAACCAATAAGAATTCCTATAAGTAAAATACGTGGAATCAGTTGAATTAAAATCTGAAATTAAATCAGAATTGGAATTAAAATAAGGAAATTTTAAGTTCCTGGGAGATTTTGAAAAGGTTTTTCAATTTGAAATAAAAATAGTATTGAACTCACCTAGATGACTGGAAAATAATTCCGAGGATGGATCGATACATCGTCGGTGTAATTTTCGAGTTTCTAAGTGGCGGATTACTACCAATGGTTTTGTTTTCAAATGGTGTTGAGGAAAACAAGTTGTTTAGAAATTCAAAAGTTTTGAATTGGTGTTAGGATTTGAAATTGATTTGAAATAAATCCCAGGAATTTAAATCTTGAAATTTAAAATTTAACTTGTTAAGTTGAATGAATCAAGATGGTAAAAACAAATAGTAAATTAAAATTTAACTTGAACCAAGTTAAATAAATCGGGATTTGGTTAGAGAATAATCTGGATTGGAATTAAGTTGATGGGTTAAGAGTTTGAAATCTGATATTGGAGTTTGAATAGAATTTGACTTGGATAGAACCAAGTGGTTGAGTTGAAGATTGGATTGAAAAGACCTTGGGTATATGTTTGGGTTGATACAGTTGAAAGTGATAAGGGTGATATGCCCGACAAAAAGGTACAAGTCTATTTTTGATATAAGCATGAGATTTATGAGCCGAATCGGCAAGCCGCTTGGCTGTTTGATTTTCTTTTTGGGTTGAAGATGGCCTAGAGAGGCGAGTTGTGGTTTTACCGATAGGGCTGTACAAAGGAGGTTATGGCGAAATTTTCCGAAAATTTAAAGAGTTAGAAAATTTTCAGAATTTTTGAAAATTTTAGTTAGTCAGAAGAATAAATATTTTAGTCGATATTAAGTGGTTCGTCTGAAATCAGAAATAAGGGGCAAACCAATCTTAGGAGTTCCAATATATAGGGTCATCCTCTAACTTAGCAATTTCGAGGACGAAATTATTTTAAGGGGGGAAGTCTGTAATGGCGCGTTTTGTTAGCTATCGAATAATTAATTTATTTAAGTATTAAATATCGATTGGGCGATACCGATGACTTGAATTAAATAATATTGAATATTTAATTAAAATAAATAATATAATAATATATTATAATGTCAAAATAATCGGAAATCACCGAATTCACAATACTGTGTGAATTGGATCAGCTAAAATATTTAATTCAGTTTAGAATTGAATTTGAATAACGAATCGATTTAATAATCGACGTTAAAATGTATTAATTATAATATAATTAAAATAGAGCGTGAAACGATGCGGCAGTTCGCTATTTGGCGATTTAGACTTCAACTAAGTATACAGGGTCCGTTTTAAATCGGATTTCTGTGAAACAAGAAACGTGTGGAGCTGGTGGAATATATCTTTCTAGTGGAAGAGAGAGATCGGGATTTCATCGTGTAGATTTTGAGTTACGTCCAAATCAAAATATCAGAAATGCAGCGCCCTGACCATAACGATTTAAATATATTTAATTATAAGGATTTAAATAAAATCGAGCGTCGATATAACTCTGACGAGGTAGTATCGAGTTGTAAATACATACAGGAATATTCTGGAGCTGTGTGGTATGCCACTGTGAATACAGACGATAATAATTAATTTTAAACAATTAATTTAATTATATTTAAATATATTTATATATTTAAATAGGTTATTTAGAGCGTTAAAAATAGCCACTTTTGCAAACGAAGTCGAAATTCGACGAAACCAGTTTTGTTGGATCCGCAATGTCAAATAGTTGTTAGATTCCAAGTTTCGTGATTTTTAGAGTCACTGTGTGGCCGCACGGATTTTTAGAGTGAAAAATAGTCGGTATTTCAACAGTTAAAAATATGTCGTGCGAGCATACGAAGTCGGAATTCGACGAAACCAGTTTTGTTGGGACCGTAATGTCGAACTCTAGCTACTGGTCCAGTTTCATGATTTTAGGAGATCATATGTGGTTGCGGGGATTTTTAGAAGGCGGATATAAGGAGAAAATCGAGAAAATAAATTAAGAAAATCAAATTCAAAAATATCCTCCCCATTTTCTGTGATCCCACACAGGCCACGCGGCCTTCCTTCTCAACCACAAACTCTACCAACCCAAACAACCTATATAATCTCGGATAAACTGAATACAGCAAGCAAATTTCCCAAAAGAAAAAGTCAAAACAATAAAAGTAAAATTCTCTAAAATAGCAAAGTTGTATTATTGAGTTGCTGGGTGAATTCTCTATGCTCTGGTGTTTGATTCAAGGTGTGCGATGCCCATTTTGTTAGGTCGACGATGGGTAGTAAAAACTAGGGTTGGCGTTCTTGAGCCGGGGAATCATCGAGGTGGATTTCTGGGTTTGGATTCAGGGTATTGGTGGGGAGGCGCACCTGTTGGGGGAACTTTGGGATGAACGGTGGAGAAAAACTATCGATGACCTCACTGGGACTCACGGCGTCGAGCTGGAGACGAGGTGATCGAGTTGGGCTTCAGGGGGGTGGGCTGGTGCGGAATTGGATGGTGAGTGCGTGGGAGGTGGTTGCGCCGGAGTTCGATGATCGGAGGGATGGAGAGCGACGGTCAAAGGTCAAGTCAACGGTGTGAATGGAGGAGCGGAAATTGTCTGGAGGAATCGGGTTCTGATTTTGGGGAAGATGGCGTTAAAAGGAGCGGTAGTGGGCTTCAAGGGGAAGAGAATGGGCCGTGGTTTAAAAGTAAGCCCAATTATAAATTAAATCATGTTTTAATTCAAATTAAAAGTGTATTTACTTCGTAAGTGAATAACTTGGTCATACGGTGTCAGATTGACAAACCATAAGTTGCGTTGGGATCGTATGGACGAGCACTACGAAATGGAACTGACCGCGAGTCGATTGGAGTCCATCACAATTTATAGCAAAATAAATTGTCTGAACCAAGCGATGGTTATCGTCATTGACGATGATCGTCAAAGGTGAGTAAAACTCACCAACTCTAAATAGTTCTATTTTTACAGTGTATTCTTAGAACTGTTAACTATTGTCTGTTTGACTGTGTGTTGACTGTTTGATTGAACTGCTAGTCAGTTAATGGGATATATATATGTGTGTATATATATATAAACCGATAAATATTTATATGCTGATTCTGCTTATCAGAATATTATACCAGTGTTGTCTAACATCTGTGGTGCAGGGAAACAGGTTGGAGGAATCCAACTGGATTCCTCAACAGTTATTTTTACTGTAATTTATGTATTGTGATATATAAATGTGATATATATAATCTATTGTGATTATGTGTGGTTGGACGATATTCATCGTTGTTAGATGATGTGTTAAAAACCATAAGAAATACCAGGATATAGGAAAGAGATTTTCGAACTATAATTTGAAAATAATTTATTTATATAAAATCGATGGATTTTATGTTATAAAGAAAAGGGGATTTTGAGTATAAAGGAAAATATTGGTTAATCAAGTATAAAGGAGAAATATTTGTTAATCGAGTATAAAGGATTAAACAAAGTAATTGGTTAGGTTAACCAAAGCGAGTTAGTCGAGTTAATCAAAGTAATTGGTTAAGTTAACCAAAGTAAATTAGTTAAGTTAAACTAAGCGGTGAATCAAAGTGAATTTGTTAAGTTAAACTAAATGATTAATCGATGTGAATTAGTTAAGTTAAACTAAAGGATTAATCGATGTGAATTAGTTAAGTAAACTAAGTGGTTAATCGAAGTGAATTAGTTAAGTTAACTAAGTGGTTAATCGAAGTAAATTAGTTGAGTTAAACTAAGTGAATCGGCTAGAGTTAATCAACGTGAATTAGCTAAGTTAAACTAAGTGGATTAGTTCAGTTAATCGAGACGAGTTAACCAGTTAGGTTAAACCAGTTAGAGTTAACCAGTTAGAGTTGACCAGTTAGAGCTGACCAGTTAGAATTGACCAGTTAGGGTTGATCAGTTAGAGGTGACCAGTTAGAGGTGACCAGTTAGAGTTAACCAGTTAGAGTTGACCAGTTAGAGTTGACCAGTTAAAGTTGACCTGTTAGAGTTATCCAAGTGGAGTTAATCGAGTAGCGTTGTCGAATATCACTTATTCGAAGAAGAGTTATCGAATATAGTTTATTCGAGTGGAAAAATCAAATGTTATTCATTTGAGAAGAGTTATCGAATATTATTTATACGATGAGGAATTATCGAATATTGGTTATTCAGAGTTAGTTAATCCAAAGGAGTTATTCGAAGTTAGTTAATCCAAAGGAGTTAGTCGAAGAGTTAATCCAAAGGAGTTATTCGAAGTTAGTTAATCCAAAGGAGTTAATCGAAGAGTTAATCCGAAGGAGTTAGTCGAAGAGTTAATCCAAAGGAGTTATTCGGAGTTAGTTAATCCAAAGGAGTTATTCGAAGTTAGTTAATCCAAAGGAGTTAGTCGAAGAGTAAATTGAATATAGTTATTCGAAAGAAAGTGTTAATCGAATATAGTTTATTCGAGTAAAGTTAAAAGAGTAAATCGAATATAATTTATTCGAATAGAGTTAGAGAAGTTAATCGAATATAGTTTATTCGAATAGTGTTGAAAGAGATAATCGAATATAGTTATTCAAAAGAAGGTGTTAATCGAATATGGTTATTCGAGTAAAGTTAAAAGAGTTAATCGAATTTAGTTATTCGAAATGAGTTATTCGAATTAGATATTTGAATAGAGTTAAACACATTAGAGTGATCCGAATTACTTATTCGAATAGAGTTAAACACGTAAGAGTTAATTGAATATTAGTCATTCAATTTGAGTTAATCGAATTTAGTTATTCGAGAAGAGTTAAATCGAATTTAGTTATTCGAAAGGAGTTAATCAAATTGAGTTAAGTTAATCGATTAGAATTAAGTTAATCGAGTTAGAGTAAATCGAATATTAGTTATTCGAAGGTAAGTTATTCGAATTAGTTATTCGAAGGAGTTAATCAATTAAGTTATTCGAATGAGTTATTCGAAGGAGTAAATCAAATTAAGTTAATCGATTAGAGTTGAGTTAATCGATTTGGGTTAAGTTAAGTTATCGAGTTAAGTAACCGAGTTAAGAGATCGAGTTGAGATAATCGAGTTAAGAAAATCAAGTTGAGTTTATCGAATAAGTTATTCGATAAGAGTAAATCCATTTAAGTTAATCGGATGTTAGTTATTCGATAAGAATTGACACATTTAAGAAAATCGAATATTTGTTATTCGATAAGAGTTAATGAAATAGAGCCAACCAAGAAGAGTTATTCGAATATTAATTATTCGATAGGAGTTAATCGAAATAGAGTTTATCGAATATAAGTTATTAAAAAGGGAGAGTTAATCGAATAGAGATTACTCGAAAGAGAGTTATACGTCGAATTCGATTATAGCGAATTCGGGAAAGTACTATTTACTTCCCAGGGTTTAAATCAAGATTTAGTTATTGATTTAGAAATTAGGTGTCTATTAAATTATTCGAGTTAGGAAATAAATTTAGGTTAGATATTTTAGGAGTAGGAATTATAACGTTATAGTTATAATCAAACACTGTCATATAAGAAGTGGATTTGTAACCTGAATCCGAGAATTTGCGTAAACAGATGATTGTAAAAAGTGAGTGATGAGCTTCATCTATTTCACAGTAAAGGACGCTGTTCAATTAAGGTCTGCGAGGTAATTATACCCCAACTTAATTGACTTCAGAATTGACAAAGGAATAGTTGTGGTTCGATCTAAAAGGTTGATTTGGAATAAAGTTAAGGAATAAGCGATAAATGGATTAAGCGAAACGATGTTTTATAAAACGTTCATTGGAAATCCGTAAATGAGTTTTGGAAACGTTTTCCAAATATAGTCAGATATGTTTTCTAAACATAGAAAATGAAATGTTTTCATGATAAGAATTTAAGAAATAGAGTTAAGCAAATTCAGAAACTGACTGGAGAGGGTAAGTTGAACGGTTTTCTAAGTGACGATCTGATGTTGGTTTCGACCTTCCGAATTGATACTTAGAGAATTGTTCTCATACTAGTTACAATTAGGGACTGATAGTTGCGAAATAATAGTGATGTGAAAATAAGCTATGGAAATGTTTTCCAATGATTAATAACATATATTTTCTAAATATATGAAATAAGGAAATATGAACATATGATGATTGATCGATCGAATTCCCATTTGGAAATAAGATCGTTGTTTGTACACCGACATGTTTTCATTTGATAGTTAGATCACAGACTATCAAAGTTTTGACCATTTTAACGTGTTTAATATGGAGAGACCGGTTGGATTATTATCCAAAGAACCACTTTGTATTGGCATAAGCGTTACGAGCAATATATGCCAAAGATAAATTGAAGACGGAGTAAAGTGCAAGGGCTGTTGTATAAGTCTTAGATAACAGTGACTAAGATGGATATACTGAATAGTGCCTTCGGTTTGTCCAGTCCCAGGACAATGTATATGGAAGAAGGTCTGACAGAGTATATCCAATGGATCGCGTAAGTTGATCTGTTCAAACGTATTCACGTTTGGTGGCGGAGGAATTCGTTTCTCTTAGCTTTATACCCGTGTTATTTTTGGATAAGTCAATTTGTGATTTGGCGGGTATGACGATGTGGCATTCAAAGTGAATGGTGATCAGATGTTCTGAAGATAGACGTAGCTTCTGGCTTCTCACCAGGAAGTAACAAAAGTTGGGCTAGGCAGCATGGCTAGTTGGGTCATTCCCAAACAGGGTGTATTGTCACCGATCTAGGGAATATTCATATTTATACTTCTTTTTTATTCTGTATCTTCGGATGACGGTTTGATGGCCTATAACCGTGGTGGCAATATATTCGCGACACTCAAGCTAAATGAGTGAGCGGTCATGTGTGGCCGGGTGGCAAGACGTTCTTGTTGAACCCTGAGTGTATCACCTCTATAGTACACTATTCAGAAGGTGCTCCCATACCTTGTCTGTTGGAATCCATTCTCCGATAAGAGCCCTGCGGTTTTTGATTTTATACTATGTATGTAGAACGTGAGATGCAAGCGTTTCTGCTAGATTGATACCTATTTGTACTTAGACATTATTATAATATCACAATGATATTGCTTGTCAAAGTTGTTCAGATACTCATAAGGGAAAAACCCGTTCCGTATTCACGGCGTGGTCTTATGAGATATCCTATACCTGTTTTAAACTATTTTACTCATACCAGTCCCATGACTGACCCGGAGTTTACTTTGTTGTTTTCCCTAAACTCTTGGGTGCCTAAATTTGTACGGGCAGTCAAGTAGTCGGGATTTACAGATATACTTGGAGAGCTTGGAGTAGGAGGCTGCAAGATTTTATAGCTATAGTTATTTCCGCTGTGTTGTAAGTGTTGTACTCTGATAAGTGCTATTGTATATATATAACTGTTTACTTCAAAGTTATGTTATATATTATATGTTATTCGTTCCGCTGTGAGATTCGTGTTACTCTGATGATTCTGATGTTCTTCTTCTTCTTCTATTCTATTAGTTCTATCTTTTCTTTCTCACCTTCTAAATTCTTTCACTAACGTCGCGGAATTTTCGACTCTCGAGGAGTCGAAAATTTCCTGCCGTTACAACTCAACACATTCAAAATATGGCTAATCACAGGACCACGCCACTTTCGTGGAATGGGTTTACTCCATTGGATTGCCAGTGCTTTAAAACAAATCATTCTTGTAAACATCGCAATGTTTTTTATAAAAATGAAGCCATTATAAGACTCAGTTCCCATCACACAATGCAACGCAAACCGGAGGATCGAATTTTACCTTATAATGGCCAAAATATGCTAGATACGAATAAAACAAAAGCATTTGATATTATTACTAGTGTTTATATGTTTCAAAAACAATTTCACATCATAACTATCAATCATAGACGGCATGGGTACCATATATCATGTCGCCATATGTATATACAACCAAAACCGCATGGTGTCGTATTAGGAAATTGGATTTCCATCATGAACCAAGGCAAAAGATAGTCCTTACCGAATTCAAGACAATCTAGCCCATGTCTCAGGAGAGCGCGCAGGCAAGCCTTGGATCATCAGGGTCGGTCCACCGAGGTGGATTATTATGCCTGAACAATACGTTTCCCCGCCCTTTGGGGCGTAAATGAGCCAACGAATGACTCCATCGGACCCGAATCGTCCGATCTAACTGAGGCGCCTCGCAACAACAACAACCACATAAGTCAAACTCGTCAGGGCGTGTAAAACCACTGACGCCACTCCTAGCTAGAAGGAAACGCATGCCCTCCCTGAGGTCCTGCTCCCGTTTCTGCTTCATACTGGGGTGTGAGGCTCGCGATTTCACGTTATACACAAAGCTACGCCACACAGGCGGTGCTTTGATCATCACCACAAGACTTTGCTTTTCAATAGAAGCCCTGATCACTGCATCTTAGCATGCCACACAGGCAATTCACACCATGCAACTGATAGCTATCAATCACACAGAATAAATTCCAATGTCAGACACACTGTCCATTTGCAAGTCTGTTCTGGGTCTGAACGAAACCGGAGGCACTATATACCTCGCAAACCCATCGATCACCACGTACGTCTGGACGATCACCACTCATTATCCATATTTCGGGATGCCTCCCAATTAGGACCTCGGTTACCATCCAAACGAGGTGAAGATCTCCGATCTTCGACCACCGTCTTCATCTTCAATTTCTTATCGTCGATTCAGTTATTCAGAATGGGACAAAACCGGTCTTTCTGAGCAACTCGCGTATATAATAAACAAGTGCTACACAAACACTACTACGCATCATTTCAATTCATTAGTCACTAACCGTCAATCAGTAAGAGAACGATTTCCCAAATATTAACCCCGAAGGCCGAAACCAACATCAGATCAATACCCAAGAAACCATTCGACTTAGCCAACCTTTGGTTAGTTTCTAAATTTCACATCCATATCGTTTATAATATTTTATAACAATTTATCGCTATTTTTATTTATTTTAAAATAGCCAATTTATTCAAAACGACGCTTCGGGCCATAACGTGGCCGTGGCGCTGTTTTTCTTCAGATTTGATTTACACATATCTGAAAATCTAACCGTTGGATCTGCATAAAATTTACATCATTAGAAAGATCTTTTCAAAACGAATCCAACGGTTCCAGTTTCAGGAAAATCCGACGGTCGGATCTTCCGGTATAATCGTTTGAAGTTTCGATTTCAAAATACGAACTACAGCGTCGTTATTCGATTAAATATAATTATATTTATATAAATATAAATATAATCGGTTCTGGCGCTGTTTTTATTTAGATTTGAATTAAACATTCCAGACAATCCAACCGTTGGGTCTTTACAAAGTTGGTGCCTTTGGAAAGATATTTCCAAAGCGAACCCAACGGTTGCGGTTTCGTGAAAATCCGATGGTCGGATCTCCCGCACTAATCGTTTGAAATCACGGTTTCAAAATACGAACTGCAGCTTCGTTATTCGATATATTTTAATTCTATATATATATATATATCGATTCTTCGATTTCAAAGCTATATTCTTTCCATACATTTGATAAAAATTATATTTTTATCTAACTGTCTTCTATTTCAACACTTCATGTATATACTAAAAATGTGATTTTTAATGTAAAACAATTTATTTCAAAACTCGACTATTCTATATAGTTAATATAGGTGATAAAAATTGGATTTTTATTATAAAACAATTTCTTTCAAAACAAGATTATTTTATGTAGTTCATATCGATGATAAAAATAGGATTTTTATTATAAAAACAATTCCTTTCAAAATATGAATACCATTCAACACATGAATTTCAATTCAACGAATGAATATCGACTCAACACATGAAGGTTTTCTATAGTTTATATATATATATAGATAAAAAGGTGATTTTTATATTTAAAACACGAATACCATTCAACACATGAATTTCATTTCAACGAATGAATTTCGATTCAACACATGAAGGTTTTCTATAGTTTGTATATATAGATAAAAATGTGATTTTTATATTTAAAACAAGAATACCCTTCAACACATGAATTTCAATTCAACGAATGAATATCGATCCAACACATGAAGGTTTTCTATAGTTTATATATATAGATAAAAATGTGATTTTTATATTTAAAACACGAATACCATTCAACACATGAATTTCAATTCAACGAATGAATTTCGATTCAACACGTGAAGGTTTACTATTCAATAGACGAATATAATTTCAACAAATGAAAATAATTCTAACACATGAATATTATTCAAAATTTCGGCAGCATAACGGCAGGGTAGTTAAAACCGGGACCGTCCCTAGTACGGCTCCTCGCTCTACCTTAAAACCTCATGGTTTTTGACAATGGGGATTCATGCATCTAGTTCGCACGCAGGCGACATGTATATTTTTTTCATTTCCACAAACTAATCCTATGTGGTTTCAACCAAATATTTCTCAACCACAAACGGGTATTTTTCAACCACAATCAATCAATATCAACCACAAACAATTCCAATCAACCATTCGCTATCAATCAATTTTCACACCAATCACAACCAATAAATATCGTCCATGGTTGGTGGACGAGGGGCGTATATATATATATATATATATATATATATATAGCATTTCACTTCTATTTCAACGCATATATAATTTTTACAACGCATATACAACTTATACATCGAACGTACAACTTATACAACGCTTATACAAGAGGTGTACAACGCTTATATAACTCATACATCGATTATATAATTTATACATCGTCGTTTTCCATACCGTTTATAA
Source organism: Allium sativum (assembly GCA_030737875.1). Lineage (NCBI taxonomy): Eukaryota > Viridiplantae > Streptophyta > Magnoliopsida > Asparagales > Amaryllidaceae > Allium > Allium sativum. The sequence continues at coordinate 60,995,219 of CM060909.1, read as the reverse complement.
ATTAGAAATCTCACATTGGGTTCCACTCCACCAAAAATAGCAGAAGGCTCAGAAAAATACGCGGTCTCTTCTAAAATGTAGAAGACGTCCTCATGGTCCCGATGTCTCTTGTTTCACTGAATTTCGACAAGAAACCAAAAAGATATGATTTTTCAATGTTTGCAACACTTTAAAGTGTTTAAATCATATACAGGAATCACCTTTATCGTTGGTTCAGACAAGGGTTTCGATCTTTCGTGAAATCTGAGCGATATTGGGATGATCGGAGGTGAGGACGTGGAAGAGGGGAGTGAGGCACTGCTGTCGATGGTGTTGCGGTCGTGTATGGTGGCCGGATCTGGCGGTGGCAACGCTGGGAAGTGGCTCACTTTCCGGGCTCGATTCAGGTAGTGGAGGTGACGAGAAGGGTGGTGGTTAGGTCGGATTTGAAGAGGAGGAGGAGGCGCGTCGAGGGGATGTGGTGGCGGTCGCTGGTGATGGCCGTGGCGGCGGCAAAAGAGGAGAGAAGGGAAGAAGGGGGGCACCGTCGGGTTTCAGAGGGCATCGGGGAAGAGAGAGGGAGTGAGGGCCAATGAGGGTTTTTTATTTTATTTTATAATTTTTAAATTCTCTAAAATACCTCTTTCACACATGAACCCCAATCCAAACCCAACGACTGTCGTCCCTAGCGTTTTACCCCCATTCCGAACACAATAGGATATGTTTCGAAGGCCCATTCGAATGTTTCAGTCAGTTTTCATTCAAATTAAAATATAAAACATTCAATATTTAATTTGAACGTACATTTCAATTTGCCAGGGCCACATACTGATTCTAAAAATTCCCGAAAAATAAATCTTGCTTTGTTTTGACGATACGGTCCCAACAAAACTGATTTCGTTGAATTCTAAGACAGTTTGCAAAAATGCCCATTTCTGGTCGATCCAATTTAACTGTAATTGACCAAAACATGTTTTCCTTTGCTACGCTCACATACTAGCTTCAAAAATTATGAAATTTGAAACCTAGCAATAACTTCACATCCCGGATCCAACAAAAGTGGTTTCGTCGAATTCCGAGGTCATATGCAAAATGGCCAATTTCACGGGCTATATAAATTCCATAGCGACCTTTCTGAAAATTCATTTGGCCATAACTTTTGCTTTCCGCTATGAAACTTCGATTTTTCAGATTCGTTAGAAAGATATTCACTAACAGATTTAAATATTTTTGGTTTCACTCAAATCCGTTTTGTTTTGCACCCGGTACAGTCCGACAAAGTTTGAATTCAAATTTTGAAACTACCGCGCCATTTCAGGCCTTGTTTATAATTAGAATTAATTATATTCGTTTTCAAATGTCGATTCAAACGTACTTTTCATCGTTATTATTTAAAATATTTATTTTAAATATTTAAAATCCATTATCTTAGTTAATTAAAAAAAATTAAATTGGTTCAGATTTTCCGGGTCGTTACACTTGTACTCTGATGTAAATTGTTGTAATAAGCAATAAAATGTTCTTCTGTTTGTGTTCCGATTAGTCTTGTTCTCAAAGAAATCTGTTCTTTCTCTTCTCTTCAGAGACCGGGGAAGTTTAGGTCGTTACAGTTTGGTATCAGAGCTTTGGTTTACAGAGCTCGAGAACAAGGCACATTAGAACCAAACGAAAGAATTCATCAGAGATTGGATTAGTAATATCCATTGAGAATGACTCGTTAGAGATAGGATCGGTAGTATCCTAGAACGAGTGAGAAAAGTATTATTTATAAAATCAAATTTTGTTTCGAAAATTTAAACCATTTTATACGTATTTGTATATTTATTTTATATTGAATTTGGACAATCGAGTATATAAATATTTTGCATATACGTCTTGCAAATGTATATTCAAAGTTTTAATATACTGGGTAGATATAGATCACACTCCAGTCGCCCGGAGATGGTTCTTATGATCGCTATAGCATCGTCGGCATTTATGTTCGAGTTTCAAAAGTGGGATTTCTATATATTTCCAATTGACAGGTGTGAGAACCAAAACTAGATAGGGTCTATTGTTATGACTTGGCATCAAAATGGATTTTTGTATATATAAAAATTATGAATTTGAAACGCTAATCAACTAATTGATTGCTGATTGTGTTGTTTGATTATTGGTTTGATTAATTAAAATTTTGAACCATTAAGCCAAATTGAGTCAAATATTGAACTAAATTAAAAGTTAATTGAAATTGCATGCATACACATGTATACACATTGAACAGGTCATAGCAGGGAAGCTAAGAAGAGGAATAAAATTGTATGCTTGACAAATAGGTACATGTTTACAAATTTATTAGGTTTGGATGATTTTATGAGTTGATTGGCTAGCCGCTTGGTTTTTTCTTTTTCTTTTTGGATGATGAGGGCCCTGCGTGGCTAGTTGCAGTTTTAAATGTCTCCCCATACAAAGGAGTTTATGGTGAAATTTTTCGAAAATTTAGAGTGTTAGCCAAATATTTGAAAAATTAGAAAATTCTTAGAAACTGAAAAGTTGAAGAATGAAAGCCAGAATGAAAGTTGAGTTGGTTAGTTAAACAACTTTCAGCTCCATTCCTTTTCGAGGACGAAAATATTTTTAAGTGAGGGAGATTGTAACAACCCAGAAAATCAGAACAAATTTAAAAATTTTATTTTGGCAATTTTAATGAATTTTGAATATTCAAAATGATTTATTTTAAATAATAACGACTAGAAATTTATTTTGAATAGAACTAAAACATATACATTTATTTAAAATGAAATTAGAATATAAATAATTATTTTAGTTATAAAAGGAATTGGAAATGGCGTGGTAGTTTGAAATTTCGATTTCAAATTTCAATTAAATATACAAGATTCAAAATAAACCGGATTTTAGTAAAACTAGAAATATTTGAATCTGTTTGAAAATATCTTTCCAACGAATGTGAAAAATCCAGATTTCATAGCGAGAATAAAAAGTTATGTCCAGTCGAAAATTCAGAATAGTCGCTATGGATCTGGAATGTCAAATTATTGCTAGATTACAATTTTTGTTGGATCTGGAATGTCAAATTATTGCTAGATTACAATTTTCAAAATTTTTGAAATTAATATGTGAGCGTGGTGAATTTAAATGTGTTTGGTCAATTCAGTTTGAATTTAATCGACTGGAAAATGACCGTTTTTCAAACGGTCTCCAAATTTGATGAAATTAGTTTTGTTAGGACTGTATTGTCAAAACATAGCTAGATTTATTTTTCTGGAATTTTTGGAGTCCGTATGTGGCCCCGGTAAATTAAGATGTGTGTTTGAATTTAAAATATAGTGATTTATCTTTTAAATTTAGCGAAAAATGATCGATACAGTCAAATAAGCTTACCGGACATATCCTATTGTGTTCGGAATGGGGGTAATTAGCTAGGGACGACAGTCGGTGGGTTTGATTTCGAGTTCAAATTAAAATGTAACTTTTTGGAGATAAATAAAATAAATATATATATCTACTTGGTCAACACATCCTCCACTCTCTCTCTCTCTCTCTCTTTTGTTCAGATTTAAAACAAAATAAAAAAAGGAAAACCGTTCTTCTAATCGACGCAGCCCCCCTTTCCTCGTCGCCTCCTCCTCTAGCACGCCGCCCACCTCCCCAAGGTCGGCGCCACCTCATCGCACCCTTCCCCCTCTCTCCTTCCTCTCCGTTTTGAAGAACCCGCTTCCCTCTTTCTCCAGCACCGCGAAGACTGAGACCCCCCTTCCTCCAGCCTCGCGCGAGCACCAGTTCCCCTCCGCCACTAACGACCAGCGACGAACCCTCCCCCCCTCCTCCAAATCGATGTAAGTTTTTTTTTTAAGTAATTAGATTTTTATGCTAATAAAAATTAGATTTTTATGCTAATGAAAGTTAGTTTTTTATGCTAATGAAAATTAGATTTTTATGCTAATAAAAATTAGATTTTTATTTAAATAGAAATTAGATTTTTGTGTAAATAAAAATTAAATTTTTTGTAAATAAAAATTAGATTTTTATAGTTAATAAAAATTAGATATTTATGCTAATAAAAATGAGATTTTTGATGTAAAGAAAAAGAATAGATTTTCATAGTAAAAGTTTAGATTTTTATTTAGGAAAAGATTTGATTTTTATGTAGGAAGAGATTTGATTTTTATTTAGGAAAAAAATTGATTTTTAATTTAGGAAAAGATTAGATTTTTATTTAGGAAAAGTATGATTTCTAAAAATAGAAAAGTTAGATTTTTAAAATAGAAAAGATTTGATTTTTAAAAATAGAAAAGGTAAGATTTTTAAAATAGAAAAGGTAAGATTTTTAAAAATAGAAAAGATTTGATTTTTAAAAATAGAAAAGATTTGATTTGTAAAAATAGAAAAGATAATATTTTTAAAATAGAAAAGATTCGATTTTTATTATTTTAATAGCAACATAAAAATTCGATTTTTATTATTTTAATAGCAACATAAAAATTCGATTTTTATTATTTGAATAGCGATATAAAAATATACTTTTTATATATGAAGTAGCGGTTTAAAAATATGATTTTTATATAGGTAGTAAATTAAAAATATGATCTTTATATATATAGAAGCAATATAAAGATATAATTTTTAATAGTATAAAAATGTTATTTTTTAGATATATTGTAGCGAGATAAAAATGTGATTTTTAAATATAAATATCGTTGATTAAAAATATGATTTTCAATGTATAAACATCATATTAAAAATGTGATTTTTACTATAAACAACGTGAAAAAGGATTGCGTTGACATTATGGGAAAATCCAAACTGTTCAGAAATTCAAAAATAAAACTGGATGAGTGGATCCCAAAGGTGAGAACTTCTCACTTTAATTTGTTTTCTAGTTAAATATATATACTAGGATGCAGACGGTGCTTAGTAGCACCCGACACATTTGTTTGAAACCATATTTGTTTGATGTTTGGTTGATTGGATTATTTGGTTGAATTTGGTTTGGGAAATGAAATTAATTGATTAGAATTTGGTTTATATATGGCGCGAGCCATTATTAGGCGAGGGATAAGGCTAGACCTTATTCTGGTTCTAGTATCGTGCCGTTATGCTGTCGAAATTTTCTAAAAATGTTAAAATAATAAAATTTTCATTTTTATTGTATAAAAGAACTATATAAAATATTCATGGGTTGAAATAAATATTTATAGTTAAAAATATAATTTTTAACATGTATATGAATAAAACAAATATTCATTTACAAATCGGACGATTTGTTTTTGTACACATATTAGACTGATATTGATTGGGACGATATATTTTACACATCGCCCAACTGCACAAATTATAATCAGTGTTTGTTGTTTGAAAACCCCACATGGGTATTGGGATGATAGACATACACTAATCCCAATATTTAGTTGTATGTCAACCGATGGGTTAACAGACTGTTGTAAGCGTTAATTATTTATATTTTACGCTTATGCAGTTGTGTAATGCACTCTGGATGATGGTTGACTATGTTTGATTATAATTGTATACATGTGTGTATGAAATCCATATAAATAAAATTATATGGTAATTGACTGTATCTGATTCCAATTCGGAAAGAACGAATATTTTAAATTGACAAATATTTTAAAATAACAAATATTTTAAAAAAATATTCAGTAATGGATCAAAATATAATTTTGATGTCCGATTTGCGATGTACATGAAAATATTGAAATATATGAAGCCGTGTTGATTAGATTAACGCTATTTTGATGTGAACGATATTTATATCGATTTTATTCATTTTTATAATGAATATCAAAAAGAAAATGATTTCAAAATATTATATTTTGAAAATATTATCATTTATATATTATAATGATAAGGAAAATTCAATTTTGATTTGAAATTGAATATGAAATTGAAATCGTTTTTAAAACGAATTTAAAACGATTTATAAAATACGTTTTAAATAGAAATCGTTGAAATGTATATGATAATATATATATATATATATATATATATATATATATATATATTAAATGACCTGAATAGAATGCCCGCGCCGCGGCAGTTCACAAATTTCGACCATTAACTTCGAATGGACATTACGGGAGATCCGACCATTGGATTCTCCTAAAATCAGAACCGTTGGGTTCATATCGAAAAGAGCTTTCCAACGAATACAAGAAATTTGAAATCTAACGGTTAGATTTGGTAACATGTCCAAATCAAATTTGGAAAAGGTCGTTGTAAGTGCAGTTCGATGACCCTTGGTGGAAATCGACTGTACGGGCCTTGATAAAATTATTAAAAATATAATAATTTGTGTAAAATCATAATAAATGATTTAGAAAGAATTTGGATGAAAAATTCCACATTTGTAAAGATAAAAATATATTTTTATCAAAATGAACTAGTTATGAACTAGAATTATAATCAAATATTTTTAAATATAAATAAATTGGATTTGAAATGGTTTTAATATAACCCGAAATTTCCAATATATGAATTGGAATGGATTTGAACCGAAATTATCTTCGGAATATTTCAATATTGGATTCCGTGATTATACGGATATTGTAGAGGAATTTGGAAGATACTTATATCGTTATTCCCAATACGATATATGTTGATTTTAGAATTTAATATTGAATATAAGCCGATATAATTTCTATTCAGAGCCTTGTATTTAATATTGAATTGGATTTTGGGTTTGTCGTGAGTGGTGTCTTCATTAACATTGTTCTTAAACCCAGCTGAGGAAAGAATAAATCTTTTATTTAAGATTTAGTGAAGGTTTCCAATTGATTAAGATTTAACTGGAATTGAATAAATGAATTGAATTTTGGGTTTTTTGTGAATGGTGTCTTAAATAACACTATTCTTAAACCCCGTGCGAAAAGAATAAATCTTTTAATTAAGATTGTTAGTGTTTCCAGTTAACTAACATTTAATTGGAATAAAATGGAATGTGAATTGGCTTTATTGTGAACTGTGTTTTAACGACATTCATTCTTTAACCTAATTTACAGTGAAATGTGATTTGGAATTTATAAATCTTTTTATTAAGATTTAATGGAAAATTTCCAAAGTAAAGTTTTCCAATTTAATATATTAAATTGGAATTGAATGGAATTCGATTTGATAATAATCGAAATGAGCTTCTGTGGAGGAAGACTGTTAATATATATGGAATTTAAAAGACTTTGTCGTCATTCCATTTATATTATTAGTCGGATACGGAAATTGATATCGATTATATATTGATCTGTTTTTCTGTGAAGATTCCATAATTAATGGAATGGGATTTTGGGTTTATTGTGAACTGTGTTTTAAATGACATTAGTTCTTTAACCCAGTTAAAGACAGGATTACATGTCGATCATTGTATTTTGAACCGTATAGTTAATCTTTTCTGAATATATATCTGTTTTGTGGCAGAGAATTTATTCTCTTGCTTAACACTCTTCTCTAAGACGTACGAGTTTAGAGGTTATATATCGACAGAAATCAATAGTACGATGTAGAATGTCGATGCGGCATGTTTGATTTCCCAAAGTTAACTAATCATTAATATTGATTTTTGGGAAGATTAAAACTAAGTGGAGTTTTAATGAATCTTTAATTAGATTGGAATGTGAATGTGATAATTTAAATTATCAAATTTGGGAAATGATCAAGAGTGGAGTATCACCAGTTTTGCTCCAAGCGGTAGTTAAATGTTTACTTAGATTTGAACGGGAAATGGTAATTAATTTTACCGATAACACCATGGTGTTAGATATGAAGTATTACCAGTTTTGCTTGATGGGGTGAATATGTTGGGATTGGGAAATAAAATAAATGATTACTTGGGTAAGGATCGCTAATCCCGACTAGTTTGGATGAACCTTAATTTGGTTTGAATCAATATCCAAAGGAAGATTAAAGAATAAATTTAAAGAATAAATTTAAAGAATATATCTTTGAAAAATTAATGGGAACATTTCCCAAAGGATATGAATAGTTAAATAAAAGAGTATTCAGGATTGGAATGAGGCGTATGTTGTGTTTTATAGCAATTGTTTATAATATACGCGAGTTATTCGGAAAGGCCGGGTTTATACTCATTCTGAATAACTGATTCGACGATAAGTCGATGATGAAGACGGTGGTTGAAGACCGGAGGTCTTCACATCGTTTGGATGATTACTGATGTCTTTATTGGGTTGTACACCCAAGAAAAGGTAATAAGTGGTGATCGTCCAGATGTACTAGGATATAGTGCCTTCGGTTTCGTTCAGACCCAGAACGAATGTAACGACCCCGGGATTTTCGACTCCGAAAATCAACACAAATCCCAGCGTTGACTGTTCAGACATCGAAAATACCGAATCATTAATAGAAAGAAATTAGAGGGTGAGATAGAAAAGATAGAACTAATAGAATAGAAGAAGAAGAACACAACTGAGCATAATCAAAGTAAACACGAATCTCACAGCGGAACGAATAAAATATATTATATAACATAACTTTTGAAATACAAATCAGTAACTTTATATACATACCATCATCAGAGCACAACAGTCATTTCTGGAACAGTTATAAACACCTGTTTCCAGATACAAACAAGGTCCACAGCGGAATATACGATAGCCTATAGCTAACCGGTGAAGCCTCCTGCTTCCAGCTCCTCCAAATGAATCTGTGAAATCCCGACTACTTGACTGCCCGTACAAATTTGGGCACCCAAGAGTTTAGGGAAAACAAAACAAAATAAACTCTGGGTCAGTCATGGGACTGGTGTGAGTAAACTCCAACCACTTGTTTAACTTTCAAAACCCTTTTCGAAAGAAAAGATAATAGTAAGACCAGCCCACACATAAACATGGACGGTTTTTACCTTACTATAACCCAAAACATTTTGATACGAAAATCTAGTGATATTATAATAATGTCTACATCAAGTAAATAACCAAATAGCAGAACGCTTGCATCTCACGCTCCACATACATAGTATAAAATCAAAAACCGCATGGCGCTTATTGGAGATTGGATTTCCAACATGACAAGGTATGGAACCACCTTCCGCTAGTGTATCTCTATAGAGGAATACGCTGGGTTCAACAAGAACATCTTGTAACCCGACCCACACATGACCGACCACTCATTTCGCTTGAGTGTATCGAATGTATATCACCAACGGTTGGGATCAGCAACCGTCTCCTGACTGGGACAGCATCGAATAGAATAAGAAATTAAATGAACCTCTAGATAGGTGATTATACATCCTAATGGGTGCGACCCACATAGCCATGCTGCCTGCCCAATTTTTGTCCTTTCCCGGTTATTGAGGCCTGAGGCTACGAATACTTACCATTCATTGATAGCACAATCACTTTGAATGCCACATTGTCAGATCCGTTAATCACTAGTTGAGTTTGCACAAATATTCTGGATATTATGCTAAGGGATAAATCCGTTGCAACCATATATATTCATACAGACCAACCCATTTGATTATTGGAAATACTCTGTCAGACATTCGTCCATTTTCGTTCGTTCTGGGATTGAACGAAACCGAAGGCACAATTTCTATTACTAGAAAAAGCCCTTGCACTTTACTCCGTCTTCAATATATTCAGCATACTTGGTTCGCAACGCTTATGCCGATACGGAGTGGTTCTTCGGATAATAATCCAACCGGTCTCCCCATATTGACAACGATGGTCAAAAACTTCGATAGTCTGTGATTTAACTATCGAATAAAAACAAGTGTTCATCCAAACATATCAAACAAATCACTGGGCTCTTTAATTAATATTTCATTAATTAAATCTCTTCTCCATTTCCTTATCAATATTTGTTAACCAAATATTTTCAATAATCATCTCGGCTTCTTACGCTATTTGGAAAACATTTCCATATATCGCCTTCTCTTATTTCCTATACTTAGGAAATATATTTTATTTGAAATTGAAAACAATTTCAATCACTTATCTCTTTCTCGACTACTTTAACTATCCTCAGGAAATATTTATATTTCCAAAATAACATTACTTGGGTTAAAACGAATGCGGTATAAACATCGTACGGCAACCCAAAATATTCTATTCAACTAACTATTATCCAACACTTCTCTTCGAGATTTGGATCTTGCTATTTCTCCATTTAAAATGAAATCAATCAAGTTGGGGTAAAATTACCTCTCAGACCTTGACTGAAAACATCCTCAATTTCAAACGGCAAAACCACTAACCTCGAATAAACATACTATACAACCCAATTGTTCGTTTTTAAAACATGTATAAAGTTCGCTTTCTATTTCTAATTTATAGATTTCCCTTTTTGTTTGCAATATTCGATTTTTATATTCACTTACCTATCGAATTCTATACGTCGATACAATGATTTCTAACTATCAAAATATCTTAAAAATATTCTAACTCCTTAAATTTCCGGAAAATTTCGCCATAACCTCCCCTGTATCGGGAGCATCGGGAAATTTCAAATAGCTTCCCGGTCCTTCTTATCTCAAAAAGAAAAAGAAAAAGCCAAGCGGCTAGCCGATACGGCACATAAAATCTCATATGGAATTGAAACGTGTACCTTTTTGTCGAGCACATTATTTATATACCTGCATTATCCTTGTCCCATACCTGTCTCCTGTATGTCTATACCTGTCCAATTTATTTCAACTTCACACACTCGTTTTGACCCAACTCGTTAATTAACTCGTTGGTCTATTTCGCTTGTATATTGGAATATAACATATTTCAAATATATTTCAACATACTTATCAACTAATTGAATTCAAATTTCAATTTAAGCGCTATGTTCGATTTCGAATATATATATATTTTACGAACGCCAATTTACTTTTCAAGGTTCGACTTTAGTTCAAACTCGATTAACTAATTTCTACTTGACTTAGTTAATCCTAAATAATCAAAATAGGGTTATTGTTTCAAAAATCTCTTTACTTACTTCACTTGAGCTCGCCTTTATTTTTCTAACTCAAGATTAGGCTTTTAAAATGGGAATTTGGATTTTTATTTGCTTAAAAATCCTTATATTTATATACAAAATCCATTATGGTTTATAATGGTTTCTGGCGCTGCACTTTTGAAATTTTGATTTTAACATATCTCAAAATATATTCGACGAAATCCAGATTTTTCTCCTTCATTAGAAAACTATTATCTAACTGGTCCTGACGGTTCTTGTTTCAAAGAATTCCGACTTAATTTTACTCCGATATACTCAAATGAAGTTCGAGTCGCCAATTTCCGAACTGCAGCGCTGCGGCGAGTTCGTTTTAATTTTATATATATATATATATACACTTTTAAACTTCATTTAAAATAAATTCAACTCCATTCTAATATACATATTCCAAATTCCATTTGAATCTTTTACATTTCAAATTCCATAGTTTAAATCTTGTATTCAAATTCCCTTTGAAATCCTTTATTCGAATTCCATTTCAAATCCTTTATTTAACTTCCACTTTAATTCAACTCCTTTTTGAATTTCTATATTTGAAATTCATACTTGAATTTAGATATTCAAACTCCATTTTGAATTCCCTTTTGAAATTCATATATTCAAACTCCATTTGAATTTCTATGTTCAAATCTATTTCCAACTCCATTTGAATTAAAATATTCCAATTTTCTTTCAAACACCATTTGAATTCTAAATTCGAATTCATTAGTTAAACTCCATATTTAATTTTCTTGAATTCCAATACCCTATTTTATTCCTTTGAATTAAATTCCACTTTAAATTCTATAATCAAATCCCTTTTGAATGGTTATATTTGAAAATCATATTTGAATTTAAATATTTAAACTCCATTTAAATTTCTATTTGAAATCTTATATTTAAATCCTCTTTATTTAAAACCCATTATTTAAATCCCATTTGAATTTCTCCATTCAAATCCATTTGAATTCCCTTGAATTCAAATTCCATTTCAAAACCATTTGGATTTCCTATTCTACTTTGAAATCCTATTTTCAAAGTTTATTTCAAATTCTATTTTGAAATTCTATATTCAAATCCCTATTTGAATTTCTTTATTCAAATTCTATTTCAATTCTCTTATTCAAATTCCATTTTGAACTCTCTTATTCAAATGCTGTTTGAATCTCTTATTCAAACTCTATATTTAAAATTCCATTTGAACTTCCATATTCAGATTTCTATATTTGAATTTCATTCGAATTCTATATCCAAATCTCTATTTGAATTTTCTTTATTTGAATTCCTTCGAATTCAAATTCTATTTTTATCCCTTTGAATTCAAATTCTATTTTTCATTCTAATTTCGTCTATTCAAATTCTATTTGAACTTCTATTTGAATTTCTAATATTAAATCTCCTTTTTCTTTTATTTAAAATTCAAATATTTAAACTCCGTTTCTAATGCTACTATTCAAATGTTATACTCAAATTTCATTTGAGTTATATATTTAAAAATTTCCTTTCACATCCTATTTTGAAATTTCATTTCAAATTCCAATTTCACACTTGTATTTCTATTTCTGAATTATCAAATGATAATTCTTTTCACTTCATTTATAACTTCGTTATAAAAGAATTATTTATAACCTTCGTTATAAAAGAGCTATTTATAAACTTCGTTTATAAAGGAACTACTTGTTTTATTTTTCAAAAGCAAGTTTATATTTTTATTCCATTAAAAATTCAAATTCTATTTAAAAATAGAATTTTCCCTTTTAAATCTCAAATATCCTTCCATGATATTTTAAATAAATTAACACTTAGCCCAGTGATATTTAAAACAATCAAATCACCCAATTTTCAATCATTTTATTTTTAACACATCATATATGAATATATGAAATCAGCAAACAACAAACAGATAATATTTTTTTTGAGGAATCCAGTTGGATCCCTCCAACCTGTTTTCCTGCATCCACAGATGTTAGCACATAAATAATACCCATTCTGCTTCGTGGCAGAATATCGCGGTATAGAAGGTCATCCACTAATCATAGCGTGGGGGCGTATAGGGTAATCATCCGCTATGAAACTGCGGGCATCCGCTAATGAGACTGCGGGAATCCAACCAATCAATCAACCCAATATATATATATATATATATAATAGCCTAAATAACTAATATATATATATATAAAACAAGCAGAAAAATCCAAACAAGCAACAACAATTATTAATGAAATAAAAATAATTCTAAAGGTGAGTGAGATTTACTCACCGAGATTTTATTTGTAGAATATCCAATGCAGCCAATTTTATAGATTTCACGATGATTCCTTCATACGTCTGGTTTTTCCAATGTAAACAATATTAATAAAATTCCCGTTATCTAAGCATACTGATTTTATTTAATAAATAAATTTTGACATGTAAACCAATCCTAGATTAACCTTACTTTCATATTCAAATGACTTATCTAAAATTTTAATTCTTTACAATAATTTCTTTAAATTAGTTATCAACCTATAAACCGATGTCATAATAAACATTTAAATTCTAATTCAAAAATACCTTACTGCAAATGAATCCTTCATCCCAACTTTATATTTTAATTTCAAACTTGAACTAAAAATAAATTTCTAATTAACTAAGTGATGAATTAAATTAAATTAGAAGATTACCTTAAGCCATTGTCTAATTTCCTTCTTCCTTCCAGTTCTGACTATCACCAAAGTCGAACCCTACTTCCCATCAATGCCAACACAGCTCCGCTTTCTTCCCTGGAACCACGACTATTTCCCACCATTTCGAGATCACCGTGTCCTCAGCGGCAAACACTCCTCACCATTGTCGAGCAGAGATGCCTCGTGAGTTCACCGAGCTCCTCAACAAAAATCTGAACCCTTCTGACAACCCTAAATCACCAGTCCTGGAGCCATCGCAACTCCTTGTTGATCGAATTCCCTTTCTCCAAATCTTCGAATGAACTTGCGAGCGCCTTGACTCCGGTCCTCTCCATCCATCGCGATGAACCCTAGGCAGCACTCGAGATTATCGAGCTCCAGGAAACTACGATCTTTGAGAGCGATTTCGATTAATATAGGCGGCGCCTTCATTTTGTTTCTAAATTCCTGGAGCTTTGGAATTTTAATTGATTTGAGATGATCAATTTCTTTGGAATGTTGGATCGATTTTTCGGTGAATGGAAAAGAATGAAATTTAAGGTGAAGAACTGAACTGTCTTCATGAGTTTTGGGATGGAAGGAAATACAAAGACTCGGTTAGATTTATAGGGAGCGAAGGGGACATTTCGTACGCAACCATTAAAAACTTGTTTCCATGATATCAAAGCGAGCAGACAATTTTCACAGAAAGGAGAAGGAGGTATGCATTATTAATTGATATAGGTCGGCTCATTTAATATGCTACGAAATTGATTTGATTTTATTTAATTCTATAATCAAAATATCTCGCTGTCCATAATTCGCAACCCCGAACCCTTATCTTAACGTAACGACTGACTTTCCAACACTATACCACTATTCTTACCTCAGTGGAGCGTACTTCAAATTTTAGTTTGAACGTATATATAGAAACATATTAAATCGATATAATAAAAATTCAAAATTTAAAACAAATAAATCCTCAATAATAAATTATTTTTGTTATACTCAAGTAGGATTGAAATTGATCTGCTGAACCATTTTGATTCAGTTTTAGTTGCGAATTAAATTATTATGTTTTCATGTATTACGATAATCCGATATATTCAGTATTAAATCATATATCGATCAAATCGATAAATTCAATATAAAAACTATGTATTATTCCAATTTAACATTTAAAATAAATTTAAATATTCATTATAAAACAGCTAAAAATCTGGGACGTTACATTCCTTCCCCCTTAAAAGAATTTCGACCCCGAAATTACTAAGGTAGGAAAAATGCTACTAACCCATTTACTTTTCAAAATTCACTTATATGAAACTCAGCTTCTTATATTCCAACAAATTTAATTCCACCAAAACTTTTGGTTTTCTTTCATATGCATTCTAATTCATTCAACTTGATTCTGATTCAATTTATTCACTTTGATTCATTTTACTTGCTTAAGATAAATTTTACTTCCATTTCAAATTCAAAACATTTGAATTTTTCAACTAAACTTGTTTTCTTTCAAACAAATTCCCATCAAAAATTGTCTAAGGTAGCAATTCATCACTTAGAACTCGAAAATGAACACTGATGAAGCTGCAGTCCTCATCAGAATTATCTTCCAGCCACTGAAGTGAGTTCAGTGCTTTATTATTTCAAAATCCATGATTTTCTTTCAAATCCTTTAAAACAAATCTATATTATTTTAATATACTTTGAAAAATATTTTTCAGCTTCCCAGGATTAAAATTCCAAATTCTGGTTTGAATTTAATTCTAATTCATCTCATTTGTATATTTAATTCCTATACAAATTCTATTTTGATTATAAATAACCATTCTAATTTTGTAATCTCATTTGATTATCAACATCCAACACATCCATATAATAATAATTCTAGAAAATTATTCTTTCTATATCAAAATAGCAATTTTGGGTAAAATTATTTCATTTACCCACTTAAAAACAATATCATGTCGTATTTTCTGTTCAAGTGTTTAGAAATCCCTATCGACTTCGTGGCGTCCCACGAATCGACCAGAATTCATAAACTACTCAACAGACTAGCCAACACAATATAAAACAATTTTTTTATATCAAATAACAAATACGATCTCTCGTATATACACTCAACTCATTCTAGGGCACTGCTGACCCTATCTCTAATGAGCACATTTTCCACCAAAGCCTAGGTATTCGCTCAACCTAAGCTCTGATACCAGTGTAACGACCCCGGGATTTTCGACTCCGAAAATCAACACAAATCCCAGCGTTGACTGTTCAGACATCGAAAATACCGAATCATTAATAGAAAGAAATTAGAGGGTGAGATAGAAAAGATAGAACTAATAGAATAGAAGAAGAAGAACACAACTGAGCATAATCAAAGTAAACACGAATCTCACAGCGGAACGAATAAAATATATTATATAACATAACTTTTGAAATACAAATCAGTAACTTTATATACATACCATCATCAGAGCACAACAGTCATTTCTGGAACAGTTATAAACACCTGTTTCCAGATACAAACAAGGTCCACAGCGGAATATACGATAGCCTATAGCTAACCGGTGAAGCCTCCTGCTTCCAGCTCCTCCAAATGAATCTGTGAAATCCCGACTACTTGACTGCCCGTACAAATTTGGGCACCCAAGAGTTTAGGGAAAACAAAACAAAATAAACTCTGGGTCAGTCATGGGACTGGTGTGAGTAAACTCCAACCACTTGTTTAACTTTCAAAACCCTTTTCGAAAGAAAAGATAATAGTAAGACCAGCCCACACATAAACATGGACGGTTTTTACCTTACTATAACCCAAAACATTTTGATACGAAAATCTAGTGATATTATACTAATGTCTACATCAAGTAAATAACCAAATAGCAGAACGCTTGCATCTCACGCTCCACATACATAGTATAAAATCAAAAACCGCATGGCGCTTATTGGAGATTGGATTTCCAACATGACAAGGTATGGAACCACCTTCCGCTAGTGTATCTCTATAGAGGAATACGCTGGGTTCAACAAGAACATCTTGTAACCCGGCCCACACATGACCGACCACTCATTTCGCTTGAGTGTATCGAATGTATATCACCAACGGTTGGGATCAGCAACCGTCTCCCGACTGGGACAGCATCGAATAGAATAAGAAATTAAATGAACCTCTAGATAGGTGATTATACATCCTAATGGGTGCGACCCACATAGCCATGCTGCCTGCCCGATTTTTGTCCTTTCCCGGTAGTTGAGGCCTGAGGCTACGAATACTTACCATTCATTGATAGCACAATCACTTTGAATGCCACATTGTCAGATCCGTTAATCACTAGTTGAGTTTGCACAAAAATTCTGGATATTATGCTAAGGGATAAATCCGTTGCAACCATATATATTCATACAGACCAACCCATTTGATTATTGGAAATACTCTATCAGACATTCGTCCATTTTCGTTCGTTCTGGGATTAAACGAAACCGAAGGCACAATTTCTATTACTAGAAAAAGCCCTTGCACTTTACTCCGTCTTTAATATATTCAGCATACTTGGTTCGCAACGCTTATGCCGATACGGAGTGGTTCTTCGGATAATAATCCAACTGGTCTCCCCATATTGACAACGATGGTCAAAAACTTCGATAGTCTGTGATTTAACTATCGAATAAAAACAAGTTTTCATCCAAACATATCAAACAAATCACTGGGCTCTTTAATTAATATTTCATTAATTAAATCTCTTCTCCATTTCCTTATCAATATTTGTTAACCAAATATTTTCAATAATCATCTCGGCTTCTTACGCTATTTGGAAAACATTTCCATATATCGCCTTCTCTTATTTCCTATACTTAGGAAATATATTTTATTTGAAATTGAAAACAATTTCAATCACTTATCTCTTTCTCGACTACTTTAACTATCCTCAGGAAATATTTATATTTCCAAAATAACATTACTTGGGTTAAAACGAATGCGGTATAAACATCGTACGGCAACCCAAAATATTCTATTCAACTAACTATTATCCAACACTTCTCTTCGAGATTTGGATCTTGCTATTTCTCCATTTAAAATGAAATCAATCAAGTTGGGGTAAAATTACCTCTCAGACCTTGACTGAAAACATCCTCAATTTCAAACGGCAAAACCACTAACCTCGAATAAACACACTATACAACCCAATTGTTCGTTTTTAAAACATGTATAAAGTTCGCTTTCTATTTCTAATTTATAGATTTCCCTTTTTGTTTGCAATATTCGATTTTTATATTCACTTACCTATCGAATTCTATACGTCGATACAATGATTTCTAACTATCAAAATATCTTAAAAATATTCTAACTCCTTAAATTTCCGGAAAATTTCGCCATAACCTCCCCTGTATCGGGAGCATCGGGAAATTTCAAATAGCTTCCCGGTCCTTCTTATCTCAAAAAGAAAAAGAAAAAGCCAAGCGACTAGCCGATACGGCACATAAAATCTCATATGGAATTGAAACGTGTACCTTTTTGTCGAGCACATTATTTATATACCTGCATTATCCTTGTCCCATACCTGTCTCCTGTATGTCTATACCTGTCCAATTTATTTCAACTTCACACACTCGTTTTGACCCAACTCGTTAATTAACTCGTTAATTAACTCGTTGGTCTATTTCGCTTGTATATTGGAATATAACATATTTCAAATATATTTCAACATACTTATCAACTAATTGAATTCAAATTTCAATTTAAGCGCTATGTTCGATTTCGAATATATATATTTTACGAACGCCAATTTACTTTTCAAGGTTCGACTTTAGTTCAAACTCGATTAACTAATTTCTACTTGACTTAGTTAATCCTAAATAATCAAAATAGGGTTATTGTTTCAAAAATCTCTTTACTTACTTCACTTGAGCTCGCCTTTATTTTTCTAACTCAAGATTAGGCTTTTAAAATGGGAATTTGGATTTTTATTTGCTTAAAAATCCTTATATTTATATACAAAATCCATTATGGTTTATAATGGTTTCTGGCGCTGCACTTTTGAAATTTTGATTTTAACATATCTCAAAATATATTCGACGAAATCCAGATTTTTCTCCTTCATTAGAAAACTATTATCTAACTGGTCCTGACGGTTCTTGTTTCAAAGAATTCCGACTTAATTTTACTCCGATATACTCAAATGAAGTTCGAGTCGCCAATTTCCGAACTGCAGCGCTGCGGCGAGTTCGTTTTAATTATATATATATATATATATATATATATATATATATATATATACTTCTAAACTTCGTTTAAAATAAATTCAACTCCATTCTAATATATATATTCCAAATTCCATTTGTATCTTTTACATTTCAAATTCCATAGTTTAAATCTTGTATTCAAATTCCCTTTGAAATCCTTTATTCGAATTCCATTTCAAATCCTTTATTTAACTTCCATTTTAATTCAACTCCTTTTTGAATTTCTATATTTGAAATTCATACTTGAATTTAGATATTCAAACTCCATTTTGAATTCCCTTTTGAAATTCATATATTCAAACTCCATTTGAATTTCTATGTTCAAATCTATTTCCAACTCCATTTGAATTAAAATATTCCAATTTTCTTTCAAACACCATTTGAATTCTAAATTCGAATTCATTAGTTAAACTCCATATTTAATTTTCTTGAATTCCAATACCCTATTTTATTCCTTTGAATTAAATTCCACTTTAAATTCTATAATCAAATCCCTTTTGAATGGTTATATTTGAAAATCATATTTGAATTTAAATATTTAAACTCCATTTAAATTTCTATTTGAAATCTTATATTTAAATCCTCTTTATTTAAAACCCATTATTTAAATCCCATTTAAATTTCTCTATTCAAATCCATTTGAATTCCCTTGAATTCAAATTCCATTTCAAAACCATTTGGATTTCCTATTCTACTTTGAAATCCTATTTTCAAAGTTTATTTCAAATTCTATTTTGAAATTCTATATTCAAATCCCTATTTGAATTTCTTTATTCAAATTCTATTTCAATTCTCTTATTCAAATTCCATTTTGAACTCTCTTATTCAAATGCTGTTTGAATCTCTTATTCAAACTCTATATTTAAAATTCCATTTGAACTTCCATATTCAGATTTCTATATTTGAATTTCATTCGAATTCTATATCCAAATCTCTATTTGAATTTTCTTTATTTGAATTCCTTCGAATTCAAATTCTATTTTTATCCCTTTGAATTCAAATTCTATTTTTCATTCTAATTTCGTCTATTCAAATTCTATTTGAACTTCTATTTGAATTTCTAATATTAAATCTCCTTTTTCTTTTATTTAAAATTCAAATATTTAAACTCCGTTTCTAATGCTACTATTCAAATGTTATACTCAAATTTCATTTGAGTTATATATTTAAAAATTTCCTTTCACATCCTATTTTGAAATTTCATTTCAAATTCCAATTTCACACTTGTATTTCTATTTCTGAATTATCAAATGATAATTCTTTTCACTTCATTTATAACTTCGTTATAAAAGAATTATTTATAACCTTCGTTATAAAAGAGCTATTTATAAACTTCGTTTATAAAGGAACTACTTGTTTTATTTTTCAAAAACAAGTTTATATTTTTATTCCATTAAAAATTCAAATTCTATTTAAAAATAGAATTTTCCCTTTTAAATCTCAAATATCCTTCCATGATATTTTAAATAAATTAACACTTAGCCCAGTGATACATAAAACAATCAAATCACCCAATTTTCAATCATTTTATTTTTAACACATCATATATGAATATATGAAATCAGCAAACAACAAACAGATAATATATTTTTTGAGGAATCCAGTTGGATCCCTCCAACCTGTTTTCCTGCATCCACAGATGTTAGCACATAAATAATACCCATTCTGCTTCGTGGCAGAATATAGCGGTATAGAAGGTCATCCACTAATCATAGCGTGGGGGCGTATAGGGTAATCATCCGCTATGAAACTGCGGGCATCCGCTAATGAGACTGCGGGAATCCAACCAATCAATCAACCCAATATATATATATATATATATATATAATAGCCTAAATAACTAATATATATATAAAAAACTAGCAGAAAAATCCAAACAAGCAACAACAATTATTAATGAAATAAAAATAATTCTAAAGGTGAGTGAGATTTACTCACCGAGATTTTATTTGTAGAATATCCAATGCAGCCAATTTTATAGATTTCACGATGATTCCTTCATACGTCTGGTTTTTCCAATGTAAACAATATTAATAAAATTCCCGTTATCTAAGCATACTGATTTTATTTAATAAATAAATTTTGACATGTAAACCAATCCTAGATTAACCTTACTTTCATATTCAAATGACTTATCTAAAATTTTAATTCTTTACAATAATTTCTTTAAATTAGTTATCAACCTATAAACCGATGTCATAATAAACATTTAAATTCTAATTCAAAAATACCTTACTGCCAATGAATCCTTCATCCCAACTTTATACTTTAATTTCAAACTTGAACTAAAAATAAATTTCTAATTGACTAAGTGATGAATTAATTTAAATTAGAAGATTACCTTAAGCCATTGTCTAATTTCCTTCTTCCTTCCAGTTCTGACTATCACCAAAGTCGAACCCTACTTCCCATCAATGCCAACACAGCTCCGCTTTCTTCCCTGGAACCACGACTATTTCCCACCATTTCGAGATCACCGTGTCCTCAGCGGCAAACACTCCTCACCATTGTCGAGCAGAGATGCCTCGTGAGTTCACCGAGCTCCTCAACAAAAATCTGAACCCTTCTGACAACCCTAAATCACCAGTCCGGGAGCCATCTTAACTCCTTGTTGATCGAATTCCCTTTCTCCAAATCTTCGAATGAACTTGCGAGCGCCTTGACTCCGGTCCTCTCCATCCATCGCGGTGAACCCTAGGCAGCACTCGAGATTATCGAGCTCCAGGAAACTACGATCTTTGAGAGCGATTTCGATTAATATAGGCGGCGCCTTCATTTTGTTTCTAAATTCCTGGAGCTTTGGAATTTTAATTGATTTGAGATGATCAATTTCTTTGGAATGTTGGATCGATTTTTCGGTGAATGGAAAAGAATGAAATTTAAGGTGAAGAACTGAACTGTCTTCATGAGTTTTGGGATGGAAGGAAATACAAAGACTCGGTTAGATTTATAGGGAGCGAAGGGGACATTTCGTACGCAACCATTAAAAACTTGTTTCCATGATATCAAAGCGAGCAGACAATTTTCACAGAAAGGAGAAGGCGGTATGCATTATTAATTGATATAGGTCGGCTCATTTAATATGCTACGAAATTGATTTGATTTTATTTAATTCTATAATCAAAATATCTCGCTGTCCATAATTCGCAACCCCGAACCCTTATCTTAACGTAACGACTGACTTTCCAACACTATACCACTATTCTTACCTCAGTGGAGCGTACTTCAAATTTTAGTTTGAACGTATATATAGAAACATATTAAATCGATATAATAAAAATTCAAAATTTAAAACAAATAAATCCTCAATAATAAATTATTTTTGTTATACTCAAGTAGGATTGAAATTGATCTGCTGAACCATTTTGATTCAGTTTTAGTTGCGAATTAAATTATTATGTTTTCATGTATTACGATAATCCGATATATTCAGTATTAAATCATATATCGATCAAATCGATAAATTCAATATAAAAACTATGTATTATTCCAATTTAACATTTAAAATAAATTTAAATATTCATTATAAAACAGCTAAAAATCTGGGACGTTACAACGAACTAGTAAATGGATATGTGTCTGACATTGGATTTTATTCTGTGTTGATTGATTTTTATTAAATATATTTCTGTTTGGAAGTAGAGAATTTATTCTCTTACTTAACGCCCTTCTCTGAGACGTACGATCTCAGAGGTTATATATCGATATACATCAGTCGCATGGCGTGAATTGTCAGTGTGGCATGCTGAGATGCAAATGATCAAGGCTTCCATTGAAAAGCAGAGTCTTGTGGTTGATGATCAAAGCATGGCCTTAAAAGGCATAGCTTTGTGTATAGCGTTAACTCGTGAGCCTCACACCTTGGTATGAGTCAAAAACGGGATCGGACTGTTGGGAGAACATGACGTTTCTTACTAGCTTTGGGTGGTGTCATGGTATGGAGCCCAGACATTTATTGTATTTTACCTATGTGGATGATGGATAACGAGGCACCTCGGATATATCGGTTACTACGGAGTCGATGGTTATAGGTCTGATAGGGCTGGGAAACGTATGTTCAGGAGTAACTAATCCTCAAACGTAAGGGAGGACTGGCCCAACCGATCCAAGGGTTGCCCGGAGTGTGTAGTCCTGAGACATTTGTTAGAGTGTCTCAAAGCGGTAAGGAGCCATCCCTCGCCTCGACTCATAGATGGAAATCCAATTTCCAATGCGTGACATTTCGATTTTGATGGTAGAGCCTAGTATTGGCGACATGATATATGGTACCCATGTCGTTTATGATTGATACATTTATATTTGAAGCTGTTTTATACACTGTGCACTTATAATAGTATCAAATGATTTGTTTTAAACGTACCACGCATGTTTGGCTGTTATAAGGGAAAACCCTATCCTCCGGCTTGCGTTGCATTGTGTGATGGGACCTGGGTCTTATAATTGCCTCATTTTTCAGAAAGCATTGCGTTGTTTATAACTATTCATGCACTGGTAGTCTTGGGAGGAAACCCATTCCATGTTATACCGCGTGGTCCCTTGATTTACTTTATTTTAAAGTAAAGTTTTAATAACTATTTTAGTTCTCACACCAGTCACACGACTGACCTGGAGTTTAATGTTTTAACCTAAACTCTGGGTGCCCCTATTTTCCACATGGGAAACTAGTAGTTTTGGTATTGCGGATATTATATTCACAGGATCATGGTTTACAGCTGGAGCTATATTCGGAATGCTCTGTATCCATGTATTTCTTTCAGTCGTGTTTTGTATTATTTTCCACTGCAAAACAATTTGTAAATCTCTGATATTTATCATATGTATATTAATTGTATATGCTCTGTATATTCTTGTACTCCGATGTAAATTGTTGTAATAAGCAATGAAATGTTCTTCTGTTTCTGTTCTGATTAGTCTTGTTCTCAAAGAATTCCGTTCTTTCTCTTCTCCTCAGAGACCGGGGAAGTTCAGGTCGTTATATATATATGTGAACTAATAAAAAACATATAACATGACATGCAAATATATAAACTTAGTAAATGATAAATATCATGATGAAAAATCATCATGGTTTCAATATCAACACAGTCATGGCATATAATAATTACTTCATCAAGCACTAATTTATATATAATAGCATTATCATAAACAGTATGAGAATAAGAAACTTATTTGTTTCATATTTATATATTCAACATCCTATAATAAAGCATAAAGATCATATCATAGTATCGTCATGAGTATTATAATTATACATGTCATAATAGATTGTACCATAACATCAATATACCAAGCATAATTATGCATAATCCATCAAGTAGCAAGAACCAAAAGCAAAAGCATATTATTTTAAAGAAAATTATTGTTACAACACCAAGAAGTTTGGAACTTAGAACTTAAAAATGATTACTCGTCACCATCATCGTCATTGTGTTCCCTTATTATCGCCATCGTCATCGTTTTCATCATCGTCGTCAACTTCTTCTTCTTCAGTTGACCAATCAAAGATAATGGGGTCATCAACCTCTGACGAACTCGATCCGGTGTAAGCTAATTTCGCACATATTTTTGATAAGAAGCCTTCGATCGAGTTGAAGCGACATTCCATTTTGTCTTGAAATTTATTCATTTGTTAATTGTTTTTGAAATTTAAATAGATTATTTGAAATGATGGCAAGCGCGTTATTACGGTTCTATTCTGGAGTCATTACTTGAGTTACATCCTCATCGTCAAGAGTCTAGGAGGAGGACAGTTTATTTATTGTCGAAGGCTTGGAAGGTTCATCGACTTTATTTGCCATATTTTGTTTCCATTGCTCGAAAGAAAGAAATTTAAGAGACGGTCTTGTGGGGATTTTCATTAAAGCCAATGTTTTCATGCCAATCTGTCCAATCGATGACGAAGTCGATTCGGTAAGTTTGATTTGTGAGTCAAGTAATATGCGCATAATACCCAATGGAAAGAAATACAAGAGGAGGATCGAGTAAAATGGAAATGCGTGTATATATGGAAGTCTTGACTCTTGATAGTGTGATATATTATACTTGATATAGCTATGCAAGTAAATATTTAATGAGAAAACTATATAATCTGATATAATAGATATGCAGAGTTAATGTAGTAAAGTAAATGATACCAGAGATTTTTTATATTAATTCGGAGCACCTTCCTACATTCAGTCTCAGAATCCTTCTAGAATTTAACTAAACAACAGCCTCACTTAACCCGGAGGAACAGGTATTACAATAACCAAGTAGCCGAACGGGGACTGAGTAGCAGAACATGATTTCACCTCAGCAGCTGAAGAGAACTTGTCTGAGCTGCAGAACAGGACTTCAACAAATACAAAAGATTGTTTTGACTGAGTATGTGTTCTGAATAGCACCGATAAGTCAAAGTTTGAATGCACCCTTCCTACAATCTTCTCTTTGTATATATATTTGAAGGCAAGTGAAGAATAGAGAAGAAAAATGATTTATAATGAAGAAATATTGAGTACTTGAGAGCATAAGAGAATTAGAACAATAAATAGTTCATAATCAGAGAATAGATCATTCAAGAAAGATCGGTAATTGAAACAAATGATTCGGAAGTGTATTTATAACAAATAAAAGGTTGCAATCATTCATAAAAAGGTTTGATTAACAGATATAGTCATAACTCTTGGATTAAAGAGTTATGACTCTTTAAAATGTTGCAACCTTTCAATTCAGCCTTCTGGTTTTTCAATTCAACCTTCTGAAAAATGATTATAATTTAAAATAATTGGACATGTGCACAAAATAGCCTATTTAGACGTCTGAATTGGAATTTCTGGGGGGAACCTTCAGATAATGGTGTTGATGATGCCAAGTACTAATCCTTTCCATCCGTTGGAATTTCTAAGTTATATTTATTGAATTCGACAATATATTGCACCTTCTGGTGGTATATATTAGGTGTCATATTTTTTATTTGTATTGGCAAGCTTCGGTCATTTATGTGGAGCATGTGTAGAGTAGCGCAGATTCGCCTTTTTGGATCCATTCTGTGAGATATGGTCAATTCTCTAGATTTCATTATCTCTTAAATTTTAGAATTTGTGATTTCATAATGTTTTCACCATTTTGGGAATATTTTGTTTTAATACATGGCCTAAGAGCTATCTAATGCTTTATTACAAGGTGATTACTGTGTGTCAAACTTGTACTTGTATTCTATGTGTTGTGATTTTCATCTTGTATTTTCTGTGTGGTTTGATATATATATATATATATATATATATATATATATATATATTTGCCTCAAGCTTTGTTTATTTAAGTCAATGAACATATTTGTGCTTTTTAGTTATTACCTTACATGAGAGCTTTATTTGTGATTTAGTGAACTATCTCATGTAAACTATGTAGTTATGGTCTTATAGTGTTCCCTCTCTATTTAAAGAAACTATTATTTATGTTCCTTACCATTCACTTGTTATGCACTAATCATCTTGTTTAATCTAAACTGACCCATGAATTTTATGTATTCAGTCAGTTCAGACCAAGATTTTACAAGTTAGCCACTTTCCGTAGATCTCTACTATACTTCTTACTTCCATGGATTATCTTATTATGCTTTTAACATTAGCTCTTGTTTTGTAGTTATTATGATCGTACTCTGAAATGTATATTATTTGTGAACCCGCTGTATATATGGTTTATAAGAACCAATCACTTACACGACTCTTGTATATTGTACTTATGGTATTCTCATATATGTATATGTGTGTGTTTGTTGTTCTGCGATTGTAATATATGATGTTATATTTTGTTCTGAATAGACCATTAGCCACCGTAGCTTTGTGTTAAGATAGAATTGAGTATGTCAATCCACTTAAGGTAAGAAAAAAGATAATAGAGCACCAAATCAGCTTATTCGATATTTGTTTAATACAAGACTCATGGATAGTCGCTCCTAACCAGCCCTATTTTCTGTGCTAGCAGACGATATTACCTAGTGATACTCTTTATTAGTGTCGGTCTCAGGGCAGGGTGTTAAAAAATGGTATCAGAGCAGAATTCATAACAAAATATGATAAATACATAATAAAACACCAATTATGATACATCGAAGGACAACGTATGTGATAACATAATCTCCAGTCATTGTTATCCTTAATCGCGTCCTTAATCCTTTCGTATCCTTGAGGGTATATATAAGTAAGGAATACGTCTAGGAATGTATTTTAATTTCATAGTATTCCATGTGTTGAATTTAATTGATAACATCGTTACCCCGGTAAATAAAGACATAGTATTCCATGTATTGAATTCAATTAATAACATCATTACCCCAGTGAATAATCTTTATTTTATCTTATCCTTTCATCTTATGGATAAAAAAGGCACTGGTAGTAGTTTTATACTAGGCAGTTCAGCGGCTCATCCAGAAGGGGTCTATATGTCAAGCGATCAGTTTATGGAGCTGTTACATAGCACTCATCCTCCATCTCCTACTCGTTGATCTCCTTCCCATAAGAAGGAGTTGATGATTTACCTTTAGATTTCTTTTGAGGGATCAGATAAGTCAAAACTTCATCTTGAAGAAGTCGAAAAAGGGAAGGATAGTTGTGATAGAAGTTTAGAAGAATTGATTAAGAAGAGGCTTCCTTTTCATGAATCCAAATCACTTCAGAATAATAAGAAACGAAAGTAGGTTGGTTCTAGTTCCAATGTCAGTATAAGACATCCTAAACAAAGGGCATGCCACAGTCGTGGATCTCATGATCACCCATTCGTGGTTGTTCTGGGCCCTTCATTTGTCCTATTTGCAAGCAAGAGGGACATTGGCCTTTATCGTACCCAAAAAATCCGAAGAATCCTAATTTTGGGTAACTCGGTGTTGTGGATGCTTCTGGTGAATCTCTCAATCTAGAGGAATCTTTTCCCCTATTCTTGAAGGTTCCATTTTATTGCATGACAACTTTACTCGAGTTCTTTTTGATATGGGTATGTCACGCTTATTTGTATCGAAGGAGCTTGTAGATGATATTCCTTTAGAAATATCTTTCCTTATGACTTCTTTATAGACTATGAATCCTATTAGAGGATCCATAATACATTGTATGCTTTGTGAAAATATTGAAATTGTTCTTTATTGTTTATCTTTTCATGTAAATCAACATTAAATTTACTATCTTGGTTTCAATATGAGTTTAGAGATAGATTGGTTGTTCATTATGAAATCTAAGTCCTATGTTTTGAAAAAAGCTTGTATCTTGAACAAACCGACTCGATTGGTCAGTTATCTCTTGTACTTCGGGATGTTCATTGTGATTCCGGTGATTCTTTATTTCCTCTTAAATTTCAAGATGCTGATATATCTTAGAGCCCTGTTGTTTGTGAATTCTCCTATCTGTTTGGGCCTATTTCAGATTTACTACCCAAGCGGGCATATGAGTTCCTTATTGATCTTATTCGTAGTGTTTAGCCCGTTTGTTGTTTTTTCATATGGATGTTAATCAAGGAGAATGAGGAACCAATTGATGGTAGTAGAAGCTTTATCTCTTTGTGATATTCATGATCGGTCCTCCGCATTAGATTCGCCTGCTCTACTATTTAGTATTAAGGCTCATCCTAATCTATTGGATCGTGCTGCCGATACTCAGAGGCAAGATCTAGATCTTACTCATCCTATTTAACTTTGTGAGCCAGAATCCCATTATAATGAATTAATAACCATGATAAAAAGTTGTGACTAATATCAGGATAATAAATGTGAATAATTTATAATTAATCAGAATACGCAGCGAAAACTAGTAGATTATTTCGGTTGGGTACAAAATTCAATAATTTACACAAGGGAATAAGTGGAAGGTTTGTACAAAAGGTGATAAGTTGTAAAGAATTAATTTTCTGGTTGTATTTATTTGGAGATAAAATAAGTGAATGTTAATGGTAATAAAATAAAGAAAATTAAGGAGAACTTATGCTTATATATTGTATTGAATTTTGCAAACACTGTTTAAGGATTCTAGTTGATACATGGGACGCCATTGTCTCGATGGGGGTTCCAAAGCATCATAGGAAACAATTTGACATAATAAAAAAATAATTAAAGAAAAATATTTGAAATAAAATAATGTTAGTCCTTTGAATAAATCAAGGAAAGTAGAAACCATGGCAAGGCAATATCGATATCATATCAATTTTTGCAACCAAGTGATGGAATTGATCGTTAAGAATTTAGTGGATTAATATTATTTTGGGATGAGTTAAAAAAATTAAAGTGAAATTGAATTTTTTGAAACAAAAGAATATGTGTAAATGTGTACTAGTGCATAAAGATATGTTTTAAGGAGTATATACCGTGAACATAAGCAGTATTTTATAAAATACATCTCATGTTTAATCTTAGATGACATATGCAGCCATGAGCCTTAGTGAGAAGCGAAAAACAATTGGCAAGGCCATTTTATTTTTTACTCAAAACTGCAGCCATTTAACCGAGTAGTTTGATATCAATAGATGGCGAGGCATTATCATTAACCGATTTTAGAATAAAAAAGTGAAGTGTGTATTTTTAAAATATCTGCTATGGAAAAGATGAAATGTTGTAATTTACTTTATTGTGTATATTATGTCAATATTTAGAATAGATGTTAACTCTTGAAAATTTAATATTCAAGGATTTAAAATATATTTCTTGGAAAAAATGGTATAGGTTTGTCTAGAAATTGAAACTATAATGTTATCACAAGGGAAATTGCGGGGACGTAATTTCTTTATGGAGGGAGTGTAATAACTGAGATTTTGTGATTGTCTATGAAAACAAATTATAACGATGATTATAATTATCAAACTAAGAAAAATAAATATAAAGTTGGAAAGGACAATACATACAACCATCAAGTTGAAAAATTGAAAGGATTCGTGTTACTTTGAGTAAAGAAATAGAAAATGCTAAATTTGAATTTGAATTAAATAAAATAATAAAAAGAACCAATTCAATATCAATTTTCCAAATAAATTTGAATACAAAGAAAATTAAGTTTGAAAACTTTATAATGCAAATTTGTGAATATAAACATGTGTTGAAGGATTTTATGTGTCTCAACGCAATAATTTACAAATTATCATTAAACAATGAATTTTTAATGCAAAAGTGTGTTTTTTAAATCTAGTGGAGATATAAATAAATACATAAAATGAGGAATATTAATTTAAAATCAATATTTAAGTGATAAAACATTTTTAATATGGTTTGGGCATTTATTTTGTTAAAATAGTGTATTTTGTATAAATCTAGTTGTTAATAATGCAAGTTTTAAACAAAAGAAATGTAATAAGTATATTAATATAATATGCAGAATTATAATGTGTCTATGTAAAAAAGTATGCTTAAAATGTTAAAATCAATTTTATACTTGTTTGTAATAATTTTTTAAGTTAAAACAAGCTAAGTTACAAACACTTTATGTTAATTAGTGCTAATTGCATAGCAGAATTTACAGAGACAAACTTGGCATGCAAGTTTTAATTTGTTTCCAGATTTTATTAAACACATTTTTGGCAATTCTTCAAAAACACATTTGAATAAATCACGCAATGGATAATTCAAAGTGCTGAAACGGTATCATTTATTTCTAGAATTCTCACAAATCATCAAAGCTGAAACATTCAACAATCATAGCCAAAATCGCGCAACCAATCAATTTGAGTCATGTGTTGAAAATCAAACAGCTTATAGGGTTTAATAATCCTATATAAACACCAACGCCATCACAGACAAGGGATAAATTGAACACACAAGAATTCGAAAGCAAATTCAAAGAAAAATAATTCAGAGAACTCACATATTTCTTCGATCACCAATTTCCAAATCAGTTGTGAAGTAAGCGACAAGAATACAGAGCCACAGAGAATCAAATTATCAAGCAATCGATTGAGATTTAGGAATGATTGAAAACCCTAACTTTAAGATCGGCAACCATTTTTATTTCCTAGAGAGGAAGAACAATCGGCCAAACAAATGAAGGAGCAATTATAAAAGGGGGTCGGCCTTATTTGTTAGTGTAAAGGGAGGGTTTTATTTGTAACACCCCGTAATTTTAAAATATTAAATCCGAAAAATTTGAGAATACTTAATTTTTAGAAGAAGAATTAAGTGAAACGGGTTACGCCATTGCATTCGTCTCGGAATTCTGCTTGAGATAGAGTCCGAGTTTGCGTAAAACGGACATTGTGTGAAGAAGTTATGAAGCTTGGAAGATTTAAAGTTTAAAGCTGTAAAACAAGTCGACCTCCCCTTTTTCACCATTCGACCATTTATAAATTGACCGCACATTTATCACCAGTCGACCGTTTTTAAGCAGAAGTGAAAACTGTCGACCGGATGAAATTGGCTAGTCGACTGGTTGATTGTGGATAGTTTCCTGATGATATTTTTTTCTAATTTGAGTGGTTTGGATGGTTCCTAATCAAATCTAAAGGTCCTAATTCACCTAATACATCTATAAATAAACATCTAAACCTACCCTAATCTCTTCACCCCTAATCCATGGCGCCTCCATGCTGCTGCTCCAACTCAAATTAATTTAGCTTTTCTTCTTCAACAAAATAAAAAAGAGGTTATTTAAGATCAGATTTGCTACAACAACGCCTAATTCTCTTTTCTAAGAATCCTATCGCTGTGAGTTTATGTTACTTTCACGTATAATTAAATTAAAAAGTAATTGTGATAGGATTGTAAATTGGATCTAATGTATATGCTTGTAAAAAAGATGAATCATATCAAGTTTTGTAATTTGTTATCCTTCAGATTCATACCCAATTGCTATTATCATATGCATGTCTAATCTATCTTATCGTTATTCATTTCACATGCCTATTTATATGTTTATGCCAATTTTGATGTTTGATTCTGTTCCCTTCTTCTTTTCCTTTTTCGTTTTGAGACTAGGCTAACTTTAAGCCTAAGCATATTACATTGAGATTAATGTACGAATAACATTGGGATGATTGGGAAAAGTTTGGGAAATATGTAACAAAATGAGATTTGGCATAAATTGTTGATAACTATGAAATTGATTTGGGCATAGTTTGGTACAACTTATATACATGGAATTATAGGCATAACTTGAATTAGCATTATAAGCATAATTGGAAATTATGGGCAATTGGAATACATTAATTAAAGACTTGAAATTGGGCATGAATAAAAAGGAAAAGATAGTGAACAGATAAGAAACGAGGTTAGATTCGGATTGCGGTAGAAGTTTGCCCGGAACCGCCCGGCATATCCAGCAACCACAAAACGGCAATCTAATGTGAGAGGTCGAAGGCAGAAATTAGAAGCGTAATAGTGCTAAGACATGAGGTTAGATTCGGATTGCGGTTGAAGTCTACCCGGAATCGTATGGCATATCCAGCAACCGCAAACGGTAATCTAATGTGGGAGGTCTTGCACAATTACGGATATAATGAATTGATGAACACTTAACCAAGATAAGACATGTAGTAAGACATGGGAATAGTAAAGGGGTTAAGTGGGTGACATGGGTAGCATGTGAAACATAATTAAGAGCACTTAACCATAATGAGACATGGGAGTAATAAAAGGGGTTAAATGGGAAATCCTAGTGGGGACCAAGCCTAGAAGGGGAGCTTGTGTCAAGTGTAGGGAAGCTTTTCAACCAGTAACCCATTTTTAGTATCTATATGAGCTCTAACTAGGTCGAGGACGGGACACACTTACTGGGGTTGATTGTAAGAGGTCAAAAGAGTAAAGAGCAATGGCAACGCAAGTCCAATAGAGTCATGTGCGTGCGTGGGTCCGGGCTGGCAGGTAAGACGTCTTTACATTGTGTAGGTATAAGTTGTGCATTTTAGTAGTATTGGGTTGCCACTTTAGAGAGTGATACACCATACTGTGGGGCCAGCACGGGTATCTACGAGTTAGGGAGCCGATCGAATGGGGAGGGTAGTGGGTACAACTAGTGGGGGTAAGAGCAAGTGGGCACCTACGAGAGCAGCTAGGAGTACACGTAGCTACCATTATTATGATTAGTAGGGAGGGATCACCTTTTAGTATGAGACTAGTATTGGTGCGGTGCAGGAAATATCTTATAGTGGTTAGAAGTGCAATCGATGTTATACCTTGTTCATCTTGTTGACCTTGTCATACTTGCTTATGTTACAGTCATTTCTTATATCCATTTTATGTTCTTATCCTGTTACTTTACTAATTATATTGTTAAAGTCACTGGACTCGCCAGACTTTTTGTCTGACCCTTTTTGTTTCGCATCTTTTCTTTCCCCTCCCTCCCCCAAGGTTCTCAGTGTGGGACTTGCGGGACTTGATTTGGATTTCTCTCTCTCTCTCCTGGAAGTGCTTGGAAGTGCTGAAAGTAATGCTCAGCTTTGTTTCTATTTCATATGGCATTTTGGAATAGGATTATGATTTTGCTTTTATGTACTCTGATAATAATTTTGTTCAGGATGGATATTTGTGCACTTGGCTTTAGTATGTAGTTTTGATGTTGTAACCAGACATGTTTTGCTTTTCCACTGCAATGAATAAATTTTGAATTTTTAAGTACCATTTTATATATCTGTCTTGTGATATTCTATTCTATACTCTTATTAACGCTCCATGAAAGTTAATGCATTCCCTTAGTGAGTGACATTAATGGATGTGGGGTGTCACACGTGGTATCAGAGCTGAAGGTTACCAGAACAGATAAAAAGAATTTTTTTTAAACGTGTATTTGAAGTATTTTAAAACATTTTTAAAAGACGTATTTTCAAAATCATGTTTTAAAGAGGGTATTTTCAAGAGAAAGTTTTATTATGAAAAACATAATCCCCAAAAGCCATATATCTTTCCTTTGATTCTCTGTTTTGAATTTCTTCCTTTTTCTTCCAGCATGTCTGGGGAATCTGATATACCCGAGGGCGTATAGATACCAGGCTGGTTTAGAAGGTATCTGGAGGCTAGGGCTACTGCCGTAGGCCCAACAAACATTCCTCCTCCCCCAGCTGTAGCCGTCGTTCCACCTATTCCTCCGCGTGTAGATGCTTTTTCTAATATATGAAAGGACTTTCATGTGATGGACGGAAAACCGTTTCATGGGACTGAGACGTTTGTCGAGGCTAGAAATTGGCTCAAGAAAGTGGAGGACTTGTTTGGTATTTTTGATGTAGACGATGGAAGGAAGGTTCAGGTAGCAGCTTGGCTATTGAAGGATGAAGCCTCTTTTTTGGGGGGAGGTAACGAATGGAGAACGTGCAGTGGAGACTTGGACGGATTTCAGACAGAGGTTTGAGTTGAAATTTCTTTCACAAGCAAAAGAGAGTATGTACATGGAGAGGTTCTTGGCTTTGAAACAAGGAAATTTGTTTGTTAAGGAGTATATTAACAAGTTTAATCAGTTGGCGAGATTTGGTTTAGAGTTGGTGAACACGCTGCATAAGAAAGCTTTGAGAATTTTTCAAGGGCTTGAATGAACCACTTCACGGGTTGGCTATGTCCAACATTCCTATGGTGGCTACTTTCGAGAAGCTTGTTGGTACGCCGTTGATGATTGAGGAGGAGAAAGGTGCTAAAATGGATAGGACACAGGATAAGAAAGTGGATCCAAAGAGGGCACAACGACAACAAAAAAAGAAAGGCAGTAAGGATAACAAAGACCAAAAGAAAAGGAAGTGTCACAGTTGTGGAATACCTGGCCACTTAAAGAAATACTGTAGAGAGAAGAAGAAGCCTGGCTGTTACCATTGCGGTGAGGCAGGACATATGATTAAAATTGCCCGAGGAGGCAAGGACAAAGGCAGAGGACAGGATCTACTTCTGGAGAGCAGGTTCATGCTCTCATGGCACCGGAGCAAGAAGGAGGTAGAAACATTTCTGTCAAAAGTTTGATTTTCCTTTTTGATCATCCTGTTCGAACTTTGTTTGATTCTGGCACTTCACATTCGTTTATATCTTCTTTGTTAGTTGAAACACTGCACCTAAATACTAGTTTAGTTATGGATCCCATTGTATTCTCAAATCCTATTGCTGGTTCGGCTCATTTATCTATGATTTGTCGGGGTTTGAGAGTGTCTATATTGGGCGTTAAGTTTGAACGCAACACCTACCTTCTTGGTTTCATGGGCTATGATTTGATTCTATGGATGGATTGGCTAGCCAAGTATGGTATCATCCTAGACTGTGAAAGGAGGGTAGTTAGATTGTTGACTCCTTGTGGAAGGACCCTTGATATTTCTTGTGACCCTAGGGGTTTAGTGATGCTTAGCTACCTAGAATCACTTAACGCATCCATCGATGATTTGCAATCTGTTTGAGTAGTCCGTGAGTATGATGACGTCTTTGATGAGGTTTGGGGGTTTACCCTGAGGCACGAGATAGACTTCTGTATATACTTAGTAGATAATGCAAAGCCAGTTGCATTGCCAGTGCGCCACATGGCTCCGAGAGAGAGGAAGGAACTCAGTAAACAAGCAGGGGAGCTGCTTGAGAAAGGGTTCATAAGAAGAAGTATTTCAGAATGGGGTGCTCCAGTTGTTTTTGCTACAAAGGCGGACAGATCGCTTAGATTGTGCATGGACTATAGGGATCTAAATAAACTCACGAAGAAAAATAGACACCCATTGCCGAGGATAGATGATTTGTTCTATCAGTTGGTTGGTGCTTCAATTTTCTAGCAGTTGGACTTAGCTACAGGATTTCATCAGTTGAGGGTAGCTGGGGATAGTATAGATAAGACTGCTTTTAGGAATCCCGACGGTTTCTTCGAGTGGCTCGTCATGCCTTTTGGTTTGACGAATGTACCTGCATATTTTGTAGACTTGATGAGTAGGGTGTTTAGGGAGTTTCTAAACAAGTTCGTAGTAGTCTTTGTGGATGATAACTTGATATTCTCTAGAAGCGAGGAAGAACATGCCCTGCATCTTAGAGAAGTCTTAGAGACCCTTTGAGCACATCAACTCAAAGCTAAGTTCTCCAAATGTCATTTTTGGAGGAAGGAAGTGAGGTTCTTACGGCACGTGGTCTCTAAGGAGGGGATAGCAGTAGATCCCGCGAAGGTGGTAGCAATCCAAGATTGGAAGATTCCTATGAACGCAACGGAAGTAAGAAGTTTTCTAAGGTTGGCGGGCTATTATAGGAAGTTCATTAAGGACTTTACGAAGATATCAGCCCCACTTACACGGTTGACGAAAAAGAATTTTACCTTTTCTTGGGATGTTGTCTATGACGATGCTTTTCAACGATTGAAGAGGGCATTGACGACAGCTCCAGTTTTGTTGGATGGGAGTAAACCATTCACAGTGTATACCGATGCTTGCGGGATAGGGCTTGGCGCAGTTTTGATGCAAGAGGGAAGGGTGATATGCTATGGTGGAAGGCAGTTAAAGGTCCATGAGAAGAATTACCGTACCCACGACTTAGAATTAGCTGCCATAGTTTTTGCGCTTAAGTCTTGGCATCACTATTTGCTTGGAGAGAGGTTTGAGTTGTATACAGACCATAAGGCACTAAAATACTTGTTCTCTAAAAAAGATCTAAACATAAGGCAACAGAGGTGGATGGAGTTCTTAGCATCCTACGATTTTGAGATTGCATATACCCCTGGCAAGGGTAATGTTGCAGCTGACGCCTTGAGTAGAAAGAGGTTGACTTTGAGTCCTTTGTTTGTCAAGCGGCAGAATTCAGAGTACATATCTACCTTTGACTTTAGACCCTCTATCGATTATATACTCGGTTTGTTGGCATCGTTAGAGGTGTGACCTACGCTTTTGGGACAGATAGTAGCGGCACAGCGGGACCCACAACTGATAGAGATAGTAGACAAGCTCATAAGAGGGGAGTCTTCGAGCCATCTTTGTATGTATACTATAAATGAAAAAGGTTGGTTGCGTAGGGATGGGAGGCTTCGCGTATCACGAGACGAGAGTTTGAGAAGGACAATCCTTGAAGAAGCACATCGTTCTAAGATGGCCATACATCCCGGTGGTGACAAGATGTATAGGTACGTGAAGAGAGTTTTCTTTTGGGTCGGAATGAAGAAGGATGTGGCTGAGTTTGTTTCTAGATGCTTAGTGTGCCAGCAAGTCAAGGCGGTGAAAAAGAAGCCTGGTGGTTTGCTTCACCCTTTAGAAGTTTCGCTGTGGAAATGGGAGAGTGTTTCCATGGATTTCGTCGACGGGTTGCCGAGGTCAAGGAAGGGTAATACGGGGATTTGGTAGTAGTAAATAGATTTACCAAGAGCGCCAATTTCATTCCCGTTAAGAGTAAAAGAACAGCGGCATGGTTAGCATCTGTTTATCTCCGAGAGATAGTTCGTCTACATGGCATACCTTTAAGTATTATGAGCGATCGAGATCCTATTTTCACTAGTGAGTTTTGGAAGAGCTTGCAAGAGGCGGTAGGAACCCAATTTTGTTTGAGCACTGCCAAACAAAAAGAGTGAATAGGATTCTAGAAGATATTTTGACGTTGTGCATCTTGGACTTTGGAGGGACATGGGAGGAACACCTTCCATTAGTAAAGTTCGCCTACAACAACAGCTATTAGACTAGTATTGGAATAACACCTTTTGAAGCTCTATATGGACGACCTTATCGATCAACGACTTGTTGGTGGGAATCTACAGATAAGATTTTGCTTAAGCCCGAGATGGTTAGGGAAACCTTGGAGAAGATAGACTTGATTAGAAGACGCATGAAGACGACACAAGACCAGAAAAAGTCATACGCTGATAAGAGACGAACCGATCTTGAGTTCGATGTTGGATACACGGTTTTTATTAAAGTGTCACCATTGAGGAACGTTGTTTGTTTTCGATCTGTAGGGAAATTGGCACCAAGGTTCGTAGGGCCATTTCCCATTACAGAAAGAATTGGACAGATGGCCTACAGAGTAAAGTTGCCTGAGAAGCTTAATAGTGTTCATGACGTATTTCACGTGTCGCATTTGTGGAAGTTTTTACATGATACCGCGGAAGTAGTGGAGCCGAGCATGCTTAGGGGAGTGGAAGTAGAGCGAGATGCCACAGTTAGACGAGTTCCTACATGCATCCTTGGATCAGAGGTCAAGAAGTTACGCAACTGAGAGATCAAGTTGGTTAGAATCCAATAGGGAGATGATCAAGGGACGCGACTTGGGAAACGGAAGACAAGATACGTGCGTCGTATCCTTTACTTTTTGAGGGTATGTTCTTAACTTCTCCTTTTTCTACCACTTTGTTTACACTTGTTCTATTATTTAGTGTATCCTCTCGATTATATCTTCAATCTTTAGGTAGAAAATCCTATGGTTGTAAACATGTGTTTGAGACATGTTATGTTTGGTATGCAAGTGGATGCAAGTGTTTGCTAGTGGTTGCTCGTGGATGTATTTACACACACATTAGGCACAGATTGGCTCAATCACTTTCATATTACATATGGATGAGTGTGCATATTTAAATTAATGGATGTATATTGAATGTGTTATCATATGGATGTTGCATTTGGATGAATGCACTCATATAGAAATGATATGTTTCATTAGGATTCTTTTGCATACATAATAAATGCATGGCACTATCATGATTTTCATTAAGGAGGTCAACTGAATCAGTAGACCGCCTGATTTTGCATTAGGATAAGGACATATACACACACTTTGCATATGTTCATGAAAGCATTAAGAATCTTTTAAGGACAATGGACTCCCTTGATTGATGGATGAGTAGATGGATGATGGATGGTAGGACATACATTCTTCTTAACTTGGAGATTTCGGGGATGAAATCCTTTAAGTAGGGGAGAATGTAACACACCGTAATTTTAAAATATTAAAACTGACAAATTTAAGAATACTTAATTTTTAGAAGAAGAATTAAGTGAAACGAGTCATGCCATTGCGTTCATCTCAAAATTTTGCTTGAGATAGAGTCCGAGTTTACGTAAAATTGACATCGTATGAAGAATTTATGAAGCTCGGAAGATTTAAAGTTTAAAGCTGTAAAACAAGTCGACCACCCATTTTTCACCATTCGACTGTTTACAAGTCGATCGCTCATTTATCACCAGTCGACCATTTTTAAGCAGAAGTGAAAAATGTCGACCGGTTGAAATTGGCCAGTCGACAGGTTGATTGTGGACGGTTTCCTAATGACGTGTTTTTCTAATTTGAGCGGTTCGGATGGTTCCTAATCAAAATTAAAGGTCCCAATTCCCCTAATACATCTATAAATAAACACCTAAACCTAACCCTAATCTCTTCAAACCTAGTCCATGACGCCTCCATGCTGCTGCTCCAACTCAAATTAATTTAGCTTTTCTTCTTCAACAATCAAAGAAGAGGTTATTCAAGATCAGATTTGCTACAACAACGCCTAATTCTCTTCTGTTAGAATCCTATCATTGTGAGTTTATGTTACTTTCACATATAATTAAATTAAAAAGTAATTGTGATAGGATTGTAAATTTGATCTAATGTATATGCCTGTAAATAAGATGAATCATATCAAGTTTTGTAATTTGTTACCCTTCAGATTCATACCCAATTGCTATTATCATATGCATGTCTGATCTATCTTATCGTTATTCATTTCACATGCCTAATTATATATTTATGCCAATTTTGATGTTTGATTCTCTTCCCTTCTTCTTTTCCTTTTCCTTTTGAGATTAGGCTAACTTCGATCCTAAGCATATTACGTTGAGAATTACGTACAAATAACGTTGGGATGATTGGGAAAAGTTTGGGAAATATGTAATAAAAAGAGATTTGGCATAAATTGTTGATAACTATGAAATTGATTTGGGCATAATTTGGTACAACTTGTATACGTGGAATTATAAGCATAACTTGAATTAGCATTATAAGCATAATTGGAAATTATGGGCAATTGGAATACATTAATAAAGACTTGAAATTGGGCATGAATAAAAAGGAAAAGATAGTGAATGCCTAAGACACGAGGTTAGATTCGGGTTGCGGTAGAAGTCTGCCCGAAACCGCCCAGCATATCCAGCAACCGCAAAACGGCAATCTAATGTGAGAGGTCGAAGACAGAAATTAGGAGCGTAATAGTGCTAAAACACGAGGTTAGATTCGGATTGCGGTAGAAGTCTGCCGGAACCGCCCGACATATCGAGCAACTACAAACGGTAATCTAATGTGGGAGGTCTTGCACAATTACGGATATAATGAATTAATGAACACTTAACCAAGATAAGACATGTGGTAAGACATGGAATAGTAAAGGGGTTAAGTGGGTGACATGGGTAGCATGTGAAACATAATTAAGAGCACTTAACCATAATGAGACATGTGGTATGACATGGGAGTAATAAAAGGGGTTAAGTGGGAAATCCTAGTGGGGACCAAACCTAGGAGGGGAGCTTGTGTCATGTGTGGGGAACCTTTTCAACCAGTAACCCATTTTTAGTATCTATATGAGCTCGAACTAGGTCGAGGACGGGACACGCTTACTGGGGTTGATTGTAAGAGGTCAAAAGAGTAAATAGCGATGGCAACGCAAGTCCATTGGATTCATGTGCGTGCGTGGGTCCAGACTGGTAGGTAAGACGTTGTTGCATCGTGTAAGTATAAGCCGTACATTTTAGTAGTATCAGGTTGCCACTTTAGGTAGTGATACACCTTACTGTGGGGCCAGCACGGGTATCTACGAGTTAGGGAGCCGATCGAATGGGGAGGGTAGTGGGTACAACTGGTGGGGGTAGGAGCAAGTGTGCCCCTATGAGAGCAACTAGGAGTACACGAAGCTACCATTATTATGATTAGTAGGGAGGGATCACCTTTTAATATGAGACTAGTATTGATGCGGTGCAGGAAATATCTTATAGTGGTTAGAAGCGTAATCGATGGTATACCTTGTTCGTATTGTTGACCTTGTCATACTTGCTTATGTTATAGTCATTTCTTATATCCCGTTTATGTTCTTATCATGTTACTTTACTAATTATATTGTTAAAGTCACTGGACTCGCCAGACTTTATGTCTGATCCTTTTTGTTTCGCCTCTTTTCTTTCCGCTCTCCCTCAAGGTTCTCAGGGTGAGACTAGCGAGACTTGATTTGGATTTCTCTCTCTCTCTCTCTCCTGGAAGTGCTTGGAAGTGCTGAAAGTAATGCTCAGCTTTGTTTCTCTTTCATTTGGCATTTTGGAACGGAATTATGGCTTTGCTTTTATGTACTTTGATAATAATTTTGTTCAAGATGTATATTTGTGTACTTGGCTTTAGTATGTGGTTTTGATGTTGTAACCATACATGTTTTGCTTTTCTGCTGCAATGAATAAATTTTGAATTTTTAAGTACCATTTTATATATCTGTCTTGTGATGTTCTGTTCTATACCCTTATAACGCTCCATGAAAGTTATTGCATTCCCTTAGTGAGTGACATTAATGGACGTGGGGTGTCACATTATTTTCTTATATTGTTTTGCTTTTACTTCTTGTAAAATCGTCGTATTTGTTTTCTAGGTTTTCTGTAAAAACTAGGTTTTCTAGTTATAGGATTTAACTAGGTTTTACTAGCTATGGGTTCGTAGCTAGGGGAAAATCTGATTTCAGGAACTTAATTCAGTGAAGGGTTTTGAACGTAGGATTGGAATAGTAGCAGGTTTCTATATGCAGGTGTCTATTTAATACCTAGTAAAAACCTTGGGGAATGCAACAGTAGGTAGTCTTTGCTGAAGCTAAGTAAAATCTTTGTGTCATTTACTTCTGCACTTATTTATTCCTCTACTATTTGTGCTATGTTTATTATTATGTGTTGTGCTTTATTTTATATTCTCGAATTAATTTAATAAACCATATTCACCCTCCCCACTCTAGGGTTAATCTAGATCTAACAAGTGGTATCAAAGCTTGGTTTTTCATTAACTTTAGAGTAATAGTGCTCCCTAGTTGTCAGTATAGTGAGGGTCAGTCCAGTGATGTTCCAATTATTTTCAATGGGACAGATTTTTAAATTTGGAAATTGAAAATAGAATTCTATTTAAAATCATTAATTTTGAATATTGGAATATTATTGAAAATATGGGAGATATGCCAGATAAGAGGAATAAGGTTTTCAATGCTCATTCTATGCATATTATTTATTCCTATCTTGGTAATGATCAATTAAAATTTATCTCCCATTGTTTAACTGTGCAAGAAATCTGGAAAACTCTCGACGAGTTGTATGGAATGGACAACTGCTCAAAATCCTATAATGTCAACTTAGATTCAGTTCTATGCTTGAAAGGAGAAATAGATGAAAATTCAAATAGATCAAATGATGGAGACTCAACAGACGATGAGACAGGAAATTTCTCATATGAAGATTTTGTTTACATGTTTATTGATTTAACTAAATCTATTGAGAAACTCCAATGAAAAAACAAAACTCTGTCATGAGTTGACCAAGAAAATTAATGATTTGGATTCACAACATGAATACTCTAAAAACGCTTTAAAATCGGATTACAAAAATTGTTTGAAATTGAAAACCAATCTTGTTCATCTCAATAAAAATATTCAAAAGCCTGAGAATGAAATTCTGATCTTAAAATAGAACAAGATTGAGTTATTAAGTTCGAACAATTTTCTGCAAAAGGAATTTGAAAATTTTAAGATAGCTGAGATTTCCAAACATGATTTTGCTAGAATTTTTTTTTGTTGAAACTGAATCTATCTTGAAATAAATTGAAAAAGAAATTGCGAAATTCAAAGATTTTGAAAAACTCGAATTTGAGAAACTAAAACATTTTGAATTTGAAATTTCTGAGTTTGAAGCCAAAATCAAATTACTTGAATCTGAAATTTTGGTTTTGAAACAATATGATACTGAAAGAAAGATCACCAATAATCGTTGTTAAGATTTAACAAAAGAAAACAGTGATCTTAAATCCAAGATTCAACGACTAGAATCAACTTTGGATAAATTGTCTAATGGGGAAAAATCGTTGAATATGTTGTTATAAAATCAAGTTTCTATTGGACATAAATGTGGAATTGGATTTGGGAAAATAAATGTTTTTGAAAACCGAAATTCAAATGGTTTTAAAAATCCTTCAAACTGCTTTGAAAAGAACCGATCTGAAAATTTGGACTCTGATAATTTCAAAGGATTTTTAAATCATAAACGTGATGTGAATTTGTTTGGTAGCAAACCATTTAAATAATCTTGGATCCCAAATGGAAATAAAACAATTTTGACTAAGTTTAAAAAGATTTGGGCCCCTAAGGGTATAAAGGTATTTCAGATGGATCGTTATACAAACAAGTTTGGGTACCAAAATGTGTAAATAAAACTGTGAGTGGTTTTGCAAACTTTGTTAGACCACTCAACCCTCTAAACTGTTAGGTACTGAAGGAGGCCGAGGAACTATTGTGCAAAAGAGAATTGAATTCAAGTTGTTCCATATTTTTCTATCACTCAGAGTTCCTTAGCCAAGATTGGTTAAGTTAGAGATTCGTTTGCTCACATCGAAGTCTGGTATGATCTCTAACTCATCTTTATTAATATTCTTTGTTTTTCTTTGTTTATTCCTCCTTCTACCCCTTCTATTTTTCTTTCGGTTATTTCTGATTTGATTTGACATTATGATATTATTTTTTCTTTTATTTTGAGATAATTAACTTCCAATTGCAAAGTTCATGATTTTCTAGAAATTCGCTTCATTTGAATAAAACTCTCATGTTTTTAATCATTTCCAAATCTTGAATTCAAACTTGTAAATATCTGCAATTGTTTTGAAGTTTATTATTTTACTTTTTGAATTATAATAGTGCTGAAGCATTCTTGTTATATCGTGAATACTGTTAATCTGAATTCTAAAAATTTTGAAGATCTGAAAAACTTATAAAATTTCACACTTTTGTTGTTTTGAGTTTCTTCTAATTCATTTTAGAAAGACTTGAAAAATTTATGCTCATTACAGCACACTACTATTTTTAGTTGTAATAATTTCATTGATTTTTTGGATTGGCTTGATTATTTTTGAATTGAAATTTTTTTTTGACTTGAATCACTATGTTACATCTAGAAATTCATGATCCTTTTTGACTGGATATTTGATGGTTTGAAATCATTTGAAATTTTTGATATTTTGAGTCTTCTTGGAACTGTTTGTTTCTTTTTGAATGGTTACATCTAGAAATTTGCTTTGTCTTAAACCATTTTCTTCAAGTGATTTCAAATAAACCATTCTCTTGTGCTTGTTAGAATAATTATGAGAAATTGTTAGAAAATATTTTATTAAAACTCACTGTTATTTCATGATCTTTTGGCTTGAATATTTGATTG
Organism: Allium sativum; assembly: GCA_030737875.1. Classification (NCBI taxonomy): domain Eukaryota; kingdom Viridiplantae; phylum Streptophyta; class Magnoliopsida; order Asparagales; family Amaryllidaceae; genus Allium; species Allium sativum. Next base: position 60,951,135 of record CM060909.1, on the reverse strand, counting down.
TTTGAAATCATTTGAAATTGTTGAATTCTTGAATTTCACATAAATCTTGGGTTTGAAATTTATAATCTGGTGTGATCGATTCATTAAATCGTGAGATTTTCATATTCCTTCAAACGATTTCAAATAAACTGTATTTTGGATCTTGAATCATTTTTTTGTGACTGTCAGAAATATATATGAAAAATTCTCTTGACAAGTCTATTTTGAAATAGATTGTTGTGCTGCTTTGATAAAAGAAATCGTTTCAAAAATGTTTTGACAACTGCTTGTTTTGGTATCATCTGCTACTCTGATAAAATGGTCTGAAATGAATCATGATTTGTCTTATTGGACTTGTTGTAAATTTTCTGAAAACTTCATTGTGAAACTTCTTCTGAATTTGTCTTGCTGCTCGGATAAATGGAACTGAATTATTTGATTTAATTGCTTGGGCTTTGTGATTGGATATTGTTGTCTGAGATAACCTTGTTAGCCACTAGTGTCATATTAAAATACCTGTTAGCAGAGACAACAAGTGATATTAGCCTTAAATGCTTTGAAATTTTCTCACACATCTATTTTGATTCTTTTATTCTGGTTTTCATCGTGTATAGATCTTTTTAACTATTTCTTTTCTTGTATAAATCCGTCTCCCTCTTGTAATTGATCTTTCAATTTTAAAATCATTTAATGATTATTTATTCAGAAAGTGAAATTAATAATCAAAATTGAACTATATTTAGAACTCATCAAAAAAATTATCAGATTATTGAAATTGTGATGAGTTGTGACTATAGTATATTTCACAACAAGAGGAAATTTTATTTAAATTTTTCATGAAGATTGAACAGTTCTTATAATATCTTTGAATTAGCATTTATTTCACGAACATCTTCTTAGTCTATCATCATTCTGACATCCATCATGATTTTATATTAACATGGAGTGTTTAATATTTTTAAAATCATCTTGAATAAAAAGTGGAAATAGTTTTGATGGAATTATGGTTACATTATTTTTCAAAATTAGTGATAACTATAAATTTTCAAGAATCCCGGTACACTTGAGCATATTTCATAATATGATTAATTTAGAAATTTATTTCACAAACATTTATGTACCTACCACATTTCTATCATCCATATTGGTATTATATAGTAAGAAGATTTTCTTTTGAAAAAGAAAATAATAAAAATATAATACTCATAAGTGTTTCTGTAACCTCATTTAAAAATCCATGCTCTGCTCATGCATGGTTATGAGATTACTTATTTTTAAGCTGCAACTGATCTCATTTAAAAATCCAAGATCTAGTTATGCGTGGTCAGTGTGCTCTTAAATAAAAAGTAAAGGAAAATAAAATAATTTACTAATAAAATTTTTGTATGAAATTCTCCTTGGTATGTGAAAACCAGCCTATCAATCCATTTTCTAATTTGTGAAATGTGTTAATACCTTATGATATATTATGATTTATTGATTGATAGTTACTGGGATA